>OX344840.2:14124161-19124161 GCA_947037095.2 Nycteola revayana
TGCACATCATATATATAAGTTGTTTCAATGTTGGTTCTAGAACATTATATGATGACCTCTAGCTGCTAAAAATAAACAAAATGATCTTGTCTAAAGCAACAACAAAATGATTTTTCTATTATTATACACACTTTGCCAAAATTATACCACTGATTTATATAATTACGGCTTTTAATCAGCGACGTATTATGCCAAAAAATACGGTAGCTAACACGCATTCACGTCTACTACGAAGTACGTCATACACAACTAAAAATACAGAAAAAAATGGTATAATATAAAAAATGACCTTTTTGTTCTATTCTTGCAATGTCATTCTGACTTGTATTAAATGGATGATTTATTATACAACTCTAGCTTCCCCCGCGTGGTTTCAACAACGTAAGACCCGTTCCCGTGGAAACTTCACCATTAAATATACGCTCTATTACTTCTCGATAGCGCAGCTTTTTAATTTTAAGAATTTTTGAAATCGGTTGAGTAGTTCCGGAGCCTTTTTAATGCAAATTAACTAATATACAGACAATAGTCATGTCTTTTTAAAAAAATAGTATAGACTATAGACTTGGTGTGGGATATAAATATAAATAGCGTATTATTTTAAATTAAGATATATCAGTATATTCTTTTTTTTTCTTTATAACATTACTAGCAGAGTTTTTGTAGTCTATAGTATTCTTGTGTGTTAAGCTAAAATGCTTGGGTTGCGAATTATATTACGCCTGTCGTTAAATCATCGGCACAGTATTTTGCTGCGTGCGTTTGACATTTCTTTTTTTTTTCACGAACTTATGTAGATGCTTTTGCTACTTCATTGGACAAGGAGGCAGAAGATAACGAGGCCCGTGTTCATTAATGTACGTTAAAGCTGAACATGATGACGACAGTACATCCTGAATAAAATTATAGTGAAAATTATAGCGATAACCAATTAAAAAGAAAAAACTTTTCTATACTAATATTATAAATAGGTAAGAATTGATTGTTTATTTGCATTAAATATTCGGAATAACTGGACCGAATACAAAATTCTTACACTATTAGAAAACTACATTATCCAGGAGTAGCATAGACAACCCCCGTAGCGTAGCGGTATTTGGTTCGCTTTAAATCTCGGAGGTCGTGGGTTCGATCCCCACGCCGGACAAAAAATCTTTGTGTAAATTCTAAGATTTCTTTCCGGGTCTGGTTGGTTGAGGGTCTACCCTCTGTGCCTTGAAAAGCACGTTAAGCCGTTGGTTCCGATTGTTATAACATCATCTATAATAATGGTACATCAAGGAACGGGCAGCAGCGTTTCCTTGTGTGGTACAACAGAATACTGATGTCACCAAGTGTGGTGACTATGGCAACTACCCTCTTACGGGAGGAGGTCCATGTTCAGCAGTGGGCGTTATACGGTCTGATGATAGCATAGGCTATATTTAATTATGAAATTCCTATAAGAACGGGAGCTACGCGATTAATTACGTGCGCGGGATTCTTCATCAAATATGTAAGTATCCTTGTTTTATGAATTTAAAATAAAAATAAAATGTTTTGGTTATCTAGATATTAAATGAATATTATGTTTGTGATTAAATTCGTTGCGGGTCCCGGCGGGTTAACTTTTTCCCGGGACTTGGTGAGCCTCGGTGCCCATTGCCATTTCCAGAGTGTGCCACTGTTGATCCTGGCTGATTATAGGAATTGTAGTGGTAGGAGTGTGGGTGGAATTAGTCCTATTCAAAATTTAATATTATGTTTGTATACAGTAACACTGTACACAAAACTAATACGTATTTTATTACAATCAGTTTTAGTTAATAGTAGAATGTTAATACTTTAGGGTCTTTTTTTATATTAAACGATTTACAAATAGTACAAGCGGTACAAACCTATACAATCATCATCATCATCAGCCCGTATAACGTCCACTGCTGAACATGGGCCTCCCGAACGAGGGTATTTGCCAAAGTCACCTCAATCGGGGCCAACGGCTTAACGTGCTTTCCTATGCACGGAGGGTAGTCCCTTGACCAACCAGACCCGGATAGAATCTTTGATTTTACACGAAGATTACCTATCCGGCGTGGGGATCAAACCCACGACCTCTGAGATTTAAAGCGAGCCAAATACCGCTACACTACGGAGGTTTTGAACCTATACAATATGCAACGGTAACTGTTGGTTTCGTTTTAATTAATAAATTCATTATCATCAGTGTAATAATTTTAGTCAGTTTCTTCAAGCGTGTTCTTATCGTTATGCTTAAATTGACTAATAACTTTTATTCAACTTTTATTTGGCCTTTAAAAGTTATTTTAGAAAAACATATTTTATCTTTACTAATATTATAACGAAAAAAGTTTAGATTCCTTGTTTGTATTCAATAGGCTCCGAAACTACTGGACCGATTTTAAAAAATACTCCACCGGTGGGAATCTACACTATCTCTGAATGACATAGGCTATATTTATTTATGTAGTTCCCACGGAAGCGGGAGATACGCGGGTGAAACTGCGCGCGGGAAACTAGTTTTAATATATTTTCACTAGTAGAACAATATAAATAATTGTAAACAGGATATATATAATGCAACGTTATTTCGAATAAACATCTATATATAATTATATATTATCACTAATCATTTATTTCTTTATGTTTATTGGAAAACTTGTATTCATACAATAAATATTATATTTTCAAGTTTTTATTCTTTGTTTCGTAGGCAACAAAATGTGTTCAGATAACGCGTTGAAGTCTTTTCAATAGCAAACCATTTTGACAAATTAAAAGCACGAAGATAGGCGAAAAATAATTTGTACCAATATGAATTATATATAATTTTTTCTATGATTTCGTTCTAATAAAGAATTTTCTTTGTGGTAATGCAATATTAACATATAATTATCTATTTTTTATTACGGGTTATGATGTAAAAACTGAACACATCTTTTATTGTTGAAGTCGGTTAAAAAATACGATTTATGATCTCATTTTCCATTAAAAACTTTTATGTTAGTAGTATTGCTTCTGTTTACAATGATCTCTTAACTTACTTTTTTAACTGTATTCGTACGTTGTGAAGTTTTTTGTTGCGTATCAAAATGTTTATAATCCCTTCATTTGGTATATTTTTATAATTACTATATTCTTTAATCGCTTTTTTTAAATTTAAATTCATTTTAATAATATTGTTTTTTCTAAAATATGTGTTTTAATTCTTAGTTAGTTTTTAATTGCATTGATTTTCATTTCATAGAAATTTAGTTATGTTTATTTTTGAAAATTATTTATTCTGTAATTTTTTTTTTTTTTTTTCACTTTAAGTTTTTTTTGCAATGATAACGATCTTTGTAGTATTTCGCCACATAAAAAAATAACTAATAATATTTTGCATAAAATATATACATATATACATACCAATATTATCGAATAACCATAATCGCACGCACTCTCTTGCCAATTTACAAACACAAATCAGAGGAGCACAACACAAAATTCACTCAACGAAAAACTTTGAATTCAAATAATGATGTTAAGTAAAATATATTATGTAGCGCGCTGAATATATCAATATATTATTATACGAAATAATGCCCGAACCTATGCGACGACAGCTCAATACTGACACAGACCACAGAACTTCCAGAGGTGGCACAGCCAGAAAAGTGGGGAGAACCTTGAAGGCTCTCGAAAAATTATATTTTCTAATCTAATTAGGCCCAAGGTGGAAATGAATATCCTTGTTGAAGAATTCACCGTTTAATGTGTCAGTGCGTTGTGTTGATGCGTTTATGTTGTTGTAGAATAACCTTAGTGATATGAAAGCAAGCATTGAAAGCATGTTGTCCGTTTTCATAATATGCATATTTATATGGTTTCGATTTAATAACATCGTGGTTTTTTACTTTGAATTTATATTTTTTTAATTTAAGACACAATTTTATTTATTTCTAAGAGTATTGACGGAATTAGTCTGTGTTAAATTAATTAATTTACTTGTAAGTTACATAATTAATTGATATTTTACTCGTTGATAACGGAATATATGTATACCTACAACATTTTCTTTATTGAATAATCACAAACATTTCTTATGGCGTTGGATTGGTAACACTGTTATAAAGGCAGATACTTCAACTTTTTTATAAATTATAAGTATGACATATTATTACATATAAATTCCATATGTATCAATTTAATAATTGATCAAAACTATATAAAAATTTTGTCTATTTATATATCTATAAACATTAAATAAATGACAGTTCTGCATTAGTTATAGTTCTTCGCTTACTTTTTACATGCCATATTTATTTACTAGACGAACGTGAGTCGGTCACATAATATTTGTTCCTTATATTTTCGTTTTAACGAACAAAGTTTAATTTTATTTGTTAATTCTGTTATATTGTTATTTAATATTTATGTTTAACTACGTATATAATAAATATCACACTGGCTTGTGGCCGTGGTACTTTAGGCTAACTCATTTTGATACATTCTTCATTGGAATTCCGCTCTTTTTATTAAGAAAACTAACAGAGTCCTAATATTCTTGTTAACCCCTCGTGCTAAGCTAAAATGCTTGTGTTACAAATCGCCTAGTTAGTGCAGTGGGTGGGGATCAAACCGGCGACCATATGATCTCGAGTCCGATGCTCTAGCCGCTTTGATAGCTCATTTATCGAGGACTGAAGTTCCTTCGGGAACGGAATTTACGCGGGTGAAACGAGTCAACAAAGAAACAATTTATATTCTTTAAAAGACTTTTTTTTATCTTTCTGGCGTCTCTTTCCGCTCCAATTGAGCGGATTTCACGAGTTTATGAAATGTGTTAAAATAATTGCTTAACAAATAAGTAGGTAACCTACATATATTTTCATACCTCATGATTAACTTAACTGATTAAATTACATACAGATACATTTTTTTTGAGTTATCTGTTTGAATCCAACGTTTGAAGGGTAGGGCAAGGTAAGGGCAGGGACTGTCCTATTGATTCGACGTTTTTTTTAAAACACAATCAAAAGTTTAGAAGTAAGTATTGTAAGGGATTATCATCATCAGCCCGTACAACGTCCAGGGCTGAACATGGGCCTATTATCGAGGGAAGGGTATTTGCTATAATCACCACGATTGGCAGGCGGTTTGGTGACCGCAGTATTATGTTGGCAGACGCAAGGAAACCCTGCTGCCCGCTTCCTGACCCTGGTATACGATTGTTATAGATGATGTTATAACAATCGGGGCCAAGGACTAACGTGCTTTCCGAGGCACGGCGGGTATTGCCTCAACCAACTATACCCTGAAAGAAATATTATAATTTACACAAAAAAAAATGTGCGGCGTGGGGATCGAACCCACGATCTGTGAGATTTAAAGCGAGCCAAATACCGCTACACTACGGAGGTTGTGAAAGCCACGTCATTTGTGAGTGTCATATATTTTAAATTGAAGTTTCCACGGGAACAGGGGAAACCGTGGGACAGCTAGTTTAACATGAATTGAACGTAGCGTAGCGGTATTTGGCTCGCTTTAAGTCTCGGAGGTCGTGGGTTCGATCCCCACACCGGACTAGAAATCTTTGTGTAAATTCTAAGGTTTCTTTCCAGGTCTGGTTGGTTGAGGGACTACCCTCCGTCCCTCGAGAAGCACGTTATGCCGTTGCTCCCGATTGTTATAACATCATCAAGCATATACCTTAAACACAAGCGTATACAAGGGAAAGGGCAGCAGCGTGTCCCTGTATATTACAAAATAATACTGCGGTCACCAATCCGCCTGCCACGCGTGGTGACTATGGAAAAACCCTCTAGCAGTGGACGTTGTACGGGCTGATGATTATGATGATGAACGAATGATTTTTTATAACATTTTATTATGGGATATATTAAAAAAATTTATAAGAAATAATTTACTACCAATATTTTCCATATACTTACCTATGTTTTGGTAAACATAAAAAAATAATGGTGAATCAACATGTTTTGTTCAAGGGCGTTCGCTTACGTCTTAGGGTAATTCCCTAGAGATCAAAGTGATGTACGCAGCTTGCGATAATATTAATTATGTTGTTGTTATATATTAGAATGAGGAAGATGTTTTTTTAATAATAATTAGAGCTATACATAATATCTTTGTACCTCTATTTTCATATCATACAAGTAAATAAATAAATAAAAATTATTTTTATTTACGTAAACCTATAACAGGCACTTGAAAATAGTCAAAACAATAATTTAGTATCAATCTATGTGTAATTTTATAAATTAGCGTATTAAGCAGGTATTTTAGTTATTGTTCTTTATAATGATTTAGTCTTAACTTTATTATTCAAATAAATTGTGTCCAATAGCTTGTTCTGTCTATATTAAATTATATTAAGAACAATTGTCATTTGGGCGGACCATGAGTATATAACGACCGACGCGCTTTAATGCTACCACCGGATCCAATACCTACGCTCCAACTGAGAAGATCCGGCGAAACAAACACAGTGGGTTATTCTACTGCCGGTTTTAACACGACCCACATGAGACGGTCCGGCGAAACATACTCAAATCGGCAGAACGGCTTTCGACTATGCTACTTTTAAAATCCTAAGAAATATTGTTTTAAGTAAACATTACTTACATTACTTAAAAGTATTTAAGGCGAAGACTTTATTAAAATCGTCCATTCTCTAAATCCGTACATATTTATTATTATTGCTTATTAATTGCATTTTTAATGCTTCATCATCGTGCTTCATCATGATTATCATATTGAATATAATCCTTTGAATGCTTCTTAGTATTGAGTTATATGCTTGATACAAATTACAAAAAATATAATGGTGCCATAACACGTAGGTAAAGTAAGCTAAAGTTTTGTGGAATTTGGCATAGGTAATGACAATTTATGCCAAATTCTACAAAAAATACCCTTTACGAGTACCTAGTAGGTTTTGGCATTAACAATTATACATGCATCCAAAACTTTTATAATATATAAATAAATCTAAATTGAAGTGTATTTCTTACTTCTGCTAAAGTATCAATTTATGATTTATTTTTATATTTTTGCATGCACATAATTTGAAAATATTTAACGCACGAACTCTAGAAACGATTTTCGCGAATTACTATTTTGTCACTACAAAAAAACAACACAAAAACAAACAGCTTCTTACTAATGATAACAAAAACACTACACTCATTAATAGATCTTAAATTTAGTCATGAGTCTTAAATTTAGTCATTAGGAATATTAGCTTTAAAATAATGGAACGCAACGGTGCACTGTAAGATAATTATTGCCTAAAATAAATAGTTGTTCTATCTGTTTATTGTTTTAACATATATAACTGTATGTTTTTATGAAGTAACGCTGTAAATAATGCAGTAAATCATAAAATGATTGAGTAAATAGAGTACCTAATATAGCAGAAGCATTCTTTTAAATTCAACAATTTGGCAAGACAAGTTACTTAGACTTACTTGAAGATAAGTTACTAAAAGCTTTAGGCGTAAATGATACAGAAAAGACGCGAGGCGAAGACGTGAAGACAGACACAGCGAAGGCATGATGTCGTTTCTAAAAGGTTTTCATACAAAATGTGTCGTGAATTACACACAAAATGTGCAGAGTGGCGGAGGCGTGGTGCAGGGGTCTGTCTCGCGTTTCCGCTGAGTCTGTTTCTACGTGCGTTTCTGTAATTTACGCCTTAAAGAAAATTAAAATAATCGAATATAACGATATGAATAAATTATTTAAGTTACTATATTATGTCACAAATAAATTCTCAGTGTTATTATAACCTGTCCATATCCTATTAACCTATTATAAAACTGCTATCACATGCAGAATTATTAAAATAAGGTACTGTTAAAAAATGTCAAAGTAAAAGTCAAAATATTCTTTATTCCTGTTTAAAATATTTTGGATCATGTTCTGATGATGCGTCCCTTTTTTTCTACTATCAGTTTTTTTTTGCCACGAGACTTTTGCTACTTTACCGGGCATAAAGGCGAGCAAAGCTCTAGCCTTAATAAATAGTTCAAAAACTACAAACTTAGCAACTTGAGCAAGAGGGCCTCCCTGTGGGGCTTATACCTCCGCTCAGGGCGGTCGCTGGCGATGATATTGAGGGATTATGACTTTTAGTATTTTAGGGGAGTTTTGTGCAGCTGTCGCTCTCCTTTACAGTTCGTGGACCTCTCCAACTTCGGGTCTACGAGGGCATCGGATGGTACTACCAGTTCTGGACGTGGCAACTCTGAGAAGATCTGGCAAGAAACTCAGAGGAATCGTTTTTTTCAAGAAATTTTATATTGCCATTGTTAATAAAGCAGTTTTGTCATTGAAATAATAAGCAGAAATTTTGTAATAAAGAAAGTAAGAAAAAAAAAACATTTAATGAACACACAAAACGAAAACAAAATAGTAAATTACAGTCATTAAAAAAATAAGTACATAGGTAAGGACAACACTTGAGGCTCGGACGCCATACATACATACAATAAGCTTTTTTATAAAATTTAGCTTTGACACATCGTAATGATTTTACGGACCCTTAATGTCAAATTTATTTTAATTAAAATAACAATAATTCCTTTTGATCAAGCTTTGTAAAGGCGGAAACATATTGTTAAAACGCGACGCGACGTGATGAAACGCGATGCGTGTTGAGTCGAATCAAATGTATTATTTCTAAAGACCTAAATCACAGTATAAACACCCGACGCGACGTGGTCATAGTGTTGTTCTGGTCTATAGAAAACATTTTTTTAATCAGGCTTAGATGCTCAAAAGTAGAAAATGGGACATCGGAAATATGTTTTTTTGATATTAGGTATATTTTTCTTCCGAATGATTAAGGATATGCAATACCCTTACATCAATAAAAATATAGGTAGGTACCTTTTATGATTTATAGTTCAAGTTTTTTCATGACTATTAAGGCAAATCATATTAAGTTATATCACAACACGGATGTATAAAGAATAATACACTTAAACGTATGTGAAATTCCATGAGGTTCATCCTAATCGTAATATATGGATATTCGATTGGTATTAATATTAATATTAAATCCTTATTTCCAGACAATGCGGTAGGGGAAAAGTTAGGTAGTTAATGTCCGATATATAATAAGTCTAATATCCGATAGGCAATATCAGACAGGCCCGCTGTTGCCAGCCCCACCCCTAACTAAATGTCCTTTATGAGAAGTTGGTGTCCGAACTAGGTCTGAACCTGTGTCTCAGATCACAAGGCCCCCCTTTAATGGCAAAGAAGT
The DNA here is from genome assembly GCA_947037095.2 of Nycteola revayana. Classification (NCBI taxonomy): domain Eukaryota; kingdom Metazoa; phylum Arthropoda; class Insecta; order Lepidoptera; family Nolidae; genus Nycteola; species Nycteola revayana. Next base: position 14,133,430 of record OX344840.2, read on the forward strand.
AAACTTAATGTCTAAAATGTCTAAATATTATCTATTATATAAGTACATGGTATGAGCGCAAATGTATCATGTATGTGTGTGTATTGGTATTTTTTTCCGTTATAGCTACAAATATAGCTTAATAAAATGTCGCTGCTGGATTAGTGTTTTGTTTTTGTCCTAACAAAAGCGTTATATAATATATCGCAGAACTTGAAAATGTATTTAACTGGAGAATGGTAACGTTAAACATGTGCAGGAGCAACCGTGGGTTAAGCTCCTCCGATGCCGTCGTAGAGCCGAAGTCCAAGAGGCCCGCGAACTGTAAAGTTGATCGACAGTTGCACAAAACTCCCCTACAAAAAACGAAAAGCCATTAACCCTCAATCTCCCCGTAAGCGACCGCCCTGAGTTTCTAAGTCCCAATGGTGCCGCCCTCTTGCGCATGTAGCTTAGTTTGTAGTTTTTAAACATTTATTAAGGCCTTTATGCCCGGCGAATTAGCAACAGTCTCGGGCTTAATAAATATGTCCGTCCGAAAAAAAAGCTCCGAACGAATAATGCTTAATGAAACGCTTTTTTACCTCTTCAGATGGTGATATCTGATTAGATTAGATACATTATATAAAAGACAGAGCTAAAACTATAAACTAATTTAAATAAAATCTATACTTATATACATATAAAGCTGAAAAGTTTGTTTGTTTGCTTGAACGCTTTGCTTTGCTTTAATCTCAGGAATTGCTGGTCCGATTTGGTAAATTATTTTAGTGTAAGATAGCCCATTTATTTAGTGATCAGTGTTGCCACTTATAAATAAAATCACAAACCAAATTCGATTCTAAACTACCGAAATAATGCAAGTGGCGTTTTCAAAACCTGGTTCCTTCATGCCACTTCTCCCCTAAGTGTCATGCCACCACTCCCCGTCTAATCACCTCTTGCGACACCCATAAGAAGACATAGGGTGGTCTATTCTTAGCTGGAATCACATCATCATCACCAAGCTTGGCAGGCGGGTTGGTGACCGCAGTATTATGTAGTAACACACTGGGAAACGCTGCTGTACGTTCCCTCCTATACGATTGTTAAAGATGATGTTATAACAATCGGGACCAACGGCTTAACTTGCTTTCCGAGGCACGGAGGGTAGTCCCTGATTTTTTGTTCGGCGTTGGGATCAAACCCACGACCTCCGATATTTAAAGTGAGCCAAATACCGCTACGCTACGGAGGTTGTCTGCTATAGCTGGTATACGTCATTAAAATACTTACAAGATACAAATAATATCAATATGGTAGAGCTTGATGTTGATGGTAGAACTCGTATTCCTCTTCCTCAGTCAGCTCGCACTCCTCGAAGCACCAGAGACCAGCAATAGCCAGTAGCACCAAATACGTAGTGAAGTAGAACAAGTAGACTAGGATACTGAACAACATTGTAGGTTAGAAGTACACGTATCTGGAATAAAATAAAGTTTGGTCAGTAAAACAAAAAACTTGTTTTATTTAGATATTTTATGTAGGTGTACAGTCAACAAAAGAGATAGGTTTACACCCTGTGAAACTGTGTAAGCATTTTAACTTTATATGTACAATATTATCAGAAGAATTTACTGTTATTTGTATTTGTATACAGCTAGCAATGAACTCTTCGCCAATAAGGAAATACCGGGTGTCGTAGTGATAAAAAACATATTTATTTACATTATTTGATAATGATGATGATGCGATCCGACAGATTTCGGCAATCGCCCTGGCCGAAATCTGAGCTGCTCTAAAGCAATCGCTTTAGCTCCGCTGTAGTTGCCGTTCGTGTGCTATGTGGCTTACGTATCCAATATTTTTTGCAAAGATCCGCGGGCATTTGAGCACACAGTTATAAATTGATACTGGCGTTGTAAACCGATCTCTTTTGTTGATTGTACATAATCTATAATCTATACTAGTATATTAAGAAGAAGAGATTTAAAAAAAAAATCGTTATGAAAAAACTACTTTAATGGGGATCGCAAATTTTTATTGCAAAAAAATCCCTGAATGTTTTGGTATAATTTTCAATTAAAAACCAGTTATGAGTATTAAGATAAATGTCGCTTAATACAAAATGATCTGTATCGCCTTATTTTTAGAGTAAAGAAAAATGATTCAACTTCCAACATTGTCACTAATCAGCAGGAGGCAAAATGGTTTAAGTGACTTGACAGTACTTATGCAAGAGAAAGCAAAATGATTGAACCGACCTTACTGAATAATAATAGGAATAGGCTATTTTGTTTAACTAATTGGGTTTGGGTTTTGGGTTTTGTTAACGGTACAGGAAAGTTGGCTTAAGCAACGATGAACATTCTTAATAAGTTGTTTGTTGTCTCATATTTTGAAAGGAGTTATATAACTTGGTTGTTCCAAACAGAGTGAAAAACAGACATGTCTTTGGCTGACGGAAAATTGGTTGAAGCGACATTGCATAGTGTAAGTAGTTGTAAGCAAAATGTATGAAGGGACTTTTCATCTAATGTTAGCTACATCGAAAAACGATTTATCTGCCATCGAACTAAAATTTTAGGACGGGAATAACGACTTATGCTCCGATTCTCTGTTTTTGTGTACAGCTTAAATGATATACTAAAAGAATATGGCAAATTTGATGTCGGATCATACATCATGTTTGAGAATTATGCACTAAAATTGCATTGTTTTAAGCGCAATCCCGGCTCAGACGACGCAGAAAAATTCGCTGAATCCGAATATGTATATAACTCCAAAGCGTCCAAAATGTCGCTTCAAACAAATAGCCTTTCACCCCTCGATATGGAGTTCATACGGAAACGGATGTTACATGTGTGAAACTGCGCGCGGAAGCTAGTATTGTAGCGGTATTAGAAATGGTTGGATATAGTTATTTGACATTCAATAGGCAATGTTTTTATTTTGGTAATAATTTTGACATTGAATTTACGGTCATTGCATTGTTAGAGAAAAAGTTGAATTCCAATTTAAGTATTTGTTGGTTAAGCAATGGTCGCCTAATTACGTAGTAAAACAAACAATAGTAGATTGTTTATCTAGGGAGCAAACAACTATTTTAAAGGCGAGAGTGTTTTTTTTAATCCATAGCGGAGCGTCACATATTCAATACATTTTTCCCGCATGGTTTGTGATTCACCTCTTTGCTGATTGAAAAATTAATAACAATATCCACATTCCAAATTCAAATCAATTTTGGTCCTTAAGGGATTAATGAGCTATTTTGGTCCCTATTTCAAAAAGAGCTAGTTTATTCCTCGTAAACGAGGAATAAACTAGCTCTTTTTGAATAGATGTGATAAAAAAATATTTTTTCGATATTTGATTAACTTTCTATTGCACGATTGTACATTATACCTTTGTTTATTAAAAACAATGTATTTGTTTTGAATAATGTTCGATTAATTTTGTTCATTACTTCAATACAAAACTACTTAAGTACTTTTTACGTAAAATGTGCTCGTCATTTTTGACGCAAAGGAAATTATGGGTAACTTACATGAGAAAAAAATGGGTTTTCATATTGAGATATTGTTATTGTTATTTTTTGTGTCAGTTAAAAAGCTTTTTGGAGGAAAAGGTGTCTAAAAAATTTCATGAGGATATCGATTTATTAACTCTTTCCACAAAGATTCAATAAAATTAAAATTAATGTGCGGTGTGTTCAAATTTTTTTTTTTGCGTCAGTTAAAAAGCTTTATGTAAGAAAAGGTGTCTGAAAAAATTCATAAGGATATCGATTTATTAACCCTTTCCTCAAAAATTCAATTAAATTCAATGACTCTGGTGCCTTGGAGGATGGGACGGCCTTTGGTGTGGGACGCTACCTGCGTCGACACCCTCGCGCCGTCTCATCTTTCCGGGACTCAGGGTAGGGCTGGCATGGCGGCTGAATCCGCGGAGAATCTCAAGAGGCGCAAATATAGTACCCTTGATAGTGGTTATGTATTTGTGCCTTTTGGTGTCGAAACATTGGGGCCGTGGGGACCGGGAGCCAAATTAATTTATAAATACCTCGCAGCGGCCCTCTTAAGTGCGGCACGTTCTCCGAGTGCTGGTTTCTACTTTGCACAGCAGGTAAGCATTGCCATTCAACGTGGTAATGCTGCCAGCATTCTGGGAACCTTGCCAAGTAGAATAGATTTAGAATAGTAGTATATAAGTTAGTTTTATTTTTAATTAGTCACTTTTAGTTTGTATTTTATTCATGTTTGTTAATTATAATAAATTAAAAAAAAAAAATTAAATTCAAATGAAGCACGCAGTGTTTTCAAAAATATTTATTATTTTAAATTTTAAGGCAATTTTAATTGTGACAGCCGATGCCGTTAGGATGGGTTCGATACTGAGGATCAATTGCCGTGATATCAGCAGCTAAAACATCAACACCGTAAGACCAGGTATTTAAATTTCAACACTTCAGATCTTCAGCTTAGTAAGTCAACAGTTCACTAGACCAAAGTTTAAAAGAAAAGTAAAGTAAGCAATTAAGTAAAGTATAGGTACCTATGTCTTATTTGTAAATAATAGGTTGTAATTGAAGTTTCTTTATTTTTTTTATTAATTTGTGGTGCCACTTTTGTGTAGGAGTTTCAGACATTATAGTTACTATAAAAAGTAAAAAAGGATTTGTTGGTTAAAAGGATTCAACGCTGATCCATAATAAAAAAAGGACATGGGCGAAATTGTATATTTTTTTTAAGGGCCACGAAATAATTCGAAAAGGTAAAAGAAATTTAATTCAAAAAATATGTATGTATGTAACCAATGAATTCATTTGACAAGACTAATGTGAGTGCATATTGGGCCTTTCTAACGAGGGTTCGATCCTGCCTTGAGAGGACAATATTAATATCAATAAAAATATGGGATATTGTGATATAGATTCTGGTTTTGGGTGCAATGTGTTTTGAAACCGCCGTTTTTTTTTTTATTTGGTATACACATAATCCTTATAGCGGACTTTGACTTTTTAAACGAGTTCTCAGCCCCAGTTCAAATATCGACATTTTCACATCCTTACTAATATTATAAACGCTGAAGTTTGTAAGTAGATGGATGGATGATTGTTACTCTTTCACGCAAGCACTACTGAATGGAAACTACTAGCTGAGTGTTTGTACGCGGATCTTTCATAATCTGGATTGATACATAAGCTAAAAAGTATCGAACACCGAACCACTGAAGCTGAGTAACGCGGGGCGCAGCCAGTCCTACTTATATTATAAACGCGAAAGTTCTAAGTACGGATGGATGGATGTTTGTTACTCTTCACGTAAAAACTAGTGAACGGAATTGGCTGAAATTTTGCACCGGGATAGGTTATATGTTGGATAAACATATAGGCTACAAAACGTCACGCTTCGGCTCACTGGAGTAGAGTAACGCGGGTAATACCGGGGGCCGCAGCTTGTAAGTAATAATTACTTGGCGGTATTTATTTTAATGCCATTTGCCAGTCCTAATGATACACTTTTAGTTATATCATTGAAATATGATATCAGTCAGTCTTGAGTCATTATGCTTAATCCACGTTTTATGAGGTGTTTCCAAAATATTTGCCATCTCTTTAACAGATCCATATTATCGTGTGTACTTATTATGTAAACACATCATAATGTTTTAACTCACAACATTTTAAATTAATAATTAGATTACATATAAACAACTAAAAATAGCTAATTTAAGTTAAAACTGACCTATAACACTCCTTGGCAATTCTTAATTTGTACTACTTGGTAAGGTTCCCAGGATGCCGGCAGCATTTCCCTGTTGAATGACAATGTTTGCCTGCTGTGCAGTAAAGAGAACCACTGCAAGGTTTTATAAATTAATTTGGCTCCCGGTCCCCACGGCCCTAATGTCTAGGCGCCAAAAGGCACACACATAGCAACTATCACGCATATTTGCGCTTCTTCAGATTCTTCGCGGATTTGGCCACCACGCCAGCCCTACTCGGAGTGAAGTTTAGTTTACCTTTTTGAAAGATGTTAGTGAAGATTTGTCTAAAACTTAAAGCCAGCAATTCATGAAACACAATTTGGTATAAATTAATTATTTTAAGATGTGTCCGTTGTAAACTAGCTATACACTTTTAATCAATTAAGCTCGCCTTTGTACATGTTGTTTCTGTTGTGTAAACTTTTTGTTATGTTTTTACTGTGTGCAATAAAGAATAAATAAATTAACACATTTTTTTTTCATTAGGTATATAAAAATACATATATTATTTCCATGAAAGTTCCTCACTAACGTTATCACTGTAAATGCTGTCAACGGTGAGGCATATATTTTGGTACCCACCTTATATGATCACAAAAGGTTTTTTAAGTTAATGATATTTTTCTCAAGCCATCATCAAACCTTGTCGATGATCGATTGACGTGTAAACTGGACTCCGGGATTTCCTCTTAGATCCGCCATCTAATTGTGACAAGCATCTTGATTACGTATCATTATTGCTCATTTTGCTTTGCAATGAACAATATAATCTACGTCTGTTTAGGTTAGCCTCAATTAGTGGTGTAATAATGAATGTGTGTAGTTATATTTTTTACAGTTGTGTTCTAACAATAAGTTGTTTGGACGGGGATTTTTTTGGTGGGTCGTTGTAAACTTAACTTGTGGTGACACACTGGCAGTAAGTTAACGTAAAATAAGCGACAGCGACAGCAAAGCAGATTAATCGCAATACGTTAAAAATACTCACACATTTAAAAAAATCTTACATAAAACGGAAACGATTATTAAACCGACTGTACTTCTTTTTCGCAAAAGAACTAGGTATGTCCAGTTGACGAAAACATAAAAGATTTAATTTAAGTTTCACTAAGTGAACACACGTAATATTGGCGTGTCCAGATGACGAAATAATAAGTGATCCTAATTCCGAGGTTCACCAACTGGATACACTCATGTCCAGTCTCGTGTGTCCAGATAGTGATTAACCCAAAAAATATCGCTTGCTTATCTTTCGTTAGTAGCTTGTTGTCCATTATAACAACAATATCTGTATTCGAGGTGTTATGGTGTTGCGAATTTTGTACACCCTAGAAAGTTTACATTAAATGTTATTCGCAGTTGTATATAAACGTTTTTTACGTAATATCATGGCATGTTATAGATATATTTTACTAATGTTTGCTAGCCATTTTGTGCTATGCAAATCTATCTTTCGATTTATACAGACTTTTTCTATTTGACCCATGTAGGAGAATGCCTCACTTAAAAACAATCTTCTTGCCGAGACAAGGATCACCTTTAGTTGAGGGCTAAGACCCAAACATCCTGCCTACTATCTGTGTCCCTTGCGCAGGTTGCTTTGTTTGTACTATTTGATACATTATAATATTACACTTAAAATTGTAAACAACAAGTACCCAAATCTAATTATTCATTGGTTTAAGTTATTCTTAGCGGCGATATAATATGGGATAATAATAACCAGCCAAGTGCGACTTGGACTCGCGCGCGAAGGGTTCCGTTCCATTTTTAAGTGCCTGCCTGCTGCCGTTATTGATAAAAATGGCAAAAAAAAAGTTTGTTGAGCCCCACTTAAACATTATTTTTTAGTATTTGTTGTTAAAGCGGCAACAGTATTGCCGATGCCGCTTTAACACCATTTGTGAATTTCAACTGTCTAGCTATCACGGTTCTTGAGATACAGCCTGGTGACAGGCAGACAGTCAGACACACGGCGAAGTTTTAGCAATACGGTCCCGTTTTTCCCCTTCGGTTACGGAACCCTAAAAACTAAAATCAAATCAATGATTTAAATTTAACTCTTAACTCATTTATTGCTGAGTATTTTAATTAAGATTTTACTAAAGATTCATTTATTTTAAGGCATCGTAAGTATGATATTATTTCATACTGGACGGCGAAGGATGTGACACTTTGTATAGCAGTCACTTTGGTAATGTAGATAAATACACCACAAAATGTACACTACACCATGTTTATACAAATATACACTCCAATTCGGAACAAACACACACATTACACTCACAACTATTTATTATTATAACACGTAAAAATCATTGTACATATGTATTATTTTATTAATTCCAAAGAACTAAAAAGTTAGTGCATTGCGTGACATAGTTTGCCGAGGACATTTTGAATTTTTGAATTCCCGCCGTGCGTAGGGTCGCTTCTTCGAGTAGCCGGGGTGCACAGATTAAAATTTGTTTTTAATTCTTAATTTCATGACAATAGAATTTTATGTTTTTTATATTGTTTGTAATCAATTCGCTATTATTTTTTTGATTGATGTTATTGCTTATTTGGTTTTTTATTTTATTTCATTTCTTGTTTACGTTTCAACAAAAAATCTCAAATTGGTGATGAAACTTGTTTATTTATTTATTTACTAGCTTCCCGCGCGCGGTTTCACCCGCGTAACTCCCGTTCCCGTGGGAAATTCATAATAAAATATAGCCTATGTTCTTTCTCAGGCTCTAGACTATATCTGTACCAAATTTCATTTAAATCGCTTCAGTAGTTGAGGCGTGATTGCGTAACAGACAGACAGACAGAGTTACTTTCACATTTATCATATTAGTAAGGAAGGAATTGGCTCTACAATTAAAATTAAAATGGAATATTGTATAAATAATAATAATTAGGTAAATATAATTTTTCTATATATTTTTATTTGACGTTTGGCATGCATGGCGTCAAAACTGGGGCTGGCTAGAATACCAGCGCTGCGCAATGATCTTTTAGATTTTTGACGTAGCTTAATGCTGAAGCCAGTTCCCATTTATGGTGCATGTATGTAATAGTGTTAATCAATGTCTTATATTTTATTTCCTTGTATGTGCCGTAAATAAAAGTATTTTCTTCTTTCTTTCTTTTTTATACTAGCTTCCCGCCCGCGGTTTTACCCGCGTCGCTCCCGTTCCCGTGGGAATTTCATACTTAAATATATATATAGCCTATGTTCACTGGAGATAATGTAGCTTCCCAACGGTGAAAGAATTTTTAAAATCCATCGAGTAGTTTCGGAGCCTATTCAATTCAAACAAACAAGCCAAAAAACAATCAAATATTTCCTATTTATAATATTAGTATAGATTGATGCAATTCAAAAATAACCTCCACGTAAAACTTGTTTATGATTAGAAAATTCTTAGGATTCGCATCTTGAGAAGACATAAAATCTGCCCTCCTCAATGCAAACGCAGTACTTGCAAAATCGCGATTTCGAGATAAACGCGGTAAACACATTTTTTAATATCTAAACAAGAAGTCAAGTTACATGACTTTTTAAGTGAACCTAAAATAAGAAAAATCAATCTTTATGCATAGATTAGGGTCCTGAAATGTCATATTCGCAAAAAAGGGAAAATCCCAAATATGTCGATTACTGCAATTACATTTAGCAGGACAGAGTTACTTCCCGCCGCCTACCGCCCTAGGCTCGTCCTCGGGGAGTGGGGCACATGTGCCCCGCTACTTTCGAGGCTAACCCATGAGTAGTAGGGACGCCTCTACACTCCGGGCGTCCCCATAATTGGGCAAATGGGTCACTGTAAGTGAGGCCCAGGAGATTCCGCAGTGCCACATTGGCCGCGGATGCCTTCGGGGGGTCGGAACGCTTATGCGTTCCCGGCCCCCGCTAACGGCGGATCGAAGGAGTGTCCGGGGGGTTTTAGTGGTGTAGGGTCCTCCCCTCGTGGTATGAGTTTAGTATACCATGCTATGGAGAGGGCGAGTGCCACATATCCCAACGCCAGCGCGCGAATACGCTGCAGCGGCGGTGGGAATGCGTAAATGCATTTACACTCGGAAAACAAAAACAAAGGGCAGAGTTACTTATGTATTTTTATTATTATTCAAAAGTACTTTGTAATACAAAAAATTGAATATATGACATTGATTTAATTGCACCATAAAATTTTCCAGCGCAAATAATAATTTACCGGTGATTTAACAATGTAATTATTTTATTAGACAACAGACTAGCTTAATTATTCAAATGTATATTATTATTATATACTATGTTTCAAAAGGTACAGTACAGTGCAAAAGGTTTTATAAAAAGTAAACAAAAAACCGGTCAACGGTTCCGTACCGTTTTCTCGTCACCTGTTTCCTGTATATCAAATAGAGCAAAAAAAAAAAAAAAAAAATTTCATATACAAGCTGACTATTCCATCAGTCAACATTTATTATGGAAACTACCAAATTCATAAACCAGAAAATATGAGCAAAAAGAGTAGTTTAAAGATAAAATCACCGCGTAGTTGTTATTCAAACTGAAACCTTTGGTGAGGTCATACATGAGGAAGTAGTACTAAGGGCAAATTAACAATGTTATGTTGAATATGTTTGTTTCAATTAATTTTTCTTTAGTTCAACAAAATTGTGTATGTAATTATGAACATGCAATTAAGAATGATACGGACAGAAAAAAAATAAAGGCATCACACGTGTTCATATTATGTACCGCACCTAATATAAACACGTGTGAAATAAATAAAGCTCAACTCTATCACGACATGGTAAAACAAAGTCGCTGTCTGTCTGTCCCTATGTTTGCTAAAATCCTTAAAACTATGCAACGGATTTTTTCAAGAGTCATCGTGTCGCTAGTAAATCAGTTTGCTTTAGCTTAGTTTTTGAATTGATTGGTAATAAACATACAAAAATTATTAATTTTTAAGGGATTTAAGGGAAACCAGAGTTAAATACAAATCATTACAAGATAAAAGAATTGCACCGGTGGCTCATTGATTCAGACCGTTGGTTATGAGACCTGGTATTCTGGGTTCAATTCCCACCCGATATAATTATTTGTTTGGAATATGCATAGTTGTTTTGAGTCTTTATGTGATTTGTGTCCATAAATAAAGTGTTGTAAGTCCTTAAATAGACTGCGGACTCAAGTCGGAGGAAGCCGGGAGAACATAAACAGGTGGGGTATAGCTCAGAGGTTACGTGTCCGTGTGGTATCTCCCCCCAGACAATGGCACCCCTCCTATTCTGCCCTGCGTGCCCCAACACATGGACACGATTAAATGCCAGGTCGACAAGAAAAGAAGAAGAAGAAGAATGAAGTGTTCGTCAAATCCTCCGCGACAAAGCAATTTATTTCCCTAGTGCGGGATTTGTTTCTTTAGCAAATAAAAGAACATGGATATTATTATAAGCTTCCATTAAAAGTTTCTATTTAAAAAAAACACACGTTTCGCAAGTACAATAACCTCGGAAGGCACACTGATTTACATATAGATAAAATAGTCACGAAAATTTTTATTCCTACGATAGATTTGCACGTGAGATTTGAGATGTTTTTGTTATTAATTTATTTAATACATAGAATTTACTTGAAACTAAATAGTACTTGTTTTACTTAACATTCTACATTTGTATTCAAAGCTTTTGGCGGTATATTTAAATTTTACATATCATAACTATAAGACAATCTCCATAGCGTAGCGGTATTTGGCTCGCTTTAAGTCTCGAAGGTCGTGGGTTCGATCCCCACTCCGGACAAAAAATCTTTGTGTCAATTCTAAGATTTCTTTCCGGGTCTGGTTGTTTTAGGGACTACCCTCCGTGCCTCGGAAGGACGTTAAGCCGTTGGTCCCGATTGTTATAACATCATCGATAATCATCGTATATCAAGGATCGGGCAGCAGCGGTTCCTTGTGTGGTTCAACATAATATTGCGGTCACCAACCCGCCGGCCGAGCGTGGTGACTATGGCAAATACCCTCCCCCGGGAGGAGGCCCATGTTCAGCAGCGGACATTATACGGGCTGAGGATGATGATATCATAACTAGCTGTTGCCCGCGTCTTTGTCCGCGTGGGGTTTGTTATTCCATCGGTTATTTAACGATTCCACGGGAATTAATTATTTTTTTCTGATTAAAAGTATTTAAAATGTTGATCGGGGATGTAAGGTACCACGGTCACGCAAAATTTCATTTAAATCGGTGCAACAGTTTCGGAGAGTAGCTCGTACAAATAGAAAGAGAAATAAAAAAATGTGTTCTATTTTACTTCGGCTCGGTTTTAAGCGTTTTTTTTTCTATGTACAGACATTCGATCATTACAGTTTTATTATATTATTATGTATACATATAAAGATATAAAGGTGCACTCCTTTATATGCTAATATTTTTTTAAATTATGGTTGCATTTCGACAACTGGTCGTTCTAATAGCACTAGTAACAATAACAACAGTGAGTCACAGTTTGACTTACGGTTGACACTTTTTTTTGTTTTACATAGTACTTTTTACAAAAAGTTACAAAAAGAAATTCAGGAAAAAACCAAGTAGGTACCTTCACATTTAATTTAAAAAAAAATCCGCGTCTTTGGTTTGGCCATCAAGGTATCAAAAACCTTTAAAATAATCATAAAAGTATAATCATGATAGATCCGTATTTTAATAAATCAACAACTCATTGTTTTCATATGCCGCGCTGAGGGTTCGGTCTAAATTTTAATATGGGGTAAATTTTGGATTAGCAAAAAAATATAGTAGTTTTTGTACTATTTTATTTTTTTATGACATATGGTACATTTGACTGAAATATAGTACGATACCATATCCCTAATATAGTACGGGTTGCAACCCATTTTATTTTTGTTTTCGGGGTAAAAATTCATGACGCATCCCCTCGCTGGCGCAAGTATCCCTATTGCGTGATCCCTGCGCCAGCGAAGGGTATGTGGGACTCTCCCTCTACAAAACGCGGTGTGCTGTCGCACCGAAGAGAGGACATACCCACTAAAAAATCCCCCGGGTGTTCCTCCTTCTGCCGTTTGGTGTGGGGGACCAAACCGAATTCGTCCTTTGGTCATCCCCCGGCAGAAATCTACTATAAACTCCCGCCCCGGTAAAAGGGCGAGAGTTGACGGGTGGGTGGCAACCCTAGGTTGACCCGATGTAATTAGTTCATTTGATCTAGAATATTGAATGATCTATAGCTTTAGTATTGCATCAACAACTATAATTATTTAATTAATAATTTTATTGCCTTACTTTACTTAGCGCTCATTTTAATAATAAATTAAATTTAGTATGTATTTAAGTCAAGCATGTTTTTAAATGTATTTAGCATTTAGAACTTGCATGTCATAAAAAATGCTCGTATCGTGTTAAGAATATAATTATAATAATTAATATCATTGTTACCATAGCTTCATAAAATGTAACGGATATGCAATTGTGCAACATATACAATTATTGAACTTCCTTTAATTATATATAAGGTCATTACCTCCATACATAGTTTAATATGTTAATAAATATAACATGTTGGATGATTTTATGGGGCAATGTTAATATATTATGTATGATATAGGTACATTTATATGTTACGGCTAATAGCCGAAGTGCGGCTACACTTAGTTTTAGATGGCTACAACTAGGTGCAGCCGACCACATGCGGTTAAACTTAGATCAACCTCAATAAGTCCCTGTTCAACTCTAAAGTAAACAATACGTATGCACGGCACAAAAAGGTGTTGGGGTGGTTAAAAAAAAAACAAACTTGAACCTAAACCAATGGAGTTGAACAGGGACTTATTGAGGTTGATCTAAGTTTAACCGCATGTGGTCGGCTGCACCTAGTTGTAGCCGGCTAAAACTAGGTGTAGCCGCACTTCAGGCATTAGCCGTAACATATATACAAATACTTACAACCTCCGTAGTGTAGCGGTATTTGGCTCGCTTTAAATCTCGGAGGTCGTGAGTTCGATCCCTGAGCACTAAGTGTGCAAAATTTCATACTCCACCGTGTGTTATTTTCGTAAAAAGGAGTAGATACTAATTTTTGCTTCACGTTTTAATACTTATAAAGATTTTGTTTTTAAAACGAAAACTCCCGCATTATAAATTGGATTTTGGAAATTGGCATTAGTCGTCGTGAATAGTGATAAATTGTTATGTAGTAATAGTGGTTTAACATAGTAAATGAAGGTCAAATGGAGTAACAATCAAATTTGACTAAGCTTCTTAAAGAAATATTAAAAAATAATAAAAGACTATAATGTGATTGGTTTTCAAGCTATGCGATGTATTCGTGTACGCACTTGCAAGGTAAGATTGACCGATGACCTGAAAAGGGTAAGCGGAGTACCTTCACTGGGTGCGGAGGACAGGGGATCAGGTTTTATGATGCAAATTAGGTGAGATCTATGTCTAGCGGTGGACAGAGATGGGCTTGCGATGGGACACACTTGAGCGATACATTTTTATTTATTATTGATTATCAAGTAATATATACATATTGTAAAGAGGTACGAGATTTCAATGTTAAAACCTTTGTTCCTTTGTTTTTGTTTGTCATCTTACTTAGAATTAATTTGGGTGCTATCGCATCGTAAACAATTTTCCTTGGGCCTTTGTGTTTATCCCAAGAATTACAGATTACTTCCTTCTTCCACACGTGCTGTGTCTGTGATAATTGTCTGTATAAAAATGCTTAAACAAAGACAATTCATGTTATATGTGCATAATATCGATTAGTCACAATCTATTAAAAAAATACATCTCATAGGAATAAGGGGTGCGGCTATAAATTGATTACAATCGTACCTTTCTAACAGGTCTCAAATAGTCAAAATTCTAAATAGGTACTCAAAGTTTTACCCAACCAATTACATTTGGCGTGCCCCAAGGGTCCATCCTCGGGACCCTTTTATTTCTTATTTATATCAATAACAACATGACAACCTCCGTAGCGTAGCGGTATTTAGCTCACTTTGAATCTCGGAGGTCGTGGGTTCGATCCCCACGCCGGACAAGAAATCTTTGTATAAATTTTAAGATTTCTTTCCGGGTCCGGTTGGTTGACACCTTCCGTGCCTCGGAAAGCACGTTAAGCCGTAGGTCCGATTATTATAACATCATCTATAATAATCGTATATCAAGGAACGGGCAGCATCGTTTCCTTGTGTGGTACAACATAATACTGTGGTCACCAACCCGCCTGCCAAGCGTGGTGACTATGGCAAATACCCTCCCTCGGGAGGAGGCCCATGTTTAACAGTGGACGTTATACTGGCTGATGATGATATCAATAACATTCAGCAACTCGGTCTTTCAAAATACATCACATTGTACGCCGATGACACATCCCTTTTCTACTTTGGTGATGACATTCACACAATTATAAGACAAGCCCAAAATGATTTAAATACTTAGATAGTAAGATTTATACTATTTTATACATTGTTAATCGCATTTTAAATTTATTCTTCTTCCTTGGCCGGTTTTATATACATCATTGATTGCCCGATTGTACGATACTATCATAACAATTGAAAAATACGTAAAAATCTACCAAAATTCAATTGCTTACTACAATTTTACTAAGAGCGAGGAATATTGAACCAGTACATGTGCATAGTAGTTCGTGGGCGACGTATAACCTGTCCGTGCTGTCGCAATCACTGTCCATAGATTGCCGTGAAGATACCGACCATATTTTACGGCACAAGGTCGTTTTAAGATGAGAGGAATGCTTGCTCAAAGTTATGAGAAAAATCTGCGGTAGACGTTCATATTTGCATACTTCCTTCCTTGTGTGAGAAGTGCTTGGAGTTAAGGGTTTAAAATTTAAATATATTTAAGTGTCATCTGAAGAGAGTAAATAAACTTCTGTCTTTGAGCATACGATTCGTGAATTGTGCTGTGTTATGGCTTACAAGTAGTGCGTTTTACAAAGTATTTAGGGACATGACAAGACATGTACAAATAATTATTTGCATATTTCCCTCCTAGCTTGTAAAAGGATTGTTATTTTATGAACATTGGATTTTTTGAACATTAGCACAAAGAAAACTAGAAATTCTTGTATACTCTGCGAATAGACTCGGATTATAATTTGTCATCTGGTGGCTCACCGGTTACGGCAGTGACTTCTGAGACCAGTTCTGGGTTTAATTCCCATCCGGGGCAATTATTTGTATGAACAACGGATAATTATTCTGAGTCTGGGTGTATTTTGTATCCGTGAATTGTGTTTTAAAATATGTATATAAAAATATATATTATATATATATATATACCTACATCCATCATCAGGAAGGCTATCTATATATCATAATATCTATATATATATATATATCTATCATAATCAAAAATCTCTCTATAGAGAGATTTATGATTATGATAGGCATGTTTGCCTTGCTAGACATGTTATCTTTAGAAAACAATTCAAAGATAGTATAAGTTCGAAAATAATGAATTTATATCATAGTAAAAATTGTATCATTTAATATAGGTATCATCATATACGTATCAAATAATCATTATCAAATTTAAATGTCTAGCCTAACCATCTCGCATATACACGCTTCATATAAATGTTCTCATCTCTAATTAAACTGATTGATTCGTGTATTAAATTCAACTGACTGTCATAGTTCAAGGTTACAATATGCATTACTTCAAATTCCCAAATCGCTCGGCATATACCAGTTCTTCAAGGTCATGCACGCAAATCACACACAGTTATTAGAATAAGCGTGTATCGACGGTACTGGGTCAAGGTCGCGTTGAGTTGGCGTTACGTCCGGATGTTCACCGTTGTGTGACGTACAGACACTTTAGTACAACATTGTACTTTTACTTGAGAATGTTGTTTATATTATTAATTTTTTTTATACAATCTTCCATTATTTTTTTTATAATCGAAGTCTCGGAGGTCGTGGGTTCGATTCCCACGCCGGACAGAAAATCTTTGTGTAAATCCTAAGATTTCTTTCCGGGTCTGGTTGGTTAAGGGAATACCCTCCGTGCCTCGGAGAGCACGTTAAGCCGTTGGTCCCGATTGTTATAACATCATCTATAATAATCGTATAGGTATCATGGGACGGGCAGCAGCGTTTCCTTGTGTGGTACAATATACCAACTGCAGTCACCGCAACCCGCCTGCCAAACGTGGTGACTATGGCAAATACCCTCCCCGGGAGGAGGCCCATGGTCAGCAGTAAATGTTATACGGGCTGATGATAACGATGATGATATATTTTTTTTAAGTAAAGAGACTTCTCGTTCCGAAATATAAAATATAAAGAAAACTAGATCAATGTTTAGTTTTTGGAAAAAAAAGTTCAAAATCAATCAGTTATGTCAGTGTTACTATTTCAATAAATTTAATGTTTTATAAGTTGATAGTGGATTTAGATTAGAAACATACAAGAGAATTTAATCTATCTTATAGTGACGGTATACTGTACTATGTCCGATTTTAATGGGATCTACTAGGGCATTGAAAGGTTCTTAGCAAACTAAGGATCGAGGACGCGTCGCTTTCACGGGTGCTTTATTCTCTGGTGGATCGGATAGAGCGGTCTCTGTATATACCTATCCCAGCTGCGGTAGAAAAAGGAAATTAGTTATTTGCGCATATCATGGGGCACAAAAAATCAGGTTACTCTTTTTTCCTTTTCCTTATTATTCGGGGGAAGGTGAATGAACACAAAGGCCGGATTGCTCATGCGTGCCCGGCCCCCGCCAACGGCGGATCGAAGGAGTGTCCGGGGAGGTTTTAGTGGTGTAGGGTCCTCTCCTTGTGGTATGAGTTAGCATACCACGCTATGGAGAGGGCGAGTCCCACATATCCTACCGCCAGCGCGCGAATACGCTGCAGCGGCGGTGGGAATGCGTAAATGCATTTCCCCCCGGACTACAAAAAAAAAAAGGTAAACGAATACAACTGGGTGTCTACAGATAAGTCATGACCAGGACCGATAAATTTACGTGCCCTCTGAATCACGAATAAAATATCAGCTTCTTAAAATTATTACTGAATAATTATTATACAAAAACATGTATTTGTTAACAAAGATTTAAATGAGGTTTGACTATTCACTTAAGTAACATTTATATTTTCTTGTGCAATAATCAATTAAAAGTTACATGAAGTTACATGTTAAACGGTAAAAGTTACTTAATAATAATTAAGTAGCTATATTATATTCTTATATATTTTTAGTCATTGGCTTTCCAAAAAAAAAAAAAAA
Source organism: Nycteola revayana (assembly GCA_947037095.2). Classification (NCBI taxonomy): domain Eukaryota; kingdom Metazoa; phylum Arthropoda; class Insecta; order Lepidoptera; family Nolidae; genus Nycteola; species Nycteola revayana. The sequence continues at coordinate 14,151,429 of OX344840.2, forward strand.
ACTACAGCACCATATGCGATAGTCAAAAATATATTTTAATTATTGTTTTCATAAAGTCATCTTCTGACAACCTCCGTAGCGTAGCGTTATTTGGCTCGCTTTAAATCTCAGAGGTCGTGGGTTCGGTCCCCACACCGGACAAGAAATCTTTGTGTAAATTCTAAGATTTCTTTCCGGATCTGGATGGTTGAAGGGACTACCGTGCCTCGGAAAGCACGTTAAGCCTTTGGTCCCGATTGTTATAACATCATCTATAACAATCGTATACCAGGGAACGGGCAGCAGCGTTTTAATATAATACTGCGGTCACCAACCCGCACACAATACACTCCCTGGGGAGGAGACCCATGTTCAGAAGTGGACCTTATACGGGCTGAAGATGATGATGAAGGTCATCTTGGGTTAATTTTAGCCACCGATATTACGAACAGTTATATACTTAGTTAGATGTCACCGGAAGAAAGGGGGGAAAAAAGTATCTAATTTATTAACTAATTCACACACAATAACACCTAGTTACTAAAACGATTATCAACGTTGCAAATAACTAATCAGCTGACAAATTGTCAAAGTGTCAAATGAGTTTATTTTGCTTCAGATGTGACTGAATATCGACTCAATAATATCCCGATAAGACAATATATGAGACGGAACAAAATATCCACAACAATCTTAAAATAACCATCTTTCCCCACTTAATAAAATTAAATCTGTTGTACACTTGCTTTGCACTCATCTCTTTCCTAAAGATTTGCTGGAAGAAAATTCATAATTGAATTAAGCTCGCCTTTGTATATGTTGTTTCCAATTTATAGAAGAATTAAGAATCTGTAGTAGAAGATGCCCTCATGAAGTTAAGTTGTTCAGGTAAGGGGATAATAGTGTGTGGGGACTTTAATGTTAATATTCTTGAACAATCGTCTACTATTGAGCGACTCCTTAATCTATTTAATTCCTTTACTTTAAAACATCTTTTTAATAAACCCACTAGGATAACTTCACACTCATCCACTTGTCTTGACAACATTTTTTCAAACTGTCAAGCGACAAATACACAGATTTTACATAATCTAACATCTGATCACTGTGGTCAGTTGGCAGTCTTTCAAAGCGCCGTTAACAAGAAAACAACTAAAATAACGTGTCGACCTATTAGTACTAGTCGAATAAATCGCTTGAAGGAAAACATTATGTCAAAGTTAAATCCTTCTTTGTTAGTTAAGCAGAATCCAGATAGTAACTATGGAGCCGTTTTTAACGTTGTAGAGTCCGAATTTAGAAGCAGTTTAAAATCTAAAACTTACAATAGTAAAGTTAACTGTAAATTTTAGAATGGGCTACGCCAGGAATATACAAAAGTCGATCTAGATTATATGAGCTCTTTGGTATGAAAATGTATAGATCCGATAATGACTTTTTAAAGTATGTTAGAAAGTATTCTAATACTTTTAAAATTGTGTGCAGTATTGCTAGAGCCAATCACATTAGACATAAGATAGAGAACTCCAGTAACAAAATAAAAAAACTATTAATATATTAACGGTTGCTTCTCAATACATTTATGCAAATTTAATTCATATTAGACAAAACCTAAATCTATATCAAAAGAGAAGCGCCTTGCACACAATAAATACAAGAAACAAACATAAATTGTGTGCTAATTAGCACCGTCTGCAGAGAGTCCATTCTTCGTTTGTAGGGCTTAGTGTGCTATGTTCAACAAAATACCAGAAGTGTGAAAGTGTGCAAGAGTTACCCCTAAATAAATTTAAATCCCATGTAAAGACTACCTTAATGAAAAAAGGTTATTACACAATTGATGAATATATTAATGATAAAACTGCATGGTGCTAGCGGTGTAACACAAGCAAACTTACACACCAGGTGCCTGTTCACCGAACTGATATACCAACATTAGACTTTTTTAATTTTTTATTGTCATTTATCAAATTTGTTATTGTATACACTGATGTATTTCGGAACAAGCTATGCTGAGTTTAACTGTCTCTCTTTTTAAATGCGATTCCTCAAATACTACTATCAGTGTACTCGTCATGCTCCCATTGTTTGTCATTGCTTGCGGTGGCGATGTGAGTCGGGTCGCCTCCTTCCCTCTAATATGGCGAGGGAGGCGATGGCTGTGTGCTCACACGTTATACTCGTGAACGGGTGCTGCTTGTGGTGAGTGGTCGACCATCTGATGGATGTGTTTGAGGTAGTAGTACATTATTATGACCTTTACGGCGATAATCTTCTCATGTAGCCAGTTCCTTGGAAATGTGCGTTGATGCTCCCTCCGTTTTCAAAGTGCAAGAGGTTGCTGCTCTGATATTTCTGCTTGAGGATTTTAAATCAATATTTAACTATATTTGTGAAAACTTCTAGAGCATGCATTAGCGCACATACTGTTATTTGAAATGTATATTAAATAAAAAATTGTAAAAAAAAAGTTCATAAACTGTGATACAAAAGATGACGAAAAAGAAAAAGCCGGGAGTTTCTTTCTTACTTTCTTCTCCGAGTCGTCCACCTAGGTAGCTAGTGAAAGGTTGCAGGTTATCTAGGGTAGAATTCTCGCCGGCGCGGCGAGGACCGCGTTGCACCCCTACCCCTGCCCTGTGATCCAGCGCTGTAGGCCGATCACTTCCTTTTATGTTCATAAATCTGACTTATATATCAGTGGTACCACTGGGTCGTGGTCCTAACCCCTTAAGGGTGCCCCCAGGTGTGTGACTTAATTGTATGTTTTTTTTCCCAAATTTTTCTATATTGATCCATAAAAGTCTAAAATAATTAATATGAACTTAAACTTATTATGAGTAGAGAAATTAATGACCAGCTGACGGACGGACTACTTTGTCTGTAATATCCTACAATTTGCTACCGGTTAATTAAGTATCTAGTTTAATTCATAGAATAAGAATAATTGTGTAACATTGTGATTCTGACAAGTACAAGTGTATGTAAATACCTAAGTGCTGAATAAATTCATTATTTCATTATACAATTTATGTCATGTAACTTTCTGTGTGCAATTAATTATAAATAAATATATAATAAGGACAAAATTATAAATAGAATATTATTATGTGCATAAACTTCATATATTGTTTAAATAAATCTGTTATTCGGAAGGCCATTCAGAGTCTAGGATTAAGCTGCGTAATTCATTAAAAGAAACCAAGGTGAACCTCTTCAGCATTTCATTGTGATGCTTTCGAAAATCGGGTCAATATTATTATTCATAATATCCATACGTAATGACCACTTCATTGTCACTTGTGGTTTGTATGATCTCTTAATCATTAGGATGCTGTTTTTTTAGACATGTAGGTCCATTAGTAGTGTATGCCAGCCTTTTTGCTCTAGCTGTAATATAATCATCATTATCATCCGCCCGTAGGTATAACATTCACTGCTGATCATGGCCACTCTATCCGACCCGCCGGAGAAGAGTGCGCCCGCGAACGCGACGGGTCCCCCCTCGTCCTCCTGACCCTTACTTTGCAAAGAACCATCCGATGCGCTCGTAGACCCGAAGTCCGAGAGGCCCGCGAACGGTACAGTAGAGCGATAGTTGCATAAAACTCCCCTAAAATACTAAAAGTCATAATCCCTCAATCTCATTGCCAGCGATCGCCCTGAGCTGAGTTCCAAGCCCCACAAGGGGCGCCCTCTTGCGCAGATTGCTTAGTTTGTAGTTTTTAAACCATTTATTAAGGCTGCTCTGCTCGCCTTTATGCCCGGTGAAGTAGCAAAAGCCTCGATAGTTAAAAGGCTACATACGTATGTCAATCAGAAAAAAAAACTGATCATGGTATTGCCATAGTCACCACGCTTAGCAAGCGGTTTGGTGACCGCAGTATTATGTTGTATTATTGTAATACACTGGGAAATGCTGCTGCCCTTTCCTTGGTATACAATTGTTATAGATGATGTTATTACAATCGGGACCAACGTTTATATTTATTTATTTAGTAGCTAATGGCGAATGAATGCACGAAAGTGACATGAACTGCATATAAATGTTCTATAAGTATTTTCCCAGAATGACTCACAGCGTTACAATTTTAATTACGTCATTTTAAGTTACGTTTTTAACGGAAATTGCTCTACATCGCAATTTGTGTTTGGTGACTGTGTTAGCAATATTTCATTCCATTTCGTTGCACTACGATAACATTAATTAGTTCTATGAGTTAAGTTAAAGTTTTAAGCAGTTCAGATCGCACAAGAAAAATCCCATTTATCTTTATAAACGCGAAAGTTTTTAAGAATGCATGGATGTGTGTGGGGATTGGTATAATTAGAAATTCTCTAATTTTACTTGAAATAACGTCATTTAATATAATTTTCATATGCTATAATATCAAATAACCTTAATTTATATGACTTAATGTTTTATAAATATATATATTTTTTTTCTTAATTAAGTATATCAAAAAAATGTACTTAAATTGTTTTGCATTGTAAATGACGCATAACAAGCGCGAATTATTCGTCGACGTTACTAATAAACTATTTCATTTCATTTATATCATAATAATCTTCCTTTAATATAATAATATTTAGTATTACATTTATTTTATATAATTTTCAATATGTATAATATTATTTTGATATAACGTTCATTTGACTTAATTTTCATGTTTAATGGTCACAGTTCTAAACTGACTCAAATGGCACCTAACAGATATTAAAAAATATTCTATGCTTGGTCGAGGGTAGGCTTGGTCGAGGGTGGGCTTGGTAGGGTTAGTTGAGGGTGGCAGTTGTTTAGGATATAAAGCGAAGAAAAAAAAACTTAATTGAATATTTATTTAATCATAACATAGCAACACATACATTTTAAATCGTATCAGATTTTCTAAATTATATTAAAAGTTACTAAAAGATTATGAATATTATAGTAAATAAATAATATACGTTATGAATATTATGTCAAATGTGCATTCTAAGAAATGAGGTAAAATGAAATTATATCAACTGATCGTTATATTAAACAAAAGTATATACTAAAATTACGTTAGATTTGGGCCGGTGTTGTTCCTAGCTTACAGGAGTTACAGTGGCGGGAGTGTGGGTGGGATTAGTCCCATAATAAAGTGGATTTATGTGAATATCCAATAGTGGTAATATGATTAATTTGGTTTATAAGTAAACTTTTGTACCGCAATTATTTAACTGATTTCATAAGAGTAAAAAAATGATATTGATAGCATATGAAATGAATAGAATTATAATTACCATTTTGTAATTTAGTTTTAATATTTAATGTTATAATACTCTCTAACGTCTGGTAAAAGAAACCAATAACGTTATTTATTATTTATAGGTATTAATTATTTCCAGAGCATGCTCGAAGCAATTATTTTGACTTAAGCTTCCAAGTTTAAAAGCCTAATAAAGCATTACATTGATTTAATTATACACTCTGTAGGTAAACAGTATTAAACGTTATTTAAAATAAATTTGTTTATTTTAAGAGCTCTTACGAAAAACTTATCATGAAATGACCACATTTTACCATTCCCATTGGTTTTCAAATTCAAATATCGCGATGAAATAAGTGGAAAACACACAATTCCCTACACATAAGTGGAAGAATAAACATTTGTTTAAACTTAGAGTATAAAAGTGCGCAAGTCCCATTGACCCCGCCCTTTCGCTCAAGGTCCTATCAACAAAATATTGCGTATCTAGTCGCCTCTGGCCGTATCTTGCGAAAACTGCAAATTGTACGATGACATTGGAATTTACGGAATTTACATACGAGTTGACACCAGTCGACAGTAGCAGACCGATCCTACGATTTTTTTCAACCAAATTGTTCCAATTTTAATCCTACCTTAAAGGACAAAGAAGTCCTGATGCAAGAACAGCTAATGTTTGGACAGATGGTGTAAATGTAAAGGTCTTTAACACAGAAATGCAAACAAACCCTTAATGCACAGCATTTTAACTCAAACCCAAAAGTATTACTTACAATGTTTATTAAATTCAACAACAAATTCAAACCACTGTTCCAAATACCACACTGTCTCCTCATAAAACACCTGAAATAGTCAACCTGCGTTCAAACCAGTCCACCAACAAGTCTGCAGATATCCGGTATAACGTCCGACCATGTTGCAAGATGTGTCGCAACCCAGTGGACAGCTCACCTAGCTAGCACGAAGGTCGTACGCTTGAGCTCATATGTTGTAATGTGATAATTGTACGAAAGTGGAATCTATTGAAGATAAACTATATGAGTGTAAGATATGTTTATTTACATATGTTAAGGTTTAACAGTTTTATACTATTTAGTGATCGATCAAGAAGACATTGCAACATCAGCTTCCAGTCCGAGTGGTGTCAGTTGCGAGGTTTCGATCAGAATTATATATGTTTGTAGGTGTGTAAACATGTGTTCTACTAAAATGAGGATATTTTGGTAGCAATTAATTAATTACCTTTTCAATTACTAGCTTACCATGCACGGTTTCACTCGCATAACTCGCGTTCCCGTGGAAACTTCATAATCAAATATACTAAGCCTTTCTCTATAAATTGAGTATTTAACACTAATTTTTTTTCCAAATGGCACGGAATGCGGAGTAACAGAGAAGAGGTGCGATACAGTGCCCCCTATGAAGCTTGGATGTCAAGCCAACGACGCTTGGAGCTGCACAGGTTGCGTTCCTCTCGTGAAGCTTGCACTTTGGGTCAGAATGGAGCTAGCAAGAGGTTTGCGGGATGATGACTTTTAGAAGTTCAAGGGAAGCTTCTTGAACTGCTCCACTATAAAAACAGTTCGCGGATCTTTCAGCCTTCGGGTCTCCAAAGGCATCGGATGACCTGTACATTATTTCAAGGTCGCTCTTGCCAAGTCTGAAGACAATGGACACATCTGTGTTTCGGTGGTTGTTAGTTATATGCTTAATTTTTGTACTTTTATTGAATACGCAATTTCGAACAGGGCTCATGTTATTTGACAAGCCATATAAGTTGTGTACTTTTAGAAATTGGTGTTTATTTTGTATTTTAAGTTTTTATTTATATTACACTTAAAACACCTATTACAAAAGCATTAACTTTATAACGTGTGTGACATACGACTTGCATAGCTAATTAATTTTGCCAATCATCGCAAATGTGACAATATTTCCTTTTGTTTGGGTCTTAATTCATCTTAAGTAAATAAATATATTTACCTTCTAAATGTTCTAAATGAAGTCGATGAACTGGTAATACAACTATTGAATAGATACCTACTTACAATATGACCTATCGACCTTTCTTACCACTGCGATATTAACATTTCAGAATCCATAAGGTCACACAATCTTGGTTATTCCTATAATTCACAACGTCCATGGGTTCCGAGGGAAGGATTTTGCAGAAGCCACCATGCTCGCAGGTGCCTGACTATGGTATATATAGTATTCTATACTTAATATTATAAAGAGAAAATATTTGATTGTTAGTTTACATTGAACAAGCTCAGGAACTCACTACACCGATAAAAAAAAAATATTTCACCATTTTTGAATAGTGAAATAAATTTTGGTTTCAGTTATCCAGAATAACATAGGCTATATTTAATTATGAAACTCTTATAGGAACGGCGAAACTACAAGTAAAAAAAATATAAAAGCACAAAGACAGAAACGTTGCTGCTCGTTTCCTGATAAAAAATTCTACAGCTCATATTTTAACAATCAGGACCAATGGCTTACCGTGCTTTCCGAAGCATGTAAGGTATCTATTCCACAATTAACAAGATGCGCTAAGATTAAAAAAAAAGCGCGGGGTTCGAAATCACGTGCTATAAGATTTAAAGCGAGACTTTTACCATTTCGCCACTAAAATTGTTGGTACACTTCATTACCCCTTCCAATTTCTTTGTTTGACTACTTCTGTTGCTTTTATAGGTCTTATTCATTATTTTTTTTCTTATTAGTGTACTATAAAGAGTTTATCTCTGTATTTGTCACCGGAAAATGATACGAATCGTAAGTCCATCATCGGCTTCCGTGCCACTCATATTGTTAAATTTATTTGCCAGTTTCAGTTCCAATTTAGTTGACACTTGACCTAACCTAACCAAACGAGACTATGCTACTGTTGTAACAAAACAAAAAAACTTCAACTTCAATAAGTCCTGTTGAACTCCAATGGTTTAGGTTTTTATTTAACCACCCGAAGCCTCGGTAGTTTATCAACTAACTAGAAAGTTGATCAACTTACGATTCTTATTACATATCGTTTTTTTTTAAAGATTACTAGCAGAGCTTTTGCAGTCTACTAATATTCTTGTTAAGTAGGTAGTGCAAGTGTTGATTTTTTTTTGTTGTCCGGGTTGAAATGCTTTTACGCATTCCCACCACCGCTGCAGCGTATTCGCGCGCTGGCGGTGGGTTATGTGGGACTCGCCCTCTCCATAGCGTGGTATGCTAAACTCATACCACGAGGAGAGGAACCTAAACCACTAAAACCTCCCGGACATTCCTTCGATCCGCAGTTGGCCGGGGCCGGGTACGCATGAGCAGCCCAGTACCCGCGGCCAATATGGTACTGCGGGATCTCCTGGGCCAAACTTACAGTGGCTCATTTTCCCAATTCTAGGGACGCCCGGAATGTAGAGGCGTCCCTACTCCTCATGGGTCAGTCCGACACCCTAGCCATTGGGCTACGGCCGCTTCGCTTATCGACTTATTAAACGTCAACCAAACAAAATACATTACAAAATATCTTGTTCAAAAACCATGACTTCGTTACCTGGGTCTAATTCAATTGGCAAACTATTGCAATGTCATTTAAAGATACCTAGTTAACTTCTGTAAGTTTACGTAATTTGTTTAAGTAACGTTTTGACAACTCAGTGCTAATCTCGACATGGTTGTTGACACTGTTAATTATAGCCTGCTTAAGACCATTATCCGATAACTATGCAGTTTAAGACTAGTCATTGAGGAGTCTAATAATTTATACTAATATTAATCCGCGACCCTCAGTGCCTCGGAAAGCACGTTAAGCCGTTAGTCGTTTTTTTTTTCGGATGGACATATGTTAGCCACGATGCTTGCTAAACCGTTGGTTACGATTGTTATTACATCATCTATGTAATAACAATCGGGGCCGGGACAAGCGTATACCAGGGAACGGGCAGAATTCAGCAATGGACGTTATGCGAGCTGATGATGATGTTGATGATAATGATTATCCCGCGATTTTACAGCTAAGTACGCTAAACACTACAGTTGCCGAAAAAACTGAATGATATTATAATTCAAATAAATCCGTTGCTTAGTTTAGATTTTTTTACTTTAGATAATAACAATTATTCCCTCCTCGTTGGTAATTCTTCTCCAAGATCTGGTCGTCCTCCTTCTCCTACCTTTAGAATTCAATAAACATACAGGTGCCCTAGTAGACCCGCAGTCCGAGACGTCCAAGATTGTAAAGAAGAGAGATCCCCTTGGCATTTCAAAGCCACTTTAACAGACCGCGTTTAAGTTAACTGCTGAACATGGACCTCTTTAACAGACCTGGGTGACAGGGTCGATGGGGAATATTGCCATAATAACCACACATGGCAGGCGGATTGCTGACTGCAGATGGTGGGTAAACTTATACTGATAGATACTGTTGTCCATCCATCAGGTGAATACACAGCATCTCTACGTCTCTATCATCATCACACGTACAACGTTCACTGCTGAACATGGGCCTGCCGAGAGAGGGTTATTGTCATAGTCATAACGATTTGCAGGCGGGTTGGTGACCGCATATTATATTGTAACACACACGAAAACGCTGCTGCCCGTTCCCTGGTAGAGAATAGAATATTGTTATAGATTATGTTATACCAATCGGGAGCAACGGCTTAACGAGCTTTCCGAGGCACGGAGGGTAGACCCTCAACCATCTAGACCCGGAAGGAAATCTTAAAATTTGCACAAAGATTTCTTGCCCGGCGTGCGGAACCCACCCACGACCTCTGAGATTAAAGCGCGCCAAATGCCGCTATGCTTCGGGGTTTTCACGTATCTTAGCTTACTAAAACTTGCACAGTAAAGCAAATTAATAAGTAAACTGAGTATATAATGTGTTTACTTAAGGAAAAGACTAGTTTAATTGCGCTGTCGACCTTCCTCGTAAAATGAGAGCTTACTTTCATTGCATTAAGTAAATCAGAGCACGATAATATGCTGATACAGTGAAATTGTTTAAACTGACTTAAATGTAGGTGTGACTCAAACTCAACGGCGTGCAAAAACTTGGCAAAAATGGAATTTCTAAGACTGTTTGTAAACAAAGTAATGCTTAGATTGGAATTCGTTGAAAGTGTTTCATTTAGCAATAATGAATATAATTATTGAAAGAGGTTCAATGTTCTAAAATATGACTTTACTTTCATTTTACACGCTATGGAGCCAAAACGCTAAATTGCTATATCGATAAAAAAAGTTTTATTTTATTTTACATTTTAATATAGAGTGGAATTCAATTTAGTTTATGTAACAAGTTTTTGCATGTTTTTATGTATTACTTTAGGAAGTTTTATTTTTTTTATAACGTACTAGCGGCCCGCCCCGGCTTCGCACGGGTGGACTTTTATACCCTACCCCTGCCCTACCCTAACCCTACCCTACCCCTACCCTACCATACCCCTACCCCTACCCTACCCCTACCCTACCCCTACCCTACCCCTACCCTACCCCTACCCTACCCCTACCCTACCCCTCCCCTACCCTACCCTACCCTACCCTACCCCTACCCAAAAGTATCCTATGTCCTTCTCCCAGTTCTTAGCTACCTCCCTACCAATTTTCAGCCAAATCGGTTTAGCCGTTCTTGAGTTATAAATAGTGTAACTAACACGACTTTCTTTTGTTTTTAAAATGTATTCTGCTATTCGGGACGGACACAAATCCAACAAATCAAAAACCATGGCAATCGGTCCAGCCGTTCTCGAGTTATAAGTGTTGTAACAAACACGACTTTCTTTTATATATATAGATTTTGAAGAATCCTGTTTACAGTTCACCTAATATCCAATGTGCATATAAACTAGACTCTGTACACTTTAAGTAAGATATGCAGAGGGAACTACATCATATATTTTTCTAAAGAAGCAAAGGTGGAATACAGAGAAAACGACGTCCAACAAAATTATAACTCACCTACCATTTTATAAGAAAAGCCATATTTTTTTCTGTCAATCTATATATTCTTTTCTATGAACGAAGTGCATTATCTGTTTATTTTTCTTGTTTAATTTTCGTATCTTGTGTGTGTAAGTACACTACATAGTATAAAACAAAGTCGCTTCCCGCTGTCTGTATGTCCCTAAGTATGCTTAGATCTTTAGAACTACCCAACGGATTTTGATTCAGTTTTTTTATAGTTAGATTGATTTAAGAGGAAAGTTTATATGTATAATAACGGTAGCTACGCGGGTGACACCACACGCAAAAAGCTAGTAAATAATTTTAAAAGTATTCGATTCCAAAAAATGACTAAATTATGAATTTAACTATATTTTATATAAAATTAGATTTTTTTAGACAACAGCGACACGAATTTTTAATACCAATATACTCAGTTCAATTAATATCGAGTGTGCAAGTAAACTGGATTCTGCGACGGCCTTGCAGTGAGATGTGCAGTGGAACTACACCTAGTGTTGAAATTCTCACTGTTACTCAACTTCCATTCACTTAATCGATTACAAGTATTCGCACGGAAACAGTATTTAGCTGCATCTGCACTCAACTGTTGGTTTTATTAACTAGCTCTTCGTAATCTGCAGTGCCAAACAAAACATTCTGAATTCCCACGGTTGTATTTTCTATTTTCTTTTTTAGGAACTATTAGAATAGCATTAAATTACCACTGAAAATAAAAAATAAAATCTTAGTAAATTATAAATGTTATAGTAACACTTAAATCCTTTGGGCAAATGTTAAGCCCAAAGGGTTAACACCAATCACATTTTAACACTTACCAATTCAAAAATGTGGACTGAGAAAAAAAACTTTTTTGACAAGCTTGTAACACTGAACCGTTATCTAGGTTGTATTTTAAAATTATACACAAACATAAAATAAATTTGATAATAGAATAGACATAAAATAAATTTGATAATAGAAACTGTAACTGTAGTCGTGGTGGACATTTATCAAATATAATTTTTCATAATTGTTTTTTTTTTGACATAATAATAAATGTAAATTTTATTTTAATTTAGAATTTAGTCCTTGGTAATAACTTCAGCATTATCTTAAATAAGGAAGTAATTTAATAATGCAATTGTAATCGGTTGTACACAAAAATGTTTTTTTTTTTAATTCACTGTCAAGGCTTTGCAAAATAAATCTGGACTAATATTTTAAATGTTTTTACTTTATCAATAAATACTTAAAAATAATATATATTGTACTGTCTATTTTAAATGACAGGTAAAATGATAATATATATTAATAGACATTATATACTACAAGGTTAAATTGTGTAGCGTACAACGAACGCTATGTCTACGTGCGTAGCAAATTGTGGTTTCTACGCTCTTTTGTTACTCAATACTTTTGTATATCTACTTTTTGAGTACAAAATTTAAGCCTAGCGCTTAGCAGCTATGTTTGCTCAGTTTGTGGTTTCTAAGGCTTGGAGCCCTGATTGCTTTCGTCTTCGGCGAAGGTAGCATATTTTTGTATAACTACTTTTTGAGTGCAAAATTAAGCCTAGCGTTTAGCAGAGCTACGTTTGCTCAGTTTGTAGTTTCTATAGCATTTACTAAGGCTGGTGTCCTGCTTGCTTTCATCTTCGGCGAAGGTAACATAAATCTTCAGTTTTTTTTTACTCGAGAAAACAACTGACGAGTTGGTTTGGGATAGATTTGTTCGTTTAAATAAATAACAATTTTATTTTTAATGGTATTTGGTATAGTAAGGTCTCTAGAGTTCTGGGCGAAGGGAAAGGGTCGGCCGGATAAGGGTGGCTATGTGCTGTAAATCTGTTAAACTGGCACTAGTTGTCATTGTGTTTGGAACTTAAGTTTTGTTTTATCATCTATTTATACTAATATATAAAGCAGAAGACTAGAATTACTAGAACGCAGTTATTTCAGGAACTGTTATTCCTATATAACAAAAAAAAATCAGTGTTATATTTAACTAGCTTTCCGCGCGCGGTTTCACCCGTTCCCGTAAAAACTTTTTAATAAAATATAGCTTATAACCTTCCTCGATAAATGGGCTATCGAACATTGAAAGAATTTTACAAATCGGACCAGTAGTTGCTGGGATTAGCGCGTTAAAGCAAACAAACTCTTCAGCTTTATCTATTACTAGCGGCCCACCCCGGCTTCGCACGGGTGGACTTTTATACCCTACCCCTGCCCTACCCTACCCCTACCCTACCCCTACCCTACCCCTACCCTACCCCTACCCCTACCCTACCCCTACCCTACCCCTACCCTACCCCTACCCTACCCCTACCCTACCCCTACCCTACCCCTACCCTACCCCTACCCTACCCCTACCCTACCCCTACCCTACCCCTACCCTACCCCATCCCTACCCCTACCCTACCCCTACCCTACCCCTACCCTACCCCTACCCTACCCCTACCCTACCCCTACCCTACCCCTACCCTACCCCTACCCTACCCCTACCCTACCCCTACCCTACCCCTACCCTACCCCTACCCTACCCCTACCCTACCCCTACCCTACCCCTACCCTACCCCTACCCTACCCCTACCCTACCCCTACCCTACCCCTACCCTACCCCTACCCTACCCCTACCCTACCCCTACCCTACCCCTACCCTACCCCTACCCTACCCCTACCCTACCCCTACCCTACCCCTACCCTACCCCTACCCTACCCCTACCCTACCCCTACCCTACCCCTACCCTACCCCTACCCTACCCCTACCCTACCCCTACCCTACCCCTACCCTACCCCTACCCTACCCCTACCCTACCCCTACCCTACCCCTACCCTACCCCTACCCTACCCCTACCCTACCCCTACCCTACCCCTACCCTACCCCTACCCTACCCCTACCCTACCCCTACCCTACCCCTACCCTACCCCTACCCTACCCCTACCCTACCCCTACCCTACCCCTACCCTACCCCTACCCTACCCCTACCCTACCCCTACCCTACCCCTACCCTACCCCTACCCTACCCCTACCCTACCCCTACCCTACCCCTACCCTACCCCTACCCTACCCCTACCCTACCCCTACCCTACCCCTACCCTACCCCTACCCTACCCCTACCCTACCCCTACCCTACCCCTACCCTACCCCTACCCTACCCCTACCCTACCCCTACCCTACCCCTACCCTACCCCTACCCTACCCCTACCCTACCCCTACCCTACCCCTACCCTACCCCTACCCTACCCCTACCCTACCCCTACCCTACCCCTACCCTACCCCTACCCTACCCCTACCCTACCCCTACCCTACCCCTACCCTACCCCTACCCTACCCCTACCCTACCCCTACCCTACCCCTACCCTACCCCTACCCTACCCCTACCCTACCCCTACCCTACCCCTACCCTACCCCTACCCTACCCCTACCCTACCCCTACCCTACCCCTACCCTACCCCTACCCTACCCCTACCCTACCCCTACCCTACCCCTACCCTACCCCTACCCTACCCCTACCCTACCCCTACCCTACCCCTACCCTACCCCTACCCTACCCCTACCCTACCCCTACCCTACCCCTACCCTACCCCTACCCTACCCCTACCCTACCCCTACCCTACCCCTACCCTACCCCTACCCTACCCCTATCCTACCCCTACCCTACCCCTACACCTACCCTACCCCTACCCCTACCCCTACCCTACCCCTACCCTACCCTACCCCTACCCTACCCTACCCTACCCTACCCTACCCTACCCTACCCTACCCTACCCCTACCCAAAAGTGTCCTATGTCCTTCTCCCAGTTCTTAGCTACCTCCCTACCAATTTTCAGCCAAATCGGTTCAGCCGTTCTTGACTTATAAATAGTGTAACTAACACGACTTTCTTTTGTTTTTAAAATGTATTCTGCTATTCAGAGCGGAGACAAATCCAACGAAACAAAAACCATGAAAATTGATCCAGCCGATCTCGAGTTATAAGTGTTGTAACAAACCCGTCTTTGTTTTATATATATAGATGGCAAATAACTCATTATTAGGTACCTACCTACCAATTCTTTGCGTTTTTATACTCGTAATAATTTCTCAACGAAATGTCCGATTGGAATAAAACAAGAAGTATTTTACTTCCACATAAATACCCTTGATAACATAATGCTTAATTTGGATAAGGATTAATATTACGATAAAGATTTAACGTAGTTTCTTTCTTCAGACGATTCATTATTTTTTTTATGAACATAAAGCGGTTATTGTGACTAAACTATGATAGTTAGATATATACTCTCCCAGACTTTTTTAAACCCGTAGTACATCATTTTGTTCTAATGCCAATAGTTTTTGCAGCGCATACATAAATAGGTTTTCGCTTTTACACCTTGGGTTACAAAATCGCAATTTTCTTACGGACCCCTAATTTTTTTGAAAATAAAATATAGTCTATAACCTTCCTCGATAAATGGACTATCCAACAATGAAATATTTTTTTAAATCGGACCAGTAGTTCCTGAGATTAGCGCGTTCAAACAAACAAACAAACAAACTCTGCAGCTTTATAATATTAGTATAGATTACTAGCGGCCTATCCCGGCTTCGCACGGTTGCACATTTCTAGTAAAAAATAAAGCCTATGTTACTCAGGGATAATGTAGCATTCTAATGGTGTAGGAATTATCGAAATCTTTCCAGTAGTTTTTGAGTTTATTCGAAATAAATACATATATAAACATACAAACTTTTCCTCTTTATTATATTGCTATAGTTGACATTCTAATGTGAATGGGAGTTACGCGGGTGAAACCACGCACGGGAATCTAGTTGGAAATTAGGCACACAAAAATTACAGCGTTGATACTTATCGCAAAAAATGAGGTAACAATCGCCAAAATAACCGAGGTAGGTACTTAGTAGTTGGCAAAATGAGAAAAACATCATTGACCGTGCCATTCTAGTATTACTAAAGCGAATTTGGTAACGTAAGCGTTGCATTTAAGTTTTAGTAACATTTTACCTGAAACGCCTGAGAATTAGAGCAGTATTTTATTTATTTTATTTTATTGAAATTTTTGCACATGATGGACTTAATGCCGTTGGCATTTTCTGCCAGTTGAGCCAGTTGCACGAGGGTGGTGTTTTTTTTTTCGGATGGACATACGAACGTAGCTACGAGGCTTTTGCTACTTCACCGGGGAATAAAGGCGAGCAGAGCTCCAGCCTTAATAAATGGCTTAAAAACTACAAACTAAGCAACCTGCGCCCTCTGCGGGGCTTGGACCTAGGCTCAGGGCAGTCGCTGGCGATGAGATTGAGCGATTATGACTTTTAGTATTTAAGGGGAGTTTTGTGCAACTGTCGCTCTACTTTACTGTCCTCGGGCCCCTCGGACTTTGGGTCTGCGAGAGCATCAGATGGTCTTAGGGTGGTGCATAGAAATAAGTGGTAGGTGCACTCAATTGATAATATAATGGTGTTGAGATATCTTATTGGTTTCGTTGATGACAACTCACTGCTTCGTTTTTACAGTGACACAAAACCAAATGTGTAATTTTACGAAAGTGAGTTTTAGTATTATTGTTGGCGACAGATTTTTTAACTTTTATTAATTTATTTTACACCGCCATCCTTTATCGATATTGAGAATTTTTAATATCAGTTGAACATGTGTTTAAATAAATGTGACGTTTTTAGTTAAACTTAATGTCGGCTCGTGTGGCTAGACGGCGAGCCGTCATATATTTGAATCCTTCTCGAACAAAATAGTTGAAGAAATTTTCATTGTCATCTGTTGATATATTTTTCATCACATTCATTCATCATTCACAAAATTACAAAATTTCTGATTTAAACGTTAAAAAGCTTTCCTGAGCTGCACTTTCGTCTTTATGATAAAAATTGTTTTCCTTTTTCGCTCCGTTATACTCATGATAATAATATTACGGATGAATTCTTGTTTAAGCAAAACAATATTTTGTGTCACTATCAAATTAAAGCAGCGATATATATGCTTGAAAATTTCGTTTTTGTGACAAATAGGTATTGAATGTCTTGCAAAAACGTTTCATTCATAAAATCAGTTCGTGAATAAAAAATATCATGAAAAGTACAAAATAAACTTGCTTATTGTATTCTACTAATATTATAAACGCGAAAGTTTCCAATAATGTATGGATGTATGTTTGTTACTCTTTCATGCTAAAACTACTGAACGGATTTAGCTGAAAGTTTGCACGCGGATATTTTATAAGCTGGATTAACATATAGGCTACAATATACCACGCTCTGACACAATGGATCAGAGCGTGGTAGTGGCGCAGCTAGTTCCTAAATAAAAGTTTCAAATGGTTCGTGGCCTCCTTTTACAGTAACTGCTATTGTTATAACTATTATAATAAGAATAGGGTATAGTATATTATTATTTCAACAATGTGGCTAATCTATACTAATATTTAAAGCTGTTTGTTTATTTGTTTGAGAACTGAAGAATTTAAAGAACTTAAATGTTTCAGTGTTACATTGATCATTTTTCGAGGAATTTCATTCTATAATATATACCTCAGTCGTTAGGTACAGTCAAAAAAAGAGATAGGTTTACACCGTCAATATCAAATAATGCAAATAAATAAGTTTATGTCACTACAGCAGCCAGTAATTCTTTATGGGTGAAGAGTTCGCTACTAGCTGTATAAAAATGCAAATAATAGTAAACTTTTCACATAAACGTGTACATATAAATTTATAATGCGTTTCACTAAGTGTAAACCTATCTCCTTTGCTGACTGTACACATAGGTACTCTTGATAAACATAGCTCTTTTTCATTCAATATTGTTACTACATAATTAAAAATGACAATAAAATTATAAGTTAGTATTATTTCCGTAATAATTAGTAACAGTAACAATTGATCCATAATAATTTATTTAAGTAGCGATTGAGACATTCATTTAATTTAATGGGACTGTATTCATTGCTTTTTTATGAAAAAACTGAATGCCATTAGTAACTGATCTAATTGTTATATTTTCTGTGAGCAAATGACACATCAAAATACATCACATCTTTTGTTTTAAAAAGACAACTCCCGCATTAGGGAAATTAATCCCCGTGTCGCGGGGAAATTTACAGACACTCCATTTTTTGACACAAAGCACACCCAGACTCAAAACAATTATCTGTGGTTCACACAAATAATTGTTCCGGGTGGGAAACGAACCCCGAACGTCAGGTCTCAGAAGCAACTACAGTTACCACTGAGCCGCCGCCGCGCCGGTGCAGTCAATCTAGTGGGACGCCCCGCAACGACGGTTGTTTTTTTTTTCGGAATTACACACGAGACTTGCTACTTCAATGGAACCTTGCCAAGTAGATTTAGAATATTATTTTATTAGTTAGCTACTTTAAAATTACCTACTTTTAGTTTTAAATATATTATTTATTCATTAATGTAAAATGTTATTTAATAAATTGTATTAACACATTTTGAATTGTATACAATTCTCTCGACATATTTATTATTTAAACGCCGTATCAATTGTAGTGTAGTTGTCAATTAACTCATTATAGCTTGCTTTTTTGTAATGAATATTACAGAGTAGATAAGTGTTTTTCTTTTACATTGTAGCACAGTGTCATTAGTAGGTAGTTGTGCTACTGAGTTCTTTTTTATATATGGTATAAAATACAAGTGAAAAACTGATTTATTACACGGAACCAAAACCACTGAACCTAATGATAAAAAATACATAACTTTGGCACGTATGTTTTTTTTA
The DNA here is from genome assembly GCA_947037095.2 of Nycteola revayana. Taxonomy (NCBI): domain Eukaryota; kingdom Metazoa; phylum Arthropoda; class Insecta; order Lepidoptera; family Nolidae; genus Nycteola; species Nycteola revayana. Next base: position 14,170,357 of record OX344840.2, read on the forward strand.
ATAATACTTTATATAAATCGAAAAAAAATCAATAGTCACAAGTTTCTGCAAATTTAAATAATGACTTTGTTCATTTACAAAATTGTATCTGTACATAGGTATACTCGTATATTTACCAGGGCCAAAGAAAGAGGTCAACAGTCAATCCGACATGGCTGGGAAGCGTTTGGGAATCTGTAAGAGATCTTCTTGTCCAAAAACGTCGTTTTTAAACTACCTCACGAGGCCGCTAGCTATCGTTACCGCTGGATATCAAGGAGGCTTAAGTTCAACAGTGGACAAAAACCAGCTGACATGATAATGCCGATAAAATCATAGATATAAGATATTTGTCAAGTAATTTCGAAAGGTTTCCCGATGTGATCTGGTATACAGAATCGATCTGACGAAAAACAGTTTTTGTTCTCGTACATTTCACGTTCATTAATTAGTACTTACAAGACTGTCGCCTACTTTTCCCATTGTTGAGCAAATACGTTTTGACATCTATGTTGTGTCAGCTATGACGGTAAAACATAATGTGATTTGAATGCAGTCGTCAAGTCGAACCATTGAAATCATTTCAGAGCAAAAACTAGGTACAAGAACTCAGTTATCCATTATGTGTACTCTAGAGGATGTATTACGTAATTATATATGTGAATTTTGTCATTAATATTCAAGTTTCTTCTTTTTTTGGGGTCCGTACCTAAAGGATAAGTACGGGACCCTATTACTAATACTCCACTCTCCGTCTGAATGTCTTTCCGTCAGTCTATCTATCGCTAGGCTGTACCTCATGAACTGTGATAGCTAGTTAGAAATTTACAACAAAAATGCTAAAATCAGAATAAAATTAATATGGTTCCCATACAAGAAACGTGATCGCGAACGGCAATGGTAGACGTTTTAAACGGTGTTTTATTTCAAAATATTATGTTGTATGTACGGAACCCTTCGTGCGAGAGTCGGACTCGCACTTGGCCGTGTTTTTCATTTGTTCTACTTATCTCTTTGATCAGTATAGGACGCAGTTAGTAAGACTGCACCTATGGCTCAGTCGTTGCTGCTGAGCTGCTTGGTGTTCTGGGTTAGGTAGATTCCTACCCGGGACAAGTATGTTTCTGAACCACAGTTATTGTGTATTTCTAAAGTCCCCTGTGATACAGGGATTATATTAACAAGTACGGGAGTTGAATTTTTAAAAGAAATAAACAAAACAAGTAAGCAAATATCGCACACGGCCGACTTAATTTTACTAAAGCAAATAAAAATAAAAAGTTAAAATTACATTTCCTTTGACGTTAGCGGTCGACGCCATTTTAGTTTAGAAGTGAATTGAAGGCCCTGAAATACCGTTTAACTATTATTATAAGTCGTTGACCTCATCGAATATAATTTTTCATTATTATGCTAGTCGTAATAGGTATTACATTATCAGATAATTTTAAATCAATTACACGCCAAATTTAAAAGTTTTATTTTTGGCAAAGTTGTCATAATGTTGCCATTAAAATTAATTAAATATAATTTTATTAATTATAAGCTGCTGCCAATTCATCCACGTTAAATAAGGATTTCATAAGCCATCTTGCAATGGAAGTCCATCTAAATCGGTACTAACGCGTTAAACAAACATACACCAAAATAAAAGGTAGCTTTTATATATATATATATTTACTAATTATACTCGTGGATAAAGGATTTTTCTAATGGTGACAGAATTTTCAAAATCAGTCCAGTAGTTTCGGAGCCTATTCATTGGCAACACTCGATAAAATATTTATAATATTAGTAAAGATAAAGACTAACATAAGAGTTAAAGTATAATTAATTAAGAACAAAACAATATCACATTCATCAAATAAAAAAAATCTTTACCGTTAGTAGGCACTGCAAGGTCAAAATGGTCAACTTAACTCACAATATTAATTTGATACAGGTCACTTAACCTTGTATTTTGGTTCTCAGTAGTTTAAATATAATGATAATAACTAATGATTTAAAAGTACCACGCACATCTGCAATACTGTGAACGAATTATGTTTTAAACACTATTTAATCAACAAAAGCTTTTTCTTTATAAACCGTTCCTATCCTCGTCTGAAAATATAGTTTATGAAATTCACAAGCACCTCTGAGTTATGCATGACAAAATATGTCTTAAAAAATCGTTTAAGTTTAGTTTAGCTAATTGTAAGTTAAATTTTTCGTAAATAAATAATTCTCACGCGAATAATCGAGTGTGTTTTTTTTAAATTATAAGTTAAATAAAAAAAAACAGACTAAATCAATTTGAATTTAAATTAGATATATAGAATATTTTTACAGTAAATGTACTGCTTATGAATGCTCAGTTGCAAAAAGTACAAAGATTTTGTCCTTGACCTCTACAGCCATTTGAGCTGCATGCAACATATTATAACATTTTGAAAGATGTTTCATCTTTTTTAACACTATCTAAATGAGAGTAATTTTAATATTTTCGCCTTTATCGATTTAAATTATTTTTATACAAAATCTATTTTAAGTATGGTCTTTAGTAAGTATATACCTATATACAAAAAAATCAAAAATTTCTTTAAAAAGTATTTTTTTCAACAATGTTCTATAATAAAATTTACCGCCGTAATAAAAAGAAAAACACGTCTTATAATGGTATCTTATCGATGACTATTAAGTTCCTCAAAGGTTTTCGGACATGAAAATTTTATAGTTTACCCAAATAATATTAACGGGACACTGGAACTCAATGCACAGACTTAATTTCAACTAATAATAGGAATAGATGTAATCGCGATTAATAGAATAAAAAAAATGCCTCAATTTAAGGTAAAACTAAAACTACCCTCCACCATCAAGACCGTAAAATACAAAATACTGTAGGTACTATAGACAAAACTAAGCAACATTAACCGTAAAACAATTCAAATGTCTTCGCAAGAAACGAAACTTACGAAATGTGAATTTATTATTAATATTAAAAAATCTCAAGGTCAAGTTCATTGCGCAACTTACCAAGGCTGTCTCAAGGTCAACTGCGCCGGAGTTGCACAAATGTTACCACGGCTCGTTCACTACTGAGTCTTGGAACGGCGCGGCCGGAGTGTGTTGCAACCCTAGCTATGTCTTCACCGGTGATTGTAAGGGATTGTATTAGAATATACTTGTATTATTATATTTTTTTTTTGTTTGTGTGAGCAACCGATCGATTGGTGTGACTGTTGTAAGTGCGCAAAAAAATGGCTAAAAAAGTACCTGAAACTCATTTTGAAGGTTGCTAAAGGAATACTTTTAAAGAACATTTTTGTGTAAGTATATCAGCTTGAACTTTTTTTCAAAAAAAAAAAGATTACTAGCAGAGTTCCGCAGATGATTAGTTTTCTTGTTTTCCCCTCGTGCTAAGCTAAAATGCTTGTGTTACTACTAGGTTAACGTCGGTAGGACGTTAACCTTTTGCATTTTAGCAATGGGTGGAGTTCTAACCGGCGACCTCAAGATCACAAGTCCGACGCCCTAGCCATTGGGCTACGGCCGCTTTAACATGCCGCAGACCTGAAAGCACGATAGCGATGTAGCCAATTTGACTTCATAATATAAGTTTGGGGAAAAAACATACCTACCCGCTTGATAGTAGTAAGATATCAGTAGCAGTCTATGAAAGCTTGTAATACCAATTTCCTCAAAACATTATTTATAAAATTTTCTATCTTTTCAGCAGTTACGCGAAGTAGTCAATAGTCACGCTCGAAAACATGATATACCTACTTGTTTATGAAACCATGAACGTGTCTCTCTTAGATGTATTCATTTTCCTCTAAAGTTTTACTGTTATTTTACTTTTCCATGATGCCATGATACTGATAGAAATACGTTACAAAAAAAAAAATTGTGTTCATTGGCAGCGGTTTTGATAGAAAACCACAGCGTTAATACATTCCGTCACCAATCTGCATGCCAAGCTTGGTGATCATGGTAATATACCTCAACTGGCGAGTTAAAGGGTGGCTCAGCTGATCAGCTGTCTGAACATACTGCGATATGATAATAAAGAGGCTATTGATGATTATCTGATAAAAAGTACAAATATGTATAAAGGAGCTAAAAATTAAATGAATCCGTTTTTTGCAGCTGCCTTTCAGTAGCTACAAAAGTCGACGTTCAAGGGCAATTTTTCAATGCTTAAATAAAAAATATTAAAAGAATAAAATTCGACATTTCATATTAAAATCTGTCACATTCAAATTTCACTCCTCAACAACTTTCTAACTTATTATATTGTTTTTTTCTGACGAGTGATAAATTCGTTATTAGGCAGCTACTGAAATTATGTTCGACATTTAAATTTAAAATAAACTGTCAAAACTTTTGTCAAGTGTCATACGAGTTGCTGAAGGCAGGATTTTTTATTATATTCACTTTTTTATGGCAGTTTGCCGATTTATTTTGCAATTTAACGGAACCTTTCGTGCGCGAGTCCAACTTGCACTTAACTGGTATTTTTTATATTAGACGTCGCGTCGTCACTTTATTAGCGAAATGAATGCCCGAAACTGATAATATTTACTACCGATTATTATTGTTTGACAACCTCCGTAGCGTAGCGGTATTAGGCTCGCTTTAAACCTCAGAGATTGTGGGTTCGATACCCACGCCGGACAGGAAATCTTTGTGTAAGGTCTTAGATTTCTTTCCGGGACTGGTTGGTTGAGGGACTTTCCTCCGTGTCTCGGATAGCACGTTAAGCAGTTGGTCTAAATTGTTATAACATCATGTATAATAATTGTATATCAAGGAACGGTCAGCAGAGTTTCCTTGTGTGGTACAACATAATACTGCGGTCTCCATCCCGCCTGCCAAGCGTGGTGACTATGGCAAATACCTGTCCCCGCGAGGAGGCCCATGTTTAGCAGTGGACGTTATACGGGCTGATGATGATTATTGTTTAATAAAGCTTCTTATAGAGCAAGAGCCCACGACGGCCAGACTTTCGTTATTTTATAAAAGCTGAAAGTTCTTCTGTGCATGTCTCCTATACAGGTAAGAACGACCAGGGACTATAGAGTTTGGGTTGTGGTTACTTGGGCAGGTAACAGGTAGTAAAGGTACATAAAATAGTACCTTAAATTCGTTAAAGTATAAAGCTACATTTTTTTATATTTTATTATGGATAACTTTAGAAATCTCGTCATCCATTGCCGGACACTTATGACAGTTGCTACCCCCTGCCAGATACCCCTAAAGTTGAATAAATTATAGTTATACTTTCGTTATAGTATAAAAGCTAAATTTCATATATGTTACTTGGGGACCTATGAAAAAATGTTACCTCAAAAGCCGGAGAGTTTCAATGGTTTACACCTTGCCAGACAATTGAAAGTCCGCTGTAGGTGCGAGCGCGAGTGCTTAGTCGATTGCGATCTTTAAAGATATTCAATAAAAAAATAATTTTATAACGTTCATAGCCATGTTATGTAAAGTAAAAAATGTTATTTTATTATTATCAAATACAAAAAAAAAGTATTATTATCAAATACAAAAAAAAGTATTATTATCAAATACAAAAAAAAGTATTATTACATGTACAAATATTTAATCGTTTTAATAACTTTCATCATTGTCGTTTTCATTTTAACAGAAAACCAAAAGAAGCACAGAAGAACTTCGTGGGCTCTTAGGCATTATAAAATAATGTTACAACAATTATATGATTCTAATATTTGTGATCTTTCAAGTTATTAATTATCTATGACAAAATAAGTTAACTTATATGTATCCATGTAACAATAAAATAATTTTATCAATTATGGTTAATTATTATTAATTATATATAGTACTAGCGGCCCGCCCCGGCTTCGCACGGGTGGACTTTTATACCCTACCCCTGCCCTACCCTACCCTACCCCTACCCCTACCCTACCCCTACCTTACCCCTACCCCTACCCTACCCCTACCCCTACCCTACCCCTACCCTACCCTACCCCTACCCTACCCCTACCCTACCCTACCCTACCCTACCCTACCCTACCCTACCCTACCCTACCCTACCCTACCCTACCCCTACCCAAAAGTATCCTATGTCCTTCTCCCAGTTCTTAGCTACCTCCCTACCAATTTTCAGCCAAATCGGTTGAGCCGTTCTTGAGTTATAAATAGTGTAACTAACACGACTTTCTTTTGTTTTTAAAATGTATTCTGCTATTCGGGACGGAAACAAATCCAACAAATCAAAAACCATGGCAATCGGTCCAGCCGTTCTCGAGTTATAAGTGTTGTAACAAACCCGTCTTTGTTTTATATATATAGATAGATTTGACATTCATGAGACGAACATGGACAGGTACATAATAATTAATATAATATTATTGGTTACAAAAAATTTAGTTCTTTCGACAACCTTCGTATCGTAGCGGTATTTGGCTCTCTTTAAGTCTCGGAGGTCGTGGGTTCGATTCCCACACCGGACAAAAATCTTTGTGTAAATTCTAAGATTTCTTTCCGGGTCTGGAAAGCTTGTTAAGCCGTTGGTCCCGATTGTTATAACATCAACTATAACAAGCGTAGACCAGGGATGGGCAGCAGCATTTCCCTGTGTATACAACATAATACTGCGGTCACCAATTAGCCTGCAAGCGTGGTGACTAAGGCAGCCCTGGAGACCCTTCCTTGGGAGGAGGCCCATGTTCAGCAGTGGACGTTGTACGGGGCTGATGATGAAGTTCTTTCAATTGCGAAAACCTACAAAAATGCTAGATTTATTTAAACACGTTGACTATGTTTAGAGTGAAATCCATATTTGACTGCGCCGGTGACTCAGTGATGGTTGCTTCTGAGACCTGGTATTCTGGGTTCGATTTCCACCCGGGCCAATAGGCATGAAGACTAAAAAATCCGTCAGTTACATTTCCAAAAAATATAGGATACATATTTTATTTTCGTCCTTCAAACAAAAAATGACAAAAATAAAGCGCGTTGAAATTTTGCGTGACGTCACCTTTAGGTACAATTTTACCTAGTAGTGACGTCACAAGCCTGTCTCCTAAACTTTATAGTTTGTTGTTGGTCTGTATCTTTTTCAATTTTGATTGATTTGATAAATAAAAAAATACGTGTTAATATTTTTTAGTAATCTAATATATTTAACTTAATGCCTATTATTAGTGTGAACCATAGATTATTGTTATCAGTCTCGGTGTGCTTTGTGTTTGTAAAATCCTCCGTAAAATAAATACAGCAATTAATTAAAACAACTACACGACTCCTGTATCACATTTATCTTGGTTCATTATCAAAATAACGCAATCACATTGCAGTGTAATGTCGACATTGTCCAATGCAACTGTATGATCTTCGCATTGCCTAATAGTTGTTTGCAATTTGTCACACTTGCCCTGTAAGCCCTTAAGTTATACCTATATGTTTTTTTATTATATCATACTGTGACGGAATTAGTAACGTTACTATTCATGTAAAGGTACAAAGCTTGGCTTCTTCATATTTTATTACAGAGTTGTGTACGCAAATTACCCATAACCATCATCATCACCATTTCAGTCGTAGGACGTCCACTTCTGGACATAGGCCTCCCTCATAGATCTCCAGTTATTGCGGTTGGAACGTTCGGTTGCGACCTTAACCAGACCATCCGTCCATCTAGTTGGTGGACGTCCTAGTAGAAGTTCTCGAATGGAGATCGCAGATCGGCAAGCATAGTTTGCCGATCTGCGGTCTCCATTCGAGAACTTCTCGGTCCCAACGGCCATCTGTTTTCAGTGCTATATAATCTGCCCAGTGCCACTTTAACGAACTATTCCATTGGGCTATGTCGGTAACCCGCGTTGTTCTACGTATTTCCATTTCTGATTCGATCTCGTAAAGAAACCCTGAGTATAGCCCTCTCCATATCTCGTTGAGCTACTCTGAGTCTGTTCGTAAGAGCTATTGTGAAGCACCACATTTCGTTGCACCCATATCCAGCCGATATTATGTGGTCTTGGGTTTAAATAGAAGGACTGTTAGTGCCAATACTGTAGATCTTCCGTGACCTCTAGTAACCTTACTTACCCTCCTGTGTTTGAGTTATGTTATCACAAGTAATAATGTTATTTGATTGTGGTATTCTCTAAGGTAGAGGTGCGGATATGCTTCGGCTCTTCGCAGCTATTAAACGGGTTATAATACTGACTAGGGCGAGATTAAAGAGACCATTATTAACAATCACGAAAATGCCTGATTTCTAAAATCATCATCATCATCAGCCTGTTGTAGTCTACTGCTGAACATAGGCCTCCCCCATCGATTTCCAGCGGGAATGATCGCTAGCGGCCTGCATCCACCGACTCCCCGCGACCTTTATGAGGTCGTCGGGCCATCGTGCAGGCGGTAAGTATTTTCAACGAAAAATTCTAAAATGTTTTCATTGAAAATGCTTAAGGCATTTCCATCGGTATGTAGAACTGTTCTCTTAATAGCGATGATATGGGAGCGCCGGGTACCAGAGTTGGAATTTCAGGTCTGGAGCCATTAAGGCAACAAAGGAGTATTGATTTGACTATTGACCACAAAATATTTTTACTAAAAAACCGGCCAAGTGCGAGTCGGACTCTCGCACGAAGGGTTCCGTACTAGTTGCAAGTGCCTACCTATTTTTGATATCAAGAATACAACAAGGAACATAGTATAAAAGTTCTTGTAGTTCGTTGTAACTTTGATCGATGTTAATAATAGTTGATTGAATGAAAGGTAAATTGCGGTTTACGGTTTATGACGTATTAAAAAAAAACTACTGACTTGATCTCGTTCAAACCAATTTTCGGTGGTAGTTTGCATGGTTATGTACATCATATATTTTTTTAAATTTTATCATTCTCTTATTTTAGAAGTTACAGGGGGGGGGACACACATTTTACCACTTTGGAAGTGTCTCTCGCGCAAACTATTCAGTTTAGAAAAAAATGACATTAGAAACCTCAACATCATTTTTGAAGACCTATTCATAGACACCACACAAGTATGGGTGCGATGAAAAAATTTTTTTTGAATTTCAGTTCTATGTATGGGGAACCCCAAAATTTATAGTTTTTTTTCTATTTATGTGTAAAAATCTTAATGCGGTTCACAAAATACATCTACTTACCAAGTTTCACCATTATAGTTCTTATAGTTTCGGAAAAAAGTGGCTGTGACATACGGACGGACAGACAGACAGACAGACAGACAGACAGACAGACAGACAGACAGACAGACATGACGAATCTATAAGGGTTCCGTTTTTTGCCATTTGGCTACGGAACCCTAAAAAGTAGGTACTTCAAAGTAATTCAAAGTATATTTTACTTTTCATGAGCACTAAAATATTGTATATATCACTTCCATAAAGTTAATTAATTAGTTTTGGTTATATTATATTATATGATATGTCATATAGTATAATATATACGCGCCTACGTATACGAAGGTCAGGTAACTCAAGGTTGATCCGGGGTCAGGTCTATGGAACAATATGACCTTGATAACACGCACCAGTTGGTACATTTCTCATAGTTTAATTGATAAATTAAAATTCATATGACGCGATTTTTAAACTACGTATTGGATGAAGTCATTACTAGTTGGTGGTTATGGTATCTTTTTAAATAAAACAAAACCATTTGGTATTTCATTATTCATTAGAGACGATGGTCAATCATCTCCAATGAATCGGCCAGGATAACCCTCAACTCCGCTGGTTTGACTGGGATTTATCTTCTTTCTTCTATAATGGTCTTCTCTCTTCTATAATATCTTCTTTTTAATGTATGTTTCTTTGCTTCTATTTTATATTTTATTTCAAATTCAAAATTTTCATGTTCTTTCCGCAGTTTGCCAATTTGAATGCCTTTTTTCATTATTTATGTCGTCTTGGCCAGCCGAGTTGGCAGCACTGGCAGGGTTGCCATATGAAAGAATAATGGTCTGACAAATATATCACTTTGAAAATACTAGAAAATGCATCTCTTAGGTTTATTAACCTTTACAACTAGTAAGCTATTGCCTTGAGATAAACATACAAGTCAGTCCACTTCTTTCATAAGGCAAATTAAAAATGCTAACAAATGTCATTCATTATATTTCACACAACGTAAATACTACGCATTTTTATCTATGGTCAAGGTAGTTAATATGTGTGTATTAGGAAATCTTTATCTCGGTCAAGCGCACGAGTAAGTTGCATATTCTGTTTAATTTTATAATATTTGATAAGATGATGAATGCCTTTGTGAACAAGTAACGTGGATATCATTTGGGTGGGGGTTGATGTTAACGTGGACATCAGTTAGTAGGAATGACGACTAAATAAACTATTTGGTCAGTAAGCTAATTTACTAAAAACTATTGGACACGTCTTTTGTATTCATCAAATCAATAAAAATTTACAAAGATACGGAGTGTCAAAGTTCAGTAGAGAGGGGGGGGGGGGGTTGATATCACATTTATAAAATATGGCATTTATTTGAGATCTAGAAAGCAGTAAATTAAATATTTGGCTTGACATTTAGAGATGAAAACGATGTCAGCCATGTTGATCAATATACATTATCTGTGTTCAAGATCGATGATGTCGTGACTCAGAAAGTGTAATAGAAAAGGATCGCGTTCCTGTTTTTTTACGAGATGTATGACGTCACAAAATGGCTGATAGCGTTTTCGGAAGTTAAAGACAGACAAAAGAAATAATTTTCATATTGAGTTTATACAAACATATTCAAGTTTTTTGAACAGAAATTATAATATGTGTCAACTAGGCTATTGTACCTAGCAGTGACGGGACATAAAATTTCAATGCGCTGTACGTTCGTATTTTTTTGTTTATGGAACCAAAAAAGAATACGTGTCCAATAGTTTTTGACATGAAACTTTTGGATCAGCAGCTTCAGCCATATAAATTGTTTCCAAATACCCCCTATAGACCTCGATTCAGGGCAATATAGAAGGACATAAAAAAATATCTATATATCCTGCCCTAACCATTTCAGGATTATTGGCTTTTATAAAAAAAATATCTCTGATGCTTATCCCACGTCATTCTAGTTGTTATGAAAATTAATGCTATTACTAAATTATTTCGGACGAACATCCGCATCGTTCTTAGATTTTCCTTTTAAACAAGTATTAGTACAACTGCTACATTGAGTTCGATTCTCACTTGAAACAACTATTTGTGTAAACTTCGGATACGATCCTGAGTCTATAATAATATATGAATGAAGTGTTTGCAAAGACCCATGCGATATAGGAAATAATAATATTATAAAGAGGAAACGTTTGTATTTTTGTTTCGATAAACTCGAACGAATAAACTCAAAAACTACTCAACGGATTTCAACCATTCTTTCACCATTAGAATGCTACGAGTAACATAGGCAATATTGTATACTAGAAAAGAGCACCCTCGCGAAGCCGGGACGGGCCGCTAGTATTTGATAAATGAAAATACGTTATGAGTGAGTAATTATTTTATATCTTTATGATATCACTTATTGTGACCTGACGGCACGGATTGTAATAACAATAATAACAAAGGTGAAAAGAATTCGAAAAATAATAGTAATTTAAAAAGCATAGAGTTTACATAAAAATAGGTCGAACCTCAGACAGTTGCCAACAAGTAAATTGTTGTTAAAAAAAAAGTTTATATTTATATTCATCATCATCATCAGCCCGTTCAACGTCCACTGCGGAACATGGGCCTCCACCCGGGGGAGGGTTTTATCATAGTCACCACGCTTGTCAGGCGGATTGGTGAACGCAGTATTATGTTGTAATACACAGGAAAACGCTGCTGTCCGTTTTCTGATATACGCTTGTTATAGATGATGTTATAACAATCGGGACAAACGGCTTAACGTGCTTTCCGAGGCACGGAGGGAGTCCCTCAACCAACAAGCCCCGAAAATAAATCTTAGAATTTACACAAAGATTTCTTGTCCGGTGTGAGGATCGAACCCACGACCTCCGCGACTTAAAGCGAGCCAAATACCGCTACGCTACGGAGGCTGTCATTTTTATATTATAGTATCTGTATTACACTCCTACTAATACATCCCTCATTTTGTAGGTAGTTATTATAAAAAAGCTCAATATTTAATCAAATCAATGATTGCGTCAAGCTCACCGTCGGAATTACGACTGACATTTGCGAAACTCATCTCTTTACTTTCTACTGATCTTGAATTCTTCATTATAATTTATATTCATTGCTGAATTATAATGTGGAATGTCCGTGACATGATCGGTTTCGTAAAGTTTGGGTGTTGTTATAAAATCTGCACTAAAAACTAGCATTTCCGTAGCGTTTCGGAAAAATAGAGATGAATTATGTATTATAGGGATTGTAATGAAAGAGTCAAAGGTTATAAGCATACCTACTGTCTTTTATTATAATCAATAAACTTGAATGAACTTGAACAATGAAGGACTTGAGTGTTCTATATTTGAATAATGGCAAAGGCTTTCGGTATACAGCCAACCAGCCAACTATAATAATATGTTACATTTCTCCCTCTAGTATATTGGTATAAAATCTGCACGAGTATCTTATTTCCGTTGCGTTCCGGAAAAAATGAGATGTAATAATTATATTATGCTTAGTGTTCCAAGCTTTAAAATGTAAAAGGGAACCTAAACCTATAGAATCACTCGTTTGTGCATCTTTTTGTGTGTATGTTGATCTGTCAAGTACGATCTCTCAGAAACGGGGTAAATATTTCAAGTAGGTATAGGTACTATAAACTGTGTAAAATCTAATTATGTAATATAAATAAATGTTCAATAGTTTGTGCATATAAGAGTTATTTAATTTAAGTTTAAGCTTGGAAGTTTCTCCTTTTACAGACAAGCATTATCCTGTTTTATCTATCTATATATTACTATACTGCATGTTATGAAGAAACTCTGTAAATCTGACTCTTTTTATAATTCAGCTTATTCAGCTACACCGGGTATAAAAGCGAGCCGGGATCCAGCCTTATTAAATGATTTATAGACTCGTTATGAGGATCAAATATATATTTGTCTTATAGTAAAATAAAAAGATTAGATTTTATTCATAAAAAAAGACCAAAATTGACCATTCCTCACTGTCCCTGTCAATCTCCGAAACTACAAAGCCTTAAAGCAAAATATGGTTCATCTGAAATTAACATGGTAAACTCGGTATTGCCACATTTAATTCAAATCGATCAATGCGGCTATAGACCCAAAAGCCAAAGTGACCCGACACTATACCGAGGATATCCCAGATATCAGCCTGTACGAGATAAGCATGGCCCTGAAACAGCTAAAAAACAACAAGGCGCCGGGTGAGGACGGAATTACATCAGAGCTCCTGAAGGCGTAAGGGTGGATTACTGGTACGGACGTCCACCTACTAGATGGATGGATGATCTTGTTAAGGTCGCGGGATCACGGTGGACGCAGGTCGTTTCTAACCGCAACAACTGGCGATCAATGGGGGGGCTTATGTCCAGCAGTGGTCGTCCTACGGCTGAAATTATGATAGTTTGTTTTGCGTACTTGCATATTAATTCCACCAAATGTTCAATGGTAGCGAGATACTTCGATCGCAGTCGTCTACCCACGGTGCACCATATCATTGCTTTTACTGATTTCCGCAACATTTTAGTTAATTCACATTAAGTTAGGGTAAGTACTTATTGCAAAACAGCACAACTGAATAAAAACATTTGTCTTTGTGATTGAACGGAATCCTCTCCATGCGAGCTTAACTCGCACTTGGTCGGTTTAATTTAAATAATTATGTTTTAAAATACCCGATTGTCGTAGTGCCTTACCAAAAAGTATAGCAATGATCAAAATGTTTACTGCTATAATAATAATCTATCTAAATAGTGATAAGTGATAGAAACTTTTTATCCTTTTGTATTAAAATTCCGAGGGCGGAAAAGTATTATATTTACATATTTTACTCCCGGGAACATCTGTATTAAAAATTATACCTCCTGCCTGCATGGGAGTAGTGTTTATCCATATCTAATGGTGTATGTGCCTTTATTTGGAAACCATGTCGCGGCCTTTATGACTGCTGCCCGTTCTCTGGTATGCAATTTACATAGACTTTCGAGATAATCATATATACCAGGGAACGGGCAACAGTGACCAGTGGCTCCGGTAGTTGCCTTTAAGAACTAGTGGATTCGATCCCCACCAAGAACAATGTGTCAACTACAGACTAACGACATTACAATAGTCTGGGTGTTATTTATATCCGTGAATTTTCCATGAAAGGATCCATTTTTTTAATGCGGGTTGTGTTGAAAAAATCATGGTACCTACTATTGGATTTCTTAATATACCTAACCTATGCAATTATAAGCAGTGATACTTGAACGGGCTAATCTCAGAAACTACAGGACTGATTTGCAAAATTATTTCAGGGTTGATAGCCCATTTATCGAGGAAGGCTGTAGGCTATTTTATTATGAATTTACCTCGGGAACGGGAGTTACGCGGGTAAAATCGCGCGAGGAACTAGTTCTACATAAACTGATTCTCATAATTAAAATATTTTATGATATACAGGGTACCTTAGTAACCAATAAATATGGGTATTTAGTTTTATAGCGTTCTTTCTTGAGAACAAAATAATGCACTAAATCTAAGAAAAAGAACTAAATAATACATTACCTTTAAGTTAATCATCACATACCCGAACACTGTCTCTTAAGATACAGGCTGTCCTAGTTTAATAGACAGAGTTTATAGTTGTATATAGAACCCAGTCAATAATAACCAATACAATCATGTTTGTATCTTATAAATCTTATACTATGTATTTTCTTGATATTAATAAACATTATTATTATTTTTTATAATTGATTTTCTATACATTGTGAATCCTACTAATATTATTAACGCGAAAGTTTGTAAGTATGGATGGATGAATGTTTGTCATTCTTTCACGCAAAAAACACTGAATGGATTTGACTGAAATTTTACACGCGGATAGTTTATAAGCTTGAAATATAGGTTACAAAATATCACGCTTTGACCACTGGAGCAGAGTGACGCGAGTAAAACCGCGCAGCTAGTGCTGTATAAATATATTATTATGTTTATTACGTTTAGTTACGTGATACCCTGTATTAACGTTTCACTTAAGACAAATATATAGCACAGTATTTGAATACAATAACAATGTCATTGCACTCATTTTCAATACATATCATTATTATACATTTCCTGTAATCTAATTTATAAAGTTTCTTCATTAAACGAAAATACGCTTGTCAGAGTGCGTGCTTTGTTTGATAATGAATTAAACAAATAAAAAGTCATGGAGAGATTTGAATATATCAAAGAAGAACTTGAAGTGAATCCAGATTTACGTGAGTATTATATGTAATCTTTAACCAGTGTGTGCTGCAAGTGATGACCCATGGATCTGAAACGTGGTCCTTTACTATAGGCCTTATGAACAGGCTAAGAGTCGCTCAACGAGCTATGGAGAGTGCTATGCTCGAGGTTTCTCTACGAGATTGAATCAGAAATGAGGAGATACATAGAAGAGCACGGGTCACCGACATAGCCCAACGGATTAGTTCGTTGAAGTGGCAATGGGCAGGCCATATAGCACGGAGAACAGATAGCCGTTGGGGCCGAAAAGTTCTCGAATGGAGACCGCGGATCGGCAAGCGTAGAGTAGGACGTCCACCTACTAGATGGACGGATGATCTGGTTAAGGCCGCGGGATCACGGTGGGTGCAGGCCGCTTCTAA
The DNA here is from genome assembly GCA_947037095.2 of Nycteola revayana. Lineage (NCBI taxonomy): Eukaryota > Metazoa > Arthropoda > Insecta > Lepidoptera > Nolidae > Nycteola > Nycteola revayana. Next base: position 14,186,112 of record OX344840.2, read on the forward strand.
CCGCAACAACTGGAGATCTATAAGGGAGGCCTATGTCCAGCAGTGGACGTCCTACGGCTGAAATTATGATGATGATGATATATAAATATATTCAGTGTTTGCTTATAATGGGAAAATAACAAGTTTTTATGAAATACCTACACTATTGTATATGTGGTACCAATAACAAAATAAAAATTTAATAAATAATGACTGTGTGTTTGTTCCGGCTAATCTTAGTGACTGGACCAATTTTGACGGTACTTTTATAGGTAGATAGCTAATTTTTATAACGTTTAATATCTTTTAATACCTACTGTTTGACCTTATTTTCAGCTTGATTTCCAAAATCGATTTAGACTGTGTTTTCCTTGTCACTTGCTTCTAAATTCAAGAATTAAATTAGATTTAACAGAGAAGTTAAGTTAATATCTATGTTAGTAAGTTGCTAGTTACTTTGATAAATCGGTTATTTCTGTTTTGTTTAATAAGTAGGTATCTACCTAAATACTTTTGCTCTCAGCTAAAAGAAAAATCAAATTCCATCTTGAGTCCTACTTCTTAGTTATTATACAAACAACTTCTTTACAAAATTAAATAAGTTATTTAATGTAGTAAATAACGTATTAAAATAAAAATTAAAAAACTATGCGGTTGAAATGGAGTGATACCAAAACTAGATTTAATAAGTAATAACCTATATTTATAATTTTGATGCCTAATAATCACGGTTTATGTACCATCTCTACCTAAAAATTAGTACGCCACGACATGCGGCTGAACATGCTTGAACTGTATTTATTTCATTATTATCTTGCATGCAATGTATCATGTAAATCATGTTTAAACAAATAAATATTTACTTACTTACAACTTACTTACTTACTTTAACTACTGATACCGTCTCCAAGCAGAGTGTGGTCATCGTGTCATGCTGTAATATAATTTAAAGGCGCTATCGTTTTCTCTTACAGTGCAAGATGAATACTTGCCGTTGAATATTCACTTGAGTAAGCTGTGTTGTTGTGATCTCTATTGCTTTGGTAATAGACATCATCAAAGTGACATCTGACATTCTCAAGTAAATTCATTCTCAAATGTTGTTTTTGCATACGGGTATTAGTAGGTACAAATTTCCGATGCCCTCTTAATCCCTCTAGGCTGGAGCTCTGCTCGCCTTTATGCCCGGTGAAGTAGCAAAAGACTCGTGGAAAACTACTTAAGTCCGTCCGAAAAAAAATACTCCTGGTCCCGAAGTCCGGGAGGTCTGCAAAGTATATCGTAGAGCGACAATTGCATAAAATGCCGCTAAAATTCTAAGAGTCATAATCCCTTCATCAGCGACCGCCCTAAGCCGCGCAGCTTAATTTGTAGTTTACCTACAAACTATTTAATAAAGCTGAAGCACTACATAACACATTAGGTGTTGAAAAAAAAGAAAAAAAAATCTCTTAAAAAAATATCAATAATGACTGGCTAGACTCAGTCACTCGCTATCCAGGTAACCGATGTTAATCATTGTGCCAATCTAAAAAGATGGGATTATAGATATACCTACAATATACTAAAATACCTTCAGATAGATAGATAAACTGTTAACTCTTATAAGAACAAAGCTATTCAAAGGTACAATTGGCAGCCTTATCACGAAATGTGATCTCTTCCAGGCAAACAAGGACGGAGTCAAACCAAAGAGTATGAGAGATGGGTAATTAAATTAGAAAATTCTATAGGTGTATGTAATTATATAATAGTAGATTGTTTATCTAGGGAGCAAACAACCATTTTAAAGGCGAGAGTGTTTTTTTTAATCCAGAGCGGAGCGAGGGATTAAAAGTATGTCACTCGAGCTTAAAATAGTGTTGCTCCCGAGGTGGACACTTACTTTTTATCACCCTCTATGATAAAATAAGTAAGTGCAACTTATGAACAAGAATTTATTTACGTACAATGAAGAACCATAAGATATAAAATATAATTTTCATCAACTTTTTTTAAATTTGGCGCGCTCGCAGTTTTTCAGCCGGTCACATATTCTATACATTGTTCCCGCATGGTTTGTGATTCACCTCTTTGCTGATTGAAAAATTATTAACAATATCCACATTCTAAATTCAAATCAATTTTGGTCCCTGTTTACGAGGAATAAACTAGCTCTTTTTGAATAGATGTGATAAAAATACATTTATGTGTTATTGCAGAGATATCAACATGGACATTACCCGAAACTCTTACTGCATTAGCAGTCGTTTTATCTCTATACATCCTAATCGTATTGAAGATTTTACCAGCATTTATGAAAAATAGAGAACCGTACAAATTGACAAAAGTATTACTAGTATATAATGTGTTCCAAGTCGCCTTCTCGGCATACATAGTGTTTATCGTAAGTTATATTTTGTTGTTACTATTTCAACAGGCGTAGATTTTAGGTTTTTTTTTATGAGAAAAATCATTATTTAATTTAAAAGTATTAAGTATATAGTGTTATTTATCAGTTCTTTCAATTTCATTTATGTTGAAACAAGGTTATATTATTAACAAAAAAATATAAATGTATTTCTCCAGTCTTTTGAAAAATAATGTGTGATTTCAGAATCTAAACTTTTTTTTATAATGTACAACTAAACTTCTGTTAGACAACCTCCGTAGCGTAGCGGTATATGGCTCGCTTTACATTTGGGAGGTCGTGGGTTCGATCCCCACACCGGACAGGAAATCTTTGTGTAAATTCTTAGACTTCTTTCCGGGACTGGTTGGTTGATTGACTACCCTCCGTGCCTCGGAAAGAACTTTAAGCCGTTGGTCCCGATTGTTATAGCATCATCTACAATAATCGTATATCAAGGAACGGGCTGCAGCGTTTCCTTCCGTCTGCCAAGCATGGGGACTATGGCAAATACCCTCCCTCGGGGGGAGGATCAAATTCAGCTGTGGACGTTATACGGGCTGATGATGATACTTCTGTTAATTCTAGCAAAACTTTGTTTAATTTAACATGTAGGTATATAGCAGGTTCTACGTCATGGTATGTTTACAATATTGATAATTTCTGTTTCAGTACCTGAGATATATCTACAGACATAACATTATTACTACAAGATGTCCAAAGGCCGAAGATTTGAAAGGGGTATTTCTTTTTGCTTAATATAAACATTTTTTTAATGCAACCATTTTATCTAATGTTAGATATCTTTAACAGAGTACTTTTTCTAATAATAATGGATGAGTTCTTGTACAAAAAAAAAACTTAACTGGTAAATAAATCAAAGATTTTCTAGACGTAACAAAAAAATATTAAAACTGTAACAGATGCCTGTTAGCCGGCACGTAGAAAAAGTGTTAATTTTTACAACCGGCCTTACGACACAAAATTAATTAAAACTGAGGGTAGTTGGTAACTCGACGCCTTCAACTACGGAGCGACACCGCCGAGTCAGTCTGCCCGCGACCACGATCAATGCAACTTGTTCGAAACGTCGGGTAATATAATCAGATAATTTTTATCGCGTGTAATAAATTATAACTATTAACATGTCCAAAATTTCAGGTTGTCCGTGATATCTACCCATACTTCATAGCCAAGCATCTCGACTTACTCGACACTGTTTTCTTCGTCCTCCGCAAGAAGGATAATCAGATCACGTTCCTCCACCTCTTCCACCATACTACTATGGTTACGTGGACCTGGCTCCACCTCATGTATCATCCGACAGACAACTTTGTGGTGGTCGGAATGCTGAACAGTTTCGTGCATGTGCTAATGTACGCATACTACGGCACATCCTCGTTGGGACCGAAGTACGCCAAGTATGTTTGGTGGAAGAAGCATTTGACTAAAGTGCAGTTGGTAAGTTGTGTATCAAGTCATGGTTGGAGTATACGTAACGGGGCACTGAGGAAAAAAGATTTGTTTTGTTAAATTGTTTATTTTTTACGATTCTATCGTATAGAACACCTAAAAATAAGGCGAAAAGCATCTGGGTGATTTTTGTCTCCGACCAACCGTTTGTCGTAAAAACGATATCGAGGGCGAAAGGATCGGTTACAAAATGCAATATTCCTGTACCAGGAGAAGGATCTTGGGGCATCCCGACTCGTATAGGTTAGGTTAGAAAATACAGATAACATTTCGTGGTTATTTTTTTTTAAACCACCCACAGAAGTAGTATTTTGGTGAAATTTTTCTGTCTTTTTTTCATAGTGTCCCCGTTTCGTATCCATTGACCGGCAATCACATTGAGATACATCCAAAAGTAGGTATAAATAAATAACTATTTTTCCACGCGCGGTTTCACCCATGTAACTCTATTCCTTGTAGGAGCTCCATAATTAAATATAGTCTATAGCCTTCCTAGAGAAATAGGCATCGTTGGGCTACACTAAAAGAATTGTTCAAATCGAACCTGTAGTTCTTGACATTAGCACGTCAAGCAAACAAACAAACTCTTCTGCTTTATATATAAGTAGGTATAAATATTAAATGTGTGTTCGAAGAGAAATTTGATGTGTTTTTTCTTATGTGAAATGGAAAACTATTTGTACGTGTATATTACACGTGTAAATGGTTGAAAATCAGAAGACAAAAAAAAAATGAAAAATAAAAATTTAATACGACGTACTAAAATAAATGTTATAACGATTCACACCGACTGGTTATATCAAATAAACGTAGATAATTACAATGTACATATATGTAAGTAGGTACTATTTACCTACTGCTGGATGAATGCTATAAGTATATTTTGGAAGAACCTATAATATAATTTATCTACGCACAACGTTTAACATTAATTAATAAAATACATATTTAAAACTAAATCTAGCGAAACACCTTATTTAAGCAATTATGTTATTTTAGCTGTTTTCATGAATAGAGGAACGCCACATAATGACTTAATTGTCGTTAAATATTAGTGTTTCGGTGGCAAACACATGCTTTTATGGTATTTTAATTGTCCTTTTACAAACTCCGCCGATACTACTTCGGCTTGTATTGTCACCACAAGGAATGTTTCAACAGAACTGTATAAATTGTCTGTAAAAAATTGTATTAGAGAGGAGAAACTCCCAAAGCCTTTTGCTCCGTAAAGATGATAGGGGCACTCGACCGTATATGACTAATAAAGCAAAAGATACAAAAATGAGTTCTTAGAGTTTTATTTTTTTCCATCCTTCTTCGGGTCACGCGTCGTCCAATTAGGAACTGGCTGGAAACAAGGAACACAAAAGGTTGCAGGTCCACGGACTACGTCGCTGCCCCTTACCTGACCTTTGTTTCAATGTCTGTAGCCCGTGCCAGCTCTCTCTTTCACTTGTCATAAATCATCGTTTAACTCCAGTGGTTTCCTGAGCGTTGTTAAGGTAACCCCTTAATAACGCTTTAAGGGCCTTAAGGGTGCTCTCAGGTGGATGCCCCTTACGCCCTTTCCCTTCCGTGCAGTGGAGAACGTGGGCCTCGGTCTCTTCGAGGCCGAACCATGAGGAGTAGGGACGCCCTGGTGCTCATTATCATCGTCAGCCGTACAACATCCACTGCTGTACATGGGCCTTCTCTCGAAGGAGGGTTTTTGCCTATACTTATTAATGGAATCTACTTATTTTATTATGTTTCATATGATATTTTCTTGCAGGTCCAATTCATACTAGTGGTTTCACATCTACACTATCAACAGAAGTTGTCTCCGTGTCCTATACCAAACTTCTTCCACAACTTCTGTATGCTTCTCATCAGTACATTCTTTGGTCTCTTCATGAAGTTCTACATCAACAGCTACAGAAACAAAAAGAAGAATGCTGCAAAAGAGAAGATTCAAGTAACTGGATGTTTTGATGAAAGATTATTAAAAGCACGGTGATATGATAATATTTTGTGATTAATTTTAACAATAAATGTATTTTTTAACTACAAATGTATGAAATTTACTCTGTTTCTTCTACGTTCTAGTCTATGGCAACCCTTCTTTCGAGGGAGATCTGCTTTAGCAGTAGACGTCATTTAATTAGTATATTTGTGGTATATTGAAGGGCAGGTCTCCATAGATCTAACCAGGAAAGAGGAAATCCAAAGAACTGCAACGTCAGTTTTTTTAGGTAAACTCTCTCCCTACCCTAAATTTGCATCCGATGCCCTCGTCGACCCGTCCGCGAGGCCCGCGAATTGTCTAGTAGAGCGACAGTTTTACAAAACCCCCTAAAATACTAAAAGTCATAATCCCAAAATCTTATCGCCAGCGACCGCCCTAAGCCGAGGTCCAAGCCCCACAGAGGGCACCTTCTTGCGCAGGTTGCTTAGTTTTTAAACTATTTATTAAGGCTGGAGCTCTGCTCGCCTTTATGCCCGGTGAAGTAGCAAAAGCCTCGTTGTCAAATAAGTGTGTCCGTCCGAAAGAAAGTTACAAACATCCATTGTCATTCACACAAATTTTCGCGTTTATAATATTAGTAGGGATAGTACCAAAGGCTTTTTCTATGTTGGCTTTGACTCTATTATTTACTTTCAAACACGAGCTAGTCTTCGTGTTTGATAGTATCTGTCTCGAATCGTACAGACTTAATAATACAAAAGTTAAAGTTTGGTGTTGATGCATATTGTTCTTATAAATTGGAATGCAATCATTGAATTTAAAATGCTATTTTTAAGTGAAAGCTAGACTTAGGTTTGACGGGTAATTTTTAAAACCAGTTTACCCACTAATAGCGTCTCAGCATTTATCGTCATCTCCTAAACAGAGAATATGTTAGAAGAGTAAAAGAAACCCAATTTTAAACATAGAACATGTATTATGATAACCGTCTAATACAGCAAAAGTGGAGTATGCAATTTCGCACACTTATCTACGAGTATATCTATAGGTACTAATATGATAAAGAAGAAAGATCGGCACTACTGTGCCGATTTCAAAAATTCTTTCACCATTAGAAAGCTACATTCACCTTGAGAGACATAAGCTATAATTTGATTATGAAGTTCCCTCGGAAACGGGAATTACGCGGGTGAAACTGCGCACGGGAAGCTAGTAGTTTATATAAAAGGAGTGCATGATGCTAATATATATTTTTGAACCTTTTGTCGAATTAAATACAATAGGTACACTATACTCCTTATATGGAATAAAAACGCTGCAAAAAATAAAACACAAAACTTATAAGCAGGCGCTTTATTGATGGTTATAAATATCATCATCATCATCATCAGCCCGTACATAGTCCACTGCTGAACATGGGCTCCTTCCAGGGGAGGGTATTTGCCCCAGTCACCACGCTTGGCAGGCGATTAGTGACCGCAGTATTATGTTATAACAATCGGGACCAACGGCTTAACGTGCTTTCCGAGGCACGGAGGCCCTTAACCAACCAGACCCGGAAAGGAATCTTAGAATTTACACAAAGATTTCTTCTCCGGTGTGGGGATCGAACCCACGACCTCCGAGACTTAAAGCGAGCGAAATACCGCTATGCTACGGAGGTTAAATAAAATATCATTGAACTATTAATCAAGAACATCACGTCGTGAAGTGGTTGAAATCAAAAAGTATACTAATTTCAAGTAGGAAGACAGATAGCGATTATTGTCACGATGTAAGCCTGTGATCCAATATAGTGGGGCTGATGTCATATTAGTGTGGTGTGTCGAGTTCGACAGACCACACTTATGACATCATCCGACAGTTCCGAACACAGTATACAGGGTTATTTTTAAAACACCAACAACCTTTTGGGGAAAAGAAGTACTCATGTTATTGGTGTTTTAAAAATAACCCTGTATACCTGATAAAATTCAAGACCAAGTGAGGGTAGTTGCCAAAACCTGTAGTGCTCAAAGACGGCGCTGCTTACATTCACCAGTCGATCCCTGACACGGGTGGTGTCATTCACTCTGAAATATCAGATAAATAAAAATGTTAGGTTTTTTTTAAGGACATATATTATTATCGTGGCTTTTCTATCACCACGTATATCAGAAGCAGTAACGTTGGAAGAGAGTGAAATAACTTGAATTTTACATAGACACCAGAAAAGTACCAGTTTTCTTTTTACTTTATATAACGAGCTTTTTTGGATGTGTGTCTCTGATTGGCAAAACAACGTATATTCCCTTTCTCTACAAATTTCTCTATTAAATTACTGATGTGATGTTTGAACTTAAGCTATGATATGTATGAAGTAAGCCACGAGGATTTTGCTACTTCTGCGAGTATAAAGGCGAGCTTAAAACTTAAAAGTAATTATGAAGAATGATCTGTTTAAGACATGTTACGCTCTCTCGAATTAGAAGTGTTTCGTTACACAATAGGTACTCGTATTTTTATCTTATCTCTATATATACCTACAGTTATAACATTATTCATTACATGTTAACTTTAATTAAGATGATGTTAATTACTTTAATGTCTAATATTCTGACTTGCTACTTTGTTTTTTTTTAATTCATTAGCCTAGAATCATTATTTATTACGAGAAATTTCGATGAAAGGCGATCATAATCATTATTATCTGACAGCCTATATAATTATACCGCAGTAATCATTCTTGCCTTACTGCGGACACTAACTTTCAATAATCTGTGGCAATTGGGAACAACAGCTTCACATGGTTTCCAAGTTCAAAGCCTTAAACAGGCGGGAAAAACTGGGCTGTTACAAGCCAATTCTAACAATTCCATCCAAAGGTTGTCTGGAATATATACTGTGTCTATTATGTTTTTTTTTTGTCCTGTTTGCTTATTAGTGTACAATAAAGAGTATTCTATTCAGTCTACTTTGAGTTTCTTGCCAGTTCTTTTCAAAGTTGATATATCCAGGACTGGTGGTAGAAAAAAAGTAGCGAATCATAAAAAGATGATGATATTCTTTTAGCGTTATTGTAATATCTAGTTAATCTATATTTTTCACATAAATAATTGCCAACTAATGAAGACAGAATAAAAGAAACAAACGTGTTTCGCCGACCCCAAGTTATATGGGATAAGGGCAGGAAGAAGAAGAATTGTCAACTAATTTGATTTGACATCGTATTTTGTGCCAACTAACAACTACATTAAAGTCTTTCGTCATAAGCCCGTTTACGTCCACTGCTGAACATAGGTCTCTTCTTATATTGTATATAAAATCTCCTCTTATTTTTTTTTTACCTTCTGCACAATTACAGTACATGGCGGACTTAATGACATAGGCATTTTCTATCAGTCAACCATAGGGTGGTGCAGAGAAAAAGTGATAGGTACATAGTAAATAATTAATTTACTACCGTACTGGAAGGAAAAAAAAAACTTTATGTCTATGACTACATTCTAATAATACACGTGCGTTGTAGAATGGGCAGCTAATGAAGTTTAGCCCGATAGGCAGAAACATGGTCGTACTTGCGGAGATTGAAAATGAATCGAATGCAATTATTGAAAAGCCGGTCCAACTTATTGAGCTGATCTGCATCCAGGTAAAGGTAGCAAACATCACCATAGTCAATTATGGGGAATACCAAAGCTTGCACCAGCATTAATTTTGTTTTGGAGGGGAGAAAATTCTTCAAGCAATAGAGTGCTCGCAAAATACTGGTTAATCTACTACATATACCAGCTATAGCATAGCCAGCTTAGTAAAGAATCAAAAAACAAACCGAGATCTTTAACGCTCGGGCTGAATTGAATGACAGTCTGGTTAAGAATAATTGGTGGTAAAGAGCTCATATCGGCTCTCGACAACAATCTGGAGCTAACCACCAGCATGGCTTGGCATTTCAATGGGTTTACCATCAAGGCAAATTTCCCAGACCAATTATTTAGAGCTTCAAGATCCCGATTCACTTTATCGATTACTACTGGCAGACTATCGGCATTTCCCTGGGAATATAAATGTAGATCATCGACATATAGACGATACGCACAATGAAGATTATTAGTGACAAGGTTTATAAAAACAGAAAAAGAAGGGGAGAAAGAATGCCGCCTTGGAGCACACCAGCATCTAAATTGCTCCAGTCTGATGAAGAATCACCAACGCGAACATATATGCCGTAAACACCACGCTTCGCAGGCGGATAGGTGATAATAGAAAAGGTAGTATATTTGAGCTGATAGATCCTGCTGCCCATCCATCATTTGTGTATCCCTTAGTCGCATCTTTCGACACCCATGGGTATGATATGGGGTGGCATATTCTAAGCCCGAGAACACACTGAAAAACGTGTCTATATGAATAAAGAATTTTGATTTGAATTGTAAATACGACAACAATACTAAGGGTTGGCAAGGGTGGTGAGAAAGACTTTCCCAAGGGACTCCTCCTCCGCCCGTGTTCAGTAGTGAAGGTTATACCGGTTGATGATGAACTAAAAATTATCACTTCTTAAACCGTGACAAACAAAATGTAAGCCAAGGATACCTTATCGATTCTATTCGGTCGAAAATAATCAATGAGCAACTTGTCTAAGCCTGTATCTTTAAAATTTGTTTTAATATAACACCGCTAACCAATTCGACATTTAGATTTCTTTCAATCATTGTTTTGATTGTTATAAGTCATGTAAAATACACTATAATATTAATTAGGTACTAGCTTTCTAGGCGCGGTATCACCCGAATATCTCTCGTTCCCGTTGGAGAATAATAATAAAATGATGTGGAATGATGCCTTTCTTGATAAAAGTACCAAGTTTCCTGAGATAAACGCATTTAAGCAAACAAACAAACTCTTCAGCTTTATATATTAGTATAGAAGTATAGATTTAACGCCATTAACTAAGTCGACTTTGCAATAAGAAACCTAATAATCAACTTTAATTTTCTTCCAAAATCAGTCCCCGAAACGTCTACATACCGAAATGCATAGACCTGCTTTCACGAAAACAATTATAATAACTTTTGTATAATATACGCTTTTAAATATCTGCAACGTAAATTTGGTTTTAAATTTAAAAAGTAACGTTTTTGAGAGTTTATGGTATTAACCCATGTTTTGCAAAAAAATATATTTTTTTATTAAAAATTAAAGACCTGGAGTCCTGAGGGTCTGGCCTAGCCAGGGATGGCGAACCAATGGCACGCGTGCCATTGATGGCACCCAACGCTTTATAATAATATCTAAGATCTAACGCGATGAATCCAAAATCGATTAACGTCCACTGATGAGCATATTCCTCCTCCCGAGGGAGGGTTTTGCCAGTACTGTTTTAACACACAAGGAATCGCTGCTTTAACAATCGGGGGACGATGTTATAACAATCGACCAACGGCTTAACGTGTTCACCGAGGCATGGAGGGTACATTTAACCAAACAGACCCCGAAAAAAATCTTAGAATTTACAAAGAGATTTTTTGTCCCGCGTGGGGATCGAACCCATGACCTGTGAGACTTATACCACTACGCCACGGAGGTCCAAGTAACTACGAAGTCACAGTAATTTGATGGCTCGTCTGTGGCTTCACTAAACATTTCTTTAGAAAAATGGCACGTCCATGCATTAAGGTTCGCCATCCCCAAACAGTAAGTAGACAAAATGCCACTACAGCGGAGGATCGCTGGCAGAAAATCCCTAAAGGTGAGTATAGACTAGAACATTTACTTGTAACAGAACATCGATCATTCGCAATTTGTGTCATCGATAACATCGAACTTTGTGTAAAATGAGCGAATGTTCGAGGTTCTGTTAAAAGTAAATGCTCTAATTTATACTCAACTTAAGGCCAATGTATTGTACTTGACATTTGTCACGTGACAAAATGCATTTGGTACATGGAATTTTATCAGACAACTACAGATGCGGAGGAGTCGCTAGCATAAATAGTGATTTTAATGGTAAACTTTATTAAAATATATAATTACCATTGTTTAAATGGTAAAATTGTCATAAAATATAGTTTTTCGTATATTTAACTGTCACTTTTTTTCATAGAATTTATTACAAAAACTTAAACAGCTGATTAAAAATTGCAAGGTTTATGAAAACGAAATACGAACGATTAAATCGCTCGTTTAAAAAAAAACTCAAACAATTAATGCCCGACATGACGTCATTAACGATTGACACGTGATAGATGTCAAGTACCATACATTTGCGTTATTGATTTTATGCTAACGATCGCTTCATTGTATTGGCATTTTGTCTAGACTAAAACGACAGTCGTTTCCAAAAATTGGGTCACAAAATGGTGGTCACAACACCTTTTAAAAAAAAAACATGATATTAATTATGGTCAGCAATTACCGACTTTATTGGGTTTTATTCTTGACAGGATTTAAAATATGGAACTTGTACAAGTCCATTGTTACCTTGCTCATAAGCTTAGTTTTTATATTCAGTAGCAAATGACAAATAATATTGAATATATACCTACTTATACTATTCTAGGCTAAGCCTTCAACGAAATTACACCATAAACATACTTAATATTATAAACAGGTAAAGTTTGTGAATTGCTTGTGAGGTGGTAAAGGGAAATCCTTGGATCTATTGGACCGATTAAGCATTTTTTTTCCCTATAGAAAATAAAAATAAATAAAATAAAAATAAAAATCATTTTCATTTGCGTAAACCTATTTGTATTAGTACAGGCACTTGCAAATAGTCAAAATAATAATTTAGTTTATTTCATTATTATTATCTATACCTAATGTTGACATTTTCAAATTAAACAAGTATTTAAGTTATTATTTTAATTATATTTTAGTCTTAACGTCTTAGTTTATTATTTAACTATATTGTATAATAGCTTGTTATGTCTCTATAAGGTTAGAACAATTGTCATTATTTATAAGGACCATGAGTTTATAATGACGGCATTTACGATAACATTATTTGTTAGTGTCATAAGTTAAATTTAAGTCAAAGTTTTCACGGGAACGGGATTTACACGGGTGACACAACGAGGTACAACTAGTTTTCTAATAAAATTGACCTTGACAAAACAGACGATAAAATGAAAAAATTGTTTCGGTTTACTTTTGAGTATAGTACACAATAAAAATGTTTGCTTCTTAAAATCAGAAAACATACAAAAGGCAATTTATATTAATATCATGAAAAATAATCATTGTATGTTTGCGTCAAACCTGAAAATATTCGTTAATGGCAATTTAACAAGTTTCACATTACTTTAGTATTGTTAAACGTAAGCAAAAGAAGTATTGTATACTAGGCTTCATTCATCCGGAGGTTTCGTTGGTTGCGTGTGCGCAACTAAACTTGTAAAAGCCTCAGTTGTCTCCGCAACATCGCGTAAGTCGCCCGCTTCCAAAGGTGCGACTCGAAATTCGCGAGTGTTATTTAAAATAATTATTGAATTAAAATAATTTATTTCCTATAAATTATTCGCATTTCGTCCATCACACCGGCTGAAGGTCAGTCTTTTTTAAACTATTGTCTATAGTGTTCTTAAGACTACTGTGTATGAATTAAATTTTAATAACAAATAAAATAACGTGATTGACACAGAAAATTGCACTTTTAATCAGTGACAGGTGCATTGTTATAAACTATAATATACCTATTTACTTATTGTATAAAGATTTGTGCACAAAAACGATTTGGTATAAATAGTTTGTGGTGCTGAAAAAATAACTAACTAAGTAAAAGAAAAAAAAAACTAATTTTAAACAAAACATTCACTTTTAAAGTTCAATCTAACCAAATCCTGTGTAGGTACCCAAAAAAAGTTATGGAACTCACGATATAAAGAGGCTATTTTAACCTTGGTCAACACACTATGCTTCCGAAGAAAGCCGCGCTGAAAATTATTGCTACACTAAAGAAAATTATTTCTTTCTTCGATTACAATTTACAACAAGATCAAAATCAATAATCCAATTTAGTCGGACAAATTCATAAATAGTTTTAACACTATATTTTTACTGTAAAGGCATACTTTAAATACTAAGGGTCCATACTTTGTACTGGTTTTGTCTTTGTAACAAATATTATATTATACTAATATTATTATAACAAATTTATACATATGGTGTCCAATAAATGAAAATGAATATGAATACTTTTATAAACATATTATACAAATAACAATTGGGTATTGCTCGGGCAAATGGCTGGATCCTTTCCACTTTGTGCTGACAACGAAGAAAGGAATCAGGCTTATTAGTGAATCGACTCGTGAATTTTGCGCATTAAATGAATGCTTTAATGCGCAAAACTTAGGAGTGGATAAACTAATAAGCCTGATTTTATTTTCGTTGGAAAATACAACTGCCCTACTAAGGAAATTAGATCCTGTATCACGAGGACTTCACAAACACACAATTCACGGACATGAAGTACAAACATACACAGATCAAGTATTTGTAGTTCACCCAAATAATTATTCCGGGTGGGATACGAAACCAGAACACCGTGACTACTGATTAAAAGGGTTTTAACTGTCTTTGGTCAACTATCAAGTATACACTAGATTTGTAAAAGTGTATAAATCTGTGAATTCGGTAATCCTACGCATGTTACCCGCGTAGCTCCATTCATCATTTCATAACATAATTATATTCAAAGCTATTAGATAGTAAAGCATTCTAATTTTGAAATAATTGTTAGCATGTGTTCTGTAGTTTTTGAAGTTACACTTTCAAAAAATAGAACCTTTTAGATTGTCAGCTAAATTATATAAACAATCCGTGGTAATCTTGGTTAAATTTATCCGCGACGTAAACTAAATCACATATTTTGTTGACTTTCAAATTCTTTAACATACTTATCTATGCGGTTCTAGAACGTCAAAAGTCGGGCACACAAAACTCGACTCATTTATATTATATAACGTAGATTGTCTAATATGATATTTTGGTCGGAAGCGTAACAGAAAGTAGTGGCCAGTGAGGTTTCTTTTTTTGAATTAATTTGGGTGTTTTCTCCCTTTCTAACTAATGTTATAATTATTGCTGTTCCGTTTCTTTGGCAGTTGGAAATTATTGATGAAAGTTATAAAAGGGTTTTTAGGGGATTTTTTTATAATATTTAGGGTCTGTATAAGGTACTGGACATGTAGCTCCAATTTACGATAGTACCAAACTTGGAATTTGTCTGTGTGATCTCGAGGTTGTGGGACGCGAACACATTTTTTCTGGCTATTCCGTGTAATTTCGCATGTGTAGATCCCGTTTCCGTGGAAACGTCGTCTTATAATATAGCTCACAAAAAATGTACTTCTCGACTGGTAAAAGAATTTTTGCAGTAGATCCAGATGTGAAATTGTGAAGTCCTAGTGGTAATCACGCTCTATTTCTTCACAAAATCACTAACTTACTCTTTATTATACAAATAATAGTATAGAAAAATAGATTTAATCTATAACTGCCAGTCAAAGTCAGTAAGTATGTATAAATGAATTACTACAATTCATCAGTATTCTAAATCTTTCTTATCCGTGTTTCTTTCGAATTAATTATTCATTTGTTTAATTTGTAATTCTAATATAATTTAAAACTGAGTTTAAATATTTATAATTGGCTTAAGATTAAGTACTAAAATCTTTGTTTTTATTTTGGATGAGAAGGTTTTATGCTGCTAAAATAATATCTTTACCAAAAATAATACTTTAATAACCAGCATCGCTAAGAAATTATGTTAAAAGGACCTGTTGCGTTATCATTACGCCTTGAATTACAACCGACCATAGGCTACGGTAAAAGTTTGTTTATCGACAATATGTCATAAAAAACACTTTTGATCAAAGATTACGTAGCCAGTTTCAAATATGTGATAAAAGAAAAACAAATGTTACGCAGCCAATTTCAAATTGAATTCTCACTTCCATAGTTGCAAGGGTTTGTTAACTGATCGGTCATGGCCGTTATGGCTGATTGACTGAGGCTTATCACTGTACCCTACGATGTGTAAACCTGGCCCTCTGTTACACCAACATACCAATTACTCTACGGCTGTAAATGCAACCAGATTTGGTAATACATCACGAATATATAATAATTATACCAATGAATGATGAAAAAATAAGTTAAAATTGTGATGGCATTTTAGTAAGAGCTGACAACCGATGAAACCTTCATAGTTCTTCTCGACAAAGGACTTGAATAGGAACAGTTGGTGATGTGCTGTAAATGTCACAACAGTTTCTTAAGCATCCGTGCATAAGCACCTTTACGCTATCTAGCCTGGTAAAATAGCAAAAGCTTCACCACAAATGTCTGTTCAAAAACAGAGTTGCAAAACGTAGACAAAACCATATCACACATATTGCCCACTAGATTAAATTCTAAAATATACTTTCAAAGTAATATGATGCAAGTTATATCTACAGGCGAAGGTGTAGACTTAATTAAAGCCTTCTGTCATATCTATCCCTTTACCTTTGCCCCGAATGAGTCACATGGCCAAATTCATCAATATTCAAATAGTTAAATAGTAACGACAATTACAACAATCGAAGCATGACATAAAGTTACATAACATAACATAAATGCTACAAAACATCGCGTATCAGAATTCAATTGAGCAACCAAATTAAAAATTTCTAAAATAATTCCGATAGACTATTCAAAATTATAAGCCCTCACATTGCTTTTACTATTTTAAAATTTAGCCTTTTTGTCTCTAAATTCAACACTTTGCGATGTTGTCAGTTGTGGAAACATATTAATATTCTAAATAAGAGAGACAACATCGTTGAAACCAGTTTGGAAACAATTTTGAACATAGGTTTTGAAGAAAGGACTTGGTCACAGGCTTTACTTTCAGTACGATTGGGGGTTTGGGCGTTAGAGCCATTACAGACGTTGCTCTTCCCGCTTTTTTGTCTTCTGTCCATAGAAAATATGCACAGCAGGTATGCATTGCCATTCAACGGGCTAATGCTGCCAGCATTCTGGGAACCTTGCCAAATAGAATAGATTTAGAATTTATTTTATAAGTTAGTTTTATTATAAATAAGCTACTTTTAGTTGTATTTTATGTATTTTATTCATGTAATAAATAATATTTAAAATGAATAGAGTAAAACAATAAAGTCAATAGGTAGCTAAAAGAAAAATTCTAACGTTACGGTTTTTGTTTTCTAATCTATCTGAACTAGGATAGATTAATGTAATATACGAAACAGTTGTACCTATTGGTCAAGAGTAAGTTGCATTTGAGCGGCTTTCCGCAATCATAATACCGTATCACCGGTCTAAAGATCTTTCTATACCTAATTAACTACCGCATCGGTTTAGGATATGAGTGTTAAATCAAAATAATTTATTGTTATTAGATCGAGTTTATATTTTGTTTAAGGATACTGTTTTTTTTCGGACGGACATGTGGTTAATATTGAGGCTTTTGAAACTTCACCGGACATAAAATCGAGCAAGGATCTAGCCTTATTGAATGGTCCAAAATCTACAAACTTAGTAACTTGCTCAAGCGGGCGTTCGCTATGTTCCTTACTTAGACCTCGACTGCTGGGAGTTTGATCCTGATCCTCGACTTAAGCAGCAAGCCTGTACACTGACAAGAGGATCGTATAATTAGCTAACAGGCTAAAACAAGTGGTTTCTTATATATTTACGACCGAATATAATCGATTACTTCGGTATAATTATGTTTGTTGCGCTTTTGGATGTCATCATTATCATCAGTAAGTTAATATCGACATTTTAGCTATTGATTCTATACTTAACAACACTTTTTCACAAATCTGAAGCCAAAGCTTTCCGATAAGTAGGTAAGTGATCAGTTCATAGTAATATCGTATTGGCTAGGCACTGTGCCCACACCGCGGTGCTTCAAAGTGTGAAATATTACACCCAATCATTTATTACGCAGTTTAACACAACATAATTAAATACTACGACTATACTTACATTAACTTAAGTGACTAGACGATACATACACTTGTAGTGGTTTAATTACTTAGTAGCTGTGAACTTCCTAAGATCACTTTATATTCGTCTCTTGGCGCGCTGATATAAACTTGATATTTAAGGACTAATTTTTCTATCTTTAGATACTGAAATAATGAATTTTTCGCTAAGGTAGGTACATACACTTGTACTTGGCAATATATGACTGATAAAAATAATCACAGACAATTTTGGAATTATTATATGGAAATGACTCCAAAGATTAAAAATTTACTTAACTAATAATTTTTATATGGCCGTCTATACCGGTGATCTAAATAGTATATTTTTAATGATTGACGTTATATGAGCTGATGATGATGATGATTTATTTACACTTAGCGTCGTTAAATTTCTAACATCAAGTAGTTTTTAATTATCTATTTGCGGTGTCAAAACCATTTTGATGTCCAATATAATCTCGTAAAATTGAGTAAAAGTAAATTGGTATTGTTTTGGTGTCTATGTTAAATTCCATAGTTATGGTGATTGAATCACCTTAAGACCTCAGAATCAGAATTCAGAATTCAGAATCAGAATCACCTGAAAAGTTATTATATTTGACATACACAAAGTTAGAACTTGTCTATATACTTCTGTACTAATATATTAAAGTGAAGACTGTTTGTTTGCTTGAATGAGCTAATGTAAGAAACTACTGGTCTGATAAAAACAAATATTTCAGTATAGCCCATTCATTGAGGAAGGAGGCTATATTTCATTACGCAGATCCCTAGGGAATGGGTGTTACGTGCTTGAAACTGCACACCGGTTTCAAGTACTAATATATAAAGCTGAAGAATTTGTTTGTTGGTTTGCTTGAAAGCGCAAACCTCAGGAACTACTGATCCGATTTGAAAAATATATTTCAGTGTTAGATAGCTCATTTATCGAGGAAGGCTATAGGCTATATTTAATTATGAAGTTCTTATGGGAACGGGAGTTACGCAGGTAAATCCGCGTACAGAAGCTAGTGCGTTATTTTTTTTTTTAAGATTACTGGCAGACTTTTGCAGTCTACTAGTATTCTTGTTAACCCCTCGTACTAAGCTAAATGCTTGTGTTACGAGTGCGTTCACGTCGGTAGTGCAATGGGTAGGGTTCGAACCGGCGACCTCAAGAGCACAAGTCCGACGCCCTAGCCATTGGGTTATACAGGTATTGTATACAATATGTGGTAATATACAAGATGTCTTTCGATATATTAAGTTTCACAATAGTTATCGGCATGCGTGTCGCAAACTACTGTCTAATGTGCTCCCTACGATAGCCGAGTAAATGTTAAAAAACAATATTTATGTAAGTTACAAAACTCAACAATTTGTTGTTATTTACAAATATCCGTTGACTTGCGCGTTCAACGTCCGGTTATTGAAAAACAATTGTTTAGGATGTATGCGTACATTAATGTGTTTGAAATTAACAGGCCAAGACGAAATTTTATATAGTATGTTGTAATTTCTCTTAGTAGGTACTTATCCATATCTTTACAAATCTAGAGCTCATAAGCATAATGTCGGATGATCCATTATACGTCAGAAAGATTAGTCGTATGAGCCTTTATAATAAACTGGCACTTACGACCAAATGTTTCTGAAGTATACAAGGTGTAACGGAAAGGGTATATACATAGAAAGAGCAAGGCTTCTTTGGATCATAACAAACGATATGGCAAGGGTTTCAACTCAAAATAAAATACTCCAAGCTTTTTTTATTTTGAAAACAAAAAATAAAAATGCGTAACCCTTTATTCAGAAATACCAGGAGTAAGAGGTTTATTTTTACTTGCAAATAGTTCGTTGACATCGATTAGCTGATTGAGTGCTAGTGATGTATTTATTTCAATTTGAAAAGTTTGGTTTCTGGTATCTATGAATTTAAAAAAATCATTTCTTCCGGACTTGTAGAGATAGGATTAAATAACCCTTGCCATATTGTTTGCTATGATCCAAAGAGGCCTTGCTCTTTCTATGTATACATATACACTTTCCGCTACACATTGTATAGTACATCCGTCCTTATGCTTTTGTGCAATAATATAAGAGAATTGTTTATAAATAAGTTTAAAATGACTATTAAAGCCAAATTGTGCAGCATCTTTGTGAAATGCTTGGGATTAAATCGCTCCAATCTCAATGTAAAATAAAGTATTTTGTAATTTGGTTAATAAAATATTGTGACATATTATTATTATTTTTTAAAAGAGGGTTCTGCTGAGTTTTTTTGGCTGTGTTTCTCAGTAGTCGCCACGTCACGCACTGCCAGGTAGGAAAAGAAATATGACCATTCCAAACAAATGTAACCATTTTTACGGGATAAATGAATTTTGAATTTGAATTTAAGGTCTAGAAATGTAACTAGCTTAGTCAACGTTGAATAATTACTCTAGGCTAACCCCGATTTTGAAACATTATTTATAAGTGCTACACTCCTATCCCGTGCCTCGGAAAGCACGTTAAGCCGATGGTCATCTATACCAATCTTATACCAGGGAACGGGCAGAACCGTTTCCCTGCGTGTCACTTCATAATACTGCGGTCATCAATCCGCCTGCCAAGCGTGGTGACTATGGCAAAAACCCTCCCTTGGGAGTAGGCCCTTGTTCAGCAGTGGACGTTATACGGGCTGATGATGATGATAACACTCCTATTGGTCTTAGCGTAATAATATACAGCTTAAATCCTTCCTCAATATATGGGCTATCTAACAATGATAGATTTTTTTTCAAATCGGACTATTAGTTCGTGTAATTAGCGCGTTCAAACAAACAAACACTTCAGCTTTGTATTATTAGTATAGATTATTTTGTACGTGTGTTTGTCTCCTAACTCCTCTTAAACAGGACTGATTGAAGTTGAAGTTTGTGTGTATATTAGACTTGGTCCCTGAATGGTTTGAAATTAAAGTTGGACCCGGTAGATAGAGCTGTTATCGAGATAATAAAAGTATACTTAAGCGAAGCTGCAGAGCTTCTCGTAACTATTTTATTTTATCTTTGACTGCACCGATTGCTAATTGGTGACTCGAGTTGGTTCTGGGTTCGAGTGCCGACCAGGACGAAAATTTGTATGAACCACGGATACCTTGTAGTTTTGAGTCTAGGTATTCTCTGAGTGCACAAAATGTCTGTAAAATCCCTGTGATTATATCCATGTACTGTTATTGTCTTAAGAAAAGAAAAATACGAACTCATCAAAACAGAATCAATTAATTCAGTCTAGTTGTTCTTAAGTTACACAAAAACATTTTTGTCATCAGATATTTATGTATGAAAAAAAACACATGGATACACAAAAATAAGGTTCTATGAATGTAAATAGATGTTATATAATACATATAAGATATAATACATATGGTAGTAAACTGCTAAAAGCCATTACAGTATGATGTCGTAGCTATGTGAGGGTCGATGCTAGGTCATCAACTTAGATATATGCTCTGAATTAAATACAATCTATGTTAACGACCTAGAAAAAAAAAAAAATGCCCTAGGTAAAGTTTTTTTTTTAATATTTGCTGAGAAAAACGTTTCGATGTTTTTAGTGTCTATGAGCCCTCAAAATTCTAAACTATATCTGCTCGCGGGTTCACCCTCATAAGGACTCCCGAGAAGGATATATAATTTGTGACATAAGATATCTTAGTGCCATCAAAATAGGTTCAGCGATTCCTGATTTGAAATCAAAAGTTAAATTTAGGTGCTTAGTTATACATTTAACAAAAAAAACTGTAACTTGCCTAAATCCTTATCTTTATTCTATACTTTTTCAAGATCAAAAGTTTGTGAGATTGTACTGGGTAATCTGGATCTACTGAATCGATTTTGAAAATTCTTTTACCAATAGCCCAAACCACATTAATTAGTAACATCAGATTAGTAGTAATCTACATATCCCTTTTATTTATACCCTTTTGTTGTTGACATTCCTTCAATACGCACGAAGCCATTTGCTTCTTCTTATATAATGCGGACGGCTAAGGAGTGGAATTCTCTGCCGGGGTCAGTTTTTCCGGAACGATATAATCTGGACATCTTTAAGGCTAAAGTGAACAGACACTTTCTAGGCAAGTGTGTATCATCTTAGATCTTATCTTCGCCTTCCATCAAGCGAGATTATGGTCAAAAGCAAGACTAAGATTAATAAAAAAAAAAAAAAACACAGATAACACCGATAACACCGATAGATGTAATACTTTAACATATTTGTCATTCTATGTAAATTATTACGATATCCACGCAATATAAGTACCTAAGTATATAAATAACAAACAACGTATTACTTCATAAAACTCATATTAATCCTATTATTAATGTTATAAATGAGTATTACATAAAATTTGTGATGTTTGTAATATTGGCTAAATATCTTGCTCAATCGCACAAAAAGAATCTGGACACTAGTTCTCTATCTTCTTCTTTATCAGCCACTGCTGAACATGGGCCTCCTCCTGTGGGAAGTTTTTGCCATAGTCACCACGCTTGGTAGGCGGATTGGCGACCGCAGTATTATGTTGTACCACACAAGGAAACGCTGCTGCCCGTTCCTTGATATACGATTATTATAGATGATATTATAACAATCTGGACCAACGGCTTAACATGCTTTCCGAGGCACGGAGGGTAGTCTCTCAACCAACCAGTCTCGGAAGGAAATCTTTCAGTGTTGTATCTTTACATACAGTACTTTGTAGAATCATGACAATTGTAATAGTCCTTCAATATCGTAATAACGTTCATTCATCTATACTTGTTCACTTAAATAAGACAATCAGTAAAATATCAGAATTCAAATCGTCCTGAATAGTAGGTACATACTTCAAAATTTCTACACATTTAGATGGAAACTAATTTGTGGCCAGGGGGGCCTCTTCTCATTTGTTGCCTCAGGGCCTCCGGACTTCTAAATCCGGCCCTGTGAGTTCCAATAACCCTATGAAGACATTTCTATCAAAGTTATAGCCTTATCGCTACATGATTAGCCCTAGATTACCTAAATTTGGCACATCGTGATTTATAAAATAATTTAAAAGGATTTTTCGTCATTAATACATTTGTATACGTCAAGTTTTATCTTGACTTCGTCGTTCTTTTAATGAGTGTTATTTTGGTGAATTATCCAATTGAATATACCTATTTGTCTTTATTGATAAAATAATGCAGTAGGTATCTAGTAAAACACGTTAGATCAACTTAGAAATAATTTAATGTCCTTGACACAGTGTATGGCAACTCATATGCACTTGTTTTCTTTGTAAATCTTAAACAAGTCGTGTTTACACAAATTAATTACTTTCTGTTAATAAACATTTCGGACGAATAAAGTCAAAGAGTTTGTTTTGGTTGTTGATTCAATTCCCGTGCTTGGAAAAACTTAGGGCTCGTTTACGGAAACGCGAGACGACACGCGTTGCGTTGAGCGGCACAGCTCGCATTTGAATTATTAATGAAAATAAAATTCCTGTACCGCAAACACCACATGTTAGAATTGAGAGCTTATGGCGCCGCGTATCGTCACGCGCGTTGCGCTGCGTCTCCATAGATGAGGCCTAAGTGTGAAACAAAAACCATGTAATGTAAAAATGTAATCACGAAAATTATGAAATGAATTGTTTAATTGAATATTAATTTTTATTTATAAAATGCATTGTCTTGACTAACTGACACATAGCCTAAAGGCGGAAACATATTGTTAAAACGCGACGCGACCTCATGAAACGCGACGCGTGTTGAGTCGAATCAAATGTATTGTATTCTATAGACCAGAATCGACAAACAGACACGACGCCACGCGCGCATTGACGCACGGTGAATATCAGGTGTCGACACGTGGCGTCGCGTCGCGTTTTAATAATGTGTTGGCGCCTTAACTCTTTGATCATACATCTCTATAAGACATTTGATAAGAGAAGATTTTTGGAAATTGCACCCCTGTAGGTGCCCCTATAAGCCGTAGGCATCAATTAAGAGATGATTTTAAAAAATTGCACACATTAAAGCATGAAACGGCGAGTCATGGCAAAATTTGTATGTAGAAATCGAAATCAATGCGGATGAAGGTAATACCTAGTAGTATACTAAAATGCAAACTAAAGTACAATAAGTATTATGATAATTTGTAGGCATTAACTTGACATACATTAAAATTTTGTTGATGTAGTGAAAAATTACGGTGTCACCGTTCTTCTACATTTAATTAGTATTTAAATTTAATTTGACTAGCTAAAGAACAGCACCTCAACCACTTGATTGGCGAGAAATCAGTACACAGATAATATGGTAATCATACAAAGAAGGGAGGAGAGGGGCGCACTAAACTATACAGCTGCTCATTGAAACAGCTGTCATAGTCTACTGCTGAACATGGGTCTCCTCGTAACAAACTCTTAACCAGCCAGGGTAGTTCATAGATTGTACCATAATCATCCCGCTTGACACCTTCCGATGCCCTCGCAGACCCGAAGTCCGAGAGGCCCGCGAACTGTAAAGTAGAGCGACAGTTGCACAAAACTCCCCTAAACTGAAAGCCATAATCCCTCAATTTCCCCGTCAGCGACCGCCCTAAGCGAAGGTCCAAGTCCCAGAGGGGACGCCCTCTTGCCAGGTTGCGTAGTTTGTAGTGTTTAAACCATTTATCTAGGCTGGAGCTCTGCTCTCCTTTATGTCCGGTGAAGTAGCAAAAGCCTCGGGGCTAACTACATATGTCCGTCCGAAAAAAAAACCCCGCTTTGCAGCCGGATTGGTGATCGTAGTAAAATAGAGTATGCTGATAGTTGCTGCTGCCTATCCATCAGATTTACTTCGTCGCTTATGTCGCTCTTACGACACCCATGGGCAGACATGGGGTGGTCTATTCTAAACCAGAAACCACACGGCTCTTTTTATATTATTGAAGAGCAGGCAAATTACCCCTTTCGGATTGCTCATGCGTACCCGGCACCCGCCAACGGTGGATCGAATGATTGTCCGGGGGGTTTTAGCGGTATAGGGTCCTCTCCTCGTGGTATGAGTTTAGCATAGCACGCTATGGTGAGGGCGAGTCCCACATATCCCATCGCCAGCGCGCGAATACGCTGCGGCGGTGGTGGGAATGCGTAAATTTTAATGCAAACGCATATTGCCCCTTCAGTGGCAGAGGGGTCCAAGTGTAAGAACAGCCGGTATTAGTGCAGCCCGGCGATGCACAGAGCATTACGGAGGCACGAGGTTTACTCCTCTACCGTTCTTTTGCTTACAAAACCAAAGATGCAAAAGATTGAAAACATTCCACGACAAGTTACATGTACCTTTCTTTTTTTGTTCTTACAGTATGTTCTCGTATATTATTAAGGAAACCACATTTCCAGTAGCACCAGTCTCAAAGTTCGAAATTCTTAATGAAATTACGAAGATGGACAAACTGGTTTTTAATGTTAAAGTTGAATATAATCGATGAAAGCTGTGACTCCTTATGTCATATTCTGGTATTTCAATCATCTGGTGTTTTAACAAGAATATTAACACCATCAGGTTGTATCAGCCCGATGATGGTTATATACCTACCTTTTATATTATAGCACTCTTTTAGGACCTATTATTATAGGCATAATAATAGGTCCTAAAAGAGATATAGACATAGAATAGACATAGAATTATAATTTGGTCTAACATGTTCAAAATTCACTGCAAAATACACCGTGATATTTCAATCGATGCAAAAAATGGCAGGACGTTTGGCCACCAGAATTACTATAGTGATGTTACATTTAATTTTTTAAATACACATTGGTATAACGTTTTCTTTCATAAAAAGATTCCCTTAGGTAGATGGCAGTATTTTATATGGCAAAATGAGATTTAGTACCCCGCATTACAAGATAAACTAAATCTAAATCAAAGTAATTTTAATCTATAATTTTTGAAGATTGTAGCTAGGCACTACCAAAAAAAGCAATGACATAATATCAGTGTGTGTAAATACAAGAAATTCTGCCACAATGGGAATGGTGTATTATTACGGTGCTGCTCACTGCTACCGACACTGCTGGGGGGGACTACGACCGCTCTACTAACAGTGTAGCCACAAAGAAGAAGAATATAATTATATACCTACTTTTAAATTTCATTTTTTTTTTCATAAAATATATTTAAAACTAGTCATAGCTATGACTGATAGTATCAATATACTGTCAGTCATAGCTTTAAGGACAAATGTATTCAATGGCTCAACAGGTTTTCCAATCATTCACTCGTCAGTAGAATCTTGCCGGTGAGATTTCAAAAGGTTTCTTATGCGTCGCGTTGTTTATGCAGACAATGAAGATTCATGACGATTTCGCTTTCCTTTATTCCGCTTTGTAAGGACTACAATTTCTATGGTTTATAAGGCTGCATCCAAATTCATGGAAAACCAGGTTCAATCTCGTATACATTTAGGATAGGTATACTCGGCGTATGCCGCTCACGTCTTACTTTTTGTAGGACCGATAATCGGGCAGATTTTTCCTCCTGGCAAGTGTAAGCGGCCGACTGTCGCATGTCGGTGAGCAGTGTGCGTTAACGTATACATTTCCGGCCGTTCCATTTACACCGACAATCGGATCGGTCGGGATGGGATATTTCTGACCGACTTTTAGTAGGACGTATGCGTTATACTATTGCAATCAGTACGTTATTTTTTCTCCTACAAAAAGTCGGTCACCGATTGTCGGACGTGGGCGGGCACCCATAAAGTCGAAATACCTACATTATTAGTGCAGGTATCTATTGTTTTAGTAGTTTGAAATCATCGTCACAATATTGCATTTCTAATGGAATGTTTAGGGCAAATTGGTTTATTAGTTTCAAAGTTTTTTTTTTTTTTAATAAAACTAATACCCACGATCTCCCGCATACCGCAAAGGCTTTGCTTTAGTTATACCATACCATAGATAAATCGGAGTTTTGTTAAGTTTTAGCTATTTTTAAAAAGTACATATGTAGACTGATTACACACAAATTGCTAAATTATATTATTTTACCTAATGAATGAGTATTCATAGTTACTATTGATCGAAAATGTCTCTAATCAAATGTATTTTCCACGGTATTTAGTTTTTGATTTTTATGTATATCGACGGTTGAAAGGCTAATTGATCTAAGCGACATTTTTTGCGATATTGAGTTATATACATATTCGGAATCAGCAAATTTTTCTCCGTCGTTTGAGTCGGGTTTAAATTTTTTTTGACTACTTTTTTGGCGCTTAGTACCCACAGCAAAACTGGTCTCATTTCTAAGCTCGTTGATCTAAACAACATAAAATTATACAAATTTGAGGACTCGATGACTTAAGCTATTTTGATTTTTCGAACTTTTATATCATGTGTCGATTAAGGCATTTGGCTTTTTTGCCATCGACGTGGTTTTGTCGTTTGTCCTATTTTGCATTAAACCAAAACAATATGCTATGTCGTTTGGCCCATTTTGCATTCTACTTTATTAGAAAGCCGTGTCGCTTGAACCATTTTGCCTCTATTAAGGATAATGAGTAATATCACTTAAGCTATTTTGACCTAACTAGCTCATTAGTGTTATGGCAGTTGAAACTTTTTGATTAAATTTAGTATTTGTAAAATTGTCATTTCCATCATTTTATCATATCGGTTTTAACACATAGGCCGTCCAATAAATTCATGAGGTTCCTACTCCTTAGTCGCTTGGAACTTAGTTCAAAATATTGCGCGCTCTGTGTAAGTGTCCGTTACGAGTACCTTCCCAACCCGCGCCGGCACGTCAGTCAGCCGCTAACACTAAAGGAAGTGCGTTGTGTGCGAGCGAGCTGTGAAGACAGACGGTTGATTTCTCTGGTAAGTACAAAATTATTTTGTTTTATCTAAGTGATAATCAATGAAAAGATCAAAAACTGTAATTACGCTAGGAAGATAGAATAAGAAAGACGTTGTTAAGATGCAAAATAGGTACCTACATTAAATTCAAGCTAGTTCGTGTCGCGACTTGTTCACGAAAGAACTAATATTCTTAGTGTAGATGAGTGAAAAATTATTATTTATCTACCTACTCGTAATTAGAAAATCTGTAGGCACGTGAAAATAGTGAACAGTACTTTGCAGACACTGCATTTAGGTGATTGAGTAGTAGTAGCCCGCGAAATTCAAATTTACTTGTGTCTTTTGCAATTTGTATATCACAAATTTGGTGACAAGTTGTAACTTGATCAAAATAATTATGATAATGAATCTATGTGAGAGCGAATGTTTTGATCATTATTATATTTAAAATTATACTTATTAATATCGCGAACCATATTTTGATCAAGTTACAACTTGTCACCGATATATAAATGCTTTCTGTTTGTCTGAGCCTTTTAAAGTTTAGGTACACAAAGTCTTGGGGAACCTATTCGTAGTGTCTTTGTATTTCTAATTCATTGTTGTTAGCTTATAATTATTTGGTATGTCTTCTAGATGTTCCTAAGTCTCTCTTTCAATTTATCATTCGTCAGTCATTGTACAGACGCCAGCAGGTCAGACTACCCGAATCTGTCAAATTTTACCAGTCGAACATTAACTTTCCACTATTGCTATAAGGTTGAAATTTGAAATTTTTTTAAAGAAATTTGACAGATGTTAGTAGCTTGATGTGCTGGCGGCTGTACATTAGAATAACTTATCAATATAAAATGTTTTTATATCGGTTTTGATTTCTTTTCAGCCACTATGGAATCACAACGCCGGTTGTATTTTAAAAAACAGATAATGAAAGAATTGTCTGAACAGAAGAGCGAAGTGCCTACAAGTTCAGAAAATGAAAACAGGCAAAATAATGAAGAAAATAATGATAATTATGATTTAACACTATTGGGAAGTCAATCCTACTATGACCAAATCCAAAGATTTCCAATTGTGAATACGATTCCTTCAAACCCTGATAACAGCAATATGGAAATAGTGTCACAGGTAAATTAAAATTAAAATATACATATTATTATTATGAAAAATATTATTGTAACATGAGCTCTCATTGATTTAAGTTGTTTTCTTTTTTCTTTTAGGTTGAACATGACAGTACCACCAAAGCTCTATTAGAAGATATAACTAACAAAGATCAAACCAAAGAAAAGACTTATATAGAAGATATACGAATAGATATTGAATTGGAGTCGGTATGTAATTAATTACTGCCTAGTAATACTAGCTGCCTAAGACTTCATCAGCATGGAAATAGCATTTCTTTTTTTTTTCAGACTGAGAATACTGGAGGAATTTGGAATAAGGAAAACTCGAGTGATATATTTCTACAAAATGATAATGATGATGATGAACTGATATCTAAAAATGAAAAAAATGACAGAGAAAAAGAACCTGAACTTATTTCTACATTAACGGGAGTAATTGCTGAGAGTGAGATGGAGTTGCTGAGGAAGTCTCTTGAAGCAGATGAAGATGAAATACAAACAGAGAACAATAATGATACAAATGATGATCAAGTCAAATCCAAAAAAAGGAAGAAGAGGAGCATTAATAAAAGTTATGTCGATTTTCTATCTGAGGAAGAGGACTTCGTATGGGATTCCTCTTCTTGGAAAGAAACTGGGGATGAATCTTCATCAAATGAAAGCAATGCACCTCAAGAAAAGAAAAAAAAAGTAAGATCAGAAGACGGTAAAGTGGGTGAAGCAGGATTGAAAAAGAAAAAAAAGAATAAACGCAAAGAAGCAAAAATCTTGCGAGAAAAAGGAAAAGAGTATGTGAAAAAAGATGGAAATATTGTAAGTGCAAGGTCACTTAAGCCTAATCCATGCCAAGGAATAAAATGTGGCAACGACTGCACTAATGTTTCAGAAGATAAAAGAAAAAATATCTTTGAGCATTTTTGGGGACTACCATCCCAAAGAAAAAAAGATTGGCTAGTAAGCATGACTGCTAAAACTGACATAAAACGAAAGAGGTCAAAGGACTCTGGTGTGAGGCACAATACATATTTCTACTATATTAATGATGGTGAAGGCCGACGTAAGGTTTGTAAAAAATTTCTAGTAGACACTTTGGGTGTTAGCCCAAAATATGTTAGTTATACCTTAGCCAATGCGTTGTCCGGGTTGTCAAGAGAGGAGTGCAGAGGTAAAACTGTTCCTAAAAATAAAACGCCTTACTCAGTAAAGGAATCAGCCATTAATTTTATTAAAAGTTTACCAGCACTACCATCCCATTACTGTCGTAAAGACAGTACCAGATTATTTCTCCCTACTGAATTTAAAAACTTAAAAAACCTTTATAGGATTTATAAACAGTCAAAAACATCAGAAGGTATAGATGTTGTTGGTGAAAAAATATTTCGTGACATTTTCAATAAGGATTTTAATATTGGTTTCCACGTTCCTAAGAAAGATAAATGCGTCAAATGTTTACGTTTTGAAGGACAGAATGAAAAAGAAAATCCTGAAATGTTAAGTCATTTAAAGGAAAAAAAGGCATCGAAAGATAGATTAGCTTTTCACCGTGAACTAAGCAAGAAGAATAACGCAGTGCTTTGCACTTCTTTTGATCTACAAAAGGTACTGAACACCCCACATGGGGAGAGTATGCTGCTATTTTATAGTAGAAAATATACAGTGTACAACCTTTGTTTTTACGAAAGTGGTACCAGAAATGGCTTTTGTTATACCTGGGGAGAAACCGAAGGAAAAAGAGGAGGAAATGAAATAGCTACAATCTTACAAAAGTATATTGCTGAAGTCGATTCCCGTGGTTCTGTAACAAATTTAATTCTTTATTCAGACTCATGCCCAGGGCAGAATAAAAACAAAATAGTTTTAGCCGCCATACATAGCGCACTGCTTGAAACAAAACAAATTGAAACCATTCAAATGAATTATTTGCTTCCGGGGCATACGGAAATGACTGTCGATAGCATCCATGCCACAATTGAACATTCTGTTAGAAATACTATAATATGGGCACCGTCGCAGTGGCCAACTGTTTTTCAGTTGGCTCGTAAAGATCCTGGCCCATATAACGTAGAAACTCTTACGCACAACGATTTTTTGAATTACGAAGACTTTTCTGAAAAGTATTTCAAAGGCAATTTAACCGGAAAGATAAGTAAGGTTCGGGTGGCGACATTCAAAAAGTCGTCACCCAATGTCATGACTGTGAAATACAGTATGGATAAAGATGCTGAGACCGATTCTATAGCCATCATTTCGAGACCAAAGGTAGTGCAGCCGAAGTATAAAACATCTTTGCCTATAACTACGGCCAAATACAAAGATCTTAAAAAGCTGTGTGATACAGGGGTTATTCCAAAAATTTATCACCGAGAATACACTAACTTTCCACACCGTGTTGGTAAAGATGTTCTGATAGATACAGATATTGAAGATGAGATAGAAGCTTAAGGTTCTTCGTCATCGTCAACATAAAAAAAAATGTTTTATAAAGAACTAGCTTTTGCCCGTGACTTCGTACGCGCATAACGTTTTTTTATCGTTTCCATGGGAACAAACAATCGGGATCAAAACTATCCTATGTCCATTCCCGGGTCTCAAACTATCTTTGTACCAAATTTCATCCATTTGGATGTTACATTTTCTTTCTTTTTGCTTTTTGATGATCCCTACTAATATTAGAAAATTTTAAAGTAATTCTGTCTGTCTGTCTCTTCTTCACGCTTAAACCACTGAACTGATTTGGATGAAATATGGTACAAAGATAGTTTGACACCAGGGAAAGGACATAGGATAGTTTTTATCCTTAAATATCCCCGGTAGTAATCTATAATAGTTTTTACATAAAGAATGTAGATTTTATATTATTTTTTGATAAATAATGTTAATTTTTGTTTATTTTCTGACGCGATTGTTATTTTCTTTTTTAATATTAATGTTTGATTGTTACAACTTACTGATTTAAATTAGGTACGTCCACTTTGAAGACTGATTTTGAATAAATTATTATTAAAAACAATTTATTTGTTGTTTTAATATAAATGATATTAAGGAAAATTTATTCCGTGGTGATACTACTACCTAAGCTTAGGGCGATATACCACCTTATCTAATACCTCGTACCAAGACATTGGATCAACATCTAGAATGATTCTTCAAAACAAAATTGTTTTTTATTATGTAAAAAATATACAAGACACTGTCTAATATTATATAAAGAGGCATACCAACCTCAAAAATATGTTAGGATGTTGCTGAATAAAGATGGCCTAAGCATCAAAATCTTCTATAATCTAGTAAGTGTTCATTTTGTTTCAACCTGCAGTCCCTCTAACGGGCATCTGCATCAAACTATTTCGCTATGGTGCAACACCATCTTGTTGCTTAGGCTCCTATGGCATATTCAACTGTCAGTTGACTTGGCGCTAAAATTATTTTCTCTCGTATTATTTCATTCTAAGTCGATACTTGAGGCAGTTTACTTTCAGCTATTTTATTTACGGGAGGCATTTGAACCATTTTGCTTTTCTCTAAAAATAACTAATTTTGATGCATTTTGGGCTAAATGACATAAATTTTCTAAAATAATACACAATTTTCAACAGTAATATCTTAAAAAAAAGCCTTCCTTTATTAGGGATATAATTGTGTTAAGCAAATAAAAGTCAATCAAATAGCTGCTCTTTTATGATTTTTTTTTTCAAAAAAATAACTTTGATCGTTCCTCCTGCAAGTTTTACAAAATGTCGCTTAGATCAATTAGCCTTTCAACCGTCGATATGGTTTCCATTAATTCTTACAAGATAAACGCCGCATCTAAACTCCATAAATATTACTGCCATGCAAATGTAATGCTGTTACACTTGATTTCTGTTATGTAATGTACAATTTTGACCTACTTTCTTATGATCAAACTCGAGTTTTGCATATGTATATTATGATATTGATCCATGTTATGAATTAATGGCTTTTATCTTTCGCCTTTATTCACTAGATGTGGTTATCGATAGTAGGTGTGTCCGATGGCAAAGGTACATTCAGCAAAATATATAGGTTTACACATTGGAAAATGCATTTTAAATGCCTATATCCACGTAGGTATATGAGGATAGTTCACTTTAATGTGTATAAAGAAGATAATTTATTAATAATAAAGAATTACCAGCTGTCGTGCAGACAAAAACATATAAGGTAACTACGACGGATATATAGGCGAGCAGGGCTATTAAACGGTTTAAAAACTACAGGCTACATAGAGAAGGGGTTTTTGGACATATGGCATATATATAGCTAACGAGGTAAGAGATTGTTCGTGGCCGAAATCGAAAGGACTATTATAAATTAAATTAATTTAACTACTTAATTAAATCTTTTAAAACAAATTCTGTGACAAAACACATTTAAAATAGGTATATTAATTAAAATTATAATGTAACGATTAATTTAGCGTAACAATACAATTTAAAAATCAAATCATTTAGAAGAACCAATTCATATTTGAACATTGTTAAACAAATAGCATGGTGTTTGTAATTACTAATTTAAATATTATAAAACATATGTCATTGACGTCAGTATCTTTTCTATACTTATATTATAAATAGAACATACTTGATTGTTTGTTTGTATTGAAAGGTTCGGGATCTACTAAACCGATAATTATAAAAAACTCTTTCACCACTAAACAATTATGTTATTCAGGCTCATAGGTTCTGTTTTATAATAAAATTAGCGACCCGCCCCGGCTTCGCACATGTGCAATGCTGGTATATTATACATATAAACCTTTCTCTTGAATCAATCTATCTATTAAAAAAAACCGCATCAAAATCCGCGGAAAGCGACTTTGTTTTATACTATGTAGTGATTTCCAAGGGAATGGAGGTTAAGCAGTTGAAACTACGTGAGGGAATCTAGTCTGTTATAACGACAATTAAATAAATCACAGATAGAGAAATCATAGAACAAAAAAACTATTTACACAAATAAACTTTATATTAGATGTTTATATTATAAAACAAATTTGTATACAAACTAAATGTTTATACCTAATATATATTATAACTAAAGTTCTTTAGTTATACGACATAACTAAAGAACTTTTATTTTAGGTAGGTACTATTTACTTACAAATCGTAAACGCTTGGATTTTCTAGAACAATTTAGTATATTCAGTGGTTACGGAAATTGCTTCTGAGACCTGGTGTTCTGGGTTCGATTCCCACCCGGGACAATTATTTGTGTGAACCACAAATAGTTGTTCTGAGTCTGGGTGTTCTTTGTGTCCGTGAAATGAATGTTTGTAAAGTCCCCCGCGACACAGGGATATATTCCCTAGTGCGGGAGTTGTCTTTTTTCAAAGAAAAGAAACAAAGAAATATTTAATTTTTTAGAAACTGTTGTTCTACGAGTTGCTGCAAGGTACGCGACCTTGCTATAATTAAAAAGATATGAAAATCTGATTACAGTTTTCCGAATAAAGCACGCATAGTAGACATATTTTATCTTTTCGCATAAAACACGCATAGACATATTTTATGTTTTCGAATAAAACACGCATAGACAAATTTTATCTTTTCGCATAAAACACGCTCTATGCGTGTTTTATGCGAAAAGATAAAATTTGCCTCAGATTTTATCTTTTCGAATAAAACGCATCATAGACAGATAATAATATTATCTTTTCGAATAAAACACGCATAGACAGATTTTATCCATTCAAATAAAACACACATAGACAGATTTTATCTTTTCGAATAAAACAAGCAAAGACTTACAATTGACTACCCCATGTTTTCCCATATAGTATAGACGATTAAGGCACAGCAGATGAATCATCGTTCACCAAACCGCTTGCCAAGCGTGGGGATTACGGCAATACGGCCATTTGCCCAATTATAGGGGCGCCCGGAGTGTAGAGGCGTCCGTACTCCTCATGGGTCAGCCTCGAAGGGAGCGGGGCCCATGTGCCCCACTCCCCGAGGCCGAACCTAGGGCGGTAGGCGGCGAAGATGACCATGGCCTGCCAAGGTCTTTAAAGTAGAGGCCCACGATTACGTAACGTAAAGCAAATAAAGTAACTATAATAATTCATTTGAAAAAGTGTCACATTTGGTATTGTAACGCTATCAAATTAAAGCATCGAATTGTCTGACAAAACTGCAGGTATCAGTAATAGATATACGAAGTAAGTACTTTCATGTCCTCACAATGTAATTATAAGTGAGGACGAAGTATTTAGTGTCTTCAACAACTGACAAACGAATAACGTTCAATGACAAAAGAACACGCAAATTGAATCCAACGTAACTTGGATTAAATTTGCGTGGCTTCTTCAGAAAATTAAATCTTAATTACACGGGAGTAAGGTAGAAATTTGCACATTTAATGATACCTACTTTGATTTAATGTTTTAGTTAATTGATAGAGGTAGCTGGTTTAATTGTTGCTTTGGAATTTGATAGTCAATTCAATGGCATAAACTAAATCGATAAAAGGTATTATACCAATTACAAATTTCGACAAAATATCAACGACGACTTGCCTAAAATAGTGTTGCCATAAATGTTAAAAATTTCTTTAAAATATTCGTTTAAAGAAGATTATGCCAAATAAAATTCGGAGCATTAAAATTCTGCCAGATAGCCCAGAGCCCTAGAACCCAGTTATTCATATCCATCTATGGGAGGTACTCTTTGTACATTCATACAAAACGACACGACATTGTAACGTAACATAACGCGATATCGTATCGGAAGGTTGCCTTGACATGGTAAATCGTTCACTTTTATGTAACACTAAATCGGCTGAGATATCTTCCGGTTAACATTAATAAATATGTATATACAGAACCAGTTAGAAGTGATCTCTACAGATAGAAATTTTTTATATAACTACTATAATTTTGAATAGTATTATCATATTAAATTGGTCAGCATTTCTTAACGTGATATCATACATTTTTGAGGCAGTATATTTGTTGGTTATTGCTTTGAAGAACCCACTTAACTGATCTAAAACTAATCTTTATGTAAATGTTATTTGATTGTGTTATTTTTTTATTTTTGGTCCGGTAGAAATGCATTTACTCATTCCCACCGCCGCCCGCGCCGCTGCAGCGTATTCGCGCGCTGGTGGGGATATGTGGGACTCGCCCTCTCCATAGCGTGGTACGCTAACTAATACCACGAGGAGAGGACCCTACACCACCGTAAGCAATCCGGCCATGTTAATATTACCTTATTAATATTTAAATTTAGTAACTAATTTAATAACGATCTGCATTCAATATCATCTGATATTGACGGTCATTACGATTATGTTGTTAGCCGCGAGGTTTTTTATACTTCACCGGGTAAACAGACAAGTAGGGCGCCAGTTTTATTAAATTGTTCGATCTGATCTGCAAAGCTTATGAGCCTGTGGAATTATCTTCGTATATGATAACTATGTTACTCTTAGATAGCGTAGTTATTTTGATATAAATATGAATACCAATATCGCTTTCCTATAGTCATAATCATCATCATCAAATTTTCATTCATTCATTCGTCTCGAATTTCAGGGAGCTCCTTGATGTCTTGATACGAAATGACACTAACCTTCCCTATATTTGATCTATATAGGTTGTTCTTGGTCTTTGGTCCTTGGTCCTAGGTCTCCCGGTCTCGATTACCTCAATTATATTTTTCATGAAGGTGTTATGGTCTCTCGCTGCTGCGCGCTGCTGCGCGCTGGCGGTGGGATATGTGGGACTCGTCTTTTCCATAGCGTGGTTTGCTAACTCATACCACGAGCAGAGGAAATTATTAAGGGCCCTAAAGAGGGATATACACATTACAATAGTACTTAATAACTAGCCTTTTACAATATGTGAGTTAGTGTATTCCCTCAATTACGGGAGACCACATCATGCACAATATTTATAAGTTAGTACTATCTCAAAGCCATAATTACTTAAAAATAATGAAGTAATTTATAAAATGTATAGAAATCATTTATATTCTTTCACAATAATAATACTTTTCTTTCATAACCAAAACATATAATTTAATAGATAAAACTATGAACTTATGAATTCCCAAGTCAATGACTGCGTTTACCAAAAAAATAGTGAAAGTAAATGCAACATAGTTTCACTATAATAAACAGGTTTACCAAATTACTTGACAAACAATAATAAGTGTTACATTAGGATACATAGAGTTCAAAATTGAGTGTATCTAAATATTAATTGATTCCTTTTGTTAAAATATAAAATTTTGCATGCTATGTTATATCTTAGCGAAACATGTTGAGCTACTGTAATAATATTAACATCAATGTATACCATGTTTTACGCAAATAAATGATTTACTTACTTTACTTTACTAAGGCATTTAACGTTATCATTTATTTGTTACACTGAGATTTATTCTGTATATAAATATTGACCGCGGTTTTGCCTATAAGGCTGCTACTCTGTTCTTATTGGTTGACGGCATTTTAGTTGTCTAGATGAGAGGTCGTTACACTTTTATGGTACTTCTAATGCCCTCGTAAACTTAAAGTATGTGTGGCTCGGTAACTGTTAATAAGAGCGACAGTTGCTCAAAACTCGCTAAAATTGATTATTTTAACGTTATCATTCCTCATCATCATCCTCATACTAAGATAGCTTAATTGATAGGTAAGTCCAAAAATTTTAAATCTTAGACGCATAAGAATATATGTACTTTATAGTTGAGAAGTATGTATATGTTTGAATGAAAAAAAAATGGTTAAGGTCTATACAACCAAAATATTTTAACGTATCTAGTCCGATTAATAAAGTAGTTGTAGAGTGCGTGAGCGGGAACCTAAGCGATTTCTTCAGAAACTTGTTCAGAGTAATTAGAGAGAAAACATACTAAAAGTCCTGACATCTAGGAGGTGAGGCGGAGGGAGGGGGGGTTGCTACAAAGACCTCAATTTTAGGTGTTTCGCTAATATTTCAAAAATCTCGCGTTTTAGCAAAAAATGTTCTAAGATAAAATGAAAGCTTATAAAATTTTCTACAACTTTGATTCAATATACTTTTCCATATTCCCATCCGTTTTCGAACTACAGGCTCTGGAAAAGTGCAAAGTGAAAAGTCGAAAACGGATGGGAATATGGAAAAGTATTTTGAATCAAAGTTATAGAAAATTTTATAAGCTTTCATCTAATACAATCTTAGAACATTTTTTGCTAAAACGCGCCATTTTTGAAATATTAGCAAAAAACCTAAAATTGAGGTCTTTGTAGCCCCCCCCCCTCCCTCCGCCTCACCTCCTAGACGTCAGGACTTTAAGTATGTTTTCTCTCTAAGTACTCTGAACAAGTTTCTGAAGAAATCGCTTAGGTTCCCGCTCACGCACTCTATACCCTCCTTTGAGTCATTCCTTAATCGGACTAATCGTACGTATTGCATATACGATCTTATTCTTCTGATGTTTTCCTTAAACCGCCTTTAAGTAACGGAATTAGGACTCAGAACGCCATAAATATTACCAGAAAATCCTAAAAAGATACATTAGAAACTTGCTTAGTTTTTTTTCAAGAGAAAACAAAAATATTTCATAGATAAATCTGTAATGTAATGTTACTAGCGACCCGCTCCTGCTTCGCACGGGTGTAATGCAGATGTATTATACATATAAATCTTCCTCGTGAATCACTTCATCTACTAAAAAAAACCGCATCAAAATCCGTTGCGTAGTTCTAAAGATCTAAGCATACATAGGTACAGACGGGCAGCGGGAAACGACTTTGTTTTATACTCAGTCAGACCTATAACAAGGTATTGTGGAGCGTAGTAAATAAATTATCAAAGCAGTTCTTTAAGCGTCAGCCAGATGCAGGTAAAATAATAATAATTATACAAGGTGTAACGGAAAGGGTATATACATAGAAAGAGCAAGGCTTTTTTGGATGATCTCTACAAGTCCGGAAGTAAAGATTTTTTAAATTCATAGATACCAGAAACCAAACTTTTCAAATTAAAATAAATACATCACTAGCACTCAATCAGTTGATCGATGTCAACGAACTATTTGCAAGTAAAAATAAAACTCTTAATCCTGTTATTTCTGAATAAAGGGTTCCGCATTTTTATTTTTTGTTTGCAAAATAATACTTTTTTATTTTATTTTGAGTTAAAATCCTTGCCATATCGTTTCTTATGATCCAACGAAACTTTACTCTTTCTATGTATATACCCTTTCCGTTACACTTTGTATATAGGTATAAATTTATTCTGGTATAATATATAATATATGGTATAATAATCCTCTTTATTATATGAATAATAATACCAGATAATAATCTGGTATTTTTATTCATATTATAAAGAGGAAAGATTTGATTGTTTGTTTTGTTTGTATTGATTAGGCTCGGTAACTATTTGACCTATATTACAAATTCTTTCACCATTGGGAAGCTACACTATGTCCGTATGACAAAGACTATATTATTTAATGATGAAGTATTATGTTTCTATGGGAACGGAAGCTCTGCGGGTGGAGCCGCGCGCGGGGAGAGTGTAAAATGAAACACTTACACTTACATAGCAAAACAAACACATTCTAACGACTCTTGTTTTCGTTAACAATAATTATAGCAATTTCAGAGGAGCGAAAGTGTAAAGGCACGGTTTCCACGCTTACACAACGTTAAATTTGAACGCGAATTAAATCCCATGTTAGTTGACTAGCCTAGTTTAATCAATGTTTTGTGGGACAAACTTATAAACTAAATAATCATATTTATGAACAAAATAAAGCGAAATAATGGCTTTTATAGCATTTAAAAAAACCGTAATTAATAATTACGGTTTTTTCTTAAAGTTCACTAACGAGCTATGATTGATAATATTCGGTGAAGGATTTTCGTTACGAATACTATAGGGAGGCTAGATTGTACCATTGAACATTCAATGAGCTAAATTATATAAATAACTACATAATTCTCTTTAAAAGTTCAACATTAAAAAGCTAAGTAGTATTAACATAAAGAATACTTTATGTTTGGGAACTTTTCATTTATTTCTTTTTGAGCAA
The DNA here is from genome assembly GCA_947037095.2 of Nycteola revayana. Taxonomy (NCBI): domain Eukaryota; kingdom Metazoa; phylum Arthropoda; class Insecta; order Lepidoptera; family Nolidae; genus Nycteola; species Nycteola revayana. The sequence continues at coordinate 14,225,904 of OX344840.2, forward strand.
AATCTATTAATGGAATTTAAAAATGCTTGGTACAAAGTTAACATATAATGTAAATTTAACGTGTTAAATATATCTTTATAAAAACGTAAGATCTATATGATTATTAGGTTATGGTAATTTTTAGGTTACATAAAATCAATATCCGTATAGCGTCGAAGCAGTTGTTTAAATTTATTCAAATTGACATAATCAATAATTCATTCAGAAACCAATTCTAGAAACACCAATATTATTTAATCAACTTAATGTAAATAAATTATATAGTAAGCCAAGAAGCTGTACTTCACCAGACGAGCATTGGTTCAACGTTATTAAATGATTTAAAAACTAAAAGTCTGCGCAAACGCGGATTGAGGAATTACGACTTTTAACTAAAATTTTTATTTGCATTACTACGAGATCTTTTACAATTTAGGTATTTAATTAAATTAACACATTTTTTTATAGTACGGCTATTTTTGTAAGGATAGGATATTTGATCCTTTTATATTTTTTATAGGTATATATATGAAGAGGAAGATTCTATAATTTGTTTACGTTGAAAGGTTACGAAATTAGGTAATCGACCAATTTCAAAAAAATATTTCCCCTTTGGAAGCTACGTCATCCGGGAGTAATATAGTAGTATATTATGAATTTATCACGGGAACGGAGGCTACGCGGGTGAAACTGCGCGCTAGTAATTGATAATCAATCAGATATTATATAGGGTGACTGGTAATTAGTTACCGATACCTAAACGCATGATTGTGCTCATGATAACAAACAACTTTTACTTTGGCACCAACCCTGAAATCGCGAAAAAAAATCAGCTGTTCCATACATTCATGTTCACATAACTCGTCAACATGGTAGGGAGCAGCTGATTTTTTTTCGCGATTTCAGGTTTGGTGCCATAGTAAAAGTTGCTTGTTATCATGAGCACAATCATGTGTTTAGGTATCGGTCACTAATTACCAGTCACCCTATATAAAGTCAACTTGCATAAAAACTAAATTATCATAATTTTTTTATAATCATTGTCAGAAACCTATAAATTTCATTATTTTTTATAATAATATTTCATATTTTATAATAAATACATAAATTTCAATGCCAAATTAATTCGCAATGTGGTTTTTTTCTGATATTAAAAATATTAAATTAAATTATAAATACAAAAGGAAAAAGAACATCTTTCACGCTTTCTGTATCCATTGCGCTGATTAACAATAATACAGACGCAAATAGTGTAAAAAAATATAGTAAAATTAATGAATTTGAGGCAATTATATACGTAGTATACTGAATTATAAATTGTTAATTAGCATAGCAATACAATTAATGACCTAAAATGTTTTTTTCTTATAAACAATGAAACAGCATGGCTGTTTAATATGTTTTTTTATACCTTTTGGCTAACACTGTAATGCATTAATCGAAATATGGGGTTGATGTTTGAGCCACAAAGTGTAAAAAATATGAATAAAATGAAACCGATATATTAAGTCAATATGATATAATTATATATAATGATATAAACTTTCCTAAAGGGAGTTTTAGGTAGTGTTTACGACACATAACAGGTTGGTATGGCATAATTTATCTTGAATATACAAGAAATTGCCGCCATGGGTTTCCTGGTATCTACCAGTCATCTGACTGTCATCACATTATATCAGTATACAACAAAAAGGTATAGTTCCCGCTATGCCTACATCTTCTACAAATACTTGAAAATGTCACAAGTAGTAGCCCTATTGATATATGCGGATACAAAGTTCTCGTTCTACAATCAAAACTGTGTCAAAATAGGCGATTCGCATAATGTTTGTACTCGTATATACTACGTGGTCAAGTATCCTCTTTGGTTGGTCAAGTGTCCTCTTAGCCAATTATGTAAAATATACCAAAAGAAATCGCTAAGTATCCCATATACGAACTGATTTAACTTGTACTTCACATGATAATGTAAATGAATGTAAAATGTAGGTTCTATCGCAAAATTCTTGAGTTACGTAATATTATGATGTCCGGTGATCTCGGACAGCAAAAACGCTCTCTAATGGCTATTTGATAACATTAGGTGAAGTATTTTTGTTACCTATTGCTCTCTATTACGACACGGTCTTGGCGAAAGTATACTATAGGGAGGCTAGGTCATAGCGTAAGAACATTCAATGAGCTACTTTGACTTGGGAAATACCTTATAAAATAATGTAACTGATTAATATTGTGGGTCTATATCTACTTTACAAAAGATTCAACTTACAATAACTACGCGTAGGAAAAAAAACAATACAATATTTGGGGAGGTTGGTCTGCGGATGACGGTAAATGATGTATGAAGGTTTCGAAATTGACGTCATTCTTGTGATACCAGTTACTCCAAAATGTATAAAATATTTTGCAAGTACCTAATGGTATTAATTATTGAACTCATTATTCATTCATTTATTTGGTGTATAATAAAAATATTGTACACAAAAATTAATACAAAAAAAGACAATATTCATAAGGTGATAAATAAGTATAGTAAATCTTACAGACAATGTAAGGATGATCCGAGTCGTAGCGGTATAGTTCGCGCTTTTAGTCATGGAGGTAGTGATGAACCCTAGAATGTACAAGTTATAATATAACAATAGGTTTTACTACGCTTATCTTAAGTAGCTTGGCCCAAGCGCCCATATGCCCCACAATAATTTGTATATTACCTTCCCGACCTATAGTTTGCAAAGACCTTTCCGATGCCTTCGTAGACTCAAAGTCTGTGAGGAAGAACTATAAAGTCATACATAATACCTCCGCCAACGAATGCCCTGAGCCGAGTTCCAACTCAGTCCAGAGCACTCTCCCAGGTTGCTCAGTTTGTAGTTAATAATCATTTAATAAGGCTGGAAGCCTGCTCGTCTTTTGCCCGATGAAGTAGCAAAAGCCTCGTGGCTAACTAATTTCAAAATATATTATTTTTTGATTTTATTATTATGATGATGATAATTTTTCACATAACGTATAATACGACCATAGCAAATAGCTGTGGCCCTTAACAATAAGTTTACTGGAATCTATAATTTCAGGTAAAAATAATATTTTGTCAATACCAAATTTCATAACATAATGTTCACCTTAAACCGCAATGTGTACTTTGTACATTTCGCTATAAGTAGGGCATTAGGTTGACTAGAAATGCCTACCTACGCGATTACTAGCACTAAATGCTATTTGCTTACTTCACAACTGTACGTACTCACACAGTCATTTATATTGCACATAATTTGCATATGGATTTGGATCTTATTGCGATGGAGAAAAGGTATGAATTAAAAGGTGCTAAGTAGAGTGCAGTAGCTCAAGAATAGCAGTTGGTCAATTTGTTCAACGGAAATGCAATTATACACTGAAAATTGCGAGCTTGTCTTGATATGTGATTGTTTGAACTTTTTTTCATTGCCAAGTTGATGGTTTACCACAATTATATATTGGAGTTTTCCGATATATTATTACGGTAACAATAATGTACCAATTTGTTAAATTCGTTTACAGAATAATATACAATTACGTCATTATTAATAACATATATTTAGAAAACATTTATGTAAAAAAATCCTATACCTACAACACTTAATTTTGTTATTTCAAAATTAAACTTAAACACTTCATACGCTTTTAACTCATCACTGTTTTATGTAACCAACGTTATTCCACCTAAAATTTAAAATTACATATATACCTAAATTTCAAATATTTTCGAACACACAATTGACCTACTGACATTTTTGTGCTGTGTCAGCTTCTCTTCAAGATTTATTGATCATTCAGTTTTGCGGAAACCTGTTCAGCTTAGACTTAAGCTCAAACTTAACTTGGGAAATAGCTCGACCTAAAATATTGATATACCTACCGAAGCCGTTTGCCTTGAGTAGCCAGTTCCCAACAATACTGTGTTGTAATATTAGGTACCTACCTATTTAGTTGTAAGAGTAAAAACTCTTTGATATTTTTTTTATAGATATGAATACACTTTTTTTTTTCTTCTCACTCCCATCTGAGAGCTTTTGGTTCGCACTTTCTGTTCATCTGCCATGAATAGACTTTAGTTCTATCAATGACTGCTGTCAAAAATATTGTCCTCTATAATAACGTCGATAGCTGTTGCAGAAAGTACTAACTCATTATTTACAAAGGAATATATTTTTCGTTTGTTTGAAAGCTTATAGTACATTACGATACGTTTGACCTAAGAAGCCTATTATGCAGCAGGGGGGGTTCCGCTGGGTGAATTTATTAATTCAAAAGTAACATTCAAATCATTGCAATTTTTAATATCATCATTTTATTATTCATTCTTTTTTCCTTTTTTCTGTCATTTGTTCGCTGTCGATTTTCAAACAACATTTCTTGTTCTTGTTTCTTGTTTTTAAAAAGATAATTCCCGCACTAGGGAAATAAATCCCTGTGTCGCGGGGGACTTTACAAACATTCATTTCACGGACACAAAGAACACCCAGACTCAGAATAACTATTTGTGGTTCACACAAATAACTGTCCCGGGTGGGAATCGAACCCAGAACACCAGGTCTCAGAAACAACTACCGTAACCACTGAGCCACCGGTGCAGTCAAAAAATTTAAAAGTGTTTGCTTTCATTTTTCATACATGTGTGAAGTTAGTCGATTAATTTACGCACCGTGCAGAAATAGGCAACTTAGGTCACGGAAAAGCGTGCGTAAAATGCGAGTTTAGGTCACACTGTGCTATAAAATAGTTTTTCATCCCACCATCTCGGAAAGAGTATTTTTAATCTTCAATATCTGAGTGGAAAAGCCGTTTTTATTCTCTAGAGGATAAAGTAAATTGAATTTAGAACATCGTGTGCACTAAGTTTGTGAATTAAAAAAAACATTAAACCTATTCACTGCTACCTCTATGGTGCCGAATATATCATACAACTTTTTTTTAATTTGTTAAAAACTCAGACTCGGAACCTTCTTGGTGTTCTTTTTTCAATTTGCTTTGTACGCGGTTCTTTACGCGGCATTTTTTCACGTCATTGTTAAACCTTATATTAAAAACAAGAAACTTGAAAACAAGTGAAAAAAATAAAATGAGTGATTCTAGCGACGAGGAAGTTTGTTTGACGCCAACAGAATTGACTGAAACTGTTAATAATGCGCATTTCCTCGCTGAGGTGGAATGAAAAGTTACGTGTTGCACTCGAGTGCAAAGATTTTTCACCTCGTGCTCTTTTGATTCCCTCGCTAACGCTCAGGATTCTAATTTTGAATCACTCGCTGCGCTCGTGATTCAATTTTAGAATCCTTCGCTTGCTCGGTCATCAAAATTGAACTGAAATTGTATAACAAATAACTATTAAGAAGGCAGATAAAAATACATTATTTCTAGAGCTCAAAAACATAGGTCGGATGTGCCCATTATACGTCAGAAACATTAGTCGTATTTGCCTTTATCGTAAAAATGTCACTTACGACCAAATGCTTTTGAAGTATAACAGACATCCAACCTTATGTTTCTGAGGTCTAGATTTGTATTCCAACGTCTACAAAATATAATGGGTTATATGTTATATCTAAGGTTTCTTACTTCAACACGAGTCAACTGCAGGCCACAAATAGTTTGCCGCGTGTGCCGTCGGGGGGTCAGATCGCTTATGCGTACCCGGCTCCATGAAGGGCACTCAGTTTAGATGGAATTTGTGTAAGTGTTAAAGGTAATTTGGCATTTTGTTCGGACCTTTGACCTCGCCGTGACCATTATCGAGAATAATCGGAGTCCAATGACCATGAGTACTACCCAATGTGATAGGTTGTATTCCTCTAAACCTAAAGTATGGAAAAGTGATTTTAGCAAAACAAGTAATACTACAAAAAAACGAATATCCATAAATTTATTTATTTTTTAATAAGCTTATAAGAATTGCACAAAATCTTCATAGAAAGTCGCAAGAATGTTTAGCTGCATTTCTATCTTGATCCTAAAGTTTTTCCCGCATAATTCCAATCACACCACGAATAACTGCGCGGGCGCAGGCAAGCGTGCTTTTGGGCTTATTGTGTGAAAGAAACTGCTTAAACACTGTACTGAAATGTCAATGGCGTATTATTAGTGCCAAAGAGAGATTAAAGTTTTTGAAGCGATCGTAGCCCAATAGCTATGCTATTGGGATACGATAGCCAATCATATTTGCGATCAAAATTGCGATTATATTGTGGTCACCGGTTCGATCCCTACCCATTGCAGCACCGACGTAAACCCACTCAAATCAAATCACTCAGTCAAATGGTTATATATACTAATTGATTGATTTGCGGAGTGTGTAAATGGCTAGGGTTCGTCGGACTTACGAGTATGTGTTCGCCGGTTCCACTACCAACTTCAACCCACTAGTAACACAAGCATTGTAGCTTAGCACGAGGGGTTAACAAGAATACTAGTAGTGCCCGAAAATTCTGCTAGTAGTCTTAAAAATATAATTATTATAAATTTGTCATCAATCTTCTTGCCAAACCATAATTCGATGTCGTTAAACTTAGAGGTATCGAGTCAAAAATGCATAATGACGATTTTTAGAAAAAAATACTTTTAACGTTTTAACTACCGTTATTTTACCGTTAAAGGCCCTGTCATGGTTTTATACTAATGTCTATTGTGACCGACATTTAACACAATGACGTAATTGAAAGCGACTCAAAACGTGCCTCGGAACATTTACTCTTATTTCCATACTATCTCCCCGCGCGTGGTTTCCCGAGAAGTTCCCGAGTCCCGAGTAATTCATAAAATATAGCCTTTCATGATAAAAAGGGTAACACAGAAATATTTTTTTTAATCCGGCCAGTATTTCCTGAGTTTACAAAGAAACTGTTCAGATTTATATATTACTTTAGATACTGTTCTGCAAATTCTAGACGAAAAAGATAATAAAAAATGTTTTAATCGGCAATAAACGCCAAATGTTATTAACTCACTCATAGGTAGTTTTTGTCATATAGTAGCAGTATTGTGTCTAGTATACACACAAGTAAACGATGCTCCTTTATTTCCGTTGCAAAGAACCTTCCGATGCCCTCGTAGACCCGTAGTCCAAGAGGCCCGCGAACTGTAAAGTAGAGCGACAGTTACACAAAACTTTCCTAAAAAGACAAAATCAAGTTCCACAGGGGACGCGCTCTTGCGCAGGTTGCTTAGTTTCTAGTGTTTAAAGTAGTTTAAACTATTTATCTAGGCTGGAGCTCTGTTCGCCTTTATGCCCGGTGAAGTAGCAAAAGCCTCGTGGCCAACTACATACGTCCGATCGAAAAAAAAACTTTTTTTTTAACTTATTTCTTATATATATTTATCTTAAGTGGTTATTGACAATCATCAAGGCCATTAGTCCAATGGCTTAACGTCAAACTGAAATCTTTTGGACAAGCACGTTAAGCCAAATGGGCTAACACTGATTTTTTTTTATCCAGCCCTACAGGCTGTAGTCCCTGAGTTTAACGCGTTAAAGCAACAAACAAACAAACTGTTAAGATTTATATATTGGTATAGATACTGTTCTGGATATTCTAGACGAAAAAGATAAAAAAAAACAACCAGACCCAAACTGAAATCACATACATAATCACAAAAACATTTTTTTTCCCAGCGCGGGAATGAAACGCTCGTACTTTCATTCAACCTTATACCGCTAAACCACGTAGTTAGTCCTATGATATTTTTCATCAATAAGCACAAATTTACATTGTTTTTCGCAAAATAATGTCAAGTGCAAGTTTGGGTTGCGCAATAACTGAACTAACCGCAAAACATAACTTGTTCGAGTACCTACTTTCAATTTTAAACTCAAGTATGTCAGAAACTCGATTTGGATTTTTTCAATGGAAATAGTAAAACATGTACGATTTTGTCAAGTTACATTTAATTTCAATGTCATGTCAATACAAACATTGATGTAACGTTCCAATAAACTGTGTATTCAAAATGGTAGTAGCTTAATTGATTTTCGTCCACAGTTAAAACGTCTGTATTATTTACGTTCGTGAAAACACTTTTTTTAATCACAGTAGAGCTATGCTAATATTTTCAGTATCAGTTACCACTCACCAGTCAGTTATCGTTCTTAGTTTGAATATTGGTATCATTTTATGATGTTCTAAATTTAAATCAGTTTTTTCGTATCATTTCATGACTTTCTAAATTTGAATAAGTTATTTTTTATAATTAATTTCCACTCGCTCTGGCTTTCTGCAATTTAGCCTATTAAGTAAGTATACCTATGTGTATAAGTTAATTTAACGGCTCATTATTTTCCGACAACTCGCTTCAAACTTAACTATGCTATTTTTTTTTAATACACATACATATTTATCTCGAATCGCAATAGAGACTAAATGGATTTGCCTTTTGTTTTACGTAATATAATTTTAAATTTGGTTTTGAATAATATAGTTGTAAACTAGTTAATCTTTACGGAAGTATGACATAAGGGTAATTTAGCCAGTAGAGAAAACTGAATTGTAGTAAGAAGTAGGTGAATATTAAAACATGACATTTAGCTTAGTTATATACCTATACAAAGTCATAAAAAAATATTTATTGATTTCTCTGCTTGCAGACTTAGTAAGTATACACAGTAATAAAACCACCCAAGTTTATTCTATGTTGTACATTCATTATTTAAAGTCAATATTATATACGCAAAAATTCATAACTAGCTACCCACACGCGGTTTCACCCGTGTAACTCCCGTAATAATTTCGTAATTAAATATAAAGTCTCGATAAATGGTCAATCTAACACTGAAAGAATTGTGCAAATAGGAGCAAGTAGTTTCTGAGGTTAGCGCGTCCAAGCAAACAAACTCTTCAGCTTTATATATTAGTATATATATTCCAATTTTGACTTGCGTTTGGTTTCTGGCTGAAGAAATGAAGAGGTATATTGCATTTTTACGAATGGATGTTGTAAGATGCGACTAAGAAATATACATCTGGTGGATGGGCGGCAGCATCTACCATCTTATAAATAAGTAGGCCTTTAACGTAATTTTTAATCTATCTCATGATTTTTTAATTTTAATTTGTATGAATAAATATGATGATGAATGTTAAAAAAACACAAATAATACTTATTTGTAATTATTTTGTGAAATGCTATCATTAACCTCGATTTTGAGACCAGAAATAAGACTAGGTAGATCGCCGCCAAATTTCTTCTAGACAAGTAAAAGTAAGATTTTAAGATAAGTGCTAGTAAAGTATGTTAGAAGCATTGCCGGAATAAAACACAGATACCTACGTGCGGCACGAGGTTTTGTAAATGTGCCCTTTGACACTTTCCTTCTTATTTTTAAGCTTTGTGACTTAAGTTTGAATCTCGTGCGTTAGTTATAAGTCTAGTATATACGATAAAAAGGCGAAAACACATTATTAAAATGTCACGCCACGTGTCAACACCTGTGCATCAGTACGCGCGTGGCGTCGTGTCGGGTGTTCATAGTGTGATTCTGGTCTATAGAAAACAATACATTTGATTCGACCCAACACGCGTGTGTGTCGTTGTCGATGTTTCCGCCTTTAAGGCGGAGACATATTATTAAAACGCCACGCCACCCAACGACATGCCACGCGTAAATACCCGACACGACGCCACGCGCGTACACTGAATGCACAGGTGTTGACACGTGGCGTGGCGTGGCCTTTTTATAATATGTTTTCGCCTTTATAATTGTGCCATTAACCCCTTCTACCAATTTACTAAGATTTACTGATTTTGAAGGGATTTTTATTGGTAAATAGCTAATAATATGAAATACTTTTTTGTATGTCTGTTTGATGGTCCACGTATCCCGGCTTATCTCCAAAAACGGTAGTACTGATTAAGACGGGACTATCATTGTTAGATAGCTCATAAAATTCTTATTTAACTCAGATGACGTCGCTAGTATTACAATTAAGATGTGTAGCTAAGTGTTGGTTGATTTCCCTGCGCTCGAGTTATATTAAAAATCAATGTTTATTTACAATGAAGATTTTTTGTTCTTAATTACTAGGAAGGAGTACACCTGTGACTGTCATAAGAAATATAACGTCATGACATGAATAGATTACTTATGTAATTTATAGCAATTTCCAGAACTAATCTATAATCAGCATACCATGACAAAAATCGTATTTTTTTTTCTCCTCTATACTTATATTATAAAGCTGAAGAGTTTGTTTGTTTCTTTGATTTAAAGCGCCAGCAATTCCTAGTCCGATTAAAAAATACATCACACGCGAACGAAGTCGCTGACACAGGCTGGTTCAGGATAAAAAACACTTATATATTAGATTTAAATCCTTGGACGAAGTTCCATTGCTTTTCGGGTGAAGGTCTTAAATAAGTAGTTTAAATTATTTAACCACTAAAAGCTTAAGTTTTAAATGGCCACAGATATGTTTACTCAACCACAATTGCAAGTTACCTCGGTATGTGTTACCTAACCACACTAATTTAAGAATGAAAATCTAAAAGCAATAATATTTTACCTTCACAATAAATACATGACATGAAACAACGTCGTTAAAAATTGACTAAGACTAAGACTGCTACTAAGACTTGGTGTTCTGGGTTCGATTCCCGTCCAGGACAATTATTTGTGTCCATTAATAATGTCTTAATAAAGACCCCCGAAACACATGGATTTACTTCACAAATGTGGGAGACGTATTTAAAAAACTGTCTTTTAAAAATGGTAGCAGATAAAAAATATAGTCATTAAAAGTACCTACTTTTGATACCATTTGAAAAGTTAATGACAAAACAGTAAAAAAATGGCATACGGGGTGTTACAACACAAAGTAACGATGTATGGACCTATAGTCCACCATCTTAAATTGTTGTCAAGTCCTTCCCAATTTGATTGCAAACTTTAAAAATAAAACTCTTTATGAAAAGGATATAAATTTCGCAGCACAATAAAAAAAATGCAGAATTAATGCGTTTCTTCACTTTCGTAGCAAGTGCAGTACCGTGAAAGATACACGCACATAGCGGTAAAAACCTTGAACATGTAGTAAATTGCAGTTTTCGTACCTATCATCATAGTAACGCACAGTCAGAAATCTGAAGACGAATTACATGGCTTACAATAATGCTAATGGGACAGTTTTATAGGAGAATAAGATGATTTGACCTCCAAAGATTTTACTTAATTAGCAACGAGTATTTTGCTATTTCACCGGGCATTAAGCGAGCAGAGTTCCAGCTTTAATAATTTAAAAACTAAGCAAACTTTTGCACAGGGGGCTTAGTTTCTAGTTTTGACCTTCGGATGACCTGTGAGACTTGGACCTCGGCTCAGGGCGGTCGCTGGCGGAGGGATACTGTGATTATTTTTTTTTATTCAATGAAAAAGATTCTTACTCTTCTCGACCATATTACCCCACAGCAGCTATTTCTAAGCAGATTAGCTATCTGCGCAGAATATATTATAGTAAGTGTTTGTACAATAATGTTAAATAGGTAAGATACTTATAGGTATAATGCTTTAACAATATAAGATACTTATTTTTTATTTTTTTGTTCCAGGTAATCTTCAATTCTGAGGGCATTTTACTGGGAGTATGCTGATCAGTATGTTTAAAGCAATACATTATCTTTAGAAATACAGAACCAAAAGCCGTTTTATCATCTATATTTCAAACGATGATATAAATAATAGTCATATTAGAGAAAGTCTGTTTATTTATAATGAGACAATACAAAAAGGGAATTTATTTCTTAAAAATAACATCGGAGCGGTAATTAAGCTATTTTTAAGAAATAAATTCCGTATTTGGTTAGTTACTTTATTATTAATAAACAATTTTTGCCGTTAAGTGAAACTGCAGTTACAGCTAGCACATATGGAATCATACATTTTTATTTATCTTATTCACCGAAATATACGGGGTTTTTTACCGTCATGAAAATATAGTTATTTTATCATTTTATTATTTTTACTGACATAGAGTGAAAATCGTAACGGTAATAATGCGTACCTAAGTAGGTAGTTACGCTATTTCGCTCAGTCTTTTCATTCATGTGTGATTGCGGCCTATTTATTATAGGCATCTATTTTATTATTTTGCACGCGCTATGCAGGCCGACCGTAGCCTAATTGGTTAAGGCATTGGGGGCTTTACCCAGGATGCAGGTTCGAGTCCTGCCGGTGGACGAATTTTATTAATCTCAATTTTGAAATATAGTATAAGGTAATCTTTTCCATAAAGAGTTTAAAAACATTTAAATAATCCATGACCATTTCACATTTGACTGAACAACAGAAAGCATAGAAATCCCGGCTTAAAATCCGCTGCATGAGTAAAAGTATTAACGGTGCAGCGCTTTTAATTGATATTTGCCGGCGAGAAATCCATCGAAAGGATATCTAATAACCATCGAAACATATCAAATTATTATTAAAATATTCTACAATGTGAAATTTTAAATTAAACATGCATTTTTTAATTGTGTGGAATTGTAAATGTAATTCAATGGACTACTATCTAGTTTCAGACTTTGAATAGACTATTCCATATCTTTCGACAGTGCCGTAAAAAGCCTTCTCTGCGCCCTGTGCGATTTTCTATAAACTATGACCACTATGCCTCACTCACTAAAACTCAAACGCAAGATTATGAGCAATTAGGAGCAAACCAAAAAAAAATAGTCCCTGCCTGGTCTAGCCATTCTTGTCGGGGGCACAAGAATGGTTGGCTAGATTAAAGTAACTATGGATCAAATTACTAAACCCAAATTGATTATTCATTATGGTTAATTAATGTTTAATATTGATAATGATTTATTGAATTGACATTCATGCATGACTTTAATTGTAACATTAAAATTAACATCTCAGTATCTTTAGTTTGACAATAAAAAAATGTACCTAGTAGAGTCAACCAAAGCACTCATTTACTGTTTCTTCCTACAAACAAAGACCATGGGATACCAGGGTTGTTGAGTGAAATTGCCGTAATCACCACGTTTGGCAGGTAGATTTGTGATTGCAGTAAGATGTGTGATGTCCTTGAGCTGATAGACGTTACTGCACATGTGTATGTCCCATAGTCGAGTCGCCTCGTACGAAATACTTGGGAAGATACAGAGTGGTTTATTCTAAGCTGGAAACCACACGGCAATATAGGTCTTAGCGTAAGATAAATATTGCGGATTTCTTAGGTATGATGTCGACTGTATAAAAGTCCAGTAATTACGATAATGGCCCCTATTTTTTTATATAAGTTTAACTTTAAATCCTACTTATATTATAAATGCGAAACTTTGTATGTGTAGATGTATGTATGTTTGTTACTCTTTCACGAAAAAAACTACTGAATGGATTTGGCTGAAACTTTGCACGGGGATAGTTAATAAGCTCGATTAACATATACCTAGGCTACATAAAATCACGCCCCACTGGAGCAGAGTAACGCAGATAATACCGCGGGGCGTAGCTAGTATCTAATAATAATGAACTGGGTATTCCCCGTAGTTATATGCACATTATGCAAAGCTATATATATAAAAACCTAGTAATTTGCTGATGTGACGCGAGGTGAGACTTGTTTCCATGGAATCGGAAATTATGGCTAGTCTACAGCTAGGATTTAGAGACAAATTTTGTTCTAAAACATGAATTTTAATCTTCTTTAACAACTGTTTTCGTCCACTGCTGAACATGGGCCTCTTTTTAACGGCCATTAAAGGATATTGCCATTATTACGCTTGGCAGGTGGATTAGTGATCACAGTAAGATGCTTATCTTGCGCTGATAGGCATATTCAATCTGCTGCCCATCCATCAGCGTATCTACGCATCTTCTTCGCCGCTGCGGCATTCCCGCGCCGGCGGCGGTATGCTATGAGGGACTCGCCATCTCCCTAGCGGTGGTATGCTAATCATACAACGAATAGAGGACCCTACCCACTAAAACCCTCCTCCGTCCAGTATCTGGGACACCTCCTGCCGGCGCCCGTGGCTTGATCGGCCCATATAACCGATTACAGGGACGCCCGGAGTACAAGGCCGTCCCTACTCCTCACGGTTCGGCCTCTAGGGGAGCGGAGCCCATGTTCCTAACTCCCTGAGGCCGAGCCAAGGGCAATACGCGACACTTCCCGGGTGGGGAGAGGAATCTTCTTCCCTCTCGCGCTCCATAGCCCATCAGCATATCCCTGACTTACCTTTTACCACAACCGCCGTTTACGTCGTACGTTTACGTTTATGCCGGATATGCCGTTTATGCCGTCATACGTTTTATGCCGGAAATCAGACGGCAATATTTTTAGGATATCATTTCTTTTTTTTTAAGCCTGAAAGTGGCACCAGTGACCGAGGAATTGAGAAGAAAGCGCTTAGGATGGTATGTTGGTTTATGATGGTACGTTATTCGTAGTGGTAACATACATCTAACGAAAATAATGCTAAGTATGAAGATGGAGGCATATGTTGAAAGTGCGAGGCCAAAAAATAAATGGATTGACTGTGTAAGAAAGCTGTGAGTATGGCAGAGACGTACGACGACCCCAAATAATGGGAGCAGGGCAGGAAAATAATAATGATTTCTTTTTTTTTTCTTTGCCTCATTTTTACTTACGTAATTACTATAATATTAAGTAACACTATTGAAGAGAATGCGTATAATTTGGACGCGCCTTTTATTTCAATTTTTACACAATTGCTGTCATAGACGTCATAAGAATATTAATTTGATTATTTAATTACCATATTTCAAAAGGTATTTAATTGTCAAACAAAATAATTACCGTATTATTATTTTAGTTAATTATTTCAAAATGTGACATATGTTCGACTATTGTCAACTTAATTTTAATTACCTATTTTTAAAAATATCATAATCAGTTAATTACTAAAGGTGTAATAGAAAATAACACAGATGCTGTTAATATTATAATTATGTAGGTAGATATTTAAGTCTGTACATATTCAGAAATAGTTTTATTATGAGTCATCATTGTTGACGCGGTTTCATAAATTGCTGTGTCAAAATTAAAATCATATTAAGACTACCAACAGTTACTTATCATTTGAAGAGTGAGAGTAAGGGATTTCCGAAAGGCAATCTTTGGACCGAAGTATTTAGGACAACCAGCGGAGCGCAACTCTTTCGAAATAGCTTGGACAATATATATGAACACAAGACAATCTATTTTAAACTTTATACGCGAAATAATAAAGTCTTTCCAAACTACAAGCGTTAACTTTGTTTGTACACCGACAGCCATTATTTGAGAGCTATGCAAATGTATATGTCGTATTGAGTTGGTAGTAAAGAGTGTGGGTCAAGTTATATTGGTAGCTGCTTGTAAGGTGTTTACGAAGTCAGGTATGAATGACCGTTGCGAAAAATGTACATGTCGTGTGAAGCTAATAATTATTTGTTTTTGTTTATACTTTTTGTTTTCTTTGGCGATTATTATGTGATTATGACATGTCAAAACAAGATACGACAATATGTGTCTATCTTTTCCATCGATCAATTTGTGGATATAACCATAGTATTAGAAGGCAACCTCCGTGGCGTAGCGGTATTTGGTTCGCTTTAAATCTTGTAGGTCTGGGTTCGATCCCCACGCCGGATAAGAAATCTTTGTGTAGATTTCTTTCTCCGTGCCTTGGAATGCACGTTAAGCCGTATTGGCCCCGATTGTTATAACATCATCTATAACAAATCGTATACAAGGGAACGGGCAGCAGCGTTTCCTAGTGTGGTCAAACATAATACTGCGGTCATCAACCCGCCTGCCAAGCGTGGTGACTATGGCAAATACGCTCCCTCGGGAGGAGGCCCATGTTCAGCAGTGGACGTTGTACGAGCTGATGATGATGATGATGATGACAAGAAACAGTGTCCAATAACTACATACTTAGTATAGACATAAATAAAACTACGCAACGAATTTGATGCTGTTTTTTTAATAGAAAGAGTGTTCAAGAGGAATATTTGTATGTATAATGTATTATCATTGCACCCGGGTGGGTAAGGTTAAAATATAGTAAGGTATAATTTCGTCCACCGAAAATATTTTTCTTGATATACGATTATTATAGATGTTGTTATAATAATCGGGAGGCTTAACGTGTTTTCCGAGGCACGGAGGGTAGTCCCTCAACCAACCACACCCAGAAAGACATAGTAAACATAATAGAATTTACACAAAGATTCCCTGTTCGGCGTGGGGATCGAACCCACGACCTCCGAGATTAAAAGCGAGCCAAATACCGCTACGCTACGGAGGTTGTCCTGTTGTACTGTCACTTATAAGTTCTATTCTTAGTACTGTACTGTCACTTACGAAGTATAAAACTATCACCACAGCGGCCCTCTGTAGTGAAGCACGTTTTCCGAGTTCTGGTTTTTACTTTGCACAGCAGGTAAGCATTGCCATTCAACAAGGTAATGTTGCCACCATTCTGGGGACCTTGCCAAGTAGATTAGATTTAGAATTGTAGTATTTTATAAGTTTGTTTTATTCATGTTATATAAGATCACCAACAATATGTGTAATAAGGTCTGTGTGTCAACAGATTTACTTAGTATGCAAATAACTACATCATATTTGATTAATCGTAATAAAAATGTAGAACGCTCGATTGCAGAGTTTGAGTTTCTGGCGTGTGAAATTTGTCGCAGTTTGTTATGTGTAGAAACAATAAGGTTAGAGCCCCGCTTTCTTTAAAGTCACAAAAGCCTAGTGGCTAACTACGTATGTTCATCCGAAAAAAAATATTCAAAAGTGAAGACTATCAAATTTTTATTTCAAAATTTCATACCAACATTTTAAAACAGAAATCATTACTAACCGACTTTAAGAAAAGGGGAGGCACTCAATTAAATTGATTGTTTTAAGACGGCAAAGATCTGCCCTCCTAATTGTACTAGCTCCTCCTAATTGTATTAATCGACATTTTTGGGATTTTCCCTTTTTTGCGAAAATGTCATTTCAGGACCCTAATATATACACTAAGATTGTTTTTTTCTTATTTTTTAGATTCACTTTAAAAGTCATGTAATATAGACTTCTTGTTTAGATATAAAAAATGTGTTTACCGCGTTTATCTCGAAATCGCGATTTTGCAAGTAGGTACTGCGTTTGCATTAAGGAGGGCAGAGACTAGGTCAACCAAAGGTAGCCCGTTTTCTTAAACGTTAGCCAACTGCCATGCTAAGTTTGCTGTCAAATCAAAAAGAGTATATTTTATACAAAAATGAATGGAAGAAAACGGTCAGTAAGTACATCCAAAATGACACTTTTCATTCGATTCTAAATGAAAATGTTTAATCATCGAATAACTAACACTTATGGGAGCACTATCTTGTTTCAAGATGAATGGTATTTGATATTTTAACATCTTAAACACTCTGTCATTAGCAAAAGTCATCAATAGAGGTGGCAGGACATAAATCCAAGATACAAAGAAACAAATAGACAAAATAATAAGTAGCCTATATAAAAATACCTAATAAAAATAGCCATAGAGTCCAGTCAAATCGGGCCAGCCGCTATTGAGATTAGCCGCAACAAACAGACAAACAATTTTGACCACTTTAGTATTTTCTATATATGTTCGAATATGCATTTGTAACAACATTACAAATGCTTATTTTTCCATTACAAACAAACACTTCGATTTTATTCATTTTTTATAGATGTATACTTAGGTGTTCTTTGGGCAGTCATCAGCTGCATTGATTTTTTCGTAGAGGCCCGCATTGCGACATTTTGATATTCACACTATCGCAAAAAAAATCAAATACATCACATTAGTATACGTAGCTACTTAAGGAATGTAGATACGAATACAAGAGCAGATATGCCATTATGTGTAAGATGATATAATAGAGGAATGAAGACTAAAAATATATAATAAGTCTGTCAGTTAGATTACTAAAAGATATTGGACACGTATTTTTTTAATTTATCAAATCAATACAAATTGACAAAGATACAGAGCAACAAAAGAGTATAAATTTTAAAACTAGGTAAATTTGAACATTGAAATGGCGTCACACGAAACGCGCTGTATAATCGTAATTTTTTGCTTGAGGAACGAAAAAAAAAATGTGTCCAATATTTTTGGTATTCTAACTGACGGATTAACTAATCCGTATTACAACTATTATAAATTGGTGTGTCTCATTTATTTAACATCAGTTCTGCAAACATTTTTTTAAGTTTAACAAATATTCACTCAAACTTTATTATAAATCTATTATTATTAGAAATATTCACGGTAATTAAAAACGATAGAAGTACAAATAAAAAAAAAAAAGTATAAGGGTGTGATTTCCGGCTTAGAATAGATCACCCTATGTTTCATGGGTTTTTTTTTCGGATGGACTTACGTCGGTAGCCACGAGGCTTTTGCTTCTTCACCGGGCATAAAGGCGAGCAGAGCTCCAGGCTTAATAAATGGTTTAAAAATTACAAACTAAGCAACCTGCGCAAGGCGGTCGCTGGCGATGAGATTAAGGGATTATGACTTTTAGTATTTTATGGGAGTTTTGTGCAACTGTCGCTCTACTTTACAGTTCGCGGGCCTCGCGGACTTCGGGTATACGAGGGCATCGGTGTCTCATGGGTGTCGTTAGAGTCGACTAAGGGACATACAGCAATTGAATGGGCAGCAGCATCTATCAGCTCAAGGATACTCGTCATCTTATTGCGATCACCAATCCGCTTGCCAACCGTGGTGCTTATTACAATATCCGTCACCTACCCTGGCTTGTCAAGGTATTTTAAGACGAGGTCTATGTTCTGCAGTGGACGAGCTGATAAAGATGTATAGAGGTAAAAATAGACAGGGTGATACAGGGGGAGTGGCTTCCGTTCATACTCTCCCTTGTACTGGACTTACGATATTTGTATGAGTTGAATACAGGGGTGATACTTTATATCACTACAATGTTTTATTATAATACAGAAACTCGCGACTTATTAAACGTTTGCTATCACTACATACTATAAAACAAAGTCGCTTTCTCTGTCCCTATGTCCCTATGTATGCTTAAATCTTTAAAACTACGTAACGGATTTGATGCGGTTTTTTTTAATAGGATTAGATTGAAGGGGAAGGTTTATATGTATGATACATCAGCATTGTACCCGTACAGAGCCGGGGCGGGTCGCTAGTTTTATTATAAAATAGAAACCCGCGTCTTCTTAAACGTTTGCTACGATCTTATAAACTAGAGATGGGCCGACTATAGTATTTGACGACTAACCAACTAGCCGACTAATAGGTTTTCAAAATGCCGATTATTCGGCCGACTTATCGGCAATGCCGATCATTCTAATACCTACTTGTCGGAGGTGTTCGGGCTTTTTCGACATCACTCGGCTTAGTCAACGCGCGGCCGCTGAGCTTAATTACTGACTGATTAAATCGTTCCTATGTTGTAAAGACTGTAACTTTAGATAACTACTCTAATTAATGTTTAGAAATAATAGAACAAATACAAATAATTTGTTTTATTTCATTTGTTACGCGCCGATTATAATCGGCATATTTTGCCGAATAGTCGCCGACTACAAACGATGCCGAATAGTCGGCTTTCCCGACTAGTCGGCGGCTAGTCGGCCTATGTCTATTATAAACTACTAAACGGACGTTGTATGAATTTGTGTATTTGGTGTAGAAATTTTTAAGAGATTTTTATATAGAAAATATATTATTAAAGATAATATATTTTCTATATAAAAATCTCTCTACTAAAGACTTAACTTAACTCATCAAGAGTTAAGTTAAGTCTTTAGTAATCCGCAAATAATTAGTGCTTTGAGGATAACTGATGTAAGACTTAAGGAAACTGGGTAATTTATCGTTCTCGAGAGTTATTTCTTAAACCACACTGATATTAGTGTAGTTTATAATTGACCCTCGTTACTTAATTTTCTTATATTTCTAAATATTATATTTTATTATTATCGCATTAAAAATTAAATGCTTCAAAAACGATGATTTATTTTTCAGTGCATTGTTGACATACATTTAATGAAACGTAGGGATTTTTTTACCATTACTTTATATAAAACAAAATTTGACTGCACTGTTGGCTGCAGCAGATGTTTCTGACCCGGTGTTTTATGTTTGATTCTACCCGGAACCGGAACCATTTGTGTGAACAACAGATTGCTCTGAGTCTTGGTGTGCGAAAATTGTGTCTATTTAGGTGACACAGGGATTTATTTCCCTGGTATGGGAAAAGGCCTGAACAGTCACCCCAAGACTTAAGAAGACTTCGCGTCCGAGTCCAAGCAGAAGACTTCGCGTCGACTGTCTTTCTTTCTAATAAATAATAATTCAAAAAAATATATTGAAGCCGTAACCAGCAACACTATGACTTTACGTAATTAACGAGCTGGAGATGTAATTATTATAATAACGACATTCTGACATATTATAACATTATACTATAATACAACTATATTATTTGCGATAAAAACACTTGAATACATAATACTTTTTTTTATTGAAATAAATAAAAATGTCCCATGTCCTCCCATGGGTGTCGTAAAAGGCGACTAAGGGACATATGGCTGATGGATGGGCAGCAGCATCTATTAGCTCAAGGTTTACATCTTACTGCGATCACCAATCCGTCTGCCAAGCGTGGTGATTATGGCAATATCCCTCAATGATCCTGGCTTGCCAAGGTCTGTTAAGAGGAGGCCCATGTTCAGCAGTGGACGTAAACGGGCTGTTGATGATGAAATAAAAATACTTGTGGAACTAAGCCTTATCTATCTTCGTAGTTCACAAGCAACTACGTAGACATAGATAATTTATTAATACATGATGAGTCGAGACCCGAATATTATATCATATTTATTATAATAGTTGAAATTGATAGCCTTTTAAATAAACTCTTACTACATTTTATACCGCATACACAAAATTTTAGCTCCAATATTCAAATTAGCTTCTATTTATAAGCTATTACATCACATTCATAATAAAATTTACATGGTAAACAAATCAAGAATTCCATGTTTAACAAACGAAACATCCTGTTTCTTTCGACCCCACAAAATTACCCCTCCTCTTAACGAAATCACCCCGACGGGGGTGGAGCGGGGATAAAAGCTCAGTCTAGCTAACGATTGCGTGACGCGCAGTCGCGTTCAATTTTGTTTGTGTTAAAATAAATTAAAATAAATTTAATACAAAATAATGTTGTGAAATTAGATACTGTGGTTCCTCATACTATGTCTTCCTTTAGTGCTTGTATAAATACACGGTAAATAATAGTATGTATTTAAATTATATTGAAATGTATGTCTAGTTTTGGCTATTTGCCGAATTAGTGACGCCTTTTCGTTGTTCTGTATAAAATGTTTTTCAGAAACGTTTTCTTTAGTGTTTATGTGAAAGTTGACTATATTGTACACATTATACGGCGATAGCGTTATATTTTACTCAGTTCTAGTAAATGGGTTTTTTAAGAGAGAAATTGAGTGTCAAAAGGTTACGCCTTTAGAAATCAGTTGATGAATGGTGTACCAGAATTTTGACGATCGATCATTGAAACCTGTTGATTGAAAAAAGAACTTCATTCAAAAGGACTAAAGTTCAATAGATCTCTATTTTATTAAATTCTTATTAGATTTTAATGTAATATTGTTTTATCTACTATGTTAATAGTTATCGGAGATACATTGCCATACTTATTCAGGGGTGAATTTACAAAGGTTATAGGGTATATTTATTCAAAGGTCAAAGGTTACATTTTAGCGCAAGGTAGGTGGTACCTCCACCTAACTTGTTTAAGCATTGAATTTATCTACATCATTGACATCAGGTAGATAAATTCAATAAATTCAATTTATTCGGGAGATAAAATATAATAATGAATATAAGCTGTTGCCCGCGACTTTGCTAACGTTGGTTCCGATTTCTATTTAAACTTTGCCTTGCTCTTTTAATGCTCTTAAGAGTAGAACTTTAAAAAGTCCTTTCTTATCAGATACCTACGCTATACAGAGAATACAACATTTATGTTTCAAGTACGTATGATCAGTGGTTTAGGCTGTGCTGTGGATTTGTCAGTGAATAATATTGAAAGACATGACACATCGTGATATTTAATCAGATTTGTTCCTGGAGCGAAATGATTTTGCCATAGTAGTAAAATTGATAAGTATATATTTTTAATTTAAAATAACAATGACACAGTTATATCAGTGCTAAAATTGCAAAAAAAATATTTGTATACATGAAAGCTTATTTTTCTCTATACATTAATGGGTCCTATTTAAATTGTTGTTCGAGTAAGACATTCTTGACGTTTAAGATAATATTTTCTTTATATAATTATTATTTGTAATAAAAATGGTACCGAATTCATAAATTAATGGAAGCAAAACTTATTTCACTTATATTACGTGAATTAATATCATGGGTATTTATTGCTTTCGTGAGCAAAATAACGTGAAAGTAATTTTGTGTTTATCACTCATTTTAATGTTATTATTCGCTGTAGTGCTAAAGTTTATAATCAACCCATTGACCTCAATAAAGTGCTGCACTAGTAGAACTGTGGTATAGATCATTGCTTCTTTAACCTGTTCTATGTTCAAGTCCCGCATTGACCACAAATTAGTTTTGTGGATTATGCGATAAGTGATTGTGTAATCCACAAAAAAAATTGTATTGTAATGTGTGGCGTAACTACGTTATTGGGAAAAATAAAGTAAGATGTCTAGTAATGATAGTAAAAATAACAACAAAAAATTCAGCCTTAGATACAAAATATATACATATACAATTTTAATTCATTTTGGTAATGACAATTTTTGTCCGTCAAGTGAATTATGGCAATGTCTGGTTCGAGGGAGGCTGTACAGTAGTGGACGTTATAAATATGAGCTGATAATGATAATGAAGAATGACAAGCATCAAGCTTAAACAAGATATTAATAATATTCTTTGATTGTTCCAGGCATAGCTGATTGCAGTTTCCACAATAAAATGCTGGAGTGTCTTTCATGACAAACGCCTAGAAAACATTTAGAATTTAGTTAGTACAAAACCAAAGAAGAAATGGCGCTATTCAACAATTCGTTCTCAAGGACCTACCACCGCTTATTTGTGGAATTAGCTGGTATGTATAAAATTCAAATTAAATCAATTTACTCGTCAAACAGGTGTAACATGTTTGTGATTATTAATATTTGGTTTTATTCTTTCGACAACATCCGTACTGTAGCGGTATTTGGCTCGCTTTAAATCTCGCAGGTCGTGGGTTCAATCCCAACGCCGGACTGGACTGTACTGACTGAAGGAAATCTTGTGTAAAATCTATCATTTCTTTCCGAGTCTGGTTGGTCGAGGGACTATCCTCTGTGCCTCGGAAAGCACGTTAAGCCGTTGTGCGTTGGTCCTGATTGTTATATCATCATCTTTAATAATCGTATATCAAGGAAGCCCGTTCCTTGTGTGGTACAATATAATACTGCGGTCACAAACTTGCCTGCAAAGCGTGGTGACTATGGCAAATAGCCTCTTCCGGGAGGAGGCCCATGTTCAGCAGTGGACGTATACTGGCTGATGATGATGATGATGATTGGTCACTTATAAATATTGTCTATTATAAATAAAGGGTTTACTATTAAATATGATTGCTATATGCTTAAAATATTTATTAAAAACTAAAAAGTATATCAATATTTCACTCAACATCTAAAAAAATAATAAACTTGACAGTGTGCCTTGCCTGTAATGTAATGTAATTGTTTGCCTATGTTTTGTAACTTGACAGATGATTTTTTTTAATTTTTATCGTAGTATCACGGGTCTCAATTACTGTACAATTTTGAGGCCAAACATTACCTTTTAACGTCTTCTTAATAAAAAGATAATAAAGACTATAAATTGTATGTAAAAATCGCGGAAGTTTAAATATATATTAAGTTTTATATTTATTTATATAAAACTTTTGTATATAAATATGTATGGAGCGTATTTAATCGAAATACAATAAAAAGCTTAATTAATAAAAAGCCCTTTTAAATCTTGTAAAATCGATGGTAAAAATAAAAAGCCTTATAAATGATTAGTCAACATGTGGTTCTCTAACTTCTCACTCGCAAACATGATAATTATTAGTAAATTTTATTCAGCTATTTTCAAATTTTAATCAGTTACTATGGTATTTTTAACTTTTATATAATAGCTTATTTATGTTGAATTTAAAATCATTTAAAGATGATAAAACAAAACTAGTTTGACAATTCATAAAAAAGCTCGATCGGCAAAACATACATAGGTATACCTAAAAAAAATCAGCATTAAAAACTAGTTTTACATTACAAAAAAACTCGATCAGCAAAACATCCGTATACCTAACACCTTACAAAAACCTTGTTAAAATGAGTTCAATTTAAATAAAAAGTGTTTATTCAACAAAACTTATAGGTATGTTTTATGTATGACATAATTATTGACATCAATATCCAAATTATAGTCAAGTCAATACCTATATCTTTATTCACATAGACACATTTAAACATATTTTTTCTTTTTGTCTTTATTTTTTTCTATCACCAGTTCTGTGCGTGGCAACTCTGAGAAGGACTGGCAAGAAACTCGGATGAATCGATTGGATTAGTTACCGGTTATTAGATTTTCGTTAAGTTGAAACTATTGTAACGTTTAGACGTAGTATTTGTTATTGGATTTGATTATTTTGTTGAACTTTTACAATATTTAAATCTATATTTCATATTAAGATAAATAAAATTCGACCACCGGCAGGACACGAACCTGCACCTTAGGTAAAGCCCCCAATGCCTTAACCAATTAGGCTACGGTGGAACCACAGCCGGTCATCTAAATGTATTAATCTCTTTGTAACACGTCTCTAAGGGGGACGTTAGTGCCATCTGTTGGTAATGATCCGCATTACTTCGACTAAAATCTCTAAAGTAACTTGGTATTTTGGTAATTTGGTATTAAATATTAAACGATGGCACCGCCCGTTTTTAACATTTATTAAATGTTTTAAACACTTTATGGAAAAGTTTACCTTATAATTATTTAAATCGCCTATAATTGTGACGTATACCAAAAAATATTAAATTCAGAACTATTTTGCATTCAGTACTTTTACGCAAGGGTAACACTTTTAGCTAATCCCACATAATTCTCTGAGTTTGGTCAAAAGTAGATATGATATGAATGTATATCTGTATCTAACGAGAAACTTTGTATCCGTGTGTGTCTCTGGAAACATGTATTAGATGTCAGGAAAAGTTACTACTTACAGCGTCTGGCGTGGATCAGTCAGATTAGGATACTTTTTAATCACGGAATAAAATCTGTGGTTTTAAGTCTCGTTCAGTAGTAATCAGTATATTAATTCACCAAAAAAATATTTAAAAAAAATGAAATATTTGTATTTACAAAAAAGTTTTTTGATAACGCAATACAGCGTATTCACAGCGCCAGCAAATTAAAATAGACAAATCATACAACTACCAACGTAGATTACGCTAGTGTAACTTTATTTTAGTAGTAAAAATGATTTTCATAGATATCGTATAAAATTCATAAATTCATATATTCAACGAAAAGTAGCTATTTAAAAATAAAACGAACTTATTCATTACTACTATTCTAAATCTATTCTACTTGGCAAGGTTCCCAGAATGCTGGCAGCATTACCCCGTTGAATGGCAATGCTTACTTGATGTGCAAAGTAAAAACCGGCACTCGGAGAACGTGCCGCATTAAAGAGGGCCGCTGCAAGGTTTTTATAAATAATTTGAATCCCGATCCCCACGGCTCCAATGTGTTCATTTTTAACTATATCTTATGCAAAATATTCAAAATTAAGCATATTATTTATCGGATATTACTTCATATTACACAATATTTAAACTCAAAAATTGTAATTTAATTCACATAGTTTTAGCAAATATTCTTCAAATATCAAGAAGTGACTTTCTATTCCAAATATTCTGGGCGCGGTCATTGAAAGGACTAGTTTTGCTTTATTAACACTGTTGTTGATATTTTAAGAATACATAATGTGGGTTTGGTTACTTTCGAATACATAACGTATATTTATTGTTTATGTAACCTTCTAACTAGGGATCTATGTCAAACTTATCAAAATGTATATTAAGTAATTTACAAACTATAATTATGAGTCGAATGATAAGCGGAGTGTGCGAATGACTAGGGAACCTCGGACTTACGAGCATGTGTTCGCCGGTTCCACTATTAACGTTAACCCACTAGTAACTCGAGCATTATAGCTAAGCACGAGGGGTTAACAAGCATAATAGTAGTGTGCATTATTCTGTTAGTACCTTTTTTTTGTCCGGCGGAAATGCATTTACGCGTTCGCACCGCCGCGCGCCGCTGCAGCGTATCCGCGCGCTGGCGCGGCGGCGGGATATGTGGAACTCGCCCTCTCCATAGCGGTGGTATGCTTACTCATACCACGAGGAGAGACACCACTAAAACACATCGTTGGCGGGGGCCGGGTACGCACGAAGCAATCCGTCCCATTCTACTAGTACCTACCTTTAAAAAAAAAAGTCATATCATAGAAGGTCTGCAAAGATTTCTGGATTAATATTGTTAAGAGTAATTTTCCTGCTTATAATAGAACACACCATGTCTTTCTATGGGTGTCGTAAGAGGTGACTAATAGCTACAGCTGCTGATAAGGCAATAGCATCTGTCAGCTCAAGAACTTAACATTATACTGTGATTACCAATTCGCCCGCCAAGCGTGGTGACTAGTGATTATGACAATGTCCCTCAGCGATCATGGCTTGTCAAGCTCTGTTAAGAGGAAACGTAAACACGCTGTTGAAGATGTAAACAGTCGCGTCGAGTCATCTAGAAATTGATATACATATATAGTTCGTGATTTTAATAAGTTAACGATTCATAGCTGTTTTTTTACCCTTAGCCAAGCACTGATTGGTAGCTATGCATGCAAAGGCATAGCTACCAATATATTTTGAACTCTAAGGGTTTTATTAAGTTAAAAAACTATTTGATGACTAACATATCTACCTTAGTGTTGTCTTTATTTTCGTTCGGACTTTTACTACTTAATCGATTGAGGCTAGTTAGCCTTATAAAAATGCTTTAAAAACAAATTAAGTTTGCCCCTGTGGGGTTTGATTTCGATTCGCAAATAACTATTGTATATTTGTACCGTTAGTATAATCAAAATGTATATATACTTAAATAAGATATCATCATCAATCATCAT
Organism: Nycteola revayana; assembly: GCA_947037095.2. Classification (NCBI taxonomy): domain Eukaryota; kingdom Metazoa; phylum Arthropoda; class Insecta; order Lepidoptera; family Nolidae; genus Nycteola; species Nycteola revayana. The sequence goes on from OX344840.2 coordinate 14,253,175, forward strand.
CATCATCATCAATCATCATCATCATCATCAATCATCATCATCAATACATACCTATAATAAAACTGTAGAAGTCGAATGTTTGTACATAGAAAAAAAACGCTTAAATCTGAGTCAGCGGGATGAAAAATTAAAACTACGTAGACTAGTCTAAATATTCTTAAAGATTTTTTTTGTCTGAAATTGGAAGTTCCATATTGAATTCAATTTAAAATTGAATGTAGCTGTTCTTATTACAATAAATTTAAATATGTGTTATATTTTAGTAAACTTATAGTTATCTATAAAAAAAATATTAATATAGTTATATTACTTATTAATTATTTAATTTAATATATAACACAAAGCTATGCAAAACTGTGCAAACAAAGTTATTTATATTAAAAAAAAAATCGGTGATATTGAAGTTATTGACGCCATTAAATTATTAACATAAGTATACCTACCTAATGTTAAAACCAGTTTTGTTGATAAAGTTGTTTTGAAACAAAGCACCAATACTTATTCAAACAATTATTTCTGATGTATTAATATACAAATTTCCATTCAATGTTCGCAATGGATTTAAAATAGTTGATATTTTATAAGTAAGTTTTAATTTATATTATCTTATTTTGAATGCATATAGGTATGTATGTGTTTTAACTACATAGATAGTTTATTTAATATCAACAGTGCATATTTTAAATATCAACGCATTATGCCTTAGGCAAAACCCTTCCTCGTGAGGACGCCCGTGGACGTTATACGGGCTTGATGATTATAATAGTATGTTATCTAGCTAAAGTAGTTTGTTTGCGTGAACGCGTTACTACTGGTCCAATTTGAAAAAAAAATTTAGTGTGAGATAGCCTATTTATCGAGGAAGGCCATAGGCTATATTTTATGATTAAGTTCCTACAGGATAAGGAGTTAGGGAAGCTAAAATTTTATAATTTTTAATTGTAAATTAACTTTTTTTTTCTCGTTTTCCAGATCCAAGAACAAACGACTGGTTTTTGATCACCAGCCCTATCCCCGGGCTCACTATCATCGGCCTGTATCTTTATTTCTCATTGAAATGGGGACCAAGATACATGACAGACAAGAAACCCTTTCAGCTACAGAAAACCCTAATAGTCTACAATTTCATACAAGTGATCGTCAGTGTCTGGTTGTTCCATGAGGTAAGCTTTTAAAACATATACTAGAACTAGAACGATGATGGTAGTTGTTTAGGCGTTCGATTCCCATCCTCGACAGCTATCAATGCTAACCACGGATAGGTCATCATCATCATCAGCCCGTATAACGTCCACTGCTGAACATGGGCATTCTTCCGAGGGAGGGTATTTGCCATAGTCACCACGCTTGGCAGGCGGGTTGCTGACCGCAGTATTATGCTGTACCACACACGGAAACGCTGCTGCCCGTTCCTTGATATACGATAATTTCAGATGATGTTATAACAATCGGGACCAACGGCTTAACGTGCTTTCCGAGGCACGGAGGGTTGTCCCTCAACCAACCAGACCCGGAAAGAAATCTAAGAATTTACTCAAAGATTTCCTGTCCGGCGTGGGGATCGAACCCACAACCTCCGAGATTTAAGGCGAGCCAAATACCGCTACGCTGCAGAGGTTTGCTATTTATAATTCCCACCTAGGCCAACTATTCTCTATTCTCTATTTTTTAAGACAACTCCCGCACTAGGGAAATAAATCCTTGTGTAGCGGGGGACTTTACAAACATTTATTTCACGGACACAAAGAACACCCAGACTCAGAAAAACTATTTGTGGTTCACACAAATAATTGTCGCGGATGGGAATCGAACCCAGAACACCAGGTCTCAGAGGCAACTATCATAACCACTGAGCCACCGGTGCAGTATTACTGTTAAACATTATATAGATGTTCTAAATCTCGGTTCACTTTGTCTCCGAAAATTATGTGTATGTAAAGGCACTGAATTTACACAAAGATTTTCTATTCGGCGTAGAGATCGAACACACGACCTCCGAGATTTAAAGCGATGATGAAAGGCACTGGGATTTATTTACCTAGCGTCATATTTATCATTAGCCTGTATAACGTTAACTGCTGCACATGAGCCTCCCTTAAAAGAGGAGTTGCTATAGTACAGCATATACACAGGTGCTAAACTTACGAAGCCCTCGTAGTCCCGAAGTCCGAGTGGCCCGCGAACTGTAAAGTAGAGCGACAGTTGCACAATAAACTCCTATACAAAACTAAAAGTCCCTCAATCTCCCCGCCAGCGACCGCCCTGAGGTTCAAATCCCACAGAGAACGCCCTCTTGCATAGGTTGCTTAGGTTGTAGTTTTTAAACCATTTACTAAGGCTGGGGCTCTGCTCGGCTTTATGCCCCGTGAAGTAGCGAAAGCCTCGTGGTAGCTGCTTGATGATATTACGACATTCGGGATTTGAAATTATATGGTTATGTAAAACTAATCCTATTATACGATTCGTGACTTTACTAATAAGAACTATGTATAAAGATGGCCTTTATGATGACCTCATAATGCAAGTTAATTTCCATTAATTGATCAGTTACAGACTAGTAAGTATAAGACTATAAGGTAGAAGGTACGGCGTTTATTATATACATAATCATATGATTACATATTATTATTTATATATGATTAATATATAGGCTACAAAATATCAGGCTCTGACCCACTGGAGCAAAGTAACGCGAGTAAAACCACGGGGCGCAGCTAATATAACCATAGCATTATAGTACCTTTCATTATGGTTCTCATTACTTATTAATTAGTATATGAATTGCAAATATATAAGAATATAATTATGATACGACTGATTAACATGGAAAGTTCATAGTGACCGCATAGTTTTGCAACAATAAAATATATTTTATAACTTGTTAGATAATTAACTATATCTGATGATGTCAGTTTTAAACCATTACAATACAATAAAAATAATCTGATAGACTCACGGTAGTGTGTCTGCCAAGTTTACAAAGGAAAAGTTTTTATTACAAGAATTATTTTAGGCCACTTTTGATAAAGTATGATAAAGTGATTTGTGCTATGTTACTTATTACTTAAAATCTATTTGACGTCTATCGAGTGACAAGTTATCTATATACATATAAAAATGAAATGCTGTTCGTTAGTCACGCTAAAAGTCAAGAATGGCTGTACCGATTTTGATGAAATTTGACAGTTATCATCGCTTTAACACAGGGAAGGTTTAAACGCAATTGGCTATAAAAGGCCACCCGTGCGAAACCGCGGCGGGCCGCTAATCAGGAATATAAATCAATTATTATGTTATGCAAGACAGTAACTATGATTTAACAAGTTCTGAAATACTATTATTACACATAAATCTTAATGCTTTAAAGATTTGCGTTTATTTGCGATACCCTTAAAAACTTGGCTTTCTTTTACATTTATTTGTTTAATAACATTAAATGTTAAGTTAATGATTTTTATATTTTTCTCTAACTTTTCAGGGCCTCGAAGCTGGCTGGTTGAGGACTTACAGTTGGAAATGTCAACCGGTTGATTTCTCGCAAACACCGGAAGCTATGAGGGTAAGTAACTTAATAAAGATTATGTTTATGTTAATAATACCTAACTATGGAAGTCGAGGTAAAATCAACTACCTACTGCTTTAACAAAGATTTAAATGTAGGCGATGTTACGAGGATTGACTGACACCTCCTGCATCATAGATAAATATTCAATAACTAGTTTAGGTGCAACAACGAGTTAAGTCAAAAGCAATGTTAATACTTTTTAACCGTAACAATCATGTTAACATTATTATGTTTGACTTCGGTTGTAAAGGGATCTGACACAAGAAATTTGCAACCGGTGGCGATCGTTGGGCCCCCCATCAAATCCGGACGGCGTTTGATGGGGGGCCCAACGATCGCCATTGCCTAGAGTATCCACCCCTTAACCTTCGGCTGCGGCCGAGCATGTTGCAAACGCGGAAGTGACACTTTAGTCTTTACAAGCGTCCATAGTGACCACTTACCATAAAGTGAGCCGTATACTTGTTTACCTCCTTTGGGGCATAAAAATAGCAACTTAACATATATTAAGTAGTTGCAATATCAAAATAGCAACTTATTATTAGAAAAGTATTTAGTTAAGTACACATCTATACTTAATATTATAATGCTGCAGAGTAAGTTTGTTTGTTTGTTTGAACGCGCAAATCTCAGGAACTATTGGTCCGATTTCAAAAAACCTTTCAGCGTTGGATAGTCCATTTATTGAGGAAGGTTATAGGCTATATTTTATTACGAATTTCCCACGGACACGGGAGCTACGCGGGTGAAATCTCGAGCGGGAAGCTAGTAGTAGATATGCTTCGAAATTGTATTTTCTATAAGACTCATAAGGAAGGTATTATTCTCATCATTAATGGCCGTCAGTATTACGATAATGATCATTGAACTACCTACAGTTAGATAAGTTGTAAACCTAGATGATTTAGAATTTATTTCCTTATTCCTATGTATGTAACCTTGGCCATAATGTCATTATATGAGTGTATTATAAATAAAGATAATAAAATGATGGGTTAGTATTCATAATTTATTAATAAAATGATGAGTTAAATAGTACTCATAATTTTATCATGTTTCTTTTTGTTATTGTTTTTTTTTCTTGAGCGCAACAAAGCTAAAAAGGAAATATGTTGATTTTTGCAGTCTTTGTAGTGTGCACTACATTCCTAATAGTATTTTGCTGAAAATTAAACGTGATTTTTTTTAAGTCTTAATCAACACGCGTTGGTTAAGACTTTTTAACAAAAAAATAACGATATTATGGTGTGTAAAGCATACTTATAGGCTATGACCTATGGGCCTGTAGTTCCTTTAGTCAGCTTAGTCGACTCCTGAAAGAAGGATTTATGTGCATGCGTCTGAGGGAGCATAAATCGTATCTAATTATATTTTTGTTCTTAGCTATAATGTTTTTGGCTATTTACACAACTGAGCTGCCACTGAAATTTAAGTAGTTTTAACATAATAAGAATAATAATAACAATAATAATATTTTTAATAAGAATTATTAATTTTAAGACCACGGCATCTCAATCTCATGTTACCAGAAAACATAGAACGAAACGTACAATAATGCTATTCTAATTCAATTGAACAGCCCGTAACGAATAATTAAACAAGTGCATCAAACGAAGCAACTAGCCTTATTATTAACAACTACACGTGGAGAGGAAAATAATTAAGCAGTAATTACTGACGTACAATGTTATCTGTGACTTGTTTATTGGGTTTCCGTATTTTCCTGAATTACAATATCACAATAAACCTAGTTGTCTTTGAGAATCTTGAAAAAAGAAATATACTACAGATTACGTCACCAAACGTGGTTAGGTGTTCCTAACCACGTTTGGTGACGTAATCTGTAGTATATTTCTTTTTTGTTATTGTATTTTTTCTCGAGCGCGTCAAAGCTAAAAAGTCTTTGTAGTGTGCACTACAATACTAATAGTTTTTTCACTGAAACTAAACTTGATTTTTTTGTTAAAAAAGTCTTGATCGAGAATGACGAGGATACCGAGGCGTTGGATGCGTTCAGATTGTCGATTGTCCTGAGTGATGTTAATCGTGTCAACTTAGACATAAAACTTCAATATTGTTTTTTTGTTTGTTTTTGTGAGCTCCCTCAGCAGTAATAATTTAATGTGTCATCTTTTTGCATAGCTGAAATAATGTAAATGTTAAGAATTCCTTTGGTTCGCATATACCTACAAGCATTCTAGTTAATATATGCGAAAACATTTAAATGGTGCTTAGTTGTATACTATTTTGGATCTTTGTTATTGTTATCACTGTTTGTTTTCCAAAGAAAATAAAATAAAATAGGTATTGAAAAAAATATTACAAAAGTACTCTTAATTAGTTAACTGTTAAACTGTTAAAGGGAGGGCTAATATTTTGGAAGCAATTTATACTTAATAGTTCTGCCCTGCTTATTTTACTTGCAGTAATCGTCATTTTTTCGAAAACTATATTTCAGGACCCTAATCTATATAAAAAAAAATTAAAATCATATTTTTTTTTAATAGAAATGTTGTTTATTAAACTAACTTAACTTAAATCGCCGTACTTGTGCAAGTACGGCGTTTACTGCAAATACAATGAGTGAAAGTGAAAATGACGATTACTGCAAATACAATAAGGGCAGAGCAGCTAGCTAGCATATCTGCATTATTAGGCAATATTACAGTTGTAAGATTATAAAGGTTTTGATATGCTTTGATCTCGATATACAATATAATATAAAACAGTCCAGACCAATAATCAATACTAGACCTTATGTAACTAATACCTAATTTATACCTAATTTATACGTGAACCAAAATCTTTGAACCTATTGAAGAAAAATTGCGCGGATGGAGAAAATTTCATACTCAATTTTGCACACTTATAGTTTATACAGAGAAGGAGTAGTAGAATCCTAATATGTTTTTTTTTTATTATGGTCGAATCGTGAACACTAGTAATATTAAAATGGGTTTGATATGCTTCGATCTTGAATTATATAAGTAAATCCATGGGTAACTAACAATTGAAAGTAATCATAATTTTCCTCAATTACAGGTAGCGCGAGGTGTCTACATATATTTCCTGGCAAAAATGTCGGAGCTTCTCGACACAATTTTCTTCGTGATTAGGAAAAAGGATCGGCAGATCACCTTCCTGCATATGTACCATCACACGGTGATGCCCATGATATCTTGGGGAGCTACCAAGTACTATCCAGGAGGACATGGTACCTTGATAGGTGTGATCAACTCATTTGTCCACATTATAATGTACTCCTACTACATGTTCTCGGCAATGGGACCAAAGTACCAGAAGTATCTTTTCTGGAAGAAATATATTACGACACTTCAAATGGTAAGTTTATGCTTTTGTATAAATTACTTAGTACTTACATACATAACTATGTTACTCAAGGATAATGTAGCATTCTAATGATGAAACAATTATCGAAAGCCGTTCAGTAGTTTTTGAGTTTATTCGAAACATACCAACATACAAAAATAAAAACTTTTACTTTTTATAATATTAGTATGGAAGAGTATGACTTATTACATTTTATAGAGATTAATGTTGTATCAAATCTACAATGCAGATTGTATATATCAGGCAAAATAAGTTAATGTAATGCAGGAGTAGTAGGATTATCTATCAATTTTCAAAAAGTAATGGTATAATTTTTAGAAATGCAATGTTATTTACCAAAATAATTACTGATAAGTAAAAATGCAATAGAAGAAGTTTGTCTCAGTAAAGTGTAAAGTGATAAATAAGACATAGTTCTTCTGACAACTTATAGTCTTACTACAAAAAAGTCGTGAAATGAAAAAAAATTTAACTGCCACATTGATATAAAAAAATGTTGTTTCCAGGAGAATTTACTGCGATTTTATTGATCATTCTTTAATAAAGTATTTTATTAGGGAATTGTTAATATCTTGAGTTTGAAATTTTACTCTGGTATCTCAGAGCATTCTATTCAAAGTGGTTTTAATTTTAATTCAGGTACCACATGTTCAGAAAAATCACTGCAAATGCACGGTAAAATACTGTTGACATGGTAATATACTGTTGATAACCTCCGTAGCGTAGCGGTATTTGGCTCGCTTTGAATCTTGGAGGTCGTGGGTTCGATCCCCACTCCGGACAGGAAATCTTTGTGTAAATTCTAAGATTTCTTTCCCGGTCTGGTTGGTAGAGGGACTCCCCTCGAAAGCACGTTAAGCTGTTGATAATCGTATATCAAGGAAAAGGCAGCAGCGTTTCCTTGTGTGGCACAACATAATACTGCGGTCACCAACCCATCTGCCAAGCGTGGTGACTATGGCAAATACCCTCCCTCGGGAGAAGGCCCATGTTCAGCAGTGGAGCTTATACGGGCTAATGATGATGATGATACTGTAGAGTGGGAAAAATAATAATAACGTCTTATTTGTTTAATTTCAGCTCCAGTTCTGCATCGCCTTCCTCCACTCTGCCCAATTGTTGTGGAACGAATGCGGCTACCCTCGCTGGTCAGTCGTCTTTACACTGCCTAACTCAATCTTCTTCTACTATCTCTTCTACGATTTCTACTACAAGGCCTACGGTAGACCCGGAGACAAGGAAAAAGAAGCCAAAGAGAAAATAGCAAACGGACATGCTAACGGCGAAGTTAAGAACGGCAATATGAAAGCAATTAGCGAGATCAATGCGAATGGAAGCATCAAAACGAATGGTGTGTCTAACGGCTCTGCCAATGGCAAGAAACATGATTAAATGAACACAATAAATATATATTGTAAATATATTTTAAGGTGCAATACCAATTTTAGTTATATCTAAGTTTGAATATTGTTAATTTTAAGAGAAATGTGTAATGAATACCGAAATAATGCTAGCATGAAAGTCGTTTCGTCACTGAAAAAAAAAACAAATTAATTTCCATCATCGTTTTTGGTGATTCCATCTTGATTTTTTTCTATTATTTCAGGTTATCTTGCATATAATTTTATCATGTCTTGTTTCATATTTTATATTTTTTTACTGTTACGGTGTATAAATGAAAGTGCTAAATGTACCTACTTAAAATAATTGTATTTAAGTTATTATTTTGATAACGCTAGACTTTATGTTGGGTGCATAGCCATGAATAAATTAATGGTGGTTGCCAAAGGTTTTTTTATTAAAATAAATTAATAAAAAAATGATGTTTTTGCATCATGTGTGGTCATTAAGTAAATGACAAATAACGGTGAAATATTAAATTTTGTATTTTCTGATACACAAAATAAAATTATATTAAAAATACAAATGAAAAATTTTTGCCCAAATCTCAATCAGAACGGTAATAAATATTTTATCTTAAATTGCAGATTCGCCTCAAAAAAATCTCTATACCTGTATAACTAAAATGTTGGTTAAAGGAGTATTTTTTTATTACTTCCTATACGATATTTTGTTCATAGACGATGTACTAATTCGGTTACAAATTGTAGCAAGCGTGTTAATACCACGCTTGAATTTCCTTTTTTTATATAAAAAAAATGATTTGGTTGCATTTGTTTTTGACGTATTCCTTTTATAAATTTTATCGAATTAGTAAAACCAACGTTTTAATCCATTCCTTCCTTGCACGGAGACATGTAAGGAATAGCACCTGAAACTTTTATATTGCAGCTAGTGAAATATTTATGGACATTTTGTCCATTTGGAATCTAGTCTATTTCTATTTTGATACAGAAGGAAATAGAAAAGAAGATCATCAAGAGATTGCTCTCTGAACGAAATCGAAGGAAAAGTTTAATTATTTGGCGTTCGTGTTATACTGTCAATTACGCTACTGTAAGTTTTGTCGACTAAAAAATTGTCTTCCATTGTTTAAAATGTTTAAAGCTTTGTTTTTTAAACAGAATGAATACTTAAAATATAACTTAATTTAAAAATACAACAAAATACTGCCGAGGTGTTATATACCTACTGTTATTGTATTAATCGTTATATTTAAACTTAGAACTGATAAAGATCGAATTTAGAATGAATAAATGACAGCTATATAGGGCAGAAGGTATTTTAGAATTCATTGGTTTTGAATTTTATCGCAAGTGAATAGAGTTCAAAATGTTGTGGAAACTATATTGCTATTAGCCGTTTAAGAGTTATAAACTACATCATGTAAATACGTTTCCGTAAGGAGTTTTAACATTTTATCTATCTTTATGAATAAAATTGGTTAGTTTCTACAGTTAGACAGTTTTGTATTATATCGTTTGATTAATAATAATTCAAAATAAAATAATAAATACATTCGATTTTTGACGCTTTACCGGAATATAAGTAATTACTTAATTAAAAGCGCATTTAAGAGTTTTAAATTTAAATGACCATTCTCTGCCATTATTCACTATATTTTGGTATTGGGTAAAATACATGCTGCAACATATTTTTACATTTGGGTAATTTGTAAAATGAATTAATTCTTTGTCTTTGTAAAATTGAAAATGTTGAGAGTAAATCTTTCATTAATTAACTTTTCTTCATAACAAATTACCTAATGTTGTACTTATATGTTATGGTCCAAATTAAACCTAACGTTGTTTTCTTAATTTGTAAAAAGGGAAAAGTTACCATTATAATAAATTAATAGATATTTCAGGAAGCGAAACTCACTTTGTATAATAAAAGGTGAAAACGATCCAAAATGTGTTAGCAAATAATATACCAGATTAACTACAAGGGCCATTATGAGTGAACCACTTTTATACAAATCTCTTTACAGCGTGACAAGGCATGGAAGTATCTTTACCCCAGCTAGCGAAGAATCGCTTGGATTCTCGCGCGAAGATGTTTCACGGTAAATGTCTTGAGTCTTACCTGTATTTCTAGAGCTGAGAAACATAAGGTAGTATGTGCCTTAATCGTAAACTGTTACTTACGACCAAATGCTTCTGAATAAAATAGTACATACGTCCTTATGCTGCTGAGGTCCAGCTTTATATAGCTGAATGCTAATACTGAATCACTATCGTTTCATAGTCGCACACACATAATTGTACATTTACGTCATCGGGTTTATAATGTTACATAATAAAATTAGTTATGATTACGATATTTACATATGGTTTTTTTTTATCTCCACTACATCAGCCCATATTACCACTGGCAAACATGGGCCTCTTCCTGAGGGAGTTGTTTTACCCTTGTTATCTCGCTTGGCAGACAAGTTCATGATTAGTGCAAAAAAAAACTGAAGCCAAAAAAAACACGCACTAATACCTACTAATTTAAAAAACGCATTAAGCGGATTGCTTAATAAGATTTTGGGGAGCTCGGAGGCGCCGGGGGCACTGCTCCGCCCAGCCCTTCAGTAGCTACGCCAGTGTTTGCAATCGCCGTATTTTGGTATAACACACACAGGGAAACGCTGCTGCCCGTTCCGTGGTATACCGTTGCTATAGATATGATATAAAAATCGGCACCTATGGTTTATTGTACTTTCCGAGGCACGGAGGCATTACAGGAGTCATTGTATGATTAGGGGATCAATTGATCCGCTAATGTTACAATGTAGGTACCTAAATCGCAAATATACTAAAATATAATTGAGTGATTTTGCCTTAACTAGGGTTGCCACCCTTTTTCAATGCTTAAATAGTTGAATGTTTTTGTCAAAACATTAGAAAAAATATAGTACTATTGGGAAATTGAAAAAACAAAATATCACACATTTAATTGCAATGTCTGGAATAACATCTGTAGGCGTGTCAACGACGCCTCTACATATTTATAACATATAGCAACAAATACTAAAATAAAATAAATATTTAAGGGGGGCTTCCATACAACAAACCTTTTATTTTTTGCTCGATATCAATAACGGCACCAGATAGGCACTTGAAAATAGTACGGAACCCTTCTTGCGCGAGTCCGACTCGCGCTTGGTTGGTTTATTTTGTATAATTGTCGCCACGTAACCATTTATATATGGCAGCCTCTATAACTGCTCTACATTCGACCTAATATAGTACTTAACGTTACTCACTTGTATTCAAATTGTAATGCATGTAGTTAATAAATATAATAATACAATTAAATTAAAAAAATTAAAAAACCTTCTGCGAAAAAATAAAAGTTACCATTTAAAAAGTAAAAAATAATAACTATTGTCCAGCCGCCAAATTCAATCGAGTGACACCTTTATAATTTTTGAATTATAGAAATTGATGGATGGAATGATAAGGTTTGTTAACTGAAAAGGCACTAGAATGTCGTGAGACGTAAATATCGTAAATATAGAATGGGTTCTATATTTACGATTTTTGATTATTCATTATTCGCGCCACAATTACGGAACTTATATCCCGCGAATAAAGAACTATACTGTATACGTTCTAACGTAATATAAAGTATATAAGTTTGATATTAAAATAAATATATTTTTTCAAGTCCTTATGTAGTAACAAATAAATATATGTAATTCGGTAATAACGTAAATAAAATGTATGACTTGTTAGTAAATTTAGTTTGTGAGCGCATCAATAGATGGCGTTGATAAAAAGATCTACAATTCGCAATCGTTTCGTTCCGTTGAAAGGGGTAGTCTGAGGAAAATATTTTGAGTCAACTTGGAAATTAGTGTACAATTTTTACGGTTATCACTACACAAGAAATAATATGCACATTATATACCTACATTGCTTAATAGCCGCTAAGTACTTCACAAACGTCTCAATATAGTATAGATAGGCGATAGTGGAGTATTAGCTAAATATGTATGGAAATGCAGCGATACTATAAAAATAATATATATGTTGCAGTCAAACTCTAAACTAGTCAAAAGTACTTTTAACTAGCAAAATCATTCAATACTAACCGGGTAAGTTTTTCGGGGTAAAATGTCTTACGCATCCCCTCGCTGGCGCAAGGTTCACTATTGCGTGATCCCTGCGTCAGCGAAGGGTATTTGGTACTCTCCCTCCAACGAATGCGCTGCGCTGTCGCAGAGAGGACATACCCACTAAAAAGCCCCCGGGTGTTCCTCCTTCTGCCATTTGGTGTGGGGGACCCAAGCACCGGTATAGTCCTTCGGGTATCCTCCCGGCAGAATTCTACTTAAACTCCCGCCCCGATAAAAGGCCGAGTTCCCCCCCCCCCTTGGTCCCTACGCGGCTGTTAAGCACCCGCGATGGGTACCGTCCTACTCTTACAGGGACGCCCGAACACTGCGGCCGACCTACTCATGACTGTGACCCTAGGGAGCAGAGTCATGTTCTCTGCTCCGCAGGGTCACCCCTAGTCAAAACTAACCTTACCTAAAACTTATTTTGACTGATTTTGCTAGTTAAAAGTACTTTTGACTGGTTAAGAGTTTTGACTGCAATATATATATCGAAATAAAGGACATCTATCTTTCACTTCAAGTGATAGATTGACGACGTCATCATCATCATCAGCCCGTATAACGTCCACTGTTGAACATGGGCCTCCTCTCGAGGGAGGGTATTTGCCTTAGACACCACGCTTGGCAGGCGGGTTGGTGACCGCATTATTATGATGTAACACACAAGGAATCGCTGCTGCCCGTTCCATGATATACGATTATTTTAGGTGATGTTATAACAATCGGGACCAACGGCTTTCTTTGCTTTCCGAGGCACGCAGGGCCAACCAACCAGGCCCGGAAAAAAATCTTAGAATTTACACAAAGATTTCCTGTCCAGCGTGGGGATCGAACCCACGACCTCCGAGATTTAAAGTGAGCCAAATACCACTACGCTACGGAGGTTGTCCTCGATAGACGATGCCCTCCTAATTTCCGGTAAATTGGTCCACCCATTTGAAAGCTATCACTCTTTTTGCATCAGGGGTTAAAAAAAGCCTTAGTATCTCTATAATTTAATGCATTTATGAGAATACTAGCCACACCCCGAGGCTTTCCCCATGTTGGACTGCTACTATGCCACAGTGGACTCTGTCATGATATTTTATCCATGTTATTACAGCTTAAAAACAACTTCCGTGCTAACTTTCAGCCAAATCCGTTCAACATTTTTTACGTGAAAGTGATAAACATCATCAATCCATATGAATATAATTTCTATCCATCTACAAAAACCTTTACGACTATACTGTATTAAATCTGTACTTTGTGATTTTTGGCCCGTAGGCAAGACATTTCATCGGCGCCTCTATTTTATACATAACTAGTAGGTACTAAGTAGTAAGAAAAAATATCATTGTAGTTGGCGTTACTACATGTGTGGTAAACGTTACTTCAATTTGGAGCTGGCATTTCTTTATTACGACTTGTAGTAGCCTCAAAAACAGTTACTGTCCAGCGTATATTCCCGCGCGTCCCTTTGTATCTTCGCGCCCCTAGGCACGTGCCTAGCCTTTATACAATCCGCAAATGCGTTTATCCAATATCCAGTTATGTTAATATAACGCCTGATCAAAAAAATAAAGCAATGTGTTTTTGCTGCATAGCAAAACTTACTTTCCTATAATATGAATAAAAAACAAATATTTTTGAACAAATTATTAGTAATACTAACGTCATTATACATATATAAGTCAGAATACAGATAAGTCAATTATTTATATTATATATATTAAATGAGAAAAGGCATAATTATAAGGTCAAATATACAGGATACAAAATGTTGTAAAGTTTTATTTAGAGTCAGAAGTCATTTCAATAAAATGATCATTAAAGAAAACAATGTATGCAGGATAATCATAGTTATAAAATAAGAATTAAAATATTAATAGTCTTAGATACTACACCCCGCATGAGTTATAAGGTTGTAAATTAAGTGTGTTGCGACGCAGCCATGCCACAGTCAATTTCGTAATTTATAGACGTATCAATTAGTTAAATGTTCCTAAATTGTTCTTGCAGTACCAATGATTAGGTTAAATGTACCACAAATATATCTTGTTAAAAATGAACTTTGACATTTCGTTGAGGTAATATGTACCTCAATGCCTTGTTATTGTTTAATTGTTTACATACTATCATTGCTATTTTAGTTCTACAGGCGCTTAGTGCAAATTCTTATTTGAAATATTTTTTCTCTTGGTATATTTCATTGAAAAATATAAAGTACACAAAAGGAACATTTATTTGATTTATATTTTAGAACATTCTGAGCATCTTACCAGAAAATATACACGTGGCCGGGCTGCAAAGAATACGGTACTGCCCGGCCACAAACAGAACATCAAATGTAGCAAATTTATTATTTGCTCTTTAAAACATATGTAACGAAAATATTTCTTAACATATGTTATTGCACCCTATTAGCAACTCACACTTACGCGATATTGCAGTACGTATACCGACGTTATATCATGTGTCCATCTAGAGCATTGGTTCCCAACATTTAAGCACTGAAAGACCATTTTATAAATATTACTCTCTTTACGGACCACCTGCTTTGTGTAATCACACTAAAATGAACACTATTGGAATAAATAAATATTTTTTAGGCAGCTTCAGGCTTCTTCTGCTTTCAGGGACCACTGATCTAGATGTTGTCGATTTATGCTAAACTGAAGCTGCCACCTCTTATGGCGGTTTGTATTCAAGTTTAATAATGTAATACAACAACAAAAAAATTCACAAACAGATATAAATTTAAATTCAGATTTTGTCAGCTGACTAAGGAACACTAGCAGGTCAGCTGACTAAGGAAAACTAGAAGGCGTAGACAAGTGACTTCTTAAATATTTTCGACTGAATAGAATCGGTAGCCTCGTGAGTTTAATTTTGGAATTGATAATTTAACAATAGCGAATATTATAAAGCGATCGTTTAGAACTAGTCATTTTGGCTAGCCCTAAAACAGTTCCAGTATTTTACTTCAGCATCAGTATACCTACCTTACCCAGTATTTTTGATGATTTCAAAATAAATCAAACTTGATAAATCAAGTATTGATAGTTCATTGTGACTCGATATTACAGAATATAATTAATCTAATGCCCCGCCGCGCGCCGTTATACTTGTGTTGGGTCACTACTCTGTCCCAGTTAGTGGTAGCGTAAATTTTTATAGCTTAGGTACTTTTTTCTTTTTTTTAAAGATTTTTGGCAGAGTTTTTGTAGTCTATTAGTAGGTATTCTTAGTAACGCATCGTGCTTAGCTTAAATGCTTGTGTTACGATTGGGTTCACGTCGGTAGTGCAATGGGTGGGGATCGAACCGGCGACCACAAGAGCACTTGTGCTCTTGTGTTCGCCGAAGATTAAAATATAGAAGAAGAACTTGTTCTTCTTCTATATTTTAATCAACTTAAAAAAGATGATTGTGCAAAATGTCAGTCAAATCGGATCCGCTATTTTTGCATAAATGAGTAACAAACTTCCATATAGATTTTTGAGTTTATTTTATTAGTAGAATTAACAATATCATTGTTAAATACATGATATAGAAGTACATGAATAAAATAAACCTACCGCAATATTTACATGCTAAAATATATTATTAAAAAGACCTTGACAATTTAAATGGCTCCAACCATTCATCAAAACATTTGTTTGCTTAGTTGTTTAAACTAAAATATAATTCCAAAAGAAAATCACAGATTAGAATTGTTAAATGTTTCGATAATTATTTTTAAAACCACGAAATCCTAGCCAAAAGTAGTAAAGACTAGCTAACAAGCTATCAAATAATAAGCCGGTTTTTTGTTAATTAGTGACAGTAACATATAAAAAATAAAAAAAGGGTTGAGCTTCGATTTCTACACTCGTTTCACGCCACAGTACGGCATTTTAGTAACCAAATATTGAAGCTTGTTTTAACATCCAGCACCTGGCGCTGCGCCAGAACAACTGACAAGGTAAGGCATAGTTTTGGTACGCCTGTGTGCATTTGCTATATATGTATGTACACGCCAAGGCAGAGTTTCACCGGCTTCAGTGCGTTACTCGCACCGTTACGTCTTTACTTATAGTTTTGTCTGAGAATTTGTCATTCTGTTCATCAGAAACATAATGTCTGATTTAAACATTATAAATTAAAGAATTAACAGATTGCTATCGTTGTATAATACGTATAAATATTTATTCGATAATAGGTATTGTTAAAACCTAAGGGCTCACACGGTCAAACAATGTCAAAGTTATCAAATTTATAGCTATAATTACAATAAACCTTGGTTCCATACTTTGTAAAAAACATTTTATCATATTATTTACATTCACGTGTAAAATTTTAATAGTAGGTAGGTATAACGCTGATGCCATATTGCGCATATGCGTTTCTCGAGCGTGTGTCACACTACACGGATGACGGCGGCGGTAGGGTCGGGACCGCGAGGGCAGGGTCGGGAACGCGGGGTAGGGTCGGGAACGTGGGGGTAGGGTCGGGAACGCAGGGGTCGTTCGCGTCGTACATACGCTCGAGTACCGCATCCCAAGCCAAAATAGGGACAGTCTAAATATAAAAAAAATCTGGAGAGAAATGACTTAACGATATCACCATGACTTCGATAAAAATGTCTTCATAACTCCTTTTCGATTCTATTTATTTTCTTTGTTATTGTTACTGCATTAATTAAGCTACATTAACTTAATAAATTGCCATATTTAAAAATATTTTTGCGTCTAGATTCTATGAATTATAATAGGTAAATACTAGAAAAAATATCACAATTACGTTATAAAAATATAAACTAAAGTTAAGTAAAACATTTAACTATATGTAATAAAACATAAAATATTCGCTATTTTTATACGACAAGCGACTTTGCCACTGCAAGTAATTAATAGTAAATAATCGATGTTTTGTAACAAGTAAATGCTCTAACCCAGGGGTCTCCAAACTAAGGCCCGCGGGCCAAATCCGGCCCGCCAGTGCCAACAATCCGGCCCGCCAGTGCCAACAATCCGGCCCGCCAGTGCCAACAATCCGGCCCGCGACAGCTTAAGACAGTTAAGACTAGTGTTATCAATCTGGACCGCGACACCCAATATCTTATTGTTGTTACTATTGCTGTGATAATTTGATAAAGAAAACACACAATGATAACTACTCGGTCGCACACTTTGCGACTAGTCTAGAAATAAGAGTATAGTTAAGCATAGAAAAATTAAAGCTGTTTTGGCTTTGGCCCTTCTAACATACTGAAAAAAACGTTATGGCCCTCGCGCGTCAAAGTTTAGAGGCCCTTAGAAGAAGCCCTAGAGAAAGTGAGTATAGGTTAGAACCTATACTCACTTTAAAATACAACTATATATATATAACATTAGTCCTGTTTTTGAAAGCAAAGTGTGGAAGCGGCTCTATCACATAATTTTGCGCATTTTTTCTTATTATAACTTTGTCTATAGAAGTTCAAAAACAGCAGAAGAATGACGCCGGTATTGCAAGAGACAAAGATGGCGACGCCTTTGGCTGGTGGACAATCCGACACTCTTACCGTGGCTACGTATTGACATATGATTGAGACAAATTGTATCTGAAAATAAAAAAAGCAATGTAAGGAGGAAAAACAAGCCTAAGGTAAGTTCCTAATTAAAATAATGCAAAATGCCCAAAATTGGATAGCTTCTAAGATATTAAAAATTATTATTAGTATTTATAATCTAATCACATCAAAATCAGGATCACCATATGAGTTTAAATGATAAATACGATAAATTCATTTTTAATCCAACCACATTATTCATACATTATGAATAGATAAAAAAGTGCTGGGTGTTTAATAATCGTGATTTTCTCGAACTGTTTTGTATTGTGACATTTAAACATGCATATATTAAAAAAAATATGACATTCAAATAAGAGCCACCTTAGAATAAGAGGCTTATCAAGTAATTACTATGACTTTCATAAAATGTCTTCGGTAGGCACTCAGCGGTTACATAAAAATATTAAGTGTTATTTTTAAGGTTATTAAGGTTACATACAATAGTATAGGATAACATATACATTCTCAACACCCAATGTTAGACAGGTTTCCACCAATGTAAATATTAATGGAAATGGCTTGGACCCTGTGGAAACCACTGTGTTCTTAGGTATCACCATTGACTCCAAACTGCAATGGGGACCACACATTGAGAAAATGTCAGGAAAATTAAGTTCTGCAGCATATGCTGTAAAAACAATTAGACGGCTCACTGATGTTGATACGGCTAGAATAGTTTATTTCAGTTACTTTCACAGCATTATGTCGTACGGGATTCTTCTTTGGGGTAACTGCGCGGATATAAATAGCATTTTCATATTGCAAAAAAGAGCCGTAAGGGCTATTTACAAACTGGGTCCCCGAGAAAGCTTGAGAGAAAAATTTAAAGAAATAAATATTCTAACCGTTGCATCACAATATATATATGAGAATGTGTTATATGTACATAAAAATATTGACTCATTTTGTAAAAAAAGCGACACACATAGTGTAAATACTAGATATAAGCATAATCTTGTGGCTCATGCTAGCCGTCTCCGCAAAATAAGTAACTCTTTTATGGGGCAATGTATACGGTTCTACAACAAACTTCCCAATAGTATAAGAGAATTGTCTATAAATAAGTTTAAAATGACTATTAAAGCCAAATTGTGCAGCAGGGCTTATTATAAACTTTCTGATTATCTTTGTGACAAAAATGCTTGGGATTAAATCGCTCTAATCTCAATGTAAAATAAAGTAAATTGTAATTAGGTTAATAAAATATTGTGATATAATATAATTTTTTAAAAAAAAGAGGGTTCTACTGAGTTTTTTGGCAGTGTTTCTCAGTAGTCGCCACGTCACACACTGCACGGTAGCCACTTAAACGTTCGGGCCTCTTTAGTTGCCCAATACACATATAGCGTTAAACGTTCGGGCCACTTTGGTTGCCTCTCCGACTTGTAACCTTTAAACGCGTTTTTATCTGTGGAACGTTTCTAAAAGCTTCATAAGTGTTACACTAGATGTCTCTATATTAAATAACGTGTCGAACCAATACAACACTTAGTATGTCACAGTAAGAATTTAAAAAGAAAAAAATTGTTTACATTAAGCGCGGTGTCAAGTGTCTCAAGTGGTTAGAAGTGCGGTGAGGTCCACTTTTGAAATGTGAGTTACGATTTGTTTATTCATCCAATGTGTTGAGTGTTATATGTTTTTAGAATCGTGAATGTTTATACTTTGAGTTCGTATAGCAATTTTAAACATCCGCAGTGTAATAGGATGTTTTTACATGTGTTAAAGTCGACAGACCAAAACTTAGCGCCTGAGTGTGCCGGTTTTTCGGTAAGTTTTTGTATGATATTATACATATTATAGTAAAATACGTCTTGTAATTAGATAAACAGGTCATTATTCATATTTAAGTAAACCTACGTAAAGTATTTCGACGAAAATAATTAGGATTTCACGTTTTTATATTTTCGTTCCCGCGATTTAGGTATGGGCAACCAAGGCCGTCCGTAACGGTTATAAAATAAGGGCGTTTACAAACGAAAAATCTTGAGTGTATTTTATATGATTTTTCGTTGCTGCTTTATTATTTTATTTGGCTAAACTCAGGAACTACTGGTTCGATTTCAAAAAATCTTTCAGTGTTGGATAGTCCATTTATCGAGGAAGGTTATAGGCGATATTTTATTTAAAAAAAAAATAGGAATCCGTACGATAATTGCAATTTTGTAACCCAAGGTGTAAAATCGATAACCTATTTATGCGTGCGCTGCAAAAACTATTGACAATAGAACAAAATGATGTACTACGGGTTTGTAGGTCTTATTAAGATCTACAAAAAACTCCGCGAGAGCACATATCTAACTATCATAGTTTAGTCACAATAACCGCTTTTATGTTAATAAAAAATATTAAATCGTCTTAAGAAAGAAACTACGTAAAATATGTATCGTAATATTAATCCTTATCCAAATTAATCATTAAGTTATCAAGGGTATTTATGTAGAAGTAAAATACTTTTTGTTTTATTCCAATCGGACATTTAGTTTAGATATTATCACGAGTATAATAACGCCTACCTACAAAATAACATTATAAAAAAAAAAAAAAAGTTTATATTATTTTATATTACTTATTTAAGAATTATAAAACATACCTACAATAATTGACTATCACCTAAATTTAGAATAAAAATAATATATTTTAAAACAAATCCTAAAGTCGTGTGTAAAATCCTTAGGCGGGCGGCCATCTTGCCGTAATTTCGTTATCGGAGACGAAATCTAGGTCGATCTAGTTTACTTCAGGAACGCGTTTTTTATTTTGGTTTAATGGGCTACACTGTTCATTTTAAGTAATAAGATATTGGTGTCAAAAAAAAGCTTATTTAATCTAGTTTAATTATTATTAAAAAACATTGCGAATAATTAAAAAATGATTCGTTAAAACTTGTTAAAAGAAATATTTTGCGTAAATTTAACCCGTACCTATTGTTAAGTTAATTATTTTTTTGTGAATAGCAGATTAATTGTTGAACTTTAATTAGTACATATTTTGATTCCTTAATAATTCAGCTTGATACTGGTAGGTTTTACTTTGCTATAGCTGCAATAGTTTGCTAGTAAATACACTTCGAATCAGTAACGGCGCGAACGCTCGACGCGGTTCGCTTCGCGGTTCGCGCTCGGACGTTCAAGGGGTAGGCGGCTGTCATCGCCCGGACGTTCAAGTGGGTAGGGAAAAAATATGACGATTCCAAACAAATGTAACCATTTTTACGGAATAAATGAATTTTGAATTTGAATTTGAATTGAACATAGGTCAATTTATTAAGGTTATTTTATTTTATTATTACTGTAATAATAACAATGGCCAATACTTTATAAAACCCCTCAAGAAAAAAGACAATTTTATCGAAGTTATAGTCATATCGTTACGTGATTAGCTTCCAGGGATGGCGAACCTTTCTGCATCAACATGCCATCTTTCCATAATAAAGTCTTTATTAAACACTAGCTGCGCCCCGCGGGTTTACCAGCGTTACTATGCTCCATTGGGTCGGAGCGTAATGTTTTGTAGCCTATATGTTAATTTAGCGTATAACCTATCCCGGTGCAAAATTCCAGCCAATTCCGTTCAGTAGCTTTGGCGTGAAAGAGTATTTACGCTTTCCTAACGCCCCGCTGCAGCGTATTTGCGCGCTGGCGCATGGCGTTGAGATATGTGGGACTCTCCATAGCGTGGTATGCTAACTCATACCACAAGGAAAAGACTCTACACCACTATAATCCCCCCAACACTCCTAATATATATCCTATAAGCAATCCGGCGCGGCCATCCCTGCCCTAGTGTTATGTGACATTAAAAGTACACCAATTAAAAGTAGATTACTTTTAATCCTAAAAAGAATGAGAGATTCCTATTGACTACACCCTTTTAACGCCCATGCATAAAACACGGTATTCAATTCAATAAAATAAAAAGATAAAGATAACTTACCAACTGTAACTTGGTCATATATTTCTTCCAAGTCAAATATTTAGCCATATGTGGTCCCAAAGCGGACAGTCCATAGTAGGAGTACATGAAAACATGGACCAAAGAGTTTAGAAACCCAATGAAGATCAGGGTATGTGAGGGCCAGTATTTCAACATCACCCATGTACCAATCACCATCACCGTATGATGATAAAGATGGAGGAAAGTAATCTGGCTATTTTTCTTTCGGAGGACGAAGAAGACTGTATCCAACAGTTCTGTCAGTTTTGCAGCAAAGTAGAGGTATGTGTCGAAAAGGATCTGCAATGGATAAAAAATACTTCATATATTTCTCTAATAATCGTACGAAGGGGTTGAACAGATGACCTGGCAAAGGCCCCCGCTTCAGGCAGCTTCCAACTGTAGTAACTGGAAATCTATGAGGGAGACCAATGTCCAGCAGTAAGCATATTTCGGCTGAAATGATGATGATGATGATTTCTGTAATAGATACCTACGTCGTATGAAAGTAACGTTAGTCCCTCATTTCAACATACGATTGGTTCCATGTTCGACCGGGGACAACCGGGGACAAAAAAATACACATAGGTATGTTTTTAAATAATAATAGCATCAGAGAATTGGACAAAAATTGCCATTTATATAGTATATATAAAAAATAACAACGGTCTAGCTATCATGTGATATGAGATACAGCCTGATGACAGACAGACAGACGGAGAGCGGAGTCTCAAGCAATAAGTCCCCGTTTTTACAGTTTGGGTACGAAATCCTTAAAAGAAACTGTCATTTAATTTAGATATAATTTTGGAATGTCAATCTGCGTATTTTTGAAAAAGTAACCTGAATGGGAAACGAACTCAAAACATAGGATCTACGAAATAACTACCATTAATAGTTAGTTTAACAGGAGAGGTAATTTAGTTGTAAATAAATACCTTTATATAAAACTGTAAGCATATGCACCAGTCATTTTATAAATTAGTCCTTACTGTGTCGTTACAGGATATAAAAAAAAAACATCCTGTTAATATTATGACAAAAACCATTAGTAATGATCCAATCATTAGCTCAACCTAACCCGGATGCCGTTGGTAACTATTAATGAAAATATAATGTTTAATATAATGACTTTACACATATAAGTAATAACGTATGCATATCGTGATTTACGGGGGAACATTCATAATGATTTTAATAATTAAATGGATCTAAATCCTATCTATTAACATGTGAATACCTACTTTGACAGTTCTTAAAGAGATTTACCGTGTAAGGAATGTCACGGTGCCCCGAAATCCCTGACTTTTCTTACAATGTAGCTTTTGTTAGGTCTGTTACGTAGCTATTTTATGTGATTTATTTTATAAAAATTAGATTATTTTTAATTAATATCCTGATTCTATTCAAACCGTTTTTTACTAAATTTCAAAATTGAGATTAATAAATTTATACCACCGGCAGGACTCGAACCTGCATCTTAGGCGTAGCCCCTAATGCCTTGACCAATTCGGCTACGGTGGACCCCAACCAATTATCGATATAATTATCAATCTCTTTTATAACACATCTCTAAGGGTTATTAATGTTAGTGCCATCTATCGGTAATGATCAACATTACTTCGACAAAATCTCCAAAGTTGCATTTGGAATTAAATATTTAAACGATGACACCGCCCGTATTTACATTCAGTATTTTACTGTTAGATGCACTATTGTTGATGAATTAGCCATATATGATGAAGTAATAATAGTAATTTCGATTTCTCGATATCAACTTTTAAGGGAACTTTGAACTTGGATCCCTTTAGAGGGTAGTTGTTGAAGAATCAAATCTTAGTCGTTAGCCTTTGTTACAATACTTATTTATGTGCCAAATTTCGACGAATTCATACAAAGAAGATCAAATTTTAAAACTGCATTCATAACCAACAACAGCGTTGAAAATTACTTTACTTATAGTCTAGATCTAGATTCTAGACTTTTTTTTACAAAAACACAACAAATGAAATCGGACTAGGCGTTAAGGAGTAAAACATTTTAACATTTATCCTCTCTTCCAAGGGAATTATGCACTGATATAAAATGAGATAAAATATTTGTAAAATCCTACTCCATAGGTCTAACAATAATCATACCAAGCTTTATGGGTCACTAAGTCACTACTCGAGTTGCCAACTGAAAACCAGCGCTAGGTATCGCCTAGCCTATGCTGAGGTGGCGACTTTTTTGGCAGAACATGCAAGGCGTCGTATTGTTTTGTACATTTAGCTAAATGTTCTATGTAATATCTTGTGTGTTGTGCTGAATTATATGTATTTTCTTTCTTTCTTCTTTATAAAATCTATTCAGTAGTTTTAAAGTGATGCGCGTTCGAAGAATATTTTATAATACATGTAGATAGATATATATATTAAATGTATAGATAAGGTATTTTATAAAGGTACTTACCCTACTTCGTGATCTGTCTTCATTCATATAACATGTTTTAGGCACCAAGCCCATATGAAATAAATCTTCGATGAACTGTAAAGGAATGAGGAAAATAACATAATAATATATTAACATACTGAAATTTAACACCTCTGCAAAATATTGTCTTGCAAACATAATAAAAGGCTTGTAGACGTATGTTTAATATAAAATATTGGTAAGTTACAAACAAGATTCGGTCATGAATTTAAACCATTCAATTTCCCGTAGGAACTTAGTTATAAATATAGCATTTTTAACTTCTGGATTATTTAGCTTTCTAATGGTGAAATGAAAAGCAAACGAATAAAAATACTCCTTAGTTACAAAAAGAAAAAAAATATGCACGTTTCAAAATGTATGCTTATTTCTTTCGATACTGATACTGATGGAAAATTGTTGCCAGTTATTAGAAAAGACAACCTCCGTAGCTTAGCGGTAGAAGCCTTGCTTTGAGTCTAGGGGTCGTGGGTTCGATCCCCAAACCGGACAAAAAATCTTTGTGTAAACTCTAAGACTTCTTTCCGGGTCTGGTTGGTTGAGGGAATACCCTCCGTGCCTCGGAAAGCACGTTAAGCCGTTGGTCCCGATTGTTATAACATCATCTATAGCAAGCGTTTACCAAGGAACGGGCAGCAGCGTTTCCCGGTGTATTACAACCAACCCGCGTGATAAGCGTGGTGACTATGGCAAAAACCCTCCCTCGGGAGGAGGCCCATGTTCAGCAGTGGATGTTGTACGGGCTGATGAAGATGATGATGATGATTAAAAAAGACTTAAAAATCACAGCGTATTTCGTAAAAACACATTTGTATTGTTTCCACTGAAGCGTTGCTGTGGATTCTTATCATAAACACATGTTTTGATATCGCCTGTTGCCTTTCTAATAGATATTTATTAACAACTAGCTGACCGTTGTCCTGTCTTAACCAAAACTCTATTTTCAATTAAAAACTTTAATATCATATAATTCATTAGAAAATTGAATAAGGAAGTTAAAATATTCCTAAATTTTATAATTATCCACGCTATTTCATCATTTTTTTCTTTCATAAGACCTTCTCCTGACAAACATATCAAACATTCGCCTTTCTCGCGTGATGCTGTGACCAACAAAGATATGGATTCATTTTTATATAAATAGATATGATAAATATAATTATAATCATTAATGCGGAAACATATTGTTAGAACACCTGACGCGACGTCGCGTCGGGTGTTCATAGTGTGATTCTGGTCTATAGAAAACAATACATTTGATTTGACTAAACACGCGTCGCGTTTTGTCAGGTCGCGTCGCGTTTCAACAATATGTTTCCGCCTTTTGTCATTCTATACATGATATTTAAAAATGAATCCCTATTTCCCTTGGTCACGGCATCACGCGTGAACGGCGAGGTCGATTTAGCTAATTCATTTTTTGTTGTGTTTGTTATTGTCAGGAGAATATTCTTATTAAAGAAAAAAAATTGAAAATTGCGGGGATAATTAGAAATATTAAGAATACTTTACCACCATATGAGATTTTCTAAAGTAACTTTAGCGTTTTTGACAATAATTTTTTTTTTATTGTAATCTTATAGCGTTTGACATACCATTGTCAGAATGCGTGCTGCTCTTAGTGCACATCACGGTTAGTTCAGTACTATCACGCCTAATGTTAAAAGTTCAATTTAATTTAGAGTTTTAGCTAAGATAGGACAGCGTCTGTCGGGTCAGCTAGTTTAGTAATAAAAATGTCTCAAAGCTCTAAAAAAGAATTTGCGCAATTGTGTTTGCATAAGTATATGTAAACTTATTTATTTATAAAACTTTGGTGTTTTATTCTGTTACTATATATATACAGGTTACAGTGACAACATTAATAGCACAATGACAAGCGTGTCAAGTTTAGAAATTAGGCTGACCCCACATTAGGCGTGTGCGTTCCTCGAGCGTGTGTCACATACGGACGTCAGTGAATGTACCGTGTGAGTGGGACGGGAACATAAAGCTCTCGCGTTTTACTATTATTTTATCTATGAGCCTTAATACTACTGAATAAAGTATAGTTTTGTATGACCTAACAATCTAACTGTCACTGTGCCTTCATGATGTGGACTTCAGTAAATTATATAAGTGGAGTTAGGTAAAACGAAGTATATAGCTTACCCTAATAACTAAATACGCCGACAACGCAACTTGCACGGCGTTGTAGATTAGAAGAGTGTGTGTCAGTTTATATCCCTCTCTCTTTCTCAGGAATACTGGACCTATCTTTAACACGAAGACTAGGTAAACTGCCAAGATTGTCAATACTGGACCGAGGGAGGCCATGAATGGAAACTCGTCGATTTCTTCATCTGAAAAAGAAATGATAAAAATAATGAAACGTAATTTTTTTACTAAAAACAATGTCACTACAACGCACCAATATCATATGACAATGGTGGTTTTATCCTCCAGTCTTAATTTTGATCTTCTACACATAGACAGACATAAGACAGCTGGTAGCTATAGTGCCCAAATTTGTACTCAACCTTATCAGCACTCCCTTAATCAGAATTTAAAAAAATAGCTCTGATATCTACAAAGTTTATGCAATCGAAAACCGAAAGATCGGATCGCTTGTTTCAAAGAAGAATCAGCCAATGAATGCCCGTCATGATGCCGCGCCCACTTGATCACGTGACAAATGTGAAGTCATATTTGTCACGTGATTTGCGTTAGCGAGTTTCTGCTAGCGATCAGCGATTAAAGAGGCATTTTGTCTAGCCCTTAGGAACGGAATAAAATGGAGCCAAATACCGGGTCCAGAAATTTCCACATTCCGCAGTCTATTGAGGGGTTCCCATTTTTCTCAACAGTTGCTTTGGGATGAGCTCTTGTAGCTGGTAAGTTCTCATCTCGTGGTAGACTTATTTTGGGATGGTAGATCCCAAAGAAGAACGGAATCCGTCCAACCACAACAGTAATAGCGGAAATGGTTTCCCCATCAGATAATAGTGCTATTCCTTCTTGAATATCTCATCAAGTCTATTAGCACTATGTCTCTAAAATCAGGTTTTATTTTATAAATTTCCAGTTTTTTTTTTAAATAAATTTACTTACATTTGCTTTTATTAAGATCCCAGCTAGGATTTTTCTGTATCAATCCTATAACAGTGTTCATTTTAGTTATAACCGACGACGTCACTTTTACACCTGTAAATAAAATTATATTAATTAAATAACAAATCGATAGCGGACTCGCTTCATTTATTTATATTGAACAAAAGCACAGATGTTATTAAGGTTTTCGCGTGTCAATGCAAAAAGATCATGAATAATAATTATAATTTATAATTGTTAGTTAAATTTATGCAGATGGCTTTCATATACCTTAAATAAAGTGGGTATATAAATCAAGTTAGCATATAGACTTAGCAAATAGGAAGCTATAACATAATAATGGGGAAAATTTACAATCTCAACAAATGAACCTCGTTCATTGACCAATTTTTTCAAGACTGGAGCTCGTATTTATTTCCAGTGAAGTACAACGAATGTTCGTCAAAAAAAAAGACAATTATTAGTAAAATGATAAGTAGCAATAAAAACGATAAAGCAATAATTAGATTGCTTTATCTTTATAAAACGAACGGATGACAGAAATACATTTTGGTAAGACGATTTTTCTAGAAGTATTTTAAACAGTGACTCAATAATAAATATTTAATTTGGTTGTGTACAGACGATAGCTGTCAACGACCTTTTTCGGACGGATATTAATGTTATCTACGTGGCTTTTGCCATTTTATTAGGCATAAGGCTGAGCCCACATTGGGCGTGCTGATTCTCCGAGTAGGTATGTGAAATATGATCAATCGGCGACAGAAACTTGTGGTAGGTTTGGGAGCTCGGCGCTTGTTGAGGTCAGCCTAAAGGCAAGTTGATCTCCAGCGTTATTTAATGGTTTAAAAACTACAAACTTATCAGGCTACGCAAGAGGACGACACCTGTGGGATGTGAACCTCGGGTCACGGCGGTCACTGGTGATTTGTGCCTTTAAGCTTTTAAAGGGAGTTTTGTGCAACTGTGGGAGTTTTGTGCAACTTGGGAGTTTTGTGTCTAAGAATGCATCGAAACGTTACTATCAACGACCATTTTTCAAATTAAAAAAAAAAGTAACACAAATGATTAAAAATACCTTTCAAAACAAATTCCTAAAATACCAAACAGGGATCAACAAAAACACAACTAACAATATCAAAGAATACACGTCACAAACACAAATTATCTATAACTAAAGTGCTAATGAACTCAAAATTGTTTAATCCAAATGCCAGCACAACAGCCACTATTAGAGTAATGCAAAGTTATGTCGTTTGGAATTTGTTAATTATAATTAAGTAATTGGATAATGTTGCGTTACAAGTCTCCCTAATATACTAATGATTTGGTTTTTTCGATCAAAGTTAAATCTATACAAATAAATAAAAATGAAGTGTTAGTTTGTTATAGACAAATAACCCCCAAATGTTATGTTTGCAATGGCAAAATAGCAGGTTTTATTTAGATTGAAAATGTGGGTAAGGATATTTATTTATTTATTGGATTTCCAACAGAGAATGCACCTTTTTTTTTGTCCGGAGGAAGTGCCTCCGCCGTCGCTGCAGCGTATTCGAGCCCTGGCGGTGGGATATGTGGGACTCGCCCTCTCCATAGCGTGGTATGCTAACCCATACCACGAGTAGAGGACGCTACAATAGCAGATTCGCAATCTTTTTTTTTAAACATTCAGCGAATGTGTTGGCTGCCAGTACTGACTCTATTGAGCAGTTGACCTTAAATATTGATAACTTGGAATATGTTCCAAATTCTTTAAATTAGATATTAGGATAATAGAGTTGAACTCTGGCAATGTAGTTACTGGTAATGCAATAGAAACCAGTATTAGTATAAGCAGTAAAGGAAAAAATAATTATCTGATATCCCCATCTACTGTATCTATTGTCAAAATATGTATAAATCTGGTGCATCAAAATATTCAGGGTATGATAGGAAAGGAGTTAGAATTGGAAATGTTTATGAACTGTAACAATATTGACATTTTATGCATAACTGAATCTTGGCTCAGAAGCCACCAGGTCATTTTCAGCTCCAATAACCACCATATTGTGAGCTCTTTCAATAGGGACCGATTGATCAGAGGTGGCTCTTTAATAATACCTAAGAAATGTCTGAAATCTAAAGAAAGGAATGATATAGTGAGCCTCTCTGTTGAAAGAGAATTAGAGATAGCATGTGTTAAACTGGAGCAAGTCATAGTTATGAGTGTTTACAAGCCTCCATGTGCGCTTAATGATGCTTTTTTTAAAATTATGGAGGATGCCTTATTTAAAATTACCAATAGCCATAAAACAGTTGTAATTTGTGGAGACTTTAATTTAAATATACTAGAAAATAATTCAGTGTCACTTAACTTTTTAAACATATAGGGGTACCACAGGGTTCTATCCTGGGACCGTTCCTGTTCCTTGTATATATAAATGACTTGCCTTACCACATAGGGAATGACCATGAGATTGTATTGTTTGCCGATGATACTTCTTTGACTTTTAAAATTAGTAGAAAATTGATCAACTATGACGACGTAAACAATGCTCTCTCGAAAGTCGTGCATTGGTTAAATGTAAACAATCTCGTTCTAAATGAGAAAAAAACCAAACTTATAAAATTTTCAACCCCAAATGTCAGACAGGTCGCAACCAATTTATTAATTAACGGAACGAGATGTGAGCCAGAGGAGTCAACCGTTTTTCTTGGTATAACTGTCGACTCTTAATTACAATGGGGACCACATATAAAAATACTATCCGGAAAACTTAGTTCTGCGGCATACGCAGTTAAAACAATAAGACGGCTCATGTAGATACGGCCAGACTAGTGTATTTTAGTTATTTTCATCGTATTATATCATATGAAATTCTTCTATGGGGAAACTGTGCGGACATTGATACCATATTTGTGCTGCAGAAACGCGCTGTTAGAGCCATATATAAGCTTGGACCGCGGGTTTCCCTACGGGAGAAGTTCAAAGAAATTAAAATTCTTACTTGCTTGCAAGTTTAACCGCATGTGGTCGGCTAGACCTAGGTTTAGCCGGCTAATCTTAAGTTTATGTTCACACCTACCTTTAGCCGTAACATATATACCCTTTCCGTTACACCTTGTATACGCGCATCACTTGAGAACGATTTGTCAGATTTGGCTAATTTGTGTTCATAATCATTAGCAGAAGGTATATAATCTATACTCGAAACAGTAGGAAAAATCTACGAGCATTTTAATGACGGGCAACATCAGACTCTAATATCAATGATGATGTCGATATAAAAATAGGTAGGTACGTTATGCTTGTGTTTTGCAAAGGCATTTTTTTTTTTTTTAATAAATAGCCAACTCCCGCACTAGGGAAAAAAAATCCCTGTGTCGCGGGGGACTTTACAAACATTCATTTCACGGACACACAGAACACCCAGACTCAGAACAACTATTTGTGGTTCACACAAATAATTGTCCCGGGTGGGAATCGAACCCAGAACACCAGGTCTCAGAGGCAACTATCGTAACCACTGAGCCACTGGTGCAGTCCAATTTTAATTTGACCTTAACAGTACAAAGGACAGCATGAAGATTAGCTAGTGCAAAATCGAGACAGACATACGTTCAAGTGTGCCAATTGACCTACTTTTGTGGTGCCATTTTTCAAGCCCGGGTGCTGTAGCTACCCCTTTTTTCTATAACAAAGCTAGCAAAAATATATAATATTACAGAAAATTACCCAAAGTTTTTCTTCTAAACAGCAGTTTATACGTTTCGACGTTCACAAACTTTAAAATGTTTTAATAAATATTGACATTCATGATTGTTTTTAAATAGTCGAGCAATAAAATGATTTAAGTATTCAAAATTATAAATATTAAACATCAACAAATAACACAAATCAAGGATTTGATTACTAACTTCATTGCTTGATAGATGAATGACAGGTAATTTATTCTAATACATTAATTTACCTAGAAGAGAATTCATAAAGAAGTATTTATTAGATAACGTTTGTAAACTTTAAGTTTTCTTGAATTTCTATAACATATCTTTTGCTTCTAGTTTTTCATTTCATTTCGATGACGAAAAACAACAAGCAGGGATCGTTTTTTTGATACTTTCAGGATTCCGCTGTCCATGTGTCTGTCGCTGTATCTCATGAACCGTGATGGCTAGACAGTTGAAAATGTCATACATGATTTACCTATGTCTTTTGGAGCTATAAAAAAATATTAAAAACAGAATAAAATCAACTTTTAGGAAACTCTAATACAACAAACGATACATTTTTGCTGTTTTTTGCTCGATATTTAAACGGCAACAAGTATACGAGTGAAATCTTCACAGAATGTTTTGATTTATATTCATTTTGATTATTAATACCTTCATAGTGTTGTATAGATACTCTCACTTGGCTAGTTTTTTAGGCTTTTGGAATGTCTAACAGTGACGGAGAATAATTCTGTTAAAAAAAACTTATATGAAAATGATTTTCGTTAGGTGAATTGGTGGTATGGTGTGCATACATTTACAAAACAAAAAATCTAATCACAAAAAATATATAAGACAAGGACGTTTCCATAAAAAAACGGTACATAGCAAAACAACAGTCAATTTTAATACAACATCTATCAAAAAGTATAATTTTAATATTAAAATTATACTTTTTTATCATTTTAACAGTAAAAATAATATATTCTGCTATTATTTATTTGTTAATAAGATTGTCAAAACATAACTCGAGAACTACTAGAACTACGAGAACTAACTGAATATTATTATCATTACATCTAATGATAAAATAACTTAGTATAAAAAGAACATCATAATATTTTCTTATTTTGCCGTTCTTAACTTTCCGATGCCCTCGAAGACCTAAAGTCTGAGTGGCCAGTGAACTATAAAGTAGAGCGACATTAGTACAAAATTCCTGTAAAAACTAAGTGATAATTTTTGATAAAGCATCATAGCACGAGGGGTTAACAATAATATTAGTAGACTGTAAAAATGTCCTAGAAATAATTTAAAAAAAAAACCGCCGGGTATTAGCCTATAAAACTCTACCCGTACCTATGTTTTTGAAGGATAATGTAGCATTCTAATGGTGAAAGAATTATCGAAATCCGTTCACTAGTTTTTGAGTTTATTTGGAACAAACATACAAAAATATGAAAATACAAACTTTATAATATTAGTATAGATATAAATATATATACAAATGAATCCCTTTATCCCTTGGTCACGGCATCAAGCGTGGCTGGACTGATTACGCTAATCCTTTTTTTTGTGTTTGTTATTATCAGGAGAAGGTTCTTATGTATGAAAAAATTTAGAAAATTACGCGGAAACTCAAAAAAATTAAGAATACTTAACAAACATATTACATTTTATAATGTAACATTAGCGCTTTTAACAATAAAAACTTTTGTAAAGTAATCTTATGCCACGTAACAGTGATGTTCAGAGCTATCACGCATAATATTAAAAGTTAAATTTAAATAGAGTTTTAGTTTAGGCGTCTGTCAGGTCAGCTTGATATATAATAATATTTGCATGTATTTTCCTAGTGACTGATTTAAGACCGTGGAGTTGCCATAATAGGTTGAAATTGTCCGCGAATAATTAAAATTTATTGCAGGTAAATTATACTGTGAAAATCTTTGTATTGAAAAGTTACAATATAAAAGAAACCTAACTTTGTGCCTGTGTACGTACTTACGTTTAATATTGTATTTTATTGCTTAAGAGTTTCTTACAATATGGAATTCATAATTTGTTATGTTGTTATTTTATATAATAACAAAGAGTGCGTGCCCGTCGTCGACCATTAAAACAAGATATTTCCCATAGATTTTGTATATTTTTCTTTTATACGTATGTTAGAAAAATCCTTGTAATTGCAACCACTCTTTGAGCGAATCGATCAATTTGTTAAACCTTTTTTCAAGTAATAGATTCGTTTTTCAACTATCTATATCTAACAATTATTCTAACATGACTTACTTTGGATATCTAGTGTTCCCAAAATGTTGCCATGTTGAATAGCAATTTTTATTTTTTGGGTAAAGTAAAGATACACCAGCACTCTGTGATAACGTCACATTATTAAGAGCCGCAGCGAGTTCTTTATGAAAATGAAAACGTTTATTGATAATGAAGACGAATCGATCGTGCTTATTATAAGTCAAATACAATGATAATGACAAAAAGGAATCTTAATTAATTAAATAATTTCAACAACAATCTTTTTAAATAGAGTATACCAATGTTGTTATGGAATGTGATAGTCGCTTATCTATATATATAAAAGAAAGTCGTGTTTGTTACAACACTTATAACTCGAGAACGGCTGGACCGATTGCCATGGTTTTTGATTTGTTGGATTGTTTCCGTCCCGAATAGCAGAATACATTTTAAAAACAAAAGAAAGTCGTGTTAGTTACACTATTTATAACTCAAGAACGGCTGAACCGATTTGGCTGAAAATTGGTAGGGAGGTAGCTAAGAACTGGGAGAAGGACATAGGATACTTTTGGGTAGGGGTAGGGTAGGGTAGGGTAGGGTAGGGTAGGGTAGGGGTAGGGTAGGGGTAGGGTAGGGGTAGGGTAGGGGTAGGGTAGGGGTAGGGTAGGGGTAGGGTAGGGGTAGGGAAGGGGTTTGGTAGGGGTAGGGTAGGGGTAGGGTAGGGGTAGGGTAGGGTAGGGGTAGGGTAGGGTAGGTGTAGGGTAGGGGTAGGGGTAGGGTAGGGGTAGGTGTAGGGTAGGGGTAGGGGTAGGGTAGGGGTAGGGTAGGAGTAGGGTAGAGTTATGGTAGGGGTAGGGTAGGGCAGGGGTAGGGTATAAAAGTCCACCCGTGCGAAGCCAGGGCGGGCCGCTAGTTATAAATATATATAAGATCAACCAGCGCAGTCTGGGATCGGGTATGAAGCATGTAACGCGTCGCGAGCCTCGCCTCGTGAAGACGACCTGTCCTAGCTTAGTCTTTCTCTATCTACCTACGGTGTAGAAACACTTAACTTTTTAAAGTTTTTGATTAATCATTTTGTATATTGTTTAATCATTTTAAGTATCTAGGTCAATGATCCCCATACATCGATATGTAGGTAATCGTAACAGGAATTAAGAAAACTATGATAATTTCAAGTAGGTATCAAGTATAGGGAGCGCTCCCCAAGATTTACATATATATAGAGAGAGATTATTTATCAAATTCGTTTATGTTTACCTGAATTTCAAGTAATATGTACGTTTTTATTTTTATAACTACCCGATTATTTGTAAAAATACAAATGTAATACTTGTTATTCAGGTTCTACACGGGTGACGCTACGCTTTCCCGTGGAAACATTGATTTAAAATAAAGCCTATGAAACCCATAAATAATGTGGCCATTTACTGGTGTATGCAAAATCGGTTCAGCACCAGAGATTACCTCTACAACCTCACGAACAATTTACAAACTTTTTATAATATACTAGCGACCCGTCCCGTTGTTGCACGGGTGTAATACTGATGTATTATACATATAATACATCAGTATTACACCCTTCCTCTCGAATCACTCAATCTATTCGGTTGCGTAGTTCTAAACATCTAAGCATACATAGGTACAGAAAGACAGCGAGAAGCGACTTTGTTTTATATTATGTGGTGAAGCATAGATGTGAACAAACATGTAAATACTGAATTAACCTCTTTTATTTTTTATTTATAATTATCATTTCAAGATATAAGTATATTTGCAATACTCAACGACCTCTTTCTGGTATAAATTTACAAAACATGACAAGTATCTCTTACACTTTTTCACTAAATAATATATTTATTATACGTGTATACGTAAAGAATTTATTTATTTCTTATTAGTTGATAACCTTTTTTTTCTTGTCCGAGGGAAAATGCATTTTCGCATTCCCACCGATGTGATGTGATGATGAAACATGATACAATTAATGCTAAAATGACGGCTTATATTTCCGAAAAAAGAACCTTCCGATGCCCTCGTAGACCTGCAGGCCGAGAGGCCCGCGGACTGTAACTTAGAGGGACAGTTGCACAAAACTACCCTAAAAAATAAAAGTCATAATCCCTCAATCCCCCCACCAGCGACCACCAGAGATCCAAGTCCTACAGTGGACGCCCTCTTGCGCTGGTTGCTTAGTTTGTATTAACGCGAAAGTGTGTAAGTATGGATAAATGGTTGGATGGATGTTTGTTACTCTTTCACGCAAAAACTACTGAATGGACTTGACTGAAAGTTTGCACGCGTATAGTTTATATTCTGGATTAACATATAGGCTACAAAATATCACGCTACGACCCACTGGAGCAGAGTGACGCGGGTAGAACCGCGGGGCGCAGCTAGTAGTTTATAAATCATTGAATAAGGCTGGAGCTTTGCTCGCCTTTATGCCCGGTGAAATAGCAAAAGCCTCGAGGCTAACTACACAAAAGTGAATATACCTACCTATTTTCGAAGCATTATTTTTAATTAATGAGTAATTCTACCTTATATTCTTACGTAACTTACATTATTATTATTTTCACGTACCGATAGGTCTTAAGTAATTGTCAATATTGATTTTTATTATAACGAATTCAATTAGGTATCGATTATCTTCATTAATATGAAATACTAAATTCCGCGCGCCGTTTCACCCGTTAATTTAATTCGGTTCCCGTTGGAACTCCAGAATAAAAAACCTTTCGCCTTCTTTAATAAATGGGCTATCTAGCACTGAAAGAATTTTTCAAATAGGTCAGTTCCTGAGATTATCGAGTTCCAGCAAACAAACAAACTTTCATTTCATTCACTTTCAGCCCATGAGGAAAACCACTTGAAGCACTTTGCACAATTTTTTAACACAACATTAAAAGTTAAAAAATTAAAACATAACACAATATATTTTTACAAAAAACACAAATATATTTGTAACATATACTTACAACGATATATTCACTATTATTTATTATTATTTGCTTCACTATTAAACTTAAATATTTTATTTTTAAGTTACAGTTAAACAATTTTAAAGGACCGATACGTCGACGAGTGCTAGCCTAAGTGTGATCAATATCTACTATCCACAACAATAAAACACTGATGTGCAGAATTATTCATACAGCTCTCGTGGGAATTCGTTAGACAAATGCTAATTCGCGAGTTGACAGCGCCTATGTATACTTATACTTAATATTTATTCATCGGAACAATATTAAAACAATACAAATTTGCACGCACAATTTACATTATTTTATCCGTGGGCTGTGTGGGGCACGTGATTACTATACATTATCGTTTATTTTACAAAGGAAAGGTACGGTGATTGCTTTAACTTCCCATACAAACGATTTTTTTTAACACAGTTATATTTTTTTTAAGGTTACTAGCAGAGTTTTGCAGTCTTTATATATTATTCTTGTTAACCCCTAGTGCTAAGCTAAAATGCTTGTGTTACGAGTAGGTTCACGTCGGTAGTGCAATGGGTGGGGTTCGACCCGGTGACCTCAAGATCACAAGTCCGAAGCCCTGGCCATTAGGATACGGCCGCTTTTATTTATCCACATTATAAAGAAGGAAGATTTGTATGTTAGTTAGTTATGTAGGTATGTTTTTTATGAATAAACTCAAACACTACTATTGCGTTATCTAGGATTAACATAAATTTCCCGCCAGCTACCGCCCTGAGCCGAGATCTAAGTCCCACGAGGGACGCCCAAGTGCGCCGGCGCAGGTTACTTAGTTTGTAGTTTTTAAACCATTTATTAAGGCTAAAGCTCTGCTCGCCTTTATACCCGAAGTAGCAGTCTTCTGGCTACACATCTGGCTAACTACATAAGGTCATCCAAACAAAATAAGTTTAATATTTTTTTATAGGTATTAAAAATTAATACTCCGAGATAAAATTGTTTTTGTTGAAGTTGGAAATGTTCAAGATAGTTTCACAATTTTTTTGTTTATTACCAGTTTTTAAGCTATTTTCCATACAAATCTGTCAAAAATTACATTTATAATAATCGATTATTTTTTTACCGAGAATCTACAGTATTGGCCTATCTTTTACAAAAAATAGGTACTATTATTGTCCCAGCCAGTAGCATGAGTAGCATGTTTGTAAGTCGCTAATTACAGAAATGATTTAATCACAGTATGCTTTTATAAGAACGTGACACGAAGGAGTTAGTTATCTTGTTCATGCGAATCTCAGTAACGGCTGGTCGTCGATTTTGACGGGTCTTTAACTGGTAGATAGCTAATTGTATAAGGTATAATAAAGGCTTATATACTTTTAATTTTATGTATCTGTTTGTTTGTCGGTATTCCACCTTATCTCCAAAACGTTAGTAATGATTCAAACGGGACTTCCCTTGTAGAAAACTAATATTATAAGAAGTGACTCAGGGTTTTTCCTCGAGAGGTTTTCCTCCGGGCAGAATTTGCTACAGGCCCCGCGCTGGCTTAATCCGACATAGA
This sequence comes from Nycteola revayana, assembly GCA_947037095.2. Classification (NCBI taxonomy): domain Eukaryota; kingdom Metazoa; phylum Arthropoda; class Insecta; order Lepidoptera; family Nolidae; genus Nycteola; species Nycteola revayana. The sequence continues at coordinate 14,291,130 of OX344840.2, forward strand.
CTTGATTGCATGATAAAAAAAAATAAAAAAAATAACGTAAACCTATTACAGGCACTTGCAAATATTCAAAACAATAATTTAGTATTTAGTATTATTATCTGTAAATAAAATAAAAAAGTTTTTATTCACGTAAACCTATTACAGGTATTTGTAAATAGTCAAAACATATTTTGGCTTATTTTTGATTTACTGTGTTAAATTAATTAATTTTATTTGATTATCGCTAATTATAATAATAATATATTGCTACTATAATTATCATACTTTATAAATTTTTAAATTAAACAAGTATTTAAGTTATTGTTTTAATTATATATCACTATAATATACAGAATGCATAGTTAATAGAAATCTCTACTCCCAGACATCACGTTTCGCCGAAAAATTCAATGATAGAAAACATTGTTCGTCGATAGCTCGGTCCATAGAAGAATTTTAGACAGAAGTCTCTTTTTATATATGTTACGGCTAATAGCCGAAGTGCGGCTACACCTAGTTTTAGCCGGCTACAACTTGGTGCAGCCGACAACTTGCGGTTAAACTTAGGTCAACCTTAATAAGTTCCTATAAGTTCCTCTAAGTTAACTCTAAATTAAACAATACCTATGCAAGGGACAAAAAGGTGTTGGGGTGGTTAAAAAAAAAATAACCTAAACCTAAACCAATGGAGTCGAACAGGGACTTATAAACGCATGTGGCCGACTGCACCTAGTTATAGCCGGCTAAAACTAGGTGTAGCCGCACTTCGGCTATTAGCCGTAACATATATAAACTTCATTTATAGAAACCACTGATCCCAGATATATTGGTTAATTATGTTGAAATTAAATATTATAAGTTCGTGACGGTTGTGGTTTTGCGTTTGTTGTTACTGTGATTACGTATTATACTACGTCAATAAAGAGTGATGTGACATCGGTTAAACATATAAAGCTAATATTTTGCGGTTATAGTACTATTATTTATGCACTGTGTGTCAATGTCAATGTTTACATTTTTTCCTGTAATCTAATCTAAGTTTTACTTTGAGTATCATCATCATCAGCCCGTACAACGTCCACTGCTAAACAATGGCCTACTAATGAGGGAGGGTTTTTGCCATAGTCACCACGCACTTGGCAGGTGGGTTGGTGACCGCAGTATCATATTGTAACATACAAGGAAACGCTGCTGCCCGTTCTCTGGTCATGAAAAACTCATCACTCGAGGGTCGTGAGGACATATGTTAAAGTAATAAAATACATCTGTAAAGGAATACATTTTTTAAATTCTTTATTAAATTTACGTTAATGGCGCCTGAATTTATGTAATGGCAATTGACTTCAAATATATTAACCAAAAACGTAGAATTTTCGCTATAAGAGATAAGATTCAAATCACTGCAACAAGAATGATGTGGTTGAATGACCGCAGTTTTTTTTTATTACATTTATCATTGAAATTATTCATAAATAAAGAAATATTCTTAGGAGTTGTATTAGAATACAATGGTAAAATCGGTCAAGTTCTTTATGATATCCCAAAAGGAGGTCGCGGAGCGGGAAAGGGGATAAAAGCCCTCCACAGACGGCAGGCTGAGACCGCTTACAGTCGCTTACCGACCTAGACTCGACCTTGAGGAGTAAGGAACATGAGCTCTTCTACCTTAGAGATCAAGCTATAAAAAGATGCTGTGAACGGGGCCATTAGCCTAAGAGATCCAGTGGAGTAGCCGCAGGTTCCACCAGATGTAATGCGTCCAACAGGACCTTCATTTATTGGCCAAATTGCATGCCATTGTCCTACCAAACTCGTAGAGAGTGTTAGATGTAATAGATAAAAATAACGTAACGTTTTTTTCTTGTATTAAATGTATAACGTCATTTATGTGTAACGTGGTATAAACCTGAAGATTAGCTTATCCGCAATAAATTATAATTACGAATGTTTTGTGGGTTTTCAATTTATATAATTTATTGTGAACCGTTTCGTATGAAAATATGGAAGAGCTGAATAAATATAATATATTTTGTTTAATTGTATCTGAAACGTTTGCTGCTAACAAGTAACAGTTAGAATAATGACTAAAAATTCAACACGTGATAATTTTAAAAAAATTGGATTTTTCATAATTATCACTACAAATATAAAACAAAGTCACTTCCCTTTGTCTGTTTTAATGTATGCTTAGATCTTGAAACGTCAAGTGCCACACAGTCAGTGTGGCCCAGGAGATCCCGCGGCGCCATATTGGCCGCGGGTGCCGTCGGGGAGCCGGATTGCTTCGTGCGTACCCGGCCCCCGCCAACGATGGATCGGTTGTGTGTCCGGGGGGTTCTAGTGGTATAGGGTTCTCTCCTCGTGGCATGAGTTAGCATACTACCGCTATGAAGAGGGCGAGTCCCAAATATCCCGCCGCCAGCGCGCGGATACGCTGCTGCGGCGACGAATGAGACGAATGCGTAAATGCATTTTAAACCGGACAAAAAAAAATTTACTTTGATGATTTCTATCACCATAGCAATAAATACTACCAAAGTGAAGATACTATTAACTCAAATGAATAGTTGAAGCTTAATAAAGTCATATAGTTCATTTTTTTATTATTCCTCTTGCTTCTTGTAATAGATAACTCTATTATATTATTGCGTTCTTGAAATAATGAATATATTCCGCAATTAGGTATTAACATACACTTGAACTTGTCAAAATCACAATGTTACACTATTATTTTTATTCTATGAATTAAACTAGATAACTAACAGGTAAAAGTGCACCCTTAAGGGTTTAGGACCACGACTCAGTGGTACCACTGATCTCTAAGTGAGATTTAAGAACATAAGAGGAAGTGATCACTGGAACGGCCTTCTTCAGGCGTTGAATCACAGGGCAGCGGTAGGGGCGCAACGCGGTCCTCGCCGGCGAAATCCTACCGTAGCTAACCTGCAACCTTTCACTAACTATATTGGTAGACGACCCGGAAAAGACAGGAAGAAAGAAAGAAAAGTAAGAAGTATGCAGCATAAAGTATGATGTGAAAGGAAGTGTCACAAAAATAGCATGTACACTACTCAGTCTTTTTTTTGTCCCGTTTAGATTCATCAGACTACTACAGTGTATCATTACAATAATGCAGTTTTGTGGTGCTATGATTTATTTTACAGTGTTGTGTGGTGAAGTTCTTTATACTAATAATAAATAAAACCATAAGTATCGTCTTAACATTCATATTATATTCTTATATCTTATCTTATTCTTAATTAAATTCATATTCTTTAACCATATTGACATTTTTACACATGAATAAAAATGGGATCGTCTTTTTCTAAACTCTGAGAAAAACTGGGTATAAATTCAAAGGATTTTTTAAAATGAATAACAAGGCACAGTCATTTTACATCATTTGTTTTTTAATATCATTTCAACTTATTTACAGAACGATCGCTTTGTGTGACGAGTAGCATGTAAAACCAGATAATTTTTATTACATATTTAAGTTATGAGTGTCGTATAATCGTACCTACAATCAATATTCTTATGAACTGTTAGAGCGGTTTCGCACTACGTACGATCCGAATCCGATCCGAACCCGTGAAAGTATTGGTTTAGAAATTTGGAAAGAAATCGGATGACGGATCTCGGATCTAGTGCGTAAATTACCATAGAAATAGTTCTACGGCTACTACGGACCATATTTTTCACGGGTTTGGATCGGATTCGGATCGGACGTAGTGCGAAACCACTCTTAGAATTCATGAAAAATGTAATTGTGAGATTTTGTAAACAATAGACAAACTAAACATCAACACTCATACTTTTGGCTTCTATATATAATAAGTTGTATACAAAGAAAAAAAACACATTGCAGTCAAATCATTTGATGAAAGATTAGATGACATGTCTTGCTAAAAAAGTTTTTATCTTTCCTCTAACCTAACATTCCCGATTGATTCGATACACCAGCTTGATACAATTATTATTATTATATTTAAAAGAAATTACAGTTGATGGGGATATTATGTTATCATTGTAATTTATATAACTATCCCATTGCAATTTATATGTACATTAATTCTTTCTTATGATTTATTGTCTTAGACTCTTATATACAGAATGTGGAATAACTTCCAATGAGTCAAATAGTGCAAATTTTTTATTTAGCTGATTGATAAAAGCAGTATTTTTTTTAAATTTACAAAAATAATAATTCGTCATCATCATCATCATCTGCTGTCCGTTCTCTGGTATTTCTTTTTATATTATTCCATTATTATTTCTATAGATGATACTATAAGAATTGGAACCAACGGCTTAATGTCTTTTTTCGAAGCATGGACTACTATTAATAACTTTATTCAGTTCAATTAGTATTTATAATAGTATTTCTTCGCTGTGTTGTTACTTTAAATCTTGGTCATCACAATTTTATTTTAACTGTCCAATCAATTAAAATCATGATCTCAATTACCATCCTTATATACATTTTATTCATCATTTGCTTATCCACCAGTATTTACTTGTATACATATCTATAACTATAACTCTTTATGAAAACCATTTCTCACTCCTCCATTTCTACTTTTTTCGTGTTCTCCTTTAATTTTATTTGGCTTACTTTTATTGGAGTAAGAATTGATGTAAAATTGACTGAATAGGCAAAAGAATAAAGTTGTATTCATGATAATAGTAAAACATAGTGGATATGAAGGTCTACATTCCGAGGTTATGTAAGTCATAATGAAGTGAACCATTATCAGGCTAAACTGCACCTGTAAAAGATTAAAATTCAATTAAATTAAGTTATTCAAAACAATTGTTACAAGTCATATTTTCAAGTCAATAGGTACGTAATAATGTAAAATTTCACATAACAATTGCTATACAATGTTGTTAACGATTTATCAATTATCAGTTTATAGAGGTATGCTAATTCATTGATATTGTCATAAATTTGATGTTAAAGTCATTAAATTCATGGTCAATTCGCCAAGCTTGTTTTGGCCAAGTTTTCGAATTAGTCTTGTTTTGTATCCTTTGCTAGATGTTGCATATTTAATTTTATCCGGTGGCCGATTCTACATCATCGGCTGCGGCTTTTCAGCATGCAAGTGGGAATGGCATTTTTATCACGGCTCCAACAGCCCTACGTGATTTTGTCGTGGCAGACAGTTTAAACGCTCTCCGTCGAGCCTGAAGCTGTCTGGCTAAACCGACCTGCAACAGAAGAGCGAGCCGCCACGACCTTCCGCACCTATGCAGGCTCAAAATACACTCTAGGAGTTGAATAGACAACTTGGAGTCGAGTTTTTGTTTTTATCACTATTATAAATCGTAGCACAAATATGAAGAGAGGTGATAAGGTGTGTATGGAGAAATTGATATCTACGCGGATAAATTCGCAAGCAACAGGAGGTTCAAATAGTGGTGCAAACTAAAATTTTGCCATCTTAATGGGGTGCTAAATGAAATTATTCCAAATAATTATTGCTCTTAATAAACGTCATGTTTAACTAAGTTATGCGGAAACTTTCAACTGCCAAAGGAAATTCTGTCATCTTAAAAGTTGAAATTTTAAATATAATGCTATATACAATTATGCAAAACTAATTCTCTATATTATTTAGTCTAATTTGAGCACTTTGGTTATATAGGAAACGTATAACCTAATACTTACCAATTGCATTCCTGTAATATACTTCTTCCACCACAAATATTTCGCCAAGCCTGGGAATGCCGACAGTCCATAGTATGTATACATGACCATATGAACCAGAGAGTTGATGTTCCGTATAAATATACTATTATACGTGGGCTCATACTTAAGTATACCCCAACTGGCAACTATCATTACTGCATGGTGATAAACATGAAGAAAAGTTACTTGGCTATCTTTTTTGCGAAGAATAAAGAATACTGTGTCCAAAAGTTCACTAATTTTCGCCAAAAAGTAGAAGTACATCATCTTTGAAATCTGAAATGAATATCATTTGTATATAAGTTTCACTTTTTAACTAAAAATGGTGGCTGTAAGTCATGATTTCTAATATAATATGGACCATAATGGCAGTATACAAAAAACTATGTTAACTACCATAGTTTGTTCTGCTAACCAATGACTGCATCATAAGAATTGTTGGATAGCAAAAAATTTCATGTCATCCTGTAACCGGAAATTTTCGGTAAGTCTGCTTTGCAATTTCTATTTTCTCCATTAATATAAATTGCAAAGCAGACTTGCCTAAATTCCATTCATATGATATTTCTTACATATGATAAAATTGTATTTATTTCATTCACGATGATCGTTCATGTCCATTCAAGGTATGAAAAAACAAAATCATGTTGATTTATACATTACTTAAAATACTATTTACTAAAACAAAAGTAATAACAATAGGACGCCTTTTAAATACTACTAGATGTATGGTTGTACCTAGAAGTGACGTCACACGAAATTTCAACGCGCTGTATCTTCGTCATTTTTTGTTTGAGGAAAGAAAAAAAAAAAAACTTAGTATAAATAGATTTTTTTATTCTTCATGCTGGTGGAAGAAAATCTATGACAGAACATTTTTTATAAAAAAATAAGTTATAATAATAATAATAATAACATTTATTTCAGAATCAAGTTCCATATCTTGTTAGTAACAGTATAAAAAGCCTTACATCTAGTATTAGTAAATAAATAAACTAATCTTACGGGTAATTAAATAAATTTAAAACTAAGTACATCCGCTAGAGACTTTCCCATCCTAATCTACTTCACTGCATGGAGTCGTATCCAGCGTCCTAAAATCGGAGAGTCAAAGCTGTCTGCCAACGTCCTCAGGATAGTGTTGGGGCTGGCGCGGAACCGATATAATAAAGATGCGCATCTCTTGCGCATGACGGTTAAAAAGCTGTCAACATTTGCGTCGGCAAACATACCGGACGCGCTGCAAAAACGCGGCAGCCCCAACAACACCCGGAAAGCGTTGTTGTATTGGATGCGCAGGTCGCTATATGCCTTCTGCGTAAAGTTCACCAACAGGCTGCACGTGTAAAAGGATTGGCAGAAGGCTTTAAAAAGCGTTACTTTAACTCGTGCAGTACAATGGGCGAACCTACGGGCCAACATACAGCATCGGACAGCCAGCGACCTGCGCTCCCTTTCCACATCTAAATTATCTTTAAGGTCTTCACTCACCCAGTGGCCCAAGTACTTAAATTTAGTAACTCTTTTTAATGGTATGCCGTCTAGTAAGAGATGATAAGTGGTACCTTAGAGTAGCTTTTATTACCAGCTTTGAAAACCATCAGTTCACTCTTGAGTGCATTGTACTTGAGCCCGTGAGCCCTCGCATAGGATTCACAAAGACTTAGCATCCTTCGCATTGCTCCAACCGAAGGACTCAGCAGCACCATATCGTCAGCGTAACTGATATTATTAATACAAGTGCCATCAATATGACATCCGATCCTGGTGCCGCTGAGCTCCTCAATCAGACTATTCATGTACAGGTTGAAGAGCACTGGGGAGGTTAAACCCCCTTGTCTTACCCCGCACTCCAATCTGTACTCTTCCGACAAAGAGTCCACCCACCTCACACGGTTCACTTGTTTTCCATACCAAAATTTAAATATGCCTATTACTTCCGTCGGTACCGAGGTTTCCCTAATTAATTTGTCCCACAATATATTGTATGGCACTAGGTCAAATGCCTTTGACAAGTCTAGGTAACACACAGCAAGAAATACATCAATATACGCCATTGATGTATTTCTTGCTGTGTAGTACTGAACAGTCTGCTTGAGGCATAAGATAGCACTTTCAGTGGACAATCCAGGCCTAAAGCCGAATTGAGCGTCATTGATTTTTAAGTGCTTGTCCAGCTGGCGTCCGAGCAGGCTGTCCAGAACTTTAGCAATTACAGTCGCGAGAGAAATTGGTCTATAATTTGACAACTTAGAAGAGTCACTGGTTTTGTTTTTAATAATTGGAACAACAATAGTACGCATTAATCTTTCCGGTAGATATGAATGGCATTAACATAAATTAAAAAACATAGAGTTTATTGTATTTATTATTAGTTATTTGATTTGTGTAAATAAAAATTGGAATGCATTTCCCATTTTTTCAAAACGTTTTATGCATATATGCTTTAGTTATCGTTCGCAGCCGGTTGTATTCTATTATAGCACTTTCTTGAGCTTTCATTTCTATGGTATATAGACTGATAAGATGTACTCCATTTAAATTGTCCTCCATTTCTTCACATTCATACAGAGTACAACGTAGGACTGTTTTTTTTATACACCATTATCTATCAGGATTACAAATATGAACTTTCGAGCGAACCGGGAAAGTGCCGTTCAGTCAAAAATAAATTATATCCATATAGCCTTTAGCTGTTATTAGGTAGGCATCCACTAAGATAAGATTTTCTAACTCAGCCAAGTGCGAATGCAGTCAAAGAAGAAACAATGTGTTAATGTTCAACAAAAATCCAAAAAATGGCATGCGTCATAGATTTCGTCAACACTTTATCACGTTGTATATACATAATTTTTGTATTTTTACCTTTTGTCGATTATCTTCAGATTCCAAAAGGCAGGTTTTAGCAACAAATCCATTAGGGAGCATTATTTGATTACACTGAAAAATATGAAATAATTTACGTTAAAGACATATCGATTTTTTATTAATTCACGGCTTCTAGCTCCTGTCGACCTATTTATTTTTCAAAAGCCTTTATCAAAATCTGTTTCAAATATCAACTCATAGCAATAATGTAGTGTAATCAACGACATAACGTGCTTTCTGATTCTTCTGGTTGGTTGGAAAACTACCAGTTTTTTCCATACAAAATCTGTCAACGTTTAAATTGATTCCTCTGTTTATTTTTTTTTAGCCACCGGTACAGTCAAAAGTCTATACCGTCACGGTGATCACGGCTTCGGTTCTTTTCAATTATTTATCAAACTCTCTGGTACTGCTGGAATTCACAAAAGGTGTAACCTAATAACAATAAAAAATATATATGTTTACACATACTTTTTAAATCATTATGTAAAATAAACAATGTTTATGAATATTTGTCGATGGTTTGCAGCGTTGTGATAATAATATTATCAGATTTTAAACTCTGATTTAATTTTAAAATACTTACCAAATAGAACAAATAACTTGATATAATAACTTGTGCGCCATTGTATAAGACAAGAATATTTTTCAAATCATACGGTTGCCGTTTCTTCATATGGTCAGGTCCTAGTTTTAGTACAACCAATAGGTACACCAAAGTAATTATGATTGTAGGAAATGGCGTACTCATTAAAAACCATTCATCGACAAAATCCACTGCAAAATAAACAAAAATTTTATAACTTCATCTTCATCATTAGTAAAATAAAGTAATTAAAAAATAAATATGTTATTGTACGTTAAGTTACTATCTATTTTTATGATTGAATGTAATTTTAATGCTAAATTACTAGCTAAGTAGTTATTTGATGAAAACGTTTGAGCATTGTATTTTTTTTCACCAGACTTATTAAAGTGGTTTAAAAACCACTTTTTCGCTAGATTTGCTTTTTCTATTAATGATCAAACCAAATAATAAGCCTAGCCCTATACATAGTAAGTTCACACGTCGTGTGTAAAATCATAAATATTAAAAAGTTGTAGTAGGTATTTACCTACTACAACTACTTTTTAATATTTATGATTTGACCTTAAGATCAGTTTGAGTTCAACTTTGGATTACTATCATGCATTTCTTATGTAGAAATGTACTGAACAATAATAAAAATAGATACATATTACTACTCAGTTTTATCAGTAAGTTTTATTATCTACATTTATAAAAACTAAAGAAACTATTTGTTTGTTACCATCGAATAGGTTCGAACTAGTGGGCTCATTACAACAAATTTTTCACCATTAGAAAGCTACTATATTTAGGATTATCTTAGGCTATATTTCATGGAGTTCTCACGGTAACAGGAACTAAGCGGGAGAAACCGTGCGGTAAAAACTATGTAGTATAAAATATTCATAATATTTTTAAGTGCGATTTTCAAAATTTGGATTCATAAAAACCTTGCAACGGCCCTTGCCAATGCGGCACGTTCCGCGAGTGCTGGTATTTACTTGGCAAAGCAAATAAGCATTTACATTACACATACACAACGGGATAACGCTACCAGTATTCTGGGAACCTTTCCAAGTAGGATATATTTAGAATAGATAATATTACACAGGTCAACAAAATTTTACTTTTTTCAAGATGCAGAACTTCTAATTAAATTTTTGTATCAATCAGTGTTAGTTACTTAAAATCTGAACAATAATTACAATACATATATATCACCTCACATTTTTGATATATTTGCTTGTAAATATATAAAAATATGCTGATTTAGCTATATTTGCAACTTTATTTAAAATAGTATAATATTGTTGTTCCTAAACTTAGATTGATAGTCCAACAACCGAAATTTTTAATATAGTTTACAAAAACTTTCTAAGATTTTCTAATGCAAAGATATTAAAGATCTTAAAGGTCTTTTTTTCTCATACATTTCAATAGAGTCATTTTTTATGGAGTTTTTACTGATGGCACTCAAATGTTAATATTTTCATAAAAGAACACTACAGCAACAAAATCATAAATGTTAATTGGAATTCAGAATAGCTACTTACAAAATAAGTCATTATACGATTTTACTAATAGACTTATTAGTCTATTTACCTATGTTTAAAAAAGGCTTAAATGCCAATGTTCTATTTTTTATTGTCAAATATCTCTAAACTTAGACGTGCCAGAATATTTTTAATGATGAAACAATATCCATCATTCTCTGAGATGACAAATAAATGTGTGTTTTTCTGTGCATCAAAAACTTTGTTGACCTGTGTTATTTAATGAGTCTGTTTTACTTCAAATAAGCTTCTTTAAGTTTTATATCTGGGTAAGGTTTATATTAGATCTTGTACAAGATAATATGAATGTAAGAGAAAAATTAAAAACAAAACTTACAGCTCCCTTTGTAGGTCAAGAAACAATTATTGTATTCCTTAGTATATTCATAGATATTATCAGACATTTTAACACCAATGCACTACACCACAATGTCGGTGGCAAATGATTGAAACAATCAGTAATCATTATTTATTTTTATTATGCTTAAGCAAAATCTTATGGTCGCACTATTCGCGGAAAAAGAAAATTTGATAGCTAAATTTAAACGTTTGAAGGGAGTTACGCACATTTTTCTTCTTTCGAACATTCTGAGTTCATTCCGTCAATACAAAAAGAAAAAACCAAAAAACGTGCTTCGATTTAAGATAGTTTTAAATTTTACCTTCAATATTAGCGGTAACGCTATCAAAGGGACTCCACCGCCGCATTAATAATGAATTTGTACAATGTTTATACAATGATGATTAATGTATTTAGCTAAGTTTGTTTATATAATTACAGGTATAGTTTATGGGTTTAATTCGGTATTTGATATTTTTCAGTACCATGACATCACAACAACATGTAGGTAACATCCTACTAATATTATAAACGCGAAAGTTTGTAAGTATGGACGGATGGATGGATGGATGTTTGTTACTCTTTCACGCCAAAACTACTATACCGAATTGGCTGAAATTTTACAACGGAATAGGTTATACGCTGGCTTAACATATAAGCTACAAAACATCTCGCTCCAACCCACTGGAGCAGAGTAACGCGGGTAAAACCGCGGGGCGTAGCTAGTTATTTATGAAGCTTATTTGTTCACTTATCTATAGTATAGAAGTGAAAACATAAGTCTTTCTTACTCCTCTTAATCTCTTTCTGATTAAATTCATTGCGGATCCTAAGGCAGTTTAACGTTTTCCCGGGATTTGGTGAGCCTCGATGCCCATAGCCATTTCCAGTGTGTGCCACTGTTGAACCTGGCTTACAGTAGTTGTAGTGGCGGGAGTGTGGGTGGGATTTTCACGTGGGTAAAATTGCGTGGAGGCAGCTATTAGTTATATTGTTACCATTAAACGTTAATATATTTTAATAAAAGATATCAGAAGAAATCAATGACAATGTTTGTTTGACGTGCCACCGGGCACTGTGGTTCATTTATAATCGTAGCTTACATCAAACTAAAAACATAACTGCCTTACATTAAGCAGTGGATGCAAGAGGCAGTCGGATGCTTCTTCGAATCTGCGGCACCATGGATCTTAGAGCATCTAAGATGATAATTAACCAACTGGTCTTACCGATGAGTTTCATTGAAATATTAAGGTGAGTATAAACTAGAGCATTTACTTGTAAAAAAACCTCAAACAATTTGCCCTTTTTACACAATATTCAACCTTACGGATGTCACAAATTGCGAATGATCGATGTTCTGTTACAAGTAAATGTTCCAGTCTATACTCACCTTTATGTATGATTAGTAAAACAGAATTGTATTTGATTAGGTTGTATTTTAATTGACCTAAGAATGCTCCCTATCTATTTTGTTTAATGTAAATAGTAGGATTTTTTGTCACTAGTTCTATTGCTTCAGAGTCAGCGAAGGCACTGACAGTTCTTCTTTAGGTACTTCACTTGTAATGAAGTAGAAGAAATTCAGAGGTCTCACAGGTTACTGTTGTTTGTTACTATTTTAATGGCTGTTAAAGCATAGTGATGCTTTAATGGCTGTTAAAGCAAGATTCGAGTATCTTTGAGCTGCTGCCTGTCCATCAGGTATTATATGTCCCTTAGTCGCTAATTTCTTAGCGACTAAGGGAATTTCTGCTACGTACCTCACGCCCAGCATGTATTGAGATACGTAACATTCCATACAAAGAAAAGGAAACATCATCAGACCTGACAACAATTATCACCAAAGTGGGAGCGACAATAGATGTGGAGATAGATAGCTCGCAAATCCGCGATATATACCGCTTACCGGGCAAACCGAACACAACTAGACCAATCGTAGCAGAGTTTACCAACGTGCACTTTAAGAACCATCTTATAACAGCAGTCCGTAGTTTCAACAAAAAGCACCCGGGTAATGATCGTCTAAACACCCAATGCATAGGCTTGTCAGGTGAGCGCCAACCAGTGTACATACCAGAATTCCTCCCACCTAACTCAAGGAAGCTTTTATATGCGGCAAGAGAGTATGCGAAACAACATAAGTTCGACTTTTGCTGGTCTACAAATGGGAATATATTCCTAAAGAAAGCGACAGGAGATAAGCAGATTTTGGTGAAAACTGAACAGACTCTTCGAGACCTTCATATACAAGTGAATCAATGACTCTGTTATATAAGTTTGAAAGTGATAATTAATAGATTTAATTCATATTATCTAATCGATGATGATGATGATGATACAAAATAATATATTAAAGTTTATAAACACTGGTTGGTATCCGTAAAATTTTCTGTAAAATATGCGTAAAATATTCTGTAAAATATCCGTAAAATATATTCATAAACACTGGCTGGTTTCCGTAAAATATTATGGAAACCTGACATGGTGCTTCGACGTTAGGGAGCCACAGTGTGGGATTTGACCTTAGTTGCGGTCGTCCTCGTTTGATTTTCGATTCTTAAAGGTTTAAGCATGATAAAGCATACTAAAAATCACCGCAATGATATTTAACTTACTTTCGAAGATATCGATTTTTTTTTTGTAAGTTCAGTGAACTTCATGAAAAATGTTTTTATTTATATTTCCCTAAAAAAGTAGAACCTCCCTTTGTTAAAAATATTCATCTATTGTCTGTTTAAAAAGTATTTATATGTGAAAATTTCAAGTCTCTAACTGTTCCAGAAACCGAACAATAATTATTTAGTGAATTAAAAAAAAAATCTTTATTAAATTATCTACACAATGGTAGCATTTTTTTTTTACCAACAAAATATAGTATAACAACGTACCTTTTGAATGTAGAAAATGTGATTTTTTATCTTGCGAGATCTTGGGGATACTGCGTTTCTATGTTTTTTTATTTTTTTATGGAAAATAGGGTTTTCAAGAAGTAAGTAAAATATTATATCGTTTTTTTTTTATAACATTAGATGCTTACGATTTGAAAATAAATAAAATTTACAAATTGCGTGTGAAATATTGCATGTTACAAACAGGAAGGCTACGTTGATTGACAACCCTAACATAAAAACTTTAAAAATTAATATTATCAAAGTCCTGTGTTTGTAGCATCTGTTTTTTTTTGTGCTAGTATCTATTACTATAAATGACATCATAGGACTAAAATTAATGCTACGGTGAAAAGATGTAGAAGAAAAAAAATAACGATATCAAGAAAAAAACGTTGCCAGGAAAAGCGGAATTATTTAAAGTTAAGTGGATATAGTGATGCTCTTAGTAGTTTCCCATCAAGCCATGAAAATTCAGCAAAAAAAAACAATATCAAGAACGAGTTAATTTTTCCCGATTTTGGATTTTTCTCGATTTTCTAAATTTCTCTTTAACTTTAATAGATAAAATCAGGGGAGTTTTAATAGGAGTTTTGTTTGAAATGTATCTCTAGAAAAAAATACATAAAACGAGGACGACCGCAACTAAGGTCAAATCCCACACTGTGGTACTAATGTAACAAATAAAATAAGAGGAAAAATATTAGTAGAACTTTATTAGTTTCTTAAAATTAACATTATTTGTACTATTGTTAATTGCATTTAAAGTACAAATCAAACCAAGCGAATTGAAATTGTATCATTATAAATAAACTTATCTTAAAATTAACAAAATAACATAGGAAAGTCAGAATATCTGGCACTTCTTAGTATTATTCTTAAATTCATAATCAATGAGGCTTTTCATACATGTGTAAATTCTTACGACGGAAAAATGTTATGGAAAATGAATATGGTCCCACATTATTTTAGCTTTCTGCTGGAATGCATTTCATGTCTTCGTGTAAAAAAAGGCTTCCGTTGTTTTATCGTGAGCAAAATTTTGCGAAATAACACTGAATTTAATTATCAAGATCTGCTTGCAAGAAACCCTTATTTCATTTCATGCTACTAATTATACCGTCGTATTGTAAACAAATTAAGGCAGAGCTTAATAAAAATCACATTGGTCAAATAAAATTGTCAGTTAAAACCTTAATGTATAAATGGACGGTCAAGCAATAGTAAGGTACAACATATAAAAATATACATTTCATAGCAATGTTAATTTCGTTTACCGGAAATTATATAAGTATGTTTAATTCTAGCATTTTAGTTCAAGCTGTTTTATTTTGTTTCTATATTAACTTATGTATGAAAGGTCTCAATTTTAAACTAAAATCCATCTTCATTTTAAAAGTGCACATTATACTTCACGTAATATATTTACAGCGAATGTTAACCTTAACATCTACATTAACAATTGTGCGGTTGGCAATTTGTTTTAAATTTAAAGCGTCTTCTCACTGGTACGATATTTCTTTAAATTCATAAATTTTGCATTAATAAGATCTACGATATGCTGTAATTTTAACTTCACATGAAAATTAACGGCTCTAATAAATGATATACCTAGCACCAATGGTGGTCCTTCCTTCGTCGAGAGAGTCCTAGTGAAGCAAATACTTAAGCGTACTTATCTAAGTTCCAAACTCCACAATAATCTTAGGATTTAACAATACCAATGTCATCACATACATCAGTCTCAATAGAACTGCTAGCTGTAGTCTTTTAGACGATCAATCATTTTTGTAATATCCTATCGAAGTCATATTCTACGCCGCAGACTGTTTTAGCCGTGCGTCTTGTAAGGAATAGATGACTATCTTTTCCACAATCACCACAATCTTTGTTAACATCATACGGAATTTCGTCAATCTTTGAATTATTTTTGCAATCATTACCATGTATCCCGTTTTCATTTTTCTTATTTACTCCATTTTTGTATATACCATTTGTATTGGCAGAATTATGTGCTTTCTCGAATTCCATTTTAAGTTCTTTGGCTGCAATTTTCTTTTTGTAGCTTTTTGAATAAAAGTTGAGGAAAAGAATTAAGAAGATTGTAATGTTGGAGCAGATAAAGTATGTGAATCCGGTCGCATATTGACACCGCGGGGAGAAGTGAGTAAAGGCGCAGTAGGTGAGCATTAGCACAAATTGTATCTGGAAAAGGCAAGTAACATATAAGAAAAATAAGGTATTGTGTTTTTTTTTTTCACAATATTAATTTGCTTTTTAATCATGTGTTTCTCTTTCTGTCCAGCCAATTTACTTTGATTCTTGATCTCCGAATCAGGTTTTGTAACATAACAAATTTTTGAGGAATTCGAAACAAAAAACTATAAGTCAACCTACCAATTGCAGCTTAGTAACATATTTCTTCCACCACAAGTATTTCTGGAACCTCGGGCCAAGACCGGATAGTAAATAGTAAGAGTACATGAAGATGTGGACTATAGAATTAAGAAGCGCCAGGATAGTTCCTTCTCCACCAGCTGCAAACTTCAAATAGCCCCAGGAATAAAGAGCCATGATCACATGGTGGTAGACATGGAGAAATGTCACCTGAAAATAAAAAAATTAGAATAATAAATATTAACACATTATTTTTTTCTGACAGTTAGATGTTGTATATTATGTTATAGCCACGAGACTTTTGCTATTTCATTCGCCGTAAAAGTTAGCAGTGGTTCTGCCTTATTGAATAGCTTAAAAATACAAAATAAGCAAATTGCACAGTAGGGCCGCCCCGTGTTGCTTATATCTGGGCTTAGGGCGGTTTAAGAGGTAATAAGAAATCATGACTTAGATTCTTAGACGAATTTTGTGCGCCTTGCACTAAAGTCACTGCTTGAATTTCGTATCAATGAAGGCATGGGAAGGTTATTTGCAAACAAGAGTTCGGGCAAGGAGGTAAATGTGCATTCGCGGGTGCAATCTTCTTAGGCCCCAGTATACCCATTTGGAAGTATTAAGAACATTAGAATTGAACTCAACACCAGTTTCTGTTCACAGTGGGTAACGAGGTTTGTGAAGTGCTAATAAAATGTATGAGAAAAATCAAAAGACCTCTTTTCAGGTATGTTTCAGAAGGCTTGGTAAACTCGTTTGTGAAATTATGTACGTTGTTTAGTCTCATCGTAGTCTCATCTGAATTAAACTAATTATGTAAAATGACAATTTTAATATATTCTTACCTGTTTATCTTTTTTTCGAAGTACAAAAAAGACCGTGTCCAGTAGTTCTGTGAATTTTGCAAAGAAGTACCACCAGCCCAAGTCT
Organism: Nycteola revayana; assembly: GCA_947037095.2. Taxonomy (NCBI): domain Eukaryota; kingdom Metazoa; phylum Arthropoda; class Insecta; order Lepidoptera; family Nolidae; genus Nycteola; species Nycteola revayana. The sequence goes on from OX344840.2 coordinate 14,308,348, forward strand.
AATAACTGTAAATTGAAAGAAATACAAATAACAAATATAAAAAATGTTGGTTTGGCCTGTTTAAGATATGATTATGTAAATACATTTCTAAAATATGCTGCCTTAGGAATTTAACGTACGATTTCTATGGCCAAAGAAGAAGACAATACGGTTATATGAAAAAAAAAAATCAATTTGTTTATGTGCTAATATAAATAAGTGTTGATTTTTTTAAATCAAGGTTCTGGCATTAACTTGCATTAAAATGTTTTCCTGTTATATTTTCTATCTGACGATTGTAAAATCGGCCTTAAATATATCAAAATATATTACTAAAAAACAATAACATTCATTCAATAACAATAAGGATATTGTTTTTTTTTTATTCATAGTGATTCATTATATGTCAGTTAGGTATAAGAACATTTTACTATTATTATTATTTTAAGTTTTTTAAATAATAGGGATGCTATTATTAATCCTGATACAGTTTACATCAATAGCCATAAACTAATTAATAATCTTATTAGTGAATCATGCTAGTTTTTATTCATTATCTTCAGAACACATTTTTACTTGACACACAATTCACGGAAACAAAACATTTCTTACAAATAATAAAAGAATAAAACGGATAGGAATGGAACCCAGAATACCAGTCAATAAAAAAAAACATCTTACCGTTGCATTTTGCGTATTGGACGGATAGCGACACCCGGCATAAATGATGCCATCTCTAAAAAGGTTTAGCTTCGAAACCTGAAAATAAGAATTCGTTACACAATTGATCTGACACATAGCATGAAACGGATTATATTTAAGCTTATTAGTGCAGGCAGGTGCAACCGCATGCCGTGGTGAGGGAATTGAGTCCACTGACTGGTTTAGGGAAATTAAAAAATACGTTTTTCAAGTACAATAGCAATACACCAGGGAACGGACAGCAGTGTTTCCCTGTATGTTGTCACATAATACTGCAATCACTAACCCGCCTGCTAAACGTGGTGACCATGGAAAAAACTTTCCGAGCAGGTTAGCACTGAACTTCAAATGGGCTGATGATGATAACAAATATATCTTTCATCGTACTTTCAATAATAATTCGTATACAAAATTATATTAAACTTTTGTATTGGAAACCCATCACCATATTGTAGTCGGCACTTCACAATAACTATATGAAACATTTCATATAGTTATTAGGCAGTGCCGTGACTGAACGTTGTAAATCTTTTAACTTGAATGAAATACCTATAATACAATAATAACATTTGTTTCGACCTTTTAATGTACTTCATGAAACAGTAATTGATGAAATGTTATAGATAGAGTTATAAATGCTGTCTGATCATATCTTTCCGTATTTATAAAATTACTCAGTTTACTTATTTTTATAAGTAGTTGCATGCCAATTTGTGAATATACCTATATTTCACTATTAATTTATATATGTATTATTATGAAATATGTGTTGTTTTATCTGTTAATAAAAATTGTTTGGAGGGTTTATGCTATACTGTCGCTTTTTTATTGGACGGTCTTTTATTATTTATTTAAAAACTTCAGCACTATAAAAGTACATAGGTGGACTTAACGCCAGAAGCATTCTCTACCAGTCTACCATAGGGTGAAGTAGAGACAAAGTAGTAGGTGCACTATAAAATAGACTTTCTGACGGAAATATGTAGTTAATTAACCACGAGACTTTTGCTACTTCAGCGAACATGTAGACGAGCAGAGCTTCTACTTTATTCAATGTGTCTTTTGGTACTGTACCTATAAAAGTCTATAAGTCTATAATGCCTCTCCTTGAGGAATTACGATTATGCTATTATCAACTCAACAATTCGCAGGCTTTTCGAACTTTGGCTCTACGAGACCATTCAACGGATCACCGGATCCATTCACCATCCATTAAATGGATTTATTTTGTAAAAGAACGGAGCTCTTCTTTGCTAATATCATAAGCATATGCTCTTCACATACAACATCATGAAGTTTTCTTACCTTAAAACAAATCATAGATGCAAGGAAAACTTGGAATGCATTATAATAAGCAATGATCTTGTTCATTTGCAGTGGTTGTCGGTTTTTCATGATTCTTGGACCGATGCGGATAAGGATCAAGTAGGCTACCACCACAGACAAGATGGGAGTGGGGCTGGACATCATAAACCATGAGTCCACCATCGCACCTGTAACATTCAACATGTCTTTATAACTATGCATCGGATTAGTATCGATTATATACTTATTACTCATTTATATTATTGTTTGTTACTAATAAACTTTGAAATCGGTTTCTTCTATAAGCCAGAGTTCTTGTTTGCCCATTTTAACCCATTACACTGGAAGATATTTTTGAAGGTTTCAGCAGATATCCATAGTAAAAAAAAAATGCCTTTGGTAGGTCAATTAATATTATGAAGAAGAAGTTTTAATTTAAAAATTATTGTTATTCAGACAATATAATTAAATAAGATGAGATAATTTAAGACCGAGGTAGGATAAAAAATATGACGAGTAACTGAGATAAGTTATCAAGAACATAAGTAAAATCCAGTGGAAATGCGAGTCACTTTTACTAATCTTCAGAATCTTTATTTATAACTTGTACCTACCTTTTAATTAGAATGGAAGTTCGATTGAAATAGTAATTAATTTCTCTGATATCTATACTCATATTATAAAAAGGTAAAGTTTCTGAGGTTGTAAAGCCCTGGATCTAATCAACCAATTTTAAAAATTACAATATAAAGTCAATTATTTGTTAGTGCCATGGGAAGTGCTTCCCATGGAAACGGGATTTATGCAGGTAAAACCACGCTGGGCAGCTAGTTTTTTACATGAAAATTTAAATTTGACAAAAACTCAATAAAAAAATATAAGAAACGTAATAACTTACTTTTCCCAACTTTGAGGGAGTCCAAATATCTGTCAACCTTCTCCAAATAACTCATTTTTGGGCCTGTTTTCTGAAACAAACATATATTTTTTTCAAACAAATAAAATGAGAAAGTATTTACTTAGACGTGGCAGAAGAAATGTCAGTTTTCTTTTTTTTGTCCTTGATTTATTTTGTTTTTAATGTCAGCCTTTACAAAATAGTTCTGTTTAAATAAGAGTATTGTTTAGAGATTTTGGCTTCACGCTTATCGAAGCGTGAAGGTGAATTGTTTAATGTCCCGTAAGAACTTTGAGAAAATTTTTAGTTCTATACTTATCTGGAGAAAAACTTTTAGTATCCATCCTAAATCTAAAACTTTGATCAATTTATTTTTGTTAGAAAAGAAGCTGTTTACAGATTATTTAATAAAACTTACAATGTAGTTAGCTTTCTAGTTTTTAATTTTAATAGTTATAGTTTATTAGCTGACTGAGCTGGCTTTTATAATAAAAATCTGAAGAAGCTGAAACTTGGACGGCAGAAAAAGTCGGAGCAGAAGTATATCAATAAATTTTAAGCCATTGACAAAAAAAAAAACAAAATGCCATACTAATTACAAAGTACGGGACAATGTTATTAAAAAACGGCTTAGAACTTTGATTTGCTTTTGAATAATATTTTATATGTTATACTGCATAAAAATATATTTAAAAGGATTTCCCTGAGTTAGCCAATACTTCTCAGGGCTGCTCGAATTACAGGATATAGCAAATGAAATGGAAGCATAAAACAACCTTCGTGGTGTAGGAGTATAAGTCCAGCTTAAAGTTGAGGTCGTGGGTTCGATCCTCAAGCCGGACAACACACTTTGTGATTTTATTAAGATTTATAAGAGTTTATAAGAAATGGTTGGTTGAGGGTCCACGCTCCGTTTCTCTGAAAGCACCGCTTTGGTCCGTTAGTCGATTGCTTCCGATCGCCATATTATCATGATGATAATATGGCGATCGGAAGCACTTGTTATAGATGATAATATCATCTATATCAAGTGTATACTAGGGAACAGGCAGCAGCGTTTAACACATTGGGTGTTACGACAAAATAATAAGGTCACCAACCCGCCTGTCAAGAGTGGTCACTAAACTTCAGCAGACGTTGTACGGGCTAATACTGATGATGTGAATAAAAACATTCTGACTATAACTATTAGAACCACAACTTAACTCTCCATATTATTACTCTATTTCAGAACGATCAAGGATAGGTACTAGGTAACATTCAGGTCAAACTACGTTGTTGGCTAGACCGATACCGTACAAGTGACGGTGACCTGATCAGCTGACGAACACGTCTAATGCGAGAATGACATGCTCTCTTATTTCCAAGTTGAAAGACGTTTCAGACAAACTGGTAATTAAATATCTGATAATTCTAAAGGTATTACAGGAGAAGACAGAAAGAATAGTATTACAAAATAGTAGGTACAATCGAAATAATCATGAAACAAAATGAAATTGCAAATCAAATTCAAATTTATGATATGAATCAAGTTATAAAAGCTTTGCATAGAAAATAAAAAATAAATATGTATTTAAAATGAAGACTCGTTTATTTTAAATTACTTAGTAGAATTCACAAGGATATATTAAAATAAAATAAATAAATAAAAAATAAAAAAAGTTTTTATTTACGTAAACCTATTTATTACAGGCATTTGCAAATAGTCAAAACATATTTGGCTCATTAATATAATATATTTCATTTATTAATTTAGTTTAGTAATTATAGTTATAATAATATAGTTATATTATTATAACTATAATAACAATATATAATACAATATATAATAACAATATATAATAGTTATATTACAAAATAATACCAAGAAAATGATTGTATAACATCATAATAAAAGGCGAAATTATTTTCAGGCGTGAAATGGTGAAGGGAACAACGTTAGGTATTTTAAGATTAGTAACGATTAGTTAAGTTAATTTTGATCAATAAGCTTCAATTATTAAGTTCTAAAATTACTACTGTATCTATGTACAAGTACAATATGCAATGTCAAATCAATTAGCGTGGCGTTGGAAAGGATATTAGGATTAAAATTTGCTGTATATACCTATGTTGATATAATTATATATTACCAATCTCTTAAATAAAACATGCTTGCAGTTTAGTTGAGGACAAAAACCATTAGTACAAAAAAGAAGGATGGTTTACACCTTAGCCCAAAATACAAACCTAGCCTAATAGGGAATCAAAGTAAACATTAAATAATTGTAAAACTATTGACAGTAAATATTTTTATTATTTCCATAAAAGATCTTGACTATGTAAGGACCTCCGTTATACCTACTCTAAGTATTCAATCTTAAAACAGACTAGACCACACAAAAACTTTCCAAAGCTCAAACAGCTAACGGCACATATAACAATAAGAATCAAGTCCGAAAATTCACGCCACGTTCTGTCCTTACAACCAAAGATAAATAGTAACATATAAATCATTAAACGTTCGACTGAATAGTTTTTATTTCGACAATAGATGTCACTATCATCAATGCGATGTCATGAACAAAACAACAATCGTTTTTATAGCCATTTGGAACAGATACCGTTAGTTTTCCAGCTATCGACACGGTTACTGTAAGTGCCTGCAAATCCTTTATGATTGTTGATGCATCTTGACACGGTGCTGCCGTGACATCGATTTCATTTGATGTATCTGTTTATTTAATTCTGCATTGCATATCCTACCGTATATCTACACCAACAACGTTGTTAATGGCAATGTACCACCGTACATCTTTTGTTGCTATAAAGTAATTCTGAAGTGTTTTTGTAGCAATGTGAACTATTGTAGGGTAATTCCCTTTAGGTTTTCTATCGCCCTACTTTTAAAGTATGTCATTGTCCTCCTTCATTGCATACAGGTGTTTATTTTATTGAAGCAGATTAAATAGGTCAAGCTGTGTATGTTAGAACTCTAGTACGAATGCTTGAAAGGAATGGATTGATTACAACTCCAACATTCAAACTATTGTATGAAATAAGCGCAAATAATATGTTTAAATCATTAAAATGTTTAGAAACATCTTGTAACAATTTAAAATTAATCACCATCATCATCAACAGTCCGTGAAATGTCTTCACCTAAACATGGACTTCCTTCGATGGGATTGTTGCCATAGTCACCATGCTCGGTAGGCGGGTTGGTGACCGTAGTATTATGCACAGTATATATACAGATAACCGCTGCTAAGTATGAAGAAACAAATTCGAAAGCTTTAATATTTTTTTATACAAATATTACACATAATATCAATGAGCGGTTTAAAATTTGTACAAATAACCTAAAACAATCTCTTAATTTTATTTTATAATAATCTTATATTAAAACTAGCAATAAGATAATCGATTAAAAAAGAAATGCCATGTATAGTCAAATTGTCCGTTAAACAGCTAAAATTAAACAAAAGACTTTGGGCGGTTTTGAGAAGAAGAAATGTTGGAAAAATAAGAGAAAAGACTCTTTCGTTACACATTTTGAAATCACGTAATGATTGTATTTTGTTCATAGAAAATGTTTATGCTTTCATATTTGCATATATTTAAAAAAAAAACATCTCTTTTATTTTCTATTCTAATATAACGTATTATTTGGGTATTTAAATTATACGCCTAAACTGCGAAGGTCTTTTGTCATCTCACTATAATCCTAGGTTATATTTGTACACTGGCCTTACAAAAGTACTAATGATGAACAGTCTATAGCATAAAGTAGGCTGACAAGTGCTTTCCGAAGATGATTGCTGACAGCTACATGAAAAGCCGTAACGAGACATAATAGACACAATATTGATGCAGCACAATAGCATGCAAAGCTTTCTTCTAATCTTATATTTAAATTCACATCAATAGATGACTTTATAAATGGCATAAGTTTAAAATACAATTCTTTTAGAATGGTAGAAGCCGTCGTTTAGATTCTTGGAGACAAAGACACCGCCACGCTGATTACGTATCGAGCGACAAGGCGCAGCGAGTGTCGCGCGATACTTGTTCCTTAATTTCAATTAGGTGTTATATGTATATCTACGAAAATGCTGTACTGTACTGTATCCGTTATTATATTTTACCATCACAAGCAACTAAACTTGGATTTTTTAAAGACTGATTTTTTTCTTTGTTGTTATACGCTTGTCTAGCTCATCGCATTTTTTGCATAATCGCACTGTGTTTTTTTTTGGGTAAGTACCGGTATTTTTTGTCTAATAGTTAACCAAATTGAGGGCCTACCTAATTTTCTTTGGCAAATTAACCATTGGAAAACATTGTTGTTGTTTGCGCGATGTTTCTATGTGCAGCTTTATAGGTTAGTATTTGCTAGTGATACGAATATAATGATACTTTCAAATTATATGCCATAACTTTAACAATAGTAAAGAATTTCTCGTATATACAGGAATTTTGTAAAATATTTTATTATTTTGCCATTCATATTATTATAATAAAAAGATTTCTAAATACATGTTTCATTTGAATAAAGTACGAGTTACATTGATTTGAATTTAAGTTGATCAATATTTATTTGTACAATTAATAAATAATTAATTAACTTGGGAAAAAAGCTCATCTAAGATACAAATAAAGTGGGTTACCTAACCTAACTGAAATTATCCAACTTGAATAAGGCCAAAAATTTTTCAAGCCACAGATAAAAATTATCAGGGGACTAAATCTTTAGTTTAACAGATTTATTTAAAAACTTAAAAAAAACAATAATCAAATTAAATTAAACTAAGTATAAAACTAAACTAAGTAGAACTAAAAACTTAAAAATCTAACAAAAGTGGGTGTCCATGGGCATGGTGCCAAGAACACTGGCTGCGTTTTCACGTTGAATAGCAATAGCTATTCTCTGTGCGAGAAATGAGCCAGTCCTCTTGTCACCAGCGGCGTCGATCAACCGAGAAAATAGTTGTTTAAAAAACTTTTTTGTACTTGGACCCCATGGACCAAAAGTTTCGAAGCCAAGCGGCACAAATATGTAGTCACTAGATAGTGTCACATATTTGCGACGCTTGGCCTCTTCTGCAGCCTCCGCCGCGGCTCCGGCCCTCAAGACTGATCCGCTGAGACGAGAAGGGGCTAATGTATTGACGCAAGTAGCGTCCCAAACGAGAGCCCTTCCCCGTTCCCAGGGGATCAAAGTCAGACCGTCCGGACGCCTGCCATCATCACGAACCATCCCTACGGGTTCTAAGATAGATGGAACATTGATAGTGGCAAGCGCCATTTGATAATGTCATTAATGGAGCCGTGGCGGGAAAATCTGCCGGCACTGCGTTGACAGAAGAGTCCATGGAGTCCGTTCCTGTCGACGTCACTGTCACATGGACACCGATGACGCTCGACGATGGCAGCACCCATTTGAAAATCGACGGCAATGCGGAAGCTGCCATTGTCGAACAGCGTTCCGAGGTTGGCAGAAGGAATGGCGTGTAACCATTGTCTCGATTCAAATTCAGAGACAGCTAGAAACCTTGCGCGGTCTTGATCACTGGAAATTTTTTGAACCAAATCTTTATAAACTCTCTGCACCAATGGAACATCCCAAAGTTTTTGACTGGTTGGTTCCTTGGGGAAGTTTTCATTGGGGCAGAGAGTTTTCCAGGCTTCTATTGCATCCGATGCACAGTGTAACTCTGGAGTTGGCGTTTTAAGTATCTGAGAGCACAGGCTTGATACACTGTGCACAGATGAAAGGAAAGCCGGAAGAGTTACACTAGATTTTTTTCTTATTCCGATGCCACCAGTTCTAATAGGTAAAGTGGCTTGAGTCCAGGCATCGTCCTCGAGGTTAAAATTTAGAATTTTTTGGAAAGCATTTTTAGGGTAGGCGTCCAAGTTTTCTAAAATCTCTGTATGTTTCCAGATTGGGCATGCTCTAAGAATATAAGTAAATTTAGGAACAAAAGGCAATATTTTAAAATTGTATAATTATGTAATATGAGAATTTAATAAACCCAATCTATTGACGTTTTCCGAAAGTATTCTAGATTTTTTTTCTAAAAGAGAGGTCTAACACTTTCCTCGAGTAACGGTGCTCCTAGAAGGTAAAGCGAATCCATTTGAAGAATGGATTTTGAATTTGAATTTTAGTTAAAATAATAATTTGGTAAAATAATTTCAAAACATTTTTTCAACAATGTTGTTAAGTAACATACTAAATACTTTTATGTTAGTTAAAAAATGTAGTATACACTATTAAAGGGGTGGTTTTTTTACATTGTTTCACACATTTCTCGACGTACCTCAGTCAGAATCTATTCTAGAATTTTAACAACATTACAACTATGTACATGTGTGTACATGGTTATAATTTAAAAGTAAAGTTCTTCAAAGTTTTCCTTTACACAAACAATAATGGTAATTACAAGATTGGTCTACTAACAAATACAAGAATTATTAATGAACATTGTTGGACGTCGTTGATCAATACAGAAATAATATGTTAACTTCCTTTCTAATAATAAATATTTATGAATCAATTTTCTTTCTAAGTAAAGTGAAATTTGATAGCTATAGAAATTGTAGCTTCCTATCCAGAATGCTGTTGAAAAATCGTCTTTATTACTTTAGTATTAAAGTATCGTTTTCAACCTCACATCGATAGTAATGGTCACTATCAATCTGAGGTTGGCGACTAATTTCTATGAAAATGTTGAAAGGTTGAAGGCCAAGTATGACGTTGGAGCTAAATAAAGGTAAAATTAATGTTTCTAAGTTTAGTTCATTATAGCTCGTTTATTTCACAGTAAATTTTTAAAGCGAGTGTAGTTTAATTTATGTAGTATGTATTTTAATCTTTTAGGTCGTTGACTGTAAGTGTTTTAGATTATTTTATTATGCCTCGGAAGTGTGAATCCTACGGAAAAGTAAAGGCGGACAATATCTACCCTCGGTCTTTCACTTTGTCATAGCGCCTACGACAAAGTGAAATACGGAATTCAGACCAAGTAGTATTTTTGCTAGAGAAGAATGCTCATCATTATGGACTCAATTCAGGACAAATGTTTCCATACTCTCTTCGGGCACGAGTCTTGCTGAGGTAAAACCTCCTTAGAACGTCTGGCTGTTTAAGATTGAAGACACCTGAGCACGCGAAAGGTCACCGCCAAGATGGACGGACCAAACGAAGGCTGTTACATGGATTCAGACGCGCAGGACGATTGGCTTCGTATTGAATGATCTCGGAGTTTCTTATAGTCTTTCTTCTCCGGGTGTCACAACGTAGGTAGATAGATCTCGTAGGAAGCTAAGATAGGGTCCGGTCGTCCTTGCAAGGCGAGGCTCGCGACGCGTTCTATGCTTCTGACCTAATCCCAGCCCGCGCTGGTTGATTCTAATTATATTTATAATACGCGACTATCACATGCCACATTGGTAGATTTAAATTCTATACTGTTGAAATATATACTAATTAATTAGTCAAGATTTATTTTTTACTCCTCTTTGTATATTTTTATCATTGTATTTGACTTATAATAAGTAGGATCGATTCGTCTACATTATCAATAAACGTTTTCATTTTCATTTTATTTTCATTGTGGGTCATTCATGACACTGCTGTAGTAACGACAACAACCGCTCAGCCAAGAGTGTATCGATAAAAAATAAGTTTTAGAAGTATCTGAAAGATCTTTCATATAAACGAAGCTTATTAAAATATATTTTTTTATAAAAAGATATGCTTAACTAAACTACGAGTGATATTCTACTTATGATTGCGTCGTTGGTCTAGCGGTAATGTGTTCGACCGTAACTAACGAGGATCCGGGAACAATACCCGGGTCAAGCAAAATAGTGCTTCTAGAAATTTCCTATTTGAGGAAACCTACCAGCCCAAAGTTTGGATGTTGGTGGCGTCTCACCCCTGTATGTATACTGCGCACTGATGGCTAATCTCCTTAAAAATTTGCCACAGTGGCCCAAAACAGCCCCAGCGACCGCCCTGAGCCGAGGTCCAAGTCCCACAGGGACGCCCTCTTGCGCAGGTTGCTTGGTTTGAAGTGTTTAAACCATTTATCTAGGCTGGAGCTCTGCTCGCCTTTATGCCCGGTGAAGTAGCAAAAGCCGCAGGGCTAACTACATAAAAGTCCGACAGAAAAAAAAAGGCCCAAAACATCTTGGAGGACTATACTTACGTACTTCGTTGGTATCGGAACATATGGGTATGTCCGTTCAGTTTGAGTCCCTAAGTGTGCCCTAAGTAGCACCTATTGTACCTAAATCATTTTGTGATGTCTAACTATTTACCTACCTAAAATTATCATTTTTCACTACATAGTTAATTAGCTAATCCTCAAAAAATTATCACATAAGTACATTTGTGTTTATATAAAAAAAAAAACTAATAGTCACAAAAAATGTATCAACCAATTCATTCAACTCGTTCTCAAGTTATGCGCGTACACACATATTTCGCTTTCGCACAAGTAGACTGTAATGTAATATACAAACACATTCTTAGCTGTTATTAACATATTTATCCGATTGCTGTGTATGTAAATAGGTCATAATTTGAATAAAAAACCTCTGCTTATACCACGTTGCTATGGAAGTCGCGTGTCCTCAAACCATAAGTAACTCAATAAAAATGTTCGCAAAAAACATGGAGAATATGAGACCATGTAATCTTATGAGTTATGAGTTAATCTACTAACTTAAGATTACGTCTATTTGTAAATTGATTTGTTTTTTACTGAAGACAGAGAAAAAACATTAAATATAAAAAGTTTATAAATATTTAAGTATATTATTTATAAAGTATCGTGTATGTATGTTTTTTACGAAAAACTCAAAAAATTGCAAGACGGATTTTGATAATTTCACTATTACAATGCTACATTATTCCTGAATTAGGCTATATTTAATTATGAAGTGCCCACGGGAACCGCGCCCGGGAAGCGAATATTTTATACAAAAGGAAATTAAATTATGATTTTTCTTCTAGCAAACCTTTTAAAGAAACCTGACAATAAAATGCATAGCCATATTAAAAACATTGATCATTTATTTCTTTAGAAAATAATAAAATTAAATATTCTACTTATAAATATGTATGTACGCTTACGATTTGATCGATTTCGTTAACTCTTTTTGTTATTTTTATAATTGTAAAATAAATATTTATAAAAAAGAATAGGTTAAAATTGCAATGTATATAATGATAAGATGATATATGATATAATGATAGATATCTATTATAACCTAACATTTTTTTTCCGTGTTTGAAAAAAAAAGTATTGTTCAGATACTGACTTTTATTATTCTAAGTTACCTTATAACTGAAATAAAAGTAAAAATATATCACCTAAAATAATCTTTAAGAAATAAATATAAAACTGCAATAATAGTCAAGTACCTACCTACTCAAGCACAGCAGTTCAATGTATAAGTGCGACTTAAGTACCAGGTTATTCACAAAAGAAAATTGGATCATAAATACTTCAAACTTAAAAACTGCATTCACTGTAAAATAAAAGGTTTATATAAAATAAATTGTTCATGAATGGCTGCTAAGTAAATTTTAATTACAGAATATACGACGAAGTTAATATTTGCTGAAAAGTTATTAATAGGCGTTTGGCTCGTAAAATGTTCAGTAGTTTCAGTTCAACAGTACTTTTTTAGAAACACGTTGTACCGTCTTATTTGATGCGACATCATTATTTACTAAAAGAAAATAGATGAACTTTAGATTTCAAGAAAGACAGAACATGCGGCGTAAATCAACTTTATAACGTTCAGTCTTAAAAAGTATTTTTTGGTTTAAAAAACTGATTGATAAAATAGTCTGATGCTAACTGCTCCAGGTTTTGTTATTTTAAATTTCATAGTAGAAAAACGACACGGCAATAAAGAAATCCTTTTTAAAAATGTTGAATAAACAGGAGACAATTCTCTAAAGCTTTCAACTGTAAATTTAATTGCATTGTAGTAAGACTGAATTCTAGTGTCATGGGAAGCGTAAGTAATTTGAAACTAGTTTTCAAAGTTACAGCAACGTGAGCAATGTACCAAAGCAACTCCGCTTCAATGGATTTACAGACTTCACAAATTACAAACGACTAAATTGCTTGTTAGGTTAGCTACTGCTAGATCTAACCACATATATTAAACTTAAATTTGCCTGAAACTTAAACTGTACGGCAACGTAATAAAAGCAATACGGCGTGCTCAATATCAATGTTAGATGAGGCAATGTTGGTATATGGCCTATAGGAGCGTATAACACGTTAAAGTTATACCTATAGGTAATAGGGTAGTTGACTTTTATTTAAATTGATTTTATATGGTCAATGTTTTTACTAAACCAGGAAAAATATGGAAAAAAACTAAAATAAATATTTTTAAACATGACATATCATAGTTACAAAAACCGTGTCAGCCATTTTGATTTATAGATTATCTGTGTCATGACGTCATTGCAACAGTAAAGGATCGCGTAAAATATATTTTTTACTGAATTTTTATAATCATGAATTTTGCAAAATTAAACTACGAAGGCTGCAAAAATACACAGATAAAGACTTTGATAAATTAGAATTAAATGGCTTAAAAGGACCAGTGCAAAAAAACAGCAAATGCAGTATTTTTCATATTAGGCAATAAGACCTTGATTTCTTTGGTAAGAATATGAATATTGACATTAACTACTTTATAAAAAATCTCCTAGATTCTATTATACTAACCTGATTATACAAACGATTTTACTCGAATAGGTATTTCCTGTGTTTAATCGATTTTTTTATAAATTACTTACTTGAGTCCCGCGATTTTAACTCTACCCTACCTCTTGAACCAATTTATCCATTAAAAAAACCGCAAAACGAAGAAAGATCTTAGAATACATAGGGACAGACAGACAGCGGGAAGCGACTTTGTTTTAGATTATGTAGTGATTTAAATAGTCATCATTCTTCATCATAATTGCAACCGTAGGACGTCCACTACTGGACATAGGCCTCCCTCATAGATCTCCAATTGTTGCGGTTAGAAGCGGCCTGCATCCACCGTGATCCCGCGGCCTTAATCAGATCATCCATCCATCTAGTAGGTGGAAGTCCTACGCTACGCTTGCCGGCCCTTTTCGGCCCCAACGGCCATCTGATCTTCGCGCTATATGGCCTGCCCATTGCCACTTCAACGAACTAATCCATTGGGCTATGTCGGTAACCCGCGTTCTTCTACGTATCTCCTCATTTCTGAGTCGATCTCGTAGAAAAACCCCAAGCATAGCCCTCTCCATAGCTCGTTTAGCGACTCTGAGCCTGTTAATAAGGCCTTTAGTGAAGGACCACGTTTCGGATCCATAGGTCATCACTAGCAACACACACTGGTTAAAGACTTTCGTCTTCAGTCACTGAGGTATATTGTAGGAAAAGACGTTGCGAGTTTTCCGAACGCTGCCCATCCGATGCCATCATGCCATCATTTAAATAGTAATTTGTTGGTAAACTTCAAAATCTTAAGCGATAAACTTTAAACACGCTATCGATGCAGATTTGACAACATGAAATTATAGCCTCTGTACTAGTCAGTGCCTTGCCCGGTAATAAACATTCATCATATTGCATAATGAAGTTAGATCTTTATTAAACCCATTTATCTAGGGATAACAATATGAACTGTTAATTAAATATTTATTAAATAATAAAAACGCTAGTTTATGAGGAGCAATGGCGTAATACAATTGTTCTTAGTAAAACAAAGAACATCTCTTATCAATAATATCAAAATAACAACATGACTATAATTTAGAATATGAAATAATAGCAAAATCTAAGCAGTTGCAAGTTTAGCAGGCCATGTCTGGAATCATACTGCATAATGTTTGATTCCAGACGTAGCATGAAATAAAAAAAAATCTTATGGGACCTAATATTGTCGTTGCAGATTTTTATACTTTACTTTTGCATAGCTTAAATTTTCTTGCTTATTACTTAAATCTGGATCTTGACAACAGCGCCACTATTTTGATTTTTTTCAAACCATCCTAAGGCCTAGATTTTTTGAACGCAGTCAAAAATCTTTAATAAGTCACTGGGTCTTATTAAAGATCATTATTACGTTATTATTGACATTTTCAACTGTCGAATAGAAAAGCGATAGTATCAAAGTATTTTTTTTTAACAATTTCACAACCAGAGTTACCTAATCCCGATATACATTTTCTACAAGACAACCTTAGGGCGATGCAGAGAAAAATAAATGTGGTATGTGAACTATGTGAAGTGAGGATAAAGTCGGAAACATATTTTGTTTTCTATAGACCAGTTGTTTTCTATAAACACACTATGAACACCAGACACGACGCCACGCGCGTACTGATTTACAGGTGTTGACACGTGGCGTGGCGTGGCGTTTAATAATGTGTTTTCGCCTTAATAATCAACCATGTTCGTTATAAAATGTATACAATAGGTATATCATGTACCTATAGTTACTAAGAGAATACCCAAAAACTTAGATTTCACAGCATGTAAGTAAAAAAAAAGTTGATTTGCCTAACTAATCAGCAACCTGAAATATACATAAAACATGTCATCCACATTGGCCAAATCATTTTTGGAGGAGAGAATATGAGAGCTACATAAGAAAAAAACCATAATTAAAAGTTTTATCTTCATAAAAAAGAAAACGCTGATTTCCTAATGTATCCCTGGTTTAAAAGTCTGCCGCCGCGGTTAAAACAGTATTTGATTTTCCATGCAAAATACAACTTTATTACATCCTCATAGAATTACATTTACTTAAAAAAATGGGGTTCTCTTAGACTATTTTAGATTTTCTCCTTGTTTAAGTTCAAGCCACAATGCAATTTTGTCTCAATAATATATCGGACGGCAGGAATCCCGTTTACCCGCATTGCACCATTTGATCTCTGCGGAATCATTGCAGCATTTTATTCATATCATAATGTGTTATGTAAGGTTAAGTTTAGGGAAACGACGTAGATGCTCTTTTGTTCAAGTTTTGGCGCAATATTTTTTGTTACTTTTTAGGGTTCCGTAGCCAAATGGCAAAAAACGGAACCCTTATAGATTCGTCATGTCTGCCTGTCTGTCTGTCTGTCTGTCTGTCCGTCCGTATGTCACAGCCACTTTTTTCCGAAACTATAAGTACTATAATGTTGAAACTTGGCAAGTAGATGTATGTTGTGGACCGCATTAAGATTTTCACACAAAAATAGAAAAAAAAACAATAAATTTTGGGGTTCCCCATACATAGAACTGAAACTCAAAAAAATTTGTTTCATCGAACCCATACGTATCTATGAATAGGTCTTCAAAAATGATGTTGAGGTTTCTAATGTAATTTTTTTCTAAACTGAATAGTTTGCGCGAGAGACACTTCCAAAGTGGTAAAATATGTGTCCCCCCCCCTGTAACTTCTAAAATAAGAGAATGATAAATCTAAAAAAATATATGATGTACATTACCATGCAAACTTCCACCGAAAATTGGTTTGAACCAGATCTTGTAAATAGTTTTTTTCTTTCATTCAATCAACTCGAATATAAAAATATAAAATAACATTTCATTGCATAAACATACGCTTTTTTATTTATTCTTGATATCAAAAATAGGTACGCACTTGTAACTGAAACGGAACCCTTCGTGGGCGAGTCCGACTCGCACTTGGCCGGTTTTTTTTTTACCTACATTCATTATCATCGTTAGACCGTATAACGTCCACTGCTGAACATAGGCCTCCTTCCGAAGGTGGGTTTTGCCATAGTCACCACGCTTGGTAGGCGGGATGGTGACACACAAGGAATCGCTGCTGCCCGTTCACCAGTATAATTTTGTTATATAATATGATGTTATAACAATCAGGACTTAACGTGCTTAACGAGGACGGAGGTTAGTCCCTCAAATAACCAGACCCGGAAAGAAATCTTAGCATTTACACAAAGATTTCTTGTCTAGTGTGAGAATCGAACACACGACCTCCGAGATTTAAAACGAGCTTACTTCCATTTAAAATAAGAACAACTTTCTATTCCAAATTTAATTTGCATAGAAGTGCATTCTTATTAGCATATAACGCTTTGTAACCTCTGCACTGAAAATAATTTTGGATGGCAATGCCTCACGGTTAGGTCAGGTTAGTTAGATACAGGAGCTAGTACGGCGCCGTTATTGCAATTCCTGAATTTATGGGCAGAAATTGAAGTAGCATATAGAGTTTGGGAGTTAAATTATTCTATTAAAACATATTGGTATTTATACAATAACTAGGTAGGACACACGATTATTACAACTATTTGTTGTTATTAATGTAAAGAGACCAAAAATCACGATCAATCTGATAATTAAGTTAGGTAGGAGGTCCGTATGTGCACAGAAAATTCTATATATTAAGGTTATAACAACAAAAAATATGTATTTATAAAATAAAATTAATTTTAAATATATGCATATAGACTAAAAGGATTAATTTTGTTTCTGTCTTATAAACTGTAATAAATATGTAAAGACATCTAAGCAGTACAGAGTAAATAACTCAACGGTCTGTTGCTAAAGAATCAAACCATGGCATCATCAAAACAATATCAGTTTTCAGTAATGTTATTAGCAATGCTTTAAAAAAGACTAGAATATTTTAAGCGTTTCGTAAGGAACGTGTACGTATTAAAGGACCAAAAAACAAATAGATACCTATTTATACAGATGGCTCCCGTACACTACAAAGTTACACAACGCCAACGTTGATATTATCAATGTCAAAATAATATTAGACCATGAGAGATTCAAATGGATAGAAGGATTGTTCCTTCAATCACTTCACTTCATCAGAGGTAATCAGCCCGTTTACATCCACTGCTGAAATTGGGCCTATTTTTTCTGTTTTTTGTCCGGGGGAAAATGCATTTACGCATTCCCATTGCCGCTGCAGCGTATTCGCGCGCTGGCGGTGGAATATATGGGACTCGCCCTCCCCATAGCGGGGTATGCTGAACTCATACCACGAGGAGAGGACCCTACACCACTTAAACCCCCGGACACTCCTTCGATCCGCCGTTGGCGGGGGCCGGGTACGCATAAGCTATCCGACCCCCGGAACTGAAATTGGGCCTCCTTTTGACGGGGAGCGATAAAACCATAATCATCACGCTTGGCAGGTGGACTATGGCGAAGGCAGTAAGATAATGAGTACCTATCCCGGAGCTGATACTGCTATGTCCATCCATTAACCGTATGTCCCTTAGACACCAACGAGACCCGGAAATAATTATTTCTTCTTCACTTCTTCTACAACAACGCGTTTATGTCGACTGCTGAACCTGGCAAGCCAGAGTCGTTGAGGCATATTGTCATAATCACCACGCTTGGCAGATGGATTGGTGATCGTCGTAAGAGGGTAAGAGACCTAAATCTGATAGACACTGCCGCTTATCAATTAGCTGAATATTATGACACCCATGGGAAGACATGGACTATTTTAGGCCAGAAACCACACGGAAATAAATAAATTACGACTATTTTAAACAAAAATTAAATACAAGTCACTAACCTACAACTAATTATATAAAACATTTCATAATATAATCTACATTGAATCGAACTAACTAACCTAATAGCACACTTCTATTGTTATACCGTAATTCATTGGTGGTATTTTTGTTTTATCGCTTTGTCATGAAATTTATTCATTGGAATTGCTGATGTTAGTATTCTGTCAGCCCTTTGACTCAGTGCTAATGCAAATGATCCCTAGTGATTGTGATCTAATCTATAGGTATATCTATTCTGTAGACGATATCTTGATAAACTTCTATACCGTTTTTTTTCGCACAGACATTTATATAATTAGCCACGAGGCTTTTGGTACTTCACCGGGCATAACGGCGAGCAGAGCATCAGCCTTAATGGGCTATAAACTACAAACAAAGCAACCTGCGCAGGAAGGAGGCCATGGCTCAGGGCGGTCACTGACGGAGGGATCAAGAGATTATGACTTTTTTTCATTCAGACGGATGTATGTAGGTTCAGCCTTTTATTATTAAATAATGTAAAACTACAAAGCAACACGCGCAAGAGGAAGGACTCCGACAAGTGACCCAAGTAAGCTTTATAAACTAAACGAAGTATATACTGTATCTCTAAAACTCGAGGTGTGAAACAAAATAGGTATGAAGAGCCGGGCGGATCAGCTATTAAGATTTTTACGAAAGTAAACAATACACTACCTACATAGCATCGTAATAATATAGATATGTCATTGTGTCATGTACAGAATGGAACAATTATTGTACAAATAATTTTCTCAATAAGAAAATATGTAAGGCATATCCTACTTATTAGAAGTTATTGTTTAAAAGAAAATTAATAAATACAATAAACGAAGCGTACTTAAATTGTAATATAGGACACAGAATTAAAAAAATAACTTTAGGCATGTCTACAAAGCCTTTATAAATAAGTTTGTAAACATTTTAAAATTCAGACCTTTGTGCTTTATGGCTGAATATTTAATTACTTTATTTGCTTTGAGGTAAAACATTTTAAGCCATAAAACACAGCCGTAGGTTATTTACGTGTTAATTTTTTAACATGTAGGTAATAAAATTAAAAAACGCCTCCTAAAAGTTAATGCATAGATACTAAGGTTGTTTTCATCATTACATTTAAAAAATATATGTATATTATTTAGGTAAACTGTAAGAATATTATTTATTTATTTGAATTTATGAAATATTTGCAGTCTGAAACAATGTTTGGCAAAAATGGTGCAGAAACAGTAAACTAAATACAAGTTTTCACTTTTTGATGGGTCGTTTATTAAACCTAAAAATACAGAAATTATTCAGTTATTAGAATGCTACATGAAGTAGAAATCTTATATTATTATTATTATTCATTTATTTCAGATATAAATCCATAGAATTATTAGTAACACAGAAATGCTTATGAGAAACTAATGTTAGTAATGACAAGACAAAACACTTTAAAAACATAAACTAACATGACCTATTGGATACTCCGATACTCGTGCGCGTGTTTACTTGACAGTGTGTCGTCTGATCCAGGCCTCGAGCCGATAAGAAATGAATAAATTTTCTAAACAATTTAGTTTTCTAAAATTGTAGAAGATACCAATCTGTCAGCCCAGGCAAATACCTATTACTACATAATCTTTTATTATTATAAGGTTACGTAAGTTTTTTCTGATGATGTACCTACAGATAAATAAAATAATTAAAATAGTACTACATACTCAGCATCCCGCGCAAGATCTCCTTCTGCAACACTTTCTACTCTCAGGAGTAGACAAAACCAGATTAATATAATATGTTGTATGGAAGGTGACCTTGTCTGAATTATATTTATAAGTTTTATTATTGATACTTATGATAAATAAATAAATTAATATAGATTTGCCTACCCTTATAGATGCTATTTACCAAATAGGTCAGCTTCAGTAAAACTCGGCAGGGCTTTCCAGAAACCACTTAATTTATCCAAAGCCAAGACCTTTACCACAGTATATGATGTCTACTCAACGTTGATGACACCAGTTATATTTTCCAAAATGTAAGCGTAAAGAAAAGAGAATGTTTTTTTTGGTCCAAGAAATAATGAAAAAAAAATTAAAGTATGCACATGCTTAAAGTATATTTTTGTAAAAAAACAAAAAATTGGTCCTGCAGAAATCTAGATATAAAGTCGATTTTGTTGCGTCTTTGCACACATAGTAATTTCAAATGAATAAGTCGATTAACAATGGCTTCATACCTGGGGACCGCAAATTTTTTTTGGACCAGGGCTCGTATTAAACAAAACATTGTCCTTTCTTGTATGAAAGGTTTTCCAATTTCCACAATTGATGCTACTGTCTCGTAAGCACACATGGTATTGGCTGCGAGCCGAAACGGCGACAACCGAAATTAATTGACACAGTCGCACTCAATTCACATTCTACTGCGGTCTGCCAAAACGGAAATTCTATTTAGAATGAAAAGCCGATGACTTAATTTGATAGTTAGATTTTCTATGTTTATAAACCGGAAAAATCAAAAGATGAATGATCTGCTTATTTTAAACGAAGAATAAAAGAAAAGGAACTATCATTTTTCTTCTGTCCTAATGCCAATTTTAATTGGGGTTAGGCGCAGCAAGTCTTTTTCTTCTATTCTTTATCTGGTATCATCCCACAGGTCACCTCTATTCGAGCCATAGCATATTTTACACAATCCATCCATCCTTTCTTTGGTCTTCCTCTCCCTTTATAGCCATCATCTACTACGTACTCAAAACCTTCCTCCCAAAATATTCCTCGTTCCAGAATAAAAAAGAACTATCTTGCTTTAAAAATCTTGGAGTCCAGGAAATCATTATAAAAACTACTTACTGACGTCACCAACAAACAATGTTGATTCATGACAAATCTAGTACTAAATTAGTTCACAGAATCCATTAGGCACTTGAACTCAAATAGAAGTAATAATGTGTCAAGATCAACAGACTGCGAGTAATGATCTCCTTAGCTATCAAATGCGGTAACAGCTTGTGGGTGGTTTTGAGCTCAGTATATTAAGAGTGAAACAAGAATCTCAAACGACATGGAAAAGAAGCTATAGAGTCGTAAATAAGATAATAATTATATTTAAATAAATAAAATTTACTGCTATCATATTTGTGTTCCATATAAGGCTATATTATTCATCAAATTGCAATTAAAAATCAGTTAACTACTTGACTTGACTCTGCCAAGCCAAGATAGTTGAAATATTGCCAGAATCATCACGCTAGGTAGGCAGATTGGTGGTCACAGTAAAATACACTCGGTTCCAAAAATAACGGGTCAGTCACATAAACCCTAATATCTCCCGAACTACGTATGCCATCCTAATGAAACGAAGACTGTTCAATTGAGAATTTAATTATACAGATAAAAAATAAAATAAAACTTAGTTGCACCCACAATATTAATCTCTAAATTAAAAAAAAAACTAAAGTAGTCATATTTTTCTTAAGATTACATTTTTTTATGATTGTTTTTTTGCTGTTTTTCATCACTTTCTTCATTTAATACTTTGTATTGCCTCCACGAGCTCTTCTGACAGCTTCCAGGCGATTAGGCATGCTGTACACCAAATTTCGGAGCCGGTGCTGAGGAATACCTTCCCATTCCTCCACCAGTGCTTGTTTGAGCTCGGGAAGCGTGATTGGTGGGGGGTTTTGACCTTTCACGCATCTCTGAAGCTCGTCCCAGGCGTGCTCGATGGGGTTTAAGTCCGGGCTTTGCGCTGGCCACTGCATGAGTTCGATACCGACCTCTTTAAGGTAGTCATGTTCAATTCTGGCGATATGGGGACGCGCATTATCATGCATTAATATGCCATGCCGGTCCATCCTGGCCATGAAAGGACCTACATGTTCATTGAGGATCTCTTCCACGTACCTCTTTGCATTTAGAGTTCCATTTTGAATGAGTACCAGCTCGGTGCGGGCCTCAGCAGAAATCCCAGCCCAAACTTGTACGGAGCCTCCACCGTACGCCACTTTTTCTTCCACACACGCTTGATGGAAGCGCTCCCCTGGTCTTCTGTACAACAACTGCCTACCATCATGCTTATAAAGCATGAATTTAGACTCGTCCGTGAACATTACCCTAGACCAATCGTCTAGTGTCCAGTTTAGGTGCTCGCGCACGTATCTCTGTCTTGCAATTCGATGTCCCCGTTCCAGTTTGGGGCCATTTGCGGGCCTCAATGGTTTCAAATTTGCTTCAACAAGACGTCTTCTTACTGTTTGAGCGCTTAAATTGCCACCTCCAAAGCGAATTAAGTGAGTTTTTAGACCAACAGCAGTTTGAAAACGATTTCGGAGCATTGTAGCCACCAGTTGTCTGTCTTTCCTGGCCGTTGTGCATCTTGCTCTGCCATTTCCTGGTCTTCTAAAGTGTGATCCGGTCTCTTGGTACCGCTGGACTACCCGCTGAACAGTCGACAAAGATACACCAATGTTTCTGGCTGTTTCACGCTGGCTCCGCCCAAGTTCCAAAAAAGTTAGGATTCTGGTACATTCCTCTAGCGTGACTGCCATGCTTCACCTCACAGAATAATAATTATGCACGTGGAAGACGTTCACGATTTTTTTTTTTGTGACAGAATAGAAATGGAAAGCATCCATAATGACATGAAACAAAAATATTGTTTTTAAAAATAGTCATTTTTTTAAATTTTGTTTTTCTAATGAAGTTTTTTTCATCAACCAGTTTAAATAATATGCTATTAGAAGCGCAGCTAAAAAGTATTTATTCTGTTTTTTATTTCATTGATCTAACTTTTAAAGTTCTGGAGGTATTTCAATTTTTGTGACTGACCCGTTATTTTTGGAACCGAGTGTAGTTCGTAACCTTGCCTTGATAGACACTGCTACCATCGATCACGTGTGATCATGGGAAGTCATAGAGTAATCTATTCTAAGCAGAAAACCACGTGGTTAAAACAATTATTACTTGAAGCACAGGTACTGCTTGTGCCCCGAACCACCATGGGTCCCTTATTCCCCAAATATTCCGCAAGATAAAGAAGATGATTTCCAAATCTCGTTATTTACGTTGGAATGGTAGGGTGAGATAAAGAGTTCTAAAATGATAGAATGTGATATCGCTACGCTTACAACAAGCGTAGCGATATCACGTTGCAGTTTAAGACTCGACTCCTTGTCACTTCAACCGATCTAAAGTATGAATCAGTCTAAATGGCAAAAACAATATTCCACACTGGACTAGATCTCCGTGTTCTACTTCGGGTTAATTTTGTAACGGAACGAACGAAATAATATCACATTCACGGTCTTGATGTTATTCGTAAAATTGTCACGAGATTCCCTATACCGTTTTGTTGACTGCACAATGTGCCGAAAAAATTAAGAATGTGAAGAAACGGCAACATTTTTGTTGTGAATTCGCGTGTTTTTTTTTTTAAATTTTATAAGTAAGTAACGTACACGAAGAAACCAAACAAATAATTAAATATATTTTATACAGGTAGCACTGTAGCAGTTTCATAGATAAAACGTCGAATTAAAATTATTTTTATACACTTTATAACCCGTTACTGACAAGTCGGATAGATTAAAAAAATATATAAATAGTTCTTAAATCATTGATCGTACTGCTTTGCAGTTGCAACAGAAATGAAAATACGAAACTTTGCTGTCGGAGACGCCCACACTCGTTTTTGTTAGGGTTCCGTAGCCAAATGGCAAAAAACGGAACCCTTATAGATTCGTCATGTCTGTCTGTCTGTCTGTCTGTCTGTCCGTCCGTATGTCACAGCCACTTTTTTCCGAAACTATAAGAACTATAATGTTGAAACTTGGCAAGTAGATGTATATTGTGAACCGCATTAAGATTTTCACACAAAAATAGAAAAAAAAACAAAAAAATTTGGGGTTCCCCAAACTTAGCACTGAAACTCAAAAAAATTTTTTTCATCAAACCCGTACGTGTGGGATATCTATGGATAGGTCTTCAAAAATGATATTGAGGTTTTTAATGTCATTTTTTTCTAAACTGAATAGTTTTCGCGAGAGACACTTTCAAAGTAGTAAAATGTGTGTCCCCCCCCTGTAACTTCTAAAATAAGAGAATGATAAAACATAAAAAAATATATGATGTACATAACCATGCAAACTTCCACCAAAAATTGGTTTGAACGAGATCAAGTAAGTAGTTTTTTTTTAATACGTCATAAACCGTAAACCGCAGTTTACCTTTCATTCATTCAACATCGATCAAAGTTTCAACGAACTACAAGAACTTTTATACTATGTTACTTGTTGTATTCTTGATATCAAAAATAGGTACGCACTTGTACGGAACCCTTCGTGCGAGAGTCCGACTCGCACTTGGCGGGTTTTTTTATAGGATTCAATAAATAAAATTACAACTTAGTTATTAGTCCCACCGTGTGATTTAAATTATTAATTTTGTATTATTATAAATATTAGTGCTGGTATAGCCAGCACTAATATTTATAAGAATGCAACCGCAACAGGCGACATGGCGTGATAGCGTGTCTTACTGAGTGTAGTTATTTCTCGTAAATTTTTTATTCACGAGTCAAGAAAACTCACATAATAATGTTTGTAAGTTAACTATTGTTGTTGTTAATCGATAGTTTTTTTTTTAATTAGTTTTAAAAGAAGTAGACAGAATTTTTATCCAAAATATTTCAAAAAATGAAAAGGTTTTTGATTTATCTCTTTCATTTCTACGGTTACATTCTACATTGAACCTTTTTCACATGTTGGTATTATTGTGGTATCGCCAAGGTGCTCACGGTGGAATCATTAGTGACTTCAATTCACCTAAAACTGAATTCATGGAGGTAAAATAAAGGTACTAAACTTATGTGTTGTCAAACAAAAGATGGGAGACCTTATCTATTATTGCTGTGCTACTTAATCACCTATAAAATTGCTCACATTACATAATTCAAATCGGATGTGTTTCGAATGTGGAATGTTTACAAAATAATTAGTTATGGAGCTAATTATCATTTAGGTACCAGCTATTGCCCACAACTTTGACTGCATAGACTCCGATTTTCTCTCTAGAAATCTAGAATCTAGTGTTAGCGGATGATGGTATAAGCATCTGCGCGCCAAATTTAATTGCGAGAATCTGGTAGTAAGATTTAAAGACTTTGATGAATTATAAAATCCATACAGCAGTTTCTCCATGATGCTCGTTCAAAGAATTAGAAAGGCAGACAGACAAACTTTTATTACAATAGTTCAGTTTAGTTTAGTTTCAGAACTTATTTATGCTTCAATATCGTTCAACCTTTTTTTTTTATTTTTTCAATACAGTGGTACTAACATAATTTGACCTCCATCAGTGTTATTACATATCACACATATCATTAAACATTGACAGTGATTATAATCATATTTTGGCTTATCATCGAGATCTTTTAATATATTTTAATATTATCATCATTATTTTTTATTCACGTACAATTTCTAATTTTCATTATTTTCCCGGCCTTGGGGAGTAATTACATATGTCACGGGGAATTCACAAACATAGTTCAAGGGCACAAAGCATTCAGACTCAAAACAACAATTCGTGGATGACACAGGTAATAAGCTTTTTGGTTTTATCCATTATTTGGATAATTGGCTTTAGTGAAAATAGAACTCAGAACACCAAGCAGTAAGACTAAGTATCGTTACACACAATCCTAATTGCCTTGAGTTTTTGTTTTTAATTTCCAGATATCTTAGTCTATCAACGCTTGCTATACTCCGGGTTAAATTTCAACCATAATTATAAAAAATAACTTGCAAGATTCCACTCGAACCTCAATATATCCATTGCAAGTTAAATAAAAGCTTGTAAAAAATGGCATTATGTACTCCTTTTCTATATAAACTAAAAGTGTATGGTATGTCATACTCTTCCGTCCGCGCATTTTTCTTATCTTAAAAATGGATACAACATTTTGTTTCACTTATTAATATAT
Source organism: Nycteola revayana (assembly GCA_947037095.2). Taxonomy (NCBI): domain Eukaryota; kingdom Metazoa; phylum Arthropoda; class Insecta; order Lepidoptera; family Nolidae; genus Nycteola; species Nycteola revayana. Next base: position 14,334,777 of record OX344840.2, read on the forward strand.
AGATAACGTGTCTGCCTTTTGCTCAGGGTTATTTAAAATATAAGAGACATTGCAATAACAATTGCATGCAGGAAATCTTTTAAAGAGAATAATGATAATAATCTTTTCACAAATTGTTATATTTTATTATGGATCAATTTGACAAATTGACACATTGTTAAGTACTATTGCAGTAATCCTCCGAGATTTAAAGCGAACGTCATACCACTACGCCTCAGAGGTCGTTATTAAAATCCTATTAGGAAATAACATATAGGTACACTTTAATAATATTAATGAATATATAGCCCGTAAACTTCGATGATTGATGTAATGGCAACAAAATTTTACAACTTAAGTAATTCAATTAGGCTAATTATAAGGATAATGATTGATAAACAGCACCAATGAAAAAAAAATTGTATCTACATAATTTGGATCTGTATTTTAATAGGATTATTTGTGGCACTCAAAGAAACAATTCTATAGGTTTGCACCATAAGAGTGATATCCTTTATTTAGTTTTGACTATGTGGTTAGTTTATATATACCACTGCCCATTCCCAGGTTTAACATACATAACATGAAAAACGAAGTTCCCTTAAAACAACAAGCTAGGCATATATTTTTATACATTCACTGTTTTTCGAAGTTTTCGACTAAACACAATTCCCAAATCCTTGACAAAACCCGTGGGTTTCCCCACTTTAAATAGCTAGGTTGAGTTGCCATCACCGTTTATGTTTTTTTCTGGAAATCGGTGGATATTGGTGAAAATTGCTTTTGCTGAATATCGCACTGGTTGGTGAGAGTAGTTATGATAGGCACTGTACTAACAATCTAACTCTAACTACTTAATGATTTTCCGCGACAGGAAAAAAAACCATATATTAATCAAACATAAAATGGTAGTGAGATCTAGCTATCAATGTAATAAATAGGTATATGAAATCAATGTTTTTCTCACTCTAGTGACACTGTTGTAAAGTAACAGAATTATAATCAGTAAAAATAATGTATATTTACAAACGTTAAATAATTCAAATCTAATACCTACTAAAATATAAAGCTGAGGAGTTTGTTGTGTTTGTTTAATTGCGCTAATATCAGAAACCGCTAGTCCGATTTTAAAAATTCTTTCAATGTTAGATAGCGCATTTATTGAGAAAGTCTTGCCTATATTTCATTATGAAGTTGCTACGGGAACGGGATTTACGCGGGTGGGAAGCTAATATAAGATATTAACAAAGTTCACAACATTCCTTTTGGTTATGTTTGATCAAATAAAAAATTATCCATTCACCCATAACTGTTAAAAAATGAATGTATGAAAATAAATAAATACTTGAAATAATTAAGTGTGGTGTAACCCAAATATAATCGGTTAATACTAGACCAACTCACAAAATGTAGTTTTCTCTTGCGCCCCCGTCCCATTGCAGATCAAAGTTTAAAGGACACTAAAAAATAGGCTTTCATTTAAATATTTTTAGTTTCCACTTTGTCCAAAACTTTAGTTTAGTTTAATAAAACGTGTAAAAGTCTTCTTATGCTAATTGCTTGTGTAGCATAGCGGGTACATACTCATGCATTGAATTTGTAGCTATAACCGTAAGTATACGACATAGCTACAGTGGGGCATAAACACTTTGGAAGATCATTTATGCTAGGCCAAGTAAATCTTAAATCAGTATTTCGTCGCATCCAATTTGGATTCCCTTATGTGTATAAATTGACTTTTCGAGAAAACGTCCACTGCTGAACATGGGCCTCCTCTTAGCAGACCTAGACAAGCCAGGTTGTTAAAGGATATGGCCATATTCTGCGCTTGGCAAGTGGATTGGTGATCGCAGTAAGATGGAGAGTATCCTTGCGCTGATAGATCCTGCTGACCATCCTCTTACGACACCCATGGGAAACATGGGGTGGGCTATTCTAAGCCTGACATCTCATAGCTATAGTGCCATTTGAGTTGTAGTTTTAATTGACGCGTACATAAAATATTCACAAGGGAGGTTTTACTAAGTATAAATAACTATCATATAATACGAAAACCTAATTGTGGACAAAAATGTCACTTCGGAATTTTGAATTTGCATCGACAATTTGTTGGTTAAGAGTGCCCACCTAGGTCCGACAATCGGTGACCGACTTTTCTTAGGAGAAAATAACATACTGATTGCAATAGTATAACGCACACGTCCTACTAAAAGTCGTTCCGATTGTCGGTGTAAATGGACCGTCCGAAAATGTTTCCGTTAACGAACACTGCTCACCGACAGTCGGCCGATTGCACTTGCCCAGAGAAAAAATCTGCCCGATTTTCGGCTCTACAAAAAGTATGTCGTGGGCGGGCACGCTAAGCTATAATTTTGTTAACAACTCTCTATGGTAATTATTTAAATTAAATACATATTTTTATTGTAATATGTCAATCTATTTTGATATTAATCCTAACCTCGATCCTCAGTGAGAACGCAATGAACAAGCTTGGAAAAAAGGAGAGATGGATTAATTTGTCACCCTCCCGACCCTTAGTTCGCTAAGAAACTTCCGATGCCCTCGTAGACTCGAAGTCCGAGAGGCCCGCGAATTGTAAAGTAGAGCGACAGTTGCACAAAACTCCCCTAAAGAAACTAAAAGCTACCATAATCCCTCAATCTCCACCCTGAGCCGAGGTCCAAGTCCCACAGGGGATGCCCTCTTGCGCAAGGTGCTTAATTTGTAGTGTTTAAACCATTTATATAGGCTGGAGCTCTGCTTGCCTTTATGCCCAGTGAAGTAGCAAAATACTCAAGGCTAACGACATAAATCGGTCTGAAAAAAAAGGATCAATCTGTGATTTTAATGAGTTATCATAGACAGATATAATGTTGCTCGTGACGCACAAAGTTCCCGGCTTTTCACCAGTGGCGAGCGGAGGACTATCCGGGGGGTTTCACGATGACGAGTCCTATGTACCCCTTCGCCGGCGCGGGAACGCTGCAGCGGCGGAGGTGATGCGTAACATATTATTATTATCATAGCATTTCCCCCCGGACAAAGCAAACAGATATAATATTGGTATACTTAATATAAAGAGGGGTGCTGGGTATATTCTCCTTGTAAATAGGGCTTTTGGGGGGTAGAAAATAGTTTTCAAAGGTTTTGGGAAACCTCTGATGAAATCTATCATCGTCGAATACACGGTTAAGTCTACAGTCCTTTTCTTTAATACGTTTGTAAAAATGCGGTTTATCACCTTTATTTATATTATTTTATTGTACCTATAATGCCATGTCTTTTTTTGGACTGGCATGAAGTTAGCTACCATGCTTTTGCTACGCCACCGAGCACTAATATATATTGCCATAGCGGCGAACAATTTGTATGGGTTTGCTATTTGCTCTAATATGTTAATAGTATTATTACAAGTAGATTTTCTATCCACCTCGTTGGTTGAGTGGTTATATATTCGACCGTAGCTTACGAAGTCCCGGGTTCAATTCCCAGGTCGTGAAATAATTGTGTGACTGAAATCGGTCGGGAGGACTATTTATTTACTATAGGTACTATAATAATTTGCACTTACGTGTATACTGAAACATGTATTCATATTATTTTTCATTCGATTTCAATCTTTAAACGTGAAATTTAAAGATACTGTAACGTCAATGTAATTGAGAACAATTGCTTTGAAAACATATTTATATATCTAGAGGTATATCAAATGGAGATAAACCATTTGATATAGATATATAAATATGTTTTTTTATTACGGTTCAACTGAACCTTTATATAAATCAAAATCACCGAACTGAATTCTAAATTACAGTCCATCAAGTTTGCGTACAAAATTTACGCATAGTTAGAATATTGTTAAGTGACTTCAGAATATTTGATATATTGTTTTGGAAACATTATAATATTAAAATAATTAAATAAAACGTCGTTAAATAACTTAAAATGCTTGCTTATATATGTCATTGTTGTGATAGGTCAGTACTTTTTGATACGTTTTTAACTTAAAGGCGTTTTTGAATTGCTAACTTAAAGGCTTTTATCACATTAATGTAAATATTCAGTATTAAAAATAATCGTTTCAACAAAAAAAACGTTGTTTCTTTTAATATCTAATACTCTTTAAACAGTAACATTAGTATAATTTACTTTTAATAAATTACATAATATCACACATTTCAAATATGAAATATTTCACTGGTTTTACATTGGTTTGAAAATTATCCTTTCTTACATTAATAGTTTGCATATCAACTTTTAACGCGACATCTGCAATAACTATTAGATAACACACAAACCCTAAGCGATTCAAATCAATCCAAAAAAACTCAGAAATACTTATACTACAATATTACTGTAATCATATATTACTCCTCTTTCAAACTACATTAAAAAGTGTGAAACACTTACCGTCGTATCGAACGCAACCGCGCACTTCGACACAGTGAATTACAACTCGCTAAGCCCAGCCCGTGCGTATTGGTCGACGCTTTAGTCGGCACTGCGGCGTATCGACCGAAACACGAATAAAATAAGCGCAAAGCACGCGAGCCAGTAGACTAGGTAGTTACAATATTCCCTAAGATACTGTGTCCTAATTCACTTACGATTTCATTGTTGCCTGAGCTAGTTTTATTGATATGTATGTGGACATACCTGATTTGAATCCAGCAGTTGACAGGCAATTTTGAAATATTTAAGTTTATCGATACGAAAAGTTAAAGTTATTTAATTTAATATGAGATTCTCATTGAAAAGTTAAGTTGGTCGTTCATATCAATCATTATTTTCACATTTGAATACAAGACTTGTGTTGATAAATGTAATAGGTACTAAGTGATTATACAACGATAAAAAGTTTAAGTCTTGATCGATATTTTTATTAATAAAAGCCATTTAAAATAAGAAGAAGAAATGAAAAAAAATACATTGTAAAAATAAAGTAACAATGTAATTGGCCGTAGCCTAATGCCTAGGGGCGTCGGACTTGTCATCTTGTGGTTGCCGGTTCGATCCCCATCCATTGCACTATCGAAGTGAACCCACTCGTAACACACGCATTTTAGGGGTTAACAAGAATACTACTAGAATGCAAAACTATGCAAAAAAAAAAAACAACAATTATTGTAACCGTTGCATTTTTTAAATCCTCAATCACACGCAGATAGGTATGCAAATAACAAATTGTATCCAATTATATCAAAATACAATAATATAGGTGTACTCATTAAGTCAGTGTCCAGTTGTTTAATCCACTAAGGTAGGTATTGAAGTTCAGGCTTACCTAATTGAATTTGCGTAAAATACTGCGTCAATTAGTTTTCCAATGGTGAACGTAGTAGTTGAACATTCAGGCAGATTGATGTCGTTTAAAAATAGAACAAGTTTTACGTTGACGTTATACCTACTTATTATAAAAAAAGTTTGTGTTCTATCAAAAAAAAAGTTATTAAACTATTTCAAATTGCGAACGGAATTGTAAAATGTCCAGTTATTTTAATAATACCACAAGGGGTGGTTGACTATATTTCTGTTACGGCCGCGTTAGCGTGTTTTACCGCGACAGGTAATGAGGTCACGGGTTCGATGTGCGACTTGGGACAAAAAGTTTTATTGATATTTTCCCGAGAAACCAACTCGAAACTTACAATTATTGACTTAGTGATTTAGTAAAATTTTAGTACGAGATTAATAAACAATAATTGATAGGTGGACTACAAGCTTGTTTGCAGCATCAAATTCTTAATGATGGTTGGTCATTAGAGATGGGTCAACTATAGTAGGGTGACATGGTAAACAGTGAACCACTAAAAGTTTGAACATTTATAAATCCACCGTACGTGAATGTTATTAAGAATTATTAACATTAAATGAAAGGAAATTTATTAAACTTGAGTTTTGCATATCAATTTCAGCACTAATTCTAATAGTTTATTGGTAATATTGATTTTTCTTAAAGATGGCAAATGGTTCAATGTGTACCTGTATAAGTACACAGTGAATCGGGTTTGAGTCAACATTGGACCAATGTGTATACAGTAAACCATCACTTTAATTACCTACATTAATAGCATATTTAAATAAATTTATTGATAGAAATGCCGTTAAATAAAACTATATTAATGTAACATTTAATATTTGTCAGCAACAATCACATTAAATCACAAAACAAAATATAAGCCACAATTTAACTTCAAATCGAGTAAGGAACAAATCTAGTAAGAAACACTACAATTACCAGTATCAAAAAGAACAGATTAAAAATACTTAATAGACTCCTGAATCTAATAAACTTTAAAGATAGTTCCTAAATCAATTTAGTGCTACTTCTGACAACAAAATCTTCAAAAGAACAAAATCTACATAAACTATTTTGCAACAAAATCAAAAAGGAAAAGACAAAAGTGACAAATTTATTGAGAATGTTTAAGTTGATCCCCGGCGACTACTGCCTTCCACTTTGGGGTTAGTAAGTATACATTTTACGTCATTTTTCCATAGTCTTGCCATATCTGGTTCCAAAGGTTCAGCAAATTTATAAAAACTTTACTCTTTAATTTTAAATAGGATACAAAAAAGTCATATCTCTTGGCGGAATTTTGGAAATCATGTCAATATCCAGAATCGTTTTGTCGTCGTCGTCGCTATCGCTTAAAAATATATCTCCCCAGAAGACGATTCACTGGCACAAAACGTTTCATCGGCACTGCTGTCATGTTTCTCCAATCAATTTTCTTTTTTTGGTTTGTTGTCTTTTAAAATTCCCTTTTCTTCCTTTCTTTAGTCCTTTTACCTTCTTATTTTTCTCTTCTATCTTATCCCTCTCGGGAGTGTCTGTCGCTATCATGCTTTTGCCCAATGCCATGCCAATGGCTGAAAATCATAGAGTACACAGTGAACCATGGTTTACTGTGTACCCTATGATTTTGAGCCACTGTGTGCAGCCACCACTTTTAAACCTAAAGGGTCACATAACTTTTAAACATAACAAATTAAAAGGATATTTATAAATCTAAGATATTAAGGAATAGTTACTTTACCCACGGAAACAGTGCAATATAATGTAACTAAACATACAACGATTCAAGAAAGAAAATAAATGAAAACCCGTGTGCTTACTTTTTTGGGCTCTAACGACAAAACAATGCACTTTACGACCGTTATGGGATGGAGCGCGCCGTTGATTGAGGAGTGCGGAAGGTAGTAGAAGGCAAGTTTTTTCGCGTTTGCAGTACGGTTTGGCATGGTCGTGTTTTCGAGATATGAGTGGTGGTGCACTGTGTACTACTGGGCCACTGTTTACCACCATTGTTGACCTATTTGCCGACTAACCGACTAGCCGACTAATCGGTTTTCAAAACGACAGGTGGATGCCGATCATTCTAATACCTACTTGTCGAAGGTGTTCGGGCGTTCTATGTTACCTTATTGGTTTTTGAATAGGTTTCTAGACTGTAGCTTTAGAATTAGAATATACATATATAATTATTTATATATTAAAGGACTTTTTTATCACGAAACATCTGACTTAATGAATACTTACTTATACTTACCATTGTCATGTTATTTGGTTATGTATGTGCCATATTTCGTTGATTAATGATGTTAAGTTAGCTTGATTGCTGACTGATTAATACGTTCCTATGTTGTAAAGACTGTACTTTAGAGAACTACTCTATGTTATGGTTAGAAATTATAAAACAAGTACAAATTATTTGTTTTATTTCATTTGTTATGCGCCGATCATAATCGGCATATTTTGCCGAATAGTCGGCTTTCTCGACTAGTCGGCGGCTAGTCGGCCCATCTCTATTGGTCATATTTTATGAAGAAATTTATCCAAAGAGTTTAATTAACTAAACTACTGAGTCATATAAATATTGTTACTATGCTTGATTGTCTCTACATTGGCATTCATAGATCACTTTACTTAAATAGGGTTCTGTTTACCCCGATGAGCCCTTTTGGCACAGAATAAACAATAGTACAAGTAGAGACGATCATCGATCACCGAAGATCAGACATCTAAATCTTTCTTTACATTTAATAGACATAATTACTAACCATATTACAAGTATTAGTGATGATGATGATCTATCCGACCGATTTCGGTCATGGCGACCACTTTGACTCCTAGTCGGTTTGGCGCGCATGCGCTCGAAGATGTAGCCAATCTTGGCAGCAAAACTCCTTGCGCAATGAGGGCATTTCAGTACGCCACCCTCGCAGTTGTATACAATGGCAGCAGGTGGACGGGCTATTAGCTGGGCGCGTTTGGTATCAAGGTCAGCTCTACGCTGATCCTCGAACTCGCGCACTTGCCTTTTCACAATCCTGCGCCATTCTGGCCGCTGTGCTGCCAAACCTTCCCATTGAGACGGCTCTATATTGCATCTTTTCATATGATGCTTAAGAACGTCTTTAAACCGGAGGAGCTGTCCGCCATGTTTCCGCTTCAGAATCCACCATCAATCCTCCAGTTCAGAATAAAAGATGCGCTTCGCCACTCTCTCCTCCTTCATACGTGATACGTGACCGCACCACCGAAGCTGCCGACGCATTAAGTAGGCTTCAATGCCACCGACATTGGCTCGTCGCAGAATTTCGGTATTACGCACCCAGTCGGACCATTTGATCTACATAATGGAGCGGAGGCATTTGAGGTGGAATCGATGCAGAGTGCGTATGTGGCGGCGATACCCGCACCACGTCTCAGAGGAATATAAGAGGTTTGGCAGCACAATTGCCATATACACTGATATTTTAGTAGCCAGCTTAAGGTCATGCGAGCAGAAGACCTTGGAACGCAACTTCCCGAATGCTGCAGCTGCAGCACCGATCCTGCTGTTGATCTCAGCATCAAGGTCACACTTGGATGTGATAGTGTTCCCCAGATAGTGAAATTTATCTACCTGGTTAAGAACATCCTCACCAACCTTTATGGACAGTGCCTCGTGACCATGAATGTCCAGGGACATGACTTTTGTCTTTTTGATAGTAATCTTAAGGCCGAATTTACAGCAAGATTGGTGGAAAACGGGCATGAGCTCTTGCAGGCCATCTGGAGTTTCTGCTACAAAGCATAGGTCATCGGCATACATGATCTCTGTGATCAATGCATGCGAGACTTTAGTACGCGCCTTAAATCTGGCTTAATTAAATAGACCGCCGTCTGTGCGAAAGCGGATGTGGACTCCTTTGAAAACGGTCTGCAAGACCTCCTTTACTACTACTGCAAAATATACGGCGAACAGTGTGGGTGCCAGAACACACCCTTGCTTCACTCCACAGGTAACGGGGAAGACATCTGACTGTTCACCGTCTACGGCGACGCAGCATTGCATGTCGTCATGCTTGAGTCTGAGAAGTCTTACAAACTTTTCTGTGCATCCAAGCTTTTCTAGCACCAACCAAAGGGTTTCACGTGGCACGCTGTCGAATGCTTTTTCCAGGTCAACAAAGTATAGATACAGCTGATGACCCTGTTCTCTACTTTTCTCTTGTAGTTGACGAATTGAAAAGATAGCTTCGTAGGTGCCACGGTCAGGTCGGAAGCCAAATTGGGTTTCGGGAAGAATATTTTCGGACAGAGCCTGTAAGCGGTTCAGAAGAACTCTGGCAAAGGCCTTTGCAGGGGCTGTCAGAATGGAAATACCGCGGTAAGAGTTGCAGCCAGAACGGTCACCTTTGTTCTTGTAGAGGGCACTAATGCGCGACACTTTAAAGTCACTTGGGACGCGCTCTTCGTCCCACATGCGAACAAACAGCTCCCAGCCCAACATGTGCAACTCGTCCCCGCCGTATTTAAGCAGTTCTCCCGGTATAAGGTCAATGCCAACCGCCCGACTGTTTTGCTGCTGTCTGATGGCAGTGACAACCTCGTCACGTGAAGGGGGCTCATCAAGTTCGATGGCAATAGGGAGTTGAGGCATTAAGTTGATATTCTGCAGATCAAATAAACGATCCACATTGAGCAGGGTATTGAAATGTTCAGCCCAGCGTTTCAGAACATCCTCCTTGCTTGTTAAGAGCTGCATACCGTCTAAAGACCTCAAAGGCACTTTAGCCGGATAGCATGTTCCAACCAACTTACGTACCTCACTGTTAAATTCCCCAAGCTGGTTATTGTCAGCTAGCCAATGCATGTGACGAGCTTTGTCCTGCCACCATTTGTCCTTCAATTGACGTGACAGCTTACGCAATTCTAGGTCACTGGCTTTGACTACCGCAACGCATTCACCTTGCCTGCTATGCTGTCGCAGGAGGTCTCGGTGTTTGTCGAGTGCTGTCCTGAAAAATTCATCATTTTTATCAAAGCAATCTTCATTACGCCGGTAATTTTTACCTAAAGTAACAGAAGTGGTATCCATGATATGAGAAGATAAAGTCCCCCCGGCAGCTTCAACATCACCTGTCTCGCTACTTGGCAACAGCTTCTCAGACAAGGCTTCAGCATATTTCTCCCTGACCTCGGGATCTATAAGCTTCTTAACGTTCAGAGACGCAAGCTTTCTAACAGCGGATCTGCGAGGGTGACGAAGACGAAGTCGCAGATTGGTGACAATAAGCCGGTGATCCGTCCAACAGCTCGCGCCACGCATGACACGGGTGACTTGCACTTGACAGATATATTTTTGCCTCACAATAGCATAATCAATCAGATGCCAGTGTTTGGATCTAGGGTGCATCCATGTTGTCTTGTACTTGGTGGCAAGTCTGAACATAGTATTCGATATTGCCAAACCGTATTGAGCACAGAGACTGAGTAGCAACTGACTATTTCTGTTCATGTTGCCGACTCCATGTCTACCCAGAACTCCAGGCCAGGCCTCATAGTCCCGTCCAACTCTGGCATTGAAATCGCCCAGCAATAGAACCTGCTCTTTGGCGTTTATGATGTCGAGGCAACGAGTCAATTCCTCGTAAAACTTGTCTTTGATGTCATCAGATTTGTCTAGCGTTGGAGCATAGACACTGATGACATTAAGGTAGTCTTTGTCCAGGTGAAGGCGCAATGTGGTCACGCGGTCCGAGGTATGTACAGGGTACTCCTCCAGTCGCTTTACTAAGTGATTCTTGATGGCAAATCCTACACCTGAACGCCGAGGTTCGGAGGCAGCGGTACCTTTCCAGAAGAAAGTGTAGCCGTCACCATCTGCCACAAGCTCTCCTTCATCGGCAAGATGTGTTTCGCTGAGAGCAGCCACATCCACGTCATAGTGATGAAGTTCTCGAGCTACTATGGCGGTCTTGCGTTCAGGGCAGGCATTACCATCTCGATCAATAAGCGTTCTCATGTTCCACGCGCCGAAAGTCATGATAGGTGTTTTCATGTTTAATTTTCTTTTGTATTTTCGACCACGTTATAAAGTGATGCGGTGGCAGCCGCGGTTACTACCAGCCTCCATGTAGGGACGAGCAATTTTTAGGGCACCTTTTCTAGCCCTCTCCTCGGCTGAGCGAGGAAAGCAGTTTCTCTTTAAATAGAGCTGCTTTGTCATCCCGGGTGCTGCCTCAACCACACTCTCACCCCAAAGTTGCAGTGCGAAAGCGACCACGGCGTGTACTCACACCCCCAGGACCGCCTAGGTGCAGCATTCAGACAAAGCCTAGCTTGCATCAGACCAGAACTCTCTACTTGATCCCATCGCCACAGGACTTAAGGAAAACCGGAGTCCATTCTACGGAAGCGGTCAAATGCGCAGGATATTTTAAGGTGCGCAAACGTCCGCGCAAACGCAAGCGCACGCTGAGTGCGTGTCCTTCCTCTCCCTGGTTCAGTGGAGCGGGAAACCGCTACGACTGAAGGAGAGATCAGATGTTGTGTCTGGCCGCCGGTAACTGTACGCCCTCTACCGACGCCCTAGGCCATCCACCTTGCCTTGCTGAAACGCCGAGTCCACCAAATCACTTTGCATATCTGCGTTGTGTTGCCTGCCTCACCGAGTCAGACTTTATGCGCTGTGCGGGAGGGATCCGCATTAAACTTGTCCACCGTGGTGGCCAAGCCCCTCATCCAGGTTTCGCCCGTGAGCCGACACAGTTACCGGGGTGTAGCCGCTGCGCGCAACACAGCTACTGGGAGCCACTGGAGAGAGTTTATGAGCTAACAACGAATTTAAAAACTATATCTGCCACTTACAAAGTAGTCGACTGGCAGATATAGACGCTGCTAACCCAATACACCCCAATTTGGTACTAATACAAGTATTAGTACCAAGTAAGTGGGTAGGTCTTAGATAAATGATTCGTCCAATCATATATACCTAAGGAGTAGGTAGGTACTTATAACGAAACATATCGTCAATTTCAAACATCAGGATTTGTTAAACGTTCGTGAAAGAATACACTAACCGTTTTTATATAACTACGTTCCTACTTATTTTTGTATTTTTTTTTATTATTATTGTCCGTGGTTAAATGCTTAATGCATTTAAGTGCATACCTACCGCTGCTGCAGCGTATCCGCGCGCTGACGGTGTGGTATGTGGGACTTGCCCTCTCCATAGCGTGGTATGCTAAACTCATACCACGAGGAGAGGACCCTAGTGTCACTATAATAACATAATCAATCCGACCCCCTGACGGCACGCGCGGCCAATGTGGCATCGCGGGATCTCCTGGGCCACTCTTACAGTGGCTCATTTGCCCAATAATAGGGACGCCCGGAATGTAGAGGCGTATTAGTACCTACTCCTCATGGGTCAGCCTCGAAGGCCCATGTGGCCCACTTCCCGATGCCGAGCCTAGGGCGGTAGGCGGCTGGCTATTTATATAACCCAAGTATACAGTAACTTAAGTTACAAAAATGACCTAGTATGCCTAACATGAATAAGAATTTATTATAATAATAACCACTTTAAAATACTTTTTTAAGCTTTCTAAGAATCTTTCATGGTCTTTAGGAAGTTTAAAAAAGTAAAATTTTGATCGCAATGAGTGATGACACTCTTAAATACAGCACAGTATTTTTTTTGTCTTCTTTACGGACTTCATACATACCCAGAATATACACTCGGTTCCAAAAATAACGGGTCAGTCACAAAAATTTAAATACTGGAGGTATTTCAATTTTTGAACTGTGAAAATTAGATAAATGAAATAAAAAACAGAATAAAGACTTTTTAGTTGCGCTTCTAATAGCATATTATTTAAAGTGGTTGATGAAAAAAACTTTATAAGAAAAACAAAATTTTAAAAAATGACTATTTTTAAAAGGGTAGGGGTAGGGTAGGGGTAGGGTAGGGGTAGGGTAGGGGTAGGGTAGGGGTAGGGTAGGGGTAGGGTAGGGGTAGGGTAGGGGTAGGGTAGGGGTAGGGTAGGGGTAGGGTAGGGGTAGGGTAGGGGTAGGGTAGGGGTAGGGTAGGGGTAGGGTAGGGGTAGGGTAGGGGTAGGGTAGGGGTAGGGTAGGGGTAGGGTAGGGGTAGGGTAGGGGTAGGGTAGGGGTAGGGTAGGGGTAGGGTAGGGGTAGGGTAGGGGTAGGGTAGGGGTAGGGTAGGGGTAGGGTAGGGGTAGGGTAGGGGTAGGGTAGGGGTAGGGTAGGGGTAGGGTAGGGGTAGGGTAGGGGTAGGGTAGGGGTAGGGTAGGGGTAGGGTAGGGGTAGGGTAGGGGTAGGGTAGGGGTAGGGTAGGGGTAGGGTAGGGGTAGGGTAGGGGTAGGGTAGGGGTAGGGTAGGGGTAGGGTAGGGGTAGGGTAGGGGTAGGGTAGGGGTAGGGTAGGGGTAGGGTAGGGGTAGGGTAGGGGTAGGGTAGGGGTAGGGTAGGGGTAGGGTAGGGGTAGGGTAGGGGTAGGGTAGGGGTAGGGTAGGGGTAGGGTAGGGGTAGGGTAGGGGTAGGGTAGGGGTAGGGTAGGGGTAGGGTAGGGGTAGGGTAGGGGTAGGGTAGGGGTAGGGTAGGGGTAGGGTAGGGGTAGGGTAGGGGTAGGGTAGGGGTAGGGTAGGGGTAGGGTAGGGGTAGGGTAGGGGTAGGGTAGGGGTAGGGTAGGGGTAGGGTAGGGGTAGGGTAGGGGTAGGGTAGGGGTAGGGTAGGGGTAGGGTAGGGGTAGGGTAGGGGTAGGGTAGGGGTAGGGTAGGGGTAGGGTAGGGGTAGGGTAGGGGTAGGGTAGGGGTAGGGTAGGGGTAGGGTAGGGGTAGGGTAGGGGTAGGGTAGGGGTAGGGTAGGGGTAGGGTAGGGGTAGGGTAGGGGTAGGGTAGGGGTAGGGTAGGGGTAGGGTAGGGGGGTTGGGGTAGGGGTAGGGGTAGGGTAGGGGTAGGGTAGGGGTAGGGTAGGGGTAGGGTAGGGGTAGGGTAGGGGTAGGGTAGGGGTAGGGTAGGGGTAGGGTAGGGGTAGGGTAGGGGTAGGGTAGGGGTAGGGTAGGGGTAGGGTAGGGGTAGGGTAGGGGTAGGGTAGGGGTAGGGTTGGGGTAGGGTAGGGGTAGGGTAGGGGTAGGGTAGGGTAGGGTAGGGTAGGGGTAGGGTAGGGGTAGGGTAGGGGTAGGGTAGGGGTAGGGTAGGGGTAGGGTAGGGGTAGGGTAGGGGTAGGGTAGGGGTAGGGTAGGGGTAGGGTAGGGGTAGGGTAGGGGTAGGGTTGGGGTAGGGTAGGGGTAGGGTAGGGGTAGGGTAGGGGTAGGGTAGGGGTAGGGTAGGGGTAGGGTAGGGGTAGGGTAGGGGTAGGGTAGGGGTAGGGTAGGGGTAGGGTAGGGGTAGGGTAGGGGTAGGGTAGGGGTAGGGTAGGGGTAGGGTAGGGGTAGGGTAGGGGTAGGGTAGGGGTAGTGGGCCGCGGTGTCAAACGTTAGCCGATTTTCAAAGAAAAAGGATTTTGAAGTGGCCGTAGCGTAGGTGATTTTTTTTACCGTCTTGTAAATAATAGGGCGTGATATGCATCAGAAATAGATGTCTAAGGCATAGTTATTGTATCTTTTTTTTTTACTGTTTTTACGTTACGTAAGTTAAATTGCATTTTTACGGTTACGATTTTCGCTCTATGCTTGTAAAAAAAAAGATAAAATAGCTATGCCTCAGACATTCATGTCATATACATATCACGCACTATTATTTTCAAGACGGTAAAAAATGTAATCCAGTATTGGTAATATATATTTCTTCATAATTAAGTATAATTTACTTTTTTGTTTTGTATACTTATATCAAATCGCACATACTATGTTGTCTTTGCACCATCTTATCGAAGGTCAACTGGTCGAAAATGCCTAGGGCATTAAGTCTACCTCAGTACAAAATTGAGCTAAAGTTTTAAATAAATATAATTACTGGGATTAAAACAATTTTCGACACATTTTATGACGACGGAATGACCGAGGACCACGTTGCTGTCCCTCCCTCGAACTGTGATCCTGTGCCAGCGATCACTACTACTTCGTAAATCTACTATTCACTCCAGTGGCACCCTGAGCGTTGGTCCTAACCCCATAAGTGTCATCAGGTGGATGTCGCTCAGACCTTGGCCAAATTCTTGGAAGTTAACTTTGTACCTGTTATCTTAAAGGCCTCTTACAATAATGTGTACAATTGTCATTTATAGCACGACAGACGGACAGACGGATTACTAAATCTGTACGATCAAATTATAATGTTAACATTGTTTTTAGAAACTTAAGTGATTCTTTTGTTAGATTTAGTCTTACACAGTGTAATTTTGGCAAGTACAAATGTATGTAAATACCCAAGTGCTGAATAAATTTCATTTTTGCTAAATATAAAGTTTAGCTTTTAGCAAGTGTGTTTTCCAGGTATTACGATCAAGTTAGCTCTTATGGTCTTGTCGTGGCTTAATTGAAAAAAATACATTAACTTCCACGTTCGATGACGCACCTAACAGAACACCGCTACGTTATTGATGAATTATGTGATCTTGTTAGTGAGTTGGGTCATCAAAGCTTTTAAGCAATTCGACGTATACACGACTCGTTAAAAGTCCAACGCACAATACTTATAATTGCAAAGGTTCGATTTTGTCTGTCGACAGTCTGTCGTCTGCGCTGCTTCTGAGTTAACCTTAGCCTAGCAGTGATCACTAACCAACCACCATATTTCAAACTCGCACCTTATCAAATAGATTTTAGCACAGGAATTATAAAATTAAAAAAAACAGAGATCTTTGGAACTTTAGGCGACTTAATTATTAATGGCGGTGATCTTCGTTATACTCTATTGCTCCTTCAATTAAATTACTCAACCCTCAAACTTTAACAACTATTTCAATCAATAAATTTAAACTTCGCAACCATTGAACCACAATCATGTTTTTTATGGAATGGTTTACTTGTTTAGTTTAAGATTTTTACATCACAAACATCACATTGAGATTCTATGAGGGACGTACTATGTAGTACTCCGTGTCTCCTAAAGCCTGCGTGGTTAACGTAAACGTGGTTGAAAATAAATAAGAAATTAACATCCAGCCACTACCAGGCAGCATTGGATGCCATGTTTCCGATGCCATCATACTAGCGTTTGGAGGAAACCCGAGAGCTTTTATTGGGTAGACCCATACCTCGTGGTACGATCTGAATATTATTCTTGCTGTGGAGAAAAGAGTATTGCACACCTCGTTGCTGCGTTGCTGAGATATGCTTAATGCATTTCCAATCAAATCAAATAAGTGATACTTTTGTTTGACATAGTCTTATACAGTGTAATTTTGACAAGTACAAGTGTATGTAAGTAAATACCTAAGTGCTGAATAAATTTCATAATTTTATTATTTCATTTCATTAATCATACAAAAATATTTCGGTTTGTCAAACTAGAGTTTCATCAGCCCGTATAACATCCACAGTAGAACATGGCCTTTCTCCCGAGGGAGAGTTTTTTGCCAAAGTCATCACCCTGGATTGTGACCGCAGTACTATTTTGTAAGTAACACACAGGGAAACTCTGTGCCCGTTTCCTGACGATTGTTCTATAATATGTTATAGCAATCGCGACTAACTGCTTTATTGCTCACAAAGATTTCTTGTCCTATGCGTGCATCGAACGTAGGACCTCCGAGACATAGAATGGGACACATATCGCTACGCCATCCATATTACTCAATGTAAATGATTTGCAGCATATTATAGTATAACAGTTCTTAATAAAGACAATCATACTTAATTAGATGGACATTATAAAGCTCCACACACTGTCCACTTTGTGTTTCCCTGGCTATTTTCTGACTTTCTCGGATACTTCAGAACGAGGAAATTCAGATATCATGAAAACCTGTAAGTTTGTATGATCTGAACTGCTATACTTATCTCATTCTTAGGAAGCGACTTTTACACTGACTGATAAAGTATGAAACAAAGTCGCTGCCGCTGTCTGTCTGCACCTATTTATTATCCTTAGATCTTTACAACTACCCAACGGAATTTGATGTGTTTTTTTTAATAGATAGAATGATTCAAGAGGAAGTTTTACCTATATGTATAATCTTCATTGCACCCGTGTGAAGTCGGGGTGGGTCGCTAGTACCTGATATTTTGAGAATCAAAAAATTTGGAAGAGTTGCGTTGAATCGCTTGTCCTTTTTAGAAAATGGCTGGTAAGTTTATATGAAAGGTATTTCGTATTCGGTTCAGAATCAACAAACATAATTATATATAATACATAAAAACCAAAAGGAAAGGATAGGGACAAATGTACTATGCATTCTTTGAGAATGTGCATTTCATGAATCCATTTTTAGGGTTCCGTAGCCAAATGGCAAAAAACGGAACCCTTATAGATTCGTCATGTCTGTCTGTCTGTCTGTCTGTCTGTCTGTCTGTCTGTCCGTCCGTATGTCACAGCCACTTTTTTCCGAAACTATAAGAACTATAATGTTGAAACTTGGCAAGTAGATGTATGTTGTGAACCGCATTAAGATTTTCACAAAAAAATAGAAAAAAAACAATAAATTTTGGGGTTCCCCATACATAGAACTGAAACTCAAAAAAAATTTTTTCATCGAACCCATACGTGTGGGATATCTATGAATAGGTCTTCAAAAATGATGTTGAGGTTTCTAAGGTAATTTTTTTCTAAACTGAATAGTTTGCGCGAGAGACACTTCCAAAGTGGTAAAATGTGTGTCCCCCCCCTGTAACTTCTAAAATAAGAGAATGATAAATCTAAAAAAAATATATGACGTACATTACCATGCAAACTTCCACCGAAAATTGGTTTGAACGAGATCTTGTAAGTAGTTTTTTTTAATACGTCAAAAATCGTAAACCGCAATTTAGCTTTCATTCAATCAACTCGAATATATAATAACATTTCATTTCATAAACATACGCTTTTTTATTTATTCTTGATATCAAAAATAGGTACGCACTTGTAACTGAAACGGAACCCTTCGTGCGCGAGTCCGACTCGCACTTGGCCGGTTTTTGTTTTGCTCTCGTAGCTTGGAAAATAATACAGATATTATCTGTTTGCTGGCCTTTGAATTGGAAATTATTGGACCTGACTAGACAGATCCACGTACTAGTAATGCTAGCTCAGATAAAAATACCAGAGGAATAACTTAGATTTTTGAAAATGACAAATAATTACATTTTAATCCTCAGACAATGATATGATAATGTCATGATTGAAAAATTAGCCCTCAGCATCAGAGCACCATTTCCCCTAATTTAGGATTATTAAAAAAAAAAAAGTCATTATAAAATTATTATTGCTATGTTATCAATTCTGTTGTTTCACTACAGTGTGCCTCACCTTAAGTTGCTGACGTAGTTCAATTCCCATACCTGTATAAAACTTTGTGGACGCGACTCACTCGTTGCATCACATTTAGCCATTTAATAATCATCTTCCAAAAATCACAATATAATCATCATAATATACTTATAATCATACGTACGAGTCATAAGACCAGCAGTGGCTATTGTAATAATATAAAACCAGGAGGCTAGAGAACAAATGTTCTGCGAGTTGTCAGACTTTGACATTTCTTGCAGCATCGCACAATACATATCGTCACGGCTAAAGGCATAAGTTGGGTGATGTCGCCAACACATATCGTGTAACATTTGTCCCCTAGTGTGCACCGGTGGCTCAGTGGTTACAGCAGTGGCCTTTAAGACCTGGTGTTCTGGGTTCGATTCCCACCCGGGGACAATTATTTGTGTAAACTACGAATAGTTCTTCTGAGTCTAGGTTTACTTTGTGTCCGTGTATAATGTGTTTGTAAAGTCTCCCGCGACACAGGAATTTATTTGCCTAGTGCGTTTTTTATAAAAAAAAAAACAAAAGTGTTGACCGGCCTTCGGGGAGGCCTACGATTTTTTTTTCTAATTATATTCATCAAACAAATTAAGACCACAAAATCCATAAAACTTGACTAATCTAACCAAATGAGACTATGCTACTGTTGTAACAAAACAAAAAAAACTTCAACTTCTATAAGTCCTGTTGAACTCCAATGGTTTAGGTTTAGGGACCACTAACGGTTTATCCGGAATGTCCACCAATGAATCTTACAGATAGATAATGCCTACTATAACGATCACACAAAAAGCAAACTTGAAACACAATCGGAATAGAACTGCAAGCGCTTTGGCACAAGTAATAACGGTTTCGTGTCTCAAAGAGACCAGCTACGAGACAAGTGTCTCATAGCTACGTCATTCCTTACATTCTATAGGTTCCTATTGTTATCAGGCACAAATGTTGAATTGGAATAAATCTCTTTAACATCATATTTTATCGCTAGAACCAGCCAAGTGCGAGTCGCAATCGCACACGATGGTTTTCGTAACATTATTATTTATGTAACAGTAGACACTATAAAAAAAAAAAACAAAAAAAAATGCCCGGTGAAGTAGAAAAAAAGGTTTTGATATAAGGTACCTACCTGTTTTCGTTATTAATATAGGGAAAAAACTGGCAAAGAATATCATTTAAATTGTTGTAAAGGAGCTCCCCTCTAATATTTGTTTTATTTCAATTTAATTATTTATTTTTAAAGCGAATAACTTAATATTCTTTGAATATTTGAAGCGTGTACCTGCTGTTTATATTAAATATAAAAAACGGCAAGAAAATTACGTTTGTTATTGTTGTCTAGTCTATCATCGTTCTTGAGATACAGCCTGGTGACAGACAGACGGACAGTGGAAATATAGTAATAGGGTCGTGTTTTTGACTCTTTGGGTACGGGACCATAAAAACTAAAAAATATTGTGTATTGTATATTGTTTTTGGCCCCATGCATGCCTTTCAACGACGATTATTTATTTTTATGGTTTATAAGATAGACTAAACTAAGACTTATAGCTATATACCTAATTCTATTTACATACATTGACACTGTCGCTTTTATTTTTTAATTTTTATCGATTCTTTTTTATATAAACTCATACAAATATTATTCATATTCCCTTTATTTATTTTTATGGTATTTTCCATCTTCCAAAAAACTATTCTGATGCGGGTCCTTTTTTGTTGTGCCATTTAACTTATTTTTGGGTGACTTTATATAAGTCTTTATATAAAAATCTATGAAGAGTACAAGCATAAATAGGTTTTGGGGTACAAAAACAAATGAGGTGAAAACAGGGTATCCGCAATCTGCCATGAACGGGGGGCTCCCCATATGTATGACCAGCCAGAGGAATTGAATCTGAAAGAAGAAAAAAAAAAATTATTTGGTAAAATAATTGTACTCGATTGTTAACAAAACCATTCTTTAAGAAATACTAGCAGCGCCCGCGTCTTCTAACGCGTGGAATTGAATAAAAATGTATTATAAGGAGTAAGTCATTTAAGTTACTCCTTATTACATCTGCTATTCGCCAGTGAAAGTTCCATCAAAACCGGTCCATCCATTCCAGAGATTAGCCGGAACAAACAGAAAGACATACAAACAAAAATTAAAAAAAAAACTTACGAAAAATTATTATAATGATTATACGTTACAAAATTCCCTTTGAAGCTATATAGCTTAGTAATAGTATTAGTATGAAGAATTCTGAATTGGGTAGCTACTGAAATCTTCCACTATTTGTTTGAAATCTGGGTTACATTCTTGCTCTGACATTTCTGCTGAATTTTACTAACTACTGATGTCTTTTTCATACGCCTCAGTTAGAAAAGGCCATCACATTGAATTAAATGAGTCCAAAGAAACAGGAATTTGTAGGGCCTATTGTGACTTTAGATGTAGCACTTTCGTGACTTTAGTGTGAGAAAGTTCATTGATTGATAATGTGCTCCTATTTATCACTTAAATCGCACTCACTATCAACTTAAACGTGTAGTTAGTAAGACGCTAATATACAAAACTATTGTCAGAAGGGAAAAATGAGTGCCTTCTCCTACTTGTAAGTACTCAATTTGCACAAGTGGGGCATGATTGACGACAACGACATACATGTCACAGTCTATGTCGCACACTGGCCTGCCCTTCATGCCCCAATGGCCACTGTAGTTCCCGCCATCAGATCCTCCATCGTGCATCTTAACAGATGCACGATGGAGGATGGGAACTACAGTGGCCATTGGGGTGGCGACTTACTGGTCAAAATGTCTTTAAATATAGTATAAAAACTAATAAGTTAAAACAACGACACGGACGGACATATGTAGTTAGCCATAAGGCTTTTGCTACTTCACCGGGCATAAAGGCGAGCAGAGCTCCAGTCTAGATAAATTGTTTAAATACTACAAACTAAGCAACCTGCGCAAGAAGGCGTTCCCTGTGGGACTTTGACCTCGGCTCAGGGTGGTCGCTGGCGATGAGATTAAATGATTTTGACTTTTTGTATTTTAGGGAAGTTTTGTGCAACTGTCGCACTACTTTACAGTTCGCGGGCTCCTCGGGCTTCAGGTCTACGGGGGCATCGGAAGGTTCTTAGCAAACTAAGTGTCGGGAGGGCGAGGGGGGACGCGTCGCGTTCGCGGGCGGGTCGGATAGAAAAATAAGAACTACTTGTAAGAATATAACGTCATCATTACTTACAATTTGTATTTGTGTAATACTTTTCTTAAGCCAAAGAGCATTTTTCATGCTCGGTTTTAAAACTGTCAGCAGGTAGTAAGAGTACATCACTACATGGACAAAAGAGTTGATGCATCCAACTAATGTTCCATGTCCACCTGGAAAAGAAGAAACACATTTTAGTTATTATGGATTAAAATTGTTATGAAGATATTCTCAAGTAATAAGATTGTTTGGTTAAAACTTTTATCTTTTTGAAATGAAATGAAATAGTTTATTTGTAACGTGGACGCATAATCCGCGCTTGTTACACCTAATTTACGGTGCATTAGCACATTTAAGAACATCATTTTGATTGACTTCATTAGGAACAATATTTCTGATATTATCCTAGTAATATTATAAATGCGAAAGTTACCACAAACGTGATGTTTGTCGTTTTTTGGCTCGATATTAAATGCGCACAAAATATTCATAGAATATATATATAGTACTATATTATAAAAGTGACTTTACATTTTGTATAGATGTGTTAGGGAAAAGTTCGTGCGCAAGTCTGACTCGCAGTTCGTTAAATTTCAAAGCCTTTCTAGTATTAAATATTACGCACGGCATTTGATCAGGTGTACAATTATTTATCATTGTTTTATTGCCCTTTGACCTCAACAAGTTGTACATTTTATTAACATTCAAAACTAGTGAATCATAGTCATCAAAGGTTTAAACATTTATAACATCGGTTTAGTGTCTAAAAAAACCAGAGATTCATTACTACGAACAATGGCTTGCTGAACTGGGAATGTTTGTCCACATTACAGAATCCTTATCAGTCCATTTACGTAATTTTATAAGGGCCTCCTCTTAACAACCTTAATTACGATTTCTCCATACAAACTTAGGATTTCAATGAGGAGTGGGTGAATTTTGGAAATCCCTTTATTTTCGAATGTTGACGTCATAATAACTATCATCATCATCATCATCATAATTAGCCCGTATAACGTTCACTGCTGGACATGGGCCTCCTCCCGAGGGAGGGTATTTGCCATAGTTACCACGCTTGGCAGGCGGGTTGGTGACCGCAGTATTGTGTTGTACCACACAAGGAAACGCTGCCCGTTCCTTAATATACGATTATTATAGATGATGTTGTAACAATCGGGACTAACGTGCTTTCACGAGGCATGGAGGGTAGTCCCTCAACCAACCAGTCCCGGAAAGAAATCTTATAACACTGACATCTTTGTATAAACACCAAAATTTCCTGTCCGGTGTCGGGATCGAACCCACGACCTCCGAGATTTAAGCGAGCCAAATACCGTACGCTAGATGGTCGTAATAACTAACTGCGTAATAAATAATTTCAACGCAATCCGTTCTGTGGTTTGAAAATGTAAAATCGTACCTGGTAAGTAAGTAACAGCTCCCCATATCAATAATACCATTCCTGCATGATGGTATATGTGCAAGAATGATACCTGATAGAATTTCTTTCTCAGTATAAAGAAGACCTGAAAATTATAAAAAAAATTGTTAAACAACAATGATTAATAGCTTATATGTACTTACAACAAGTTCATAAGACCTACAAATACAATACCATTCGTGAATAAAAAAACAGAAAAGCGCACTGTGACGGAGCTTTGGCGAGATGTGTAGCTAGAAAATATTTTAGATAGCTTCCCGCGGGCAGTTTCACCCGCGTTACTCCCGTTCCCGTGGGAGCTTCATAATTAAATATAGCCTTTGTCATCCGCGGATAGAGCAGCGTTCCAATAGTGAGAGAATTTTTCAAATCGGTCCAGTAGTTTCGGAGCTTCTTAAATACAAACAAACAAACAATCAAATCTTTCCTCTTTGTAATATTAGTATAGACTACATCCAGCGGTATCTGATAAAAAATAAAATCTAAAAACTTAACGTCACAAATCCTCAATCCCCCGGAAGCGACTGCCTTGAACCGGGGTTCAAGTACAGTTCTATGGTGCGCACTCTTCGCAGGTTGCTTAGCTTTTTAGTGTATCAGACCATTTAATAAGGCTGGAGCCCTACACGCCTTAAAGCCTGGTGAACTACCAAAAGATTCATAGCTACATAAATGTCCGAAGAAAAAATAAACTGAATTGACTAATTGATTGATCACTCTAATTAATAACACTTATATAATTTATGGAAATTATTCAAAAAAAATGTGGCATCGTTGGACTGGGTAAGGAACAAAGTTATCTCTCTCTTGAAAAAATACCATTTATGTCTTTCTCTTCCAATTCTAGTTTGCTTTTCAGTTATAGTGGTACAAAGCAGTCTTTTCGCATTTGAACGTGATCGAAACCTTGCGAAACTGCAAGTCAGAGACATAAAAAATTTAAGGACTTACGGTATCCAACAGATCAACCACTTTAACAAGGAAGTAGAGGTATACTTAAAAAATTAAGGACTTACGGTATCCAACAGATCAACCACTTTAACAAGGAAGTAGAGGTATACAGCCCACGCGATTTCAAGTGGTCTTGGTGTATAAGAAAAGTCGACTGGCTCACAGAACCATTTAAAGTCCCACAACCAACCCAGCATTAATGCCTGAAAAACAGAGAAATATAGTGTTATAATTTGGTTTTATAATGTAAAATATAAAACTAGCTTCCCACGCGGTTTCACTCACAAAGTTCCCTTTCTCGTAGAAACTTCATATAGTCCATTGAAATGTTAAGTTAAATTTAAGGCCCTAATATTGCATTTTTTAATAATGCAATATTTTGCCACGGTCAATTACGCCTTCACGATTTTTTCGTAGGATGCATAGTTTCCGAGATATCACGAAAAATGTGTTTGCACCCCTTTTTCCAAGGTGGCGGCCGGGGGACAAGGGCGGCAACCCCACAAACTTGGGGTTAAGCTTCTAATGATGAATTGAATGAAACACAGGTCCCAAAAATATAAATTTATACATAAGGAAAGAAATTGTACAAAGGTATTGCTTATTTCAAAAGAAATCTCTTCCAGCAGACCCGCAAGAGGCAAGATGAAGAAGGAAAGACGAATAGTGTGCGTAGGTCTCAAATAAACATACATACTAATATTTACATATATACTTAGATACATACATATACAGATAAATATAAACTACATACTATACTACGTTGTATATTATATAAACTTAGGATGAAATAGAGAGATAGTACTCCTTGACTCGTTTTTTAAAGGAAACACTTGAGTTATAACTTTTTATTTCGAGTGGTAGGGCGTTCCATAGCCTGACCGCTTGAACAGTGAAGGATCGGGAATAAAAAATGGTTATATGGAGAAGAATGGACAGGTTGTAGCGGAGATGTGATCTGCAGGAGGAGCCAGGTGGATGAGTGTAGGAAAAGCGCTCTCGCAGATAAGAAGGGTAGGAAGGATTGTTAAGGATATATAAATATAAAGCAAACATACGATGCGAGCATTCCTTCGGAAACGGATAGGGAGCCACTTGAGATCTTTACGAAACTTTGAAACATGATCATACTTTTTAAGATTATAAACAAAACGAATGCATACATTTTGCAAACGCTCAAGTTTGTCTAATAGCTCCTCGGTGGCATCCAAATAGCAACTATCGGCGTAATCAAGAATAGGTTGTAAGAGCGTTTGGCAGAGAGAAATTTTCGTATTCAAGGGCAAGAAATATTGCAGGCATTTTAGCGAGTGGAATGTGTTGTGAACCTTTTTGCTCACATCAGCAACCTGGGCTACCCAAGACAAGTGTCGGTCCATTGTGATACCAAGGTTTTTGACTTAATCGGTAAAATTGATGGGTACACCATCAAGGGCTAATGGTGGAACATCCAAGTTAACCAAACCACTACACATATATTTACTGCCTAACATTATAGCCTGCGATTTAGCCGGATTAATAAGAAGGCCGTAAGCTTTCGCCCGGCGGTTTACTGCGTCAAGATCCCGATTCAAAGCAGTAATCGCGCAAGCAGCATCAGATAAAGGAAAAGATCGATACAATTGCAAGTCGTCTGCGTAGAGATGGAAACTGGAAGTGATAACTCTTGTGACAGAGTTTATGAAGATAGAAAATAATAATGGAGAGAGAACGCCACCTTGGGGAACGCCCGCAGTCAGGCAACACCAATCAGAGTAAGGCTCGTCATGATGAATTCGCTGCGAGCGACCCCGAAGATATGGGTCAAACCAAGATCTCAACTTCTCTCTTCCCATTTTGGGAAGAGAGAAGTTAAGAGAAGAGAGAATACCGAGCAGAATGTCGAAATCCACCGAGTTAAATGCACTGCTAAAGTCAAGAAGGACTAGAGCGGTGAGAGATTTGTTGTCCATGGCCCAGCGTATGTCATCGGAAACTTTAAGTAGAGCTGTAACAGTGCTATGACCAGGCCGGAAGCCGGATTGAAAACAGTTCAGCAGGCTGTTGCTGGTAAGATACACTGAAAGTTGGCGATGGACAATATGCTCGATAACCTTTGAAAGGAATGGTAAAATAGAAATGGCACGGAACTCGGATAAGGATGAAGGATTTTGTACTTTGGGTAAAGGAATTATGTGAGTTTGTTTCCATGCCAAAGGAAAACCTGAAGAAAATTGTGAGAAGTTGAAGATGTGGGTTAAGATAGGTAAGAGGAGGTTAAGGATTGTAGTGATCATTCTCGAGCATATCATATCATTACCAGCAGCAGTGGAGGAGATTGACATTTAACATCTGACTCGGATACGGGATTGAAGCTAAAAGGGGAACTTAGTGGTACCGGTAAGAGCGAAAGTTCATGTAATGTTCTGGACTTAGTGTCTGTGTCCATAGTTAGACAGGTCGAAGAGAAATGTCTATTGAGAGCACCAAGGTCCATGTCCTTACATGTAAAAGATTTACCGATACCATTGGTTTAAAGGAATTACCAGACAGCGGAGGAATCACGATTACTGAGAGAAAAAAAAGTGACGTTTTTTTGCTTCTGTGCACAGACGATTGCAATAGTTGCGCAATTTTTTAAACCGGGCATTGTAGCTATCCGTAGTAGTTTGCATCTTCGCTTAGCCTTATCTCTGCGAGCCATTGCATGTTTAATGGTGTCAGTGATCCATGGTGCAGGATTATTTTTTTATTTTTACTTTGCGTTTAGGGGCATGGATGTCATACAATGCAATTATTTTGTCGTTGAACAGGTTCACCTTATCATCGATAGAGCCAGCATCAAATACATCGGTCCAGTTAATACTAGCAGCATCTTGCTGCAATGCCAACAAATTGATGCCCCTGAAATTACGAAGAAGTGCGAATTGAGTCGTGCGCTTTGGGGGACGCAATTTATACGAGAGATAAACCAAGTGATGGTAAGAAAAGGAAGCTGCTATTTGGCCATGCGTTGCAACACGATCGAGAGAAGAGACAATCATCAGGTCTAAAAAGGACGGGGTGCAGTTTGGAGCATGGTGGATAGTAGAGAGCGGAAGAATATAAAGATTAATAGAGGAGAATACTGACAGGAGTTTCGATGATCGCTGATAATTTTTTATTAGGCAGGTGTTAAAGTCACCCATTAATATAACATGGTCATATGCAGGGCACAGATCATTTAATGTGTTGTCAAGAGTTTGGAAATAGTCTACTCGTAGATTGGGGCTGTAAAAAACTCCGAGTAGTAATTTTGTATGGTGGAAAATAATCTCGAGGAAAAGATATTCGGCTTGTCCAGAGTATTGCGATGGAGACGTACTGATAACCTTGTAGGGAATAGAGGCACGCAAATAAATTGCAACACCACCGCAACCCTTACCAATACGATCATTACGCACTACAACAAAGCCAGGAAGAGAGAAATGAGGGGAAAGAAGTGATGGCTTAAGAAAGCTCTCCGAAATTAATATCGCATCAAGGTCTGTGTGACTAAAGGATGCCAGAAGTTCAGAATAGTGACCAGGAATACTTTGTGCATTAATGTGAGCTATATTTAAATTACTACGGAAATTTCATGCAAAGTCAAGGCAACGGAACTGTCGCTACTCGCATTTACGAAACTGTCTGAAATCGAGGAGCAGGAGAAAAAACTATCATCAAGATTGCACATTACGTCATCCATAATATAAGTAAATGTTTATATAAACAATGTATATAATTAATATATAAATATAAATCAATACGGCAAATTGATGTAAATAAATATATAGCTATAATAACAGCTACACATTGCTAAACTCACCTACTCGCTGGGAAAATAAAAGAGATAGCTTTACAAGGGTTATCAAGAGGAAGTAATAACAAGAAAACAAAAAAAAAAAGATTAATGAACAAAAGAAAAAAAACATGAATGTAATTTTTATTGTAGCAATCTGCCGAATTATTCAATTTCTGCCAGTGTTATGTAATGCAATATGAATGTTATAATAGTACATTACGATATTAGTGCGTTATGATTGTTATAACATGCGAGGCGGAATTTCAGCCCGAGCCGAAGGCGAGGGCGTAATTGAGCCGAGCATGTTATAACCAATACGCACGTATATCGTACGACGTTTTTTAACACATTTGCGAGGAAACAGAAAAAAAAAACATTTTTCACAATACAAGTACAAAGAAAAGAAAATTTGAGAAAAATGGCGCGAGGATTATTTTCTGCCGTAGCTGCGTGAAAATGTTGGCAAAGACGTTAGAGCATGCAGCCAAGTTTTTAAATTACCGAATAAACTGTTTTTTTGTTATTTTAAATAAACTGAATCTGTGAATGCACACTGTTGCTTTCCCGCCATTTAAACAGCGCGCTAGCGCTGCCTACGGACTGGCGCCGCGCGGCGATTAGTTCGAAATTTGAATAGCAACAGCGCGCGAAATGGCAAATAATACTGTTATGGAATTTGTATGGACTATAACTTAACTATTTGCTTTGGTAACACACGCGTTTTTTATGACCCGCTTTACATATTTAAAACCGGTGGAATTACATCAGCTTTACAAGCAACGGTGTTAAAAAATATATAAAAGGACTATGAACAAAATATTAAATGACATTAAGTATGACAATTACAAACTTTTCACTAAGTATACAATACGTATTAGGCACATAGGCACGCAAATCATTTGCATTGAACTAAAATCTACATACTACATATTTATTTGATTATTTAATGCTTATAAGTATACTAGGTTCGCCCTGCGTTTTGCCCGCGTTAGACAGTTACTCTGCTCCAGGGGTGGATGATAGATGCAAGTTCAAATAATGGCGATTATGCCACAATTTTGAACGTGCATTTGTCACAGTACAGTAGTTATAGAAACAAACATCCTTATATCCTTAAAAGTAAACGGTCAATTTGACTAAAATAGCCTTGGCATTCTGATTTTCTTCGGGTCTTTGTTCAGGTTTGACAATTGGATTAAGTAATCGACTGTCTTTTCTTAACTCCTGACTGAAACTATTACTTAGTTCATTAATATCTCGTGTGGAATCTACATATTATGTCTTTGCTGTATCTTCGATGTGACCGTACCTACTATAGTTTTGCAAAAATCTAGTGTCCGTTCCAATTTTTGGGTTTTCTTTTCTCACAAATCGGGGACATGTATCGACAGATAGTCTGAAAAATGAAGATTGTGCCAAAAAACTATCGGTAGGTATTGAGGGTAGGTATATTACCTGTGCTTGTGACGTTGTCGTACATTGTGTCTAGGTCACTGCCCTTTTCACCCTGTCATGTTTGAAATATTTATTTCCGGGTCTGGTTGTTTGACTGACTACTCTCCGTGCCTCGTTAAATACGTTAAGCCGTTGGTCTCTATTGTTGCAACATCGTCTATAACAATTATATACCAGGGAACGGGCAGCAGCGTTTCCTTGTGTTACAACATAATCATGCGGTCACCAACCCACCTGCCAAGCGTGGTGACTATGGCAAAACCCTCCCTCGAGAGAAGGCCCCTGATTATTATTGGACGCTATAAGGACTGATCATGATGATGATGATGATTTGTAAAAGATTCAATGTAATGTTTTCGTATTTTCATTAATAGATAAGTCTCAATTAAAATACGAACACTGGCGAACTGAACTATTGACTCTAGTTCTGCTTTTAATATTAATGAGAATCTGTCATTAAAATCACATTTAAACAATGACTTGTTTTATTCAAATAAGTATTGCGGGAAATTAAATGAAATATAATTATGGCCTAAAATTGTTTTTTTAACATATCTCCAAGGTAATAGAGGCACATGATAGTTTACTAACACCTTATTTTTATATGTTGTGTAGTATAATCGTAAATAATAGTTGTCTGTTTTAAAATACCTACATTATAAAAATATATTATTATTTATGTGTATTTTTATGAGTTGCCTTTCATTCTTATTTAGATATTTCATCAATGATAAACGGATATATGAGGGTCCGACCTGTTAATTAATGACATTTTAATGCTGTGTGTTATAATTATTGTAGAAATTGTACTATTGACATTAATTTAATATTTATTTCTGAATAATTATAATTTATCTCAAACTATTTATAAATTAGATTTTAATATTTTTGTAATATATTTAAGTTTGTACATCACTATTGATAAGGCATAGCGAACTCTATTGTTTATTAACACCTTTTTGTTACCTATGTTTACAAACTGAATAAATAAATGAAATTCTTTCGGTAATGATTACTTTAAGGTTATATCAAACTCTTAGTATTTATGATAAAACTTCAATAGTTGCAATGTTAAAAGTTTATTTGTAAAATGTATCATGGGTTTAAGAAGATATACTACTATAATGCATAACTAAAAAGCTAAAAAAAAAGAAATATTTAAGTATTGTACCACGACCTAAAAATTATACCATAATTACTTAATCTATAATTCAACTTATTATTATTATGAGCCCAATGTGTGCCACCGCAGGGCAAAGTTCTCACTTCCTTCTTTAAACTTTTCCCTATCACAAGCCACTTGGGACCAACCTTTCAGGAAATAGTCCAGTTCGTCTCGCCATCTCCTTCTGACCTACCGCGTCGCCGGTTCCTGGTGATGTTATCTAATATAATTCAACTTACTTTGTAAAAAAGATATGCAGAAGATATAATTTGAAATATATTATAAACAATTAGAATTCTGTCTATGTTGTAAGGTTTTCGATTTTTCATCCACTCCGGTCCCCATTTCAAGCAAAACATGAGGTACAATCCAACTACCAGGACAATTTGATACGGCTTGGCTACTATCGGCCATGGAGCTGTTCTTGGATCTGAAATTATAAAGTTGTAAATTATAGTTCAAGGATACGGAAATATTTTGCTAAGTACCTAGGTATTATTGAATCATTAAGTTATATAATAAAAATGCCTAAACTTAAGATAACTTCCGTAGCGTAGCGGCATATGTTTCACCTTAAATCTACGGTCAGTGGTCGCTAACCCGCGTGCCATGCGTGGTGACCAGGACAACACCTTCGAAGGAGGCCCGTCTTGAGCAGTGAACGTTATATGGGCTGATGGTGAAGTTAAGGATAATAAAAATACTTATGAAATAAATCTACAAGACCCCTGCAGGTCGCCATCGCATATGAAAAGTATGGCTAAAAAGATGGAGACTTTAGCGCGTTGAATTGCTGCTATAGAATATAGCAGAATGTAGCCTAAAAAACAAACATATAACTTTGTCGATTGTATGATTCGGTAATTATTATAATTAAAACAATACAGTTAAATAATAATGATATTATCCGTTGGGCCTTCAGCTCGGCTAATATGCCAGCCATTTTAGAGCCTAATGGCCTTATGGGCGACGACGGTAAGAGGTTCGACGGAGTGACTCTGGTGCCCTGGAGGATGGGACGGCCTTTGGTGTGGGACGCTACGTGCATCGACACCCTCGCGCCGTCACATCTTTCAGGGCTAGCATTGCGGCCGAATCTCAAGAGGCGCAAATATAGTAACCCTTGATAGTGGTTATGTATTTGTGCCTTTTGGTGTCAAAACAGTGGGACCGTGTGGACCGGGAGCCAAATTAATTTATAAAAACCTCTTAGCGGCCCTCTTTAGTGCGGCACGTTTTCCGAGTGCTGGTTTTTACTTTGCACAGCAGGTAAGCATTGCCATTCAACGGGGCAATGCTGCGAGCATTCTGGGAACCTTGCCAAGTAGAATAGATTAAGAATAGTAGTAGGTATATTATAAGTTAGTTTTATTTTAAATTAGCTACTTTTAGTTGTATATATGTAATTTAAATAAAGAAGTATTCATACATTTAAATGTCAATGTACTACAATACATTTAAGTGTTATGTAAGGCTGACGCCATCACACACTTCTGGTGTCATTTTTTTTACTTTGAATAGTTTTCGGGTTAGAGAACAAGAACAGTCTCAGTCTACTCTTAACGAAGTAGTTTTTTTTGTCGAAAAAGAAATTCATACACACAGAAGATTTCGGATTGGCAACGATGCGACGACATAAAAATAAAGCTTGGTTTCTATATTCAAGTATTGATTTCCGACGCAAGTTATTTGTGCCCGCGAAAAAGCAGAAATTTTGCGCGAACGCTTAGGCATTCTGAACGGTGTTCCAATTCAAACTTTTGTAAATCTATACAAGCTAGGTACCTAGAATGCTGGTAGCATTGCTCCGTTGAAGGGCAATCTTAGGCTTATCTGCTGTACAAAGTAAATAAGTAGGTATCAGCGCTCGGGGAAAGTGTCGCATTAAAGAAGGCCGCTGCGAGATTTTTATAAATTACTAGCTGCACCCCGTTTTACCCGCTTTACTCTGCTCCAGTGGGTCAGAGCGTGATGTTTTGTAGCTTATATGTTAATCCAGCGTATAACCTATCCCGGTGCAAATTTCAGCCAATTCTGTTCAGAAGTTTTGGCGTGAAAGAGTAACAAACATCCGTCCATACATACATCCACACTTACAAGCTTTCGCATTTATAATATTAGTAGGATGAGTTGGATAAATAAAATACCACAAGGTAAAAAAAAAATCATAATTACGTATTTATTTAAATGTCTATATGTAATAAATTTAAATATACTGACCGACTAGTTCTTGAAACGCATATTGATATCCGTCCCACGCTTTCTTCAAAATTAAAGCCATTTTAAAAGCACCACTACCTTAGGTAAAATTATCGCAAATTATTAATATCTCAATAGACTGTCTAAAAACACATTTGTTTTCATAATAATAATTATTTAATTTTTCTAATGAATGTTTTACATTGCACTGTCATGGCCGCAGTTTCTTTCAACGACTGAACAAAGTCAAGTCCGTTGTTGTTAATTAATTCCTTTTTAATGGCCATGAAAACGATTAGCATAAGAATTTATGCATAGTTTTGGTTAAATAATTAGAAAGAATAGTGTTCCTACACAATAGTTATCATTATTTCTGAAATCTATTTGAAAAGTAATTAATTACATAAATATAAATTAAAACTTACTCTACTTTACTTACTTTAACAATCTGTTTATGTCCACTGCTGAACTAAGGCTTCTCTTATAACTGACCTTAGTAATCCAGGGTGGTTAAGGGACATTTCTGTAATCACTACGCCTGGCAGGGGAATCGGTGATCGCAGTAAGATGGTGAGTATCCTTAAGCTGCTGCTGTCTGTCATCCATCTGTTGTATGTCCCTTAGTCGCCTTTCAGGACACCCACGAGCAGACATTGGGTGGTCTATTCGGCCGGAAACCAAATGTCGATAGGTTTTTATCGAGGTTTTGCCTTTTATTTTCGCATTGGAAGTTTAACAAATCATATTGCTTAGATAGCTATATTAGCTTAATCATACTAAAAATTCTACAGCATGTTGCGGCTAAGTAATATTCCAATTATTGAAATCAAACTATTTAAAACGAAAAGTGATCAATTCTATGATTTGATTGGTATGGGCACCAATTTTTCGTATAATAGGCTTCAATTGTCAATCCGTGCCAGGCTAACAAAATGTTCACTCACACTACAATAACACAAGGAAAAAAAATGAAAACCCAATTCAATTATTTATCTATTTCCAAAAAATAATTTGGCACTACAATGATATTTAAATTAACAATAATAATAATAATAATAATATTTATTTATTTCTCCTCACAATGATCTTAAGGCTAAGTAATTATATAATAACAGTCTTTTTTATAACATGTGAGGAGCTGGTGTCTGAGTTAGGCAAGAAAATGCCTGTATTACAGATCACCAGGCCCTCACCCCACGGATGTACAGAGGTTTTCATCAGTATGATAATGGTATTTGAGTTTCTTAAAGCCAATTAACCATTGAAAAGGAAAAAATACTAATACAATTTAAGCTAGCAAAAAGAAAGTGATAAGTTTAATATATTAGAGCGCCTAGGAATGTGTGTGTGTGTGTAGGTGAACGTATGCGTAAGAGGGTACGTGTTCGTGTGCTTGTTCTTGTACGTGTGAGTGTGCGTGTGAGTATGCGTGTGAGTGTGCGTGTGCATGTGCGTTTGCGTGTGCGTGTGAGGGTGCGTGTTCTATACTGCCATGTAATATAAGTCAACCTGAATATAACAGTAGATTTTCTGTTTGATTATAATTTAGTTTTTGCAGCCAGTCCGTAAGCAAAGACTTGCATTTACTTTTGTGCAAGGGATATATACAAAGTATCCGATTTATCTTGTTGTATAAATTTGGACCCTGGTAACAGAAAAAACGATGAGAAAAAGAAGTTTTGAATGACGTTATTGGGCAAACTTTATATTTACGGCGTTTATTTTGGTTTTTATCAGGCTGAAAGGGTGTTATGGAGTGTTGTTTTATTACTGTTTTACGGATGAATAGCTGCCGCACAGTCAATACATTCCATTTTATGTAGAGGTCTGATGTCGGGTGGTAGTATGGCAAGAACATACTAACTTTAAGAATATAAGATATAAGATAAAACTCTTACTAAAACATAATTCATATCGTAATATCATAAACAGTAAATGTTGAAATGTTTATAAGCATTTCAAAGTAGTTACATTCGTTCGTGCGATTTCATTTCCATGAACATTTTGAAAAAATATATAAGGAATTAACAACCACTTCGGATAAGTTAGCATTTTATATTAAGGCTGACCAGAATTTAGGCATGCGCGATCCACGAGCGTGTGAGCGACACAAATGCCGCTAAAAATTTATGTCGGTACTTCAAGTATGGCTTGTAGCCTTTATCAGTTCACTTATTAACAAAAAATTGCAAATGATTAGCTTTTTTACTAAATTTATTGTTGAGTCGCTTTACCATTTTTTTGGGGGATAATGCTGTTCGCGTCCGTGACCTTTAGCTCTAGTCACCCACACGTGTCCCCTGGGTAGCGCCAAATGAACAGCACATCTGGTGGTAGGTTTCGACCGCGGTTTGTCACCACCCTCAAGGCCATGCCGCCAAGTGATTTTTCGTCGCGTTCCGGCATGTTGCCTTGAGTAGCCATCGTGGAAGGGGAGTCTGGCCAGTTGTGTGGTATTGCGAACCGGTTCCGGTGCTGCGTGGTGTCTGTGCTGGGTGACTATTCGCGGAGGGTAGCGGGATCCTAAGCACGGTCTTCCGCTGGCCGACCGCAGGTAGTAGGGGGCCCAATTAGTAGGAAAGCCACCTATGAAAGGCTGCCCCGCCAACTAGCGAAAAATCCCAGGATGCGTCACCGTGCCGGTTGGCGACCGGATGCGAGGGCCCGGTGAACATCTCTGGGGGGGTTAGGGCGTCCCCGCGCGCTCCAGATCAGTCTCCCGTCGGGTCAGCATTACGAATGTATTGCGCGGTACTCGCTCTTGCTATACCTCGCCCAACTGTCCCTTTCCTGCTTGTCTGTTCGCCATCAAAAATAAAATTAATACAAAAAATAGGAAACTGGTAAAACAGCGGTTGCACTCCCTCGCACTAAAAGTGCACCTATCTAACATCCGAGGTCTGCACTCCAATCTCATCCCGGTCCATCACCACCTGGAGACCGAAAAACCACATCTGCTGTTCCTCACGGAGACGCAAATCAGATGTCCAGCTGACGCAGCATACTTGCGCTACCCAGGGTACACCCTGGAGCACAATTTTAAGCCACGCGCTGGCACCTGCGTGTATGCTCGCGTTGACATCTGCTTTCGACGTCTCCGTAACATTGAGCATTCCAGTTTCTCCGTATTGTGGGTTCTGGTGGACACTGGCTTGGAGCAGATACTCTATGCCAGTGTCTATCGGTCGCACACCGACAACATGGAGACAACCAGGTTGTTTCAGTACCTTTCGGACTCGGCTGAATTAGCTCAGCTCAGGTACCCATCGGCGCAGCTAGTTTTTCTGGGGGACTTCAATGCCCACCACCAGGAGTGGCTGTACCCATACCAGAACACCGACCATGCTGGGAGATTAGCGTATGCATCTGCACTGACGCTTGGTCTCTCCCAACTGGTGACTGGGCCGACACGGGTGCCTGACATTGATGACCATACGGCCAATTGCTTAGACCTTCTGCTGACAACCGATCCAGACCGATATCAAGTCGCGGTTTCCTCACCGTTGGGTAGCTCCGACCACTGTCTGGTGAAATCTGTGTCTGTCTACTCGCCACCCGATCCCGATCTCAAGGGGACTAGGCGAGTATGGCGATACAAGTCAGCAGATTGGGATGAGATGCGGCATTTCTTCGCGTCTTACCCTTGGCTGCGCTTATGCTTCTCTTCAGACGACCCGACTCGCTGCGCGGAGGCTGTTTCTGAGGTGATATGCCAGGCTATGGAATATTTCATTCCATTTTCTGACGTCTCACTCCAAGACAAAGACACTCCGTCCATGGTTCAACGCTGAGTGTGATAGTGCTGAAGCACATAAGCACTCTGCTTACCAAGCGTGGGCGGTGCTCGAGCCCGCAAAGCGCCAAATATTCGGAAACTGAAGAAGGCTTACAATAGTGCTGCCAAGTCTTGCAAACGTGCCCTACGCAAGGCCCGCTTTGACCATATTGGCCGCATTGGAGCCAGACTAGCATCTTACCCATCTGGGAGTAAAGCTTTTTGGTCTCTTGCCAAATCGGTCGAAGCCAATTTATGTCGGTCCTCTTTGCCGCCACTGCAGAAGCCGAACGGTTCATTAGCTCACACCGCCAAAGAGAAAGCAGACTTGTTTGCGAGACGCAAACAAGTCTGCTTTCTCTATTTGCGATGAATTCACAACTAGATGCTGCTGGTAAAAGTCCACCCAGGCTACCACATTGCACTTCCACTATGCCTGAGGTGCACATTCGGTAAAAAGTGGTACTTAAAATTCTCAGCACTCTAGATGTGAATAAGGCTAGTGGGCCTGACGGCATTCCTGCCATTGTCTTGCGGTCATGTGCGCCTGAGTTGTCTCTTGTTTTGACTCGCCTCTATCGTTTATCCCTGAAGACTGGTCTAGTTCCAGCATCCTGGAAGATTGCCAATGTTCAACCGATCCCCAAGAAAGGTAGTCGTGCCGACCCTGCCAACTACCGACCAATCGCAATCACCTCCATACTCTGTAAGGTTATGGAGCGTGTTTTAAACAACCGTCTCCTGGCATACCTGGAAGACAACGACCTCCTCAGTGACCGTCAATTCGGATTCCGTCGAGGCCAGTCTACTGGGGATCTTCTTGTTTATGCTACTCACTTCTGGAGCGAAGCCAGTGAGAGACACGGTGAGGCTCTTGCAGTGTCTCTTGATATCTCTAAGGCTTTTGACAGAGTTTGGCACGCAAGTCTCATTGGTAAGCTTCCGGTTTACGGTATTGCTCCCGTACTTTGTACCTGGATTCAGGATTTCTTGAGGGGAAGGTCGATTCGAGTTGTTATTGATGGCGCCTCGTCCGATCTTCTTGGTATTAATGCCGGTGTCCCTCAGGGATCTGTTATCTCCGTGACTCTTTTTTTGCTGCACATAAACGACCTGCTAGTTACTCCTGGTATCTTTGGGTATGCAGACGACAGCACAGTCTCGGTGAGATACTTGTCTGATGCGAAGTCTGGGTCAATGGTCCAGTCGTTCAGGGAGTCGATGATTGAGGGGGTGAACTCGATCTTGGAGGCTGTCTCCTTATGGGGTGATGCCAACCTGGTTGGGTTTAACCCCTCAAAAACACAGGCGTGTCTTTTTTCGGCGAAACGGAGTCCATTCCAACTGACTCCGACTTTCCGGAATGTCTCCGTTCCGATCAGCGACCATCTTGAGCTCTTAGGACTTGAACTCTCTTCTAATCTAAACTTCGGTCACTACATCGAGTCCATTGCAAACACTGTAGCCAAAAAACTTGGCATTCTCTCCAAGGTGAGGCGGTACTTCACATCGGAGCAGCTCTTAAGTCTTTACAGAGCTCAAGTTCGCTCCTCAATGGAATACTGTTCTTATCTTTGGGATGGGTCTGCTGGATATCAGCTGAATGCTCTGGACTCATTGGAGCGCCGAGCGTAGAGAGTCATAGGCAATAACTCACTGGTGGAGGCAAGTCTTCAGAGCCTCGAACACCGTAGATGAGTGGCCTGCCTATCAGTTTTTTATCGGTTGCATTTCGGGGAGTGTGCGGAGGTTCTACATAACCTGATACCCCCTTCACCCCTCCATCACCGGACGACTAGGCGCGGCGAGCGGTTTCACCCTTTTGTTGTAGACATTCCTTCAATACGCACGAAGCGATTTGCTTCTTCTTTCATAATGCGGACGGCTAAGGAGTGGAATTCTCTGCCGGCGTCAGTTTTTCCGGAACGCTATAATCTGGACATCTTTAAGGCTAAAGTGAACAGTCACTTTCTAGGCAAGCGTGTATCATCTTAGGCCTTATCTTCGCCTTCCATCAAGCGAGATTATGGTCAAACGTAAGCCTATATGTGGTAAAAAAAAAAAAAAACATTATGACGAAAGTTTGTTACTAAACCAGTGCCGAAGCGTTTGAAAATGGCTAAAAATGAAAAAAAAAAATTGTATGAAACCCATTGGAAATGGAAGAGAATATTACAAAAATTAAAGGAAAAATAAATTACGGGCGATCTGAAGTGGTAAAAGGTGTTTTTTTAAGGATAAAACAAGGTTACTTTCGTTTTCCGACAAAACTATAAGTCCTATCATCATTTCAGCCGTAGGACGTCCACTGTTGGACATAGGCCTCCCTCATAGATCTCCAGTTGTTGCGGTTAGAAGCGGCCTGCATCCACCGTGATCCTGCGGCTTTAACCAGATCGTCCGTCCATCTAGTAGGTGGACGTCCTACGCTACGCTTGCCGATCCGCGGTCTCCATTCGAGAACTCCAACGGCCATCTGTTCTCCGTGCTATATGGCCTGCCCATTACCACTTCAACGAACTAATCCGTTGGGCTATGTCGGTAACCCGCGTTCTTCTACGTATCTCCTCATTTCTAATCCGATCTCGTAGAGAAACCCCGAGCATAGCCCTCTCCATAGCTCGTTGAGCGACTCTGAGCCTATAGTGAAGCGTAAGGCCTATAGTGAAGCACCACGTTTCGGATCCATAAGTCATCACTGGCAACACACACTGGTTGTATAAACAAGTTAAAATAGCAAAGTTGTAGGTAGTAAAAAGATCTTCAATTTTGATATTTACACTTTTTACCTTAACCTCCAAAATCACGTGAAAAACTCAAAAAACCGAGTATTTGGTTTTTTATTTTTTATCTTTTACAAATTTTGATTTTTTTTCACGAAATTTGCTGAAAATTTACTTAAACATTTTTTTTTCCTCTTTATTTTGACTCAAAAATCGAAAAATCACCCTAATTTTCAATCGAAAATTCTCACGTCAAAATATCTGCTTTTTTAAAAAAGTCAGTACGCTTTTTGTTCGTTGAAATCTCTACTATTTTTTTTTTAACTAAAGTAAAAAGTGTAAATATAAAAGTTGTAGATCTTTTTATTACCTACAACTTTGCTATTTAACTTTTTTCCATAGGACTTGTTGTTTTGTCGGAAATCGAGAGTAACCTTTTTTACCCTAAAAAACCCACCCTTTACCACTTCCCAACCTCAGATCGCCCGTAATTAATTTTTCTTTTAATTTTTGTTATATTTTCTAAATTTTTCAATGGGTTTCATACTACTATAATTTTTTTTGGTTTCAAAAATTATCTACCCTGGTCTATACATCATATAAATAATTTTGATATTTAAGGGAAGACTTAACATTTATTTCAAAGAAAATATGGTAATAAGTCTGTCTCAATATCCAATAACCTACTTTCTACACCAAACGATGAACTCTGTCAAACCCTGTCTTTTGAGCATATAATTATTTATATATACAATATTAAGGGATATATAAGGTCCTTCCAAACTATCGACCATCCCGTTGACAGGAAACAATCTACTATTTTGTTTTATTTCTAATAAAAAAATATATTTTTGGTACAATAACATTTATTACCGATTCACCGATATTTTTCTCTTCACTATCTCTTGTTTGAGAGACGGCATATAGTTTGGAAGCACCATATTTGTAAATGCCTATTTTCCACCACAAGTAGACTTTATTTTACAGTGAAATTAATTTAATAAAATTCTATATTTATGCTTGTTTCTTATATTTAATATCACTAATTTTACCATTTTGAGATAAACTTTTCTTTTCTTTATTTATAAAATCTAAATCCTTATCTTTTACACTATTATTATTACTGTCATTAAAGTGTTTAACAGTTTGCCTTGAATTTGTACGATGTATTTCTTTTGATTTTATTTTTTTATCATTCACATTATTATCGTCTATTTTATTGTCAATTTCATTGATATCATTTTTGTTGGCATTAACCTGAACAGCCAAGCGTTGTTTGGGCTTTTTATAATATGTCTTGATATAAAAATCAACAAACAGTACTAGCATGAATACATTTTGTGGTAGAAATACTGCACTGGTCCAGCGCGGATATGCACAATCCTTTATGAAAACTATAACACCCATATGGACGACTAACCAGAAAAACTGGATCTGAAATAAAAACAAAGGATGTGTTAAGAAATTTGTTAATTGGTATAACTATTAAATATATCGTCATAAATTTCGAATATATCTTTATTATTGAAATTGTTAATCTTACGTATCGAGTGTATGATGTCAATACATGTGTACCAAAATATTGTTTTTTACGCCATCTGATGTGTTATATTGTAATCTTAAATGAGAAAAATTATCTTAACTCTAAAAACTTACATTATTTACTAGGAAATAATTTTGGGCTGCCTACCTAACCTACCTACAACCCTTAAGAAAAAGGATCTGGATATCGTCTTATTACATATATTAAACTAATATAAATACAATAAACATTTTGCCACCTTTGTTTTTGTTTTGGCATTGGTAAATTTTGTATGAGGTATTTGCAGTTTACGGTAGTTAAACTTTTCTTGGCATTCGTCGTGATAATGTCACAATAAATCTAAAGTGTCAGCTAGCGCCATCTATTAGCACATTACGTAAGTCAAGTAATTCGTACAGTTCGTTTAATATTTGTTAAACTTATATAAAAAATACTTACAATTTGGAGTTGCGTTACATGTTTTTTTACTCGAGTGGAGTTTTTAATACTTGGCATCACAACTGATAGCAGATAGTAGGCGTACATCACGACGTGAACGAAAGAATTTATGACACCAATAAGTGTACCGTGGCCACCTGAAAATAAGGAGACTTAAAAATGTGCATTTTCTTTTGTTGACATCAGGACTTAAAAGAACATGCTCCATAAATTACGATAACCGGGTCAACGACCTAACCTGCTTGCCGAAGCATGGAAGGTAGTCACTCAACCAGCCGAAGCTGGCAACAAACGTTTGATTATATAGAGAGATTTTCTCTGGCGGCACTTAACCTTTAAGATACTGAAGTTTGACCTGGCGGCTTATACTCGTAGGCTATCTATTTTTTTTTTGTGAAAATTCGTCATGTTTGTATAAAAATCGTATAAATATTCCAGAAAACAGATTGCTTGCTGCCATTACGAATGTAACAGACATAACTTTTCCACAATATTGCCTTTGTCAAATTTTAGACGACAACAAACAAATTATTCAATTTTATTTAGTTAGTTTTATTTAAAATTAGCTTTTTGTTAGTAAATATGTATTTTATTCATTAATGTAAAATGTTATTATTCAATTATTCGTAAAATGTTATTATTAAATATGTGATGTTGTACTTTTTCACTGATCAAAAGTGTGGTCAATAAAATTCATTGGTATATACAATAAGAGTACCTTATTTAAGTTAACTTATTCTGAATATGATTTATTCTAAATATTATTATATATATTCTATTCTACTTGGAAAGGTTCCCAGAAAGCAGGCAGAAGCAGCATTGCCAAGTTGAATGACAATGCCTATCATACCAGCACTCAACAGTTTTCGGTTGTGGTAGTGAGTTTAATGAGTTTTTGTATGAGGCAACTTACAACTTACATCCTCGCAAAAGGTCAAATAAGATCCACCCTAAACCGACGTACTTTTATGAAGAATGTTATGAGAGTGAATGAAGCGAAACATGTGTGTAGGGATCGTAGCAAGTGGAGGTCCATTGTCTCTGCCTACCCCGCTGGGAAACAGGCGTGAGCTTATGTTTGTATGTAACTTACAACTTACTTACTTACAGTCTAAAGAAGCAGTGATGTAA
Organism: Nycteola revayana; assembly: GCA_947037095.2. Classification (NCBI taxonomy): domain Eukaryota; kingdom Metazoa; phylum Arthropoda; class Insecta; order Lepidoptera; family Nolidae; genus Nycteola; species Nycteola revayana. The sequence continues at coordinate 14,377,269 of OX344840.2, forward strand.
AAGTTACAATATTATAGGAAACAGTCGGTATCGGTCGTAATCTGCGAGAATCCTACCTTAGCTAACTTGCAACTTTGGTCTAGATACATAAGTGACTCGAAGAAAAATTGCTCATAGAAAGTTGCAGATAGACTTTTTTGTTTTCTTTTGCGTAATGTTAGTTTTAGCCAATCTTTTTAATTTTACTTTTTTCTATACTACAACTTTTGAGGTTAGTTTCATCAACATCATCAGCCCGTATAAAGTCCACTGCTGAACATGGGCCTCCTCCCGTGGGAGGGTATTTGCCATAGTCACCACAATCGGGACCAACGGCTTAACGTGCTTTACGAGGCACGGAGGGTAGTCCCTCAACCAACCAGACCCGGAAAGAAATCTTAGAAAATACACAAAGATTTACTGTCCGGCGTGAGGATCGAACCCGAGATTTAAAGCGAGCCAAATACCGCTACGCTATGGAGAATGTCAGGTTAGTTTTAGTAAAATCAAAAGTACAAAACTAAAAAAACGGAAACTTATCGTTTGTTTATTTTATAATCGTTTAGTACAATGATCCTTGGTCCCGTGTCGTCATGTCATCAACATACTTTGTTAAGAAGCCATTGTTTTATATAAGCTCACATAGGTAGTACACGGAGTAAATGACGTAATAAAATATTCCTGCACCATATAATAAAAATATTTTACTATGACGTTTAAAACTCACCCGGTAAATAAGTAACAGCTCCCCATATTAACATAACCATTCCCGTGTGATGGTAAATGTGTAAAAATGATACTTGATTAAATTTCTTCCTTAGGACGAAGAATACCTGAAATAGAATTAGAATAGAAGCATAATTCTATGATATATTTATTTCAAAGATAATGGCTATAGCCTGGGTCGCAAACCCAGGGCAGTTGGCCAACACCTGGGTGGTGTATGCGCATACAGATCCCGTGGCTCGGACAATATGTATGTGACGTACCAAGGAAAACTGTAAAGTTTGGTGGTATCAATACATAATCACGATGCAGTTCTCTTGGCGCATCGCTATCTGAAGATATGCCTTGATATACCAATGTGCCAAAAGGAGTTGAGAAAGGATAGCTGAAAGTAGCGTTTCTAGTCTTATTAGTTTCGAGAATAAACATGGCCTGAGATATATCCAGGCTACGGTTGCCACCTTTGTTTTTGTTTTTAATAGTACTTTTTACAAAAAGTTGCAAAATATATAGTACTTTTGGGAAATTTAGGAAATTAATACATTTATTTTGAATTATTAATTTATTTTTAATTATTACTTATTTTTCTATGTGTATTGGTTATTACTCTTTGCTTTGGCCATCAAGTTATTTTTACCTTTAAAATAATTATAAGAATCTGAGCATGTTAGATCCATATTTTAAAAAATCAACAATTTATTTATTTCATATTCCGCGCTGAGATTTGGATTAGCGAAAAATATAGTACTTTTTGTACTTTATTATGTTTTTATAACATACTATATTTCATACAAATGTACTATATTATAGTACATTTGTATGAAATATAGTACGATACTATATAATATTCCCCTAGTAACCCTAGTCCAGGCCGTCCAGTCCGTGAGACACGACTAAATGGGTTTGTTAAAAAATAGCACTCAGAGCTACTGTAATTATAAGGAACTTTTCTAGGGATCTCAAAGGCTCAGAAATTCATTAGGTTTGTCGATCAAAAGTCAATACAGTGATTATGTAGGTTTATCACAAAAAATAAGTCCTGGTTTCCTTGGTAACCTATCATTTGGGCTTTTCTATCTGTTAAGGTTGGTGCATTGGTACCTGAAGAGATCCCGTCAGATATCAATGTGCCAAGAGGACACGTCAAATAAAGAAAAGCAGTAGTATTTTTATTCTTATTAGGAAATACGACAATATATCTACATGGAATTCCAGCTCTTCATGCCTGTTAAGACACGACTAATAAAGTTTGCTCAGACGCTTCTTAATCATTTGGGGTTTTCGGGCTTGACGAGAATTGACTAAGCAAGTGTTTAAAGTTTAAGTTTAAGCTATAGTTTTAGTTGCTATATAAGAAAGCGACTACTAAAAGGCGCTGTATCAAAATACACTAAAATATTCCCATTCCTATTCCCAGATACTAACAATGATTTTCCCAGGATTAAAATATATTAATATATTTTAATAACTGAAGGCTACAGCTAAATATGCTATAATTTTAAATGAATAAATAAGCTGTAAAGTAAAATAACTAACATGTTTAAAAGCTAAGAGTTGTAATCATACTTGTCCCAAGGTAAAGTGGCCAACCGTCTTGTTTTCCCAGGACATGTCATGGTTTTATTAATGTCCTGGAGTGTCCTGGTTCTCAAGCATCGTATTGGGTATTTAAAAGCGCTTAGATATGTCATGTGTTGTAAATTAATTTACTTCATCTGCTTTTTCTTGATATTAATTGAAATTTTGCTACTGCATCCTGTTTTTAAAACGAATTGTACTGGCTTTCCAACAAAGTCTTAGTTTTTTTTTTATTGTGGTTGTCAGCCCTATGCCAAGGAAGCACGTCGGTTAGAATCCTGCATGTGTTTTAAATATTTTGGTAAAAGTTAATTAAACATAAAATACTTACAGTATCCAGAAGATCAATCAGCTTAAGCAAGAAATAATAGTAGCAGATTTCTATTATTTCTAATGATTTATCGTTGATGGAAAAATCGCACGGTTCGCAGATCCATTTGTAGTCCCATAGCCACGCCACTTTTAATGACTGTAAGTTGTCATGAAAAATATAACTTTTATTTACATATTTGAAAAGTAAGTGCGTTTTTATGTAGATGCTGGTTCGAGTCCTGCTGGTGGTCGAATTTTATTAATCTAAATTTTGAAATATAGTTTAAGGTAAACTTTCCATAAAGTGTTTAAACATTTAATAAATGTATAATAGTTGATACTTATGTACGACATGTCATCATCATCATCAGCCCGTATAACGCCCACTGCTGAACATGGGCCTCCTCCCGAGGGAGGGTATTCGCCATAGTCACCACGCTTGGTGACCGCAGTATAATGTTGTGCCACACAAGGAAACGCTGCTGTATGTTCCTTGATAAACGATTATTATAGATGATGTTATAATAATCGGGACCAACTGCTCAACGTGCTTTTCGAGGCACGGAAGGTAGTCCCTCAACCAACCAGACCCGGAAAGAAATCTTAGAATTTACACAAAGATTTCCTGTCCGGAGTGGGGATCGACGTGGGGATCGATCGAAATCTCGGGGGTCGTCCCCGAGATTTAAAGCGAGTCAAATACCGCTACGCTGCGGCGGGTGTCGCGGTCTTATGTACTGCATGTGAAAGACGATAATAATAAGAATCACTAGTAAAATATTTGAAATATGTACAGAGAAGGATTTTATTTAATATTTTCATTATTGGCTTGATATAATTTCTTCCGATATTATATGCAATATGTGGTACTATAACTTTAAATAGTCCTTACTTATTTATTTATCTTATCACTACATAGTATCAAACAAAGTCGCTTGCCGCTGTCTGTCCGTCCCTGTGTATGCTTAGATCTTTAAAACTACGCAACATATTTTGATGCGGTTTTTTTTAATAGATAGAGTGATTCTAGAGGAAGGTTTATATGTATGATACATCAGCATTGCACGGGCGGGTCGCTAGTACTAGTAATATATAAAGCTGAAGAGTTTATTTGTTTGTTTTCTTGAACGCACTTATCACAGAAACTACTGGTCCGATTTGAAAAATTATTTCAGAGTTTGATAGCCTATTTATCTAGGAAGGCTATAGGTTATATTTAATCACGAAGTTCCTACGGGAATGGGAGTTACGCGGGTGAAACCGCGCGCGGGAACCTAGTAGTTATATAAAAATGGTATTCTCATCACCTCGTCTCAAAAGTGAACAATAAAAGACGTTTTACCACCGCACAAATAGTATTCGGTTGAAACACAAAATTACGCGGTCTGCGGTTATGTTCTTAGCAATGGGTCGCAGTTATATTACTATACGTTCGCATCATTATTGAAATCCATAATAAACCTTACCTATACTAATATTATGAAGAAAGTGTATGTGTATCTGTTTGTTTGTCCGTATTTCACACAAAAGCTACTGAATAGATTTGTTGATAGTTAATAAGCTCGACTAAGATATAGGCAACAAAAAGTCACGATCCGACCCAATGGAGCAGAGTGACGCGGGTAAAACTGTGGGACGCAGCTAGTATTATGATAAGTAGAGACCGGATTGTATGCAACATAAAGAGCTTGTTATATGCATGCAAATATGCATGAAAAATGCTTGAAATATGCACGAAAATTGGCAGAATATGCAAAATTTAATGATAAGTTTTAATTAAATCAATCAATTCAGTCCTTAAAAAAAGAAGAAAAGTTAGTTTTAATTTTATTTTATTTCAAAATCAGCATACAATTAGTAAATTATCCTTGAATAGGCGACCATAGGTGTCACTACACATTACAGTTAATTACGTGACATTATTATTATTATTTTTTATAAATGTATATCTTTATTAATTTTTATATTTATTTTGTTTAATTTGGTTTAATTCCCGATATTATCACTTTTATCGAATATTGAACGCAGGATGACTGCACTGCACTGGAAATATATTGTAAATATACCGATAATATGCATTATAACTCGATATTAGGTAAAATATGCAAGTACCGTTGAGAATGGCTTAAATATGCCAATGCATATGAAAATATGCAAATGCATATAATCCGGTCTCTAATGATAAGTAATGCTTTCCGCGCGCGGTTTCATCGCGAAACTACGGTTCCCATAGGAATCATTAAGAAAGAATTTTTCAAATCGGACCAGTACCTACTTCTTGAGATTTGTGCGTTTAAGCAAACAAACTCTTAAGCCTTATATACCTACCTATTAGTAAATATAAAGAGTAGGTAAAATATTCTACTTTATAATTATACGACCTAAAGCGTGGAAATGTTTGGAAATATCAATTAAACTTACCCTGTAGAAAACATAAGCACAGGCCACTACTTGGAATATATTGTATACAATGAGTATTTTATCCAAGTTCAATGGTTCTCGATGCTTCATGAATCTTGGTCCCCATTTCTTGACAAACATGAGATATAAACCAAGTAAAAGTAGGCCCTGGTAAGGCTTACCTACCAAAGGTAATGATTTAGTTCTCGGATCTGAAAAAAATAAGGAATATTAATTAGATTTTTTTAAATTTGAAACTTTATAAAAAAATACACAAATAAAATCTATTGCTTTAATATGGCACAAAATACACCGCCTATATTCAAGCCTGCCCTGAGCCGGCAGGCTACTTAATTTATAGTAACATAAAATATCATTGAATGAGACTGGAGCCCAGCTCGCCTTTATACCCGGCTAACCAGTTGTCCGGAAAAGAGCTGTGATATTTTTTACAAAATGTTAAAGTACCGCTGTAAATTTTCATATTCGGAGCTCAGGCTGGTTTATCCTACTTTACAGTTATATTCTTTAACGTCTTGAAAATAAAAGATCGTGATATGTATATGATATAGATGTGTAAGGCATGGCAAAAAAAAAGATAAAATATATCTTTTTTTTTTACTGACATAGTGGGAAAATCATAACGATAAAAATACTTACCTAATTAGGTAGTTACGTTACGTAAGTTAAAATAGGTGCCCATAATACTAGGCCGCAATCAAATATGAATGAAAAGAGTGAGCGAAATAGCGTAATTAAAAGCTAAAAGTATAGTAATTATGTCCAAACGTCAAGTTTAGCGGTTTACGCATATGAAATTCCTATAGAGGTTACAAATTTATGTTTTTTTTTTAATCTTAATAGACAGAATATTATTTAATAAATCCTTGTATTGCGAAGGACTTCACAAACACAAAATTCACGCACTCAAATCACATCCAGACTCAGGACAACTATGTATGTGATTCGCATACATTTGTCCCGGAATTTTGAATATAGAATAGCAGGTCTCAGAAGAAACTACCAAAGTAACCACTAAGTTTATCGGTTAACGAAGCACGCTTTTTTTAACGCTTAACTCCCGTGCCCGTAGATAATTAAATATATCCTTTCTCTAAAAATGGGCTATCTAATCTAACACTAAAAGATTTTCTCAAATCGGACCAGTAGTTTAACGCATTCAAGCAAACAAATAAGCAAACTCTTCAGCTTTTATACATCAGTATGGATACGGATAATTCATACGAAATAGAGTAAACACATCCTAGTACGCCTAGAAATTAAAACATAGATAGTTAGCCATTTACAATGTTACATAGCACCGTCACTTAGATAGTTGAGGTTTTTACTACTCAATTTCACACAGTTGTGTCGACGAGTGAAAGTGTTTTTTTATTATTTTCTTTAAAGAATATTTTTTTCACGTTTCGTTTACAATGGGAAGATAAACTAGGAATGTTAGTTAATTGTTTAGTTTACTTAATGAAATGCATGTGCCATCTCCGCGACGGCGTTTGTGGAACTCTCTTCTTGCATAGCAATGGTATGTTACTCGCCGTATACCACACTAGGCTTGGTATTGATGACTAGGAAACATTCCTACTCTTCCTAGAGGACGGCCTACTACTGGGAGAAGGTTTGTAAGACATGCCCCCTAACAGTGTCCGCGACGACTAACGCAAGCTCTCCTATTTTTTTTACGTTAGGGCCCGTTTATCGCAGTAAAGGGACGCACTGAGAACCATCAGCTCGTATAACCTCTACTGCTGAACATGGGCCTCCACCCGGGGATAGGTAGGTATTTACCATAGTCACCACGTTTGGCAGGCAAACGCAAATGCAAATGCTGCTGCCCGTTCCTCGTATACGATTATTATAGATGATGTTATAACAATCTGGACCAACGGCTTAACATGCTTTCCGAGGCACGGAGAGTAGTCCCTCAACCAACCAGACCCAGAAAGAAATCTTAGAATTTACACAAATATTTCCTTCGGCGTCGGGCTTGAACCCACGATCTCCGAGATTTAAAGCAAGCCAAATACTGCAACGCTACGGAGGTTGACGTATACTCATAATTATGCCTAGATTCCTACATAATTTCTCCCTTGTACGACGGTTAACACAAACACAGCCAAAATGTTGGTATATAAATGAGGCTTTGACGCTATTCTAGGTCATTGCAATGCATGTGTATAAGATATATGATATTATATCCGTTATCGCCGGATTTTCACTTATAACCGTAGCCATAGCTATGTTTATCTCGTTTCGCTCTCACAGTGAAATCGCAAATTGCTCAACACTGCAGCCTCAATATTATGAAGATGATTAAGATCGATATTACAATGTTGTACTTAATATGTTTATACTTTACTTGTGGTTTAAAATGTACACCAGATATCAAAAATAGCTCGATTTATTAGGAATCCTAAATATTATTAAGCGGCCGTAGCCCAATGGCTAGGGCGTCGGACTTGTGATCTTGTGGTCGCCGGTTCGAACCCCACCCATTGTACTACCGACGTGAACCCACTCGTAACACAAGCATTTTAGCTTAGCGCGAGGGGTTAACAAGAATACTCTTATAGTAAAAAAAAAAACAAAATGAATAAAAAAGTTATTCATCCCGTATCCGTAGGGACTTCATAATAGAATAGCTTGTTGATAATGTAGACGAATTGATCGTACTTATTAAGTAAAACTACATTATACTAAAGATGTTTTGTCACAAATCAACATGCAATTACACGATACAATTTACTGTTTTTTTTGCATTTTTGATGCACTTTAGGTATATAATACTAATGCGCCGTACGGTTTTACCCGCATTACTCCACCAGTGGGTCGGAGCGTAAAGCCTATATGTTAATCTAGCTAATAAACCGCGTGCGAATAAGCCAAATATGTTTAGTTGTTGTAGTGTGAAAGAGTAACATATACATTAATTCCACACACACTCATAAGTAAATTTTGCATGAAATTTGCCTTTTTTTGCTGTCAAACTTAATATTAGTGCAACAGAGAAGTAGTGGGTATGGTGTACTAAGAGACAAAGCATTGACACACGCGGTATCTGTTTAGCAGTTAATAGCGGACTGAGGATCTGTCAAAGACCTACCTCACATATTTATTGTTAAGGCACCTACACTACAAGATATTTTATATCACACTAGTTTCCGCAAGCGGTTTCAGCCGTATAACTCCCGTTCCCGTAAGACTTCATAATTAAATATAGCCCATAGGCTTCCTCGATAAATGAGCTATCTCACACTTAAAGAATTGTTCAAATCGGACTAGTCGTTTCTGGGATAAGCAAGTTTAATGTAACAAATAAACTCCTCAGCTTTATGTATTAATACAGAGAATGGTCAGTGGGTAGTCTTAGGGGCGGATTTATAGATAAGAACACCAAGATACCTACTATTTTGGTGTTCGTATGTGATTCAAAAGATTACCTTATTTTCCTGACTAACATAAGTTCATACAGTCGGCTAAGCAACTGGCTAAGTAGGTAATATTTATCTTGAGTCCTAAACCTAGATCTGACGGGTCGTCGACCATACCGGTTCTATAGAATCCAGTTTGTTGTATTATGAAATGAACGTCTTGCAGTTGACTTCAACACAAAGTGAAAATTCTTTGGATTGTATCCCACTGACTTACATTTGAGTCAGTTTGTTTGTACAAGCTTAGTCTCTCTATCTCTCTCTCTCTCTCACACACACACACTTTCTTGTAGTTCTTTAGATATATAAGTATGTTCTTACAAATGAGGACTTTCAGTTAACCGAAATTAATTTACATTGAACAATTAATAAAATATGATTAGTAATAATAATAAAATGTAAATAATCTAATTTTCAAAATGTAAGTTTACTATTTTTATATCTTATGTTTAAAAAAAATATTTTTACAAATAAATAAACTTGAATTTGAATTAAAAAAAATATTGTATGAATTTTGGCAAAAAACTTTAATGAAAACTAAACACTTTTGCTATGCGTATCCTAATTATTCCTAATGTAAACCATGTTTAATAATATTTTCAAAAGGATAGATCCTGTAACAATTTAAGTAATTTTTCAACAAGTTGTAAGTATTTGCATCTTTATACATTTATTGTAATGTTTAAAAAAATATACTGATCTGTACATTAATATAAAATAAAAATATACGTACCAACAATTTCCTCAAACAGGAATTGATATCCTTCCCACGCCTTCTGAAGAATAAACGCCATATTTTATTCAAATACAATTCTCCAAAAAGTTTTCTTCTATCTTTCAACTTTTACGACTCCAAGCACATCGAATCCGTATTTATTATTCTACATGTATTAATGTTTAATTTTAAATTCAGTCTATTGTTTTTTAATTAATAAAAATTCCATAGTACTGATTTATTATTCATCAGTTTTACTTCCAACATTTGAATTAGCGTTGTCTAAGGTCTAACCATGCGAAGCACTGACACATAACTGAGCGAAGACTAGTGGGAATCGCAGTTGATACTTTTTTATGGTTCAAGTAAATTAACATTAGTCAATCATTTGTGCTACGGAATAGAATAGAAAAAAGCGGCCAAGTGCGGGTCGGACTCGCCCATGAAGGGAAGTTCTTGTAGTTCGTTCCGTATAAAAGTTCTTGTAGTTCTTTGTAACTTTGATCGATGTTTTAATAATAGTTGATTGAATGAAAGGTAAATTGCGGTTTACGATTTATGACTTACTTATTAAAAAAAAACTATTTACTAGATCTCGTTCAAAACAATTTTCGGTGGAAGTTTTGCATGGTAATGTACATCATATTTTTTTTAGTTTTATCATTCTCTTATTTTTGAAGTTATAGGGGGGGGGGACACACAACAACACAAGACCTATCCATAGATACTCATATTTTTTTTGTGTTTCAGTTCTAAGTATGGGTAACGGTACGGTTTACAGAATACATCAGCTCCTTACCAAGTTTCAACAGTACAGTTCTTATAGTTTCGGAAAAAAGTGGCTGTGACATACGAAAAGAAATACAGATATATAGACATGGCGAATCCATAAGGGTTCCGTTTTTTTCCATTTGGCTACGGAACCCTAAACAGAAACAAAAAATAAATAAATATGTGATTACATATACCAATGCCGATTCATGGAGAACGCTAAAAGAGGCTCAATTTGTTTAAAGTGGGGACGAATCGGATTTAGTTTTGTATTAAAATCTATTCAGTTTGGTATATATTAAATTAACATTCTTACTGTGTTCTGTAAAGTTATAGTATTACAAATTTATTCGCTTAATAATGATGCAGCCTTACGTTGACTTAAAAGAGTAACACACATCATTTTAATATTTTAAATTTCAATGTCGGGGATTATTCAACTAATTCTGTTTGGATTTGGTGAATGCACTAACTTAGTAAGTATACGTATTTGTTTATGCATGTTAAATTATAAAAAAAGATTTTTTGCGGAAAAGGAATACTAACCTTATATCTAAATATTTCAGAAACTGTTGGCTGCTGTTGTTGTTAGAATTTTGGGTAACACATTATTTCATACATACATACATAAGCTCACGCCAATTTCCCAGCGGGGTAGGCAGAGACAATGGACCTCCACTTGCTACGATCCCTAAACACATCTTTCGCACTATTCATTATTATTTCAATGTAGAATAAAATGTCTCGAAGTTTTGTTCTGCTTGTACTTCGATTTCCTCAAGAAACGAAATATATGAATATAACCACAGATTGGGCTGTTTTAGAAGCTCAATTTTTAATCAACTTTAGGAACCTAGCTAGCTTTTAGAAGGCAAGTCAAGTTGTCAAGTTAAGAACTTTACGTTTAAACTTATTTAATACACGTCTTCTTGGGTTATATGTTTATGTTATGGACCAGGTGATTAATGCGGTTATTATGAATAATGCCTAGTTCTATCGGGCTAAGTGATTAATACTATCTTAACTTCATTATTTATCACATTGCATGGTCATTATTATATACATTGCGTTACCGCCGCCGTGTCGGTTAGTTTAGTAATATAATAATTGTGCGTATTTTATATGAGCAGCGCAAAAAAAAAACCTAAACCTAAACCAATGGTGCTCCATTGAACTTAGTAGTGTCAAAGCATTTTCCATAATGACCGGGCATTATGTATAATGCCCAATTTCTCACTTGGTCCATAACATATATAACAGATGAACAAAATGAGAGAGACCCCAGAGATGTGTTTTTATCAAAAATAGTTGGTTTTCATCATTAATTAATGTTAAAGCATTTCGTAAACATATAAATTTATATAAAATTGGAACAAAATATTACTTCATTTTATGCTTTAACTTAAGGATTACAATTTAATGCAGTCGTGATGAACATCAATCGTATTTAGATCTTATCATATTACGTCTTCTCACGCTCAAATAACATTTAGAGCATATCATGAAGAAAGGTGGAGCGTAAAGTTTGTGCGGTCATATAGATGTTAGTTTTGTGATACCTTACAGGATATTCCTCTTCAGATCGTGTTCCCTACCGATTTTGGCAACCTTCCGATGCCCTTGTAGACCCGAAGTCTGAGAAGCCCGCGAACTGTAAAGTACAGTTAGAGCGACAGTTGCACAAAACTCCCCTAAAAAACTAAAAGCCATAATCCCTCAATCTCCCCGTCAGCGACCGCCCTGAGCCGAGGTCCAAGTCCCACAGGGGACGCCCTCTTGCGCAGGTTGCTTAGTTTGTAGTGCTATAACCTTTTATTTAGGCTGGAGCTCTGCTCGCCTTTATGCCCGGTGAAGTAGCAAAAGCCTCGGGCCTAAGTACATATGACTGACCGAAAAATAAAAAAACAAAACGATTTTGGCCACGGCCAATCTCTAAAAAGATTAGTCATCTCATGTGTGCGTAAACGTAGGTGTACTCTCAACCCTTTTACTCTCAAAACCCAATCGGACTACCGACAGCTCAAGACGCAACGTTCGCACTTCAGGTATTTAACGGAGAAATTGTCGGAAAGTGGTATTTCTTATCTGATATATTTAAAGATTATTTATTTTGTAAAAGTAAGTGGCAATAACAAACCTATTTTAAGTCATCATTAGGTCAAAAACACAGTAAAAGCCTTGTGAATATCTGTAATCTAAATTTTATACTTTTATCATTGTATTGAAATTTCTTGGTATATACTGATGTTATTAAATTTAAGGCTTATTTATAATAGACCTGCTATTGATTTTTATATTTGCAAAATTAACAATTATTTTAGTATAACAGTTAAAAATGCCATATTTCGACATATTCAAAGATAAATGCTCTCCGAGACATGGGTGAAACACTACCAACATCCAGACTTTGAGCTGGTACTTCGATTCTTCTAAATAAAACAATTCGCTACCGTTATCCCAATTTTTAAGAACATCAAAGATAAACCACGTGGATTTTGTTGTTCCAGCCTAAACAAACGATTTAAAAACTGAATTTTAGTTGTATATGTAGTCCTGTTGAAGCCTTGACCCTAAGGGTGATCAAAGGTGGGGTTATGAAGAATTATGACGTTTAGATTTTTTGGTGAGTCTGTCGTTCTTTCTTACAGTTCGGGCGAGTAGTTTAGACTCTTCAGATCTGCAAGCATCAAAATGATGTTCTAAGAGTTCCAACTGTAGAATAATATAAAAAAAGATACTGAACCTGAGTTAATAATACTACTATTGTTAATGACTCATATGGTGTTAGTTATTCAATCCGTTGATGCGTAAGTATCCAATTATTTATTAAAATTGTAATTATTCTCTATTAAAACTTTACCTACCTGTCTGACATTGATTTATGTATTCATGAAATGTATATAATATTAATGAGGTATTGAATTCTTAATAATAATGCTGTTATTATTATAGGGATTTAATTATGCGAACCAGAACCTATTTATAACCTTGGTCAAATTGAGTCAAGTGCACAGTACGATTCAAAAGAATGTATTTTATAAATATAGGATATATATATATTTAAATATAATACACTACACAATAGTATTAAGTTATAACAATACAGCCCTAATATCTCAAAACTGTAATTGTATGGTTTGGTTCTGTATCGCATAATTGCGTCCTATTATTAACGTAGGTACCAGAATCAGCGACCGGCGGCGGGGCGACGGCGGCGGCGTGGCGAAGCGCGGGCATTGTTAGACTGTCACATGTCGCTAATCGCTCGTATGGCCTGTGCCATACGAGCGGTTATTTGGGTGGCAGTGGCTTGGGTATTATTTGATTGTTCAAATAATACCCACCCACGCCACTGCCGCCCTGCATAACGCAGAGTTGGAAACCTACGGTTGTTATAATAAATGAATATGAATAACTTCAATCGCAACGTATAACCAGTTTCTTAAGATTAAATATCTTCTCTTATAATAACGTCTGGCGGTTTTTTTAACACACTACCGTAGGCTATCTTGACCAATTTAGACGAAGAACTTCGAAGTTGAACGAAATTTTGGGATTTCTATCAGTTGAAATTAAATCATTTTTCATAACATACTTAATACTTTTTAAATGACGTTTTTCAATTTCTTGTTATGAACTCTGAATTTCTATACCTATTCCGAATAACACTTGATACAAAGAGACTGATCTGATCTACTTATTTTTGTGATATTGATAGATGTTTCTAATCCCGGCTTTCTTAACTGAATGCCAATCTGACGAGTACCGTAGAACTGAGGCTTAACTAACGGAACAACGCAGTGAAAACTCAGCTCAACCTAGAAAAGTAAAGAGGTTACGTAGACTAGCTTCGTGGCCTAGTGACGTTTTGTTCTTAGTTTCGAAAGACGTAGATTCGATTCCTGCACCATATTTTTTTTGTTGTGTAACTCATATTATAGCTTTCTTTCTGAGTCTCGTTGGTTAGAGCACTCTCCGTGGCTCGGAAAGAACGTTAAACTGTTGGTTCTGATTTTGAAAACATTATTTATCTAGAGAATTGTATATGGTGACGCTGCTATATGTAACCCATATCAGCGTAGTGACTATGGCAAAAATCCTTCGAGAGAGACCCATGTTCTATTCCCTTCCTTATAGGGGTAAAGATGATGAAGAATATCTACAAATTCCTCTCGGCACAACCTTTATAAAACATATTTTAGGTTTACCATGCGTAAATTATGCCTTGTTTTTCTACGCTTGCGTTTTACCTTGATACCAACTGTTATAACATCACCCATGATAATTGCTTTCCAGGTAATAGATAGCGCTTACCTGTGCGTTACAACATGATATTGCGATCGTTAACCTACCTGCAAAGCGTGATAAACTATGGTAAGGCTCCCTACTAATAGGGAAGGTAGAGCGACAGTTGCACTAAACTCCCCTTAAATACTAAAAGTCATAATCCCTCATTCTCATCGCCAGCGACCGCTCTGAGCCTAGGTCCAAGGCCCACAGGGGCCACCCAGGGCGTTTGCTGGCTGGGGATTGAGGAATGATAACTACACTCGGTTTCAAAAATAACGGGTCAGTCACATAAACCCGAATATCTCCCGAACTACGTATGCCATCCTAATGAAACGAAGACTGTTCAATTGAGAATTTAATTATACTGATAAAAAATTGAATAAAACTTAGTTGCACCCACAATATTAATCTCTAAATTATATTTTTCTTAAGATTAAATTTTTTTATGATTGTTTTTTTGCTGTATTTCTATTCTGTCACAAAAAAAATATCGTGAACGTCTTCCACGTGCATAATTATTATTCTGTGAGGTGAAGCATGGCAGTCACGCTAGAGGAATGTACCAGAATCCTAACTTTTTTGGAACTTGGGCGGAGCCAGCGTGAAACAGCCAGAAACATTGGTGTATCTTTGTCGACTGTTCAGCGGGTAGTCCAGCGGTACCAAGAGACCGGATCACACCTTAGAAGACCAGGCAATGGCAGACCAAGATGCACAACGGCCAGGGAAGACAGACAACTGGTGGCTACAATGCTCCGAAATCGTTTTCAAACTGCTGTTGGTCTAAAAACTTACTTTATTCGCTTTGGAGGTGGCAATTTAAGCACTCAAACAGTAAAAAGACGTCTTGCTGAAGCAAATTTGAAACCATTGAGGCCCACAAATGGCCCCAAACTGGAACGGGGACATCGAATTGCAAGACAGAGATACGTGCGCGAGCACTTAAACTAGACACTAGACGATTGGTCTAGGGTAATGTTCACGGACGAGTCTAAATTCATGCTTTATAAGCATGATGGTAGGCAGTTGGTGTACAGAAGACCAGGGGAGCGCTTCCATCAAGCGTGTGTGGAGGAAAAAGTGGCGTACGGTGGAGGCTCCGTACAAGTTTGGGCTGGGATTTCTGCTGAGGCCCGCACCGAGCTGGTACTCATTCAAAATGGAACTCTAAATGCCGAGAGGTACGTGGAAGAGATCCTCAATGAACATGTAGGTCCTTTCATGGCCAGGATGGACCGGCATGGCATATTAATCACGCTTCCCGAGCTCAAACAAGCACTGGTGGAGGAATGGGAAGGTATTCCTCAGCACCGGCTCCGAAATTTGGTGTACAGCATGCCTAATCACCTGGAAGCTCTCAAAAGACCTCGTGGAGGCAATATAAAGTATTAAATGAAGAAAGTGATGAAAAACAGCAAAAAAACAATCATAAAAAATATGACTACTTTAGTTTTTTTTTTAATTTAGAGATTAATATTGTGGGTGCAACTAAGTTTTATTTTATTTTTTATCTGTATAATTAAATTCTCAATTGAACAATCTTCGTTTCATTAGGATGGCATACGTAGTTCGGGAGATATTCGGGTTTATGTGACTGACCCGTAATTTTTGGAACCGAGTGTATTATAGTCGATGATTTTTAGGAGCTTTTTGTGCAACTGTTACTTTATTAACCAGTTCAAGGGAATTTCGGACTTCATTATGTACGAGGGCACCGAAAGATTGTTGTGGTCGCCAATCCGATTGGTTACTATGATGACGAAGCGAAATCTTCCATTCGGAGATATAATATGTCCAGCAGTTATATTCCTACAAATATTATAAACGCGAAAGTTTTTAAGTATGGATGAATGTTTGTTACTCTTTCACGCCAAAACTACTTAACGGAATTAGCTGAAATTTTGCACCGGGATAGGTTATACGCTGGATTAACATATAGGCTACAAATCATCACGCTCCGACCCTCTGGAGCAGAGTAACGCGGGTAAATCCACGGGGCGCAGCTAGTAATAAATTATGCTGATAGTTTTAAAGTATTTGCCAAAACCTCCAAAGCTGTACCAGAGTCATAGAAATACGCCGTCTGCGGACGGCGCGCAGCGGCTTTCGGCGGAGTGAGAAAGCATAATCCCGCCGTCAACCACTCAAGGCGACTTTGAAGAGTAGAGACGCACACCCCTTATCTAAAGGGACCACTAGACTCAGCGGCGGCTTTACCCATTGTGAGGCTCCGGGCGGCAGGTCTTTGCGAGGCCCTTTGTCCCTAGTGAAAAGTGTGTGACGCGAAAGTTGTCATGTTTAACGAGAAATGCTAAGGTTATACTAATAAGATAAATTTTAGTTTTAAAATTAACAAAAACAGAGATGATAAATTTTGCAATTGATGTTTGCGGCTTTTCCTAAGGCTGAAATCTTTAATTAAAGTAAAATAAATGTAAGAATGTCTTACCATAATTATGACCAGTGAAACTACAAATTCGTAGGTAGTTATTTCCTTTTCTATAGAATGGCATTCACTGACCAACTGACAACCTGTTGTATTTTCTGCTAAATCCTTTAACGCAGGACATATATCGCTTAGTTGGTAGGTATTTAACGGCCTTCACCGATCCTACACTGCACTCCCATTTAGTTTCAGAAAGTGGTTTTAGCGGTAACGATTTTACATGAGCATTTTAATAACCGATCTTCAGGTGTTTCGTGGCGCGATATTCGAGTTTTTCAATTATTAGGGTTCCGTAGCCAAATGGCAAAAAACGGAACCCTTATAGATTCGTCATGTCTGTCTGTCTGTCTGTCTGTCCGTCCGTATGTCACAGCCACTTTTTTCCGAAACTATAGGAACTATAATGTTGAAACTTGGTAAGTAGATGTATTTTGTGAACCGCATTAAGATTTTCACACAAAAATAGAAAAAAAACAAAAAAAATTGGGGTTCCCCATACTTAGAACTGAAACTAATGTCATTTTTTTCTTAACTGAATAGTTTGCGCGAGAGACACTTCCAAAGTGGTAAAATGTGTGTCCCCCCCCTGTAACTTCTAAAATAAGAGAATGATAAAACTAAAAAAAATATATTATGATGTTCATAACCATGCAAACTTCCACCGAAAATTGGTTTGAACGAGATCAAGTAAGTAGTTTTTTTTAATACGTCATAAACCGTAAACTACAATTTACCTTTCATTCAATCAACTATTATTAACATCGATCAAAGTTGCAACTAGTACGGAACCCTTCGTGCGAGAGTTCGACTCGCACTTGGCCGGTTTTTTGTTTTGAATGAATTAATCAATTAACTATCTTTAAATTAAAGATCAAAATGATAAATAAAAAAAGAGTAAATAAAAAATTGCTTGGGTTGTTGCGCGAGGCCCCTGCAAGAGCGAGGCCCCGGGCGGTTGCCCTGTTCGCCACCCCCTAAGGCCGCCGCTGACTAGACTCTTTGACATTCTGGCCGTGGGCATTGCCAGGGGGCACCGGAAGTCATGCATCTACAGTTCCCGGTGCCCTCATTAAAGGCATTTACTGGTTAGACCTCCTCGTCGTGGTATGATTAACATATCATCCATATAGAAAGAGAGTTCGAGAAACCCGCGGCTGGGGCGATGGGGACATATTTCTGTGGGGAAATACCTACTTGATGCATTTGCGGAAAAAAGGTCGTAATCAAACTCATAAAACCAGATATCAGAAATAAGTACTGTCACTACTGAGCCACGAGAGTAGTCATTTGTTGATGACCGAATTTAAATTGTCCATGACTTAACAAAAACTAAAAGATTTACTTAATGGTATATGTGAATTTAATTATTTAAATTTGGTATTATAAGTAGATTCAACTATTTCGATCGAATAAAAAATAGAACACACACTGGTACTCGGTGTGTTCTATTTTTATTGTCATTGTTTATAAGACAAACGACGACCTATGGCCGAGCAGCTCAATTGGCCCTTAGTTTTGTTAGTAACATTGAGAATTTTAATAGTGATATGAAATGTGCTGTCTGCTTTGCTACATAGCGGCGAACTACGTAACTATTTAATCATAATGAACTTTTTAACTATATACCAGCAATACTTAGAAGACTATTAGGTCTCATTAACAGACAGCGGTGTGTCACGTGTAGCGTTGGATGGCGTGGCTCGAACTAAAGTTAAACATGTTTATAGCGTTGTATGAATGTATTTACAGAGATAACATTTTATATAAATAAACAATTCAGATGCAGACCGCGCCGCCCAACGCCACGCGCGACGCTCAGCTTCTTCCTAAATGAGGCTGTTGGTCTGTTTCTATTTAGTATTTCTATTTCATAAAATAAATTACTTTAGCAGATTTATTGCAAAATGCCTAAAAATGCCGCGTCGTCATAGCAATATTGTAAACTCATCAATAAAATAGGTATGTTTGCTTGCTATAGTGACGTACAAAAAAGTCGCTTTGCTATGACAATGCGAAATTTTTGTACGCATCTGATTAGTCGCGTTTTTAACGTTATATGCCTGCCGTCTATAGCTGTTGTTGAAATGACAATAATTATTAAGAGTCGTTTATTATAAGCATTTAACGCGTTAAATGTAATTTTAAACGCAGGTTTCGTAAACATACTACATTATCCTTAGTTTTATAGTTACCTCTAGGCATGAACTAACTACGTGGACATTGTCCTATTGAATGTAATGTCAACGTACGTAAAATTGCCGTGTGGTTTCCGGCTTAGAATAGACCACCCCATGTCCTCCCATGGGCGTCGTAAAAGGCGACTAAGGGACATATGGCTGATGAATGGGCAGCAGCATCTATTAGCTCAAGGTTTACATCTTACTGCGATCACCAATCCGTCTGCCAAGGGTGGTGATTATGGCAATATCCCTCTACGATCTTGGCTTGCCAAGGTCTGTTAAGAGGAGGCCCATGTATAGCAGTTGACGTAAACGGGCTGTTGATGATGATGATGATGTACGTAAAATACTACATTTACCTTAGTTTCACAATTATACCTCATCTAGTTACCGTAGGAAACTAGTCGTTGTGGAACAAAATAACCGTAATTTTGAAACGCTGTCACTAAGACTGACGAAGTTTATCATAAACGAACAATCCCTAATTATTTTGACTAAAGAGTAATTACGAAAGTTTGCAGTCGACAGTTTAAAAAAAAAGAATGTTACATACATAGTTACATCTCTTATTTCACCCCTCTAAGGTGTAAGGGTTTGTAGTGATAAATAATTAACTACATTTTTTTTTCTTAATAAGGAATATTTTTAAAACCCGGGACGGCAGCTACTCAAAAGCCGACATTTAATTGAATGCCTAGATCAATCGTTGATTGAACTAGCATCACTTGATGTTTATTACGATTAAAATACAGTTTAGGTAACATGTTATTCTTTTTAACCACTCAAAATCAACGATTTGGCTAGTTATCCTTTAGCCATTACATTGAATGTCGGTGTCCTATTAACGGGCTAACCGTCCCATTTAATGGCCGACCCAACCAGATGGCTCCGTCAGATATGATATATATATATTAATATATTCTATTTAAATAACTTAACCCATTAGTTTAAAGGCGAAAAAATATATAGATAAAAAAAAATGCGGAGGTTTTTCCAAACATGTTATTTGACCAAACCACGGTTTGGAGATCTCAGTAATATGCATGAGTACGATTAGCCATTGTGTAAAAAACATTATTAAACAGATACTATTTTTTGATATCACAAAATAAGTAGAACCATTTTTCTTTTATTTTTTGGTTGAAGGTTCCGATTTGTTTTAATAATACCACATTATCGATCCGTCACTCGTTACAGCTCTTTCTTTATTAATTTCTTATCATTATTATTCTTCTTACTCTTTATATAACTGTTGTAATAAAATTTGCCAAACATATAAAAGAAACAGAAGCAGTTGAACATAACAACAATACTTAAATATCTAGGATAGTTGCAGTTGTTCGATGTTAAAGCATTCACATTGAGGAAGGATACGATGCAGAACTGGATCTGGAAAAGAAAGATACATTAATATCAGTACATATGTTTACTTGATTGAAATAATATATGCCTCTCCTCCGTAGCGTGGCTGTAGATATTTGGGTTCGATCCCCACGCCGGACAAGAAATCTATGTGAAGAGTTCTCTTCGGGCCTGGTTGGCTGAGGAGTCCCTCAGTTTAACGTGCCTCGGAAAGCACGTTAAGCCGTTGGTACTGATTGTTATCAATCATAACAATTGTATACCAGAGGACGGGCAGCAGCGTTACCTTGTGTATTACAACATAATACTGCAGTCACCAACCCGCTTGTCAAGCGTGGTAACTATGGTAAAACCCATCCTCGGGTCGGGAGGAGACCCATGTTCATTAGTGGACGTTATACGGGCTGATGATAATAATGGTGATGATGCCTTTCCTGTACAAGTATATGCATTGTGAAAAGTTTTTACAACAAAAGTAAGGGATATTAAAAGTGTTACAAAATTGTAGTCAAATATTTCTTCGGATAGCATATGGAAGATCCGGTATTTAACACAGAGGGAACCAAAGCCCTCCTAGGCTTTAATCAATGATATGATAAGACCGTTTTTGTAGGGGATCAAGAGAGTCAACCTGGTGCTTGGTAGCGCCTGTCCAAAGATGTGAGCAATAATCCACGTGCGGACTTTTTTTTTTTTTGTTGTCCGGGGTGAAATGCTCTTAGGCTTTCCCACCGCCGCTGCAGCATATGCGCGCGCTGGCGGTGGGATATGTGGGACTCACCTTCTCCATAGCGTGGTATGCTAAACTCATACCCTACACTACTAAGACCTCCCGGACACTCCTTCGATCCGCCGTTGGCGGGGCCGGGTACACATGAGTAATCCGGCCCCCCGACGGCACCCGCGGCCAATATGGAACCGCGGGATCTCCGGGGCCACACTTACAGTGGCCCATTTGCCCAATTATAGGGACGCCCGGAGTGTAGGCGTCCCTACTCCTCATGGGTCAGCCTCGAAAGGAGCGGGGCCCATGTCCACCACTCCAGCCTAGGGCGGTAGGCGGCGGGTTCCACGTGTGGCCTGACTCAGGCTATGAATTTTTTTTTTTTTGGTCGGACCGTTATAATGTCCTTAGTCACGAGTCTTTTGAGGCACAGAGGGTAGTCCCACAAACAACCAGACCCGGACAAACTCTTAAAATTTACATAAATAAAAAACGTGTGCAAAATGCTAGTAAATATAATATAAATAGTAGCCACTTACCAGTTGAATGGTAGTCAGATACTTTTTCCACCACAAGTATTTTTGATATTCAGGCCCAAGTCCAGAAATCAAGTAATAAGTGTACATAACGACGTGAATAAATCCGTTAATAGAACCTTCTGGAACTGACTGTCCACCTGGAATGAAGAAATAAAAATAATATAATAAAGCAAACGCAAATAATAAAGAACAAGACTACATATGTGTAATTTTTTGTGTACCTATGATTTAATAACAATGGCGTTGCAATTTCTTGTTATAAGGGGATAAAGATCATTCATATTTATATTAAAATACAAACTGTACCTAATTACAAAACCTTCTCTTAATAAATATTTTCAACAACAAATATGTAAACTCGTTTCAGTTAAAACATTTTTTTACTCAATCTTTGCACAATAAAACGGCTATCTTTATGATAGAGTTGGTACAAATAAAATAAGGTGAGTACACAGATAAGTGTTCCTAAAAGTAGCCTTTCTACCTCGGGCGCTCACCAAATCGGCGGACTCGGAGAACCCGAAGGATTTTAGATGGTACGTCCTCTCCTCCCTTCGAAGTATGAAAAGCATACCATCGCTAAATGAGAGGGCTAGACTTACATTCTCACACCGTACTATGAAGTAAAGTATCATAATATGCATAACTTTTTTTTTCGGACTACTTCACCGGGCATAAAGGCGTGCAGAGCTCCAGCCTAGACCTAGGTTAAAAACTAAAAACTAAGCAACGAGCGCAATAGGGCGTTCCCTGGACTTGGACCTCGGCTCAGGGCGGTCGCTGACGGGGAGATTGGCTTTTAGTTTTTTTAGGGGAGTTTTGTGAAACTCTCGGACTTTCAGGTCTACAAAGGGCATTCATAACTAGATACCGATATTAGTAATATTTATATATTATTGAATACTGTATTTTTTATATACTACTACTGTATTTATACATACTCAAATGGCTGCTAAAATTAATAGCTGGCGTGATTCTAACAGTTGTACGGTTGTATATTAGGATCCTTACAGGATAATAAGTTTTGTCCATCCTGACTCATAGAGGTAGTATATTCTACAGAAGTATAACTGGATGAAGATAGAGGATGACACAATTGGTATTGTTGGGTGGACAATAAAGATTTTGTATTGGATAATTTAATTTATGACAGAATAGTTTAATTTTGGTCATTTTTTTTTCAACTTTATTATTTTTATTCTCACACATTAGCTAGTTCCATTGTAAAACGAACCTCCGACAATAAAATCATTTATTTTGATAATTAACAAAAATCCAGTCACAATCAAGGATCACTAAGACGTAATTGAGCAAACGTCATATAGATGATAAAGTTAATATATCTATGTACATTTAAATGTATGAATACGTTAATACTAAGACACAATTATCTTAGTAACATAAAACTAACCTGCGGCGTATTTAAGTCCAGTCCATGCAATTAACAGCATAATACTATGATGATATAAATGCAAGAATGTTATTTGTTTATCCTTCTTACGGAGCACGAAGAAAACTGTGTCTAGAAGCTCTGAAATCTTAGCGACGTTAAATATCCAAACTCCATAGCACCACTGAAAAAAGTTAAAAAAGAATGTAAATAATACCTATATAATATATTTTTAATTAACATTACGTACCTAATTAGTTCAATTAGGTACGTAACAAAAGACCATTTTTTCTTCCACTTGCTCTTGACATACCACTTTCACCTCTTCAACATAAATTAATCTACTTACTCATGCATGTCTTTCGATTTAGAATACTTCTGACCTGGCCTTTCTTAAGAATCTCCCCGATTTGAATGGGAAACGTCCGCCTCCCTATAAATTCTACTTGTTAGTCACCTTTTATCAGATTATGTTCGATCCAATTTAACACACCTTTTTCAATCCTTGACAACATCTACTTTCATTCATCTCATTTACACACAAAATAGATGTATTACTCACTTTTTGTCGAAAGTAGCAAAAGCATCGTGACTAACTACATAAATGAAATTCGAAAAAAAAGGCCATAAAAACAAGCAAGCACTGGCGCGCCCATGCTCACGCGCAGGAACACAACATCAATCAATATTCAATAATGTTATTTGGCTGTGGAACTCTGAATGGTGAAGGTACTTATAACAATAAACTCTTTCACTCTAAATACGTAATATGACATTGTCATATTGACATTTAATAAATTCTTCCATTTTTTATTGCGTGGGTATCACGAAGGCCAAATACGACAGCTAGATCCCAGACCGAGATCCGCAGAGCAAGCCCTTCGAGGCCACGAAAATAAACATGCTTTTGTAAGTCCCGGTACCGTAAGAAGCGTTAGGAGGAGCTCCCGGACGATTTTAGTAAGAAAACTCTCATTTTTATTTATTTTTTTGTACTTTTTACTTTTATTTAATGTATGTTGTATGCATAAATATTACTTACTGTCATTGCTCTTGGGCTATCTGAATAATCTATGGAGTAGCATCTATCTGTATATTTTTCAGTGAAAACATATGTTAGACCCTGGAAAAAAAACACGTAATATCATAAATTTACCTATAATGATATAATGAACATGCGGGAATCTACTGTTTTTATAAACCCCAGCGACACAAAGATTGATTCTTCAAGAGCATATTGTGAAGTCATTTTAAAAAGAATTGTAGCTATTGTTCCCAGCATCGTAGGCGTAATTTTTTCCATACAAAATGCAGATTTTGTATGAAAAAAATTACGCCTACCCATTTTCTTTCTTTTAGGAGGGGGATTTAAAAAAATCTTGTTATCGTATCATAGAGCAGCTTAGGCTGATTTAGGATAATCATAAATACAAAAAAATCTTGGTTTATTTTTACTTACCAAAGCAGTTATAAACAAGCTAACCAATATTTGTACAACATTATAAATCATAACAACATATTTCAGGTTGTAAGGCTTTCTGTCTTTCATATAATTTGGTCCCGCTTTGAGGCAGAAGTATAAATAAGTTGCTATTATTGTGAGAACGGGCCCAGGTCCCGTTGCCAGCCACCAATCTTTCGTTCTAGGATCTGAAAACAATAAGACAGCTTATTAAAACTTATTTTACGGTATATGTGAACATTTTATAATATTAATATACCTACTTCTATTTCGCAATGGTTAAGTAGTGAAATCAAAAGAGAACCTATGAGTTTTCTTTGTATTATCATTACATATTATAAAACAAATTTGCTTCATGCTGTCTGTCTGTAGGTACCTATGTATGCTTAGATCTTTAGAACTACGCAATAGATTAAGTGATTCGGATTGAGGATGTTTTATATGTGTAATACATTAGCATTACACCCGTGTGACGCCAGGGCGGGTCGCTAGTATTTAATCATTTGAAAAAACAAAATAAGGATTATAGGATGCTAGCGACCCGCCCCGGCTCCGCACGGGTACAATGCTGATGTATTATACATACAAACCTTCCTCTTGTATCCCTCTATCTATTAAAAAAACCACATTAAAATCCGTTGCGTAGTTTTAAAGATTTAAGCATACATATGGACATACGGATATAGGGACAGAGAAAGCGACTTTGTTTTATACTATGTAGTGATATTGTTATTATTAACACGACACGGGTCGAAATGATGCAGGTCGAAACTATGGGTCTATAGGGCCCAGACGCCCGGAATTTCTTAAAAACTGTTCTTAAGAGTTGTCTAGAAGCGTAGAAAGCCCATCTGGCACTCTTCGCGGACGATACCGCTTTATACTACTGGGGCCGCAGTCCTACCGCAATTCACGACGCTCTACAATCCGAATCAAATGCCTTAGGCAAATGGTTCAGAAAGTGGAGAATCGAAGTCAATCCGACAAAGAGTGCCGCTGTACTCTTCTCGCGATTCAACAATGCACCGGTCATTCCACCGGTCAAGATTTTTGGCGAACCAAACCCTTGGGAACGGCAAGCCAAATATTTAGGCGTAATCCTTGACTGAAAGCTAAACTTCAGAGCGCATGTAGAAACCGTTCGTGCACGGGCTATACTTACGCTCAGTCGACTACACTGTCTTTTAAATTCACGCAGTAAACTATCACTTGATAACAAGGTTAGGATTTATACCACGTGTATAAGGCCGATTATGACGTACGCGAGCACCGTATTCGCTCATACAGCGTCTAGTTTGTACCGCTTACAAACTGTTCAAAGTAGATTCACTCGACGTGCCACCGGGGCACCGTGGTTCATTCGTAATCGCAACTTCTAATCTCCAACTGCCCTCCATCAAGCAATGGATGAAAGAGGCGTCGGCACGCTTCTTTGAATCCGCGGCTCAGCACCCAAACCCGTTGGTTATTGCAGCATCTAACTATAGACCTTTGCCCACAAAGCGTCGTAAACACCGTCGGCCTCGGGGCGTCCTTGACGACCCAGACGACGAAATCACAACTTACCAACTAGCAGTACAGAGACTGCAAGAAACTAGCACCACTACACACCACTCTATCCGACCCGCCGGAGAAGAGTGCGCCCGCGAACGCCACGCGTCCCCCCTCGCCCTCCCGACCCTTAGTTTGCTAAGAACCTTCCGATGCCCTCGTAGACCCGAAGTCCGAGAGGCCCGCGAACTGTAAAGTAGAGCGACAGTTGCACAAAACTCCCCTAAACTTAAAGCCATAATCCCTCAATCTCCCCGTCAGCGACCGCCCTGAGCCGAGGTCCAGGTCCCACAGGGGACTCCCTCTTGCGCAGGTTGCTTAGTTTGTAGTGTTTAAACCATTTATCTAGGCTGGAGCTCTGCTCGCCTTTATGCCCGGTGAAGTAGCAAAAGCATCCTGGCGAACTACATATGTCCGACCTACAAAAAAAGAAGATAAAAAAAATGTCTAGACGCGTGGTGGAGGAATTGGGTGAAAAAGGGCTCTTACGTCGAAAACGAATAAGCTGACAGCCAATCGGGATAATGCAGTTAGCGTTTTGGACACACTGCTTGCGGCGGCCTAACGGATGATATTTTTTTATACATTGAGAATAGTTTTATTTTCATAAATAGTTTGCACTATTTTTTATTTTACCAATAAAAAAAAAAATACAAAAGAACAACGTTTTTGATCGATGCAAATAAACGCTCTTCAGTTTGCTATGCAACATGTTAAGGCGGACCAGTAAAACATGTTATATGATTTGATTTGAAATAAACAAAAAAATAACTATGAGAGTAGTTACAATATTATAATTATGCAATAAATTATCTTTAAAGTGGCTCATTTAAATTTTCGTACTAGATTGTATATACCTATTATATAAATCATGTATACAACGTAAGTTAGTGTGTAGGTATACCAACTTACCTACGTTATTTTATGACGTATGCGTAATTAATATGACACATTTTACGTCATATTTCGTTAATTAACATTAATTATTAGTATAATTTATTATTATTCTTCTACTAAGTACTAAAAGTCAATGCGAAAAAAAGTGGTACAGGTACACCACTTTTTTTTTTCTCTTGTACTTGCCTATATCTAGGGACCACGAGGCTTTTGCTACTTCACCGGGAATAAAAGAAAAAAAAAAAAAAAATTTAAAGGCGAGCAGACCTCCAGCCTTAATTAATGATATAAAAACTACAAAATAAGCAACTTTCCACCACTGTTTTAAAAGAATTTTGGTCTGATAGGATTGAACGTGAAGATTGTGAAGTTGTGAGTAGAAGTCTTTATTGTAGATTTGCTCAGTTGATGTGGTAGGCGCTGTTGCTCTTATAAAGAAGCATCTGTTTTTAAAACCGTGGTGTTTCCTGCATGGTCAAAGAGTCCTGTGGCAGACACAAAGGCAAGTTTGTGGATCTGCGACTGAATTACGAACTAGATAATATAACTCTTGAATAAATACTAGAAAATTCATTTAAGTAATCATTCGATTTTCGATTGATTGAAATCGGTCCTTTACTTTTTATGCGAACCAAAATAAATAATTAAATACGAATCTTCTTTTTTATAGTATTAGTATTAATATTTCCCTAAACCATAAAAAAGCAGTTACTATTAATAAATAAAAAAAAGATTGTTAGCGCAGTTTTTTCTTCGCATTTTTATTCTACATCCCGTTCATGTTAGGTATCAATTTACTCCTATTTCTTACCCAAGAAAAAAGCCTTTCATACATATTTAAATGTTAAAAACACTATCATTAACATACGCTACGTTGATAAATACTAAAGTCATTAATCAAAATTATTTACATTTCTTCATATTTGTGAATGTAAATTATAATTATAAACGTATGTTATTTTTACGTATTAACTCGACAAAAAGTAATAATTCTTAAATTTAATAACATTAGGTATAAATTACCTAGTATTTGTAAAATAATTGAGAGACTGTCCTTCAATATTTTAAAAAAATGTGCAGAGAATCTATACATTTTTTTTAATATACATTGACGCACAATTGAGCCAACTCACCCCACATTTTTTGTAGCCTATATATTTATCGATCTTATTTACTAACTTTCAGCCAAATGGATTCAGTATTCTTTGCGTGAAAGAGTGACATATGTATATATGTCACTACATTCATCATACAAACATTTGCTTTTATTAGCATAAACCACCCGCCCCGGCTCCGCACGGGTACAATGCTGATGTATTAAACATATAAACCTTCCTCTTGAATCTCTCTATCGATTAAAAAAAACCGCATCATAATCCGTTGCGTAGTTTTTAATACATATGGACATAGGGATGTAGGAATAGAGAAAGCGACTTTGTTTTATACTATGTAGTGATGAAGTAGGAAGTGGGATGCAATTTACAGTTAATAATCATTTATAAGTATTATATTATATTTATTTAGCCTCTAAGATAGTAAGATTCTAAGATTTATTTCCGAGTCTAGTCAGCTGAGGGAATACCCTCCGTGCCTCGGAAAGCATGTTAAACCGTTGGTACAGATTGTTATAACATCATCTATAATAATTGTATAGGGAACGGGCAACAGCGTTTCCTTCTATATTACAACATAATGCTGCGGTCACCAACCCGCCAAGCGTGGTCACTATGGCAAAAACCCTTCCTCGGGAGGAGGCCTGATGCAGTGGAAGTTGTACGGGCTGATGCGAAGACCCGAAGTCCAAGAGGCCCATTATCATGGGCCTCTTGGACTTCGGGTTTACAAGGGCATCGGAAGAGCAATGCTATCGTGTCGTACAAGCGTAGTAGTAAGCGTAGTAGCGATACAAAATCTTTATTCAGATTTTGTATCGCGACGATGTCACGCTTCAGTCGAGGTGTGAATGCGATTCTTCTTTGAAACTACTGATTCGATCGTTCGGATTTCGGTTGCATAAACCTTGTAGACAGCGTAGTGGTTTTAAAATTAACGTTTATTTTTATTTATTTAAACCGTCTCCAAACTACGGCCCGCGGGCCAAATCCGGCCCGCCAGTGCCATAAATTCGGCCCGCGAGACCTGAAGACTAGTGTCTCAATCTGGTTCGCGACTGCCAATGTCCTATTGTTGAGTTTAGTTAAAAAGAAAACACTAAATAATTATTACACGATCGCACACTTAGCGACTAGTCTAGAAATACGAGAAGTTTATGGCGGAAAAAAAAATAAGCTGTTTTGGCCCTTAGAACATTCTGAAAAAAAAATTAAGGCCCTATGGCTTCAAAGTTTGAAGACCCCTGATTTATACGGTAAACTTGTTTTAGTCTAATTAACTGTCACTGTATTTTTTATAAAATGTATTACAAAATCAACCGATTAAAAATCACTATGCTATCTACAAGGTATATTAAAAAAACTTAATCATGACGAGCTATTCGGTCGACTAATTTATTAATTTATGGCAATAATATTTGCCATATCGATCAAATAGGTATATTCATTCATGTCATAAGTTAAATTAATTATGTTTATTCACTACTTAACACATGCGCACGCGTAGCTGATTGACAAATATTACAAAGTAACATTCAAATTTTATGAAAGTATGTAACTAATAATGCTTTATCATTTATTGTCACATTTTATTTGAAAGCAAACAACTATTGTTAAAGCAATGACGTTTGTTGTATTAGCAGTTTCTTTTTTTTCTTTTCCAGACGGACATTCTGTTGTTAGTCTAGGCTTTTGCTATTTTGGGGGGCCGGATTGCTTCAGCGTACCCGGCCCCACCAACGGCGGATCGAAGGAGTGTCCGGGGGGTTTTAGTGGTGTAGGGTCCTCTCCTCGTGGTATGAGTTTAGCATACCACGCTATGGAGAGGGCGAGTCCCACATACCCCACCGCCAGCGCACGAATACACTGCAGCGGCGGTGGGAATGCGTAAATGGCTTTCCCTCGGACAAACCAACAAAAAAAAATTTACCAAGCAAATTGTAATAGCAGAGTCGCTGCAGATTTTATACCATAATTGCCCTCAAATTACTATTCGATGTAATAACACTTTTTTTTATTACGAGCTACTTTTGCAGTGTACTAGTATTCTTGTTAAACCCTCGTGCTAAGTTAAAATGCTTGTGTTACGAGTGGGTTCACGTAGGTAGTGCATTGGGTGGGGATCGAACCGGCGACCACAAGATCACAAGTCCGAGCTACGGCCGCTTGCTTACATTGACTATCAACATGCGATTTACAATCGATTGTTGTTGTCTTCTTCATATTTATGTAACATACTTTATTCTTTCACTTTTTTTATATATAATTAGAAATGGATCGCTAACATGTAACTTTAATATTGTGTATGTAAATATGAAAATAAGGTTTGTATGAAAGAAAATTTTGGCAAATTTACGGGATATGTCAGTGCGGTGCACGGACCTGGTCGCAATTTTTTTATAAATATGTTGAAGGTACATATTGTATTACTCTTTCCAGTATGATGGTGTTTACGTCGATGTTAGAGGCGGATTGCCATCTCTTTAGAGACTGTCTGACGCGATTCCTACAGCGTGTCTTACTTTCCTTGTTACACCGGCGTTGACTTGTTATTCAATTTCATTTCGTCTACCTTGTATTGTACTGCCAGCCGCTCGATGGAATTATATTTTATTTAGCCTAAAACATGTCTATTCATATATACACTGCTTGTGAACATTTGGAGTAGGCATTAGTTGGTGCGTTATTTCGAGTATCTTCCTCCAGACTTCCTATCTTCCACCTAGAACATTTTTCTTATGTCTACGTAGTGGCTAAAAAAACGTTGCAGCTGAATGCCCCAAAGCCAGACATATGTTTCAACTACACACAAAATATACAAATTCCAACTGCTACAGTTTGGAATTTGTATAATTTGTGTGTATTTAGGAGTAGTCGTTAACGCGGTCCACGATCATAATCTTTGTCTAAGGTTAATATTTAATTCGATGTAGTGATTTTTCAACTCGCTCCACTCTGAGAAATAAGTCCACTCCAATATTAGCGTTACTTGAAAAAAAGATTTTGAATTTAACATGGGTTAAGTTATTGACAGCGATTTGCATGACTAGCGCGGCGTCACGAGAGATTATTCATTTCTGTTATCTGCACCTATATAGAAACTATCTGAAAGGTCAACTGACTTCATTGAAGCTCTTTGAGGACATTTTACTTGATCGAACGCTTTTAATAAATCCATGAAACATGTGTAAATCGGATAATTGTAACTTCGAGTCTTCTTCTCCTTTATGTTGTTCAACAAATTTCCTTATAATAAAATATTGGATTGGAGAAGCTATGCAGTTTTTATTAATATTTTTACTGTATAAATGAAATCATGAAACCACAGCATCTCGGTTTCAACTTAAATATAAAAACAAAATGTAGGTATCTCCTTTTATGGACATTCTCTTAACAGACTTTGGCAAGATCTATTAATGGCGCTTCGTGGATGTATATGGCCATAATCACTACGCTTGGCAGGATTTGTGATCACAATAAGATGGTAACCTTCAGCTGATAAAAACTACTGCCCATCCATAATTCATCTATTAGACGCTTCTTATAACACCCATTGGTAGACATGAGGAGATCTATTCTAGACCGGAATTCAAAAATAGGTATGAAAATTCCAAATTACTACAAAATTATCGAGGTACCTATCAACATTCTTTATACAAAATAAATGGAACTGGGTAGGCGTATGGATGCAGCGATGATATTTGGACTATAAGGTTAAAAGTGTGGAGCGGACCGAGAGGAACCGTCTCCCATGGTTTGAGCATAGAGACAATAGCAGGATAAAATTAGAAAGCGATAGATAGAGCAACATATATTTTTTGGAGGACCCACTACGGGAGTGGGTCCATGGAGAATTATCTACTACCTATGTACTATATCATTGGTTAATTTACGATAATTCCTGATACCAATTTTTTTTAATAAAAATTACTATGGTAAATTGTCACGGATGTTATATTCTGTGTGGAAATAAATAAAACCTTTTTGTAACATTATTATTATAGTTTTCCTAGATTACGGCCTTTCAACTTCAAGTTGGAAGTCTTACAAGAAACACAATTTTGTCCAACCCGGGAATCGATCCCAGGACCTCGCCGCTACGGGTAGACCAATAAAGCAGTAATAATATTATAAAGTCATAGCCAAAAACATTTCCCTAATCAATTAACATAAAAAATAATATTACATGCACTTATCAAGAAATAGCTTCTGTTAAGATATCCGAACCCGATAGTCGAACCCCACCATCACATTGGAATACACTATATTTACCTACGTTTTACATTACTTTTATTATTTTTAATCGTTTTATTTGAATATTTATTTAATAAAAATAAAAAAATACTCGCCTGATAATTCAAAGAAAACATATTGATATCCTTGAAGCGCTTTCTGAACAACAGACATGTCATATACAAATCACTTCACCTTTAAATCCTTAATTTAAAAAATCACGCAATTCTATTAAGCTTGCTCCTCACGCTAAAGACCGCAGCACACTAAAAGGTAAACTTTTTAAAATCACTATATTTATAGACTCAGCAAACCATTACATGAGAACACAATGGTAATAAATGATTATTAAATTAAAAACTTCTTGATTTAGGGAATGAATTACCAACAATACTTTAGAATGCAGTAACTAATTTGATTGATACGTTTTTGCTTTTAAGTTAATTGTAAAATCTATAATGACTAAGTTAATAATTACCGACTTGTTAATTTTATTGTAACTAGCGATTTGAGTGTACCTACATTAAAATGTATGGTGCATATTTTGTATAGCACAATAACTCTCGCGCTGAACGAAAAATCTGTGTTTACTTATCTTTATATTTATAATTCTACTGTACGGGTGTCACTGAACTCCTCGTAAACAGCTGGACCGATATCAATTAATTTTTTTATATGCGTTTGGGTGGCGCCCTGGATGGTTTAGATTCACAAATCATATATTATAATATATATATATATATATATATATATATATATATATATATATATTAATATATTATCATGCGGGTCCGCTAGTTTATTAATATATTTATAAACAAAACAAAACAAATATATATAAAAATTTAAATTAAGTATCTAGTAAACTCATCCGTAAAGTGGTCTAAAATAATAAAAAAAAAATCAAATAAAACCACACAAAAAACTCTCCTTTCTGGACACATGATGGCAGCCATCTAGTCAAATCAGCCATTCAATAGGACGGCCAGCCCGTCAATCCAAAGCCGACATTTAATTGAATGCTTAAGCCATTCGTTGATTGAACTAATATCAATTAACGTTTAACAGTTTGGCTGACGTAAAATCTGACAGGGAGTTTAAATTTAGATTAGGCTTATGTTATTTTTTTTAATCAACGATTTGGCTAGTTGCCCTTTAGCCATTTCATTCAATGTCGGCTTCCAATTAGCAGTTTAGCCGTCCCATTGAATGGCCAATCCTGGTTGCATATAATTTTATGTTGTAGGCACAGGGATGGTAGGCAAGAACATAAGCACGGGAGGGGAGGAGGGCATATGTATATATATAATATATTATTATTTCTGTAATTTTGTAGTTTAAATTCAGTCCACTTATATAAGCGGAATTTTACGAAATAAGGGGGTAAAAATCGGTGAAGAAGTTTGTATGCACACTTTATAATAAATTTTTACCGCCTTAGGTTTAATAGTAGGGTCTCTAAAAAATACTTATTTGAAGATAGGCCTGAGCGTAGTCGGGTTTAGGCACGGGGACATATTATGTATAGGTATAGGGATATTTTTTTGATTATAAAAAGAAACGACCGACCCTATAATATATATAAGTATAATATAAAAGTAGCGCCCTATGACCTAACAGATTGAAAAGGCCTATTAAAAATCAATGCAGAATAATGCATTAAATATTTTTATATACATACATACAATATAACATGCATAAAATAATGCATGTTATATTGTATGGCGTATTATGTAAAATAAATAACGATTGTAAATATATTTATTATTTAATGAAATGCAAAATGTATTTTTTACATATAATTTTTTTTTTTTTTAGATGTTTGAACCAAACGTCCATATGGGTCACCTGATGGTAAGTGATCACCGCCGCCCATGTACACTCGCAACACCGGAGGAGTCGCAAATTTAAAAAATGCGGTCGATTCTTTGTCTACGTATGTAATTGTGACAAGATTTTGATATTTTTTTACCGTGTTTAATTTCCAAATTAAATATTTGTTAAAAAAAATCTGCATTGTAATTGGTAATAGTCCGGTCAATCAAGACCAAAAAATGAGAGTGAAGGTGCATAAAATTACAACAAGCTGAAAATCAATAAAATTGTTCAAAACATACTTAATTCTAAATAAAATTTTAAAGTTCTCCAACATTCCGTGTAAGAAAAAAAAATCGAGGTCAAAATTAAAAAAAAAAAAAGTATTTCGCGATTTTCAGCAAAACGGTAAGTTTTATCATGAAAGTACCCAGACAACAATTGTAGATCATAAAATTATCGATAAAAATATATCAATACCTTTTCCTACGAGCCACCGTTTCTGAGATATGACGATTCAAAAAGTTGTGTTAACGGGTAAAACTCTAAGGACGTGGCGTACTCATGCATATTATGATGATAACAACTTTTTAAATCGTGCAGGTGCAAGTCCCACAGATGACGCTCTTTTACGCAGGTTCGTTTTTAATAATCTTTTAAGGCAGGAGCTCTGCTCGCCTTTATGCCTGGACAAGTAGCAAAAGCCTCAAGACTAACTACAAAATGTCCGTCAGAAAAAAAAAGATGGTACTATCTGCTGTTAATGGAATTGATAGAAATTCCTTTAACCGTACCCAACTAGTGAGTATGTTCCTTAAGACTAAACAAATCCATAAAAAAGAATAACATTTAATTAACAAGAAATATTTAATTTATACACTTTTTTGAGTGAATCAGAAATCAGAAGCATTTCAAAGGCAAGAAGCCTTTCTGAACACAGGGAAGCCCAGAATTATAAGAAAATATTTGAAAAAATATTTGAATAACTTCCATCATCTACAATTTTTATGTCAAGATCTACCAATCGTTATACAGTCATTGTTTTCTTAATTGCCTGAGAATTTGATGATTACTGTGTGCTAATGTTATGTGATTCATTTACCTAAGTACACAATTACTAATTGTAATCAACTAATGGAAATAATTTTATCAATGCTATTTCTGCCCTGCTAATTGTACTTGCAGTAATCGTCATTTTTGGGATTTTCACTTATTAGCGAAAATGACATTTCAGGACCCTAATCTATACATAAAAAAATTAAAATCATATATTTTTTTATGAGAAACATGTTTTTTATTTAACGGGAATACCGTACTTGTCCAAGAATGTGTTTACCGCGTTTATCTCGAAATCGCGATTTTGCAAGCACCTACTACGTTTGCATTAAGGACGGGGTAATGTTTGATTATCCATTTCAAAACATTTTTTTTGTTTTGAAACAGATGTCTGCTCTATCGGCCACCAGTTGAACGAGATATGTGTACTACCCATTGACATTTCAACTTGTTAATCCGTTGTAATATGTCAGTGACCTGCGTTCTTCTGCGGATCTCTTCATTGCTGATTCGATCACGCAGAGAAATTCCGAGCATAGCTCTTTTTTTCATAGCTTGCTGAGATATCGCTATGCCTCTAACTAGACTGTCAAATAAATTATTTTGTTCTTTTTTCGGACGGACATATGTAATTGCCACTTCACCAGGCATATAATTTTTGTGAATATGGTGTAGATATGCGAGAAAGTAATGGAGTACAAAAATAAGCGTAGGAGAGAGCGCATGAAGGGGACATTTTTGTTGAAGAGGCTCTAGTAAATGATCGGGATAATACTTGGATCATGTTCGAATTCTTCAGGAAGCCTACATCATTTAGCTATTAAAATAACATGCAATTACTATCCTCTCTTTGTTCTTAGTTATTTATTTTTGCACTTGAAATAAACATGTATCCATTTATAATTTGTTGATAGAAGAGAGGCGACTAACTATCGAATATTGATCGATTTCAAAATGAACAGGTTTGGGCAGAGATCACCTTTAAACCAACCCATTTTGCTTTTATTTTAAGTATTTGTTGTAATAGCGGCAACAGATATTCATCATTTGTGAAAATTTCAACTGTCTAGCTATCGCGGTTCTTGAGATACAGCCTAATTACAGACAGCGAAGTCTTAGTTTAAGGGTCCTGTTTTCCTAGTTTTACCCTGCGGGTACGGAACCCTAATAAATGAAATGAAATTAAAAAATAATTATTATTAAATTAATCCCCTTAATTTCATCGCACCTTGTATTTATTGGTTCCACTTTGTAATTCATCCTCAGCTCGTACAACGTCCACTGCTGAACATGGGCCTCCTCCCGAGGGAGGGTTTTGCCATAGTCACCACGCTTGGCAGGCGGATTGGTGACCGCAGTATTACACAGGGAAACACTGCTGCCCGTTCCCTGGTATACGCTTGTTATACATGATGTTATAACAATCGGGACCAACGGCTTAACGTGCTTTCCGAGGCACGGAGGGTAGTCCCTCAACCAACCAGACCCGGAAAGAAATCTTAGAATTTACTTATTCAATATTTAGTGCCATAACCATTTACACCCTTTTTTCCCCCCCATTCACTGAATATTGGTAATGTACATTCATAAATTATCCACACATTTAAAGTCGTACAACAAAGACTCAGTAAGATAAGATAAGATATTTGCTTAGACTGTACCTAAATGCTTAAAATTGTTTGCAATAAAAGTAATACATTAATGTATTTCTTTTATTGCAAAACAATATAAATTTAAAAATAAGAGACAATATAAATTTTATATTGTCATTTGGGCAAACAATTGTCACGTGTTTAAAAAAAATGGTCAAGTTCGAGTCAGACTCGCGCACGAAGGTTTCCGTACTAGTTTCAAATGCCTACCTATTTTTGATATCAAGAAAATATTTAATTTATTTTATTTTATTTATTTGTATTTTATTTTATTAGTATTTGTTGTTATAGCGGCAACATAAATACATCATTTGTGAAAATTTCAACTGTCTAGCTATCGCGATGCTTGAGATACAGCCTGGTGACAGACAGACAGACAGCGAAGTCTTCGTAATAGGGTGCCGTTTTTACCCTTCGGGTACGAAACCCTAAAAATGATATACTTAAAGCATCAAAAACTGTTAACTGTTCTTAGAAATGTTGGTTTTTTGTTGTTAAAATTACATATTTGTTTAATTTAGCTATAATTCAATTCAAGGCCCAAGAACGAATATTTCATATTTTACGTACTAGTATATGAATTATAATTGAAATGACGTAAGCAAATAGCATCGTCCGTTGACTAATTATAATGATAAGTCACATCTATACATATAATAAAATTGTAGAGGTCGAATTTCTGTACATTAAAAAAGGCTAATAACCGAGTCAGGGGGATGTTAGAATTAAATAAAATAGAACACATTGTGATTCTTTTAAATTGTTAGTTTCTCTATCTGCTTGTCTCTCTAATCTCCGAAACTGTTGTACCGATTTAATTCAAATTCTCTGGTCTCTGGTCTACATTTCAATACTTTTAATCACAGAAAATTTATGACTTCCCGTAGGATAGTTAAAAAACCGGAGTCACGCGCATCAGTAAGTACAATATAAATTAAATAATGATTATTCCAAAACAGTGAGGGCACCCAATGTTATTTTGGTACAATATACAAGCATACTCAGACGTGGTTTTATGCTAATTACACATTGCTGTCTTATACTGACATATAGTGTGGATAATCTTACGGTACATGAGTGCATTTATTTTGAGATCCGTCGGCGGCGGGCCGAAACCCGCCGCCTACCGCCCTAGTCACGACCTCGGGGAGTGGGGGACATGGGCCCCGCTCCCTTCGAGGCTGACCCATGAGGAGTAGGGACGCCTCTACACTCCGGGCGTCCCCATAATTGGGCAAATGGTCCACTGGTGTGGCCCTGGAGATCCCGCGGTACCATATTGGCCGCGGGTGCTGTTGGGGAGCCGGATTGCTCATGCGTACCCGGCCCCCGCCAACGGCGGATCGAAGGAGTGTCCAGGATGTTTTAGTGGTGGCAGCGTTTAGCATACCACGCTATGGAGAGGGCGAGTCCCACATATCCCACCGCCAGCGCGCGAATACGCTGCAGCGGCGGTGGGAATGTGTATACCTTGATGTTCCTACAAGCAATGTGTTTAAATATTAACTTCATAAATATTATTATAATAATTACCTACGTAAGTTTCTTGACGGTGTTACTCGTCCCTATGTTTATTGGACAAATAGGGACAAAGAAAAACAAATATTTATAATGTCATCATTCATATTGTTTGCTTTGTGGAATGCTAGACATCCATATGAATATTTTATATTCTGCGCATGAATATGCGCAACATAATAGCTGTGATAAAATTATCGTTTATTTAACTACAAATTTATGAAACTGATAGTTAGAATTATTTATAAGTATTATTAAGCGGCCATAGTCCAATGCCTTGGGGCGTCGGACTTGTGATCTTGTGGTCGCCTGTTCAATCCCTACCCATAACATTATTGCACTACCGACGACGTGAACCCACTCGTAACACAAGCATTTTAGCTTAGGTAACGTATTTCCTCTTTATCATTTTACACCCACTGCTGAACATGGCCCGGCTTAACAGACTTTAGGCAGGATTGTTGAACGATATTGCCGTAAGCACCACGATTGGCAAGTGGAATGGTGATCGCAGTAAGATGGGGGTACATGGGATGAGTTGACAGATGCAGCTGTCCATCCATCCGACACCCATAGGAAATTTTGGAGTAGTCTATTCTGAGCCGGAATAAGAAGCTATGTGGTATGTGAGTATTACCTCATAAATTTTGAATATTTAAACCTGCTGACTAAGTCATAGAAATGTGCTCCTAATGAATCCGCATATTAACTGCCATTTTTATAGTTCATTTGCAATTACGAGAATATTTCGATTGTGAGTAAATTCCTATAATGATTTCTTTTTTTTTCTAGCATTGCAAATGATTATCTAGTAAAGGTTTCATTATAAAAATGATACTAATTATGATTTAATTGCATCTACTTAACAGTACTTCATAAGTAGGATACATCAACATTTTTGGTAGATTAACATTTTTCGAGATTTTCTCTGTAACTTTGCTTTCCGTATCTATAATATCTTTTAATTAATATCTTAATATATTTTCGTACAAGCGTACTTTTGTTTTAATTTCTACTATTGTAAATTTCAATTCATCTGTAAGAACTTTGACCTACGGTTTTCTATTTTATATTATATTCCGTATAGTCAATACTAATTCTGCTATTAGGGGCAATTTGGTAAAGGATATGATATATGAAACAAGTGCCAGTCGGACTCGCGCATGAAGTGTTCCGTACCATTTTGCAAGTGCCTTCCTGTTGCCGTTGCCTATTGATATCGAATAAAAAAGAGCAAAAAATCACGCCTTTTGTATGGGAGCACCCCTAAAATATTTATTTTATTTTATTTTTAGTATTTGTTGTTATAGCGTCAACAGATATACATCATTTGTGAAAATTTCAACTGTCTAGCTATGGCGATGCTTTAGATACAGCCTGGTGACAGACAGACAGACAGCGAAGTGTTTGTAATAATTATGGTCCCATTTTTACCCTTCGGGTACGGAACCCTAAACACGCCAAACTATACATGATGATAAGGTATAGAACATCTCATAGTTTAACTTGTGACAAAAAGTAGTCAATGTCATATTTCGAGGTAAAATCTAAAATTGGCATAAAGTAAGTTAATATAATTAAATTCAACAAGAAAACTTAATTACGTTCGGACTTATAATTTTTAGGGTTAGTCACTATCTGCACATACGAGACTGGGCATGAGTGTGTCGAGTTGGTGAAACTCGGAATTAGGATCACTTATTATTTCATCATCTGGACATGCCAATATTTATATGTGTGTCCACTTAGTGAAACTTAAATTAAATCTTTTTATGTTTTCGTCAACTCGACATACCTAGTTCATTTGCGAAAAAGAACAGTCGGGCTAATAATCGTTTTCGTTATATGTAAGAAAAATTTTGAAATAAATTCAATGTGTAACTATCAAACATTTATATTATTTAGATGATTTATTAATATAAATACAAGCTCTCTCGCAATCATTTAAATTTATTAGAATCTCGTTATTTGTATATCCCCCTTATGATTATGATCAGTTGCTTTTAATATAATGGTGTTAGGGTAAGTTTAATTTGATTAAAGCTTGACAAGTTAACTTTTCGAACAACGCCACATTGAAGATTTATCTTTATTTCTCCTTAGGTGTACATATTTGTATCCATCTTTTAATAGAACTAGACGATTTCTTTGTGAATTGATGAATGAAAATGTATTTATGTTATCCATTGACGGGCCTGCGACTTTTTCTATAGACATATTTGTCTTTACATGAAATAATAACTAATATGACCAAAGGGTTACCGGGTTGGGATTTATTACCTGTGTCAACCAATTAAAGCAGACTACGATATTTTTAGTCACCGGCCACCTCGGGAATACAAAAGAGTGTAATAAAACTATTTCCGCGATGACGATTATAGACAAGCATAGTGACAAGGTGACTTTAGATCACTATCGGTGTAATATTCACAAATGGTGAATAATTTTACCATGACATACAAAATGATCCGTGCGAAATAGAGGCCAATGATGAATGTGATTCAAAAAATATATCTGTGTGACTGTACTTTGTCATGAAATCGAGTAAAATGTGAATGTGTGTCCAGCTGACGAAAACATAAAAAGATTTTATTTAAGTTTCACTAAGTAAACACATTTATAAATATTGGCATGTCCAGATGGCAAAATAATAAGTGATCCTAATTTCGAGTTTTACCAACTCGACACACTCATGTCCAGTCTTGTATGTCCAGATAGTGACTAACCCAATTTTTATTACTATTCAAGCACAGAATTGACGAATGATATAATGAATACTTTTTAAAAAAACACGGCAAAATACATAGTAAATAGTATTTATTATTTATTTTGCCATGGTTTTTTCCAACGAAAATATTTTTTTAAAACATTATGTTTATACTACGAACACATTAGGACTTTGTGAAATCGTCTTTTTTCCTTTTTATTCGTAAACTAGCTTCCCGCGTAGCTCCCGTTCCCATGGGAACTTGATAATTAAACATATGCCTGTGTCATCCGGGGATGTACATCCTGTAGCTTCCCAACCGTACGGTGAAACAATTTATCAAATCGGTCTAGTAGTTTCGGAGCTTATTCAATACAAAGAAACAATCAATTATTATTCTTTCCTCTTATCTGCAACATCTAAGTATACTATATTAGTATAGATGTTGCAGTCAAAACTCTTACCCAGTCAAAATTACTTTTAACTAGCAAAATCAGTCAAAACTAACCTAACTGAACCTAAGACTACTTTTGACTGATTTTGCTAGTTAAAAATACTTTTGACTGGTTAAGAGTTTTGACTGCAACATAGATATAGACAAATTATAGGTAGTCACGAGGTTTTGTCTTGCTGGACGATATAGGCTAGTAACTACAAACTAAGTAAATTGCACGTTTGAATGCCTTCCGTGGAGCTTAGACCTCGGTTCAGGGTTGTAGGTGAATTGAGGAACGATAACTGATAGGAGAGATTTGTGGAACTGTAGCGCTACTTTACAGTTCGCCAAGATCTCGGAACTCAAGGTTTTTTATGAATGATTCCTAATTGTATATATTTCTATTAGGAAATAAGTTTTAGGAGGTGAGTTTCTAATGTTCAGCAGTTGACGTTAGACGGGCTGATGATGAAGAATAAATAAAATGGTTTTAGGTATTAACTTTAACTTTCATAAATATAAATATCTATTCTATATAATAATAAATATATATCTTTTACCCGCGGCTTCAATCGCATTGAAGCCGATGTCCCAGTATTACTTCTAATACCTCCAAGAATATGTGTACAAAGTTTCAAAATGATCGGTTAAGTAGTTTTCGCGTGAAAGCGTAACAAACAAACTTACATTCATATTTAGGTATAATATTAAATAGGCATTTCTACATCGAACTGGAAACTAAAGACGGTTAACATTCATCATCATCAGCCCGTGTAACGTCCACTGCTGAATATGGGCCTCTTCCCGGGGAGGGTATTAGCCATAGTCACCACGCTTGGCAGGTGGATTGGCGACCGCAGTATTATGTTATACTACACAAGGAAACGCTGCTGCCTATTCCTTGATATATGATTATTATAGATGATGTTATTGATGTGATGTGTGATGTGCTTTCCGAGCATCTCCGTAGCGTAGCGGTATTTAGCTCGCTTTAGATCTCGGAGGTCGTGGGTTCGATTCCCACGCTGGATAGGAATTCTTTGTGTCAATACTAAGATTTTTTTCCGTGTCTGGTGGGGACTACCCTCCGTGCAGTTAACATTAAGACGACTTTAATTCTCGCTTCCTGCGCGTTATTTCACACGCATTAATCCCTTCCCTGTAGATACTTCATGATTAAATATAACTAATGCTACCCTTGGATAATGTAGCTTTCTAATGGTGAAAGAATTTTTTTAATCCGTCCTGCCCAATAATACAATGTCATCGAACAAGCAAATCCTCTTCTTTGTATAAGTCTAGTAGCAATGCTGATGTATTATACATATAAGGGCCTAATTAAATTTATTCAGCTCCATTCGCGTTGCTGAACGATTTTGGTCACACTTATACAGCTCTGCTTCTATCAGCCGTGTACGGCGTCGTAAGAATGACAAAAGCCGTCATAGCGTGCTCTCTCCGCTGAAACGCTCTCTTTGTTGATCGCTATTATGTGATGAACTAATATCATACAAGCAATAATATTTTTGCACTAACAATATAAGTTTCTCTTCGTCGATCATTTTTCGTAAAAATAAAATAATTATAATAACTTTAAAACACGTGTGCACTCTTTAATCTTTGCGTGCATAATGATTACGCAATAATAAATCAAAACAATGCAGGAAAAATACAGGTCACAACTGAATGCCGCGGAACAGCGCTGAACGCTCTCTATAGCATTCGCATGATAAAAACACATTTATCCTCATTTTATACTAGTTTGCCGCGAAAGCAGAATAGACGCGGAAAGCTGAATGAATGCTTACACGTCTCCATACAAAATCGTTGTTTTCTATGGACAAAAGCTGAATAGAGCTGAATAAATGTGAGTAGTCCCTATACCTTCCTCTTGAATGACTCTATCTATTAAAAAAATGCCTTGCGTAGTTTCAAAGATTTAAGCATACATAGGTACAGACAGACAGCGGGAAGCGACTTAGTTTAATGCTATTTAGTGATACTAACTGCTGCCCGCGACTTCGTCCACTTGCCTTTGTAGACCCGAAGTCCGAGAGGCACGCGAACTGTAAAGTAGAGCGACAGTTGCACAAAACTCCCCTCAAAAAGTCATAATCCCTGAATCTCATCGCCAGCGACCGCCCTAAGCCGAGGTCCAAGCCCCACAGGGGCGCCCTCTTGCGCAGGTTGCTTAGTTTGTTGCCTGTTTGTTTTTAAACCAATTATTAACGCTGGAGCTCTGCTCGCCTTTATGTCCGGTTAAGTAGCAAAAGCCTCGTGGCTACCTACGTAAGAAAATCCAAAAAAAAAAGAAAAAAAAAGACTGCGTCCACGTAAAACAAAGCAAATCTGCCGTGGCATAACTAAAATGCCGCTGTGACATACCTACGGACGGACAGACAGATAGACAGACATGACGAATCTATAAGGGTTCCGTTTTTTGCCATTTGGCTACGGAACCCTAAAAAGTAGCCTTTACCTATAATAATTTGTAAAATTAAAGTTTGTTTGGTTTCCAGCTTAGAATTGATCCCCTCATATGGGCAGGCCCCTCTTCCCTACTGGGAACACTGGGTACGTGCCCTAGTCCCTACTCCAAACTCCGTTCTTAGAGTGGCTATAACCGATAGCCACTCTAAGAACTAATCGTAGATGCTTAGTGAGGATTACATTATGTTATCTACTCATCATATCTAATGTCACCGTAAAGAAGTAAACCAAAATAAAGCTTAAACTTTTCATATATGCGTTCTTTGTTAAAAATATTATAATTAACTATGGTCATAGGGGCCCCATTATCCTAATGTACCCACTGCCAAGGGCCTATAATAGGTGAAAGACGGCCCTGCCCACGGTAGTCGTAAGAGGCAACTAAGGGTCATACACCTGATGGATGGCTACTTACCACCTTACTCCAATCACCAACATTCCTCCAATATCCTTTCATATCACTAATGCCTATTTTTCTTGGCGAAACTAAACCACAACAAAAACTATTCTCCCTTATCACCCAACTAGGGATTTCATAGCTGTTTTGATTTAACTTTTAATTCAGTAGTAAGGAAAGTACTTAGCAATACTACTCACATAATCAAGTCATCAGCTTGATAGAAATCAATAATTTCTACTTTGTATAATAAACTATATTAATAAAATATCTAATCTTAAGTTTATATTTTCCCTTTTCACTCATATGAAAATCAAGTTACACGGAATTGCTCTGCGATGTTCCCAGTGCTTAGACACCGTTATTATTTTGAACTAGAAATTCTCTTCATAAAATAAATGGCTAGAGCGTCGGACTATCGATAATGCCGTACGATCCCCACCCATTGCACTACCGATATGAATCCTTATATCGCGAGTGTGACATAAGGATTTTAG
Source organism: Nycteola revayana (assembly GCA_947037095.2). Classification (NCBI taxonomy): domain Eukaryota; kingdom Metazoa; phylum Arthropoda; class Insecta; order Lepidoptera; family Nolidae; genus Nycteola; species Nycteola revayana. The sequence continues at coordinate 14,421,953 of OX344840.2, forward strand.
CTTAGCACGAGGGGTTAACAAGGCTTCAAGACGAAGTGTGCAAAAACTCTGTTAGTAATCTTTAAGGCGCTGTAGGTGTGACCTAGTCAAAATAGGCTTCACAAAACAGTTTTTTAGCCAAATGTTTACATTTTAGAGCAGCTAAAAAAATATATGTTAATCTTGATCATATTTATGGGGGGAATTTTCTCGATAAAAAAAAATCATAAAATAACCATTTAAATTGAAATTGTAGCAATTGTAACTGTATTATTTATAAACAAATCTTGATAATATTAATATTGATATATTGGTATTGATAAACAGTGATGTAATATATAATAATAAAGGGAACTGTTGTTTTTATTTATCCATTGGAATAAGATATTTGCAAGGATTAATGTATTAAATAGCTCGAACGAGTCGAGCAACAGTGACAAAACTAAATCGTAAAAGCCGTCTATTCACCGCGCCTTAAAAAAAAAAAAAAAAAAAATTTGGTACAATTCAATTTTACTTTAATCCTAATGGATTGCAGAAAATATACGTGACACATAACGCCATCTATTGACAATAGTGGTAATGTGGTAGTTATATATACATTTGCTAGATGGCGTTAAAAGTCACTATGATTGCCACAATATATAAGACTAACTGTTCCGCACGGTTTTACCCGCGTAGATCCCGTTCCCGTGGACTTACAATATAGCCTTTGACACTCAAAAGAAATGTGGCTTTCTATTGGCAAAATAATTAAATTTGCAAAATCAGTTCAGTAGGTAGATCAAAATATAACCTCTTACAAACCATTCACTAACTTTACCTCATTGTAGTATAGATAACAGTTTTACTGTGGAAATAACTTACAAAAAGAATAAAAACATGCATACTTGTGAATAGGCTGACTCCACTAGTCATATCAAATTATGTTAGCATCGTATTTATTTCTAAAAACATTTGTCATTAATTGTATAGGTAGGTACCCACTTAAATAAATAATTTCAGTTCATAAAAGCAGCAGATAGGTATATGTATGAACAACATTTAAAAATTATTCATTAATATGAATGTTAATTCATCATCAAAATGCTATCAGCACAATCAGCCATTGACATTATAAGCCAAGTATAAAAAAAAAAACTTTCTCTGTTTTTTGCTCTGACTTCATAAGCCTTTTCAGCCTTTCAATTCCTATTATCAAGAGCCTTTATCAGTATATTCCTGCAATTCCGAAAGGTAAAGTGATTATTACTGTATTCCATGTTAATTTAGCAAAAGCCATGGTTATGCGAACTTAGTATAAAAAATCAAATTTGTTCGCGATCCATTACTGCAGCATTGACGTCATGGCACAAATATTAATCTACTAGCTTCGCCCCTCGGTTTTACCAACGTTACTCTGCTCCAGTGGGTCTGAGCGTGATGTTTTGTAGCCTATATGTTAATCCAGCGTATACCCTATCCAGGTGCAAAATTTCAGCTAATTCCGTTCTGCAATTTTGGCGTGAAAGAGTAAGAAACATCCGTCCATACTTACAAACTTTCGCGTTTATAATATTAGTAGGATCTAACTAAACTGGCTGACACCGTTAGTGTCGTTATATGAGACTAGTTTCTCGCGCGCGGTTTTACCCGCGTAACCCCCGTTTCTTGTTTTTTTTTTAAATTAAGTACGGGCCAGTAGTTCCTTTGATTAGCGTGGTCAAGCAAACAAACTCTTCAGCTAATTATATCAGTAAAGATGTCATTTTTTAAATATTTAGTTTTGAGCTTTCTAGCCCTTAAAACATACGATATTTTTTCCTAGTGTATCAAAACCATTCTTATAATAAAGGATTTAAATAAGTGTCAAGTAGCATATTCAACATTTATTGGCCAGCACTTATTTTCTTATTAATCGCATTCTTCTTTTTTAGTTTTCCTGTCAATTCCTCGTTCTTCTTTGGACTCACTTTTATATAATTATTGTAGTAAAACTGGCTAAACATGAACATAACGTAGCCAGTGTTCGCAATAATGTATAAATGTACCGCTTTGGGATAATTACACTCGTTGAAAAGGCCTATCGTGTTGTGAGTGATGATGATGACGAATTGAACCTGAAAATAAAATCGGTATTTTATAGTTATAGATATTTATAGTGATAGGAAGAATGGTTAAAGATATTATGATGTACTTATTTGTGTGTATCGATTTCATTAAAAAAATATTTGTAGGTGCAGGTCGGAGCAAGCCTTATATAATAAAAACTAGTCATCGATAAAAACTATTTATTTATTTTGAAAATAAAGAAAAGGGTTATTTATTTCGTATAAATAACATCATCCTTATTATTATTACGTTATATTCGTGATCCTTAATTATGTCAACATGCCGCATTATGGAGCGAGAGTTTTCAATCACTTTCTTACACGTGTTTCTTGATTTTTTTTGCTTTTCTTCACGGATCTTTGCAATTAACTCTCGTATATATCCTAAGTTGTTAATAAAGATAGACTAGTATCAACATAATCAACGATCCCTTGGGGATAATGTGAAGGATATGTCCAGTAAATACATTTATTAATATCACACATCTGATACTTTTTACAATAAAATCCTTACAATGTGCTCAGTTTGTTATCTATAAGAAATTAATCACCTTTTGTGTGCTCAAATTATCGAGACAGTTTTTATCTCATATGACTAGTTTTTTTCATCACCTTTGACATACATTTTGATTCACCCCGTTCTTTTTACTTTTAAACTTTTTTTTTATTTATTATGGAAATCTGCCAACTAATTCAGCATTTTCACAATGACAATGTTGTACCCATTGGTAGAACCTGGTAGAACGTTGTTAAATGTTCCACTATTGGTATGTATGTAATGTCACTTGAATGTGACATTATTGACTTTGTTGACCTCAGCCCAGTGTCAAGAGCTTGTAGGTCTATCAAGAAAACCATTGATAAATAAGTCGGCAGATTGCCATATACAAAAAAAAACAAGAAATCTAATCCTAATAGATAGCTTTCAATCGGTTGTTTAATCAGTAGCGTTGAAGAGTTAAAACTATATCAAAAGCGACTTACCAACTGCAAAATGGTAATGTATTTCTTCCACCACAATGCTTTCTGGAATTGTGGTCCAAGTCCTGATATTAAATAGTAACTGTACATAATTATATGCACAAATGAATTTAAGGTGCCGACTAAGATTATAGGACCACCTGAAATAGAAAGAAAAATGGCATTAGCTTATCAAAAATATTGCACAATAAATTAGGGTAAATAACATCATAGGAGTCTCTAAGCACAACTCGAATACTTAAAAGGTTAAGTTGATGTACATATTTTCTCTTAATAAGCAGCAGTATAGGCCATTATCCCACCATTACCCAATTATTTTAGTGTTTCATTGATATAAAGTTTGTCTTTGTTATTGGTACTTTCAATACTTTTAATATTAAATCTTAGTGATAATACAATTTTAAATCAAACTTAAATGATTTTAACGAAACTGAAAAACTACAAGTTAGAAAATTCTTTAGTTATGAGCAAATGTATCGTTTCGACGTTATCGTGTAAGTAACATAATATTAGGATATATCTATGACGAAATAAATACACTTTAAAACGGATGCTACACCGGTGAAACCTTAATTACTTCTTTCTTCAACAGGACCCATGTTCAACTGTGGACGTAAAAGGGCTTTCGACGTCCACAGCTAAACATGGGCCTCCTCTTAACAGAACTTGGCAAACCACAGTCATTGAGGGATATTGTTATAATCTCCATACTGGCAGGCGGATTGGTGGTAAGTACCGCAGTAACGGTAACTTGCCTCGAGCTGATAGATACTTACTGCTTCCAATCCATCAGCTGTTGTAAAAGGTGATTAAAGGATCATAGTCGCCTTTTACAACATCCATAGGAAGACATAGGGTGGTTTATTCTAAGCAGGAAATCATACGGCGCTGAAATTCTTCGTTCTTATATTTTTTATAAGATTTGGAAGTTGACAGCTCATGTCATGGCTTAATGGCTAACTAGTAACCATTGTTGACGGGACTTCTTCAATAGGAGGTAGATATTTACTAGCAATAGTACAAAATCTGTTCCAGACACAAAAAATTGGTATCAACAGTGTTCGCAACAGGCCGGATGATGGGCCTAATTTTACCATATTATTATATACTATTAAACTGTATCATTTTTATTTATAGTATTGGCCAGTGGTCAAATTTCAACACTTATATGTATAAGCACTATGCACTCCATTTCTACCATATACTATAAGTGTGCAAAATTTCATATTCCTCCGTCCTCGCAATTTTCGTAAAAATAAGACCAAAGTATTTGCTTCACGTATATATAGATAGGAATTTTGATGTGTATTGATAAAATCAATGTGTATAACATTGTGACTTGAATGAAATAATTATGTGGTAATTCAATCAAACCATCATTATTTTATTTTCTATACTCTTAAAATACAGTCTTCTCGCTCGCTTACCTACAGTTTTAGCTTTATTTTTTGATATAATGAAATAAGTGAGTTTTAATATTTCCAGACCGTAAATGCAAATTCATGAACTTGTTTTGATGAGAATGTGGCTTATTCAATGCAAAACAGAGTTCTTGTATCAATGTAAAAGTGCACGTCATTGTGGAATTAATGTGTACAAATATTTATTCATGATTGTTAATTTGTGCAAACGTGAAAATAATCTGGTGAATATTTATATAATTGACCAGGTTTTGCGTGCGGTTTCAACTGCGTAGGTTATAATGTACGCTACGCCACGGACTTTGTAAGTGACGACCTCCATAGCGTAGCGGCTTAAGTCTCTGAGGTTGTGGATTCGATCCCAATGCCGAACAGTAAAATCGAATGTAAAATATAAGATTTATTTTTGGATCAGGTTGATGAGGGTAAAACTTTTTTTTGTTGTCCGGGGGTAATTGCGTTTGAGCATGAGTGGTATGCTGAACTCATACCACGAGGAGAGGACCCTTCACCACTAAAACCCCCTGGACACTCCTTCGATCCGCATTTGGCGGGGGCCGGGTACGCATAAGCAATCCAACCCTTGAGGGTAAACCCTTGATACCTCGGAAAGCATGTTAAGCCTAGTCCCGATTATGATAACAATATCTAAAGCAATTGCTGCAGTCTGCAGTCTGCAGACTGCAGTCACCTACCCGCTTGCCTAGTATGGTGACTATAGCAAACACCCTCCTTCGAGCAGAGGTCAATATTCAGCAGAGGACGTTATACGAGCTGATGATTGATAGACTGGTTCTTACGTGGCACGTTGTATTCCAGTTAGTATTTGATACATGGTTAGCATAGAAACACTATGGTAACGTAAAATTCTTACTGCAAGTAACAGTATGAGTAGATGTATTAAAAGTAGTTGAAATACTTATAAAATTAATTGAATGTTTTTAAATTGTTTTTACATATTATTATTTTATATGAAGGTTATGATGTCATTAGCTGTATAATTTTAAGGAAAGTTTTAATGATTCCTTTAAAATTAACAGCAACAGTACAATCTCTTTGTTTAGTTAAATTAAAATTTGTATTTTCCATCTTCGTCACCTAATCTATATCTATACACATATTGACGAATGTCTGAACATAGAAAAAAAAACGAAAAAGACCGAGTCGGGGGATGTTAGAAGAAAATAAAACTGTTTGGACGGGCTAATCTTCGAAACTGTTGCACCAATTTAAATGAAATTTACTAAGGTGGTATCTTTCATTCCCGGTCAATAATTTAAATACTTCTTATTACAGAAAGAAATGAGTTCCCGTGGCATAGGTAAACACCGAAGGAATAACAAACACCACGCAGGCAAAGTCACGGGCATCCACTAGTTCATAATAAAAATATGATAATTTCATTATTGAAATAACTATGAAACGTACGTAATATACAAACAAAGGATGCAAAAACCATTATGGACCAGAGAACATGTGTTTAATACTTTTATAAAAAACGCACACGTCATTTAATAAAATTGCGGTTTTGTTTATTTTATTAAATTTGGCAATCATTATATAAGTCCAAAACCAAACAGTTTTGCTTGGAATAGTCCAACCGTCTAAATATACACATAGCATCATAACCAATCGCCTATTAAGTCTTGGCTTCCTTGGAGGAGGGTTATGGCCTAGTCACCACACTTGGCAGGCAGTTTGGTGATCGCAGTATTATGCACTATGTCACGGAGGGTAGTCTCAATAAATCAGACCTGGAAAGAAATCTTACAATTTTACTAAAAGATTTCTTGTCGAGCATGGGGATCAAACCCATAGCCTCCGAGACTTAAAGCGAGTCTTATTTAATATCATCATCATCATCAACATCATCATCAGCCCGTATAACGTCCACTGCTGAACAAGGGGGAGGGTATTTGCCATAGTCAATACGCTTGGCAGGCGGATTGGTGACCGCAGTATTATGTTGTACCACAAAAGGAAACGCTGCTGCCCGTTCCTGGATATACGATTAGTATATCCAGATCCATATATTCTATAGATGATGTTATAACAATCGGGACCAACGGCTTAACATGCTTTCCGAGGCACGGAGGGTATTCCCTCAACCAACCTGACCCGGAAAGAAATCTTAGAATTTACACAGATTTCTTGCCTGGCGTGGGATCGAACCCACGACTTCCGAGATTTAAAGCGAGCCAAATACCGCCACGCTACGGAGGTTGTCGGTTATATTATATATTAATTATATATTATGCCACGGAATTATCAAATAGACAAGGAAATTGAAACCAATATACCTGGAAAGTATTTGGTAAACATCCAAGCGGAAGCGACGACCATGGAATGATGGAATAAATGCAGTGTTGATATTTGTCTTGACTTCTTCCTGAAGACGAAGAACACGGTGTCCAAAAGCTCAGTTATCTTTGCAAAGAAATATAACCAACTACTTCTGGCTGCCTGTAATTAAGAAATAAAAACTAAAAAAAAACATACATAGCAGATGGGTCCAAGAATCATTTTCATTTTTTTCAGAAGGACGGATGTGCTAATATCTTCAGAGGCATTTGGTCGTAAGTGCCAGCTTATGGTAAAGGCACATACGACAAATGTTTCTGACGTATAATGGCACATACGACCTTATGCTTCTGAGCTCTAGACTCTTGAAAAACGCAAGGTAGAATGTTAAAGAGAATAGCCGGAGTATATAATATTTGTGGAAGTAATAGCAACAATCGTGATGGTTCAGAATAAAGGAAATCCTTTGTTCATCTGTTTTGCCTAAGGTATTGAACGGAAACTGTATATTATGTTCTACACTATATCAGGTCCTTTACGTCCAGTGCTGAACATGGGCCTCCTCTTAACAGACCTTGGCAAGCCAGAGTCGTTGAGGGATATTGCCAAAATCACCGCGCTTGGCAGGCGAATTGATGATTGCAGTAAGATGGAGAGTGTCTTTAAACTGATAGATGACGCTGCCTATCCATCAGCATCAGCTGTCAGATGTCCCTTAGTTGCATCTAACGATACGCATAGGAAAATATGGGTGTTATAAGCGTTCTATTCTAAGCCGGATACTTAGAGTTAAGGGGCCGTCCATTAATCACGGGACCTTTTTAAAGCATTTTTTAACCCCCCTACCCCCTTGGTGATACATGGTGAGGTTTAAGACTACCCCCCCATCCCCCACCCAGCATCACGTGTATTTTAAGTATCTACAAAAATTCTTAAATATTTAAGAATATTATCTTTAACAGGTATCATTTTCCCATTGCTTAATAATAAAATGAGAAGTTTGATCACGTGGCCAATAAAGAAATAATAATAATAATAATAATCTTTATTGACATAATAAAATTCTTACATAATTGTGCGTACTCTGATTCCTATGCTAGTTTAAAACTGTATTACAGGAACCAGTGACTTCTCCAAAATATCGTCACATAATATGTCAACAAGCTAGCGTTTTAAAAATATAAATACTATGGATTAAAATTACTTAAAACAATCTTACAGCAAAAAAATAAAATAAAGAGGGTAAAAATAAAAAATAAAATGTAAGATAACAAATAACAAAATAACAAACAACACTTAGCTACTACCCACATAGCGTTTGACAGTTCATATGGTGATCGGTAGTACTGGTAGAATAGTGTGTTTGTATCGGATAAGAGGGCGGAGCGTGTGTCAGTGAGTGTGTGGTGTAAGTGAAGAGAAGTGAGCGGAGTTAGTTGTAAGATCTTATGAAAGTGTAATGTGGATGAGTTGAGAGAGTGTGTGTTGAGTGAGTGTGAGTACATGTTATTTAAGTAGATCCTCAGTTTTTTGATAAGTGCAAGTATATAGCAATTTTTTTAACAAATGTTTTCATTTACCAGAGTTGAGTGCATATATCGGGCTAATTTTGTTAATTTTCTTATAAAGACGGGATGAGGTTATATAATATTGGCGCCGTGCTAGCTCGGTTCTGTGTGGTTCAACCGTGCAGATCACATGACGTCGGCCAGTTTTATTTCGATCAAAGGTCAGAGAGGAGTGTTTTTTAAGAATTACACGTAATATGTATGATTGCCTAGCGGTCAAAACCCCGCATTCCTTATACAATTCAACCGTAGGGAATCTTCGAGGTTTTCCGGTCATAACTTTTAAAATTGCTCGTTGAGCACGCTCTAGACGCAGCATGGCTGTCGCATAGGAACCTCCCCATGAGGTTATGCAGTACTGCAACAGGGACTGTGCTAAAGACGTGTACACTATATTCAGAGTTTTGGCATCGGCACGACTCCTCAATTTTTTAAAAAGTGGTAAAAGTGTTCTCAACCGTCCAACCAAGTTATTGATATGACTACTCCAGGAAAGCGTGCCATCAATAACAACCCCCAGGTATTTGATTTCAGTGCATCGTGCGAGTGGTAGACAATTACAATTATCAAATGGTGTTTTGCAGATGTGCGTAGTAATTTTAAAATTTGTTGGTTGATTGTGGCTTGTGGGAGAAAAAGTGATGAATTTGGTTTTATCTACGTTAAGCGTCAGCAAATTGTTATTTAGCCATGTAGTAACCATTGCCAGAGCGTCTTCGGTATTACGTCTTACCAAGTCCCAAGTAAAATCATGAGTGATTAATACAGTGTCATCTGCATGCGAAATGAGGCTACAGTTTGGAATTTCACATAAACAGAGACTATTAATGTATATGAGAAATAGGGAGGGTCCCAGTACACTGCCCTGTGGAACGCCGTAATTTGGGCTAGTTTCATTGCTGATTGTGTCACCTATATTGACCACTTGTTTTCGGTTACTCAAGTAACTGCGAAACATGTCCAGCACTATTCCCCTTATTCCGATGCTTTCCATTTTAGACAATAGCAGTTGTGTAGACACAGTGTCAAATGCCTTCGTCAGATCCAGGAATACCCCCACTAATTTATATTTTTATATTAGTTTAGCAATTTTTCCAGTGAGATCCAGGACTGCGTCTTCAGTAGATAGGTTATTTCGGAATCCATATTGGTTCTTTGCTAAAGTGTCGTTTTTGCTAAGAAAGTCAGTCAGTCTTCTATTCAGAATGTTTTCTAAGATCTTTGACATAGGCGTGAGAATAGATATAGGCCGATAGTTATTAGAACTGTGTCTGTCACCACCTTTATGTATAGGTTTAATCACCGCTATCTTAAATATGTCTGGAAACACACCAGTAGACATGCATAGGTTACACATATTAGTAATGGGGGCTACTAGATAATGACGGGCCGATTTTAGGAACTCAGTTGAAATACAGCTAACGCCAGCAGCACACTTGGTTTTAAGGTTGGTTATAATATTGTCCACTTCCTTTTCGTCGGTGTTCAGTAGGACCATTGAAGAAAGTTGTGTATTAATTTTTGCTTCAGGGGAGTTTACAATCCCACGTTCTAATATTTTGGTAGCCAAATTAGCACCAATATTGGCAAAAAAGTCATTTACCGAATCTGATGCTGTCATCCTATTTTGTGATGAAGTAAGCAGCTCAAAAGGGGGGGTGGAAGGTTTGTTTAAATTTGTTATATTTTTAATAGCCTTCCACAAACCCTTCATGTTGTTCTTATTCTTTTCTAGTTCATGCCTGTCATGTTCTATCCTTAGGTTTTTTAAAAGGTTATTACAATAATTTCGGTATCTAGTGTAAGTCACCTGTAAAGTAGTGTTGCGTGGCTGTAACACCGCTTTCCTATGTAAATTATCTCTGTTTTTTATGCATCTAAGTAACCCTGGTGTCATCCATGGTTTAAGACATCTTTTTCTATTTGAAATTTTTATAAATTTAGTATTGTTTTTTATTACACTACTAACATGAGAAACCAAATCAATAGCCGCAGAGTTAGCATCCGTATGTGACATTATCTGTGTGAGGTTCAAGTTGGCTAGATCATTTAAGGCTGCAGGTATGTTCAATCGTGCAACGTAATGATTGGCTTTACGGTGTTGTATTTTCTCTTCTGAACAGAATAGTATTGGCGCGTGATCGGTTATAAGGGAGTCCAAGACTATAGTGGTAGACCTTCTGTTTGATTTTAGCATCACATGGTCCAAACAGGCACTGTCGCGTGTAGGTAGGGTATGAGCAGCCAGTAGGCCATGAGATGCCAGCATGTTCAAATAACTGTCGGTGTTATAGCTTTTGTTTATTAAATTGATATTTACATCACCAATAAGCACAACTGTTGTAAATAAGGAGAGAGATTCCAGAATACCATCAAGGTCATTTAAAAAATGATCAATGTTCTTGTTATATGGTGACCGATATACGGCTATTATCGCAAGATCAGTATTAGATTTCATTATGATGCAATTAGCATCTTGAAGTTCAGGTTCTATAACTTCATGTGTAATGTGAGAATTTATATATAATATGACCCCATCATTTTGATTGTGGTATCTGGATTTATAACCTGCGTACCCTTCTAGAGTAGGAATATCGGTGACTTTGCTAAGCCAGGATTCAGTTAGGACTACAAAATCATATTTTGTATTAACACGCGTTAGGAGCGTAAGTAGTGAGTCGTGATTGCAGTTCACACTACGTATATTAGTATGCAGGATGTTAGAAGTATTGACAGGCAGGTATTGGTGGACGTCCTCCGGGGCCAAAACAAGAGACCTTGAGACGGAGCTAGCATCGATATCATAAATTACATTCTCAATATCAGTCATTGTTTTGAATGCTTATTGTATTTGGCATAAAAAATAATCGCTGAAGTAGGCCGTGGCACACAAAGTAATTATACAAGAGCATAGTTTGACAAAAACGTGTATCAGTATAGTACATAATAAAATGAGGATAGTACTTGTTGTGTTTTAATGTATGAGTGTATTGCATGTGTGTAATTTGTGATTGTTGGGTGTGTGTAAGTGTATTCAATTTGTAAAATACAGTAGAAAAACCTTTCACCATAATAATAGCTGTTAGTCAATCTGATTTCTTGAAAGAATTAAGCTGGGCTTCGTTTTGAACCAAGATATGTGGTGATCCTTCCTTTTGTCTTGAGAAGACTTGCCCATTTGAAGTCCAGCAGAAATTATATTTCCAAGACTGTGCAAAATCTCTTGCCAGAAAAAATAGACGTCTCCCTTTTGTAGTAAGGCATTCAGATAAAAATATAGGGTTCGGGTTACCTTCTAGTCCAAGGTGCACTGAGTTAAGTTTCTGAGATGGATTGTTCTTATTATACTTCCTTGTCAATGCTAGAAAGTCTTGCTTAATGAAAGTGTTTGCCAGTTCAATATATAAGGTTCCAATATTTTTGTCCTTTAGACTCGTGATACGGTAGACATCTCGAATATCACCCGAGCCTATATTTATGTTTAGAGTCTTTGCCAGTTTCTTCACCATTTCGAACCAATTTTGCTTTGATTCATTCTTTGATTTAGGGACATTTCTAATTTCTAACGTTGTTTTTAACGTATTGCGCTCTATTTCTTCACATTTATCTTTTATTGAGGTTAAGTCTAGTACCATGGATTTTCTCTCTTCATTCATTATAGAAATTTTTTTTCAATATTTTTTATTTGGTCCGAAACAAATTGTATGTTTGTGTCTATTTCCGTATTTTTATTCGAAATGGAGGTAGTGGAAGTTTTAAGTTCCATAATTAGGTCTTTGAGTGAGTTGATTTCTGCTTTGTGATCATTTGTAAATTTATCAAAAAGTTGTTTTATTTCTAGTCTGAAAGCAGTTAAATCATCATGATTGTCATTTGACAAGCGTCGACGTTTGTCCCTCTTCGTTACGCTAGAGAAATCTTCACTACTCATTGAGACCTTATTTGGTAAGTCGGAATCAGATACAGTAAGCACTTTAGTTCTTAGTTCTATTCCTCTTTGTTGGTGCTATCCTTATCTTTCTCCGGTGTCACGATTCTTGTTGCGTTATGTGTTCCTGGTACTTCACTACTTATTTTAAAATTAAATTTTTATTTTTAAATGTATTATATTTATGATTTATTTTCATTTAAAGACGTAAGGTATGCACACGAGTATTCGCTATCGCGGTCCGAGGGAGAAGGAAGAATGTGTGGCTGGACTTAAAATTTCCCAAAAATAAATACACGTGATATCTTACTTCACCCCCCTCTCCCTTTGTGACATTTCGTGATTTTTGTCAAACCCCTCCCCACCCCTTTCAAGCCTCACGTGATTAATGGACGGCCCGTAAGTAGGCATTCGTTAATTTTATTACTGAACAAAAGAAAACTAAAATATAAGTGTGATAGGTAAAAGGTATAAAAACAGACAGAATATAAATCTTATAGTGTCACTGTTATCTTTGTAATCATGAGACATGTAAAACGTTTAATTGAATTAATTATTAATTTGACTGAAATACGCACAAGGAAATCGTCTCATAACCAATACATAGGTAAATTACCTAACACATTTAAATTTCAAATTGATTCGATTTCATATTTATTAATTGTTTTGTAAAAACAACCGGACAAGTTCAAGTTAGACTTAAATATTCTGTTAACATAACTGTTGCCAATATTATTAATAATGAGCAAGAAATCACTGATCATCATTATGTTTTTTTTTTGTATATTTTGTTTTCGTTATTGCTGCTGCCAGCAACAGAAATACATATTTGAAAATATCAACTGTCTAACTATCACGATCCATGAGATACAGCCTGCTGACATACAGACAGACAATTAGTACATTAGACATTTTTACCCCCTGAGTTTGCTAAACTAATATTTTGGTGTGAAGTCAAATTGACCAAAAGCTTTACAATTTATAAATTAAAAACTTACTCTTATTAGACGTGGATCATCAGTCATAGTGACAAGGGGGTCACACATAATGTTGAAATCCTTTAAAAAATATAGCGTACCCTGAAAATAAATTTTACTATAAATTTACGTTTACGTTCACCACTGAACATGGGCCTGCTCTTAATAACAAGAGTCGTTAATGGTGTATATGATTCCTTCATTTGCTCTTAGCTCGTATGTAGCGAGAACAGATATAGATCTTATCTGTGGTAGCGAGACTCGGGTCTTCCGGTTACCCACTAAAATCAGCATAGTAGCCAGCCTCAGTCCAGGCATCGGCATCCTGAACCACAATCATCGCATATTACATCGCGGGGTTAGTACCACGAGATGGGCAATGATTAGGCCCTTTCCCAGTGCAAATGCGTTAGTATAACTGGTAATATTACCGCATGTGCACTGGGAACAATGTAACTAGATGTAGCCACTTGAGGCTACATCTGGTTACATTTTCCCGGGATACGTGTTTCAATATCCTTTTTCCTTTTTCATCCTTTTCAAAGGAAAGCCACTTAAATAGTTGATTAATATTTTTTCTAATATAAAAACAAATTAATTTCCACTTACCTCATATACTAACATAATGCTATATAATATTTGAAATATGTTGTACAACATTATAGGGTACTTTAATTCATATGGTTTTCGATTCTTCATAAAACTTGGGCCATAATTGATGCAGAATTTCAAGTACACAACCACAACCATTATCATGGGTATCGGGCTCGATATCAAAGGTAAATCCTTTGTTCTTGAATCTGTGGATTAAAATATAAATTTATTTAACTATGTGTTTAACTGATGTTAAAACACTTAAAACAATTCCTCACAAAGTGTTAAATAGTTTGTTGTACGTAGGATTAACATAAAAGTTTTAGATAATTATCTAAAAATCCTGATGGCCGATGGCAATTATTTGTTATGCCAAATTCAATTTCTTGGTTCATCACATGCAATCATTCGTCCATTATTATCTATGATCATGTAAAAACGATTATAATAATAATGCATAAATTTTGTAGTTATTTTGAAAATCATCATTACAAACATAAAACTAAATATAAACAGTACATACCTGCCAAATCATCCATCCAATAATTATATTTGCTTAATATATTATCTATAATTTGCGCCATTTTAATAATTGTGGTTTCACTTAATCAATTAAAACTAATAAAATAATAGCATCTCACTAAACAAGAGGTCGAAAATGCCTCTGCAGCTATTTTGATAGACAATACAAGTTAAATGTCTTACTTAATAATTGTATATACATTGTCACAAATTATGACGTAAATTCATTAAAATTAATGAACCAATGGTAATGAAAACACAATTATTTACATAAAAAAATACCTTTCATCGGGGTTCTTTGGGTATAATTTAGAACCAAAAATGTTTATATTTTTATTTTCATGACTAATTTCAGCTACAATTGTCATAATATTCGTATGAAAGAAATTAATTTAATAAGGATACGGAGTTTTAGCAGGTCGGATCTTAATTACACTCTTGACTGACGTCTTGTAAATACATACACAAACATCTATAACTAAAACTACCTTATACTAAATAAACGATTCTAAGCCTATCTGATGCTATGAGAAAAAGATCCCGTATGCTGCCGAATGATCATCATCGTCCCGGTGTTGCGTTAGCTAAAGCCGCAAAGCGCGTAGCACACATTAATATCAAAGAGGCAGTTTATTTCTATCTGCAATATACTGTTGCCAAATGTTTAGTTTCTTATTTAGGTTTATTTTCGTAAAAAGTGATACACAACTCTTAAATACAAATAAAAGTTACATGGAAACGTGTATTTTCTTTTACAATCAAAGGCAACCAATATCATAGTGGTATCCACGTTTCCGCATTACTTTAAAATTCAAAAACACGAAACAACTCTACGTCAGTTTAGCTTTTGTTACGATGACACAAATTCATTGCGCTATGCATTGCGGTGTAAAAATGTAATGGTTTGTGTTGTTGTATGTACGTATATACAATTATAGATAATATGTGGGATAAAGCATCGAAAAATAGTGAATATCGTCTTGATTTTTTTTAAATTAATTTCTTTACAATCTTTTACCACTTAGTCCGTCTTTTTCATCTGTCAACTCAAAACCATAACTCACTAAACTTCTTTTTTTTTCCAAGTATTAACAACAATCAATCATTAAAAAACCGATTTCCACATGGCTGTCCTGACTATTCATCTACCCCAGATGAAACATCTTGCTATCGGGTGATAACCCTCGTTCATAATATAAACAGTCTTTGATCTTTTAATCTTTCATTTTTTATCCGTACCTTGTACATCCGCCTTTTTTTAATGTCCGCCTTTTTCTAAATCTGTATTTTTAGTACAGCACTCTTTCCTTATTCGTTCTCCTATCTTCGAAATTCTAAAGTGACGTCTTTCGTACTTTTTTCTTATTATCTCGTTCTTAAATGAAAGTAATTTATAGCAATTTCTTTCTTTCAACGAACAGACTAGTTTGTCTTTGTAATTCTGTTTACTTATAACGTCTGTTTCCTGCGGTGATAAGCTTCTTGACATCTGGAGGATTGGCACTTCATTTATACTTAAAATCCTTAATTCACTATCGTTCTATTTTACGTGTTCTTCTTTACTCGTCTTTTTTTTTTGTATGTCCTAGGTATACTGTGTCTTCGTCATTTTTCTTTCCCATCTTTGGGTCTATGTATGATTTCATGTTTTGTTTTGTCTCTTCGAATTCTGTCTTAGTATTACGGTTCGTATCGCTTCCAGTATCTACTACACTTTTTTAAGTTTAATTAATACAGAAAGCGATATCAATCTCATCCATTTTGATTTTTTTTAGTGGAACTTTGTCACAGCTGTTGTCGTTGGCAGTTACAATCAGAATCCTTTTGTTCAAGCACTCGGGTGTTTTGTGCTCAAACTCCTTTAAAACAACATTTAAAACATTTCATGCCTTTAGTACACACAGAGGACTCATGGCCTACATCTCCACAGTTATAGCATATTTTCTTATGTGATTCCACGATACTTGAGTTACTATTTTCTCAATGAGCTGATCTTAATGGTAGTCGTTGTAAACTTTCTTTATTCTTAAACTCATTATAGATGTCAAGTTTCGTTCTAAATTCAGAACCGTAAAGAATAACCGTATTCGGTTCGAAAACCTTTATTCCATCTATCACGTATTCAATAAGTGCTGCGTCTTCAACATTACCATCTATACCCATCTCTTTGATTGTCAGGAAATACTGCTGGAAAGATTCATCGCTTATCATTTTACGACCAGCAATATTTTTATGAATCGTTGCACTAATTAATTTTGGACAAAATTCATCCTCAAGCTGTCTTTTCAAATTCGTGTAGTCTTTTACTCTTCCGATTGATCTCAAAAATAACTTAGCGGTACCATAGAGATAACTTAGCGTAGAAGAAAATGGAGAACAGTAAAAGGCTTAGTGAGCTACCCTAAGGTACCCCTGCTAATAGAGTACCTACACCCAATAGGAATTAGGATTATGAGACCAGCCACGAATTATAGAGCTGTAATAGGTCACAGCCTCCGTGAATAAGTGAATTAGACTTGAGAATGTCGATAAAAATATCGAAATCCACAGACTTAAAGGCGTTACTAAACTCAAGCTGTCTTATTAATAAACGTGGACTAAAGAAAGATTAACTTTACTCTAAGCATTAACCCGGTACTAACAAATTTCACTATTAATAAACACGGACTAAGGAGTGATTAAGCTAATTCGACTCTAGTCTCGGTGTAAAAGTTAAACCATAGGGATACCTAGTTTAAGGACGGATTAAGCATAGAGTAAGTAACTATCTTTGACAGCTGTTTTTACTTTTTAGGTTAGATTGTAATATTGCTTGGTAAAAGTTAATTAAAATGAATAGACTATTTTATAGACGACTTATGGCTGATAGACGAAAATAATGAGGTTCAGAATCAGATGGACTGCATTCCAACAATAAGGCGTGTTAAATTATACAAAATTCGTAAGAATCCACTTGAAGAACTTGAAGCTGAATTTAAATCGAAATATAGGGTTTCTCGATCTACGGCTGTTTTTATCATTGATATGATAAAAAATGATTTAGCTGGTGATGCGAGAGGTGGTTTCATACCGCCCCATATGAAAGTTTTAAGTGCAATAAGATCTTGGGCACGCGGAGAGGTAAGAATTTGACAATCAATAAAATGATATTCAACAATCTTTGCTTCTTCTGGGTATTTGTTATGTTATAAATCTTTTATATTTTGTGAATTCAACAGATTCAAGATGACGCAGGAGATATAAGTGGTAAGGGGTATCAGCCAACAATATCACTTGTATTCAAACAAGTTGCTTTAGCATTGGTGGCAAAAAGTGCTCAATGGATCAAAATTCCACAAAATGATGCAGAACAGAGCAATGTGATAGAAGAATAATTCTATGCGATATGTGGATTTAGACAAGTGATTGAAGCCATTGACTGCACACATATTAGAATACCAAAAGTCAGTGGGAAATATTGGACAATATTTAGGATATAGTTCAATTAATACTTATACAAGTTGTGTGGTATGAAGCCCAACTGTAGCAATATATGTATTAAGTTTCTATATAATTTGTCTTTTAATAAAGTTTACTCATATTATGTCATTTGTTCTTATTTAAGTCGGTATTATACCTATATTATTATTATTTTGTAACAAAATAATCGAAATCTTACAATTCACATCCAAACGTCCATATCATAGATAATAGAAACAAACATCGTCTGTCATCTGTCACTGTCATTTGTTTTATTTCATTCGCTAGTTCATTCTTTTTATTTTTAATTTCAACGGTGTTGCCATAGATTGTCCGTTAAACCAGGCGTAACGAATGTATAGCTAGTCCGAGCTTAGTCCACGTTTATTAATAACGTTATGAAAACGAAGTTAATACTTAGTTACACCAGAATTAGCTAAACCAAACGTAACTTCGGATTAAGCAAGGAGTAGGCCATTTTTATTAATAAGACGGAAGGAGTACCAATATTGTGCGAAACCTATGCCCAGTGAATATCCCCCGTGGTCTTAAGTATATAATAATTGAAAGCGGCTAAGGAGACAAGTTTTTGACAAGTACATGGACATTGGGCGATGATGTTTATGCTCCAGCACTTTAGAGAGGTTTTATTTTTCGGTTGGACTTACGTAAGTAGCCACGAGGTTTTTGCTACTTCACCGGGCATAACTTTAGAGAGGACGGTAGTATCAATAGAGGGCCGCAGTTTAACATAAGAGGAGAACCGGATATTTTGGTTATTTGGTAACCGGATATTTTGGTAAGTAACAGATAACTTGTGCTTGTTTCCATATACTTTGTACTGCGAAAACTCATTATACACATCTGGCCAAGAGAACAATTAGCCCCTTATAAGATCAATTGGAATACGGTTATAGTTATTCTAACAATTTGTTAGTCCAAACTATGTGTCAATTTGTAGGTTTAAATATGTAAGATTCTAACGCAATAACAAAAATGTATTTAATTAATAGAATCAGGCGTTACTTTGCGGAAATCCATATTAATCTAATTTAAAAAGTCAAAATATCTAGTGTTAATTCCGCTAAAAATGTGTCTATATGCTGTAATGCAATTTTTGCACCGCCCGCGCCCTCCCGCCCGCAAAAATTATGCACATGCAGGAAGGAAAAATAAAACGTGCAAAAATACAATCACCAGCCAAAGACCCGACACGTGTTTCGCTCCTCCACGGAGCATCATCAGGGTGATGTTAACTACTCGAACGCTAGTGCGCAAATGACCCGACCGGCGTTGAGGTCTTCCGCGGAGACTATGGTGAGCTCCGGGGAAACTGGTCAGGCCTGAGGCCTCTTCAGTGGGTTCATCCGCCACCTGTAACGACAGGTGGGTCACTGGGTGGGGGCCCGGGGGCCCTCGTGGTCTTGTCCTTGTCCTTGTGTACGCCGCTAGCGAGGTCAAGCCCCTACAGACGTGTCCGAAGGGGCGACCAACATGCTAGCGGCGCTTGCGTCAGGTCCGGTGTTCGTCGCTCCCTTCAGTGTGTGGCGAGGTCAAGCCCGCCAGGGAAATGTCCCCGGGGGCGACCGTCAGCCGACAGGTGAAGGGAGTGGTAGTCTCGTCTGGGATTTCGGCGTTCCGGTGGCGCAGGAGACCTCTCCGCGCTATTGGTACGCCTCGAGGAAACACTGCAGGATCAGCTGGGTGGGATCCCGCTGCTCTTGGAGCGCGATCAGCACCTTCTGGAGGGTACCAATAACGCTGGTCATCCTGGGGTCTCGGGCCGGTTGCTGCTTCGCCTTCGTCCCCTCCGATGGGGCGGCGACCACAGCAGTCGACGGCTTCGTGGGCTTCTGCGCTTGGGCCTTCGCCTTGCGCTTCCGCTGGCGTTTCCTTTTTTGAGTACGCCCCCCTGCGGCGTTGGCGGCTGCAATCAGGGAGGTCGGGGCGTTCCCCTCCTCGACCTGATGGTGGGCGACAGGCTTAACGCCTGTGGTGTTTCTGGCGACGGTCCCGGCCTTCCTGTTGCGAGTTTCTTGCCGAAAGACCGGGCACTGGGCGTTATTGGCCGTGTGCGGCCCACAGTTGGCGCACGTCGGCGGCTCCTCCCGGGGGCGCGTACAGTCCCGGGCGTTGTGGTGCTCACCGCACCGCACACAAGCAATGGGCCTGTGGCAGTTGTGCGACGAGTGCCGGAACAGTTGGCAGCGGTGGCACTGAGCGGGGCCCTTTTTCCCGCGCCACGCCTCGATTTTCACACCGGGCATACACAGAAACTCGGTGACTTCGTATATGCCCGGCATGAGGTTTGCCGTCCTCGCCAGCTGCACGAAGAATATGCATCCGGGGCGTCCTTGACGAGCGCGAATCGGTCGGACGAGCTCAGGCTTAAAGCCGAGCTCAGTCAACTCGCGCTCAATCTCCTCCGGCTGGGTGTCGACGGGCAGCCCTCGGATGGCCACCTTTAGACTCCGCTCGTCGGGAAGGGTGTAAGAGAGCCAAAGGGTCTCCACTTGGTCCAGCGTGTACAAGTACCGCTGAATGTAGCGGTACTCCTCCTCGGTCCTCGGGATGAAACGCACACCCTTCCCATACGGGCGCGCGTTCGGTGTGTGGCCGAGGGCTTTCTTCATCTCCCTGAAGTGTCGCGGCCAATCCGGGAGTTTCTCCACCACAAAGGGTGGGAACCTGCGACCGGGCCGCTTCAGGGAGGCGTCGGTGGTGGTGGTGGCTGCAGCGGGGACGGTATCAAGGCGTGGTGAGGCCGGTGGCGATGCACACGGCGAGGGGCGCGGCGATGTGTGCGGTGTCGGGCGCGGCGATGCCGCCATAGCGGCGTAAGAGGGGCCCTCCTCCATGGGGGACCCTTCTGGTTGCTGGGGACCGGTGAGGGCGAACTGAGGCGTCCTCTGGCGCGGGGAAGCGGGATGGCGACTGAGTTGGCCTCGCCTTGGGCGCCCTCTGTGAGAGTGGCGCAGGCGGGGCTGGCTGACACGTCGCAGGTGGGCGCTCCCTCTTGGTGGCCGCCCTGTTCTGCGGCACGGGGGTCAGGAGGAGGGTGGGCAGTTCTTTCTTCGGAGGCGTAGGGGTGCGGGTTGACGGTGGGTTAGCCGCCCTCGCCTTGAGCGCCCTCTGTGGGAGTGGCGCAGGCGGGGCTGGCTTCGACGCCGGTGGCTCCCTCCTGACGGCCGCCTTGCTCTGCGGCACGGGGGTCAGGGGGAGGGTGGGCAGCCCACGCAGTATCGGCGCGGGCGGCAGGATGTCCGTCCAGTCTGGCCAGTACGGGGCGGCTCGTTGGGTCCCGGATGAGCCCGGGGGGCGAGGCTGCGGGTGGGGGGGGTCGCAGAGTGGCCCTCCCCCGCTCCTGGTGGAGATGCCGGGGACTCCGGCAAGGGTGACTCGGGCGGCGTGGACCTGCGGGTCGCCCGGTCGGCGGCCACCGCTCGGTCCATCATGGACCTAACGGCGGCCGGCGACGACCGGGAGAACACTCGCCGTCTCACGCCGGACGTAGGCGGTGGTAGGGGCCGAGTGGCCCGACGCGCGGCTGATGGGGGCGGTTGCTGACATCTGGCCGGGTTTCTTCCTTCGTCCCCTTGGGGGGGGGGGGTGCTTAGCGCGTGCTTTGGGGAGTGCCCCGGCTACAGAGCACCCACTGCACCGAACCTCCGGGGCTTGCCGCTGGTGGCGGACCGAAGGTCGATACAGCAGTGTGCCCCACTTTCCGGGGGGCCGAAGCAACGCGGTGAGGTGCGCAGGGGGGCGGGGCTCTTCAGCCCGCGGGGTTCGGGGGGGCGCGCGTCACGCGACCGCTACCCGACGCTACCGGCACTGTTGTGGCGGGGTGTCGCGGAGGTTCCACGTTCCGCCGGTAGGCGGCAGAGGTGCGGTCCGAGCGTAGTCGATAGGTGTTGTTTCCTTGACGGCGCGGCGAATCCTGACCCGACCGTTTGGCGAGCGCTCTTTATATAGGACCGGCACTGGATGAGTGACCGGTAAACAAGTTTAATAGAGGGGATGCCACATTATTTGTTTGTTCATTCATAAATGGAAAACTACCATTCTTATGTTTTAAGATTTCTAATTGTTCCAACACTTCCGTTTTGATGTACGGTTTAAGGAACATGTTGCCGCTTATAGGAATGGTCACACAGAAAAGTCCCATTTTGCTAAACACCTAATTGAATCCGGCCATTCCTTGAGCGACAATAATACCTATAATATTCTACATATCTGCGATAAGGGCTTCCGATTGTGTGTGTTGGAACAATTAGAAATCTTAAAACATAAGAATGGTAGTTTTCCATTGCTGAATGAACAAACAAATTATGTGTCATCCCCTCTATTAAACTTGTTTATCGGTCACTCGTCCAGTGCCGTTCCTATATAGAGAGCGCTCGCCAAACGGTCGGGTCATTTGCGCACTAGCGTTCGAGTAGTTAACATCACCCTGATGATGCTCCGTGGAGGAGCGAAACACGTGTCGGGTCTTTGGCTGGTGATTGTATTTTTGCACGTTTTATTTTTCCTTCCTGCCATGTGCATAATTTTTGCGGGCGGGAGGTCGGTGCAAAAATTGTATTACAGCATGAGCACACACATTTTTAGCGGAATTAACACTAGATATTTTGTCTTTTTAAATTATAAAAATGTATTTATTCAGCAATTACGTATTTCTATACTCTTGTAACTGTCATAATCATAACATTTAAGACTAATACTAACAAATCATAACTCACGTAGCTAAGCGGTATCGGCGGAGACTTTCTGTATAGCCATTGACGATATCGAAACAGTGCCATCTCTTGACGGATTTGGAAACTACCTAGGCTCAGATGTGTGGTGTTACTGCGGAATTCGATCAAGGGCAGTTCTGACTATTGAGAAATTATGACTTAAGGATTTTAAGGGTAATTAACTGTCGTTCAAAACTAATCCAATTTAGTGAAGTGTCATCAGAAAAAATACAACATAAAAGTATATATTCGTACAATATTTAATATATACCTATCTATTCTTACTTATAAAATCAGAAGATTTGTATACAGTTTGTAATGAACGTTACTTTATAACAGCGACCGACCGCTTATGACCAATTTCAACATTACTTTAACATAAATAAAGTACCAAGGTATGTTATTCAGGAGAAACATAGGTTATATTTTATCTTATGATTGCCCACATTCGTACTCCGTTGTTTATTATTATTTTTGGAACTAGGAATGCCATCTGTCGTAATTACATACATTACATACATTTTTTTTAGATTCCTAGCAGAGTCACTAATAGTATTATTGTCAGCAACACAACAACTTATGTCAACTAACTACCAAATTTTATCGATAAATTCACTTGAAGATAGCTTTGTTCAAAACATTAAAAAATATTTAAAAAAAATCGACACAAAAAAATAATAATACCTGAAAATAAACTGTATGTCAGAATAAGTTAAATAAAACAAATATATTATTATTAAAATGTATTCATTTATTTAAGTAGCTTTAATTTATTTTAGTTTATATTAATCTTTTCTAGCTTTACGATAACTTTCTATGTAAAACATTCCAAACATATAAATGAATGCAAGGGCATTGATGCTTAAAACTACATTGATCCATTTTGGAAACATACAGTCAGTGAAGAAAGCATACAGTTGGTGTAGGAGAATAAACACGAATTGAATCTGAAACAAGAAGTATTTCAAGTCAAAAATCATTTTTTTTAATACTTTAGGGCTCATTGATTGAAACTGTCATGCTCGGCATTCTCCTGCGAGATCGTATCAGAAATAAGAAGATCCGCAGGAGAACAAAGGTCGTTGTCATAGCTCAACGGATAATCAAGCTAAAATGGCAATGGGCAGGACACATCGCTCGAAGAACTGACGGCCGATGGAGCAGAAAGGGTTTCGAATGGAGACCATGAACAAGCGCAGCATAGGACGACTGCTTGCATGTAGGACCGATGACCGCATAATGGTCGCAGGAAGTCAGTGGATGCTGGCCGCTAGAAATCGTTCACGCTAGAAACCAATAGGGGAGGCCTTGTTCATCAAAGAACGACCACAGCCTGGTATGATGATGATTCGTTAATTATGTGGTCACAGTCCACATTGGACATATTCAATCTATTGCGAGACCGTTCATCTGTAATAAATATTGATTTTACACATTTTTTTTTTTAGATAGGCGCAGGAATCGAACCTACAAACTTCAAGACTAAGGCAATAAGCAACGGGGAATAGAGGTGCCTCATCATTAACTACTATGATAGTTTTACACAATTAATTCAACTACTAATTCATTTTTAAATGTATTGAACACTTTATGGAAAAGTTTACCTTATACTATATTCCAAAATTGAGATTAATAAAATTCGACCACCGGCACTTTTCCATAAAGTGTTCAAAACATTTAAA
The DNA here is from genome assembly GCA_947037095.2 of Nycteola revayana. Lineage (NCBI taxonomy): Eukaryota > Metazoa > Arthropoda > Insecta > Lepidoptera > Nolidae > Nycteola > Nycteola revayana. The sequence continues at coordinate 14,446,191 of OX344840.2, forward strand.
TAGTGAAAAACGGGCGGTGTCATCGTTAAATATTAAATACCAAATGTAACTTTGGAGATATTTGTCAAAGTAATGCGGATCAATACTAATAGACGTGTCACAAAGGGGATAATAAATTTCGATGACCGGCTGTGGTTCCACCGTAGCCTAATTGGTTAAGGCATTAGGTGCTTTACCTAAGATGCAGGTTCGAATCCTGCCGGTGGTCGAATTTTATTAATATCAATTTTCAAATACTAATTAATTGCCTTCCTTTTTTATGAAAAAGCTCCCGAAATTGAACCGAGGTACTAGGAGAATGAATAAGCTTTTCAAAGTTAGTATTTCTTACCATATAAACAAAGCCGTAAGATTGTTAACTGATGGCTGTAAAATGTTGAATTAATTTAAAGCGCTTCAAGAGAAAATTGTACATTCGCAAACTTATCTACTAGTATGTGGCAGTATCTACTAGTCAACCATTTGACCATTACGTGTAGTACCTACAGAAAAAAAGTGGTAGGTGCACTGGAATATTCAAATAAAAAAACTATAACCATGTTAGAGGTAACTTAGTATTGAAGTTACTATGCAAATTATCTGGTTATAACAATGGCAATTTAAGTTTTAACATAGAATTTGTACTACCAATCATATTTTGTAGAATTATATTATGCATAATTTCTTAGCTGTTTGGCTTAATGGATTACGACTACTTACGAGCTGGATTTTAGTAACATATTTTTTCCACCAAATATATTTTTGATATTGCGGTCCCAATCCAGATATTAGATAGTATGTGTACATAATAACGTGAACTATGGCGTTCAAATATCCCATAAATATTCCTTGGCCACCTAAAACAAAATGGAAATATTGATCAACTAACGTATTTTTTATGGATTTCGTCAGTAAGTTTCCGCCACGTCAGGTCAGCTACCTTATCTTTTCTTTTTAAATTTATAAACGCCCATAAAACAATATGTAAAAGAGCAAATGTTACTAAATGTTTTTCCAAATAACGATGGTAAAATTAGTTTACGATTTTTTTGCAGTTTTCCCACTAATATAGCGGAAAAGTTTATGAGAAAAAATTTAAGTCTGTGGAATTTCGTGCCGGATTTAGAGGGCTTCATTTGAAGAAGATTCGGACAGAGTATCAGAAAATAATAGTTGTCTATAAAACTTTTTATACCTATGAAAACTTGAAATGCAAAGATGACTTTTGCAGCGGTATTACTAACGCAAATATCAAAGGTACTGAAGCTCCGTTATGGAATATGGTTGAAAAACAAGCCTGCAGCCATTATGTTGCAAACATTATGCACTAACGTTATTTTGTTGTGATATTCCATAATATGAAAGAAAAAGGAGTTAGTGATAGTGTGACGGGTTAGTGTGATGTGACGGGACAGAACAGAAAAAACAAACGTGTTGCGCCGACCCCAAGTAATATGGGATAAGGGCAGGAAGAAGAAGAAGATTCCATAAGGTACCTACATCATCGACTCCTCAAGATTCTATCATCCACGAGATTACACCCTCGCGATGATTAAATATTTAATATGTTACTTAAGTATGAAAATTTATATTTACCTGGGAAAAATTTTATAGCGCACCACATCATTATATACATTCCAGCATGATGGTATAAATGAAGGAATGTTATTTGATTACGCTTCTTTCGTAGTACGAAGAAAATTGTGTCTAGAAGTTCAGTTAACTTGGCGAAGTAATACCACCAAATTCCTTCAAGCACCTGAAATCAGTTTTGGTTAATATGCACAAAACAAGTAATAATTTTTAAGTCTTTATAAAGACATTAGACAAAGGTTTTAGGGCAAATACACTCAATGGCTCAACTGGGGTTAGTTAGAGGTACTTTCCTAGTATAGCAAAATTCTAGCCGTACAATGTGGATCCTGCGGTAATATTAGGTCTTTACCTATGAAATTGCCGTTCTGCAGTACTGGCCATTTCAAATCAAAATAATTTTTGTTTGGTCAAGAATTCTAATTTCAAATTAATTTTATTTTAAAATCATGGATTTTTTTTCCACAGTTTTTTGATTAGATTTGTTTATTGATTAGTGTTACATTTTCTTCGCATTTCAATCTTTTTCGTCATCATGGATACGTTAAAAATTCGAGTAATTATGGAATATGAGTACCGTCGTGGCAGCAACGCGGCACAAGCGGCATGCAACATCAACGACGTTTACGGAGCTAACACTACAAACCATCGCACCACCTGTTATTAGTTTGCTCGCTTCCGTTCTGGAAATTTCGACCTGAAAAATGAACCTCGCAGTCGTCCGAAGACTTTGGTCGACAATTACGAATTAAAGGCGATTGTGGAAGCTGATGATACACAATCTACGGCTGAATTAGCAGCAGCTTTCGACGTTAGCGTCAAAACAATATTGGTCCATTTGCTTCAAAATGGCAAGGTAAAAAAGCTCGACAAATGGATGCCCCACGAACTCAATGATCGCCAGCGCGAAGTACGCGTCGAGACGTGCCTTGCACTGCTCAACAGACACACAAATGAAGGAATTTTTAACCGCATTGTTACCTGCGATGAAAAATGGATTCTATTTGATAACCGCAAGCGCTCAGCAAGTTTGTTGGATCCTGGTTCAGCACCTAAACAATGCCCTAAACGAAAACTTACCCCTAGAAAAGTGATGGTCACTGTTTGGTGGTCTAGCGCCGGTGTGATTCATCACAGCTTCTTACCAAATGGGGTGAGCATTACTGCAGATGTGTTCTGTGAAGAACTGAACACAATGATGGAGAAGCTGGCACATCTCCAACCAGCATTGGTCAATCGCTCGTCTCCGCTGCTCCTGCACGACAACGTGCGACCTCATACTGCACAGAAGACGGTCTCCAAGTTGCAAGAACTGGGGTTGGAAGCTCTCCGTCATCCGCCCTACTCACCAGACTTTGCGCCTACAGACTACTACTTTTTCCAGAATTTGGATAACTTCTTGGCGGGAAAAAAATTCAATACCCGAAAGGCAGTACAAAATGCCTTTGAAGAATTTGTCGCCTCCCGTCCAGCTGATTTCTTTAAGAAGGGCATCAATAAACTGCCACTGCGTTGGCAAAGATGCATTGATTACATGGGTGATTACTTCGATTGATACAAATAAAAAATACATGAAAAAAAATCGTTTAAATGTTTTCATACAAAACGGCAATTTCATAGTTAAAGACCTATTATAAAATTTAACATTTATGTAGTGTAGCTTTCTGAGCTGAGGGAAGGAATGGGGACTAGCCCGAAGGATGAGAGCGGTAAGAATTGTATATGTTTTGTACTAGCACTAGTTGTAGCACTTAACGTCAGGTAGATGGGTTATCTATCTAATATGGCATATTAAAGGTTATTCAACAAAATATTTTCATTTAAGTAGCTTTAAATTATAACGTAGGTAATTGAAACCATTGTTAACCGTATTATGTTATAACACACAAGAAAACGCTGCCCGTTACTTGGTTTATGTTTGTTATAGATGATGTTACAACAATCACGACTAACGGTTGAACGTGCTTTCCGAGGCACAGAGGTAGTCCCTCAACCAACCACAGAATTAACACTAAGATTGTTAGTCCGGCGTGGGGAACGAACGCATCACGACCTCCGAGACTTAAAGCGATACTTATACCGCTACGCCATAGAGGTTGTCAACTCTGGAAATTACTCTGCCTTAATTATCAAAATCGTAGTACTCACCCGGAGTGCATCAGGATTGTCGTCAAATTCGATAAGTTGACAGCTAATACTAAACTTATCAGAAATAAAATGGAGTGTAGTCTGTAAGAAAAATAAATATTAACCACATGGGTGAAGCTATCGTTGTAAAAATGACAGGGGCCCCCACGCTACAAGGGCCCCCAGGCTACAAAGGCCCCGAAAATATGTGGTAGAGGACCTCCCAATCACGTTTTAATAAGAAGCCTAGGGCCTGCTACGCCACCAAAACACTCAAAAACGAGCGCAAAAAAATTTTTTTTTTAGGGTACCGTAATATATAAAGCAAAAGAGTTTGTTTGTTGCTTGAACGATAATCTTAGGAAATACTGGTCCGATTTGAAAGCTCGGTGTTAGAGAGCTCATTTATTGACAAAGGCTATAGGCTATATTTAATTACGAAATTCCTCTGGGAAAGCTTAGAAGCGCTTAGAAAGCTAGTATATTGTATAGTAAATGAGCTGTTTGACACTAAAATATTTTTTCAACCGGACAACTATTTTCTTAGTTTTGCGCGTTCAACCAGACAAACAAACTTTTCAGCTTAATATATTAGTATAGATTTTACCTATTTATTATTACCTAACCTAGAGGTACTTTGTTGTTGCAACGTGCTATAAAATATAAAAATCGAAGTACAGTAACTAGGAAGGCCGCGGAATCCAGAAGACTCACGTACAAAAAATGTATAAGAACTTTTCTTTCGATAAATATAAAAGTGCCAGCCTAAAGTCAGATGTTTCTTGGTGTTTCACACGTATCTCGGAAATAGCAGAGCACTCATTTTTTTCAAGTAATAAATAGGTATATATAAATAAGAAAATCATAGCCATGTGGTTTTCTGCTTAACATAGATCCACCCGATATCTTCCCATGGGTGTCGTATGAGGCGACTAAAAGATACCAATGTCAGTAAAGTGGCAACAAATTTTCACTATTTGACGTAAACGAAAAATAAAATATCCAGGATTCGAACCTGCCAATTTAAAATTCTTCTTTCAATATAATAGTGCAAGAGTCCACGACGGTCAGACCTTCTTTATTTTATAAAAGTTTGCCTGTGCTTGTCCCCTATACAGCTAAGAACCTAGTAACAGCTAGTAAAGGTGTATAAAATAGTACTTTAAATTCGTTGGAGTATAAAGCTCATTTTTTAATATTTTTGGCTGGTGGGCTCTTGGCCTATAAGTATTCTACTGAAATAACAAAAACGCACCTCGAACACTATATATGCGCTTAATAGTACTTGGAGTAAATTATACACGGCAATAAGAGTCTTCAACTGAAATGGTTCTCGATTTTTCATCAAACGAGGTCCTAAAGAATTGCAAAAATATAGATACGATGTAACTACAGCTACCACATACATAGGACTTGACACTCCCCACCAATCTTTTGATCTGGGATCTGGAAAAATAGAGACAGATAACATTAGACTTTTTGTAGGAGGCTAACGACCCCAATAACACAATCACAGAGAAAGGCTAGCCAAATGCTTGACTAGCGGGTAATGTTAGTATTTTGGCAATGAAAATGACCGATGGAATTTTAAAAATTTTGAAAAATTTAGGGATTTTTGTTACCGTTTACTTAATTTCAAAATTGAGATTAGTAAATTTTGTCCACCGGCAGGACTCGAACCTGCATCTAAAGTTTACAAATACAACCAATTCGGCTACGGTGGAACCCAACCGGCTATCGAAATTTAACACTCACTTTTTTATAACACGTTTCTAAGGAAAACTTTAATGCCATCTGTCGGTAATGATCAGCATTACTTTGACACATATATCCGTTATAAGTTGCTCTTTTAAATGTTTGGAATCAAATATTTAAATCCATCAATAGAATTGAGGGATTAACTCAATTGAAATTAGAAACAAAACCAAAGTCACTCGAACTGAACAGTTGAAATTGCGAAAGACAAGCCACATGTTACGCTGCAAGTCAAAGAAATGTAAGCACTTAACTCTCTGGTAACCATGGTGATTCTATTAATTACATGATGTTCATCAAGTCACAACGAAGTTATAACACCAAGAAGTACTATACTATATAAGTTGGTAGAGGTGACAAAAACATTAAAACTATATGCGTAGTCAACGAACTACTGCAAAAGTCTGTAACCTTGGCCCTGTGGTTACGGCAATGGCTTCTGAGACCTGGTGTTCTAGGTGCGATACCCACCCGGGACAATTATTTATTTGTGTGAATAACGTTATAGTTATTTTAATTAGGTGTCTTAAAAAAGTGCGGGAGTTGTTCGTAAACAATATGAAATTTGTAGAGGACTTTTGGACCTCGTTATTCATTTTAAAACTTTTTGACCTAGATTTGTTAAGCCCGTAAAATGGGTTCAATTCTTTATACTGTAAAGAGTCAGTGTAGTGTAGTCAAGCTGGTAGCTGAGAAATTTGCTAATAATTAACTACAACTTCTCCACATCCGCAAAATAAGTTTAATACTCCACTCAGGGTTCTAATAACTGTCACCACGGTCGGCAATAATTCCATTTTGCCTAGACAGAAATTGCCCAAATTCCTCTAAACACTAATTTATCATCATAAAAGACATATATAACGCTCTTTTCATTTCAATCCGTGGAAATAGTTAATGTATAAAATGCATCATCTGCCTGCTTTTCCAATTTGTTTTGCGTTAGTGCAGCACGTTCTCTCTTCCATTCTCTCTTGTTAGCCGTCACGCTTTCACCAACTCCCTTTTCGTTCGTATCACTTCTCACACAATCTTTTATTTAGGTTATCTCTTCCTCTTAAAACTTGATTTAAAATAATTACACAAATAGTCGTACATCGCATATTAATTATCTAGCAACAACAACGTTATAACAACTACAGCTTTGTAGTTTATTAATAAAGATAACATTTACCTGCCAAGTCGTAAAATACATATTCGTACGTTCCATATATACGTTTAAAAAAGTCATGCATTTTATAGCAACGTTTAAACTAACGCGACACAACTTGAGTATCGCACTGTAAAACAATATTACGCCCATTCACATACATAATTAATTTTTTAAGACTATTTAGTCATGAAGTTCAAATGTACAGGATGCTAATTTATGTGTGGCTATAATTATTCGTTAACTGCTAAATTAGTTCGAAAGACAGGGTAGCAACAAATGCCGGATTGCTTATGCGTACCCGGCCCCCGCCAACGGCGGTTTGAAGGAGTGTCCGGGGGGTTTTAGTGGTGTGGGGTCCTCTCCTCGTGGTATGAGTTTAACATACCACGCTATGGAGAGGGCGAGTCCCACATATCCCACCGCCAGTGCGCGAATACGCTGCAGCGGCGGTGGGAATGCGTAAATGCATTTCCCCCGGAAAACAAAAAAGCGTAGCAACAAATACAGCAGGCAATTTTTGTATTCAAATTAGTATTCTTATTTTAAGTTGGAAATAGTTCCAACCCTTAGTGCTTTCAAAATGTTTCAGTTCTGCCCACTCTTAGTAAAATATTTGAAAACATAGTGTTCGGCCAGTTGCTCAGTTATTTTAAAAAACATGATTTGCTTCACAGAAAGATTGAAAACAATCTGTAGGTGCAGGAATAAGTTTATTTGAAAGTAGATTTGCTCCTTAGAGGATTCGCAAAATGGTTTAAAAATATTTTGCGATTTATACAAATCATTCGATTGCGTTCAAAGTGAGACTCTTGTCAGCAAACAACACCACTATGACATTTGGAATAAGGCACTCGAACTTCTTACTTTTTATCAGGGCAATAAAATTCAGAAGGTCGAATAAAATTCAGAAGGTGTCTTCGGGATCACCGGGGTTGTTATGGAAGTTCTACAGGGATCAATCCTGGGTCCATTTCCGTTTTTAATATATTATACGTAAATTACTTTTTATTACGTAAAAGTATTATTATGTAAATGTTTACTACATGGATCTTGTGGCATCTAAACAGAATTTACGTGCTTTTAGACGCTTTTGCCATACTTAATACTGGAATTAAAAAATAACGGCTCACGTGTAGGCCCGTAATTTCTTCCCGTCCGTGGTGCTTTACTACTTTACTGGCTTCTCTAGTTTTAGTTTCAGTACTGTCTCCGCTTTGTTATGGAGGGAAGTGAAAACTTAAGGCTTTCTCACTACTCCTATTGTTTTTCTGATTAAATTCGTTGCGGGTCTCATGGCTGTGTAACTTTTTCCCGGGACTTGGTGAGCCTGGATGCTCATTGTCATTTCCAGTGTGTGCCACTAAAAGTGCCTTTTAGTTTAAGCAAAATTGTGTTGTAACTTGATAAAATTATTGATAAGATATATTAAATAATGTTTTCAGGTTTAACCTGGCAATTATTATGTATTGGTAAATTTTAGCTCTACGTAAGTCGAAATATTACGAGTAGTACAATATATTATAAAGGGTTTTTTTTAAAACCTCGCAGTATAATTATCTAAGGAATCAATTTTAATTTTGAAAGAATTACCCATTCAACCTGTCAAAAATTAAAATATTTGTATTTATGTGATAATTAATATGTTAAGATTTTAAATAAGCATTTGAAGAACGTATTTGACACCTAAGAGAATCAGCAAGTGGTTTTTAATTTTTAAAATTTGGATGATACTGCATAACGAGTAAAGGTCAATAGTATTCAACCTATATAAACATAAATTAGAATTCAATTTGTGTTTATACAGCTTTTTTACACATCACAAATTAGGAAACAATAGAAAATGTAATAATTGTCATTTTTGGGTGTAGCCCAAAGAACTCGACATGCAAGTAATAGTACATATTTGATGAATACTTAGCTTCTTGTTGTGAATTTGTTTCAACAACCTTCCGAAGCCATCGTAAACCTAACGTTCTAGGGGCCCGCGTACTGTAGAGTAGAGTAACAGTTGTACAACACTCGCCTAAAAATCCAAAGTCAGCGACCGCTCTGTCCCGAGTTCCAAGACTCACAAAGGGCTCCTTTTTATAGTTTTTAAACTATTTAGTATTAAGTCGTGAGCTCATTCTCGGAAACTCTTACGAGTTCCGGGGTAACAGTTTAGGTCTAGTGGCTTTTCTTCACCACCTGTTATGACGGATGGGGCCATGGGTGGAGCTCGAAGGCCCTTTGGTCTAGTAATTTATTCAGGCTGGAGCCCTGATGGTGAAGAAGCAAAAACTTCGTCAAAACATAAATTATAATTGTGCGATAAACAACGATGTCAAATGTAATGAATAAATTTCAGATTTTCTGAATAATTATAATTATTTACGTTATTATTCTAATAATGTTGTATAGGTAGTCATTTCTAAGTAAATATTTATGTCGTTTATTGCATTCTATTGTTAATGAACTGAATAAATTTCCAATAAACAATTCCATTGGCAATTGACAACATTACAAAATTCGTAACACCTTAAAACAAAAATACCGTTACTTTATTTTTGAATTCTGATCCCGAAAGTATTTTTTTCCGGATATTTAAAAAAAAAAAAAAAAAACTGAAAAATGCGCGATGACGTAACAGTTAAGTTAACAACGTTACAGTCGAACTTTTACGGACTTAAATATTGCTATTTAAAATTAAAAACTTTCAAAACATTCTTAAGTTGGCAACTGTAATCACAAGCGTTTGACATTTTCAAGTCTGCCCAAGAAATTTCGTCAAACAACCCTAACAATGACGTCATCCGGCGCTTACGTCTATTCAGAATGAACATAACGAAAAAAAATGTTTTTATTGAAAAATTTGATTTTCGATAAAAGAAAAAATGTGGGTTTCTTAATTATTAATCAAGTTTCATAAAGAAATATAAAAAAATACATCTAAAAAAATGAAATGTTGTCAATTATGAGTCTTGTAAGGCACAACAGCAATGTTTGGATTAGGCGCACAATGCCACATTCGCAAAATGACATATTGAAATTTCGTAAAATGTCGCATTCCCAAATTGTCATATTACGAAAACGCCCCATCGCAAAACGTCACATTAACAAAATACCATTTTCGCACAATGTCAAATAATCAAAAAGTGTCGAAATGTCACTTGGAACATAGTCATTTTTAGGGTTCCGTAGCCAAATGGCAAAAAACGGAACCCTTATAGATTCGTCATGTCTGTCTGTCTGTCTGTCCACCCGTATGTCACAGCCACTTTTTTCCGAAACTATAAGAACTATAATGTTGAAACTTGGCAAGTAGATGTATGCTGTGAACCGCATTAAGATTTTCACACAAAAATAGAAAAAAAAACAATAAATTTTGGGGTTCCCCATACATAGAACTGAAACTCAACAATTTTTTTTTCATCGAACCCATAGGTACGTGTATACGGGGTATCAAAAATGATATTGAGGTTTCTAATGTAATTCTTTTCTAAAGTGAATAGTTTGCGCGAGAGACACTTCCAAAGTGGTAAAATGTGTGTCCCCCCCCCCCCTGTAACTTCTAAAATAAGAGAATGATAAATCTGAAAAAAATATATGATGTACATTACCATGCAAACTTCCACCAAAAATTGGTTTGAACGAGATCTTGTAAGTAGTTTTTTTTTAATACGTCAAAAATCGTAAACCGCAATTTAGCTTTCATTCAATCAACTCGAATATAAAAATATAAAATAACATTTCATTTCATAAACATACGCTTTTTTATTTATTCTTGATATCAAAAATAGGTACGCACTTGTAACTGAAACGGAACCCTTCGTGCGCGAGTCCGACTCGCAGATAGATAGAAGAAAAAAGATTACTTTGTGGCGGTGTGTCAAAAGAAAATACTATAGTGCTTTAACACACCTTGGCGACAGACGTCGCCAAGAGAGTACTATGCAGACGGAACCTTCAAGTCATGTCCCGACCCGTTCTATCAATTCTATGTGCTACACATAGACGTCCATTCTAATCAAAATTAAAATACTAAACTGTAAATAGAAAATACTGTAGTGCTTTAATACACCTTGACGACTCAAATCAAATTATAACAAAAAATACAGAGCATAAACGTGGTTTTAATGACTATAAAGGTGACTGTATAAGGTCTTTAAAAAAAGCTGTTTGCAAAGATTTCGTTCGGTGTTTTTTTTTTTAACAGCTTATTTACGATTTGCAACGAAAATTTCCTGATATTTAAGACGCATTGCCTATATTTAAATCACTGAAGGACACATTGTACAGGTCACGCAAAAACTTTTTAAATACAGACAGGTTAAAGCACACAAATACAGCAACAGTTAAAATACCCGAAAGATTAGGAAAATAAATGTTTGTATGTGAAGACGGTGCTGTAGATAAAATTATAATATTTGCTACAAAATTAGCCAGAAGAGTGATCCAGAACAAACAAGGTGACTACTATGCAGGCGGAACCTTCAAGTCCCGTTCTATCAATTCTATGGCCTACACATGGACAATAAATTCTAATCAAAATTGCACAAATATAATCCCTGTGATTTACGCACTATTACTTAATAAAAGTCAAAGTATGTACGAGCACTTTTTTACTTAATAAAAGAAAAAATGATACTTTTAAGAGCGACTATGAAATTGGACACATTAACGCTGTATCACATGTATATTCTGCTAAAATAAGTGGTTGCTACCGGCATTATAATTCCGCACTATGGAAGAATGCAAAAAAAATAACTTGAATAATACAAAAGAAGGACGGAACATTTCCAGATTTTTATCTATTATACCCTTGCTGCCAGCTAACCATGTACTTACAGCATGGAACTACATTTTAAATAAATCACCAGATACACCAGAAATGAATAGGTTTCAAACCTATTACGAAAATCAGTGGTATCCAAAATTACTTCCATCTGTTATGAGCTGTGCAAACCAAAGACACAGAACAACAAATGCCCTCGAAGGCTGGCATCACCGCATTAATAGAGGTATCCCTAAAAAACCTTCACTATATATACTCATACATAAATTACAACAAGAAAGTAAATACTGGGACAATATATATAAACAATCTTTATTTCACAATTTCCGACAGAATCGGATATTCAAAGACATCCATTTTGATGAACAATAAGAAAATTTTTAAGAAAGTTAAGCGATAACCGTTTGTGATTAGCAGAATTTATGCGTAAAGTTATTTTTCTACAATTATATAAATAGCCATTTTATAGGTTAAAACATATTATATTACAATTATAATTATCATCAAACAGTGGACCCTGTGCAACTTAATATTTAGAAAATAGTAAGAAGAACTAGAATAGGGTAGGGGTAGGGTAGGGGTAGTAGTAGTAAAATATATGCTGTCCCTATTCATGCACGTATAGGGGTTAATAGAGACGGCATTGAGAACAATAGAGAAATATGATCAGGGTTGTCACAAACCCCTAAATAATATTGTTCAGTAATATGTAGTAAGAATGTAACATACATTATACCTCTACAGACTTCATTGCTTTCTTAGTTACAACTTTTGAATCAGTTTCATTCAAATTATATAAAATGCAAAAAATTATAATTAAAAAAGCAAATATTTTTTTCGACTGGAGCCGAGTCAAAGAAAGTGCAGAACGTAAATTTTGGAGAAACAAAATAACTACTCAAACCTACTAACCTAGGTATACCTTTTGGACCCCTGTCATAATTAGAAAAAAAGAGAGAATAGAAAATAAAATCTTTGTTTTATTTATTGCAAAACAACAGTTAACATAAATTAACTTAGTAGGAACTATTGAATTCTCAATCAGTCTCAATTTTAATTACTTCAAAATATGATAAACTTTGTTTAATTTTAATCAGTATTCATCAGATCACTTAATAGTTCTTCATCATTTTTATAGTATTTCGGTCTCTTGATTTTTATTTTGTCACTTACTTGGACTTCAAATCAAGTGTTTTGTTTGGCATATAATTCACTTTTTCTTGAGATATGATTTCAATTTTTTGTTTTGACTTGTTGCATGAAGTTACTTCTATCTCATCACCAACTGTAATATTGTCCTCATATATCACAGGCATTTCAGCAATATCTAATGTATTAAAATCTATTTCAGAAAAGTCTTTGACATTGTCATCTATCCCGTAATTAATAAGGTCCTTGAAGTTGTTATCTGTTGTAGAGATACTGTTATTGTTCACCATCAGCACATTATTTTGTGATTGATTTTTGATTTTTGTTTTTTTTACAAGAGATTTGTTTTCAGTTTTTTTAAATTTACCAGTAATTTTTCGCACCTTCTTTGGTTCTTCAGTGTTATGTTTCTTTTTTATTACGGTTTTCTCCAACTTTTTTATTTCAGTCTCTTTTACAACATGTGTCTTACTAGGCCCTGCTACGGGGATCACATCTTCCATCGGTTGGTCATTTTGTAAAACATGTTCTGTCACAATGTCATTATCTTCAATTACTTCATCGATTTCAACATTTTCTACGCTCCTGCCAGCGACAACTTCAATTTTCTTTTTCTTATTGTATTGTCTGTTTGGGGCCGAACCATATCTCATTTCCTTTAGCATATTCAAGACTGTGTCATCAATTGCTCCTTTGAAATTTGTGTCTTCTGTAGATTCGAAGGATGGCAGTCTCTCAAGAATTTTTTGTTTATCTATTGGGCGAATACCACATTTTTCAAAACCAGATATGATGTTTTGGGATGCAGTTGGCTCTATTTTGTTCATAAGTTTTTTCAACAAAGATGGAAATACGTTTTTCGGAATTGTAGGTAGCGTTCTGCCATCAGTTTTTTTCCAATTAAAAAGTAAATCCCTCCAAGCCATCTTTAACGGTCTGAAAAAGGCAACGTCAAGTGGTTGGGTAAGGTGTGTTGAGTTGCTGGGCAAAAATATGAAACGGACACCGACATTTTTACATTCTACAACCAAGTCCATTGACAGATGAGAGGCGAGGTTGTCACCTATTAAAAATTTTTCTCCAGTTTTGTTGCTGAAGTAAGGTAGGGCGATACTTTTCACCCAGTCTTCGAAAGTAGCGCCGTCAAACCAACCAGATTTCGTACAATTGTACCTACACCCTTTAGGTCCATTCTGTCTCCATGTGTCATACATATTCTGTGCCTTGTAAACCACGTACGGGCTCAATATTGTACCATCTGCTGCAGCCGCCATCATAATTGACATCGCCCCTTTCGTGTAGTTCATAACTCGTTCTGGGTATTTGACGCTTCTCTTAACCAGAACTCTTTTTCTACCAGGGTCGTCAGTGAGATTAGTCTCATCGTAGTTTACTATATTTCCTGATGGCACGCCTTGTAGTGAGGTTTCCAGCTCGTCAAAATAACTTTCTATTATCTCTGGGGACACAGCTGCTCTAGATCGCTTTATGTTTTGGCTTAATCTCATGCTTATTTTCTTGTCGTGACGTCGGAGAAAAGACTTGACATAATCCACACCTGGCATGTTGTTTTTGAATTTTTTGACTAGAATTCCCAACTTATCAAGATACCCTTTAATTACGAGCCTGAGATCAATTGGTTCTAATGGGTATCCCCACTCCGAACAAGTGTTTATATATTCGATTAGGTAATCCTCTTCTTTTTGGCTAAGAGAAGTTTGACCGCCCTGTGGCTTCATAATAAAAGTGTTGTGTCGGTGTAGGACTGATTTTGGGATACCATAGATTCTTTCTAAATCTACAAATGATCTATTAGACGTATTATAGTCTTTGAGAGCGTTGTTTATTACTTGAGGGTCGTATTTTTTATAATTTTTCCTTCGGCTGGGTTTATAAATTCGTGGCATTGTACCTGCAAAAAGCAAAAGTCCCTAAGTAAATAATAAATAAGCCTAACTAAACCACCCACCATTAGATAATAAAGAAATAATTTTTTGTTATAGACAGATACTAGCGATATTGGTGAGTGACAACCCTGTCCCTATACATGCTTTAGTGTCCCTTTTCATACAACTACGTCCCTAGTTTGTGGGACTCTTGTCCCGATTCACCCCACAGACATCCCGATGACATTCTGTACGCATCTCTATTATCCTCTTTTTTTGTGAAATTTACCGGCACTTATTAATTTTCAAATTCAACTAAAATTAAACAATAAAATCGTAGTAACTTACTTGATTTGGACAGAGAACACTCTAACTTTTGTTACTCAGCACGATTTATTCAATATAAATCACCTTTAGCTGTTTTTTTTCCAAAGTTTCTGAGGAACAAAATCTCGAACTTCCGAACGGCGAACTTCAGATGTATTTTTTTCTGACTTGTTACCATCTTCACGTCAAAAAAGTGTTACCAGTATATAAAATCACTTTTCTACTTTAAAATCTTGAAAAAAACTGACAATTATCAGTTGATTTCATGGTAGTTTTTCAACTTCAATTTCGTTCATCGTTTTTATCCCTATTGACCCCTGAATCCCTATTCACCCCATTTTACGGTACATATTTTATATAGGATACTAATATGATATCAATACGACAATACTATATTCTATAATACTATACGTTATTATACCTACAATATAATACTATACTATGCAATACCATAATATAAATGCAGAAATGAAAGTTAATGTTGAGTTTCTGCCCTCCATTTCTTCCTAATAAAATCTTTAACTTTTTTTTTAAATGAAAAGCGACTCTTTGCCATCCTGATTTCGAGAGGTAGCGAATTCCAGAGAAGAATAGACTGGATAAGAAAATATGAGTGAACGAAGTCAGATCTGTGATTTGGACAATGGATCAAACGATTGTGCGCAGAACATAGGCTTAAGTTATGATTGTCGCAAAGAAACTTTAAAGTGGGGAGATAGATAAGATGGTGAACTAGGGGAGTCAAGTAGGTTAAACAGTGTAGTTAGAGCCCTGGAACATCTTTGCTCACGGATGTGTAGCCAGTGAAGTTGAGTACGGAAAAAAGACACATGATCATATTTCCAGAGATTGAAAATAAATCGATTGCAGTTATTCAGAAGTCGGTCAAATTTTATGAGGAGATCTGCATTCAGGTCTAAGTAGCATACATCACCATAGTCGATTATAGGGAATATTAAGGCCTGCACCAGTGTCAGTTTAACTTTACTCGGTAAGAAGTTCCTAAGCCGATAAAGTGAACGTAAAGCATATGTGACTCTCTGGCAGACATAGGCCATTTGGCTTTTTAAATGTGAATCTATAATTAACCCTAGATCTTTCACGTTTTTACTGAACGGTATTACAGAGTGGTTTAACATAAGCGAAGGCAAACCAGTAATATCCACATGACTCATCATACGAGAGCTACCTACAATAATTGCTTGGCACTTTGACGGATTGACAGTTAAGCCAAATTTCTCGGACCAAGTTTGTAAGTACTCCAAGTCCCTATTAAGTTTATTTATGGCTTCTGCCAAATTATCTATTCTATCCTGGGTATAAAGTTGTAAGTCATCAGCATAAGAAGGTACGCACTCTGAAGGTCACGAGTTAAGAGAATTATGAACAAAGAAAACAAAAGAGGAGAGAGAATTCCGCCTTGAGGAACGCCAACGTCCACGTTACGCCAACCAGATGACGCGTTACCCAGGCGAACCGACTGCTGGCGCTCTCGAAGATAAGATGAGAACCACTCCAACGACTCGTCAGATATCATAAGATAGGAGAGAATAGATAAAAGGATGTCATGACTGACATTGTTAAAGGCATTAGAGAAGTCAATCAATACCAAGACTGTGACTTTGGTAGTGCTGTGGTTGTACTGTGTCCAGGCCTAAATCCGGATTGTAATGGGCTAATTAAGTAACAGTTGTTTTGCAACACAAAGCGAGATATTAGCCTATGAACACAGGACTCCAGGACTTTGGAAAGAAAAGGAAGGATGGAGATAGGGCGGTAGTGACAAGGAAGTGTGGGATAGAGAGTGGGAGAACATGGGCTTTACGCCAAGAAGAGGAGAAATTACCAGTATTCAAGGAAAAATGTATAATGTCGGAAACGGCTGGAAGAAATTGATCTAGGAATAGGAATTATCATGCGTCGGCTGATTGAATCACAACCAACCGCGTTAGATTTGATAGATAGGATAATCTTCTTGATATCATCCGAGTCGACTAGAATAAATTGAAAACGATTAATGCTGCGTCGAGATAGACTATTTACATAGTTTATTGTATCCAATTTGATTCGATGATCCATAGGTTTGGAGAGAGTAAAATTATCGATAAGATCATCCAATCGAACTGTGCAAGGATGATCCAACTGACGTGGATGACCCACTCCGAGAGTTTCTAGAAATTTCCATATATTAGCAGGAGTTGATAAAGAAATATTATCTGTAATGTGTCGGCGTTTAGCATTACGTACCATCTGATTACACTTATTCCTTACAACCTTGAAGTAGTTCCAGTTTTCTTTACAACGGTCCTTTTTAAACTTGCGGATGGCACGATCTCTGCGTCTCATAGCCATCTTGATGCACCTGGACATCCAGGGCGCAGCAGAGCGCTTAATAGAAACTGTCTTAACCGGTGCATGGATGTCAAATAATCTAAGGACCGTTTTATTGAAAGCGTCCACCTTGTCGTCTACTGACTTAGCATCATATAGTTGCTGCCATCTAATCTCCGATGCATCCCTACACAAATTGTCCCAATTCAACTTGGCAAAAGAACGCCAGTACAGTTCCTTAGCTCTGGGTTTAGGAGGCTTAAGAATATAGGACAGAAAAATCAGATCATGATGGGAGAATCCTGGAGCATCGTGCAGGACAAGGCTAAAGAGGGAGTTAGAGGTTAGGATTAAATCGAGCCAAGTATCATCACCTGAAATATTATGGTGGGTAGGTTGCAAAGGCAAATTATGCAGACTACTTGACTCGACTATGTGTGAGAGTTTACGGGATCGAGGAGAGGTGGGATCAAGGAGGTTGGTATTGAAATCGCCGATGATGATGTGGTGAGCATACTCTGAACCCAAAGATTCTAATACCAGTTCCAAATCGGTGAAGTAATCGGCGTTAGGAGGACAATAGACTACGCCAATAATGGTTTTGACCATCTTATATACCTATTGATATGTAGTATATAACAAACAATAGACGCTATTTTGTATAATTTAAATATATCAAAGTCATTGCCAAGTACTCATATCGTTTGAATAAAATTTGGCCAAATTTTATATTCAATTATGCTAGGAAATTATTTAGTAGTCATCGTTCGTACTATTTTGTAACGGAGAAAATACGTATTTTTTGGACCCGTATGACATTATTTTATTAACATTTTCTTGTGTATCTATTACAGCGGTGGTATTATGCTGGTCAAAGGGCCTGTAGTTTATAATATCATGCGTCCGTTTGTTCGTGGTCTACCAGTCTCACGGTAACCTCATTTTTACAAGCTTTTATTTAACTTGCAATGTATGTATGTAATTTGTTCGGGTGGAATCTTGCAACTCAATTTTGATGCAGATACCCTCAACCGATTGAGCTGAAATTTTGCAAGCATATGTATATTGCGTGGCAATGCAACAATATGGTGCCATAGAGCTGATCTGGTGATGGAATCGGAAGGTGGCCATAGGAACTCCTGTACCTACTGAACAAGATAGTCGAATTTGGGCTCGTTTGTTTTGTGTTTATGAGTACTTTCCATTACACAGGATGACGAGGGTCTGATGTGGCGCTGGAAAATTACCACTGGTACGCCCTTAATGCAAGCGCTAAGATAGTCGAGTTAGGGCTCGTTTGTTTTGAGTTTATGAAAACTTTCCATTGCACATGATGACGAGGGTCTGATGAGGAGCAGGAACATTACCACTGGTGCACGCGTACGTCATACTCGATCCTATACACGTGGTGTAAATCCAAGCGTAAGTAAAGCCGGTGCACGAACGGTTTCCACATGCGTTCTGAAGTTTTGTTTTCGGTCAAGGATTATACAAAGGACGATGATTGCCAATAGAGTTTGAGTCATTTAGGTTTATTATAATGTTTTAAAACATAAAGTTTTCTCTTTTATCCTGTTTAATTATCAGATCTTTTTGTAATCCTCTTCGCTTTTTATTATATCGAAATGATTCTCATGTTTTATAAAATTCAGACCATTAAAAAACCGGACCATTCTGAATAAAATATGTCAGAGTATTTGGGTGTTTCCTTCTAGATAGACGCTCCCAAGTACCAGTTAAAATTACTTGCCCCTACAGAGATGGGCCGTGCGTATCAATAATCATCCCAATCTCACTGTAGACTAGGGGTCTCTATAGTATCGGAGCGACTTTGGTTCGCTAATTGATAAACACTAACCATCAGGTGCCCCGCTTGATAATTTACTATTTAAATGGGATTAAAAGATAGGTTTACAGTCAAACACGGATAAAGATTAACAAATTTTAAAAGTATATTTTCTCATTTTTTAATAGTCCATATTATTATATATTATTTGGTATTTGTACACCATCCATAAATATTATTTAGATACAGTGGGTACAAATCTATATCCGTGTTCGCCAGTATATAATTGACAATATTAAAAGTCAAGGTATATAATTTCATTGATTATTATTATATATATTATTTACGTACATAACTTTATAGGTAACTAAAAAACAGGGCTACGATTCTGCTTATTATAAAACGTTCAGAACAATTTTAATGAAACGGTTTTTAGGCAATTGGTATTATAGTAGTTGAAAGGCTGCTGAAAAATCACCATCGGTCATAATTGCACAGGAGTCTCAATAGAATCTCTTAAACATTGTTTATTTAAATTATAAAAATTAAGACACATCTATGTTTTCAGAGTTTGGTTACGCTCTCTTGTTTTTATTATAACTTTTAATATAAAACTGTCCAAACATATGTATAAAAGCTATGCTATTAATACACAGCAGTACGTGGCACCATTTAGGTAAATTGCATTCGGAAAACAGACCACTTAAATTGTGGACGAAGATAATACAAAATTGGACCTGAAAAGAAGAAATATAAAATTAAGGTTTTTAATTTTTTTAATTCGTGCCCCGCATCATGGACACGGAAATCATTATTCAAGTGTGCGAATTACAGCTCACCCTGGCTCAAAATAACTACCCGTGATTCACAAAGTAAATACATGTGCCGGGTCGGATTAAATATTTCAGGGTTCCCACATGTTGAGCATGATCATAGTTACGAAAAATTCACAGATTGTAAACTGATGGACAGCATAGCATTGAAAAATTGCATAGTTTATTGTATTGATAAAACTATGCAATTTTAGCCAGTTAAGTTTTATGGACAGTTACGTATCTGGTCGTTAACAGTTTACCAAGAATTGGCTAAACGAGCTTTAAAATAATAAATAAGTAGCATTTTACTTACTAGCTGCATAATTGTCAAATGCTTCTTCCAAAATATGTATTTCTGAAATTGTGGTCCTAGTCCAGCTATCAAATAGTACGCGTACATAAAAATATGAACAATAGTGTTGAGATACCCAAGTAATAAAGCATGGCCACCTCCTAAAAAAACATGAAAAAATATTATAGGATATTTCATAAAATATACAAGGTACCTTAATGAACAGATAACATATTATGTTTAGCTAACAGTATGAACCATTATATAAGTACCCATAGAAATACATTTAGGCGGCTAAATGGCGGCGGCTGTAGAACTCTCCTCTCTATGGCGATGATATGCTAAAAATACGAAGCTTTCATCGTTTTCTACGAGACTTTAGGGCACTGGATGTTATGGAACTGCATGACATCCAGTGCACTCCTCGCGGCGCCCGCAGACCTAGGCCTTTTATTTGTATATGCCACTAAAGATTTTATGAGACGCACGGAATATAGCACAATATTTTGGCATCCTCACCGCCGCAGCAGCAGAGTTTTTAGGACTTCCGTCTCCATGGTGATAATATGCTAATTATACAACGAGGAGAAGGTTTACCCACTAAAACCCGCCGGATGCTCCCCCAAACGCAATAATGGGGGCAGCAAAAACTGCTAATGCAAGGCGCCTGACGGGCCTCAGGCCCAGGTGACGTTTAGGGACGCACAAAGCAACAATGCCTTCCTACTTCGCATAAGTCGAGAGGTCTAAGGGAATGGGGTCATGTTTCACTTTATCAGGCCAAGCTTAGGGTGGCAGATGGCAGGATTCTGTCCGTCATCTGTGGCATGTACACTTTTGACGAAGCTGGTGGGAGCAGGGATCACTCTCCCAAACCCAGCGTGGGTTCGGGAAAATGATCCCTCCTACCACCCGCGGCTTCCTTCTGGGACTTTATACATCCACAGAAGAAAGCCAACACATCCCATGACCTCTTAATTTCAACCATCTTCAAATGATTCGATGCGTTCACACAGTCAGATTAACAAATGCAGGCTTTATTTTGTGTCTCATGTATTTTGTTTTGCACCCAACAATGAATGTCAAATTCTATACTTTAATATTTAACATTTTATTTTAATTAGAATTTATAAATAATATGTAGTATTTTATGATGATTTTTTTTGTTAACATGTTAAATTTCCTAATTT
The DNA here is from genome assembly GCA_947037095.2 of Nycteola revayana. NCBI lineage: Eukaryota > Metazoa > Arthropoda > Insecta > Lepidoptera > Nolidae > Nycteola > Nycteola revayana. The sequence continues at coordinate 14,467,348 of OX344840.2, forward strand.
ACGTGGTGTCTCTGACTGAAAATATATTTACACTAATTTTGACACTTTACCAGGCTACTACATCGGGGGCATTAAGCGTAAGGCATCGGACGTAGAGATGGGTTGTACTGGGTGAATTTGGGACTAGGTGCACCTATTCTTAGTATTTAAAAATATGTGATCAAGATACCTGTTCCAACTAGTCCACCCAGTATCTATTATTACTTATCGAATGTGGTTATGGTGCACGTCCTTTAATCCATACTCTGACTCGACATAATATATAATAATTAATAAGATCATTTGTTAAAATCTAATGATGGCTCTAATTTTGTTATGTGAGAAATTTATATCTTCCCTTCATACTTTCACAGGCTTTTGTCAGCACCAGCAATCAGTGATAAGACTAGGTAACGTAATTGGACTTCATACTAAGTATACTTATAATACTTAGTCTCGTCGAGACTAGTTGGTAGTGTTGGTGCTCATTCGCATCGAGTATTCTCGGATCGAATGATTACTGACTAGTCTCGAGTATTAAAAGATAAAGATGGGAAGACTACGGAATAGCGTAGTTAAAAAAGGACAGAATATGTCCTTGCACAACAAGAGTGCGCGTTTTATACTAAGGCATAAGGTATAGGACAAATCATATATAGTAAGCTTAAAACTAATAAATTAAATTAAACAAACCTGGGTAATATTTAACTCCAATCCATACTGCTATGCACATCAAAGAATGATGATAAACGTGCAAAAACGATATTTGGTTTGACTTCTTGCGAAGAACGAAAAATACGGTGTCTAATAGTTCTGTTATCTTAGCGAAAAAATATAACCAATATATGTTAGCATACTGAAAATAAGAAAATTAATTATGTTATACAGATAAACACTAAATATAGATCTAATGACAATAATATATTAAAATAAAAAGAATTACATGTATAGTTTAACTACGCAAAACACTCAATACTAGTTTATTGCATTCCACGGTGTTTTAATTCGTATACAATTTTAGTTCATTGTGAACTCTATCGAGAACAGCAAAGTAAAAGAAGGAGAAGGGGAGGTTTTACATAAATATGAAATAACGTTAAATCAATATGTCATTAAATCAAAAATAGTAAGCATTCAGAAGTGGTAAGGTTTTTACCACTTCTGCTTTCATTGTTATCGTTATTCAAGACAATTTTATAAAATGATTGACGATAATGTAATGTATACGATAAAAAAATACTTACAAGAAGTGCTTGTGGAGAATATGTGTATTCTATAGGAATACAACCCAGGGTAAAGTCTTTTGAAAAAACAAGTTGGGAGCCCTGAAAATAAGGATTTCTTTATAAATTAAAGATTACTTACCTATAGTAGAATTATTTTCTCCGTGCAGTTTGGGTCATAAATCATCGGAGTATTTCGCTCTCTCTCCCACTCACTTGCCTTATGGGCGGGCATAATGATGCGCATTCTTGTTGTCGATAAGCGTTATCGATAGTGTATTAAGTTTTGTCATTATGCGGGTTAGTGATAAGAATTGTATATTGGTGCCAACAGGCAAACTATTATTTTGAATAAGTTCTGCCGTTTTGGTACAAAACAAAGGAGTTGCCATTGTCGGCGACGAGACCATATCGGGACACAGGGGCGCAAGTAGTGGCGAGATCTCAATGTAATTATAGAAAGTATTTAGTTATTTGTTAGGAATTTAAATGATTTATCTGATGTTTTTCTTGTTTTAAAATAGTTTATTTTAGTAAGGTTTAGCATAAGTTTTCATGTTACAAGTAACTAGACAGTTTAAAGATAATTTTTTGTTAGTATAAGTTTCGATTCTGTATAATTACGTAACTTGAAAATCGACTTTTTTGTTTGTGGATAGATTTTGATAATTTTAGTAATATATATATTTATAGTATAAAACTAATAAATCCGTTTGGATTATTAAAATCGGTCAAGTAGTTTAGGATTTATTAAGGATTTTTTATAATGAAAATGTGTAACTCTGTAATTTTGATCTTTATTGTTGTAATACATTTTATTTGTACATAATTAGGATTAAGTAAATGTTTATATGGAATAATAATTATGTAAGGATTATTACGACACCAAAATTGTACATATTATATGAAGAAAAAATTAATAAATGGGGGCAAACAGATTTCGGCTTAGCAAAAAATAACTAACAAAAGGGCTCAAAATGCGCGGTTCCCATCGCGGTAATACAACCGAGTATAAATTTAGTGAAGGCTGAAGAGCCCCGCCCCCCTGCGCATCTCACCGCGTTGCTTCGGCCCCCCGGAAAGCGGGGCACACTGCTGTATCGACCTCCGGTCTGCCACCAGCGGCAAGCCCCGGAGGTTCGGTGCAGTGGGGGCTCTGTAGCCGAAGCACGCGCTGCGCACCCCCCCCCCCCCCCAAAGGGGAAGAAGAAAACCCGGCAAGATGTCGGGGCAACCGCCCCCATCAGCCGCGCGTCGGGCCACCCAGCCCCTACCCTACCCTTCTCCCGGTCGTCGCCGGCCGCCGTTAGGTCCATGATGGACCGAGCGGCGGTGGCCGCCGACCGGGCGACCCGCAGGACCACGCCGCCCGAGTCACCTCTGCCGGAGTCCCCGGTATCACCACCAGGAGCGGGGGAGGGCCTCTCTGCGACCGCTCCCTTCACCTGTCGGCTGACAGTCGCCCCCAGGGAACATTTCCCCGGCGGGCTCGACCTCGCCACACACTGAAGGGAGCGAAGAACACCGGACTTGACCGATGACTCATTTGTTTTTTATAGATAATGGCGGTGCGCCCGCGCAACATGCTCACCGCCCTAGCCGAGCTATGATTTATGAACTTAACTGCACGCACAAAATAATTCTACTATAAATACTTCCATCTCAAATAATTAAAATGTAGTATCTATATATTATTTAAGAAAGTGCTATGAATAGAATAAAAAAACACGGCCTATTTCTGGAACAATGGTATTTATCCGCATTAGGAGCCATTGTTTTTCATAGGTAACCGAAATTAACAGGCAAGTAATCTTATTGTTAACTGGATTGTTGACTTGTTTTATTAGTTATTGTTTTATTGGTTCCTTGCCTTGTATGTAATTTTATTTTGTGCAAAATACAATTACGTACAACAGGATTGATTTTTATAGATATCTTTTATTTTCTCACTTTATTCAGTACAGCTACGACAACCCTAGGTCGTAGGTTTTGAAACATAAGCAATAAATGTCTTATTTGTAAGTTGTGGTTTAGTATCACCAAGAAAAAAAAGACATTGGTGGTATAAAAGGAAAAGCTATACTACAAAATTAAAAAAAAAGAAAGGAATAGCAATACTACACCATTTTAAAATCGACGAGTCCCTACTACAACATGTTATGTAAGTATATGTTAACGCTATGATTTGAGAAGACTTATAGGGCAAAAAGAAGTGCGATCTTGCTTTGGCTTGTCAGGCTCGGGAATATTAATCAGAGTGGTTACTTTTCACAGGGTGTAGAGGTATGTAGTTGGCTAGAGCTGCGTCGGAAACTGCGGTAAAGGGACAAAGTTGAGGAATCGATAATTGATTAAGCACTCAATTGGTTGTCCCGTCGGAAACTGGGTCCTTTCTAGAATGTTAGTCCTAAATCAAAGATTTTATTTCCTCTATGGTAACTGCTTGTAGCAAATCGTTAGCGTTATCCTTATTCTCCCCGCGTCACCAGGGTGCTCGTCGGCGGTACGTACGGAAATTGCGGTTCTACGTTCAGGTTTGGTGTTACAAAGGTATTTTTAGGGTTCCGTAGCCAAATGGCAAAAAACGGAACCCTTATAGATTCGTCATGTCTGTCGGTCTGTCTGTCTGTCTGTCTGTCTGTCTGTCCGTCCGTATGTCACAGCCACTTTTTTTCCGAAACTATAAGAACTATAATGTTGAAACTTGGCAAGTAGATGTATGTTGTTAAGATTTTCACACAAAAATAGAAAAAACACAAAAAAAATTGGGGTTTCCCAAACTAAGAACTGAAACTCAAAAAAAAAAATCGTCAAACCCATACGTGTATACCCAACCCATCTATGGATAGGTCTTCAAAAATGATATTGAGGTTTCTAATGTCATTTTTTTCTAAACTGAATAGTTTGTGCGAGAGACACTTCCGAAGTGGTAAAATGTGTGTCCCCCCCCCCCCTGTAACTTCTAAAATAAGATAATGATAAAACTAAAAAAAATATATGATGTACATAACCATGCAAACTTCCACCGAAAATTAGTTTGAACGAGATCAAGTAAGTAGTTTTTTTTAATACGTCATTAACCGTGTACCGCAATTTACCTTTAATTCAATCAACTATTATTAACATCGATCAAAGTTACAACGAACTACAAGAACTGTTATACTATGTTAATTGTTGTATTCTTGATATCAAAAATAGGTAGGCATTTGCAACTAGTACGGAACCCTTTGTGCGAGAGTCCGACTCGCACTTGGTCGGTTTTTTTAAGTTACATGATTTCCTAAAATCATAAAATTCCTACCCTGCTTCCATTATTTATGGTAGACACACATATCACCCTCTTCCATGTTCCCTTATAGACGTCTCTGTCCCTTCTTATTAGATGTTCACTTTCACACGGTGCATCTATTTTATATGAACTTCTTCTTCCTACATATTCATCTACACATTCAGTATTGTACTCTTCTTCTCACATTTATGTCCTAACGTTCCCATACTTTGCTAAGTGATTTCCTCCCAATTTCTCTATCACTGGTGCCTTTCATACTCATGACTCAGATCCATTTAGGTTTCTCCTCACATCAAATCCATCTGAACATTTGCATTTAAGTTGCAGGCAGTCTTCTTTCTCCCGACCCGATTGCGGCTCAATTTTTTGTATCTCTTAAAAATATCTTTAATAGAGAATAACTTCTTTAGGATATGTAAGTCTAATTTGAATCAAGAAATGGGACAGGGCCTGAATGTAGCTGATTTTTTATATTTACCATATAAAATAAGTATATACTCCATAGCACTTGAAAACTATTGTAAATAAGTAGAATGCCTTTCAACTTAAACGGTTCCTGGTCCTTCATTAGCCGAGGTCCTAGTGAAGTGCAAAAGTATAAATAACTACCAACGATGGATAGTACAACCATAGGATTCGAAACACCCCACCAGTTTTGTGTTCTTGGATCTGAAACGAAAAATATAACATTTTTAACTGTGTACCTTATTGAATTCCAATGTTGTGGTAAATAATTTAAAAAAAACTATTTTCTATTTTATAATTGGCAGGCCTAATTTTAACAAAATCTGTGTCAATTATCGCAATAAGATGATTGAAGCGACATTATACCGTTTATTTTTTACTGGTTCTTAATATAAAATGCGTTAGTTTCTTGGATCTTTGTGCAATGAAGTTTTGCAAATACCTAAATACATAATTAACTTTAGGTTGTGGTACTTGTCAGCCTAATTGCTTACGCCGATGCATACTTGTAACCACTCACGGCGATAGTCGACCCATGATTTGGAGGACATGTGGCGTATCCAAGAGGAGAGGAGACGCTCGGGGCAACTGAGCGACCACCCATTGATGAAGATATGAGGTGATCTATTCTTAGCCGGAATCCACACGGCTAGCACCTTTTCAACACACAGCTTGATTTCGTGATTCCCTTATCACACGATATGGGGTCGAATTATCAAAAAAACTATTTTGTGAGTGCTGTGTCTGCAATGTGGTGTGGTTGTGATACTTGTAAGTCAACCAATCGTATATTGTCCAAATTTCAGGTTATTAAGTTACGATTTGGGCAGTGCGTTGTCTCAAATTAAGTTTAAAAGTAACAGAACAAATAGACGAGATTTAGATTTAATGACATTAATTTTAAATCATTATAACAAATACTAAGTTCATACTTAAAGTTTGAGAATATATTTTTTTAATTGTTTTAAACTTGTTGTAACTAAAGTAATTAATAAAAATAAACCACCTGCCAAATCATGGAACACATAATTAAAATTTTCACTTATACTTTTTACAATTTCAACCATTATTTTAAAATATATACGCCTTAAATGATGAACATGGGTTTGTCCCTAGACCAACTATTAGATAATACTATTTAGTTAATAACGATGTAAAGGTAAAAACGGCGAGTACGCGAATTTAAATAAAATTCGCTTAAATTAAATCAACAAGTCTTATTAATAATGTAACGTACATTAAATTAAACGTAACCTTTAACATTTAACTGTTTCATAGTAGTATCTAGTATATACTCGTTCTACAATGAAGTAGTTAACGCAATATCGATTTATACTTTTAAAAAGTGGAAGTGGAACCCCAGAGAAAATGGTGAATTCTTGGTACAATTAGGGAAAACACCACATTAACATTACAATAATTATGAATACGGAGAATTTGAAGGAAAATTCAATTTTATTGCTGTTATATTCATTTATTATATTTTTGCGGGGATTCTACATACATACATACATTCACGCCTCTTTCTCATAGTTTTAGGCAGAGACCACCTTCTTCCACATACTAAGATCTAGACATACCACTTTTGCCTCTTCTACATTCATTAATCTCCTCATGCATGTCCTTTAGTTTAGGGTCCTTTTAACCTGGCCTTTCTTAAGAACGTCCTCGTTTTGCACGTGGAACATCCGCCTTGGTTTTCTCCTTTCAACACTTCCTGACATTCGCCCTATAAATTTTACTAGGTACTCTCCTTTTATTAATTCTCTCTAATGTCCGAACCAATTCAGCATACCTTTCTCAATACTTGTCACTACATCTACTTTCATACTAATACGTACCATAACCACTGTTCTTAATTCTATTACTCCAATCATGCTCCTTAGTGAATCTAATTTTCACAGAATTTATTTTGATTTCGTGCTTCTTCTGCCATACCCAGCCCACCGATAACGCTGAGAAGACGTATTTTTCGATAATTGGCACAGTCTTGTTGCGTGGCCTTTTACTTTGTGTAACGGCACTATTGCAGTCTTGCACCAGTCTTCTGGTACTCGATTCTCGCTTCGTCTATATCCTCAATTGTCGCCTTTTTCTTTTTCTTCATTCTTAGGTTAGCTTTTGTTGCTAACCAGTCCATCCATGCTTTCTTTTCCTTACCTAAAACCAATTGTACATTTTTATCTGTCCAGACCCTATACTTTACTCTTTTACCTTTTAGAAACCCCACACACCTCATTAGCAACACTCACAACTTCTTCCTTACACGTCTTCCACAGCTCTTCAAACTCGCAACCCTTATGTATATCTTCAACTTTAAATTTCTCTTTCTTCCTTTCGTGACAGACTTCTTTTATACTCGTAGCTTGCAAATTTTCCACTTTTAACTGTTTAAATAATTCGTACAATTCTTTATTCTATGCCGCCAGCGTTTACAGAGACAACTGATCCGAGATATCACAAGGAAGTGGTCCGTGTCCAAACTGACTTCGCAGTACGCTCGGGTATCTAGAACATTCTTCCTCAATATTTTGTGCACAATCACAAAATCAGTCATACTTCTCGTACCACATTTTTCACTCGTAAACGTGTGGATCCTCTTATGAGCTTACATAATTATTATAACTTATTTATATTATTATTTATATCTATACTATCTATATTTTTGTATGTTTTTTCGAATAAACTCAAAAAGTACTGTACTAAACGGATTTCGATAATTCTTTCACCTATGCTACATTATCTTTCTCGTTCTAACTATATACATTAATTATTATTTCTTAGTACATTACATTAGTAATATTTTATACAAGTACAAGTTTAAATTACTTGACCCTACAGAGATTGGCCGTGCGTATCATTAATCATCCCAATCTCACTGAAGACTAGGTGTCTCTATAGTATTGGAGCGACTTTGGTTCGCTAATTGATAATCACTAACGATCAGGTGCCCCGCTTTATAGTTAACTACTTAAATGGGATTGAAAGAAAGGTTTACACTCAAACACGGATAAAAATTAACAAATTTTAAACGTATATTTTCTCATTTTTAAATAGTCCATAAATATTATTTGGTATTTGTATACCTATACAGCTAGTATATAAACTTATTTAGATACATCATCATCATCATCATCAGCCCGTATAACGTCCACTGCTGAATATGGGCCTCCTCCTGAGGGAGGGTATTTGCCATAGTCACCACGCTTGGCAAGCGGGTTGGTTTAGATACAGTGGTTACAAATCTAAATCCGTGTTCGCCAGTATATAATCTTCTATATATATAAAAATCAATTGCTGTTCGTTAAACTCGAGAACGGCTGGGCCAATTTAGCTGATTTTGGTTTTGAAATGTTTGTCGTGGTCCAGGGAAGGTTTAAACGGTGAGAAAATATGGAAAAAAATGACATGGAAATATTAAAAATGATAATTTTATTTTCCCATACAAATGATTATACCTGTCAAATAGTACAGTTTGGTCCCGTCATAGATTGATTGACAAACCAAAAAGTGACATATACTATGCGTGCCAAATAAGAATAGGACTGTCAAGACGCCATTTTGTTCAGTAATACGCGCAAACTTCATTACCATAGCGTATGGTGTGCAAAAAAATCAATAAAGAGATTATATTCAGTTTAAATATTTAATGTATGCTTTTTTGGTACATTTTCTTACACAATTCACGTCAAATTAATTATAAATGAGTAGGATTTGAAAATAAAAGAAAGTGTATAAAAAAAAATATTAACTATGTTAATGCATCATACCTGTATTTATCCAAAATTATCCCTTAATGAAATTCAATAAATTGTATTTTTTTTAATGAATATAATGTTTATACAATAATTAAATCTATGAACAAAAAAATAATAATTAGATGAAATTTATTTTTCGCACTTTTTATTTGCTGGCAGTACTAATTTGACAGTTATCGTGTGAAGTTGGCAGCAAGCGCGGTCCTATTATTAGTTGGCACGCATAGTAGTCGATAGTATTTTAAAATCAGAAGAAGTACATTTCCAGACGAAAGTTGATCTGTGACCATTGTCAAATATTTATAGGTGGGTTCAGAATTTTATTTTGAAAAGAGTTAACAATATACTTACGAACGTTCATGTTGTGCTACTGGCTTCTTTTGGTCATTTCCAATTGCTTAAACTCTTCCGCGGTGATATTGAAATCTAGAAAACTTAATCTTTCCATGATCGATGACGTTAATGAAATAACGAATTTATAATTCTAATTTGTGTGTGAATTGTTTTTTTTGTTTTATTAATTATTTTTGTTCGACATGAACTGTGACCACATTTTGAACAAAATAAAAAATAATAACTGCTGCAGTTATTGCTTTGAATTCGTCAAAACGTTAAAAAAATGTTACTACTATAAGAAATTCGTCGCTGTCGTTCAATGTCGATGTTTTTCCGGGTTGAAAATGCATTAGGCATCCACGGCCACAGTGGCGGGGTATGCAGAACTCCCCTGTTTATAGCGATGATATGCTTACTATATCACTAAAAGATGGTTTACCCACTTACACTCAGGATGTTCCTCTAAATGCCAGTAAATTGAGCACCAGAAATAGCTAATACATAGGTATACATCCGGTACCGTGGCAATGCCTATGAACTAGCAGTCACGGACTCTCCTGAATCTTTTATTTTAGGGTCCATTCAATGCACCTTTTGGGGGCGCACGGAGCACAACTACAACTCTATTCATCATGGGTCGGCCTCTAAAAGAAATTTGGACTATGTTCCCTACTCCTCGAAGCCGAGGCTCCAGGGACAGTCTGCTGTCTGTGCGCCTTCGATGAAATGGGCAGGAGAGATCTTTCTCCTGAAATCACTCAGCGGACTTCTACTGTATGGACAATGGTCGGTTGCAAGAGGACGGATCCCATCACTCTCGCTCCACCGCCCAAGCCGGAAACCCCTCGCACCAATGTGCCGTGTGCTGTCGCAGTGATGACTGATGACTTGGAGTTTCCGGATCACTCTCCCTCTTTTCTTTTAGAACATTTTAGCATTTTGGGCTAGATCGCTTGAACCAGTTTTTGAAGATTGGATCAAAATACAAAAATATTTTAAGTGTATTGTGCATTGATATTTTAAAATGTTTTTTTTTTCATAACTAATAGTAAGTAGCTTTAGCTGTAGTTCGTATCGCCTACCTACTATTAGTTATGATAAATCATTGGCATATCATCAATCATGGATAGAGTACATTTTTTGAATCTTTTTTATTGTAATCTTATGGTGTTTGAAATAACATTGACAGAATGCGCGCTACTCTTAATGCACATCACGGTTAGTTCAGTGCTATCACGCCTTATATTAAAAGTTCAATTTAATTTAGAGATTTAGCTAAGATAGTACAACGTCTGTCAGGTCAGCTAGATTGATCCAATCTTCAAAAACTTGAAAATCCCAAAATAATGGAATCGCCTAAAAAAAGAAGGAGGGTGATTCGAGAGCCGAAAACTCAATTTCATAAGTCATCACGCATCAGCACACTGAACACTGGTCGAGGGTTTGGGCAGTTGAGCAAGAGTGATGGTATCAGTCCTCTTGCTACCGACCATTGTCCAGTTTGTAGAAGAGCCCGGAGCGTGTTCAGGAGAAAAATCTCTCCTACCCATTTCACCGAAGGCGCAGAAATCGCAGGCTGTCCCCTGAGCCTCGGCCTTGAGGAGTGGGGAACATAGCCCCACTTTCTTTTAGAGCCTGACCCGTGATGTGTATTATAGAGACGTAGTGGTGCGCCCCCAAAATTTGCATTTAATGATTTAATGAACCCCAAAATAAAAGCTTCGGGAGAGTCCATGACAGCAAGGTCATAGGTATCGGACGGTACCGGATGTACCGTGTACGGATTAGCTATTACCGGTGCTCCATTAACTGGCGTTTAGGGGAACACCCTGGGTTCAAGTGGGTAAACCATCTTATCGTGACATAATTGGCATATCATCGATCATGGATAGAGTAATTTTTTAAATCTTTTTTATTGTAACGTTTGACATAACATTGACAGAATGCGTGCTAGTCTTCATCAAAAGTTCAATTTAATTTAGAGTTTTAGCTAAGACAGTACAACGTCTGTCGGGTCAGCTAGTAGACAATATAAAAGTCAAGGTATATAATTTCATTGATTATATTATTTACGTATATAACTTTATAGGTAACTAAAAAACAGGGCTACGATTCTGCTTATTATAAAACGCTTCAGAACAATTTTAATGAAACGGTTTTTAGGCAATTGGTATTATAGTACTTGAAAGGCTGCTGAAAAATCACCATCGGTCATAATTGCAAAGGAATCTCAAAAGAATCTCTTAAACATTGTTTATTTAAATAATAAAAATTAAGACACATCTATGTTTTCAGAGTTTGGTTACGCTCTCTTGTTTTTATTATAACTTTTAATATAAAACTGTCCAAACATATTTATGAAAGCTATGCTATTAATACACAGCAGTACGTGGCACCATTTAGGCATATTGCATTCGTAGAATAGAGCACTAAAATTGTGGACGAAGATAATACAAAATTGGACCTGAAATGAAGAAATATAATATTAAGGTTTTTAATTTTTTTAAGTCGTCTCCCGCAACTTGGACACGGAAATCATTGTTATATATTAATTTATTCAAGTGTACAAAATACAGCTCACCCTGACTCAAAATAAATACCCGTGATTCATAAAAATGAATACTGGTGCTGGGTGGGATTCAATGTCAAATACTTCAGGATTATCGTAAACTAGCCCTAACACATTATATAAATAGGTCTCGTTCCCACATGTTGAGCCTAAACATAATTAGTAAAAATTCACACATAGTAAACTGATAGACACCATTACATTGAAAAATTGCATAGATTTATTATATTGATAAAACTATGCAATTTTAGCCAGTTAAGTTTTATGGACAGTTACGTACTTATCTGGTTGTTGACAGTTTATCAGAGAATTGGTTAAACGAGCTTTAAAATAATAAATAAGTAACATTTTACTTACTAGCTGCATAATTGTCAAATGCTTCTTCCAAAATATGTATTTTTGAAATTGTGGTCCTAGTCCAGCTATCAAATAGTACGCGTACATAAAAATATGAACAATAATGTTGAGATACCCAAGTAACAAAGCATGGCCACCCCCTAAAAAAAACATGAAAAAAATATTATAGGATATTTAATTATATCCAAATGCTCCAGTGTCTATAGCGATGATTTACTAAACATACGAAGCTTTCATCGTTTTATACGAGACTTCAGGGCATTGGATGTTATGGAACTGCATGAAATCCAGTGCCCTCCTCGCGGCACCCGCAGACCTAGGCCTTTTATTTGTATATGCCACTAAAGATTGTATGGGACGCACGGAACATAGACGCTCATAGATCGTTCGACCTCATTGGGTTGCCTGCAGCCTTGGGGAGTGACATGACCCGATGTTTCCCTCTCCCCAAGGCTGCACGCACCATTTTTTCCCCACTTTTGGTATCCCTACCGCCGTAGCCGCAGAGTTTTTAGGATTCCCCTCTCCATGGTGATGATATGCTAATTATACAACGAGGAGAAGGTTTACCCACTAAAACCCGCCGGATGCTTCCCCAAACGCAATAATGAGGGCAGCAAAAACTGCTAATGCAAGACCTGCGGCGGCCCCTGACGGTGCCCGAGATCCACTCACCTGGCTGGCCTGGCTCACCTGGGCCTGAGGTTGACGTTTAGGGACGCACAAAGCAACAATACCTTCCTACTTCGCATAAATCGAGAGGTCTAAGGGTTATGTTACACTTTATCAGGCCAAGCTTAGGGTGGCAGACGGCAGGATTCTGTCCGCCATCTGTGGCATGTACGCTTTTGGCGAAGCGGGTTTGGCGATCCCTTCTACCACCTGCGGCCTCCTTCTGGGACATTATACATCAGCAGAAAGCCAACGCATCCCAAAACCTCTTAATTTCAACCATCTTCGAACGATTCGAAGCATTCACACAGTCAGACTAACAAATGCAGGCTTTATTATGTGTCTCATGCATTTTGTTTTGCACCCAACAATGAATGTCAAATTCTATACTTTAATATTCAACATTTTATTTTAATTATAACTTATAAAAAATATGTAGTAGTTTATGATGTTTTTTTTATTAACATGTTAAATTTCCTTATTTACGTGGTGTCTCTGACTGAAAATATATTTACACCAATTTTGACACTTTACCAGGCTACTACATCGGGGGCATTAAGCGTAAGGCATCGGGCGTTCATGGCTTAGACTTTATTGAATTAGACTTAGGGCGTCCACACAAAACTGCGAATTCGCAACGCATCGCAAATATCTGCGAGCTTACACGTAGATATTTGCTGCATGCGGCGTCGTATCGCATCGCATCGCGGTTTTGTGTGGGCGCCCTTATTGATACGTTTGTAACACAAATACATAAAATTAAATGAATTTGACACTAAGGGTATAGGACTAATCATATATAGTAAGCTCTAAACGAATAAATTGATTTAAACAAACCTGGGTAATATTTAACTCCAATCCATACTGATATGCACATCACAGAATGATGATAAACGTGCAAAAACGATATTTGGTTTGACTTCTTGCGAAGAACGAAAAATACGGTGTCTAATAGTTCTGTTAACTTAGCGAAAAAATATAACCAATATACGTTAGCATACTGAAAATAAGAAAAAAATCTATATACTAATAAATTATGTTATACAGATAAACACTAAATATAGATGAAAATAATATATTAAAATAAAAAGAATTACATGTATAGTTTAACAACGCAAAATACTCAATACTCGTTTATAGCAATCCACGGTGATTTTAATTCGTATACAATTTTAGTTCATTGTGGACCCTGTCGGGAACAGCACAGTAATAGAAAGAGAAGGGGAGGTTTAAATTAAACATGAAATAACATTAAATGAATATGTCATTAAATCAAAAATAGATAGCGTCCAAAGATATTTACCACTTTTGCTGCTTGTGTACAGATTTTTATCTTTATTCGACACAATGGTATGTTTATGTAATGTATACGATAAAAAAATACTTACAAGAAGTGCTTGTGGAGAATACGTGTAATCTATAGGAATACAACCCAGGGTAAAGTCCTTTGAAAAAACAAGTTGGGAGGCCTGAAAATAAGGATTTCTTTATAAATTAAAGATTACTTACCTAAATACTACCATCTCGAATAATTAAAATGTATTATTTAAGATGAGATTCAGATTATCCATCTGAACATTCGCATTTCAGTTACAGGCAGTCTTCTTTCTCCCGACCCGATTGCGGCCCAATTTTTTGTATCACTTAAAGTTATTTAAATAGAGAATAACTTCATTAGGATTGGTACGTCTTATTTGAATCAAGAAATGAGACAGGGCCTGAATGTAGCTGATTTTTATATTTACCATATAAAATAAGTATATACTCCATAGTACTTGAAAACTATTGTAAATAAGTAGAATGCCTTTCAACTTAAACGGTTTCCGGTCCTTCATTAGCCGAGGTCCTAGTGAAGTGCAAAAGTATAAATAACTACCAACGATGGATAGTACAACCATAGGATTCGAAACACCCCACCAGTTTTGTGTTCTTGGATCTGAAACGGAAAATATAACATTTTTAACTGTGTACCTTATTGAATTGCAATGTTGTGGTTAATAATAATAAAAAATAAAAAAACTATCTTATAATTGGCAGAAATGTAAAACAAAATCTATATCGATTATCGCAATAACATTATTGAAGCGACATTATAAAGTTTTTTTTTTACACATTCAAATGCGTTAGTTTCTTGGATCTTTGTGCAATTAAGTTTTGCAAATACTTCATCATCATCATCATCATCATCAGCCCGTATAACGTCCACTGCTGAACATGGGCCTCCTCCCGAGGGAGGGTATTTGCCATAGTCACCACGCTTGGCAGGCGGGTTGGTGACCGCAGTATTATGTTGTACCAAACAAGGAAACGCTGCTGCCCGTTCCTTGATATTCGATTGTTATAGATGATGTTATAACAATCGGGACCAACGGCTTAACGTGCTTTCCGAGGCACGGAGGGTAGTCCCTCAACCAACCAGACCCGGAAAGAAATCTTAGAAATTACACAAAGATTTCATGTCCGGTGTGGGGATCGAACCCACGACCTCCGAGATTCAAGGCGAGCCAAATACCGCTACGCTTTTTACATAATAAAATAATTACATAATAAATTTTAGGTTGTAGCACTTGTCAGCCTAATTGCTTACGCCGATGCATACTTGTAACCACTCACGGCGATAATCGACCCATGATTTGGAGGGCCTGCGGCGTACCCAAGAGGAGAGGAGACGCTCGGGGCAACTGAGCGACCACCCATGGATGAAGATATGAGTTGATATTTTCTAAGCCGGAAGCCACACGGCTAGCACCATATCAACACACAGCTTTTATTTCGTGTCACACGATATGGGTCGAATTATCAAAAAAACAATTTTGCAAGCAGCAATATTGTCTTGAAACCACAGACCGATCACATTATGCACTGCGATGTGGTGTGGTTGTGATACTTGTAGGTCAACCAATCGTATATTGTCCAAGTTTCAGGTTACGATTTGGGCAATGCGTTGTCTCAAATTCAGTTTAACAGCAACAGAACAAATAGACGAGATTTGAATATAATGACATTAATATTAAATCATTATTACAAATACTGAGTACATACTTAAAGTTTGAGAATTTATTTTTTAATTGTTCTAAACTTGTAGTAACTAAAGTAATTAGTAAAAAAAACACACCTGCCAAATCATGGAATACATAATTAAAATTTTCACTTATACTGTTTACAATTTCAACCATTTTAAAAAATATATACGTATTAAATGATGAACGTGGGGTTTCCTTAGACCAACTATTAGATAATACTATTTAGTTCATAACAATGTAATGGTCAAAAAGCGAGTTTAAATAAAATTTACTTAAATTAAATCAACAAGTCTTATTAATAATGTAGCGTACGTTAAATTAAACGTAACCTTTAACATTTAACTGTTTCATAATAGTATCTAGTAATACTCGTTCTACAATGAAACAGTTGACGCAATATCGATTAATACTTTTAAAAAGTGGAAGTGGAACCCCAGAGAAAACGGTGAATTCTTGGTAGAATTAGGGGAAACATCACATTAACATTACAATAATTATGAATACGGAGAATTTGAAGAAAAAACAATTTATTATATTTTTGCGGGGATTCTACATACATACATACATTAACGCCTCTTTCTCATAGTTTTAGGCAGAGACCACCTTCTTCCACATACTACGATCTAGACATGCCACTTTTGCCTCTTCTACATTCATTAATCTCCTCATGCATGTCCTTCAGTTTAGGGTCCTTTTAACCTGGCCTTTCTTAAGAACATCCTCGTTTTAAACGAAGAACATCCGCCTTGGTCTTCCCCTTTCAACACTTCCGTTGACATTCGCCACGTTTACAATTGTATAGTATTGTGTTTTGTGCCAGGTTTGTAAGTTTTACACACCATAACCTCCTATAGGTGTCATACTACTCCTTAGTAACTATTAAGGAATAAACAGCTGATGTAGTAGCAGCAACATCCATCAATTCCAAGATACTGCCAAGCGTGGTGATTACTTTCAATGCATTTGCTCGTAGATTATAAGACTCTTGTTCTTAAATTAAACTGCAATGAAATTCTGAAAAATCGCTCGATCTTGCAATATCTTTTTTATCTGATAGAAAATAAATAGTAAATGTGGACGAAGCAATCTCTGTTCTTATTTTACATTATTGATACGATACATCACAAATAAACAGTCAGATATTTAATTTTTCTGACAATGTTTTATTTATATTTAGAGCTAATAGAAAATATACTAATCTTATTATATTCCATCGATAGTTTTTCTAGGAATAACTTTATCTATTCCGCATCTGAGGATTCGTGAAGAGATGTGTGGCCTCGAGAGGCAAAAGACTGGAATGGACTAGGGAAGAGAGTTTGTGACTGCGCACATCATTCTTCAGCAGACAGGTATTGAAGTCTCCAAGAATTACAACGTAATCATATTGAGGTGAGTACATTTCAAGTTTAGACTTGAAGGAGGAAAAATAGTCAATTGGCTGGCCTATGGCTATGGATATGGATACCACTAAAATAAATTTAGAACTATTAATCACCTTAATAAACAAGTGTTCCGCCGATTTTGAATATTTATTTGGAGACTGATCAATAGCCTTATGTTTAAGTTCTTCGCGGAGGTAAATGGCAACACCACCACCCGCTTTCCCTGCTCTATCTTGCGTAACAGCCTAAAGCCAGGCAAAGCATACTGCTTTGAGAGAAGAGCGGGCTTGAGAAACATTTCTGATACGAGAATAGCATGAATGAAATCGGATTCGAAGGAAGATTAGAAGGTCGGGATAGTGAGTGTGAATACTTTGGGCATTTTTATAAGTAAAACATTTCGTTGGAGAAAAAGAGAGATGACAAAAAAGTTTTCTTGTAGCTACAGTGATTCATCGTCACTGATAGCACTAGCATAAGATTAATTTGACGTAAAAGTTCATAAAAGATAATCGTCTTCACTTTTGGAACATATTTAAATATTATATTAATACGTATTATAAATCATGGATTGCAGTAGGAACTTTTATATTAAGGTGCATGCTCCGATCGACCGTCCATACAATGTTTGTAGGGGCTTTATGCTAAAAATAGACACTCTTTGTTTGAAACGAATCATTTTATCACTTTTCTACAATCAAATGTGCTCGCCTTCGACGTTTCAGGAAATAACTTACACTAATTACTGAGAAAAACAATCGTGAAATTCAGGCAAAATTTGACACTTCTTTACATGTGTGGGTTCGTTTTGACAAGCAAACTAAGCGCCATGTTTGTTATAGTTTAAGCTAGATGGCGTGCAAGTGATATTATAATTCTTATAAAACAATATACAATAATATCTATCTACGTGTCGATGTTGTTATTATGTAGATACATTTTTGGTCAACCATGATCTAAATTATTACAAATCGGTAAGTCACCAAAGTAGCACAGAATTAAATTTCGTGAAAAAAGGAATCGTGGGATATGTTTTTACTAGGTAAAGAATACTTTCTATGCATTTTACAAACAGACAAACAATACATTAGTTTGATATGTCGCGTCGGTCGCGTGTCTCGCAGGACGGTGTGATGCGTTCAGAAACGAACAAATTTTAATATTTACATCAAATGGACGTCATTTATTGTTTATAAATAAATAACTTATTCTAATAAGATTTTGATTTTCTTATTCGTCGACCAATACCAGGAATATAAAGATAAGTAATTTTTTTCTGTACATTTTATTGTTCTATTATTTCAGGATGTGTTCAGTGTTCTGAACGCATAATGAATAATCTGCATGAGTTGAAACTTCCCGCGTGAAACTGTTGACTAGTTTGCTACTATATCTGTGCCCTTGACAACATGATGACCAGAGTAGCCAACCCTACAGTTTTAACTGTAGATCTACCGTTTTTTGGAAATGCTCTCAGTTTTTAGTTTAGACCTCGAAATCTACAGTTTTCTATTGAAGACGATGGCGTCATGTATTTTATTTTCTAATGTGTTGAATTTACTAGTTTTTACGTAATATCATATTTGATACTAGCTTCCCGCGCGCGGTTTTACCCACGTAACGTGGAAACTTCGTAATAAAATATAGCCTTTTACCTTCCTCGATAACTGGTGTTGTCTTTCTTTCTCTATCTTCTTTTTGAATGTGTACATAAATAAATAAATAAAAATATAGATTAACTATTTTCTTAATTATTATTTGATATTTACAGTTTTCTACAGTTTTTTTTCAAGCATATCTACAGTTTTATACTAAGATAGGGTTGGCAACACTGATGATGACAATTTCTCGACTAACTGACCTGTGAACTGACCGCTGTCTAATGGTTGTGAAAAACGATACTATTCGATTTTATTCAAATACTGTGTGTAAAAGTAACATATTCTTTTGTTTTTTATTTGCTTTTCTATATTTCAGATTTAGATTACGTCTACAATGTATCCAACAAGCAAGAAGGCGTACAGTCGACATGTATATTCGGGGCCGCGCAAATCTTTGAAACGAGTTCGAGGTGGACTCAGACAATTTTACGATGAAGAGAGGTAAACATGCCTAATAAAACTAATTCTGTGTCAATTTCCCGATCTTATTTATAAGTACCGTTTTCTGTTGACAAATATTTATTCATAAATCGTTTTACAGCCGTAAGAAAGTTTGGCGTTCTGAAAATAAGAAAAACCCAGTGAATGAAGAAATCGTCGTAGATAATTATTTAGCGTATGTATCAAATAAGCGTGATATATTCTACTTGTTGCTCGTAAAAGTAACTGTACATTTAGTTGTCATACCTACATATATAATCTAAGATCATTACATTTTTATTTGTTTCTTTCAGTACCCAGAATACACAACCAAGAACATACGGGCGTGGAAAACCAAAAATCCGCTTAGAGGCCACCTATAGTGCACCTAGTACTAGCACAGTGACAGCTGAACCTGCGATTGAACCTTTAGATATTTGGCCACAAGCTGACCCTGAAACGGATTCATTTCAATTGACTGTGGAAGCTGTTTCCAATAAATGTTTATCTGCAATATCTGGGTATCGCATTGTGGACCTGAAACATGTAATTGAGTGGGCATTCCTTTTGGAAAGACACCGAAGTATGTGTGAATCTTCACAAATTGATTTTGTTAGTGAGAGACTTGATGGATTTCGAAGTGAATTAATTTTCAAGTGTAGTATGTGTGGTAAGGCATGGAAGCACTGTACGGAGAGCAGTGACAAAATAAACACTGCATTTGTAATAAGCCCAAAGTGATGAAGCTTACACTAGTAGCACGGAAAATTATAATGTGTAGCAGTGAGAAAGATGCTGATGGCTGCAGATTTGAGAAATGGACCACTGCATGTATTTGGAGTACATGAAAACTGCAAGGATTATTACTGTAATGTCAATAAAACATCTGCACATGGAAGTGAAAAGAAGGAAGAAAATGTTGTAGAAAATCTGAAAAAGACTGCTCCAGAGGTGTGGGCTCTGATTTATGCAGCCAATGAAAAAATTGCTTTGAAGGCAGGCCGTTTGTCAAATGAGACGACAAATGTGGCAGAAAACTTTATGAGTGTAATAAATAAATACAACTGTGGAAAACGAATTAGTTTTGGAAGAGGGGGTTCTTACCAGCGACGTGTTCATGTGGCAGGTAAATATAATCAGTCAGATATTGTCAGTAACAGTAAGATATGCATAATTCACAAATATTGATACTAATTCTTTGGAATATAACATAGTGCACTCATTCCCCATCAGATCAGGTATTGAACTACAGATGTGCCCACTCCAATTGTTTTCATGTTCACATTGTTTTATATGTATAAGTATAATCATCTATTTATACTTTTTTGATATTTTCTAGTAAAAATATTGTGTTTTCAGGATTATCACTTGCTACTGGACACAAATGGCACGAAACTGCATGGAAAAAACAGACAACACAGAGTCCAGGGACATATTTTAAAAAATACCTCAGGCGGAAAGAACAAAGCAGAATACGACAGCAATCGTCGACACGCAACGATTGTATGCGCCAAGAGAGAAAACCCAAGCAGACAAGCACTATGGACCTGAAGCTTGTGATCCACTTGATATTGACGAAGCACAATTGAGAATACGATGTGAAGAACGGTTAGCAGAATTCCAAAAGTCACCAGAAGACATAGCTTTGATTGAAATGTCTACAGTAGGGCAGCATGAAAATGATTTATATACTACTCATAGGTGTGACCGATTGACTGCCAGTCAATTTGGAATGGTTAGTTGTGTGGTATAATTATGTTAGCAGAAATGAATATACAAATATGCATTTCTTGCGGTACTTGATTGAATATCTATGTAGACAATGTTGAATTTAAAAATTATCCATAACATACATTTATTTTATCTGAACTTTTATGTTTACAGATTTGCAAACGCCGTATTACCACTCCATGCCACAATCATGTAAAGGATATCCTATATAAAAATAATTTTTGTACAAAAGACATGTTATATGGGCAGCAAAATGAGAATGTGGCAAAAAGTATGTTCATGCAACAATATAATAAATTTGTGAGGCCTTAAGGTCTTTATATTGATGAAGAATTTGGATGTTTAGCTGGCAGTCCAGATGGTAAGTTTTTCTTTATCAAGCTTCAATTTTATTAATGTATTAGGCAAATGTGGAAATTTATAATACTAGTTATAATGGTAAGAGACCAAAGATTATGAGCATGATAGGCGATTGAATTTCTTGTATCAAATTTCATGAAGTGCTCCATTGCATTGATACATATTTTGTGTCAATTTGTTACAGGTATAATAGAAAATGAGAGAGCTGTTATTGAGGTCAAGTGCTTTCCATCATTGGCGAGGAAAAATCAAAGCCTAGAGGCAGCTGCACTAGAAAAGAAAAACTTTGCTCTAAAATTGGATAATAATGTTTTAGTCATGAATAAAAAACACGATTATTACTATCAAGTAAATTGATAATTCTATTGCATGATTACTTTATAATTTATTTCAATATCTTATTTTTTCTTATTATAATTAAAATATATTTCAGGTTCAAGGACAAATGCGTGTCAGCAAAATGGATAAGTGCTACTTCATATGTTTTCTTTCAGTCACTGAACCTTTGACTGTAATAGAAGTTGCTCGAGATAATAAATTTATCAGCAATATGATACCAAAGCTATTAGACTTTTTCAAAAACTGTATTCTGCCAGAAATCATTTTAAGACGTGTTCAGAAAAATGCGAAATGTATAGATTTGAATGGTATGTAACCTGCCAGTATGTACACCAGGCTATTTTATTGACTTCTTCATAAGTTTTATCAATTAATAAGTTATTATTTTATTCTAGTGAAAAATCGTCCTTCAACATCAATATCACATGGAAATTCGAGCATGGAATAAAGTTTCATTTTGGAACAGCTTTGGAGATTGATGGTAAATAACAGATTGAAATGAATGAGAAACAATATCCATCAAAAAGTAACAAATATACTAAGTAAAGTTATTTTTCTTTGCAGAACCTGTGAAGCAGTGGTTTCAAGACAAGAAGAAATGAGTTTTGTTCAATTGCATTTTTTTTGTAGTAGTTTGTTTAGAATCTACATTTTCATTGTATTTATATTTATTTACTTCATAAGTTTTATCAATTAATAAGTTATTATTTTATTCTAGTGAAAAATCGTCCTTCAACATCAATATCACATGGAAATTCGAGCATGGAATAAAGTTTCATTATGGAGCAGCTTTGGAGATTGATGGTAAATAACAGATTGAAATGAATGAGAAACACTATCCATCAAAAAGTAACAAATATACTAAGTAAAGTTATTTTTCTTTGCAGAACCTGTGAAGCAGTGGTTTCAAGACAAGAAGAAATGAGTTTTGTTCAATTGCATTTTTTTAGTAGTAATTTGTTTAGAATCTACATTTTCATTGTATATAACTTTTTATTTGTATTTACTATAAAGGGTGAAATAAAACTTTATTGAACTCAATAAGCTGTTCTTTAGAGAATTGGTTTACTAAAAACTTAGGTAATCAAATAAAACTATATTTTACTTTATATATTATTGACATTATTTATTTCCTTTTTTATTAATCAATTAAATGGTTTACGCCATAAAATATAACTTTTATTTTCCTTAAATAGTACTAGTTTTAATTTATCGTAATAGGTGGCGTTCTGCCTACCCCTATGGATATGTAGAGTATTTCTACAAAATATTTTAGCCCCTTTTTAAATACACGCCATCTAGTGTCTACTTTGTAAACGTAGGGAATACGTCTTATGTGTGTGTAAAAGACTATACATTCAATGACAGATGTTATTTTCGGGTTTTTTGTCGAATTGGGTGGATTTTGAGGCATTGTTATAATCTAGTTAAATAAAGGGTCATGACCGAGTCTCGCAAACACAATCCTACGACTTAGTAATGCTCCGATTTCACATAAAACGAAATAAACTAAGAATAAGAATATTAGCGCCATCTAGCGGGAAAAGTGCCGGGAACAGACCGTATCTTTCACCTTAAACATTTTAATCGTTTAGAAGGACTACCACAATAAGATGTGGAACACGACATGGCGTAACAATGACGAACTGAGCTCGTTATTTCGCACCTTTACGAGACGTCTTCTTGGATTTACCGGCTGCGGTGTGACATAGCAAATTAGAGGTAGTTAGTGACATCTAGTTTATGTCAATTAAAACTGTTATCGGATAGTGGTTGATCATCGTTACGTTATAAGTTATCTTTTTCCTTTAGTATTGTTGTAATACGTTTCATTTTCTTATCATTCTATCCAATGGGAATTAAATTGAATGTGAACTTTGGACCACTCGAGAGTTGATGTATTATCATCATCATCAGCCCATATAACGTCCACTGCTGAACATGGGCCTCCTCCCATGGAGGTATTGACATAGTCACCACGCTTGGCAGGCGGGTTGGTGACCGTAGTATTATGTTGTAACACACAAGGAAACGCTGCTGCCCGTTCCTTGATATACGATTATTATAGATGATGTTATAACAATTAGACTAACGGCTTAACTTGCTTTCCAAGGCACGGAGGATAGTCCCTCAACCAAACAGACCCGGAAAGAAATCTTAGAATTTACACAAAGATTTCCTGTCCGGCGTGGGGATCGAACCCACGACCACCGAGATTTAAAGAGCCGAGCCAAATACCGCCACGCTTCGGAGGTTGTCTGCTATAATATAGCCTTTAGACATAAGGAGATGCGTATATGCGTTAAAAGCCACATGATTTAATTAGGCAAATCAGTAAAAAAATAACTGAAACCGCCGATAGCCATAGTCATCAGTCATCTACGCAGTATGTTAATACTGCGTAGATGACTGATGACTTATAGATTGGCCAACGTGGCCGGAATTAGTTGGCAGGACTATATGAAATGACATAATATCTAAGGATGTAAATAAAAGTGACTATAGCGTTTTTTTTTAATATTTTAATCTTATAAGAGCCATTCATCTAAGGTTTTCATA
Source organism: Nycteola revayana (assembly GCA_947037095.2). NCBI lineage: Eukaryota > Metazoa > Arthropoda > Insecta > Lepidoptera > Nolidae > Nycteola > Nycteola revayana. The sequence continues at coordinate 14,491,474 of OX344840.2, forward strand.
AAAGTTAAAAAAAAAAAAAATTAGCTTAAGTCTTCTTTGGATAGCATATCAATGTTTTCAAACGTTAACTTTAAATTTATACTATATAACGTGTAATCCGACATATCATTATTATATATAAACTGATAATTTTGTCCATTGTAGTAATTTGTTAGATCTCACAGAGAATTAATTTTGTCCCAAATCTCATTTCGTATTATGATTAAAAACATATTTATGGGTGTTATGAACAGTCTAGCTTATATAGTATAGCTTCAGTGATTTGTTAACAGAACCGTCAGAAAACCTTATAGGCATAACTAGTGAGTACTACGCTAGCATGTATGGCTTCCATTATAGTAATTTCGATTGCTTCATTATTTTACGATTCTTAAATAACACATTTCGTAAATAGTTTTATATTTAATGTTCAAGTTGCAATAATAAGTATAAAACTATCTCGATTTTTCTTCAATTTTTCTTCTCCTGCCATCATTGATTTTGGCTGTCAGTGAAGTATTGTTTTTGGTCTCCAAAGCACTTTTGTCTTTTTTGTTTTTGATGTAGCTATTGACGTAAAACTTGCCAAACATATAAATGAACATAATTGAATTTAAACAACACATAACGTTAAGAAATTTTGGAAAGTCGCATTTGTAAAAGAATACGGCAAAGTTGTGCACGAAGATAATGCAGAACTGGATCTGTAAATAAAATAAAAAAATAGGATATTACGAATTTAAATAAAATATTGTTATTGTTACAATACTCATGAGCTTGTATTTTTCTATTCATTTATGCACACAAAAGCAACAATTTACAGATATAATTGATTAAGACTGGATCTGAAACGGATTGGATTGTTTTTCGGTATTGTTTTTTTGATGATATTGAATGACGAAGTCAGATATTTTGTTACCAGACACCAATTTTTTTTTTGCGCTTGGATTTTACTTATTGCATATGGATAAATTCTAATTATATTAAGCACATATATACATATATAAAATAACATAATTACAAATCGAAAATATTTATTTTTAAGGAAGTGATTTCACAATTTCTGATTTTCGCCAGCAATGAAAGTCTCTTAATCTCTCTTTGCGCACTTTCGATGTAAAAAGACAGGCCAAAGGGCGTATCTTAGGACGTATAGTCGTGTTTTTTTTCATCACTCGTTGCGTACGACAATATGCGTTTAAATATTACAGGAGAACTAACGTGGTAAAATGCAGCATTTTTCGCTGTACAAAATGGCTATGAAAAGTTGTAAATGGCGCTGACTCGTTAAGATATATTTGCAGCATTTTTTATAAAGTTACATAGAAAAGTTATGATTTAAGTTTAAATTTAAAGATTTGCGAAGCATTTTTAGTCAAGTTCAATCTAACCAGGTTAAAATCAAGACAAAAAATGGGTTCCACATGTGTAATGTAACTCTTGCAGATTCAATCTGGACGGTGAGTTTCAATATCTTTTTTATTATATTAACTATTTTATAATAACGCTAATTATTAATATACATTACGTTTTATCGTAGACTGGACGACCTTGATACCAATCAAGGTCGTGCCGAGGTGAGAAAAGAGCAATAAAGTTAGCAGTGCCGAGACTTAGAGGTAACCAAGTAGTCATCACACTGTAATTTTTACATCCACACAGAGGTTAACATTCAAAGGAAAAAAAACATGCAAAAAAAGTAAAACTGTTCATTTTTAAACATTTCAACTCTAATTTAAAACTTCTATTGTAAGAAAAGATCATAAATGGATGTTTGGTGAATTTGAAATCTCTATGTAAATTTTGTAGGTATTTTTATTGATTTAAATTTTTCAATTTTTACTCAAATTCAACAAATTCTGTACATTTTTTGTTGTTATTCTTGTTTTTAGGTAGACATGCAATAAAAATAGAATATTATATATAACCCGTGCGCAAAAATGCTGTAGACTGTTGTTATAAGGTATTTGGTATTTTATTGCTTACAAAATACACAGCCTTTTGATTAAAACTTCGAATGTATTTTTAAAGTATATTATTTCTTACGAGTTGTATCCATGTGACGTGCTTTTTCCACCAAACGTATTTCTGGTATTCAGGCCCAAGTCCCGAAATCAGGTAATAAGTGTACATTATAATATGCACAATTGAGTTCAGATATCCCATGAGAATAGTGTGACCTCCTAAAACATATAGAATAACATTTAATTTACAAACTTACAAAACATTGGGAGGCTAATCACATAACGATATGGCCGTGACTTCGTTAAACATGTTGGACAGTATCGTTTATATCTTCACGTAGTTGAAATAATAATAATAAAAAATATTTCATATTGCTTGTCTATGGTCAGCCTGATAGAATTGGCGGCGCGCGTGGATTGGCATAATTCCCGTGAAGCGTGAAGGCGTGAAGGCGCCAGTAAAGCAGTCGAGGAAAGTGCTGGTACTCATTGCTGGATGAATATTGGTTGTCCAGCGCCTCAAACGCATCGCGGTGGTGATCTCTCCTTTATAATTTGCTCCGCATCCGCGAAGAGATTATCCACCACATTCTTCATTACTGTAGGATTATTGTAACGCATTTCCTATGTTATTGTATTATTGAAGGATGCTACAGTAACTTAATATATTGACATATTTAAAACATGTTTTGCATTCATATTAACAGACTGCACAGCTCTTATGCTACATATCCGTGATAAGCATCACGGATATGTAGCCTCAAAACTTAGATATGGCATTTTTCTGTGGGGTAGGTAATACAGTTTTAATAAATAGAGTATTTTTTGCTCAAAAACAATGTATTCGCGCTATTGGTCTGCAAGATGCCAAGGGTGGCATGGCATTTTGCAGACCATTTTTCAAAATACTTACAATTTTAGCAGTACTTTTCTTTTTCATATTTGAATGTTGTAAATTTGTGAAAACTGATTATTACTTAAACTAGCGGCTTGGTGAAACTATGAAATTTAACACAAGATAATCGAATAAATGAGTACTCCCTAAAGTGAATTTTATTATTATATAGCAGTTATTCCCTAATGGTTATAAGGCTATTTAATAAACTGCGTGAAACATTTAAAGAACGTGAAACGTGGTTCTATTCATTGAAAGAATATTTGGAATAAATAAAGACAATTGTAAAACTATTTTAATAAATAAATTAATGTAATAAATAAATGAAATCAAGTTGGTATCTATTATATACACCATAAAATTCACTTTACGACCATAATAGTATTCTACCGGTAATTCTTGAAATCATTCTGATTATTTTGTATGACCGACCTTTTATAATATAACACTGTATTGTATTTTTATAAATTTTGACTCAAATAAAATCGTATCTACAATCCTAGTAAAATAAATATTATAATATCATATTATTACTAACGCGGAGTGGCGAAGTAATGTTTACCAAAGTCATAGTATTATCGTGACGTGATTAGCCTTCGGGACGCTAATGCTAGGTGATATTTGACGGTCTGAAATTCGTTCTGCCGACAAAAATAGGGTATTTGAAGTTTTTCAGGAATATACCTGGGATAATTTATCTAGGTCGGTAGAAACAACTTCGTGAAAGAAGTAAACAGCTGAATCCAGTGGGCCTGGGCTTATTTAGCAAATTACTACGAGTTGTTACTTGCCTGCATCGCCTGCATCAATGTAGTATGCACACCCTGAAGATCACTTTGGTCTTCAGGGTTTACATATAGTGCCATCGAGACTTACTGTAGGGCTAGCCCATAAGTTTAAAATTGCTCAGCGAGCCATGGAGCGAGCTATGATAATGGTTTCTTTACAAAATAATTTTCAATTTTGCTATGAGGTGGTTCGATAATTACCACCATAACCCGCAGAATAACAACATTGAAGTGGCATTAGTGTAATATGGACCGATGACTTTAGAATGATAGCCGTAATTTTAGAAAAATTGAGCGCGTACGGAATACGATGTAATATTCAAAATTTAATTCATTTATTTTTAAGCAACAGAAAACAGTATACCCTTAAAGGGTATACTGTTTTCTGTAAACATGAATACTAATAATATAAACATGAATACTAAAAACGAACTTGATTATATTTCAGATGAACGTGTCATAAAATTTGGTGTCCCCCAGAGAGTGTCTTAGGTCCGTTATTATTTCTTATATATATAAATAATCTGCCTAAAGCAACAAGCCATGTCACTGTTTGCTGATGATAGTGTAGAACAAAAAGACAAACATTGTTTTAAATCTGATATAAATGAAGCTTTAATTGAAATTATAACTTGGATGACTAACCATAATTTAAAAATAAATCTAAATAAAACTAAATTAATTCACTTTAAACAAAGGCCTAATGAAGTTGATAGGTTCATGGACATACATAATTTAAATACTAAAATTGACGAAGTCACGTCGACTAATTTCTTAGGTTTAATAATTGACAGACAAATAAATTGGAAGCTTCATGTAGAAGAAGTTTGCAAAAAAAATTGGTAGATCTGCATAGGTATGCTCTTTACAAACTTGCTCAAATATTAAATGTAGGATCATTACTTATGGCATATCATGGAATATCAGAATCTAAGTTGAGATACGGTATTATTTTCTCCATTGATACGGAAAATGTATTCAAAATGCAGAAGAGATGTGTTAGAGCTATGTTCAGAATAAAGCCAAGAGAAACTTGTAAACCATCGTTTTTAAAGTACATAATACTAACTTTGCGATCCTTATAATATGAAATAGCATTTTTTGTAAAAAGTAATCCTGATCTATTTGAACGACTTTCAAAAGCTGTGACACGTAATCGTCGAGATCAAACAAAACTTTGAATTCGAAATTCAAAAACCGCTTTAATGCACAAAAGCGTATTTTGTATGGCACCTGTTTATACAATACAGATACAACTAAACCTCTATTAGCTTTAAGAAACATTTAAAAAAATTCTCATACAAAAATGTTACTAGTACTACTCATACATTTCGGAGTATTTAACAGATGACTTCAAATCAAAGGTGATAAATAATAGATTATTATGATTTGTATTTTGTTATGACCAAATTGTAAAGTATTGTTGTATTATTATTAAGAACATATATTACGAATTTGACTGAAGTTTATTAATGTGAATTTTTATTGAATGAGAATTGTAATTAAATACAATAAAATTTGGTAGTTGATTTTTTATTTAACCCTACAAAATTTAAGTGTTTTCATTTTTTTTATAATACCATAATAAATAATGATCTTACCTGGAAAATATTTGACTCCCATCCAGATCATTACAAACATCAACGTATGATGGTAGACATGAAGAAATGACACTTGATTGTACTTCTTACGTAGCACAAATAAAACAGTATCTAGTAGTTCTGTAAACTTTGCGAAGTAATACCACCATGCACCTGCAGCCACCTACAAACATAGATAAAGCTTCTATTACACTTAGAATAGTAACAATAGAAAGTCCAGCAATGGACTGAAATAGGCTGATTATACTAGTTAAATAGTGTGCGGAATATGGTTCCCTTCAAGGCAACAGTATGTGTCAACAACTTTTTGAACAAAAACGTTTGATCTGGATAGTGCGTCTGCGTAGTTTATGCAAAATGTCACTTTTGATAGACCAGTTGATAAACGCGAGTTCACCGCTAATCTTTTCAATAATATAAAATTTTGAGTGAAATTATTGCTTATTTTTATTTAATTATTCATTATTTTATTATTATTATAATAGTATTTATTGGTAAAACTATATACATACATAGATATGCTTTCGTCGCTTACCATTTCGGACCCATCAATTTGAATTGCAATGTTGTTTAAGAATATAATTTTTGAGTATTGATATCTAAATATGTAATGAAAAAGAAAAACAATCAACTTTAAATACTTACTCGTAAAGCTCGAGGATTGTCTGAGTAATCAATTGGATCACATTTTAAATTGTAATCTTTATGGAATATGTAAACGGTGCCCTGAAAAAAGTTGTAAAATTATTGTATAATTTTGAGGATTGTGTAATCCTTGAAAATACTGTGATAGTTGTGGATTCAGATGCGCATAAAGACGCGGGCATAAGATAATAATTATGTTTTACTTTTTGGTAGCTACAACTAAATAATAATTAAGACACATAACACTAATTCTTTTAGGAAATAATTAACAAATTTTCCTTTGATAAGTGTGTAAGATTAGATTTAAATATGAAGCTTATAAGAATAAATATATAACGTGAATTAACTTAAGATAATAGACAACATACCTCGTAAGCCAAATACATACTCATGAGGACTTGAAATAAATTATAGACAAATAGTGTATTCTTCAACTGAAAAGGTGGACGGCTACTCATCAATTTAGGTCCCAAATATTTGCAAAAGTATAAATACACTGAAATAATGGCTAGCATCACAAAAGGGTTTGATACACCCATCCATGTTGCAGTTCTGGGATCTGAAAACGAAATATTATTTAAAAATACCTTCAGCGGTTGTAGTTTCAATTTGTTTAATTCCACAGAAATGGAGATTTAATACATAATAATAAAGGTTTTGACGTCATTATTGGTAATCTAACGATTCAAGACTGTCGTTTTTTTTTTGTCCGGTTTCAATGCATTTACGCATTCCCACCGCAGCGTATTCACGCGCAGGCGATGTGATATGTGGGACTCGCCCTCTCCATAGCGTGGTATGCGAAATTCATACTACGAGGAGAGGACCCTACACCACTAAAACCCCCCGGACACTCGTTCGATCCGCCGTTGGCGGGGGCGGGTACGCACAAGCAATCCGGCGTTCAAATTTGTCCTAAGTTTGTCCTAGTATGGGGAAATTTACGAAAACGTTTGTGGCGTAAGTTGTTGTTTTTATATTTATTTATTGTTTTGATCCATTATAATAATATTCATCAAACGTTCGATATACGATCGGAATTCCACAATGACATGAAGAAATTAAAATCATAACTGAACGGTCACGTGAACTACACGGTCACGGTATTCCAAATGGGTTTTATGCAAAACAACTATGCCTGGGGTCTGTGTCAAATATGCAAATATATACTTAATTAACTGTGCCTTGTTTATGTTTATATGTATTTTAAATTATTAGTTTAAAACAGAAAACTAAATATGTATGATAATATTATTTTTTGTTTTCATATTTTTGATGCACCGGTGTCTCAGTGGTTACGGCAGTTGCTTCTGAGACCTGGTGTTCTGGGTTTGATTCCAAAACAGGACAATTATTTATGTGAACCACAGATAGTTGTTTTGAGTCTGGGTGTGCTTCGTGTCCGTGAACTGAATGTTAGTGAAGTCCCCCGCGACACAACGATTAATTTCCCTAGTGCGGCAGTTTTATAACTTTTTTAACAGAAAAAATTAAGAGAAATATAATATGATGGTGGTTTTGTTGACCTCATATATTATGTAGTTTGTTTATTCTTACTGTAAAATGTGGATCGCGAATAGGAAACCTTTTGTACATTATTGAAAAAGAACGTCGGGTGCATCTCAACGTTATTATTCTCCTGATGCGCAAGAGGTATCCTATTAGCTAGAGTAGAGCAATTATCTGTTATTGATTATTATGAAATATTATTCACGGGTGTGTATATTCTATTCAAACATTGCATTTTTGCAATTGCATTAAACAAAAAAGACAGAAACAAAACAAAAGAAGACGTATAAGAATAAACCGGAGTTTTAGAATAAACCTTTCTAAACTTGTTCTCCGGGCCTCCCACTTAGGAAGCTAGGGAAACTTGAAGGAGGCTAGGATCCTCGCTGGAAAGATCGAGGACCGCGTTGGCATCTGCCCCTGTTGTGTGATCCAGTGCCTCTAATCTGTGCCAGTGATCACGTCCTTACTATTAAATTTTAACCATTGTGTGACTTCTAGCTTTAGCGGCGCCCTGGGCCGTAGTCTTTACTCTTTAAGGCGTATGTCGCTTCAATTTAAATAGAATTTGGCTGTAGTCTTTTGATATCACTGTTTGGCCGGTGTATACTATTTTTTTTTATTATTTATTTAGAGTCTCTTAAATGCTTATTTAGAACACTGAGATCAAGATTTGTAGTACCTAATAGGGTATTGACATTTAGGGCTATGGCGATAAAAACTTTACTTTTGTATGTCGGCATGATATCGAAAATTTGCCTATTGAAGAACCCAAGATAAGTGTTGTGATCCCTGGGCAGTGATCATGATCTGCACATGTTCCAGAGGCTTGTTCTATAGTTGGTAGCTATTCTTATCTATATTCGGCATTTTGGCAGATCAGCTCTCAACAAATATTAAGTTTAAGTCAAGGCATCCCTTCTTCCTAAGTTAAGGCGCTGTCTTATATTATTATTGATAATATACGTCCCTGCTAAGTCATTTATACCTAACCTCCTTCAAGGTTAAATCTCTATGTCATTCCTATTTAATACAGATTTATATAGGTTATAACCTATATAAATCTGTAATTCATCGAATAAATAAATAAATACATATATATTTATATAGGTGGTCATGTCATATCTAAAAGTATACTTATATCACAAGATAGGACTCCATAATACAACATGCAAAGTGCTTTCGGTGGTCTAAAATTCACATTAAAAAATAAAGTAGGCTGTATTTCTAAATAACAACCATAAACACATCGTCTATACGTCATCATCACCAATCCATGATTTCGTATTAAGAACTCATATTTCATTCTGTACTTTATTGTGTTCACAGGTGTTTTAATATTAAAATAGTACTTATGTGGTACCAATGATGAATCCTGTCGGGCACAGCCAAATAGTTATTTCTAATATAAAATAATATTTTAGGAGAGGAATCCTCCTCTTTGGCCTTGTAATAAAGTATCCACTTTATTACAAGGCCCGGTTAAATGTTAGTCATGAACAATATTAATTATTATTTAACAGAAAACCCTTACAAAAATTTAAAATCTAATCTATAATGTTTGGTAACGTGCCCAAAATGCTGGCCGCATTGCCTCGCTGGATAGTAATGCTCACCTTTTGTCCGAAGTACAGGCCAGCCTTCTGGTCATGCGTGTTATTAAACATAAATAATATACATCTATATCATAATTTATTATTTTTAAGAAATTAATACTTATATTAAATCTATCTAACCTTATACATGGATTTATAGTCTCTATGGATACACCGTGAATAAATCAGTCGTTGCCATTGGCAGGACGATTTTCCATCAATGTTACTACTAAGATGACTTGTAACATTATAATATTTAAATGATAATTAATATAATAATATAAAAATATGTTTTTAGAAAAAAAATGCCCTCTACCCTCAGGAGATAACAATAATAATGTACGTGGCAAAATGAGCCTTATTGCATAAACGATAATGTAGGTTGTAAAAACGGGTGCTCCTAATACAGGTTCGAAGTCATTTTAATCTTAAATTTGTAACGTTATTAAAATTGTGTATACCTACCTATATAATTTGATTAAAGGATAGGCTACCAAGGTGATAGGTTTAGACCGTCAGTATCGACTAATGTAAATAAATATGACACTATGACAGCTGGTAATGTGTATGAAGACTAAAAACATCTATTTAGTCTGGCTGTTGGATTACTAAAAATTATCGGACACGTATTTTAATTATCACGTATTTTATTTATCAAATCAATAAAAAATATAAAGTTACGGAACAAAAACAAACTATAAAGTTCAGGAGAGGGGACTTGTGACGTCACTATTAGGTAAAATTGTACCTAGTATGAGTCCAATATTTTTTGGTAATCTAACTGACGAACTAAATATAATTTTTTTAGTCTTCATGCAGATTCGTTATGGGTTAAGACATTTCTGCTAGCTGAGTACAAATACGTGTGTATTTAATAGTAATTGTAAACTCTTCTCTTGGCTGTACCAACAATAAATCAGTTCACTCAATATCAGTAACAAAAAAATTAAGACGCGGCAAAAATATAGAAAATAATAAAGAATGTTGTTAGATTTATACTAAAAAACAAAATTTTGAATAATAATTATGAATTGATGATTATTATGTTTTGTGTGTTGTCAATTAATAAAATGATCAAACACATTCAAATAATAGATGAAATAGGTTGGAAATAACATTATATTAATATAATTTCATAATATGATGTCATCTAGTGCGTAGAAAAATGTTCCTATATAAATAACTTATAAAAATAAAGAATTAAAAAGATGCGCTGTAAAATTGGTGACATGAACCTTTTACACGGAATTATTAAAATATGATTTTAGAAAACATTAACTAACCTGCTAATTCATGGATATAATAATTATAACTTTTGCTTAAACTTTCAATAATTCCAGACATGGTTCCTCGAACGTAACATTCGATGTAATGAAAAACTTACACTGTATTCAAATACTTACCGCATTAACATATGTTAAACTATTATACTCCATTTGACGTTCAATATGAAGTATTTCATTAATTGGATGGATTTACCAAATTTATTCTCTTAGTGGTATTATAATGTAAATAGTATCATTGTGATACAAACCAAAGTGACGTTTTTAAATAATTAAAAATATACTTTTCAATTATATACAATATTCGTGTGCAAATCAGGTGGTCATAGGATCAAAGTAGTTTTTATTTAGTAATTACGACGAATTCTCAGCTTAAATATACATTTCATTTAACATACCGTTCTCTTAATCGAAACCAGGATCGTTGAGACATATTGCCATAAGCACCACGCTCCGCAAGCGGATTGGTTATCGCAGTATTTTTTTAATTATAAATTTTATCGGTCTTCCATCTTCTCGAAATTGACAGATTTGTAGTCAGCTATTGTTAAAGAATTTGACGAGACTAAACTTACGAATAACTTATGAAATCAACATATAATTATGTTGTAGAAAAAGCTTTCGCATGGCAAAGTAATAATCATTCCATATGTGAAGTTGCACGCGACAGCTATTTTATTACCGCTATTTTATTATGTTTCTGAGATTGTTAGTAAAATATTTGATTAATAAAGTGTGATATAATGTTTCAAGATTTAAATTTTATTAATCTTTAATAAAATTCGACCACCGACAGGACTCGAACCTGCATCTTAGAATTTTATTAATCTCAATTTTGAAACATAGTATATGGTAAAATTTTCCGTAAAGTATACAAATACATTTAAAAACAATGTTATATTATCAAAAAGTGATAAAAGAATACATTTTATAAAAATATTTTCCACAGGTATCAGCTAACTCTCATATAAATAGACCTACGCTTGTGCGTGGTGTCGGACTGTATAATTTCATAAATTCATGTCGAAAGTGACTAATTAAAAATAAAACTAACTTATATACTACTATTCTAAATCTATTCTACTTGGCAAGGTTCCCAGAATGCTGGCAGCATTACCACGTTGAATGGCAATGCTTACCTGCTGTGCAAAATAGAAACCAGCACTTTGAGAACGTGCCGCACTTAAGAGGGCCGCTGCGAGGTATTTATAAATTAATTTGGCTCCCGGTCCCCACGGCCCCAATGTTTCGACACCAAAAGGCACAAATACATAACCACTATCAAGGGTACTATATTTGCGCCTCTTGAGATTCTCCGCGGATTCAGCCGCCATGCCAGCCCTACCCTGTCGAAAGCAGAATTGAAAATATCTGGATATATTTTTAGCTTTAAGTTTAAGAATATGAAATTTCGTTAATATTGTACAGGCGCAAATCCGTCGCTACCCACGTGATTGGGTCAGTAACCTCAACAGCTTACGCCACACGGTTGAGCTCAAGTTTTGCCGTCGTCATTAACCAATTGTATAACCATTGATCTACAGCCGACTCCCGCGGAATTGAATTACAATTGCCAGTCACAGATTTGGTTATTTTTAACCTTTTATCTAGTGTTTTGCCTCCTATTTTGCTGACACATTTGTCATATTTTAGCAAAGATGAAAAAATTGTGTAGTATGCCTTTGCTAATCTTTGTAATTGCTTTATCTGCGTTAAAATATTATCCAGTATTTTAACACAGATCAATTGCTAAGTAGTTGAGTTGTTAAGAGGAAGTATCCTCACAAATTATACATTTATTTAGAATATTAGTAGGATCATCATCAGTCCGTATAGCGTGCACTGCAGCAGCTGCTGGACATGAGCCTCCGTCCAAAGGAGGGTTTTGCCATAGTCACCACGTTTGGCAGGCGGGTCGGTAACTGCAGTACTTTATTATATTACACAAGAATACGCTGCTGCCCATTCTTGGTATACAGTTGTTTTAGATCATGTTGTATAGTAATCGGGACCAACCGCTTAACGTGCTTAGACCCGGAACAAAATCATAGAATTTACACAATGATTTCTAGTCTAGCGTGGGGCTTGAACCCACGACCTCAGTGACTTATAACACAGCGCCACAATAAGTGTCTTCAGTATATTGGATAGAATGTAAGTATAACAGTTATGCTTCATTGTCTTGTTAGTTAATACCATTTTGCTATAAATTTAATTTAAAAACTTGTTCAAATAAAACTATATTTATTTCATGATTTTTATTGAATTCTCCTAGGGTCATACATGTTTATTTACATTTTATTTAACCGTATATTATAAAATGTTATTAACAGAACTACAAGGTACTTTAACAATTAAAAGAGGAAGTTACAATGAAATAAAATTGACCTAATTTGCATCTATTACATTTATTCATTTATAAATAAATGGTTTATCTATTCCTGCGTGGTTGTACTCCACGGTTAAACTTCGTTTAGCTATGTGCCTGGGAGTATTCAAGAATATTTGACTTCGCATATAGCGCTAACATTAATATACGCGTTCTCTCAACAGATTTGGTCCAATCCAATCCATAAGCGTATCTCAGTCTTGCTGGACACACGCCTCTCCAAATTTCCGTCATAACCCCCGGTCCCTCGCTTCCAAAGAAATATGGGTATCTTTCTTTCTATGATTCTTCAATAAGGCTTTATCAACTTTTTGAAAGAACAAGACCACCATGCTTGCGATGCTAAACCTTCGTAAATGAACAAATAAAAAGTCACTAGCTCTTGTTTGGATCGAGCAAATGGGAATGTGCTCTGAGGAGCTCAGTAGAAATCATCATCCCCTGGTGCTTCGTTATTTTTTAGTTGCTCGAGAGGCATCTTGACTGCAACTTGTAATGGCACGGGGCTGCATCATTCGTGATTCATGTAACATTCTAAAAAACCTTTCTGTGTCACAAATTATCTCTAACTAAGACATGATGGTTCCATTATCCTTAAGATCTGCCAAGTTGTTGAGTAAATACGTAGACCATCTATTGCGCTTAATTGCTACATCGCAACACAAGTGTTGGAGCGAAGTTATCTTTGTTGGATAGGTTATCCAGCAGCATATGCGTGATATGAATAAATTTCTTTACTTATACTATAAAGTAACACATATCGATACATTCAAACACAGATAAAATTTTTACATGCTCACAATTTTTGACTTTATAATATCATTAATATGTTAATTTACACGACGCTTCTTATATTAGCAAAGCTTTAGGCCCCGTCTTCGTATTTGCATCCTAAGGGGCGGCAGCGACGACGTGAGAATAGTTCGATAGCGCCATAAGAGCATAGCGCGCGTCAAACAATGATCGCGCACCGCTGACGTCTCATTGGAAGCAGAGTTCGAATCTGCGTCTTTACGGTTTTAGAAGGATTGTTTACGTAATTGAGCAAAAAATGCAAAAAATCACTATAACAATTCATTTAACATAGTTGATAACATACATCCGGTGCAATATTAAAATTAATATACAACATCATTTACAATGTGCTAATCTTTCCATTGAGCTAAACACGTACCACAATATATTTTTCTATAGTAATAAATAAAATAATTAGTAAAGTAATTGAATATTTTTTTATTTTTGCATATCGTGCCCGTTGCGGAGTGGCGATCTGGTTTGTGACCGGCTTTTGCAACACCCAATACTAGCAATTTTTTAGACGCAAAAACCTCCTGTATTTTAATGTTGTTGCGACTATATAAGCATGCCGTGTTGTGTCACAAACCTCGGCTCACCACGGCTAATCCTGCACTAAAAGCCCAGGCCATTTTACATACCACAGAACCATTAATAAAGTTATCTATCGGTACTTTACATCTTCTAACTACCCAGCAATTTTAGAACCTAACAGTCATATACTGAATGACGGCAAGACAGAATGAGTCTCTTTACCTGGAAGATGGGACGTTACGTGAGACGAGGAAACACAGTAATTCTGTTTTAGAATAGCTTCTTGTTATACGTTAGTTTTAATATAGTTTTAATTACATGTTATTACATCAAACTCGTAGTAGTACTGCTATCAAAACGGTTGTACCGATTTACAAAGTATTTTTATTGTTAGATAGCCAATAAAATCCTTGTGGTAATAAAAAAAGGTCCCGGCAGTATGCATCTTCTTTATCATCAACCCGATATATAGATATATATTCGATTTCAGAGTAATACGTTATTAATGATTTAGAGGAAAACAGCCTGTCTTTTAAATTGTGTTAAATTAAACTAAATTTCCAATTTAGGATACATAACAAGCGATAGATAACAGTCTATCTTGACTAGGTATATACATTGTTCGTGCACATTCAAAAAGATATTCCACATTTAATGCTTCCAATCTTCCGAATAAAGTTTTAACTACTTTTTACTTGACCTTATACAAAAAAGTTGGAATATCTACTGTTGAAAGTATGGAGATACTTCAAAAATATTAGTTTGATAAATTTTATAAGAATTTTCTAAAACATAATTTAATGCCTTCGACTAACGTTGTATAATATACGCAATAAAAATATATTACTCTTTATTGCGTTTTAGTTTTATTAGCTGGCAATTTTGAAGATCCATTTTGAGTTGGTTTCGGTTTGTGGATGATGTAGGAATTATAGTAAAAGGATCCAAAAAGATATATAAATTGCAGACTGTGAATACAAAGCAAAGTGTGGATCCATTTTGGATAGCTGCATCCGGGATTAAATAGTGGTATAAAGTTGTGGACGAAAATCATGGCAAATTGAACCTGAAAAACAAAAAAAAAAATCTTGAAGGATAATGGTTTTGTAAAACATAGTTGTGAATTTAGCATAGAAAAGTTACGGTGTATACTCGTACAATAAAGCTACAGAATCTCAATAAGATAACATGACGTATTGTTAATAACATAATACTTATAATTATATAATATTTTGACTCAAATCCAGAACATTTCAAGTTTGCATAAAATTAGCAAAAGATTAACAGGATTAACCTTTTTTTTTTGTAAATTAAATTAAATTGTTAAAAGTTTTATTGAAAATAACATACCAGCTGTAGGGAAGTGAGATATTTTTTCCACCATAGGTACTTTTGGTATTGAGGACCAAGTCCAGCTAAGAGATAATAAGTGTACATAATGATATGGATAAAACTATTTATCACACCAAGGAACGTTGCGTGGCCATCTGTAAAAAACAATGCAGGTTAAATCTATACCTTGATAATTAGAAAAAGGGTTTGGGTAAAAGTAGCTTGATCCTTTTTTATTCTGTTAAGTACGATGATGCTCCAAATGGCAACTGAACTAAAATATTAATATTAGAAGCGAAATCAATAATTACGTGTAAAGTACACGTTGAGTGAAATAAAATATTTTATAAAAACATTTGTTTGGGTGTAGTTTTATGGATTTTATATTATACCAGCTACCCGCGGATAAAACCGCGTAACTTCCGTTCCCGTAAGAACTTCATCATCAAAAATGGCCTACAGCCTTCCTAGATCCAAATAACACCAGTACTAGTCCATTTGATTAACTTATGTATCACTAGTTCGACATATCCAGATAAGCTTAAGGTAGGATTATTCAGACCGATACATAAACAAGGCAGCTACAATGAAAAAAATAATTACAAACCAATTACAATACTATCCTGCATTGATAAAATAATTGAAAAGTACCTCGGAAATATAATTAATGGTTTTTTAGTAAGTAACAGCATTATTCACAATAAACAATTCGGTTTTCAAAGAAATAAAAGTACATCGCAGCTGTTAACCTTCTTTACAGACGAAATAAATAAACAGCTAGATAAAAAATAATCATGTCCTAGTAGTAATGGTTGATTTTAGTAAAGCATTTGACACGCTAAATCATGATACACTATACCAAAAATTAGGACAGAGCGGTATACAGGGCCCGATGTTAAAACTGTTAAAAAGCTATCACATAAATAGATACAACGCTGTGGCCATAGCAAACGAACAAAGTGACATGATTCAAACACAACAAGGCACGGCGCAAGGATCGATACTATCAGTGACGGAGTTCTTGTTATATGTTAATGACATGTGCAACATATTTAGACATACTTCCGTATATCAGTTCGCTGACGACACCTGTATCATAGCAGCAGACAAGGACATAAACAGAGCTCAAAGTATGATGCAGGTGGATTTTAACCTATCGTGCAAATGGGCTCACGATCTCGGTTTAGCTATAAACTACAACAAAACTAAACTCATTTATATATACTCACCACTTAAAAAAACAAATAAAATACCAAAGATTGTGGCACACGAGCACCAATGCATGCATCTTAACAACAACAACACCTTATGTATATGCTCCAATCTTGACATGGTGACCTTGGACTAAAAATAGATGACAAATTTAATTGGGACCCACATGTCGACCAGGTATGTTGCAAACTTAGAGCTATTTTGTCAAAATTGTGCATTCTTAAAAATAAAATTCCATATAGGACGCTAAAACTACTGTATACGTCATTGGCGGATTCTGTGATAGGTTATGGACTGGCGAGTTACGGACGAAAATATAAATCATACCTTAGTTCAATACATAAACTGCAACTAAGACTACTTAAAACCATTGTTCCATTAAAAATAAAATATAAATATAAATAAAATTATCACAAATTGTTTCTCTACTGTAAAATACTGAGTATATTTGATAAAGTAGATTTAGCTGTTTTAACACATTATAGTAATCTCATACCTAAACTAAGCGAGACAGAAAAACCAGAGAATTTGCGCAATCTGTTATATCTTCCAATGTTTAATAAACCAAATTGTAATAACGAGTACGGGAAGAGGGTGTGGAAGCGTCTACTACCCGAAATATTAAATAAGTTACCAAAATCTCTTTTTGTTAGGATCTTAGACAAAAAAAAGGTCATATAACAAATGTACTTAAACGGCACTTCACAAACCAGTAATTTTAAGTATTCTTTTTAAAAAATGTACTAATTTTGCAACTCCTTAACTATAAAAAATCTTAGTTAAGCCAAGATTATACTTTGTTAAGTAAAATATAATGTATGCATGATTGTTGAAATAAACAGATTTTTATTACACTTCTCGCAAAAATTAAGGGAACAGAAAATTATTCCAAATTTTTGGGTGATTTTCAACAGGCTCTATTTCAGTGAAAAATGGTCGTACAGAAAATATTAAGCTCTTGAATCTTGAAAATTCTAGTTTTCAGATTTTTTGAGTAAAAAATTTTAAGAGCTCCGGTTCTCATGCAATCCTGAGATGAAGCAAGATTTTTTTTTTTTTACATTTTGTTTTTTATTATATGACCATGGTTTTTTTTTTAGCTTTGCCAATGCATGGGTCGCGTAGTCTGTTTATTCAGCTTCAAGATGCTTTTTTCAGGACCCCGATACGACCATTTCTCTCTGAGATATCGAATTTTGAATGCAAAAGGATCTTTTTTCATTCAACTACCGATATCTCTGTAACTACTGGTCGCACCGCAAATAGACAGCGAATTTCATTATCTGTAGAAAATTTCCTTTAAAAATATAGTCAAGACTTAGTGGAGAAAAAAATTTTGTCCACCTCTAACATTTCATTGAAAAAAGTAAAAAAACGACGAATGACTTTTTCCCCGTTTTTGGTTAATTGACTGTTTCTTCACTGATATGGGCGGGAAAGCTAACGTTGTGAAAGTGAAGTGAAATTCTACAGCCCAATGTACCCCAAAGAGCCTCTTAAATTTTTAAATCGATCAGTTCAACGGTTTCTTTGGACCAATCGACCAAAATTTTGAAAAAATTAAAGGAACAAGGTTTTGGTCCCTTAACTTGACGTAATCTCTTAAAAAAACAAAAAAACATTTTTTTCCTACAGTACACACACTGTCGTGTTTGTCGAAGACAACATTTGGAAAAAAAAACTTTTCTTTTTACAATTTTTTTACTGACAAAAAAAATTAGTTTTATTGGAGAATATTGCGATTGATGACTAATTTAACGCCGGCATTAGCGTAATCCAAAGTATACCATGCTTTTTTTTTAATTTTATTTTTAATTTTTTCATTCATTTTTTCCAAAAATTTTTTTTGCTTGCCCGCATTTGCATCCTTATGGCAAAAATAAGAAACTTATTCAGGAATATATTTTATTCCTCTATAATTTTATCTTACGTGCTGCACTTACGTGTTAATGTACGCATGGTTGAAACTTACGTTATTTTTAGTCTTTTAATGATGTATTTGTTATTTAAAGTATCAAAATAACAAAAATTACCAAAACTCCTATGTGTAGTCATGGCAAAGCGCCAATGTTCAGCAGTAGTAAATGCATCCACTCATGTATTATAATTTTTAAATGTTTGTGGTATAAGTGGCACTTACTTGGGAAGTATTTCAATGCTACCCACCCGGCTACGGGCATCCCTGTATGGTGAAAAATATGAAGGAACGTTATTTGGTTATCTTTTTTTCGTAGTACGAAGAATATGGTATCCAATAAATCAATTATTTTTACGACCGTGTACCACCATACAGCATTTATCATCTGAAAACAACAGAAAATAATTGTATTATATTACACCATCAAAATAGGACCAGAATTCTAAGGAATTGACAAAAGAAGGACAAGCACGATTAAGTCAGGTTACAAAAAATGGGCTATCATGAACTGTACCATAAAATGAACATAAGGAACTTCATTTACTCCCGCTAATTCTTGACAAAAGTAGATGAACGATGGACCGAAAACGGATATGCAGCAGGAACTTAGACTAATGACAGCAGTATTAACTGGCGTTTATTATAGGATATTATAAACTACAACTGCACCGGTGGCTCAGTGGTTTCGATAGTTGCCTCTGAGACCTGGTGTTCTGGGTTCGATTCCCACCCGGGACAATTATTTGTGTGAACCACAAATAGTTGTTCTGAGTCTGGGTGTACTTTGTGTCCGTGAAATGAATGTTTGTAAAGTCCCCCGCGACACAGGGATTTATTTCCCTAGTGCGGGAGTTGTCTTTTAAAAAAAAACTAAAACTGATTAAACACAAGACATGTTTATTTAATATTAGTGTCTGTATTATAAATAAGTGTTAAATTTGTCGGCGATCCAAATAATTGTAAATAAATTCATCACTAAAGAACAACTTCAAAGAAAAAGGTTTTTAAGGAGTAAAGTATTTTTTGCTTTCTTTGGGGTTCAGCCGCTGATGTCAATAGTATTTTTATATTACAGAAAAGAGCAGTTAGGGCTATTTACGGTTTAGGTAGTCGCGACTCCTTACGTACTCTGTTTAAAGAGATAAATATACTTACCGCTCCTTCTAAGTACATATACCAAAATATCATTTTTGTTAGAAAAAATATAGATCATTATAGTAAAAAAAGTGATATTCATAATGTTAACACAAGAAATAAACATAAAATTGCCATACCCGGTTTTAGAGTAAGTAGAACCAATAAATCATTTATGGGAAATGGTATTAGGTTTTATAACAAACCCTAGTCGTGTTACTGATTTGCCTGATACAACTTTTAAAGCATATATTAAACGTGTCCTTGTATCTAAAGGTTACTATAGCGTTAAGGACTATATTGAGGATAAAGATGTTTGGTCTCATGAACCATCCTGCGTAACACTTCCTAGAGACCCTGTATCTAAGTAAAATAGTAAGCATAATAGTATGATGTTCTGTGAACTATCTGTAATCGGCCTAATGAGTTACATTAATAGACCGCTAGTT
Organism: Nycteola revayana; assembly: GCA_947037095.2. Taxonomy (NCBI): domain Eukaryota; kingdom Metazoa; phylum Arthropoda; class Insecta; order Lepidoptera; family Nolidae; genus Nycteola; species Nycteola revayana. Next base: position 14,511,496 of record OX344840.2, read on the forward strand.
CTGTCTCAAATTAGCTTCTTTTATTAGTATAAAAACATTAATAGATAATCAAACATTATAAAGACAACCGTTCGGGAAAATAATGTGTATGCCAAATAAATAATAAAAGTAACTGGACCAAAACCTACGCTGTGCCCATTTGAGGATGTTTCGCCGGACCGTCTCATATGGGTCGTGTTAAAACCGGCAGTAGAATAACCCACTGAGTTTGTTTCGCCGGATCTTCTCAGTTGGGGCGTATTGGATCCGGTGGTAGCATTAAAGCGCGTCCGTCGTTATATACTCATGGTCCGCCCAAATAATGACAATTGTTCTAAATATAATTTAATATAGACAGAACAAGCTATTGGACACAATATAGTAAAATAATAAAGTTAAGACTAAAATGATTAAAAACAATAACTAAAATACCTGCTTAATATGCTCATTTAAAAATGTTAAAATTATACATAGATTAATAATAAATTATTGTTTTGACTATTTGCAAGTGCCTGTAAATAAAAATGATTTTTATTTATTTATTTTATTTTATGTATTTGTAGCATCAATGGATGTGGAAAAAATTACGAATTACTCATGTCTAAAGAAACTTTATAAAACAAAATTCATAGAGATGAAACAGTTAACTTTTTTATATAAAAATCGAAACAGTATCAAAAAAATCTAAATTCCACTCTACTCCTCTCTTGAATGGAAGTTATTAAGTGTGCCTGCATAAATTGAATTCTTGCAACCTGGCTCATGTACCTATACAATTTTAACAATAATACTTGTGTCATTCTGCAAAGTTAGTTTCTTCTCTAGTGCAGTTCATCTATTGATACCATTGTATATAATACTAGCTGCGCCCCGTAGTTTGCCCCGCCGCGTGATGTTTTGTAGACTATATGTTTATCCAGCGTATAACCTATCCCGGTGCAAAATTTAAACCAATTCCGTTCAGTAGTTTTGGCGTGAAAGATTAACAAACATCTATCCATCCATCCATACTTACAAATCATCCTTACTTACGCGTTTATAATATGAAGTAGGATTTATGGTATATAATATTTATATGTTAGATATCATTATATACTTACTCTCCAAGATATGGGATTTTCCGTTTCGTCTACTGGTTGGCAAGTCCAACTGTATCCATTGATCCACCCTGATAATAGTCCCTGAAGCCATAGTAAAATCAATCAGTAACATTAAAATACTTTCAAATTTAAAAGTCTAATACTTTTTACATGTTTGTCTATTACGTAACATTGAGTTCACCAATTGTGTTAGTTTATTTATTCAAATATATTCACTTGCGTCTACCTGAAAATATATACGTTATAAAGTCCTACTTAAATATTTATTTATTGCCACGTGGAGTTATTACGTTTTCTAAAATTCTTTTATTTCTTTTTAAAACGTCAAAAAGACCAACTAACACAGCTTTTAAGTTAAGTTTGCCGTCATATGTAATTTAATTTAGAGAAATGAGAAAAACTTCTAAAGCATCCAAAATGACATACCATTCATTATAATTTTGAATTGTTAATCATAGATAAGATAATCAAATCAAATGAGCTAATCGGATAATCACAAATTGTATGTAAGTAAATAAAATATTAAGACACTTACCTCATAAAATATGTAAATACAGATGGCAATTTGAAATAAGTTATAGTAAAAAATAGTGTTTTTTAACTGAAATGGTTCCCTTTCTTTCATTATATGGGGACCCAAATGTTTTGAGAAATAGTAATATGCTGGCATACAGATAAGTATAAATATATGGGACGGAAACCAGTCTTTTGTCCTTTCATCTGAAAACGAAACAATTTTTTTAATTGTCTGCGGGAACGTGACTTAATGCCCGAGGGAGGTATCTTCAAAAATTCCTTACACGTTTTGCCTCAAAGACGCAAGAAGAGGGCAACTGCTTTATTTTGTATGAAGTATAGTTTATAATTCTGTTCAGAACTTATAAAACACAAACCAACAATATCAAACTAACAGAAATGCAAACAACAAAAAAACTTTGGCCCTAGAAAGTGGAATATACATGCAAATTATATGTTAATATTCAATACAGAATACAAATGTTTGGTATAATTTTTATACAAGATTTAACACGGTAGCTGTGATTATGTTTCCAAAATAAAGGAACAATAACACTACCTTGGGGTAGTCCATATTTAGTGTAAAGTTTTTATACATTAATATTTAGTTTGTTATTTATTTTTATATGCTTATCAATAATTAGTCATTGTTAAACTGTAAGGATTATTTTTTATTTCACAGGCGCTACCTTATACTAAGTTACATTGAAAATTTTAATCACAAATTAAATCAAACGTCATTGAGATGCTTGTGTGACCTATGTGTGTAACCGTTTAAATGACCACTTCTTGTTTTATTACTTTGAGAACAAAAGTAGATTTTTTTTTCAGCACTGGCTATCTTTAACAGCTGCCTATCTGAGAGGACACAGTGTGTGAAGATAGGCGCTTACGTCAGTGACAAACACTTACTATCTTTCGGAGTCCCCCAGGGCTCAATTTTGGGGCCTACCCTCTTTCTTATATATGTTAACAGCCTATATAATATATCCATCCCATACTCTAACATATATACCTACGCAGACGATACCGCTTTGCTCGTGTATGGGTTGAACTGGAGAGAAGTTCAAGAGAGAGCGGAGTTTGCAATGGGTATCGTAATGTCCTGGTTAAGAGCCAATATTCTTAGTCTTAATATTGACAAAACGAAATATATCCCGTTTTCAATAAAATCCTGTACGCAGCCGGATGACGCATTTATTATGAGGACCCACACTTGCAATGAGCAAGTTGATCAATGCCTCTCCCCTCCTCTAGTCAGAACAACACATATCAGGTACCTTGGTATTATAATAGATAACCTGATGTCCTGGAAGGAGCAAATTGATAGAACTGCTGGCAGAGTGAGAAAGCTCATAGCGATTTTCAAAAGTCTGCGCCATAGTGCAATAATAAGTACACTTCGGATGGTCTATTTCTCACTCTGTCAGTCAGTACTAACTTTTGGTATTACGTCTTGGGGGGGTGCTCCAAAAAGCTATTTTATCAGGCTGGAAAGGGCGCAACGAGCTGTTCTCAAAGTTATGACATTTAAACATTTCCGGTATGGCACCATAGCATTGTGTCAAGACTGCAAAGCCATGACTGTGAGACAGCTGTTTGTACTAAACACCATCCTGCGCAGGCATGGTTCTCTGGAGAACAATGCTGGTCATCTGGCAAAAAGGAGATGTAAATATGTTTGTCACATAGTAAGTTATAGAACAAAACTGGCAGAAAGACATTTTCGGGTATTAGGTGGTCGAATTTATAATGCAGTTAACAAACAATGCGATATTTATGGTTTAAATAATTTCAATTGCAAAAAGACAATTAGTCAATGGCTTGCTTCTCGTACATACGAGGAAATAGAAAAGTTACTGGGAAAGTTTTACTAACTGTTACTGGTTTTTAGACCACTCACATATACACCACACAAACATAAAGACGTAAGCACGACACAAACACACAACACTTACACAAATCACATACACTCAACACATACAGAAGACACATTCAATTAGCAACTACGAACCAAAATACTAGTGAGAGGCTATAACTGTTTACTCTTATTTTTATTAATCTTTAAGCTTAAGTTTATTTATTTTTAACTGTTTGTTTTTCTATATTTCTATTAACTTTGTTTTGTTTATGCTCAACAATGGATCCAAATGTAACTCCGTACTGGTTTATGTAAGGTGAATAAATATATTAATAGAGAGATTAAACTTGTGTTATGGGTGCCATGGCACCCATAACACAAGTTTAATCTTAGCTTGGTGTCAGTGGTACAATCAGAGATTTATGCAATTTAAAAAACCTTACTTTTTAGGGTTCCGTATTTACTACTGTGTCAATTGCAATTTTTTGGAAATAAAGTTTTATTATTATTATTATTATTTTATCGTAGAATCTTTGTTCGAGTAAAAAAAAATGTTACTTTGACCCACTTTATTACTAACCACTGTATGTATTTTTAAGATAAAAAGTAGCTAGTGTTATCACACCTATTTTCGTGCCATTTGCAAGTGAGCGAGTTAAGATGCATTCATATGAACTTTATACTAATAAAGATTAATTTTGAGGGTACATTAAAATATAACAATAAAAATTGGCTACTCATCAAAAAAGACTACGATGAAATTTTAAAAATTTGTTTTACATGCTGATCGGAGTCAAATATTGATACACACATTATCATACAATACAGTTTTGTTTGTTAATTACAAAAAGTTTATTCATAATTATTATAAGGTTATGCTATTTGCCTCTTAAATACATATTTCTTGTTGTTTAGTACCAAAATATTTTTATCGTCTGCACCAGTGGCTAAAGGTCACACTATCTCAGTACCGCAACGGCACAGCTGCAGCACGGATTCACCTCGAATTCAGGATACGGCTAGCTGCCAACCCACTAACTACGCGTTCCTACAAGCAGAACTCATTTATGATCAGAGCTCTCCGTACGTACAATACAGCGTGCCAGACATTTGACATTGACCCTTTTAACATGCGTGCATCTAAATAAATAAAACATTATGTGTAATGATTTTTTGTGTAAACCTAGCTATGTACTTTACAATAATGTGTGTACTGAATAACTATGCGTAACAGTGAAAACTTGTTATTGGCCTTAATATCATCCTATATCATCATCTTATATTGTTGTTTATGTAGCTGTAAGTCTTCTAGATTAAAAAATAAAACGCGTCGTCCGCGAAGTGCAAGCTCGTAGTCCACGCGCTAGCCACGAGGTGCAAGCTTGCTCCGCGAGTCACCGCGAACACAATTTTCATATAGAATTTGGGATTGAACACGCTTATGATTGGAGCTGGCGATTCGGAGTCGGAGCGCAGAATACGTGCTATAAGGACGTGGAACACTCGCTTAAAACACGCAGATGGCGTGCTGTAAGGACGTGGTCCACCCGTTTGAAGGCATGCTTTAAGTACGCGGTCTACTCTCTTGAAGCGCCGACTACGAGCCGAGCTGGACGATTATTCCCGATGTCCACCACTTGTCTGGCCACCACTGGGGGACAGCGAGACAACTTTAAAACATTATTCTCGCTGTCCACCACTGGGGGACAGCGTCACAACTTTGTAAATTATTTTCATTCGCCACCACTGGTGGACAGCGACACGGATTTTTTAACATTCCCTATGGCCGCCGTTGGGGGACAATGGCACAACTCTTTTGATCCGATTCCCACTGGCCATCAATTTAAATTGTTTAATCTAGAGACCGGTAAAGGATAGCTTTATATACTTACGGATTTGATTTTAGCAGGGCTAAGGGTAAGACTAATTTAAATATTTATAAATTATATGGTAGGTAAATAATAGTCATATTCTTGAATCAACTTTTATTAAATGTTTCACTCAAGTATTAAAAAATGATCCTACTACTTAGTATTATATATATTATTATTACTTAGTATTATATATATTGTATTTTGTTTAACTATGTAGTGTTTAAGACTTTTGAGTAGTACCTACATTATGTTTAATTCAAGAAACCCAAATGGGTCTTGTAAAGGCCAATTTTTAGATATTGTGATAAATTATTATTGCCTTTTTGTTTAACTACATATGTGATTTTTAAAACTGTTGATTAGTACATATCTGTAGGCCAATTTTTAGATATTGTGATAAATTATTATTGCCTTTTTGTTTAACTACATATGTGATTTTTAAAACTGCTGATTAGTACATATCTGTAGGCAAATTTCTAGATATTGTGATAAATTATTATTGTCTTTTTGTTTAACTACATATGTGATTTTTAAAACTGTTGATTAATTTATAATATTTAATTTTTATTCCTCCGTGAGGAATAGGATAATAAAACTGTGATTATGATTGTAATGTTCTAGTCGATTTTAAAAATTGTAGCATGTCAACCAGCTGTGGAAATTAAGTCGGTTAATTACCCACTTCAATAAAAAATAACCAATCAAAGCTATATTATATAATACTAAGTAGTAGGATCATTTTTTAATAGTTGAGTGAAACATTTAATAAAAGTTGATTCAAGAATATGACTATTATTTACCTACCATATAATTTATAAATATTTAAATTAGTCTTACCCTTAGCCCTGCTAAAAATCAAATCCGTAAGTATATTAATTCCTTTACCAGTCTCTAGATTAAACAATTTAAATTGATGGCCGGTGGGAATCGGATCAAAAGAGTTGTGCCATTGTCCCCCAATGGCGGCCATAGGGAATGTTAAAAAATCCGTGTCGCTGTCCACCAGTGGTGACGAATGGAAATAATTTACAAAGTTGTGACGCTGTCCCCCAGTGGTGGACAGAGAGAATAATGTTTTAAAGTTGTCTCGCTGTCCCCCAGTGGTGGCCAGACAAGTGGTGGACATCGGGAATAATCGCGAGCTGGATAGTAGCTGCAAGCGCGCTGACAGCCCTCGGTTGGCCAATTTCGTATTTATTTATGTTATAACATGTATTATATGACTCATGATTTAATGGTCTTAATAGAATGACAAGGTAATTGCTAGAATGGTGCTGTTGCGGTGCCGGAATAGTCTGCTATAACCTTTAGTGGGTTCGATTCCTACCCGGGACAATCATTTGTGTAAACCACGGATAATTATTGTTTAGAGTCTGGGTGTAGGTACTTTGTGTTCATGAATTTAGTGTTTGTAAAGTCCCTCGCGACGCTTGCCGCGAGTCAAGAAAAAAGGTAAGACAAATTGTTAAATGATAGCCAATCTGCCTGAATATATATTTCTTCTATAGTCTTATTTCATTTATTTTTTCTGACTTGGCAAATTTCCCATATCAACTGATATTAAGACTAGCCACCCTTACCCTACCAGCCCTTTCGCGTTTGTCCCCATTTTACAGATAAAACATATCTCTTGTTCTTTAGAAATGTCAGTCTTTGATGTTTCAATCGGTAGGTATTGAATACGATGAAATCAAATCACCTGGTCCGTCAAAAACAGTGAAGCAATGTAGATTGACCTACATTTTAAAATAGTGAGTCGGATGTGGATTGGCCCTACAGACTGGGGATAACACGATTAAAAAACGCGCCGCTTAGTCTACTTCATGGTGGTATGGAAATGAGTATTTCTGCCGAAACGTGTGCTGAACTACACTATTCGCCGAAACTATTGATTTTTTGAAAAAAAGGTTGTACATTACATACATTATATGAAATTTTCTCTAGTTTTAGTAGTTGCTAAAATTAAATGCTGTTATCCAAAAACTCTTATTGGCGAAATTTTTCCAATATAACGACGCGAGCAGCAAAGATACGAGGTGACAAAGTTGAAATTCTGAAAGAGCACGTTGAAGTCTACAAAATTGCCTATTTTCAAAACTCCCGGAAAATTTTCAAAGGAAAATTACCAAATGACTGTAGGCTGTAATTACCTACTATTATTACACAAACTTCTTTACAAATACACACTAAAATTTAATTTACCAGCTAGCCTGTTTCTTTACCGATACCGATGTTGATATAAGTATAAGTAGGTAAAACATAAACACAAACGAACATCAGTATCAGTAAATACAAAGAAAACGTGCCTAAATTCCTGACAAATGAGGGAATAGGGGTTTTTATTCAAAAAAGTTACATTAACATGCACAATACAAGTACTATTAATGCCACTCTCACCTTACAATATACCGGTATTATGACCAGCAAAGCGTCTATAAAAAGACGACTTAAAAAAATTATGCATTTTTATATGCGTGCGGGATTCCGCGCGCGTAATTTATTAAATAGTACTTTTTAAGTGAACATTTTATTTGAAGCGGCGGTAGCCTGCTTCGGACGTTCAATCATTGGGTTGTCGCTTCGATCCCTTCCCATTGCACTACCCACATGAAACCACTCGTCATAAACATTTTAGCTTAGTACGTGGGGTTAACAAAAATACCTACTAATAGTGTGAAAAACTGTGCTAGTCAATTTTTTTTTAAACTTGCTATCGATCATTTCATCTGGGACTGTACTAAAAAGTTTTTCAAGCATTATAATCCAGGAGCACTTTAGTTAAAACATAATTATACATTTATTAAGTCTGGAGCACTGCTCGCCTATATGCCCGATGAACTAGCAAAAGCCTCAGCTAAGTACATATGTCAGTGTGGAGGAAAACTATAAATTAAAAAAATCTTACCGCATGCATCATAAAATATATAGTTATAACTGTCTATTATATTATTGAAAATAACCGCCATTTTGTTATTTCAATTATTATCACTATGTCAACTTTTGAAACTTAAAATTAAATAACACATTGGTATTTTAACTCAGCATATAGAGTGACCTGCGTGAACCACTGTCTTTCTATTGAACTGAACAAGCAAACCATTGCACATAATTTTATTATAATGTTAAAGTCATTACAATGTGAGTCTGGAATTTCATTAAACATGACTTGCTTAAACATAAGGTACGTATATAATTAGGTTAATAATTAATCCACTGTAGGTTTTAATTTTCATTTGTATTACACTGACACTTCGTGGTTTAGGTTTTGGCACGTTTATGTCTTCTTAAGTTGTTTTATTATCATTAAATTTTATTATTATTTTATTTCTATATTTTTCATGACAGCTAAGAATCGTACCGCCACTTAAGATCAATAGCCATAATATCAGCAGTTAAAACATCAATACCGTAAGACCAACGATTCAAAATCTCAACACTTCAGAATGTCAGCAGCTTAGTAAGTGAACAGTTCACCATACCTACCAAGGTTTAAAATCCACCAATTATACAGAATATAGCTCCAATCCTAGCAGCCATCTTCAATGGCTGTACAATTGACGGAGTCTTTCCTGATTTAATGAAGATAAATAAGGGAGTTCCCATTTATCAAATCAGGCTGTGCAAACAATGCTACAAATTAAAAATTTTACTTAATGTTGGTAATATAGATATTGTCTATATTACCAACTTTAAGAAAAAAAATAGAAAAAAAATATGCTTAACCAAATGTTGTCGCACTTCAATAAGAATGGGATACTACATGATAGACTATCTGGATTTACTAAGGGCCGTTCTACGCAAGATACAGGAAGCACTCTAATCAAGGCCATACTAGAGGCTTGGGAGGGATCACAAGATGCTCTGGGAATATTTTGTGATCTTTCCAAGGCATTTAATTGTGCAGACCACAGAACGCTCGCTGTAAAGTATACGGAATTTATGGTAGGTACATCCTTGGACCTTGTAGTATCCTATTTATCTGGTCGCGAACAAGTAGTAGCCATAGACGGAATAACTTCGGAAGCTTCCCCCTTCTAAATGATGGTACACCAGGTTCAATGCTAGGCCCGTTTTTGTTTTTAATATTTATAAATGACCTCCCATAATTAATAAAATATCAACTATCGTTCTTTTTTCTGCTGTGTAACTTCATCCTTGATATTTAAAGTAAATAGTAAATGTAAAGACTTTACTGAACACACAAATACACTAAGCCTAATATCAAATTGGTTCTCACCTTGTGTTAAATGCAGGGATAATTTGCACTAACAAATGCAAATAATGTCACACCTACTATTTCATTGAATAATGAAACGAAATCGTGAATCTAAGTTATAGCTGGGTCCTCACATTAAGAAATTATCGGTTAGATTAAGTTCTGTTTCCTATGCCGTACGGAAAATAAAACAATTGTCGGATGAAGCTACGGCTCGGTTAGTATACTTTGCTTACTTTCATAGCATCATGTCTTATGGCATTTTGCTCTAGGGGTCAGCTGCTGATATTAATACTATCTTCTTTCAACAAAAGAGTGCGGCCAGAGCTATTTATGGAATAGGTAGCCGCTATTCTTTGCGAACCTTATTTAAAGATATAAACATATTAACTGTGCCATCTGAGTATATCTACCAGAATATCTTATATGTTCGAAAAAACACAGATACATTTAGTAAGAAAAGTGACTTTCACAATATAAATACTAGGAATAAGGACAAACTAACTATGCCGTGCTTTAGGGTAAGCAAAGTTAGTAAGTCATTGATGGGAAATCGCATTCGATTTTATAACAAGGTTCCTTCAATTATATTACTGACATACCAGATACATTATTTAAAAAAACATATGAAACTAATCCTAATGACTAGAGGCTATTATAGTATTGAAGAGTATGTAGATGACAAAGATGTATGGCAAGTTATACCTCCTTGCACTAGATCGGATACCCAATAGCTGATGAAGCATGGAAAGACCATGATAATGTATTCTGTGTATATCTGTTATAAAAAAAATAATACTAATCCATACATATCATGCTCTGTCTTAAAATAAATTATTTAATCTGTTTTTTATGAAAACGTTAATAAAATTCGTATGATGACACCCGATTGGAAAATTGTGAATGCCAACTAAATAATAAAAGTAACTTGACCAAAACATCTTGGACATGCCCATCGGAGTATGTTTCGCCTGATCGTCTCGATGAGGCCGCGCTGAAACCGGCAGTAGAATAACCCCACTGAGTTTGATTCGCCGGGTCTTCTCAATTGGGGCATATTGGATCCGGTGGTAGCAGTAAAGCGCGTTCGTCCAGATACTTATGGTCCGTCTAAATAATAACATATTAAAGGGACAGAATTTAGACTATTTAATCATATTATTATATATAAAATAATATAGTATCTTAACAACTGACAGCTTTTAGGCTAAAGCTATAAGAACTATTATAATGGGTAGCAATAATAAAATAAACTTAATTAATTAACAGTAAATAGATAAGCCAAAATATGTTTTGACTATTTACAAATACCTGTAATAGGTTTACGTGACTAAAAACTTTTTTTATTTTATTGTGTGCGTTTCATAATGTAAATATGTTGGGTTATTTATTTTATGTCTTGATATTATTATATTTTCATTAATTTTTAAGGTTTATAAATATGGACCTTACGCGGGCATCGGAAAGTCCACATTTAAGTAAACCTTGTGTCTCGAGAAGGAGAATTTTGAAGGTTTGTATGATTTCAACCGAAGTAGGGTAGGATGTTTGTATAAAAAAAAAGTCCACCTAGAGGAAATGACAGTGACGTAATTCTAATTTAAAACTTACATTTGTATTGTTTTATTTTTATATAACACAATTTTTTTGTAAGCCACGGGCCTCAATTTGAATATTAAAAGTAAAAATAAAATTAAACTTTTAACGTATGGGAAAACATGACGTCACGCGATGCTTGGAATCATTAAATTTAATGTAACATGACTTGCCGAAATGTTGTTTACCAGAAATATTTAAGTAGTTCGTTGAGTAAAACAATAACTTGCTTGTATTGGTCACATGCTTATGAGCAAAATATAATCATCAGCCCGTCTAAAATCCAATGCTGAACATGGGCCTCCTCCCGAGGGAGGGTATTGCCATAGTCACCACGCTTGGCAGGCGGGTTGGTGGCCGCAGTATTATGTTGTAACACATTAGGAAACGCTGCTGCCCGTTCCTTGATATCCAATTATTATAGATAATGTTATAACAATCAGGACAAACGGCTTAACGTGCTTTCCGAGGTACAGAGGGTAGTCCCTCAACCAATCAGACCCGGAAAGAAATCTTAGAATTTACATTTCTTGTCCGGTGTGGGGATCGAACCCTCCGACCTCCGAGATTTAAAGCGAGCCTGTAACCGCTACGCTACAGAGGTTAAATATGAGTATTTCTAATTGTGCCTATTTTCTTATTATACCTACTTTATGATATTAATAAATGTTATGAAATAAACTAATCCAAACAATAAATCTATTAATATTATCACATTCCGTGAAATATACCAAATTTGCTTGCATTTAACACAGTTTGTAAGGAAATTCAATGTTAGTATTGTTAGGCCAAATATCTTTATGTCTGATTTATAATGGCATATGCATACGATGATGACATAATTACTTTTCGCATAATTTCGATCAGTGTTGTATTTATTATAGGCGTATATCGTTTTAGTATATTATTATATGTTACGGCTAATAGCCGAAGTGCGGCTACACCTAGTTTTAGCCGGCTACAACTAGGTGCAGCCGACAACTTGCGGTTAAACTTAGGTCAACCTTAATAAGTTCCTATAAGTTCCTCTAAGTTAACTCTAAATTAAACAATACCTGTGCAAGGGACAAAAAGGTGTTGGGGTGGTTAAAAAAAATATAACCTAAACCTAAACCAATGGAGTCGAAAAGGGACTTATAAACGCATGTGGCCGACTGCACCTAGTTGTAGCCGGCAAAAACTAGGTGTAGCCGCACTTCGGCTATTAGCCGTAACATATATTTATTGAATATATTATAAAGCTGAAGATTTCGTTTGTATGCTTGACGCGCTTCTCTCAGCAACTACTGGTCCGATTAGATTTTTTTTTCAATGTTAGATAGCCCATTTAACAACGAAGCTGTAGGCTTATTCCATTATGAAGTTCCTTACGGTATTTACGCGGGTACCACGCGTAGGAACCTAATAAATGTCCACGGTTACAAATGTCGATTCTTTCATCAAAATGTGGATTGTGTAAAGTTTGTTTTATTCTGTAATGGGTGGGTAAAAGGCGACTAAGGGACATGTAGCTGATGGATGGGCAGCATCATCTATTAGCTCAAGGTTTACATTTTACTGCGATCACCAATCCGACTACTAAACAATTTCTTACTGAGAAAACTACTGGAGCGTGTGGTAATGGATAAGGAAGATGCTAGGGCATTAAAGGAATCATCGAACAATGAAACAGAAGATAATTTAGAGATCGATGATGCAGCAATAGATGCTTAAGATGAAGTGTCCGATCATAAGAATATATCATTGCTTGTTGTGCATGACAGTGTATACAGTCACAAATACCTCTGACCACATCTGAATAAGGCTCATGTAATAATAATAATTTAGGTATCTTGACCAAAGAGATATTGAAAGTTGAGCCCGTCATGTTTAGACTACGAGCAAAAGTAGTACTTCGAGTAGAGCTGAAATTAATCTTGTGTGTTATGTCAGAGGATCTACTAGAGGTCTAAGGACGGGGATTCAATGCCGAAATGCCCTGTATATATGGAACTGATAGAACCACTATGTAATATGCCGAGACACATGTAGGACAAGATAAAAAAGAGTTGAGAGTTGTCCACTGAAGAAGGTCAAGGTTCATGTGAAGGTCAGACATCATCACCTAACAATAATTTTCAGCCAATCTAGGCAGAAAATAGAAAGAAAAAGATTTGTGACCTATGTCCATACTAAAAAAGCTCTAAATGCAATACCGCAACTTATGGTGAGCATAAAACTGATTTTTATGTAATTGTACACAAAAATCAGTTTTGTAAACACAAAAATAAAAAATGTAAGTAGGTGACATTGGTACCTACTTCAATTGTTTTTTGTGTTTTACAAAGTATAAGACTACTAACTACTTTTGTTAGATTAAGTCTTATACAGTGTAATTTCGATAAGTACAAGTGTATGTTAATACTTAAGCGCTGAATAAATTTCATTAATAAGAAATCTACAGTGATCTCAAAAAGTCTAGTATTTTAGATGTATTAAATAAATTTGCTATAAAATGAATATTTTCTTAGCACACTACAAATATTTGGTTTTATTTTACTAAAATAACAAACACTTTACTTAATGTACTATTAAAACTTCGGAAAATATACAAAATTTTATACAATTATAAGCCGCCAAAAATTGTTCGTCGAATCGACGAATAGTTAGGTTAAAAGGGGTATATACGAAAATTAGGTGTCTAGGGTCAATGACATTACTGTTGAAATGTAAACTAATTAATTAGTCCAGATTTTTTCTTTGTATCTTTTTATCATTGTATTTGACTTATAATAAGTACGATCGATTTGATACATTATCAATAAACGTTTTCATTTCAATATTATAAATGCGAATGTAAGTTTGTTAGTTAAGCTTTCACGCGAAATTTTGTTAACCAATCATCATGAAATGTATTAGAAGTTACATAGGATAAACGACAAAAGAAGTAAGATTTAAATGGGTGCCAAGTTCAATGGCCAGCCCTGAAATTGAAGCCCTAAAACATAAAAAATCTATTCTTCTTATAACTTAGAATAATATATTGTACCCTAAGATCTGACTTGGCTAGTTCTCATATACGAATTATTATGTTCGATGGCTTGTTTCTACCAGCAGACCAAATTTTAGGAATAATAAAATAAGAACCGACATGTAACAGGTTTAGAACTTGAGAAGCAATAATATCGCCAGTTCTGTTGAACTTGGCTTGACACGCTACCGCGTGTCTAGATACTTTCTATTAAGCCCCCGCGGCTTCGCTCGCAATATTTTTTTTTTCTTTTTTTAAAATTAGTAATATTATAAACGCGAAAGTTTGCAGTAATGTATAGATGTATGTTTGTTACTCTTTCACGTAAAAACTACTCAATGGAATAGCTGAAAGTTTGCACGGGGCTAGTTAATAAGCTTGATTAACACAACAACGGCTCACTGACGCAGAGTAACGTTCATTTTACTTTTTGAGTTTTGGAATCAACTAATATAAACTAATAATAGGTCTTTACGTATGAAATTAACGTTTCGTATGAAAAAAATTAAACGAATTTTTTTCATGTAGGTATTTTTTATTTGTTTTAATCGAAATAATCACCCATGCAATTAATGCATCTCTGCCAACGCAGTGGCAGTTTATTGATGCTCTTCTTAAAGAAATCAGCTGGCTGGGAGGCAACAAATTCTTCAAAGGCATTTTGTACTGTCTCTCGGGTATTGAATTTTTTTCCCGCCAAGAAGTTATCCAAATTCTGGAAAAAGTAGTAGTCTATAGGCGCAAGGTCTGGTGAGTAGGGCGGATGACGGATAGCTTCCAACCCCAGTTCTTGCAACTTGGAGACCGTCTGCTGTGCAGTATGAGTTTGCGCGTGGTGGTGCAGGGGCAACGGAGACGAGCGATTGACCAATGCTGGTTGGAGATGTGCCAGCTTCTCCATCATTGTGTTAAGTTCTTCACAGTACACATCTGCAGTAATGTTCACCCCGTTGGGTAAGAAGCTGTGATGATTCACCACCAAACAGTGACCATCACTTTTCTAGGGGTAAGTTTTCGTTTAGGGCATTGTTTAGGTGCTGAACCAGGATCCAACAAACTTGCTGAGCGCTTGCGGTTATCAAACAGAATCCATTTTTCATCGCAGGTAACAATGCGGTTCAAAATTCCTTCATTTGTGTGTCTGTTAAGCAGTGCAAGGCACGTCTCGACGTGTACTTCGCGCTGGCGATCATTGAGTTCGTGGGGCACCCATTTGTCAAGCATTTTTACCTTGCCAATTTGACGCAAATGGACCAATGTTGTTATGACGCTAACGTCGAAAGCTGCTGCTAATTCAGCCGTAGATTGTGTATCATCAGCTTCCACAATCGTCATTGTCGACCAAAGTCTTCGGACGACCGTGAGGTTAATTTATCAAGTCGAAATTTCCAGAACGGAAGTGAGCAAACCAATAACAGGTGGTGCGTTGGTTTGTAGTGGTAGCTCCGTAAACGTCGTTGATGTTGCGTGCCGCTTGTGCAGCGTTGCTGCCATGACGGTACTTATATTCCATAATTACTCGAGTTTTTAACGTATCCGTGATGACGAAAAAGATTGAAATGCGATGAAAATGTAACACTAATCAATAAACAAATGACTACTTTTGGAAAAAAAACATGTTTTTAAATTAAAATTAATTTGAAATTAGAATTCTTAGCTAAACAAAAATTATTTTGATTTGAAATGGCCAGTACTGCAGAACGGCAATTTCATAAGTAAATACCTAATATTTAAGCGCTATTTTAATAGCGCTAATAGACAACCACACCTGGATAGACACAATAATTTATATAATATTACATATGTTTATTTCAATTGTTGAAGTATTGTAAGAAATACGTATAAGTAATTTTAGACCTCAGAAGCATAAGGACGTATGTAATATCATAGTTCGGAAGCATTTGGTCGTAAGTGCCAGTTTAAGATAAAGGCACATACGAACAATGTTTCTGATGTACAATGGCACATCCGACCCTATGCTTCTGAGCTCTAGAAGTATTAATGGTTAATTACACCTGTTATATTAAACAAAGTATACAATATAGGAGCATGAGCAAACAAATTCATATTTATACATCTTGTCTATGTAACTAAATCTTTCAGGCTAATTATTTATGAATATGACCGTCATTGTTATTAGGTAAGTTACGAAATTTTAGTTTAATGAACTACACACTTATAGATTTGTTTTTCTTTCTTACGTTTTAAATGAAAAATATCTTGTTTAACTCGGCACCAACTTTTGAATTAGTTTGTGCAAGAATTTTTGTTCGAGAACTCCGAGAATAATAGAAATTCAGTCAAGAACTATTGTAGGTTATGTCCATGGTAATTGCAATTCAATTGGAATTAAAAGGGCAATAATATTGCATTAGTATTTTCCTTACCTTACCTTACCTTACCTTAATTCAGAATGCAATATCTTGTAAAAGGTAGGTAATCCCAGTGGTTATAAATAGGTACTCTTTGGTAGACCTTAACTAAGTTTGCCTCCTTCTGTAGACAAATAATGTGACAGAAGCAGGCCGTGGAGCGGGAGAAGGAAGAAGATCCCTCCGCCCAAACGATCCGCAGACGGCGTGTTGGCCGTCGGCGGCGGGCCGAAACCCGCCGCCTCCCGCCGCCTACCACCCTAGGCTCGGCCTCGGTCTGTGGGGCACATGGGCCCCTCTCCCTTCGAGGCCGACCCATGAGTAGGGCAACCTCCATACTCCGGGCGTCCCTATAACTGGGCAATGGCCGCGGGTGCCTTTGGGGGGCCGGATTGCGTCCTGTTAGGTGTAGGGTCCTCTCCTCGTGGTATGAATATCCACGACCGCTATGGAGAGGGCGAGGTCCACATATCCCGCCGCGTAGCGTGCGGATTAGAGATTGCAACCCGGTATGTTTCTCAACTCGGCCGGGCCCGGCCGGGTTGTGTGTTAGGTTAGCGATGAATCCTTTAAAGTATTTTATGAAAAATTTCTATACTTATACAAATGAACGACAATCATTCAAGGTTAATATTTATTTCAAGCTGGCTTATGAACAATAATCAGTCTCACTCAAGTCTCAAAATCACACTTAATACAGTATTGATTACTTTTACTTGTGGACGGAAAAGTAACATTGTATTAGTAATTATTCATTTTTATAATTTTAAACAAGCAGGTCTTTCTCTTTACTCCTTATACTTAGTGTCTATTTGAAAACATAGGTAAATAAAAATAAGAAACTAATAACGCAGCTTAAAGTACAAAACGTGTCATTACAACTTAGATTATATAGATATATAAACATTGTAGCTTTGTTATAAACAAAACAAATTCTTATTTACTAAAGTAAAGTATTATCTATGTTTTTCTTAAACTTTTATTATTAAGACTAGTGAGTGATATTATTACTAAAGGCAACAACGCAGCTCGCAGTGGTTGTCATGCCAACGTACACTCTACGATTTGGCTCTCCCTAGCCGCGGTTTACTTACCAGGTCCGGTGACCGTTTTGCGGATACGCTGCAGCGGCGGCGGTGGGAATGCGTAAATGCATTTCACCCCGGACAACATAAAAAAGGCCTTACCACAATATTTCGGTAGTTAGAGTTTTGAAAATCTCATAAATTACTTAAAAGAACAACTTAAAGAACAAGAAAATTACATAGCGCGTGCATTATAATAAAATAGGCGCCTATAATTCCTAGGCGGCAATCACACATGAATGAAAAGAGTAAGTGAAATAGCGTAACTACCTAGACCTTGTCTAATTTGAAATCACGCGCCCCTCTTCCGCATTTTGCACATAAGCAAATGCAAAATGTTTGCAAAATGCGGGAGAGGGGCGCATCATTTCAAATTAGACAAGCTCTACTTAGGTACGCATTTTACAGTTTTCACTGTTAGTCAGTTAAAAGAAATAATGTGATAAAATGAGTATGCATATATGCGTCTCGAAAATAATAGGGCGTGATATGTGTATGAAACATATCACGCCCTATTATTTTCGAGACGGTAAAAAAGTCACCCAGTATATTTCAAATAGTCAAAGTAAAAGTCAATCGTTTCTTTATTCTTATAGACACAATCAAAAAAATATTTTCCAAACCAACAGTTCAGCACGTGGCAACTGTGAGAAGAACTGGCAATAAACTCACGCAGGACTCGAACTTGCATCTTAGGTTAACCTAAGATGCCCCCAATGCCTTAACCAATCAAGCTACGGTGGACTGGAAACCCACCGGTCATAGAAACCTATCAACCCCTTTAGTTATTGTTGTTGTAATATTTAGTTCATTTTACTTTTTAAATTGGCGTAATATAAAACATTGTTTACAACCACAGTAAACCCGAATTAGCTAAATTGCTATCGCTAAAAGTTATAAAATAAAAAATATGAAATGGTGAAATCAAAAGCATTTCTGTAAAAAACATGTTTTATTTTTACATTTATACAAAAGGCAATGGAAAACAGATAAAATATATAATATCAATTTTCTTATTTTTATTTTGGTAATTTAGGTTTAATATATGAAACGTAGTAAAATCGGCTGAAGAGGCAGAAAAATTGTAGGCAAAAAAATACAAGCAGTGCGTTGATCCATTTTGGAAATGTACATTCCGGCAAAAATAAAGGAACCGCATTATGCACTATGACAATTGAAAATTGAAGCTGAAAAAAAGGAGTAGTATTTCTTTTTAATTTCAAATGTTTTTTTTTTTGTATATTATTATAATTTATTAAAATAATCATATAATTCAGTCATTCATAGCTTTGTAAGCATATTTCTATTCTTATATTGTTTTTATAAAGAACAAATAAAAACTACAGAAACAATCTGAATTTGAATGAAATGTACATTTCTATAATTTTGAATAATAATACAAAGTGTTTGTAGGGTGAGTAGCCATAGGCAAATGGTTGACAGGTGCCGCTGTTGGCTACTTGTAGCGCCTACTTAAATAACGTTTTGCCCTAAATTTAACGAGTAATCATGTTTTTGCTATGTTTCTACAAAAATCCATTTTTATTTGTTATAAACTTTGATTTTTATTTTATTTTGATATTGCAAAAATTTATTCGCCAAAGATTTTTTATCTAAACTAATAGGACGAATATTTAAAATTAGATGGAATACTCACGAGCTGCATAATAGTAACGTATTTTTTCCACCATAGATATTTCTGGAATTTTGGACCAAGTCCGGCGATCAGATAGTAAGTATACATAACAACGTGAACCATACAATTTATATGACCTTGAAGGGTTGCGTGGCCGTCTGAAAAATGCAAAACATAATTAAAACCCAATCACCAGTTAAATGTATAAATTAATTGTTGAGTTTTTACAAATTCCACGCTTAAGAGGATGAAAAAGGAGTGGCAAATATTGTATGGAAAAATCGAAATTTAAGCGGATAATCTCGCACGCAACAACAATACGTATTAAAGTTTAGTAATACTGTAAAAAACACAGGCTTCTATTTTAAAATCGGAATCAACATTATTTATTTTTAAAACATAGGTATTAATATACAAATACATATGTTACATAAAGCGATAGGTAGGTTTTATGGTATATGTAATTCCAAACATAGTTACAGCAAAGCTTATAAAAGAAAGAAACAAAGAAAATAAATTAAATTCAGAACAACACAAAATATATTACACATCAAGCATTTAGTCAATTGTACAAAACAATAAGACGCCTTGCATAATCTACTGAAAAGCCGCCACCTCAACATAGGCTAAGCGATACCTAGCGCTGGTTTTCAGTTGGCAACTCGAGTAGTGACCCACGGAAGTAGGATGCTACACACTACACACACAAAAGTATAAATGAATCGAATACGTAATATATATATATATATACAGGGTTATTTTGAAAACATAAACAATATTCCAGGGGGTGAAAGTACTGATTCCCATAGTAAAAGTTATAAGCAACTTTTACTATGGCACTAATTAAAAAAAAACAGCTGTTCCATACATTTATGTTCACTTACCTCGACAAAATGTTTAGAACAGCTACTTTTTCTTTCGCGATTTCATGGTTCTTATAAACTTTCACTATGGGACCAACCCTGAAATCGCGAACTTATACTATAAAATCATCATTATTTTAAAATAAATATATTAAGCATAAGTAGAAATTTATTGTAAATAAATAAATCAAAAATATTGTAGTTCTGAAGTAAAACTTTACTTGGAATAAATTTTAATTCAGCCCAGCTAGCTACCGGCATTAAACTGTGGTGAAAAACGTGGAGAAACGATATATTTCTATTTTTCTTTCGAAGCACGAAGAATACTGTGTCGAGTAAATCAGTCAATTTGACTGTTGTGTACCACCAAACTGCATTGATCATCTGAAACAGAAGAATCACAAATCAAAATTCGATGTTGAAATTAGTTATCTATGGAAATAAGGCAAACACAATCTTTGGAAAAAATAGTAAACAATCATTATCTCATTATTTAAATTGGTGTATAGACATCATCATCATCAGCCCGTATAACGTCCACTGCTGAACATGGGCCTTCTCCCGGGGGAGGGTTTTGCCATAGTCACCACGCTTGGCAGGCGGGTTGGTGACCGCAGTATTATGTTGTACCACCTTGATATATGATTATTATAGATGATGTAATAACAATCGGGACCAACGGCTTAACGTGCTTTCCGAGGCACGGATGGTAGTCTCTCAATAAACCAGTCGGATGCTGCAAAAACCAACGGGTTTGGGTAGGCCACGGCTCAACGTGGATTCAAAGAAGTGTCTTTCATCCACTGTTTGATGGAAGGCAGTTGGAGATCAGAATGCAAGTTGCCATTACGAATGAACCACGGTGACCCGGTGGCACGTCGAGTGAATCTATTTTGGACAGTTTGTAAGAGGTACAAACTGCTAGACGCTGTATGAGTATAAATACAATTACAATATAAAATTACGTTAATCATATATAAATATAACTGATAAAACAATTAATTGGGTGTAAATTAAATTATTTCTTTACTAGCTGCCCCTCGCGGTTTTACCTTTTTTTTTATCATTTGCAATGCTATCATCGTCCATCGGAAAAATATACATAAAATACCATACTATTTGGGTGAATACCCACTGAAAGAGCAGGCTAGATACTTTGCGTCCCTCTCCCCTGGCCTGTGTCTAGGACTGGAGTGTGCTTGAGGATTTAATTTAAAAACTACAAACTAAACAACCTGTGCCCCCTGTGGGGCTTAGAACACGGCTCAGGGCGGACGCTAGCGATGAGATTGGGGGATTATGACTTTTTACGGTATAGGAAAGAAGAGGAAGTGATATTAAATAAGACAAAGGGGCGAGTTCGGTAGAGCGAGCGTTCGCTCTTTACTTAAATCCATTCGCAACCGCTTATTGCGCAGTAAAGTACAAAAAGTTGGTATTACATGTATCGTTGCTTCGACGTACATAATTTTGATGTTACTTACCCTTCGGGATAAGGGATTTTCTGTATAATCGACTGGTTGACAAACTAAATTGTATCCGTTTGCCCAACCACCTAGAAACCCCTGAAATATTTAAAAAATATTTTATGTAATACTATAAATTAAAATATATTAATAGAACTAATACGTGCAAATCGGTCCACCACATTGTCTTTTAATCTACTTTTTGGGCAACTAATAACAATTGCATCGTGAATTACAACTTAAAACTTGAGCATATTAAACGAAAATAGATACCTACATCGTTTTTTTCTTTCATTCGTTGTATGTAAAGCCTTATTGATATTTACTTATAAAGTATGCACTGTACAGTAAAATAACTTAAATAAAATTTGTTTGCCTTAAATTACATGCGTCATTGGTTTATTTTTGCATGACCTAATAAATGGTTGACTTGTCGTAATTACCATACCAACATTGCCAATAAAATACATAAAAGGTTGCAGTAAAGAGGACTCATACATGCTTTTTTAATCTAATTACAACTATAATCAGACTTACCTCATAAAAAATATAAGCATTGACAAAAATTTGGAACAAATTATATAAAATAATAACGTATTTTAAATTAAATGGATCTCTAGTTTTCATTAACCGTGGCCCCAAATATGTTGTGATAAATATGTATAGGGGCATAATAATAGCCAAAAAGATATGAGACGGAAACATATATCTGGTCCTTTTATCTGAAAAAGAAATTATTTATTAATATATCGATGTATCTTTTACTAGCTTCCCGCGGGCGGTTTCACCCGCGTAGATTCCTTTCCCATGGGATCTTCATAATTACCTACATCTAGCCTACGTCATCTGAGGATAGTGTAACATCGCAACAGTGAAATATTTTTTTTAAATCGGTCGATATTTTTCGGAGCCTATTCAATACAAACAAACAATCAAATTTTTTCTCTTTTTAATATTAGTATAGAGCACTTGGTGCTTTATTGAATACATATAAACAACTAAAAGTAGCTAATTTTAAATATGACTAAATTATCACATACTACCTATTCTAAATCATTCTACTTGGCAAGGTTCCGAGAATGCTGGCAGCATTGCACCGTTGTATGGCAATGCTGACATGCTGTGCAAAGTAAATATCAGCACTCGGAGAAAGTGCCGCACTAAAGAGAGCCGCTGCGAAGTTTTTATAAATTAATTATGCTCCCGGTCCCCATGACTCCAATTTTTCGCCTCCAAAAGGCACATACATATACCCACTTTTTATTTTTTATTATTCATATTTCACCTGCCGCTATATATTTAGTGGCGACATTGATAGCTTGTATTTTCCAATTAATAACATTATTATGGGTAATCATTTGAACAATAAATAAATAAAATAACAAATTAAAATTTCATTCATCAAACTATACTAAGACATAACATAAAATAAAAACAAATTATTATTAATTTAGATACGGCTCTAACAAACAAATACACAGCAGTATGTCTAACTGTAGGTGTGTGATTGTAAAGTGTTTGATGTGTAATGTTGTTGGCCGCCCAGCAGAAATTAGAAGGCCGTCGAGCCGTTAGCCTTAGCTGCCACTCTGACTACAGTCCTCGCAAACTGTAGGAAAGTTTTTCAATCCGCGTCGGCGCGCATAAACCGTGCATAATGTGCCGCGGTTATCCTACATCCCAAAGACTGCTCGACATTGTGACGCAGTATTTCAATTCCAAAACCAGAAACCGTTCCCCACTTACTGAACGAATGCCTCGTGCAGTAAGTGGGGAACGGTTTTCCGTACATCCATACCACAAACGCATAAGGGGCTACTAATCAACTTAAAAGTGATATAGGTAGGCCTTGAAACCCCCTTGTCCCGTCAGTAATTGCGTTGTAATATTACCAACCAACTCCAATGGTTTTATTAATGCGGTAAGCCTCTCTGACATTGGGGAAAAAGGATTTTGCCATGGATTGCTTGTTCGTATCGTTGTTGCCAGGTTTATTCTTGTTGTTGTGTTCTTGAGGAACTGCGTCAAACACAAAAGGGATTGCGTCATACATTTCAGTATCTTCTTCCAGTGCAGCTTCTTTTGCCAGGTGGTTTGCTCTCTCATTACCAGGGATTCCTTCGTGTGCCTTAATCCAATATAGATAATTCTGAGTGAAGTAGTTAGCTTGTTTTCTTTTTATTTTTACTACGATAGGGTTACCATTATCGGGTTGAGCTATGGCATCTAGTGCGTATTTGGAGTCGCTAATGATGCTAGCCTCTTGTAACCCAAGTTCTTCCACCATATCAAATGCTCGCAAAATAGCGGCTAGTTCCGCTTGGTACACGGAGCAGTGTGGCGCTAATGAGAATTGGATATGTTTTCGTTCCTCTTCACCTACCCAATATGGAAACCGCTCCACCCACTTTTCTTTCAATCTTGCTACCATCGGTAAAGAGACTAGGTGCAAGGTCTTCTATTTTATTTAAATATTCTTGCTCAAAGAGAAGTCCGTAAGCTGCAGGTATTCTGTATGCTGGATGCGGCAAATCCAAATAGGGTGTCTGTTTTTCCGCTTGATAGTCAGGAAGTTGATAGAACGGCTTCCCTCTTTTGAGCTCATACAGCTCCCGGGCTTCTCTCACGCGCAAATCTAGTGGCAGTATTGTGGAGATACATGATACTGAATTTAAAGAAACACATAACCACTATTAAGGATACTGTATTTACGACTCTTGAGATGTCCGTGGATTTAGCCACCATGCTAGCCCTACTTTGAGTTCCGGAAAGATAAGACTGCGCGAGGGTGTCGACGCACGTAGCGTCGCACGCCAAAGGCCGTTCCATCTTCCAAGGCACCAGTTATTCCGACGGTCCTCCTTCCGTCTTCGCACATTAGGCTATATTAGGCGCATAAATGGCTGGGATATTTGCCGAGCTGAAGGCCCGACGGATAATATCATTAATGGGGCATGACGTGACAGACGTCCAGCACTTTTGTTACAACACAGACCGCGGTGACCAAGTTGGGTCAAATTGGCAGCACACTTGCTGCTGTAAGGAACTGCGCAATGATACTGCAACACGGAACGTATCTGCATCCATTAAGGTGCCAGTGTTTGGTGACGGAAGAGCATGCAACCACATGCCTGACTTATTGAATAACGAATTGGCCTCGCACACTTCCGCCACAAATATCTTATTGTTTTCTAATTTTTATACACTCACACTGTTAAATTTTATAAACAAAAAACGCAGTCATCTTAATTTGCGAATCTATCATCATAATTATTTCAGTCTAATAACTAATGTCCACGGCTGATCATAGGCCCTCATTAATTCGGTGTTAACCTAGAGGATTTTACGACCAATTATAACGTATGCGAGCAGCGTTTTCACTAATACCGCGTCTATAAGTTTATAATGATCACAATGCAGCTAGCCGCAGTAAATTCGACGTAATAGTCTGATTTTAGTGAAGACAATCTAAGAAATTTGAAAAATATTAAGTGAAAGCGTAGCACAGGGCTAATCGACATAATTTCTAAAATGCAGACTTGCTTCTACCTATGAGTCATAATTATATATATACTTTAAAACAATATCACCAATGTGTCCCAAACTGGTTTAATTATGCGAAAAAGTCTGTAGGTAGGAACAATTATATTGTACTTAAGGAGTTTATGCTAAAAACTCTTGGTCAAATGAACTAAGGACAAATTTAATGAATTTAGGCGTAGAGAAGAGCACCCTACTATATTTTGCTCAACTTTCTTTTCTATCTAAACTAACCAAATACCTATCTTTGTACTCCAGCAATACTCATTATCATTTATGTTTCACATATTAAAATAAACAAAAGCGCTTACCGGTCCATTCATAGAAGAAAACATTATAATATCTTATTATAAAATTAGCGTCGGCCATTTTTCTCAGCAACAATGACGAAAATTAAAAAAAAAACCGCATTAATACGAATAACTATAAGTATGTTATATGGTTAACACTATACTATGCATACTTCAATGTAAACTGAGCGCGAGTTTCAAATATTTTAATTCTCATACACTCATTAAGGTATTGTTTATATTTTTACACATGAATGAATGGAGACTTCATTGAATATGAATAGTTTTGTACAAAATTAATGTAATTTTATAGAATCTGTTAAGAATAATGTAGCTAATGTATTTCATTTAATTATTAGAAATCCTTTAAAATTACATAGTGTCGGTGCAACGCAAGTATTTTTTTTTTTTATAATACTTACATAATTGCGCCGCCTATCATTTTGTTAGTATCAAACAGATTTAGGAAAAATATCTTGATTAGTCCACAAATTGCTGGGGAGTGTCTCCAGCAATTTTTTGTTCTAGCCTACATGTTTAATGTTTCATCAGTCCTAAAGGCTTGCTGACATCGGAAAATGTTGACAAATTCAGTCAGATCAGATGTGGGCCGGATTGCCTCGCGTACCCGGCCCTCACCAACGGCGGACGAAGGAGTGTCCGGGGGGGTTTTAGTGGTGTAGGGTCCTCTCCTCGTGGTATGATCACGAGGAGATATACTATATACCACGCTATGGAGAGGGCAAGTCCCACATAACCTATACCATACCGGATGCGTAAATGCATTTCCCTCCGGACAAAAAAAAAATAAAAACCAAGACAATAAATGAAGTCTCACTTTTTTATACATAAAAAATATTCAATTTAAAACTATGTCTATATACTTACGAATTGAACAAACTATTTCATCTTTACTACTTAAATTAGTATGATGTATACAAAAATTATAATGTCATAATATTAAAAATACCAACTATTAATACCAACTTACTCCAGGCAACTATTACTTTTCCAACAATTTAAAGAGATAGATAGCAGACAATTTGACTTCTAAATTTGGTTCAAGAATTATTTGGCCTCTAATACTCGGACCAAAAAAAGTAAAAACGGCGCGACGTCATACAATGCACTGTAGCCATTTTTATCTAGGCTGGAGCTCTGCTCGCCTTTATGCCCGTTGAAGTAGCAAAAGACTCAGGGCTAAATAAAGACGTCCGTCCTGAAAAAAAAAACTGTAGTCATTTTTTTTTATGCAGTAATGTGGGTTGGTATGTATTTTGAGAGTACCCCAATGTTATAAAAATAACTTTGAACTTTGATTTGTCCACCATTACATGACACAATTGCTGCAATAGAACGATATATCGACTGACAAGGTGTTTACTGGCTGCAGTGTATTACTCGCAGCGCTCCGTCTTGACATTTTATTTGGTTTGAGCTCTTATGTCAAAAAGATTGAAATTATTGACAAAATCTTCATTAAAGTATCATAATTTATATTTACACATGACTGAATGGAGACTTCATTGAATATAAATAGTTTCTTGATCCTTCTTGATTTACTGTTAATATTGAGTGCGCAAGTGCAAAGTACACTGTGTTTAGTGTGGAGAACTCTGCAGATGATCACAGATTCTTCCAAAGTGGAAAATTTGGGAGACTGAATGACAAAATGAAAAATTAGGGAGACTGAAAATCGTAAACCTTACAGAAAAAAATAGTCTTCTGTTGCATTGTCACGGTTTATATTAATATTTTGTTTATATTCACTCACATTTTTAATTTGTAATATTTTTTGTGTGTAACGGCCGATTTTAATAATTCGAAAAGTAATCTACATGTACTGATTAATACGAAAGACATGAATAACGTGGTCTTATAGGCATGGTCTGGTTTTGGTTAACGTTTCATTCAAATATTTTTTTTATAGTGACATAAGGACTATAGTTAGACAAATGGTACCGCAATGTTTTTGTAGATATTGAAAAGTTATTTAATATTGACAACCTCCGTAGTGTAGCGGTATTTGGCTGACAACCTCCGTAGCTTAGCGGTATTTGGCTCGCTTTAAATCTCGGAGGTCGTCAGTTCGATCCCCACGCCTGACAAGAAATCTTTGTGTAGATTCTAAGATTTCTCTCCGGGTCAGGTTTGCTTAGGTACTACCCTCCGTGCCTTGGAAAACATGTTAAGCCGTTGGTCCCGATTTTTATAACATCATCTGTAACAAGTGTATACCAGGGAACGGGCAGCAGCGTTTCCTTGTATGTTACAAAATAATACTGCGGTCACCAACCCGTCTGCCAAGCGTGGTGACTATGGCAAAAACCCTCCCTCGGGAGGAGGCCCATGTTCAGCAGTGAACGTTATAAGGGCTGATTATGATGATTTAATATTGTAAATCATTTTTGTGTTCTATCATTCATATTTTCTGCAGCGCATGCGATGAAAGACAATTTATTGCATTTTTTCATTATTGAAGTTTTAGTAGGGATCCCTTATTGTTTCTAGTAATGGTGAAAGAATTATCGATATCCGTTAAGTAGTTGTTTCATTCGAAACAAAAATACAAACTTTATAATATTATTAGATATTTCATTAGATGGGATGGAATTTAATCGATTATATTCCTCAGGTTAAATAAAGATATTTCTATGTCACTAAATAGTAGGAGACTTTAGAAAAAGTATGCATACGGACACATAAAACTGCTTTGTATGACAAGAGTGTATTTATTATGTTTGGCCCCAAGGATTTATAATAAACTACCAGATAACACAACCTACAAAATATAGAAATCATGACAAATTTAAGAATAAACTATGGTGAATACTTTAATGGCTATTTGAATTAACATGTTCTTCAATAATTATATTTGTATTGAATAATAATGAGTATAAAATAATGTAATAATTAACGAAATATTAATTTAATTATATTAATGACAATGTATGAAAATTTTAATATTATATACATACATACCTACACTGTAAACATTTGCCGAAAGGCCAATATGTATAAGACTGTACCTACTGTACTTAAGAACTTTGTAACTCACATTTTTGCAAATAAATAAATTGATTTGATTTGATTTGATTCCTACATGACTACGGAAACCAGGTTTTTATTTCATTTGAAAATCTTTCGTTTTAGCCATAGTCACCACGCTTGGCAGGCGGGTTGGTGACCGCAGCATTATGTCGTAAAACATAAGGAAACACTGCTGCCCGTACCTTGGTGTATAATTGTTATAGATGATGTTCTAACAATCAGGACCAACGGCTTAGCGTGCTTTCCGAGGCATGCAGAGTAACAGTAGTCCCTCAACCACCCAGACCCGGAAAGAAATAATAGAATTTACGCAAAAAAAAATTGTCCGAGATTTAAAGCGAGCCAAATACCGCTACAACCGCGTCAACGTATCCTAACCGCGACAACCTCCGTAGCGTGGCGGTATGTGGCTCGCTTTAAATCTCGGAGGTCGTGGGTTCGATCCCCACGACGGGCATGAAATCTTTGTGTAAATTTTAAGATTTCTTTCCGGTTCTGGTTGGTTGAGGGACTACCGTCCGTGCCTCGGAAAGCACGTTAAGCCGTTGGTCCCGATTGTTATAACATCATCTATTAATAATCGTATATCAAGGAACGGGCAGCAGCGTTTCCTTGTGTGGTACAACATAATACTGCGGTCACCAAGCCGCTTGCCAGGTAAAATCCCTCCCTCGGGAGGAGGCCCATGTTCAGCAGTGGACGTTGTACTGATGATGATGATGATCAATAACAATCGTATACCAGGTAACGGGCAGCAGCGTTTTACGTTATAATACAGCGGTTAACAACTCGCTTGCTAAGTGTGGTGGTTGTGGCAGAAACCATCCCTCGGAAGGAGGTCTATGTTCAGTAGGAAACGTTATACGGGCTGATGGTGTTGAAAGCGTAACCAGCCTAGATAGCTTTCTCATAGGGAATAAAAATACGGTCTCGTACTTTTAAAATTTATTCTTCTTCTTTCAGACTTAAATAATATAAATCTTCTGACCTTATAATATTAATAATTAATACCATTTAAAATATTTACACATGACTACGTGTTTGCAAAATTTGTTAAAGAAAAGACGCGCGTCGTATTTACATAATTAGTATGCTGGGTATATTAAGAATAAGTGATTATTAATGTAAATAAGCTTAAGCGTTAATCGTATTTCAAGATTTGAACAGATGTTATAATTTTATTACTTTTTTTTATGATTACTAGTAGTTTTGCAGTCTACTAGTATTCTTGTTAAATGCTCGTACTAAGGTAAAATGCTTGTGCTACGAGAGGGCTCACGTCGGGTGATCGAACCGGCGACTGCAAGACCACAAGTCCGACGCCCATTAGTCATTGGTCGCTTTTAAAATTAGATATTCAATTCATTTCTTCTTTTTCTTTATGTGTTGAAAAAAAATGTTTGCAAGTTTTTGAAGCGCGGCCAAGAAAATAGATTATACCGATTAATTGATTAAACAAACGAATGCTGATTTGTTTCATGGTAATTTACTGATATTAGTAGTTACATAAAATTCACCGTTCCTTTTTTTGTTATTTGGTAAATTAGGTGTATATGCAAATTATAGTGTTATTAAATAGTAAGATAAGCTACTTTACATAAGACAGACAAAGGTCATGCGTATCAACAAAAAAATGTTTATTTTATTTTACATTGTTACTTTACTTAGATGTAAATTATATCTTGAATTTTAATAAGATATTATTATGCGTATATAATAATTTCTAAAAACTAATCACAATTTAAATTTGATAATTGTCTGAGGACATGTTCAAATAATTTAATCATCATCTGCCTGTTTAACGTCGATTGCTGAACATGGGCCTCCTCTCAATGGAGGATTTTCGCCATACTCACCACGCTTGGCAGGCGGGTTGGTGACCCGGTATTGTTTTGTAACATACAAGGAAACGCTACTACCCGTTCCTTGATATAAGATTGTTATAGATGATGTTATAACAATCGGGGCCAACGGCTTAACGTGTTGCCGAGACACGGACGTCACTCCCTCAGCCAACTAGACCCGGAAAGAAATCTTATAATTTACACAAAGATTTTTTGTCCGGCGTGGGGATCGAACCCACGACCTCCGAGATTTAAAGCGAGCTAAATACCGCTACGCTACGGATGTTGTCAAATAATTTAATAAGCTTATTTGCTGGCTGAGGAACAACTCTCTTAATTTTTTAAGCATAATAATCACCAACAACCCATATAATGTCCACTGCTGAACTAAAATCTTAATTCTCATAACACAGGTCGACAAGGTTTTTGGTGCACAGAAAAAGACAAAGTTATTTGTCAATTCAGAGAATGATGGATAATATTGTTTCATCTTTAAAAATATTCTGTCACGTCTAATTTTAGAGGTACTTGTCAATAAAAAGTAGAAAATTGGCATTTAAATCTTTTTTAAACATATGTAAATAGACACAAATCTCTTGACAATCGTGATTCTTCCAAAATGTGGAAATTTCTCAAAGCTAATGGTATCGGCAAATCCCCATCAAATGAGAGTAGTCTTGATTTGTCTGGTTTGAATCAGCATTTCTCCTCTTCTCCCACTCTACCTGATACCACTATCAAGGCTGCTACTTTGCGATATCTCTCTTCCTTGCCGGTTCCACAATGTCCTCAGTTCAAATTCACAGCAGTGAATGAGGACGAGGTTAGAAAATCGTCCATATCTTCTTCGGCTGTTGGTAATGACAAACTGTGCTCCAGAATGTTTACTCCTCTACTCCCTACTTTAATCCCTGTCCTTACGCATATCTTTAATTTCTCCTTATATTCCTGTTGCTTTCCAACTGATTGGAAACAAGCAAATATTATCCCGTTACCTAAAATAGCTAATCCTTCTCTACCGTCCCATTTCCGTCCTATTTCGATCCTCCCGTTTTTGTCAAAAGTTCTGGAACACTTAGTTCATCGTCAACTTTCTGAATACTTGTCTCAGAACAGTATCCTTAGCCCCTATCAATCAGGCTTCCGACCAGGCCTCAGCACAGTGACGGCATTACTTAAAGTCACCGAGGACATTCGCTCGGCCATGGAACATAGGTCACTCATACGGGCTTTGTATTAACCCTAACATATCTCAGGCTATAATAATAGGTAGTAGACAGTTGCGCAATGGGTCCGACTCTGCATCTTTTCCTCAGGTTCTGCTAGATGGCGTGATCATTCCTTACACGGATGTTGTACAAAATCTAGGGGTCCTGATTGACCGCAACTTATCTTGGAAGGCGCATATAAATGATGTCAGTAAAAAGATTCATTTCACTTTTCACTCACTTAGGGTTCTCCAGCATTTCTTGCCGTTGAAAACCAAAATTATTCTCGCTCAGTCTCCTATACAACCCATTCTGGACTCCGCTGATATCTGCTATTTGGATGCCACTGAGGAGCTATTAAATAAGCTTGAGCGCTTGCAAAATCTTTGTATACGGTTTGTATTCAACCTTCGAAAATTTGTTCATGTCTCACAGTTTCGCAAGGATCTCAAGTGGCTCCCTATCCGCCTTCGCAGAAATACTCGGATATTATGTCTCCTTTTCAACATCCTCCACAATCCTAATTATCCTTCCTACCTACGTGACCGTTTCTCCTTTCTACATTCTCCTGACGCTCAATGTAGGTCTCATCTTAAGTCTATCCTCAGATTTCCCTCCCACAAATCCGATTTTTATTCTGAATACTGTTTCATCATTCAAGATTAAATTAAAAGAATATTATCTCTCCTCTTCGTAAAATAATAAATACGTATATAAGTATGTATTCATATACCTATAGTATGTAGTTATAATTATATTGTATGTATGTATTTATGTATATATGTAGTTATTGTATGTATGTGTATCTACCTACACGCTTTTAAATTTTTCTACTTCTGACTTCTCCTCTCGCAGGTCTACTGGAAGAGATTTCTTAAGAAATAAGTAGTACCTTTGTACATTGCTGTTTGTCTGTCTTGTTGTATTTATATCTTCTGTGTGTATGTGTACATAAATAAATAAATAAATAGACTAATAAATCTATAAGTAACATTGTATAATGACTGTTTTTGTAAGTAGCTATTCTGAAATCAAATTACAAGTGTAATTTTCAACCTATGTTTTATGTTAATTCGGTCAAATTAAAGGACTCTCGAGTAATAGAGCTGATTGTGATCAGTTTAAACTGGCTGTCATTTTTTTAGCTCATTGCTCAGAAATGCCTATTCTGTACTCCATTTTTCAATATTTTTACTTAATCTTGTAACACCACATATCGTCCAGTTAGTATTTTAGTTGGCCTGTAGAATACACCAGTTGTTTTTGAAACCCAAAACTATTTTGGTTCGCCGATACAATGCATGCACATGCAAGGGCTGATGGTGATTATTATGCTTAAGAAATTAAAGGAGAAATAAGATTTTTGTGTAGAATTATAGATTATTGGTTTTATGGAGAAATGTATGTGTTTTTGTTTGCCATTGCAATGTTTGTCCGGTGAACTAGCAAAAGTATCCTGGCTAACCACATGCCCATCTGATAAAAAAGTGTTTCCCATTGCTTTTATTGTCTTCGTCACATTATTAAAAACGATCTGTAAGGGGTAAATAACGTTTTGAAAATCAAACATTTTTACATCAATTAGTATCTATTATTTATTTATACTTAACAAAAATGCATAAAACAATTAAAGGCTATTTTATGTTAATATCATCATCATTCTGTCAAACTAATATTTACATTATAAATTATAAGAAGGTACATAAAAAAATATATTTATTATTTTGAACAATATTCATGTAGACTCAGTCTCAGACTCTACTTTTTTTCATAAAAAATTGACTATGAGGATTTCGTTTATACTTTCATATGTAATCATTACTTTTACTACCAGATTCTACAGAATGCTTCACTGATAATTGACAATGTTTCATTAGTTCATTATGTTTATAAATATGAGAATTATTAACAGCATTATGATAACGAATTTTAAGCGCAATCCTAAGTCACACATATGACTGCCAGAATGTTCCAGGTTAGCTAGAAGCTACCTGTGCTAGGCAGGAGAAGTCATAACGGAATACAGTTATTATCATAGTTATGATATGGACGAAACAAAACTATTTTTAGGAGTAGGTATCTGATAACCGCCTGATAACTACAGTAGAATTATGATTGTGTTATGGTCGTGACATCATATTTTTCTCACAATCTCAAATAAAAAAATATAACATATTTTGGTTAAAAAAAAGCCATAACATGTGTTCGCGTCAAAAATAACACTTCTTTACAAATATAAAATGTTATATAAGTTTTATAGAAGTATCTAAATACCATCATTATAACATAGCACCATAACATTCTAATTTATAAACAGAAGAAAATGGAAAAGTCTTGATCACAGTAAGATATGAAAATGGAACTAATGTACTTAAACTTTAACATCACAACACTTAAGCTACTCTGTTAGCACTTTTTCGTTTTTCCATTTGGAACTTCAATGGTTTGAGTAGTTTTCTTGTTTTTGACATAGCTGTTGTAGTAAAAGTTGCCGAACATGTAAAGGAAAAGGCCAGCATTGAGGGCAAGTAAGAAGTTGATGCCTTTAGGGTAGTTGCAGTCGCTGAACATGACACTGAAGTTATGGTAGAAGATAATGCAGAATTGGATCTGTAACAGAAAAAAATTGTATTAACATAATTAAAGCTATAAATGAAAGTAGAGATTGTTAATAATATTTTTTTACTAGAATAATATTTTTCATTCAGTTCAAATAATATGTTATTTGATACAAACAATAGCTTGAAATGTATAACCTATTTGGATAAAAAAAGATTAAATATTATCTCAAAATTATCTTTATAGGTTTACGCTAAAAGTTTAGTTCCTAATTAATTGGTATTTTTGAACTAAATTTTATTAATAAAATTACTGAGTAGGCGCATTGACGTATTACAGGATTTATTTTAATTTGTTTGTATGAATGATTTAAATTTGTATCTGAAGGGTGATGACAGCATCAATTGATAAAACATCAGTACACTAGCCATGCAAGAAGAACGAGTCATGATAATACTTCCGTTCGAGTCAATACAAGCTCTGATTTATTACCGTTTCTTTCACAAAATAGAGTTCTCATAATGTATCCTGCGATTATAAGATGCCTGATCAAGGCGAGAGGGTTTTGACCAGCGTCAGCCATAGTTAGATGTACGAATTCAATAAAGGATTAAACTTACATTTTAACCTTGATTTACAAAAATAACGATTGTACTAGCTAACTATACTGTTCAACTAAACGAAACAATTGAAATAATCAACTCAACAACGTATCAATATTACGTTGAATATTAGCCATTTGAAATTAAATATTAGCCATTTCAAACACATGGTGAAAGGATCTTTTAAACATGGCCGCAGTACAAATATAACTATGACGTTCCGCCAGAAACAACCGTCATTCCATTTACATCTGATACTATTATTCTGACGTAAAATAAACTTTTATAGACGCGCCTTTTTTTTTATTTATGAATAAAAAAATTACATATTTAATTTAGGCAATTAAGATTACGTATCGTACCAGTTGCATTGAAGTCAAGTGCTTCTTCCACCACACGTATTTCTGGTACTGAGGTCCAAGACCAGAAATCAGGTAGTACGTGTACATGAGGATGTGAATGAATGAGTTGATCACACCAAGAAGCGTTCCATGACCACCTGTAAAACACAAAGATAATTTTTTTGAGTCTAATATACTGATCACATTACAGATAATATATAACAAAACAATCAAAGGAAAATAACACAACCATGTTTGCTGTTGCTGATCAATAAACTGGTGAAGGTTGATATATTATGAACGGTAAAAGATTGTTGCTTATAAACGTCATGGCTTGATTTAAAATCATTAAAACATGAATTAAATAAAGAAAGGTTGAAAAATCTCTGTGGCGTTGCATTATAAGTCTCGAAAATCATAGGCATGGCTGGCCAATATTTTTTTGTAGGTTTAATCTAAAATTTCTTTTCAGGCCTCTAGTTGCCTCTTCTCTTTCTAGTTGATTAAAGAACTTTCCTTCGTGCCTTTGAAACCTCGTTAAACTGTTGGACCTGCCCAATTGGTGGCCCAGAGAACGGAAAGCAGCGTTCTATGTTCGGCAGTGGACGTTATAGGGGCTGATGATGATGACATACCAGGCAAGAATTTAGTACCAATCCAGGCACAAATGGGCATCATGAAATGGTGGTACAGATGTAAGAAACTGATCTGACGGTTCTTCTTCCTGAGCACGAAGAAAACTGTGTCTAACAGCTCAATGACTTTAGCTGCAAAGTACCACCATACAGCCGCTGCCATCTGCAATTGAAAATACAGTAATAAAGTAGGTAATATGAGTAACTTTGCTTAAAGTTATTTTTGTATAGCTGCATAGGGTAAATTTATTTTAAGAGCCTGGATTTCAAACGGTAACTTGACTAGAAGGATTTTTTTGAATAAGTTACTTGCTAAAAGTAATAGGTTCTTCAAAAAGACTTACTCGCTGTGCTTTAGGATCGTCAGAGTAGTCAACTGGCTGACATGAAAAGTTGTAATCATTCCACCAACCGGCGACTAAACCCTGAAAATAATAGATACAATTAAAAATAACCATTGTAAAGAATTTAACTTTATATACTATACTAGCCTGCTAGCGTGCTTCGGCTACAAAGCTTCCATTTCTATAGGAACCTGTTCATACAACATAGCCTATGTCTAGCTTATACTCCTGAAAAACATGTATTTAAAGACTTCATTGCTTCTAATATCAAAAGTTTTTTTTATATAGATTTCAAGTTCACAAATCTTCTAAACTACAAACCTCTCACAACAACGGGAATACTAAAAAACAAAATAAGTTGCCTGATTTGCCAATCAGGCAACTTATTTTGTTTTTTAGTATATAACCCCTTTAAAGGAAGCCTATGAGCCAGCAGTATGAACATTGGACATAAGTACCTACACGATTAAAAAGGATTCCGCTTTCATTATTTCCTTCCAAAATTTTTATGGCAATAAATATAAGAAGTGATTGCTATTTCTTGCTACATATCTGGAAATCTTACGCTTTTAGCCAAACTTTATATTATGTGTTAAGACAAACTTAAATATTTATAAATTATTAATTTGGTATTTGGTAGTTCTTAATATAACTTCCACTTACTTCATAAACCAGGAATATGCTCATCAAAATTTGTGAGACATTGTATATAAAGATAGTGTTCTTCAAGTCAAAAGGCTTCCGATCCCTCATGTATCGGGGGCCCACTGAAGTGCAGAAGTATAAATAGGTTACTAGGATAGTGAGTAGAGGACCAGGACTTGACATCAGCCACCAGTTTTCTGTCCGAGGATCTGAAAATAAGAAATAAAGAAGACATCAAAATTTCGGTTTTAACCTCATGTTCACGTGTATGCTTTTACGCAGGCGCTTGATATATATATATATATAATTTTTTATAGAAACTAAGGTATTTAAGACATATACGACCTTCGCAGTACCAGTTGTTTTCACTAAATAAAGTACCAGTAAGAAATAATTTGTTTCGTGAAAACAAACTCATATACCTACTTAAAATTATGTCGACGGCCGCGCTCAGTGCGACCTCGGCATCATAAAATATTAAGGAAACATTTCAGTAAAAAGGTGTGAAAACAGTATTTGCTAGCAGTATTCGATAATAAACTGATAATAAAAGAGCAAACCCTATTTTAAGAAAAAAATTATGGGACAAAGGTAACTAACATGCAAATAATCAAATCTTTCCTCTTTATTATATTAGTATAGAAGTATATATATATAGAAAACTACTGCAACGCACCGGTGGCTCAGTAGTTACAGTAGTTTGCGACTTAGTTAGTGTTTTTAGTTTGATTCCCACCCGGGATAATTCTTTATGGTTAACATAAAGCATTGTCCCCTGTTTGTCCGTGAGTGGAGTTTTTTGATTAAGCAAGTACTTCATTTGTAAAGTCCTTTGTCCTTTTTCCAATACAGGGATTCATTTTACGAAATTTTTCGACAGATGTCTATATAATCAAGGTATAACCCAACAGTTTTACGTAGTTGTACCAACGTTGTGGGTTATATTTCACCATCAGTCGGCAGTTGATTAACAATAAGGAAGCTAACACATTAGATACATAGCGATTACAATAATATTCATATTTGTTTGCATATCTGCGTCGGGCATTTAAACATTGTAATATATTATGTCAATTTTATGTACCTGAGTTGTAGTGGAAGGTGAGTAAGTGTTTAGTAATATTTTAAAGCAAAATGTCATATTTGTGGTCAGTTCACACATTTGTATATTATGTTTTAAATGTAAGGAATAAACTGTGGCTACAAAACTGCCAAGTTCCTAATATTTAAAAAGGCCGTAGCCCAATGGCTATGGCGTCGGACTTGCTAACTTGAGGTGGCCGGCTCGAACCGTACTGCAATGGGTGGGCTCATTGCACTACCGACGTGAACCCACTCGTAACACAAGCATTTTAGCTTAGCACAAGGGGTTAAAAAGAATACAAGTAGACTGCAAAAACTCTGCTAGTAATCTCTTAAAAAAAAGCATATATACGTATACGACACACCGGGGACGTAATCCCTCAATCCCCTCGCCAGCGACCGCCTTGAGACGAGTTCAAGTCTCACATGGGACGCACTCTTGCGCAGGTTGCTTAGTTTGTAGTTTTTGTACCATGTAGTAAGGATTGAGACTACCGGACCAAATTTGGTAGGATGGTGGTAAATAAATATTATTAAAGTTATAGTTCGTCCTTTATGATATATGTAGTAAATCACACTGAGGAATACATTATGGTCAGGTATGCGTACGGACCTACCACTAAGAATATACCTGCTTTGAAATCGAATCACGCGCATGTTATGCATATAGTTACAACATCTATACTTAGATAGGAACTGGTATTATAACATCACAGAATTAAAAGTTTAATATAATAAACAAATAGTTTACAAATAGTTTATTATGCATCAACAGTATACATAAAATAATTTAGTTTTTGAAGTTTCCTTTTGAGCTAATAAAGCTTGTGTTAGGAAGCTCCGCTCTTCTATAACATAGCATAACCCAATATTCAGTTCACATAAGGTAAGTAAATACATTAAATTAAATTAATCAATAAAAACAAAAATAAAATTAACTAATACATATGGTAAGAATATGGCTGCAGTGATGGTAATTGCATGTTTGGGTATGTGACGGTGTGCGGTGAACATGTGTGAGTAAGTAAATATATTATTTTTATTTATTTTAAACTGTAGACAATTATGTTTTTTTTTTAGAAGATTACTAGCAGAGTTTCACAGTCTACTATTATTCTTTTTAACCCCTCGTGCTTAGCTAAAATGCTTGTGTTACGAGTGGGTTCACGTCGGTAGTACAATGGGTGGGGTTTGAACCAGCGACCTCAAGATCACAAGTCCGACGCCCCAGCCATTGGGCTACGGAAATGACCGCATACGTTTCGACTCGCACATATTTCTTCATAGATGTCGAAATATGTGCGTTATTTTTTAATGAAAACTTAAAATAAATGAAGTCCAAGTAAAATAAATAAAACTTACCACTGTTTCGTTCCATAAACTTTCGGTAGGAGTCCACGATCGACATGGTGGTATTTTGACCTGTAAACAAAAATAACCATTTAAATTGTTCTTATGGGAATATAGCATACCTACATGCTTCAGAGAGTACGTATGACCATAGGTTCTAATATTTATTTCTTTGTTAATATCAGTTTACTAAAATTAAGAAAAACACCTATTCTGTGATAAGTAATAGTTAATCAGAAAATATGCAACTTTTCCTGACTTCAAATGGTCAACCTATCTGCCAAGTGTGGCGACTATGGGGAGGGGGCTTTTATTCCTCACTGGATGTTATAAAGGCTGATATTAAAAAAGAATATTGGATATATGAATAAGTTAAAAGAATTTAACAATATATTAACAGTACAGGATAAAATTATTTTTGTTGTCTGAAAAATTATAAACTCAAAACAGTGTTAATGAAATTTTTTTTAATTAAAAATAACATTTGTAGAAAAAGGATTATGATATATGAAATGACAATACTATTTATCACAATTAAGTAAAAAAAAATTTACACACCTACACACGCCTTTTAAAGAAAAAAATATAATATTAAAAAATACACTTCCAGCCCAAACACAAATCAGAAACTGATATTAAGTATAAATGTTACATTAAAAGTAAATTATTTAAATTGTGAAATACCTATTGGCTTTGAAACAGCATAAAGTAATTGATCGTTAGTTAATGTCATGAAATTATGTTTAATTAACGAACATTTGTGAAATACCTTCATAAATCACATTATACATTGTGTGAGAACACCTGGTTTGTTTTCTTATTTTTATTAAATTATTTTTTTGCCACCTCAATGAGTGGTGATTTTTCCAAATTCAGAGTATTAAATTATTGAAGACTAGCTTTACGTGCGATTTTACCCGCCTAACTTCGTAATAAAATAGGTATAGTATAATTTCTTCCTCGATAAATGGGCTGTCTAATTCTGAAATATTTTTTCAAATTGGTCCTAAATCCCGTTCAAGTAAATAAACTTTTGAGCTTTAGAAATTAGAAAAGATAAATAATGTTCAAGAGGAAACAATATTAGGCCATCTTGAAACAGGATATTTTTTTGTTGTTCTACCTGCTTTGCCAATATCAGTAACAATAAACAGCAACATTTGTTAACATAAAGAAAAACTTGTAGTCCTACCATCCAAATTATGTTTGTCATTGGATTTTTGAACGAAAATGATTATCATAGATTACCAAACACGAAAGTCGACCCGA
The DNA here is from genome assembly GCA_947037095.2 of Nycteola revayana. Lineage (NCBI taxonomy): Eukaryota > Metazoa > Arthropoda > Insecta > Lepidoptera > Nolidae > Nycteola > Nycteola revayana. The sequence continues at coordinate 14,551,831 of OX344840.2, forward strand.
ATTCGGTAATTACGCTTTTTGCATTCTTCTTCGTCTTCGATCCTTTTTCGTAAAAGGAACAGAGGCCCACTGCTGAACGAGAACCTTCTCTTTAAAAACGTTGGTAAGCCAGGTTCCTTGATGGATATTGCAATAATCACCACGCGTGGCAAGCATATTAGTGGTCCTAGTAAAATGTTAAGTAACCTTGAGCTGATAGATGCTGCTGCCAATCCAGAAGCTGTATATCCCTTAGTTGCCTCTTATTACCCCCACGGAATGACATAGGGTAGTATATTAAGCCGAGACTCATTTGAAAAAAGAAACAGTTGATATGTGGATTTCAATGTTGATTGTACAGGGCCGAAGTCGGGACATTGGGAGTACAGGCTTAGACAGGTTATACACCAAATGGGTGCTATATAAAACACCAGGGAGAAGATACCTGAACTATAATTAACCTGGAGTGGTTAGCTCACAAGATCACACTAAAATAGTCTCCAATGGTGTCACATATTTTGTTGTTGACATCGGGAACATCATTAGCTGGTGGACAATCTCTATAACGACTTTTAACTAATTAATAGCAACGCCATCTTTTGACACAAATATAAACTAAAGTCGCTACCAATGAGCGTTAACATCACTCTTTATGTAATTCATGAAAATCAACTAGAAATGCAATATTAAATAATCCTGCCTTTTTAAACAAAACTACATAATTATATCCAAGACTCAAACTTACTTTATCACCCTGATATTGTCACCTTAACAGCTATGCTACTAATTCAACAAAAAGTATTGTATTATGATCTATTCATATACGACACTGCTACTAGACCTAATAACCTTAGGCCATATTCTCACGGCAACTAACGTTCACACATGCAAAATAACTTATCTCCCAACGTTTACAATTAAAGTAAAACCAACTTTATTATTATCAACATAACATTCAATATCTGATGTACCAGAAATTATTAAAAATGTGATCTATGAAGAAAGATCACTGGAAATACATTGTCTTGATCATAATGAAAGGCATTGTTTTAATCATTCCGATTTTTTACTCTAGATAATTTGTGTGCAAGCTATTCAACTTCATTCCTATAATTTGTTAGGTAGGTACCAACAACGAGCTGAACTACTTCTAAAAATACTGGTCATTTAGATCGGATTTACTAGTAAAAGAGTGAGGGAAAAAAACGAATGCCATGGTGATATGGATCGCGATAACCCAAGACTGCCGTTTGGTGGAGCGACCCGGATGTTTTGCTACTCATATCATAATACTTCTATACTAATGCTGAAGAGTTACGAGAACGGGAGCTACACGGCTACCCCATATTCCGTAATTATGGTGTTACGTACTGATTATAAAATATTTATAAATCAAAATAAAAGGCACTGGTTTTCGGTATAATTGTGATGATGTGTATATTTGATGGGAAAAAAACTGACATTACAAATCATATAACAAAATGACAAACAAAAAAAAAAAAAAGAGGTTCGATTCGTTACATATGGTATGAGTAGCATGCCATTCCGATGCAGAGTGGAAAGTCCCAATAGATTTCCTACGAACAGAATAATAAAAGCAGCTTGAGTAAAAACGAGCAGGAGCATAAGGTGAAAATTTTCGAATCATTATGAGCTTGTTGCCTCTGAGGAGCATTTAGTCACCTCTCCTGCCACACCACAATAGGCAAGTTACTGGCTCCAGTATCATAATCTACTACACAGGTAAATTATGCTATCCGTTCAGAGGCTTCTTTATCTACAGTGCGGGGTGTGCGTTGCACACGGGCGCAAGGGTTTTATGGGCCGCCGAGCGCCGCCAACTCCGTTAAGGCCGCTACGTTTGGAGTTCCACACTTTTTTTTTTATATGTGGCAATCTGCAATTTCACACTTTGTACCCATTGCATCAATCATTTGTACCAATCCCGTCACATTTGAATTATTCTTAAGTAAAACAGTTTAATGTTGTTGTCAAAATGTCCTTATATAATTAATTATGAAAAAATAACGTAAAACGTAGCCGTGTCGTAAGAAAAATACGCGTTTTATTGTTTGTTTTTAGCTATAGGTATGTGCCCGGTGATATCCGTAAAATATTCTGATACATCCCGTGACATCAACATTTACTTTCATACAAACCATGTATTCAGAATAATCAACTTTGTAAATAAACCAATCAGCCAAATCGGTCATGTCGTTCGCACGTACATTCATTTTAGCGATACATTTTTATTTATATAATCAGATTATAAGTACGAGTACAAGGTTTATAAAAAATAAAAAAACTAATCATAATGTCATAACTTTATACAGATCGGGCAACGTATTTATAAAAAAACAAACTCTTCAGGTCATGCTTTTCGTATATAATAAAATAAAACATGCTATGAAGTAATATTTAATCATTTTGTTTACCTTTCGTTAATATAGCTTTCAATATTAATTGCATACAAACCATGAACAAAGAATTAATTTGGTAACAACCGTGAAAACACCTTATCATTAATGTACCTACTTAATTTATCTCACCCGATTGATAAAATTTAGCAGAATTATTCATACAGAACGTGTTCTTTGTTCAATTGTGTGTTTTATCAACTTATATTTTTTTGACACATTTGGCAATTATTTAATTACCTACTTATCAAAGGAGAAAATGTTATATTTTACAGATTTTGTATGGTAATACTGTCGAATTTAAAATTAATTCCTTTGATATTTTTTTTATGAACTATGCTATTTTTATAAGTACATATACGCAGTGTAATTTTCATAGCTGATATATATCTGTAAATTAAACATAGGATTTGAAAAAGTCAATTATGTTTTTTTATATAAAATAACATTGAAATTCGTAGTAGATTTATTTGCCAGTGACAATACTAAAAAACTTCACAGGCATAATTGCCTGTGAATTTTTTTAGTATTGTCTACTATAAAGACTAAATTTGATTCATGATTTAATAATCATGAATCAAATTTAGTCTTTACATAAAGACTGATGCTGATTTTCCACCAGAGGGGCGAGACGAGACGAGACGAGGAGGGAATTGAAATTTGTATGGCAAATTTTCAATCCTCTCCCAGCGCATCTTTGGTGGAAACAGTGTGGCGAGACGAGACGAGGCGAGGCGTGAATTGAAATATATGTTTGTGTAATAATGAACCGTATTGCTTCCGATATAGAGTATAAATTACTTTGCAACAGAAAGACGCTTCTCGCGAGATGCTTATTGTTGTTCATTGCTACTTATTACCGTGTTATTACCTAAGAATCGCGATGGCTATTTCTAGTGGAAAAGGGTCAGTGCGATTTCATTTCCCTCCTCGTCTCGTCTCGCTCCCCTGGTGGAAAATCAGCATTATAGTAATTTACGGTTCTGGAATGTTGGGGGATTAACCTATGTCCCTTAGAAAACACATTAAGCCGTTCGTCCCGATTGTTATAACATCATCTAAAACGTAAGAGATGCGTACTTTTTCCTGTTTCTTGCAACAGGGTCCGTCCTACTGCGGTCGCCAACTATATGTAGTTATTTGTCAAGAATCGTGGCGACTATAACAAAACCCCCCCCTCGAGAGCAGCACATGTTTATTAGACAATCTTATACTGATGATTAAAGACAACCACCGCGATTCACAATGGTAAAGTAATGTGTACTTCATTAATATAATAAATAACTTTTATGTAACAGGTAGGTACACAGTTTTATGGTGCAGATTCTAACATGCAATAATATTATCATGTGTCATCATATTTTTATAACCTAAGGTCTGCAATTATCTTACAAGAATGAATTAAATATTGTTTATTGATACAATTTTATATACCCATGAATTTAATTATTTTTATTTATTTTATATACTTCACAATCTCATAAAAAATATTAAGACTGTCAGTTACTAAAAATATTGGTCACGTATTTTTTAATATATCAAATCAATAAAAAATATAAAGATACAAAGCAACAACAAATTAAAATATAAAGAGAGGCTTGCGACGTCACTACTAGGTAAATTTGTACCTAGAAGTGACGTCACATGAAATTTCAACGCGCTGTACAGTCATATTTTGTTTGAGGAATGAAAAAACAAAATTCGTGTCCAATATGTTGTGGTAATCTTACTGACGGACTAAATAGTTTTTTTTAAGTCTTCATGCCTGTTGTCTGATTATGGTGTAGCTAAAATTATATTTATATTGGTGTAGTAGGAATAGTTTAATTTTATTGTTGCATTTATTTTGAATGTTACATTAGCAAACCTTGTCGTACTTATACCATTAGATTGTGATATTAATATTATATCATGCATGTAATGTATATAGCGACAGCTGCACAATCTCCCATAAAAAAATAAAAGTCACAATAACTAAATGTAAGCGATCCCCCGCCAGCGATCGCCCTGAGCCGAGGCCAAAGTCCCACACAGGAGTGCCTTTTTTGCGCTGGTTGCTTAGTTTGTAGTTTTAAATAGGCTGTAACCCTGTTCGCCTTGTCTGTTGGGTGAAGTAGGTGTTCTGGACGTAGCAACTCTGAGTAGAACTGGCAAGAAACTCAGAAGAATCATTTTTTCTTAATAAATGGTTTTGTTACAATTATGAATAAAGCAGTATTGTTTCAGATTAACTCACTCCCATGCAGCCATGAACATTATCAGAAATTTTATATTTATCTTTGACATAGAATTCAAACTTGTTTATCTGGTAAAGATCTTCAATGACTACAGAATATACGCATATAATTTATTTGAAGGCAAGTAATCCTGCCTAGGCAAGTACGACTCTATTACCTATAATATTATTATCCCAGGTGGGAATCGACCCTAGAACACCGGGTGCAGTCATCAATTAAAAAACTATTTACCCCTTTAATTTTTTTAGTTATTTATCAGTATCTGTTAAAATTAACATTGACATTCCCTCAGTACTTGGGTTATGTTGGCACCATAACACGAAAACCTAAGCAAGCCATTTAAAAGCAAACCTACAATTAAAGTCACCAACAAAGGATAATTTCGTAACAAAAAAAATGCGCTTAGTACAGTGAAACAAAAGAGTTATCGCATCGACATGGGACATAGACACATAATAAACCTTTTATTTGTAACTACTACTTGCAACTATTAATTCTATTAACACAACTAATTAGTAATAGGTAGTATTGTACACGCAATGCGGCCAGCCCCTTAAAGTAGTATTATAGTAGATTAGTAGTAACTTTGTAGTTTTTAAAACCTTAAATTGGGAAATCAATTCAATATTCAATTATAAATATCAGTAATATCGGTCCAGGAGTATATCATTATACGTTAAAGAGTAAATAACTTCCATCCATCCATACAAACTTTTTAGTTTTTAACATTAGTAAGTTAATCTGATCTATTAATCTATTCGAATCCAATACAAAAAATTGGTTGACAATAATTACCAAATTATTAATATGCGTTTCACGTTATATTATTATTTCCTATGTAATAATGACTTATAAATTATAGTTTGAATTGCGAATTCATATTCGTACTTAAATACGCACGTACTGTAAGTACGTAGACAAATATTTGTTATCACTTATCTATAGTAAAAAAATAGGTATGTGTTGTATAAAATCCGATTAATATTCTTATGGATATTGGTTTGGTATGGAAATCCAATTAGGTATGCTTTATATAAATATGAAATTAACATTTTAAAACATATCATATGTTTATAAATCTACAATAATATATGCATCTGTAGAGTTTGCAAAAATCTTCCAGCGTTAGATAGCCCATCCAACGAGGACGGCTATAGGTTATATTTAATCATGAAGATCCCACGAAAACAGGAATTACGTGGGTGAAGCAGCGCGCGAGTAGCTAGTAAAAACTAAAATTAAATTTAATAGTTAAGTAGGTATTATGCAGACAATATACATAATAAACTGATTATGATGTCAAACCAGTAAACTCGACCTTAATAATCGTTAGAGTTAAAATACATATAATACCGCATTTGACAAAACATGCACCTTAAAAAAACTTCAACAGTGCTTAATGCATGGGGTTATTATATACTAGCTGCGCCCCCGGTGTTTCCCGCGTTACTCTACTCCAGTGGGTCGGAGCGTGATGTTTTGTAGCCTATATGTTAATCCAGCGTATATTCTATCCCGGTGCAAAATTTCAGCCAATTCCGTCCAGTAGTTTTGGCGTGAAAGAGTAACAAACATCCATCCATTCATCCATCCATACTTACAAACTTTCGCGTTTATAATATTAGTTGGATTTAGTCTATTTACTACACTACTGCAGAAGGTCAGCCAGCCGTAGGAGCTGATTTGCCTTAAAGTGGAGATCACATCTCGACTGATGTAAGGTTGTTGAAAGGCCTTTACTCCTTCAAGATGGACCGACGAGTTGCGAAGGTTAACCGAAGTGGATGCGGAGGGCGGAGGAACGAGTGTTATGACGCAAACTAGAGGAGGCCTAAGTTCAGTAGTTTCTTTTACTTCGTAATTAAATACTTACATGAACGCAACAGCAGCCTGCCCGCGATCGCAGTGATTTTAGTTGTCATGGAAACGAATCAACATTCGCTCAGAAGCGAACGCAGCACTAGGTCACATTTCATTATTTTCCTTTGTTTTACTTTATCCTCACATTCACTCCTATCTTTGATTTTACTTCAAGAATTAAACATATTTTGGTCCTTCGAGCCGGATTGAACCAGCGACCTATTGATACTCCTAAATAACGTAGCATTTTTAAGTGAAAGATTTTTGAAGTCGGTCCAAGTAGTTCCGGAGCCTTTTCACTGCATTTTTTTTTCTTTATTACCTATATTAGTATAGACTACTATAATAACTAACGATTCCGATGAATCGTTAGTTATAATATAGAATTTTCTTTACATTTCCTTCATTCTCGTTAAAACACAGCGTGGGATTGAAGTATAGAGATTATTCTAGACACATATTTCTTTTAATTGAGGAAAACCAATTAATGGCTTCGCAACACGATACCTACTGGAACATATAATTTTCACCGATTGTAAACAAGGCACCTAGGTATTATATATCATCATAATATGTATATTTTTTCAAGGCAAACTAATACTTGTGTCGTGACTTATTATTTTATTATTCCACTGACACAAAGCATCCAGACTCAGAATAATCATCATCTGTGGATCACACAAATAAATTGTCCCGGGTGGGAATCGAACCCGAAAAATCCATGGTTGTTTCTGAGACCTGGTCTCAGAATCTATCGTAACAACTGAATTCTATTCTATCTGTCTCGATTTAACTTTATCAGCTTGTATGGAAGGATGTCTGTTTGGATATATGGATTGCTAAACAAAATCGAGAACTTTTTCCGAAGGGAGGGTTTTCACCTTAGTCACCACGCTTGGCAGGCGGGTTGGTTACCGTAGTTTTATGTTGTAACGCACAAGGAAAACCTGCTGCCTGTTCCCTGGTACACAATTGTTATAAATGATATTTTTAATCAATGTCCGGCACGGGAGTAGAACCCATGACCTCCGAGATTTATATCGCTAAACTGTCAAGTAAGTTGAATAAAACAAAACCGTGTTGCGTCATTGAGCGTTGGGTCTTATAAAAACTGAAGATATTTTTATACACCCCTCTTTAAAAGGTTATCTTTTATTTAAGTCTGACAATAGTTTCAGTACTTGTTATTGCTAAAAGCAACTTCTTTAGCAACATTTGACAACTTCTATAAAGGTAATCAACGTTATAATCTCGTGAGATGAAGGTGTGATATTGTGAATGTATCTATTTTGATCAATAACTACATAATTTGATTTGTGCCAAGGATGCCAATTAAAAAATAAAGCTAAATGTTTACACCTATTAAAAGTATATTATTTCAAGGGCAGATAGTATTCATAAAGTAGTGGCAATAAGGCTAAATCTGTTCTCCTCTATGTCCAGTGCAATATCAATAGAAAAGATAAATAAGATATAAAAAACAGTTCTAGAGCTCATAAGCATAAGGTGGGATGTGCAATAGGCATAAAGAATAAAATATTATATTTAGTCCGTCACGTCGTCAGTTAGATTAGTAGTTAGTATTTTTTTTTACACAAAAAATGACGAAAATCAGGACTTTGAAATTTCGTGTGACGTCATTTCTAGGCACAATTTTACCTAGTAGTGACGTCACAAGCCCCCCTCTCCAGAACTTTATAGTATGTTGTTGCTCTGTATCTTTGTCAATTTTTATTAATTTGATAAATGAAACCGTGTCCAATATTTTTAGTTAGTTAACTGACGGACTAATCATATTTTTTTAGTCTTCCTTAAAGCTTTTAACATTATTAACTTTTTTAATGTAATCTTATGACGTTTGACAAAACATTGACAGAATGCGTGCTGCTATCATGCCTAATATTAAAAGTTAAATTTAATAATAAAGATTTTTAGTTAAGACACGACAACGTATGTCAAATTCAAATTCAAATTCAAAATTCATTTATTCCGTAAAAATGGTTACATTTGTTTGGAATCGTCATAATTTTTTTCCTACCGTGCAGTGCGTGACGTGGCGACTACTGAGAAACACTACCAAAAAACTCAGTAGAACCCTCTTTTAAAATCTAATAATACATAACAATTTTTTATTAACCTAATAACAAAATACTTTATTTTACATTGAGATTGGAGCGATTTAATCCCAAGCATTTTTGTCACAAAGATAATCGGAAATTTTATAATAAGCCCTGCTGCACAATTTGGCTTTAATAGTCATTTTAAATTTATTTATAGACAATTCTCTTATACTATTGGGAAGTTTGTTATAGAACCGTATACATGGCCCCATAAAAGAATTACTTATTTTGCGGAGACGGCTAGCATGAACCACAAGATTATGCTTATATCTAGTATTTATACTATGTGTGTCGCTTTTTTTACAAAATGAGTCAATATTTTTATTGACATATAACAAATTCTCATAAATATATTGTGATGCTACGGTTAGAATATTTATCTCTTTAAATTTTTCTCTCAAGCTATCTCTGTGGGACCCAGTTTGTAAATAGCCCTCACGGCTCTCTTTTGTAATATAAAAATGCTGTTAATATCCGCGCAGCTACCCTAAAGAAGAATGCCGTATGACATTATGCTATGAAAGTAGCTGAAATAAACTATTCTAGCCGTATCAACATCAGTTAGCCGTCTAATAGTTTTTACTGCATATGCTGCAGAACTTAGTTTTCCAGATAACTTTTCAATTTGTGGTCCCCATTGTAGTTTAGAGTCAATGGTGACACCTAAGAACACAGTGGTATCCACAGGGTCTAAGCCATTTCCATTAATATGCACATCGGTGGAAACCTGTCTAACATTCGGGGTTGAAAACTTGATAACTTTAGTTTTTTTATCATCTAAGCACAGATTATTAATATTAAACCAATGAACTACTTTAGAGAGTGCATCGTTGACTTCGTTATAATTACTTAATTGTCTATTAATTTTAAATGTCAATGAAGTGTCATCCGCGAACAATACAATCTCATGTTTATCCCTTACGTAGTAAGGTAAGTCATTAACGTATATTAAAAATAAAAATGGACCCAGAATTGATCCCTGTGGAACTCCCATAACAACTGGAGAACCCGAAGATGTTATACCATTAATATCGACCTTCTGAATTCTGTTTCCTAGGTAAGAAGTTAGAAGTTCGAGTGCCTTGTTCCTAATACCGTAGTGGTGTAGTTTCCTGACCAGAGTGTCATGGTGTACGCAATCGAAAGCTTTGGACAAATCGCAAAATATTCCCAAAGCATCCTGCGAATCCTCCCAAGCTGCAAATATACTTTTCAGTAAATGTATACCCGCGTCAATAGTGGAGCAACCCCTCGTAAATCCAAACTGTTTCTTATGAAGTAAATTATGTTTATTAAAATGACTGAGCAACTGGCTAAGCATTAACTTTTCAAATATCTTACTAAGAGTGGGTAGTACGGAAATAGGTCTAAAATTGGAAGGATCTGAGCTGTCGGGTCAACTAGTTACTAATATTATTTGGCTGTGTCTGTAATGTACTTTGCAGTCAAACAGCTCATTGAGTGTACCAACGCTATGATCTTATTATTATTATTATGCTTTATCTAGCTTAAAATACAAAATCCATTACTTGTAATTATTCACGCTCAATGACCTCAAATGAAATAAGTAGTAAAATAATTTGATATTTTCTTACTTATTGCGTATGTTTTTACATTGAACAATGATTTATTGACCGTAAATTAAAAATTTAGTTAAAATTATAACTTTGTAAGTACATTGAACCGTAAATTAATGACCGTAAATTAAAAAGATAAGTAAAATGGTAACTTTGTAATTAGAATAAAAGTTAAAATAATTAAGTTATATACTATTACTGAGACCAAAATCTGCAGTTATTTCTCGATATGAATATTTTGAATAAGTAACGTTAGTGGCGAAGTGGTTGGTGTATTACCGCTTTAAGTCTCGGCGGCCATGGGTTGGATGCTAACGCCGGACAAAATATCTTTGTGTAAATTCTAAGTTAAATTAAATTCTAAATGTTATGCCAGTGCAATAAAATTTAACTTTTGAATAAAATAAAGTATTTTTTTCTCTATTGTTATATTTGATTACTTGTAAGACTTCCTTTAATGAGTTACGGCGACGAAATTTCACTCATCACATAATTAAACAACCTCATCTTGATTTCAACGACAAGCTCCGTAGCGTAGCGGTATTTGGCTCACTTTAAATCTGACTGTGGGTTCGATCCCCACGCTGAACAGGAAATCGGTGTAAATTCTAGATTTCTTTCCGGGTCTGGTTGGTTGAGGGACTACCCTCCGTGCCTCGGAAAGCTACGTTAAGCTGTTGGTCCCGATTGTTATAACATCATCTATAATAATCGTATATAAGGAAACGGGCAGCAGCGTTTCTTTGTGTGTTACAACATAATACTGCGGTCACCAACCCGCCTGCCAAGCGTGGTGACTATGGCAATTACCCTTCCACGAGAGGAGGCCCATGTTCAGCAGTGCACGTTATACGGGCTGATTATAATGATGATCTTGGTTTAAACTTTTTAAACTAAATCTATAGTACGAAATTTGCGAAAAAAAAAACAAGCTCGATATGTATTTTGACCCATTCAACCTGTTTTTGTAATTCCAGCAACAAATTTGTGTATAACTTGTATTGGCACTACAATTTTAATATTTGTCCTTATCCAAATCAAAAATATATTCTGTACATTGTAATTATACCAATTTAACAGGTTAAATCAGTGTAATTAATAAATAAGTGTAATGTACATATTGTCAAAAATATCGATAACGTTAACATCCTTTCTTAAAAGCCAGTTTATATTTAAATAAGATAACAGATTCTAGTCCAATCTGTCGAAAAACATATCAGACAGACTTTCGTAACTAGTATTGGAATTATGTCACTTGTAGTACAATTTTATTTTACCTAGACGTCACAAGACTCACAAGCCCCGCTCTCCTAAACTTTTTTCTTTTTTTTTTAAAGCACGAAGGTTTAAGTACTAGTGAACTGCAAAAACTCTGCTAGTAATCCTAGCAAAATCTTTGCAATTACCTAGTATTCTTGTTAACACCTCTTGATAAGCTAAAATGCTTCTGTTACGAGTGAATCCACGTCGGTAGTGCAATGGATGGAGATCGAACGTCGTAGTCCGACGCCATTGGGCAAAATTACAAAGATACAGAGCAAACAAGCGGCTGTACCGCTTGGTTGCTCTGTATCTTTGTAATTTTTTTTTAAAAGACTACCAGCAGATTTTTCTGTCTACTAGTATTCTTGTTAACCCCTTGTGCTAAGCTAAAATGCTTGTGTTACGAGTGGGTTCACGTCGGTAGTGCAATGGGTGGGGATCGAACCGGCGACCACAAGATCGCAAGTCCGACGACCTAGCCATTGGGCTGCGCCCGCTTTTCAATTAATTTATAAATAATTAGTCGTCATTCGTTTTATAAGTCATTTTTAAAGCAGTAATGTACAAGCATTGTATTATATGCAATATACGTAGCTACATATAGGTAGTTAATTCTTTTAATCTTTAGACGTGTGAGACTTGACGTTAGCGTGTGTGATTGTGTGATAATATTGCATAATTGACAGTTGTCATAATTATAAACTACCGTCTACAATTATGTTATACGTCAATAATTAATATGCAGATACTGTTTATAGGAGGCAGGTGTGCAGCCTTTTTTTTAATTTTACGTTAATTAACTAAAGTAAATTTATGTCATCATCATCATCATCATCATCAGCCCGTATAACGTCCACAGCTGAACATGGGCCTCCTCCAGAGGGAGGGTATTTGCCATAGTCACCACGCTTGGCAGGCGGACTGATGACCGCAGTATTATGTTGTACCACACAAGGAAACGCTGCTGCCCGTTCCTTGATATACGATTATAGATGATGTTATAACAATCGGGACCAACGGCTTAACACACGGCACGGCAGAGGCACGGAGGGTCCCTCAACCAACCAGACCCGGATAGAAATCTTAGAATATATGAAACTATTTTAAAATGTTTCATGTATAGTGCGTCCAAACGTATGCTTTTTATTGTAATACTTGTTTAAGACGCGTGTTTTCACCCGCGTAAGCCCCGTAAGAACTTATTAATGAAATAAAGCCTTTTTCGATGAATGGGCAGAAATAATGAATGAAAATGTTGTATTATAAATTAAATGAGTTACGCAAGTGAAACCGCGCGCGGAAGCTAGTATTAAAATAAAGAGTTATTTTGCTTGAACGCGCTAATCTCAAGAACTACATGACCGATTTAAAAAAAATATTTCAGTGTTATATATTCCATTTATCGAGGAAGGATATTGGCTATATTTGATTAGGAAGTTTCCATGGGAACGTTGTTACGCGGGTGAAGCCGCGCGTGGAATCAAGTATTAATTTAAAATGCAGAGTTATTTTGCTTGATCGCGCTAATCTCACGCATTACTTGTACGATTTGAATAATTATAGCCCATTATCGAGGAAGGCTATCATCATCAGCCCGTACAACGTCCACTGCTGAACATGGGCTACCTCCCGAGGGAGGGTTTTTGCCATGGTCACCACGCTTGGCAGGCAGATTGGTGACCGCAGAATTATGTTGTAATACACAGGAAAACGCTGCTGCCCGTTCCCTGGTATACGCTTATTATAGATGATGTTATAACGATAGGGACCAACGGCTTAACGTGCTTTCCGAGGCACGGAGGGTAGTCCCTCAACCAACCAGACCCCAGAAAGAAATTTTAGAATTCACACAAAGATTTCTTGTCCGGTGTGGGTATCGAATCCACGACCTCCGAGACCTAAAGCGAGCCAAATACCGCTACGCTACGGAGGTTGTCCGCTGAGGAAGGCTATAAGCAATAAGTATTTAATTATAAAGTCCCTATGATAACGGGAGTTGTGCGGGTGGAACCGCGCCCGGTAATCTAGCTTACTTTATAACATACTAATAAATAAATTTTCATATAAATTTTCTACAATATTTTGCTATAATCAAACCAAACGAAAGCCATGTTTTTATCTTACTATGTTCTAGGTGTATTTATAGACGCTATTATTATTTTTCCGTACCAACTGTCAGTAATTGCATTATATTACAATGTCAAGTAAATTTTCCCACATTGACGCATCGTAACATGCGATGTTGTGATCTATAGTTTAATTGGGCTTACGTTGCAAATATGAGCCACGAGGCTTTTGCTTAACCGGGCATAAAAAGAAGCAGGGCCCAGCACTACAAATACGCAGTCAATTCAGATTGTTTTGATAATTATTAGATTTTAAAAAGTCAGATCAAAGGTTATGTTTTTTAAACAAGCGTTTAATTATGTTACTTTGATAATAATCAAATACTGTCGTAAAAGATAAACGTGTCTACAATATTACAGCTAAATTAATTATTTTTTATTTCAACTTTCGCAATATAATAAAAAAAGTGCGCGTGAACATCCATTCAGTGGCTTCCAGTTTCGACCGAGGTTTTTTTTATTTCTTTTTAGGGTTCCGTAGCCAAATGGCAAAAAACGGAACCCTTATAGATTCGTCATGTCTGTCTGTCTGTCTGTCTGTCTGTCTGTCTGTCTGTCCGTCCGTATGTCACAGTCACTTTTTTCCGAAACTATGTGAACTATAATGGTGAAACTTGGTTAGTAGATGTATTTTGTGAACCGCATTAAGATTTTCACACAAAAATAGAAAAAAAAACAATAAATTTTGGGGTTCCCCATACATAGAACTGAAACACAAAAAAAATTTTTTCATCGAACCCATACGTGTGGGGTATCTATGAATAGGTCTTCAAAAATGATGTTGAGGTTTCTAATGTCATTTTTTTCTAAACTGAATAGTTTGCGCGAGAGACACTTCCAAAGTGGTAAAATGTGTGTCCCCCCCCCTGTATCTTCTAAAATAAGAGAATGATAAATCTAAAAAAAATATATGATGTACATAACCATGCAAACTTCCACCGAAAATTGGTTTGAACGAGATCAAGTAAGTAGTTTTTTTTTAATACGTCATAAACCGTAAACCGCAATTTACCTTTCATTCAATCAACTATTATTAACATCGATCATAGTTACAACGAGCTACAAGAACGTTTATACTATGTTACTTGTTGTATTCTTGATATCAAAAATAGGTAGGCACTTGCAACTAGTAGGTACGGAACCCTTCGTGCGAGAGTCCGACTCGCACTTGGCCGGTTTTTTGTCTTACAGCACTCCGAAAAAAGAGAAAACCCCTTTCTTTCTTCTTTAAAGAGAGCACTAATATCACGGTAGGCAGCGGCTTGTGCAATGACAGTCTGCTTCCCTGGCATTGCTTGAGTCCATGACTCGGTTAACACTTACCATCAGGTGTGCCGCTTGCTCGTCTGCCTCTGAAGGCAATAAAAAATAATAAAAAAAACTCCATTAAATATAATAGAGTTGTTTGTAAACAATACGTAAGTGAGTAAGATGTAAAAATCGCAGATGTTAGATGCAAACCACTTATCAGTTACATCATAAGCATATAATGTCATTAACATTTGACGTAACGTTACTTATAATAGGTGCAAGGCATTTAATAGTAAGGTATTGTTTACAGGGCATATTAATAATTTATAAGAATAATTATAATATTTCAAAATTGATATTAATAAAATTCGAACACCGGCAGGATTCGAACCTGCATCTTAGGTATAGCCCCTAATGCCTTAACCAATTAAGCTACGGTGGAACCACAGCCGGTCATCGAAATTTATTATCTCTTTGTAACGCGTCTCTAAGGGGGACGTTAGTGCCATCTATC
Source organism: Nycteola revayana (assembly GCA_947037095.2). Lineage (NCBI taxonomy): Eukaryota > Metazoa > Arthropoda > Insecta > Lepidoptera > Nolidae > Nycteola > Nycteola revayana. Next base: position 14,567,175 of record OX344840.2, read on the forward strand.
GGTAACGATCCGCATTACTTCGATAAATATCGCCAAAGTAACATTTGGTATTAATTATTAATTATAATAATCTCAAATTACATGACGTAGCGGAATAAGGTTTATCTTAAATCTCGGATGTCAATTCCCCCCCGCCCCCCCCCGGACAATAAAGAAACGTTGTGTTAAATTAAAGATACCGGGTCTGGTTGGTTGAGAGACGGCCGTTGGTCCCGATTATCAAAACATCGATACGCTTCATATATTATTTCGTTCGGTCACCAATCCGCCTAACAAGCGCAGTCTATAGCAACACCCTTTTCAAGGTAAGATTATATTTAGTAGTGGACGTTATTATGTTTTTTTTTTTTTAATATTGGAATCTGCTGACTTATTCAGCCATTTCTGCCAGTGTAATTTAATGTACACTTTAAGTTGCACATCGCATAAGCCAAGACACTGTTTTTGACAATTGACTTTCATACAATTTGATATTTACTCATCATTATATAATTTTATATTTATTTATCATATTAAAAAAATTCAATTATAAACCACAATCGGGTATGCTTTCATCATCATTAGCTTTTGAGAGTGTTGGCCTTTCTTAAGACCGTCCTCCATTTGAAAATAAAACATCCATCTTGGTCCTCCCCTTCCAATACTTCCGTTCACATTCGCTATATAAATTCTACTTGTAAGTCACCATTCATTCATTCTCTCTATATCCATTTTTTTTAATGGCAATCTGCCGACATATTCTACTATTTCTGCAATAATTATTTAATTTAATTATTACATATTGATATTGACATCTTGTTTCGTCACTCATAATGCACTAGGCTTTAGAATAGCTAAGCCGTGTAGCTTATTGAATAATTGCATTTAATTAAGTGAGATAATAACTCCGTTAAGTATATTTCCATTTGATGGATAAACAAAATATTTAGATGACAGTTCATATTATATTGTTTATGTTTTTATTACATACCTATCTGTTATGAATGCCTGATAATTATTAAGTAGCAAAATTGAGAGGGAAAAAGTTTTTTTTTAAGATTTCTAGTTGAGTTTTTGCACACCACTAGTATACGTGTTAACACCTCGTGCTAAGCTAAAGCGCTTGTGTTACGAGTGGGTTCACGTCGAGTAGTACATTGGGTGGGCATCGAACCAGCGACCAGATGATCGCAAGTCCGACGCCCTTTTTTCTTTTTTTTTTTTTTTTTTTGTTGTCCGGGGGGAAATGCATTGACGCATTCCCACCACCGTTGCAGCGTATTTGCGCGCTGGCGGTGGGATATGTGGGACTCGCCCTCTCCATAGCGTGGTATGCTAAAGTCATACCACGAGGAGAGGACCCTACACCACTAAAACCTCCCGGACACTCCTTCGATCCGCCGTTGGCGGGGGTCGGGTACGCATGAGCAATCCGGCCCCCCGACGGCAAGTCCGACGCCCTAGCCATTGGGCTACGGTTGCTTAAAAAAAGTCTAATGATTGATCCCGCTAAACAAATATTTTTCAGATATATTAGAATTATGTTCAAAATTTGAGCCACTCCCAACTAGCAAAGAGATCGTATAAGCAATTACTCTCATGACTATGAATCGAAAAACACTCGCATGAAAGATCCTATTATTTCAAAAAGCCGTTTAAAAGCAGCTGTCTAGATATTTTAGCTTTCAACGCTTTTTGGCTCTATAAACATGTCTAGTAAACGTGTACTCGACGAATTCATATTGCATTTACTCGATAATTATATAAAGATATCTCTATTTTTTTTTTTTTTTTTTTCGGACGGACATATGTAGTTAGCCAGGAGGCTTTTGCTACTTCACCGGGCATAAAGGCGAGCAGAGCTCCAGCCTAGATAAATGGTTTAAACACTACAAACTAAGCAACCTGCGCAAGAGGGCGTCCCCTGTGGGACTTGGACCTCGGCTCAGGGCGGTCGCTGACGGGGAGATTGAGGAATTATGGCTTTTAGTTTATTTAGGGGAGTTTTGTGCAACTGTCACTCTACTTTACAGTTCGCGGGCCTCTCGGACTTCGAGTCTACGAGGGCATCGGAAGGTTCTTAGCAAACTAAGGGTCGGGAGGGCGAGGGGGGACGCGTCGCGTTCGCGGGCGCACTCTTCTCCGGCGGGTCGGATAGAGTGGTCTCTGTGTAGTGGTGCTAGTTTCTTGCAGTCTCTGTACTGCTAGTTGGTAAGTTGTGATCTCGTCGTCCGGGTCGTCTAGGACGCCCCGAGGCCGACGGTGTTTACGACGCTTTGTAGGCAAAGGCTTGGAGTCGGATGCTGCAACAACCAACGGGTTTGGATGTTGAGCCGCGGATTCAAAGAAGCGTTCCGACGCCTCTTTCATCCACTGCTTGATGGAAGGCAGTTGGAGATCAGAATGCAGGTTGCCATTACGAATGAACCACGGTGCCCCGGTGGCACGTCGAGTGAATCTACTTTGGACAGTTTGTAAGCGGTACAAACTGCTAGACGCTGTATGAGCGAATACAGTGCTCGCGTACGTCATAATCGGCCGTATACACGTGGTATAAATCCTAACCTTGTTATCAAGTGATAGTTTACTGCGTGAATTTAAGAGACAGTGTAGTCGACTGAGCGTAAGTGAAGCCCGTGCACGAACGGTTTCTACATGCGCTCTAAAGTTTAGCTTTCGGTCAAGGATTACGCCTAAGTACTTGGCTTGCCGTTCCCAAGGGATTGGTTCGCCAAACATCGTGACCGGTGGAATGACCGGTGGGCACTGGGCTGTTGAATCTCGAGAAGAGTACAGCACTCTTTGTCGGATTGACTTCGATTCTCCACTTTCTGAACCATTTGCCTAAGGCATTTGATGCGGATTGTAGAGCGTCGTGAATTGCAGTAGGACTGCGGCCCGAGTAGTATAAAGCGGTATCGTCCGCAAAGAGTGCCAGATGGGCCTTCTTGGGTTTCGGGATGTCACTTGTGTAAAGCGAGAACAGGAGTGGCGAAATTACTGAGCCTTGTGGCACCCCTGCTTGGATCGGGTGAGGAGAAGAGTAATCTCCTTCTACACGATACCTAAAGGTTCTCCCCGAGAGGTAGTCTCGTATGATGTGCACGAGACGGTCCGGCACTTTGAGTTTAAAGATATCTCTCAATAACCTTCATGCTACCGCAAGTCCTATGACAGCTCTTTGAAAGCAACTTAATTGCTAATTTGTCGAAAAACTAGCTTTTATAGCACTATCTTTCGCCATGTATTTATTACAGCATAATTATAGAGAAAACGCAGCTTATTTGATAAAATAGCATCTCAGTTACTATAACGGCACTTAATGTCATATAATAGCTTTTTACAAGGCGTTCATTCCGCTTAAATTTTGAAGTTGAGAAAACGCTTAAAAATTATCTTTTACAGCCCCAAAGGTGCTCTAAACATCATTTGAAAGCCGTCTTACAGCATAGTTGTGGTATGAAAGTTGAATAAAATCTTTTACAGCACTGTACTATATAGTTAAACTAATGGTGGTCAACCATTTAAATTGCCACTAAAATAATTTGAAAAAGTCACTCATATAATAAAATTTTTTGTTTATGTTTATTTTTTTTTAAATTCATCTGGAGTATTCATAACAGTATTTTGATATAATATTAAGGATTTAACATTTTGCGCTAAGGAACCCCAAACTAACTGCAATGGCGGTCCTAGAAGTCGTAAAGTTGAAACCTCATGTCTATTTCTCAGCTAAAAGCCGAGTGAATGCTTTGTGATGATAAGTGAATTGCTATTAATGGCGAATTAGATAAAATTTTAAATTAATATTATTTGTAATTAATTATTTACTAAGAAATCTTACGGCCCATGAAAATATTAACTAAAATGTCAAGAATGTAGACGAAAAATTTAACCCCGCATAGGAAAGTAAACACCTTTGAGCTAACTTCAGGTCACGAATTGTCAATATGACTGTAAAATTGTATGGCACAAATAATATGGCAAAATTTAATACTTATATTAAATAAAATAAAAAAAATTCTTTTCACACACAGCTCCGGTAATTGAAGAAATAAAATGGTCTATGAATGCTGCTTGGTTGCATTCACACGTTCAAAGAGTCGAGTGATTGCAACCGCACTGCTATATTACAATAAATTTGTCGAATGAAAGCGCTTCTACCGACTTGGGAAAAGCTAATGTGTTGAAAAATGGCATACTGATGATTAATATGATACTATTAACTTTCGAATTGCGATAACTCTATATTCTTTCGACTATTTAGACGATAATCTTACGATATTTACATCACTTAAAGCAGAGAAAAGTGCGCCCAAATCCCGTTGAGAGAACGTGCACAGATCATTTACTCGACATTTTCTCACCACCAATAGCTGAAATAGAAACGTGCTGGTGGCATTTTTACGATATATTTTGCTGGTTGGGCTGATACGGTGGCTCAATGGTTGCGGTAGTAGTTTCTGGGCCCTGGTGTTCTAGGTTCGATTCCTACTCGGGACAATTTTTGTGTGAACGACGGATAGTTGATCTGAGTCTAGGGTACTTTGTGTCCGAGAATTTAGTATTAGTATAGTTCCCCGCGACACGGATCTATTTCATACATAGACACTTAAGGTTTTGACCGAGTACTTGTTTTTTAATTTTAAAATTATATCAAATAACCTTGATAACCGTCTCAGCTTCACTTGGATAGTGAAAGTTAATTAAAACAAAACCGTAGCAATTTATATACGTTTAATCCTTCCTCAATAATCACTCTATCTATTGGTGAAAACTGTATAAAAATTTAGGCAGTAGTTTTTGAGTTTATCGCAAATAGACGCGTCGGAGGACTTTTTCATAATATGATGTAAAAAATGAAAAAACGTTATAAATTTTTAGGGTTCCGTAGCCAAATGGCAAAATACGGAACCCTTATAGATTCGTCATGTCTGTCTGTCTGTCTGTCTGTCTGTCCGTCCGTATGTCATATGATTTACATAACCACGCAAACTTCCACCGAAAATTGGTTTGAACGAGATCAAGTAAGTAGTTTTTTTTAATACGTCATAAACCGTAAACCGCAATTTACGTAAACTCTGATCGATGTTAATAATAGTTGATTGAATGAAAGATTCAATCAACTATTATTAACATCGATCAGAGTTACAACGAACTACAAGAACGTTTAAATACTATATTACTTGTTGTATTCTTGATATAAAAAATAGGTAATCACTTGCAACTAGAAGGTACGGAACCCTTCGTGCGAGAGTCCGACTCGCACTTGGCCGGTTTTTTATCTATGGCACAATGGTATGACTGGATAATAATTAATTTAAAAAAATCGAGTTTGGATGGGCAAACCTCCGACTAATCTCCGACACTTATAAGATTTTGAAAATGGTTTCACTATTAGATAGCTACGTTATCCTGGACTAAAAGTCCGTTCAATCGAGACCAAAAAATTTGTTTTGCTGATAATCGCTAAAAACTTATTTTTTTGACCTGTGATCTCGAATAAAAAAACATCCATGACACGGGAATGATGCGGAACTTTTAAATTTTATTTAAAATTACTGATTTTCAGCTTGTTGTGTGTGGATATAATGCACCTTCGAATGTCTAAATTGACCGGACTATAACATACGTTATATGTTAAGACGAGGTTCTCACGATAAAAGTCTTCTTCTTCCTTATCCCCTTTATCGCCCTTATCCCATATTACTTGGGGTCGGCGCAACACGTTTGTTTATTCCATTCTGTCCTGTCACCCGTCACACTATCACTAACTCCTTTTTCTTTCATATCACTCTTCACACAATCCATCCATCTTTTCTTTGGCCTTCCTCTCCCTCTCCATCCATCTACATGTATACCTAAAACTCTTTTAGTAACATGCGTTTCATCCCTCCTCTTCACATGACCATACCAAGATAAACGGTTCTCACGATAAAAGTAACAGATTTAAATAATTTCCATGCATTTTTCTCTTCAAACATTTACAGAATATTCTAGCTAGATCATTAGTGAACTGACGAGGATTAAATGATTGGAATTTTTCTAACAATTAATGTTATGGAATTTAACAGATTACATTTATAAAGAATGTTTATTATCTATTACATAATAATATGATGTTTAATTAATTCATTAAATCATTAAAAGTATGGCGCCATTTTTATTGATTAGTAAATTAACTAAGTTTAATAGCGACGTAGAAAACATTTGTAATTTTTCCATTATATCTAACTAGCGACCCGCCCCGGCTCCGCACGGGTACAATGCTGATGTATTATACATATAAACCTTCATCTTGAATATCTCTATCTAACCGCATCAAAATCCGTTGCGTAGTTTAAAGATTTAAGCATACATAGGGATTTAGGGACAGAGAAAGCGACTTTGTTTTATACTATGTAGTGATAGTGATTAAGTAAAAGTACCGTGTGGTTTCCGGTATAGAATAAACCACCACATAATCATCTTAGGAAGATTGGCATACACTAGGAAGATTGGCAGCAGCATCTATCAGCTCAAAGATACTCCCATCTTACTGCCGTCACGGCTACATATATACGCCCCATTTTATTTAATTTTTGTCTGGGGGAAATGCATTTACGCATCCCCTCCGCCTCTGCAGGTTTCCCGCGCCGGCGAAGGGGTATGTCGGACTCGCCCTCTCCATAGCGTAGTATGCTAGTCATAATCCCTCAACGACCATGGCGTACCAAGGACTGTATGTTTCTTTGGGACAACTTGAAATTTAAAAAAAAAACATATTTATGTCATTGATTGCCGTAGTATCTCTTTGGTTTGGAAATATGTTTGACCGAAACTAGCAGTCTCGGGTACGATCAATGGGTAAAAAAATTAGGTACTACTAGAAATTTTCAATTTATAAAAATCTAAGAACCAGACCGAGACCAGGGGGCCAAGTCTGCTATTTTTTTAAGTATTATGCCACCGTAGTGCCATCATGATATTATCATTATGCTAAAAACGGTAATCTACTAATCTCACTATGGTGTCGGCGCTGGAATGGCAGTCGGTGTTGCTACCGCAGTAAAAGGCCGTCAACAGAAGTAGCAGGGGAGATATAGTTAGGGAGATTGTAATGTTTATTTGAGCGATTTAAAAACTTATAAATGTATCATTTGTCATTATATTCAACTACGCTAATGACATTATGACGTCATTTGGATTAGTAGATTACCAAATGGGAAAAAAACCGACCATTGAACTGTGATTGATAGTTCATGCACACGCCATTACGATAGTAGACTTGGGGCCCAGGAAGTGGTGTTTCACCCGTGCCTCGGAGAACACGTTAAACTGTTGTTTCTGCGTCTGATCTCCCACCGGTCGGTTAACCGTCCCTCTCAAATTTGCGTGTCGGATTTTGAGAGTAAAGGAATACAAAACACATCTGTGTCCGCACACACTTGTGCACTATAATATTATTATGTCCTGCGCAGATGGTTAATCTCCTTAGCAATTGGCCACCGTGGCTTAAATCGGCCGTGAGGGTTAAATATACAGGGTTATTGAAAATGTGACGTATATTCCTGTTAGAATGTTATTGAAACGGTCAAAGATTTTGAGAGATTTTGTCATAATGTTTTACCCCTACCTTAATGGTTTCTGAGTTAATTGAGAAATTCAATTGTAAAAATAAATAATTTAAGATATTACTACCAAAAAAAAAATGCTGTAGTTTCTGGCCATCATTATTCATTTTGATTGTAAAGATTGTTTACTACGACATAATAACGAAATAGCTGGAAATCGATATTTCTATATTATTGTCATGTCCATATTCTTTGCAAACTAAGGGTCGGGAGGGCGGGTCAGATAGAGTGGTCTCTGTGTAGTGGTGCTAGTTTCTTGCAGTCTCTGTACTGCTAGATGGTAAGTTGTGATCTCGTCGACCGTGTCGTCTAGGACGCCCCTAGGTCAACGGTGTTTACGATGCTTTGTGGGCAAAGGCCTATAGTCGGATGCTGCAACAACCAACGGGTTTGGGTGTTGCGCATTCGAAGCAGCGTTTCGACGGCTCTTTCATCGACTGCTTGATGGAAGGCAATTGGAGGGGTCCATCTATCCAAATTTACTTCAATACCATGATTGGTATTTACACAAGTAAATTTTTCATTAACCAAGGTCCAATCTGGATTACTATTACAAGTTTATTTGACAAAATCTGTTGGTGTTTTATCATCTCTAACATGAATACGTCACATTTCCAACAACCCTGTACCTATATCTCTTTGATAACAATATTTTCTAAAACATATTATTCTTAGTCCGATACTCATTAGAACAACGTTGTATGTTTTTTTTCCTGCTTTGTGTATATCGTCGATGATACTGCAATACCGCATAAGTAACTGTTGAATAAGGTGTAATTTCATTTGACAAGAATTATTTCTTTATTTGTGTTGTAAAGGGTAAATATCAATTTGTTACATTTGATCTTCAGCCTTATTAGCTATTGTCACTTACGCGTTATTTGCAGTATAACCGACGATATGCAGTTCCATTTACCTAGTGTGGAAGATTTAAAATAATTACTCATACCTACACACTTATATACGTTATATGTAGTTTTATTACTTATAAATTATTATTATTTATTGAATAAGTAGTAATTCAATAATAAATAGTAATACGAGTCATTTAGAATATAATATGTTTATTTGCTGAGTTTAATTTGATATTATTTATTTATTTATTTAAAACTTCAGCACTATAAAAGTAAGTAGGCGTACTTAATGCCAGAGGCATTCTCTACCAGTCTACCATAGGGTGGTGCAGAGATAAAGTAGTAGGTGCACTATATAAGAGACTGTATCTGAGGAGACACATATAAGGTAAGCAAAAGAATACAATAAATTACATAAATATTACATGGATGCTATATTAACTACACATATAAAACATACATACATTAATATATAACAATACTATATAAACTATAATACTTAATTACATACAAATAACTCACTGCTGTGATGATTAGATTAGAGATTGATAAAAGAGTACAAAGAAAAAAATATTCACATTAATTTATTGCACACCATAATTATGTATAATAAGTTGTTACATATAACCGTTACATTACAACTGATTCATTTTAAGTAGTTATCAATCATTAGAAACTAATTAAAAAGTAGGTTTTTTTTTAAAGGCATCTCCCGCCCTTGGAATATTAACCCTATATCACGGGGGATTTACAAACACTCCTTAGTCACGACACAACTACCCTCAGGCCAACTCTCCGAGGTTCACATAAATAATTATCCTAGGTGGGGATCGAACCCAGAACACAAAGTCTCGGAAGCCACTGCCATTACCACTATACCACCGGTGCAAAGTAAAGGTTCAAGGTGGTAGCGCACGACATGAAGCAGCAGCAAACGACGTGTCGCAGCGAAACTACTGGTTTCTATGTATTTCTATGAAATTCCCTTCGTAGTTAGCGACATGAAGCTAGACGGGAATTTCGTCGTTTGCTGCTGCTTCATGTCGTCCGCTACCAACTTGTACCTTAATACTCCCTGTCGCGACACATGCTCGAAGAACGCGCACGCCTCTTGTGGAGCGAATTTTAATAATTTAATGTATATTACTACTACTTACTAAATAAAAAACAATAGGTTCAGCACAGCTTTCAACGTAATTCCCGTTCCCGTAGGAACCTCATAATTTAATATCCTATAGCCTTCCCCGATAAATATAACATATCTAACACTGAAAGAACTTTTCAAATTGCACGAGTAATTCCTGAGATTAGTAAATTCAAGCAAATAAACTCTTCAGCTTTATAGATCTAGTGAAAACCTCCGTAGCGTAGCGATATTTGGCTCGCTTTAAATCTCGGAGGTCGTGAGTTCGATCCGCACGCCGGACAGAAAATCTTTGTGTTAATTCTAAGATTTCTTTCCGGGTCCGGTTGGTTGAGGGACTACTCTCCGTTACCGTTGGTCCCGATTATTATAGCATCATCTATAATAACAGTACATCAAGGAACGGGCAGCAGCGATTCCTTGTGTGGTTTAACATAATACTGCGGTCACCAACCCGCCCTCGAAGCGTGGTGACTATGGCAACTTCCCCTCTCTCGGGAGGAGGCCCATGTTCAGCAGTGGACTTTATACGGACTGATGATGATGATGATAGATTCCCTTATGACTTGTACTTAGGTTCTTATATAACACTGCAATGTCAAGGACAACATCGCTCATATACAAATCAATCGGCCTTCTATTACCATAATCACATCTCATTAATTAATTTTATGAGTCACGTATTATCAATTTCTCGTTTGATATAGAAAAAGTTATACAATAACAAATAATTACGAGGCAAGGACAGGCAAACTATAGAAATCAAGGTCTATAATCTAACTATTGGTGACAATTAGTACGTTCTACGGACTGTCAAGGTGTAATAACCAGGCATTAAAGTATATTGATGGGAACTAAAGCCAAGTTTTCCGTGACTGGAAGAATTTTATATTTATTATTCAGATAATTTAGTTCTGATTTGTTGAGTAAGGTTAGTTGCTGGAACGTCACGGTATTGAAGAGTAGAATATTAATGAAAGCAATTTTAGGAATGTTTCTTAACGAAGCACTATAACCTCTGTGGCATGAGGACTTATACCGTAGAATTATACGTTTTAAATGCACAGTTCTAGGATTTGACTCCCAAACCGAACAAGCAATCCTTCGTGAATTCTAACATTTCTTACCGGGTCTGGTTGGTTTAAGGACTACGCTCTGTGCAGTTGGTCCCGATTGTTATAACATCATCAATGATGATTGTATAACAGGAAACGGGCAGCAGCGTTTCTCTGTGTGTTACAACATAATATTGCAGGCACCAACCCACCAGCCAAGCGTGGTGACTATTTTATTTTATATGAAAATTTAACAGCATTTGCAGTACTAGTACCTACTATTGTTAACCCTTCGTGCGAAGCTAAAATGCTTGTGTTACGAGTGGGTTCACGTCAGTACTGCAATGGGTGAGGATAGAACCAGCGACCACAAGACTACAAGTCCAATGCCCTAGCCATTGGGCTAAGACCGCTTTACTATAGTAAATCCCTCCCTGAGGAGGTGGCTGATGACGATGATAAAGCAATCAAAACATCAAATAACAAGTTTTGGTTAAGTCATGCTAATATGTAGGTTTTTTTTTTCGGATTGACATACGTAGGTAGCCACGAGGCTTTTGCTACTTCACCGGGCATTAAGGCGAGCTGAGCTCCAGCCTTAATAAATGGTTTAATATTTAGGAACACAGAAAGTAACTTTACTAAACCAGGTTGTTACTAGGTAAGTTGAAAAGGGGACATATGGATGAGAAGATATATGGGCAGTTGTAAACATCGATGGGTAAAACTGTCCATATAAAAAACAACAAGTTACAAACGACAAAATGACAATCACTTTCTAAAAAGCTATTCAATTGGGTACAATAGCCAACATTCTAACAACACAAAGGTAATGTACTAAATAGTGTTACAAATGTCTCTTGTATGTCTCCTTTATTAATGGTATTGACTATACACCAAAATAAAAATAAAATAATATAAACTAGTATCGGTCAACTCTGTTCATTAATATAAAATAAAGTATATTTTTACATTTATGTAGTCAACCACGAGGCTTTTGCTACTTAACCGGGCATAAAGATTTAAATCACTACATATATATAAAAGAAAGTTACTTCCCGCTGTCTATCCCTATGTATGCTAAGTTCTTTTTTCCCTCAATCTCCACGTCAGCGACCGCCCTGAGCCGAGGTCCAAGTCCCACAGGGGACGCCCTCTTACGTAGGTTGCTTAGTTTGTAGTATTTAAACCATTTATCTAAGCTGAAGCTGTGCTCGCCTTTAAGCCCGGTGAAGTAGCAAAAGCCTTGGGGCTCACTACATATGTCTGACCGAAAAAAAAAGCTTAGTTCTTTAAAATTACGCAACGAATTTTGATGCGGTTTTTTTAATAGATAGAGTGATTCAAGAGAACGGTTAAAGTGTAGGCTATCTAAGAGGAAAAGTTTATTTTCTAATCGGATCAGTAGTTCCTGAGATTGGCGAGTTCAAGCGAACAAACAAACTCTTTAGCTTTATTTATTAGTATAGATTTGGATGCTATGATATTGCGAGTATGAATAAGGAATCCAATGTGTGTCTTTCGTGTAGCAATGTACCTTTATTGGTTATGTTGTAACGATGAATTTTGTTCGTAAACCTTTTAATAAATTAGAAACTATTTAGTTATAAAAGCTGTATAAGATATTGTTTAACGAACAAATCAAAGAAAAGCCAACCTTCGTAGAAAAGAATACTAGGTCTATTTTTATTTGTGGGGGATCGATGGTTCTATTCTTCTTCGGTTTGTTTTGCGTAAAATGATTATCCCGAATCCTGAATGAAAGATTTCAGTTCTGTTTCAGTCATTGGTTCAGTTCCATCGAATTTATTTGTATCGAGTTAATTTCAGTAAAAGAGTATTTTTCTATTGACAAACATGATAATTAATTGTGTCAAACGTCAATTATTGTTTTATAAAATTTTATATGCATGTACCTTTGTGAATGCATATGCAATTTCAAAAATTGCACCTCTCATATGCCAAGTCAATTGGAATTATGCCCTTTTCGAAATTGTTTATTCAATTAATCAATAGTTCTGGCATCTATTGAATTCATATTTTACTCATAGTTCACTAATGCCACATGACATTGTATTGATAAATTAGAAATGTCACATACATTCAACAATGTTCAAATGGCTCAATAACGAAACAAAAACTGACGTTAATTAATTACTATTTTGTAACTTGACGTTAATTATTTAACAAGGACATAAAAAACGGTGGAATTTTACCCACGTTTATTAATCACATCTAATTGCACTTTTATGTATTACTAATTTCTTTTATAATTATTTTTAACGACTGTCACTTACCATTCATATTAATAAATTCCACTCGAATCCAGAGATGTAGAAAATCACACAATTTATTCGAATATAAAAGTTAATTATATGTAATCGATTTAATCAGTCAAAATTATATTCACAGCACATTACTAAACCACATGTTATGCTTCGTCGGTATTTTTTAAGTTGTGATTTTCGAACATAAAAATCTTTTTAGATTTTTTAAATTTCGAACGCTGCGAGCGAGCGCGCGTGTTGTAAGTTAGGTACAAAATGCATGGCAGCTGCGCGGGCGTCTAAGTAATAAGCATTCAGTGCGCAAACGCCTATAAACCTTATAGATCTGTACGTGATAATACGTGTAATCTTAAAATAGCAGACGCTTTTTTAATCTACGTTTCTTTCGTTTTATCAATCTTTTTCAGTATAGGTGTAGGGATAAGGGGGGATAAGGTGTTAGTTGTATTTTTACTAGGTTCCCGCGCACGGTTTTGCTCGTTTAAGTCCCGATCCCGTAGGAACTTCACAGTTTAAAATCAAAAAAGCCCTCCTTGATAAATGAGCTATTTAACACTGAAATATTTTTTCAGGTCGGACGAGTAATTCCTGATATTAGAGCGTTCAAGCAAAAACACTTATAATTTCTGCAGATTTATATATTAGGTAGTATCACTAGGTACATAGTATAAAACAAAGTCGCTTTCTCTGTCCCTTTATCCCTACGTATGCTTAAGCCTTTAAAACTACGCAACTTGATGCGGTTTTTTTTAATAGATAAAGTGATTCAAGAGGAAGATTTATATGTATAATAAATCAGCATTACACCCGTGCGAAGCCGGGGCGGGTCACTAGTAGATTTATAAAATATGATGACATTTAGTTCAATATTGCTGTCGGATAATGCCTCGTTTTTGCTAGGTACTTCGGATGAAGATATCCCCATCCGAAGTAGTAAAACCGAGGCCTACAAATAATGTTCGACAGAAAAAAATCAGAGTATTTACTCTACTTATATATTGGACTAAACAGTAAAAATTCGTGAGAATAAGCATCACATATTTGGTAATGTATTTAAACCCCGTGACTTTGTAATGCTGACTAATATTTGCCAAGATGTATTTTTTACGGTCTTTTATTTGTTTAGCCAGCAGAGTTTTGCTACTTCCGAGCATAAGGTGAGCAAGGCGCATAAGGCAGCCTCCTGAGGGACTTAGACCTTTTATAAATAAATAAAAAAAAAACACCGCACTCATAACTTTCCGTATTTATTTGTATATACAAACACTTTTTATTTTACTCTCATAGAACACTTTTTAAAATGAGATGAAAAATTTATCCTCATCGTAACAGGGGGCCAGCTATCGTTCTGGCTCAAGCAAACCCCACAGAGTCCTCTGTGTAAAAAGAAGATGAAAATTATATCATTGGTTAAAATCATCTCAAATGAATACTGAAGACGTTCTACACTATCCTCCAGCCAGCGATCGTTCTGGTTTTTAGCAAGTCCCCTGTGGAAAAAGAAAAAGAAAATTATATCTTTGGTTAAATAATCTCAAACGAATACTGAAACACTGAAGACGTTCTACGCTATCCTCCAGCCAGCCATCGCTCTGTTTCAAGCAAATCCCATGTCCCCTGTAGGAAAAGTTAAAATTATTGAAAAAGAATACTGAAGTCACCAAAACGCAATTCTCCCGTCCATAATCGCGCCGGACTAAGCACACCCCACAAGGTCCCTATGGGATTTGCTTGGACCAGGTCAGGTTATTTATTATATAGCAGGTGGCTTTGATTCTCTTATTAAAATATATGATCACAATAAAGATCGGTTGATAGATAAAGAAGCAAATTCAAACTACACCACCCAAAAGAACGAAAGCACAGCATAAAACTCTCAAGTCTATTTAAAAAATCACTCTGTCTATATAATTATCGTTTCAATAAGTCCATCTTTTCTATAATAATAAATACAAGTTAATCCATCAAACTATTTAAACAACCAAACAAATAGACTTAATAATTCACGTAAGTACATGGGAATTGTTGAGTTTGCTTAAATAATTACATAAGCAAAGCATGTTTATCAAATGTTAACGTCAGCGATCTGGGGATTAATTCTGCAAATTAAAATAAAATTACGTACAATTATTGATATTTCAACAGTGTTCCATTGTGATTCTATTACGATTGTGATATATTTATATGGTATTCTGCTACGTAAAAAACCTAAATTTTAATCATTACGCTGGTTTTGGCCTTAGATAATTGTGAAGAGGATCAAAGAAAGAACGCATGGAAACACTTAAACCAAAATGTAGTAAATAATAATTCACTACCAGTAGTTATGTAACATCAAAATGGCCTATCTATGGAAATACACTTTTAATTGTTAAACACCAATACCAAATACCCAGAAGCCAACTGCTGAAAATCCATTCCCTACAATTACTTTGAAGCGTTATTAAATTCGCAGGATCGGGGTTTCTGATTATTGACAAAATAAAAAAATGTCTACATCCGTAATTTGAAAAGGAACACGTTGCTGGATGTTTATCTGCTTAATGAAAAAAAAATGCCTGCTAAGAGGGTAATGCGGAGAAGAGTTGTTGATTGCGTTTATCCATTGAAATTAAGACAGGAAGCAGAGCGGGACAATAGCATATGCAATATCCAGAAGTGGAGCAAAGCCTTATAAGCAGGAATCGGCATAGGTAAAGCTTTTTGCTCGTGTATCATTCTTGTGACAAAGTTATAATTCTACGTGTCTACAACACCGATGTTCCGGGATTGGGTTAAAAATATTACTACGGGATAACTTCTGAAAAATATGTCTCACAATTACAGCGCTAATTTTAAAAAGTGATTGGTTACATATAAATGAAAAAAAAAAAAAAAATATAATGGTATACGCTACAATTACTTTCAATCGAAACGACGCGCGACGATGCGACGGACCGTAGTAACTCTAACAACACTATCCTTCCCTGCATATGTCAATCGCGCTTCTTTTCTCATCTCCGCTTCAGTGGACTAGCAGGTTCAATTTGTTGTTGAATGTTGTGTTTCTGTGCTAAAGTGCAATGACTAGAGATCATGTGGGAGTGACGTGAGCCAATAAATTGCATTCATTGATAGCATTATTACTTTATAGGCATTAATTCATAGTCCAGTTATGTTTACCGTTACTACTTACCAACTGCGGGACGAATGCTACCAAAATACATAACATAATGTTGCATGGCTATACTATGATGCAACTTTTCTTGTAGCGACATAATATATTTTTTGTGTGAAGGTTATTCAAAAATACCTTTACCTTTATATGGGTTTCTGAATTTCCTTTCATTTTTTAATATTTTAGTCATCAAAAATTCTGTCCTATCAGGGTCACTTTCGGTTATAATATTCTATCGAAATCCCTTGAACTGCATTATGCGTAGAGTATGGAGTTATCGCTATTCATACACTGGACAGTATCCCTCATTAAAATTACCCCAGTTATCACAACTTATCAACTGGCAGAACAGAGGCTGCAAGAAACTAACACCATTATACAAAGATGACTACCGGACTCCCGGAAAAGAGTGAGTCAGCAAACCTCGCTTCGCCTTCCCGACCCTTAGTTTGCAAAGATCGAAAAGCCTGCGAGTTCTAAAAAAACGCAACAGTAACAAACAAAAAATTGCCCGAAACGTCATAATTTTCTCAATCCCTTCGCCAGCGCCAGTTAAGCTGAGGTCCAAGACTCATGGCATTTTTTTTTTCGGTCGGACATATGAAGATAGCCCTGAGGCTTTTGCTACTTCACCGGTCATAAAGGCGAGCAGAGCTCCAGCCTACATAAACGGTTTAAACACTACAAACTAAGCAACCTGCGCAAGAGGGCGTCCCCTGTGGAACTTGGATCTCGGCTCAGTGCGGTCGCTGACGGGGAGATTGAGGGATTATGGCTTTTACTTTCTTTAGGGGAGTTTTGTGCAACTGTCGCTCTACAGTTCGCGGGCCTCTCGGACTTCGGGTCTACGAGGGCATCGGAAGGTACTCATCGCATGCGCTGGTTGCTTAGTATGACAAAAATCTTTTTAGACGGCCTATTATTTGTTATGCCGCTGAAGTAGCTAAAAACTCTTGGCTGTCTACATAAATGACCGTTCGAAAAAATTAGCCAGGAGGACAATTATTGCTGTTATTACAGATATTACTACTTATTTTGTAATCTAATTATTTAACCATTACGTTCCTTAAATACTAATCAAAGAATAGTATGAATATTTTTTCTCAATTATTTACATTATGATCTATCAAAGGTCAATAGCAAGTTTCTTCACTGGTAAGTAAAAGTAATATAACCTTCATTATTTCCAAATATGATACGTTTAAGAGTGAATAACGTACTTACCTGCGTTTTATTATGGCAATCATAATTCAATATAATGATAAACATAATTATCGTTATTTTGTAACTCATTCATTAAATAGCTTAGATTTATTTGAGTTCTTATTATTGTTGTACATAATTTACAACTTTGTTTTTTTTTATCAGGCAAATGACTCCTATTCACATGGTGTTACATAGTGAGATCCAAATATAGGGACAACTATGCCAGTACAGTTGATATAATTAGCACAAGCCACCCTTATCCTGCTTGCATTTTCTTCCTCCCTGTGAAATCTGGTACCTTACTCACGCATAGAAATCATTGGATTGCAGCATTTTCGGCCATTAAAGTGACAGACCAAAAAGTAATTTTTAAATTGAATTAGCATATATGTCGTTTGTATTATACGGTAGCTGCTTACCATGACCAGACATCAGTCCATCCGATATAAAAAAAAATGTAAGTAAGTCAAGATAATTTCATTGACATCACAGTATTTGAAATGCCACTTAGGTTAAAAAAAACCATTCCATCTTATTTAAAAAAATATTCTTGGATTTTATTAAATTTACGATATATAAAATATGAATAATATATAAATATAAATACGATAATGTAAAATGCATGTAGTAGTTATCAATAAAAAGGCAAGTTTTAATAAAACGTTATTAACAATAGTCGGAAGACATTATTCAGAGGATGCGTTTTAAAATAAACATCATAATCCGGCGTCGGGGTGTGATGAGTTCATCACCCTTTCTTTTTTCCGGTACAATGAGTCTCCGTAAGGCAGTTTGTGACAAGTTGTTCACGTGGGCACGTGATGTCGCTGTTCACCAACAACTTGTCACAAGATATCTACCATAGACACATACACCATGCACATAATGCATAAGAAAACATACAGTGACACAACCCCTACCTCCAAGTTTGCCTTAACTGACCGGTCAGAGTGTAGTTGCAAGAGCGGAACCTATGGCTAAGGCTGGATGTATAAAATATCATAACACCTGAAGTTGACTCTTAAATGTTAATAATCTACATTTAACTGAAAAATTCTTCTATTCCTATACAAATGGAAACGATTGTTTCGGTTGGAGCCAATGGACACTGTCTTTAGAATCTTTTTTTTTAAACCAGAATAAAAATCGTCATAACACAGATGATTAAAATGATTGACACCGTTTTTGGCACTATGTCATATCAATTGTACAATATTTATCTTTTTATCAAGATTTGGTATAATCACTACAAAGTAGTGATTCTGTCCCTATATCCCTATGTCCCTATATATGCTTAAATCTTTAAAACCACGCAACGGATTCTGGAGCAGTTTTTTTAATAGATAGAGAGATTCAAGAGGATGGTTTATATGTATAATACATCAGCATTGTACCTGTGCGGAGCCGGGGCGGGTCGCTAGTGTAATAATAAAAAAATATAATGCACTTGCTAAAACCGACTTTCTCTCGGATGACATACATTTTAACAATTCAATTATGATAGGGTTGTAATTTACTTAACAGTAACACATGTTGTTGTATTGTGTCATTACTGAACCGAAAACTTCTAAGAAAGAGAAATTGAGTAATTTTCATTTTTTAATAATTATGGAACATCGGCAACTTCTTATCAGGCACATATAATTCTACCAGGAAATCATTAGACGCATTAGTCTTAAAAGAACGTTCAATTATGAAGCCCTGAGGCATCGTGATTTTGGGAATTCCTGGTCACAATTAGGTATCAATTATTTAGATTATCGGCTCGACACTACTGGATTCGATGGTAATGGTACTTGTTTTTGATACTTTAGGCACAAGTTTATTTATAATTTTGTGATAATTCTTCGAAAGTTTTTTCGCGAATTTATTTATTAAGATAATACCTCCGTGGCGTAATGGTATACAACTCGTTTTAGGTGTCAGAGGGTCGGTCGATGGTCGTGGATCGATTCCCACTCAAGACAATAAATCTTTGTGTTAAACCAAAATAATATTTTCGGGTCTGTTTGGTTAAGGGACTACCTTCTGTGCCTTGGAAAGCACGTTAAGCCATTGGACCCGATTGTTATAACATCAGAAAGCCCTTGTTCTGCAGAAGACGTTACACAAGCTGATGATGATGGGCCTTGTGGACTGGAATGGGATGGTAAATCGTCCTGTAAATTTTTAGCTACTATTCAAAAACACGGTGAACAGCTAACTATTTAAGATTTGTCATAAGTATTACAATCAAAACGTAAAAGAGAGAGATATAAATGGCAAAATGTGCTCTAAAGCCTTACAATAAAAGTTAATCTGGGTTGTACGAACTGGTATCCCTAACATGGGTTCCGAGTCATTTTGATCCTTAATTTTAAATGCTATTAGAAAAGTATATACATAGATCGATCTTACAACCAAACATAAAGCATTTTACCGAGTATTCGCAACAACAAAAAGAAAATGATGGTGGAGATACCTACTTGTCGTTTTCCTCTAAAGTAATTAATGTTAACTCATCGTTACTCGCAATTACTTGCTCAAGTAGAACGAACTGTTTGGGTTAAGGCCATCTTTACCACGATTGCTTAGCATTGAGATTTATGAATTACATGACAGTTTTAACTAAGGACTCTGGAAAAATGATTTATTCATTTAGACCTCAGAATCGTAACGGCGAATGTACTATATACTTCAGAAGCATTTGGACGTAAGTGCCAGTTTACGATAAAGGCACATACGACTAAAGTTTCTGACGTATAATGGTACATCCGACATTATACTTCTGAACTCTAGAATCAAAAGTGGCGCTTGAATGTCCATTGGTTCACTGTTGCGTTGTTGGACAAATGTACTTCAACATATGGATATTAGAAAGTAAAAATATTCACTAACATCAAAGACCTTCCTAGACCCATGGATGAAAGAATCTCTAGCGTTCATAGATTCTTTGTGATGTGAATCTATGAACGCTAGAGATTCTTCAGCCCATATAACTTCAAATATTCAAACCGGATTTGCCTCAAAGGGAGTGTAAGTATTGCTATAGACACCACGCTTATTAGCGTAGTTTCAGCGCACTACTGAACTGAATTATAAATTCTTTTACCAAAAACAAGCACATTATTCTGAATGTCGTAAGCTATATTTTAAACCGGAGTTCCCAAGGAAACGAGATCTACCGAGTCAAAGTTTTTTGAAGTGTAGTTTTTTAAATGTTTAAAGTACCTATTTCACAAATTTTGTATTTCACAATTCTTTCTAGAAATTCAATATAATCATTAATATTTAATAAAACTATCATTATGCAAAGAAAATAATAATAATAACTGTCCTTAATAATAAGTTTTTCATTATTGCGTGAAACCAGTACCAGAAAGAGGCAACATGCCATCCTAAGCTCGGCCAAAGGAGTAGGGAACATGCGCTCCAATCCCTTAGAGAAGAGAGGAACGCCCTTGTACTTCAGGCAACGTGATAGAATCGAGAAATAAACTTATAAAATATTCCTGCTAAGCAGGTGCTAGATAGATGTATTTGAATTACTTTGCCAACTTACAAAGGATGGATTGACAAAATTTATTTTAATTAATTCATTTCTGAAAAATTCATCTTATGAAAAAAAACATCTCGCGTCATAATTTCAGATCATTGATCCATTTTGGAATTTGCAATTCATTCATTTAGAATAAATTAATTAACAATGAAATGATGTCTCTTTCCACTTAGTAATAGCCTTTCACAAAATTTCGAATATGGTTATGCTAATTTTGCTAACCAAATAGGTGATACGACTAATTTACAAATACTACGTATTCAAGGTCAATCACTTACATTTGTTTGAACTATTATTATGATAATTAGGTATTATTATTATTTCCTAAAACAAACTGTTTGTTTTAAGGCCTCATTTATAAATAAGACTGCTTTTTTGCGTAGTTATAAGAAATAGAAATTATGATGGAAATATAAATTAGGCACACAATAAAATGTTTCAAACTTGCAACATAGTAGATTCGAAAAAAATGGATTTCCGTAAATAGATTATTTAAAACCCAGATTTAATAATATTGAAAGTACAGTATTGGTTTAGCAGGGGGCATAGTTGTCTCAACCCAGTTTTCCCTATGTAGGAACACCCAAACCAGCATTGATTCTATCCTTACCATGCAATAGCCCTACACAAGACAGGGCTAAGGCTATAGCCCTGCTCACCTTTTTGCCCGGTCCACGTCGATTTTTTTGCAATTAATTAAGAATGCTTTAAAATTGTTTTTATATGTTCATTCTGTAAATCAATTAGGCGTTAATAATTATAATAAAAAACTTTTAGTACCTATCAATTTATTTTATCAAAGTGACATAACGTACGCTGAAGTTCAAACTGACTACAAATGACTTACGTGAACATCAGTCATTTTTGGACAGTTTTGATGCTATTCGATAGAAAATCGGAATAGTCCATTGCTTAATCCAAAGTCCGAGAGGCCCGCGAACTGTAAAGTACCGACAGTTGCACAAAACTCCCCTGAAATACTAATAGTCATAATCTGTCAATCTCATCGCCAGTGACTGCCCCGAACTGAGGTCACAGGAGCCGCCCTTTTACGCAATTTGGAGCTGGCTTTGCTGGAGCTCTGCTCTACGAATGGCTGTCCGAAAAAAAATTGCTTAATTAGACCATTCAAACACATCATCCAATAGACACTTGTAAAATATTAAGTATACAGTAAAATGGTATTGTATTGGTGTCTACGTAACATTTTATCATTTTTTACTCTCTTAAAAAGTGTATATATTACTGAAATTAGTGGTGTTAACTAGATAACTATTTTATAATAAGAGGTATTTATATGTTATTTTCGTAATTTTTATTTGCAAAATAATTTTAGAACTGCTTTCCAAAAAGGCGTATTATCGGAGTTCTATTATCAAAATAGAATTTATTTAAGTATTTTATATTTACCCAATCATCAAAATTGCAGAATAAATAATTCTTAAAACTAACGAACGTACCAAAACAAAACAGCCTATAATTGTTGCTAGAATTCCGGCGACGATATTCTTTAAACACTTAACGAATGAAAAAGTTGACAATCAGTCAGTCAACAATAGAAATACATAGGTATATAACAGAATAAGAAAAAATGAAAGCAAATTTATTAACTGCTTTTATATTTTAAAAAATACAGTATCTTCGTTATTTGTAGATCTATTGGCACAGCTCAAACAACTGTACAGCTTAGTTGTCCGCTACAAAGGATTTTCATTTTCACACCTTAGTGTGAATTTGAGATAAACTTATATCCTTTCAAGGCCTCCATTGTAGATCTATATGTTGATAGATCGACAGTGCGGGTGTAAAGTTTCTATATAGAAATAGAAATCTGTGCACAAATAAACTATAATCATCACCATCAGTCCGTATAACCTCCACTGCTGAACATGGGCATCCTCCCGAGGGAGGGTATTTGCCATAGTCACCACGCTTGGCAGACGGGTTGGTGACCGCAGTATTATGTTGTGCCACACAAATAAACGCTCCTGCCCTTTCCTTGATATACCTACGATTATTATAGATGATGTTATAATAATCGGGACAAACGGCTTAGTGCTTTCCGAGGCACGGAGGGTAATCTCAACCAACCAGACCCGGAAAGAAATATTAGAATTTACACAAAGATTTAATGTACGGAGTGGGGATCGAACCCACGACCTCCAAGATTTAAAGCGAGCTAAATTCCGCTAAGCTACGGAGGTTGAATAAACTGACATAAAATACTCATTCATTTCTTAAATGAAATCTAAGCCCAACTGTTCCTCTGTAATGAGGGACAAACAAAGCATCAGTTAACTTGTAATCATGATTTATGGTGCAAAAATCCATAGTACTAAATACAAGGACATTCCTTTCACTGAACAAAGTAATTGTAGGGTTAAACGCAGAACTAACTACAAAGAATCGCTGCGAAATTACTAAGGGATCGCTGTACTAAAATATAAACTTCTAATCTTTCGCGTATCATAATTATAATTTATAGCACACAGGTATTAACGCGATAATAATAACGTTTCGATCAATGTAACTTGAATGGTAATTTTTATCGCGTTAATACCTGTGTGCTATAAATTATAACACTAATATGTTCATATTGTAGAATGCAATAAATAAATAAAATTCTACACTAAAATATTAAGCTCAAGAGTTTGTTTGTTTGATAGAACGCGCTGTTCTCAGGAACTACTGGACTGATTTGAAAAAATCTTTCAGTGTTAGATAGCCCATTTATCGAGGTTATAAGGTTTTTAGGCTATAGGTAATATTAAATTGAGAAGTTTTAACGAGAACTGGAGTTTCGCGGGTGAAACCGCTCGCAGAAGCTAGGCTTTTTATAAAACGTTTTTAAGGGGAACGTAAATACCATTTGTCGATAATGGTTAACATTACCGGTCAAATATCTACAAAGTGGCATTTGGAAGTAAATATGCAATACGTAGGGGAAAGTAGTACCAGTTGATCAGAGGATCAACTGGTACGATCCTCTAGGTAGAGACCTAGTGGATCATCTTACCCATAGGGGTGTACAAGATGATATCTTTGTAAGCTTTTTAAAAAACTGAAATATTTCAATGAAACCTCAATTAAGTTCTAATTTTTAGTATGAGGGAAGGGGGTGCTTAAGGGGTTCATCTCGTACTACTTTCACCTATTTATAATGTATTTTCTTCTTTTCGTTCTCAAACAAAACAGGTGCTTTCTTTTTTTGAAACGGACTAATATAATTATGCACTTAGCTACTTATGAGATAAGTAAGCAGTATTCCAGCCATATTGAATGTCGTTCAAACTACAAACGAAGCAACCTCCGCAACACATTCAGAGGAGTTTCGGGCCATTTTCACTCTTCTAACTTCATAAAATATAGGGTGACTGGTAATTAGTGACCGATACCTAAACACATGATTGTGCTCATGATAACAAACAACTTTTACGATGGCACCAAAGCTGAAATCGCGAAAAAAAATCAGCTGCTCCCTACCATGTTGACGAGTTATGTGAACATGAATGTATGGAACAGCTGATTTTTTTTCGCGATTTCAGGGTTGGTGCCATAGTAAAAGTTGTTTGTTATCATGATCACAATCATGTGTTTAGGTATCGGTCACTAATTACCAGTCACCCTATATATTGTACATCATCATCATCGTCATCAGCCCGTGTAACGTCCACTGCTGAACATGGGCCTCCTCCCGAAGGAGTGTATTGCCATAGTCAAACCGCTTGCGGGCGGGTTGGTGACCGCAGTATTATGTGGCACCACACAAGGAAACGCTGCTGCCCGTTCCTTAATATACGATAATTATAGATGATGTTATAATAAGCGGGACTAACGGCTTTACGTGCTTTCCGAGGCACGGAGGGTAGTCCCTCAACCAACCAGACCCGGAAATAAATCTTAGAATTTACACAAAGATTTCCTGTCCGGCGTGGGGATCTAACCCACGACCTCCGAAATTTTAAAGCGAGCCAAATACCGCTACGCTACGGAGGTTGTCTATAATATATTGTACAGGTAAACTAAAATAGATATTGAAGCCTCACAATAAACGCGATTTTATTGCCATTTTTGATATACATTAGTAAAGGCAACTGGTAGCCGCTTGAAATATCCACAGAATATTGAATTGTATATTCATTATAAAAATAAAAATACATCTAAAGTGATAAAAATAGTGATATGGAATTCACTTCGTGCGTGAATCTGACTCGCACTTGCCCGGTTTTCCGGATTTCGTTCCCGAAGGGTATAAATAAACGAGACCCTATTACTAAGACTGTATCTCAAGAACCGCGACAGATAGATTATGTATTTTTGTTGCCGCTATAACAACAAATAAGGGCGGCTCCTATACAATAAACTTTTTTTTTCCCCTTTTTTGCTCGATATTAATAATGGCAACAGGCACTTGAAAATGGTTTGAAACCCTTCATGGAAGAGTCCGACTGGCACGTTCCCGGTTTTTTAAATATTTGTTATTAACTGTTTAACTGTATGGCTATACTTATTTGAATGATCATAGTTGATGACAGTCGTCAAGTCTGCGCTTAGTATTAGTATTTAAACTCTGTGGTTAAACAAGCAATTAAAAGCATTTGGTCAGTTATACTTGACATACAAATACGTTTAAACAAAGGGCATACATTTAAAAATATTGTTTTAGTTTAGTTATATAATGTTAACGCATAAAGTACAAGTGTCTCTTTATGTATATATTTTTTTTATATACAGCTACTCAAACGAATCCTACTGATATGTTGTCGGCCAAGTAAATTACAGTTGCTAATAAATAATAAGGTGTATTTTCATCTGTCAAGAAATAGTTTCTTTATAAATGTTTTAAAAGGAAAGGAATCAATTTGCTACATTCGATTTCCAACCTTATCAGCTATTGTCACTTTCGCGGGCTTAGATACTTTTGTTTTGGATGTACCTCAACCTACGAAAGACTAAGCTAATATTATTTTATACTTAAGATATTCCAAACACTTTCCGTTGTCCACGCCGCTGTCACTGCTACTGATACGGGGTGCGTGTAGGGATCACTAATATTTGGACTAATCTAAGTGATTTTCAGCAAAGGAAACACACTATGCAGAAGAAGTGTCTTTCAATGTTCATGTCATAAAAAAATCCTAACTGTACCCGTTTTTAGAAATGCCCAATTATTTGAGTACGTAGTATACTACGCTACGGCTGACTTCGATAAAAATGTCTTACTCAAGGTTTACTATTATATTAAATGTTTAAAATTTTATAATTAAATAAATTATACAATAAAATAAGTAAAAACTGTTTTACTCAACCAGTACAGTAATGAAGGTTTTATCAAAACAATAGTTTATGAAATAAACTATTATTATCTCAACTTATCGTTACGTAACTCACGTCCATCTTACTGCCTCCGCCAGCGGTCGCCCTGAGCCACGGTCCAAGCCTTACCTAAGATGCAGTTACTTGACTTGACTTAACTTGAACAGCCCGCTTACTTCCACTGCTGAACATGGTTCTCCTCTTAACAGACCTTGGCCAGCCAGGATTCTTGATGGATATTGCCGTAAACACGCTAGGCAAGCGGATTGGTGATCGCAGTACGGTGGAATCAATCTTGAATTGATAGATGCGCGTCTTACGACACCCAAAGGTAGAAATGGGGTGGTCTATTTTAAGCCGGAAACCACCCGGCGCAGTTGTTTAGTATTTTTTTAAATCACTTAATGGAGCTGAAAACCGTCTCCCATTATGCTTGGTTAACTCGAAAAAAACACGTGTCTAATTAATTACATATTTACATCCAAAAAAAAACACACTGCTACTGATACTATTGTAAAAATATTGACTGAGGAGTAAAAACAAACAAAAAATTTTTGTTGTTAATTTAAAAAAAAAAACTTTTGTATGATAGGTATGTAATAAGACCTGCTGCAGCGGCGGTGGGAATGCGGAATGAATGCTTCAATGCATTTCCCCCGGGAGAAAAAAAAAATAAAGAAAAAAAAAGGAGAATGATTATGTAATAATCACCACCATAGTCACCCGCCTATCCGGCGTGGTGACTATTTTTTTTATTTATTTATTTATTTATGTACAAACACACAAAAGAAACAAAAAGAAAAATTTATACATAAGGAAAGAAATTGTACAAAGGTACTGCTTATTTCAAAAGAAATCTCTTCCAGCAGACCCGCAAGAGGAAATGTGAAAAAGAAAAGACGAATAGTGTGCGTAGGTCTCAAATAAACATACATACTAATAATTACATATATACTTAGATACATACATATAAATATAAACCACATAATATGCTACGTTATATATTATATAAACTTAGGATGAGATAGAGAGATAGTACTCCTTGACTCGTTTTTTAAAGGAAACACTTGAGTTACAACTTTTTATTTCGATTGGTAGGTCGTTCCATAGCCTGACCGCTTGAACAGTGAAGGATCGGGAATAGAAAATGGTTTTATGGAGAGGAATGGAGAGGTTGTAGCGGAGATGTGATCTGCAGGAGGAGCCAGGTGGATGAGTGTAGGAAAAGCGCTCTCGCAGATAAGAAGGGTAGGAAGTATTGTTAAGGATATTATATAGCAAACATACGATGCGAGCATTCCTTCGGAAACGGATAGGGAGCCACTTGAGATCTTTGCGAAACTTTGAAACATGATCATACTTTTTAAGATTATAAACAAATCGAATGCAAACATTTTGCAAACGCTCAAGTTTGTCTAATAGCTCCTCGGTGGCATCCAAATAGCAACTATGGTAAAAAAACCTCCCTTGGGTTTGGACCATGGTGCATGTTCAGCAGTGGACGTTATACGGGCTTGTAATGTAGGTAAAAGGTATGTGCCCGTATCATTGTGTGATGAATTAATAATATTTTGGCACAAAACTAAACGATATATTATTTTTATATTTTATACTATAAGATGAAAATTAAAACCTTGAAATATGATAGTGAATACGGGTATGATATTACAACATTAAGTAATGATCATAAACAATTTACATAAAACAACAACAATAGACATAAAACAAGATTCATTATTAATTTATTGTGATGCGTTTTTATTACACAATCATAAATAGTTTAATTCTTATTGATATGTTGCGCAGAATCTTTGCAACGTAGGTATATTATTAAAAAAAATAGTTTATACCTAGCTAAGCACAACAAATTAAGGCTATATAGAACATTAATAGTGCATCTCGTGTTAGGGAAATGTAAAATTATTGTAATATTAGAAGGACGTTATACCTACGGGCTGATGATTATGATAATTTTTATTACGTGGTATCTACTTTTTTGTCGCTTATCTTTCTAACAGAAGTATCTGTATTTTCGTCAAAAATTACGCTTTTTTACAAATATGATTTCTGCTAAGAAATTATATTTGTATAAAAAGCTACTTACGTCTACCTGCCAAAATGTATTTACTCGGTAACGCTTGAAGATACAGATACGTTTATTAGACCGATCGTTTCGTCTTCAAAATTGTACCTAATTTTTGACGAAAATACAGATACGTCTGTTAGAAACATAAGCGACGATATTATCTATACATAAAATTTATGCATTTATTTTGCAATTAATAAAATCAATTTTATAATATTTCTTAATAATAATAATTAGGTATTTGCGTGATCAAGAGATAGATGTAAAGGGATAGTCTGGGAGTGCTTTGTGTTCGTGAATTAAGTATTTTGTAAGGTCCTCCATAATATAGAGTTTAATCTGCTCCTCTACGAAAATCAAAATTGATGACCCCAAGAACTACTTAGTACCAAGAAGTGGCAATCGCTTGCATGATATGTCATAATAGTACGGGAGCTAGCAACGTTTGGAAAGTAAGAATTTTAGGTCAGCTGATTTTGTGATATGTCGTCCTTCTTGCACTTTCGGTTAGAGTCTGGGCTATCTGGCTGGCGGTAGCGGTTGCGTTCTTTAGTGCGCATCCTACCTGTCCAGGTAATAATCCTGGATTTTAAAAACATTTTAGAAGGCGTAATTTTTAATTTTTTGTTTTTAAATAAGTCTACCTGACATACTTTTTTTATTGCCAGACATTTTTGACAATGCTAACTATGTGCCATACGCGATTTTTTTTTTTTTTTTATAAAAATTTCAAAGTATTTTATAATGTCTGTAATTTTAATATTATGTTATTTAAAGATAAGAAAAACTTAAAATAAATTTGCCAGACATTAATTCGATTGTTAAGTCTTGAATTAAAATGAAAAAGTCATGAAAAGTATTGCAGTATAATGCTAGTAGTCCGAGAGAGTCAGTTGCAGAATAAGTCGAGAATGATACAGAGAACCATTACGAAAGTAAATGACTTTTCATTGTGCATATAATAAAAAATAATAATAATAATAATCATTCTAGTCCGAGCAAGTTTGAAAAAAAATTAAGCATAAAAAGGAATATAAAATTAGATTAAAATTTAAAAAACAACACTTTTTATTTAAATTGTTCTGATTACTAATTAAAAATTATAAATAATTAATATTAAGTTTTTCAAGTTGTTTCAGCCTTTAGTGACGTCACAAAAAAAAGAGGCATCTTCATAATCATCATCATCATCATCGTGGCTGTCTTTGTCAGTGTCATTCATATCATCTTCTTGGGAATTTTCGTTATCTTCTAAAACTCTATCATCTGCAACAGAAAAAAAATAAATAGTGTAATTCTTCTTGTTCGTTATAAAACATTTTAGTTATTATTGATAAATATTCTATTTCACACTTACTTTGAACAATAATATCTGCAACTGAGGATGGTAATTGATCTCCCAAAAACCAGACAAAATCATATTTGTCACCGTTAATGGTCCAACCGAAAGCCATTGGAGATAAAGATGTTGGATGTTTTGAGTGAGCATTTCTCCAAATTTTCGTCACGTAACGAACCCTCAATAAATGCTGTTGCAATTCCGCTTTACAGGGTGGCAAACTGGATGAGTCAAAGTTTCGAAATTTTTTGTCGAAGTTCTCATCTGATTTTTTTGACTTAAACGTACTTGAAAACAAATGAAATCGAACATCATTGACATTGGAACAATTTTTAACTACATACATTTGATACTTTGATACTTTTCATGACTTTTTCATTTTAATTCAAGACTTAACAATCGAATTAATGTCTGGCAAATTTATTTTAAGTTTTTCTTATCTTTAAATAACATAATATTAAAATTACAGACATTATAAAATACTTTGAAATTTTTATAAAAAAAAAAATCGCGTATGGCACATAGTTAGCTTTGTCAAAAATGTCTGGCAATAAAAAAAGTATGTCAGGTAGACTTATTTAAAAACAAAAAATTAAAAATTACGCCTTCTAAAATGTTTTTAAAATCCAGGATTATTACCTGGACAGGTAGGATGCGCACTAAAGAACGCAACCGCTACCGCCAGCCAGATAGCCCAGATTCTAACCGAAAGTGCAAGAAAGACAACATATCACAAAATCAGCTGACCTAAAATTCTTTCTCGAAAACGTTGCTAGCTCCTATACTATAAGTTCATTGTGCCTACATTATTCGTGTTTCTTAATTTGCGTTAAGTAACGCCATCTATGGAAAAGTTTTTGAATTAGTAGCGTGACATCTGTTGAATACTTATAGAACTATGAGATATCTTGTACGAAACCAAGGGACTACTTCAAAACTCTTCCTAGTTTCACTTAAATTGTGTAGATAGCCTTAATTTAAGACGCATCGAGGTTTAATAAAATTTCGTGCTTAAGTTATAGGATATTAAAATTTTATGAGATTTAATATGTGAGGACATTATTGCTTTTATTACTATATTATTTTATATCCAAAGTTGGTGGCGTTTCAAGAGGAATATTTATGGGGGCTTGATGCCTACCTCAAATCTATCATGTGTCTAGATTTCAGTAAGACATTCTTTTTACACCCTTTAAACATTTTGGACCAGTTATTTTGACCCCTAACCTTTTGGCTACATCCACACATGTTAACATTTATATATACAAAAAAACAAATTTATGTAAAAATGCTACGAACATTTCAAGTAATAAAATTACTTACTGGCTACAGCAATGTTTAGTTCCAACAGACACTTTATCAAAACTTTGGAATAATATTTTACCAAAATTCTGCTACGAATATTAATTTTAGCCATTTGTTTTAATATATTTGCAATTTACATGGCAATATTGCCCAAACTCTCCTATTGTGGAGATTGTTATAAAACGGTTGGGCGCCTATTGTAAAATTATTAGCAAAAAGTTGCATAACCGCACTTTTTTTCGTATAGGCGCTTCTTGAATATTTGATATACTGTTAATTAACATTATACAGTCTTGTACTCGATATTTTTTTTATATTTATAAGACCAGCACTAATGAAATCCTAAAATAAAATAAATGGGATAGTTAGTTAATAAAGGCTACCCGTGTATCCATGTCAACCTCAGTCTGTGGCATAGCAGTATTAGATTCGCCATAATTACCATTCGTGAGAGGAGGTCGTGAATTTGATTCCCACTTCGGACAAAACAATATTTGTTTAAATTAAAGATTCTTATCCTGGTCTGGTTGGTTAAGGGACTACCCTCTGTGCATAGGAAAGTTTGTAAAGCCGTCGACCCCGATTGTTATAACATCATGTATGACAATCTTTTACCCGGTAACCCGGTTGTACTTATTTCTTTTTTTTCTTTATTAAAAGACAACTCCCGCACTAGGGAAATAAATCCCTGTGTCGCGGGGGACTTTACAAACATTCATTTCACGGACACAAAGAACACCCAGACTCAGAACAACTATTTGTAGTTTACACAAA
Organism: Nycteola revayana; assembly: GCA_947037095.2. Taxonomy (NCBI): domain Eukaryota; kingdom Metazoa; phylum Arthropoda; class Insecta; order Lepidoptera; family Nolidae; genus Nycteola; species Nycteola revayana. The sequence goes on from OX344840.2 coordinate 14,598,829, forward strand.
TAATTCTCCCGGGTGGGAATCGAACCCAGAACACCAGGTCTCAGAAGCAACTAGCGTAACCACTGAGCCACCGGTTCAGTCATTCATTATTCATTCTACTGTACCTAAATAATACTCTGAGCATTGGCAATAATACATTGGTCACCACGCTTTGTTTGGTACAAAGCGTGGTGACCAATGTTAAGTGGTGATTATGGTAATATCCTTCAAAGACCCTGTGTTAGCAAGGCCTGTTGCACAAACGGGCTTGTGAAGTCAATAAGTGACGAATGAGGTAAAGGCGTAAGTACCTATACCTACAGCCATCCAGCTAGTCACATAATTATGTTACAATATCTCATATATTTGGAAAAATATAAGGTTTATATAAATAATAAATCAATTAAGTTTTCAAGGAATTGAACTAGGGGAGGCCGGGGCTTTAATTAATAGAGGCAAGTATTAACAAGCGAATTTCTACGAAACTATAAACAGCACGTCACTAGTGACTCCTAGAATTCGTCCCTGTGACAGCGGTCTACAGGTTGAGACTCGTCAGTCCAGCTCAGTGCGCCGCGAGAGTGAGTGCGATGTGCATCTATTTTGGCCAGGTAACGAACTTTTTTCACATTACGATATTTTGATTTACGCGTTGAATAATTGATTTCGGTGTAATATATTTTTTTTTTGCAGTAGCTTGTTTTATGCTTAGTAATGTTACATACCGTTTCTAGCGCTAATGCACAATATTTCGTAATTATATATATTTTATTGAAAAGCTACCCTTGGGGCTAAATTTAGCAAAACATACGGGGCTAGTATTAACATGTTAATTCTTACCCCGCATGTGGGGTTGGTATTAACATTATTACACTAGGTACTAAGCCTACGCTCTCCGTCCGTCTGTCTGTCCACCTGTCCTAACTTTAAAGAGCTGTATATCCACCAGGGAATCTAATAACATATTTATTTATTTATCTTAAACGTTACAGCATGAGGACTTACAAGCGGAAAACTACTCGAGGCATGACTTCGCTGGCGACCTACGAGTCAGCTGCTTTAGAAATAATGACAAGAAATGGAACTACAGAGAAGTAGCCACAGAATTTCAAATTTGTCACGTTTCGCTGTTCAATTTTGTGAAAAAGAAGAAAGCAGGAGTTCCAGTAGAAGTAGGTTACAAAACACTTCTGAGCAGGAGAAAAAAATTGCAGATTATTTATTAAAGTGCTCTAACATTTATTTCGGATTGCTACCTGCGGAAGTAAAAAAACTAGCCTACCAGTGTGCTGTTTTTTTCAAAATCCCGAACTTGTCCGAATCGTGGAAGGCTAAGGAAAAGGCGGGTGATGATTGGTTTATGAATTTCATGAAAAGAAATACAAATTTGTCGATTAGAAGCCCTGAAGCGACAAGTTTAAGTAGGGCGACATCCTTCAATCGAACAAATGTCAATGCATTTTTTGAAAAACTGTTAATAATAAATGATTCAGATATTTGTTGAATTTTGTTATTATGTATGTATAGAGGTTTTGTTCGGGTTTCTTTCTCTATAAACATATATCGTTATTGCAGGGACAAAGTGCTATATTGTTTAAGCCTAGTGTTAATTGTATTGCTTAATAAAAAAATGTCATTGTAATTTTGAGTTTTCTTTATTTATAGAGGAAAATACTTACAATGTTAATTGTTGCCCCTTTTGTTAATACTTACCTCGAAAGTGTTAATTATAGCCCCGATCTCGGGGTAAGTATTAATTTCTGACTTTTCTGAGTAAAATCGACTTTCTTAAAAAGGTATCCATTTCTTGTCAAATTAAAACCAACGACATGGTTATTGAATAGTTTAGACATCATTTGATACAAAAATAATTTCAAAATGTTGATGTCTTGAAGATACAACTGAAAATATAAATTTTGTTAAGTCGCGCCCCGGTCTCCCCTATGTACACGGAATATCAAGGTAATTTAACAATCGACAGTAGGTATCTATTTGCTTCCAAATTTCTAAGAAACAGATTTTCAATTTGGTAAACAAATTATGTCCCTATAGGCACCTAGTTACTTCGTTTTGAAATACAGCAGAACTTCGAAACTCGATTTGTTTAATATGGACTGATTCAAGCGTCGGGTTTAGATTTGGAAATGTTTTGGTTTATAATCAAATTTTCAAGAAAGAGAAATGAAAATGTTGGTCAGAGGTGGATTAATAAAACCGTAAATATTATGGTAATCCTATTTTTTTTTTCTAAGGGGTTTCTTGGTATCTGTGTAACTTAAGGATATTAGATCGACATAGGACAATTTTCTTCAACATCAACCTGTAAAAAAAGGTTTTTGCTACGGGTCTTGTTAGAACAAGACCCGGAGAAAAAAACTTCGTGCCTCCGAAAAAACGTTTAGCCGTTAGTCCAGATTGTTATAACAATGCCTAACGTAATCCTTCATTCCAACTATATCCGCAATGGGTTGTCGCTTTGCGTTAACCAAGAATTCGGAACGTACAGAAACAATATGAAGCAGTGTTAATGCGACAAAAGAGACATGCCTATTCGGATAGTAGAAGAAACTTATCAGATCTGTCATCGTGTTATGTAAACAAGAATCAAAATTATTTTTATCATGATTACAAAATGTGGGTTCTGATCAATTAATAATGATCAACAACGTGACCATAATATATTAAAAGGTCAAAAACTCTGCGAGACCGGCCGCGTGTAAGATGTTACAAAGAAAATAGATGAGAACGATGAGATGTTTATAATAATTGGTAAAATTGTCGCACAGACAAAAAATCGATTGTTTACGACGTGAAAAACCGGTAAAAGATTCTATGAATGACGTTTTCATTTATGAAATTGGTTGCTATGGCAACGCAAAAAAAAACATGTTTCGGTCACAACGCGACATTTATGACGTTTTCGATTAAATCAGCTCAACAATCGCAGTCGTATTTTTCACGTCATTTTACTGCCGGACTGAAATTTTTGATTTGAGGTTTTTTTTAACCGCAACCTAACCGCCGAAATGCGGTAAAAATCCAAAATATATTGACAGTTCATGAATAATTCAATAAGAACACTTCACACGTACTTGTTAACGTAATACTAATATTCTCATATAAGATTATTCGCTTCAGCGACCGACCACTTTCAAACTCAAGATTTGTACTTAGATATAAAAGTCGAACCAGTGCTTCTTGTCAAAGTTGAAACTTGGAAATCTGAATCAATATTATTACGATCAAAGAAATAAGTAGTATTAGTGATACCTATACTACCGTACACATATGTATACTACTGGAAACTGTTTTTTGTTGTTGAAAGTCACAGTCACAGTGTTATACACATTTGTTATAGATAGAGCTTAAATATAGTTTAATACGTAGCTACACTACGAAACACTTTGTTGACTAATTTTATCCAAATATGTATTGGAAATGGAAATATATTAGATACCTACTTTACGTTATAGAATAAACAAACATCTACGCTTTCTTCTAACTTAATATTTAAAAAATATTTATAAATACATTTTGGTTCTGAAAGAATGAATGTTGTAGACAGAGCTCAACGGAGCTTAATGAATTAAGAGTGAAGGTTGCAGACACAGCTCAAGAGATTAGCTAGCTGAAATGGCTATGGACAGGGCACATAGCTCGAAGAACTGACGGCTGATAGGGCAGAAAGGTTCTGGAGTAGAGAACAAGAACTAGCAAGCGCAGCGTGGGACGACCGTCCATGGTAAGATAAACCGACGAGCCAGTGGATACAGGCTTCTAGCAATCATTCCTGCTGGAAATCGATGACAGAGGCCTTTTGCAGTATACGACAAAAGGCTGATATGTTATGATAATGATGACTACTTTATGATAAAGACTGGCTTCCCGCACGCGGCTTCATCCGCGTAACTCTCGTTTCCGTAGGAACTTCATAATTAAATTTAGCCTTTAGCCGATAATTAGGCTATATAATGCTAAAAAAAATTCAAATACGACCATGCAGATAAACAAACTCTTCAGCTTTATAAATTGGTATATGATAAGGTGATGATAATGAAAAGTGAAGTGAAAAGATGAAGATAAAACTTGACATAATATTTACCATTCTTTTTTGGTAATTCACTGATTTGTTATTATTTATTATATTAATTAACAAGATTGTTGAGGACGAAGTCGCAACAAAATAAGTCAAAGGAGAACACAGCTTTTTGCTTAAAATACTTTTATTCACTTGACAAGACTCAAAATATTTGAAATATAAAAAGTAGGTATAAATAAAATCAGCTAGTACAAAATAGAAATATCTATAAAAAATAGTTGTTCTATTCCTAACAAAGATGATATACGTAGGTATATATTTTTAAAATGCAGAACTCGCAACACTTATTTCAAAGTTACGTCATGAACTGACAAATACTGTACCTACAACAGCTTTATAGAGAACAAGTTTCGCTGTTTCACGTAAAATTTGAAGCAACGCGCTCTCATTTTAAACACGAAAGGAACTTTTAATGTTGTTGAGATAAAAACCTTAATCTTAACCAACAAACTTACAACTGACACTTAAAAACACAGGATTGCTTAAGCTACTACAATTTAAAACTTGAAGAAAATCTCATTAGTGTTACTTCCACGTTCTCAGCGTGGCGAGTTCGCGAAAATATTTAGCAATGACCCTTACGTTACATTAAAAAGTCTTAATTACATTATTAATTATGCAAACGCCTATACCGGTACTTGGGTCTCTCACTACCAACGACAGAAGGAGGAACACCCGGGGGCTTTTTTAGTGGGTACATACTCTCTGTGGTGCGACAGCGCACCACGTTCTATAGAGTATGAGCCCCACATGCCCCTCACTGGCGCAGGGATCACGTATATAGTGATCCCTGCGCCAGGGAGGAAGTGCGGTTGCGCATTTTTACCCCGGTAAACAAAAAAAAAAAAAAAAAAAAAGGTGTAGGGTATAAAAGTCCACCCGTGCGAAGCCGGGGCGGGCCGCTAGTAATAGATAAAGCTCTAAAAAACTCTTCAGAGTTTGTTTGCTTCAACGCGCTAATGTCAGCAACTACTGGTCCGATTTCGAAAAATCTTTTATTACGAAGTACCCACGGGCACGAGGGAAGCTAGTGGCATATAACCAGGCATTCAAACACTTACACGGCCAATTTCATAAAACATAATTTTTCCGAAGGAAAACGTAGGTAAGGCTATTCTGAAAAACTGAAGAAGGTTTGTCTATTTCGATATAGGCTTACCTATGTTAACCGAACTATCAGGTTGCGGTAAAACATACTGCCATTTTGACCCTCGTCAAATTTTATTTGGTGATAATAAGGAAAATATTGCCTATCTTCCTATTACCCGTACATTACGTGAGCAGGAATTGACCGAACATTATCTTGAAACATGAGTTTCATTTTAAGATATTAATACGATATTGTACAGACATTCATATCCATAAAAGAGCAATGACTTAAAAAAATATAAATTTGTATTCTAATAAGATAATTAATGGCTGAGCAATTTTAACATAAAAGCCATTTTAGTCTTGTTCCTAGTAGATGTAGATTGTAGATCACTTTGCCACTTACGCATTTTTGCAGATACGTTGGAAGATAAAATTTTAAAGGTAGCAATGGTTAGAATGACGCCAAAGTTTAACAAACAAACGCCCATTATACATTTTACACTCTAATTTTATTGAATTTTTAAAAGATTATTTTAAATGGTGAAAAAAGTGAATTAAGGATCCCAAGATAAATAATAAAACATCTTATCATTTAACAAACAGTGGTTGAGTGATTAGAGCCTTTATTTTAGGTATCTACTGCGTTTCTTACTTTACTTGTAGGGGGCCACTATTTGGGTACAATTATTTAACGGATATTTGATAAAAGTGAGATAATAATAAAAACAGAAAATATTGTAGAATTAGTTTGCTAAACAGAACTGAACTGAACAAAAGGCTTGTTAATGGTAATTAATATGGCAAACTAACTTAAACTTTTAATTATTTAAAAAAATGTTTCATAGCTAGATAGACTCGCTTGCATTAGCCGACATAAACGAAAAGGATATATCGACCTAAACACAACGGAGGTGTTCAAAGAATTTCGTTCAAAGAAAATAGATGCACTCTTGATGCCCCTGTAGTACGTGTGATTGAAAGATTAAAGAACTTCATACTAATGACCCTGTATTCAATGCTTTAATAGAAAATGTTGACTTTAACTAAATGAGCGTTATAGCTCAATTGGTGTGATAGTATCAGTGTTTTTAAAAATTTGGTGGTTAATTTGAAAATGCTACAGCAACACTTATCAACGCGCTGATCAGTTATATCCTCTTCAATATGCCATTAGTTTTAACAACAAATCTAAATCATTAACTAAATTGACATACAACACAAAACCAATTACAGAATCTCACGTATAGCTTTATGATTATGAATAGTTTTTTTGCATAAAAGCCAATTAATTATTTGTTAAGTTGCATTAATTAAAACTAGCTACATTGCTATATGAATTGGCATGACATTTTAATGCCATGCCAATTCACATAGCAATGTAGTTATGAATCGTGGTCACAATGCTCATCTCGTAGGTGGTAATTATTACTAAATTATTATTATTATAACAAGCTGCAAGTGCCCCGCTTCACCCGCCAGAAATTCTGATATTTCCACTGATTCTTCCAAATTTTATTTAATATAACCTTGTCTTTAAAATTACCAACACAATAAAAAAAGAATAATCCGAATTTATCAAACCAGTCTAAACTCAGTCAGTCTAAACTTATGCGCGTACATACATTTTGGTGGTTCTCTTTTATTTACTAATATAGATTCAGAATTTAATCAATTTCTTTCATGTTTTTAAGTTTTTTAATAAATTGAATATATCAATATTTCAATCAGAATACAGACAATAACAATAACTGAAAATTGCGAACAATTGATTCAGACCACTGGCAGAATTTTAATTTGTGCTAAACTTTGACGCAAAGTGTTTTAAAATGTTGAGAAGCATTACCCTATTTGTTCTGTAGATGTACCTACTGGTATGTTGAATTGTATCTATCTAAATGTTGATCTTAACATTAAACGCGAGTAATTGTGATTTGACTTGTAAAGCATGTTTGCAATGAATTATGTATATTCAGTGCGAGGGAAGGCACGATACATTTATAGATGAGTATTCCTTTCGATTATGTTTGGTTGTAGGGTCGCTTCCCGAGGTCCCAATTTGATCTTGTAAATTCAAAGGTATTTTTGATGTACCATTTTTTAAATTATTTGTGATATCAATGCCAACGATTTTCTTAGAACAATTTATTACAGCATGATGCCTTGACTGCGTGCTTTTCGGCTTTTGTCCTCCCATGGGTGTCGTGAGAGGCTATCGGATATACAGCTGATGAATGGGCAGGAACATCTATCAGCGCAAGGATACTCACCATCTCACGCCTACTAAACGTAGTGATTATGGTAATATCCCACAACTACCCTGGCTTGCCAAGGACTGTTAAATGGAAGCCCATATTCATTCACATAATAACCAGGTCTACAGTGGATTATGTATAACATTTCACTTCGTGTTTAGAAATGTTTGAAAATCATAAACTTTACCTGACCATACTAAAAACACTTGCAAACAACTTTCTTAAACCTTTGACTATTTAACCAACATTATATTTCAAAAATGTATTTACAAGAAGTGTATCAAAAGGCACACCGGCTACAATGCTCTCTCATTACTTCAAGGCTAAAGTCAACAGTTAAAATTGCGATAGCATTTTTTAATGCACCAGAAGAGAAATTAACAAAATGCAATGTTAACAAAGACGGAATGGAAGGTTGAAGGAAAATGAAATAGTGCCTGAAATACGTTGGCTTTTTGTCCGGATTTAGCGAACAAGCAACTCTCCTAGAAAAGAGTAATATTAAACATTTTTGTTGATATAATTTTGAAAATATGGCAAAGCACTTTAAGTTTCGGAGGTCGTCGATATGAATCCCGTGCATGAAAGAATTTTAGATTATTTTGCCATATAAAATGTAATTTCAATCTGCTCATTTATTGTTTACTTTGGCGCAAAAATGTATACGTATTTATTCATTTAAATATACTTAATCATAATTTTTCTCATTTATAATATCAGGTTTATCCAATTTTCAATTTGAATAAACCCAAAATAACTAATGGCAATTATTCAAATTCTGTTTTTTTTTTCATTGTTTCCTTGGGATATATCAAAATCTTCGCGAACGAGCTATTTTAAATACCTACATGTCTATCTATCCATATATATTATTTAGTTTTCATTAGAAAACCTTAAAATTCACTATTAGCCTTTTAAATCACAAAATACCTAGTTACAAAGCTAAGTAGCTAACTGCATTACGAGAAGGTCCAAAAACGTTCGCACGAAATAAATTATTGGATTTAAAAGTTGTACGCTACCGCCAAACTGAGTTAACAACACGTAATTTTGTTTACAGGATTTAAAAGACGGAATGGTGTTTTGTTAGCTATTTATGCATCTGATTGCTTTTTTGGGAGAAACTTAAAAGGCCCTGGAGATAGCTTTATTGTTCGACAATTTGACCGAACATAACTTTTCTTCTGTCTTATATGAATGCATATTTATTTTGATTAAAATTCAGCATGAAACACGACATAGCTGTCAACTATTAGATAGTGAAGACCTGTATTTGTGGTATTATTTTTCAGGAACTTAAAGATATAAAGACGAATATAGGCGTTTAAATTCGCAAAATAATAGTCTATTTGTTTATACAAATTAAATCCGTGTAGTAGCTTTTGAATTTATCGCGAAGAGACAGGAAGACAGACACGGTTGAGGAATTTGGTTTATAATATGTAGTTATATTCCCGAAATTTAATGGTTTTTTAACTGCTATATGTGACACACACAGTTTTGCAGATTTACTTAATACTATTATGATTATAATCAATTTATTAAAAACAATTCAATAACCATCAAACAAATTACAAACAGATATAAATAAATTAATAGCTTAGTGTCACGTCTATACTAATACTCTTTGAGACAACTACATCTCTTTTCGATACAACGTTATATTAAAACTCGATGCGTTCAGGAAATTGCTATCATACTTGATCTCAAACTGTCACCATACTTAGACTGCAATATGGAAGGAACGGAGCGGAGAATTCTGATTTTTGAAATACGACTTCCTTTGTGTCGAAAATAATAAATTCCTGTTTTGCTTAGGACACGTAAAATTATGTTGTAAAACCTAGATTAATGTTTCTTGTCCAACCGGCGCCGGGCGCACATGTGAACTTTTATTCACAATGAAGTTTATAATGCATATCATATTAAAAGTTAGTTGTTTTTTTCTATATTAGTTTATTCAACAATTTGAAAACAGTTTAAAGATTATTGATGCATAGTAGAAAAAGTGAATTCTAATCGGAATTGCAAGTGTTTTGAGGCGATGTCAAATTACGTAGAATGGCGAAAAAATGCGGCTCTGTTGTAAAACTCAAGAAGTACAATATTTAATATTATAATTATTAAGATTATATTACTAAGCTCAAAAACTTTTAAAATATTTCAATGGTTTCTCTTTAATGAATAACCTAGAAGCTTGAGTTTAAAAAAATAGTTCGGTCCCTTGAATCATATTCGTATGTCACGGAGATCCAGTTACCTACACTGATTCTTTGATCTAACACAAATTTGTCTCTTCTCGCCGGAAGTCGTTCCACAATCTCCTAGATCTGTTTGTTTTTTACTTTTCATAATTCTGATCATCGCTAATCCTTATACTAAAACCACACCTTTACATCTCTGTAACACATTTCAACTAACCCACTCCACTGAACAATTGCATCTCTATATTTATAGCAACACGTTTCATTTTTCCGCACCAGTAAATGATCAATGGAGATGTTCATAACATAGAAAATGTAAACCCGTTGACAGATCAAAAAATGTTTAGCTTTGTGTATATTGTGGTATATATTATTAGGTATGTTACAATCGTATTGCAACTGGTTGCTATTGAATTTATTTTTATGAGGTTTCAAACGAATAGTTCCAGATTACAAGTTGATCAGTACTATTAGAATATAAGCCTTAAGGCTCAGAATATACCACCCCATGGGTGTCGTAGATACGACTTAAGGACATACACGTATACCTGATGGACGGGCAGCAGCATCTATCAGTTCAAGGATCAGTTCACTTTTCATGACAAATGTGGTGATTATGGCAATTACCCTAGATTGCCAAGGTCTGTTTAAAGGAGGCCCATGCCCAGCAGTGGACTAAAACTTTCAGGCTGGTGAAGATTGGTGGCTTTTAAAACATATAGTATTGTTTTCTGAAATAAGCATTTAGTACGAAAAATAAATGCTCATAATAGAAAAGCACATTGACGGCCACCAAATCTTATAATTTTCGAGGTTCTGGAAGAAGTCTTTCCGCTAACAAGTTTTGGTTTAAATTAGCTACTTTTGTGTATATGTATTATATTATACATCTATCTATATATATAAAAGAAAGTCGTGTTAGTTACACTATTTATAACTCAAGGACGGCTGAACCGATTTGGCTGAAAAGTGGTAGAGAGGTAGCTAAGAACTGGGAGAAGGACATAGGATACTTTTTATGCCGTTCCCGTAGGGTAGGTGTAGGGGTAGGGTAGGGGTAGGGTAGGGGTAGGGTAGGGGTAGGGTAGGGGTAGGGTAGGGGTAGGGTAGGGGTAGGGTAGGGGTAGGGTAGGGGTAGGGTAGGGGTAGGGTAGGGGTAGGGTAGGGGTAGGGTAGGGGTAGGGTAGGGGTAGGGTAGGGGTAGGGTAGGGGTAGGGTAGGGGTAGGGTAGGGGTAGGGTAGGGGTAGGGTAGGGGTAGGGTAGGGGTAGGGTAGGGGTAGGGTAGGGGTAGGGTAGGGGTAGGGTAGGGGTAGGGTAGGGGTAGGGTAGGGGTAGGGTAGGGGTAGGGTAGGGGTAGGGTAGGGGTAGGGTAGGGGTAGGGTAGGGGTAGGGTAGGGGTAGGGTAGGGGTAGGGTAGGGGTAGGGTAGGGGTAGGGTAGGGGTAGGGTAGGGGTAGGGTAGGGGTAGGGTAGGGGTAGGGTAGGGGTAGGGTAGGGGTAGGGTAGGGGTAGGGTAGGGGTAGGGTAGGGGTAGGGTAGGGGTAGGGTAGGGGTAGGGTAGGGGTAGGGTAGGGGTAGGGTAGGGGTAGGGTAGGGGTAGGGTAGGGGTAGGGTAGGGGTAGGGTAGGGGTAGGGTAGGGGTAGGGTAGGGGTAGGGTAGGGGTAGGGTAGGGGTAGGGTAGGGGTAGGGTAGGGGTAGGGTAGGGGTAGGGTAGGGGTAGGGTAGGGGTAGGGTAGGGGTAGGGTAGGGGTAGGGTAGGGGTAGGGTAGGGGTAGGGTAGGGGTAGGGTAGGGGTAGGGTAGGGGTAGGGTAGGGGTAGGGTAGGGGTAGGGTAGGGGTAGGGTAGGGGTAGGGTAGGGGTAGGGTAGGGGTAGGGTAGGGGTAGGGTAGGGGTAGGGTAGGGGTAGGGTAGGGGTAGGGTAGGGGTAGGGTAGGGGTAGGGTAGGGGTAGGGTAGGGGTAGGGTAGGGGTAGGGTAGGGGTAGGGTAGGGGTAGGGTAGGGGTAGGGTAGGGGTAGGGTAGGGGTAGGGTAGGGGTAGGGTAGGGGTAGGGTAGGGGTAGGGTAGGGGTAGGGTAGGGGTAGGGTAGGGGTAGGGTAGGGGTAGGGTAGGGGTAGGGTAGGGGTAGGGTAGGGGTAGGGTAGGGGTAGGGTAGGGGTAGGGTAGGGGTAGGGTAGGGGTAGGGTAGGGGGTAGGGTAGGGGTAGGGTAGGGGTAGGGTAGGGGTAGGGTAGGGGTAGGGTAGGGGTAGGGTAGGGGTAGGGTAGGGGTAGGGTAGGGGTAGGGTAGGGGTAGGGTAGGGGTAGGGTAGGGGTAGGGTAGGGGTAGGGTAGGGGTAGGGTAGGGGTAGGGTAGGGGTAGGGTAGGGGTAGGGTAGGGGTAGGGTAGGGGTAGGGTAGGGGTAGGGTAGGGGTAGGGTAGGGGTAGGGTAGGGGTAGGGTAGGGGTAGGGGTAGGGTAGGGGTAGGGTAGGGGTAGGGTAGGGGTAGGGTAGGGGTAGGGTAGAGGTAGGGTAGGGGTAGGGTAGGGGTAGGGTAGGGGTAGGGTACGGGTAGGATAGGGGTAGGGTAGGGTAGGGGTAGGGTAGAGGTAGAGGTAGAGGTAGAGTAGGGGTAGGGTAGGGTAGATGTAGGACACCGCGTAGATTTTGAGGCGGTACGAAGTTTGCCGGGCCAGCTAGTATGTTATAAGTGTCAGGTCCTTAAACCAAACTTTAAAGCAATAATAATAATAAATACATAAATCTAGATTTTGGATATTGAAGGCCTGAATATAGATATTTTTAGCAATAGACAAAGCTTAACTATAATCTTTATGCAATTCAGTACATACATAATATGTTTGCAACTTTCAAAAACAAGTAAATGATAAAAATACAATCTAATAAAATTGCGATTCCTGAAAACGTTTGATTCACTACTCTAGTTTATATAACTAAAAAGCTTCACGAGATTTATTTTAACATGCTCCCATATGAAAGAAAATCAATTTGGAAATAGAAATCAAGTGTAACCCAGTTGATCCTTTGTCCGGTGCATTTTATTATCTAGTAAACGAAATCATTCACTGGCTTCTTTAAATATATTCTTTCGTCACAAACAAGCCTGAGATAAAGCAATCGTCATAAAAGATAAAGGATATTTTTCTAAATTTCCAACTGGATTTGCAAGTATTTTATATAAATCAGGCTTTATTGGCATCGAGAGGGCCGTATCATTTTAGTAGATATCTATTCAGGGGCTATGCTAGCGTACGTGGTTGGAATACCAACTATTACTATGCAAACTTTAGTGTGCAATCCTAAATTTCAAAATTCTTTGGTCAACAATCTTAATGTTGTTGTAATAGAGCCCAAATTTGAATGGCAAAAATGTATAGCAATGTAAACGTTCTGAGTGGATTTGCACAATGTACCCAACACTATCTGTCAAACCATGAAATAAAGTGTGAATAAATCGAGATATTTTTACGGTTGTTAAATTCTGAATGTTCTTTAATTCGCTTCAGATGTAATAAGATTTATGAATATTGAATTTCAAACTCGGCTATTTGATCACAATGATGTTGTTTTTATGTTTTGCGGACTTCATTAACGTTTAGTCATGAAAATAAATACTATAGTATCTAGTAGTCTAGTATAGTTTATATTTGTACTATTATTAACTTAGTCTAGCAATTTAAGAGCAGTTCAGTTGCTCTAGTTATTTTTTGTAAGATATTTTGAAACTACATATTATATTTATTACTATCTAATCTCTCATTTCGCTCACAAAATTCTTGGTTTATTGCATGGTTGAGTATTTAACAGATTATTTTGATGTTTAATACCGATCGGGTCTTATTTTTTTTTTGTCAATCACAAGTGAAATTACGATAAATGTTTGTAGCCGCATAATTCGATAACAACCTTGCTGATCTGGCTGAGATTTTTTTGTTTCGTTGCAATAATTAAATCGTGATATTTTAGAACTGACTTTTATTCAAACTATAAGTTTGTATGAAAGCTAATTTTGGAAATATCATAATAACAGATGGGCGTCACCGAACACGGAATTTTACAAAACGCAGCGTAAATTTGGCATAGGTGTATGTCAAAGAATATTTTAACTTTTCGCTGGTTGATCTCGATAAAACATCCATGAATACAGAAATGCAGTAACTTATGCTTAAAATGTTCTGTGTAAAAATATACAAATTTTATTTAGCTTCATCATTTTTGAAGTTAAAGGAAACTTGTAACCACCATTAAATCTATTTAAATTTGAAATTAATTGGCCTTTAGTCGTCTAGAATATAAAAGTTCACAACATCTTTTATAGGTGGTATTAGACGCATCAAACTACAAATATAAACGTTCCCATAATAAAAGGGTAGACAACAAAACTATACATAACAGTAAAACTGTAAAAGCTCATTGCAAGCGATAACAATATACAAGTCGGTAACAGTTGGAATCTGTCCATGTAACATTGTACAGCTAGTCACCCATCACGAGAAATAGTCTTCATAGGAATATAAACCTTATTCTTACAGTAATAAAGTATCTAAGTGTCGCTACTAATCTCTTGGAGATAGGATAAATGTGCTGTAGTTGTGGCAACAAAATAAAAGTGCAGCAATCAGCGGTAGGAATAATACTAACTTTGTATTTTATGCTTATTTGTGAAGATGGCCATGAAATATTTAATGTTAGAGATGGTTAGTTATATAGCTTTTACTCTGAGAAATCGACTGAGTTCGATAATAATATTCTTGGCAATAAAATAACGGTTTCACTACTAAACTTTGAAAGTTGTGAAATCTTCTCTACTAAGTATTTAAAGAATATTTAGTCGGAAGAATACTTTGCAGTTTCCTTCATTGATTTGTGTTAAGCGAAAATAGTATTGTGTCTTCAATTATTTATTATTGGATCTTTTAAGAGATATACAATATGGCGGTTATTTGTTTTAATAGAATGTGCTATAATTTTGACTTCGGTGGTGGTAATATTTAAAGATTTATCAATTCATTTAGTATCATGAAAGTCCATTACAAATATGTAACAATTAAAATAATCCCTTAAAGTTTTGCATTTCCTATATAATTATTTATTAAAATAACCTGGTAATCTAAATATCTGTATTAATCTATTAACTTCACTTTAGAAACACTTTACAAATCTATTTCTAAGGAAAAAATACATTATTCCCTATTAGCATTAAGCTGGTTACCATAACTGAAGTCGGTTAGAAACACATTATTACTATGTTCAATTCTACCACTATAAATTTCCAAATGCATAAACACCAGTAAACATAAAGACTTAGCAACTAAGTCCAAACAGCTATTAAGCAAACTACACACCAATATCGAAGTTCCGACCGCTATACAGCAATTGTCATTTATTACAACCCAACTACTATTATATATATTAATAATAATAACATTGACAACAACGATAAAGGTCATAATAATATCAAATGACTGCATTTATAAAAATTTACAGAGCGTTTAAAATTTTACTGCACTCATTTGTTTTAGTGCCAAATATCAGCGTTGTATAACTTCGCAAGTTGTTATTATTGCTGAATGTTTGGGAGTGAAAACATATTTTTATGGTTTTAAAATAAATTTATAGTTTAGATGGCAACTTTCCTTTTCTTGTTTTCAAGGCTACACATCAATAAAAGAAACTTGTTGTACAAATAATACTTTTTGGGCATAAAACCACATAAGTCATGATCACATAAAAATATCAGAAAATAGCTATCACGCGTGGTTTTATCCGCGTAGATGCAGAAACGTTGACTGAAAGAAAATATAGCCAATGAGACTTACAAATAATGTGGTTTTCTATTGGTAGAATAATTCTAAAATCGGTTCAGTACATCCAGAGATTAGTATTCCAGTCTTAAATATTTTCAACTTGCGTCAGATAAAGCATTTATAAGGTTTATAGAAAGATATGATGTAGTTCCATTACAATGTGGTAGTTATATAATCATAAAAATTACATTTTGAAAATTACATTGGAAATTTTGCTTAAGATAATTGAGGTATTAACATGTGCTAAATTGTAATACCTTTTTTAACAATTCACAATGGCGCGGTGAGATAACAATAATTTTCTACCACCTTCAAAAATTACAAAGCATTTTCTTTCAAGCCGTCTTCATCAAATTATGGATTTAACTCTTCAATTGTTACGATATTCAGAAAATTATTGCGCCTTGTGTAATGTTGCGTAATATTATGAAGAAAATGACTACCTACCATGAAAGGTAGGCAGTATTCGTTGCCAAGTTAAGCAAATATTTTAACCGCAGTGCAATAAGTTTGGTTTCCACGCATGGTATACGACTACACGATAAACAATATTATTATGAGAGTAAAGCTAAGTCGGTGCAGTTCTTGAAAAACTTACTGAACCTCGTGCATCCGTTTGAAAATGGTGCCTAAGTATAAATACATAAGGTATATTATTAAATGGCAGAAAAATGGTTGGTTGGTGATTCAAAAACTGAAGATAAACCACGTACATAAAAGCAAATGGGCCGTTTATAGACGAATACATTAGCGGTTTTATCGTCCGGATATGATTTTAGGTGTTGATATTATTTATAATAGTCTTGCATATTTCTTGGGAGAAAAATTATTTGTACTAGTTTATAGCGCAATGGAAATGTTATAGTTGTAATATGTTACAGTGTATGCTGTTATCTTAATTTGTAGCGTAAGCTTTGCAAAGCATTCAAGAAAGTAGGACATTTTGTACATTGTGTTTTTGTAGTTTGTACATTGCATATTTGGTTATGAGAGATTAAAGAAGGAGCAACGATATTCAGCAGTTAAAACCTGTACTGAATTTTATTTTTGTTGGCTGTTATTTGCAAAATTGCAAAAGGCATTTAAATCTGTCTATATTTATATTTTCAATACAGATGAAATGTTAAAATGTATACTAATTAATTAGTCATAATTTTTTTTCTTTGTATCGTATCTTCTATCTTATCATTGTATTTGACTTATAATAAGAACGATTGATTCGTCTACATTATCAATAAACGTTTTCATTTCATTTGTGACCTGCCGCCGACCGGCGGCTGTGATTATAAAAGGAACGCGCACTGATGCCGCGCCCTCTTAGACCTCTGCTGCAGTCAACACCGGACATCTACCAGCCAGCTACCATCCGGACTACCTGAGGTGTCAGCGAGATCACCACTATCCAGCTTCCTAAAAGCGAAGTGCATTGTGGCTAGCTACTTGGTCACCTGCTCAAACCGAGCCCGAGAACCTGCACTCCTTCTTTCTCTAAATATTGTCTATCTTTATCTATAATAATTAAATGTAAATGTTAGCTACCTATGAACTAACTTTAATTAACTATAGTGTACTGAGTAATCTGTTGTTTATTTCCTCTCCTTATATATATAATTCTCCTCTTTTCATGACTGCAACATCATTTCAAAACGATTAACAAAATGGAAAGATAAAAAAGGATCTTTAAAACTTTTCTCACAAGAACAAATATTGTTAAGCTTCGTTTATTACATACCTAAAAATATATTTTCAACGGCGGCGTCTAGATAGACACAAAACTACGCAGTTTTCGTTTTGTTTCAAAGTATATTAAATCCTACTTTGTCTGACTAAAATGGCCATACTATTATTTCTAATTCAGGATCTTAATTTCTACACTGTACTGTTATACTTAAAAATATTGTATCTTGAGTCAAATTGATTACGGTCATATTTAAGACGAAATATATGATTTCGTCTTAAATATTACGGACAATGTTGAAACTTAATTAAAAAGTCTTCGAGATCGTGAATTCTATACTTGTAAAAAAAAACTTTCTTTGATAATGCGGTGACAATGTGTATATAACTATGATGAATGGAAGTTAACGCTGATTACTAAATGTAATATTAAAACTTATTTAAAGTTTAATTTTTGAAATAACCATAACGTATGGTGACACTACAAGTAAGTGACTACTGACTGGAGCCACATGGCATTGAGATTAATACAGTTTTATTTTTTGCATTGACTTTGAAACCGTCATACACGTGTCAAACGGCTAATACTAAAAAGATTAATGATGATAAATCCAGTATGACTTTATCTGAATGTCGTTTTAATTAATATTTATTTCATTTAATGTTTTTTCATGTGCGTATTTGATGTTTTTTTTGTTGGTGTGTGTTTGGAGAATGAATAACATGGGCTTAAGTGAATAGACCTGTATCATCTCGTGTTAACAAACCATGGCTATAAACACGGGGGACATAACCTGTTGTTGCAGAAGCGGGCGGCATTTGATTGATTGATTATGCATTTTCCACCTTCCGAAAGGCCGTATGAAGAATAATACACTTCGTCGTGCTTATTATTAATCATTAAACTTAACGTCTTTTAAGGATTCGTTTCTCCTATATTACTTTACTCGATATGTTGACAGTAAATTTATTCACTTTACAAAAAACAAACTTGAGTTTTTTAATGATCTTTCAAATAAACTATTAAATTAATATAACTTACATGAAACTGTTACAAGCATAAATCCGATGAGATAACTTTATAATTAGTTTTAGATGTAGAATCTTATCTTAAGCCCTACACTTAAGGCGTTAAACAAAGTCAAGCTGAAGATAACGTCAAGGTTTTGACAGACTGACTTTGCCACCGTCTTTTGTTTTCGGACGGACATAAATGTAATTAGGTAGGGTACAGGGCTGCCTCGTTGGCCTAGAAATAATAATAATATGATAATTAGGGAGGTACTAATGGCTAACAATTTTTTTTTAATTGTAAATTTTCGCACCTTTTTGTCCTAAGGCTGAATTTATGATCGACGATAATCTAGCTTATAAACAATCGTGCAAACAATAATACACATCCACCAACCATATTAACAAACTTTCTCGTTTATGATATTAGCAAGGTAACTAACGTGATTTCATCATCGGTTTGACTGTTTGCCACACTGATATC
The DNA here is from genome assembly GCA_947037095.2 of Nycteola revayana. NCBI lineage: Eukaryota > Metazoa > Arthropoda > Insecta > Lepidoptera > Nolidae > Nycteola > Nycteola revayana. The sequence goes on from OX344840.2 coordinate 14,617,433, forward strand.
AAGCAGAACAGCATTTTACGTAAGGATAGATTGTATGGATGGAAATAGACATTGAAGCAAAGGGTTGTTAAAAGATCAATGATGTTTATAAAGCCGAACGAGAGTTTTATAATTATAATTAATTAATTATAATATAAAACGAATGTTCGAAAAAATTATCATCGGAGAAAAGACTGTTCAAAGAGAAAAGACTGTTCAAAGAATCTACGATTTTATAATGAAATAATGAAATAATGAAATTTATTCAGCACTTAGGTATTTACACACACTTGTACTTGTCAAAATTACACTGTATAAGACTATATCAAACAAAAGTATCACTTAAGTAGCTAAAAACATTGTTAAAATTATTTGATATTACAGAATTTTTAATCAGTCTGTCCGTCTGTCGTACGATAACAACAAATGTACACATTATAGTAAGATACCTTAGAGGTAACAGGTCTAAAAATTCCAAGAATCCGGCCCAAATCTAAGCGACATCCACCCTTAAGGGGTTAGGACCATCGCTCGGGGTGCCACTGGAGTAAAGAGTAGATTTACGAACAGTGGTGGTGATCGCTGGCACGAGATCACAGTTCGGGGAATAAGCAACAACGCGGTCCTCGGTCATGCCGTCGAGGATCCTATAATTACTATATTACTATAATTTATGAAAGGAATGTTTGATAAAATGATCGTTCGTGAAACGAATATTTGTGGAATATACAACAAATGTTCAACATAATGGTCATCGGATAAACGTAGGTATATTCGACAAATAAACAGTCGCAAAATACCGTCGGAATTGTGGTGTATATTTGATTAGTGTGAATATATTGAAAGTAAGAGGTAAGATAAGTGGGAGAATAGGCTCTATCTAATAAAAAAGTTGTTGGTAAATTTTTTTGTTTGTTTCTAACAAAAATTGGTTGAAAAAATGTTTTGTTAAATGTACATTAAAATCAACACAATATACAGTTCCCTAATCGTATATTGTATTGATTTTAATGATATTTGATGAAATCTCTCTCCGAAATATTATATGAAATATCTCTAGATTACATATACTTTCGAAGCACAAAGCAAAAATAATTATTTAAAATACTAATTATATTAATATGGTTAGACTATAGCTTTGTTGGATCTTGTATAGCAATTTGTGTTACGATATAACTGTCTGACGCAAATAAAAGCCGGATGGTTAACGATGTAGCTTGGCTAAGCTTGCTTTGTTTGAGTTGGACAATGACTTGCTGGAGAGATATGCTTCACACAATATATTTATGGAGTAAATAGGTAGACACGAGTTAAGCTTTCAAGGTATATTGTTGTTTTGAATGATAGCAGTTAAGGTTTAGTAACATAAAACTTACAATACAAAAAATGTTCAATACACGGAAAATTTGGTTTGTAATAGATACTGTTAGATAAAGCGATATTAGGTTATAATTAGCTCGACACTGCTAATCATAGGCCTCCTCCCGCGGAATGTTTTTTTGTCATATTGTCTTGGCTGGTGGGTTGGTGACCACAGTATTATGTAATAACACACACAGGGAAATGCTTCTGCCAGTTCTATGGTATACAATTGTTAAGTACAGATGAACAATCGGGACCAACGACTTATGGTGCTTTCCGAGGAACGAATGGTAGTCCCTCAACCAATCAGACTCGGAAAGAAATCTTAGATTTACCATATAGATTTCGTGTTCCGCGGCACATCGTTAGCATCGAACTCACGACTTCCGAGACATAAGTCTCGTCAAAACCGTCATACCACGGAGACGAAATCAAATTACCTAATCCTGCTTTCGAAAACTTATGATGAGTTTTGCAAGCTGTATTGGTAATTTGATTTTTTGTCGTCCATTCAAAAACTATGTGTCTGTTTGTCCGGCTAATCTCAGTAACGGCCTAACTAATATGTACGGAACTTTCACCATATTCTTCTTTTTATTGTGCCCGCCAATTTGTTTATCCGTGTATTCCGCCTTATCTCCAAATCAGTTGTTCCAATTTAGACGAAACTTTAATTGTTTGATAGCTTACAACATTCTTACTTTACGCGAACAAAGTTGCGGGCAGCGTCATTTTTTTTCAAATATTGGTTTCTACACCGTACCTACTTGTAGTAGCAAAAATAAACTTTAATTATATAAAAAATATCAGCCAGCAATCTTATTTGCCTGTAACGAACGTTAGTTAGATCCAGTCACGCAGTTGGTAGAACATGCCAACATGCTGAAATCTAGCAGCTGATTACACATGCCAGTAAACTTGTAAATTTACTAAGTATTAACTATCGGGTTAGTCTAGCGGTATGATCGACCGCGACTAGCGAGGTCCTGCGTTCGATTCCCGGGTTAGACAAAAAATTATACTTAGCTAAGACCCAGTCTGAAACTTGGTGATATTTCACCTGTGTCTCAGAGAGTACGTTAAGACGTTGATTCTGCTTTTGATCTCGTCTTGTCTATAGAACCGTACCTCAGGAATGCCAATAAAGGTATAAAAAGTGCACTTGTGTTTGCGCACACACTTGTGCACTAAAATGTATATTGTGCAGATGTTTCATCTTCTTAGAGATAGGCTGCCATGCAGAAATCGTCGGGAGAACTACGTATATTTACTTAATATAATACACAAATAAAAATAACATTTCACCAATTCCAAAGCTAACTCTTTCATTTAAGTTTAAAATATAACAGTTCATTATAACTCAGATATTGACTTAGCGTAAAAAATGTTATAACCTTCTTCTATCAAACAAACAAACTCTGCAGCTTTATAATATTAGTATAATATTATAAAGCTGCAGAGTTTGTTTGTTTGTTTGTTTGTCTACGCGCTACTCTCAGGAAGTACGGGTCCGATTTCAAAAATTCTTTCAGTGTTGGATACTCCATTTATCGAGGAAGGTTAGGCTGTATTTTATTTTCGAAAAAAATAGGGATCCGTAAGAAAATTGCGATTTTGTAACCCAAGGTGTAAAAGCAAAAACCTATTTATGCGTGCGCTGCAAAAACTATTAACATTAGAACAAAATGATGTACTATGGGTTTGTAGGTCTTATTAAGATCTACAAAAAAGTCTGCAAAAGCATATATCTAACTATCATAGTTTAGTCCCAATAACCGCTTTTATGTTCATAAAAAAATATTATTAAATCGTCGGAAGAAAGAAACTACGTTAAATGTATATCGTAATATTAACCCTTATCCAAATTAAGCATTATGTTATCAAGGGTATTTATGTAGAAGTAAAATACTTTTTGTTTTATTCCAATCGGACATTTCGTTGGGAAATTATCACGAGTATAAAAACGCAAAGAATTGGTACCTAATAATGAGTTATTATTGCCATCTATACTAATATTATAAAGCTGCAGAGTTTGTTTGTTTGAACGCGCTAATCTCAGGAACTACTGGTCCGATTTCAAAACTTCTTTCAGTGTTGGATACTACATTTATCGAGGAAGGTTATAGGCTATATTTTATTTGCAAAAAAATTAGGGATCCGTAAGAAAATTGCGATTTTGTAACCCAAGGTGTAAAAGTGAAAACCTATTTATGCGTGCGCTGCAAAAAACTATTGACATAAGAACAAAATAATGTACTACGGGTTTGTAGGTCTTATTAAGATCTACAAAAAAGTCAGCGAGAGCATGTATCTAACTATCATAGTTTAGTCACAATAACCGCTTTTATGTCCATTAAAAAATATTAAATCGTCTGAAGAAAGAAACTACGTTAAATTTATATCTTGATATTAATCCTTATCCAAATTAAGAATTATGTTATCAAGGTTATTTATTTAGAAGCAAAATACTTTTTGTTTTATTCCAATCGGACATTTCGTTGAGAAATTATCACGAGTATAAAAATGCATAGAATTGGTACCTAATAATGAGTTATTTGCCAGGTTATAAGCTTATAAGCTATAGAAGGTTATAAGCTATATTTTATTATAAAGTTTCTACGGGAACGGGAGTTACGCGGATGAAACCGCGCGCGGAAAGCTAGTAATATTATAAAATGTCTTGCTCTATTGTACCGTATATTCTTCTATAATATTCGCGGCAGCTTATTTATCGCCAAAACATTTTATATGTTCACCTTTAATATTTTCCAAACCTTTATTCTTTTTCTACCTATCCACGTTCATTTCGCCATGAGAGGAATTTTGTTTTATTCATCCATTATTTTGTTGGTCGGCGATGCGTTATTGTCGATTTTCTTGCGTGGTTTACATTTTTCGGAAATTAACCTTGCCAGCATATTACGTTGGGTACTCGACGGAGGTTTGAAAAATGTTAGATGGATGAAGGTTTATTCTTAGAGTTATATGTAAGGTGTTTTCAAAATGTATTATTGTTATTAAGTTGGTGAAGAAATTTCTGTTCAAAGGAAGATATAATTAAGAAATGAAATATCAACACTACGTGGCAAGCGATATACTCTCTCGCTTTAAGTCTTGGAGGTCGTCGGCTTTTGACATCATCTATTATATAACAATCGTATACCAGGGAGTGAATAGCAGCATTTCCCTATGTTTAATCATAATCCCAATGTTAAAATTAACAAAGGATCACTTAAGTAGGTATGTTACAATGCAGAAATTACGTATTTTTGCGGCTTTTTATAATCCGTCCGTCTTTCTGTCCCATGTTTTTTAAAAGTTATTCCTATAACTTTTATTTGGCGAAGCACCTTAAGTAAGCAATGTATAATCTAAGGGTTCAGTTACCTATTTTATGTTTGAACTTTTGTAAAGTTGAAAGTATAATGTTAACCAAGCAATAAATATAAGTTACAAGTGTTATTACTCAAAGTTAAGAGTCAAAGTTGGCCAGCAAATAAATTTACAAAGAACGCAAACAGAATGAAATTAAATGAAATAATTTATATGTTTCCATAAAGTCGATTGCACTTGGTACGTTAAGATGATAAATGACTTATGAGTTTTTGAAATATAAACTAAAAACAACTAAATCGTAAATACGTGTGTTTGAAAGTATTTCTTGCTGCGAGGCACAAGAATAGACACTCATTTATTATATTATACCGAGAAAAGATATGACTGTTTGTTGACTTTGACTAGTCCGATTTAAAAAGATTTAAAAACATTGTCCGCGAGCAAACCGATGATTTTGATGTTTCGTGTGGGAATTAAAATTAAAAATAAAAGTAAATTAAAATTAAAATTGAAACTGAAACTGAAACTGAAACTTTAAAATTAAAATTAAAATTAAAATTAAAATTAAAATTAAAATTAAAATTAAAATTAAAATTAAAATTAAAATTAAAATTAAAATTAAAATTAAAATTAAAATTAAAATTAAAATTAAAATTAAAATTAAAATTAAAATTAAAATTAAAATTAAAATTAAAATTAAAATTAAAATTAAAATTAAAATCAAAATCAAAATCAAAATCAAAATCAAAATCAAAATCAAAATCAAAATCAAAATCAAAATCAAAATCAAAATCAAAATCAAAATCAAAATCAAAATCAAAATCAAAATCAAAATCAAAATCAAAATCAAAATCAAAATCAAAATCAAAATCAAAATCAAAATCAAAATCAAAATCAAAATCAAAATCAAAATCAAAATCAAAATCAAAATCAAAATCAAAATCAAAATCAAAATCTAAATCTAAATCTAAATCTAAATCAAAATCAAAATCAAAATCAAAATCAAAATCTAAATCTAAATCTAAATCTAAATCTAAATCTAAATCTAAATCTAAATCTAAATCTAAATCAAAATCAAAATCAAAATCAAAATCAAAATCAAAATCAAAATCAAAATCAAAATCAAAATCAAAATCAAAATCAAAATCAAAATCAATATTAAAATTAAAATTAAAATAATTAATTAAAATTAAAATTAAACAGGTAACATGCTGATGTTACCTCTGACGGCTAAAGCCATGCGCTCCCTCTCAATGTCCATATCATCATCAAGACCCTCGGTAATTAAGTGCCCTAGGTATTTAAATTTCGTCACACGGTTTATAGACAAGCCATTTAGGGTAATATTATGAGCATACTCAGGGCACCATGTGCAGCAGCATAGGACTCACATACCATTAACAGCTCACCAAGACCTCTCGCCGTCCGGCTCAGCAGCACCATGTCGTCCGCGTAGCTAATATTGTTGAGGCAGACGCCATCTATCGCGCAACCGACGCGCTTGCTGCTGAGCTCAACGATGAGGTCATTTATGTATAGGTTGAAAATCTTTGGTGACGTCAAACCTCCCTGTCTCACCCCGCTTTCCAACGTATATGCTTCAGAGAGCGTATTATTCCACCTCACAAAATTATTTTGGTGGGAATACCAATACCTAAGCAAATTGAGCACCCTAACCGGTATACCGCATTCCCCAACTCTCTCCAGAGCACATCGTATGAGACAAGGTCAAAAGTTTTGGAGAGGTCAAGGAAGCACGCATATACCGGTGTACCGTGGTCCATATATTATTGGACAGTATGCTTGAGACCTACGATGGCAGCCTCTGTGGATAGCCAGGGTCTTAACCCAAACTGCGCGTCGTGTAATTTTATGTATTTATCTATGTACTGCCGTGATATATCTATAATGCCGTTATCCTCCAAGCCCGTAGTGGTAGATAACGGCATTATAGATATATCACGGCAGTGTAGGAATCAAGCACACCGTCCAGCACTTTGGCAATGATCGTTGCTAGAGATATGGGCCGATAGTTCCCCCTGTCCGAGATATCCCCAGTCCTGTTCTTCACAATAGGCACTACGATGGTTTTTATTAAGTCATGTGGTAAGTATGAGTGACTCCAGCACATCGTGAAGAACACGGCCAGGACCCCAGCATGCCGCAGATGCTCCACACTAAGCCCATCGTGACCAGGAGATTTACCGCCCGTCATTCTCTTTATTATTATTATATATATTATTTAACTATTATAATGGCTGTGAGGGTGGAACAAGGCCTTTTCAAATTAAAATACAAATTTAATCATGCTGAAGTCTACAAATCGGAACTTTTAGATTTTCTCTTACTTATAATATATATTTATACAATAATTATTGTTTTATTTATGCGTACATTACATACAAATATAATTATTATATACAATTAGTTTGTCCATATTAAGTGTGCCCCACTTTGCACTCGGTGCCGTAAACGCACAAATATTTTATACTACGAGTTTCTTACCATAAGAGCCTAAGCGACAAAGTTACGATGGTTGTGCTTATTATTACTTAAACTATTATCTTTGATTCGCTGTCAAAAGCGCAGTAAAAGCCGTTCCATAGAATAAGCGCTCTATCTGTGTTACATACGACGCTTATTTTAGGTGTTTGTTTTAAATGATACGTCGGATTTCCTTACCATATCAATTTTTTACATCTTTTTTTATAAAAATCTATTACTTGGAGTTCTTTTATAACGATTGATACAAAGTACAGCCTTTAAACCACTATAAAAATTCATCAAATTTTAAAAAACATTATTTATATGAGTGTAATCAGAATAATATATTTTTTAACTTTAAGCGCCATTTTCTCGAAACTTGCTGTAATGCACTTACCGCTCTTATCATTAGCACGGCAGAATTGTTAACGACATATTTCTTTCCATATGATTTTTCATGCATAATAAACTAAATATTTTTTCACTGATATATTTTTCAGTAAAGAGTTTCTCCCTTTTGCAAAACAATCTTCGTAATCTTAAGTGTGCCTTGCACTTGACCTGATTTATAAGAGGCTATTGACCTAATATGAATGGGGAAAAATGAAAATATATATTCATCATCTTCCCCCGCGCGGTTTACCCCTCGTTGCGTCCGTTCCCGTCGAAATTTTATTATTAAATATAGCTTTCCTCTATAAATAAGCTTTCTAACACTGGGATACTAGATAATAGTGGATTTTATTAACAACTAGCTGCGCCCCGCGGTATTACCCGCGTTATTCTGCTCCAGTGGGTCGGATCCAGCGTATAATCTAATCCGGAGAAAAATTACAGCCAATCCCGTTCAGTAGTTTTGCCGTGAAAGAGTAACAAAGATCCATCCATCCATACTAACAAACTGTCGCGTTTGTTATATTAGTAGGATATTTTTTTAATGGTGTATCGAGGCTTGGCTTACTGTTGAAAATATTTGAAAATATGAAATTTGTTAAATTAATGTTGTAACAAGCCTTAGTTAGGGATTGTTTTCTGTTGCTCAAGTAACTTTGTAGGCAATGATAGTCGATGGTCTTTGCCAAAAAAAAGTTTTCAGTACTAGGTACCTACTTTCCGTTGCGATTCTTCGGTGTAGTGCCTAGTAGAGGTGTGGAAAGTTGTTACTTTTCCGTCACCATGACCGTCGTTCCAGTGAATCTAAAGTAACCGTTAAAAATAATCATGTCTTTGTCACGTCAGTCACTATCATCACAAATACCTACATGCTTCCAAGGTTACAAGTTCCTTTCATTTAGGTAGTTATCATCACAGTTGTCATTCCGATCACGATTGGGTACCTACAGTCTACACTATTCAATTAGAGGTGGTTATTTGGCAATGGTTTGCACTTTTCTATTGTCTTAAAAGTCTTAATACAAGATACCAAAGGGAGGGAGACTTGCCGCGCATTGCTGTGAGACGGAACGACACACATTACTTAGGAACGTAGTTCCTTCTTGAAAGATCACAGTGATCACTTTAGTCAGTGGATCACAGTGATTTTTTCACTGTGACGTTATTTATTACCCAACTCTAGTGCCTAGACTAGTACTAGTTGGTAACATTTCTAACACACACATGACTAAAACTTTTATAAAATAATTTTAGAATGTAATGGTTAATGAAGAAAATGATAAAAGACATGATACTCCGTCCCTTCTTCAACATTTTTAAATTTTACAAGATTCATTAAGTTGCCACAACGTACATTCACACAGGTATTTTGCCTCCAAAATCTTACATAATATCATGTATAACTTTAATGACGAAGTTTTATACGAACAGTTTATATTATACAAGCACTTTATAAAATCTTAATTATAATAACCATAATGTTTATTACATTACAGAACTTTATGAAAATAATTTTCATACCGTTATTTAAATTTTTCATTGACGTCAAAAATCGTCCACTATCGTACTGAATTATTCAACGACACTTTAATTACGGGTTGAGTGGAGTTCAGTGTTGCCGTATTGAAAAATACTGATTTGTAATTCTTTTTTTTAAATATCACCATCTTTTTGCATTAAGATTTTGGACAATTTACAATGGTAATTGTAAATTTACAATTTACAATTGGTATAAAAATGTTTAGTTAGTACTGTAAGTGTAATTTCAGCGTGGTTTCCAGGTTATAATAGACAACTCCACGTCTGCCCATTAGTGTTGCAAGAAGCGACTAAGAGTCAAACAGTTAGTGGATCAGCAGTTTTATCCATCAGCTCAAGGTTACTTAAAATATTACTGCGATAACCAATCTACCTGCCAAGCTTGATGACTATGGCAATATCTCTCAACGTTCCTGAGTTGTCTCAAGATTTGTTAAGAAGCGGCCTATGTCCAGGGCCCATCTTTGCGCTGTTTATTTTTTAACTAGCTTCTCGCGCGCTTATTCACCCTTGGTACTCCCGTCTCCATGGACACATTATAATACAATATATTTTAAAGCCTTTCTCGATAAATGGGCTATCTAAAACCGAAAGAATTTTAAAAATCGGTCCAATAGTTCCTGAAATTGGCGCGTTTAAGCAAACGAACAAACTCTTCAGCTTTCTATATTAGTACAAGATTGTGATTGTGAACTTATCAGCTACTTATTCAGGTTTTGCCAGTTTTGGTAATCTACTAAAAAAATGTGCTACAAAATGTGAGTAAACTTAGTTAAACTATTGTTAGCAAGTGAACTACGCAAAGTCTGCTAATGAAAGTTTAATGTGTTTATCACTTTCTATATCAAAACTAACTATATTATTTTGCCGCTTAAAAAAAGAACATTATACATGTTCTTTTTTTAAATTAACGAGTAAGTTAACATACCTATTTCAATATTTTTAAATAATTAAATTTTCATCACTATGCAAAATCATTTATTTTAATTTTTGGAATTTGAAAGACACAACTCAATAGAACTGTATTAAGAACAATAAACATTTTAATACGACTAATGAAACGTTAAAGTAGATTCAAAATTAGAATACACAAAATTGTGTGCACTGATGGGTCTGTGTGTCAGTGGCCAGAGATAGATTTGAGTCCAGACTCATAACAGACTCACGGTCATTTAGGTGCTTATAAATTTTCCCACAACACGGGGATTAATAATTTTCCTAGTACGGGAGTTGTCTTTTACAAACTAATTTTCGTTTTTAGGGTTCTTAAATTGAAGAGGTAACACGGGACCCCCATATTTTTCACACACACAAACACACCCATCCCGTCCGTATTCCGTACGTACCCAAAACATTTCACTCACATAAATCACTCATCTAGTTCACTACCTAGTAACAACTCATTGTTTTGTTAGTTCTTACATATTATACATGCCCGGACAAGTATAATTATAAAGGAGGCCAGGAGACTCATGAAACAAGTTTCTTACTTAGTATGGATATGGGCTCCTATCTCTCTCCCTTACAATAACATTGTGAAATGTAAACTAAACATGTATCATATGTAATGGTAGAAACAAAAGTATTTATCTGTCGTGTAAGAAAAAAAAATGCACGGCCGTACCTTGCAAATGGCTTGAGTTGCTTCGAGAAAAGATAGGTCTTTTCTCGAAGCAACTCAAGCCATTTTCGACCCCCTATAATTTCGTTGTGGATAAAGAGCCTGAATTTTCAGTAACCAAGCAGGCTTTGTATACTTGTGTTGTTTGTTTACAGTATATTTTAAATTTCATTTAATTTGAACCAGTACTTTAAGAATGATAACTAGTCAAAGTTTGGTAATCCCACAACTTGTTACGATAAAAGATCTGCATTACGAGACTTGGGTATTTTTACAAGTATATTTTTGATGGCATTATTATTAAAGTCACTGCTCAAAAAAGGTACAAACGACTACATATTTCTGTTGCCTGGCAACCCACGCTGGATCGGTTTAATTTAGTTTTGAACGGTGAATGGGCTCACAAAGAGCTATTGGATTTTTACTGACGTCTATCTTCTGCCACAAAGGAAGGTTATGATTGAGATGCAAAGTCCTTGTCATCGAGAGCTGGCACCTTTAATTTTCCATAGATCAGGAAAAAACGGCGGCATGTTGTGAAACTTGTAACGTTAACTATTACGTTATAGAATAAAAGAGTGTTAAGTTTAGTAGTTCTAAATTTAAAGCGGTAACTTTTCGACTTTTGTGGTTATAATACTTATCATAAAAAACCAACGTCAAAAGAACACCAAAATATTTAAAATTTAAGTGCCATATTTGTACCATACGACCTGTCCCGGATTTGCTCGGGTAAAAAAGTTTAATTAACACAAAACCTTAACAAAATTATATATCAAAACCGTTCTCAGGGATCAATCTATGTATTGGTGAAATAAACTGAGGATTATCGGATCTGATCAGATCATAACAGATCACTATAGGGAATAACCACTTACTTGGCTTTTGTTTTTGCGACTGAGTAAAATAATAAACCCATAATCCAAAATTTAAACTTGCATATTTATAAAGTATTTGATTGTTATTTGACAAAAAACTAAGCCAGGAAAACATGATCTAAATTGGTCGAGAGAATATAAATATATTAAATAGTGTGCCGAAATGTCAATGTGCAATAAAAGTAAGTACATGTTATGGTTTACAAGCTTATTATTTAGTTACTATCTTCCCGCGCGAGGTTTAATCTGTTCCCATAAGAACTTTATAATTAAATAAGATATCTAATATTGACATTGTTTTTTAAAATTAAGACTAGTAATTCATGGGTTTAGCGTGTTGAAGCAAAGAAACAAACTCTTCAGCTTTATATTTTAGTATAAATTGATGGCAAGATACAATTTTATTAAAATAATACACGATCACTTCGAAACAAACTTTCAAAAGTTATACAACCGCCCTTCTCAAGATGTGGCTAATGTCTGCCTGTATAACATTACTAAACGTCAATGTCGGAATGAAAATCTGTCAGGTGTCAAATGTAATTCCAACATTAGAATCTTCGTCACATTAATCGAACAATAGTGTTACAATACTAATACTTATAATCTTTATTACAGTCTACCCTCATAAATCAGTTTTATATAAAATAAACAATACATCGAGTCTTACAAGATTGGTTGAACTGACTAATATAACAACCAAATCATTATCAGAATTCAGTTTAAATTAAACACACACAAAATACTATCGAACAAAAGTATCCAATAATTAACTAACATAAGTAAACACACAAGAATTATCTCGAACATTCTACGAACACCAGTTCAATCGAACGTCAAACTTCCTCACTAGATTCAGTTTCAGTTCTCATCACCTCAACAGATACAAGTTAATTAAAATCAAGAATTCGCAACCAGGTCTCCTAGATGGCACAGTATATTATAACGTCACAGATATCCGGAACACGAACACTTTGGACTGCTACAAACTTTCTCCTGCTACAAACTTGGTCGGAGTTAGTTGGCCTACATTTTGTCTCTTGCCCGTAAGTAGCGGGCATGAAAATGGCGTGTTTTAGGGAGGTTCGCGCATAATTTTGCGGAATAAGACGTGCAATTTCATCTGAGCTATATTTACGTTAAACGCTTGGTTAGTTTTATTGAACAGTGGTTGTTCTTTGGTTATTTTAATGCAGTTTTAACTTTATTGTTTTATAATTTTCATTGTTCTTTGTTTATTGATAACCGATGTCATATGCATTTTTAATGCGTATGTACATTTATCATTATGCTGATTTTTAGTTTTTCTATGAAACAGAAAATAATTCTTACTAATCTATAGCTGATACTTTAACAAGCGGGTTGAAAATGAAATATTTGAATTTTAGAATGATTATTTTATAAATCTTTGAACTGAATCTGAAATTTTAAGTTACACTATAACATTACTTGACTGGCTTGTAACTACTGTCAGAAGCTACTTCTAACTACATATATCCGTCGCAAAAAATAAATTTACTAACTTGAATTTTTCCTTGAGGAAAAGGTTACTTGAAAAACTCAATCTATCACCATATTAGTAAGGAGAGATTTAAGTTAAGCAACTGCAAAACTTTAAAGAAGAAACTACAAAAAGGAAAAAAATCGAATATCAGCTTTTCAACATTAATAATATTTTATAAGACAGTTTTTTGGCAGGCCATTTATTGGATGGGCCGGATTGCCCTGAGTATCCGGCCCCTTACCAACAGCGGAAGGAGGATTTTAGTGGTGTAGGGTCCACTTGTCGTGGTATGACTAGCATACCACGCTATCGATTCCCACATATTTCTTTGCCGGTGTGGGAACGCTGCAGAGGCGGAGGGGTTGCGAAAATGCCTTTAACACGTAAAAAAATGCCATTTATTGGATAAGAAAAACATACAAATTCAAATATTTCGTATTTTATTCTCACATTAATAATGTGTGTTTTGCATTAAAATTTAATACTTTGAAAAATAACTTCATAATATAGTTCTCTTTTTCTGTAGCTCCACAATATGCACGCCTATAACATTTTCATATTCTGCAAGTAAAATATTTCCGTCAGTTAGTGGATTTCATTATGCCTAAGTTTAATAGTTCTGATAAAGCTTCGCAACTTTGATGTATACCTTCTTTTATTTATGTATAATATTATACTTTGATATAAATGTGAAAGCTTCGGTGTATGAACGGACCTAAATGAATGTTTGTTTCTATATCAAGTGAGAACGCTAAACAAATTCTTATAAATATTGTTAAGACTCATACAATTCTAACGTAGGTATATTATTATTTAAATCTTACCCATAATAATTAGGACATATGATTTAATGATGTCGAAATATAGGTCCGTGTTATAGTTAATTATATAAATGTTTAGTAAAATCTTACATCATCACCATCAGCCCGTATATACGTCTCCAGCTGAATAGATAGTTACCATGCTTGACACCACGGTTGACGTCCGTAGTAATATGATGTAACACACATGAGAACGCTGTTTCCCTTGTTATTAATGATGTTATAACAATCGGGAACAGCGGCTTAACATGCCTTCCGAGACACGGAAGGTAGCCCACAACCAACCAGACCCGGAAAGAAATGTATGATATTACATAAAGATTTCTTGTCCGGCAAGAGGTAAAAGATGACGTACGGCTACGACATAGAAATGAAATGAAATGAAAACGTTTATTGATAATGTAGACGAATCGATGGTACTTATTATAAGTCAAATACAATGATAATGAAAACAAAAAATAAAAAACAATCTTGACTAATAAATTAGTTTACATTTCAACAATAATATTATTAAATAAAATTTGCCAATGTTGTTATGGCATGTGATAATCGCAAACAAAATGTACTGTAAAACTAAATACATGTTTGTATAATGTTGGTTATTGACTGTCTACCTGAATAAATTTAGGTAAACCTTGTTCGCTCAGTCATTTAGTAGCTACATGCCTTGAACTCACAAGATCTGCATAACATAGAATGTTTCAGAGTAATTGCCAGTTGGCTCTTATTAGCTGTAGACAGAATCTCATACGAACGGCATTGTCTGATACGGATATTGGAATAGTTAAAGTTCTACGTCAGTTACCGTCGTACGATGAACAGTTGTCATAGTTTACTGTAGGTTGAGCTTAAGGATATCGGTTTTGTACTTTGATACTAGTTTTCTATCCCGCGGGTGTCACCCGCGTAGATCTGGAAACTTTAACTTTAAATGTAACCTATGTCACTCACAAATGATGTGGCTTACTAATGGCAAAACATTTTTTTAAATCGGTTCAATAGATTCAGAGATTACTCCCTACAACGTCGCAAACTCTCAAACCTTACCTCTTTTTAATATTATGTTGGTATTAGTATAGATCAATTATCATTTTCCGAAGCAATTATGTCCTGGACATGGACCTGGTATGTGTATATACTCATGAAACTAGTAAGGAGAGCTGGTAAAAGTGTCCCGTTCGTTAATGTAAGTACATTTGAGAGGCTACTACATTAATAGTAGGAGTACCTAAAGTATGCTATATTACGTGCTCTTTTGTTGAGTAGAGCCCAACTACTTTGCGTTTGAGCAAAAGTGACATGGGCCTCCTTAAAATTGGAACACAAATGTTTGTCACTGTTATTAGTACTAGGCGGATTTATAGTAAAAAGATCCAATGAAGAAAGAGACCGTACAAAGCAATAAATGTTATAAAGTTTAGCGATAAAGATGCAATTTGAATACTTATATGTTAAATATATAATGTTAATAGTTTCCGATGCATACATGTATATATATATACTTATCTGTAGTATGCATAGAGGCTTTTCCTAAAATGCAGATTCGAGTCCTGCCGGTGGTCTTAATTGATTAATCTTAATTTTGAAATTTAATCTGTACTAGTTTATTGCTTGATCAATGAAAACAGTGGTAGATACTGTTAGAACACCACCAACTTCCTGACTTTGGGCTGATGATTATTGAAATCCTTCTAATATTATAATCGCGAAAGTTTGTAAGTATGGATGGAAGTTTGTTGCTCTTTCACGCAAAAACTATAAAATGGATTAAGCTGGAACTTTGCACGGGGATAGTTCATAAGCTCGATTAATATATAGGCTACAAAAAATCACGCTCCGACCCACTGGAGCAGAGTAACGCGGGT
This sequence comes from Nycteola revayana, assembly GCA_947037095.2. Taxonomy (NCBI): domain Eukaryota; kingdom Metazoa; phylum Arthropoda; class Insecta; order Lepidoptera; family Nolidae; genus Nycteola; species Nycteola revayana. The sequence goes on from OX344840.2 coordinate 14,633,215, forward strand.
AAAACCACGGGGCGCAGCTAATAACACATATCGTCGCTTATCTTTCTAACAGACGTATCTGTATTTCGTCAAAAATTTGTTATTCATACCAGTTAAAACAATAACCAAATAGTTAATAATATAATGCATGCAATTTTATTTTGATCAGTCGCTTATTATGAGATTTACAATTCAACAAACATAGTGCGAAACCGCAAAAAGCTTGTCCTGAAAAGTCACCTCAAAGTTAGTTCCGTCAGTTAGTAAGATAAGTGACGATATTTGACTGTCCCAAGACATAAATCCACCACCTTATCTGTTCCGGTTAAACATATTACCGTTCGAATAATTATGCCTGAACTTTTCAAATACTTATTTAAACAAAATATGTAGGTACAAAACTAGCCGACTCATTTAATTATTTGTTTCTGTCTTCCCCTCATTATACTCTAATTGTATTTGATTTTGATACAAACAATGTAACTAATGTATGTTTTTGATATGATATCACTTTGAATCAGATTCGGAGTAGGTATTTCTTGAAAGGTATATCTATGCTAATATAAATAGCTGAAGAGTTTGTTTATTTGCTTGACTGCGCTAATCTCAAGAACTACTGGTCCGACTTGAAAATTCTTCCAGTGTTAGATAGCCCATTTATCGAGGATATTTTATTATAAGGATATATAAAACGGGAGTTACTCGAGTGAAAACGCGCACGGGAAGCTAGTGTATGATAAAATTGAACGTAGTACCCTTGCAAAACCAAAGTAAATCGGTAGTTGCTATAATGTGTACACACATAGTGTAGGCAAGCAGTCCATTTGTATACCTTTGTGTCATGGGAGTATTTCCTGGACTCATTTTTCATTTCATGTAAACATGTTATAAAAAAGCGTCAGACTTTTTTGTCCACAAAAAATGAAGTAAGAAGATGAAATAGTATATATTAACATAATTTCTCAATTTGCAGAGGTTGTAGTTTTTAAGCACCGGTTAGTTATTTGCCCGTTTAACTAGCAAAGTCTTATGGCTAACTTCATATTAGGTAATACCTAATATGAAGTTAGCCATAAGACTTTAACACCCAGTACATACTGGGTGATTTTTTTTACTGTCTTAAAAATAATAGGGCATGATATGTATATAAAGTAGATGTGTAAGGCATAGTTATTTTATCTTTTCATTCATATGTGATTTCGGCCGAGGTATTATAGGCATCCATTTTAACTAACGTTACCTACGTAACTATCTAATTAGGCACGTATTTTAATCGTTACCATTTTTATTCTATATCACTAAAAAAATATAAAATAACTATGCCTTAGACATCTACTTCATATACATATTACGCCCTTTTATTTTCAAGACGGTAAAACATTTCACCCAGTATAAAAAGTAAAAAAAAAACTGGTCAGATATTTAATCAAGGGAACATTTTCTTAGTATATAGTTACCCTGTTGCTAGCAGTTGTTTCTATGAATAGTATAAATCCATATGACGGTTATTCAAGTTGGCTACTCATGCGGAAATCACCTAATATCCTACAGTGCTGTAGAAGCGTTTTGTAAGCCTGTGTCAATTCACATGTCTGCAGAACTCCTAATATAATCTGCATAACAGAGTGCGTGTACTTTACACTACTATGAGAACTCGAACCTATAAACTATGAAAAAACATAAATAGACTCGATAGTTTGTGTATTGCCTTATCTATAAATGAACCACCGATTAAATTTTTTTTGTGAGGGGTAAAAAATTACTTAGTTACGTTTCGTTCTTACGATTGGATTGAAATATAGATAACTATTTGTATCAACTACGGGTAATGTGTACCGTCAGATAAAGTTAATTCCTCGTGTGCGAGAGTTGTCAGGCATGCACTGTGCTGCCATCTGCATAGAAGGAGGAATAAGAGGAAGTATTTTTGCTTGATAAACCATCTGCAATCGTCACACAGTGGCATCCGGTAGTTTTTTTTTCGGACGGACATATATAGTTGGCCTCGAGGCTTTTGCTACTTCACCGGGCATGAAAGCAAGCAGAGCTCCAGACTAGATAAATGGTTTAAACACTACAAACTAAGCAACCTGTGCAAGAGGGCGTCCCCTGTGGGACTTGGAACTCGGCTCAGGGCGGTCGCTGACAGGGAGATTGAGGGATTATGGATTTGAGCCTCTCGGCCTTCGGGTCTACAAGGGCATCGGAAGGTTCTTAGCAAACTAAGGATCGGAAGGCCGAGGGGGGTATCCGGTAGACAGCACTCGTCGCCAACGCCGTCCATGGAAGCATGCATCGGCGTGACGACCTAGACCGCTTCCTGCAGGATTGGCCACAACATGCTATTGAAAGGGATGCTTGAAAGGAATTGGGGGAGAACTCTGCACAGCATTAGAACAGTGTAGGTTCCAAATGTATATTTTATATACTTATTTAGTAGTTTTTCTGAGTCTGTGGGCCTATAATAATCGATATCTTTGGTAAGCCAGTAAAAAAATTCGTAGAAAGTTTACCAATCAATAAAAATATCTTAAAAACAAACAACTGAAAATACGTCAGATAAAGTCATTTCACGTGCGACAAGTAGTAGGGTACTTCTTATCAACGCGGCTACAACAGAGAAGGCATGCAAATTTACTTGTCTTATTGGAGCAGTGTTGTCTTGTTCCGCAGTTAATTATCTTTTGCGATTGTTAACTAGGTTGTTCCGGCGTATATTACGTAAATTATTTTGTTTGAAGACTATTTTATTCGTGTATATTTGTTTGTTGCACCCTTGTGCGTTTGACTTGAGTACTGAATTAAAGGAAGTTTTAGATAGCAGGAGGCTATAGGGTCCAGACTTCAGACAAGGCTCGCCAATAATAATATACTTACTGGATGACTTTTTTACAGTCTTGAAAATAATTGGGCGTGATATGTATATGAAATAGATGTGTAAGGCATATTTATTTTATCTTTTTTATTTTCGCTGGCAAATAGTGAAAATAGTCACTGTAAAAATGCGTAGGTATTTCGCTTACTCTTTTGATTCAAATTTGATTGCGGCCTAGTATTATAGTCACCCTTTTTAATTAACGTGACGTAACTAATTACGTACGTATTTATATCATATCGTTATGGTTTTCACTCTATGTCAGTAAAAAGATAAAATAACTATAACTTAGACATCTTTATTATATAAATATCACGCTCTATAATTTTCATGACGGTAAAAACGTCATCCAGTATATTATTATTGTATGAAGGAATTACATGCATAGCTTAATTAGTCTTTTACCCGTTGATATCTGCACATAATAAGCGGTTTACACCGAGAGGAAGACGGTTTAATAAAGGTTTAGGTTTCGCTTGTTTTTATGATATAATAAATTTTATTGGCAGTAGTAGCAGTTTTATTCGAAATGTGGAGAATAGTAATTACCATCGTCTTATGACTTAATACGTTTATTATTAATTTATTACTAATTGTTTTATAAGTGTGTTGTTATTTTTAATTATAACTAATCCAAAGGCTAAAGCGATTTAAACACATATACTTTAACTATTTTTTTTTGGCCTTTGGATTTAATATACTTCTTAAGGTTCGGTAGAATGTCCATTACTTAAACAAGATAAACGAAGTGGACGAAGCGGCCGTAGTCCAATGGCTAGGGCGTCGGACTTGTGATCTTGCGTTCGCCGGTTCGAACCCCACCCATTGCACTACCAACGTGAACCCACTCGTACCAAAATCATTTTAGCTTCGCACGAAGGGCTAACAGAAATACTAATAGTGATAGTGCAAAATTCTGCTAGTAACTAATATTAAAAAAAAAAAACTTAAATAAATACCTACTCTTATACTAAGCCTATATATACCCATATTACATCGCTTATCTTATTCACGAAAATAACAAAATCAGTGATTTAAGGTGAAGTCCTGCAAATTATGTTAAGTGTTGTTTTTTTTTATTTTATTTTTTGCACTACTATTATTCTCTAGTACTAGTTACTAGCACCTCTTTATAATATTAGTAGGATAAGTAAATAATGTATAAAATCGGACTGCATATAAGGAGTTGTAACTATGCAAATACTTTTACTTTCACAAGTAGGTAGATACTTTCCTCTTAGAGAGCGCTATGCAAAAATTCGGGACGATATTTTTTGTAAGAAAAACGTTAGTAAAAGCCTACTTCACAGAATGTTTTATATTCCTATCAAATTTTATTACAATTCTTTCAGTATTTCAGTGGTTTCAACGTGATGTGTGTTTAAAGAAGAAGACAAATGGATAGATAGACAAAAAATAATAGTTGCCTTTTTTTTGGTTTATCGATTCGAATCATCCATCCATCTATACCTACAAATATTATTAGGATTGTTTATAATATTAGAAGGGTTGAGTATAATATTTGAAGGATTGTAATAAAACTTAGATATACTTCCAATCAATCCCCTTATAAAGTATAAAAACTACTTTGGATGAAAACAAGCCTTGACGCGAAGATATTTCAACATGTCACATTGTTCAGTAATAACATTTGAAAGTTTTAAATTAAACTGCTGCGGATGCTGAGACATCAAGAATTTTCTTATTTTGAAATGTTTTGTACTCGCGGTTTAAAAGCAGTTTGGTTAGAAACTTTTTCTTGTCCCTACATTGCTATGTTTATCCCGATTCAAATTACAAACTAAACTTTGAATTGGATGGTAGTTTTGTGTCACCGGAATGTTTGTTTAATAAAAAAGTTTTACTAGACAAATGAGATGCAAAATCGTTTATTTGCGTGAATAAGCCACAAAAAGCTTTACAGAATCGTATGAGACGACAAAGTACTTCGTATTCTTGAATTTTATAATTGTAGCTGTTATTTTTTGTACTAATTATAAAATATGTTGTTCATTATAAATATATGGTTTCTCCATTAATCAAGCAACATTGTTGCGTTTGTCTGCACTCCTGCTGGCAAGTATCGATGCGGACTAAAATGGAACATGCTTGCCAATGCCAATTCACTCTTGACTTGAACACCGCTAGATTTTGCTATTGAGGGAACACAGTGATCCAAATCCTCACTGTTTGTGTTACAAAATAATCCCACCAATTCGCACGAAGCAGTACCACGCACGCTACGTGCGAATTAATGTTACCCCCACCTAAGTCTGGTTGATTTATGGTGGAAACCACAACAAAATAAAATAAATGTATATTTAGTGACCAGGAAACTTTTAAAACAAAAATAACATAACAAAAATAGATTTCGAGATTGACTGAAAAGGACCCACAGATTTATGCTTGTAAAATAATGTTTTTTTTTTATTTAAATCCCTTACGGCGACTACTGTTCAAACTGTTATGTAGAGATTGAATAGATTAGATTGATAGTATTAATACCTTTTATAAATAATCGCTAATTACTTCATTAGAGTTCCTGATAATGTAAATTCACTGATCTCTTTGCCATTTAACTAACGTATACAGTACTCAATACATATTATATCTTCTCCTTTTTACGCAAAACCTTATTGTCTTGTTCGAAATAAACTGAAGGCGTTCAAGATTGATTGTACTATTGGTTGTTATAATATATTACAGTTTCAGGACAGTCAGGTTCTTGGATGTAGAATTAATAGAACGAGTCCAATATACGTGGAGTATGTGAGTCTAGGCTTATCCTTATCTAGCAATGGACGCTATAATGGTATGCATATCAAGAAGAGACTGCCTGGCCACTTAATCCCCGAATACTACTCCAACGCCAATAAGTGAGGGTACCGGTGATTCCGCAAGCTAATCTGGGCTAAAGGTCCATTTTAATACAATTTATAGGGACGCCCAGAGCGTCAAGGTGTCTTTCCTCTTCAAAGGCTCTTATCCAAGGGATCAGGATATTCCTCACTCCCCGCGACAGCACGCAGTGACCACAGTCTGCCGGCTGTTTTGCTACCTAAGTCTGCGCTGCCGCACAGATAAAGTATGCCGCAGAATTAGTCAATAATACTATTTGTCTATGGTATTCTGTAAGTAATTTCCCAGTGGAACAGCTCATTGGTCGTATTAACGCTATAATCTAACTTTCTAAAACTATTCTCATTGGGTTTAATACGCAGCGAGACCGAAATATGATCTATTTTTATTGATAACAAATTCGTTTTTACATTAATTTTATTAAAATGACCGAGCTAAGAATTTCTGACTCTAATCTTCATGAACAAAACTGTCCAAACTTCTAAAGCTCTTCCAGTTTAACATTTCAGGGGTTGTATATCTGTTTGCGTTGTCTTACAAACGCTATTTGTTTGGTCCGCTCAAATCGCCATATCTCATGCTGATACATCATTGATCAAATGCTACATGTGCTCTCTGTTTAGCCAATTTCGCCTACCTGTATGCTCGTGTCGCCACTTCATGGCTCATGATTTACAAGTTACTAGAAATGCCTGCGGTTTTAACTGCGTTAGATTATGGGATTGCATATATGTTTTGTCTCATAATATTTATACGCTACATAATTGGCCACGTCATTAGATTTATTGTTTAAATTTTATATTTTAAATAGTTTTTCAATGAAAAAATCGATGTTTTTGAATCCATGAGTTCAAGCCGAACAAAAACTTCATCATGTTCCTCGATATTTTTCAACCCGGGTCATGAAATCACCTCCTGATTTAACGACGGTCATTTTGTTTAATACCGGGAAATATTTTCCAAGACAGATTCCTAGATAAACTTTTCTTCTCTATGTGGGGGTTAAAAAAGTCAATAAAACCAAGAAAATATCGTTTACAACCCACAATATTTTCTAATACGTATAATTTTCTATTCGATTGCCAACCAAGCGATATAAATTACGAACTACCCGCATTGCAACGAATGTTTGCGGACGTAGGTAATGCATACGGAATGCACAAACATCGTATATTTACGAGTTATGAGGAGGCTTGCTTATACGATTTTCAACTAAGATAGTCGATTTGGCAGAGTCAGTATAGACTAGCTTGTTTTCGCAGTGTAGCATAGTGTTTCATAGCTATGATAACTAGAGAAATGGGAGTATTTTGTTTTATTTATCTCGTTTAGTTCTAATAGCGAATTAGTCATATTGTTTATTTATTATTATATGACCGCATACTTACGAAGATAATACAGTTAAGTATTATCTTCGTAGTGAAAGTGAAGTTATGCACTTTAAAGTTATAACAAAACCCTACAAATAAACATTTAACGAATTTTATAATGAAGCTTAGAGAGACTAGATACTGGATTAATAAATAATCTCCACTCCACAACATTTTGAAAACCTGTTATAACTTTCCGAGATTACCTCTTGTATAGCTATATTTTAACTATGTTTATTTTGCAAACACAGGTTTGCATTTTGGTACCTTGATTGGTAAACCTAAAGTTGATTTTCATAAATTATACATAAACGTTTTAAAAATTAGCTAACTAAGATTCTACAGGTGAGGCAGTTTACTATCAAAATTCTTAAACTAGTTTACCCTAAACTAGTTTAAGAATTTTGTGTACCAAGGAGTCTTTTATTATTTACAGGTAAATATGCAGCTGTAGTAGAAGCGTTCTGCGTTATATAGAGTTATAATAATATTAATACAACAACAATCTTCAATAACTGTCTAAGTGTTCTAAAAGCATTACATTCAAATATTTGTTTATTTTTATTTATTTATTTTCTATTTAAAAACTTTTGCACAACACTGTACAGAGGCGGACTTAATGCCAAAGGCATTCTCTACCAGTCAACCTTAGGGTGATGCAGAGAAAACATGGTAGGTGCACTTTGTATATGATAGGTAAGCTTAATATCATGAAAAATATCATACTAAGTAATAATATATTTTACTACGTTAAATATCAATAAATAAAATACACGAATACTTTTATTGACAAACTACTAAATATTGAATATATAAATAAATACAAATACATACTTACATAATAAATACAAATAAGACTAATGAGATTCTGCCGATAATTTAACTAAGTGTTCGCGAACTTTCTTTTTGAAGGATAAGCGACTCTTTGCCATTCTGATTTCGGAGGGAAGAGAGTTCCAGAGGAGAATAGACTGCACGAAAAAAGAGGAGTGAATGAAACCAGTACGGTGAGAGGAAAATTGGAGAAGGCGGTTATGAGATGATCGAAGATTTTTATTGTGGTTGGTATTGACAAATTGAAATTGAGAAGAAATTATATACAGGACATAGCCCCATAATTATTAAAATTAAACATATCTTGTTCTAAAATGAAAAAAAGAATGAAATAATATTGCATATTGAGACATTCTGCTATAATAGGCAATTGATGAGTTTAGCAAATTATGCTATGACATCATAGACAACAGATGCTACTGCATTCATGATTATGACTTTAGGGACATTCCTAGAAGAAAATCGCAGCGGTCATTGGAAGAATACTGAGATATTAGAAGAAGGAAGAAAATTAATTCTACCTTAAAATACGACTTACCTATATCTATATCTACAAAGCCTTGGTTTTATGAATATCAAATCCTAAACTGTTAGTTTGATCTAACAGTTTAGGATTTGAGGAGGCCCGGTTGAGGTAATTTGTGCTAAGTTTATTTCGCCTAAATTCCTTAAAAACAACTATTGTTTGCTACTAGACTACTACTTCTTTCGCATTTTTATCGTTGCAGCTAAACGTTGAGATCACTATCTATTTCTAGTCCTCTTATAGTTTAATGTTTAACCATCGGTTAAAAATGTACCATTCCCAAATTGACTCGTGCATTGTAGATTAAATCAAAGCTGCATGTGGATGTGACCTATTCTAAAATGTTTGCATCAGGCAATTACCGCAATCTACCTTACTTTGAGTGGCAAGGCTCAAATGTTGGGACAATTATTTAGTGCTTTTACAGTAGAATACACTACTGGCCACTCTCACAATATCTCTAAATACCATATCGTCAGTTATACTGGAATAAGTAAGTGATAATACCGTGTAAGTAACAATTGTTACTAAGGTGTAGTTTTATGTGTTTAGACATATTTTTTTTATTTGTGTTGCAAATTATCAATTTGCTACATTTAATCTTCAATCTTATTAGCTACTAGCTGTGCCCCGCGGTTTTACCCGCGTTTCTCTGCTCCAGTGGGTCAGAGCGTGATATTTTGTAGCCTGTATGTTAATCGAGCTTATTAACTATCCCCGTGCAAACTTTCAGCCAAATCCAAGGAATAACAAACATACATCCACACATACAAACTTTTGCATTTATAATATTAGTAGGATTTTCACCCACGCAGTATTCATAAATAATGTTTTATAGCCATGATATTTCAGGCAGATATTTCGTTAGTAGAGAAGCTTATTGAGCATTGTTACCTCTTTTATTAATGTTATTTTGAGTACTAAAGCATACAATTGTTCGTCACCCAGTGATAGAAATAAATTATATTTTCTTATATGTTTTTTTCTAGTTTATCATTAAATCAAAATCAATTTAACTCGAAAAATTGTTTCTCGCTCGTAACGAAACGTGTTTCTTATATATTTCTTCTCATTTATTGACAGTTCTAAAATTGTTATACCTGATAGCAATATTAAACTTCAAACAATACGTACAATTTTATTTCCCAGCTATTTATGAGAAATGTCATAAATTCAAGGAAAATCTTGAAACCGTACGCCACGATAAATTCTTTTTCTCATTACAAAAATGACGTTTAATTTAATATTATTGCACTTTATACTTAGTTCAAGTACCTACTCAGTTAAAAGTTTCTTCTTGTATTGTGGCAATAACTTTATTGTTTTACTATAAAAATGCTGCGAATTGAATCTTACTTTGTATGTTGCAGTTAAATTTTTATTTAGTAGTATCTGTAAGTTAAAAAAAAAAAAAAACATAATTCTTGTTATGCTATTCGTGCCGGAAAGCTACTTTGCTTTAGCAGGCGAAATGATTATGTTGGAAACTATTTCTGCCTCTTTTTTTAATCCCAATTCGTTTTTTGCTTGATGATATCAAAACATTAAAAATTTCGCCATATAATGAGTATTGTGTAAGTGGAGTGAGGTATTGATTTTTACAAAGGCACGAATTCTATATAAGTATATGTAATATTTCTGGAGTTTCTTGATTTAAAGTCCTATCATGTGTACATCAGGAAGAATAATAACAGAAATTAGTATCGCCTAATATGATTCCTACAAGTGAAACGTATTTAATTTAATAAATATAAACCTTGTAAACAAACAACTTTTTGTGTTCCATAGTAATTGTATGGTTGTCCTCAGTTTTCTATACGTTTTTTATTATTTAATTTTATAATCAAAGCAACAATGTATTACTGCCAAGCAGTTTGTGTTATCTGCTTGGCAGTAATACATTGTTGAACTGAAATAAAATTTAGCAAAACGCCAACCGCGACGTTTGTTTGCATGCGTTTTTGGTTTTTCGGCTATTCTTAAACCGCTTGCGTTTAATCGCAGTGCGTGCTAAGTCTTAAGCTTTTCATTTATATTTTACGTTTTGTTGTGTAAATTTTAATTTATAGCCTACTAAGTGAATTCTGCAGTTTTAACACAACAAGTAGGCTTTAGAATGTAATTGTGGGATTGACAGGCTTTACCTCCCATATCTGAATTTCTACATAACGTTACAATGATTGCTTATTTTGCTTAGATTTAAGCCAAGTAAAAAAGAGGTTTATGTAACTTATCCTTCTATTTGAAAGCACAAGGCTTTTCTCCATAATATTGTCTTCAACCAACAGCTGAAGAAGCTGGATCGTTCTTCCGATATGGCGACCTATTACAAGATGGCCGAAGTTTAGATAAGCCAATGTGGCCGACCTGAGGAAAATTTATGGTGTGATCGTCGTTATTGTTTATTGATGTCGTGGTTTGGTCAATAGATGGTCGTAATATATATTTTATGGAGTCACTACTTTTATTTGAGTATCTATTTTATTATGAATAGCTTCTTGTTGATAAAATTTACACAAAGATTTTTTGTCCGGAGTGGGGGTCCCACCCACGACCTCCGAGACTTATAGTGCCCCGCCACCACCGCCGGAGGCTGTCATCATAATTTTACGTTTGCAGGTAATCATTGTGGACTATAATGATAAGTCCATTATGTTAAGGAATGATTGCGTTTTGACCATACAATTGAAGTTCAAGGGATTCACAATCGATGGCATTGATCAATCTTTCTAAAAGTCGTAACCCTTCCATTCACACAAAAGTACTTAAAGTTATTACTCTTACCAGTGGATCAACAAACAGTGTATGTAGAACATTTGGTTTTACTTGGACACCGCGGGGACGATCGATATTCTCTGACTTCTGTTCACATTTAAATTGGATTTAACAATTTTATTTTGTTTACTTATTAAAATACAGGTTAAAATGCTGCATTAATTTCTACTTTTTAAGTCTGGCACCGGCTGTTGTGAACATATGAAATAAAACTAACAGCCAAGCCTCAGTAAATGTGTTACAACTGTAATTGTTTTGTAAAAACTATATTCTCTAGATATCTACCTATACTAATATTATTAAGAGGAAATATTTCATTATTTGTTATGCATAAAATAATCTTTGGAACTATTGAACCGATTTCAAAAAATCTTACGCCATTAGAAACCTGCGTTATTTGGGAGTAATCTAGGCTATATTTGATGATGATGTTACTGCAGGATGAATGAACTGCAATAAGTTCCCATTTATTGCAGTTCATTCATCTAGTGCGACAGAAAACAATATATTGCAAGTTTAGCGACAGATTGCTACGATGCATACATGTATGTGTATACCTGATGTACTTTTTATATAATTTTTATTTATGGCCGTTTTTGATGTAATCTGGGAAAAGACAATTTCATTACCAAGATTAGTACTGATATAACTTAACTTGGTTATATATAAAGCTTTACTCTACGACCCATTGCAGTTAACTAGCAGACCATTGTGAGTTAGAGCTTGTATAAAATGTATCCAGTCATTCTTTTTAAGAGATTATCTACAATTTATATCAATGTCGCTTAGACCCTCCGGCCGGATTCTTATAAGTTTAGGTTTAGGGATTCTTATAATCTTTAACTTCTTCCAGTTACTTCTAACGAATCTTACGATGATGCAAATTAGTCATATATCGCAGGACAGACGGATGGACGGATTATAAAATATGTAAAGATCAAATAATGCAAACTTTGTGGTCAGCTACTTAAGTGATACTTTTGTTAGATTTAGTCTTAGGTACACAATGTAATTGTGACAAGTACAAGTGTATTTTATTATCTATCGTATTCAGGATGAACGATTGCTAGCGGCCTGCATCCACTGACTCACTGCGACTTTTATAAGGTCGTCGGTCCATCGTCGCTTGCCAGTTCGTGGTCTCCACTCGAGAAAATGTATGTTCCATCAGCCGTCAGTTCTTCGAGCTATGTGTCCTGCCCATTGCCATTTCAGCTTGCTAATCCATTGAGCTATGTTAGGATATTAGTTCTCGTGGAGATCTCTTCATTTCTGATTTGACCACGCAAGAAAATTATACTTTCCATAACTCGCTGAGTAAATACATAAGTGCTGAATAATTTTCATTAATGCACAAACAAGCATGTCAAGTCATTAGCCCCAACCATTGTACCCAACTGCGAGCTATCAAAACCGTGCAACATATCACAAATCTTCATTCTGCTCCCTTAGATCAGACTCTCATTGAACGTGATTGATGAGTCGTCGCGACGATTCGGATGATCGATCGAGGCATCTGTGCCTCCTCCCCCGTTGCATAGCGTTCATTAAACTTAATTAAAATTGCTTTTACAAATTACAGACAGCAATTTTCAGGTGGGTATTTAATATTGGCTGTGTTGTGTGCTGTTTCTGATTTTGCACTATCATTTTAAAGTTAGTTAATTGTGTGCCGCAGCGAGTCGAAACAACCGTGACATAATAATATGTATTTTTAATATGTAAATTTTTATTTCATTTTGGAAACGCTGCCCAGTATCAACACTGATTTAGATTTTTTTCAAATATAATATAAGTTAGGTAATTTAAGTTATTGTTTAAATACATGATTTTGAGTTATATGTATGTAACGAATTTATAGTTGTACGATTTATCATATTTTTAAGTTAACTTAATAACTAGTTATTATATTATTACTAGCTAGACATGCGCGGTTTTAACCATAAAATGTTTGTCCTCTTAGACTTATTCTAGTCTTGGATAATGTAGCTGTCTAAATGTGAATTTCCAAATACGAATAAGAATTTCTAAAATCGGTTAAGCTTTTACCGCAGATTTTTGCGAACATTTACAAACTTCATCACTATGTGATATTTATATAAATATAAAAGAATCTTATTCGTTAAGTTAGAACTATTTGGGGACATTTCAATATTTTTTTTATTAGGTCTTAACTTAAGTGTCTAAACCTAAAAACTAAACAAGGCATAAATTAATTAAAACTATCGTTATTCCCAAAACTCTAATAAAACTAGTTTCAAGTCCACATCAAATAAATTTAAAAACTTATTCATACAAACTTATTATATAAATCTACGAACATTACCGTTTTTACTACGCCAATTTAACATTACGCGACCAATTTTATCGTGCAAAATTACACTAAAATTTACTAAATCAAACCGATCCATTATCGAATCAATGAATCGGCAATTGACTGTGTTTAACTGCTGCGACACAAAACTATCCAGCCGTGCGTTTTAATTAAAACACCGTGAATATGTTATGAGCATTAAAACCCATTAGCATTTGATTTAAACACACGTCCACAGTAAAATAATTGTCAACCAAAATTAGCCCTTAATCCTTTAGTATAAGGAGATTTACCACACGTAATGGTGTTCAGTTTCCCTAATTAATACACTTTGAGTAGAATATATTATGCTATTTGGATAGATCAATTATTTATTGAATTAGGAGTAAATTTTAAATTATTAACGTGGTTTGTGGCAGTTTAATGAGATTAAATATTGTAAATACGGCAGTTTATTGTTAAGTTTGATTATGTATGATAGGATTCAGTATCGCGATCCCAATAAAAATAGGTAAGAATTCCATGGATAGGACTTTTATGGGTTTGTATAGATTTCATGTCTTTTCAAACGCTGTTTATTTTCATTATACCAACCGTATTGTATACGCTCGTTTACGTCTACTGCTTAATATGACCTTTTGACTCTTTAACCAACATTACGAGCCAGGATTGTTAAGGAATATTGCCGTAATCACTATGCTTGGCACGAGGATTGGTTAACATAGTAAGATGGAATTATCATTAGGCTGATTGAAGCTACTACCCATACATGTATGACCTCCTCAGTCGCCTCTTACGACACCCATGGGAAGGTATGGTGGTATATTCTAAGCTGGATACTACACGACAAAGACATACACTAAATGTAAAAATAAATTTGGCACTACTTATTGAATAAATGTTCCGATTTTGTAATGTTTACTACCAGTAGAGATGAAACTTAATTGTTGTTTATATTAATAAGATGGTAACAGGCTGGATTAATACTAATGTAAATAGATGGCGAGGGAGAGGAAGGCCAAAGAAAAGATGGATGGATTGTGTGAAGAGTGATATGAAAGAAAAAGGAGTTATAATGAAATAAATAATGAAATAATGAAATTTATTCAGCACTTAGGTATTTACATACACTTGTACTTGTCAAAATTACACTGTATAAGACTAAATCTAACAAAAGTATCACTTAAGTAGCTACTAGCTAGCTCAAACATTGTTATAATTATTTGATCTTACAGAATTTTTAATTAGTCTGTTCGTCTGTCGAGCGATAAATGACAAATGTACACATTAGGTATAGTAAAATGCCTTAAAGGTAACAGGTCTAAAATTAAAATTAACTTTCAAAATTCCGGCCAAAGTCTAAGCGACATCCACCTGAGGGCACCCTTAAGGGGTTAGGACCAAAGCTCAGGGTACCACTGGAGTAAAGAGTAGATTTACGAACAGTGGTGATGATCGCTGGCACGAGATCACAGTTCGGGGAATAAGCAACAACGCGGTCCTTGGCCATGCTGTCGAGGATCCTACCCTAGCTAACCTGCAACCTTTCACTAGCTACCTAAGTGGACGACCCGGAGAAGAAAGGAAAAAAGAAATTTCGAGATTACTTTTTTTTGTCTCTTTTGCTCTGTTTCTCTTTTTTATGTCAAGTCTTTTTTCACAATCATGTAATATCGATGTAAGCGAATGCACGCACAGTACCCAATAAGACAAGAAAAAAAAAATTAATAGAGTAAATACTATAATGTAGATATTAATGTTTACTCAGGCACAGACAATCTCCTACAAAGAAACCTAATGGCGGATGCATTCACACACATTTACAATATGACAATTTACACAAGTTCAACCAAAGGATATACCTATAATAATAATTGAAAATGAAAATGAAAATGAAAACGTTTATTGATAATGTAGACGAATCGATCGTACTTATTATAAGTCAAATACAATGATAATGAAAAAAAAAAAAAAATCTTAACTAATAAATTAGTTTACATTTCAACAATAATGTTATTAAATTTATTAATATTGTTATGGCATGTTCGTAATTAATCGCTTATCTATATATATAAAAGAAAGTCGTGTTTGTTACAACACTTATAACTCGAGAACAGCTGGACCGATTGCCATGGTTTTTGATTTGTTGGATTTGTTTCCGTCCCGAATAGCAGAATACATTTTAAAAACAAAAGAAAGTCGTGTTAGTTACACTATTTATAACTCAAGAACGGCTGAACCGATTTGGCTGAAAATTGGTAGGGAAGTAGCTAATAACTGGGAGAAGGACATAGGATACTTTTGGGAAGGGGTAGGGTAGGGTAGGGTAGGGTAGGGGTAGGGTAGGGTAGGGGTAGGGTAGGGTAGGGGTAGGGTAGGGGTAGGGTAGGGGTAGGGTAGGGGTAGGGTAGGGGTAGGGTAGGGGTAGGGTAGGGGTAGGGTAGGGTAGGGGTAGTGTAGGGGTAGGGTAGGAGTAGGGTATGGTTAGGGTAGGGGTAGGGTAGGGGTAGTGTAGGGGTAGGGTAGGAGTAGGGTATGGTTAGGGTAGGGGTAGGGTAGGGCAGGGGTAGGTTAGGGCAGGGGTAGGGTATAAAAGTCCACCCGTGCGAAGCCGGGGCGGGCCGCTAGTCTATATATATAAAAGAAAGTCGTGTTTGTTACAACACTTATAACTCGAGATCGGCTGGATCAATTTTCATGGTTTTTGTTTCGTTGGATTTGTCTCCGCCCTGAATAGCAGAATACATTTTAAAAACAAAAGAAAGTCGTGTTAGTTACACTATTTATAACTCAAGAACGGCTGAACCGATTTGGCTGAAAATTGGTAGGGAGGTAGCTAAGAACTGGGAGAAGGACATAGGATACTTTTGGGTAGGGGTAGGGTAGGGTAGGGTAGGGTAGGGTAGGGTAGGGTAGGGGTAGGGGTAGGGGTAGGGGTAGGGGTAGGGTAGGGGTAGGGTAGGGTAGGGGTAGGGGTAGGGTAGGGTTAGGGTAGGGGTAGGGTAGGGCAGGGGTAGGGTATAAAAGTTCACCCGTGCGAAGCCGGGGCGGGCCGCTAGTTATAAAATATAATTAAGATCAACCAGCGCGGGCTGGGATCGGGTCTGAAGCATAGAACGCGTCGCGAGCCTCGCCTTGCGAGGACGACCGGACCCTATCCTAGCTTCCTACGAGTCTTTCTCTATCTACCTACGGTGTGACACTCGGAGAAGAAAGACTATAAGAAACTCCGAGATCATTCTTTTTGTCATCTTTTAAAGTCTTTGATTAATAATTTTATACATTGTTTAAACATTTTTAGTATCTAGGTTAGTGATCCCCATACATCGATATGTAGGCACAATTATAAACAATAGCAAGAATGAATGAACAAAATATAAAATAAAAATTAACATAACATATCCCCGACAAAAGCCGACCAGTCACCACAAACATCACCATTCACGAGTTAGTGATAGTGTGACGGGTGACACGACAGAATGGAAGAAACAAACGTGTTGCGCCGACCCCAAATAATATGGGATAAGGGCAGGAAGAAGAGGAAGAAGGCTGGATTAATACTTACAAATATAATATTAAAAATGCAACGTCAATGCCATGTTTAATGTTTGGATTCTATGTTTATGTTTAGTTTATAATTTTAAATGACTCCGCATGTGCCGCCAATAATATGAAATCTCTGTCGTGAACGACTGTGTAGTAAAAAAACTGTTTCGTTACTCTAGTTATTAAGTGTTTGCGTAATTAAAGAAGCTTTGATTTCGAGTCTACCAACTTTCAGACATTGAGCTGGTACTACTTTTTTCTGAATTGAAAATTTCTATTAAAAAATCTATTTTCCCGACTCGGGGACCTCTTTTATTACGGTCGTACATTTTACCGCTAGAAAATGAGGCATTCAAATAAGTATATATTATGTATATTCTATTAAAGAAGCCGCATAATGTATATTCTAGTATAGAATGTATTGAAAATAACTATTAAATAAACTCAAAGCCTTGCTCGCTTATATACCTGGTGAATAATTAGCAAAAGCCCCGAGGCTAAGTACAAATACACGTCCGAAAAAACGAAGACTATATCTGCGCAAACCATAGTACTAGAAAGGAGTTTTACATCTTTAACATAGTTACATATTCGCTAAGCAGCGGACGAGAATAAATAATTATATGTATATAGTATCCTTAACTTTATGTGGCGTATAAAACTAATGTGAGTATAGAACACTATAACAATAAAGTTGGTACTAATAAATATTCAAGAACGTAATAAATTGGTTGACACAGAACTGTGTTAGTATCGTTAACTTAGTTTTGCATAATATGACATTGTTTCTTTGCTTACGCATTCTGTTAGGTATAAATATTTTCTTTAGAAGTAGGTAGCTAGTTGTCCCCGATTTCACATGCGCAGATGATCAATTTCGTTAACTGTGTTATAAATGTTATATTGTCTCACTCCATAGCATTTTTTAAATGTACGTATACAGGGTGTCCCAAAAGGTTACGTAGCTAGGAAGAGGGGTGATAGGGGTGGTCACAAGGGTAACCAGAAAAATAAATAAAAAAAATCCCCTCTGGGAATTAAAAGAATAAAAGGCATTTTTTTAAAAACTAAAAATTTTACACCTTTTGGGGCGACTTTGCTCCCGATGATCTACAAATATTGGTATAATTAAAAAAAAATGCTGTTATGTTATCGTCAATAACCCTTTTTCAAATTGAAACAAAAAAAAACAATACATATCTAAGCAATATTTTAAAGAAAATTAAGTTCTTGTCCAGTCAAGGACTTAGTAATTACGATTTCACTCAACTTCCTCCAAGTGTACTGAAAAAAAAAAGTACTATGCAACTCCGGCGAGTAACTTAAAAACATAGGTAATTTTATTACGATTCCAAAATGGTATAACACTTACTTGAAAAATTCTTACTAAGTAGGATATGTAAAAATAATTTTCGGAAACAATACCCCTGCAGAACAAAATATTTCTAATGTAATTTTTTCTAAACTGAATAGTTTGCGCGAGAGACACTTCCAAAGTGGTAAAATGTGTGTCCCCCCCCCTGTAACTTCTAAAATAAGAGAATGATAAATCTAAAAAAAATATATGATGTACATTACCATGCAAACTTCCACCGAAAATTGGTTTGAACGAGATCTTGTAAGTAGTTTTTTTTAATACGTCAAAAATCGTAAACCGCAATTTAGCTTTCATTCAATCAACTCGAATATAAAAATATAAAATAACATTTCATTTCATAAACATACGCTTTTTTATTTATTCTTGATATTAAAAATAGGTACGCACTTGTAACTGAAACGGAACCCTTCGTGCGCGAGTCCAACTCGCACTTGGGTGGTTTTTAATGAAATAGATGTATTAAATTAATACCTTTATGCATAAAAAATGTAGTTCGGAATTGTTGAATTAATTTAAGGCACTGAAATACGACACTAGGGATTTTTAGTTTTAACCACCTATCTCACATACGGGGCTAAGTTAGGGTTGCCAACCACGATTTCAAAAAACTAGGACTTGAAGTTGGGAAATCCAGGACTTACTTACTTACTTTTACTTTCTCTATCAGCCCGTTTACGTCCACTGCTGAATATATTATATGGTACCACAGGAAAATACACTATAGTCTATTACTTCTATCACTGAAAACCTTTTATGTGTTCATAAGAATAATGATAGTTTTAAGAAAAAAAAGCGACAGCGACGTAATGTTAATACTAGATCTAAGCATTATCTTGTTTTACATGCTACACGTGTCCACAAAATTTGCTATTCGTTTATGGGCCAATGTATAGGCTTCTACAACAAACTTCCTAATGATGTAAGAGATCTTATTACAATCAAGTTTAAACAATTATAACTTTTCTGATTATGTCAATGACAAAAATGCTTGGGAGTGAGTTGCTCTGAAACAATACTGCTTTATTAATATTTTATTTGTAAAATATAAAAAAAAGGATTACTCTGTGTTTCTTGCCAGTTCTTCTCAGAATTGCCACGTCCAGAACTGGTGGTATAAAAAGAGAGGGACGCATCATAAGCAAATAATTTAAATTATTTTAAATGTATATATAATTATGAATAAAGATGTTTTGACTTTGTTTAAGAAGCAGGACGCAGTATTGGGTACTAAAATTTCAATTTATACGTAGAAAAACTACATTAAGTAATTTTAATTTAGGTAATACTAATATTGGCGCCCGAATTTTATAACACATGACCATATCAGGGCAATTTAAAAACTATCCAGGACTTCCCAGGAAATTAATAAAACCAGGACATATCCCGCGAAAACAGGACAGTTGACAACTCTACTACGTAGCTGTCACAAGTTCCGAACGAGATTTTTCATCCATTTTATATAGCATCGGTCCAAACCTTGCCGGATACAGGCACTGAAGTGGGCAGTGCTAACTATTAATTTTGGCCGAGTTTTATCGATAGACGGAAAAAGACATTAATTTTAGTTAGAATTGGCTGCGGCTGCTGGCTCTATGTGGCTGACTTTAGTCTTGCTTTTAACTAAAGAACCTCTTGTAATGTAACGCATGTTACTATTAACCATTTTTAGAACAAAAATTGAGAATGAAAAAAATTTCGTTATATCTCCATTTCTGCTAATGTGCTTATTTATTTCTAATATAATTTATATTGTAAACTGCTTCCAACTTAAGTTACCAAATTCAGCCTGTCATCAATCGTGTATTATATTTTCAATTTTATTTTATTTCTAATCGCAGTGAAGTTAATCAAGGTTTATTAATACGTGTCAAAAAAAACTAAAACTAAAATTTGAAATACCTACGGAGACGGAGTTTTGTTAAAGCTGGAGCTCTACTCGCCTTCATGCCCGGTAAAGTAGCAAAGGCCTCCTTGCTAACTATATAATGTCTGTTCGCAAAAACAGGAGACTGAGTCTGCAAGCTATAACGATTCATCCTGGTGACAGACAAACGGATGGACGGACGGATATTCAGACACATGGACAGCGGAGTCCTGGGGTTGGGTTCTGTTTTTTCCCTTTGGGTACAAAACCATAAAAATAACATTACATAATAATTTGTGTAATGTAATTTTATTGGGTTATTTTTATGAAAGAATGGTAAATTTTGTTCACTTAGCGCTCACTAGTAGATGTAGGTTTCCTTAAAAATATTCCTTTCACACTGATGGTATAAGCTTATGCATGCATGTACCATCAGTTTGAAAGGAATATTTTAAAGAAAACCTGTTGGTTCATTTTTAGCCATTGAAGTGCATCACAGATTCACAGCATTGTGTATGTACATCGTATATGACACAGAGTACCCGTAAAAAGGATAACCGAGGAATTTATAAGTACTATGTAACATCTAGAGAGTGCACGGTTACAGATAACGCGAAACCGAAAGAGAAATACTTTGTCTGACAGCGTCACGTCTCTTTCCTAGAAAGGCAAAAAGACTTACAATCATGTCAATTAGTAGTAATCACCACTGTAACCACCGTAAAATCAAATAGCACGGTGTCATGGTTACTATCTAACTTGACAAGAGGTGATAGGGATAGCGTAAGACAATTCTCTTTTTACTCTCTTTTTAGTATATTTTTGATTATAGCAAAAAACAGCCTTTTGTCTTATGACATTGGGTACAATTTTATTTGCCACAGTTTTGGAAGTCTTAGTTACAGATGTATGCGTATAAAGTCCTTGAGGAAAATAGTACATCACTGCTGTCAATACGTTTTTCAAGGAGTATTTCTCTGTAATCTTGACAGCCAAAGACGTTGGCTTCCAGTACGTTTTCCTTTCGTCTAGAACACAGCTGGCATTTCATTGTGCGAAAATATTTCACTCAAAAATAAGTATTACGTACATACATTTTATACAATTCTACTAATACTAAACACACGAACTTTTGTATAAATGTATGTTAGTAACTCTTTTACGCAATATCTACTGGACAGGTAATATTTTGCAAAAAACGATTAACATATACGAGGAGGCTACAAATAACTATGACTCTATGGAGCCGAATATCAGTCCAACGGAGATATAACCGGTTTTGTTCGGACGCACATTTATGTAGTTAGGCACGAGGCTTTTGATACTTTACCGGGAATAAAGGGCAGCAGAGCCCCAACCTTTGACAGCCGTTAACCTATGTATATGGTTTATAAGCTACAAACCAAGCAACCTGTGCAAGAGGCCGCCCACTGTGGCACTTAGACTAGACCCCGGCGGTCGCTGACAGTGGGATGGCCTTTCGTTTTTTTGGGGAGTTTTGCAATTGTCTACTAGGGCGTCGAAATGTATCATCTATATTACTAGGCAGCGCCAATGCCGACTTTCACATTTTTTTTGTTATGACTATGTAACTTTCTCGCGCAGTTTTATTCCGATCCCGTGGGAACTTCAATATAAAAGTTAATGATATTATTATATAACTTTTTTGTTAAAGTCCTATGAATGAACTGACGATGATGATGATGTAAATTTTTAATGGTAAAAGATTAATTTAAATCGGCCGCAGTTTAAGTTTAAGAAAGAAAGATACAAATAATTTATCTTTACAGTGTACAGATAATTGTACTTATCTTCAAAATTCGTTTACCACTATATGAACGCCATAGTAACATGAAACTACATAATCATCTCAATCAAACATTGATTGTATCGGTCTCCCCTTATAAAGCTTCCCCAAAAATGTAATTCCGTTCAACAGCTGTCTCATTAGTTCTACAATAAGATTGATAATATAGAAATTATGAAGAGGGTGATGACACGAGCCGATGACCCCTCAATCAAGGGTGAATAGTAATTGACAGTCATTTTGTGGGAGAAAACTTTGATGTTTGCGTTGGGAGTGTAGAAGAATTGAAAGTACCTAAGCAACTTATAGAAAATGCAGTCTGCAAGAGCATATCTAGAGCTCAGAAGTATAAGGTCAGATTGCCATTATAAGTCACAAACATTGGTCGTATGTGCGTTTATAGTAAACTGGCACTTAAGGCCAAATCCTTCTATCATATTACATTCGTCATTATGCTTCTGAGGCTATGTAGATACGCTGCTAATTGAACTAAGTGACACCATGATCGATATCTATACTTCTATATAAAACTGAAGAGTTTGTTTGCTTGAACTTAAGGCTCAGGAACTACGGGTCCGATAAAAAAAATTAATATCAGTGTTCGATAAATCAGCCCATTTATCAAGGAAGTATATAGACAACCTCCGTAGCGTAGCGGTATTTGGCTCGCCTTGAATCTCGGAGGTCGTGGGTTCGATCCCCACACCGGACATGAAATCTTTGTGTAAATTCTAAGATTTCTTTCCGGGTCTGGTTGGTCGAGGGACTACCTTCCGTGCCTCGGAAAGCACGTTAAGCCGTTGGTCCCGATTGTTATAACATCATCTATAATAATCGTATATCAAGGAACGGGCAGCGTGGTGACTATGGCTAATACTCTCCTCTCGGGAGGAGACCCATGTTCAGCAGTGGACGTTATACGGGCTGATGATGATATAGACTATTTATGAAGTTTCCATGGGAAAGGGAGTTACGAGTTGCCGCGCGCGGGAAGCTAGTCCCAGCTAGCAAAATTCGGTTTTATAAGTATCCTAAGACCATATTTTTTTTTTACTCTTAAAAGACCCTTACTGTCTGTAAGTGTCGAATTGGGTGCACTTTATAAGAAAAATAGCCCTTATAGTTGTTGTATCATGGTCTCATTAAGTGTATATTTAATCTTATATTAATCTTGATAAGGCTACTGTATGTAACAAATAATTTATTTGTGTCTTACACTGGTATGCAATAAGGTCAGTATAAGTTTTTAGTGGTCTTACTAATGCCGTTAAAAGAGTAATTCCCCTTATATTGGTATCTGTGATGTCAGTGTAAGCGTATATCACAACTTGTCGAAAACTCAAAAAGTGTGTGGTGGGCGGTGTAAAAAATTAAAATTGGTGTAACAAATATTTAACCTTTATTTTCATACTTTATATTTACTACTTTGTATCTTTGGCAGTGTATCTTGCTTTTATGGATATACAACTTGCGCAATACATTTCATCGATAGTTTTATAATATAAATAACAATATTTTTACATGCCCCTTCTGAAATGAGTCTAAAATATTGATAATTTATTTAATTATTTTTCCAATATAAATGTGAATCTTAGGACATATTTTGTGAAAAGGTATTAAGTCTAATTGCTCTTCTGTAAGATAAGCGTAAGACGATTAAGTCTTATGTCACACTTGATAAGTGAACTATAAGCTTTTCGCTCTTGTTAAACACTGATCTAAGGCAATTTGACTGTAGCCATGTTTATCATTTAGGGTTCCATAAGAAAGAACAAAATCATATATTTTAGTATGAGTACCTATGTAATTAGGTTAGTAAAGATAATTATTAATTGTTTTAGACTAACCTGAGCCGTATCAAGATGGTTGTTGTAATGGATGTCGACTGCTTTATTGATAAGAAAAAAATCCAAATGCTTAAAAAAGAAAAGTGGCCTTGGAATACAACACACTTTATACGCTCTGACAAATGTATCGCTTGTGGATATGCTACATCATACAACGATGACGTCTCTCAAAAGCCTTCAAATTTTATAATAATAAATAAATAAATAAAATAATAACTTAACTAACTTACCTATCACCAGTGGAGGTAACCAGGGCATTTCAAAAATACTACAAAGTATTGGCCAAAATTGTTGTCGCGAGCTCTTGTAAAGCGGCAAACCATCAATATTGATATTAAGTGAAATATTATTTGTTAAAGGAACAACGTCGTGTTCAAAAACCTTTGCCAGTACTTTTTGTAAGCCATTGTGCCAATAGTGTCCAGTCCCCAATGCAACAATCTGTACTTCTTGTTTGGTTGTTTGAAAAAGTGTGCGGGCATCCTTAGGCAACATGTGTTTGATTCTTTTATTCAAAATCACAGAAAGTGAATTATACGCTGAGAGCGATATGTTATATTTGATGGCCCATATTTTAATTTCTTCCCGCAACTCTAAATCTTAATTAATAGTTAATTTTGTCAACGTCCGATTCATTTTCCCATTCATCACTAGATGCACTATTATTTGAAAAATCTATCTCTTTAAAGACTTCAGAAATAATATTATTTTCTGGTAGTAGGGAACCATCAAAGAAAGAAAAAGGTCCTTATGACTCGTGGCTACTATAATATTAAAGAATATATGGATGATGGAGATGTTTGGCGGATGAATCCATCGGTCTCATTGCGGCAGGCTGGCATCCTTTAGCTATCACACCGAATTGGCAATCAAATTAAGTCAATGCTATGTACTTTATAAATTTCGAATTCTTAAAATATACGCAAGACAACTGATCAGATTGTAGGCATGTTTCTATATATGTAAATCTGGGGGAGCGCTCCCTGTACTCGATACCTACTTGAAATTATCATTGTTTTTTTTTCACACTTTCCTGGTATGAGTGCCTACATATCGATGTATGGGGATCACTAACCGAGATACTAAAAATGTTTAAACAATGTATAAAATTATTAATCAAAGACTTTAAAAGATGACAAAAAGAATGATCTCGGAGTTTCTTATAGTCTTTCTTCTCCGAGTGTCACACCGTAGGTAGATAGAGAAAGACTCGTAGGAAGCTAGGATAGGGTCCGGTCGTCCTCGCAAGGCGAGGCTCGCGACGCGTTCTATGCTTCAGACCCGATCCCAGCCCGCGCTGGTTGATCTTAATTATATTTTATAATAAGCGATTAATTACGGACATGCCATAACAATATTAATAAATTTAATAACATTATTGTTGAAATGTAAACTAATTTATTAGTTAAGATTTTTTTTTATTTTTTTTTCATTATCATTATTTGACTTATAATAAGTACGATCGATTCGTCTACATTATCAATAAACGTTTTCATTTTCATTTTCATCAAATAAATTGTTAATTTCCGATCTCGTAGAAACTTGTACCGATTTTCGTATACACTCTGGCTTTTGTACTAGCTCAGAGTATGTTTTATGCACTTTTTGTCAGTATGCCCCACTTCTTTTGAATCTCTTCCATTTATTTATATCCATTTTTTAAAATGACTTCAACTATAATTTAAATTTTAGGTCATCAGTTTTACGATGCCCTTAAAAAGCAAGTCTTAAGACTTTTGCAAAAGCAAATGATCTTATGAAAGTCTTCCAATATTCTTCTACTCTTTAATGTCTCTTAGATAAGACTAATAACACTTATGATTGGTTGGAGTTAGAGAAGTTGCATACAAAGCTTTAGTAAGAGCAGAAGTCTAATAAAACACTTACTGCAGACTCTGATAAGAACAAATATACTTGTAAGATGCTTTTTTAAGTGTAAATAATGATCAAGAACAATTACTCTTAAAAAGTGCTCTAATAAATATTTTGTTCTGAGAAATGTTTTATAAAGATTTCTTATCCACTCAAACGTCCGGGCGACTATAGTCGCCTACCCCTTGAACGTCCGAGCGCGAACCGCGAACCGAACCGCGTCGAGCGCTCGTGCCGTTACTGATTCAAAGTGTATTTACTAGCAAACTATTGCAGCTATAGCAAGGTAAAACCTACCAGTATCAAGCTGAATTATTAAGGAATCAAAATATGTACTAATTAAAGTTCAACAATTAATCTGCTATTCATAAAAAAAAATTAACTTAACAATACGGGTTAAATTTACGTAAAATATTTCTTTTAACAAGTTTTAACGAATCATTTTTTAATTATTCGCAATGTTTTTCAATAATAATTAAACTAGATTAAATAAGCTTTTTTTTGACACCAATATCTTATTACTTAAAATGAACAGTGTAGCCCATTAAACCAAAATAAAAAACGCGTTCCTGCAGTAATCTAGATCGACCTAGATTTCGTCTCCGATACCGAAATTACGGCAAGATGGCCGCCCGCCTAAGGATTTTACACACGACTTTAGGATTTGTTTTAAAATGAATTAGGTATTTTTATTCTAAATTTAGGTGATAGTCAATTATTGTAGGTATGTTTTATAATTCTTAAATATATTAATTTAAACTATCAATATCATCAAGGAAAAAGGCAATAATAATGTGCATGATGCATTAAAAATATCGGGGTCAGCAGCCAGTAACTTATAAAAAAACATTCACATTTTAATAGCAGCGTATCTTCAAGCAATACTAAGTATGCACATGGTATAATTATTACAATAATGACATCAATATTAAAAAAATAATATGCACGACACAAATAGGCGTAAAACCGTAAA
Source organism: Nycteola revayana (assembly GCA_947037095.2). Lineage (NCBI taxonomy): Eukaryota > Metazoa > Arthropoda > Insecta > Lepidoptera > Nolidae > Nycteola > Nycteola revayana. Next base: position 14,660,034 of record OX344840.2, read on the forward strand.
CCAAAATATTAGTGATTTTGATTAAATATGAGAATTAAATTGTTAAAACACCACAAGGGAAATAAAGTGAGGTGAAACCATCAAGCAAATTTAAAAATGATAGCAAAAGTCGACAATCATTAACAAACATAACATTATTATATCAAACAAACAAAGAATCACCACCACACAAAGCGAAAAAAAATATTGCAAACATATTTTGCCGTTTGTACACATCCTTATTTTGAACCATTTTAGTTCCGTCCGTGGATAGCAATCTATCCATGCCTAAACACCTGAGGAACACAATGACATTTTTAAGGAATATTCCGTGAATATTGTATATTTCAGTTTTTAAAGTGTATTATTATGTTTATGACGAACTATTACTCTTTGTTTAAACAATATTTTACTGAAAAACTACGTAAAAATAACTAAAATTGGATCAACAACAAGAATGGCCGCTCCTACGCCATTTTTTTCGAAACAGCTACACTTTGAATTCCTAATATGACTAGATTTTACTCTTAAAACTGTGATATGTATACTTAATTATAAAGCACAAATCATCTAGTTTATTTTTATGTATAATAATCTATGAACTAATAAATAAAACTAAAGTACTGACGACATAATCGCTGGAACTTAAAAAACACTTGTTCACTAAACACAAAGCGTAGAGTGGACTGCAGATAAACGTTTGTTTTTATTCGTTGAGGCTTCTTACACTGCCATCTCGTGATTTTTATTGTAAAGTAGTTCGTCAGCTATCGACTACACAACTTAAACACGCAAAAAGTAACGCATATTGTCGATAGATGACGGTTTTATAAAATATGTCGCTATGGATACTAAAGTATCCTTGGACGTACAACGCCCTTTTTTTTTTGGATACCAAAGTATCCCTGGACGTGTGAGTGGTTATATAAACCTTAAAGAGTTCTTAACAATTGTGAATGACCTCATAGCCCAAACTGTCTTAAAAAATGTCTTTAAAAGACGGGCTATCTTAGTCACGACACATATAAGCCTTTTATAATACCTAAGTTCTTATATAAGTTTATTCTTATGGCTATTTTGCTAGTTGGGGTTTGCATTCAATACCTTAGCACTGTTCGTTTAGTTTATTTAGCCTTTTACCCGTCGTATGTTCGTACTCTTAATTCAGATATAATCACTATCACTAGTATAGTATAAAACAAAGTCGCTTCCCGCTGTCTGTCTGTCCTTATGTATGTTTAGATCTTTACAACTGCGCAACGGATTTCGATGAGTTTTTTTTGTAGATATAGTGATTCAAGAGGTTTATAATACATCAGCATTATACCCGTGCGAAACCGAAATAATGAATCGAAATAATGAATTTGAAATAAGTGTATTTCAAAGAAGGACATAAAGTGTTCACAGAATTTTAAGCCCAGCGGCTACAAGCTTTGTTTTATAATGTATAATTAAGTTTCATTAAGGGTTTAACGAGAGGGCAACGATAGCTATCTAAATTATAATTATAATTGTTTCAGATCTTGTTAATGCCAATTGGTATAATTAACTCGTATACATATCACTGTTAATTCGAAGCAGACTTTGATATGGTTGGTGATAATTACTTTAAAGCAATATGGTGTGTGGTAAATTGTATCAACTGTAGTATCAGAATAGCCGATCATTTTCTTATTCTTCTTCTTTGTCGTGACACTCTTATCTGAGCGGTCATAGGTTTCGTCCTGATGTTACTTCACCAGTGTCTGTAGCAGTGTCACAATACAACGCTATTCCTCCCCCGCGACAGTATTTCTCGAGTAGCCGATAGTGTTATTAAAACTATGTTTTAATTTATTTTAAGTTTCATACGTATACTACTGCATTGGTAGATAATACTAAGAAACAACTCCTTTTCCCTTAAATCCATTATTTCTTAATATTTTCTGATTATATGGTCGGGCGAGTTTTGAATAGTTTCGTAATAAAACACATGTCAACATGTGTCGGTTTGCAAAAAATATTGTGTTCTGTTTTTTTAATCAAAGAAACACTCTGTTTCAAGTACAGTCTATATTTTTTATGGGGGATAGGATGTCAGTATTCTAATTTATAAAAGTATTATTATGTAAATCGATCTAAATGGTATTTGCATTAAGGTTTTAAAAAAAGGATACTGGAGGAGGCGTTTTTAACGTTAATAAATATCATTATATGCCCATTATTTATTTACACAAATAGTGAAATGTATATTGACGATCCCGCAATACCGCGTAAGTGATATATGCTATAAAAGTGTTATTTCATATTTCAATTGTAGCAAATATGTTTTAAAAGGCAAAAACTATATTTGCTACAATTGATATCAACCTTATTAGCCTTTATTCCCGACGATATCTATACTAATATTCTAAAAAGGTAAAGTTTGTGAATTGTTTGTGAGGTTAGTAGGGTAGCCTCTGGATCTTCTGAACCGATTTTTCAAATTCTTTTACTAATAGAAAGCCACATCATTTGTAATTGTCATAGGCTATATTTTAAGTCAAGACTTCCTCGGAAACGGGATCTGCGCAGGTGAATCCTCGCGGGACAGCCAGTATAAATGCATTCAATGCTAAGACGCATACAAGTATAAGAGTATGTACCTACCACAAGTAGGTATTAGTAACAATCATGTAAGGCATTATGTATAATGTCTTATTTGATTGTTATTATATTTCATCATCATCATCAGCCCGTACAACGTCCACTGCTGAACATGGGCCTCTTCCCGAGGGAGGCTTGGCAGGCGAGTTGGTGATCGCAGTTTTATATTATACGTTTGTCAAAGACGATGTTATAACAATCGGGACCAACACCTTAACGTGCTTCCGAGGCACGGAGGGTAGTCCCTCAACCATCCAGACCCGGAAAGAAATCTTAGAATTTACAAAAAGATATCTTGTCCGGTGTGGGGATTGAATTAACGACCTCCTAGATTTAAAGCGAGCCGAATACCATTACGCTAAGGAGGTTGTCTACCCTCGGAGGGTGTTAGTATATTTAAATTAATTTATTTGTAATCCTCCGGCAACTTAAGTTCATTATAAAATTATATTATATACTTCTTAAAAACAAATTTATTCTTATGCTGACAGTACGATTCTACCTTTTGAATTTTGCGAAATATAGTGCATAAATGTAATTTTCATAAATCTTGTTCTTTTTCATAGTCCAATAGGATCACAATCCGATAAGACTAGAGATAAGGTAAAGAACTGATGGTTTTATGTGATTTCCCCAGCACTTGGGTGTAAAATCGCCTATTTCACTACTTCTGATTGCAAGAAAGATTTTTACTTTTGAGTAAAATCTCAGCATTTTAGTCGTCCTTATAGTCAAATCTTAAAGTTTTTTAGTAAAACTCGCTATCCACTTTGTACAGTTTTCAAAGCGTTACTAGCTAGTAAAACATAACAATCATTTATACTCATAAAAAATTCATTTATGATAGATTAAGTTAACATTTCTACAAGATTCACTCTATCTATTGGTGAAATCTGCATCAAAATCCGCGCAGTACGCAGTAATCAGCAGTTTGAGATTTTTGCAAAGAAACGTGGCAGAGAACTTAGTTTTATAATATTTATTAATTAAAATACCAAAGATACACTATCATTACAGTTAACCAATTCGATACTGTAACATGTTTGTATTGATATACTGATAATTACAATTTGTGGCGGAATTGAAAATATTTGCCTGTGTGTGTTTTTTTTAAGATTATTCCTGCACTTATTAAATAAGACTTTGTGACACGAGGGACTTTACTAATTCATGCTCACAAAGTGTCTAGACATGTAATACGGCGGTCACCAACCCGTATTCTAGCTTCGAGGTAGTCTATGGTCAACATTGTATGCAATACTGGCTATTATTTGTCCAATATAACCATACAAATATATTTTATAATATTTTATAGAGCTATAGATTTTTTTTCTTCTTTCTTTAATTTTTGAATGCTAACGCATCTCGAAATGACTCAACCGATTTGAACTCTGAAATTAATTCTATCAGTGTTAGATAGCCCAGTTTTCGAGGAAGGCTATAAGATATATTTAATTATGAAGTTCTTATGGGAACGATAATTACGCGAGTGAAACCGAGTGCGGGAAGCTAGTTACTAAATAACTACAAACTCGTAGTAGGTATGAAGTTATCCAAATATTGTTATTCGTTTGACTATTTCATAAACACTCAAACGCTGCATTTTTTCAATTTGTGAGCAAACAAATGGTCCTACCCAATCGACCTAATAGCAATCGAGGACCAATCCGGTGATTCGTCACTTGTGTAAAAAATATATAAAACCATAGCAAATAAAAACAAATGGCTAAACTTTTATATTTATCTGGTTTAGTTTTTATGTTTTATTTTATAGGTACAGCTGTCATACCTGAAGCAATTACTTATGCGCTGAATGCACCTGTCAACTAAGTACAGTAAAATTCTAGAACTGCAATTAAAATTCATATATAACTAAAAGTAGCTAATCTATCTATGTATATAAAATCAATCGCTGTTCGTTAGTCTCGCTTAAACTCGAGAACGGCTGGGCCAATTTAGCTGATTTTGGTTTTGAAATGTTTGCCGTGGTGGTCCGTGGGAAGGTTTAAACGGTGAGAAAATGTAGAAAAATTGAGATAGAAATAGTAAAAATGATAATTTTATTTTCCCATACAAATTATTATAACTGTCAAACGTTTCAGTTTTGTTCCGTCATAGATTGATTGAGCAACCAAAAAGTGACAGATAGTCGATAGTATTTTAAAATTAGAAGAAGTACATTTCTAGACGAAAGTTGATCTGTCACCATTGTCAAATATTTATAGGTGGGTTCAGAATTTTATTTTGAAAAGAGTAACGATATCGTATACGTTCATGTTGTGCTTCTGGCTTCTTTCGGTCATTTCCAATTGCTTAAACTCTTCCGCGGTGTTATTGAAGTCTAGAAAACTTACTCTATCCTTAATCGATGACGTTAATGAAATTACGAATTTATAGTTCTAATTTGTGTGTGAATTGTTTTTTGTTTTATTAATTCTTTTTGTTCGACGTGAACTGTGACCAGATTTGGAACAAAATAAAAATTGCTGCAGTTATTGCTTTGAATTCGTCAAAACGTAAAAAATTGTTGCTACTTTAAGAAATTCGTCGCTGTCGTTCAATGTCCATTTTTTTCCCGGTTGAAAATGCATTAGGCCTCCACGGCCACAGTGGAGGTATGTAGTATGTAGAACTCCCCTATTTATAGCGATAATATGCTTATTATATCACTAGAAGATGGTTTACCTACTTAACTTAACCCAGGATGTTCCTCTAAATGCCAGTAAATTGAGCACCAGGAATAGCTAATGCATATTATTATACATCCGGTACCGTGGCGATGCCTATGACCTAGCAGTTATGGACTCTCCTGGGTCCATTCAATGCACCTTTTGGGGGCGCACGGAGCACAACTACAACGCTACGCATCATGGGTCGGCCTCTAAAAGAAATTAGGACTATGTTTCTACTCCTCGAAGCCGAGGCTCGGGGGACAGCCTGCTGTCTGTGTGTATTCGGTGAAATGGGTAGGAGAGATCTTTCTCCTGAAAACACTCCGCGGACTTCTACAGAATGGGGAATGGCCGGTAGCAAGAGGATATTACTACTACTTGGCAAGGTTCCCAGAATGCTGGCAGCATTACCCCGTTGAATGGCAATGCCGCACTAAAGAGGGCCGCTGAGAGGTTTTTATAAATTAATTTGGTTCCCGGTCCTCACGCACCCCATGTTTCGACACCAAAAGGCAAAAATACATAACCACTTTTATATTTGCGCTCCTTGAGATTCTCCGCCAATTCAGCCGCCAGTCCCGGAAAAATGAGACGGCGCGAGGGTGTCGACGCACGTAGCGTCCCACACCAAAGGCCAATGTTCTGCAATTAAAAAGTGATTTATTAAATTCATACATACAACTATAATTCTAAATGATGTTAAAAAAAGTATATGTCACATTATCACCAGCCCGTATAACGTTCACTCCTGAACATTTGCCTCCTCCCGAAGGAGAGGTCACCACGCTTGCCAAGTGAGTTGGTTGCGCAGTGTTATATTGCAACATACAGGGAAACGCTGCTGCAAATTCTCTGGTAAATGATGATGTTATAGAAATCGGGACCAACGGCCGATCATGCTTTCCAGGGCACGGAGAGTAATCCCTCAACCAACCAAACCTGTAAAATTTTAGATTTTGTACAAGGATTTCTTGTCTGGCATGGGGATCAAACCCACGTCCGCGTTGAAGTGAGCCTTTTATTGCTGAGTCAAGTAATGAAGGTTGTAAAGAAAATATAGAGACAAAATAGTGGAAGCATGATAATCACATTAATTTACTTTACGATCACTGATCCGAGAAAGACATGAACTTAATCACCAACTGGCAATAACATTGAAAATACGTCTCCTGCGATGCATTCACTGAGATAACAATAGCCTCATTTAACCTTTTATTATAACCAAGACCAATTGTACTCTAAACAAAGAATAAGGCGTTTATAGAAGGAATCCTTTTCACAAAATGAACCAAATCTATGATAACACTAACTATAGTTTTACTGGAGTTGGAATCCTTATCCTGTTGAATCGTAGTTTAGTACCACCATTGAGAAAAACACGGTTTTGAATTTAATAGGGATATATTATAAAGCGCCTACTAAAATGCAAGTGCATTGTAACCGTTATCTAATAATTATACGTTCAAATTCACTAATTGTGACCCACTTAGAAAATATTGTAAGGTCACAGCACAGCTAATGGTAAAAGGGATTGACTACAGTTTGAATTTTAATATTAATCGATTCGTGTTCGACAAAGCGTTTCGTTTCGATAGTATAGAACAGTCTTTTTTTTTCGGACGGACATAGGTACCTATTTTATCAACTATGCTAACTTCGTATTCACAGGGTATAAAGGCGCGAACGGCCATCAGTAGTTACCTGTATATTACAAGATGTGCGGTCAACAACCTGCCTGCTTTGGCAATCACCTCCTTCAGGTTAAGTTTATGTCCAGCTGTGTTCGCGAGAGATGTTGATGGTATGGTGATCTAACCTACCAATTATAAGTATATTATTGTAAGTGTGTATGTACGGCGCGTGGTCTTCTAATATACCACCCCATATCTTCCTATGGGTGTCGTAACTGGCAACTAAGGTCCCTGATGAATGGGACTCAGCATATTTTACCTCGAAAATACTCCCATTATACTGCGATGACCAATCCGCCTGACAAGTGTGGTGATTACGGCAATTTCCTTCAGCGACCATAGCTTGCTAAAGTCTGTTAAAGAGTAGACTTATGTTCAGCAGTGAACGAACATAAAGTAAGTATGTTCTGATATCTCATTCATGTTTATGTAATCATGCGTCAAATATAAATGGAACCACTCATTCGTGGTGATATTCGATACAAATCATGCAACGTACAATTCTCAAATCAACTGTGTTCATTTTTTTCGCATCGATACACACAATGTACGTCAGTTATTGCAGATTTGTTAAATGGGTTATCGTAATACCTACGTCACTTCAGTTTGTACAATAACATATTTTTCTTTAGCCATGGCAATTTTTTTTCGAACGCGTACTTATGTTATTCAGCCGCGAGGCTTTTGCTTCGTCTCCGGGCAAAATGGCAAGCAGGACACCTTTTTAAATCCTACTAGTATTATTAACGCGAAAGTTTGAAAGTATGGATAGATGGATGTTTGTTACTATATCCCGCCAAAACTTCTGAACTGAATTGGTTGAAATTTTGCACCGGGATATGTTATACGCTGGATTAACATATAGGCTACAACACATCACGCCCCGACCCACAGGAGCAGAGTGACGCGGGTAAAACCGCGGGGCGCAGTTAGTTAATTATAAACTAAGGAACCTTGCACAAGAGGGCGCCCCCTATAGGACTTGCACAGCAACACTACTTTTGATGTTTTATTTATTTATTTGCTCGTTATAAACAATCGCACAGAGGCATGCATTCAAGACAATAACAATTTGGAAAGGTTATAACCTAATGCATAATTAATACCATTAATATTAAGAAGTTATTTATTGACACAAGACTGACCGATGATTAGCGCACCTTTGTTTTTCATTTTTGTGCGGGGGGAAATGCATTTAGGCGTCCCCTCCGCCGCTGCAGCGATCCCGCGCGCGCCGGCTAAGGGGTATGTGGGACTCGCCCTCTCCACAGCAAAGAAGCGTGGTATACTAGCCATACCACGAGAGGAGGAACCTACACCACTAAAAACCACCGGACACTCCTCCGTCCGCCGTTGGTGAGGGTCGGGTATATGTTTAGCACACCTAAAATAAATATAAACACAATTTTATAGTTAATGTCACCTATTTTTTTATTTGAAAAATAGGTACAAGTGTGTGTTAGTACTTTATTTCGTTTAATACTTAAATAATCGGCATGTACGAAATAGTAAAAAAAAAAAAAAAGTTAGACAATTTTAACCTAGGGCAGTTCTGAACCATCTGTGTGGCTAACAAAGAAGTAGAACAATGCATCGTTACCATATTTCATATCACATTTTCATTGCACTTCACATAACAACTCACTTTTATTGCAAATTGTACGAACATTGTACGCATAAAGTTTTATATTAATAGTGGGTATAGATACAGATGAAAACTATGGGATTGAATATAGAGATCATTTGAAATGACGCCGGCGCCGCCTGGTGGTAGGTAAAACTAAAATATAAGTGGAAAAGTTCGTTTTTATTTGTTAATCTTTGATGCAATAGGTACTATATTAAGTATTGAACGGGTGTAACAAATCAACCTTTTCAAATGTAATAAACGCGAAATTTTGTGAGTATGGATGGATGGATGGATGGATGTTTGTTACTCTTTCACGCAAAAACTACTAAATGGATTTGGTTGAAACTTTGCACAGGGATAGTTAATAAGCTCGATTCTACAAAAAAACAGCCTCCGACCCACTGGAGTAGAGTAACGCGGGTAAAACAGTGGGGCGCAGCTAGTTTTAGTTCAATTTTTATCATTGTCAAAAATATATGCTTTAGTAGTAAATTGGTAGAGGGTTTATAAGTTGAATAAATAATTAATAACTCAGTATGTACTGAGTTACCAGTCATCAGTAACATCGTTAATTAAGCGACTTTACTCCATTGAGCAGTTTGCAGCCCTATTTGGGTAAATATGGTCGCCATAGGGGTGTAATCCATATCGGGGTGAGATCCCAACCACCAGGGACGGTTACCGTTACCAAAAAAATACCGGTAAAAGTACCAAAACATTTCGTTCCGTTACGTAAAATATTTAACGATAAAAATAACGTTGTATCGCAGGATTTACCGGTATTTTAATAGCGTTACTAATAGCGTTATTTCGCTAAAATCTAGCAACGTCTGGTGCGACGTTGCCAAACCGAAACGAGTGCCGCGCGCGCGCCGTGCATTGGGCGGGGCTTAAGCGGAGCGGCAAAAAAAATATGAGTACGAGACGGCTCGCGCTCACGCGTGTCATTTTATTTTAGTGATCATAACAAACATCGAGTTTTTTTTTCGGATTGTTCGCCACAAGGCTTTTGCTACTTCATCATAATCATAATCATAATTATGTATTCGCAGGAATAATATATAGGTACATTTGCAGGTGGTTTGACATACAAAAAATATAGATACAATAACACTGCGAAGTTTTTTTTTTTGACCTTACTAACAGCATTTTGCAGTCTACTAGTATTCTTGTTAACCCCTCGTGCTAAGCTAAAATGCTTGTGTTACGAGTGGGTTCACGTCGGTAGTGCAATGGGTGTGGTTCGAACCGGCGACCTCAAGATCACAAGTCCGACGCCCTAGCCAGTTAAATAGTTACTTTGGGCTAACTCTGATTTTAAAAGATTCTTTATTGGTGCTCAGCTCGTATTGGCCTCAGTGTGCCATCATATAGCCTTCCTCTATTAATGGGCTATCTAATATTGAAAGAATTGTTGAAATCGAACAAGTAGTCCAATTGCTGGGCATCGGACTTGCGATCATGTGGTCGCCGGTTCGATTCGCACGCATTGCGCTACCGACGCGAATCCACTCGTAACACAGGTATTTTAGCTTAGCACGAGGGGTTAACGAGAATATAGTAATATATAACAGTAGTTTGCAAAGACTCTGCTAGTAATCTTTTATAAAAAAAATCAATCTTCTTCTTTATAATATTATTATAGACTAGCTACGACCCGCGGTTTTACCCGCGTTACTCTGCATCAGTGGATTGGAGCGTGATGTTTTATAGCCTATATGTTAATCCAGTTAATCAACTATTAGCTTCCCGCACGCGGTTTTACCCGCGTAACTCCCGTTCCCGTGGGAACTTCATAATTAAATATAGCCTATATTTATCGGTGATAACTGATAATGTAGCATTCAAATGGTGAAATAATTTTTTAAATCGGTCCTGTACTTTTTGAGCCAATTGTTTACAAACATATTTACGTACAAATCTTTCCTCTTTATATTATTAAGTAAGCGTGCAAACTGTCAGACAAATGCGTTCACTAGTTTTTGCGTGAAAGAGTAACAAACATACATACATCCACACATACAAACTTTCGCATTTATAATATTAGTAGGATATTATGTCTATTATTGCCCTATTTGGGAGTAGTTATGTGGATTTGATTCGTTTTTCTATGGTTTTAAAAAACTAACACCCACTGGAGCGAACGCCTAATATGAATCATTTTTAATTGTTTCTGAAATCTTTGAATGCTTTTGTTGGTTAGATGCGAGCTGTGTTGTATCTGAGTCGGTTTTGTTACTATATGAATTATATGAAAAAATTTATACATTTTTAGATAGTATAATGTACGTATTTGCGATGTTATCTGTTATTAAATATCATGGCAAACCAATGGTTATAATTAAACAATTAAATATGCGACTATTGGTTAAAATTTTATAAACTTAACTTAAGCTCATAAATAACGCAAATTTTGTATTTTATAGACTTTTAAAAAGTTACCGTACAGTTTGGTAGTTAATAAATTTTATATTGTAGTAACTAGCCTCGTTTTGATATAAGCTTTCTATCCTATGCACAGGAGAAGAATGCGCCCGTGATCGCGACTTGTCCTTCATCCTCCTGACCATTAGTTTGCAAAAAACACATCAGAGCTCCTGAAAGCGTGTGCATTACCGGTACTTAAAGTCTTTCAGAAGCTCTGAAATTCCGCCTTGCTCGGAGGCACCACGCCTACAGCATGGAACAAAAACGACGTGGTGTTGTTCTTTAAGAGACATGTTTTGCCTTTGCAAGCCACTCACCTTAATTCATTTGGTGACGATACTTGGCTCGACTTAATCCTTACCTCAAATCCCTCCCTAGTTGCCTCTCATGGTCAGCATTGTGCCCCTGGCTTCTCTAATCATGACCTCATTTTCCTATCCTATATCCTTAAGCCTCCGAAATCCAAACCCAAAGTATTGCACTTGCGTTCTTTTGCGCGGATGGACACTGAGCGTCTTTGCAAGGACGCTTCTTTAATCGATTGGGATCCGTTACTTGAAGCTAATAACATGGACACTAAATTGGATATTTTTAATAATAAAGTAATTCATTTATACGACATACATGCTCCGATCAAGACGTTTAAGCAGAAGCACCCACCTGCATCTTGGATGACACCCATAATTAAAATAGCCATGAGACGTAGAGATCGGGCTTTCCGACGGTATAAAAAAGAGCGATGCGAAGAGAATTGGTCTCTTTTTAAATTGGCTAGGAATCGGTGTAATCAGATGGTGCGTAATGCTAAACGCCGATACTTTCTTGAAAATATTACTTCCTCAACTCCTGCCGGTATCTGGAAATTCCTTGGAACTCTGGGTATCGGTAGATCGAATCACTCTGCTACCTCCAGTAATATTGAATTGGATGATCTTAATATCCATTTCTCCACTACATCTTCCATAGATCCTCTAATTCAATGCCAAACTGTTAACCTTATCAATGGTTTAAGACGTCCTGATATTACCCCCTTTCACTTCACTCCAGTTGAATTGGATGAGATCAAAACTATAATCCTATCAATAAAATCCAATGCGGTTGGCTGTGACTGTATAAGCCGTCGCATGATTATCCCTATCCTCAACCAGATCCTTCCCGCCATCACCCATATCATTAACTTTTCCTTAGACTCCGGAATGTTTCCCTCCCTGTGGCGTAAAGCTTATGTCTACCCACTTCCTAAGACACCAGAACCTACCCTCCCTAACCATTATCGTCCCATATCCATCCTTCCTTTCCTATCCAAAATAGCTGAGTCAGTTGTACACAAACAATTCTCTCGCTATATTCTGTCCCAAAATTTAATTAGCCCTCTTCAATCCGGTTTCCGCCCTGGCCATAGTACCACAACCGCTCTCCTGAAAGTGACTGGCGATATTAGAAGGGGTATGGAGGACTCGAATCTAACGGTCCTAGTTCTTATCGATTTTTCTAACGCCTTCAATACCGTCAGTCACGACATCCTTCTTTCCATTTTATCCTACCTTATGGTCTCAGACAATGCTCTGGAGTGGTTCTCGACCTATCTTCGGTGCCGCCAGCAGTCTGTTCGCTTTGGCGATTATTCATCTAATTGGTGTAACCTAGACGCTGGGGTACCTCAAGGCGGTATTCTCTCTCCACTTCTTTTCTCAGTTTTTATAAACCTTGTCACGAAAGATCTTCAATGTGCGCACCATCTGTACGCCGACGACCTACAACTATACGCTCAAGGGAGTGTCAATAGTTTGCCTTCGGTACTCAATAAGATAAATCGGGATCTTGAAGCGCTGGATGATTGGTCCAAAAGGTTTGGCCTAATGGTCAACCCTTTTAAGTGCCAAGCCATAGTATTAGGTAGTCCACGGATGCTGTCAAGGGTAGACCTTAACTCGCTGCCATCAGTTACTTTGAACCATATTGTAATTCCTTTTAGTCCTAGCGTTAAAGATCTCGGTTTGTTTGTTGACTCCACTTTAAACTGGCAAAAACAAGTTAGCACAGTTAGTAACCGAGTGACGGGTATCTTACGAGCTCTTTATCGCCTTAAACACTTCCTGCCATCCAAAACAAAAGTAATGCTTGTGCAGGCTTTAATACTCCCTGTTATCGACTATGGTGATGTGTGCTATTTTGACCTGAATGCAGATCTCCTCAATAAACTTGACCAACTTCTGAATAACTGCATTCGATTCGTTTTCAATCTCCGCAAGTACGACCATGTCTCTTTATACCGTGCCGAACTCAACTGGTTGTCTATACGACAACGTAGACAGATGAGGGCACTTACAACTCTCTTTTCTATTCTTGACTCACCTTTTTCTCCCTCTTATCTCACTTCTCAGTTTCAGTTTCGTTTTACTAATCACGATAAAACATTGCGTTCCTCTCACAACCGTCTTCTTCACTGTCCTACCCACCGTACTGACTTTATTCATTCCTCTTTTTTTGTCCAGTCCATTCTACTATGGAATGCTCTTCCTCTTAGCATCAGGATGGCAAAGAATCGCCTCTCATTCAAGAACAAAGTGCATGAACATGTCACCAGAAATATCACTGAGTCGTCACAACGCTAAATGATATAGCTATATGTATGTGTATATATATATATATTTATATTATATATAGTATGTTATTGGTTATGGTATATATTATTTAAATGTATTCGTATGTAATATTAATATATTGTACTAATATATTTACCTCAATGGTATCTTTTTCTCTTTTATAATTCTCCTTACTTTAGTGCACCTACCACGCTATCTCTGCACCACCCTATGGTTGACTGGGAGAGAATGCCTCTGGCATTAAGTCCGCCATGTACTTTCATAGTGCTAAAGTTATTAAATAAATAAATAAAATAACACCTTACTAAGGAACTACAGGCCCATCTCGCTTTTGAGTCATGTCTTTAAGCAGCTGTTCTCCAGGGTTATTGCGAATCGTCGCGAACGAAAGCTTGATGACCTTCAGCCTCCCAAACAAGCCGGAATCCGAAAAGGTTATAGTACCGTAGACCACATACATACGCTGCGGCAAGTAATACAGAGGACCGAAGAGTATATAACTTGCCGCTTTGTTTAGCGTTTGTGGACTACGAGAAAGCCTTTGATTCGGTCGAAACATGAGCCGTACTTGAGTCTCTCCAGCGATGCCGTATTGACTATCGGTATATCGAAGAGTTGAAATGTTTGTATAGAAACTCCACAATGTCGGTTCGAGTACAAGAACAGAGTACGAAGGCGATTCCACTAAAAAGAGGCGTAAGACAGGGAGACGTTATTTCTCCGAAACTGTTTACGACCACTTTAGAAGACACCTTCAACTTCTGAATTGGAAAGGACTAGGCATCAACATCAACGGCCAATACATCACTCACCTTCGATTCGCTGATGATATCGTGGTCATGGCAAAGTCGATGGAAGAACTCAGTACAATGCTCGAAGACCTCAACCGAGTCTCCCAACGTCACAACGGTAGGATTTAAAATGAACATGGACAAGACGAAAATCGTGTCTAACGTCCATGTTGTGCCTGCCCCTATAATGGTTGAGAATACGGTTCTTGAAGTCGTTGACGCATATGTATACCTAGGACAGAGAGTCCAATTAGGTAGGTCCAACTTCGAGAAGGAGGTCAATCGCCGAATCCAACTCGGATGGGCAGCGTTCGGGAAACTTCGCAACTTCTTTTCCTCCAATATACCTCAGTGCCTGAAGACGAAAGTCTTTAACCAGTGCGGGTTGCCAGTGATGACCTATGGATTCGAAACGTGGTCCTTTATATAGGCCTTTTGAAACAGGCTCAGAGTCGCTCAACGAGCTATGGAGAGGGCTATGCTCGGGGTTTCTCTACGAGATCGAATCAGAAATGAGGAGATACGTAGAAGAATGCGGGTTGCCGACATAGCTCAACGGATTAGTTCGTTGAAGTGGCAATGGGCAAGCCATATAGCACGGAGAACAGATGGCCGTTGGGGCCGAAAAGTTCTCGAATGGAGACCGCGGATCGGCAAGCGTAGCGTAGGACGTCCACCTACTAGATGGACGGATGATCTGGTTAAGGCCGCGGGATCACGGTGGCTGCAGGCCGCTTCTAACCGCAACAAGATCTATGAGGGAGGCCTATGTCCAGCAGTGGACGTCCTACAGCTGAAATGCTGATGATGATGAATAATAAATTACCTTTTTAATGTAAAGGTATATTGTAATTTTTTTTAATCAAATTGTAATCTAATTTAATTATTATTATTATCTATTCAATATTTTATTTTAATTTTATTTGAAAGACAATTTTATCCAACTTAGTTTAATATGTTAATTGTATTGAAATTTTATAATAATTATTTTTTGCTAATATTATAGTGCATGCAGTGCTCTTCTGTAAGTAGTGAGACATTTAGACTTAAGTTTACAATATAATTGTTTTTTAATGTAACAGTGTACTCATTGTTGAAGAGCCAAATATCATCATCATCATCAGCCCGTATAATATCCACCGCAGAACATGGGCCTCCTCTCGGGGGAGGGTATTTGCCATAGTAACCACGCTTGGCAGGCGGATTGTCGACCGCAGTATTATGTTGTACCACACAAGGAAACGCTGCTGCCCGTTCCTTGATATACGATTATAATATATGATGTTATAACAATCGGGACCAACGGCTTAAGGTGCTTTCCGAGGCACGGAGGGTAGTCTCTCAACCAACAAGACCCGGAAAGAAATCTTAGAATTTACACAAAGATGTCTTGTCCGGTGTGCGAGCCAAATACCGCTACGCTACGGAGGTTGTCGGAGAGCCAAATAAATAAATAAAAATGTAAACAAATAAAAATCTTTCAAATTACTTCTACAGTAGGATAGAGGAATTATTAAATAAAAAATCGGCCAAGTTCATGTCAGACCAGGCACAATGCAAAGTTCTGTAGTTGGGACTAATTTACCCCATACAATATCTTATATCACCCACTAATTGCAACTTAGTGGACGCTAGAAACCTAAGTTAAAAAAACGGGCCAAATGCGAGTCGGAATCGCGCACGAAGGGTTCCGTACTATTATCGCAAAAAACGGCAAATAAACACGTTTGTTGTATGGGAGCCCCACTTAAAAAATATTATATAATAAACAATAATAATAAATATATAATAAAAAATATTTTATTCTGTTTTTAGTATTTGTTGTTATAGCGGCAATAGAAATACGGTACTATCACGGTTCATGAGATACAGCCTGGTGACAGACAGACGGACCGCGGAGTGTTAGTAATAGGGTCCCGGTTTTAGCTAGTCGTAACTCGTACTAACACCAAAATATGCTAGTCTCCCCAACTTCATTGTTAGAAAGAGATAGGCGTATAAATTACCGGTATAACAATTGCAATTTTAACCGGTAATAATACTGGTAATTAGATAACGTTAACTGACCTATGGGTATCGTTATTAATATCGTTATTTTTTTATCGTTAACGTAACGGTAAATGGTATCGTTATAAAAAAAATACCGGTAATTCGGTCCCTGCCAACCACACTTCACACTTTTTATTTTATAATCGAATTATCTATGTGTGTCTGTACAGCAGATTTTGACGAGACTTTCACTGGTATAATATAGATAGGCTATTTTGTCTATCTGTTTGTTTGTCCGTGTATTCCGCCTAATCTACATAAAGCATAACGATAGTATCTATTTAGACGGGCCTTTTATTGTTGGTACCTAAACAACTAAATACCTTATTTTACGTGGACGAAGTCGCGTGCAGTAGCTAGTTAAAAATATGAATAACCCATTTGATAATCTAACTATCTATCTATCTATCTATCTATCTATATCTATATCTATATATATATATATATATATATAAACACCTTTTTGCGTAGTATGTTGATCCAGCAGTGAGCCAATGCATTATTGGCTCCACCTTTTTTGCGGAATATCTTGACTCCATTTTGATATATTTCGAGCGGAGTGGCAACGTAGCCTTCCAGTTGGCGACGTTGCCGTACATATTCCTAGACATGTATTTATACTCCATGATTTTTTTACCCAAATATCGAAACATAAATGCATCCGTAACGGTTGTATTTTTTATACTCAACAATCTTTCTTGGCTCCGATATTTATATGAAATCCTTTACTTATTGGCTCCATATATAGGTACACTTTAACTTTGTTTTGTTTTCATTAAATCCGTTTTATACAATATTTACGAAAATTAATACATACCTTGATCCAACATTTTATATTCGTAATATATCATACATTGTAAGATCCAACTCAAGTTTTTTTTGGACGGACATACCTACTTAGCCCTGAGGCTTTTGCTACTTCACCGGGCATAAAGGTGAACAGAGCTCCAGCGTAGATAAATGGTTTGGTTTGGTCTGTTTTTTTTACAAACTAAATAACCTGCGCAAGAAGTCGTCCCCTGTGGGACTTAGACCTCAGCTCAGGGCGGTCGCCGACGGGGAAATTGAGGGATTATGGCTTTTTTAGGGGAGTTTTGTGCAACTGTCGCTCTATCGGAAGGTTCTTAGCAAACTAAGGGTCGGGAGAGCCAACTTGAGTACGATCGAAAATACGAGCGTGGACACGAGAATAGCACCGCGCCCTCTGCGCTCCGTGTTTCCACTTCTATGGAATTCTCTCTAATTTAGGGAAAAATAGCTGATATTTTGGAAAAATTGCTGATGATAAGGGAAAATTTGAAAAAAAACAAGGATTAAGGAAATTTTAGAATAAAATAAAAAATATCATCATCATCATCATCATCAGCCCATATAACGCCCACTGCTGAACATGGGCCTTCTCCCGTGGAAGGGTATTTGCCATAGTCCATAGTCACCACGCTTGGCAGGCGTGTTGGTGACCGCAGTATTATGTTGTACCACACAAGGAAACGCTGCTGCCCGTTCCTTGATTTACGATTATTATAGATGATGTTATAACAATCGGGACCAACGGCTTAACGTGCTTTCTGAGACACGGAGGGTGGTCCCACAACCAACAAGACACGGAAAGAAATCTTAGAATTTACACAAAGATTTCATGTCCGGTGTGGGGATCGAACCCACGACGTCCGAAATTCAAGACAAGCAAAATACCGCTACGCTGCGGAGGTTGTCAAAAAATATACTGATGATAAACTCTTATTGAATTTTATAGAAATCATACACTTCGGTGTTGAAAGTTGAGGATGAAGATGTAAAAATAATCTCACGAAATGTTCTGATGAATCTGACCATATATCAATAATATCCTATATGTTAATGCAGGGTGTCAGCAAGGGGTGCGATGGCGCAGCGACCTCCCCGTGGTGCACCCTGGGCAACGACGGTCACCAATCTTCAATTGGTTACCGGCGGCTAGCAGCTGGCCAAGAGTAGTGGGCCTCGTCGTAGCAACGACTAGAGGCCCGCGGGCGGGGCGTCCCCTTGGGCGCTCCGCTAGTAGTTTAATTCAATTATTAACTTTTAGTCACCGCTGGGGCCCCTTCTGGGCTCTAGTCACCGCTGGGGCTCCTTCCGAGCTCCAGTGGCAGATGGGTCCTCTTCGGGACCTATTGCCGTAAATCAACGAGACCCCTTCCGGGTCTCGTTGCCGGGGGGCCCTCTCGGGTTCCTCGGGATCGCTAGTCTGTTTCCCGCCTTCTGCGGGGAACGTTAGGGCTAGGGAGGCTGGCCTAACCGCCGGCCAGGGAGCTTACTCCCAACCGTAATCCTTCAGTCATGTTTTGGGGGACCGGGGGCCTTGGCTTAACAGCCCGTGTCGCGAGGATGCAAACCTCTTTAAAAAATGCCGCAACTTAAGCTGTCGTACCGTGGCGAGAAGTGGATGGCGGAGGCGTTACTCCGTCTTTAACGGTACCACCCCGGTTGAGCGTGGCGCTGACCGGTTGTATTTGCCTTGCTGTGGGAATGGGCGTCACCCTGCAGTCGACCTTTTATATCGGCCCTACTCGTGGGAATAATATGGATATTTCAATTATTAAACCATTTACAGACGGAGAAGAGAAGGAGAGGAGGGAGAGCGTGAGAGACGCAGTGAGGGGCGTGAGTCCCGCTGCTGAGCGCGCGCAGTCGCCAACATGCGCGAAGGAGGTCATCGTCGTCCTTAACAGGATGGACGTGGACGAGAGGTTGAGTCCGCCTATCGGGCGAAAACGTGTCCGGGACCGCCCGAGTGTCGCTCTGGTGGACTCGGATTCCGATGACGCCTCAGTTACGGGGGACTCTGTCCTTGGACAGGCCAAGGCCCTCAGGCTGGGGGGGCGTCGGAGTCTGGACCGCCTGAGTGGCGATCGGGTGCTCCTGGACACGGAGGAGAGTGGGGTGGAGAGTTCCGACCTGGAGCAGGACGGAACTCGCCATCCCAAGACTAAGAGAGGCCGACCGCTCGGCAGCAAGAATAAGGAGAGCATTAAGCTCACCCCCGAGCAGGTTCGAGCTAACGAGATGTGTGCACTCCGCTCTAAGTTGCAGGAGGAGCAGAACGGGCACCCTTCGAAGGAGGAGGCCATTGAGGGGCTGAGCGCCGACGGGTGCCGGGAGCTGGCGGCCATTTTCTCAAATAAGGTGAGAAAGGTAGCCAGGACTTCTAGTAACCTGAAGGGCACTTTCCAGAAGGAGCTGTACGAGAGTGCAGACGGACTGCAGCAGCTGGTGGCCGCGACTCTGCGGAAGAACGCCACAGACGAGGAGCAGCGCCTTCGCGAGGAGAACGCCTCGCTGAGGGGCGAGCTGGCGACCATGCGGAAGGCGCAGGGCGAGATGGCCGAGGCGCAGCGGCGCATGGAGGGGCTCTTGGCAGCCCTCACGGATGGCACCGGGGCACCGGCGCCGTCCAAAAAGGTTTCTGCCAAAGGCAAAAGCGTCCAGGGCGGACCTCACCCGGACACGCTCGAACCACGGTTCGAGCGTATGATGACCCGGGTGATGTCCGCCATGGAGGCCAGTTAATCGACCCGCCATTGAGCGGATCGCGCACAGTAGGTGCGATCCGGCCTCACTTGCTTGAGTGGGCCGGACGCAAGAGGGGGGAAATGACCTTCCGCCTTGCGCAGGTGATGACGGGGCACGGGTGCTTCGGTCATTACTTGTACAAGGTGGCAGGGAGAGAGACGGACACTCGTTGTCATCATTGTGATTGTGTCGACGATACGGCGCAACACACGCTGGCCGATTGTCCGGCTTGGGTGACGGAACGCACTGCGCTCGTAGCGCAGGTAGGTAACGATCTCTCGCTTTCGACCATCGCTAAGATGATGCTCGAGAGTGAGGGAGCGTGGGAGTCGATGGCCTCTTTCTGTGAGACAGTAGTCGCACAGAAGGAGGCCGCGGAGAGGGTGAGAGAAAACGATCCCAGCTCTCATCCGCTTCGTAGACGTCGAGTTGGCCGGAGGCGGAGGGCCGAAGTCCGCCGCCTCCCGCCATAAGGGGTGACCCCGGGGGGCAGAGAACATGACTCTGCTGCTCTCTGGGGTCACATTCATGAGTAGGTCGGGGATGCCACTGTGTTCCGGTAATCCCTGTAGGAGTAGGAAGGTTTCCATCGCGGGTGCTTAACACTCGCGATTGAGCCATTGGGAGGAAACTTTAGCCCTTTCACCGGGGCGAGAGTTTATAGACGTACTCTGTCGGAGGGATACCCGAAGGACTATACCGGTACTTGGGTCCCTCACTACAAACGACAGAAGGAGGAACACCCGGGGGATTTTTTAGTGGGTATGGCCTCTATGCGGTGCGACAGCGCACCGCGTTCTACAGAGGAGGAGTCCCACATGCCCCTCGCTGGGGCGGGAATCACATAATAGGGATTCCTGCGTCAGAGAGGTAGTGCGGTCACGCATTTTTACCCCGGTAAACAAAAAAAAAAAAAAAAAAAAAAAGGGTGTCAGCAAACTCCATACCAAATTTCATCAAAATCCATTCTGTAGTTTTTGCGTTAAAGAGCAACAAACATATTTACATACTCACAAACTTTCGCATTTATAATACTATATTTCCGCCCGCGGCTTCGCCCGCGCAAAAATAATATCCGTTATGTTAATGACCCGTGGCGTAGCGGTATTTGGCTCGCTTTAATCTCGGAGGTTGTCGGTTCGATCCCCACGCCGGACAAGACATCTTTGTGTAGATTCTCAGATTTCTTTCCGGGTCTGGTTGGCTGAGGGACTACCCTCCGTGCCTCGGAAAGCACGCAGGGAACGGGCAGCAGCGTTTCCTTGTATAATTATCGCAGTATTATGTTACAACATAATACTGCGGTCACCAAGCCGCCCGCCAAGCGTGGTGACTATTGCAAAAACCCTCTCTCGGGAAGAGGCCCATGTTAAGCAGTGGATGTTGTACGGGCTGATGATGATGATTATGATCATGATGATGATGATGATGGTGATGTTATTCTAAGGCAGCAACCTCCATAACAAATTTCAAGAAAATCCATTCAGTAGTTTTTGCGTGAAAGAGCACCAAACATCTTTAAATAGGTACTCACAAACTTTCGCGTTTAACAATATAAGTAGGATATAGAAGTTTAAGGTTTGGCGAGCTGTTAAGTGCCGACAAAATACAATATAAAATTTCGTTTCTTAAGTAGCCAATGACAAAGCCCATGACAAAACGAAGCGCCGTGATTGGTGCATTTGAATCGGATCAACTAGTGCCCAAATACCAAAAAGGTGGATTTGTATAAAATCGTCATAATTATTATTATTACTCGCGGAAGCACTATTGGCTCCAATCGGAGTCACTTAAGTATGACGTATCCGGCAATGGATCAAATTAAACTACCTGGATCAACAAATGAAAACGGATCAACAAAATACTACCTATATGGCACGGTGGAGCCACTAAGTGCCCGTGGGGATATCTATATATATATACAGGGTGTCCCAAAAGATTACGTAGCTGGGAAGGGGGGTGATAGGGATGGTCACAAGGGTCACCAGAAAAATATAAAAAATTCCCTCTGGGTGTTTAAAAAAATAAATGGCATTTTTTAAAAGACTAAAAATTTTACACCTTGTGCTAACTGTACCTACAAATATGGCTGTATTTAAAAAAAAATGCTGTTATGTAATCTTCAATAACAACAAGGTCATCAACATCAACATCAAAAATAACAAGGTGTAAAATTTTAAGTTTTTAAAAAAATGCCATTTTTTTTTTATTACCCAGAGCGGATTTTTTTTTATTTTTCTCGTGACTATTGTGTCCACCCCTGTCACCCCCTTTCCCAGCTACTTAACCTTTTGGGACACCCTGTATATACAGGGTGTCCCAAAAGATTACGTAGCTGGGAAGGGGGGTGATAGGGATGGTCACAAAGGTCACCAGAAAAATATAAAAAATTCCCTCTGGGTGTTTAAAAAAATAAATGGCATTTTTTAAAAGACTAAAAATTTTACACCATGTGCTAACTGTACCTACAAATATGGCTGTATTTAAAAAAAATGCTGTTATGTAATCTTCAATAACAACAAGATCATCAACATCAACATCAAAAATAACAAGGTGTAAAATTTTAAGTTTTAAAAAAAATCCATTTTTTTTAAATACCCAGAGCGATTTTTTTTTTTTTTTCTAGTGACCATTGTGTCCACCCCTGTCACCTCCTTTCCCAGCTACTTAACCTTTTGGGACACCCTGTATATACACCGTGAAATTTTAATGGTTGTTTTCCCGAAGCAGACCAACTTGCCGTCGGTAGTACTATCGAAACATATTTTTTTTTTTTTAGACATGTTTTGGATTTATAATTATTAAAAAAAATATTAGACAACTCGAAAGCGTGATAAACATTAGTAACACTAGACGGAGTGAACGGACCTTGTAGGTACTACTCGAATCGCACGCGCTGCTGACAAAGTAAAGAACGATCCATAAACGTTCAAAGCAAAATAAGAGCTCAATGGTAGTTATACGGCATAAAATAGCCTGCACGCAAGAATCACAAACGAGCCGGCTTCTTTTGTAATTCGCCGCGCGGCGCCGACGCCGGAACGCCCCGCGCTCTCCTTCGACTCCCTCCTTCCTTAGTTGTCCCGTGAACGTCGGAAGCGCAGCACGCGTTATCTTATTACTTTATTAGTATTATGGATCGACATTACAGTTTTAGTAATTTAGAGTACGTCGCTATGGTGCAACTGTACGCTAGGACTAATTATAATTCCCATACTGCCTGGCGTCTTTACGCCGAGCTGCAACACTTGGCGTCACTCCGTCTTCGCGGAGTTCTGAACCCTCAAGTCATACAGGACCGGACGATCGTAGCGGCGACGGCTACTCGATCATGGGCAGTTCCAAGTGCCAGCACATGCACAGGGCAGAGGTCGATCGGCCGTTCTTTCGCCAGAGCTCGACGAGGAGATCATCGAGTACTTCGAACGCGATCCTCGCCGAAGTACGCGAATGGCGGCAGCTAAGTTTGGCGTAAGCCAATACTACGTCTGGAAACTACTCAACTCAGAAGGACTGCATCCATATCATTTCCGCGGAGTTCATTTAATTTTTCATTTTTGTTAAATACGCCTTAAATACTTTATTAGGTATCTAATTCAGAAAATTATTGTTCTTAGATAATAAACTTGTTTTAAGTTACGTTTTCTGTAATTTATAGCTAAAAAGGTATTGGATAAAGCTTATTATTATGATTGGGTACTGTGTTACATTACCTAAGGTGTAGGTATCAGCTGATTGACTAACACCCGGGTCAACGAACGCGCGACCGATCGACGCGAGCGCTAGGTATCGCGAGGTATTACTATCGGTTCGATTTCACTTTCGAGTTCGGTTTTTCACGATTGTTAATCGGCCATTTTTGGTTTATAATATTTAGTTTTTGTATAAATTGAATGTTTAACTAAGACCAAACCTTTTCGCTGCGGGAAAACAACCATTTAAATTTCAGCGTGTATATATATACGAATACTTATCTAAATAAATTATAAAGATTGTCATTTTTATTTTTTCTAAACTACCCTCTAAATGAATCTATGAATAATCTTATTCCTTGAGTCAATTGACTTGAATCTCGCCAGAAACTTAAAGTTTAAATGCGTAATGGTAAAAATGCGTTTGTTTCTGTATTAAATAAAATTAAATACTTACACTAACTATTTTTTATTATATATTCAACATTAAAAGTAAAAAAAAAATTGGGCACATACCTACTATATTAAAGTTACAATATCGATAATATAGCAGAAGTGGTATCAAGTTGTAAAGGCTCTCTAACCGATGAACAAATGAAAATTTATAAGAAAATACTAACCAGTATAGAAACAGGGGTAGGTGAGTCTTTTTCTTAGATTCTTCTGGTGGAACTGGTAAGACTTTTCTTATTAACTTACTACTGGCCAAAGTGAGAAGTTATCGTGGTATCGCCTTAGCAGTCGCATCGTCTGGAATTGCTGCCACGCTACTGGAAGGAGGCAAAACTGCACACTCTATGTTTTAACTCCCTCTCAATTTAATATAAACTGAAACCCCACTCTGAAATATTTCAAAACAAAGCAATATGGCTGAAGTGTTACGTAAAACTAAATTAATTGTTTGGGATGACAGTACTGTGGCTCAAAAGGGGGCATTCGAAACCTTAAATAGCTCTTTACAAGATATAAGGAATAATAATAGTAAAATGGGGGGAGTAACTGTATTGTTAGCAGGTGATTTCCGGCAGACATTACCAATAGTGCCTAGAGGAACGTGAGCGGATGAAGTGAAAGCGTGTGTGAAGCGGTCTCATTTGTAGCCATCAGTGATTAAAGTTAGTAGTTACAAAAAACATGACCTGACCTGAGAGGAGATTTTTCTGCCGGTAAATTTTCAGAACTGTTACTCAAATTAGGCAATGGTGACTACCCAGATGTGGATAATGAGATAATTATTTCTACAGAGTAAGGCACAATCGTGATCACTGTAGAAGAGTTAATTGATAACATTTATCCAGATATTAGTAATATCCACACTAATCCTGCAGAATGGTTGTGCGAGCATGTCATCCTAACACCAAAAACGACCAAGCATCAATTATCAATGAAATTATTTTAAAATCTTTCGAGGGAGCTGAAAATGATTATAAATCAGTGAACTCAGTAATTAACAACGATGATGCCATACATTACCCGGTTGAATTTCTTAACACATTGAGGCCTCCCGGTCTCCCAACTCACATTTTAAAATTGAAAGTTGGCGCCCCAGTTATGTTGCTGCGTAATTTAATCCCGCCAAAATTATGCAATGGCACCAGGTTACGCGTGAAAACATTGCAACGAAATGTTATCGAGGCAACTATACTGACCGGTTGTTCCCGAGGGGAGTCTGTGTTTATTCCGAAAATCCCTCTAACTCCATCAAACTACCACTTCGAGTTCAAAAGAGTGCAATTTCCCCTCAAAGTCTGCTTTGCCATAACCATAAACAAATCTCAGGGCCAAACTCTGGATTTAGCAGGGGTAGACTTAAGGGAGAACTGCTTTTCACATGATCAGTTATACGTGGCTTGCTCCAGAGTTAGCTCACGGAGCAGCCTGGTGATTCTAGCACCTCAAGGTAAAACAAGAAATATTGTTTACAAATAAATACTGCAATAGGTAGTCACAGTATTTCGTTGTTACAAGTATTAGTTACATATTATCCACTTCTGGTTGTCTCCTAATTACATCTTTTCAAACACGCCTTAAGTTCTGTTAAAACCTTAGTACTCTCATCCCAAATAAATTTTACGGAGAACTTCGTCCTTACTACTTTGTTTGGCATATTGTCCATTTTTATATTTAATTCCTCTCTTTTTATCGTAAATGTAGTGGCTACAATTGTGTCAGAGTTGTTCAAGCCGCCCAGTTCCAGGTAACAATATTGTATTTTGTTTCCTGTAGGCCACGCGTGCGAAGCCGCGGGCAGAAGCTAGTACTAATATAAAAAGCTAAAGAGTTTGTTTGTATACGAACATTCTAATCTCGGGAACTACTGGGCAGGTTTGAAAAATTCTTTCAGTGTTAGATAGCCCTTTTATCTTCTATAGGCAATATTGTATTATGAAGTTTCCACGGAAATGGGATCTATGCGGGTGAAACGGGTGTGTAATATATGCCATAATAACAGATAATATATTATCACTTGAAATAACGTTCACATGATATAGTTAATTCTCATATGCTATAAAAACAAATAACCTAATTTCATGAGATCTAATATTACATTTCATATAAACTTCTATTTTTTCTAATAACATTTAGTATAACGTTCATCTCATTTAATTTTCAATAAGAATATTGCTCTTTTTATATAACGTTCAGTTGCATCTTACCCAAATGATTCACCAACAATATAAGGGATCTGGCGCTCGGCGGCCGTTGCCGCGGCACTCTCGCTTCGCTCGCTCGCCTTCGCGCGCTAATGGTCATGGTTCTAACCTAACCTAACCCACATGATAACAGATAACTCATATAACTAAATATCATACTAACTGAGTATTAGTTCAAATGTGCATTATAGAAAATGTTTATTAAACTATATAAAAATAGGTAAACTGAAATTATATCAATAATTCATTATATAATTTCATCGTTATACTAAAAAAAATATATTAAATGAAATTAGGTCATGTGATCGTTACAACTTTTGTTATTATGTCAAATGGTACGCACCCGGGTGAAACGCGCGCGGGAAGCTAGTTTATATATATATATATATATAGACACGCGATTCCATAATTGTACTGTATATAGCAATTAAATGTAGGTAACATTATTTATCCTTCAAGAGGGTTTACTTTGATGCTAAATCGTATTTCTCGTGACATCAAACAAAATACACGCGAGTCGCAAGCATTCTATATTAATACTATTTAATTACCACTAACGGGTATCAGACTAGATTTATTTGTACAAACATTAACTTAACTTTGTAACGTTTATTATTATACTAGTCATGCCAAGTAATTTTGTATGCGTAGGACTTCTTGTCTGGGGCCGGATTGCTCAGGCGTACCCGGCCCCCGCCAACGGCGGATCGAAGGAATGTCCGGGGGGTTTTAATGGTGTAGGGTCCTTTCTTTCTGGTATGAGTTTAGCATACCACGCTATAGAGAGGGCGAGTCCCAGATATCCCACCGCCAGCGCGCG
This sequence comes from Nycteola revayana, assembly GCA_947037095.2. Taxonomy (NCBI): domain Eukaryota; kingdom Metazoa; phylum Arthropoda; class Insecta; order Lepidoptera; family Nolidae; genus Nycteola; species Nycteola revayana. The sequence continues at coordinate 14,687,222 of OX344840.2, forward strand.
AATATGGTGCAGCGGTGGGAATGCGTAAATGAATATCCCGCAGGTCAAAAAAAAAAAAAGGACTTCTTGTATGATTCACTGGACTGAAGTCTGATTTAGTAGAGTGGGCCTCTCATGCCTAAAGAAAATAATTCATTCATTTATTCATCATCAGTCCGTATAACGTCCATTGCTGAAGATGGACCTCCTCCCGCTTAATAGGCGAGTTGGTGACCGCAGTATTACGAAGCAACACACAAGGAAACGCTGCTGCCCGTTCCCTGGTATACGATTGTTATCGATGATGTTATAACAATCGGGACCAACGGTTTAACGTGCTTTCCAAAGCACGGAGGGGAGTCCCTCAACCATTCAGACCCGGAAATAAATATTAGAAATTACACAAAGATTTCCTGTCCGGCGTAAGGATCGAACCCACAACCTCCGAGATTTAAACGTGGCAAATACCGCTACACTACGGAGGTTATTGAAATATTACGTACCTTTTCCGGGAAGGAAAAGTCTAATTAAAAGACTCAATAACCATCTTACCGGCCTTTAAGAACCATTGGCAAGAATATTACATATTAATGTTGCCCCGTTTAATAAACTTGTTTCTTTTAAGGTGCAACGTTTACATTTATTATATTAACTTAATATTACCAGCCATCTTGCCGGTTGCAAAGCATGGTAATTATGGCCATATCCCTCAGGACAAGGTTTCTTAACGTAGGTGGATGAAGACGTGCGGACTAATTTCCCAGTTTTTAGATATTTAAGAGAGAATTTTCCGGAAAAGAGCATTTTTTATGTTGTAAATAATTCGTTAATTTTAAAAGTTGATTGCCGCACCTTTTTCGACCCCATGATGACTAAACATACGGCTATTTTTGCCTTTGAAAATTCGCAAAATTAATAAACTAATAATTCAAGACATATTAACATCTATATTTGGTCAAATCCATCCGTTAAATACGATCGTTTCACTTCCAGGATTACTTTTGGTACCTATAGGCACTTAAAATACATTTTTTTAGACCTATCGTAGTATTTTGTACTTAATTTGTAATAATTAAAGTTATTATTTATTTTAGTTTTGTTTTATTTAGTTAGTTATTTTTGCGTTACTTGAATAAATTATTTTCTAGTTTAAACTCTTTATACCTTGTTCACTATTTTACTTTAAACTTATTCGTAATTAGAAATACTTTTTTAACGAAGTTATTATTATAAAATAGAAAATAATATGTACGAGTTAAAGCAAAGCTTAGTCGATTTTCTCTGGTCCAATGCAACGTTTTATTCTAAGACATTTTAAGATGTGTGGTCCAAGTATAAAGCGACTAAACATTTACAATTTAGAATAAACTTCCATCAAAGATACAACAACTGTAATTTATAAAATTTTAAGTGGTATTTAAAAATATATTGTAAGATACAATATTTTTTTCTGTTGACGAGTGGTTTATATAATAAAATATATAAATAAAATGTGACGTCAATTTTACGTAATTAAGTTATGTATGTATTCTGACATTTTTTTCTTAATATGAATTTATTTAAAATTGTATATGAATGGTATATGATAGTTTGACAATTTAATTATAGTTGTTTAAATTTAAAATATCTGTGACATTTCAGTGTGTTAAAACTATATGACAATTTATCATTGTAAAATAATAATATTCACATGCCTAAACAGGCTCAATTGATTATAAGGATATAATGTAATATCACCTGAACTGTACGAATATTATATTATTATTTAAGGTGAGTAAATTAATTGAATTGAATTGAATTAAAACTCGCGTTTCTACTCCTATTTTGTGGCAAAATGGAGTTGTAACACAACAATGTTCCTTAAATATTTGAAGTAGCATGAAAATTATTATATTTAAATCATTATTAGTTGATCAAGTATTTCAAGAATAGTCAAAACTAATTTATTTGAATGAAATTTATAAGTCACTTCCATCACGCAAAGTTGATATTAAAATCTATTCTTTCCCTTTACCAATAAAAAATACGAAGAAGTTTCTGTGCAAAAATATATTTTATTTATTACCTATACAAATAGCTATTGGCCATAACGGCATAACCTATAAGTCACGATTTGCAGGAAGCGAATACACTTTAAAACATATTGGGGTGGAACATCGCTCTAACGTGGTTGAAAGGACAGGACATTTATTATATTACATACTAGCGGCCCGCCCCGGCTTCGCACGGGTGGACTTTTATACCCTACCCCTGCCCTACCCTACCCCTACCCTACCCCTACCCTACCCTACCCCTACCCTACCCCTACCCCTACCCTACCCCTACCCTACCCTACCCTACCCTACCCTACCCCGACCCTACCCTACCCTACCCCTACCCAAAAGTATCCTATGTCCTTCTCCCAGTTCTTAGCTACCTCCCTACCAATTTTCAGCTAAATCGGTTCAGCCGTTCTTGAGTTATAAATAGTGTAACTAACACGACTTTCTTTTGTTTTTAAAATGTATTCTGCTATTCGGGACGGAAACAAATCAAACAAATCAAAAACCATGGCAATCGGTCCAGCCGTTCTCGAGTTATAAGTGTTGTAACAAACACGACTTTCTTTTATATATATAGATTAGGATTCCAATAACGAGTTTATACTTCATTTTTTTTTTTCATTTATTAATTAATCGCTACTTCCTTTAATGTGGACCATTGTAACATCCGAGATATTTCTCACGTGGTGCAAGCTTATTCTAATTGCATTTATTTGCGCATCCGCTGTCGAGAAGAGCCACGCTTTAGCTTTCTTTTTGTGTACGTGAATGTGTGAACGACATTCTTGCTGTGAGTGTGTGTAATTGTATGGAATGAATATGTATCGTAAACGACACGACTGAAGGACATTATAGGGTTTAGTTCGCAGTTTTACTTTATTAGACTTTATTTTCACCATCTTTCTCTTCAACAGCGCGTTTACGCCCACAGTTGAACATGAACCTACTCTTTACATTATGTGGTAAGCGGTTTACTACACAGAGACCACTCTATCCGAACCGCCGGAGAAGATTGCGCCTGCGAACGCGACGCGTCCCCCCTCGTCCACTTGACCTTTAGTTTGCAAAGAACCATCCGATGCCCTCGTGGAGCCGAAGTCCGAGAGGCCAGCGAACTGTAAGTAGAGTGACTGTTGCACAAAAATCCCCTAAAATACTTAAAGCAATAATCCCTCAACCTCATTGCCAGCGACCGCTCTGAGCCGAGGTCCAAGCTTTACAAGGGGCGCCCTCTTGCGCAGGTTTCTTAGTTTGTAGTTTTAAACCATTTATTAAGGCTGGAGCTCTGCTCGCCTTTATGCCCGGTGAAATAGCAAAAGCTTCATGGCTAACTACGTAAATCCAACCGAAAAAAAAATGGAAAGCGGTTTGGTGATCACAGTAAGATAAAAAATAAACTTTGTACTGGTAGATGCTGCTGCACATCTTACAGGTGAATGTCTTTTAGTCGCCTCTTAACATATCCATAGGAAGACATGGACTGACTTATTCTATGCCTGGTTTTTATTGTCTTCACCCTAATAAGGGTTTTATTCAATTTAATTAAACCTTGATTAAATATAAAAATAACTAATAATAAAAAGTTTTATTTAATTCCATGCATAGTACATATTATACTATAACAATTGGTAACTTATTAACCTATAGTATACAATTACATTGTTACATTTAAATGGATTTGAATTCAAATTGTTAATTTTATTTTGTAATTAGTTTAATTTTAAATTTGCTTTATTTATCAACTATCTAATTATTTAATGCATGCATGGACCCCGTTCGGGTAAAAGGCTCTTTTTTAGGGTTCCGTAGCCAAATGGCAAAAAACGGAACCCTTATAGATTCGTCATGTCTGTCTGTCTGTCTGTCTGTCTGTCTGTCTGTCTGTCTGTCTGTCCGTCCGTATGTCACAGCCACTTTTTTCCAAAACTATAAGGACAATAATGTTGAAACTTGGCAAGTAGATGTATGTTGTGAACCGCATTAAGATTTTTACACAAAAATATAAAAGAAACAAATAATTTTGGAGTTCCCCATACATAGAAATGAAACTCAACAAATTTTTTTTCATCTATGGATAGGTCTTCAAAAATGATATTGAGGTTTCTAATTTCATTTTTTTCTAAACTGAATAGTTTGCGCGAGAGACACTTCCAAAGTGGTAAAATGTGTGTCCACCCCCCTGTAACTTCTAAAATAAGAGAATGATAAAACTAAAAAATATATATGATGTACATAACTATGCAAACTTCCACCGAAAATTGGTTTGAACGAGATCAAGCAAGTAGTTTCTTTTTAATACGTCATAAACCGTAAACCGCAATTTAACTTTCATTCATTCAACTATTATTAACATCGATCAAAGTTACAACGAACTTAAAGAACTTTTATACTATGTTACTTGTTGTATTCTTGATATCAAAAATAGGTAGGCACTTGCAACTAGTACGGAACCCTTCGTGCGAGAGTCCGACTCGCACTTGGCCGGTTTTTTAGGGTTCCGTAGCCAAATGGCAAAAAACGGAACCCTTATAGATTCGTCATGTCTGTCTGTCTGTCTGTCTGTCTGTCCGTCCGTATGTCACAGCCACTTTTTTCCAAAACTATAAGGACTATAATGTTGAAACTTGGCAAGTAGATGTATGTTGTGAACCGCATTAAGATTTTTACACAAAAATATAAAAGAAACAAATAATTTTGGAGTTCCCCATACATAGAAATGAAACTCAAAATTTTTTTTTTCATCGAACCCATACGTGTCTCCATACCCATCTATGGATAGGTCTTCAAAAATGATATTGAGGTTTCTAATGTCATTTTTTTCTAAACTGAATAGTTTGCGCGAGAGACACTTCCAAAGTGGTAAAATGTGTGTCCCCCCCCCTGTAACTTCTAAAATAAGAGAATGATAAAACAAAAAAAAATATATGATGTACATAACCATGCAAACTTCCACCGAAAATTGGTTTGAACGAGATCAAGCAAGTAGTTTTTTTTTAATACGTCATAAACCGTAAACCGCAATTTAACTTTCATTCATTCAACTATTATTAACATCGATTAAAGTTACAACGAACTTAAAGAACTTTTATACTATGTTACTTGTTGTATTCTTGATATCAAAACTTGCAACTAGTACGGAACCCTTCGTGCGAGAGTCCGACTCGCACTTGGCCGGTTTTTTAATATCTAACTAATATAAAAATATTAATATAAAAGAAACCAATGATATTCACGGAAATTTCCGTGAATATCATTGGTTTCTTTTATCTGTAGGCGTATACGAGATACTGCGATTACCAACCCGCCTACGAAGAATGGTGAATGTAACATTGTAGAACGATGACAATATCGAAACTGAAAAAACTATATTTTACTAGTTGTGCCCGTGACTTCGTCCGCGTTCGATAGTAACTTTGAGTAAGAGTTTTAATTAATTAATTAGACTTAAAAAGTAGGCTATGTCCTTTCTCAGGTTCTACACTATTATGTGTACCAAATTTTATTTACATCGGTTTCGTACTTTTGGCGTGAAAAACAGACAGACTGAGGTATTATAATTCATTTTTATAATATTAGTAAGTAATTAACAAAGTAAAACACAACAAAAAGAACCATTTATTTGACAACTCTATAATGCCGTTTAAAGGTGTCATTTACATTACGACAATGTTTACAAGTTAAACCAAAAGTTTAATCTGCAAGCGACAAACTGTGTGTATACGTGTTTTATATTTTGTGTAGCACGGTTGTGATTTTAAGTGTCGATTGAATTATTTTGAAATGGGAATTTAACTGGAATGTGAGTAAGTAATTAATGAAGTCATTTGCAAACAAAAGGCTGAAAGTAACTACTACTCGAGAACGATCGGAATTATTTTAATTATCGGATCACCGTTAATTTGACTGTCTCGTTAAAAATTACAGAAAAATTAATTTAAACTTTAATTTACCTATATTTTAAAGATTATAATGTATTTTTTTATATTTGTTAAATGACAATGCTTACCTGCTGTGCAAAGTAGAAACCAGCACTCGGAGATCGTGCCGCACTTAAGAAGGCCGCTGCGAGGTATTTATAAATTAATTTGGCTCCCGGTACCCACGGCCCCAATGTTTCGACACTAAAAGGCAAAAATACATAACCACTATCAAGGGCTCTATATTTGCGCCTCTTGAGATTCTCCGCGGATTCAGCCGCCATGCCAGCTATAAGTACTGCAACACTGCAACAGTAAGACATTTCTTTCTGTAACATTTTAGATTTCGGGATGGATCGTGGCTACAAGATTGTCAAGACAATGATCATTGATCAGCGTGAGCCAATTCATATATGTTTATTCCAAAATGTTTTAAATTAAAGTCCACAAGTGCAAAGCCGGAGCCGGTCCGCTAGTTTTCTTTTAATTATGTCGCAACTCCGATATCTTTCGAGATTTATATTTAATAGATTGTTATCATGGAATTAGAACGGAAATATTGAGTATAGCTAAAACTACATGAACAACTACTGATTTTATAAATATTAGAAGAAGAATCAGGGTTACGTTACGAAACATATAAAATCACTAGCGGCAAGGCCCGGCTTCGTACGGGTGAACATTTCGAGTAAAAATATCCTATAGGGATAATGTAGCATTCTAATGGTGAAAGATTTATCGAAATTCGTCCAGTAATTTTTGAGTTTATCAAAATAAAAATACAAAGATTCCACTGTATAATATTAGTATAAATTACGCAGATGGGAGGTAATTTACATCCGATGCCCTCGTAGACCTGAAGTCCGAGAGGCCCGCGAACTGTAAAGTAGAGCGACAGTTGCACAAAACCCCCTAAAATACTATAAGTCATAATCCCTAAATCTCATCGCCAGCGACCGCCCTGAGCCGAGGTCCTAGCCCCCCACATTGGGCGCCCTCTTGCGCAGGTTGCTTAGTTTGTAGTTTTTAAAACATTTATTAAGTGAAGTAGCAAAAGCCTAGTGGTAAACAAAGTAAGTCCATCCGCATAAAAAAAAAATTGGTAATTTATATAACAAAAAAAAAATATACAAAATGTATTTTTTTTTATTATGTGGCTTTCTATTAGTAAAACGAATTTTCAAAATCAGTTCAGTAGAACCGGAGATCCCCTACAAACTCACGAACTTTACATATTTATACTAATACTTAGTATAAATAAATGAATGCCTCTCACTTATATCTTTTTTCATAGATAAAAATTACTTATACTGGATTACAGGACGATTTCCATTGCATAGCCCAAGGCTCAATGTTTGGACCAACACTCATAATAGCCTGTTAAGAATTCTCGCGTTTTGCCATTTTCACTATTTCGGGCTCGTTAAGCTATCAACATCTCTGGCTAGTTTCCTCTGCAAATGTGATTAGCATTATTTTGTTCTGTTACAGAGATTAAAATAATTTTAGAAGCTCGCTTAATGGCTGGCGTCTGGCTAGGTGCAAATTGTAGTGAGATAATTCCTGTCTGTGTTTTGTTGATGGCTTTAGGATAAGAGAAAATTTAATGGAATATTATTTTAAATATCAAAGCATCCCAGCACAAGGGTTTGGGACATTAAAATAATATTTAAAATGTTAAAAGTTTAACAGTTCTGTTTTTTTGCCGACCTTAATAACTCTCTGATTTTTTATTGGTTTTAATAAGTCGGTGATGTTTCAGCAGTTTTTATCAAATCACAATATGTGTAGTTAGACTTGCTACATTTTTATTTGAAACATCGGCATGTGGTTTTGGATGAGCACCTTTCAATTCTCGGAAACACCACTCCAAGCTTTAGAGACTACCGTGGTAGTTTTAGTGGCTAACCGGATAGCACTGCATAGTCAGAAAAGATGAAAAAGTATGAAATACCTTTCCTTCGTCGATCCCTTGTAGCGAGAACCTTAAAAAAATATCCATCGCATAAAAAAACGTACCCCTTAGGGCCATAAAGTTAAGCTAAGGCCTAATAGTAAATGCTATATTTTTGCGTTTATCAACCTTTTTAAGAGGTTGCCAAAATAACACTATCAATATTACTTACACATACAAAAGTTATATTTCAATTAAATATTTAAGTTTTAAGAGTTCTAATATACTAATCTCTATCCTAAAGTATATAGATATGTCTTAATTGTATGTCGACTTACAGACTCTTTAAAGTGTGATGCAGCGTCACTTTTTATTTCTACATAGTGTAAAACTTTTTATGTCAGCCTAATAAAATGAATTTTAATATTCATAAAATATTATTTAAGTAATATAAAGAAGACTTTACACAGAATAAGCTGATCATGCATAACATTTGAAGAATCCGCCAGAAAGTTCAAAAGAATCTCTTGAAAATAATTTACTTAAAAATATCGTTACAAAAATATCCTTCGCAAAATCACTTCAAAGAAACTGTTTCGTAAAAACGATTAACTTTAAATAGAAGTAATTAGCGACAGAAAAAAAGCGACTGTAAAACGAGCATTGAAATACGACGCGGCACAAACGAATATGAGCAGATCGTAAAAATACACGAGACATGGTCTGACTTTACTTATCATATTTCATATGTGTATATGAAAGCTACTGCTTTGTGGTGTGTGAATCACACAAAGTTGCGCCTAGTGTCAAACAATTATGATCCCTATAAAGATGTTACATATAGAACTGAACCATTTAATACACTCGGACCATTCATCTAAAGCTTGGTCTATTCAAAATACAAAAAAGTTTTAATTTACAATAGCCTCAGTTAAAGTACAATGTCAGTATATAAAGTACCATTTAAGTTGTTTTATACGACATAAAGCCAGAAGACATTTTCGAATTTATTCCAGAGAAGGCAACGTTTCAATTAAAACGCTTGATTTTCTATATAAAAATAGTTGCTACTGATTTGTTGACTATTTTCTCAATTCAATATATCGTCTGAACGTCAATATTCTTAGTTCAACAGTACCTTTACGGGAATGAAATATTAATCTATAACAACATCCGCATAAAAAATGCTCGCACCCTCCCGAGACATCACTAATCGTCATAATCACAAACAACTACAAAAAGGTCCGACATTCACACGTGTCTTCGTCCCCGCAGTAATGCTGACAAATCGGCCGGTGGTGGTGCCATGCTATGATTCATGCTTATTGGCGGTTTGCCAACCACTTGCCGGCCGATGTTTGGACCAACGTTTGCGATTCGTGCAATTGGCGAATTGCCAACCACTTGCTGACCTATGTTTGGACCAATGTTGGCTGAAAATGGTTTATGTTCTGTCTAGTTGTCCTTTTTGAGGCGACAGTTGCTGTAGTTAAGTTTGGTTTAAGTGCTAGGAGTGTCGTATTCTGTATTTGATGTGGAGGTAGGCGGTAATAATTGTTATTTTTAGTTATATTATTATGTACATAAGGCGCTTCAAAAATATATGCCTGACCTTTAACAACATAAAGTAACACGATTGAGAGATGGGTGTTTTGTGAGATAATATATAATTTTATAATTGTGGGCAAAAAATAACAAAATACTGATATGTATATATGTTTGTTTCCAAAAAAGTCGTTCTCCAATCCAATCTCCAAACTAGCTCTGAGTCTCACATCTATTTTGTTCAGTGACATTATTTTATTAAAAATTTTATACAAAAAAAACACATACATTTCGTTATGCTGCTAACAAAATTTCAATTTACCAGTTTTCTACAGAAAGAAGAATGCCGTTTCCTATAGATAACATATATTCTTTTCATATCGAAAATTTCTTTCATTAAAATTTCATATTATATTGATCTTGTATCCAGAATGAAATGTATTTCGGTTTAACATTTCTTCTATGAGCTGAACACTGTTTTAAAAACAGACAGACATGACGACTTTATACAATAAAGGAGGAGCAACTGATATGTGACATTTATGACATAAGAATAAAAAAAACTGTTTTCATTCATAAGCGATTTTGAGATTTGTTACATCAATTTTCAGCGAATCATTATCATAGTTTAGAAACTTTAATTTTGACATATATTGCATGGGAGTTCTGTAAAACTTCTTCTTATATTTTTTAACTGACGATTCAAAAATTGGCCCTGAATCGCATTAGTCTCCATTAATATCAAACATAAGCAAAATCTCCATAAACAAATCATCACATAAAACTTTTCTGGTGTGAGTAAAGCTATTATAAATTATAATTTTCCTTATACTGTTTAAGGTCGAAGTTGAAGGAAATGGGCTATAAAGGAGATTTTTTTGGCCCCAACTTATCCGAGTTATGGGTAAAGTTTGCTAACATTTCTTACAAAGGCGTGCAAAATAGTGTTGGGTAAGAAACACGTCGGGATAAATTGTAGCCGAATCTTGTGTATTTTACCTAACTACTCTTCTTACGTAAGATAAGTATTTTAATATCACGTTATAGTATAAAATAAAGTCGCTTCCCGCTTTGATCTTTAAAACTACGCAACGGATTTTGATGCGGTTGTTTTTTGAGTAGATAGAGTGATTCACGAGGAAGGTTTATATGTACAATGTATGAATGCATTACACCCGTGAGAAGCAGGGGTGGTTCGCTAGTTTAGTTATAAATTATATACTATTTTATTTATTGGTAAGTGGAGCCTGTATAAATATTTTTATAAAAATGCTATGTTTGCTATATTTTATTAAATTTTCCGGTTTTTGTTAATCCTATCATCTATGCGTATTCAGTATGCGTTTCATCTGTTTACGGCTGACCTACTATTGTATGCCCTAGGAAAGTATTGAGGATTTGCAAATGTAATACACAAACTAAATCGGAATCTTTCAGCTCTTTAGAACTGGCCTAATGAGTTTGGCCTGGCAGTAGACCCTGGATTTACTGTGAGTGCCAAGCCATTGCAGTGGGTGGGCCTCACGATCCATTTACTAGAAACATTTTTCTCTGTAAGTGATCATGAAATCTTTTAAGAATATAAATGTATTAAATCATATTTAAGAAATAATCAAAAACTGTATTATAATTTCGAGCGATGCAAAAAAAAGTGAATATTTTTATTAATAATGGATGCATTAACTCTGTTACAAATTAACACAATATGTACAAACATTTCAAAGAATAATACTGTTATATTTCAGTTTTGTAATTAAAATGAACAAAAACTGCCAGAAACACAGTTAAAGAGAAATTGTTGTTGTAAATTTTATATCAAATATTCAATTGAGAATAATATTATATTCTATGTATTACTAATTACGGTATATGTTTGTTTCTAGTTATATAGAACTTTATGATTAACGTGGTTTATAGTTTTATTAACCGCGTCAGGCAGACAGTATTACAGTACCTATATTACGAATTTCTTAGTTTTGAAGTTTATTACAATCCGATAGTGTTCACACTGTCTGGTTTGGGGTTATGTACGGTTTAGCAACATATATCTTTCTATGGGAGCTTAGTTTTAAAAAGCATTTTTAACACAGGTGATCTGAATAAAAACTAGGGGATTTAAAATGTTACTAAAATTGGATTTTAATATAAATCATGAAAGTGATTTTAAAGTTATTAACTTATTATTAGCAAAATTTTCCTTTTGAATATCTCACAGTTACATTATGGCGTAATTGAATTTAAAAAAATCCAAGAAACAGTCTTTGTTTACGGTATGTAGTTTTTAACAATTTGTGAATTTATACGATATACGTTGATGATGTTAATTTAGTTTCATTTTAATTTAAACATTTGATAAACACTATGTGATACAAATACGGAGAGCATAACTTTTATTTTGTGTTATTTACAATAAAAAATGTGACTTAGCTCAAAATAGGCAGAGATCAAAAGCTTCCCAAAGAGGAAGTGTTCTCAAGTTCTGAACCACAGTCGTTAACACGTTTGTGTGAGCTTTGTTTTACAGTTTCTATAGTTCAGAGAATCTTTATCTATACTAATATTATATAGAGGAAATACATATTTGTATTTTGTATGTATGTTCATGATTCCTTTTTGGATGTGGTTGGTTGGAGGACTACCCTCCATATAGTCCTTCCCGCCGCGGAAAGGACGTTAAGCCGTAAGTCTCGATTGTTATAACACGGGCAGTACCGTTTCCTTAAGTGTTACAATATACTATACTAAAAACTGACTTGTTCAGCCTGCAGTGGACGTTATACGTAAGTACCTATTGTTTGTTATAAAGTTGGCATATATATTTGTCACTGAATGAAATTTTCTTATATACAGGGTTATTGTTAAAACATTAACAGCCTTTCAAGTGGTAAAAGTACTGATAAGCAACTTTTTACCATGGGACCAACCATGAAATGTCGAAAAAAAAAAGTCAGCTTTCCATACATTTTGTTAAGGTAAGTTTACATAATTAATGTATGGAACAGTTGTTTTTTTTCGCGATTTCAGGGTTGGTCACATAGTAAAAGTTGCTTATAATCATCAGTACTTTCACGCTCTGAAAGGATGTTAATGTTTTAAAAATAACGCTGTATAGCTTATCATCACCTCATTCATCAATATCGAACGACTAAATGTGATATGTATACAATCAGCTACATATACACATTGCTAAATTCATAATCTCTCCTTTCATTCGTCAAACTCGAGAAAAAAAGTGTTACAAAGATACCTCGCATCTCTAACCGCTACGAGGGGTACAAACGACTTAAAAATAGTTTTCTAAATATACCCTCACTGAACTTTATTGAACTTTATTTGGCTTCAAGTTCGCTCCCTAATGTTTTGTAGTCAATAAAATTGTTGCGTGTTAGAATGTTTGTTTGTTTTAGTTTTATTGTGTGGGCAGTAACGGTTGTTGGCGCGGTAATTTGTTAAAAGATAACGTTAAAAATAGTTTGTATGTGGTGAATATCTTATGGTGAATAGATATGGTTAGTTGTAGTGACGGAGAAATTAAGAGGAAATCGCTAAGGGATGACATGCATGTGACGAAAAGAATGCTGAGTATGAAGATGGAGGAATATGTTGAAAGAAGAAGACTAAACCAAAAGTATGAGTATGGAAGAGACGTCTAATAGGTAAAAATGAAAGAGGATATTACGCCTACCCCAAATAATGGGAGCAGGGCAAGAAGATGATGAGTTATAATTAATGACTGTTGTAATTTTTTATTTCAAATTATTTCATTAAAAATAATATAATAGTAAAATTAAGAGTACATCCTGTTAATTATTTCCGTCAAAAAGGTTTATATGATACCGAATAGCTTTCTTCTAGGTGAGTTTGATTCGCTCATCGCGACCTCGTACACATTATGTACCTTTGTCTTTCGGTAAAATAAACAGAAAATATTGCATTTTTAGTTGTTTTCTTTAAAAGATAAACGCAAATAATAAGTATTAACATGTTTTTTTTGTCGTTAAAAGCTGTTTTCCAGAAGTAACGTAAGTATCGGATTCAAAACAACCTTCCCTTCTTCGCTTGAACAGTCCGTTTACGTCTACTGCTGAACATGGGCCTCCTCTTAACATAACTAAGTAAACCAGAGTCTTTAAGGATTGGTGATCGCAGTGATAAAATATGATAACTTATCTTGCGCTTATAGTTACTGCTGTCTATCTATCAGCTGATGTGCCTTAATCACCTCTTACGAAAACCATAGGAAGACATGGGGAGGTTTATTCTAAGCCACTCGGTTTCAATGTAACTGCAGTTTTTTTTAACAATGCAGCAGATTTTGTTATGGTAATATCATCGATTATAAAAAACTGATTGTGGTTGGAAACACGGGAGGCAAAAGATCACGCGGACGTTCACCAACAAGCGGGACAAATAATTGAAATTCTACACGGTCGTGAGAGACGCGCTCGAAGAGAAACCGGTGGAGACAAATTATGCTTCAGATACAACTCTGATGCTGACCACGAACCTCAGACTTGAGGGACAGACTACAGAGAGAGAGAGAGAAAGAGAGATAGAGAGAGTTGTGAATAGTATTTATACCCAAGCAGCAAAAACTAGTTGTATAAAAGTCCATAGAACGTTTTGTAAAAAACTGTTTTTGGCCCTATAAAAAACCTAAAAAAGAGTTATTTCTTCGAAAGTGGCGCAGTTATATCTCTGTTTAGTGTCAAAACGATCTGTTAGCAGTGTCACACATCACAAATCAGTCCTATACAATCTATGTAACAGTAACGCAGGTCTCAAAATAGTGATGTAATGGCTACTATAGAACCTTTTATAGTACTTTTTCATACTAAACTAGAGTTTATGTTTCCTATACTTCACCATTCATTCTTTTATCATTCGTGGGAGGGTGCAATGCCAAAATTTAATAAAAAAAAAATAAAAGGATACCTAGTACAATCAATTTGAGGTGAGTAAGATTTTATTTTGTTATTATGATATTCGTCTAATAAGGTAAAAATGATGTACGAACGCAATTTTACTGATAAACAAGGGTTAGGTTTACCATGAATTTTAAGTACCCCTTCGAATTATTGAGTTTTTACTAAAATATTTATCAATTAATGTGACTTCAAGTTTCTAAGGACCCTTATAGTACATGTTGTAACAATGTTTTTACTATCATCATGGGTTCAGAGTGATTTTGGGGATCCGTGTGAGCATAAATAAATAATACACCATGATTTTTTTTGGTTATGTTTCTGAAGCACTGATTCTACGCATGAAAAAAGCTTTCTTTATAAATTTAAAGGGTTTACTGCTTAAACAGTGTTAATCATGTGGCCACTTTTTTCTTCGGGAAAGTTAATTAGTTTTATTAAGTATATAGAAATATAAAATGTATCTAGTCAACATTGTGTTTTTTTTTTCAGAGTCATTGAAGATTAATGGCATGGAAGATTCTGAAATATTGTCTCAATAATCGCTGGAGTCCTTATGTTCAATCAAAAGCTCATGATCTTTGCAAAATTCATTTTGTACGGAACCGTTTTCTATAATTGTGCCCTCAACTTGATTTTGGTTGCTATTACTGGTTAGATCGTTTGCTAATGATGATGGTGGTTTCTTATAACGTCTATTAACTTCTCTTCTATATGTTCCACTGCGTTTATATCTTTTACAATTCTTTAAATCCATTTTTGTCGATCGTTGAATCAAAATGTCTGAGTATTGTTCTAAAAGCATGATAAAAATTCTTTTTCAGGATATAATTGTCATTTAATAGCAACATTTGTCTACTTTTGTGTGACATTTTTGTATTATTAAAGAGATAGATACCCTGTTATTATACTAACATATTTATTAAAGGAACTAAAGAAGACATTATACAACACATCTGCTCCAAAAAAGTGTCTGTGTAATTGTCTTATCAGTGAAACTATAATAGGCATCTGAAAATGAATATAGTACAGTTACATAAGCGTAATCTCAAACTTGGCTACATCACAAAATCATTCAATTGTAGAGTTTTTTTGACTACTAACGTACTAAGTACTATAACAACGATCTGAGTATCCACAATACCACAATATCGCTCCATAGTTGAGTGTTCGTCACTGCTAAAACGAAAGTACTATAGCAGTTCGTTTGGAACCCTTATTGTGCAAATCAGATGAATAAAGGCTTCTGCGAACAATTTTATAGAGCAATATCGTTCTGTACTAGTTATATTAGATCTTGCTATAGCACCTGACTATAACGGTTGTATAAAATGGCGTTGTAAACGTTAACAACGATTGTTTATATGTCATTTTAGCTCTATAAGCTTATAGAGCAATAATGTGTTATCGAACGCCTTTATACAATACGCTGTCACCGCTAAAACCTTAATAAAACGTTTACACAGCTTTTTAGAGGTATAACCTTTAGTTATTGGACTGTATTGCTGGTTGGGTAGTTAGGTTAGGTTTAGTTTCAGTTAGTCCAATCCTACTATCATTATAAACGCGAAAGTTTGTAAGAATATTTGGATGTATGTTTGTTGCTCTTTCACGCAAAAACTACTAAATTAATTTGGCTGAAAGTTTGCACGGGAATAGTTAATATGCTCGATTAACATATAGGCTACAAACACTCACGCTCCAACCCACAGAGGCAGAGTAACGCGGGTAAAACTGCAGGGCGCAGCTAGTATCTCCATAAATTCGCTCTATCAAGAAGATGACGTCACAACAAATGCTTCCAATCAATGATATTAAGCAGAACTGCTCTATGTTAATGACTGGGAGTATGTCAAGTGGTATGAGGATGATATAACGCAAGTCTTAGCAATCGGCCATTGATTGAATGAAGGCATTATTATTAAACATCGCCTTTAATTATAAGTAGCAACAGATGATCAAATCCGTCTAATGTTGTAAATTTAAAAGTTCGTGTGTTTGGATCTATGTTGGTTGTAAAATGGTTGTGACATGTGACAAATAAAATGTATAAATAAAGACTAATAATAGTATCTATACTAATAAATAAAGCTAAAGAATTTGTTTGCGCGTTAATCCGTGAGATTGGCGCACAAACAACATTACATAGGTACTATTGGTCTGATTAGAATGATTCTTTCAGTGTTAGATAGCCTTTTTTTATTGTGAATTTCTTAAGGAAATTATTGTTACGTGGGTAAAACGGTGCATAAGAAGCTATTATTATTTATTAATTATATTTTTATGATAAGCACAAAATAACTTGTTCAATGAAACATATTTATTGAGATTAGTGGTCACCCAGTGGTTGAGATACGTAGGTATATAATAAAATTAATAAAAAAGGATTCACGTCATCTCTATATAAACTACTAGTTCCGCGCGCGGTTTCACCCGCGTTACTCCCATTCCCGTGGGAACTTCATAATAAAATACAGCTTATAGCCTTCCTCGATTAATGGGCTATCTAACACTGAAAGAATTTTTCAAATCGGACCAGTAGTACAAGCAAACAAACTCTTCAGCTTTATTTATTAGTATAAGATTCAGTATGATAATATACACAAAAACATTGTATGTAGGGCAAAATTCGAATCTAAATATTGTTTTAACGTGCTTTCTTGAGTCGGAAATCAATGAGTTAGAATCCATTTTTAGGTAAAATAACGTTAGGTTTAAACTGATGCTGGTTAAACTAATTATTTCATTCAATCCTCAATACTTATCCTTTTTTTTATTATGCTCGAAAGATTGAACCTTGTATACTAAACACACAAGCTTCTTATATAAGAATAACACACAGTAAGCCTTGCAAAATAAATTTCATCACCAACGACCTGAATTCTGCCCTAGGACATTTATATGAAAACGCCGGAAATTTTATTCTAGAATAAAATTTGCGCAATTTAACTCTGTAAACCTCAGGTTTGAAAATATAAAGCGAAGAAGGCTGCGACCAACTAAACTAGGACGACACTGTTGGAATTTTTTATTTAAAGCATTCAATTAACTTTATAATCCTGTAGGTCTATGTTGGTTGGTCTTTTAAATATTCTAATAAAATCACTATGACATAACTTGTGCTAACTTCTAAGCCTTTGAGAATGAGCAAGTTGAGAGTATGAGAACTTCTCAAAAGTTGCGATGAAATTGATCGCAGCAATTTCAATTTTAGATATCGTATCGTTTTGATTGATTTTCTCGTTTAGTATAACTTTCGTAAACGGCGTAGCGTTGAAATTAAATTTAATATTAGAAGTTAAGTACTCTAGATAGAAATATGTTTCCAATTTTATTTTCAGAAATGAAAGATATTATAAACATTTTGTGAAGCTACTGTGATGTTGATATAAATTATTAATATAACTTTATTAGAAATTTCTTGGAACGCGCTTGTTTTTATACTTTAAATAATAATAACATAACATAAATGTTTGATTGAAATATACAGTCAACAAAGGAGATAGGTTTACACCTTTCTGTGACAATTAATGTAAATCCATATATTTATGGCAGTACAACAGCCTGTAATTCTTATGGGTGAAGAGTTCGCTGCTAGCTGCGTACAACTACACATAACATTGAATTCCTGCCCTTTACGTGGACATAGAAATTTAAGGTGCGTTTCACGAGGTGTAAACCTATCTCTTTTGTTGACTGTACCTACCTACTTCATTCGTTTACGTTTTTGCTGACTAAATAACATTAATCAGTCAACTTGTTTAGGGAATTGACTTCTTACTGAGAACTTTTGTTTCACAAGCCCTATCGAAAATAGCGCTTTATTTTTCCAAAAACCTACATTACAAACTCCGAGAAACGGGAACCGCTTTAAAAAAGATACTCAAAGAGACCACGTTCGTAGATCAAAGCTTGTTTAGCTTGTTTAACTGTTTGACTATATACATACATTTTACAGCCATATGACCGACCTTAGATTTATAACATTATCCTGTTTATGCTTCAATAAGTTTGCTGCTACGCTGAACCTACTTGAATCTTTGCCCGGTTTCGTTGCAGTTGTATGACTAAGTAACTCAGTATGGTCCTGACCGCGCTCGGGGTAGGACGTGCGCCCTCTTTTGAAGTTGTGTTACGAAAATAGTAACGTCCAAGTATTGTGACATTACGTTATTATTTGTACTTGTATGAAGTGATTGTGACTAGTACATTGTTCAGTGCAACTTTAAATTAAGTGATTAAAGAATAAAAAGTTCAACGAAATTTGTTGTTTTTAAGTTATTATTATTGGAGAGGATTTTGTGGACGAAAAACGTAAGTACCTACCTACCTTTTTACTGATAAAAATCAGTACAAAAAACACTGCCAAATTATATTTTAAAATTTTAGTCTCAGTAAGGATTTATGAAAAATAACAAAAATTTTTCTTGTTATTGCGTAACAACGATTTATCGTCACTTTATAAAAAAAAAAAAAAAAATCTAACATATTATGCAAGTCTAATATTATTTAGTCAGTCAAACTTATAGTTGTAATCGGCAATGTATTACTTGGTCTATCTTTATATTTTTTTAGTAAATAAATCATCGAAATATCCATAATCTAACGTTTATATTATTTTTTTTTTACAAAAAGGTCTTTATTTCCAAAATGGTTGCTCAAATGAAAATATTTTCAGGATAGTAATTGTTGCTTTAGTCGAACACCATCCGACAACTTAAAAAACTTACGAAATTTTGAAGGAATTTTTTTAATTATCTTCATCTATTTATATAAAAATTAATCCCTATTTCCTTTGGTCACGGTATCACGTGCGAACGCCAGGACCAATTTCGCTTTTTTTGCTGTATTAGTTTGTCAGGTATGGGTTCTTAAAAAATAAAATGTAAGGAAATTGAGCGGAAAATTTAAGAATGCTTATCCTCCATATAAACATTTTTCTAATGTCATTTGTAACCTTAGCACTTTTGACAATATGATTTCAAATGTAACCTTAAGGCGTTTTATATAACATTGACAAAAAGGTGCACATCACTATTCAGAGCTATCACGCCTAATATTAAAAATTTAATTGAATATAGTTTTAAGACAGGGCAAAGTCTGTCGGGTTAGTCTTTGTTAACAAATTAATTAATTGTCTTTAATCTCTAATAACAAACAATACATATATTTAAATATATTAATAATGGGTTGGCTTTAGTATAGTGTCGCACGTGGAGGGGGTTAAAAGTGGTTAAATCTGGTAGACGGTAGGCCCCCGATTATAACGCTACCACTGTTATTCAAAGGTAATGGATATTTTTCGAGAAATTTAAAAAATAGTTTCTAACCTCATATCAGATAAAAAGCGAACTGTCAACGTTATTACGTGAAACGGAAAGTTAAAATGG
Source organism: Nycteola revayana (assembly GCA_947037095.2). NCBI lineage: Eukaryota > Metazoa > Arthropoda > Insecta > Lepidoptera > Nolidae > Nycteola > Nycteola revayana. The sequence goes on from OX344840.2 coordinate 14,706,914, forward strand.
AGGATTTACAACTGAATGTGTTCTAGTGTCTGAGTCTATGGTGTACAATGTCATACCAAATTGGAGAAAAGGAACGCAAAAAAAAAACTTTCTATGGTAATGAAATAATGAATGAATGAAATAATGAATTTTATTCAGCACTTAGGTATTTACATACACTTGCACTTGTCAGAATTACAATGTAAGAAGATAAATTAATTTAAAAAAAAACAAACCTATAACTAACAGATAATTCTTACTCTATAAAATATCCGACTAGGTAACTTACAGTAGTAGGTAGGCAATAGCAAATCTACAGATTGCGTAGTCCGTCCGTCTGTCCTATGGCATTTTTTGCAATTAACCAATCATCAGAAATTAAAACCGCATCCAAATTGCAAGTGGTCACATTATATCTAAGTGGCACACACCTGAGGGCACCCTTATATAGGGGGTTTAGGACCACGACCCAGGGTGCCACTGAAGTAAAAAAAAGGTAGATATAAAGAGGATATGATCACAGGCACCGACTACAGGCGCTCAATTACAGGGCAGGGGTAGGGGCGCAACGGTCCTCGCCGGCGAGAATCCTACCCTAGCTAACCTGCAACCTTTCACTAGCTACCTAAGTGGACGACCCTGAGAAGAAAGGAAGGAAGAAACTCCGGGGTTGTTCTTTTTCGTCATCTTTTGTTGTGTTTTAGTATCTTCCATTTTTTTTTTTTTATCAAACTTGTTAACCAAATCTCATTGAATACATTGCAATTTTACTATGTGCGCTGATGTACGCTCTGAAACGTTTTCATCAGTATAGGCGAAGTATTTATTAGATATCCTCAAGCAAAAGAAAAATAACCTCTTGCACATGAAAACGGAGGAAACATCCACGCACATTTTTAAGGAACAAACTACACGAGGTAAATCTCTCGTCATAGAGGACACAAAAACTATCACCTCAAATACATCCATCAGCAAGACGACCAGCCACCGCAAGCAGCACCCGTTCACGAGTATGACGTGTGAGCACACAGATATCGCCTCCGTCGCCATATTAGAGGGAAGGAGGCGACCCGACTCACATCGCCACCGCAAGCAATGACAAACAAAGGGAGCATGACGAACTCACTGACAGTAGCATTTGTGGAGTCAATAATAATAAAAAATATCTAATCTTTAACTCAGCATTGCGTGTTCCAATACAAGTGAGTTTATACAAATTAAAATATGTAACCATTTTATGAATACTTTTAAAAATACAATTATAGGTACAAGCTATAGGTAATAATAGGTACTTATTGTGAGAATGATTTTGCTTTACTGCCTGCACCATGCAGTTTTATCATTAATATAGTCATTGATTGTGTAATAACCCTTTTTCATTAGGGTATTCTTAACCTCGATTTTAAATTTATGAAGAGGTAAATCCTGCACATATTCTGGGATCTTATTATACATGCGCACACTAAGCCCCACAAAAGAAGAATGAACTCTCTGTAAACGGTGGTATTCAGCACACAATTTATGTTTATTTCTAGTATTTATTGTGTGCAAAGCTCTTTTGATATTTATTTAAATTATGTCTAACATGCATTATATTTTCGTAAATGTATTGAGAAGCTACCGTTAATATATTTATATCTTTAAATAAACCTTTTAGAGAGGATCTGGCACTTAGCTGATAAGGTATTTGCGTCATGTGTCATTTGTGTTATTGTTTTATTTTTATAACAACCTATAAAGATGTGGAATCTACTACAGTGTTACTCCTCTTTAGTATGCAAGAGTGAGCTTGGAACTTGGGGCACCCCGACTTGGATAGGTTAGGTTAGAAGGGGATGGCGGTGTCTTCAGACCCCGCCATCCCCTTCGTGGTTTTTTTTTAACTATGGAGAAGTATGAGCCCCGCGTAGCGGTATCCGTCGACGACGCCTTTGTTACTATTGATTGGAAGCAAATTTAGACCCGCACATGATTTCCCGACCGTAATAGGTGATTTTAGTGTTTTGAGGTTAGGTTACAAATATCTGATTTTCTCAAAAACGGTGCGTTACCTTTTCATGGGAGTGGTACCGGGGGAGAGGGGATACCCTCCCCCTCCCCCCTCCTCCTCCCACATCCCTCCGCGTGCGACACTATTCTAAATTTTTCCCTCAGGAAAATTTGCCAAACAAATAATTATGTCGTTAATTTATTTATGAAACATTTTATTTGGATATGTACCTACATTGCTCCGTCATCTTAATAAATTGACAGACTGTTGTCAAAAAAACCGAGACTCACGAGTTCACGACAAATATCGTTTAAAATTATTTGCAGACGATCGAAGAAAATAAATTTGATATAGAAGCCACCAGCGGGTAGCATGTAAAACTTATTTCTAACATTTATATTATAAGTATTTCTTAATGTTATTAATACTCTTTTTGAGCAAATAATAATTAAAGATATTTATAAGCTAAACAAAATAAAGTGAGTTTGAAGTCTCCTTGTAAGTAAAACAAAAATTAATTGAATATCAAAAAGAAATAATAAGGTAAAGCAGGTATGTAATTTTGTTCCTCACAAAAGAGAATGGTTTGTTCATGATGTGATTGACCCCAAATGACAAACGAATTTCGCTGATTGGAACAAATTGTAGGATACATTTTTCTATCTAGTTTCGATGTTGAGTTCACTAAATTGATTATTATCAATGTATTGTGCTCACAAATAAATATAAAGCTTCTACGTTTATGACAATATTATTGTGGTGGTGTAATCTATTTTTGTAAATAAATTGTTCTCTTTGTCCAATGTTAGTAGGTAGGTACTTCATTTTTACACAAATAAGAAGTTCAGAAATAATGATTTCAAGATATTGTATTGTATCAAAAATATCTGTTTTTTTTGCTAATTGTGGCAATTCAGATAAAAGGAAAATAGTATCTAAAAAAAAAGGAATTAGTATCTTAAATTAAAAATAAACGAATCTTATTAATATTATAATTAATATTTTAACTGAAATATTGGTGTATAAAGCTTTCACTATTTATGCCGAAGTTTGATCAGGATACTATGTAGACATAGGATCTACGAGCTACGAAAAAGTGCTACCAAAGTTATTAATGTAGATAACATTTGGGCACAATATTACATTAGCGTGAAATGAAATTCTATTTTATTCATATCATACAGCTATATTACAACTGTCAACGATATCGACATCATTCGTTTTGTATACTTTAGATAGCTGATTTATTTGAAACTGTTGTGTTTAAACCAATAAAATATGTAGTTTATTATTATTATTATATTAAAAGACAACCTCCGTAGCGTAGCGGTATTTGGCCCGCTATGAATCTCGGAGGTCGTGGGTTCGATCCCCGCGACGGACAGGAAATGGTGACTATGGCAAAAACCCTCCTTTGGGAGGGGGCCCATGTTCAGCAGTGGACGTTATACGTTGTATGATGATGACGATATAAAAGGCTATTACGATCGATGAGATACGTTCTTTTAGTTCGAGCACCTAAGACACAAACATTTACGGATTATACTTCAGATGTTTCGCTATTCAGGTATCTACACGAAAACAGCGTACAATAATCCGTTTCAAATTCCTCCTTCATCGAATTTCCTCTCTCATATTAAATTAAACAGCTTAAGAAGTTATGCTAATTCCTCCCACACGCTCCACAGCGAGACAAAATGAAAGGAAATTCATACAGAATTTAATTATCCTGCCAAAATCCATATGAACTGGAAATTTAGGTATTCAAATTTCTGGAAACATATCGCATAATGTAACACGAATGCAATTCGTTTGAACTAGGATCACTTGCTACAGTTAATTCCGGGAGTACAATCGCAAATGTCATTTGAAGCTGGCTAATTCGGATAAGTTCATATAATTTGTTACTTAGTGTGACGTTTACAATGTAAGTAACTGTTTAGCTTTTGAATTGAATCCTAGAAATAAATCTAGAGACTTGTGAGGAAGTTTAGATGTTAGATAAAAACCTCCGTGGTGTAGCGGTAAAAGTCTCGCTTTGAGTCGAGGAGATCTTGGGTTCGATCCCCACACCGGCTCAGAAATCTTTGTATAAATTCTAAGATTTCTTTCCGGGTATGGTTGTTTGGGGGATTACCCTTTGTGCCTCGGAAATAATGATAAGCCGTTGGTTCCGATTGTTATAACGTCATCTATAACATGCGGTCACCAATCAGCCTGCCAAAACCCTCCCTCGGTAGAAGGCCCATATTCATCAATGGACGTTATACGGGCTGATGAAGATGATGATTAGATGTGAGAATGCTTTGGACTATCACATAAATAACCCTTCACTGATTTAGATGACTATAGACAAATACAGATGTGTTCATATACTATAAGATATCATGGTTCCAGATATTGAAACATTATTCCTGTTTTTGTAATTACCATTGGATGGTAACTAAGGCAAAAATGCGTTTGGGGAAGGTCTAGTAATTCTTAAAAGTTATGCAGGATGTACAAGAGAAAATTACAGTTTAAAATGAAACAAATAATGCCGTGTGATGCAAACAAAAGAAAATACTTGGCTTTAAGTATTTACTTGATGGATACCATGACTGTGCTATGGTATTAAAATCATTAAAGTGACAGGTGACATTAAAAAAACACATCCGAACTATTTATATTAATTGCACTAATTCAATAGCAGTTACATTATTAGTATTATTGTGCTTTAAATTCGATCCCCATATTGGGTTATATTTGCTTTACTTAGATAAATATTCATTTGTTTGCTCTGTGCCATTAAAGCAAGGTGTCTGTAATAAAAGTTAAAAAATAAGTCAGTCTGCGTATATCAATATTAACAAATCAATTCTTTAATGAAACGAATGGAAAGGTAGAACCAATTACAAATCATTCATTTGATAATGGATTCACGTACCAAATTGGTTGATTATTTCCCTTTGATGTGGTAATATTCAGTTCATTAATATGATGAACATAAATACTGTAGAGCGTAATGCAGTAAGATAAATTCATTTGCAGACATGTGTATAGATTATTAAAATATTTGTTTACTTTTAGCTTTTGATGTATCGTACACGTCATATCGTTGGCTAAAAATAATAAAGGTATTTGAACAGAAGTCATGCAGTAGGTACGACGAAAAATGTCTGGTAATATTTACGGGAAGTCCACCTTATAGTAAAGGACTTGGATGTTTCTTGTTTTAATAATACTATCATATTAAACATTAAAAATGATCTTAATTATGTATTAAACAAGAAAAATAATATTGAAATAACTATGGTATCACATTCAAAACTAATGAGGACGTTTAATTTAAATTCATATTCAGAGTTGGCATTGATTTTAACTAAATAAGTAATAAAGTCATAATAATATATAAAACATGAAATTTAAAACCATTAAGTACTTCTTCAAAATATATATTCGCAAGTAATATATTTTATAAAAATTGTATTTAAACCTATTGTAACGGTTTCACAATTATAATAATAATAATTTATAATAATAATTGGTGAAATAATGAACGTTAAACGTAGTTAGACAATTTCAATCTTATTTTATTGCGTACTACGTTTTTTATGCTTTAATTTTGTTTTAAGTACCTCAATATTTGTCTCCCACTTTCTACTGACAATAATTTTAATCGTACAAATTCTTAACAAAATACTAAGAAGGCTCCATGAACCATCTTGGGGAATTCCGAAGCACTTTGAGATTTTCCAAATCGTCCGAATGTTTTGCAGTAAACTCTATTATAGTAACATTGTATAACATTTTTTTTTTAATATTGTTACATCCTCAGCTGTACAGAATATAACATTTAGTTGTATTCTGTCCAGCTTCAGCAGCAGACAAGCAGACCAGCAGACCCATATTATGAAGATGTGGGGTAACCACGTATTCATATGGGTGTCTTAAAGAAGACGCTTCGTCTAAGGAACATGCAGCTGATGCAAAGGTAGCTTCGTCTATGAGCTCGTGGATGCTCACAATCTTACTGCGATCACCAACCAACCAAAGCGTGGTGATTAAGGCAATATCCGTAACGACCCTGGCTTATCAGCAGTGAAAGTGAACGGGCTGATATAGTACGATACATGTTTTTGTAAAATGTATTGAATAACTGATTAACGGAATTATTGACGTGTAATAAGGGAATATTCGAAAAGGAGTCCGTGATAGTGTGACGGGTGACAGACAGAATGGAAGAAACAAACGTGTTGTGCCGACCCCAAGTAATATGGGATAAGGGCAGGAAGAATAAGAAGAATTAGGGAATAATCTAGTGACACATACACCCGTTTTCTTACTACTACGGTGACACACCAAATGCTATGCATCCTCTGTTTACGAGTATACCTATATAATCTTTACCAGTAACTCCCCGCGCGCTCTCAGTTTGCACTCGATTCCTGATCTACCACGGAGTTTTGTAGCGAGATGTGGGAATTTGTTAATCCAGGTTATTGGAAGGGCCGAATTTCTTCCAAGCCATTTTTGCGTTTTTGAGTGGCACCGAAAACTAAACGCTGACATTTAGAATTGAAAAGCCTATTCTTTAAATTCCTCAATTTCAAAAAATTCTAAGTCCGAATCCAATTTACTTTTACACTTGACTGTTCATCTATAGTGTACCAAACAATAGCTTTCAGCCTACGCGCCTTTAATTCTACTCCAATTGTCTCAAACCATCTGTAGCACTTCAATTATCTAAACTACGTTGCATCGTCTTAAGCTTTTACGGAGGAATCAAAATTAATGTAATGTTTTGGACGAAATTGTGGCCAATTAAATTTAACGAGTGGACCATTTTGTTTTAATTGGTTCTGCTAACTTCTTGAATTTAGTGGCTTTTACAGATCGGATGTCGGTTTTTACTTTCAGCATTTTGTTTGCATTGGCGTTACATGGATAATAGTTGTTTAGATATTAAGACAAAACTTTTATTATCGTTTCGTCAAGACCCTTTTTCTCAAGAACGCGTGGAGGTATCAAGCTAAAATTTATATCAAATACTCAAATACTGTCTACTGTTCCTTGAAGCTGTGAATCAAAAGATACAGCCGCAAATTTCTAAAAATTTTCGACAATCCCAAGGAAATTAAAACCTACAGGGTACCTACTTATCGTGAATTCAGAATCTTGTTTGGTACGAAGTAACGTATTTTACCACAGATATAGGAAAAATTGCGAAAACTGAAAATTTTTAGTAACATCTTATAATAAAAACAGGTTTGTACGGAACCCTCTGTGCGCAAGTCCGACTCACTCTTGGCCGGTTTTTTTTTGCCGGATAAGCTATATTTTTCGTCTTGACTCGAGTACAAAACTTAACTGAGAAAATATAAAGTTGGTCGTAAAATTTAATATAGGAATCGAAATAAACTGTGATATACCAGAACATGATAAAAAATAAATATAAAGATAAATTGAATAATGGACGATCCGAGTAGAAAATAAATAAAGAATGGACACAATTTGGATACAATTATTATATCAATAAAATCTAATTTAGATATTGATATTTGACAAGAATAATTTTGACATGTCAGTAAATTGTATGGAAACGAAAATAGCACTTTACCTTTCTTAATATTTTAAAGATGTCTTGAAAAAGTCAAATAAAAAATATTTGTGTACACGTGAAATAAAAAATGTAATAAATTTCAGTAATAAAAGATCCAATAGGTATTAGGTAATATTTTTTACCCGTAGTTGTTGCGAACTACGAGCTTTATCTAAGAACTAGGCTACGCACTGTGTCTTTTTGTGACCCTCATTGGACTGACACTCTACTCCAATGGACTACGTACGTAGCGTGATGTTTTAACCTATACCTATATTTATCCAATCTATAAAAGACGCCTGTGTGTAAAAGATGGATGAATTCATAGATACATCCATACGAACTTCGTGTTTATGTTTGTGGGATATAAATCCTATTAACATAAATGAAAACGTTGTAGTTAGTTGATTGCAGTTATTATATGTATATTTCAATTTACTGCAATCAATGTAATCGAAATGTGAAACATTATTAATAATATTGATATGCACAGTAAAGCATTCTCATCAATTAGACTTAGTTCAAACCCCCTGACGAGAACTCTGTCAATGAGTCACCCACGCAGAACGTCAATATCGTGTCACACACATATTACAACACACATGTGCACCTATTATGATTTGTAATTTGGGTACAAGCTCATCGACTTAACAGATTTTTGTTCAAAAATGATTTATTTATATATTCCAAAGAGTATACGCCGCAGTTTTATTTACTATATTTTAATTTAAAAAATTACTACATTGCATTGATTTTTTTCTGCCGAATTAATTATGTCTTTTTGTTAACATTAGAAACCTAACCTTACTGAGTGTAAAAATATATGTTTTGCCAAAATGATTAAAGCAATTACTTTAAGCTCAAAAAGTCTAAAGTAACAATCATTATTATTTAAAATCATTTTTCAAATTCAATACAATACTAACAGTATTGTATTTTTTATCCCCTCTTTCCATGTTTGTGTTTTATATGTATGGCGTCCGAGCTTCAAGTGTTGTCCTGAGTTATTTCTCTTTTTTCTTCTCTTTTTGTTTTTTAATGATTTTAATTGTTTTTTTTTATTCGTTCTGTGTGTTCATTAAATGTTTTTCTTTCTTTCTTTCTTTCAGTTAGTTATATAGTGTGGTTTCATGTAAAAGGCAACTATTGGAAATATACACATTATGGATGGGCAGCAACATCTATCAGCTCAAAGATTCTCCAATCTAACTGCGATCACTAATCAGCCAGCCAAGCGAGGTGATTACGTCAATGGCCCTAAACGACTCTGGCTTGCCAAGGTCTTCAATAGGAGGCTCATGTTCAGCAGTGGACGTTAACAATTGCTGAAAATATAAATGCGTAAGGCTATCAGTCACCAGTACTAAAAAACTCCATGGGACACTTTTGGTATAAGATACCATTATGAAAATCTTCTCCAAAGTATAATACGAATTTGAAAAATATTTTACCTTGATAAAAATTTTTAGAATACATAGTTGATAGTCTTTAATTGCGGTAGTAGTACAGATTATATTTTTACAAACATTCTACAGATCACCAATAACCAATTAAATTTATATTATTTTTTAGGTTATTATTGAAGCATTTTTGACTTTTGTAATGGATCACCAGTTTTTAGCCACGGACTCTTATACTAACTATTAAGTTGACTAAGAGCTCTTGATAAAATACTGAAGGTAGTAAATAGTCAGTCAGTAGGGATTCTAGTAAATTGCTTCTAAAATTTATTGTCTATTTACGTTCTTTGCGACATTTGTCACACAATTTTCGTTTAGGGATTATAGGGATGATGACAAAAAAATTCTATTTGGTCTTTCACGTAATTTTGTTTTCGTTTCGTAAACAAAACTCACATTACAGTTTTCTTTGTATGTCAATATTTTATCACATTTTTAATGAAATATATGGAATAATAGGTACATGTATATGTGACGCTTGTGTTACCACATGTTTTGCATTTAATTTTCCAGAATGTTCATAACTTCACGATTGAAGATTGAAAGAAAACACGAGACGAGTCAACTTCAAATGAACATTTCAAAGAAGTTGAATGAAATATGGTGATGGTAGTGAATTGATATATATATATATATGTACATTAATAAAACACCTTGCTCTAAATGTCGACAACAGATTAACGCACAACCTAAACCAAAGAGACTGAGGCAGGGACATAAGCATGACTTAGTTGTACTTACAATTCGTCTCCATAAAATAAGCAACTCTATTATGGGGCAAGGTATTCGCTTTTATAATAAAATATAATATTGAGAACTATCTGTTGATTAACTTAAAACTATTGTCAAAGCTTAATCATATAAAAGGGCATATTATAAATGATTATATGTATAGATTATCAGACTGTAAATGACAGAATGGCTTGGGAGTAACTTGCTCTAGAATGACACTGCTGCTTAACAATGTTGTATAAATAATGATAAATTGATTATTTAAAAAAGGATTACTAGTATCTTGCCAGTTCTTCACAGAGTTGCTAAATAGACCCAACATAAGAACATGTTTTTTGTTTATTGTGTTTTTTTTCCATATGAATTAAGTAATTATTGACTTGACTCTGATTTGGTAAGATGGTAGGCAGAAATCGTTTTTGAAAATTCAACAATTAAATATATAAAACGGAAAATAAAAACGATGGCATAGTTTGTATGAAGAAATTGAAATGAATCAAGACTTTCGAAGTTCTCGGCGTGATAACTCCGATAGTATCCTTAGATCCTATTACGAAAATAACAAAATTATTAGAACATGTTCTATTTAACATCTCGTGTTGTATTGGTACGTTTATAAAGTCACGAATGGCAACCAAAATACTTGTTATAATGTAATTCTTTCAGATACTTGCATCGGTGACTCAGTGGTTACAGGAGTTGCTTCTGAGACCAAGTGCCCTAGCGGCATGCGGGACAATTATTTGTGTTAGCCACATATTTATTTTTTAGTCTATTTGTTCTTTTATTTCTGTGTCGTAATTATGGGTCGTAAAGTCCCCTGCGATTCAGGGACATCTGACAAAGTGCGGGAGTCTCTTTTCAAAAAAAAACACAGAATGTGTTACCGTATTTAAAGATTGTATTATGATACACAAAAAACTGTGAGTGCGGGTAAAAGTTCGCAGTAGCGTTGTACTATAATAAAACATTAAAATTCCGTTGCCCTGCCAAGTCCACGTTTTCTAACAAGAATTAAGACCGACAAAGTCTCTCAACTTATTTTCCACCCCGAATTTTTTAACACAAAAGATTAATGACTTGTTTTCCTGTACACCACCGACAGATAAACATCTCTGTAACATTAACTACATTAATAAAGGCTAGCCATGCGAGGTTGGAGGTAAATATAAACATCGGAGAGATGACGGTTGAGGAAATTTAATTAAACCATATACTATGATTGATTTACTTTGTATTCTTTAGTATGAAAAGAAAGGGTAATTGATCCATATGAGTATTCCTGGGTTTGGTTTTAGTCTTTTACTAATATATATGAAGCTGTAAAGTTTGTACGAACGCGCTATTCTCAAGAACTACTGGACCGATTTGAAAATATATTTCGGTGTTAGATAGCCCTTATATGAAGAAAAGATATAGGCTATCCTACTTCCTACTAATTATATAAACGCGAAAGTTTGTAAGTATGGATGGACGGATGTTTGTTACTCTTTCACGCCAAAACTACTGAACGGAATTGTCCGAAATTTTGCACCGGGATAGATTATACGCTGGATTAACATATAAGCTACAAAACTTCATGCTCCGACCCCCTGGAGCAGAGTAACGCAGGTAAAACCGCGGGGCGCAGCTAGTATCAAATAATGAAATCCTACGAGGACAGGAGTAACGGCGGGTGAAAGCTAGTATTACCTATATATTTAACACGTGGTTTTGCACTCGTCGATCCTGTTAACGGGATCATTTTTTCTTAACATCTAGCCTATATTAATTCTGGAAAACGGCAAAATGAGTTCTAGTGCCTTATAAATAACTAGCGACCCGCCCCGGCTTCGCACCGGTGCAATGCTGATGTATCATACATATAAACCTTCCTCTTGAATCACTATCTATTAAAAAAAACGGCATCAAAATCCGATGGGTAGTTTTAAAGATTTAAGCATACAAAGGGATATAGGGAAAGAGATAGCGACTTTGTTTTATACTATGTAGTGATACGAGAAAACCCAGGTCGTAAGATTTCTCCACCGTAGCTCCTTTTCCCGCGGGAACTTCATAATTAAATGTACTATGTTACTCCTGGATAAAGTAGCTTCCTAATGGTGAAAGAATTTTTGAAATAAGTCCAGCAGTTCCGGAGCCTGTTCGATGCGAACAGACAAGCAAGTCTTTCTTCCTTAAAATATTACGTAACGTTTTTTTCAATATATGGGCTTGGCGATTCCAATAACTCAGTTATATAATTTCTACTACCAATGTACGTATCACAGTAGGCGGTACTTATACAATAGCTATATAATAGCTAACTAAGATAATCGTTAATCAATACTTGTCTTATATATCTATATAATTCTATAAAGGAGGTAAATAACCGCCTTAAGTGTAAGGTTTAAATGTAAGGGTAGGTAGTGGTTATGCTGGGACACTGCCTGTCTAACCTGAATAATCCATGCCTACTAGGTAACAATAGTATATTTACCCGCGTCACTCTGCTCCAGTAGGTCGGAGCGTATATATTGTTTTTAGTCTATATCCAGCTTATAAACTATCCGCGTGCAAACTTTCAGGAAAATCTGTTACGTAGTTTTTGCATGACAGACTAACAAACATACATTCATCATCATCATCAGCCCGTATAACGTCCACTGCAGAACATGGGCCTCCTCCCGTGGGAGGGTAGTTGCCATAGTCACCATGCTTGGCAGGCGGGTTGGTGACCGCAGTATTATGTTGTTGTAATACAAGGAAACGCTGCTGCCCGTTTCTTGATATAAGATTATAATAGATGATGTTATAACAACCGGGACCAACGGCTTAAAGTGCTTTCCAAGGCACGGAGGGTAGTGCCTCAACCAGCCAGACCCGGAAAGAAATCTTAGAATTTACACAATGATTTTCTGTCCGGCGTGGGGATCGAACCCGGAGGTTGGCGTGCATTCATACATTCTTGCAAACTTATATTGACTGTAATTATATATCTATTTATATATATATAAAAGAAAGTCGTGTTAGTTACACTATTCATAACTCAAGAACGGCTGAACCTATTTGGTTGAAAATTGGTAGGGAGGTAGCTAAGAACTGGGAGAAGGACATGGGATAATTTTTATGCCGTTCCCGTCGTTCCCGTGTGACGTGACATAAAACGTGGTATAACAAAACGCAACTGATATGGAATAACAAAACAACTCAATCAAAATAATAAGTCAACGGTTCATTTGTTAAAAATGGTATAACAAAACGCAACTGACAGCTGAGCATATTAAAAAAAAAGTCTTACCGGTTGATGCATTCGTTTAAAGCAAGGAATATAAATACTCTCTGCTGGTTTAAAATTTCTAATAAAAAGCCATAAAGCAAACTTAAACTTCAAAATTTATAATATTGTATTGCTGTGCCGTTTATCTATATATATATATATGAAAATCAATTGCTGTTCGTTAGTCTCGCTAAAACTCGGGAACGGCTGGGCCAATTTAGCTGATTTTGGTTTTGAAATGTTTGCCGTGGTCCAGGGAAGGTTTGAAAATGTGGAAAAATTGAGACGGAAATAGTAAAAATGATAATTTTATTTTCCTACACAAATTATTATAACTGTCAAACGTTACAGTTTTGTTCCGTCATAGAGTGATTGTGAAACCAAAAAGTGACAGATAGTCGATAGTATTTTGAAATCAGAAGAAGTATATTTCTAGACGAAAGTTGATCTGTCACTATTGTCAAATATTTATAGGGGGGTTCAGAATTTTATTTTGAAAAGAGTAACGATAATAACGATATACTTAGTACACTGTTCATGTTGTGATTCTGGCTTCTTTCGGTCATTTCCAATTCCTTAAACTCTTCCGCGGTGATATTGAAATCTAGAAAACTTACTCTATCCATAATAATTTAGTCTTATGGCATTTGACATTTGCCGAATGCGTGCTACTCTTAGTGCACATTACGGTTAGTTCAGTGCTATCACGCCTTATATTAAAAATTCAATTAAATTTAGAGTTTAAGATAAGATAGTACAAAGTCTGTCGGGTCAGCTACATTGATCCAATCTTCAAAAACTGGAAAATCCCAAAATAATGGAATCGCCTAAAAGAAAAAAAAAGGACGGTGATTCGAGAGGGGTCGGATTGTTCAGGCGTACCCGGCCCCCGCCAACGGCGGATCGAGGGAATGTCCGGGGGGTTTTTAGTGGTATGAGTTTAGCATGCCACGCTATGGAGAGGGCGAGTCCCACATATCCCATCGGCAGCACGCGAATACGATGCATCGGCAGTAGGAATGCGTAAATGCATTTCACTCCGGACAGCAAAAAAAAAGTGATTCGAGAGCCGGAAACTCAATTTCATCAGTCATCACGCGGCAGCACACTGCACACTGGTCGAGGAGTGTCTGGTTTGGGCAGTTTAGCGAGAGTCATGGTATCAGTCCTCTTGCTACCGACCATTGTCCAGTTTGTAGAAGATACCCGGAGCGTGTTTAGTAGAAAGATCTCTCTTACCCTTTTCACCGAAGGCGCAGTAATCCCCGGAGCCTCGGCTTTGAGGAGTGGGGAGCATAGCCCCACTTTCTTTTAGAGCCTGACCCGTGATGTGTAGAGACGTAGTGGTGCTCCGTGCGACCGCAAAAGATGCATTTAATGAACCCTAAAATAAAATCCTCGGGAGAGTCCATGACAGCTAGGTCATAGGCATCGGACGGTAACGGATGTACCGTGTATGGATTAGCTATTACCGGTGCTCCATTTACTGGCATTTAGGAAAACAGTCGGGGTTCAAGTGGGTAAACCATCTTATCGTGACATAATTGGCATATCATCGATCATGAATAGAATAATTTTTTAATCTTATTTATTGTAATATTATGGCGTTTGGCATAACATTGACAGAATGCGTGCTACTCTTAGTGCACAAAACGGTTAGTTCATTGCTATCACGCCTTATATTAAAAGTTCAATTCAATTTATAGTTTTACCTAAGACAGTACAACGTCTGTCGGGTAAGCTAGTTATTATATATATAATTAAATCGAATCGCACCGCTTGGTAACCATATACTAACAAAATCAATAGAATTACTCCCGTTTAAGTACGAACTGAGAAGTTATAGTCTACATTGAAATCCCAAGTGTCTTCAATATGTTCCCAATCCCTTATATTGACACCCGGTAGACGGATTGTTTAATAGCAGTTATTACGTAATTGATTACGTCTTCGATATACCCCTTGGTATTCGGATGTGGTAATTAATTAACGTGTTAAAGGCAGACTTGTAAAAGTTAGCAGTTCTAGTTATTGATTGACGGAATTTAATGATGTTTGTTCCGCTCATTGAAAACCTTTTTTTTATAATAGATTACTAGCAGTTTTGCAGTCTACTAGAGTATTCTTGTTAACCCCTCGTGCTAAGCTAAAATGCTTGTGTTACGAGTGGGTTCACGTCGGTAGTGCAATAGGTAAGGTTCGATGATTCTCAAGATCACAAGTCCGATGCCATAGCCATTGGGCTACGACCGCTCAATACGGCCGTTTCATTAAAAAAAAGTTTGTATTTATAGAATTTAATTATTTTTCGTTTTTTTTTGTTTTTTAAAAGAAAACTCTCGTTTTAAATGAGTGTATGCTGTAACATCCAAGATTCTAAACAACTTTTCGTGGTTCAATTATTCTGCCAGTTGGGGGCCGAAGTCAGAACACTATACACGTATAGTTTATATAGTACTGACAAACAGACTAAATCAATATAAGACTTAAAGTACAGTTTCAAAATTCAATGTCACTGCCAAAATGGAGCGTAAAAAGAGTGAGTCTCAACGATTTCAATCACAATACACATATCAAGTGAATCGCTTCATCGTTCTTCCATTTCAATAGCTTACAATACAAAGGCTACGTTTGAGCTTTTCTCAACCTTCGCCAGACGAAATATCTGAAGGGGCATAGGTATATTTATTTCATTTTTTACTGATACTGTTTGAATGGTATGAGTGATACTGGGTTGTTATGGTGTTGTATATCAATATTTATTCATAAATGAGCAATAATAACCTTATTTAAGTAAAGACCACGATCATTGAGTTAATTTAATTAGGGCACTTTTATACTTTCACATACCTAACAAAAAGAGACAATCTCTAATATTAATTTATTCTGATGCTAGCTTCCCGTGCATGGTTAACCAACGTAGTTCCCCTACCGTAGGAACTACATGATTCAATATAGCCTGTAGCCTTCCTCGATAAATAGGCCATCTAACACTAAAGTATAACTTGGGCTGGTACTAATTTTTTTCTAAATAGAAAATTTCCAATGCCAGAAATTTTTGCTCAACTCGTAGGTCGAGCCCAGGATCTCGCTGGTAACACACGAATATACCTCTTGTAAGTATGACTTTAGTACATTATCATTGTAAAAGCTGTACTTTCTTTCACAATTGTAGTTAAAAACACTCTAGCGATTAAGAGCCTGCATATAAGATCCATGCCTATTTTATAATCGAGGATTATAATAACACTTCACTTTAATGTAATCCACAGCAAAATAGCTTGGTACAAAAGAACATTATTTATTATTTTATTATTGCCATAGAGTCATTTTAAAAACGCGGTATAGTTGCCTCGTCTTTTCTATGAGGCACGATAGCGCTATTAGGGTAGTCTTTAGGACTGCATTAGTACTATAAAAATATTATACATAAGCACAGTTAGGCGGTTTCAACCGTTTTAAATTGCGTCCACAAACTATGCGTTTTGCGGAGCGACGGCGTCAGCGACGCGTTCCAATGTTAAGTCTATACTTATATTTAATTATTTGTTTGTTTACATTGAATGGGCTCTAGATCTACTAAGCTGATTAAAAAAAACTCTCATCATTAGAAAGCTGCCCCATCGAAGAGTAACATAGGCTATATTTAATAATGAAATTCCTACGGGAATGAAAAATACGCAGGTAAAAACGTGCGCGGGAATTTTTTAGTAAAATTGGGCACTATCATTAGTTGGTAGAGGCGAAAGGTGCACGAGCGATGCGCGCTAGTGTAGCGAGGCTGGTGCAACTACAGTGATATAGTGAAATCTCTGGGTAAAGTAGCGAAAACCTATTGTCTAATTACTAAGGTTCTAGCATCGGGCCACTCGTTCGCTCTATTCTTATGGACTCAAGAATATAGGTCATACGCTCGGTGGCCCCACACGAGGGATTAAGAGGAATGATTTGTTTTTCTGTATTTTTGCGTGTGTGATTTAAAATGTGCCGATTTCAAAAATTCTTTCACCATTGGAAAGCTACATTCACGCTTAGTGATGTAGGCTATATTTAATTATGAAGTTCCCACGGGAACGGGTGCTACGCGGGTGAAACCGCGCGCGGGAACCTCGTAACTTATAATTTACCTACGTTGACTTAAGCAAAAACAGTTTTTTTAAAAACACAAAGAAAAAGGTTCAATTTCTAACACTTATCTCAACTCCTAACGTTTTATTTTCCTTTATCTCGAACAATGTAATGTTAGTCTCATGTTTGTATAAATTTAATTTTGTTTTTCGCTTTATTTATTCCATTGTTCCCAACTATCCCAAGTGGGTGTAGGGTTATTGTCAATCTTTATCAGGGATAATGTATAACGTGAAAAGCGAGAGGGTCAAATAACTTCAAAGTATTTTATTTGGTGAAGAAAGTTGTTTCAAGAATTTTCATTTAGAAGTTGCGAGGGTTTTAGTGATAGGTGTTGTTATATATTTATTTGTTTCAATAGAAACTTAATATTGTTCTTTAAGGTACTTTATTAACGAAATGTATGTAATAAAAAACAAACGTTAACGTTTGGAATTAATAATAAAAGGTTTATTATCTACTAGAATTAGTAATTAGACATAAGGCTGGCTTAACCAGGGTCCCCCTGGTGATCTGTAATACAGGTTTTGTAAAAAAGCTAAATGAGACACCAGTCCCTCGCAAATTTGAACTAATTAAGATCTTCATTAAGTTCAATTTGATTGTAACGATTCTGTTTTTAATTTTGTGAGCAGAGAATAAATGATTTATTTATTATTATTATAGCGTAGCGTAGGACGTCCACCTACAAGATGATCACGGATGATCTGGTTAAGGCCGCGGGATCACGGTGGATGCAGGCTGCTTCTAACCGTAACAACTGGAGATCTATGAGGGAGTGGACGTCCTACGGCTGAAATGATGATTATTATTATAAAGCTAATACATGCACACCTATGTAATCATATGTAATATATACATTATATAATACAGAACTACATTTTAAATTACACAAGCATTCCAATTAATTTCATGCCATGTTAACTGAAAGGTGAATTGCGGCTAAAAGGGTTTTATGTATAGAACCCTTCCGCCCTTGCATAGAAAGGGAAGACGAAAACATTTCGTGTAAAGACATGGGGTCTTAAAGAAACTTCGTTAGTGCCAGCCTATTAATAATAATATGTTATTTCTATGGTATTTCCCAATTACATTGGCATTTAGAAATTGTTGTTATTTTAACATAATTTCCTTTCATTGGTTGCACAACGTACAACAAAATTGACTGGACTTGGTATCAATGAAATCCAGCATAAATTTGAAAGATTTTCATTTAATTTGTATATCGGATTGATATAACAATTAACTGTATTTTTTTTGGTTTTGTATTTTTATGTGGCTATCTAAATAAGTAAAATCACTTGTGTACCATCATCTACTCCTATGTTTAAAGCATGCCGTGCCAGCCTGTAATTAAGGCTACACTATAAAATGTAATAATCATGTGTGTACTTTCACGTGTCTTTTTTTGGTGTATAAGCATACGCCATGTTGGTTGGCCTTAAATAAATAAATGAATGAAATGATTTTGTTTTCTAATTGAAATCAATTCGTATGTTTTTTATTGAAATTAAAAAAAGCAACATGAGTAATTTATTCAGTCTATACAGAAATATAGAGAAACAACTAGCGTCATCAATGATCCACCGGCGTAATCAGCCTTATACAAATGTAATTTGAAGCGCACATCGTATATCCCACTTCAATCAGAATGGCACAGAACTTTTGTAAAATGCTAAGTGCTTACCTCTTTAATATGTAGACAGAATAGCATTAGTTAATTACTACATCATCATCAGCCTGTTGTAGTCCACTGCTGAATAGGCCTCCCCCATCGATTTCCAGCGGGAACGATCGCTAGCGGCCTGCATCCACCGACTCCCCGCGAGGTCGTCCTACGCTGCGCTTGCCAGTTCGTGGTCTCCACTCGAGAAACTTTCTGCTCCATCGGCCGTCAGTTCTTTGAGCTATGTCTCCTGCCCATTGCCACTTCAGCTTGCTAATCCGTTGAGCTATGTCAGTATTACTATCCATCTAGTTATTATGCTTAATTGAATATGTAGTTGTTGGAATGAAAAATATTTGTTTAATAATTTGTGAACTTGGTTTTTCACTCTTCTTATTACACGTAGTGCACCTACCACGTTAAATTTTCATAAAAATTATAAAATTATTGATAACCAGCTGCGCCCCGCGGTTTTACCCGCGTCACTTTGCTCCAGTGGGTCAGAGCGTGATTTTTTGTATCCTATATATATGTTAATCGAGCATATTAACTATCCCCGTGCAAAGTTTCAGACAATTCCAATCAGTAGTTTTTGCGTGAAAGAGTAAAAAACATCCATCCATCCATACTTACAAACTTTCGCGTTTATAATATTAGTAAAATTGACTTTTAGTCTGCCTCTATTAATGATTGTGCTAGAAATATCAAATAATAACAACAACGTAATCCACTCCATGCTCATATATAAAGCTGAAGAGTTTGTTTGTTTGCGTGAACGCTCAAATCTTAGGAACTGTTGGTCGGATTTAAAAGATTATCTTATTGTTAGATAGCCCATTTATCGAGAAAGGCTGAAGTGTATATTCTTTTTTTATGAAGTTCGCACGGGAATGGGAGCTACGCATGTAAAACCGTTACTACTTGTATACTACACGAACAGTTGTCTTGAATGGAAAAAATGCTACATACAAAGTTTTATTCTTTTAAGTAACGTTATCTTAATGATAGGATTCAAAACGGCATGGCAGTCAAACTCACAACAGAAGTAAAACCAATCGCGACCCCTAGTGTAAGGCAACTGAATTCAAGACATTATTTTCATACTTAAATAATAGAAAAATGTTTTCATAACAGCATAAACAGCGGGAGCAGAAGAATGGGCCCCATTTCGCATTGTCAGACCACATTGAATATTGCGTTTCGTCTCAATATTATTGTACACTGAGTTATATTAAACTCTTTTGTTGGCATCTCACAATGGCCTGCGGTGTAAACAAGAAGTAGTTTCAATTTTCATTAATATTACATTCTTGTAAAACATTTTTTATGCATCGTTTTCTTTGACTTGAGATTTTAAAATGTATCTAATATTTTCTTACAAAATAATGAGCCTTTTATAAAATTACTCCGTTGTCTTTTAAGTTTCTATAAAGAAAATTCTTTGAAAAGCTTCTTATTTCAAAAATATTAACGTTTTTAATTACAAAAAGCTGGTATTTGTGTAATCAAAAAATTTCAGGGTTTATTATTAATTATAAATATTAAAAACACTTTAAAATACAAATACTAAGTGGAAAATGTATGTAGTAAAAAAAACAGCTTTTTATTCGGACGGACATGTGAGTTAGCCACGAGGCTTTTGCTACTTCACCGGGAAAAAAGGTAAGCAGAGCCCCCGCCTTACATGATTGCTGCATATATGGTAGTGGTACAGTGTTATGAATACACACGTCTTGTTTATTTTGTGCGTTTAGAAACAACTAGCGGCCCGCCCCGGCTTAGCACGGGTGGACTTTCATAGTCTATGTTACTCAGGGATAATGTAGCATTCTAATGCAGAAAGAATTATCAAAATCTGTTCAGTAGCTTTGATTTTATTCGAAACATACATACAAAAATACAAACTATTCCTCTTTATAATATTAGTATAGATAACTTTTCTATATGAACCTTTGTAACTTTACACTCTCACAGAAACGCAACATTAATCATCATGTTATTTGACTTAATGGTATTATGTAAAGTGGTCACATTTCCTCAGTCGACCTACTAACGCTATATTCTCTCAAATTTCCCCAAACTACCTTGACCGCTGAACCACGACTATAATCTATCTAATAGCTAGATGTGCTTCGTACGCCCGAGTATTCGCTTTCCAAACAACCAAGTACGCTTAGTGGAGTAATGAGAAAATTCTGTCGTGCGGAGTGGCGACGTTCGCTTTATTAAACCGCGCCCAGTCAAGTCAACAGTAGAATATGTTGTGAATGCACGAATGTAGGAATATGGGTAGGTGTCATGAATTTAGCTATTTTAGATTTAGGTTTTTGGACGGTGGAGCAGCTTGGTACGGTCGTTGTGACGGTTTAGCGCCGTTAGGAAGGATTATGTTCTTTAATTTTTCCCGCGCCGGCGAAAGTGTATGTGAGACTTGCTCTCTCCATAGCGGTGAAAATAACTTAAGGAGCTGTTGCATGATACAGAAGCAAGCATGTATTCAAACATCTATGTGCATA
Organism: Nycteola revayana; assembly: GCA_947037095.2. NCBI lineage: Eukaryota > Metazoa > Arthropoda > Insecta > Lepidoptera > Nolidae > Nycteola > Nycteola revayana. Next base: position 14,728,225 of record OX344840.2, read on the forward strand.
TTTTATATATTTTAAACCGTTTGCACAAAAACATGTTCATAGGCGGTCTTATTGCCAAAGGCATAATCTACCAGTCGACTTTCGGGTGATGCAGTTATTTTCATGTTACAATCAATAAGAAGGCTACATTATTTGTCAACTAGAATACAAATAGAATGTAAAATTACGTCCGTAACGTCTTTTTAAACTCTGCAATTGGAAATCGGAGCGTAATTGGTCCCTATTGTCGAACCCGAGAAACTGCTTTTTATACAGCTGTTTGGTCTTTTAATACTGCTTTTTTTATTATTAACAATCGAAAGTAATATTAAAAAGTAAAAAAAAATTGGCATAATAAGATGAACTAATCCTTTGATTTCTGTCTAAGCGACGGTTTCACCCGGATGCTTCAGTTAAAGAACATTAACTCTTTATATACACCTGAACTTTTACCATGTGTAGTCTTGCTCATTAATGAAACATTAAGAAATCGATTTAGCAGTTTAGTTTTTTTAAACACGTGTAAAAATATTGTATTAATATTATTCCTGCCAAACTGTTACGAAGTGTTTTATGCGTTTAGACAGACAAACAACCAATGAGCGCTGTAATGTGTTTACTATTTAATACCAATACGTAATAACTACACTAAATATTTTAAAAAATATTCATACACATTGAATCGAGGCAAGAACTTGAGATCCTTGCAAAAGAAAAATTATCTTGCACATTTATACTGTAGCAATTACTTTAATAGAACAAAGTTGAATAAAACAAGATGCTGGTTTTGCTTTGACTTGAATTATTTTGACGTCACATTTCCTTTCGTAAAGATTGTTAAAAATTTAATAGGTACTTAACCCAACCTAACATTCATATAATCTCATCATAATTCAGTCCATCTGCCTATTAGGAAAAAACTTTACGAAAATCTTCTCGGTGTTTTTTTTAACTATTGAGACTAACAGCCGTTATACCTATAATTCGCAGGGATTCGATGGCTAAAATCCAAACAGATCAACTTAACAATGACGAAAAGCAATTTGACATAGAAAACAAGATGTACCTATTACTTGAATCAGACGCAAGAGCTTGAGATCCTTGTATGCACTAAGACTATCTTGCATACTTACATTTTACCAATCATTTCTATATAACAAAGTTGAATTAAGCAAAATGCTGGTTTTACTGCTTGTTAAAATTAAAAGTGACCTAAATTAATCTAACATTATTTATAAGTCCATATGTCTATTGAAATTTTTCTCGGTATTTTTGGGATAACTACGTTAATGTAGACATATAGACATACAGCCGTAATACAATATGCAAGGATTATATGGTTATCAGACAAATATAATGACGAAAACAGATGTGACATAGACTACATTTCCTATTCCTTGAATCAGGTGCAAGAACTTAAGATCCTTGTATACACTAAGATAATCTTGCATACTTACATTTGAACAATCTCTTCCATATAACAAAGTTAAATAAAGCAAGATACTGGTTTAACTGTCTTTGTGTTTATTTTAACGTCACGTTTCCTTTCGAAAAGATTGTTAAGAGTCAGCTGAGATTAGATTTGCGATGCATTTTTGTGTCAGAATGTATTCTTGTTACGTAAGACACTTTTCTTGGGTTATTCATATTTTTGCTTCAGCATTGTACTTAATCTTCTGTAGACGTGGCTGTTATGATGTAATATAAGAATGAAATGTATGTTTTAATACATGAAGACTGCACTCTATTTTGAAAATTTATAGAACGGCGCATAAGAAGATTTGGCACAGTTAGAGTTCATGTTATGGGTTTAATGATATTATGTACTATCTCTATATCCATACTATTATATAAAGCTAAAAAGTATTTTTGTTTGCTTAAACGCCCTAATATTAGCAACAACTGCTACGATTTGATAAATCTTTCAGGGTTAGATAGCCCTTTTATCGAGGAAGGCTTTAAGGCTATATTTAATTACAAAGTTCATACGAGAATAAGTTATTCAGCAAAATCTAGTCTTTTATATATATTAAACGGATAATAATACCCTAATGGCAATGAATAGGAATTTGTGTATTATACCTAATTTCGACAGTGACGTTACATGCCAATGTTACGGAGCGACCTTATTTATCTATAGTAATATTTTTAACAGGAAATGTTTGTATTTTTGTTTCAAATAAACTCAAAAACTCCTGGATAGATTTCGATAATTCACCTTTAGAATGCTATATTATCCCTGAGTAACATAGGCTTTATTTTTTTTACTATAACTAGGAATCCTTACTAAAACTTCAACTTTTATGTAAGCCAAGGTATAAAAAATGCTATAAATTGTCTTTCATCGCATGCGCTGCGGAATCTATTAATGCTAATAGAACAAAAAATGTTCTTCAATATTAAAGAACATATCAATATCTATAGATAAAATACTTCATAGTACCTTTTGTCTAACTAAAGAAGTTATGGAACAATAACTATTTCTTTGAAAGAAATGTTAACAAAAAAAGACCATGGCTAAAAGACTATTCACGCTTTTTATGATTTCTTATCAAAATAAATTAATGCTTATTTCTGACTGATTCAGTACATAGGTACTGAAAAAAATATTAATCCAAAATCAAAAATATTACTTCTTTGAAATACGATACTTGAAATCTGCCACATTTCTTGAAAAAATTGTAAGGATAGCTTTGATCTTGGCATTATAGTCACTCAATATTTGAGTCTCGAGAAAACAACGCTTGAGTCGTAAGACTGCATTACTTAAATGAAATCCTTTCTTATATATTATTAAGACCAACATTTTCTTTTTGTTTTGATTCTTTATTCAAATTAGTTATGGGCCGCTGAAAGGTAGTATACATTTATATGTTATTTTGTATTTATATTAAATGCACGCTTTTAAATAAGAAAAGGTTTTTAGAGGTTTTATTTCTTGTCATAATTTAATTAATATGAAAATAATTAAATACGAGTTTGTCTCGCTGTGTCTTTGACTTTATTCAGTCCTTAAATTATTTATAGGAAATAAAAGGGACATCATTAACAATTATTAAAAACGAATAAATCAAAAAATTCAGTTTGCTTAAAAATCAGTTACATCCAATGTCTCCAATATCAATAAAATCAATGATTCTCTAACATAGCTATTGAGTTAGCTTCGTTGTCAAATCAAATTCAGTTTTGAAAGAACAATTAAGAAAAAAAATCAGTTCACTCAAAAATACGTTTATTAATTCCAATATTGGTTTCCAATATGATAATCATGGGAAGACAAAAGATGGTCTTTTCTTAGTCGGAAACCACTCGGCATATACGGGTGTTCAACTGCAATTGGTTGAAATGCGTTGCTTGTGACGACAAATGTCAGCAGTTTATCTCTGTTTTTCAGATTCTCGTAAATCAACCAATTTCAGAGGATTTCACGGCAGTTTGGTTTTAGCTGTTTTTATGCTTTGAACGACGACTGCAACATTTATTTTATCTGTGGTGGTTATCATCTTTAACAACAATGGGACTATGGGTGGTATTGTACGTATATAACCTCTTTTTAATATCAATTTACTCTTACTCAAAACACGGTACACACTTAATAAAATTATTTATATTTTAAAATTCATTTATAAATCGTCCCGCGAGCTTCCGAGCCGAGGTCTAAGAGCCACAAAGTGCGCTCTTGCGCAGGTTACTTAGTTTGTACTTTTTAATCTGGAGCTCTGGTCACTGCTATGCCTCCTGGCTAAATCAAGTTCAAGCAAGAGATTTTATTCGTATGTATGAATTTAAAGACAAAATTTGCAAATGAAAGAGTTCGATGCATTATTAATGAAATTATTTATGTGGTCTATTTATTTCTTCGATGTATGCCTTCTTTTATCTATATAAAAATATAGATTGAAGTGCATTAGCACATAACATCGTTATTATTATGTTCTGGCGTAAAACATGTTACAGTAAACACCTCATATCATGAGTCACCTCACTTCAGCAAAGATGTGGAAAAGAATATTACGCTTATGTGGACTGAAAATTTAATGTAGAATCTTGAAGATTCTATTCGTACCTATTTACGAATGTAAAGGTAAAATATGAAATAGAATGGTGTTTTAGATTATGCAGACGTTGATGTTGGGAGTGTTTTGTTATTATCGAAAGCATTAGCTCTGTTAATATTTTAAATTTCAAATACTCATTTGAAATTTGTGGTTCAATCACTTGATTGAACCTTAGTCTGTAGTACTATTAATTCAATTAATTGTATACTGAATTAATTGTTCGAGTTGAACTAGCCTTCAAGTCCATACTTATTATAAAATAGGCTCCAAATAAGCAAAGCTTAAATAAGAAAGTGTTCTATCATTATTTCTAACTCAAGCCGATGTTTTTATCAAAACATTTATTTAGGGTCACTGCTCTTCAAAACAGTTATTTTCATTGATCAATTATATAAATTAATTGTTTGTAAAAGATATATTGTGAGTCCAAAATGTATAATTTAGTTTTTCACAAAATGTTTTTTAGAACGGAATTTCATACATACGCTAGTTTATATATTATTATTTCCCAACTCCTATATCTAATTACTTAACTTCAATTATCAAATGATTTAAAAAGTGCACGTCCACTTAAATATGTCAAAACACTCCAGAATAAAACATAACTTAACTTTTAACTAACAAGGAAAAACGCACAAAGAAAAGGTACTTATTTAATTTAAGTTCGGAGAACTTGTAATAGCTTTTACGTAAGAAAGTTCGCCTGAAAGCATTGCCGAAATAAAAAAGTTCTATTTAGATTACTGGCCTGATATCTAAGAAATAATTTGATGACTTATATATACCAATAAATGTCAATATAAGTAAACAACTCTTAAGAGATGCAAGATATCATGATATTGTCTTAGTAATTTTACGGCTTGTAAATACAACTCCCACACTAGTGTAAGGCCCTTGACAATCTCTCTGAATCTGATTCTGTGGTTCATACAAATATTTGTAGCGGATGGAAATAAAATCAAAATTGTTCCTGATTTTATTTCCATCCGCGCTTCAGAAGCTAAAAGGTTGCAGACAATATGCGAACTCATTCTGGGCTATTACGGTTGCGATAATCAAAATTTAATGCGTCTGTTTGACAATTTGGTTAAACCATTTAGACACGAGTGGAATGAGATCGAAACCGACAGCTTTCGACAAACTATCAAATTGCTTGATGCACTAAATCAATCCTTTGGCCCAATCTGGGGTATAAATTTGACACTTCGTTAGTTACAATTTAACCCACAAATGATAAACCATTGAAGTAGACAGTCCAATATTATGAACAAGCTATACAGAACAGTGCATCTTTTTATGTTTCCAAATCCATTAAATTGCGAGGATACCTCCCATAATACTTACCTACGACGAGAGGAATAAGCCATTAAAACCCCTGTTGTTTACGACCAACCCAATGTTTGGGACACCGAGTACTGCATCAGCATCATATCCGTTACACCCTGGCGATGCCCCTTCGTTTTTGGATTGAATTTTTGGCTTGGGTCGTTTAGCGCAGTTCAGGAACGCGTGGATAATACATGCATCAATAGGAACAAAACATCTTTTTTTTTCTAATTTAATTTTAAAGCTTTATCAACCTATTAACCAGCAAGATGAGCCCGGCTAATGCTGTTTATCTGCTGCACTAAAACCAGCTGTCTTATGTTTGGACTCCTCCGCCCCTTTACACCAAGCGAATAGGGGTCATTCGCTCTTTTATGATTATTAACATTCCTCTATTTCTCACAAAAGCACTGTTTAGCTATTAGTACTCAATCAGGTACAAGACTAAAGGAATTCAGATAAAATTTGGTACCAAGGTGCTAGATTAAAATGAAGGTTATAAACTTTATGACTTTCAGGAGCTGTTCGTTATTCCTAAACGAGTAAAACCCTAGGTCCCAGCAAATATTTGGCTCTCAAATTAATTTAAGTTGTCTAATCATTTAATTTGTATTTTTTATGATTAAAGTTTTAACTGCTTATCTGCTATTCACACTTTATATTCTCTGTTCTCGCCGTGATAGTGTCATATTTATATAGTAACCACTTATCAGGAAATTCTTTTGGACGGTCGCCAAGTTTTTCAACATGTAAACTAGAAAATTTATAATACTTACCAACTTACATTTATTCTGAAGAGTGCCTTATATCTGCAGTTTCTATTAACATGCATTGGATTACCAAATTTAGTAGGCCCTTCTGGGAGTTTGTTTTAAAGAAATATAATTTTGAAAATTCTTCAAGGAATTATGTTAGCAGATTTTGATTTTCTTATTTTAAGTAAAATGATTTACTAAATGCTGTGTTCGTCATTGTCAATTTTTCTTTGCTGTTGTCAGAACGGATATGTGACATTACGCTCAAACCACTTCTTTTATTAACTCTTAATTTAGATCGATTGTTATAAATTGTATACTCATGCGATATAACAGTGTTTTAAGTACTTAGTAAATATTTCACATATTATAGACAAACTTCAACTCCCCGTTTGCATTCAATGCTGAAAATGGACCTCCTCTAGACCTTAACTTTCCAGAGTCGTGGACGGATATTTTCATAATCACTACGCTTAGCAGGCGGATTGGTAATCGCATTACTATGTTAAGTTACTTTACGAGTACGGCCGTAGTCGCCTTTTAAGACACCCATAGTAACGATAGAGTGGTCTATTGTAAGCCGAAAACCACATAGCATATTGTAGAAAAATGGACATATTATTTAAGAATTCCGTATAATCGACACACGAAACCTTAAAAATCTGCAGTCTCGGTCTCTATGGTCATGTTTTCAAATAACTTCGACTGGAATACTCTGCAGATGCGATGCGCAATTTAAAAATGGGGTTGTTATAATATTGACATATATTTCTGTTTAATTTAAATGGAGATTTTTATGCAGTATTATTTTATTGGATACCGTTAAGTAAAAATAAAAACTCGCGTTTTATTTTGATTCAAACAATCATAAGACAATAGGTGATGTGAATACCGTAGAACGCGACGCCGTTTTTTCAATATTCTTGTTTTCCCATGCAGCAATTTCTGCTAGTGTCACGACACTGGCAGTAATTGATGAAGATTGAGGCAGATTGCCATATAAAAAAAACGGCGCCGTATTCATGATTAAGGCGACGTGATTATTTTACGTATTATATTATTCCTTACTAGATTTCCGCGCGCGGTTTCACGCGCGTAACTCCCGTTCCCGTGGGAACTACAGAATTAAATATAGCCTATGTCACTGAGGGTGAAAGTATTTTTGAAATCGGGTTTGTAGTTTTTGAGTTTATTCATCACAAACATACATACAAAAATACAAATATTTCCTCTTTATGATATTAGTATAGATATAGATTATGTATTTAAGTCTGTATAAATATTTATTTCTATTTATTTACTACCTTGTGCCCTCGAATTTATCCGCGTGGAAGAGTTATTTGGGCTAACCCTAATTTTAAACATTCTTCATTGGTGCTCAGCTTCCGACTTTGTGATGACATGTAGCCTACAGGTCTACCTCGATATATAGACTATCTAACACTGACTTTTTTTTTATCGGACCAGTAATTCCTGAGAATAGCGAGATTTATAATTTTAGTATAGATAACTCCCACTGCTGAAAATACGGCTGATCGAGCCATCATAAATATCAATACCACAGTCGTTACGCTTGGCAGTTAGGGTGACGACCGCAGTATCTTGTTCTTAAACATAAGTAACGACCCTTTCCAACTTCATATGAACATACACGATGAATACAACCGTCACCGTTGGTTCTAGGTAAAATTCAAACTGATAGACTTGGCCTGAATGGCATTTCACAATGCAGTAAACAAAATTAAATCTTCTTAACATGAATTAAGGTTCAAACTTCTGCGGCGGAGTACATCTGGAGCAGTTCGGAGCCATACAATTTTCGATCGAAAAGAATCGACGCTCAATTCACAAGCACATGCTTGCACTTGCACATTTGCACATATATGATTAAATATTGAATAATTAAATGTTTGAGTAGATACTACTAGAAGTCCTTTGTCGATAGTAAAGCACATCCTTAAAAGCTCTGGGAATAAAGAACTTTACTTACATGTTAATACGCTGCGGTCATCTCCGGAACATACTTGAATGGTATTGGTATACAGCATATAATGAAATAATGTATCTGGCGCAGTAGCTGTGGTTTGACTTAGAACTTACTGTGGTACTTGTGATACTGGACTAATAAAAAGCTTGCGATTACAATCAAAGAAAGTTTAAGTAAATACTAACCCAGGAAACGTCCAGACTCTTTAAATAAGTTTTTCAATTACAATTAATAGTCATCACTATCATTCAATCACACAAAAAAGTATTTAAAAAAATCACACCTTAAAGCTCAGGCTCCTTTCCGTAGCGGCGGTAATCTAACAGGGGATGTAATTTAACTCAGTTGTTTCTGAAACTATTTTTTATCTCGTATCACAGTATTTTTTTAGTATTGTTACCTTGATGCATACAGTAAACATGGAAAAATACCAAAAAAATTGGAAAATGCGGATTGTTTTAACGATTAGTAATAATAGGCAGGTAGGTAAACGCTCATATGACTACCTCTTTTTCGATTGTATCCTATTTTGAATTAAAAAACACAGTAATTACTATGAAAAGGGCTTTATTATCTAATTATTAAGAATTATAAATAAAAAACATAAATTAAGAAACAAATCTATGTAGGAGTATGGAAAGTAACAAAACATGTTTTAGGGTGCAAATAGATTTTACATTTTTGACCAGTGTAGTTTGTATTTTATTTGCAAAGCGAACATCGAAGCAGAAAGTCATTGTACTCTACTAGATGATCAACTCTATGGTAGCGTGCAGTTTCCCTGTAAGTTTTAGGAGTGGGACAAGGACCGCGTTTATTATTTTTTTTATATGTTTTTAAGATACATCTGGAGATATTTATCCGAAATGGGAGATGATCGTACTCTACTCCATTATTTTTGTAAAAATGCCACGGATTGTGAGTCGCCATGTCCAAGCAGTGACGAAAACAATTTTTTGCCGCGGATAGATGTACGATAAAGAGCAATGTGAGTGACGTCACGAATGTCAACCGCGACCTACATGTTGGTTTAGACAGTGATTTACAAAAAATCAAATAAATAGATTAACAAAGTGTTTATTGACAAAAAGTTTAAGTAGAAATATCTAGTGAATATATACATTAAAATACACAGTTTAGTGAACATTATTTAGCGTTATATTAGAAAACAATAAAATAGTGATTAAACAAGTACGAAACTACCCTATAATATATATCTATTATATAAAAATTCATGAAGTGCATAAATAAGTGTTCTCTTTCTTTGGTGAATAAGGGACTAAGGCAATAAATTTCATTTACTACACCTTGAGGTACTCCATAGGTTTTAAGAACATTCCCTTATATACTAGAAATAACTAAGTCAACTGTGACAACAGCGCCATCTATTGTTGAGTGGCTGAACTAAAAATATAAACAATGCTTAAATCTTGTGGAGCCTGTGGCAAATTTATCTCAATATCAGCTCCTGACAGTGTGCGATGTGGAATATGTTCGACGCCGCATCATCGTGGTTGTGTGGCCATACCTGTCACAGCCATCGTTGGTGCTTCCTGGATGTGTCCCGAGTGTAAGGTAAAGATTCCTAGAACTGACAATTCTGCTACCCCTGTAAAGGGAGTGAGTGATGCCTTCATCACCCAGGGAACATAATACTAGTCCACTGTCTCTGTTAGATGATACAGCCCACGATGAGACCATAGACATCAAGTTAGACCTAGCGCTTGAAATAAGGTCATTTAGAGTGGAACTCAAATCAATGAGAGACGAACAAGCCAAGTTGAGAAATGCAATATGTGGATGCACGGAAGAAGTAAAAAGATTTCAGGCAACGGTGGTGGCATTTGACAGTCGGATCACTGAGATGGAGCAAAGGATGTCAAAGTTGGAACAGGACACTGCAAGCCGTTCATCTCCTGAGTCCAACCTATCTGTCACTGTTGATGAGTTGCGAATGCAACTAAACGATCGGCGCGCCGCGCGCGTGCGCCGCACGCTGTCGTCCGCCGCACGCTGTCGTCCGCCGACCTGCAGCTGTCGGGCGCGCCGGCGCGAGTGTACCTCAACGAGCGCCTCACCAAGACCAACCGACGCCTGTTCTTCCTGACCCGGGAGGCCGCCCGCCTTCATGGGTGGAAGTACGTTTGGACGAGACGTGGTGCGATCCTGACGTGCAAAGGTGAAGGTGTTAGGGCCGATCGAGTGCGCTGCGAGGAAGACGTTACATCTATTTTTGGGGTGTGATTGTTTCGTGCGACCCCATATTTAATCATGATCACCATTACTTGGATTGCAATTGTTTGTGCATAGTTGTCCACGACAAGCCATCTCACAAAAACAAAGGTTTTAACTACTTGATTATTCGCAGTACAATGATATTTGCTACCTACACAAATACACATTTAAAATTTACCAATAACACTGTACACTTCTCTAAATACATTGTTCAATTTACACAGCAAGATTATTTCAATTTAAATGTCAACAAATTTTACTTAATGTTTAATTCTATACTATTTAATTATGTTAAATATGAAGCCTACTTAAAATCAACTAATCCAATAATTCACCTTTATACATATACAATTTTATGATTACAATTATTGTTTTCTATTTAATATTTATAATTCCAATGATTTCAAATTTATTATTATAAAATATGATGCCTACTCAAAATCAACTAATCCACTAATTCACCTTTATATACAATTTTATTATTCCAATAATTGTTTTCTATTTAATATTTATAATTCCAATGATTTCAAATTTATTATTATAAAATATGATGCCTACTTAAAATCAACTAATCCACTAATTCACCTTTATATACAATTTTATTATTCCAATTATTATTTTCTATTTAATATTTATAATTCCAATGATTTCAAATTTATTATTATGTTGCTAGTAAAATTTCACCAAATAAAATATATTTCTAAAACAGCACACCCTACTGAACTTATGCTAATGAAACTTGCTATCTACACATTCTTACATGTATCCGTGACTTACATAAACCCCTTAAAAAATGATTAGATGTAAGTCCCTTAAGGTTGGTCTATTCAATGCGGGATCATTGGGCTCTAGGCAGGATGAGTTTATTGTAGCTATGAAAGAGGTGAGTGTAGACATCATGGCAATAAACGAGACTTGGCTTAGACCTGGGCAGGACTCGATAGCCCCAGCAGTACCGGGTTTTAGGCTAAAACATGTCCCCAGAAGTTCTAGTGTGCGGGGAGGAAGAGGAGGCGGTGTTGGTTTCTACATACGGCGTGATCTACGAACAAGTATATTACAACACCCCTATGCTCCTGACGGAGTAGAGCAAATGTGGCTGAAACTGACAGCAAATTCACAGGCCATCATCATTGGCACAGCTTATAGACCCCCATGGTTGGATATTAATATATTTCTGGATGCTGTCACTGAGTCCTTGTCCACATTTTCAAACTCGGACAAAATCATAATTCTTGGAGATTTTAATATTAACATGCTGGATGTGAACAGTAGCAAAGCAAAATTACTGAACTGTTTCCTTCAATGCTCAAATCTGAAGCAGGCAGTAGAGTCTCCTACTCATTTCACCGACCATAGTGAGACACTGATTGACATTGCATGTACGGATGCCAAGGTCTCTAAGGTGCACATTCTGCATAAACAGGAACTGGGGCAGCATGCTATGATAAGTATGGAGCTCAGTCTTAAAATAGAGAAACCCATTCCCCACTATGTTACACTGAGACCTATGAAAGATATCTTACTTGATCAACTTAACCAGGACCTGGATAGGATTCAGTGGGATGGAATCCTTAATATGGACAGTGTATGTGATATGGTGGAATGTTTTAATGGATGCATCATCAGTTTGTATGACTTGCATGCTCCACTGAAAAGAATTCTTGTTAAGGAGCGGACATATCCTTGGATCACACAGACAGTCCAGGATATGATGGCTTTACGGGATGATTACCAAAGAAGATATAAGTCATGTAAGTCAGGCAGCAGCAAACAGTGTTACAAAAAACTAAAAAAAATTGTTATTGAGGCAATTGAGGTAGAAAAGCAAGCATCCTCCTAAATCCTAAAAAGCTATGGAAAAACTTAAAGGCATCTATCCTGGCTAAGGCAGATAACTACACTCTTCCTTTTGAGTGCAGAGACCCGGACCTTTTAAACCGGCACTTCTTATGTGTGCCTGGTGAGGATGTAGCTGCCATAAGCGACCATACATATTTTGAGTTCCATAGGTATAATGAAGAGTTCACATTCAGTCTCGAAAAAGTAAATGAAACTACTATTTTGGGACATATTCAAAGTCTCAAATCTAACGCCATGGGTGCTGACAATATATCGCTGGAAATGCTTAAGCTAACTCTACCTCAAACATTGCCAGTCATTACTGCTATAATAAATAAGTCTTTATCTACATCAACTTATCCTGACCAATGGAAGACAGCAATAGTTAGACCAATCCCAAAAGTACCAGATGCTTCCTGTGCCCAAGATCTCAGACCTATTAGCATCCTACCATGTTTATCAAAAATAATGGAAAAGGTAGTTTGTAGCCAGTTGAGAAAATACCTTGAGAGAAATGGGATATTGCCTGATGTTCAATCTGGTTTTCGGAAGGGTCACAGCACCACTACTGCTCTGCTTGAAGTTGTGGATGATGTTCTACGCAGTAGAGATGCTGGTATGTGTACAATTCTTGCTCTTCTGGATTTTTCTCGTGCCTTCGACTCTATAAGTGTCTCTCTTCTTTTGTCTAAGCTTACATATTACGGTTGTGACAGTGCGTCAGTGCGTTGGTTTCACAGTTATCTCACGGGCAGGTCTCAATTTGTACAGCTGGATTGTGATGCGGATGGTGGTAGAAGGGCATCTACAGTGAGTCCAGTGACCAGGGGCGTTCCTCAAGGATCAATTCTTGGACTTCTTCTTTTTATTTTGTACAGCTCTGATATCACCAAGCGCATTGTCAACTGTAGATATCACTTGTATGCTGACGATGTTCAATTGTATCTTCCATTTAAACCAGGACACAGTATGGAGGCTGTAAATAAAATAAATTATGACCTGAATGGTGTATCAGACTGGGCTAATAGAAATTGTCTTGTTCTCAACCCAAATAAGTCCAAATTCCTTTTGATGGGTTCAAAGAAGTCCTTGTTAAACGTCGGATCTCTGGCCGGTTTTATACAGATAGAGGGCAGTCCCGTGGAACAAGTAGCAGAGGCCCGTAATTTGGGAGTCATATTTGATGGACAGCTTACATTTGAAGCCCATATCATGGAGTCGGTTAGAAACTGCTTCTATCGCTTGAAAATGTTATACAGAATTCGCCCCTACCTTAGTGAGGATATACGAATCATGCTGTGCGAGTCATTAATACTATCCAAACTCAATTATGCAGACTCTGTATATGGCGCTTGTTTACTAGCCAGAACAGAAAAGCTCATTCAAAGAGTTCAAAATGCCTGTGCCCGCTTTTGTTTTAACATCCCGCCAAGGACTCACATAACTCCATACCTCAACAATGGGAATCTCATGAAAATGACAGCAAGGAGGAAGCTGCACTTTGCTACCATGTTGTTTGGTATAATATTATCCCAAAAACCTACATATCTGCATCGGAAGTTGAATTGGGCTCGATATTATAACGAGCATAATACCAGAGCCTCAGCTTACCTCATGGTTACGCCTCGACATCGTACATCTGCATTCCGGGGATGTTTCACGTTTGCCGCAAGCCATATTTGGAACGTTTTATTGCCACCTCCTTTGAGAAACCTAAAATCAACCAAAACATTCCAGGATAAGTTGAAATTATACCTACTTTCTCAACAAAAACCTGCATAGATAGTCAAACTTACCTGAAATTATGTCTCTATGGACTAGGAAGGTGGCAGTGTGCTTTTAATTATTTTAGACTGGCGGCGAAGGATGAGACACTTTGTATAGCAGTAACTTTAGAACTGTAGATAAATTCACCACAAAATGTACACTACGGGATGTTTACACAAATATACACTCCAATTCAGAAAAACACACATTACACTCACAACTACTTATTATTATAACACATCAAAATCATTTTAAACAAGTATTCTTAATTATTAATTCCATACAACTAAAAAGTTAGTGCATTGCGTGACATAGTTTGTCGTGACATCTTGAATTTTTGAATTCCCGCCGTGCGTAGGGACGCTTCTTCGAGTAGCCGGAGTGCACAGACTAAAATTCTTTTTTTTACCCATTTAGAATGGAACGTTAGGATGCGTCCGGCTTCCGGCCGAAATCTAATTTCGCTTAATCTTAGTTAATTATATTAATTCATAAACTTATTCAATTACCCTAATTTTATCATTATTTCAATTCTTATTTTATGTTTTTTGTATTGATTGTAACTAATTCGCTGTTATCTTTCTGATTGTTGTTATTAGTTATTTGGTTTTCTATTTTATTTAATTTTTGGTTTATTTTTTAGTTATTTGGTTATCAAAATTAGAATGAAATATTGAATCAATAATAATTAGGTAAATATAATTTTTGCATGAATTACTGACAACTTTTTTATCTATATTTTTTATTTGACGTTTGGCATGCGTGGCGTCAAAACTGGGGCTGGCTAGAATACCAGCGCTGCGCAATGATCTTTTAGATTTTTGTTGTAGCTTAATGCTGAAGCCAGTTCCCATTTATGGTGCATATAACTGTAATAGTGTTAATCAATTTTTATGTTTTATTTCCTTGTATGTGCCGTAAATAAAATTATTTTCTTTCTTTCTTTTCTTTCAATGTTTTGGTCGGACCTATCGACTCACTCCATGTTAACATTGTAGCTTCTTATAATTGCAGGCTGATCGATGCATACGATTTTTTTCTGCTGCTGTGAGAACCGTTAAGCTTTAGCTTTATGTAAGGGTTCAATTTTTTCTGAATTAGATGCTACTGAAACAACACTATTATCATTCCACTAGCAAACCAAAATATGCTCTGGTTCGCTAGACTTGTAGTTTAATGTGCCTCTTTCTGTCTTCTTGAATTCTTTATTGGACGGCAAAGGACACATTTTTGTACGGTCCTCACGAATTGTTCCAGTGGCTTTGAGGCCCCTGTTACTCAATCCGTGGAAGAGTGGAATAGAAGAGAATAAATTATCAAAGAATAAGTGTCAAGGTACACCTGGGTGAATGAATTGTAAATGATCAGCAAAACGCTAAATCACACCAGCTCCCATACCTAACTGCCTATAAGCCGGCAGAATAATCACTGCATGGCCTTGGTACGGATCAAACCATAGTACGTATTCCAAAAAAAAAAAAAAAAAAATTAATTGTCCCAGTACATGTATCTTCGGGGAACTACGATATATCTACTGTAAAGAAGTATCGCAAGGAAACACTTCATTTTACTCGTTGTCACATTGCCCAATTTGTTCATTTAAATTGCGTAAATATTTGTTTATTTGACCAATAAATCGATAACACAGTCATCAAACATACATTCAAATTAAAACATGGGCGTTTGAAGGTGTCATGGCCCATGGTTTTCTTGCCATTGTAGTTAGTCCTGAGGCTTATGTATAATGTTGATTGTGTGGATCTACAAAAGGAACGGCTGAAGTGTTGCTAATAACTGGAGCTGAATTAGATATAGATGGCTCAAGTCGACGACCTTCCACAATTATGGGTTCTTGAGTGATTCGGCTCCTTTTTGCTAAAGTCACTGTCGGAACACATGTATTCTACCTCAGCAGGAGCTCTTAGCTGAGAATCTAGATTAAAACAAAATAAAATAGAACAACTGACATGAGAAAATAGCGTTAATATTTATATGAGATCTTTATCAAACCTGGAAGATTTTTCAGAGTTACAAACTCCTCATCACCGGAATCTTCATCTGTTATATCAGCATTCGCATTATCTGGTGGTAAAATGGTTATATTTCTTGGAAGTGGGGCATTATCATCTAATTGTTCCAATTCGTTAATGATTTGATTGAGCGACAATGGTTTATTGGTATTCCTGGGCCTGAAAGTCAAAAATACATCCCCAAATTACTACCGATCGTTAAAACAATCATCAAATATATCATTTGTTTTTTTTATAAAAAATATGACAACATACTATTTTATTTCACAGTTTTGTTAACACAGGTTATAAATTTATAAAAAACGTGCATTAAATACATTTCAATCACAAGCTAATTTGTAAACACTAACCGTTTTGAAGACATAGTGAAAGTTAATTACGCGAATGTGAATTAAAATACAAAAGCACTTCAAAATTATGATCATATGATAATTCAAATTCAAATATTTTATTTCAGAATTCAATCCATATATTGTTAGTATTAGTACAACTTAGCCTTATATTAGTATTAAATTAAATTTACAATAATAAAAAACTAGTGTGCTATTGAACTGTTCATTCAATGGTACACCAGTTTAATTAGAAAAGTGTGACTGAACACAGTCCCACCGGTCTGCAAATACATTCAGGATGCCATTGGAGGAGGAGCGCAAGCACGCCATCATGGAAGCGCACCGCTTTCGCATGATCGCGGCGAACCCGTCGACACACGCTTCCGCGAACATACATGACGCGCTACATCGCCTCGGCAACCCCAAAAGCACCCTGAATGCATTGTTGTACTGTACGCGCAGGTCGCTGTATGCCCGCTGGGTATACTTGGTCCACAGGCTGCACGTGTAAAAAGACTGACAGAAGGCCTTTAAAAGCGTTATTTTTACTGATTCGATATTCGATAAATCCAGAAAACATGCTTTAACAGGAGTCTTTCTGTCTGTATAATATTGGACAGTCTGCTTAAGGCCTAAAATAGCACTATCCGTTGATAAGTTCGGTCTAAAGCTAAACTTACCATCCTCGAGAACAATATGCTTAGCTAGAATTTTATCAAGCAGACTATCCAACACCTTGGCACAGACAGTGGCAAGCGATATCGGCCTATAGTTGGAGATATCGGAGGCGTCACCAGTCTTATTCTTTATTACTGGCACAACGATCGTACTGTTAGCAATACGATCGTTGGTTCAACAGGTAAGTAACTATGACTCAGACATAGGTTAAAAATCATAGCAAGCACTCGCGATAAAACTCGCTTAAAATGCTCGACGCTAAGGCTGTCGTGACCGGGGGACTTTCCCCTAACCATGTTCTAACCATCTATGCACCGAAACATTGTCAAACGATCAGTGTGGCGGTATTTTTAATTGAGGATATTCCCCCGTTCTAAATAGGTTAAGTGGTTGAAGTCGCGGGCAACAGCTAACAAAAACTAAAATATTATTGCACACAATACTTCATTTTCGTTAAGGACGAATTCAATTTTTGGATTGCCAATAGAGAAGCCCTTGAAAGTACGCCTGGCCACTCAACAAACCTTTCCGCACTCGTTTAAATTTTAGTGCACAGGGTTGTGTAACTTTGAAAGTAACATCAGAACTGCTATTAATATTTCTTTTGCTATTTCTGAAATGTAATGTATTTCTTTAGGTCATGATGAAACAAAAAAGGAGTATTATTAGTTTTAGATTGAGTCCACATTGGCCGTGTAGGTACGTGTATTAAGAAAAGATTTTTTTTTCGGACGGACATAAGTTTTTAGCCGCGAGGCTTTTGCTACTTTACCGGGATAAAGGCAAGCAGATATTATTATGTAAGTGAAAACACTTACATGCTAAATTCTTAATTTACGGTTCTATTTATTTTTCGGCGCATAACGATAGTATAAATTCAAAAATCCCTTTACTATTCGTTAACTGTCCGGTAGTTTGGTGATCTCCAGCTAAAAATATGTCGTAGAAGTGGCATCGCTTTTTCGCGTCAGTACCGTATACCTTCGAGTTCTATTGAAAGTTTAAATAAATACGGCCGTATTTGACTGCATTTCCACAATTTACTCGTATTTTTACCTACAAAACCAAAGTTAGCATCATGAAAAAAGAAAGAAAATTCTAAATTCTCTATGAAGAAAGAAGTAGTGGTCCAGTGATTCTGTTTTTTTTTTACATTAAGCAATGATGCTTAATGAAAAGAAAACGAATCATAAATATGGGTGGTATCCTTGATATGAATTAAGGATACACCCTATATTTATGATTCTAATAATTCTCCGGCGCACAATTTATACTTCTATACTATTATTATGATAATATTATAAAGAGGAAAAGTTTATATATTTGTTTCAAATAATCTCAGACTATTAGACGGAATTATATAACTTATATAATTAGAATGCTACATTATCTCTGAGTATGAAAGAGAAACATACGCTATATTTTTCTCTAGAAATGTGCACCCGTGTGTAGCTGGGACGAGCCTCTAGTGATACTATAAATTCGAAAATCCTTTTACTATTCGTTAACTTCCCAGTATTTTAGTGATTTTCAGCTAAAAATATATCGTACATTTATTTGTAGCTTACCACTGAAGTGGCATCGCTTTTCCACGTCAGTACCGTAACCCTTGAGTTTCACAGAAAGTTTAAACATGGTCGCTCTTGACTGCATATCTACAATTTACTAGAAACTAGCTCAATGTTGGAAGAAGAACACGTTGTGTTGGAGAGTTACGTTAAAGTGCATTGTTTGTAAAGGTTTACTTGAGGATAATGTTTTTGTCCTGAGTCTTGAGTTAGCGACAAGCATAAAAGTTATAAGAAAACATTATATTACCTTAGCTAATAGCTGTGTGGTGTCTGGCATAGAATAGGCCACTGTCTTTCCATGGATGTTGTAAGAGGTGAGTAAGTGACATACAGCTGATGAATGGGCAGCAGCATCTTTCAGCTCAAAGATACTCACCATCATACTGCGGTCACTTATCCGCTTGCCAAGCGTGGTGATTATGGCAGTATACCTCAACGACCCCGGCTTGCCAGGGTCTTTTTAGAGGAGGCCCATGTTCAGTAGTGGCGTAATCAGGCTGGTACAGTACAGTATGATAATACCCGCAACGGGTGTACCCGATGTGCGGTCAGATGAGTTGATACTTACCCGTTCTGATATTTAGGACTGCTACCAACTCAATTCATGTTCGTGCTTTTGATGAGCTGGTTTGAGAATCATACTGGTCATTTGTGCTGACTATGTATGATAATGTATGATTGTGATTTAATCGTTTTTACATAAAGTTGGTTTTATCTCAGCGCAAAGCCCTTCAGAGCTAATCTTACAATTTAATATACATGTATGATCGGCGTAGACAAGCTATGTGCTGAGTTTAAACCAACTAACCATCACTAATAAGACTGCTTGCTGCTTGCTACACAGTGCGGTGAAGAATGTAAAGGAATTAACCGTCAGAAATACCAAATTTAAAAGTTAATATATCATTATCAGCCCATATTACGTCCACTGCTGAATATGGGTCGCCTCCTGGCAGAGGGTATTTGCCATAGTCACCACGCTTGGCAGGCGGGTTGGTGACTACAGTATTATGTAGTACCACACAAGGAAACGCTGCTGCCCGTTCCTTAAAGTATATCAATCGTATGATTATTATAGATAATATAAAACAATCGGGACCAAGAGCTTAACGAGCTTTCCGAGGCACGGAGGGTAGTCCCTCAACCAGACCGGAAATAAATCTTAGAATTTACACAAAGATTTCCTTTCCGGCTAGGGGATCGAACCCACGACCTACGAGATTTAAAGCGAGCCAAATACCCCTACGCTACGGAGGCTGTGTGTGGAAGTTAATATACCTTTTTAATAATTGCTGTAAAATGTCCTAATACTATTTTTTGACCCGAGACCCGAGGCGGGTCGCTAGTAATCTATAAGTGTTGATATCCATCCAGTAACACAAAAGAAAGTTTATCGTCCAGGTTGGACGTTCGTTTTCAGTTAGTTTGCTAAAGTACAAGTCTTGACCTGGTTAAGTTTGTTTGCTTGAAAACGTCTGAAATTAAGTCAGCAAATTTTACTATTGTAATCATTTCATTCTAAGCGAGACTTATAATTATTTATAGGTATAATATTGTATTATATAATATTGTATTGTAAGATAAGAAAATTAAAATAGAAATTTAAACTATATATTATACTAGTTGCGCCCCGCGATTTTACCCGCGTTACTCTGCTTCAGTGGGTTGGAACGTGATGTTTTTAGCCTATATGTTAATCTAAGTTTATTTCTTCAATACGTCCGTTTATATTGTTCGTTATAAATCAGAATGACAATACAACGTTGAGGTCTTCCGCGGAGACTCTGGTGAGCCCCGGGGAAACTGGTCAGGCCTGAGGCCTCTTCAGTGGCGTCAATCGCCACCTGTGACGACAGGTGGGTCATTGGGTGTGGGCCTGAGGGCCCTCGTGGTCTTGTCCTTTTTCTTAATGGCGCCGCTAGCGAGGTCAAGCCCCTACAGACGAGTCCGAAGGGGCGACCAACATGCTAGCGGCGCTCGTGTCAATTCCGGTGTTCATCGCTCCCTTCAGTGTGTGGCGAGGCTGTATACTAGTAGCCCTCGGATGGCCACCTTTAGACTCCTCTCGTCGGGAAGGGTGTATGAGAACCAAGGGGTCTCCGCTTGGTCCAGCGTGTACAAGTACCGCTGGATGTAGCGGTACTCCTCCTCGGTCCTCGGGATGAAACGCACACCCTTCCCATACGGGCGCGCGTTAGGAGTGCGGCCGAGGGCTTTCTTTATCTCCCTGAAGTGTCGCGGCCAATCCGGGAGTTTCTCCACCACAAAGCGTGGGGACCTGCGACCGGGCCGCTTCAGGGAGGCGTCAGTAGTGATGGTGGTGGCAGCAGCGGGGACGGCATCGGGGCGTGGCGAGGCCGGAGGCGTTGTGCTTGGCGAGGGGCGCAGAGATGTGCGCGGTGTCAGGGGCGGCGAAGCCGCCATGGTGGCGTAAGAGGGGCCCTCCTGCATGGGGGACCCTTCTGGATTCTGGGGACCGGTGAGGCCGAATGGTGGCGTCCTCTCCAGGTCGACCCGCTTAAAAGGTTGCGGCGGCGACGGGAATCTTCCCGGCGCGACAGATGTTGGCGGCGCGGGGAAGCGGGATGGCGACTTAACCATATCCGCGCCTTGGGCGCCCTCTGTGGTAGTGGCGCAGGCGGGGCTGGTTGGCGCGTCGCTGGTGGGCGATCCCTCTTGATGGCCGCCCTGCTCTGCGGCACGGGGGTCAGGATGAGGGTGGGCAGTCCTTGCTTCGGAGGTGGTGATTGGCGACTCGATCGGCACGATCCTGCGGGTCACCCGGTCGGCGGCCACCGCTCGGTCCATCATGGACCTAACGGCGGCCGGCGACAACAGGGAGAACACTCGCCGTCTCGCGCCGGACGTAGGTGGTGGTAGGGTCCGGGTAGCCCGACGCTTCGGGGTAGTACCCCGGCTACAGAGCACCCACTGCACCGAACCTCCGGGGCTTGCCGCTGGTGCCAGACCGGAGGCCGATACAGCAGTGTGCCCCGCTTTCCGTGGGGCCGAAGCAACGCGGTGAGGTGCGGTCCGAGCGTAGTGAGAGGTGTTGCTGTCTCGACGGCGCGGCGAATCCTAAATGACAATACATAAAAACTTAGCCTATATTTATACTACTGCGATTGGCCCGCAATCGGTAGGGGCTTGCGGGCGCTCGCAACTACGTATAAACGAACCACATTTTTTTTATTCGCGTTCACTCGGACAAGTCTTAACTGGTCCGCTCGGTCGTATTTGACAGTGACGATGTAAGGGGAATCTCTGAATCCACTAAACTGATTTTAATTCAAATTCTTTTAGTAATTGAAATTTGTGAGTATCATAGGTTATATTTTAAGTCAATGTTTCCACGGGAGCGGGATGATACCGCGCGGGACAGCTTTTATTATATTATATATAGATTTCAAACATTGACCGATGATATTTGTCAACAGAAAAGTAGTAATATACTCAGATGTCAGACCGTTTGAGCAGAATATTACATGCAAAGGGATAATAAATTTTCAGTGAACCGGAAATTGTGTTGAACTACACACAAAGTTACTCTCAGTTCTAGGAAATGTATGACTTAATTATTTACTTACATTATATGTGAAGTGATTTCTGGCATCTATCTATCTATCTATTACCAAAACAGTTGTAGCCGCAGTAGCATTAAAGTTATTTATCTAATACGTACATTACAAAATATACTTACATTACTAAAAGTGTAATAAATACCTCAATGGTCTTTAAGTCTCGGAGGTCGGTTCGATCCCCACACCGGACAAGAAATCTTTGTGTAAATACTATGATTTCTTTTTGGGTCAGGTTGGTTGAGGGACTACCCTCCGTGCCTCAGAAAGCACGTTAAGCCGTTGGTCCATCACATGCGTTTACCAGGGAACGGGAAGCAGCGTTTCCCTGTGTATTACGATATAATACTGCGGTCACCAATCCGCCTGCCAAGCGTGGTGACTATGACAAAACCCTCCCTCTGGAGGAGGCCTATGTTCAACAGTGGACATTGTACGGGTTGATGATGATAATGAATGCTGAATAAATACATATATATTTATGAACAGATTGTAATAGAAAAAAAATATAACAGGATTGAACAACTGTCGCCATGAAACAACTTCCTTGCCACACACCCGTGACAAATGAAGTCTATATAAATTTTATAAAGATGAAAATTTAAATGTTTGTTTGCAACGAAAAAAAATTAACCGGCCGTAGGTTACGGTTTCGGACTTGTGATCATGTGGCCGCCGGTTCGATGTTCACCCATTGCACTGCCGACGTGAGCCCACTTGTAACACAAGCATTAAAGCTTAGCACGAGGGGTTAACAAGAATACAGCTAAATCGGCTAGTAAACTTTATAAAATTCTTTCTTCTTTCTCCATTATAAAGCTACTTTATCCAGGTATAATAAAGTCCAGGTACATTTTATTTTGAAGGTCCCACGAGAACTGATCATCATTATCATTATAAGCCCGTACAACGTCCATTGCTGAACATGGGCCTCCTCCCGAGGGAGGGTTTTGCCATAGTCACCACGCTTGGCAGGCGGATTGGTGACCGCGGTATTATATTTTTAAACACAGGGAAACGCTGCTGCCCGTTTCCTGGTATACGCTTGTTATAGATGATGTTATAACAATCGGGACCAACGGCTTAACGTGCTTTCCGAGGCACGGAGGGTAGTGCCTCAACCAACCAGACCCGGCAAGAAATCTTTGAATTTACACAAAAAAATCCTGTCCAGCATGGGGATCGAACCCACGACCTCCGAGACTTGAAGTAAGCCAAATACCGCTACGCTACGGAGATTGTCGGAACGGAACATACGCGGGTAGAAAGTTCACGCAAGAAGCTAGTTTTCCTATAAAAACATCGTACCTAATGTGGTTATTTTTTACAACGCGTCAGTAGTACCTCCATGGTAAGAGCTCCATCGTAATGTGTTTGTATTGCTGAAATGTTTCAGTGTTGCGTTTTACGTAAATACATATTTATCATGTAAATATGAGTGACTTTACCTGTATGTGACAGTTAATGTGTTTGTTTTGACAGTTAGGTATAAGATCGCTTTCACAAGAATCTTTTATTTGTGGGGATTTAATATGTTAGGGATAAAAAAAGTATATTAAAGTACATTATTATAGATTTTATGTATGTATACGTTTTTGTCCGGGGCTTTTTTGAGAAAGATTTTATTTTTTCTTTGGGAACTGAAATTTTGTTTGGGAGCTTGAATAACGTCCACTGCTTAACATGGGCCTCCTCCTGAGGGAGGGTTTTTTGTCGTCCGCAGTATTATGTTGTAACACACAAGGAAACGCTGCTGTCGGCTCACTGGTGTACGATTATTTTAGATGATATTATAACAATCAGGACCAACTGCTTTACGTGCTTTCAGAGGCATGGAGGTTAATTCTAAACTAATTTAAAAACTCTTAGAATTTTTACAAAGGTAAGTTGTCCGGCATCGAAACCACAACCTCTGAGACTTATACGGCTCCGCTACGGAGGAGGGATAAAGGATCCTAAATTGTGCTATTCCAGACTTTATTCCATCTAGTTTTTAAGGTTCAGATCTTATCGTCATAGTGCTTCGAAGAACCATTATTGGTTATGGCTCCACGAATCGCCATTTTGGTTGTTACCATCACTTTGGTAAGCTACTGATCAAATTAAATTATTATGACGTCAATATGGCATCAACTGTTATATTTAGTAAAATTTAGTAAACTACTTCTGATCTCAGCTGAGTGACGTACCTACAAACTGCAGTCTATACTAATAATATAGAGAGTAAAGATTTGTTTAGTTTTTTTTTTTGCATTAAATAGGCTAGTTAATTAACCGATTTTAAAATGATTTCATTATTATAAAGCCATCCAAGAATAAAATAGTCCATATTTAATATTAAAAACTCCTATGGGAATATTAACTGCAGGTAAACCGCGGGGGAAGCTATTCTATTATAATCTACAATTCTTAGGAAAATTATTTATAGATCTGCTTAACAATTTTTGTATGCAAAAATAACATCTAGGTATCCATCCATCTTCGCGTTAGACTAAGATTAAAGTAATAAATTGTGTATTCAAAATTTATCAAAATTATACTTACCTTCTAGAAATATGATGTAGATTCAATTGGAGCGAGAAATTTTGGAAACGATAGACTTAATTCAACACCCAAACCGATTAATTGGTTTAGGGGCTTATATTTATAATGTTTGTTTGTAATACGTTGTAAATAAAACAATAAAACATGACTTCGTCTGCGTGGAAGAGTAACTTTAAGTAGCAGTTTTATTTGTTTAGGCTAATTCGCACTTATAATATTAGTAAGGTCGTTTATCGTTGAGAGTGTTGATTGATCAGTTATAAATTATTGATTAGCTATCAACAGTCTAAACGATCAATCTTCAACCCCCCCCTCCCATGTTAACCCCCTACTACCCTTTTTCTGCTCTAATAAGTAGCATATGTATGTCCTCAGCTTCTACACTATCTGTGTACAAAATTTGATTCAAATCGATTCAGTAGTTTTGGCTTGAAAGGTCCAAAGACAGACAAACAGAATTACTTTGGCATTTCAAATTCAAATAGCTCCAACAGTTCTTAGCTCCAAAACTTTAGTTTCAGATTATTTCTGAACTCCATTTCTCAAATATTTTGTTAATCAAATAAGCTCAGCTTAAGATCTCTATAGTGTATTAAGTTTAGTTTATTTGAACTTACTTTATCCGTAACATTTCCATCTATTCAATGAACAATCTACAGAAGATTGACCAGAGTTGAGGAAGCCGAATAAACAGCAGCTGCGGGTTAAGAGCGTTCATGAACTTAGTTTGAATATTGATTTATCTTTATGAATGCAGTGCCAGTAATGACCTATGTATCCGAAACGTAATGATTTACTATGTACTTTATGAACAGACTCAGTCGCTATGGAGAAAGCTATGCTTGGGGTTTCACTATGAGATAGATCGAATCAGAAATGAGGAGCTACGTAGAAGAACGCGGGTAACCGACATAGCTCAACGGATTAGTTCGTTGAAATGACAATGGGCAGGCCATATAGCACGGAGAACAAATGGCCGTTCGATGCCGAAAAGTTCACGAATGGAGATTGCTAATCGGCAAGCGTTGCGTAGGACGTCCACTAACAAGATGGGCGGATGATCTGGTTAAGGCCGCTTCTAACAGCAACAACTGGAAATCGGTGAGGAAGGCCTATGTCCAACAGTGGACATCCTACGGCTGAAATGATGATGAATACATAGTTGCACTATTAAATATTATAATGCTATGTAATTGTAAGAACACTTACAAAACCTTATTCGATTCTGTCATTAAGCTTATCTATCAATTCCTATGAGTTTTACAACACATTTATGGTGGAAAAGTAAAAACAAGCAGTAAGTCAGGTCAAAGCATTGAGGTGGATAGTAAAGTAATTGAAAACCTAAAGTAAAAAAATATATATATTGGTAGTACAGAATAGAATGGCGGCCGTAGTCCATTGGTTAGGGCGTGAGCTTGCGATTGCACTATCGATGACGTGAATCCCCTCATAACACAAACATTTTAGCTTAGCACGAGGGGTTAAAAAGAATACAAGTAGTGTGCAAAAACCCTGCTAGTAATTTTTATAATAATAATAAAAATAACCGGCCAAGTGCGAGTCGGACTCGCGCATGAAGCATATTGCATAATGCCTACCTATTGCCTAGCAAAAAAAAAGTTTGTTGTATGGGAGCCCCCCTTAAAAATTTATTTTATTTAATTTTTAGTATTTGTTGTGATAGCGGCAACAGAAATACATAATTTGTGAAAATTTCATCTGTCTAGCTATCACGGTCCTATGGATACAGCCTGGTGACAGACAGACGGACAAGTCTTAGTAATACGGTCCCGTTTTTTACGTTATATGTGCTTGCTATATAAATTACTTACGTTATGCGATTGGTCTGCTAAACTATTTCAATAATTGGTCAATTACGTTAATGCGTATAAGTAGTAATGTTTTGGTATAAGGAGTATTGATTCCTGAAAAGTATATGGCAATTGCAATAGACCCCTAATGGTTTATGCCTAAATGTTTGGCGAAATGCAAGCTCGTTACAGAGAATATTTTCAGTTCTCCCTAAAATGGATCTACGAAAATAAAACCATGAGAAGGTTAAATTTCAATTAAATTAAGCTTACACTTTCACCTGTCAATTTCAGTTTACCGTTCAAAGCGACTCGAACGAACCCTTCTTTTCAAAGCTTACTTTAACGACTGAGACGTCATTCGACGACGTAAAAACGGGTCTTATTATATTTTTCTATGTATATGTACACTTGCCTCCGTAGCGTAGCAGTATTTGGCTCGCTTTAAATCTTGAAGGTCGTGGGTTCGATTCCAACGCCGGACAAGAAATCGTTGTGTAAATTCTAAGAATTCTTTCTGGGTCTGGTTGGTTGAGGGACTATCCTCCGTGCGAATAATACGTGAGGCTATAGAGATTGGTCGAAGCCAATTTTAACCGAGACAAGGGATGGACACTGCCGCCTGTATGGAAACGGTTCTAGATGCACATACGATAACACCAAATGCACCAGTAAAACAAAACCTCAACGACACTGTACACGACAACACACAACAACCAAGTGCTTTACGGGGCACCTTGCCGGCGCGAGCGCAGCCGCTCGGGCGGAAGCTCGCGCCGCTCGTCAGTGATCCGCGCGACACCGAGGCGCAAACAGCTCGCCCCTTGAAGAAGGTTCTCGATTGGAGCCGAAACCGTGGTCGAGAAATCGCAAAAAACTACACACGTGAGTCAAACCGGACTTTATATAAAATATCCTTCGTGCCTCGGAAAGCACGTTAAGCCGTTGGTCCCGATTGTAATTATATTGTGTGTGGTACAACATTATACTGCGGTCACCAACCCACCTGCCAAGCGTGGTGATTATGGCAAATGGGTATTTGCCACTGCCACTACTGAACATGGGCCTCCTCCCGTGGGATTGTTCCCACGGTAGAAGGCCCATGTTCAGCAGTGGACGTTATACGGGCTGTTGATGATGATGATGTAAACTTATAGAAGTTAAATGTACAGATGCACTTATATAGACAGGCCCACTATCAAAGATTTATGTGTTAATTTGTTTAGTCCACATAATATTTTTTAGTTAATTGAAATAGGGGAAGTGATAATAATATAAAGGAAAAGAGCATGAGGAATATAGTGACGCTGACAGGACAAAATGGAAGAGAAAAATGTGTGCGTCGACCCCAAATAAATTGGGAAAAGGGCAAGGAGATAATGATGATGATAATGAAATAGCATTGTGAATTTAAATTCCAATGATATCGAAAATAAGTTACATCATCAGCCCGTGTATGTTCACTGATGAACATATGCCTCCTCTTAACAGAGCTGAGGTTGTTGAGGGATTTTGCCATATTCCCCACGCTTAGCAGGCAGAATGTTGATCGCAGTTATATGATAAGTATCCTTTAGTCTCCTATTACGATACCCATGGGAGAACATAGGGTAGTCAAATATCAAAGACAGTCTCTGACTACCAAATAATTTTTGAAAACTTTCTACTAATGAAACCATTGTCAAAGTTAAATTGTGTTAAAAGAGATATTACAAAGTCAACTATGTTAATAACATGGGAGTGACATGGCCATCAACACCTCCACCACCACTTAGACTCATGTTCAGGAGTTGACGTTATACAGTTATGATGATGAATAACTACTTTATGCAATCATCGCTTATCCAATGCTTTTACAATTTCGAGATTGCGAGCGGCTATGCGGCTGGTTGCTGATTGGCCTGATAAAAATATTCACCAAATACGTATTTCGTAAACACATGTACAATTTTTTATTTCGAATTCATTTGAGCGAACGTAATCGACTCGTATCTATAAATGCACACCGACGTGGCAAAAATATGAAATGAAACGTTTTGTATGAAAATTGATTTGCTTGAATTTTTTGATGTATTGATAACTATTAAAAGGTAGTGAAAATGCCTGTACATAACTAAATAGATTATGAGCTTTTAATGGTTAAAAGTAAACAATATCAGAATGATTCATTCATACATTTACTACTAGATGCCAATAACTTACTTCATATCGTAAACGTAGACGAAATAATAAAGCAAAATGAAACGCATAAATACCCAACATATTATTAATAATTATTAATTTTATATTATGTGAAAGTCTTAAAGTATACTTACTATCAAAGTTTTAGTATGCACTTAACATTGCGAAGAATTTTAAGTAGGTACCTGAGGTAAAGTTTTGAAAATCGCGTGCGATATGCAAGTGTGGGTTTGTTCAATTAGTTTTTAAAATTTAAACTTGAAAAATCAGACGCTTAGCCTTCAATTTATAATACTAGCAGTATCTTTACTTTGTTTTCCTGAAATGAAACTCTCAACTTCTTTTAGACGGCGTTAAATTAAGTTTCAATATTGCAATATCGATATAATAAGCGGTTGAAGTCAACGGAGCGATAAGTTATATTATGATTTTTTTATCGAGTATTATTTTTATATCATTATTAAAAGTTCAAAGGTGACGGAAAAATTAATGCGTGAGTCTCACTTATATCCCTCAGAACAGTCAGAACAAGTCTGAGAAATTCATGAAGATTTTAATTAATAATGATGAAGAGTTATCATGAAGTAGATTATATCTAGCAGTATAAAAATGGAATCATAACCTTTATTATAATTTATAATTTCTTAACTACCCCGCATTCAGTCCATCGTTGAACATGAGCCTCCCCTAAGAGATATTTTGCCATATTCACTTGGCAGGCGGGTTAGTAACCGCAGTTGTGATTATGTTGTAGGTTTTAGTAATTTCCCTATGTTAGTTCTAATACTTCCAAGAATATGACTACAAATTGTCATGATGATCGGCTTAGTAGTTTTCGCGTGAAAGCGTAACAAACAAAATTACATTCACATTTATAATATGTAATAAAACAGTAGATCAACCATCAGACCCAGAAAAAAACCTTAGTTTTAACAAAAAGTCTTTTCGTCCAGTGAGGGGTTCGAACCTACGACATTCGAGATTTAAGTGAAGCCCTTTGCCGCTAGGATAGCGAGTTAATTAACTATTTATACCTAAACAATTAGGTACCATTTGTAGAGCAACCATTTAGCACAATATCAAAGGACATTGCCGGAAGCATGATTTATAAAACCCGACATCTAAAATTTATTGGAAACATGACACTTTTTGAATTCACTACACTACTCGTAGGTATTAAATAAATCGCCATGGGCATTCAAAAATGTTGGTGAATGAATCATATGAAACTTCAGCCATTTTATTAATTTGTCGGCTTTATGCAATCAAATGGGTTATAACGATATCTGCTGCTGGCGGTTATACTAAACTATTTTTTCGCGGTAAATTCAGGTGAACAATTTCAGGAGATGCAGCCTCAAATGGATGGTATGTCACGAAACGTTGTCAAGGCATTATGTGGAAAGGTTTTGATGCTTCATTTTTAGATCTAAGCTTTATTGTTAGCTCTGGTAGCCTAATGGCTAGGCCGTCAGAGTTGCGATCATGTGGTCACCGGTTCGATCCCCATTCATTGCACTACCGACGTGAACCCACTCGTAACACAAGTATTTTTAGCTTAGTATGAGGGGTTGACAAGAATACTGGTAGAGTGCAAGAACTCTCCTTGTAATATTTTACTTAAAGAAAAAAAAACAAAATAAAATGCATAGAGAGAGTTTTGAAATGGGACTTAAATGTGCACTTTTTATGATTGCAGAATCAAGATTAAACGAAACAATACAATAGATAATTACTGTACCATATAATTCTGCAAAATTGGATAATTTGTACCCTTTACACAGCGACTATCGCGATTTCAGGGTTGGTAAAAGTTGCTTATAATCATCAGTAGGAGGTACTTTCACCTCCTGAAAGGTTGTTAATGTTTTAAAAATAACCCTGTATTTAGGATGCACCTTACATGCATTACAGTCTTATTTCCTATAGTATACCCTACCATTTTTTTTACACTCAAAGATGAAATGCAAAAAATTATATAATTAAAACAATCATTCCTCCTTATTTCGCTAACGTTATATCCCCAACAAATAGCATTTTAAGGGCGAAAAAAATAAAAACAGTCTTCATTACTTTTTTAATGAAACGCAAATCCCTTCACAGTTCCATTATTTTAACAGCAAAGAAAATATATCGTTATACAGTCCATTTTCCACGATATCCTTATGCGTTTTTGCTCTAAACAAATTCAGTTTCAATGAGGACAATTGGGACATTTATTTTTGTAAATATACACTTAACGCCAATTCGCTTTATGGAGCTTTAGTTAATGGGTTGTGCTTTACGTTCCCTTATATAGATAACATGTAAAAACAACACAACCATGAAATTCGAGCTTGACGCTTTTATGATTACTATAGTCTTCTAATAATGATTTTAAAGCGGCCGTAGCCCAATGGCTAGGGCGTCGGAATTGTGATCATGTGGTCGCCGGTTCGATCCCCACCCATTGCACTACCGACGTCAACCCACTCGTAGCATTTTAACTTGACACGACAGGTTTTATTTTATTTTATTTTCTTCACGACAGGTTAACAAGGATACTAGTAGACTGCAAAAGCCCTGCTAGTAATATTAAAAAAAAAAAAATAATGTTGAAGTAAGTACTAAAAATAAGTACAGATTTTGTATCAATGCTTGGGAGAGGCTACGCGATCGCAGAAGCAATATAACCGTTTTATTTAATCATCAACAATAGTAATATTGGCTTTATATTACCTAAATGAAAACTTTAACAATCTATTTGCCGTGTTACGAAATAAAATAAACTTAGCTGAAATCATTTCTTTTTTCTATGGAAATTTTGTAAGCAAGCGGTATATTGAAACTTCCAGTTTCAATATACCGTTTGCTTACAATTTTAAAATAGATATGTAAAGTGGACGCAATTAAAGAATTATATAGAACTATTTCCAGTTTTTGTTCAGAATTTGATGGTTTTCCAATATACTCATATACATTGTTAGACAGTCTAAACGGTTAATGCAGGCAAAATAACATGAAACGAAAAACACAGGCACGTACATTTTTTATACTAATTTAGTAGTTTAGTTAAACGGGGCGAAATAATTTGGTTTTATTGATTAATATATAATTATTAACTAACTAATGGTGACACATTTAAAAAGGAGCCGAAACGCTTAAACTTATTTGTCTTCACGTGAGGTCTAATTAGTTGAATACGATTTTGTTAGTTTGTCATGAGTTGATAAATGTGTGTATAAGATAAAAAAAAAATATAAAACAATATTAATCATACAAACGATAATTATCTGTACAATAAAGGGAAATTTAATAATATCAGAACAATCAAATCAAATTTAATTCAATTTTTTGCCATCGTGATTAAATCGATCAAATGTTATAAAAGTCAATAACGTGTATGTACTCGCCTTACGTATTGATACTCAATAAAATGAGCACAAATGCTCCAAGAGGTCGTGTCGTGATATTATTTCCGATAACTTTTTGATTCAGATTTATATTCGTTATTATGAGCACCTGATACCTGAGAGAGTAATAAAGTTAAAAAAATATCAATAAAAAGCATTATACTGAGACGACGTAAGGCGAGCGGTGATGCGAGACGGATAAGGCAAGGACGACTCCACCACGCCTGCGGCACGCCGCATGTGTGTAACTCACGGCACATCGCCTACATACATTTTATATGAAAACGTTTTAAAGCGTCTTGGCCGCGCTGCGTCTATGCCTCATCTTCACCTTACGTGTCGTTTCTACATAATTCAGGCTCTGGAACGCCGGAGAAACTGGGATAAACAATAAATTTAATTGCCAAACTAAATCCGCTAAAACATATTACTTTAAAACTCAATGGACTTACTGTGTCTAACGTTTCAAAAAATTACAAATACCTATGTTAGTTTTCTTACTAATTGTGAATCATGACACATTAACAATTTCTTTTCCGCTTTGTTGATATGTATTCTCTGTGGTCAACATCGATATAAAACATTGATGGCTAATTTATATTAAACCTCTGGCATTATTATATTACCAATATGAGTCTTACTACCTAGACTAGCTGGCCGTTAATGGATCACGTACAATGAACATTAAGGCTGATACTTGCGAAATACGTTCATGAACTTTTTATTAAATTGCTTCAGCATGGTGACCAATAAAACTCCAGTTTATTTTGTGTAAAATCTGTTTTTTCGAATAAAAAAAAACGTAATGGAAGATGCACACAAATAAGACTGCTCTTAATTACAACTATCCATCTGATTACAGGTGACTGAGGAAACTAAAAAAATGACAGCTGACTGAAAATTTATTTTGTAGATTCATATGATTAGTTATAAACAGATTGACCGTAATATTTTCACTTACTTTAAATGATTTTTCTTAAAAGAGCCAAAATCATGAATGTTTTTTCGTCGCTCGTCATCTCTTCATATGAAGTTATTATCTACATTAATGAAATAACCGACTGACTTTTGGATCAACGCACAGGGCATTTTTTTTTCTTCGGTTTGACTTATGTAGGTAGCCACGAGGCTTTTGCTCCTTCACCGGGCATAAAGGCGAGCGGAGCTCCAGCCTTAATAAATGGTTTAAAAACTACTAACTAAGCAACCAGCGCAAGAGGGCACCCCCTGTGGGACTTAGACCTCGGCTCAGGGCGGTCGCTGACGGAGAGATTGAGGGATTATGGCTTTTAGTTTAGGGGAGTTTTGTACAACTGTCGCTCTACTTTACAGTTCGCGGGCCTCTCGGACTTCGGGACTACGAGGGCATCGGATGGTTCTTTGCAAACTAAGGGTCAGGAGGACGAGGGGGGAGCACAGGGCAAACCAATACTAATTTGTATAAAGTCATCGAAGACGCAAGCGATCGATGGTGAACTTAGTTCTTCTAGAATAATTCTTCTCAACTCATATTGTAAGTTATATAATAATATATCAACATTTCTAAATAATATTTGTACTAACTTTAATTGACTTAAGTATTATTTTACAGGCAAACATTTTGGGGAACATTTGTGATTGTTTTATAGAATGCCTTGTTTCAACGGAAGTTACTGAATTCCTTAGTAATAGCTGGTCTAGTTATAAGCTTCGAGAATCCGTCATAAACGAAGTCTTGTAAGTTAACCGAGACAACTAATTTAATTAAATTCAAGGGCCTAAGCTCAATACCTCGAACTTTCTTAAGAACTTAATTAATTCCTAAATCAAATGACAGGATGGTTGGTTTCAATGTTAATTATAATAATATGTAGTAAGGCAATATTTGTAAGAGCTCCTATTTTATAATACATAGCAAAATAATATAATATAATACATACAAAAGGTAATTTTATCGCGTTAATACCTGTGGTATTAACGCGATAAAATTACCTTTTTATATTACCTGACGTTTCGATCAAGTTACATTGATCGTGGTCGCGGGCAGACTGGCTCGGCGGTGTCGCTCCGTAGTTGAGGGCGTCGATTTACCAACTACCCACAGTTTTAATTTATTTTATGTCCTTACGCCGGTTGCACTCTTCACTCACTGAGTTCAAAATTTTATTTTTTTATTTTTAACCGACTGCACAAAACGCGGTGTCAGCTTTTTGACAATTGGATTCCATGTCGTCGATAATTTAAAATCATCTTCCCGGTTGAAATTTTTATGTTTCTTAATTTCAACCACTTCACGCACAATTCTGGAGTAGTAATGGCGATCGGTGGAGAGGACTTGCGGACGGTCGAAATCAATCCAATAATCAATGCCTTGCTGCAATGCATATTCGGCGGCAATAGCTGACTTGTTTGTTTGGCGTTTCTTTACCGCTGCGACATGTTCTTTGACCCTTTCTGCGATAGTTCGCTTCGTCTGGCCTATGTAGGAATTGCCGCAACTGCAGTCTAGTTTATAGACTCCTGGAGTTTGCAGAGGTAAAACATCCTTCGGTGTGCCTATCATGTTGGTCACCGTTGTGGCTGGGGTATATATAGTACGAATGCTGTACTTTTTTAATACCGAGCCGATTTCGTCGGTTATACGAATTCGAGTTTTATATAATTGGTAGGTTTTAGTTGTAGATACATAATTTTTAAGATTCACTCTATAACGTTGCATGGATAGAAATTCATGGTTAAAATTTAAGTTCCAATCAAAATTTAATTAAATGTCATTATGTGTTAATATGTATGGCCCTACTAATGTCCTCATACATACACTCAACTTCCTCATCTGGGTGTGCCGAGGTCGGTGCATAGACCTGAACGACCTTCAGCAAGTATCTTTTAGATACTGTGAGTGTTAGGTATGCCACCCTGCTAGACACACTGTCGATGGTAATTATGTTGTTAACGAGGGACTTGTGAACGAGAAACCCGACACCACCTTGGGATTGTTGGTCGCCTTCCCGGTAGAAGAGCAGGTTGCCAGATTTCAGGGTCATCGTGTCCTGTCCCTCTCTACGGACTTCAGACAACCCCAAAATATCCCACCTGAACCTGCTCAATTCTTCTTCCAGCTCAACAATCTTTTCGTCGGTCCTTAAAGTGCGCACATTGTGTGTTGCCAGGGCCTGGGTTCGTTTTTGCGATTGGTAGCCACGTGTCTTCCGGGGATTCTTAGCACCCCTAGCCCCGCCGATACCATGACCGCTACCGTAGCCAGGCCTAGCGGGGCCGCCGGGAACTCGGGGCCGTGTGTCTTTAAAACTTTCCATGGGGGGAATTTTGCCAATACTCGCCACGCTTGGCAGGCGGGTTGGCGAGCGCAGTATTAGGTGTTTTAGTCCAAGAAGACGCTGCTGCCCATCTTCTGAATTTCCCTTGTCCGGGTCCTACGGCGCCCACGGGAGGAGATGGGGGGCAACATTCTTACGCCGGTGCCCGCGGCGGTGTATGTATGAGGACATTAGTAGGGCCATACATACTCATAAGACTCACTTCAATGTTGTTATGGGGGATTGCAATGCGAAACTAGGCAAGAGAAACGATCATGAGTTGATAGTGGGGAACTTCGGTTATGGGCAACGGAACCCTAGGGTACAGAGGCTGGCCGACTTTCTGGAGAAAGAAGGACTCTATATGATGAATTCTTTCTTCCAGAAGCCGCCTCACAGGAAATGGACCTGGTTGAGTCCCGATGGTTCCACGAGAAATCCTCCTGAAAGCGGGTGGATCACCGGTACTCAAAGTCCTTCAGAAGCTCTTCAATTCCACCTTTCTCGGAGGTACCACGCCTAAAGCATGGAACAAAGGCTAGGTGGTGTTGCTCTTTAAGAAAGGTGATAACACCTTACTAAGGAACTACAGGCCCATCTCGCTTTTGAGTCATGTCTATAAGCTGTTCTCCAGGGTTATTGCAAATTGTCTCGAACGAAGGCTTGATGACTTTCAGACTCCCGAACAAACCGGATTCCGAAAAGGTTATAGTACCGTAGACCACATACATACGCTGCGGCAAGTAATACAGAAGACCTAAGAGTATAACTTGCCGCTCTGTTTAGCGTTTGTGGACTACGAGAAAGCCTTTGATTCAGTCGAAACATGGGCCGTACTTGAGTCTCTCCAGCGATGCCGTATTGACTATCGATACATCGAAGTGTTGAAATGTTTGTATAGAAACGCCACAATGTCGGTCCGAGTACAAGAACAGTGTACGAAGGCGATTCCACTAAAAAGAGGCGTAAGACAAGGCGACGTTATTTCTCCGAAACTGTTTACGACCACTTTGGAAGACACCTTCAAACTTCTGAATTGGAAAGGACTAGGCATCAACATCAACGGCGAATACTATCTATATAGATACTCACCTTCGATTCGCTGATGATATCGTGGTCATGGCAAAGTCAATGGAAGAACTCAGTACAATGCTCGAACACCTTAACCGAGTCCCCCAACGGGTAGGTCTTAAAATGAACATGAACAAGACGAAAATCATGTATACCATCCATGTTGTGCCTACCCCTATAATGGTTCAGAATACGGTTCTTGAAGTTGTTGACGTGTATGTATACCTAGGACAGACAGTGCAATTAGGTAGGTCCAACTTCGAGAAGGAGGTCAATCGCCGAATCCAACTCGGATGGGCAGCGTTCGCGAAACTTCGCAGTGCCTTTTCGTCCAAAATACCTCAATGCCTAAAGTCGAAAGTCTTCAACCAGTGTGTGTTGCCAGTGATGACCTATGGATCCGAAACGTGGTGCTTCACTGTAGGCCTGATGAACAGGCTCCGAGTCGCTCAACAAGCTATGGAGAGGGCTATGCTCGGGGTTTCTCTACGAGATCGGATTAGAAATGAAGAGATACGTAGAAGAACGCGGGTAACCGACATAGCCCAACGGATTAGTTCGTTGAAGTGGCAATGGGCAGGCCATATAGCACGGAGAACAGATGGCCGTTGGATGGCGAAAAGTTCTCGAATGGAGACCGCGGATCGGCAAGCGTAGCGTAGGACGTCCACCTACTAGCTGGACGGAAGATCTGGATAAGGCCGCAGGATCACGGTGGATGCAGGCCGCTTCTAACCGCAACAACTGGAGATCTATGAGGGAGGCCTAAGTCCAACAGTGGACTTCCTACGGCTGAAATGATGATGTGTTAATAATTTTCTAAACATATTACGTACAATAATAGTATGATTAAAAAATGCATTAATTTTTAAATGAAAATTTTATTTTGTACATCAAGTGAACGATAGTCGTGCAAATAAAAGTAGGTAATTTAATCATTAATTCTGATAGAAAAATAACTATCACAGATAAGTATTCGAGAATAGTTATTTTCTCAACAATGATCTTCTTTGTGAGGTCGAGAAAAAAAAATATAGCTGTAAATGAAAAGCTGGCATTAGTATCTCGCAATAAATTGTCGCAAGTTCCATGAATTGTCTCAAGTCCTTTGAACAAGAGCTTATAAAAGCAACGACCTTCTGACAAAACCGTTTTAGTCTGGCAAATAATCGGTGGGTGGATACACTCACATACACTCAACCGAATCTCATTGCTACAGTCTCACAAAGGTAAAACCAACAAAAGTATTTAACTGATATAAATTCAAAATTTTAATAACGCACAAAATGAGAAAAATCCTTGGAAAATTTTCTTCATAACCGTGAAAATATTATCGTTGTCCTGCGAAGGTACGGATAATCAAATATTTGGGAGCAAGCCCGTATATCAAAAGCTTCAGCAGGGTTTTTACGGCGAAACTGGGTTAGAATAACTTAGAACTAAAGGTTACTTCAGATTTGTGGTAAAATGTGAAGTAAATTCTCTTGGACTTGACTAATTTCTTGGAATAGGAAAGAACATTTTAAATTATATATATATTACTTGATGTGTTTAAGAATTTTAAAAATGGACTCTGTTACTAAGGTTTCGATTATCTATACGTTGGTCTCTTGATCTGAATCAGTACTCAAAGCCTTTTACTTTGTAATTATTAACATAATTGATGAAGATATTGATAAAAAATATCAGCTAAACAACTTCATAAAAAACAAACTACAACTAGTAAACACGGTAATTTTGAGTACGGATCTTGTTGAAAGTTCGTTACTCAAAAGGTAATAACAAGACCTTATTATTAAGACTCAGCTGTCCGTCTATTATTCACCAGGCGAATGTGTAATGACCGTGATACTTTGACAGTTGACATTTTCAGATGATAATGCGTCTGTCCGACTCGCACTTGGCCGGTTTTTGTTTGTTTTCTTCATTTAAGTACTTTTCTCTATCTTGATATTAATAACTATTCAACGTTTTAAAACAAAGATATCCAATATAATAATCTGAAGGCGTTATTACGTTACACCAGGCACAAATTCACATTAAAAAATATAGTGAATTTTATCTCGACAAAAAACTCAATTTCACTTAACCCGCACTACCACACGCCGAGGCAGTCAGATAAATAAAAAAGTAAGCACTCATTTATTTTTCCGACTGCCTCGGGTGAACGAAGTACGTACATAAGTACGTACGAATTGTGCTTCGAAACGTTCAATTATTGAATCAACTCACAAAAACTGTTTTCATCGAAAAAGCTAAGATAAAAATGTATCTGTATCCACAAATCTGGCGAAGTACGAACTTCAGCCGAAAGGTAGAACTGGCACGAAGCCAAAAACTAAAGGAAAAATGTTTGGGAACTTGAAAACATTTCTTATCGCATTTAACATGAAACAAAATAGTCCAATAAAATCAAGATTAGGTAATAAGTTTATGTTTAAGACTGAAAAGTGAAGTTTTGCGTAGACAATAAATTTATATCGAATTTATTACAAACATACATCATTTACGCCTTTTTCCCACAGGTAGAGACCACTTGCTACGATCTTGACATACCACTCGCGCCTCTTTTATACTCATTAATCATCTCACGCATGTCCTTCAGTTTAGGGTCCTTTAAATCTGGCCTTTCTTAAAAACGTTCTTAATTTTATTAATCAGTTAGTAATATGTAGTAGGTAAAGTAAGCTCTGTGGACGCTTTTTTCGGGAGGAATACGTGACACATTCTCTTTTTTGCGAGGAGTGTAACGGCTCCGCATCGACAGCGAGGTATGTGGAACTCCACTCTCCATTGGCAAATATAGTAAATATAATAATAGTAGTATGGCTTGCATACTGCAAGCCATACTACGAGGATTACCCACTAAAACCCCCTGGGTGCTCGTCCGCCCACTTTGTGAGGATTCCAGGAACAGGGTTAGCGTTGACGTCATACTGACTGAGTGATCATGATAGAAATTCTATTGCCAAACAAAAAACAAAGAAAATTTCTTACAGACTCTGGTAGGTTTGTTCAGAGTTTTTCTTTTCATGCCTTGGAAAGCGCATTAAGGGTGCCCGCCCACGTCCGATAATCGGTGACCGACTTTTTGTAGGAGAAAATAGAACGTACTGATTGCAATAATAGTATAACGCACACGTCCTACTTAAGGTAGGTCAGAAATAAAATCAGTGCATCCCGACCGATCCGATTGTCTGTGTAAATGGCACGTCCGGAAATATATGCGTTAACGCAGACTGCTCACTGACAGTCGTCCGCTTGCACTTTCCAGGAGAAAAAATCTGCCCGATTATCGGCCCTAAAAAAGTATGACGTGGGCGGGCACGCCTTACTTTTGGGTCCGATTGTTAAAACGTCAGTTATGATAATAATACCTATAATAGAGAGTTACTTGCAGCATTAACACAGGCAAATACTTAAGCTTAGCGAATGTGTAGTAGTTATGAACAAATATTACTAGAAACTGCGATCGCTAAGCTGGTTGACTATGGCAAAACCTCCTTCGTTGTAGACCTGACTAAGCAGCAGATAGGTAATATAATTAAGTTGATAATAAATTGAAAAATTCAACAATTTAAACAACGACAATTACTTGTATTTTGTTCTAGTTTCCGCACCGGGGTTTCAATGGCGTAACTCCCATTTCCGTAGGAATTTCATAATTAAATAATATAGCATGTAGCCTTCTTCGGCTATCTAACACTAAAATATTTTTTTAAATCGGATCAGTAGAGAATCACGTCCAAGTAAACAAACAAACGTACAAAATCTTCAGGTTTTTATATTACTATATAGGAAACAGTAAATGC
Organism: Nycteola revayana; assembly: GCA_947037095.2. NCBI lineage: Eukaryota > Metazoa > Arthropoda > Insecta > Lepidoptera > Nolidae > Nycteola > Nycteola revayana. The sequence continues at coordinate 14,768,473 of OX344840.2, forward strand.
ACTTTTTTTTAGTTCAATTGAAATTTCAATGGAGATATTATAACTAGGGACAGTAAAGTTTGAAGGCGGTTCGGAGAACTTCGGCATACATAAGTAATTTCCCTTGCATAGTTCTTAGAATATTATACACTAGCAAAAGCGATCTGATACGGCGATAAATGGTGCCTTTGACTTTCAAGTACTTACACGATACGTACCTTAAAGTTCCTATTGAATTTAATTATAGTGTAATAACAAAACTAATTTTATTTCTGCTTTCTTTAACGAAATTGAGATGTTTTTGATGCATTATGCTTATGCTGACTGACCATAAAATAATATGTATGATTGAAAAGTGACAGTAGCTGAAACGTTATTCAATGCGTCTTTCCCACAGATATAGATTATTATTATTTATTTATTTATTATTATTACATAATAGTGCTTAACCTTAGTGTAATATATAGGTCCACAAAACTGTTCTAAACAGTTTGTCTGAGGACTCAGGTGAGTCTTTTATGTCATACCTAGATGACACAAGTATCACGATCTGTATGAAAACCAAGCGTGCTATTTTTTGAATGCCTATTGTGACGTCACAAGCACTATTTAGTGATGGGAAGACGCCGCCTTACGTGGCGGCGGTTAGCGGTTTGAATCGATTTGCGTACTCAATTTTGAATAAAGTTCGCCTTTGTATATACCATTTCTCAATTACTATACGAATACTATTTATTCCACGGATATACATTTATTGAGTAATTGTGTACAGTAAATAATTATTAAGAATCGTTCAAATCGATTTATGTATCAATTTTATGAGAGTAATGAGACAGATAAACAGAGGAAAATAAAATTCCTGATCGGAATATACCAATATTTTTTACAAAATTGTTAGTATTTCGTAATGCTGGTTTATACTTTGACGTACTGACTACTGTCTGTGACTGTTTTTGTTCTTCAACTGTCTAAAATAAATTTCTTGGGTTGTAACGTTGGTTGTTTTAAGCATATTAATTAGCTTGTTCATCATTGATTACACGGGGAAAGCTAAAAAAGTCACGATACGTTACGATTATTTATTAAAATTGTCTACATAATAAGTTCTTATATAATACAAAATCATTCGTCTGTTTCCGAAATCGATTCTCGAAAATCGATTTGTGTTGCATAATATGATGAACAGCACTAAACGCTTAAATTGACAAAAGTCCCTGTACTACAAAACCGAAGCGATATACGGTAGTATCGCTTGTTTCGATATTCATCACTTGTTAAAACAAACGTCTCATCAACCGCTCCAAGTAAAAGCCGCAATGTAATACGAATGTTTTGTTCTTCTCAAATTTAGTATTATCAGGTATTACTGAGGGTATTAGACTAAAAATTGCTAAAAATAATTGTTTTTTTAAATTAATTACGCATAATATTAATCACAAAATGACTTACCGATGGAAGGAAACGTTTACTTTATTTTTTCTTCTCGCATTTGTACAGTTTTTACAATTAATAACAGCCAAATTTACCATTTTAATATTTTTAACTGCGCGAAAGTGGCCACTTACGATTATTGTACGTAAGCTAGGCACGCGAAGTAGTTGCTCTTGTGTTATCTAGGTATATCTATATCCGTGGTCTTTCCTATGCTCCTTTCCTAATATAGACAATTGAGAAACTCTTTGGACGTGCTCAGATGTCAATTTGCGATCGCTAAGCATACGTAATTCTACTGCTTAACGAATTATCTTGACGCAGAATGTCACTTTCGCTAAATGTCACCGAAAATAATGGGCACTTCGGCAGAACATGGCTGAACAACGTCATTTTCTCAAAACGCCCCTTCTGTAAAATTACACTGTCCCAAATTGTTAAGCAGAATGTCTCTCAAGCTAATTTTTCTCAGGAGAAACACAAACCGGAGGCTCCAATTATGCAATATCAGTCACACAAAAAAATCGGAAAATTTAAATAATAATATACAAAACTCATTCATTAACTATATTTAGCATATATTTAAAGAGAAAGTTACATTGAAGTAAAAAGTAAAATAATATATATAATTATTACTAATCGAATATAACCAATAATATAATCTCATGCACGTCAACAATTGCACATTTTCCCTTTATAAGAATTAACTAATTTTGCCGAGATACATATTTTATATTGCCATTCTAATCTACTTTAACTTAGATTTCCTAAAAGTATCGCCTGCTCTCATTAATTACCATCGCATAAATTAATATCCGTAAAGAACTTTGAAATTACTTCATTTTACAAGAATTCCGCCGAGGCCAGCTCTCGCAAGTCAGCGAAACGTATGAGTTTGAAACTGCAACAGTAGTAGTAGACCAAACTTTTTGAACACTTAGATTCTTCGGCTGAATTATAGCGTAATATACGCTTAGCGATAAAACGAGCTGAACCCATTGTTCAACTGCATTGTTTTTATTGGTGCTTGTAAATAGTTTGATAGGGGTTTTAAAGAGTTTGTTTCTTTTTGGCAACGATGTTTGATGTTTGTTTTATCGTCTATATGTAGTTTGGGATCGTGCTTGAAATTTTTATATTTTATTGCTAAAATTTTATTTATGTTACTGAAAAAACAATGGCACAAAAATCCTTTTTATGGAAATGGAAAAAAAAGTTGAAACATTGAAACGAATCTTCTTCTCGAGTCGAATTGGTGGCGAAAGGATCAGCCAAAAAACGCCAATGCGTTACCGACTAGACTGTCCTCGCAGATTGCCTAGGGTGCGCTGGACGTACAGGGGGCTCAGTACGTCACTCGGGGAAGCTCCTTTCATGCACCCCATTGAAACGAAAGAAGAAGAAGAACTTGCTTTATATGTTAAACAGGTTAAAGCATTTTTCACTAAATAAGGTATAGGTCTTGTTGTGTGTAATCCTTCGCAATCAAATTTTATACACTCTGATTTCTGTAACATACAATTCTATATAAAAGTCTATTAATTTACATTCTTCTCAAGGCTCTTCTTTTACAATTTGGAAAATAATGTGCCTATCGTTCCTTAATATAAAAATCTATTCAAAATGAAAGTGTTCATTACTCTATTCTGCTATACCTACTGTCTCAACTGGTTCGTGTAACAGCTCCTTGAAATGTCCAAATGCGTCTATAGTTTATGGGACGCCGTCAATCTCCCCTCAGCCAGGTCTAACCATTTTATATCCTTACACAAATCGTTTCAATCCCAAATAAAATGAAACATTTATATCCCACTTTATTTCTATCGCACAAATCTGGAAACAGTGTTGATCACACCATAAAACATATAGAAGTAAACTGAAGCAGTAATCCAATTTACTGCGATGAACAAACATTATAAATAAACGGAGGACCCCAAAAAGCTGAAACTATAAATAATATGGGCACATAAACAATTCTATAGTTAAACACCATGATATTGATAATAAAAATTCCTTTTTGCCCCGTGAGGGGAGATCCTAAGCTCGCGTGCTGAATGCCGAAGTAAGGATAACTGAATTCTTTAGATGATGGTTTTTCGAATCGTGTATTTTCTTTGTAATAAGTATCGGTTTATATGGTAGACGTGCTTATATTTCTCTCAAAGTATTCTTTTTTAATATGATATGAAAAAGCTTTACACTTTTACTGAAGGAATTTACGAAATTTTTGAGATAAACGCAATCTTATGTAACAATAACTTTCCTTTTAGTTATTTCAATCGTGGTTACAGTTCTTATTTCATGCTCTGATAGTATTTCAGTTCAGAAGGAGTTTTATTAAATAAACGTGTAACGTAGTACTAGTATAAACAGTACATACGTTTAAAATGTGAGTGTAAATATTAATAAGAGTTGCTATACACTACCTACAAAATTTTATAAATTCGTAAATTTTGCAAACATTCTTGAACCAATAATGAATATTGAGTTACAGATTCAATAAAATTGTTCACATACAAAAGGGAAAAACTTGATATTTCTCAGATAGTCAGTACAGAATTTTTATTTTACTATCACATCTAAAAAAAACATTCGATATTTAAAAAAGTAGCTTCAACAAACTGCCTGTTTTCATTCAACAAATGTTATTCAAGATTTTAATTTGTTAAAGCCTAAGAAGAAATCGAAACCAAATGAACAAGCCATCAGTCTTCTAGATAAATCCCTACATTTTCCATAAGAGAAGTTCGAAGAGTAATTTACGTCAAACCTTGGAGATAACTTAAGATTGTAATTCAGCAAGAATAAATTCTTTTACAGCTCTTATGTTCACAATTAGAATACCTAGAACTGTAGTAAAATGTTAAACTTTAATTTTACTGTGAATTTATTTGTATAGCCTTATTAATGTACAAGGCAGGTGTTTACTTTTAATGTCTATTTAACTGAGATTTTATGTAAGAGAAAATGCTTTAGGCAATGTTATGCTACAGTGTTTACTTTTCATTGTAATCATTTTTATTTTCTTTTAGTGCTTCACTAGTTGAAATGAATTGTCTGAATTCAAGATACATGTGTCAGTATATTGTATGGATTGAATCCAAGCGTCGTTTCTTGGTATACAGACATTGAGTCAAGTAGAGAAACATACTATTGAAATGATTATGAAAAGTTTTAAGGGTCTATTATGTATAAATTTCTTACAAGCTTATTTTTAATAGATTTAATATGTCAGTAGTAATCATGTAATTTTTTTTTTGTTTACAGATTCGTACGTGAAGGTGTGTTGTAAGTGATATTATTTTATTAAACATACGTTCATACAGTAATTGTGAATTTGCATTGCTATCGAATACTCAATGAAGTGTTCTAATAAACCTACAGTTAAACGTTACTGCATGTTCCCTCGTAAGCGTAACTTTGTGATAGCAATTGATATCAACGACAAATTTAAAAGAGGATTGGTCTCAACACACCAGACCAGGAAATAAAATTTTGATTTTAAATAAATATTTTCCTTATGTGTATATCGTACCCGCAACCTCCTCTGATTATTGCTCACTATTAAGGTCGATTTATGTAAAGCTTTTTATTCATAGAATACTTAATTAGGTATTTTGCGTATCAATCAACTTTGTCTAATATTACCAATGGAGCAGCACTTCAATATAACCTGTTCAATAATATATAATAGTAACACGCCTATTTCATTCATTAGCGTAATTATCACAAAATGAGGTAAAATTATAACTACTAATTTTTCATGCTTTTAAAGAAAAACATGTAAATTCTTTGGTCTAGGTAAGTGCCTGCTATTCTTCCTAAATGAAGAGTATTTTCGCTTTCGACCTATAAACAATTTTTCTCTACATTACATAGAAATTGAATATATTTCCACATAGTTTCTATAAAATCACGGTAGTTTCACCCACGTTGAGGTCCATTTCAGTGGGACGTAGGGAATTTTTTTATACTCCTTGTGTAAGATATTAGCATATTTTGTTTATAATTTGAGTACATATTATTTTAGATCGAGTAACAAATATGCTAACTTACAAATTTTGTCAACCTCAATATAAGTAGTAAAATAATATATCAAGGAAGTGTTTCGAGAGACAAGATTAAAATTTAAGCTTCATTGCAGCCCAGACTCATGCATAGATGTGGAGTGCGCAAAAAATTAAGTTGACACCCTCTTCAAAGAAGTTGGTATGAAAACGCTGGTTCCTGTTATACTGGTTATACTTGGTTTTGCAAGCTGCAGGCAGCAAATCTCTAGTGAGTCTAGTAGTCTACGAGTTAATATTAAAAATAGTGAACGTATTTGAAAATATAACGTTAAGACGTTGGACGATGTTAAAAAATATAAGCAAAAGAAAAAGTTATGCTTGCAAATTGCATTGGCAAATTAAATTACAAGAGTTGGAACGGGTACCACCTATTGATGTCCAGTAGGACATAGCAGTAGCGCTAAAAAAGATCTTCCTGACCAGATGAGATGGTGACTAATGGTGAGGCATATCACCTTTAAATTCTCACAATGCAATGTGTAGATTCATCTAGCGAAGGAAGTTTTCAAATATTATTTCTTTAATTTAATCTAAACTTCTTTAATACTACATAAGTTTCACGTTGACAGACACATAATTTCCTACATACATTATAATTTCCTATTTTTAAAAACGGATGTGTAGGATTATAATATGATGAGACAGTTGGCATTTTGATGAATCGGATAAGAGGATCAGGTATAGGGCCACCACCGTGTGCAGCGCTGTATCATTAACGCAGTGACAATGCAATGGTGTCATCGAGTGTCCGGCTCTCTCCGCGTCACGTTGCGCAGGTAGTGAGCAAAACGACCATATACCTGTGTAACCTGGTAGGTGATGTCACCGTGTTTGCAACCGGCCTACTTTCGAATAGGGAGTCGGATTGCCGCATCGGCCCGGGATCCGCTCCCAGGGGGTCTACTCTCTAAGCACGAAATCGTAGTTACGGCCGTAATTACGGAACGTTTCCTACTACGGATCACCTACGTACATATGTTTCGTTCGGGGTCCGAACTAAGAATGAATGACCAAATGATATGACAGTTCATCCTACTCCTGATGTTTTTTCACCCGTCCGAAAAATTGAATTTGACACTTGTTTTGACGGAACGTTATGTCAGTTTTCGCGACAGCAAAGTTGTTATCGTTCACGAAAATTTTCTATGATTCCGTTCGAAACTATTCTAAGTTTCGAGCTACTTTCGGACGGGCCCGTACTTTCGTTGACGGACTTAGAGAGTAGACCCCCTGATCTTCCCGCTTCCGAAGAGTCTGGCGGCGAACCTCAGTTTGTAACCGTACCCTCTGGAAAAAGCTATCCTACATTCCTACCCTACATTTTAATCACATCATATCAAATTGAGTATGATATTAGTACAATCTTAACTTTCAGTCAGCGAGCCAGCACAGTACTATAAAGTAAATATTAATAACTGTTACTATTCCACAAAGAATATTATTCTTGTTATAAATGCAAAGCCGTGCTGTAATGGAAAGTTCCCTGTAGCTTCATGCTGTCAGCTCTGTTTTTCTTTTAATAGTGTTTTATAGTTTTAACTTCTGTGTTGGTTTGCTCTTACCTTAAATTGCGATTATTGTGTAGTTTCTGGCAAAAAGTAATTTTAAAACCATTGCCAAAAGAAAAAAAGCGTTGAAATTACCCTCTGGAATCTCCATTCTATTTTCATAGTTTACTTTTATATTTATATTACTTTAATTTAAGTTATCCGTATTAGTTTTTAGATTATCTAAGCTTGGGAATGTGATTGGTGGAACAAAAGACTTTTCTTAAACCCCAGATTTTAGATATTAACCGACCTTTTTAACTACTGACATCCTTAATCAGACATGAGATTCGAAAAAATAAAAATAAAATCCATCCGAAACACCATAGCATATTATGTTTTACGAGGTACCTTTTAGTAAGCTAGACAATGCAACTACTAAGAACAACCGTAGCTGTCGTCGTTCTTGCCACTGGTCAATTATCGTTAATTAATCTGACCGTATAGTGTAACGCCGGAACCGTGTGAGCTCGTGACTGTGGGGCTCAGCATCTCCTATTCTGTAGTCCTCCAAGAAGGTGTGTGAGGGCACTACGATTATGTTATTTGTGCTTCAATATAAAATACGTGGTGTAATTAGTTCACTCTTATATTACATATCACAAATTAACATTCAACGTACCTAATGTTTATTCAACCAACAAAAAAACGAGACATATTCAAGGTGCATATGTACATTTTTTATGTTAAAAATATTATATCCGAAGAACATGACCAAAAATATATGCCCACAAATATGGAAAAATAAATAAATGCCAAAATATCTGACAAAAATTTGCATTAAAAAAACATACAAATCAAAGAGGTCCCGTTTATATAATTCCTGTTGACTAAGCGCGAATTCTCCAATGAAATGAATGATTTATTACCAAAATATAAGTGGTTCGAGATATAACCAAAAAACGAATATTGCTTTCATTTTGTTGGTTTTAAAGGTAATTGTTATAACTCATTTTGGGGCAATTTATTATTTTTAGGCAATAATTGGATATTTACTTTAGCGTAATAAAAGCCTAACAACAAATAAAGCTCAGGAAGAAAATTGTATGTACCGAATACTAAAAAACGTTTTTACTTAAAGAGTGAGTTCAGTAGATACCCTAGTGGATAGCTTCCTGACGGTATAAGATTCGGTTCCAGTATTCGTGGGTGTGATCCCTACGACAAAAAAAGTAGATTAAAATTGTATATTTCTTTTCGGGTCTAGTTAGTAGAGGGATTACCCTACGTGCCTGGGAAAGCACTTTAAGCCGTTGGTACTGTTATATATTCTAATATCATCTATAGGTTGACTTTGCCAGCAGAATCTGCCGTACAGATTCATAGACGTCAAACTTAACTGACAGCTAGCAGACGATGGCAAAGTGGCACTGTATAATCCCTTGCCAAAATGTAATTGAAATTGAATATTAACTGATGAATACCTATAAAAAATGTTTAATTAATAAAATCTGTACTTATATAACTGTAATATTTGCACGCCGAAAGGCTAATATTATATAGACTGTATCATGTTGTAAGAACTCTGTGTTCTATATAATTATTTGATTTGATTTGAATTAACAAACGTATACCAAAGTACGGGTCAAAGCCTTAACCTGTGAGTTACTACCGAATACTGCGCTCACCGTCCCGCTTTCCAAACGTGGTGACTATGGCAAAAACCCTCTCTGAGCTGATGATGTAGTGAATACTACTTGCTTATAATCCAACTAAACAGTCATATTGCATACTACATGTTTAAATTACTCAACTTTCAGCAATTTGATGTTTCACTGGCTTGTTATTATATTACCGCAATATCAAAGTCGTTAACTTGTAAGAATAAAATGTAAAAGAATGTACCGCTCAACTCAGTACTTAATTGTTTTTAAATTAAAATAGAGGAAAACATTGAAGCTCGGGCCACGGCTGAGAATAAAAAAACTAAACAGAATCCGAAATAAAATGTAAGGAAGTAGAGTGACACTTACTTAAAACAGATTGGATCTTTCTGTTCTTAATCCCGACTAACAAGATAGTATTAAGAAGAACCAGACAGCTACGACTAAGCAGATAAAAAGGCAGCAAAAAATATTCATAGAATAAGTATAACTACACATTTGTAAATTGCCATTATCGCTAAATTACTAGGCTATGGTAGGACTTCATTGTTGTTATGGCAATTCAAACTCTAGGGAAATAAAATCATGCTTCGGGAAATTTACAAACACATAATTCACAAACACAAAACACGAAATTCAGTCATTCCCAGACTCGAAATTCGTGGCTCTGATAAATCATTTTCTCGGGAAGGAATCGAATCCAGAACATCAGGATTTAAAAACTACTGCCGTAACCACTGAGCTACCGGTACAGTCAAAAAGACATTGCTTTAGGGCAATGATAATTCAGTCAGTTAAATTTATAATGGGGCAAAATGACAATTTAAATTAAACGAGATCGAAGTCAGGATCGCTCTTTTGACCTATGCCTATGGTTTTTCCCAATTGTTAGATTGGCACATCGCATAGTTGGTGAAAAGTATGTGAGTGAACCTGACCTGAATATTCAGAAGAAAAGCGACGAGCATAATTAACAATGAATAATTTATTGATATTGTTGAGTTTACGCGGATTTACCAGATAGAGAAGACATACCCAAAACCCGTATGTCTTTCCCCATGTAGAATAACACAAATAAATGTTATTTAGTCTAGAAAATTAATCCAAATAGAAAAACAACAGTGCTCAAAGAGCAAACTAAAAGTAGTTGTAAAAACTTAGCAAGCCAAGCTAGAATGTCGATAGAATATCATAAAATGAACTTATAACATTCACCTGAACCCTTGTACCTCCACAACAAAGAAATCAATTGGCTTCACATTTAAATTCCCCGTTCAAAACGTTTTGTTCAAAGCTAGTTGAGAAAGTTTTCATTGTCTCGTCTACCCTATCCGCTTTACCAGGCTCTACTTTGTTGCTGTTGTTACATTCCAATACATTTAACTATTAAGCCGGTGAGATGTTATATTGTTATAGAGAACGTTCTGAAGTAGGAACAATGGAGACGGAAGTTTAAAGGTTCCTATAAAATGTTTTGCTGACTATAAGGAGGAGTATAATTTTGTTATGTTATTTCTATAACATATTAGGTATCGGTCATTTCTTGATAAGGTGTAACAGAAGATTCATACATATTTTCATAGCATGAGGTCCCGATAAAGTATACAGCTATAAGTTTGTTATTTGGCTTAAAACTTATTACGGATTAGAAAATTGATTTGATTTGAATAACTTACATAAAATAATTTGTAGACGTTTTATGAGGACTAGCTTCTACCGCGCAGTTTCACCCATATATTATGTGCATAACAAAACGCGAAGTAACCCAAAAAATAAAATCCTTGATTGAATTATATCACAAAAACCTGAGATCGTAAAACTACATGTATCACAAAAAACAGTAAAGATTTAATTAACCATCATAACATTCTGATTGACAATACAAATTACATTTTCGAGTCCAAGAAAAACAACTGAGCTTATTAATCAATCAAACAAAAAACAATAGACTGTCATTCTTGTAATAGAAATATATTATCTGTAGCCACGGCAAATTCTCAGTAATGTCCACAAAAAGTTTAATTAACTTATTCCCTTGATTCCTTACTATAATGGACGATGTTCGTTTACATTGGCTTTGTTTATTTTATGACAACATTAGATAGGTAAATGTAGAAAATGTAGTAAGGTAATCTGTATATTATTATGTGTAAAAAATTGCGCGGACGGGGGAAATTTTGAAATTTTGGATACTTACAGTTTACATAGAGAAGGCATTTGCTGCACATCAACGACCTGCTAGCTACTCCCGAAATCTTTGGGTACGCAGACGACCGCACAGTCTCGGTGAGATACTTGTCGGATGCGAAGTCTGGGTCAAAGGTTCAGTCACTCAGGGAGTCGATGATGGAGGGGGTGAACTCGATCTTGGAGGCTGTCTCCTTATGGGGTGATGCCAACCTGGTTGGGTTTAACCCCTCAAAAACACAGGCTTGTCTTTTTTCGGCGAAACGGAGTCCATTCCAACTGACTCCGACTTTCCGGAATGTTTCCGTTCCGATCAGCGACCATCTTGAACTGTTAGGGCTTGATCTCTCTTCTAATCTAAACTTCGGTCGCTACATCGAGTCCATTACAAACACTGCAGCCAAAAAACTTGGCATTCTCTCCACGGTGAGGCGGTACTTCACATCGGAGCAGCTCATGAGTCTCTACAAGGCTCAAGTTCGCTCCTCAATGGAATACTGTTCTCATCTTTGGGATGGGTCTGCTAGATATCAGCTGGATGCGCTGGACTAATTGGAGCGCCGAGCGAAGAGAGTCATAGGCAATAACTCACTTGTGGAGGCAAGTCTTCAGAGCCTCGAACGCCGTAGACGAGTAGCCTGCCTATCGGTTTTTTATCGGTTACATTTCGGGGAGTGTGCAGAGGTTCTACATAACCTGATACCCCCTTCACCCTTCCATCACCGGACGACCAGGCGTGGTTAGCGGTTTCACCCTTATGTTGTAGACATTCCTTCAATACGCACGAAGCGATTTGCTTTTTCTTTCATAATGCGGACAGCTAAGGAGTGGAATTCTCTGCCGGGGTCAGTTTTTCCGGAACGCTATAATCTGGACATCTTTAAAGCTAAAGTGAACAGACACTTTCTAGGTCATCGAATCATCTATAGGCCTTATCTTCGCCTGCCATCAAGCGAGATTATGGTCAAACGTAAGCCTATATATAATTAAAAAAAAAAGAAAAAAAGGCATGCTAATACTATTTTTTTAAGGTATGGTTGAATTTTGATACATAATGTTTATAATAGTTAAGTTAAGTTTATATAAATTAATAAACAGGCAGAAAAACACGAAATTTGACAGTAGACTTGAATTAACAAACACTTTTTCACCCTAAAGCAAGCAATGACTCATGCATCACACCCCATTTGAAATGCCACTTTTCCTACTTCTATAAGGCTAGAAGAAAAGCGTTATACACGATTCCCTCACGCCATTCAAGATATTGTAAGTGATACATTTACTTCTAAAAGATTTCTATCACTAAATTACTTTTATAGTTTAATGGCTGACACTAAAATAAGCAATGCCTTGAACAAATGGAATTGATCCTTACATCTGATAAGTTACAGTTCAAAATTTCTGCTAACAATTCCACGGAGAACAACCCCTCAATAAGTTAAAAGAAGATATTTATTGACAAAACGTCCCCTAAATATATCCCTCATGTTTTTATATGTGATTCCCATTAAATTAAATATAAACCGACCCCAAACTTTTGTACCCTTAAACAACAATAATTTTGCTGCGGGATATAAAACGATACTTTTATTGTTTTATTGTTCTTAAAATTTCGTTTATTGTTTTATGTGATATGTTTGTGAAGTTTCGTTCACATTTTCTATATTTAATACAAATAAATAAGAAGTGTATGTATGTATATATTATTTACTAAATGCAAATGAATGTACATGGAACATATAACTAAAACACAATACACTTCACTTCTTGTTTCTGTCTATTAATCTGTCTGTTCCGGCTATTCTAAGTACTGGCTGGAAGTTTTATAAAGTAAAATTATCATACAAGGAATTAAGTTCATCTTTGCATGTTGTATTGTGTGCTAAAGTTTAAATAAATAAATAAATTTACTGAATCAATCAATCATTCAATACAAATTTTATTTAAAAAATATCAATGACAGAACCAAGTTTTATAGTTTAAATTAATTCACAAATGTATTTTCTTCAATAATACACATTGTAAAACAAAATAGATCGTTCAAAGAATAACAAAGCATTCTGGATTGATCTTCATAAAATATTTTATAGGTAACATTCTGTACACTTATACTGAAAATGTATTGGTTTATATAATAACATCGTAAATATCTGTTTTTGGAATACGCCTAAATAATAATGAATCTTTTTACGGCTCTTTTCTGATTTTTGTTGCGATGGACTTACTGATAGGATTTTTTTTATGAATACATTTTTATGCACTGCTTCAAATCTATTTGTGTATATTTAGTCTATCTTGCCTTGTAGTTTCCGACCCAGAATAGACCACCACATGTATTTCCATGTCGTAAGACTCGACTAAGGGATACTCAGCTGATGCATGGGCAGCAGCATCTCTTAACACAAGGTTAGAAATAAAGAAAAAACATTTATTGAACACACAAGAAACACAAAGAATATTAAATAAGAAAATTAGAAGGAACATAATAAAAAAAGAATGCATAGACTTACAGTTAAGGCGCTGTACTTAGTCAAAATAGGCTTCACAAAACAGTTTTTTAGCCAAATGTTTACATTTTAGAGCAGCTTAAAAAATATATGTTAATCTTGATCATATTTATGGGTGGACCATTGTGTTCAAAACACGTTTTCGGTAAATTTTCTCGATAAAAAAAAACCATAAAATAACCATTTAAATTGAAATTGTAGCAATTGAAACTGTATTATTTATAAACAAATCTTGATAATATTAATAACAGTGATGTAATATATAATAATAAAGGGAACTGTTGTTTTTATTTATCGATTGGAATAAGATATTTGCAAGGATTAATGTATTAAATAATTTGAACGAGTCGAACGAAACGTTGCGCCATCGCGGCGTCTCTTCGCATCTCTTTCATTTCTACGCGGAGCAACAGTGACAAAACTAATACGTAAAAGTCGTCTATTCACCGCGCCTTAATGGTACAAAACATGTAGTGTGTTCAAATGGCTAGTGCTAAGCATATAGTTACAGCCGCGAAACGACTGCAACGCTGAGTTAACCCACTTATTGCGTTTACCAATCTGCCTGCCCAGCGTGGTGATAATGGTGATATTCCTTAAGGATCCTGGCTTGCCATAGTCTGTTAAGAGGAGGTCCATGTTCAGCAGTGGACGTTAAAAGGCTAGTGAAGTGAAGTGAATAAGTGTTTACTACTGAATTGCTTAGTTTTCGAATGTTGGAAAACTTTTTGAAATCGGTTCGAAACAAACTGACAATAAATTATTTTTCGACATTCCGCCTATTTTATACCTATTAATGGTATAGAAATCGGCGGAATGTCTCAGGATCAAATATTTTTACTTACTTTACGGAAAAGTTTACCATATTATTATACTGTGATTCAAAATTGAATGAATAAAATTCGACCACCGGCAGGACTCGAACCTGTATCTTAGGTTAAGCCCCTAATGCCTTAACCAATTAGGCTACGATAGAACCACCGTACGGTAGATATTTATCAATCTCTCTTATAACATGTCTCTAAGATGGGGGGGGGGGGCTAAGGTCCCCCCCCTTAGAGACTGTAAGGTTCAAGTCCTGCCGTTGGTCGAAAATTTTATTAATATCAATAATTATTTTGAAACATAGGATAAAATATATTACTTATTATGGTTCTATTTACAATTTTTATCATCATGGGCTGGAGTGACATAGGTTCTATGTAAATACCTAAATAAAGCAAACCAACATTTTACGTTACCTTTGTTATAAAGTAATATCGTACACCATAAAATTTTCAAATAAATCATCTCTGAAGTTAGAAACATCCAATACATATGAAGCCAGTCGGAAGGTGTGAAACAGGAACGCGTTGACAGATCTATTATATTGAGAACCCTTTGGGATACATATCGTATATTATAAATTATATGATACACATGCCCGTTTATTGTCTTATATTTGTATGAGGTGTGAAATTAATCACTTTAATGAAATAAAAAGGTATTTCGTAGGTGATTATTTTTAGAAAATAATTTTAAGATAGAAATACAGTATTGTATTTTGTAAGTATTTTGCCTATAATTAATGATTTGTTTCCTTCACAGTAGGTACATGACAAATTGGTTCTTAAAACTGATTTGTGTCTCACACATATTACACATGCTGGTGAGAAATAATTACACGAAAGAAAATGTCACATACGGCATGTATGAACAATTAGAGAAACAATTTATTATAATTAAATGAAGAAACAAACGACGACCGCCTGCACGATGGACCGACGACCTCATAAAGGTCGCGGGGAGTCGATGGATGCAAGCCGCTAGCGATCATTCCCGCTGGAAATCGATAGGGGAGGCCTATATTCAGCAGTGGACTACAACATTCTGATGATGATGATGATGAAGAAATCTCTGATTTATCATAATGTATAATATTAAATTTAGTAAAATATTCAATGTGTGCCTACATACATTCATTCATACACAAATTCACGTGTCTTTCCTATAGGGGTAGGCCCCTATAGGAAAGAGACGCCATACCTTCCACTTGCTGCGATCTTGACATACCACTATCGCCTCGTCTGCATTAATTCATCTCTCCAAGCATTTCCTACGGTTTAGGGTACTTGGCCTTACGAATACTAGAACGTTCTCGATTTGAACGTAGAACGTCCGCCTTGGTCTTCCGCCTTCCAACATTTCCGTTCCGTATATTTGTGGAACAGTCCATTAAATATAATAACACACAGTAGATACCATGACTGACAGACAGGCAGACAAAAGCTAAAAATATATTTCATATTTTTTTATTGATTTGTACTATTTTTTTTTTTTTTTTAATCCTTCTCCCGCTCTATGGAAATAAATCCCTGTGTCGCGGGAGACTTTACAAACATTCATTTCACGGACACAATGTACATCCAGAACAACTATTTGTGGTTCACACAAATAATTGTCCCGGGTGGGAATCGAACCCAGAACACCAGGTCTCAGAAGCAACTACCGTAACCACTGCGACACCGGTGCAGTCAAATTGATAAATAAGTAAATATTGATAAGTGCAGTTAGAATGTTATTTAGTACCTAATCTAATACCTTAGTAGGTACCTACTATATTATGTGTGCCGGTCACCGGTAAAACATGTGTAAAATTTGCTTCAAGGGCTTTGTGTCCACAACGTTTAATCTTATTTCTTAGAACATCTTTATAATCGTCTGTTAGTTGTTGAAATTGGTTCAAGTAATAGTTTTTGCGTTATAAACTGAAAACATGTGTACTTACATTTTATAAGATAGGCCAAACATATCGTTCAGCAACTACGACTAGTACAAGGGCCTCCCCTTCAAAAACATTGGTATCACTTGGCAGACTTGGTGTTCATAGATGCTGCTGCCAATCTATCAGCCGTATGTCTCGTCTCTTGCGACCTATGGCAAGACAAAAGGTCTATTTTAAGTCGGAAACCACACGGAACTAAATTTTTACTACAGTTTAAAACATAAAGATTGCATATTTATTGTATTCTTTTGCTTACCTTAGTGGTATGTGTCTCCTCAGATACAGTCTCTTTTATAAATAGTGCACCTACTACTTTATCTCTGCACCACCCTATGGTAGACTGGTAGAGAATGCCTCTGGCATTAAGTCCGCCTATGTACTTTTATAGTGCTGAAGTTTTAAATAAATAAATAAATAGATTAGATAGACTTCCTATACAGCAAACGTAGTTTCTTAAAGTATTTACTTGACACTTTGCATCGGATGGATCGGATTGCAGTCGAGCAAGCCACATTGCGATAGGGGGTCAGTACTTACTTACAATCTCGAACTCCTTCAACTGCGTCGAAACATTGACACGCTCAATGCATTCTCGAATGTTCGACGTCGAATTTAGTGAAGAGTGTTCCCTTCAAAGTACGATTTTAGTCCAAAACAATATTTTGTAAATATAAAAGCTTTAAGCTGATCCATTTTGGGCTTGCGCGTTCCTCTAGCGTTTGTTTGTCTCGTTTTTTAGGTGGCGGGTGATGGGAACGCGCATGCCCAATGTGATGTCAGTCTTATTTTCTAAGCCATATTATATACAAGCTACCCGCGCATGGTTTAACCCACGCAACTCCCATTCCCAGAGAAACTTCTCAAATTAATATTATCAAACACTTAAATAATTTTTCAAATCGGACCAGTAGTTACTAAGTTTTGCGCGTTAAAGCAAAAATCAAAAACAAACTCTTCAGCTTTGTATATTTGTATTTGTATAGATAATTGTTTTAACAGAAGCTACTAAACACCGGGAACTATATTGTTATTTTAATCAATATTCCGCTTGTTTTGGAAGGGAGTTATAAATATAAGATCATACTGAAAATATATTTTCTTTATTATTATTAGTATAAAATATGTGTTTTAATATTGACTGTTTTTATGTTAGTCACAAGTAGTTTAATAGAGAAGGTCTTCGTCCAAAAAAAAACATTACGGTATATTTACTATTAAACATAAGATATTAACATAAGATTGTTATTTATACCTACCTCTCCAATGCCGAAATGGTGAGAAGAGAATGCTTGAACATAAAAAAAATCAGAAAAAAATACTGGTATGATCCGGTATTTTTTTCGGATGGACAATATGTATTTAGCCACTAGACTGTTACATAAGTAGGTAGTAGGTACTCTATATGATTCTTTAGCAGTAGCAACCAAAGCCAATACATCAAGTATTGGTTTTTGGCGCTCTTGTAATCAAAATAATTACATTGTATTGTTATTTGGGGTATGACTGAGTAATGTTTTTGTAACAGACCCTTCTAAATTTAGGATGGCCTTTTGATGAACGAATCGATATAAAGCTCCATGCTTTACGAAGCCCTAACATCCCTTTGACAATTCAAACGGATAATACAAATATTGAAAAACTCAACTATCTCGACTTTTGAACTGAATTTTATTTGTCAAATAAATTTTATTTTGTTAAATGTCCATTTTATTGCAACTCAATTTTATGGCGACGTTCAGTGAAATATATTTCAATATTCGATGCCAGTAGATTGTGCCGCTGTATTTTGGTTTGAAAACTACAAATGTGATAGAACTGTCAGGTACAATTCGGTTCTGAACTGTATTGATGTTCGTATTTTACAATTCATTTTTATGGCTACAAATATTTTTATCTATGACGAGTTTTTGAAGGAATGCTGGTCTGTATAGATCCGACATAGTTGCAAAGTAGAGTGACAGCTTCCGTAAAACATATTTCCTCAATGCCTGCAACCATTTCCCACAGGTCGCACCCTCTTGCGCAGGTTGTTTAATTTGTTGGTTTTAAATCATTAAATGAGGCTAGAGCCCTTTTCGCTTGTATACTCGGTGAAGTAGCAAATGCCTCGTGGCTAGACACATTGGTCCGTCCGCAAAAAAAAATTAAAAAAGGCCATTTGAATTGATAGGTATCGAAAGCACCCGTTTAGATTATCTTTATATTATTATTTATCCATTATGTTCTTCGGATTTTGGTTTTGGACAGTAAAATTAAATCTTATGTTATTTATGTTGTGACCCATTGCAATCGGCAGTCACTTACTTGCCTTTACTGCAAAACTGTCATTTTCATAATATATACGTTAGTTTTTCCATCCCTTAATGGTTTTCCACATACTATATTTCAGAATTAACATCAATATATTTAGACCAACGGGGAACGGTACGTTACCCTTAGAGACGTGTTATAAAGAGATTGATTAATTTCGATGACCGGTTGTCATTCACCAGGGCTGAATGGTCTTTGCATTAGGAGTGATACCATCGAAGAAGGTGCGAATCCTGCCGGTCGTCTAAAGTTTTTAATGTCGTTTCCAAAATGTACCTTTGTTGGAGACTCGTATAAACTACGAAGATTTCTTCTTTAGATAACATATTAAAACATAAACAAAACATTATAATGTATCTAAAAAAATAAAACTTCAAAGTAAATATAATAAAAAACTATTAACAAAGCTCAATCAGTGTAAACCAGCCTTTTGGTTTAAATTAAACGATGAAGGTTTAATTACTTAAACAGCTCAGTTTATTTAATATACGTGCTGCGACCAACAGCCTCAGCTATCACGAAATATAATAGACTGTATTTACTACAGCATAAAGTTTAATTTAGACTGTTAATGTATATAAGAAACAGCTATTGATCTATTTGTAGAATACAGTGTTGGAGATGTAATTAGGAATCTTCGTTTCAGTTCTCTATAAAATGTTGTATGCGTCTGTTTGGTAAATCTAAATAAATAAAATAGAAAGCTACATAATATGTCAGTATAGGTATATGGCTACGACAACCTCTGTGGCGTAGCGGCTAAAAAGTCTCGCTTTGAGTCTCGGAGGTCGTGGGTTCGATCCCCACACCGGACAAGAAAAGAAATCTTTGTATTGTATTGTATAAATTCTAAGATTTGTTTCCGGGTCTGGTATTTTGAGGGTACCTCGGAAAACACGTAAAGGCATTGTTCGCGATTGTTATAACATCATTTATAACAAGCGTTTACCAGAGAACGGACCGTCAACGGAAAATTCGTCTAAAATAATTCGACTAAAACAATTCGACTAAAAAACAATTCGACTATTAACAATTCGACTAAAACAATTCTACCACAAAACAATTCGACTATTAACAAGTCGTCTAAAACTATTCGATTAGTACCAATTCATCAAAAACAATTCGACGAAAAAACTATTTAAATTCTGTAACACATCGTAAGAGATAAAAACGGCGTGGCACGAAAGAGTGGATTAGCTTAGTTCTAATCCAGACAGTAGTCTCAGTTTACTATACTGATGTTAAATTAAATTGGACCTCTACAACAGAACAGAATTCGCGGTTATAAACAAGTGTAACTCAAACATATAAAAAAAAAACTATGTAGAACTTACAATGAAACTTAAATCACTCGTTTTATAACTAGCACATATCCAACTGTAAAAACATTAAAATGTCAATGTAAAAATATACAAATGAGATTTTATCAAGAAAACATTAATGTTTCAAACAATACACACAAAATATTCACAAAAAAAAATACAAAGTTGCCAGACCATAACAAAAGCTTTTAAATATAACTCAGTAATCATCGGATTACTTACCGTTCCAATTATTATTCGTACAGTATTTTTATAACTTCACCATAAATAAATCTGATAGACTCGCATTTCATTTGATAACGTAGTATAAACACTGGACTTACAGAGAAAATTATGACTTATTGTTGGAAGCGTAAGGTTTGTATTAGGTAAAGTGCAAAATGAGTTAAATTGTCCCTGCAAAGACATGTCATGGCTCAACGAATGTTATGCTCCAACAACCTAAGTGCCCACAATAACAATGCTTCCTTTGGGTGACATAGAAGATCTGTTTATTTAATATGTACCTACAGCCCAGTATACAATAAAGATTTACTATATTACGTTTACAAATAAATCGTGCTTGTATTTATATAAAGTGCTTCCAACATGCCATCTCTTTAACAGTTATTTTCTGTTAAAGGGATGGCATAAGGAATGTGTGCAGTATGTTTGTGTGTGTGTTTTTTAAGACAATACATGTGCTATGGTAATAATCCATGTATCTATCGTATGGACATGACAAACACATTTACTCAAATAATTGTCCTGGGTGGGAATCGAACTCAGAACACCGGATCTCAGAACCACTTAGTCACCCGTGCAGTCCATTATAAGTTTATTTGTACCAAAAAAATACCTTTACGAAAATTTCAAAAGAAAAAATCTCTATCAACCCGCAAAACCTTATAGAAGATACACTTATAGAAGTGCAGCCAGAACAGTTAGTACTGAGTGACTTCATTTAAAAAGACATGTCATTTAAAATCATTTCATTTTTTGTTTGGAAAATTAAAATTAACTTTCATGACACTGTTTTCTAAACTGATCAAATTTAGTTTAAGATTTATATTTTAGTTTATTAAAATCAATAAACTCTGAAGAATCCTTCTTTCATAAAGCACTGTTATTGGCAGAAAATAAGACAAAAGCTAGTTTAAACATTATAATACTTTCATCAATAGTTCGATTGGACGTTTCAATTTCATACTGCTTCATCCCATCCTTTATTTTAATTAATTTCGTCAGCATAATTGAACTGTTGAAAAAGCACAATGTAATTTCACTCTGAAATGACTTAAAGACAAATGGCCTCACCACTGTGATTCAGTGACTCAATTTTCTAATTCAAATCAGACCGTTATCTTATCGTGTTAAACTAAAGGGAAAGCTTAGTTGGGCTTAAGGGTATCTTGAAAAAGTACCCAGACAGATAAAGTAGGGTCAATAGGTCACTATTTGTTGGTGGATTTGGGAGATTCTCTCATTTGGTAGGGATGTAGACTTAGGATCTGACGAATTGAATTAAACATCCTTCTGGACAAGCCTATTACTGTGATGAGAAGGAAACGAAAACAACGAGGAGCCACTTGTATTTTCGTTAAGTATTTTCCTGGATACGATAATTCAATTTGTTTTCATATTAACTTACTTAAAAAAAACGTTACAGCCTGGTGACAGACAGACAGCGAAGTCTTAGTAATAGGGTCCCGTTTTTACCCTTCGGGTACGAAACCCTAAAAATAAGTACTGAAGTTTACTAAAAATCACGAACTTTACCTACTGCTATTGTAAAACAATAGAAAACCAAACGTAACTGAAAATTAAAAATACCAAGATTTACACAATGCAATTGTAAAAGAAACAAATGGTCGCCGACTGCACTATTAGACAAGAATTGAGTTTCGCTAAGACACAGCGCTGTCATGGTGTCAAAATGTACAAAGACGTGTCATAAAATACACACAAGCGGCGTGGCGCAGGCACCCATACCTTACTCGTCTTGTGTCTCCGCTGCATATCTTCATATCTATAGATGAGAATCGTGATAAATCCAAACAAACAATAAATTATGTTGATGATCTCATTATCATCATCAGACTATAAATATCACTGCTGAACATAGACTTCCCTCGTCAATTTACAGCGTGAACGATTGCTAAGGCTGATCCCATATTGGGCATGAGCATTTTTCGAGCGTGTGTCACATGACGGACGGCGGCGGGTGTAGCGACTACCGTGGTCAGGAGTGCAGCGCTTGCATCTTAAATGCTCAATGTGAGGTTAGCCTACAGGAAAATTGGCTGGATCCATCCATAGATATTTGACGGGTAGTATCAACAATCATAATAAATCTAATAACAAACATAACTAAATAATTACATTAATTAAGCTTAACTTTCCTCTAAATCTTAAATAAAGGACAGCATGAGAAAGTAAAAACAAAATGAGGCTTTCCCCGAAAACAGTCATATCTACCAGGCTAAACCCACCAAAATATCAATTTCATTGTCATGTCGATACATGTACAGGAAATGATAATTATGACAGGAAAATGTATCTTTTGGGCTATGGTATAGAGATGGCGCTAGTCAGCATTTTAGACGTCACAAGCGTTTTTTTCATCCAGTTTGCTAGGGTCACCCATGTTTTTTATCAATAAAGAAATCTGTTCAATGGTTTTAGTTATACTTTTTATAATTGTCTTATCATACAAAAACATAGAGGTGCTTAAAACTGTCATTGGCAAAATCACTTGATTGCAACTGCAAACAATTTATTGAAAACTAACTTCCCGCGCGCGGTTTTACCTGCATAGCTGCCGCACCCGTAGAAACTTCATAATGAATAGGTAAAGCCTTTGTTGCTAAGAAATAATTATCGAAATCCGTCGTAGCTGAGATAATTTGTAACACATACAAACATACAAATCTTTCCTGTTTATAATATTAGTCCATACTAATATTATAAATGGGAAAGTGTGTGTGTGTGTCTTGTTTGTTTGTCCGTCTGTCACGCAAAAACTACTGAATGGATTTGGCTGAAACTTTACACGGGGATAGTTAATAAGCTGGATTTCGATATAGGCTACAATAACGCTCCAGCCAACTGGAGCAGAGCAACGCGGGTAAAACCGCGGGGCGCAGCTAGTAGGTATTTTATATATTAGGGTAAGTAGTTTTTTTGCTATTTAATGGACAGAGTTATTAAAGGATATTTTATTTTTATTCGTGTAATAAATAAAATTGTTTATACTAAAAACAAACTTTACAAGTGTCATTTTACCATCATAAAAGATGGTCGAATGACATATTGTAAAATTTCATATAAGTCTTATCACTCATTTTGCCTCCGGATTATGTCGGACTGTTTGTTTGTCCATCCATGTATACTCGGTAGTACCAATTTAGACAGGACTTTCTTTCTTAATAGCAGCAGCTATTTAAAAATAAATAACGAGTTGCCTCGTTGAGCAGAAGAAATATTACCAGAGTGTTTCTATTGTCTTAGGCACTTACTGTACATCATTATTTATGCGGATTTGTTAGTCGATGGACTTGCTTCAAGGGATCTAATGCCCCAACTTAGAAGACCCAGCGGAACATACTCAAGAGATTATTCTACTACCGGGCTTACAATAAGAGCATGTTTCTGTATAAAAGCCGTTCCTGAAACGTTGGGTTATGATAATATTAGACAAAATGGGGTTATTTCACTTTGGTGTATATGTATGTTACAATGTTTGCCCTCATAATATCGCTTGGTTCCCAGAAATCGCAATGTGTTGCGGTTAATAATGCCAATAATCGTTCGTGAGCCGTTATTGCTTTTCTTATACGTCCTGCTAGAAATAACAGTTTTGATAGCTATGAAGGCCCATCTTACTAATGTAAGCAATATGTACAATATATTAATATTATTATGCTTAAGTAGGGTGCGAAGGATTGAAAAAAAAAAACATTTTCAAAACAAAATATCAGAAAAAATGAAAATGTTACAGGATACACTAGAAAAGTCAAATTTATTTATACAATGTCTAATAAATAATAACCTTTTATATTAACCAGTATAAAACGATCAAATTTATTTAATGACTTTGACTGTTGTTAAAAATATCTTAAGGATAAATATAGAAACACAAAGGCTGTAGGTACCAGTAATTTAAAAATAAAGTCAAACGGTCGAGTTAGATGAAAGATGAAGAAAACGAAGACGGGAACTGAATTAATTTCGATTACTTCAAAGCCCTCTGATGAAATTTGTTATGAGAAACTGTAAATGGAGATAAATTTGATTACTAAAATGAAGTCGAAATTTAATATACTGTGCTGTTTGAATTAAGAGAAACAATGAAATTGGACGCTATGAAATATAATACAAATGTAAAAGCATTATTAGAAACTGGAGTAAATATCCATTGGAAAATACCTAATTTTCAAAGGTATGTTTATATTTCAGTTTGAAAAATATACAAATATTGACTGAAAAAGACTTTGCAAATCATTCTATTGTAAAATAGCAAGAGTAAATTGACCTGCTAAGTTTTCCAATTTTATTCAAATCAACTAAAGTAATTCTTTTTTATTGTTATCATAATACTGTGCAAAATTTTGGTAACAATCTTGGTTCGGTTTAAATGTGTGAATAATCAACACTTTTAACAATTAATACATTAAATCATAAAAGCTCTTTTAAAACATAAATTTATAACAATCGTTCTTTAAAATCCAGTTTCGTAGGGCATTTGTAAAATGCTTTTTATTTGATTGTTAACAAAATAAAAATTAAATTTCAGTTAATACTTGATTAAAACTTATTTCAATTAAATGCCACAAACATATATAGAATTCCCAATTCAAATTTGTTAAACAAACATTTGATAAATATTGGATAAATCGAAATATTTTTTACATATGTTCATTTTCATCGCAATGAGGAATATGCTAATACAGCATACAATCATAAACAAATTGTACCCAAGAGAATTACGCTAGCTTTATAGAATTAACGACTGGTTTTGTAAGGGTTGATTTATTGTTTAATTTAAAATTTTATATCGTTGATTTGTTTAAATTATTTTGCTGTATACGTGTAAACATTGAATAAAAACCAATTAGACACGAAAAAGACAAGTTTGATAAATCATTAAAATAATAAAAATTAAAAAACAAAACAGAATGTTTCGGTGAGAAGTGAATTAGCAGTAGAATTTAAAGATGTTTATACAACAAAATGTTGTATATTCAAATATTATACGTTCTATATGCAGAAATCACCACACTTTATAAATTGTTATGAACGACTAGCCAACAACCAACAACTGTATAAAATAAAGAAATGAGCGCTACTCTTAGAGGAAAACATCACTGAAAAACAAAGTCAAACTTAAAAACACCATCGATCAGAAATCAGAAAAGCAATTACATCAACCTGCTATACCAGTTTATTGAGTACGAGAGATAAATTAAAAACAATTTTTCAAGTAATTCCCTAGATGTAGAACGGTCTGTAATCCATACAAATTGAACACGATGTTACATCAGAACATCAATTGCTATCGCTCAAAACATTTTGTTTATTTTATTGATAGAATAACAGTTTTCCGTTTCAATAACGAACGGATAAAGTGCTGATGGACTGCAGTTGTCATTAATGTGAAGCATTGTGGCTGATAAATTTGTTTGATAGGATTAATATAATATTTTTTGAGTGAGACACAACCTCCGTAGCGTAGCGGTATTTGGCTCGCTTTAAATCTGGGGCAGTTTGTGGGTTTAATCCCCACCCTGGACAGGAAATCGTTGTGTAAATTCTAAGATTTCTTTCCAGGTCTCTTTGGTTGAGGGACTACCCTCCGTGCCTCGGAAAGCACGTTAAGCCGTTGGAATATTATCTTTAGGTTATTTTAAGGGGCAGGGGGGTATGACGTGCATTACCAGTTCCCGGTGCTCCTATTGCTGGCGTTCAGAGCACCGTGGAGTTTAAGTGGTTCAATCTTTTGCAATGGAAAGGTGAGTCGCATATATCTTTTGCTACTTTACTATTCACTAAGGCGAATAGTAAAGTAGCAATAGGACTCCATATTTGGACCTCGACTAAGGATTGAGAGATTATGATTTTTTGTTCCCTATTTCCCTCTGATGAAGCAGTAGGGATGATTAATGCATTTCCGTTTACAAAAATTGTTTAATTGATTTTTTATTGTTTTTATTGTTGGTATGGAAAAATCATGTCAATACTTTACTTCTATACTAAGTACGTAGGTAGTAAAAGCGACGTAATTGTTACTATTATGCTATTAACAAATATATATTTACATTTCCCAACAAGTGATATAAACAGTTTCATATTTAACCACGTTGTTTATTTTTATGATTGTGTACTCCTTTAATTATAGGAGACTTGCACTTTTTGTATCGTTATGATAATTTAAGGTAAATATTTATTTCTGTAATTAATATTACGCACAAGATATGGTCATAAAATGCACTACTATTTATAATTAACTAGCGGCCCGCCCCGGCTTCGCACGGGTGGACTTTTATACCCTACCCCTGCCCTACCCTACCCCTACCCTACCCCTACCCTACCCCTACCCCTACCCTACCCCTACCCTACCCCTACCCTACCCCTACCCTACCCCTACCCTACCCCTACCCTACCCCTACCCTACCCCTACCCTACCCCTACCCTACCCCTACCCTACCCCTACCCTACCCCTACCCTACCCCTACCCTACCCTACCCCTACCCTACCCTACCCCTACCCTACCCCTACCCTACCCCTACCCTACCCCTACCCTACCCCTACCCTACCCTACCCTACCCTACCCTACCCTACCCTACCCTACCCTACCCTACCCTACCCTACCCTACCCTACCCGTACCCAAAAGTATCCTATGTCCTTCTCCCAGTTCTTAGCACCTCCCTACCAATTTTCAGCCAAATCGATTCAGCCGTTCTTGAGTTATAAATAGTGTAACTAACACGACTTTCTTTTGTTTTTAAATTGTATTCTGCTATTCGGGACGGAAACAAATCCAACAAATCAAAAACCATGGCAATCGGTCCAGCCGTTCTCGAGTTATAAGTGTTGTAACAAACACGACTTTCTTTTATATATATAGATGTTTAAAGTAAATTCTTCAAATCCTACTTGCAATCGTTGATAAAATAAATCTATATAGGTATATCATCATCATCATCAGCCCGTATAACGTCCACTAGTGAATATGGGCCTCCTCCCGGGGAGGGTATTTGCCATAGTCACCACGCTTGGCAGGTGGATTTGTGACCGCAGTATTATGTTGTTCCACACGAGAAAACGCTGCTGCCCGTTCCTTAATATACGATTATTATAGATGATGTTATAACAATCAGGACCAACGGCTTAACGTGCTTTCCGAGGCACGGAGGGTAGTCCCTCAACCAACCAGACCCGGAAAGAAATCTTAGAATTTACACAAAGATTTCCTGTCCGGCGTGGGGATCGAACCCACGACCTCCGAGAATTAAAGCAAGCCTAATACCGCTACGCTACGGAAGTTGAAGTGTATAGGTATATAGGTACCTACTATTCTTTTAAATAGGATATCTTTGATTACTTGTTCGTTAGCAATGAATGCGTTCTGAGACTACTGAACTGATTTCAAAGATCCTATTAGAAAGCTTTTTTATTCAGGAGTACAATAAACTATATTTAGTAATAAAATTCTCACGGGAGCGCTAAAGCTAAAGCTACTACAACAACATTGTATTCTAAGAAAAGCGGTTGTTTTATGAAAGTAGCACAAAATTAATTATAAATAATGAATTAATGTTTACTGCATTTACACATTGAATTATTAATATTCAAAACAAAACGCCCGTGTGAATGTAAATATAAATGGAATTGTAAAATAAATAATACACAGAACAAAGGGCCTGCGTTCATTGTAGTTTAATTTTATCTGTTAAATATAGAATTTCAAAAGAAGTTTTAATTTAATTATTGTCTTTAATAAATAATGAGCTTGCACGTATTATTAATTGAAAAAATCCGTCCTGCGTGGTTTTTTATTTTTGTTTTAGTGTTTGTTTAAAATAATACAATTTGGTATTTGGCTATCTTTAAGTCTCTGAGGTCGTGGGTTCGATCCCCACACCGGACAAGAAAAATCTTTGTGTAGATTCTAAGATTGTCCGTACCTCGGAACGCACGTTTTGCCTTTGGTCCCGATTGCAATAATCTCATCTATAACAATGGTGTATGTACCAGGGAACGGGTATCAGCGGTACCTTGTTTGTTACAACATAATACTGCTACACAACCCGGCTGCCAAGCTTGATGAGTATGGCAAAAACCCTCACTTGGGAGGAGGCCCCTGTTCAGCAGTGGACTTTATACGGGCTGATGATGATGATGACGAATGGTGATAAAGATGTAAATCTATATCCTCGGTCGACTGTACCTGTTAATTAAACAACTGTTATATTTATTAAATTTTAAGTCTCGGATCATTTTACTACAAAACATTTAACAAGTAATTAAATGTAGGGTCATTTGAGGTCTGGTTATATCAAATTCAAAGCAAGAGCTTTGAGTTTGATACCGGAATGTGTTTTACGGTAAAAGCACATGGATTTACATGTTACCAGTTTAGGGCTTTGTTTAACAATTAATACCAATAAATTTAGAAACATTATTATTTTCATTCTATAAATAGCATTTTATTTATTTATTTATCTTTATTTCAAATAGGTTACTGACCTAGAGAGTAAGAGACCTAGAGACCTAAGACTCATAAGCTAAGCCCCGAAAAACCGTTGCAATAGCTTGACTGTGGCGTCGATGAGTCTCTAGACATATTTAAATGTACTAAAACTAAATGTTATTTAAACTAAACACACACTTATAGAAAACTTAAAACATTTCTTAATAATATAATTTTAATTTACGTCTAAATGTTTTTGTGTTTGTTTCGCTCGTTATGTCTGCCGGCAGCGATCTGTTTATAATTTTACTAGATTCCCGCGCGCGGTTTCTCCCGCGGTCCTCCTGTTCCCGTGATGACTTCAAACTTAACGTAGTTTTCTAATCCTACTATCCTACTAATATTATAAATCCGAAAGTGTGTGTGTTGATGTATGTATGTTTGTTAGGTACCTACTCTTTTACGCAAAAACGATTGAATGGATACGGCTGAAAGTTTGCACGCAGATAGTTTATAAGCTGGATTAACATATACCATACAAAATATAACGCTCCGACCCACTGGAGCCGAGTGACGCGGGTAAAACCGCGGGGCGCAGCAAGTGTTGAAATAGTTTTTTAAATTGCTCCAGTAGTTATGGAGCCTTTTCATTGCGACCATAATTAAAATAATTCAGTATTATCCAAACGAACTATGAATAACGAAAAAATAAGGCGTAGGGGGAAACTGGCCTCTGGTCCGCGGCCCATATTACACGGAGTAGAAAGAGTAGTGGAAAACTGGGCCGACTGCGTGGGCCAGATTACCATGGGGAAAAAATATCGTAGTCAAATCGACCCATTGGGATTTTATTTAATTAAAATGAAAACATAAGAGTGCGAAATAAAACTTAAATATCAAAATACGTGTACTTTATTATTTGACCTATTTTACACCTATAAAAAATTACAAACGAAAAATTGCGTCATTGTACATATAAACTATCTAATAAAAGTGCCGTGTTTGGCCTGGATTGAATATTTATAATTATATCGTTCATACCAATACTCATTTGCATTTGCAAAGAGGTATTAGATAGAACAAACATGTTCTATCCAGCCGTGTGGTTTCCGGCTTAGAATAGACCACCCCATGTCTTCCCATGAGTGTCGTAAAAGGCGACTTAGGTACATATGGCTGATGGATGGGCAGCAGTATCTATTAGCTCAACGTTTACATCTTACTGCGATCACCAATCCGTCTGCCAGGCGTGGTGATCATGGCAATATCCCTCTACGATCCTGGCTTGCCAAGGTCTGTTAAGAGGAGGCCCATGTTCAGCAGTGGATGTCGACGGGCTGTTGATGATGATGATGATGATGTTTTCATTTTAATTAAATAAAGGCCCACGCATTCGGCCCAGTTTTCCACTACTCTTTCTACTCCGTGTAATATGGGCCGCGGACCAGAGGCCAGTTTCCCCCTACGCCAAAAATAATTTGACTGCTCCATGGGATATTTTTCAAAGCCATAATTTGTTGACCAGTGGAGTGTTGTAGACACAGATATAAATACGCTTTACACTTTTAAACCTATATATACACAGGGTGTCCCAAAAGGTTAAGTAGCTGGGAAAGGGGGTGACAGGGGTGGACACAATGGTCATTAGAAAAATAAAAAAATAAATCCGCTCTGGGTATTTAAAAAAAAATGGCATTTTTTTAAAAACTTAAAATTTTACACCTTGTTATTTTTGATGTTGATGTTGATGACCTTGTTGTTATTGAAGATTACATAACAGCATTTTTTTTAAATACAGCCATATATGTAGGTACAGTTAGCACAAGGTGTAAAATTTTTAGTCTTTTAAAAAATGCCATTTATTTTTTTAAACACCCAGAGGGAATTTTTTATATTTTTCTGGTGACCCTTGTGACCATCCCTATCACCCCCCTTCCCAGCTACGTAATCTTTTGGGACACCTGTATATATATATATGTTATATGATTTTGACGAGGTAATTATTGCTTAATTTCAAATACAAAACCAAGAAACTAATAAATCCGGGCTTAATGACTTACTTTGTAAAAATATGAAAAAATATAGTTTTTATGCGATGATAGCGCATAATTTCTGCTAGCACTAGTCATATTGGGTTGCCTTTAATAACCGAGATCGCTATGTTGAATCGTGCCCGTTAAATCGATTAAATATTCTTTCAATTTAAAAGATGGTTTTATAGAAACGGATTTTAGATCTAGTGCTCCGTAAGGATACTATTTCCTTTTGTAAATATCAGTTTAAAAGATTGCTATTAAATAAATTGGTATAATAATATGTAGCGTAAAAAATAATAGTTAAACACATCAATTTAATCATAGACCTTTGGTATCATTTTAGTTCGTATTCTGTATTAGCAATAAAAATAACAATAATAATTATTTATTTATTTTATCACTACATGAATACAACATTGAAAGTCACAATATGCGTCTCCATTCCTTAAGTCCCCTAGAATATGGGGCGGATTGCTTATGCGTACCCGGCCCCCGCCAACGGCAGATCGAGTGTCCGGGGTGTTTTAGTGGTGCAGGGTCCACTCCTAGTGGTATGAGTAAGCATACCACGCAATTGAAACATTCGAGTCCCACATATCCCATCGCCAGCTCGCAAATACGCTGCAGCGGCGGTGGGAATACGTAAATAAATTTCGCCCGGGACAACAAAAAAAAAAAACAAAAAGATCCCCTAGAATATTGATATTTTAAATAATCCAGAGCAATTAACATTTAACACAAAATATTTTAAAAACAAAAACTTATGTTTATAAATATGTTTACACAATTATTTGTAAATTTGGAACACTGACGTGTGTTTTCCGGCCTATAATAGACCACTAAATATTATTATCTTCCTATGGGTTTCGTAAGAGGCGACTAAGGGACATACAGCTGATGGATGAGCAGCAGCATTTATCAGTTCAAAGCTCACATCTTACTTCGGTCACTTATCCGCATGCCAAGCATAGCGATACCGGCAATATCCCTCAACCACCCTGGCCTTCCAAGGTATGTTAAAAAGATCTTTTGCAGGGGACTTTAACGGGGTGATAAAGTAAAAAGTGGAAGTGGAACATTTCCCTTTGTGCGTTGAAGGTACATTGAAGGTACGAATACTTCCATCGTGCGTTCGGAACTCAATACGTACTTCTGAGACGTGATTTTCGACTTTTACCCCGACTTACTTCGACTCCATTATAGAGTTGGGCGACTTATCAAATTATACGGTATCGATTGTTAAAAAAATACTACATTAACGAATAAATGAATAAAGCATATTTTTAATGTGCGTTTATTGGAAAATAAAAATATACATACATACAATAAA
The DNA here is from genome assembly GCA_947037095.2 of Nycteola revayana. Lineage (NCBI taxonomy): Eukaryota > Metazoa > Arthropoda > Insecta > Lepidoptera > Nolidae > Nycteola > Nycteola revayana. Next base: position 14,800,232 of record OX344840.2, read on the forward strand.
TTATGATAGAAGGCATATTTTCCAATTGGCAGGCTTATTGCCATTAGCAATCTCTTCCATATGAGGTGGATGGACCAAAATGGAATGATGGATAGATGAATAGGTAAACGTATTAACTTGCCTATACGTTATATAATCGTTTGTTATAACATTGAATATTTTAAATCTTCTAAAATGTAGTTTCCTTGCTTACGATAGGAAATGTTAAAATGGAAAAACCAAAAGAATATGTTTAGTAGTGGACGCTATACGGGCTGATGATGATGAAAAACCCATCGAATTAGAAATAAAGCAGTGCTATGTGATCACTGCCTGGCTAAGGGTTAAGAGGTTGTATGGTGATAAGGGTACAGTTTTTTTTTTCGGACGGACATTTATGTTTATCAGCCACGAGGTTTTTGCTACTTTATCACGCATAGCATTGGGCGGCGCTATTAAACCGAGGTTGTCAAATTATCTATTTAAAATATCGAATGTTAAAATCATATCGATTCATGCAGTCGATATTGTTGTAAGCAACTGCCTCCCTACTTGACATATTGGAAAGAAAGATTTTATTACTTCCCTTTGTGTCGGCTCGAACAAAAAGTTCACCGAGTATTTGCTATATGACTTTTTTTTTGTTGTTGTTGGTTTCAAATCGGAAAATATTTAATAAGAAACAGTACAGATAATGTAAATGGAAAAATATTGTTATGAATTTAATGACAGTGTGCGAGACAAAAATGGTAAAGCAACATTTTTTTTATAGTAAACATGGATAGATACTTTCTTGTTCGATAAACTATATGTACATTATCATCTATTATTATCTGATTCCAAATAAATGATAATAAATAATTAAGCTGGAACCAAATAGACTGTGCGCGTTCCTTGTTCTTATATCTCATCGAAACGTAATGTCAAAAATTCAAAAATAATAGTTAGAATGTCTTTGATACACAGGCCTTCAATCTGATCTTCTATTTTGGTATAAAGAGTATAAGTAGCTCGATTTTCGAACCACTATGCGACGGTGGGGGTAGCGAGTGTCGGGGTCAGAAGCACTGCGCTTGCGTCGTGTGGAAGAACGTTTCCGAAAATAGTATTATTTTTTTTAGCAATTATATTACCTAAACAGAATCATGTGTCATTAACAACAATACGTTCAAATGAAATTCGCTTATTATAAAATATTTGACACAAGAGTTTTGAAATTAATTACCAATAGGCATTTTCAACTATAACAATAATTAAAGTCGAAGCTTAATTATATTTTAACATACATAACTTTTTGTATTAATCAAATATTTGATCGTTTAACGAAGCGCAATACTTCAGGTGCGTAGTTTCAGCCAAATGTAGAATTTCATTATATTTAGCAGGTATTGTAAGCAAATAGTGTTTCTATTCAGATTTTGCCATGTATGCAAAATATTTTGAATTTGCCACGTTAACAGTAATACAACCCCCAAACTCCGTAGCGTAGCGGTATAAGTCTCACTTTATGTCTTGGAGGTCGTGGGTTCGATTCCTGCACCAGGCAATAAATCTTTGTGTAAATTCTAAGATTTCTTTCCGGGTCTGATTGCTTGAGGGACTACCCTCCGTGCCCTGGAAAGCACGTTAAGCCGTTGGTCCCGATTAATATCACATCATCTATAATAATCGTATATCACGGAACGGGCAACAGCGTTTCCTTGTGTGGTACAACATAGTACTGCGGTCACCAACCCGCCTGCCAAGGGTTGTGACTATGGCAAATACCCTCCTTTGGAAGCAGGCCCATGTTCAGCAGTGGACGTTATACGGGCTGATGATGACTACAGTAATATATAAAGCTGAAGAGCTTGGCTATATTCAATTATGAATTTCCTACAGCAACGGAATTTACGAGGGTGGTACCTCGTGCTGGAGCTAGTTATATAATATAGAAACTAAATTGAGTTTTTCTAACACAATAACCCAAGATAACTAAATATAATTTAATGTAGTTTATCCGAAACCCTATCTTCTCATGTGTATCGTAGGAAGCGACTAAGAGACAAATCAGCTTAAGAATACAACTGCAATCACTAGTTCGTTTGTCAAGCGTGGTGATTATGGCAATAACCCTCAATACCGCCTTTTTTTTTTTGACCGGGGGGAAATGCATTTACACTTTCCCACCGCATTTATGAAACTGGCGGTGGGATATGTGGGACTCGCCCTCTCCAAATGCGTGATATGCTGCTCATACCGCGAGGAGAGGAACCTACACCACTAAAACCCCCCGGGTACTCCTTCTTCCGCCATGAATGTGGGGGCCACCCACCAGGTATCGCTTGGTTGGATAGCGTTTTCATTTCTAGTGAACCCCCACGGCGGCCGCTTGCAGCTTGAATGGTGCCGTGGTGGGCCACTTTGTGTGGCCCGTATAACCAGTTGCGGGACGCCCGGAGTACTTAAGCGTCCCTCCTCCTTACGAACCCTCAACAACCCTGGCTTGGCAAAGTCTGTTTCTTAAGAGCCCTTGGCAAGCTATGTTAGGAAACAGGGCAAGTAGGAGAAACGCTGAGAAAGTAATTAAGCCAACACCGTTTAAGATTTTTCGTCCACGCGAACAATACAATCATATTCGTCATCAGTTCTGTCAAACCGTACTAAAGTCGTGACAGTAATTCATTAGTTCTTTACCTATTCCCTCACTGAATGACAGTATCTTTGTATTGAACAAAAATATATACGTTTCTGATTTATAAATAATATTTTATTTCTAATATTAGAAACTGAATTGGACATAAATCATAACATTATTATTAGGTACCTATTTCTTTTATTTTCGAATCGATCGAAACGCGGGTTCTTATGCGTAACTACCGTTTTTATACGAGCTGAAAATTAAAAATAATCTTAACTACCGGTGTTGATACCGATAAACCGATTAGTATAACATCATATACACTATGTTTACCAGATCTTTGTAGAACGTGGGCTTTTCCCAAAGAAGATTTTGACACAATCACCACGCTTTGCATGCGGGTTGGTCATCCCAGCTTTGATTATATTGTTAAACTAGCTGCGCCGCGCAGTTTTACCCGCGTCACTCTGCTCCAGTGGGTCGGAGCGTAATATTTTGTAGCCTATATGATAAATCTAGCTTATAAACTATCCGCGTGCAAACTTTAAGCCAAATCCATTTTGTAGTTTTTACGTGAAAGAGTAACAAATATACATACATCCACACATACAAAGTTTCGCATTTATAATATTAGTAGGATACAGGGATAGCTGGGATGACTATAATGGCCAACCCGCATGGTGGCTGTGTCAAAACCTTCTTTGGGAAAAGCCCATGTGCTACAGTGATGGAACTAATGATAATGACGATAACTTGTAAATTTTTAGCGCTAAATATAATACGGGGACAACATTGCTTCTTACAAATTAATCGAATTCAAAATATTCTGTAAACTAACTGGTGTTTTGCCATAGTCACCACGCTTGCGGCGGCGGATCGGTGACCGCAGTATTATATTGTAATACACAGGGAAACGCTGCTGCCTGTTCCCTGGTATACGCTTGTTATAGATGATGTTATAGCAGTCGGGACCAACGCGCAACGGCTTAACGTGCTTTCCGAGGCACGGAGGGTAGTCCCTCAACCAACCAGACCCGGAAAGAAATCTTATAATTTACACAAAGATTTCTTGTCCGGTGTGGGGATCGAACCCACGACCTCCGAGACTTAAAGCGAGCCAAAAACCGCTACGCTACGAAGGTTAGTCCATACGACTAAGTTAAACTAATTGTTCTAAATCGCCATACATTATCAATATTATTGCAATCAAATGTAGCGTGCTTGAGATCAGATTATCTCGACAACGTAATCCCTTCAGGCATAAATGTTGCAATATGCTTATGACATGCTGTCAACACCGTCTGACCTAGCATCAGAATAATATTAGATAATTGTAACACTAGCTGCACCCCGCGTTACTCTGCTTCAGTGGGTCGGACCGTGATTTTTGTAGCCTATATCTCAATTGAACTTATTAACTAGCCCCGTGCAAAGTTTCAGCCAAGTAGTTTTTGTGTGAAAGACGAACAAACAAACGAACACACACATACACTTTCCCATTTATAATACTCATCATCATCATCATCATTTCAGCCGTAGGACGTCCACTGCTGGACATAGGCCTCCCTCATATATCTCCAGTTGTTACGGTTAGAAGCGGCCTGTATCCATCCATCCATCCATCCATCCATCCATCGTTATAACATTAGTATGGATTATTTATGTATAGATATTTATGTGGATTTGGATTCCGAATTTAGTTTTTTTATCTTTTAACACCTCTATTATATATAAATTTTCGATTCCACTTTCAAAGCCTTCTATTGTCCACGAAGCCTCCTCATTTAATGAAGGCGTCATATCTTAAACTAGCTTCCCGCGCGCGATTTTAACTGCATATCTCCCGTTCCCGTGGGAACTTTATAAATAAATATAGCCTATGTCATTCAAGGATAGTGTAGCTTTCCAACGGTTTTTTTTTAAATCGGTCTATTAGTTTCGTGTCCTATTAATACAAACAAAGTATCAAATCTTTCCTGCTTATAATATTAGTGTAGAAATAATGCCCGAAATCAATCTCTTTTCATTTACAATTTTTTACTTTTCTTCATATCCGTTTCCGTTTAATTCCATACATAAAATAGTTTATTATTCTCCACTAAAGCCACATTTCACATAACTCCATCCAGTCCCTTTTGGTCTCCTTTTTTCAAGTTTTTCAAACCTCACATGGTGCACTTTGTGCACACAATAATATTAAAGAGGGATCAATAGTTGTCTACCATGTATGGCGATGTCAACGACCTCTACGAAAAACGTTATCTTTCAGCGGTGTCAAGTTATACAAGCTGACAACCTCATAATATCATAAAATATGTCACAGATATATTGGACAACCTCCGTAGCGTAGCGATATTTGGCTCGCTTTATATCTCGGAGGTTATGGGTTCGATCCCCGCGCCGGACAGGAAATCTTTGTGTAAATTCTTAGATTTCTTTTCGGGTCTGGTTGGTTGAGGGACTACCATCCGTGCCTCGGAAAGAACGTTAAGCTGTTGGTCCCGATTGTTGTAACATCATCTATAATAATCGAATATCAAGCAACGGGCTGTAGCTTTTCCTTGTGTGGTACAACATTATACTGCGGTCACCAACCCGCCTGCCAAGCGTGGTGATTATGGCAAATACCCGCCTTCGGGAGGAGGCCCATGTTCAGCAGTGGACGTTATACGGGTGACGGTGAATACTTTATCCAGTTTCCCACGTACGTAAGAAATTATTCATTGAAAGTATGAAAATACTGCCCATTTTAATATTCAACTTGGCCTAAAACAGCGAATATATGACACACAGGTAGGTGGTAAGCAACTCGCTAGGATTGTATATTTATCAATAACAACGCGACAGATATCCCACCGCAATCCCTTCTAAATCACTATTCGGTATTTTTTGGGACTAATCCCTCCCACACTCCCGCGATTGTAAGTAATTGTAACTCCTGTAAGCCAGGATCAACAGCGCCACACACGAAAGGGGCTCAAATCTGATAGGCCTAGGCTGGTCCTGGGTCACCTTAATGTCTTGTATCCCGCATCGAATTTAATCAGAAAGATTATAGGAGGAGTTGGAAAGTAAAAGCTATTTGGTATTACTAAAATTACTAATACTATAAAAGAAAAAAATTAACAATATGGCCCAAACGCAATCCTACGATATGACTATCCTTTCATTTTGCCCTATCGAAAACGTAGTTATGCCACTGGGATCGAGCTAGGCTTCATAGTTGCTCATAGTCTTTATGTGGAGTTGCGAAGCGGTCGTATCGTTCCCAATAATAGCTTGGGGTCACGATCTGCAATATACTGTAGAGGCGATAAGCTGATGCTACAAAACTGAAGCGACTCGTTACGTGCACCACTCAAGGGTCGTAACAGATATTGACATGAAATGCAAGTTATTGCAAGTAATGAATACTGTCTAGCTTTATTTTTCAATGTTTATTAATACCCGATCCCTTGATAGATTACAAAATGCAGGCATAAGGACAAAAACCACAAGAAACTGTTTTGATATTATACAGCTAAGGTTTTGCTGTATTGTTTCAGTAAATATGTCGATCGTCTACATTGGAATTGTAAGTTCTTGTTGTAGTACTTTTTAAGGACTTATAAGCTTGAACTTTTCCCCTTGTCCCAGCATCTCCTCAGTTAAGCATTTGCCAACAATATAATGAGGATTGTGTCCCACACTTTGAAAATCACAGTTGCTTGAGAAAAGCTCTATTGATTTTATAAAGTCTGCGATAGCTTTATTATATATAAAATGCCAAATAAATAGATTACAATTGCTATAACTGACTAACTTCCAGTGTTAACTCAAATTGGTTTAAATAAGTGGGCTATCTGACACTGAAATATTTGTTCTAATCAAACAAAAAACCCTCTTCAGTGATATTAATTAGTACTATCTCTACACTACATGCAATTATAGCCATGTGTGGAAAAATCTTTCTTAATTATTTCTTCTTCTTTTTTATTTAATGGCAATACGCCGTCAATTCTGCCAATGTCAGAATTGACGTCATTCGGCAAATGGAGAAACGTGTCTTAAGTAAAATTAAAGTAGAATATCGCGAATCAATACACTAAGTTTTGTTGGTATAAATATTTAAATAACATTTACTAACAGTATTTAAATAACAGTACTCGTTTATTTAAACCAAAATAAACTTTCTTTAAGTAAAACTAGCGCTGCTGAATTCCGCAACGATCCGTCAACTTAATGAAGTGTAAAACCCGGATCCGGTACGTACTGTCGGCCGCTTCCAATTTTTCCGGATTACGGTTTTGTACGGAGTATCGGACGGAAGTGTCGCCGTTGGAAAAATCTAACAACGCAAACTATCTGCTCATACATTAACCTTAAGCTGCAATTTTTTCGCTAGTTGAAAGACAATATTGATTAACCGAGGTTGATTGAACCATTGTAGCCAAGCAGTATGAGTCTGGATTTACTCCTGAATATCGTCGGTTTTACTCTCGCTCCAATACATTTCAGTTTATCAGTTAACTTAAACATATATTTCTGGAATTATCTAGTTAAAAAGCTATATGTGTTATAAATGCGTCAAAGTGTTGGTAGTACCCAGGGTTTTAGTGGGTGGGGATCCTCGCCTCGTGATATGACTATAGAGCATACCTCCGCTATGGAGAGGTCGAGTCCCACATACCTCTTTGCCAGCGTGGGAACGCCGTAGTGGCGAAGCGTATGCATTTCCTCCTAGACAAGAAAAAGTTCTTGTGTAATTTTTCTCTTCCCATAAGTTGTATCATCATCATCAACATCAGCCTGTTGTTGTCGACTGCTGCACAAAGGTTGCCCCCATCGATTTCCAGCAGGATCGATTGCTAGCGGCTTATAAGTTGTATGGTGGCGATGACAAAAACTCAGCTAGTTAAACAATTAAACAAAAAAACTTAATGGTTAGTCATTTTCAAATATTTTTTTTTCATTTACAGCACAGCTACAATCTTCTGGGATTCGGGTGAACGTAGATTTAGATGAAACATGTGAATAGACAGAACAGACTACCTGACAAGTTAGATATTCCAGTGGTTAAACCCTGTTTAGATAGTGTCACTTTAATCCTATGCTGAAAGCATATCGTTTTACGTACTTGTGAACTGAGTATCACACGGTAATAACCACATTTCTAACTGACAGAATGATCGGCTTTTGATATCATTTGATTATGGGAGTTTGTTATTGGATAAAACGACTGGTATTCCGATTTTCTAGCAATTTTTAATCGTATGGTAGGTAATGTCAAAGTGAAGTTGCTCGATGCAACGATAGATCGTTACACTCCACGAATTTAGATGCCAGTCATAGCAATTTACAGAGGCTTTGTCATCTGTGGAACATGGCCCTCTATCGCAGTTCATCTTGACGAGCAAGGCACGCCATAACGTGATTTTGAATGCTATGAGCGGAGAATGTTCATGAGAAATAACGTCGAAAATGGCAGTGAAGTTTGACTAAAGTTCGTTTACAGCAACATAAAGACAGTTTGACACGTTTAAACCTATCAATATCTGAAAAATGCCAAAAGCATAATATGCCTGGTGACGATGAAAAAAAAAATAGGGTAAAATCAATGACTTATTTTTTTGTTGGATTTGTTATAACCATTCAGAAATCTGAAAAAGGCGCAGTAACTTGGAAAATACCGCTGTCAACAATAATCAAACCATTTTTATTTTCATATCTCACGTAGAAATGTTATTGTAAAGCAGCAGTTTAGATACAAGTATATATAAGATAAAGTATAAGATAAAGACGGTCTAGGAGACATCTCATAGCTAAACTCTTCGTTTCAAAATTTTTGTTTAAAATAAATTTCTTATTAATTTCGATTTTCTAATCTAAACCGTTTAAAGATTACATTTCAGCCAATTCAAATGCTAAAAAGTGATTAAGAAATAATATTTTTGTATTTATCCTATAAATTTTGTTTATGCAATAAATGTATGCAATAAATTTGAGCTCTAGATATTATGTTTTATCATTTTGGTCAAATGCAAAATGTTATATGAATTTTTTATCTGGAATTATACACAAAGATTTTAAATCCCGAAATTGCTCAAAAATAAATTTCAAGTACCATTACCATTACACAGGAAGGAAAATAAAAGAAAATATAATATTAGAAGGGAAACGACCCGCCGCTTTATCCTCTCAAAGTGAAAAAAAACCTTTATTTTGTTTAGGTTTCTATAAAAAATGTATAACACAAAGAAAAGGCCGCCACTCGTTAGTGATTGTCAGATATCATACTTAAATCGGCTTAATAAAGCATTACATATTTACTTTATTATGAAGAAAGGTCGTCCATGACGTCAGCCAGTTTGTTGTATTTACGTATGTCTCAATAAGCCATCACAATATAATTGACATTAAATTTTTTTAATGTGTGTTTTTTATTTTTTTTATAGAAACTAGATAAAAAATTAAGAATTTATATATTTTCTTTATGCCAAATTTAAAGATTTTCATACATAAAAAATACCTATATTTTAGTTTGACTCATTCTTAGTAGACGTAAGCGCCGAATGACGTAATTATTATGTTGTTAGTCGAAATTTTTTGGTCAGAATTGAAAATTAAATAAAAAAATACTGACATTGGCTAATGTCAAACGCTTTTAATTAGACTTGCCAACTTAAGAATGTTTTAATAGTTTTTAATTTTAAATAGACAAAGTTTCACTCCGTAATAGTTACATAATAGTAGTCCGTAATAGTAAATGCGCGAAAATGTCTTCCTTACGGTCGAACGAAGACATCTTCGCGCATATTTCAGTATAAATAAAAAAAATAGTTTTGGGATCAGAATTCTAAAATAAAGAAAAAAGAAACGGTATTTTTGTTTAGGGTTTATTTTGAAATGTTGTCAATTAGAAAAACATTCTATCATCGTCATTAGCTCGTATGTCCACTGAACAATTTTTTTGTTCTATTTCTCCATAATAAAATTCTTGTTGAAGAACTACGGACCAAATTAAGTCCCTATATTCTCCATAATAACAATGCATGAAACATTCTCTATGTCCTAATCATGGATAACAGAGCCTGTATTTCATACAAACTCTTGAAATAAACAACTTCATTGTTAATAACATTCCTTAATAGTAGGTACTATGTTACTAGATTCCAATGAATTTCAATAATAACTATAGATAGGATACATCTAAACTTTAAGCGATAATATTATCAAAAACTTCTAAAGAAAGAATATTCTACGATCTTTTATGGTAGTACTTTCGTTAAGTGTACCTGCTAGATATTTTCATAGTCTTTTCGGAGTATCGGTAGCTGAATCTACATAGTTAGTAAGAAAACACATCACTTAAGTTTTCATTAGCGGTGATAAAATGTATGAGAGGTGTTGTTATGTTTATAAAAAAAAAATATGGTGATGCCAATATGTATGCCAACCTTTAGTAGTAGATAGTATAATCATAGTGAAGTATTGAAGTAGTGAAAAATTTTATGGGTAGCTAGCTGTCCCGCGTAGTTTCGCCCGCGTAGATCCCGTTTCCGTGGAAACTTTAATTTAAAATATAGTATATGACACTCACACATGACGTGGATTTGTATTGGTAAAATATTTTTAAAATCAGTTCAGTAGATCCAGAGATTACCCCCTACAACGTTACAAACTCAGAAACTTTACCTCTTTATAATATTAGTATATTATTATAGAAAATAAATTTCATTTCTTTATAAAAACAAGAACATTAAGTTAAAATATATATTCTTTTAAAAAAAACGGTACCCTAATATAAGGAAGGCGCTGCCGCTGATTAGTATTTTTTTATTTTTTTTATTAATGTCATTATTGTACTATCTACTGTTGAAGCGAAAAATATGTTACATAACAGATACATACAACTTATTCTATCTTTGAAAGTGTAATGCTACTAACAAACAACTACTTACATAAACAAAATATCTTGGAGATTAAATTTCTAGGAAGACGTTAGCGTTTGTTTTCGTAGTAATAACGTTCTATTTTGTCTACAGAACTATATAAACATCAGTTTAGTTCTTAGGGTACGGTCTTAGTAGAGAAGCTTTCACAAATTTATAGTCAAAATTATATAATATATAATTAGATCTTGAACATATTACGAAAAATTTGGCGGCAAGTCACAGAGTATATAAATATAAATACATTAAATGAGAAAATTTCATTTCATTCTAATTATTTGAAGATATAACTAACTGATGTCACTAAAAAGAATGACTCCTTCTTTTATAAACCGAACCGATGCAAATTTTTGGCATTTCGAAACAGGTATTACAAGATTTGTCTCACGTGCTCCACTAGATTCTGTGTCGTACTTGATAAATGCTGCAAAATATATAGTACGCCGATATCGGCGTACCCGACCCAGTACGAGGAATACATGTTGAATTTTTTTATTAAATTTTGGTTATAATTGAAGTATTATGCCAGTTTTCGTTGTTAACTGTGTTATAATAACACTACAAGGAATAAGATAATGGGACATCGGAATTACACACCATCGGTACAGTGTCTTGTTCACAACCCAAAATTCAGTTGCCGCATTTACGGAGCTATGGTTTTAAGTTAGTGTAGTCTCAGCCTTAATCATTCAATGGCAGTCTATTACAAAAATAAGGTGCATGAAAGTATAAAGCGCAGGCCACACCGCCAGCGGGCGGGCGAGCAAGCTAGGCGGGCGAACATCGTTTCACCTCTTTTACATACTTCGTTACACACCGCGAGCTGCCGAATAATATATTTGTTTGTATAGTTTCCTTCTCTTGCTTGCCCTAGGTCGCGAGCCCACCCGCTGGCAGTGTAGCCTGCGCTTTAAGTGAACATAACAATTTTATTATTTTGTTGTAAAATAATAATATATTGATGTAGGTACTTGTATATCTAGACCTCAGAAGCATAAGGACGGATATTCATTATACTTCAGAAGCATTTGGTCGTAAGTGCCAGTGTACGATAAAGGCACATACGACTAATGTTTCCGACCAATACTGGCATATCCGACCTTATGCTTCTGAGCTCTAGATATATAGATATAGTTATTGACGTAATCGTGGTAGAATTGGGTAGATTAATACTAACACAAAAAAACAACAGAAAATTAATTAGTAAAACATATTTAACTATATTTTAAGTTAAAATTATCTGTAAGTGATAAAATATAATAAAATAAGATTCGTCAACCGTAAAATAAATGACCAACAAAAACGGTCCAAAATCCAATGGATGATAAACCCTAAAAAGTACAGAAAACCATTTACTAGTTCAACAATAGGTTGGATAACTAAGAACTTTGGATTGGTGTTCAATATGTGACTTAAGCTATGAATAAAACATCAAAGAATTGAAGTCAGTTACTCGCGAAAATGCGGGAGTAGATCTTGGCTGCTTTAACGTATAAAACAAAGGATTGGGAGAAAGTTAAATGGATATCAGACGTGTTTTTTGCGATGAAACTTCTGTGTAGTAGGATTTAGTAAACGTTGAAGAACAAATAAGGAAGTTCTTAGATGAAGTTTCTTCTGTACCAAGTTTAGTGCATTTGATACTTATCTGGTATAGATAGTTGTGTGACTGAGCATGTTTTAAGCAAAATCTTTTAGAGCATTTAATGTTCAATACGATAAGATGCTACGATACATCCTAAGGTAAATTTTACTATACTTATATAGACAACATCACACTCGTCAGACGTTGAAAATAATTAGGTAGGTACAATTGCTCTAGAAATATCCTTGGGTCATCATCTTCATAAGCCCGTTTAATGTTCACTGCCTTCTCATGGAGGGTTTTTACCATAGTCACCGCGCTTCGCAGTTGTGATTTTATGTTGTTTTATACAGGTAATCGTTGCTGCTCGTTCCTCGATGTACTTTACATATATTAGGTTGGGGAAAAAGTATTTTCGCATTATATATTAGTATGTATGAACTTGTAATAAAATCTCTTTGGCTATACTATTTGTATCTGGCTGGTTTTGGTATCATTGAAAGTTTAAATTTTAAAGAACATAATTCCAAATTCAAATTCGGAAAATGTGTGATTTTTATTTGTTTTTCGTACTGTCAAGATGAGTGAATATAATGAAGAATTTCGATACATTTTAAAATTTTACTACAAAAAAGGTACAAATGCAACGCAAGCCGCGAAAACAATTGCGATGTTTATGGACCTAGTGTAGTATCTGTGAGAGTAGCACAAATTTGGTTTAAGCGTTTTCAATCCGGAAATTTTGATGTCAAAGATTCACGTCGCTCTGGTCGCCCTATTACGGATAAAATGGATGCCATTTTTGAAAAAGTGGAGCAAGATCGGCATATCAGTAGTTTCGACGTAGCTGAAGAACTGGGAATTGACCACAAAACAGTTTTGGCGCATTTGAAAATAACTGGGTACACAAAAAAGCTCGATATTTGGGTACCTCACGAGCTCAATGAAAGAACCTAATGAACTGTGTACTCATTTGTGATTCTTTATTACGACGTAATAAAACCGAACCATTTTTGAAGAATCTGATAACTGGTGATGAAATGTGGATCACGTACGACAAGAACGTGCGACAAAGGTCGTGGTCAAAGGCCAGTCAGGCTTCACAGACTGTGGCTAAACCCGGGTTAACTCGCAACAAGGTGATGCTGTGGATGTGGTGGGATTGGACGCCACCAGGCAGGACCATCGATTCTGAACTCTACTGCGAACAACTGATGAGATTAAAGCAAGAAGTTGAGAGAAAGCGGCTGGAATTAATCAACAGAAGGGGTGTGGGTTTTCATCATGATAACGCCAGACCTCACACATCTTTAGCCACTCAGCAAAAATTAAGAGAGTTTGGCTGGGAGGTGTTAATGTATCCGCCGTATAATCCTGACCTTGCACCTTCAGATTTCCACCTGTTTCGGTCTCTTCAGAATTCTTTAGGCAGTGTCAGGTTATCACGAGAGGACTGCCAAAACCATTTGTCGCGGTATTTTGATCAGAAGTCTCAAAATTTCTATAGCAATGGGATCATGTCCCTACCTACAAGATGGCAAAAAGTTATCGAAAAAATCGCCATTTTATACAACCGTTATAGTCAGGTGCTATAGCAAGATCTAATATAACTAGTACAGAACGATATTGCTCTATAAAATTGTTCGCAGAAGCCTTTATTCATCTGATTTGCACAATAAGGGTTCCAAACGAACTGCTATAGTACTTTCGTTTTAGCAGTGACGAACACTCAACTATGGAGCGATATTGTGGTATTGTGGATACTCAGATCGTTATTATAGTACTTATTACGTTAGTAGTCAAAAAAACTGGACCTCCAAAATTGAAAGTGAGCCTTTTTACCGCTACGCCACAGATGTTATTGGTCCTTTTAGTAGGATGTGTAAAATTAACATTTGTTTTTTTATTTTTAATTTATTTATTCGATTTTCTGTTGACATGCTATGATAAAAATAAGTGCGCGAAATCAGTGCGCTGGTCCAAAAAACAAATTCCATTTAACTTAACTACGAGACAACATAACATGTTGTTGCTATGAATGAAAAACATCACGATTTTATATCAAAATATTATAAAAGTACACAAAATATGTAGAAAAGTTGCTATCATCGGAAAAGTTAGAAATATCATATACGAAAAACAAACCTATAATAAAACAATAAACATGGATGAATATAAACATATCCTTTGAAACGTTCATGTTTAACAGACTGAAAAACTTATGGATAAGGTTTAAAGGAAATTTCAAAGAAACTTGCCCATTGGATTCTGCCTTGTTTAAATTAAGAAGATTCATTCAGCTATGAGAACTAAAGCGTGCAACATATTAAAAAAAATGCGCTTTTCTGCTTCTTCGGTTGTAGTCCTTTCGTTCTACCGTGAAGAAGATAAACCAACGTTCATAGCAATCCGTTTTTAATTTATATGGTTGATTTTTTGTTATCGTCAGAACCCCTGGACCAAGTGTGATATTTTATGTTTGGAAACTATCTAATTTCAGTACCTTTTTGATACTATTTGATACCTTAATTAAATTATTTAGTACCTCTATGAATAGTGAAAAAACATGAAAAGAAGTGGCCAGACATTCTGACGTCAGGTTGTCGGGACCACATTTTTTTTAAATAGTTATATACAGTATAACTTAATAATTTCTTTGTAAATATTTAGTAACTTTTTAGAACCTTTACATACCTTTTTCACAAAACTTTAATCGTTCCAGAAAAAAATTTACAGAAGTATGAAAATTTTATAGGAACAAAATTTATTTGCAGCATACATAATATACTACTGGTAGAACTGGATGAAGATAACTCAGGGTGGGGTTCGTTGGTGAGTTTTGGGAGAGGCCTATGTCCAACTATGAACACTGTACAGGATGATGATGATATTCAAATTATGCAGTTTGGAATATACAGTGTTAGTGTAAACACCGTTATCCTTGAAACCAGTGGTTTGGTTTCACTTGCAGAACGCAAATTCAATGAAAAAAGTAAGTGTTCCTCTCCCAAAACTCACCAACGAACCCCACCCTGAGTTATCTTCATCCAGTTCTACCAGTAGTATATTATGTATGCTGCAAATAAATTTTGTTCCTATAAAATTTTCATATCTCTGTAAACTTTTTTCTGGAACGATTAAAGTTTTGTGAAAAAAGTATGTAAAGGTACTAAAAAGGTACTAAATATTTACAAAGAAATTATTAAGTTATACTGTATCTAACTATTTAAAAAAAATGTGGTCCAGACAACCTGACGTCAGAATGTCTGGCCACTTTCTTTTCATGTTTTTTCACTATTAATAGAGGTACTAAATAATTTAATTAAGGTATCAAATAGTATCAAAACGGTACTGAAATTAGATAGTTTCCAAACATAAAATATCACACTTGGTCCAGGGGTTCTGACGATAACGATTTTTTATTTATGAAATAAGCTTAGTACTACCATGTACCTTTACCTACTGTTTCCAAATTCTGTCTAGTCCAGTGGTCGTCACATTTTTTAAATTGAATATGCAATTTCGAAAAGGGCTCTTGTTATTTGAAAAGCTTTGTAAGTTGTGCCCTTTTTGAAATGGGTTATTCAATTATGCCACTCATTTTACTGCGCGCTCTCAAATTCTGGTTCTTTACCATTTGCTGGCCAGGCATTACAGTAGTAATTAGCCCGTGGACCCAGAGGTTAAAAGTTGAGAGCGCCGTAGGTAAGCATCTCATCTGCGCCCCTATTTTATAAAAAGTACTAGCTTCGCGCGAGTGGTTTCTGCCTATGTCATCCGGGGATAGTGTAGCTTTCCAACGATGAAAGAATTTTTCAAATAGGTCAAGTAGTTTCGGAGCCTATTCAATACAAACAAACAATCAAATCTTTCTTCTTTATAATATTTGTATAGACTACTATAAAGTAAAGAACTACTAGTAAAAATTTAATCACTGTAGCTGGCGTTACTAGACGTCTGGGTTTAGGTTACTCCAATTCGAAGCTTCTTTATTTCGACTTGTAGTAGCCTCTGCTACAGTTGCTGACCCAGCGTCTATTCCACCCGCGCGCCCCTATGTACCTACCTCTGCGGCACCAGGCACGTGCCTAGTTTGCCTTATGGATAATCCGCCTCTGCGTAGACCACACTAATGTCTTCTACGAACTTCATGAGTCCTACAGGCTGCAGTTTGACGAGCACTACTTTATGGTGCAGCTACCGAGACTAATAACACGTAAAGGAGAATATTATATAGACGTTAAGTTGCCGGCATAACCTAACATAATATTGCCAAAAATGTTACGTAGTAGAAGTAAGTGCAAAATGTGGCTATGGGAATGCCACTTACTCATAAAATATATCAAATGCTTAATAGACATCTTTGTTTCATAAAGTAAAAGTATATTTAGTAAGTATATTTAGACTATTGCCGTGAGGTATCTGACTTAGAATCGAGTACCCCATATCTTTCCATGGGTATCGTAAAAGGCGATTAAGGAACTTACAGCTGATGGATGGGCAGCAGTGTCTAGCAGCTCAAGGTTATTTATAACAGGTTTATACTGCGATCATCAATCCGCCTGTTAAGCGTGGTGATTATGCCAATATCCCTTGATAACCCTGGCTTGCCAAGCTTTATAGAGCTCTTATTCAGTAATTGACATAAACGGACCGTTGATTATAAAATAAACAATTAATAAATAAACTGGCTGATCCAATAATACTCGTCGATATTTAAAAGCTTTATAAGATAAATTACTCACTTAAGTTGATAAATATATTGTTAAAATAAATAATACTGATTTACCAAATAATTCTCATCAATAACACAATTTCAACTTACGAAGCCCATCAATTAATAAAAGCCCAATAGAAAGCTACAAAGTACCAACATCAATATAAATAAACCCGTCATATTAATATAATAAAAGTTACTCAGTGATAGTGTTACAACTTTATTTAATAATATAAATTGTTAAACTGCCGAGGTGAATCGGACAATTATTGACATTCGCACCAGTAAACAACCAATAATCAACTCTATTACGAAAAGTATTAAAGATGAAAATACTATAACAGAAGCACCGAAAACAATTGGCCCGTATGCGTTATATCAATTGATACAGTTTTGGGTATGCGGAGGATAGTTATATCTTAATCACACATTAATTAAAGCAGACCTCAAATTAAGGGCGTCTCTTTGATGTAAATGCTAAGTCAAGATTGTTGTATATCACAATTGAGTAGAGAAACATGTTTGAATGAGCTAATTGATTGTGTAACTTAGTAACGGTATCATAGACAACGAGGAGCTGACTATTGATACTTTGTAAACAATTTGTGTTGATCTAATTATGTAATTAGTAATAAACGTAGATAAGAAAACTCTATTTTATTATGTAACTGCACATCACGTTCGTACCTGAGTTAGTAAAGTCATAGTTTTAGAATTTACTAAACTTACTTGCAAATTTAGTAAAGTCTATAAATACATGTTTTACTAACTTACCTACGATCGTAGGTGCAGTGAGTATCAAATCAAATCCTTATTAATGGAGTGACTATTAAGTACTTGAAATTTTAACAAATCACATCCTGACTGACTTACGTTATCTTTGCGTAAGCAAATTGTCAGATATTGTGTTCTGCTAGTGATATCAGTAGCAAAGTATAACATATTTTTTTTTATTTATTTATTTATTTTATTTATTTATAACTTTATGCACAAAAAAATCGTACAAAGGCGGACTTAATGCCAACGGCATTTTCTACCAGCCAACCTTGGGGTGGTGCAGAGAAAAGAACAGTAGGTGCACATTGTAGACCAGGGTAGAAGCCTTTAAAAATAATGAAAAGTGAAAAAAAATTATAATAGAATGAAACCCATTAGAAAAGGAGGGAAATATGATAAAAATGAAAGGAAAAATAATTTACGGGCGATCTGAGGTTGGGAAGGGGATGGGGGTGAGTTTTTAAGGGTAAAAAACGGTTTTTCTCGATTTCCGGCAAAACTAAAAGTCCTATCGAAAAAAGTCAAATGGAAAAGTTGTAGATAATAAAAAGATCTAAAACTTTTGTATTTACACTTTTTTCACATAACCTCAAAATTTATGTGAAAAATTCAAAAAACCAAGTTTTTGGTTTTCTATTTTTATCTTTTACAAAAATATTTTTTTTTTAACGAAATTTTGTGAATACTTACCTTTTTATGTCCCAAATACGCTGTAATTTATTTAATTAAAAATATTTATTTTTTCACCGTATTTTGAATTAATATCGAAAAAACACCCTAATTTTCAATCGAAAATTCACCCGTCAAAATATCAGCTTTTTTCAAAAAGTTGATGTGGTTTCTATTCGTTGAAATCTCTACTTTCCGATGGTGAAAAAAAAAAAAAATGTTACTATGGTAAATCTTCTCAGAAAACGCAAAAATTAAAAAAAAACTTGAATTTGAAATTTTTTTTTTAATTATTCTAAATAATTTTGAGCTATTTATTAAAATTTAGACTTTAATTACTCGAAAAACGTTAGATTACATGTGACGTTGAAAACAAAAAAATTGGAAATAAAAATATACTACTATAATTAACAAACAAATAAGTTAATTAAATTAATATTTAATAAGACATCTACAATATTTGGAGAAAGTTGTCTAATTTTCTTTAAATTATATGCGTAGATGCTTATTTATAACTATTTTGAGATAAATTATATATATACCTGAGTAGATATACCTGAGTGACCTACGAAAAATTGTAGCCCATCAAAAGGTATTTCGTGGAGAAGTGGGGAAGGGGCTAGGCGGGTCTGGGTCTTACTACATACATACCTACTATTATATACTATATATTTCGTAGCAGCTGTTACAACCGCTAGCCTAACCAGTATTTTCGAATATTCGAAAATACTGGTTATATATATATATTATATTCGAAGTACAGTATACAACATCGTTTATAAAAATACACGTGCACGCTGAGTTTCTTGAAGATAATTGTGACAAGTTTACTTAACCTTCGGCATACAAGGTGAAAAAAAATCCTCACCTATACGACGTGGGGTTAAATTAACCCCACAAGGGATTGCCTCTACTTTATGTATGCGCCAAGTGCAATAAGTTTGAATGAGTTTTTTTATATAACTACATCACAAAGTTAATGAATAAAATAAAAAATGTATTAAATTAAACATTTATTATAAAAAAAAACTTAAAAATCACATAACCTTTCCGTGAATTTAACAAAATGTTCTTAAGACAAAATAAAAAATCAACAAAAATATTTCTTAAAATTAACACAATTATTTTACTTATTATATAAAACTAGATATATTTGACTTTATAAAAATAATCACAAATAGCACTTTATGGCTATATAAGGGAGATCATTCGTTATCTAAATCAGTACAATTTTGACATATCAAATTCGCATGTTCCTTACATATCGCGGCATTACATTTGAAACAACCGTTCAGAGTCTTCCTATCTTTGTTTCTTGGACAAAAAGAACATCTCTGAGACCTTCTTGGTTGCTTTTGTGGTGGTCCTGGAACTTCTTCATGCAACATTTCATGCACGCGTCTTCTTATATCTCGTGGTATATGTGGATTGTCTTTCCTTTTCCTAATGTGGTCTTCGAGCAAAGAAAGTCCCAATTGCTTGATGAAGTTCTTCCTAAGATTAGTTTTATTCCTTTCAATGCTGTTATTCAACATATACACAATAAAAGCATTTATACCAGCATGGTTCAACATGGAAAAAAATACGGTAAGAGGCCAGCGTTTGCAGTTGCGGGTAACATCGTATGTTCTTGCAAGTTTATCGACAACATCAACTCCGCTCTTTGTCGAGTTGTAAAACGTTATAATAGACGGCTTTCTTCGGTCTCCGCTTTCTGGATCCACCTCATCATCATGATGTAATGAGGACATCATGTGTACACATTTTCGTGGCTTTGGTATGTAAGATACAATAGTTATGTCTTTTTGGAATCCAAACACAGATGATGTTTCTTCACGTCTAGCCTTGAACTGAGGTGGAAGGCATGTCTTGTTCGACCTTAGTGTACCAACGGCAGTCAATTTGTGGTTTTTGAGCAAATGTTCAGCAGTTTCATAGCTCATAAAAAAATTATCCATGGTGATGTTTCTTCCTGATCCAGACACGCATCTTACCAAACGATCAACAACATCAAATGGCTTATTACTCAATGTATAAGGACTGTTGTCAGGCTGTTTTCCACAGTAAATTTCCAAGTTCATTGTGTAAAATGTTTTAGCATCCACTAGAGCGTAGATTTTCAACCCATACTTAGCCGGTTTCGAGGGTATGTATTGACGAAAGATACATCTTCCTCTAAACGCCACGAGTTCTTCGTCTATGGTCAAGTATTCATGAGGCGTATAGGCATTCTGACAGTTTTTCACGAATATGTCAAAAATATCTCGAATTGGCGCCAAACGATCAATAGTTGCTCTTGCTGTACGAGTTGACGAATCATCAAATCTCAAGTTATTTATCAAAAATGAAAATCTCTGTCTCGACATAGTATTTCTAAACACTTCAATTCCTGTGCCGTCATTACTCCATAAGTCTATAAGACTTTGCCGGCCAGATCTAAACAAACCTGCCAAGAACAACAACCCAAACAGAGCTTTCATCTCAGCTTTATTAGATTCCCCATAGGATGGATTAGATGTAGAGTTTTCCATTCTCGAAGTAATTTTCTGGTTTGTATATATCAAAACCATGTCAATAATTTCGTCAGTGAAGAAGGTCTCGAAACATTCCAAGTGAGTTTTTTTATGTCGAGCTGCATCTTTACACCCAGGCAAATGCGTTATTAGGTTTTCGGCCCTTGTCCGAACATTGGTTCGCGGTGGCGATTTATACCACTTTGTTCTTCCATCTTTTCCGAGATAAAATGGTTGAGGTGTATCATCTAAATATGGTTCAAGATTATTTTCAGCATCTTCCACGTCCGTATCACTTCGAACTTCAGAAGCCTCGCTGATATGATCTGCTTCGTCGTCACTGCTAGGAGGAAAGTTTTCATCGTCCGACAAAGTATCATTTTCTTCCAATAAGGCCGCCGCAATACGATCATCCCGAAGGTTGTTAGACATATTAACTAGCTGTAGGTACCTATAATAAAAATAAAAAAGTATTAAAAAAGCACTAATTGTAAGTGTAAATAACGAAAAACACAGAAGTAGGCACAAACTTTTTTTACGACGTCCCATACAACGTGGGGTTAAAAACGCCCGGGAACCACTTTGCGTGCGTGCACACACGACGCCGGCGCGCGCAATACTGATCCAATGCTGTGATTCGACGCGGCTAAATTTAAACTCCAGCTACTGTGAAAATCAAGTTATTTGGTTGCGTTTAAATATACAATCAACGCAATTTAAAAGTGTTGGGGTTAAAATAACCCCACCTCGTATGCCGAAGGTTAAAAAAACAATAAAACTTTTCGAATCTGCATAGGAAGGTAAATACTATCTCTATTTTTATCTGTATCAATCAACTCAACCATAAAAATCGTAATATTTTCTTTAAAAAATAGTATGCTTAACTTAACATAACCTAAAGATTGAAATTAAATGATATTTTAGTACAAGATAAAAAAATAATTATCTCCTTAATTTTGCACAAACAAATTTAGTTAATCCCATGAAAAAAAATATATTTCAAAATCTATAAAAAATATATTTAAAATCTATAAAAAATATATATCGTAAATATATTTCTAATAAAACAAACTTTTGGCCGATTTTCATATATATTTTATACTTTTTTATAGATTTATAATATATTATTTATACATTTTGACATTGATTTCTTTAATAATTTTTTTTTCATGGGAGTTTATTCACGATTAAATAGTAAAGACATTATTAATTCGATTTTGTCTTTTCAGATTATCAGTATGGATGAATCTGTTTGTATCATTTGCAATAAGGCAGATGATAAGCAAGTGTATGCAATAAAAAAAGCAGCTTTGAATCGTTTAGTGGTATCCAGCAAAAAAGAATCGACAATAAATACAAAAAATTTGAGACTTTGACATCAGCTTTTATTCATCGAAGTTGTCAAAGTCAATATAATGACGAGACCGTGTCAATATAATAATATAATTTTTTAGATGAAAATACTTATAATAATTAAAAAAAAAATTTCGAATTCAAGTTTTTTTTGAATTTTTGCATTTTCTGAGAAGATTTACCATAGTAACATATATTTTTTTTTTACCATCGGAAAGTAGAGATTCCAACGAACAGAAACCACACCAACTTTTTGAAAAAAGCTGATATTTTGACGGGTGAATTTTCGATTGAAAATTAGGGTGTTTTTTCGATATTAATTCAAAATAAGGTGAAAAAATAAATATTTTTAATTAAATAAATTACAGCGTATTTGGGACATAAAAAGGTAAGTTTTCACAAAATTTCGTTAAAAAAAAAAAAAATTTTGTAAAAGATAAAAATAAAAAACCAAAAACTTGGTTTTTTGAATTTTTCACATAAATTTTGAGGTTATGTGAAAAAAGTGTAAATACAAAAGTTTTAGATCTTTTTATTATCTACAACTTTTCCATTTGACTTTTTTCGATAGGACTTTTAGTTTTGCCGGAAATCGAGAAAAACCGTTTTTTACCCTTAAAAACTCACCCCCATCCCCTTCCCAACCTCAGATCGCCCGTAAATTATTTTTCCTTTCATTTTTATCATATTTCCCTCCTTTTCTAATGGGTTTCATCCTATTATGATTTTTTTTGGTTTTAAAAATTATCGACCCTGGACTATTGATTAAAAGAAGAAAGAAAGAAACCAAAATTGAGGAAGGCAAAACAGCCAATTAAATAAAAATATTTCTAAGACAATATATACAACCACATACATATATATAATATGTCTAAATACATACAATATATATATATATTAATACATACAATATAAATATATTATAATCACCGATGAGAATACTGCTCCAACAACCTTTTTTGGTAGTATTCGCGAATCTTTTTCTTAAACGCATATCGATTTTGGGCCATCCTGATATCTAGTGGCAGCTCATTCCATAGAAGAATAGATTGAACAAAGAAAGAAGAGTGCATGAAATTGGAGTGGTGAGATGGACAATGTAAAAGACGATTGTGAGAAGAACGTAAAGTTTTAGAGTGGTTAGAGCAAAGGTATTGGAAATACAAAGATAAGTAAGAAGGAGTGTAAGGAGAGTCAAGAATAGAATAAAGAGTAGTAAGTGCCCTCATGGAGCGTCGCTCACGAATAGGTTACCAATGCAATTGTGACCGGTAGGAGGATACAGGAAGATTGAATATGAACTGAATGCAGTTATTCAGAAGTCGGTCGTGTTTATTGAGGTGATCTGCATTCAGGTCAAAGTAACACACGTCACCATAGTCGATTATTGGGAAAATCAAGGACTGCATGAGCATTACTTTGGTTTGCGTTGGTAAGAAATTTTTGAGCCTATAGAGATATCGTAGAACATTTGTAATACGTTGACTCACACTACCTATTTGACATTGCCAACTAAGGGAAGTGTCTATAAATAAGCCCAGATTTTTTACGCTTTGACTTAAAGGTATGGGGCAGTCACTAAAGGTAATAGGTGGCAGGCTGCTTAGATCCATTTTTTTCACCAACCGAAAACTACCAACTATCGTCGCTTGGCACTTAGACGGATTTACAGCTAATCCAAACCTATCGGCCCAATTTTTGATGGCAGCTAGATCCTCATTAAGTCTGCTTATAGCATCTGGAAGGTTATCAATAGTATCCTCCGTGTATAGCTGCAGATAATCAGCGTATAGATGGTGCGCACACTGAAGTTCATGAGTAATAAAATTTATGAAAATAGAGAAATAAGTGATAGTGATGAATAAGTAATAATATAAAAGTGGAGAAAGAATACCGCCTTGAGGGACGCCAGTTTCCAGAAAACGTCAGCTAGAAGAAGATTCACCGACATTTACTGATTGTTGGCGTCCATGAAGATAAGAAGAAAACCATTCCAGTGCTTCATCAGAAACCATGATATGGGATAGGATGGTGCAATTATTCAATGGGTGGGGTTCGAATCAGCGACCTCAAGATCACAAGTCCGACGCCCTAGCCATTGGGCTACGGCCGCTTTTTTAGTTAACATTACATTAATAAAATAAAAATAAATATTGTTTTATGTAATGGACTTAAACAAAAGTTTGAAATAAATCCTTTTTCAAATAAAATAATATTACGAAGTTTCCGGGATCAAATAAGTTAAAGGAAAATCGTGATTCAATTACGATACGAAAGATAAAAAGCAATTCAATGTTTGTTTCCTCATAAAGGTAGTTTACTTATAAGATGTTGGTTCATGGATGAGTATTCTATCTGGGCTTTTGCTCGCGGATTTACTTGCATGATTTCCGCAATAAAATATAGCTTTTGTGTTTTTCTAACTTGCAAAATAAACTGTGTTCGTCTATAAAAATAAACTACATTTATATAGCTTAAGGCTAAATCAAATAAATTTATAAGAGGAATTCAATAAAATATAAAAATAATTTGACATATTATGTCAAATTATTTTTATCTGACAATTGAGGTCGCCGGTTCGAACCCCACCCATTGCACTACCGACGTGAACCTACTCGGAACACAAGCATTTTAGCTTAGCACGAGGGGTTCACAAGACTACTTACTGTAGAATGTAAACTTTTATTATTTTAATTAAACCCTTTAGTATATTACATTTCAATCCATTCACAAAAAGTATAAAGAAACCTTTTAACTAAAATTAAAATCGATGGCTCTATATTTTGTTGGACATTGCATTTTTCCTGCCAAATTTGAATGAAGGCAATAAATAACGGACTAACATAGAAATAGTTAAATAACTAGTACATTCGAAATCCCAATTGATATACGATTATTTCTGCCATCAATAGAATGTTAAATAAACGTTGATATTTTATTGGTATACTATTACTAACTGTTTTCTGTATATATTAGTAACTGTTTTCCAATAAATAAAACAAAGCTATTTTTAAGCTAGCTACTGGTCGGGTTGTTATTCTGCTCCAAGGAGCCGTATCTTGCTGTTTAATTTAAAATTAATCTTACCTCTATTCTGCTAATTCATGGGAATGAAACTTTTTCTAAGTCAGTTAATAGTTGATGTTTGAAAAAGCGGCAAACTTATAGCATTCCTGAGAGTAGCTCGCTAGTAAGTAAATAAACAAACTCTTTAGCTTCATATATTAGTATAGATAACACGCTATAATTCGCAAAAGGTAGGCATTGTTTTATGTTTTTTATAATTTGACAATAGGTTTGCTTTTGCCATATAGACAAACCAAATTATGTGAGTCACTACAGGCCCACATGGAATAATATAAAATAAATTATCTAATATTCTAAGCAAAACCAAACGACGTACAAATAAATATAATACTTTGTTTGAATATGAAAAATGTGAATGAATAATAATAGAACAGATAACAATATATCAAACTTTAACCCAAGGTGTAAAATAGGTTAGTATATATTTGATTATTACAGCGTCACAAGAAAAGTAAAGTACGTACTCAATTGGCATTTCTACAAAGAGAATTAGTACTTATTACCTACTTAGAGTGGGACAGGGCTTTTTAATGATACCTCCTGAAAATGTTTTCATATTTGTTGAATTGTTCGAGCAAAAGTTTCGCGAATATTTCGATCTTGAAAAAAATATTATCAATGTTGGATCCGATATACTTAAACGTACCTACGTATAAGTATTTCAGTATTAAAATTGGTAAACTTTATATCCCGTTATTCAATTAAATAATGACAGAATTAGTCCCTTTACATGTCTGCGTTAACCCTACACGTGTGTCAACATCTGCCTTTAAATTATTCAGCCTGCCTATGAACTTGCCTTTCTCTAATGAGCACAGCATGTGTCGTGACGATTGATAAAGGTACGCAAGGGTTTGGTGGGATCATAAAATTGAATACATTAATTATGAAAATTAAACATTTCTGTTTATAATCTACTTCGTAGAAAGGGATTTTATGGTGAGTAGATGTTTATTATGACTGTTTTAATAAAAGCGTTTCAGTACTTTTTAGAAATTTTGCGGTTGTTTACTTATTAAGTTAATCGAATCGAAAATATGGTAACGTAACCTTGTATAATGAACCTAAATAATAATAGTTTTGGACTATACCAGGAACTTTTTTCGCAAATATTAACATATTATGCGTTTTACATTAAAAATGCTGTATTTTGACCAAGCTATGTTTTGACCTCGCAAAAGCCTAGGGGATAACTAGGTACATATGTCCGTCCGAAAAAAAAGCCTTGTCATACTTGCAAAAGCAGAATTAATACAGTTGCAATTAAAAGTGACAAAATAAAGTAAACTAACAAACACGATAAAAAAAAAACCTTCAAGATATATACATTTATTGCTGCACCGTTCTTTTAAATGATCATCTATACTTTAATTGAACTTTGCTCATCTGAGTTATTTTGCTGGCCGTGCCCAAAACACAAAATGTAAAAAAGAAACAATTCATCCATCACATTTCCTCTTTGAGAACCCACAAAATGAACTCACAAAGCCCAGGTTTTCCACATACCTATTGATATTGTGCGAAAAATCCACAAACTCTATAAATCCGGAGAGAATTTTCGCAATCAAAATGTTTTCCGAGTCTTGGTGGCTGGTCGAAAGCAATGATTTATTTTAATCGATTGTTTACCGCAGAATCTGTTGGCTAAATCGTTTTATGCGATGTAATAAAATTGATAAAAAATTGACTTATAGCTGTTGTCGTCATTTATCAATGTTTTCTTCTTTTCTTCTTCTTAAATAAATGTAGTGCAACAACGTTATCCACTGTGATTTTTTAATATTAAGCCTTGTGTTTGATGTCGATTTTTCAATTATGATGTTCTTCTTCATTTATAATTTGTGGCTTGTCACTGCAATCGAGCATGATATGGTCAATGAGTGACATTGACAATATCATGGCGGTTGGCAAGTCTTTACAATTGCAAAGACTGCAAAAAAAATTTGGTCTTCAATTACGATATTATAAAGGCTAATTTTAAGTTCTAGTTTTATGTGACATTATGAATCGATATAAAACGGTTAATGGTACCAGAGTTCGATTCCTTAAATGGATCTTAAATTCATATTAAGGGACTACTAGGTATATACAGGGTTATTTGTAAAACACCCGTAACCTCTCAGGACTATATTACTAACATCATAACAACAACTTTTGTTCTACGTTAATTTACCAAAAACAAACCTTCAGTATTTCTTTGTCCTATCTAACACATTTTAACTCTGTATTCCCCGCTCCCCTCGCTATTGTCGGTACTATCGCTTTCTTTTGCTTCGCATAGACTTCGTAACATTTAGAGCATTGAATTTAAATATTTTTATTTTTGTATGTAAATTTGATGAATTAAAATATGATGATTTTTTTAAAGTCAAAGAACAAAAGTTGTTGATTATGATCTTAGTGACGTAGTCCTGAGAGGTTACCGGTGTTTTACAAATAACCCTGTATATATAAAAATCTACATGTAAATAACACGAGCGAAATTCTGAATAGTAAGTAAATGTCAAATATATGTTAGTACTACGTAACAATCAATATTAAGTATCTATTACATCACTAGTATCTATATATAAACTTATTCAATTACTATTGGAGTAGCATACTATGCCCCCCTCGGTTTATCTATTCAGAGGTAACGATGTCACAAACAATCTCAGACACATAATTTCTAATAGGCTTTCCAGGTGGGTCAGGAATTCATAATGTGTATATCATCTTGGCTATTAAAATAAACTATCTAACAAATTATCCTTGAATGGGTGTTTGATACATAATAAAAAAAAATTGGAACGGTTGCTTTTTATTCCGGAAAGATGAACGGTTTCCGATGAATACATAAACAGCTTTCACATGAGTAAAGCCGTCTCTTCTATTTTCTTCAAGCCTCAGTTACTTATTCAAACGTCAGCTAAAGCAACATTTATCTACTATAACTGTTAACTTTTCTTTGCTGTCTAATTAAAATCAGTTTTTAAAACATAATCTAAATATACTTCCAGTACTTTGCAAATTTTGTCATCCATTCGACTCGTAAACTAATATGCTTATTATACACAAACTTTTATGAAATCAATTTTGACAATGATGCTTTGGAAGTCTCATTCGACACTTAACAAGAGGTTTGACAGCTGATTAGTTTATTTCTTGTCTTAGTTCTTTTTGGTCCAAATATTTTTAACTTACATTTTTAGGGTTCCGTAGCCAAATGGCAAAAAACGGAACCCTTATAGATTCGTCATGTCTGTCTGTCTGTCTGTCTGTCTGTCCGTCCGTATGTCACAGCCACTGTTTTCCGAAACTATAAGAACTATAATGTTGAAACTTGGCAAGTAGATGTATGTTGTGAACCGCATTAAGATTTTCACACAAAAATAGAAAAAAAACAATACATTTTGGGTTTCCACATACATAGAACTGAAACTCAAAAAAAACGTGTGGGGTATCTATGAATAGGTCTTCAAAAATGATGTTGAGGTTTCTCATGTAATTTTTTTCTAAACTGAATAGTTTGCGCGAGAGACACTTCCAAATTACTAAAATGTGTGTCCCCCCCCTGTAACTTCTAAATTAAGAGAATGATAAATCTAAAAAAAATATATGATGTACATTACCATGCAAACTTCCACCGAAAATTGGTTTGAACGAGATCTTGTAAGTAGTTTTTTTTTAATACGTCAAAAATCGTAAACCGCAATTTAGCTTTCATTCATTCAACTCGAATATAAAAATATAAAATAACATTTCATTTCATAAACATACGCTTTTTTATTTATTCTTGATATCAAAAATAGGTACGCACTTGTAACTGAAACGGAACCCTTCGTGCGCGAGTCCGACTCGCACTTGGCCGGTTTTTATAAATATGTTTAAAAATCAAATTGGTTCTTGTGGCCTTTCTTTGCCTTATGCTGACTAAACTGATACCTACAACATGTATTTGCTGTAGAAATAAACCACTTATTATATGTGTGTTTAGAAACGTACGTAATATAGTTACGACGTGTCAGAAATAGAACTCATGCATGAATCATGAGATATCGCATCCCCTATTTGAATTTCTATCGATTTGCTATCAAAGATGCGTTATGTTATAGACATTGAAGGCAAAATGTTATCTTTTGGATTAAAGTAATGGGATTATGGAATAGAAAATAAACTATATGGTAAGCAAAAAGGGGATACAATCACAATATTATATCCCATTCCTCTTTTTGTGTAAAGAAATTGAAATGGCATCATTTTTTGGAAAGGTTGTACCGTTGTCTAATGTGGTATGGGTATTATATTCAACATTTTGTTGTTTTGTACGTTTGTATCAGTGTTAGAATAACTATTTAAGAGCTGTGTAATTGTTTATGTAAAGGAGTAGTATTATTAAATGTATGTATTAGGAAATAAATCTTGTGTGTTGGCATACAGTCAAGAGCATGATAAAACATTTACATCTTTCAAACTTCTGTCTGCTTTTACATAATAATATGCCATTATTATGGAAGAAATGTTTTAGCATTTTAAATAATGGAATCATTATGCTTAGGAACTAGTTTAGTGAATACCAATTTCAGAACTTTCTTTCCTTATTTATACGATTAATATCAGTAAATATATACAAAAAAAAAGCGAATAGTGTTAATTTTTTATGTCGATCAATTGTCATACTCTTTCTGCCATCTATGATGACTAAATTTCAAGCCATGAATATTCCAATCGGAGTGTGCTTTGTGTCCGAGAATTATGTGTTTGTAAACTGCACCAGGAAACAGGTATTTATTACTCTAGGGCGAGCATATCTTCAAAAACGAAATCATCCAACTACACCTTTCGTCATAAACCTGTCTCTTTACTGGTAAAAGGCAAAGATACACTCAAACTATTGCAATATTTTCAATCGTTTTTTACGTCCCGACAGTAGCATCGGACGACTTTGTTTTAAAAATTCATCTCTTTTTTTCTTCTGCACTACTTTTCTCACTTACTTACTTTACGATTCATTAGAAAGGAATTATTATTAAATAAGTACGAAACTTAATAAACGTCTAGTTTAAGGCAGTCTTATACGAAAACTATTTATAATTTCTTCAGTACATCGAACCACTATTTTTATTGTTCTTATGGCGTTATTCACAACCCACAATATTGAATATTACTAAGCTCAGACGTCAACTATAATTAAACACTAATTCTAACTAAACGTTACATTTCAAAATACGTCAATCGCCGAAGAGGATAATGTAACTAGTCACTTAACAAAATGATCAGATTATGTTTCATTGACAGCGAAGTATGATTCATGTTGTGTTGGCTTGAAGCCAGACTGTGAGCTTAAATAGACGAGATATATAGCTAGATTAGATGTAGGAAAGTTTGTATGTATAGAATAAAATATGCTAAGCTGGTAGCTTTGGATGGCGTATTTGTTTCATGCTGTTTACCATGAGTGTTAGGAATTGTGCATGTTGAATACTTTGTGATATTTAGGTACGCATATAGATAATGTACATAGTAATCATACTAATGTTACAATAGCGTCAGTTGGTGTCAACGTTTATTCTGTTTCAATAGTGGATCGACCATCAAATAACAAAACACTATCAAATAACGTTGACAGTTTTTGATTGGAAAAACTACTTCACGAATTTGGAATCGGAAATGATGTAATAAGATAGTTATATTCATCAACACAAAGATAAGAATTATTTGTACTGCAACTTGTTGCGAGATAACCCAATAGGATAATATGACCCCCATATAAATATTTTATATATAAACATGGGAGAAAGGCGTGATTATATGTATGTATGTATATAAAACATCACTCATTTTTTTTCTATAGCAGAATAGCAATCTTGTCCTTCTAAAATCATAACATGTGCTTTTGTGGATGGAAAACATTAAATAAGTATAATACAAGTGCTCTTAAAAGGAAATAATTATCTTTTGTAAAAAAAATTGCTAACTTTCAGCATAAAAGTCAAAATAACGCAATAAGATTTACGCATTTAAATAAATTGAATACTCATTTTGACAAAAAACTGTGTCAAATTTTATTTGTTGAGATAACAATCGTTTTTGATTGAAAAAATCGTTGCCATCTTTCTTGTTTTAATGCAAATAAATGTTTTTATTTGTACGTTTTTTCAAAGTGTAAGTTTAAGTATAAAACTTCGTATCCACTGTGCAAATATTTGCATTCAAAATACGTGTCTTGTATACATCACCAGTTGCGCATTATATTTATCTGATCTATTTTACCTACTACATACTCCTCACCATCATATACATATACATCAGCATCACCCGTATATCGTCCACTGCTGAACATGGGCCTCCTTTCGAGGGAGGATTTTGTCATAGTGATCATGCTTGACAAATGGATTGGTGACCGCAGTATTATGTTGTTACACAAGGAAACACTGCTACCCGTCCCTGATATACTGATATACGTTTGTTATGGATGATGTTATAACAATCGGGACCAACGGATGAACGTGTTTTCCGAAGTAAGCATAGCTTTGACTCTGGAAGGTAGTCGGTTCCCCATTTTTTGTGTAAATTGTAAGATATCTTTCCGGGTTTGGCTTCATACTCACTTTATTCTATACAAAACTTAAACTTTTAACATACTAAGGTTATCTTCTAGTTAAATCTATGCAGACAAATTTTAAGTAACTCATTGCATGTACTTTTCTAACAGGAATAGAATTTTAATGCAAGATGGATACAATGTTTACACTTATTGAACATAAAATTTTAAGCCGCAATATCTTTTGCGTCTGAAACTGATCTACATAAAGTATTTCCGTGACATTGTATTTTTAACAGAGATATTGTTTCAAGTGTTGAATAAAAAAATGCTGCAGTTAGTATTTTCCCGATGAATCGTGACTCACTTCGGGATTGGGTGCAACTGGGAAAATGAACGCTTTGGTAGGAGTGTATTGACCATCCGATCAATATAGGAAGTTATTGAATCCGTATTTTTACCGAAAGTGACAACTTCTGGCGTATGATTCTAAGTTTAATTTTCGGGTTTCGTGACTTTTTTTTTTATTCGAAAAGTGCCTAATTACCTACAGCATGAAATGTGGATTCCTGGCTTTTTTAGTTGACTTCCCATATTACGATGCAAAATTTTACTACGTTTGAAATAGGTACTCAAGTATATTGCTTTCTATTCTCGGAGAAGTGGCTACACTCTTTTTTGACATACTCTTGATGTAAGCGGTTATCGTAATCTATAAACATTTGAAACACCAAACGTACAACTCAGTCCTTACCACCAACCCCCCAAATAACTTCTTGCGACCTTATTCTGAAAATCTAAATAAGATAATCATGAGTCTTGTAAGTAATATGATTTTTACTCATGTGTGGTGTACATAAAGTTGACTAGACCTAGACGAATGTCATTCAAAATACTGCTTTAGGTATATTTATCAAAAGCAGTATTTCAAATAACAGTAGAAACTATTATTTGAAAAACTATAACACTGATAATTTAAGCATACATTCTGAATATTTCATTAAAACAAAAGCTGGAGTTAAAACGCCTTTGCAGGTTTAAGTTTTGATAATTTTAAAACACATTTTGTACTGGCTCGATTCCAACACATGAATCACTAAGTTGGATCTGAAGCGATTTGTTACAATTAACGAAACCAGATTCTAAACATTACACATTTAAATTTCATCCTTATTTTATGCGAGCTAAAGTTTATTTTTCATTACTGCAGTACCAGCATATAGCTAATATCAGCGTTACTCGTAATTTTACTAAGTTTGCAGGATTTGAAATGGCCTCGCATGTATTCTATTACTTAAAATACTTGATGGTTGTTTAGCCTGAAGAGTTTATTTATTTATTTTGTTTTAGGAAAACTTAAAAGTCTTTTATATAGATTACAAACATTTTCATCAATTACGTACGGGGTGGTTGCTTTACATACAAGTTGCCATGGCATGGTTAGGGATAGTTTTATCTAAAACAATACAATTATTTTAAACATTGAATTTTATATCTCACTAGCGACCTGCCCCTGCTTCTCACGGGTGTAATTCTCTTCCGCTTTCAAATCAAATCTTCCGATAAAAACAAATCCGTTGCGTTGTTTTAAAGATCTAAGCATAAATAGGTATAGACAGACAGCGGGAAGCGACTTTGCTTTATACTATGTAATGATTTGGTTAAAAACTCTCCAGTAAATTAATACAAAATGAGTTAAGTTTTATGAATGTAATTGACTCAGACAAATTTTATCGCATGATAATAAAAAAATAGCCATTTTCAGAGTTATTAGTTACCAAATATCATCTATTCATAAAGCTTTTTTTAAATCAATTCTTTAGATTTGTACCATAATCACAATCATATCTTTCCTAAATGAGTAAAGGATATGAAACGGTGTGTTTTGTTTTTTTCTTTTTTTTCGTTAAAGCAATAATCCAAGTACGTTGGTCTAGCGATATTACGAGTATGTTCCACTGTAACTAGTGATTTCCCGGGTTCGAAATCCTCGGTAATCCAAAAACCTGTAAGTTCGTCGTATATCACCCGTGCCTCAGTGAGCACGTTAATAATAATAAATTAATAATACATTTATTTCAAGGTAACGAAAGAGTTACAAAATAATTGCTTATATAAACAATACTTTCTTAAACTATTTTTTTTAAATAATATCTAATTATAATTATTTATCTCTAAAACATTTTAAATATTATATATTCACAAAAGGAAAAGGTACAGAAAGGTCAAATTATTAAAAGAAATTGCAGCTTGCCTGAACTAGGTTGAACCTGTGCTTCAGACAATCGCTCTACTGTGCACACTAATTATTAACGACGAAAGATTCTAATAAAAACTACTTATTAATAATATATTTAGTAAATAAATATACGTATGTATTGTTAGATCATATGTTTATATAATGTATGTAAAATATATGAGATATTTCCTTATTCCTATCATTTTAAAATTTCTAATATATTTTCTGTGTCTGCGTAATTGAGCTGTTCTAGGTATTTCGATATACTACTTTTACATTTTTTATAACATAGACTATGAACACTTAACAACTTATTAAACTTATTATACAAATATGGTCCTAGGAAAATATAAAACCTGTTTACAAATGCATGATTTAATTTAGGCTTAATGCAAACTAAGTCTTTCCTTCTCTTGTCGGTAGGTGCAGGGTTAAAAGGAAGTTCGGTGTGCTGTTTAAGTAGGACATGTAATATAAATAACTGACGAACCGTTAGTACATTCGTTGCCATGTAAAGCTGGTGTGTGGGAAACATAAACGGGCGAAAAGTGGCTACCTTTAAAATTACTCTTTGAGCTCGCTGTAGAGGGAGTAAAATTGATTTTGAGGCACCGCCCCATGCAGTTGTGCAATAGGTTAAAATGGACTGACACAAAGCTAAATAGACCTGTTTAATTAATTTATATTCAGCAATATTTCGTAAATTTTTAAAAATAAAAATAAGTTTTCGCAGTCTTATGCATAACAAATCGATGTGTTTGCGGAAATTTAGATTTGTGTCAATTGTAATACCTAAGTATTTTATATTGTCTGTTTTGGCTAAGGTTGGACAATTACATGCAGTATCGGCAAATGGATTGCAGTTGTGTGCGTGAATGTTTTTGTTAATGACTGTAATGTTATTGTTACGCATTGTTAATACGATATATTTTGTTTTATCCGAATTAAGGGTTAATTATCTCTTACCGGACGTGTTAGTAGAATTATCCCGTCGAATTTTGAAAGTTTAGGAATATTACAACTGTGTTTGTACACATACTTGTGAACTGTATTAAGTCCTACACAGATAGCTTATTTTTTTAGAAATTGACCGCATTCATTGTGGAAGCCAAATAAGTTCATAAATATATTTTTTCGTACTTCTAATATTATGTTAAAATAGACGTGTCATTTTTGTATAGTCTTCATGTTATCTGGCTTATATAGCTTATAAAGCCATGGTAAATTACCTAAGTAATTTAATTTCATGAAACTTAAATCGTGCTAATCTGGAGTGAGTGCCTAGACGAGTAACGCTCTGTTTAATATTTCAAGTTCCACCTTATATTTAACTATCCTTATTTATCGCTTTGTATGAAGATGAGATTGTAATGGTGGCTCAGTAGTTTAGTAGAGAATTATAAACTTACTAGCTTATGTATATGACAATACACACGAGTAGTTTTCTTGAAGAAGGTATGCGGCTCCGTAAGGAATCTGAATAAAACGTTAACCCTTGAGCTTGCAACAGTCTGATCGCGATCATGATATTTCTCAGGCGATTAATTTTGATATATTTTGTTTATTTGCTGAAATACTACAAAAATAAACAAACATGTTACGTACCGACAAAGACGTTTGCTATGTTAATTAGTGCCTTTTACTTTAAGTCAGCAGTGAAATTGAAATATGCTGCATAGTTGATATAGGTTCACTTTATTTTGGCACGAAACCAGAAGCTCAACTTGGCTTCCCTCACATCATAGTGGATCGGGAACTTTGTTTGGTATAGTTTATTTCCTTTACCAGTGGTTATATTAGTGGCCTGTACGTATAACTATTTCCTTTTCTTTTCCTCTTGAAGATTGTTTTTATATCCGAACTTTGTTGGTACTTTCTGTTCAGTGATATCTTTAATTAATAAGTAGTATGTGTATATTTATATCTTCTCAACTATCAGTATTGATTATTTATCTTGTTGTTTTATTATTAACAACGCATATTTTTATCTATCTATCTATTTATATCATCAAAATTATGGTGGTCTGGTCATCCAGTGTTTTTATTTGGATGTATAATTCTTCACTTTTATTTAATTCGATGGTGCGAACGATGGTGTGTCTCCAGTCCCAACCTCCATGTCGTTGCATATCGCAGACTTTTCTTGTAATGGGGCTGTCCATTATTAAAATTTGTTTTTTTTTTAAATATAGAAGCACGCAAGCCAGGTAAAATGAGTCTAGAACCGAGAAAAGTTTGCGGACATTATTTATGGATCGGTGCAATAATACAAATCTTGTCGGCCCAATTCCTCTGTTTTAACTATAATATCTAGTCTTTCACTCTGTCTCACTCTGGTCTCTTAGAAATCGTAAGGTTTCACTGGTATGTAACTAAATATAAGTAACAATAAAATGCAACTAAAATATAGACCTAAACCACTAGGTTGTAAAATTAAATTATTTTATCATCTTACTCCTCAAACATGAAGCCTTGATTACATAAATCTTAATAAGGTATATACAAAATAAACGAGTGAATCTGCGCCTAAGTACGTTTATCTAATTATATGGTAGACGGGAATCCACGTAATATACGGGGCCCCTTTTATAATTAATGACACGGTATAATTATTTTATATATCCCAAGAATTTCACCGGGATACAAAGATTTTAAACGTGAAATTATAAATGTGTCAACAACATGTTTGTATGAAATTTAATGAACGAGGAAGCTTATGATATTAATTAAAATAAAATACGTATAAACGAGATGACAGTAATTATAAATTAAGACAGAAGAGCATTAACACGCATTAAGACGTGTTAAATTGTGGTCTAACTAATATAATAACTACATTTAT
Organism: Nycteola revayana; assembly: GCA_947037095.2. Taxonomy (NCBI): domain Eukaryota; kingdom Metazoa; phylum Arthropoda; class Insecta; order Lepidoptera; family Nolidae; genus Nycteola; species Nycteola revayana. Next base: position 14,837,067 of record OX344840.2, read on the forward strand.
TCTTAATATTACTGCCATATCCCTATGTATTTGTTTGATGTGTTTACCACTCAAATGGGTTAGCTAGTCATACTGAATGGTGCCTGCAGCACCTAATATGTTGTAATAAACAGGTATACGCTGCTAATACGATCCGTACCAACAGGCTACTGCACTTTCCGAGGCATGGATAATAGTCCCTCAATCAAACAGACCCGAGAGAAATAATAGATTTTACGCAAAGATTTATAAACATGCGCGAGAATTTAATCCACGTCTTCCAAAACTTAATTCGAGACTGATACCGCTATGCATGGGAGTCTGGCTATGTAATGACTTAAATATAATAAAGTACAGTCAGTTACAAAATCGAATAAACTTATAGGATATCTACTAACAATATCTTTCGAGATTTATATTCGGGCTCAAAACGACGGTGCTAACGTTGAAAATGTTGTGCTAAATATTTCAAGTTAACAGATGCGTCCGTGAAACTTACCCAAACTTTTCATATTTGTCTCAACCGGCAATTAAAAGTTTCTTTTTTACCTCAACTTGAGTTAATAATTTTTGTGGATGCCTTTCATCTCCACCGATAATTCGAATCGAATTCTTCAGCCGAAAAATTATCATGGACTAATAAAACATGAAAAAATCGTGGTATCAAACGTATAACCAAAAACGTAGATACGAAAAGTAACGATATTTATCTAAATATCGTTAGTCGTAGAAATATAGACTGTACTTTCATTAAGATTTCAACATATTTATAAAATTTTCTTTTCACTATCTCAATTTCCAACAGTGCATTATTAAAGTAAAATATACCACTCAGTTTTTTGCCACAGAAAAACAATGTACATTTATTTCTCTCAATAATTGTCTTTCCTGAGGCGCTGCTTTAAATATAATCTCAGAATCTCATTTCACTCCGATATCTACTCGTCCTTATAAACTACGGTACACCGTAATTAAATTAATAATATGAAAAAGCCTGACAATAGCTCGGTCGCCTAGCAACGGTAATCTGCTTGACCGCCCGACCCCGGTAACGATGTCAGTTTATTACCCTCTAGTCAGAGTTTGTAATAGAATACCAAAGTATGATTTTAAAAACCTGACAAGACAGATTAATGAAGATTGAATGTCATGAATTTTTCTCATTACGTTCACATACAAATTAGTTGCACGCTTTAACGTGCTTTGTTTTAACGATGGACATATATGTGGTTGTTCTTGCTTACTCTTTCTCTAACATCCAACGTTGTAATAAAAGACTCGAGATCTGAAGGCACGGTAGTGCCCCCCCCCCCAGTCGTGTCAGAAAAAAATAGTAATATTTTTGTCATATTTCAAATTAATTTTACTTACAGACACATCTACGTAAGATATTAAATGTTACATATATGTATTCTTTTTGAGTACCTTAAAAAAACACCTCAGCCAAACGAAAAATGTTGACTGCACCCGTAGCTTAGTGGTTACGGCAGTGGATTCTGAGACCTGGTGTTCTGGGTTCGATTTCCACCCGGGACAATTAGTTATTACTATGAACCAAAGATAGTTGTTCCGGGCCTGGGTGTGCTTTATGTCCAAGAATTATGTGCGTAAAATCCCCCGTGACATAGAGATTAATTTGGCTAGGCGGGAGTTGTCATTTTAAAACAAAACATGCAATGCACTTTGTAAATTAAGTTATATTATATCATACTTACTACCCTCCGTGCCTCGAGCACGTTAATCCGTTAATCCGTTGGTTCCGATTGTTATAACATCATCTATATAATAATCGTATATCAAGGAACGCAGCAATTCCTTGTGAGGTACAACATTTACTGCGGTCACCAGACCGCCTGCCAAGCGTGGTGACTATGGCAAATACCTTCTCTCAGGAGGAGGCCCATGTTCAGCAGAGGACGTTTTACGGGCTGATGATGATATCACACTTAATGTAATCTTGCACTTGTAATTGTAGTAGTCTCACTCTCAAACCATGATTTCACAAATTGCACATACGAGCAGTTGCGTGTATAAGAATTTAAACCAATCATATCGAGATACATGGTCGGTTCTTCCGATGCGCTCGTAGATCCGAGGTCTGAAAAGCCCGCGAACTGTAAAGTAGACCGACAGTTGCACAAAACTTCCAAAAAACATTTAAAAATCATTATTCCTCAATGACTTTTAGATTATAACGCCCTGAGCCGAGGCTCAAGTCTCACAGGTGGCGCCCTCTTACGCAGGTTGCTTAGTTTGTTGTTTTAGAACCATTAATTAAAGCTTTAATTACTAAACTCAACTATAGCTTAGGCTACGTTGAGGAGAAATAAAAAATAACAACATTAACAATTTATTTTAATATTGGCAGTATAAATATAATCGATAAAGCTACCTATTCATCTACGCCTACAAAAAAAATCTTTTGTGTGCTCTCTTTAGCAAGTCATTGAAAGTAAAGGAAAATAAAAAGATACTCCAGTTTTTCTTGAACCGTATTGGGTTAGATTATCCATAAATACATAAAAATGAAGGAAGCCTGACTTGGATTATGAACAGTCAATTATGTGCCGCATGTTTGTATGATCAACGAAATGTATTCAAGTAGGTATGGACGAAGTATAAATTTAGTGTATTTTGAGGTTGCGAGAATGTTAACTTACAGAAAAATTGATTTTAAAAGAAACATACTTGCGTTGAATGCGGTAAAAAATATAACTCTGAAATTATATATAGAAATTAAAATTGCTATATATTTTTTTTTTGTCCGTGTGCGAATGCTTTTCGCATTCCCGCCGCGGCAGCAGCGTATTCGGGCGCTGGCGGTGGAATATGTAGGAGTCGCCCTCTCCATAGCGTGGTATAACTCATACCACGAAGAGAGGACCCTACACCACAAAAACCCCCCGGACACTCCTTCGATTCGCCGTTGGCGGGGGCCGGGTACGCATAAGCAATCCAAAATTTTACTATTACCTGCACTTAACAAATTTTTTTAGATCAAATTCTCCGCTTACCAAATTTTAAACACAGCATATCAAAAATACATCAATAGTACAGGTATTTTTAATTAGACGTGATCGCCATATGGTAGTATGGTACCGTGTGGTTTCCGGCTTAGAATACACCACCCCATGTCTTCTCATGGGTGTCGTAAAAGGCGACTAAGGGACATACAGCTGATGGATGGGCAGCAGCATCTATTAGGTCTAGGTTTACATCTTACTGCGATCACCAATCCGTCTGCCAAGCGTGGTGACTACGGCAATATCCCTCTACGATCCTGGTTTGCCAAGGTCTGTTAAGAGGAGGCCCATGTTCAGCAGTGGACGTCAACGGGCTGTTGATGATGATGATGGTGACGATCGCCATATGAACACGTGGTTTTTAAAAAAAAGGCGATAAGACTAGGTGATACGAAACACTACAATTTATCTTCCGAGGAAAATGCTGGTCAACTAGTTTTGTGTCTTATCCCGTAATTTTGATCATAATGTCTGCCACAAATGATGACCCCTCGTTTTAAAGACATTGTTATAACTCAACCCTTCGTTAGGTTTTAGCATTAATAAACCTAGTAGTACCAATGTCAACACAAATTGCAGTTACAACACATTAATAGGATATGTAGCAAGCCATTCGTCACGCGCCACCAGGCGCCGTCAATCTAGTGATCGAAACGATCCTTTGAATACAATGGGAGCAGGCAAGATACTTTTTAATAGCCGCCATACTTCGATGAATATCAACGACTTTGTGAAGTAATAAATCATGGTATGGTAATTTTGAGGGGTCTGGTAACCAGTGGACATGTACAATGTGCCTCTGAACTTTTTTGAGCGGAGAAATGAAGAGAATGATAATGTTTGTTTTCTCATTATTATGTTGATTTTTTTTAGATATTTAATTTTAATATAAATCAATACCGATTTGTATGGTGAAAAAGTTTATATCTATTTATTAATACGCGAAGCAAAAACGTTGTATCCCTTTTAACTAAAATTGCGCGGACGGAGTACGGAGGTATGGTTGAATTTCGACCATACTGAGCGACCACTAGTACTTATTGAGTCATATTTATTGAAAATTCATTGGAATACTTATTTACTAGACTAAACAAGCAGCAGTATTTTCATAGTTCAAATCGTGTACGATTGTTTGATAACATAATTTCTAGATACGAGCTATAAATATAGCTTTGAAATCTTTAAATCCTCGTGACCAAATTCTAGTCCCAGCATGATGACTCAATGCTAAATAAGCTTAGCTTCTTTGACAAAATAACATCTCTACCCTCATTTACACGCAGGATATTTTCTTAAGTTTCTTAGCCATTGCCTATGTTAGTGACTGTATTTATAGTTAAAACTGCCATTCTTAGTCACTCATTCAATTTTCATTATATGATTTTGTTTTTGATAAGTATATAGGTATATGATGTAACCGCAATCGGGATCAACAGCCTAACATATTTTGTGCAAAGAGGGTGGGCTACCCTCGAAAACCGAAATTAAATGTTTGATTTAGAACAAATAATGCATTTTGGCTAGGGAATTGAACTTTCAACCGTCGAGCATTCAGCGACACTCATATCAATAGGCTATGGAAGTTGTATTCGCTTAAAATGGTAATGTGCTTAATAATTTTCTTAAAATAGATGCTTGTGTGCAAAAACTTAAAAACTATGCAAAAACCTTACTAAAGTGAAGTAAAATGTCAAATCAACAATCAGTTTTTGTCGGCCATGTTCTTGCGTTATAATAGGTTTATAGTAGGGATAATGCTTCTTTAAGTTATGAAGTCGTTATTGTGGGCTCATTGGGTGTTTTAGTGCCATTGAACGTTTATGAATAATGTTTTTCATGAATCTTCATAGAACAGAATTATAAGCCGTTTATAACTTATTATGAATAAGACTGCAAGAGTACGGGCTTAACAACCCATGGTTACCAAGAACTTCTACATATGATGGGATGAATGAAAAGGTAAACTAAAACCAGATATGTTAAAAAAACAACTTATTTTGTTTGCAGTGTGCAACTGGGTAATATGAAAGCTTTGAATATGAATTTCCTCTAAGCTAGTTCAACTGGCCGTCAGAGCTTAGGGCAGTAGGGCATTGTGTTTCGCAATCAATCGCTACAGAGAAATTGGTTGAAAAAAGAAAAACTATTTACGTACGTAATTTATTTACGAATAAAGCTGAAGTTTATTTCGATATTTACCGTTATGTATCGGACCATTGTATATTTCCAATTAACAAACAGGGGATCACATTTTGTTGTATTCAATATATTATTTATACTAATAAATGAAATTGAAGTGTATTAGTAATGAAAAAATAAATGTTTTTTACAAAATGCATATTTATTTATTTATTTATTTTTACTTTAACATAAAAACGGCCCATGGCCAATTACATTAGTTAAAGATAAAGAATTTACAATAATAATATACTATAATAAAAACAGACGTATAACATAAATTACTAACAATAAATTAAATACTATTATTTTCACAAAAGTGATGAAACCATCAAATCAACAAACTTGTCTGCGAATAAATCGCAGTCCAGGTTGGCTTCCACAAGCTTATTTAGCGCGGTCAATACGCGCGGTACGGGAGACGCAGCACGGGCTGCAGTCCGGCGCGGCGGTAAGCTTAGCAGCTGATGCTTTCTGCTACGGAGATAATTATCCGGTGTGTGGAGTCGAATCAGCTCATTATGGATGTCAGGAGCATCCGTTATCCCTCTGCAAATTTTGAGCATTAAGCCTACCTGGTCGCATGCCCTTCTGGTCTCAAGCATATGGTATCCCAGACATCCTAGAAGGAACTTGGTAGGATATAGATAAGGATAATAATCGTGAGTTCTTCTGTAGAGAAACCGCAGGAATGCTTTTTGCACTTTCTCAAGGAGAAGCGCATACTTTGCTTCATGCGGATTCCATACAGAAGAACTAGCTTCTAGCTTAGTTCGGACAAGTGTGTTATACAAAAGCCTTATTACTTGCTCGTTGCGAAAGTCCCGAGCATTGCGGAGAACAAATCCTAGTCGTTTAAATGATTCTTTGGCTACAGCAGAGACGTGGTCATGAAAAGTAAGCTTCTGGTCAAATGTGACACCCAAGTCCTTCATGTTGGTTGATCTAGTTATTTTAGTACCATTTAATTTGTATTCGAAATCAATTGGGTGTCTCATTCGACCAAAGGTCATTACATAGCATTTGGAAGCATTGAAATCCATTTTATTCTGAACTCCCCATTCATATATGGCATTTATATCATTTTGCATAGCTTCGCAATCCGATACGGTGCCGACAACACTATAAAGTTTGAGGTCATCTGCGTATAGAAGACACTCAGCAAATTCTATAGAGGATGGCAGGTCATTGACCATTAGAAGAAAAAGTAGAGGCCCGAGAATCGATCCCTGACTTACGCCTGAGCGTGTGTGGTAGGGACGAGATACGTAGGTACCCAGTTTTACAAATTGCTGACGGTCACGGAGATAATCAGCTAAAAGTCTGAGTAAGTTTGGACAGAAACCAATGGTACTGAGTTTCAGAAGCAGGATATCATTATTAACTCTGTCGAATGCTTTACAAAAATCAAAATAAAGCACATCCACCTGCCGCTTATTGTCGAGATGTTTTGATATGTATTCCGTAACTGTCAGTAGGTTAGTATTTACAGACCTCTTACATCTAAAACCGTGCTGGTAGTTACATAATATGAATATGTATACGATACTAACAAAAACATATCTATTCTGTATGTGTGTTTATCTGGTATTTGTCCACTGTATTTCATGATCGATGTTTTTGTCCAACACATAGGCCACACCTCCCAAAACACTGTCATTTTCGGTGTCTACGTCCAATTGCACTTTCATATCAGCCCGTACATCGTCTACTGCAGAAGATAGGTTTCCCTAGAAGAGGGTATTGCCAAAGTCGCCACGGTTGACAGGCGGGTTGGCAACTGTAGTATAAAGTACAACATATACATATGTAAACGCTGCTGTCCGTTTCCTTGTATACGATTGTAATAAATGATGCTATGATAATCGGGACCAACGGTCTTACGTGCTTTCCGAGGTAGTCGGAGGTAGTCCCTTAACCACCTAGACCCGGTAAGACATATTTTATTTTACACATAGACTTTTTGTCAGAAACGGGAATCGAAATCATGACCTCATCGATTTAAAGCATCTAGCTAGCCTTATATATATACTATGCAACGGAAGTTGTGGTTTGAAAACCAGATTAATGGTCCACTCTCTAAAATTTTGGTTTGTTTTAAAAACTTAATTTTTTTTTTCTTGTTACAGATCCTGTAAACAGTGACAGTGAGTGTTAGTGTGATGATTCAGTGACGTCATAGTGTAACAGTGTTGTGCATTATGTTGGCAAGATGAAGCTGTGGAAAAGCCTCAAGATATCTATAGGCAGTCGGAACGACCCCAAGTCTTACTCGCAAGAGTTGCCGCAGTGGGGTGGACAGGGATATGAGTTGGATGGTAAGCATTTTGTTACGGTTGTTCTTCTTTATCACGTTCGTAGTCAATGGTAGAGTGCATCTTTTGATGAACTGAGTAAGTGAGATGATTCTGCATCACATTTTCTCAAATTTCACTTTTTGATAATATCGTGTCACAAACAAAAATGACACCACTTTTTGAAGCAATTTAATTTTACTTAGTAATAAGTACAGTGAACATCAAAAATATCATCATTAGCTCATATAACTTCCACAACTGACCATAGACCTGCCTCTAAAGGTCTGTTGCTATATGGCAAGCGGTTTGGCGTCCACTACGGACGCCAAACCGCTTGCCATATAGCAATTGTTCTTCGACTGACGACTTTCTTGGACAATAATAGCAACATCTAACGTAAATGAAAGGTAAAGCATGGTTAAATAGCACTTAATTGAATGTATAAAAAAATTGAGCAGTGGATGACAACAGGCTGATCATCATCAAATTCTTGCCTTGGTCCCATTATTTGGGGTTGGCGCAATATGGCATCCTCTTCCATTTTTACCTATTAGACGTCTCTTGAAGTCTCTTCCATACACACACCTTTCTTACACATGTCATCTTTCGCACAGTCCATCCATCTTTTTTTGACCTTCCTTTTCAAACATTCCCTCCATTTTCATATTCAGCATCCTGTTCGTCACATGCATGTCATCCCTACGTAAAACGTGCCCATAACAGGCTGATATAATAAAATAATAATTGAAAAACCATTTATTGTAAACCAAATGGTTTATATGAAAAAAATATAACCAAAGGTTTATTGTTTGATACGTTTAATCGTATGTCCCAAGTCTTTAACCGTCAGAAAATGATGAAGGGTTTACTCACTCATTATTTTTAATCAACGTTATCAAATAGCTGTATGTAATGCGCAACATCAAAGCAAACAATTTCGTTTTGTGGGAACACATGTGCTTATAAAATCCCCTGTCGTATTATTTTTAATTATATTAAGTATGTTTTTTTCATCAAGGTTGAAAGTGTCAGCCTTCAAACGGTAAAAAAAAACGTCAAAATCAAAAGGTCTGTAGATTTGATTTAAGGCTTTAATTTTAATTGGCTCATCTTCTAGAATCATTTATTAATCTAAATTGACGTTTTATTAAAAGTGTTTCAACAAAAACGTTGTTTTGTTTATAAAACAAATTAATATGATAAAGTATAAGTATAAAGAAACAACCAAAAATCTCTACCACATTGTCTGTGTATCACCCAATGGTAGACTGGGAAAAAAAGGCCTCTGGCATTAAGTCTACCATATACTATCATAGTGCAAAAATTATTAAATAAATAAATATATAGTTTTTAAAATAATTTTGAATTAAATCAAACGCAAACTTTGATAAAAAAAATCAACATCTGTGTGCAATCACCGTGGTCATCAATCAAGGTAGACATTCATCAGATATATATTTTATTCATAATTCCTAAACATTTTTAGTTTTTTTTTTCATGCAATAATAATGTAAGTATTGTCGTCTAAATTTATCGTTTAATTTTGATTTACAATGTTTTTTTCGTTATTGCTATGGACGGTATAATTTGCGTTCTTTTATTACATTGAAAATCTTTATGAAAAAGTATTTCAATCAACAGACCCCGAAAAATCTTTGATACCTATTTACATATTTTCCAAAAGCGAAACACATCCAAAAAGATATTAATATTTTTTCTGCGAAGCAATCAAACCTCATAGGTTTCATTGCTAATTGATTGATACATTGATTGCTACGCAAGCTCTAAAACGAGACATATTCCGCTAAATTAGGCTGAGGTAATTCAATTCAAAATTACAACTGTTAAATGTAACATACTCTCTATACAAACTAAGACAAAAATACAATTTCCGCGCTTTACTTACATAATAATATTACTCGTCTCTTTACTTTAGTTAAAATGGCTGCCTCATAACTGAACAGCATCTGGGTTGCGTATCTCGTATCATAATTGGTATAGCTTAAGCATAAAATAAAGTAATATTGTTAGAAGGATTATCATAACAACCTACTCCAAGTGCCGAAGTAATACTTCGTTGTTTGCAGTAGGTATTTAGTAAGTTTGCACAATTGAGTAAAGTACATAAAGGTGCATAGGAGTAACTTTCAAAATGTATTGATGAAATATACCTACTTACTTCCATGTTTTTTCTTATAAACTATGCATGTACAAAAATTGTACCTTAACTTAATAAACAACCTACTTCAAACACCGAAGTCGTACTTTTTATTATAAATGTGTATGTATGTAATGTAAATAGTAGTAACTTACGAAACGTATTGATAAAATATACATCAAACTTTTTCCCTTTAAGTTAATATGCATGTTCAAAAATGTTAAGAATTAAAATATGTTTTTATTAGAAATATGATTATTTAATTTAATAATATTAAATGAAATGAAACATAAAAAAATCAGAGTTTAGCTTTTTATTATTAACCACCTAGCTGACCCGACAACCGTTGTCTTATTAAAACTCTATATTGAATTGAACTTTCAATATTGGGCGTGATATCTTTATCTAAAATTTAATATAGTGATTAAGTATTCCAAAATTTTCAAAACACAACAAAACAATACTTAGCGAAATCGGTCTAGCCATTCATTTTAATTCTTATATATATAAATTACGTAAGTCTCTTTGAGTTACGACAGTAATGTAAACATGACCAATGCCTGTACCTGGCTATGGACTCTCTTCTAAGTTAAGATACACTGATGTCCTTGCAAAAGTCCTACGAATATTATAAACGCGAAAGTTTGTAAGTAAGGATGGATGTTTGTTACTCTTTCACGCCCAAACTACTGAACGGAACAAAACATCACGCTCCGGCCCCCTAGAGCAGAGTAACGCGGGTAAAGCCGCGGGGCGCACAGCTAATAATAAATAAAAAATATGGTTTCGCTTGGTATTTCTGAGTTTTAGTGTTGTGAGTTAGAGTCCAACTTTCGACAACAATTTGTGTCAACCACGTCCACTGTTTTGTATTAGTCGTAATAATTATCCCTCACGAAACAGATTTACTTATTGTAAGAATTATGTGAGAGTTCTCTTAAAACGTATCTTCAATTCTTCATACCATTAAGCTGTTCCTTACACACTATATCTCAAATATACAGCATAGGAATTCAATAAGTATTGGACTGGACTACACAGTGCTCAACTATGCAATGATTTGGCAATTTCGCTCAAGACTTGCCTTTGAAATTTCCTATACACTGACTAGGCGAATTTAAAATAACAAATGCAATTTTGTAAGAAATTCTTTTCTTGTTCTACAAAAAGACTTTGCAAAGCAACTGTGAAGTTGGAGTTTCTGAAACTTGATTTTTTTCTTGTGTTGAAGACGTGAACTGGTACCACTATTTCTTGTTTTGTTGGTTACGTTAAATATAATTGAGTTATTTTAGGAGTTATTCATACTTATATTATAAATGCAAAAGTCACTCTCTCTTCTTCTCACTTCTCTCTTCTCTTTCTTTATTCAAAGAACTGCTCGACTGGAAAAGTACCTCTACCATACTGAATACCACAGCCAAATCATAATTAACAAATGTTGTGTTCCTAAGCGTAAGTAAGATTACCAGAGCTCATGGCGGGTGTACATGTCTACTGCACTTGCACTAGCAGTTCTTGTGTTTGGACCGCTATGCCACTTAACATCAGGTAAATAAATAGAGATAATTTACCCATACTAGAACAAAAAAACATAACCTCCGTAGCAGAGCTGGGTTCGATCCCCACGCCGGACAGGAAATCTTTATGTAAATTCTTTCCAAGTCTGGTTGGTTGAGGGAATATCCTCCGTGCCTCGGTAAGCACTTAAAGCCGTTGGTCCCGATTGTTATAAAATCATCTGTGATAATCGTATATTAAGGATCGGGCAGCAGCACGGTTTCCTTAACATAATACTGCGGTCACCAAACCGCCTACCAAACGTGGTGACTAGGGCAAATACCCTCCCTCGGGAGGAGGCCCATGTTCAGCAGTGGACGCTGTACGGGCTGATGATGATTATGAAAGAACCAAAACAGAAGATGAAAGAATCGACATCTGTAACTTTGATCGTGGACATTTATTAGACATATTTTTTAATTCATAATTACTAAAATTTACTCTTAAAAATATAAATGTTTATTAATATATCGTTTTATGTGGATTGAGAGGACAATTTTTTTTTTATCAAAATGTTTTAAATTTTGGTTTATCGTCTAGCGTTTTTGTGAAATCATACAGGGAAAACTTAATTTTCCTAAGTGATATGTAATATGTAAAGTAGGTCATACAGTAGTTTTGGTAAAAGTTCCGTTGCTCGGGCATGCTAACAATTTGTTTAAGTGGCAACTAACAGACAATAACGCTTCTATTGCTACTCGTAAGCGATCCTGCTAGCTAGTATAATATTTTTAAATGGAAAATTCGGATGTTTATTCGTATGAAAGGCATAGATAAAGTTTTAGATCTAGAACACTGTAAAGGCTTATAGAATATCACTATAACAGAGCGAATAGAATAAAACACTTTTTTATCGTAAGGACGAAAGGTGCAGGTTACGAGACGGCTATTTTACGTTCAAATCAAATAAGTTGGGTCATTTTTTGCAAAGAAAATATATTTAAACATGACAGTGACAATTTTCAGGTATTTTTTCTAGAAGATCATCTACCGTCACTAAGATGCGCCCAAACATTCAAACTGACGGTAACTATTTACAAAATGGATAAAAGATGGTGGTGTAAAGAAATTGATAAAATAAATAATAAAAGTAACATAATCTGTGGCCAACAATCACATTACAACCAACTGGAACAGATCAACCTGTATGTTATTGTGTATGTGTTTGTGTAACCTTTATGTGGTTACAATTTGTTGGTTTGTTTGTATTATTCGTATGATATTTTGCCAGTATTATCTGTGGTATTATTCCTACCTTCTCCGATTACCATGATTTTCAGACGGATTGGTGACGTCAGTATGTTGTTCTGACAGCCACAAAGCGCCTGTTCCCAGATATTTTGTCATAGATTCCATTATACTAACCGGGATCAACGACTTAACGTGCTTTCTAAGGGACAGATAATTGCGACTAGATAGACAAGAAAGATTTATTCGATTTAACACAAAAAGAAAGATTAGGAATCTTCCTCTTGTTCCATAGTTACGGAGGTTGTCATATTATTCATATCGTGATGTTCTATAGCCAGGACGGTTATAAATTGTATGTTGTACCATGAAAGAAAGAAAATGCATTTATTTACGGTACATACGAGGAAATAATATCAATAATTTAAAAGATCATTGCGGCAGCGCTGGTATTCTAGTCAGCCCCAACTTTGACGCCACGCATGCCATACTTTTATTTGGACGGACGGACGTACGGACGTACTGGACGGATATACTATAGACTTGTTCTACTTCACAGGACATAAAGGCGAGCAGAGCTCCAGCCTTATTAAATGGTTAAAAAACTACAAACTAAGCAACATGCGCCCCCTGTGGAGCTTGGCCCTCGGCTCAGGGCGGTCGCTGGCGATGAGATTGAGGGATTATGACTTTTAGTACGTATGCCAAACGTCAAATAAAAAATATAAAGGTAGATAATGGCAATAATACATTCAATTAATCAATGCAACGGCTACGAGAAGCTAACCAGTGGCCTTCAGAGCATAGAACACAGTGCTTTGAAAGGTTACTTCTCAACCGATTATTTAGTAAAAGTACCCAAAAAAATACGTCACAAACATGTCTCTTACTTCTTACTTATAATATTATAAATGCGAAAGTATGGATGGATGGATGGATAGATGTTTGTTTCTCTTTCACGCCAAAACTTCTGAACGGAATTGGCTGAAATTTTGCACTGGAATAGGACTACAAAACATTACGCTCCGACCCACTGGAGCAGAGTAACGTGGGGTGCAGCTAGTTTAACATAAATCAATAAATTGTCAAAATCTATATAATTTGGAGGACTATAAGTCTATTTTCACAGTTCGTAATAACGGAAACATTTACTTCATAAATCAAATTATCTCTGAAATCAAAATAGTCAACATTACCATTGCAAAATGAACTCGGCAGTGTCCCTTTCTATAGGGTTGCCTATTCAAAGTTAAAGAGGTTTGTTTTCATCTTGAAATTTGGGGTTTTTTTGAGTGCTCTTACAGTGACTTAAGAACTTAATAGCACATAATTTGTGTTTATATATCTACAGATATAACTTTCTTTATTTATTTTGTATGATGTAAAATCAGTGGTACAGGATGGTTAATTTATTATGAATAATATCCGCAGACAGACAACAAAATAAAGCAGCAGAAAAGCATTGCCATTCAAGGGGGTTATGCTGCCAGCATTCTGGGAACCTTGCCAAGTAGAATAAATTTAGAATCTAAGTAGTTTTTATAAATGAGTATTCTTTTAAATTAGCTAATTTTATTTATATATGTATTTTATTTACTAACGTAAAATGTTATTTAGTCAACAATGAAGTGTATCTAAAAACGATCTACAACAGCGCATATTGATATTGAATGACGCAAGTTTATGAATTTAAAACATTTTTTTTTATGGATTAAATTAGTTTTCCACGCGTTGTTTATCCCACGTTACGCTCGATTCCGTAGAAACTACTTATTAAATATGAAGTCTTATAAATATCTTACCCCTGAATAAAATAGCTTTCTAATGGTGAAATATTTTTTTTTAAATGGACTAGTAGTTCTTGAGATTAGCCCGTTCAAGCAAACAAATAAACTATTCAGCTGTATAATATTATTAGATATATGGATATAAGAATTGATAAATTAAATGAAATAAATGAATTTATAAACGAGTATAGACTAAAATATAATACTTGAGAATTATAAATTATATGTAGATACGGAACTCTTAAATGAAATCTCACTTCAACCAGTTCAACTAATTAAGATGATTCTCGGTAACATTTTTGTGATGAGCAACAAAAGGAAGGCACAAAGGACGATTCGTTTTGTCTCATTCCCTTTTTTTTGGGTAACAAGTGAAAAATTGCAAGGGTGAGGGATAAAATGACCCGGCTTTGTTGACTAAATTTAATCGTTCGGGGGAGGTTTTTGATGAAATATTCGCACGTGGTTTTAGCGAGTGGAGCTTTAATTTGTGAAAATAAATTTTGCCTGATTTTCATTATTGCGACGCGATAAATTTTGTTCTCGTTTTCATAAAAGTTATTGTGCCTTAATAATATAAAAAATGAAATATATCTAATGCTTTTCAACTTCAATTATTAATAAGGTTGAAAATTAAGGAAATCTTTATGTTTTTTTTAGCTTTGGATTTAATATGAAATCGTTCATAAAACATATTAGGAAATTTCTTGAACACAAGTAAGCGCATAATTTGTTTTACCAAATTGTGCCAAAAAGATACAAAATTATTGTTGCCAAACACAAGTGAATAAATTCATGAATTTATTCACTCCTTATGTATTTCGAAGTTATTATCGAGTTCAGTAAATACGATTTACCAATGTATTAAAGTATATCTACTTAATTATTAAGTAGATAGTAGATATATTTATCTACTTCGAAACTTTGTAGTTACAAATGACGTCATCATAGAAGTTCACTATCAAATTCGCCAGATGAGAAAAAGCATATTAGAGTAAATCTCCATCAATTAATTTTTCGGTGAATGATTAAAATGAATCAATAAACCTTGACATATAAATTACCTTGATTTTTTAATGAACCTAAATTTTATTTGAAAAGAAAGAAATATATTATTTTAACATTAAAATAGATTTTTTATTCTACTTAATTCCCAAGGCTACCTATAGGCATATTCCCTGCGCCCCTCAGATCGATGCGTTCATGCAGTCAACTCAACAAATATTAAATATATTTTATTGTCATTGTCCATAACAACTTAATTTATTAAAAAAGTTTCCAATAGTCTTAGAAAACACAGTAAACTATTTTAATAAATTGCACTAGAGAAACCGTAATAGAAAGAAACATGAAGTTGCATTAGGTTTTTCTTAAGTATATAAATGATTTATCACATTTCTTCCCGCGAATTTACTCTCATCTCATAAAGGAAAAAGCTCATAAAAGAATTTGCAATAAGTATTGGCCAAGAGTTGAGTAGTTTTTTAACTGCTATCTTAACGGCTTCTGCTGAGTAAGATGAATTGAAAGTATCTTGAACAATTTGGCTTAAGTCCAAATTACGTTGAAATGAAAAATATTCTCAATGGTAAGAATACTTATACATTAGTACATTAAGAAATGATTAATCAGAGACATTTGGATAATGAATTGGGTTATTTAAGTATTGAGATTTTTGAAATGTACACAAATGTGTATAAATAACCATCTAAGTCGAGCGAAATATTAATGATAGTTTTGTGTAAATGTATTTCAAAGCAAAAGTTTTGAAGTTTTAAAAGATCGAGCAGTTAAAGATCCGAAGAGAGTATATGTTGGAACAGTACGTTATAGTAAAGAACAGAGTGATCATCATAGATGTGAACAAATAGAGAGAGTTTTTTTTTTTATGGTGGGCTAACTCTTGACCTCAATCGAGTCCGCGAGAGACGAGATGAGGCCGGAGATGGAGCGAGCTTGCCCAGAAGATGCCTGTTTACTCTGACTTTGAAGAGACCCGGATTATATGCACTCGGGAACACAGAAGCAGGCAAATAATTCCACTCACTGGCCGTGCGCATAATTAAAGATGATTTAAAGCGCTTTGTGCGGCAGAACGGAATGTCGACCAAGTAAGGGTGAAAACCAGCCATGCGTCTAGATTCCCGATAAAAGAAAGGAACTGTATACGGTATAAGCTCGCGTAGCTCCTGCGCACACTCCCCGAAGTACAACCTGTAAAATACCGATAGACTGGCAACGTTACGCCGATGAAACAAGCTGTGAAGCTTGGTTTTAATAATTGTTTCGTCGCCGATGAACCTCTTGGCTCTGCGTTCCAGCGAGTCTAGTGCAGCAAGTTGGTATTTAGCAGAGCCATCCCAAAGGTGACTGCAATACTCCATATAGGACCGAACTTGCGCCTTGTTTAACACCGAGCGCTATTCGGGACTGAAGTACCGCTTAACCTTATTTAGGACGCCGAGCTTTTTAGCTGCAGTTTGAGCTAAAGACTCGATTTATTTGCTGAAGTTGAGCTTGGTAGTCAGCCTCATGCCACGAAGCTCCAAAGCCTCGGTGATCGGCACAGGTGCACCTCGGAAAGTAATAGTCAGGCAAAAAGGACTCATTTTTGCGGTGAACACGCACGCCTGTGTTTTGGTGGCGTTAAAACTAACCAAGTTGTCGTCACCCCATTGAGCAACGACGCTGAAGGTTGAGTTTGTTCGCTTGACCATGGCCTCTCTCAAGACGTCTACTTCCTCACTCGTGACCCTCGAGCCGGATGTGTAGCTCTCCACAACCGTACTGTCATCTGCATACCCAACTATGCCCGGTATTAGCCAGGTCATTGATGTATAGCAGGAAAAGTGTTGCGGAGAGAACAGACCGGTCAGAAAAGCAGCCGTCTGCTACTACTTGGATCGACTGATTACTCAGGAAGTCACTGATCCAGCTACAAAAGTCACTGGTGATGCCGTATGAGGGAAGTTTGCTCAGCAAACTTGCATGCCAAACCCTGTCAAAGGCCTTAGAGGTGTCAAGAGAGACCGCAAGGGCTTCCCCATTTTTTTCCAAGGCCTCGCCCCAGCATTAAGTGACATACACAAGAAGATCACCAGTTGACCGTCTCTGGCGGAAGCCATATTGACGGTCACTGAGTAGATCATTCTTCTCAAGGTAGAGCAGCAACATACTGTTAAGGACACGTTCCATAACTATGCACAATATGGAAGTGATGGCGATTGGTCTGTAATTGGAGAGGCGGTACAGGCGTGTGAGGACAGTAGAGAGCTCAAGTGCGCATTATTTCAATACCCTAGCAGGTATGCCATCGGGACCACAGGCCTTGTTCACGTCAAGACACCGGAGAGCTCTGCATACCTTTTTTACGTGAATGGATACCTCCAGCATGGAGGTATCATAGCGAGGTATCACGAGTGGTTGCTTAGAGCCAGCGTCGAGATGCGAGTTACTCGCAAACAGATTTGCAAATAAATTTGCCTTCTCTGTTGCGGAGTGTGCCAGCGATCCGTCAGGTTTCTGCATAGGGGGGCAATGTTGAACGGCAGGAATTGGTTTCGACCGACTTAGCCAGGGACCAGAACTGCTTGCTACCTGAAGGTTGTGAAGCAAGTTTTGCCCCTATTTGGCTAACGTGATCGAAACGAGCCTTTCGATGGTCTGTTTGCAGGACTTAGTGGCAGAGTTGAAGGCTTTCTATTTCGAGCGAACCCTCCCCGCACGGAGTCTGCAGTCACGTGCTTGAACCCAAGCTTGGTATACCGACTCCCTTCGCGCCTCAGCACGGGCACATTCAGCATTAAACCAAGGTCGGGAACTGGGACAGAGCGGGATGTCGTAGAATGGAATAAAATACTCCATCCCCTGCCGGAGCACGTCCGTCACCGTAGTCGCACAATCAGAGGGATCGCCCGAAGAGAAACACACTTGTTGCCATGAGAATGATGCTGTCCCTACCGCCAAGCTCGTGCCCCGTGGGTTGTCGTCGGAAGGTGAGTAAGTCGACACAGACTTCATCACACAGGGAACGGAGGATCCGAGCGGAGCCGAAACCGATACCGAGTGTCTGTGTGGTTCTGTTGACAGCAAAATGTCCAAACAGGTGGGAGTCTGACCATCTACATCAGGTACCCGAGTCGCCTGATGCACCATGAGGGTGAGATCTAGCGACAATGCAAGTCTACACGCTTTCCTCCCTGCATGGTCGGTTTTCTCGTACGGGAACAACCACTCTTTATGGTGGGCATTATAGTCCCCGAGAAAAACCAGCTCAGCACTCGGGTACCTTTGTTGGGCTTTATCTGCCGTCTCAGCCAGGTGGTCTATAAGCCTCGTAGCCTTTATGTCACCGCTGTGCGACCGGTAGATACTGGAGTAGACAATTTTCTCTACTCCCGTATCAACTAGGAGCCACATGGCAGAAAAACCGGAAACTTCAAAGCAACGGAGACGCCGACAGCAAATTTCGTCGCGGATGTACACACAGGCTCCAGCATGCCTCTTGAACTTGTATTCCAGCAAGTAGCCTGGGTAACTAAGGTGACCCACGTCGGCAGGTGCTGCTATCTGCGTCTCCATTAGGAAAAACAGGTGCGGCTTGGCGGTCTCGAGGTGGTGATGGACTGCTTCGAGGTTGGAGTGCAGGCCTCAAATATTAGTGTTATGCACTTTTAGTGGGAGGAAGTGCAGCCGTCGGTCAACGATTTTTAAATATGAATTAGGAATGAGATGAGATGAGAAGAATGAGGAAGGTTGACCGATTGAAAAATTTAAGGTGACGACCAATTCCTCTAAGTAAATTAAAAAACGACGATTTTAACTTAACTTTTACCATCTTCAATAAAATATATCAATTTTCTTATGGGTTTTCATGACAAGCCACACTGTGTAATTTTGCCTCATCTGCGGTCACCTATGTTTTATCCCTTTATCCTGTAGATCCAGCAAAGAACTAAAACTTCTGGGAAGAAACCATGTTTTTTTTTGTTTAGTTTTAATGTTATTAAAAAAATCGAGAAAACTCCATAGAAACCATAAAAACGCATTATTCATTTCAAGTATATGTTTTTTCAATTATTATAAAATGGGTTCTTAAAAAGGACTGTTATACCTACCGATTTAAAGAAAAATATAATTCAAAATGATCGTTTATAGGAGGAAAAATAATTATTTTTAATCAAAATTAAAAATATTTATTATTGGTTAGTCCCATTGTATCCCCATTTTTTTTCAACATAGATAGATTTGTATTATAATCAGCTATAATTCATGAAAAAATCAGGTGTGCATGATGCGGGACTTCTGAGTTATTGAATTTGTATTTTTGTGTTTAGGGCCGTCACTTACTTTACCATAACAATTTTCGGATAACTTAGACTGCCAATTTTCTATTACCATTCTACAGAGAATGAAAATAGTGGCGTAGAAATGCGTGTCATTTTTGATAAATTTGATAACCCTATTTCCATAGAAATTCTATGGAAACTTTAGAAATGTAATATTTCCGAAGTCCCACTGTTTACCCATATGCTTTTTATTTTGTGTTATACGTAACTAAATTATGCAAGCTCAGAATTAAAATAAAATACGGAATCGACAGGAATACGGAGTAAACGGCAATTTAGTAAAAAATGAAAAAAATACGATTTATCGTTGTATATAGAAGCTACAACACCTAAACTTTGTATGTAGTTAGATATTAATGGTTACCATTATAAAAACTCTTATTTATGTAAATTATATTATAATTTTGAAATAAACAAATAAAAACAGTTATTTTCTGACGTCAGCATAACTTTGAATAACTTCAAAACTACACAAAAGAGAAACATGGTTTCTTTGCAGAAGTTTTAGTTCTTTGCTGGATCTACAGGATAAAGGGATAAAACATAGGTGACCGCAGATGAGGCAAAATTACACAGTGTGCAAGCATGTCAATATGTTTCAAATTCCTTTTAACGTATAGTCTTTATTTTAGGACATCTTTGCAAAGCTCTAAATTCTGTGACCAGTTTTTTAATATTAAGTCAAATTAAACACACACCTTAAAGGTACTATATTATGTGTTTTGTAATACCGTAGCTTTTTATTTTAGTGCAAATTATGACGCTAATTCTATAAATAAAAGAGTATTTATTTTGGACAAACAATCATTTATAATTAACAGCACAAATTAATTAAAATTGATAAGTACGCTGGTATTTTATTAAGGGTAAGGGTAAGACTTTAAGCCTTTATCATTCTTGAGACTGGTGTTAAAAAACCCTTTTTACTTCAGGATATCAGAGTAATCCTTATGCAAGCGTTTACACCACTGTGAATATAATTATTGGGTTCGCCGGATTCAGTTTTAAGCCTTTCGTCGTTTAGACACGCGTCGTTAGCATAAATTTATATAAAGATAAAATGTCGTGTCATAAACGTTCAGTTTACTTTGAGGACCGCCAGAAAAGGATTTCCTTTGCCTTTTATATTGTCATATTTAAAATATGTCAAGAAGTTTGGGTGCGCTGAAATTTCAAAGAAATGTGCCGGAGATAAATAGGTCTGAAATTATATTGTTTGCAAAAGTTTATTTTTATGACATAATATAATAAGCAGGTATAAACTGCTTTAGTGAATTACGTTACAAGATTTGATGATCTTACGAAATCTTATCTTCTCGGACAAAATCTCCTTAAATGTTGAAAAAAAAGAGCGAGACATTTTTTTGCTATATTATATTTTATGTTTAAATGATAATAAAAAACGACTTTGATTGATATTATAAACTATATCAGCTATTCAATTAAAACACGTACCTATATTACTTTAACTCGATAGTTAGTGGGATTTTCCAAACGCTCGATTTTGCAACATAACGCATCTCAACCAATAAAATTAAATGCTGATAAATGAGATACGTTTGAAAGCGCACTGGCAATCTCAGCAGCCACTACAATCACTACTCCTCCGAAACAGAAAGTCTTAGAAAGTTCAAACAGACTTTTTGTATCTGAGGGGTAGTAATTTAGCGACTCCTACAACGGACAAGGTAAAGCGCAACTGGACCTGCATCGTCATCTACAATTTTAAAAAGCCGATGACGTCACAAATCACTCTCAACATAAGCTTATCTTATTATAAATCGCCACTTGAGACATCATTATCATCACCATCATAAAAACATGAATCAATGCCAATCTCTTCACAAGGCCTCCCTCGGGAAGAGATTTTGCCATAGTTGCCACGCTTAGCATGCGGGCAGTGACCGCGGTATGATGTTGTAACATACAAGGAAACGCTACTGCCCGCTCTCTGATATACGCTTGTTATTTACGTACAACATTTCGATTCAACACGATCGCCAATACCTCCTATCTGAAAAAGACCTTTGAGTAAAGGAACAACAACACTCGTACCCATAAAGTTTTTTTTTCGTACTGATATACATAGTGAGCCTTGAGGCTTTGCTACTTTACCAGGCATAAAGCCGTGCAGAGCTCCAGCCTTAGTAAATGGTTTAAAAACTACATACTACCTATTAAGTACCTACTAAGTGGTCACACTAGAATGTATCTAATTTATTAATTTTTAAATTGACTGTGTGATACAATCAAAAAATTTTATACATAGTGTTATTTATATCGCTGCATCGCGTTATTGGAGCAGTTAATATCAATATCGTATGGTTTATTATAGAATACATAAATCAGCCAGAGCGTGTCACTAATAAAATACTATATCTTTATTGCGTTGTCATTACAAAATTGTGTTTGTTTTTAGCAACTTTTATTGTTCGGTGTGGAAAATTACTTTTTGTTGTTTATTGATAAAGTCAACGGTATAACTCAGCATGATTGTAAAATAAGGAAAATTTTTGATAAGGCTCTTTTGTTCGTATATACAACAGCACCTAATGACGTCTCGAGTTTTAAGGCCTGAGTCGGCCAAATATTTGAATCATCATTCTCTATATTCTATTTACGACTAGTAGGTCAGTCTCGAGGAAAAATGAAGTACCCTTGATATCAGAGATAGGTGCTATTTAAACCCTTCTTGAAGAGTTCTTAAAGTTGTCAGTCTAGTACCATAAAATAGCAAATACGAAACTAGATAGTGCAGCTGCATGATGGGCCCACACTTTTTCACAAAAAATGATCAGTCTGTCATCTCAGATAGACAATATTTTAGGTCCATTAAGCTGAGCAACTGCGTTATTGTCTTAACCGTGGATTGGTCGAGGCCAAAATCGCTAAATCCGCTTCTGTGGGCTGGCTCCATAATTCAGAGGATTAACAAGGATAAACGAATTGCAATGTACTTAATGGACGCAAATCAATATATTTTTATTTTTTAATATATTTTAATGGCCGCAAACAGCTGCAAGATTGAAGTGGAATTAGGCTGGCCATAGCTACCGCATGCCGGAGAAGCACTGGGCTAAAAACCACTCTATGGAGCCCAACTGGCAGGAAACGTCAACGCGGCAGGTCCAGAAGAAGATAGCGAGATGAGCTGGACTCAATTTAGAAATATAACAAGGAAATAAAGGATTGGCGTACATCGCGAGAGATGGAAGGAGGGAAGGGAGGCATTTGCCCTGCAGTGGGTTGTCCCACTGCAGGGCAAATGCCTCCCTTCCCTCCTTGTTGGCTCATAATAATACGTTAATTCCTACTGTACAGGGAAGAGACCCACGTCTGTCGGAGTAGCACTTGACTTTGGTCCGTGTTGCTCTTAGATACCGGCACTAGCCGAGATACTATAAAGGTATAAATAAATAAATAATAATAATACTTTACGTAACAGTACATCACTTATAATACGTCTCTAAGGGGAACGTTTTGCCATCTATCGGTAATGATCAGCATTACTTTGGCTATACCTAAGATGCAAGTTCGAGTCCTGCCGGTGGTGGTCGACATTTAAAATTCTCACTTTTGAAACAAATCAATATAATAAAGAAACTCATAATTTTCGTATTTACTGCTAATTACAGTTAGCAATCAATACTACTCCACAAGAATTTACTAAGAGAATAAACATTTAATTTATTACAGGAATACGAAAAAGTCCTGCGTCGACCCATTTAAAAGCTTTTAGCAGTAATCCCGCTGTTCCGAAGTGCACTAACGTCTACGTTTTCATGTTTAATTAAAGTCTTCACTAATTAGTTAGCACTTTTATACTTAGGCAAGGAAATGTCGAGAATAGTGCAATTTATTTAATGAAAATTGCTGTCATACGTTATTGATCACAATAGTTTTGGATGTTTTGAGAGAAAAGTGCCCAACGTTCCTTTTTTTTTTGTAAACTGCGAGGACACTTTTTTGGATTCGCTGCTTTTAGCCGACTCACTATATGAGTCGGCTAAAAGCAGCGAATCCAAAAAAGTGTAGATTTTTACTGTAAGCTCAAATAACACACAAAAAAGCCCCAAATCCCACGAAAAAAGTAGCGAAAACGCATCCTGTACAGCCTTCAAGCTTCATTTCGCAGTTGAACAATGTTCCTTTTATTTCAAACACATATTACGTGCGTATTCTTATTAAAATTACCTTGAATAATATCGTGTTTCTTTACAAAGTGCTTTGTTAACATCAATCAAGTTTACATCGCTTAGTAGTTATACAAACAACTAAAGGGAACCGGGTATTGGCTGTTTATTATTCCGGTCAAGTCATAAAAGGGTTACAGTGAAGTCTCGGCGAGTTTGCAAATAGCTGACCAATAGTTATCTGTATTGTAAATTGTTCTAAGACATTTAATAGATTTCTTGGTAGTAGTTTACTGGCTTTTATAAATTAGATTTCTTGTTTAACTTGGATATATGCCTATTTTATAATTTCTAAAGTTCTGTATTCTAAGTTACTATTGTCCTCTCTATTATACTCTTTGTCCCAAACCCGTTGGTTGTTGCTGAATCCGGCTATAGGCCTTTGCCCACAAAGCGTCGTAAACGACGGTGTTTATATATATACATATGTTGGCCTCGGGACGTCCTAGATGACCCGGACGATGAGACAACAACTTACCAACTAGTTGTAAAAAGACAGCAAGAAACTAGCACCACTACACCACCACTCTATCCGACCCGCCGGAGAGAAGTGCGAACTGCTTAACCCGTATAACGTCCACTGCTGAACATGGGCCTCCTCCCGAGGGAAGGTATTTGCCATAGTCACCACGCTTGGCGGGCGGGTTGGTGACCGCAGTCAAATGTTGTACCACACAAGTTTTAACAATCGGGACCAATGGCTTAACGTGGTTTCCGCGGCACGGAGGGTAGTCCCTCAACCATCCAGACCCGGAAAGAAATCTTAGAAATAACACAAAGATTTCATGTCCGGTGATGGGATCGAACCCACGACCTCCGAGATTTAAAGCGAGTCAATTACCGCTAGGCTACGGAGGTTGTGGAAGAAGTGCTTAGTTTCTAGTTTTTAAACCATTTATTAAGGCTTCGCTCGCCTTTACGCCCGGTGAAGTAGCAAAAGCGTAGTGGATAACTACGGATGTCCGAAAAAAAAAGTACCCTTTGTAATTGTCTGTCCATATGTATGTTTAGATCTTTAAAACTACACAAAGTTGTTTTTTAATAGATAGAGTGATTCGAAAGCAAGGTTTTTATGCATGATGAAACCGCGTGCGGGAAGCTGTTCTAAAATATGTAAAAGAGTCACTGAATTTAACTTGAAAATTAAAATCTCACCTGGACTGTTATTATGTATCCATTTTAACATCATATTATTATGTTAAAATAAAGATTCAATTATAGCAGATTGTATTTGTGTCATGACAATTTTATTTTGACCTAGTTGAGCTTCCACACTTAAATATATTTATAAAAATATCAAGGACAATATACATTTCCTATGTAAATCTTCAAGATAAATCAATGAACCAACCAATAATTTAAAAAATCATGAGACTTCTCGAACAACTTTACGTTACGTAAAAATTTGACGGAATTTAAGTTAAAGGAATTTCATGAATTTTTCCTCAACGACCGATCAATTTAGGAAGTTCAGCAGAAAATTGGAAAATATATTTTTAAATCTGTGGTGGATGAGCAGCGGTTAGCCTTATAAAATTGTTGTAAAATGGATATTTTATAGGCTCGAGTTTCAGCATAAAACCCTATATGAGTTTTCCAGATTGGGAAAGAAAAAGGGAGTATAGGCTGGGTATTATGTCATATGACAATATACGGAGTTTGAATTTTGTGTCGGGCTAAACAATACAAACAGACAAACGAGAAGGTTTTTGTGATTAATACACTTCATAAGAACTTTAGCCAAAATATCCTTTCACTTTAAACCTCGTTGCGTACCGATATACGGCTCGTCTTAATTCTCTGAGGTCGTGAGATTGATATTTGAAAGATTTCTTGCCGGATCTAGTTAGTTAGGGACTAGCCATCGTGCCTCAAAAAGCACGTTAAGCCGTTGTTCCCAATTCAATTCTAGACCATCTAGCGTAAACCAAAGAACTGGGAGAAGCGTTGCTTATGTATAACAACATAATGCTACAATCAAAAAACTGCCTGCCAAGCGTGGTGAGTTTGGCAAACTGTTTTATTGATTACGAAAATGATACTTGAAATATTCGAAAAACATGCCAAATTTTAAAAGTGTGTAGAGCGGTGTAAATCTGAATAGTTTAGATGTAGATAAAATGATAAACACAAATAAAAGCATCTACAAAAAATATATTATATTCATTATTTGTTACTCGTATGAAGTCGAGATGGACTCCTCATCCTGTAGGTATAATACTTTCAGACATGGGTAATATACATAAACTGAACACGTATATTTAGCATTTGCATATACTAAAAGTTGTATAAATACCTCAGGTTTCTATTTAAAGGAATGAAATAGATTGTGTCTAGATATGAACCTGAATAGCTTTACTCATCAAAGTTTGTATTCAGTAGATCTTAGTTTATCTCTTGTAGGAAACTCTATTCAAATTGATTTCTGTGGTTCAAAGACTACTTTGATGAGAAGACATGATTTGAAGGATTCACAAATAAATTCTTTTTGTAGACTATATTAAAGTTACAATGGAGAGAAATGAAGTTAAGAGAAGATTTAGATCAGTTAAAAGACAGCGATAGCGAAGAATCTCCACGTTGCAGAATTCTACAGCCAAATAACATTGTTGATTGAATTTGTGTTTCTGTGCGTGTGTAACGTCACCAATACTCACGAAGGACCACCAAGTGAATTTGCACACTAACACTAGCTGTTGTTATATTTGACCCTATACCATCATTAGCATCAGGTACGTGACAATTTTGACTGGCCGGGAATGAAAAAAATAACACCCGATTTCTGAAACCGTGGTCAATATAATTATTTACAGTAATTATCTGACTGTTAATTATACTATTACTAGCGACTACTAGCAAGTGTAACGCACGAGTGTAATGCTGATGTTATACATATAAACCTCCCTCTCGAATCATTAAATCTATTTAAAAAAACCGCGTCAAAATCCGTTGCGTAGTTCTAAAAATCTAAGCATACATGGGTACAGACAGATAGCGAGAAGCGACTTTGTTTTATACTAACTAGTGATTTATATTTTCATCATCATAATCAAACGAAAAACTTTTTTATATGTCTAGGTTTTTTTGTACTAATGTTTCTAAACCTAATCCGATTTATATTTCTAAATTATAATATTTTGTTTTTTAAATTTTATTTAAATATTGGACCTGGTTTCGATTACACATAAATACGTTTAATATTCATCAGGAATTGGCAACAGTAAGTTTCCTTTTTATGTTTTTTTTTTTTCATTTAATTTAGTAGGTAATAAGGAAAAACGAAGAAACATTTTTTTTTAAATATTCTTAGTAGGGAAATACTTTATATGATTAAAATAAGCCTTACCGTATACTTAAACTGGTATAAATTTCAAGGAACTTTTTGATTAATTTACTTTTTATGTTACGTTGGTCTCCTAAAATTTACGGTCACTTTTCGAAATTTATTTGTAAAGACAGCTTTGGGGGCACATTAAAACTTTTTACGAATATCGAAATCATCTAGAATCGAACTCAATCAAAATTTGTTCTGCGATAATGACTTAAAAGTTCCTAGAAGGTACGTAATTTAAATTTATTTATCACAGCTGCTGGTGCTAGAAGTTGCTCGTCTTCGTACTGACATTTCCCGTGAACTTTACAAAATGTTCCTTCATACAAACTTAGTCCTTATACTTACGAATACAATCGACAAAGAATTAACTAAAATAGTAAAGTCGTTCTTAAGTTACGCGTAAGGTACGGTAAGGTGTTTCATTTATTATTTGTATAGAAGATCCTGTACCATTATTATAATGTCAAGATCTAAAGACAGTGTATTGTAAGCATATTGATGACTTATATAATAATATAAACAAACTATGCCATTTTACTTGCAAAAGAAGAATACAATAGAAAGGTCTGTTGGAGTTAAATTAATAATCGACTAATTTAAATTCTGGAGACAAGAAACCTTGTTTTTTTAGTCGCCCTTACACTCTTATTTAAATAAAAACGTTATTAAATTACAATTATAAACTGAAGGATAATTTCAGAGTAAACGCGTGTAATATAAATAATAAAGTGTAAACATAATTTGTAGTAACTTATTACCTCAACAATGTCGGTCGCATAGTAATGCAGGTAATAAAAAAAAGCTGCGTTTTGCTGCAGTGACTACGATTTGATGGAGTGAAGAGCGATCTTATGTCGATACCTAATGCTCCACTTCTGCGTCATTTAATGTTGTGTTCCAACAATTAGCATATGACAATCTTTAAACCAATGTATTGATAACTGTCATAGCAAGTTAAAAACACACGGTATGTACCTACATCTAAAATTTTAAGAGACGATTACCAATGTAATTTTTATGACACTTAATGGTGTTTTTGATATTAAGTATCATCATCATAACATGGGCCTCCTCCCGAGGGAGGGTATTTGCCATAGTCACCATGCTTGGCAGGCGGGTTGGTGACCGCAGTATTATGTTGTACCACACAAAGAAACGTTGCTGCCCGTTCCTTGATAACGATTATTGTAGATGATGTTAAAACAATCAGGACCAACGGCTCAACGTGCTTTCCGAGGCACGTAGGGTAGTTCCTCAACCAACCAGACCCGGTAAGAAATCTTAGATTTTACACAAAGATTTCCAGTCTGGCATGGGGATCGAAACCACAACCTTCAAGATTTAAAGCGAGCCAAATATCGCTACGCTACGGAGGTTGCTATGGAGGTTGAGAATATAATATATTCTCAACCTCCATAGCAACCTCCGTAGCGTAGCGATTAGTTTTTTAAAGCCTTAATAATGTTTCGTAAATAAGCACCATTAATTGACAAACCACTAGGTTAACAAACATTTATGAATGTCGCCTGTAAGCATTTCCGTAATGAGATCAAATGAGATGCAACAGATTTCATGTCAAAAACATATGCACGTTCTCATTTTGGTTGTCCGAAATAACAATTTACGTATGACATTTTAAAGATATCATTATAATTGTTCCACGAATTTCCTTAATATAATTTTAACCATTTTTCGTAATGATTCGCATATAACGTTGTTCTTCCTGTTTAATTAACGTATGAATTCTTTACATTCGTAACGAATCGATTTCAAAAAATGACACGTCCATCTCCAATAGTTCTCAATTCTTACAGTTGATATTTTCACTCAATGTGATTTTAAGGGATATTGTAATACGACCCCCGCTTGTTTCTGTTCTTGTCTTGTTTCGCATAATATTATCATTTTTATCTACAGATTTCTCACAACACAACCTTTTAACAGTAGATAGTGTCATGCACCTATACATACTCAGTATGTTAGTGAATATTTTTTAATAAAGTAATAATCATCTTCATCAGCCTGTATAACGTCCATTGCTAAACAAGGGCCTCCTCCCGAGGAAGGGGTTTACACTTAATTTAAAAAATATATAAGAAAGTTTCTTTAGAATAAAGTCTTCCTTGTATTGGCGGATGCTCACCCCCGTTATATTGACGGATACGGAACGGCATTATGAACTACAACAACAATTCCATTTTTTTTAAGTAAGATTTATTATTTCACAGTCATTTCTTCACTAACATAATCACTATACTACATAGTATTTACTGTAAAAGAATGGCATATATTTTAACAGCACCTTATATTTGTATATCAATACATCTCCACAATGGCGGTGTAAATTCGTAACTTAATGCAGGTATGCCGCCATCGCAGTTATCAAATTAAACCATATTAAAATTGGACCGAAATGGAAATTGAAAAGCTTGTGACGCGTTTCCTGCATTATACGTGATCCCGTTTTAACTTTGAAATTATGGGTTACCGTAACCAACTACTCTATTAATAGATATTATTAATGCGAAAGTTTGTAAGTATGGATGGTTGGATGTTTGTTATTCTTTCACACCAAAACTACTAAACGGAATTGGCTGAAATTTTGCACCGGGATAGGTTTCATTTCATTCCTGACCAGGTAAATTACCCTTATCCACTTTTGAAGGGTCCCAATACAAGGACACCTACCAAGGGGTAAGAAAGGGGGCGTATCATTTTTTATTATGATTATTATACACCTACTGGTGCTATGATAGAAATTGGCAGTTTTACCGTCAATTTGAGTGAATAAAAATACAAAGGGTTATTTATTTTTACCTGAATTGATGGCACAGAAAAATATGAAACGAATGTAGATGAAACATTGGAAATATCTTAATATTTTTTTTAAATAATCAATTATCATGTCATCAGATTTATTAACATGGACGAGGCAAAGGGAGTGTGTAAGGGTCGTAGCAGGTGGCGTTCTGTAGTTTCTGCCTACCGCCATGGGAGAAAGGCGTGATTGAATGTATGTATGTATCATGTTATCAGTTCGTTAACGTTACTATCAAAAATATATAATATATCTTGACTAGCTACCCGCGCTTGGGTTCCACGGCGTTTTGTATGTATTATGCACCCATTGCACTATTGACGTGAACTCACTCGTAACAAAAGCATTTTAGCTTAACAGCTTAGAAGGGTTAACAAGTTAACCCTTCTAAGCTAAAAAACTACGAGTACACTACGAGTAGTGTGAGAAAAAAACCTCTGCTAGTAATATTATTAATGAAAAATAATAATATTTAAGAATTATAAAGTACATTGATTAACAATACATCGTTTACCATGGACAGAGCAAACTATGAGACATCACTAAAAAAAAAATGTGCGATATCTCGCGCTGGTTTTCAGTTGGCAACTCGAGTAGTGCCAACCCACGTCTACGAGTATTTGGTTATTATAATGGAATATGCATATGAACTAGTTCGCTAGTATTACTAGCTCACTCTCCGCGCTCGTTTCTACCTGTGTAGCTCCCGTGCCCGTGGGAACTTCATAATAAAATATAGCCTTCCTCGATAAAATAAAATCGGACCATTATCTTGAGATTTGCGCTTTCAAACAAACATACTCTTCATATTATTAGTATACAAAATTATACAGTGTTAGTATTTATTCAAATCAGAATCACATTTAATCGCTAAAGTAATGCGGTTGTATATCGCATAAATGCACGAGGGAAGTTGAAACGGTGGAGTCTCTTTGACAGGGCGATACTTCCTCTTAGCAATTAGCAAAGCATTTACTTGAGAGCAATGCTGATTAAGTTGACTTCACTTTCATTTGTCTTTGGAAGACGTCCAATTATATTCAGGATATGTCTACTAATTTATACAATGTGATTTTTTCGTTGTTTATTGTCAGCGTAATTATTTATTTTTGGTATCCCGTATTACGTCTACAGCTGAACATGAGCGTGCTCTCTAGGGTTTTTCTATAGTCACCATGCTTGGCAAGCGGGTAGGTGACCGCAGTATTGTGACGTAATAAACTAGGAAACGCTGCTGACCGTTCCTTGGTATATAATTGTCATAGATGACACAACCAAGCAGAGCCGAAAAGAAATCTTAGAATTTACACAAATTTCAAAATTGAGATTAATAAAATTCAACCACCGGCAGGATTCGAACCTGCATCTTAGGTAAAGCCTTAACCAATTAGGCTACGGTGGAAACAAACCGGTCGTCGAAATGTATTAATCCCTTTATAACACGTCTCTAAGGGTTCCTCCGTAGCCTAATTGGCTAAGGCATTAGGGGCTTTACCTAAGATGCAGGTTCGAATCCTGTCGAATTTTATTAATCTCAATTTTGAAACATTGTATATGGTAAAATTTTCCGTAAAGTATTAAAAACATTTTAAAATTTACAAAAATATACATTTTCCAGCGATAATTTTTTCTCAAAGGTCTCACCTTTGAGACTTATACCGCTACGCCACGGAGGCTTTGACTTCGAACTTGTCTTAGAAACGCCGGTTCGTACAACCTAAATTACCTTATATTGTATGTAACACTAAATCCTATTTTGATACAACTACATAAAATGTTAAGATAGATGTACGCAATGTACATGACATTAAGTACACGTCTGTTTTAATATTTTAAAGTTACAATAGTAATACTGATGGCTAATTATAAGTCAGCTCTAAAAAACAAGGTGTAGTAGACTTAAGCCTTAATCGCATTATCATTAGAAAGCAAATCGTTATTTAAATTTTTAGCTGACTCGACATTTTGACACGGGTTACATTAGACGTGGTCACGGATGGACTGGTGAGTGTTAGCTAGTTTCGGTAACTACCCTCATTTGATTGTGATATTTTATGTCTGCCTAGTACAGTCAGCATCAAAAGTTGATGACCACATTTAGATTTCCAAAACCGCTTAACACTTTACACCCATAAATCGCTGAACGAAATAGGCGCCAGTATAGAATGAACATAATTAAAGTTCAAAATTAACTGAACACTACTCGTCAAAGGTCACTGAACACCATTTTGTCAAAAATCGCTGATCGTTATAATACCCGAAAATATCATAACATTCAGTTTTACAAAAGTCACTGAACAATATAAAATGCTTGTTTTAGTTATCTAGTATAATCACGGCAATGTCCAAAAATAACTTAACGTAATAAAGCAAAAGTTACTGAACTTTTTTATTTAACTTGCTTTGTATGTAATTTGTTCGGGTGGAATCTTGCAACTAAATTTTGAAGCACATACCCTCAACCGATTGAGCTGAAATTTTGCAAGCATATGTATATCGCGTGACAATGCAATAGTACCATGGAGCTGATCTGATGATGGAGTCGGAAGGTGGCCATAGGAACTCCTGTACCTACTGAATTAGATAGTCGAGTTTGGGCTCGTTTGTTTTGAGTTTATGAGCACTTTCCATTGCACATGATGACGAGGGTCTGATGAGGAGCAGGAACATTACCACTGGTACGCTCTTAATGCAAGCGCTAAGATGTTCGAGTTTGGGCTCGTTTGTTTTGAGTTAGTGAGTATTTTCCATTGCACATGATGACGGGGGTTTGATGAGGAGCAGGAACATCACCACTAGTACGCCCTTAATGCAAGCGCTAAGATGTTCGAGTTTGGGCTCGTTTGTTTTGAGTTAGTGAGTATTTTCCATTGCACATGATGACGAGGGTCTGATGAGGAGCAGGAACATTACCACTGGTACGCCCTTAATGCAAGCGCTAAGATGTTCGATTTTGGGCTCGTTTGTTTTGAGTTAGTGAGTATTTTCCATTGCACATGATGACGGGGGTTTGATGAGGAGCAGGAACATCACCACTGGTACGCCCTTAATGCAAGCGCTAAGATGTTCGAGTTTGGGCTCGTTTGTTTTGAGTTAGTGAGTATTTTCTATTGCACATCATGACGGGGGTTTGATGAGGAGCAGGAATATCACCACTGGTACGCCCTTAATGCAAGCGCTAAGATAGTCGAGTTTGGGCTCGTTTGTTTTGTGTTTAGGAGTACTTTCCATTGCACATGATGACGAGGGTCTGATGAGGAGCAGGAACATTACCACTGGTACACCCTTAATGCAAGCGCTAAGATAGTCGAGTTCAGGATCGTTTGTTTTGTGTTAGTGAGTATTGTCCATTACACATGATGAGGGGGGTCTAATGAGGAGCAGGCAATTTACCACTGGTGCTTGCGTACGTCGTAATCGGTCGTACACACGTGGTGTAAATCTTATCCTTGTTATCATGTGAAAGTTTGCTGCGTGAATTTAGAAGACAATGTAGTTGACTGAGCTTAAGTGCTTTAGTAAGATGTGCGTGTCACTAAGATAAATGGAAAAGGAAATTAAACACATAAGTCCGAAGGCATATTTAATCGATAAAAAAAAATGGGAGTTTTGGCCAGTATAGTTTTCATTGATTCATTTTCATCGAAAATTAGTCCTAAACTGTCACCGCGTGGACGTTCACCCAGCTTATGTTATTTTATAATTATATAGTGAAATTAGTGATAGCTTTGATTTCCAAATCAGATGTTTTTGATCTTCGATTTTTATAAGTCAACAGGAAATGCCCATCAGACCGAAAAACTTTTGCTAAGACGTCATTCCTATATGTTTTATAGTGTATGTGTATATGCGTAAATGCACTTCCAACGGATAACAAAAAAAAATGCTGAACAACTTGCTAAGACGTCATTCCTATATATGTTATAGTGTAGCTGGGCTCTTGGAGTTCCACAGCAAGTGTTCCAAATCTTCAATTTTAATACGTCAACAGAGAGTGCTCATCAGTCTGAACAACTCTTGCAAAGACGTCATTCCTATATATGTTATAGTGTAGCTGGACTCTTGGAGTTCCACATCAGGTGTTCCAGATCTTCAAATTTATTGTCTCAGCAGAAAATTCTCATCACGTGGAACAATTTTTGCTATGTACCATTTTTGTATCTCTTATAGTTTGGCTGGTCAGTTGCGGTTCTGCATCAGGTGTTCAAGTTTCCAAGATAAATTATAGCCTATATGTTACCCAGAATTAATACCTATACAACAAAAAAATCATTCAAATCCGTCGAGTAGTTCCGAAGATTAGCGTGTACAGACAAACAGACAGTTTTTTTTTTGGATTCGTTCTCAATTACTTTTGTTAAGCCCCCCTCAATTTTTTTTTTAATATATTCCATGTATAGTCACATTTTTTTACTGTTTTATTATATGTATAGATATATATAAATTATAAAAGCTTGAGGCGTTCATTACTATATTTCAGTGCCTCAAGCTATTACAATTTATATATTTTGATATTTGAAATTGTACTATGAGTACACATTATTTTGTAACATTGTTTTTAAAAAATATTTTTTAAAATATTTATTTAATTTTTGACTTTTTAGACTTAAGCTTGTAACCCTATTTACAGCGGGTCACGCACGGTCGATGCCATCCGGTCATCATATGCAATGGAAAGTAGGTACTCATAAACACAAAACAAACGAGCCCAAACTGGACTATTTTATTCAGTACAGAAGTGAGTTCCTATGACCACCTTCCGACTCCATCATCAGATAAGCTCAAGGTACCATATTATTGCATTGTCACGCAATATACATATGCTTGCAAGATTCCACCCGAACAAATTACATACATACATTGCAAGTTAAATAAAAGCTTGTAAAATACACACACATATTTTAATATGTTTTTTTTTTCAGTTTGTTCAGGGACTTATGAGATAAACGATGGTATGCTATTTTTGTCAAAAAGTTGTTCAGAGACTTTAGAGACGAAGAATGTTATGCTATTTTTACTATAATTTTGTTTAGCGACTTTTGAAAAGTGATGGTCACCTACTTATGGCCTTTTATGATAATCATTCATTTCTGGCGCTTGTCATGTTGAGCGATTTAGGTATAATGCGGTGTTCAGCGGTTTTGGAAATCTAAATGTGGTCATCAACTTTTGATGCTGACTGTACCTAGTAGAGCTTGATTTCAAAAGGTTTGCAAAAACCTTTGTGTAGAAGTCAATGATTTATTTCCGGGTAACACTGATAAAACATTTAAGACTCAAGACTCTTGGCTCTTGGTGTTTCAGATAGCGCGTACAACTCATACGTCCTTCTTTTAGTGAGTTATAACATTTTAAATGAGAATCGTTTTCTGAGGAATCCGCAAGGTTTTAACGTGTTGTAAGCCTTTTATTGGATCAATCCACTAAGGAAGTGACGGCGAGTTATGTGAAACTTCGTCACTTGCTTGAGTTTTATGAATTATGAATTATTAATCCATTAATAGTTTCGGAGCACCTGTTTATCCAATATACCCCCACGGTAGCCAGCCTTTGATTCTTCGGTCAGAGGCTCCGGGAACTTGGAGTCGGTCGTCTCGACCTAGTAGAACTACAAAAACAACAACAAAAATCTGAGGTGCAATAATTCCGCCGGAATGTGTCAGTTGAAATGTTTGTTTGGATGATTTGAACAGTCAGCTTTAACCCATTATAGGTAAAATTTAAAGAAACCGAAAAAGACGTTCAGATTTCATGTGTATATTAAAATATTATTAATTTTAAAATCCAATCAAAAACTTTTATTCCTAATTCACTTAGACGCTCAAGTTAGATGATACCATAAAATATATATTATACTTAATTAATCTGTTTCATTGGATTACATAATTAATTACTAAAGTTTTAACTCGTGAACCGCTCATATTTTAAGCTGCCGTAATCTATGCGCCAAATTTAACCATACACTTTTAATTCTTGTTCAACGTTGTTACTTAATTAGATTATGAATTAAAAACGCACGTTGAATTAGCCTTTTTTGACTATTTGAATTTTGATATTGGTGTTAGCCACCGCGCGGAATTTATTCTGCATAGTTTTTGTTCATTCATATAACATTAGCACTTGTGATATTGCGGGTTGCCTAACTTATACTTAGTAATAATGTTATTCCCCAAAGATTTTTGACTTTAAGGCACAACGTTCGCACTTCAGGTATTTAACGGAGAAACAGTCGGAAGGTAGCATTACTTATATGAAATATTTTAAGATTATTTATTTTACGCAAGTAAGTAGCAATAACGGACCTATGTTAGGTCATCATAAGGCCAAAAACATAGAAAAAGCCTTGTGAGTATATTTAATCAAAATTTATACTTTAACCATTTGTAACACCGTTTTTTTTCGTGGTTTTAAGATTCTTACCGGCCTCCGATACAACCTTGGTATTTGATGATGTTTCTGTAAGAAATTATTTATTTATTTATTATTATTACATAATAGTGCTTAACCTTAGTGTAATATATAGGTCCACAAAACTGTTCTAAACAGTTTGTCTGTGGACTCAGGTGAGTCTTTTATGTTTTAAGTTGGGAATTTAATAATATAGTGTGTGATTATGCATAATTTACTATGTATACTATAGTTCATGGTGTGTGTATACTATCCAATAGGTGTTCCTTTAATAATCTTTTAAACCTGTTTTTATTAGTTTCTCTTCTGATGTCCACAGGCAAGCTATTTAACAAATATGGTAAACGTTTTCTTAATTGTTGTCATTCAGTTGGAGGGTGATCATTCCAATAACTTTTCGTTTTCCTAACTTTAACACGGTTCACACAATAGCTGTAATTACCTTAAATTAAGTTTTATTTGTATTTATTCACTAATTGCGAACAAAAAAATTACGATATTAGACGTTTATTTGTTGACATCGACTCGTGAATGAAGTTTGACAGTTCCGATTGTTTCTGATCGCCTTGTTTTCTTTTATCTATGGTATTTCGTTTTTTTATATAAATTAAATTCATTTAATTCAATATTCCCTATTTTAAATTCACGTTACTTAATAATTAAATGTTTTTATGTAAAGTAAAATTAACTGTAAACGCAATGTATTTATGGCTCGAAAGACTAGTGATCAGAGATGGCGAACCTTTTGAAGAAATGGATTTCGTTAAGCTTTGTCATTGTTTCGTGTGTTGTATTCCGTTTTAAGTTTTTGTTCATATTAATTGATAAAAAGTATTTTTTAATTTGATTAATTCAGTAGGTAAACGACAAGGAAAATTGTATTAAATGTCTCTAGAATTGTTAGTGATGACAGTTTGGTTGTACGGATACTTTGTTTATAAATTCGTACTGTTTGGGTTTGAGGTGTGAGTGCGTTTTGCGTGAATTGGAACTGTGTCGAGAGAAGGCTTAGTCTATGGGGACGCGTAGAAGTTTTGTCTTCTTGGGTGGTCCGTGGGAGGCGCCGGGACGCCGGTCGCGCTCCGCGGCCACAAGCCGAGATGCCGTAGTCTGTTGCTGTCTGAGGTGTCTGTTGCTGTCTTGAGGTGTCTGTTGCTGTTTGGAAGCGTCTCAAATGCGCTACGGTAAGCTCTTTCGATGTGAGCATTTGTTTTTTTTAACCTGACTTTGGTCGCCACATGATGAACAAAGCCGAGGCTGATGTCTAACGTGAGGTGTTTTACTTACAGAATGGCCTTCTGTTATTGACGTAACTGCCTACCTTTGGGGCTGTTAGCCAATTTATACAACACGTGTGCAGCGTGTTGTTTCATTCTGTAACTTGGAACCGTTACCTCCTCTACCGGGCATGAGGTGCGCCCCCGCACTCCGCCCCGGCGGCGATCCATGAGTCCACGCTTCAAGCACTGGCTACCGCGGGGGTGTACCGTCCAGGTGTACTGTCCGGGTGAATGGTTCCGGAGAATAAATACCTTCAGAACATACCGTCCGGGTGAATGGTCCCGGATCTATGATTCCATGAAGATTAATTTTTTAATTAATTTTAAGTTATTTTTAAATTGTATCTAAAAGTTAGGCCAAGCGAACCAGCCGTCCCCTTTTTAGTGTATTGTTAGTGGTAAATTAATCTTCTTTAGAAAAAAAAAAATTTGGTCAGTGAAAATTTGTTATCACTTCAATTTTTTTTTATTATTTCAACTACCCCAAATTAATCTGTTACACATTGTATTGAAATTCCTTGGTCTACTGATGCTTTTAACTTTTAAGGATTATTAACAATAGACCCGTTGTTGATTTTGATGTAGTAAAAATGCCATATTCCGACATATTAATCGATGCACCTTAAGAGCGACATGGCTTTAGCTGCTTATCTGAGGAACTAAAGCAAACCTTAGAACCGCCAACATTATTGATTACCGTTGTTTCCCTGTGCGTAAGGAAGTACCTGGCTCATGCGTGTGATTCCTCTTAAATTATGATCTTAAGTATTATTTCGTCAAAGCGACAGTTCGTTTGTTTGTCAGCATTATCTTATCAAGCAGTATTTTTTCAACAAAACATTCAAACTACACTATTCTAATTGGCATATCTCTGTTAATAAACAATAGTTATTATGACGTTTTGTAATTTCACTCCTATTATAAATTCTTCTTGGCGAAGCTTGATGCTTTAATGATTCATAAGCTTTAGTGGCTAATATTAAAAGATCTGACTCAAAGTATTCTAGCTTTGTCTTTAGATTTCTTATTTATATTCTCGTTGAATAAATTAACAAGCAAAATAGAAAAACATAAAACTGGTAGTTTTTATTTGTTGATCACTATAACACCCTGCATCCAATTTCTGAGAGGATTAGGCTGACCCCACACTCCACATTGAAGGACGCGTTCTTAACTTCTTAATCTTTGCTTCAGATAACTGAATGACACAGACCTGTCGGGACACATGGCTTTTTTCAATGCAGTTAATGAATTTTAAACACTGAAACAGGAATTGTAAAGTATTATAAGTAATTATTTATTTATTATAAATATAATTACCTACCCGATTTAAACCGATTTCGTATAAGTATGGAATCGTCTTTTATAACTTAATACAATCATTAGGTACAATATATTAATATATCTAAATATATACTAGTTAAATAAAAAAATAAAAAAGTTATCGGTCAAACCTCTGAAATACTCTCTCATATAGAATTGGGCGCAGACGTATCATTAGCGTTACCCCTTTTCACCAAAATAATAAAATAAAAAAACTACCAATGTAGAGATTCAAACCTCAATGTCCCTTCAATATTTTATATTTATATAGATTAGATCAGTCAAAAGCAGGGCCGAATAGTGCTATCTAATATGACAAGATGTTTTACATTGTTAATCACCATCAGCTCGCATTAAGTACATTGCTGAACATGGGCCTCCTCTCGCGTAAAGTTTTTGCAATAGTCACAACGCTTAGCACAAATTTAAATGTTATAACAGTCGGAACTAACATGCTATTCAAAGCATTATTATTGTGTATTCTCTCTCTCATTACTATTGGGTATTCTCTCCACCAGACCCTGAAGAAATCTTAGAATTAACATAAAGATATCTTGTCCTCGTGGGTATCGAATCTATGACCATCAAGACTGAAAGCGAGAACTATACCGCTAAGCTAGGAAGGTTGTCATACAAACTCATTAACTCACGTATTCACTCTAATACATACAAATAAAACATCAAATGCAAACAAATAATAGAATATAGGTAGATCATATTTGAATATTGTTATATTACAAGCAACTGACATTAAAATTTATTGTTCTACCTTCACCTAAGATAAAACAATTGTCCTTTACGAGCCGCAGTAAAATTATTCTGATTTTTGATGTTAAATTTACGTCTCAGTATTACCAAGTCAGGAACGTAAATTGAAAGACTTTATGGTTAAACTAACACTTTATTATTATAATCATTTTATCTAATGCTATAATTGGGGCATGTAGGTGCTCCGGAAAGCACATCATATAAAACAGTCGTATACCAGAGAATACTGCTAGATTTGGATACTGCTAGAATGTTTTACTTTAGTTATTTTTCATAGCGTAATGTCTTATGGGATTCTTATGTGTGGAAATTGTGCGGACATTGACACCATTTTTGTATTATAGAAACGAGCTGTAAGGTCTATATATAAACTTGGTCCGCAAGTTTCCCTATGGGAGAAATTCAAAGAGACTAATATTCTTACAGTCGCATCACAATAATATGTCTATGAAAACCTTTTATATGTTCATAAGAATATAGATAGTTTTATGAAAAAAAGCGACATTCATAATGTTAATACTAGATCTAAGCATAATCTCCTTTTACATGCTACAAGTATCCACAAAATTAGCAATTCTTTTATGGGGCAATGTATACGCTTCTACAACAAATTTCCTAATAATGCAAGAGATCTTTCAACAAGCAAGTTTAAGCGATATGTCAAAGATAAATTATGTAAAAAGTCTTATTATAAAATTTTTGATTATGTTAATGACAAAACTGCTTGGGAGTGAGGTACTCTGAAACAATACTGCTTTATTAATCACTGTAAAATAAAATTTATTTAAAAAAACGGATTCCTCTGAGTTTCTTCTGCCAGTTCTTCTCAGAGTTGCCACATCGAGAACTGATGGTAGTAAAAGAATGGGACGCATCATAAGAACATGATTTAAAATATTTTAAATGTTTCTATATGAATAAAGATTTTTTTGACTTTGACTTTGAATAGGAATTAGCATTCCCATGTGTTACAACAATAATACGGTTACCAACCCGCCTGATAAGTATGGTGACTATAGAAAAAAACCCTCCTTCGGGAGGAGGGCCATGTTCAGTAGTGGATGTCATATGATGCAGTGCTTGTCAACAATTATCATTAAAACTCTAAGAATTTGCATTCCATCTCCGGTCCCATCTTTCAAAGTAGGCCGGTCGCAAATGGAGCGCTGCCACGTTGCGCAGCGCAGACAGTAACGGGTCATGGTTGTTTTGGCCATTACCAATGCAACGTGGCGCACATAGAGCCGGACACTTGGTGTCACCACTCCATCCAGATCCAGCGTGGAAATTTTGCGTGCCATTTCATTCAAATTGCTTTTGCGTGATGAAAATAATGAACATCTAAAGTCACAAATCATCAATTATTTAAACTTTTACATTAAAATGTTAGTGGGATAAAATAATATAATTAATATTATTAGAAGGATCGACGCGACGCGACGCAACGTCATCATATCGAAACATGATCGAGCAATACGAATTTAATTAAACAAAAATCGGGTTAACCGAATATTTTGCTACAATAGATGCGGACTGCCTCATTTTGAGATTGTATAGACAGTCCTAACGAAGTTGATTGAACATTGTGTACATTTGGGATTGGAAACAGAATTATATTATTGCGGGTTAAACTTAATATTAACTGTTTTTTAGGTGCCACATGCAAAATATAAATGGCTGTCAAAATTAGGTTTATTATATAAAATGTTCCTCTTAGAACTTGTTTTAATTGCAATTCTTGGCAGCTTTGCTATATCCTAAATATATTTTGGTATCGGTTGCTTCATGAGACTAAATACCCGAACATGTATTTGTTAAAATATTTTGAAAATTATAGCTTTAATAATGGCCACCACATTCATATTACGTCATTTCTATATATAACGAATGACAACGATGCTATATATCTTTTGATGAACTCATTCCATCTATAATGAAACCTGTCTTAGTAAATTATTGAAAGGTCGCTGGTTCAATCTTATCCTATTAATCTATTAGTGAAGATTTGATAGACAATTGTACTGAATGTTGGTCAATCTACTGTTTGCAAAGGCTCTTTGTGGGAAGGTAGTATTTAAAGGTAATCATGTGTAACTAACTTGTCAGATCTATCAAATGAATGGATTTTGATGAATAGACAGTTTGTGATTATTTCTTAAATTTATCTGTGCTTGGTTGGCTACTTGCTTGATCAGCCCACGACTAAACAAATAGATAAAAAATATCAGTCATAATGTTCATAGCATAACTAAAAGTAATAAACACCTGAACTTCAACCAATTTTTATAATTTATCCGAATGATTTCAGACGACATTAATTAGAATATGATCTAATAAACAAGTTACACACTTTATTAAACTTATTTTTTAAAGACTACTCCCGTAGTAGGGAATTAAATCACTGTGTCGCAGGGGACAAACAAACACTCAAGTCACGGACACAACGCACAACCAGACTCAGAGCAACTAGCTGTGGTTCACACAAATAATTATCTCGGGTGGGAATCAAACTCAGAACACCAGGGCTCAGAAGCAACTAACGTACCCACTGAGTCATCTGTGCAATGATTGAGATATTACCCATCGTACCTTGAAAGGAATGTCAAGCATTTCAACTTTCAAATTTCAAGCCATATTAATTAAAACGGCAGTCATCACCCAACTTTTAACTATAATAATAATAATACTTTATTTCACACAGAATTTGTAAGTTTACCTTACTTATTATAGAATAAGAAAAAAAATAACGAATTGGTTTTCTCGCAAATTTGGTAATATAATAAGGATTATAAGATATCGTTTTACAGCAAATCAATTCAAAAACATAAAATTAGTGTTCACAACATTGAAACCTATTACAAACTTTTAACTATAGCAAAACCAAATTTTAGAGAATTTACATAACTTATCTCCAGCATCGATGACAGTTGTAAATCAAAATTATCATATTAATCTTAATTACTACTAATGTTTTATTGCATTCCTACACAATACAATTAGTCTAATTGATCAAGATACAGCTAACATATAACTGCTTTGTTCTTTTGTCCGAGCTTTTATCGTAATTTGTTCACTAAGACTGTTCGTTCTGTTACGACTGTCAGAGTTAGTTTAGAGCTAACTCAGGATTATTAAATCGAATCAGGAAAGTATTTGGAAAGGAAAAATCTCTTAGCTCTTGAGATATACCAAATACGTTTACGTATAACCTTTCACTAAATTAGCGAGATGATACTTAAGAAATTAATTAAAACTTTTAATCTTGTATCTTCTTTATCATATTAGTATGAGATATCTCCTTTTTTTTCGGTTTGACTTACGTAGGTAGCCACGAGGCTTTGCTACTTCACCGTGCATAAAGGCGAGCAGAGCTCCAGCCTTAATAAATGGTTTAAAAACTACAAACTAAGCAACCTGCGCAAGAGGGCGCCACCTGTGGGGCTTGGCCCAGCTCAGGGCGGTCGCTGGCAATGAGATTGAGGGATTATGACTTTTAGTATTTTAGGGGAGTTTTGTGCAACTGTCGCTCTACTTTACAGTTCGCGGGCCTCTCGGACTTCGGGTCTACGAGGGCATAGGATGGTTTTTTGCAAACTAAGGGTCAGGAGGACGAGGGGGGAGAGATATCTGCATCTTTCCGTTTATGTATAAGTAAGTACGAATTTGATAAGGTCCGGTCGTGGCGTAGTTTTTATTAAACACTTTTTAGTGTTCTATAACGAAAGGGTAAATACGGGACCTTATTACTAAGACATCGCTGTCATTTCGTCTGTTTATCTGTCACCAGGCTGTATTATATTGAAATTTTATAGATGATGAATAAACAGGCTTATTTTTAAAATATCAACAACCTTGATATTTTAAAAATAAAAGTGAAAGTGGTGATGATTATAAGCAACTTTTATTATGAAGAACCAAACCTAAAATCGCGAAAAAATTCCATACATTTCTGTTCACTTACCTCGACAAAATGTATGAAACAGCTGATTTTTTTTTCATGATTTCTGGGTTGGTCCCATACTAAAAGTTGTTTGTAATCATCAGTACTTTCATCCTCTCAAATTTTGTTGGTGTTTTAAAAATAACCCTGTATGTTGCCGCTATAACAACAAAACAAATACTTAAAAACATTATAAAATAAGCATTTAAGGGGAGCTTCCATATATTACACATATTTTTTTCTCGATATTACGGCAACAGGTAGATAACATGGCTGATTTATGAACCTTTTGTCCGTGAGACCGACTCGCACTTGGCCGGTTTTTACAATAGGTTGTTTTATTTATACTTTTAAACAAAAGAAGACTTTAGCTATTGACTGTTCAAGTTCTTGTAATCTTACTATTTTATTTAGTACGAATCTTCTATCAAAGTGCAAAACAAGTGTTCTCAATTTTATTCATAAGACCTAATAAAGGAATCTGTGAATTTAGTTGTAATTATCACCTAGTCTAGACGGCGCGGCCTGAATCAAAGGTTGTTGTCATGACAACATAAAGTTATTTTTGGTTTTATTTTAAAGTGTAAAACCTAGTTTAAAGTCATCTTCATGTAACATTTAATTATAATTTACTCTACTCTGTGTTCACACGATAAAGGAAACATATTATTAAAACGCCACGCCACCCGATGACACGCCACGCGTGTTGAGTCGAATCAAATGTATTGTTTTCTATAGACCAGAAATACACTATGAACAACCGACACGTAGCCACGCGCGTACTGATGCACAGGTGTTGACACGTGGCGTGGCTTGGCGTTTTAATAATGTGTTTTGGCCTTAATTTACGCACCATAATGTTTAAGAACTGTGTTCTATATGTTCAGAGCAACGCAACAAACAATACTACGATGTCGTCGTAAGGATAAAGTAGCATACTAATTTATTTCACCACTACACAGAGACCAATCTATCCGACCCGCCGGAGAAGAGTGCGCCCGTGAACGCGACGCGTCCACCCTTGCCCTCCCGACCCTTAGTTTGTTAAGAACCTTTCGATGCACTCGTAAACCCGAAGTCCGAGAGGCCCGCGAACTGTAAAGTAGACCAACAGTTAGAGAGACTAATTTATTTCTACGTTGTTTCACTTTGCGCTTATTTCTTTTACGTATCACAGCCTTTTCAATCCTTGTGTTTAAGTCTTCAGTCAATCTGGTAATATTGAATGTTAAGTAAAGT
Organism: Nycteola revayana; assembly: GCA_947037095.2. Classification (NCBI taxonomy): domain Eukaryota; kingdom Metazoa; phylum Arthropoda; class Insecta; order Lepidoptera; family Nolidae; genus Nycteola; species Nycteola revayana. Next base: position 14,881,888 of record OX344840.2, read on the forward strand.
TTCATAAAACTCTGTGGCACGCCAAAAACGCCGCTTTTCAATCTCTGTATTTACAAATCCAAACTAATATTATAAAACTGAAGAGTAAGTATCTTGGCTTGAACGCGCTAATTTAAGATACTACGGGTTTGATTTCATAAGTTCTTTCACTAATAAAAAGGTTTGATATCCAGGCTATTTATTTAAAGAGTCGCGGGAAACTAGTCGCTTAAATTTTACATTTTATTTATTTACGTAAAATGTAAAATTTTGCTAAAGTAACAATTTAAGAAAGAAATTAAAGGTTTTTAATTTAAAATAATTTGAGTATTTTAGCAGTTGATCAACTTTTTTTTATCCTGGGATATCTTAAAAATAAAAAGGAATTGCACGAGAATTGTAATCATTGAATTAAGAGTAATGCTTTGATTTTTGCTTTAAAATTGATGTCCTTTTGTCGGAAAGTTTTTTTGGGGTTGGCCGTTATACTTATTTAGAGTACATGGCTATCCGACTCTATCCGATCCGGCGGAGAAGAGTACACGTCACGCCCGCACACGTCACGCGTCCCCTCTCGCCCTCGCGATCTTTCGCTTGTTTGCAAAGTACCTTCCACTGCCTTTGTGGACTCAAAGTCCGAGAGGCCCGCGAGAGTTACCTGCTCAAAGCTCTCCTAAAAAACGAAATGTCAGTTACTTGATGCCCTCGAACGCCATGAGCGGAGGCCTCAGTCCCACAGGGGATGCCCTCTTGCACAGGTTGCGTTATTTGTAGTTTAATTTAATCAAGCTGGATTTCTGCTCGCCTATATGAACGGTGACGTAGCAAAAAGCTGGATAAGCATTATGTCCGTAAAAAAAGGCAAACGATGCAAACTGCTCCTGATGTAAAACAGAAGCTCAACGAAACATACTTAACTCAAATTATTGGGTACAATTTGAATTTCATCTAATTAAACTAGCTTTGAATGAAAAATTTCTATTGAAACAGATCCAAGGTCTACTGATTCTATCAATTTGTACCTAAAATAAGGACGAAAACATTTCACATTGAACGGGAACTGAACCTTGTCGGTACTTATCTATGAATTATGAACAACTTTGAAATGGAAGTTAAGGTAAAATTGTTCACATTGCATGTTAAAGTATAAAATTTGTTTGTGACATTTTCAACTTTCCACCTTAGCAGCGGTGGTAAGTTCACATTGCTTTTATCGTCTCTTTACTTTATTTACTTGTTTTCAATCTACTTCACCTACATAGAAGTTTACGGCTACAATAATATTATTCATTCTATATTAACTTTCTAGGTACGCACATTGTGTTACTTAAAAACAAGACACAAACTTTCTTACGAGAAGACTATTGCCAGCATTGGTAAATAACTTAAATCCAGCATGTACTTTTAGTGCAGTAAATTTTGTTTCAACAGGGTGTTTACTTAGCCAGTTGTATTTGTTTCGCCTTGAAAACTATTTCCAATTCACTGAAAAATAACAGTTTCGACGCATTAACTACCGTACGCTTCGATCGACTTATTCTGTGGAGAAAGGTGTTTCTTTGAAAATATCACTGATTTCAAGAAACCCAAATATTGATTTATGTTAACTATCCGGTTGTACTCACGATTTGTCATTATCGGATATGTCCGACTAGTTTCGAGACCATCCCGAAGTCCATTCTCAAGGAGTAGTCGACTCGACGGCGCGGCGCCGGGACATATCCGATGATGATGAATCGTGAGTACAACCAGATAGTTCATATAAATATGTACCACTCACAAGCTTTAATTCTAAAACCCAAATATTACCTAATCATTGGATGGATGGATTCATTTTATGTATTAACTTAATCATGCTAGAATGAATGATTAGATGTGGATTAAATTCTCAAAATAGATAGATTATAGACTGGAGTTAGATTTCACGCACCCAAGTGAAACTATGGGGCGTTTTAAGATAGAAAACTAAACAGAGATGCTTATTTACATATCAAAATATTTGCGTTTTAAGAAGGCGTCAGTCGAAGGTCGCGTAAAGCAAGCATAAAAAAATTGACTAACAAGACTACTACATCGGTAAAGTTCGGAAAGTTTCGCATGACAAACAAAACAAGCTTCTGAAGGAGACGAGATGAGTCCAAGTGATTGACGGGAAGCGACTATTGCCTGTTACGTAAGACTTAAAAGATATATAAAGTAGAATTCTTGAAATTTACTATCAAATGCCATAACATTTGTCAGTGTTCTTCTTTGGCGTCCTTAGTACTTTTACTAGAGAATTGATAACAATTAAAGCTATGAAATTGCATTAAAAAAAATGTTGTCTACTAACTTCCTTAAGATCTTAAGAGACAATTATAAAATAAGGGGAAAAAATATTTAAGTATTTTATTGAGTTACTTTTAAGTAAGAGCTGTAAGAGATTAATACAAGTTTTTATATAACACATTTACAAAATTTAACGAATTCAATAACAACACTATTATACTGAATCTAACTGACTAAATCATCAGAAACAGCCAAATTTTTTTTTTACTTGTTGTTTTAATTTTTACAGGTCGTCGGTTAATTTTTCACGGTGAACACAATATTTTTGTCTAAAATTAAAAAATTATTTGCGAATCTTTCGAATCTCGATGTTTACCCAACTTAACATGAAATCACATTATTGATAGTACACAGGTAACTACCGTGCACATGAGGTGTATTGCTTTTCGTCCAGAGGGCTTTTCGCCAATCTGATAGCCAAAATTTGCTGACCAAATTTAAAAAGATACCTAACATGTGAATTACACCCAATTCTCAATATAATTAAATCAAAATTCTTCCACAAAATTTGCAATAAATCCGCTGACATTTCATGACTAACACTACAAAGTCATGAAGAAGGTAAATAAAATTACCTACAGACTGTACCCGTCTCAAAGAGTCACGTACTTCATGGTAATGGATTACGTGACCCTGTCTCATAGCACAGGACTTCTATAGAGTCGAATAAACGGGGATTATAGTCTGTGTCCCACTTATAAAGTACCTTGATATTGTTGAAAGAATTAATAAAGATTAGAGAAACTGATATTTTCTTGATACTATAATAATATCTATTATGTATTGATTAAGGAAAATAGTTTTCAGTTGATATTGCAAATCTTGGGAAATACCAATCAAATTCTTTGAATTTTTTGCATTTGATTGCTTATTTATTGTAAAAAGTTCCTGATATATGAAACATCGTAATCTGTCTTAAGTCTCTTAATCAATTAAAATTGTGAACAGATATTTGGACCATTTTAGATCAATAATATCTGAATATCGCCATAAATAATGTAACGAAATAATCAGAAATTTTGTAATTACTTAGGAAAATTGATGCTAATTACCTTAGACCTAATATGACATACATAATTATGCTGTAATTATAGACTGCGCGCCAAAAGCAGGTAACAGTCTGCCGCATGTCAGATGACAATTGGGCTAAAAGAACCACCGATTGGGTTCCAATAAACGCACAACCCCATCGCGGCAGGCCGAGACGACGATGGCGGGACAAGCTAGACTCCTACCGTAGGGACTGGCCAGCAATCGCAAAAGACAGAATTGTGTGCAAAAGGCAGAGGGAGGCCTTTGCCCTGCAATCGGACAATACAGGCTAGTTAGGTTAGATAAGATAAGATAAGATACTCTTTATTGCACACCAACATAACAACACAAATACAAATAGCAAAAAGTAATAGTTAGCCATGTACAATCGGCGGTCTTATCGCAGACAGCGATCTCTTCCAGACAACCTTTGGATGGAATGAAAATGAATAAGAAGAAGTATGAAGGGTAGTACGCAATAGGTGATGGGAAAATAGTAGCAAGGAGTGAAATAATAAAATTATACTATTATTTACATACTATTACATATTTAATTATATAAAAATTATGATACATGTAATATATATACATATAAATAAACAATAAATAAACATATAATAAATATTATACGTCTTTATATACGTATATGTTTCAATATAAATACTAATACATAGGTACTCTTGAAAACATAGCAAAGGACATGTAACAAGTGAAAGTTCAATATGATTTATAGCGATAAATAGTAATTTTTAACGTGGGTTTTAAAAATGCAAAGGGTCTGAGAGCGTCTTATGGATAACGCATTCCAAAGACGTGCAGCTTGGACAGTGAAGATTTTGTATAGAAATGTGTGGAATGCGTTGGCAAACATAAATTTAAGTTTTCCAATGATCTCAGCGATTTTGTGTGGGTGTTATACAAAAACTTAAAACGTTCTTTAAGATAATTTGGGGTTGAGGGACTGAACAGAATATTATAAAGAAGGGACAAAATATGCGAATTCCGGCGATGTCGAATGGGAAGCCACTTGAGTTGGGAGCGAAATTCGGAGACATGATCATATTTACGTAAACCAAATATGAATCTAATACAGAAGTTTTGAAGTCGCTCAAGTTTATCTAGCTGTTCCTCTGTTAAATCAAGGTAGCTGGCATCGGCATAGTCAAGTATAGGAAGAAGAAGAGATTGAGCTAGCGCAGTTTTGGTGGCGACTGGTAAGAAATTACGGAGTCGACGCATGGAACCTGCAGAAGCAAAAAGTTTGCGGCTTAACTCTTGCAGTTGCATGGCCCAGTTGAGGTTTTTATCGAAATGGACTCCCAAATTCTTTACTGTGTCACATATTGCAATGATATTGTTATTTAAAGTTATATTAGGAATATGTGACCAGTTGACCTTAGCTCTCAATCTGTTGCTACCAATAATTATGGCTTGAGATTTAGTGGGATTTACAGTAAGCCCAAAACTTTTACTCCATTCAGAGATAGTTGCCACTGTTGCCAGATCCCGGTTAATTCGATTGATGGCTATTGTTAAGTCATCTGGACGAGCTTGGCTATAAATTTGAAGATCATCAGCGTAAAGGTGGTAGGACGAAGTAAGTTTTAAGGAAATTGTATTAATAAATATAGCAAATAAAAGTGGAGATAAAACGCCACCCTGTGGCACGCCAGCTGAAATATTGCACCAAGAAGAATATGAATCTTCAATGCAGATCCGCTGACGTCTGCCAGACAGGTAACTATGATACCAGTCAATTGCCGTTGGAGATATGTTAAGAGAGCGCAGAATACCGACCAAAATATCGAAGTCAACATTGTTGAAGGCATTGCTGAAGTCGAGTAAACATAACACCGTGAGATTGCCATTTTCCATACCTGATCTAAGGTCATCTGTAATTTTAATTAATGCGGTAGTCGTACTATGACCAGGACGGAAACCAGATTGGAAAGGATTAAGGAGTGTGTTTTTACAGAGAAAGGAGTTGAGTTGGTTATACACTAAACGTTCTAGGACTTTGGATAGGAAAGGCAGTATTGAAATTGGGCGGTATTCGGAAAAGGATTGAGGATTGCATTTTTTTGGTAATGGAGTAATTTGAAGAGATGAAGCACGGGAGTCTTTCTTAAGAAGGCAGGTGTTGAAGTCACCCATGATAATTACATGCTTATAAGAGGGAATGAGTTTGTCAAGAAGATTTTCAAAGGAAGGAAAAAAATTTACTCTAAGAGAAGGGCTGTAATAAACCCCAAGTAGGAGTTTAGTGTGGTGAAGTTCAATCTCTAAGAGAAGGTGTTCACCAGCGTTTTGCGGCGGAGGTTGTGCTGATATATCAACAATGGTATAAGGGATATGAGATTTAAGATATATTGCAACACCTCCACCGCCACCCACGGCTCGATCATTACGTATCAATTGAAATCCTGGAAGAGAGTATGAGATAGAAGATAAGCATGGCTTGAGCCAAGACTCGGAAACAAGTATTGCATGTAAATTATCGAAATCGAAATTTGCCAGCATATCAGGAAAATGAGCCGGAATACTTTGGGCATTAAAATGAACCACGTTAAAACCACCAAGAACATTCGAAAACTGGTGTTTTAATGTATCACTGAGTGTGGGAATACTTTCAAAACTCTCGTTTTCACTTAACGAAAAGAATTCATCATCACTGTTATCTAAATTATATAATGACATATTCAAAATAAATAAATATTCTTAAAAAATAAATACTAATAATAGTAGAATAGCAATATAATATGTATTATGTATATTATACGTGTAAACAATAAAAATAGATGCTTCTTATATACCATCTGCCAGTTGTGCCTGTACAGAAATATCATAAAAATAAGATAACAATTTAAACAACTGTCACATACAAGTCATCGATAACAAACAAGTAAAATGAATACATACTGTGCCCAAAAGTTAATTTTATGACAACATTTAAATCATGGTAAATAATCAAATTAACTAAGGACTGGAACGCACCCGATCGTCAACAAGAATATCTACAATTATTATTCTCTTTGACCAGATGACATTTGACATTTAAAATAAAAAAGAAATGTGCGGTATAGTCAAAAATAACAAAAAAATAAATAAAAGTGAAACTGTGGGTGTAACAAAAGTATCTAATGAATTACCTATTAAAAAAGCGATAACAACATCAGACATCCTGAAAATCACTTCTTCGTCGTTCCAGTACGCCTAGAACGGGAAGTAATAGGTTTCTGCGACCCAGTTTTTGCTGCAGCAGTCTCTCGGTAATGGTGACATCCCCAAGATTCGAAACATCCTCCACCGAAGATATATGATGACGGGCATTGTTAAGACCCATCACGTAAACATTGCCGTCCTTGGTATAGCATTTGGAGACACCGAACTTCTCCCTGGCTGCCAAGAAAGCGTCGTGCCGAGATTTAATAAGAAATTCAGACAGGGATACCAGTGCCCTTAAGTTTCGTTTTGGAATACCAGATAGCATCACGATCCCTTTGTCTGATCAACTTGAGAAGAATGGGCCTGGGTTTATTGTTGGTCCGGGTTAAATTTTAAATTAAAATACGAAACGTTAATAAAAGTGTCCGTTTACTTCAACTACACTCCAAAAAAAAAAAAAATTTTTTTTTATTATTGATAAGATAATTATGTCTAGCATAGATATGATAGATTATGTAAACTCAGAGATACCTCATTGATTAATGATAGCCATATATATATTTACTAATTTTTCACGAATAAACCATTACGTATAGATAGATTAATTTTATATTAAGAAGTTAGCGAAACGATGGCTCCTGAACAGAGTAGGTAATTTATTAGTTTCTAATAAATTACCTACTCTGTAATTACCTATTCGTGATCGTAACAGTGATTTTTACCAATAAGGGAGAATGGATTCATACAAGTCTCAACCTTTCCATAAAAGACTTTCCATTCATGGACTAAATAATTCTGTACCAATAACAAAACAGGACTCAATGTTTACTCCATCAAGATTAACTACACCAGATTTCAATCACAAAACTTTTTCAATTTTATTTTATTCTTTCATTTGAGGAATAGCGTGAGCAGTGCGGACTCAGTTACAGTAGCTACAACAAAAGCAACAGCATTGATTTTGTTTCAAACTCTGAAAATTTGGCCCAAGAACAAACAAGTGCAACTAGCTATTTCCAAAAGTTAGGACCACACATTTATTGTTACAACTTGTTGTTAATACATTTTAAAGGATTGTGTTCAACATTCAGTGTTTGTCTTGAATTATCATCCTCTAAAGTGTTATTGAAGCTTAATGTTTGTCAGTCAAATCTTACAAGCTTATACCATTAATATCTACAGTACCCGTAGATATACATACTGGTGACTTTTTTACCGTTTTGAAAATAATAGGGCTACTCAGGGATAATGAAGCATTCTAATGGTGAAAGAATTTTCGAAATCTGTTCAGAAGATTTGAGTTAAGTCGAAACAAACATACAAAAATACAAAATTTCCTCTTTATAATATTAGTAAACATAAAGATAAGTAAATAAAATCTTTATCATATCTTTTCTTGGAATTTAGGAACTACTATGGACTATACAATATACATCCTCCGTAGCGTAGCGGTATATGGCTCGCTTTAAATCTCGGAGGTCGTGGGTTCGATCCCCTTTCCGGACAAGAAATCTTTGTATAAATTCTAAGATTTCTTTCCGGGTCTGGTTGGTACCCTCCGTGCCTCGGAAAGCACGTTAAGCCGTTGGTACCGATTGGTTTAACATCATCTATAATAATCGTATAACAAGGAACGGGCAGCATCGTTTCCCTGTGTATTACAATATAATACTGCGGTCACCAATCCACATGCCAAGCGTGGTTTCTATGGCAAAACCCTCCCTCGGGAGGAGGTCCATGTCCAGCAGTGGACGTTGAACGGGCTGAACACACATTTTTAACATGTACTATAATTGTATATTATAAATAAATCTGACGATAACCACAATAACTTGTCTATTTGAGTATTCTCTCAATTTCCTGAACTTAAAGCTGTAAAATCGAAACTGCACGTTTCTATGAATTATGTATCCGTTAGAAATCATATAACACTGCGTCCACTCCATATATTCATCCAATATTTATTACAAACTGTCACTGGCATAGAAATATTCTTAAAATGTTAATTAGCGTGCTGTCTGGTCGGAAATAAAATGTCGGGTGCTCGCAAATCGAATGCACTGATGCTTGTTGTGTGTGAACTCTTTTTTTGTTCTTTGTTTGCATGCGATTTGCTGTACTTGGTGGCAGTTAATTGATAGTTTCCGGATCAAGTTTTTTTCTTGTGAATCTATCTTTACTAATATATATAAAGCTAAAAAGTTTGTGTGTTTGCTTGAACGCGGATTTTAGGAATATGGCCTCTCTACAGCGATGAGAGGACCCTACACCACTAAAACCCCCGGACACTCCTTCGATCCGCCATTGGCGGGGGCCGGGCACGCATAAGCAATCCGGCCCATCACCAATCCACCTGCCAAGCGTGTTGATTGTTAATGACGAGGCTCATATTCAGCAGTGTCACGCTGTGGGCTGATCAAGCTAAACAAAGAAAAAGGAGGTCACTCGTTTTAATAAAAATAAATGTATCGTCAGTGAATGCGTTAAAAAAATGCAGTTAAGTAAGAACCAATTAGGAACATGCCCAAATGTAACTCAACCATTACGGCTGTGTCAAAAATAGCTCGCAAATAGCTCATGTTTACTCTTTTGTTTTAACCCTTGATAAATGATACGCCAAAGAATGTTCGTTAATTCCGCACTACTGAGACCTTTCTACCTTTATTTTGTTTCAACGAATTCCATAAGTTCGTACGTAAGACATTGAGTATCCTTGTCCTGAATTTATGACCGGGATGTACTGACAAATATGAATGTTGTTACGAATTCCTTTGCTCAATGGATCCGTATACTTCTGAATAAAACTTCAAAGGAACAATATAAAAAGTACTCACGAGATTTTTGTAAAAATAAGCGTTTTCTTGTATAAAGAGAAAGCATTTTCTTGTTTTAATAACGGATAGGTATACCGTTATTTTCATTCGACTTTTCACCAACTTTAATTTATTTTTGTGTTTTTATCCGATAACATGATGCCTTTTTAATAATTTAATATTGATATGACATGCTTTTAAAATAAATATGCCTCACTGTTTTCGTAGAAATGTATTTTCTATCGATCATTATCCTTTGTAACATTCGGTATTGAACTTGGGCCTCCTCCCAAGTGAGGGATTTGCCATAGTCACCACGCTTGGCAGGCGGGTTGGTGACCGCAGTATTATATTTTAACACACACCGAAAGGCTGTTGTTTGCTATCCATAATACCATATATTAAAAGGTGTACAATTCGGCAGCATGCCACTTAAAGAATCATATCTTCATCCCTAACATCTCAAAAGAAGCTTAATAAATTCATCTTAACTTAAAATATTTCAGTATAAAAACGTTCTACAAAGGCTTTTACTTTAGAATATTAATGACATTCGTTATAAGAATAATCACATAAAGGGGAGAGGAGCCTCAAAATTGTGGAAACAAGAAAAAAGTTGGTCGGGGTCTCGTAGCAAATTAGATAGGGATAAAAAGCTGTCCTTCTTTTTCACAATGAAACGTCAAGTTTTGCTAACGACCCGAGAAGCTGCCACTGAATTTTCCAAACAACGAATCAAAACATAATTGGTCGAGTTATAAGCGACAGCGGGGAGGAAATTGCATTCATTATAGACAGAATTGAACGATTACGCAAAATGTAAAATATTTCAGATGGCTTTTGTTAAATTTATATTTGATACTACGTGTTTTTACGAGCACCATTGATATAAGATGAAAATGAAATACGAAAATATATCGTTGACTTGATTCAATACTGTAGTTATAGTGATAAAGTAGTAATAACTTTTCTGACATTTTTTTAACTACTGGCAGTTGATCACACATTTGAAGATTTTGTATTTTTGCAGGATTATTTATTCTAGCTTTACATAAATCACGTTTTTCCCCTAAGCATTAATGATACGAATGAATAATATGATTTCAATTTAATTGTTTCCTTTTTTAATTTAAGCTAGCCTCAATAATTTCAATTCATTAAATAAAATGTATTAAACAGCTAAGTACAATCTGTGGTGATTGGCATCGCGGTTTCACTCGCATTGAACTCATTATTTGTTCCAGTGTGTCATAACGTGATGTTTAATAGGTAATAATCCAATCCGTGAACTGTGTATATCATCATCATCATCATCGGCCTGTACAACGTCCACTGCTGAACATGGGCCTTCTCCCGACGGAGGGTTTTGTCATAATCAACACGCTTGGCAGGCGGATTGGTGACCGCAGTATTATGTTGCAATACACAAGGAATCGCTGCTGCCCATTCCCTAGTATACGCTTGTTATAGATGATGTTATAACAATCGGGACCAACGGCTTAACGTGCTTAACGTGCTAACTGTGTATATAAGTTTATATTTTAGGTGAAAGAATAACAAACATACATGTACAAATCTATACATCCTCACAAACATCCACATTTATAGTATTAGTAATTTCGATAGTTGTAATGTACTTCACTTCGTTAAAAGTTAAACTTAGAGCCGAAGTTGATGATCAAATATCCAAACGGATAAAAACTGTGTATTTTCTCCTAACCCTTACTTATCTAAATTACCCTGATTGCTGTCTAGATTGAGCTGCTATCATATCTAGATATTGTAGTCACCAAACCGCAATACCATCTATTGCGGCATCCGACTATCGGCCTTTGCCCACAAAGCATCGTAAACACCGTCGCCCTCGGGGCGTCCTAGATGACCCGGACGACGAGATAATAATCTACGAACGCGACGCGTCCCCTCTCGTCCTCCCGACCCTTAGTTAGCAGAGAACCATCCGATGCCCTCGTAGATCTGAAGTCCGAGAGGCCCGCGAACTGTAAAGTAGAGCGACAGTTGCACAAAACCTCCTTAAATACTAAAAGTCATAATCCCTCAATCTCATCGCCAGCTACCGCCCTGAGCCGAGGTCCTAGCCCCACATGGGGCGCCCCCTTGCACAGGTAGCTTTGTTTGTAGTTTTTAAACCACTTATTAAGCTGGAGCTTCGCTCGCCTTCATGCCCGGTGAAGTAGCAAAATCGAAAGTACTTCCGAAAAAATACATTTATTGCGGTTTGGTGATAACATTTACATATTTTTCAAATACACTTAATTGTGTTGACAGTAAAAACAAAATTTAAAGATAAATTTGTTTGGTGATTGACATCGTTGTCATAGAAAAGACAACTACGATAATAAAGAAGACATTATAAGAACTTCCTAATAGAAAATATAGATCCAGCAGTGTATAGTGGTTTATATAACAAAGAAAATTAATATTGTTGGGATTACTAAGTACTTAATCATCAAAAAAGTAAAATCTCATGACTTTATCCACAAGAAATCTGTGGTTAAATATTTGTTTTCGTCTTTAAAAAGGGTTTGCTGTGATTTCGTTTCGGTTGATTAATGTTCTCATTAATTGTGATTGGCAGAAAGTTTTTGGGAAACTTGGTTGTACAACTCCCATTAAAAGCTTTTGCTTTTCAAATTTAATATATCGCTATTTAATTGCGTTCCATTTCTTTTACTGAGACTTTAGTGGTTTTAACCTAAATCTTTACTAATGCCTAAATTATAGAAATGTGGATGAAACTCGCGTACCTACTTTGGTTATTAAAGTTTATTTGTACATTCTTCTTTTAAAAATATGAATACATTTTCCATCACCATCAGCACGTATAACGTCCACTGCTGAACATGGGCTTCCTCCCGAAGGAGGGTATTTGCTATAGTCACCATGCTTGGCAGGCGGATTGGTGACCGCAGTAATATGTTGTACCACACAAGGAAACGTTGCTGCCCGTTTCTTATACGATTATTATAGATGATGTTTTAACAATCGGGACCAACGGCTTAACATACTTTCCGAGGCACGGAGGGTAGTAACTCAGCCAACCAGACCCGGTAGGAAATCTTAGCATTTACACAAAGATTTCCTGTCCGGTGTGGGGATCAAACCCACGACCTCCTTGATTGAAAGCGAGCGAAATACCGCTTCGCTACAGAGGTTGTTATTTTTCATAATATGAAATAACATTTTGTGTATTGAAATGTAGTGTTATGCATTAAAACTTAGACGTGGGTTATTCGTGTTACTTATGTCTAAATTAACTTTAGTTTAAACTTTGTTCCTTAAAGCATTTTATGCTTTGCTTTCTGTTAATTCGTTAGTGCAAGCTAACAATGTCTACACGAAACAGATTTTCATCCTAATGACGTAACTTTGCAGATATAAATTTAGAGTAACATTGCCGTTCTGTGCAAACTACCTACGTATGCAAAATTGCTTATTAGGAAAGGTTTAGAAAGCCTTTTTTTTCTATGGTGACCAAATTTTCATGTGGTGTTCCCCGCACAACCCAATCACATTATTTATTTAAGTAGACAGATGATGCCAAAATGACCCTTTTTGTTTACGGCCGAAACGATGATCACAATAAAAATTATTTATTACTAAACTTCTATTTGCGATTCTCTTAACGTCTGTTTTTTAGGCACATTTCTTATTCGTTGCCGGTATATCACCTTCATTATAATATTCTTAGTATATCACTTTACAATGTTGAAGTAGAATTACGTTTATAAGACATTTTTATGAAAGTCATAACGTTAGATACGTAATTGTCACCCAGCTATCCTTCTAATCCAGGGTCAATGATAGTCTGATAGCGACCACCGCCAGTTGTCACCCGATGTCATGAATCAGTTCCCGGTGCTAGAACCACTGGCATTTGGGGAAGTACCCAGAGGACTTCAGTAGGTTGACCTTCTCCTTGTGAAAAGATGAGAGTGGAGAGTCCTAAATACCATGCCAATGCGGCCATGGGGATGCCTTATGAGCCTGTTAATAAGTTTCCCAAAAAATAATGTTTGCATTATGACGTAATTTTAAAGACGCCTAACTTTAGGTGTAAGGCTCGCCTTATCTCACAGTTCGTGGGCTCAATTCCCACTATAGTTTTTTTTTCGGGAAGACTTTTATGTAGATACTCAGTCACGAGACTATTGCTACTGATTTTTTGTCCGGAGATTTCGTACAAAAAATCTTTGTGTAAAATCAAAGATTTCTTTTTGCATCTTATTGTTTCAGGGATGACCTTCCGTCAGTGATGGGCAAAAAGTAATTAGATTAATAATTACAAATTACAGTAACATTGTAATTTGTAATTAAAATACTTTGGAACAGATTACTTAAGTAACTAATTACATTGAGTACTTACTGTAATTAAATACAAAGTAATTTAATTGCAAGTTAATCTAATTACATTATAACAGATTACATAAGTAATCTGATAAAATGTAATTCTTTTACTAATAAATTCTTGACTATACCATATTTTGACTGGCCAATTAATGATGTCCACTTAAACTTTAAATATTTTGGATGAGGAATGGCAGCACCAGCACGAGCACAATGCGTAGAACCTCCCCCACCCCCGCACATTATCCTTACTACTTCCCGATGACGCCGTACGGGTCTAACTTGCAGTACCTACATCGCAGCCATGCGATGGAAACATGCGACATTTAGCAGGAGAGCTGGCACCAATTTTTGGGTAGGTAATTGAGGCAAGCTGAAAAGTTTTCACAAACCTCTCATATTATACCCCAACACGGAACCCCCTACCTGACTGTTGAATAGTGGGGATAAATCAAACACATTTTTTTTTGTTTTTCAAAAATGTATTTTAAGCAATATATTTTTTTATATGTTATAGTTTAATGTTTAAATAATTTAAAAAAAATAACCCAGAAGATTCAATCGGGGTTTTATTATTGCCAGGCGAGTGCAAAAGCATTTTGCAAAAAAAGTTTAAAACTGTATATTGACAACTTGAAATTTTAATAGGGTATAACTATTTTTTTTTTATTCTCAAAAAAACAGATCATTTGGTTGGGACTTTCTACCTGCCAGGTGAGGTGACAAATTGTATATAGGTGAGAGTGAGCTGAGGGAATGGCTAGTGATTGTATTTTTGCACGTTTTATTTTTCCTACCTGCATGTGAATAATTTTTACGGGCGGGAGGGCGGTGCAAATACAGCATTACAGCATATAGACACATTTTTTGCGGAGTTAACACTAGATATTTTGTCATTTTTGAATTACCTCTACTCACCAGCCAGGTCTACAATTCCGTGTTGTGGTACAATAGGAGAGGTTTGTGACAGCTTTTCAGCTTGCCTCAAATACCTACCCAAAAATTGGTGCCAGCTCTCGGAACTTTTCCATATTCAACGTTATTATAATTACAATATAATTGATTACTTTGTCATTAAATTACATTGTAATCAAATTATTTTGTAATCAAATACATTGTAATTAATTTCATAGCACATCCAAAGTAATCTAATTACAATGTAATTGAATATTTTGTAATTAGATTACATTTTAATCAAATTATTATGTAATTCAATTATTAATTAGATTACATTAGTAACTAGTTACGCCCATCACTGCCTTCCGTGTCTCGAATGGCAAGTTAAGTCGTTGATCATAAAAAATCGTTTACCAGACGACGCATCTTTTCTCGAGCAACACCGTTTACCTGTGCGTAGTGGATAGACTATGAATACACCGCCTTCAAGGGAGGCCACTGCTCAGCTACTTTAATCACATAGCTTTTGTTGCTCAAACGATACCTTAGTATGCGACGCTATTAAATTAATGTAGCTGACCTAGTACAGTAACAAAAAACTATAACACATTACACTAAGGATACTAAACTTACTTTTATTAAAACTTGGCAATATCGTTATGTAATAATGGACCTCGTCGTATTTCCGCAACTCAACGTCTGAACCGGCAACTTCCTATATACGGCGGATCATAACAATTTTCTTAGATTTCTCGTTTATTACTTCTGAAAGTGCCACAAGTCACTATCGAGGGGTAGTTAGGGTATTATTTTAAGACGGTTGGCAGTTCGAAAGTGCAGTTACAGTAAAAGTTAGGCGCTAACGAGTGTGCGGAGATTTGTACGACCCCTAGTTAAATGTTTTGGAACCTGCGGATTGAGGTCAACTTTTTTGTTGTTTAGGCGAAATGTGTGTTTAAGCTTGTTATCATGGAGTTGGAGAATAATGGTCATAAATATGTATGGAGTTGGGTGACGTAAGAAGATTATAATTATAATAAATTTTCTCATAAAAATGAAAGTACCAGTTGGATAAGATTTAAGATAGTGTTTGGGTATTGGGTCAAGGTGTATAAACAATTTAGATACACTTATAGAATATAAAGAGCATTCCACATTTTTACTAGAACCTTCATTGAAGGCATCTAATATAAGACATAAGTCAATAAGTGATACTTTTATCTTATTATCGTTCTTATAATGCCGCCGCGCCGTCATGTCGTGTAACATATAGTACTAAGACAATACGCTAAATCTGTATCATGTTCTGTGTAAATAATCGTTGGTTAACCTTTAAATAAATACGTTTAGTTTCATACTTATTTGGGAATTATTTTCCGGTTTTAGACGTATCAATGTTGTTGTTGTGATATTTGGAGCTGAATTTCGTTTCGTTTATTTTTTTCGTTTAAAAAGACAACTCCCGCACTAGGGAAATAAATCCCTGTGACGCGGGGGACTTTACAAACATTCATTTCACGGACACAAAGAACACCCAGACTCAGAACAACTATTTGTGGTTCACACAAATAATTGTCCCGGGTGGGAATCGAACCCAAAACACCAGGTCTCAGAAGCAACTTCCGTAACCACTGGGCCACCGGTGCAGTCAATTTGCAACATGAATGTGCTCAAATAATAATTAAATATGAAACAAATTTTGCAACCGGTTCTATATTGATATTTAATACGGCGGGTATAAATGTTTCCGCTACCATCATAAAGATACCATACCCAAAAATATTATTTATAACACTTACGTTACACGTAGTTCTAGGCTTCGTGTCATGATGCAAATTAGAGGTTTTTTTTTCACCTGAAAGAAGTCACTAGACTAACATAAATAATTCCAGAATCCATTTACCATACACATATTTTCCTTCACGTATGTTAGGGACACAATGTATCAGTATTTCCAAAATATATGCTATCCTTCCAACATTAGACAATTTAATGTGTTCAAGTAATGGCGTATTTGGGAAGCATATTGTTAACGGAATACCTGCACACAAGGCCGCCGGCTCCGATATTGACAAATTTTCAGGAAAGCTAAGCTCCGCAGCTTACGCTGTCAAAACTATAAGGCTACTCACTGATGAAGATACAGCTAAACTTGTCCACTTTAGTTACTACCATAGCATAGATAATGTTGTATTGGGAAGCTGTGCAGATATTGACACCTTATTTGTACTATAGAAACGTGATGATATGTAAAGAGCCATAATGTAAACTTGATCCGCGACTTGCCTAACGAGAACAGTTAAAGGAGACAAATATTCTTACAGTTGCATCACAGTATGTATTTGGCAACCTATAACTATATAGATAATTCTGAAAAAAATGAGACATTCACATTATGAACATTTTTTTTAAAGGAATTATCTAAGGTTCTTGTCTGTTCTTATGAGAGATGCCACGTCTAGACCTATCGATAGAAAAAGAAAACAAAGAGAATGCATGAAAACATTATATATATTAATATTTTTAAATATATCTATGTGAATTAAGATTTTGACTTTGACAAGTCTTGTAAACCCTATAAGATGCTTAAGTTAACCCTCGTTGCATTGATATATAATAATAACAAAACCTGTTTGTTTCAGTGTTCAAATCCCAAACATCTCTCTCCACTGATTCGGGGCTCTGCACGGAAAGAGGACTGCGAAGGACGCATATTGAACTTGTTAAGCCCCCGGGAAAGCGCATCGGACTTAAACTGGCAGGTAAGACTTTACATTTACTTGAACCACCTCAAAGCAAAATAATGGTGTTACATATTAAAAAAACAATTAATTAAAACTATAAAAATGCATACTGACCTCCTGATAGTTAGTAGTTGCCGTAGCCTAAGAACTTCGCAACACCAAGGGTGTAATAAACATTTAGGTATACAAACTATAAATACATAGATCCTATTATACTTTTCTTTTATCAGTACTTTGGGCATATTAGGGAGGCATCAAAATGGCATAGCTCAAAATAAAATTTCTTTACTTATTAAACGCCAATGTCGGCCATAGTCGACGAGCACAAGCGTACTCTCTGAGCCAACTTTGGTTATATTTATCAGTAAACAAGTCACAAAATATATGTTTACTAGCGAACCTTCCTCTTGACTTGAATCATTCTATTTATTAAAAAAACCGCATCAAAATCCGTTGCGTGGTTTTTAAGATCTAAGCAAACATTGAGACAGACAGAAAGCGACTTTGTTTTATACTATGTAGTGACAATAAACAGGGCCTCGGCTCAGGGTGGGCAATCACTGGGAGACTTTCCGCGCGCTTCAATGGCATAAACTACTTTAAAAAAATACAACAACACATCCTCTGGGAAAATAAAGTCTTCGATCTTGGCAAGGATTCCGCGAGTATGATCGGTACTAGACCGAATATTGAAAATAGCGGTTATTTGGATATCTACTAAAATTTCTCAAAAATTTTGCAGTTATTCAGATCAAATCATATACCCAAACATACAATTTCGCTATGAACTGTGTATCTTTCAAGTGATCCTTCTTCATCAGTTCAACAGCCCGTTTACCACTGTTGAGCATGGGCCTCATCATAACAAACATTGGCAAGCCACGATATTGCACTAACCACCACGCTTGGCAGGCGGGTTGGTGATCGCAGTAAGATGCTAAATAACCTTGAGTTGGTAAGAGGCAGCTGTCGAGCCTTTTTAAGTTCGAGTGTTAATGTAATGTCGTTCTTATAGTTAACACAGTAAATATAATTTACTGAGATATGATGATACTTAAAATTATAAGTAATAAAATAAACGGTAAACAGAATAGTCACAAATAAAAAAACTTACAAATATTACCTCAGCCGCAAAACAGACTGTACTGTCACATCGAAAAGTATAAGTAAATAACAAATATTTTTCCAAAACTCCAAGCGCCAGCCATTATACGAATTGTCGTGTTTAATCCGTAAAATTTACTCTGCAAGATAAATTGTATTCCACGTGCATAAATACGAAATGCGAGCTGTTTTTCTCCCAACTGACGTCTCCAGTGCCATATTGCTGTAATGTGCTGTGTCATTCGTTTAATGCTGTGCCGAACAATACACGGTTTCACAATATTATAATGGGTATTGGGACCTCGTTTACTGAGTTTATTTAAATATTGCACAATATGTTTTATACCGCTTTGAATGTATGTCATATTACAATTTGAATTTCATAACTACTATGGAATGGAAAGTTATTACTGTTATTACATAGTATGAACCCTAGTAAGTTTCTGTTCCTCGAACTAAAAGCCATAATCCCTCAATCTCCCCGTGAGCGACCGCCCTGAACCGGGTCAAAGTTCCGCATGGGACGCCCTATTGCGCAGGTTGCTTAGTTTGTAGTATTTATACCATTTATCTAGGCTGGAGCTCTGCTCGCCTTTATGCCCGGTGAAGTAGCAAAAGCCTTGGGGCTAACAAAATAATTATGTCGTTCCGAAAAAAAAATAAGTCTGTACACTTTTTCGTTGACTCATGTTTTATATGCTAAAGAACATAGGACATAGGTAGTACAATCGATCTATAAATTCTATATAATACATCGATCCCGTTTTAGGGACGTCCGTTCGTACAACCTAGATTATAAAACATACTATCTTGGGGCTTGTGACTTCGTTCGCGTAGAAACATTCTTCATTGGTGTTCCGCTTCCTTCTTCGATAAATTGACTTTTTAACACTGAAAGTTTTTTTTTTAATCGGACCAGCATTATCCGAAAGAAGGGCGTTGAAGCAAAGTAACAAACTTTTCAGCTTATATAGTAATAGTAAATAGTAGTATATAGTAAATAGTAGTAAAGTCATATAAACAAAGTTATGAGCGCTCATCTTGCCATGCAACGTAACGTTAAATTGTTAGGAAATTACTAACTAGGTTAAAAAAAATGAATAAAGCTTGCCTTTGTGGTCCTTGCCGGCACTTCGTTTTTAAACTTCTACTCATTTTTTTTTCTTAGTTCGATTTATAATTTACTTGAAATTTGTCATCCAACATTTTTTTTAATCTAAATTAACAAAACATCTACAAAATAAAGGGCTTAAAACCTTTAAGGGTAGCAATTTATTAAAATAGGTACAAATTCTAGTTTTACAAAGATATAATTTACAATTTCCTCTTATTACAAAATGTTTCTTAGTTGCTTTTTCCTTACAGACATTAGATTAAGATAATTTATAAACAAACTAGTAAGTCAATCGGAAACCGCGATGGGTGGGAAACGCAACGATATTGTTAACTCGTCTAATTTAAGTAGAAGGATGAGTATCCTTCGTAGATATGTCAGTGGCCTGCAACATACAGAAAATTTTACAGTAATACAAATTGGTTAACAACATACAAAAACTATGTCAGGAATTGAGATTGATTTCCTTTGTGGCCTAGTGATAAAAAAACTCCCTGCCAAACACTAGAAGCGTATTAGAATGATAGAACTTTTCACTGCTGCGACTCAAAATAAATTGTCATAAAATCTTGTGAGTTTAAGAGAGTTTACCTTTGTATATTTTCTGCTTAGTACTACAGTCACCAACCCGCCCGATAAGCGTGGTCTTAGCGACTATGGTAAAAACCCCCTTCGATCCCGCGGCTCGTGTTCAGCAGTGTTATAGAGATTAAATACTGCGCACATCCATTAACCTCCGTGGAGTAACGGTATGAGGCTCGACTAAAATCTTACAATTCGCTGTTTCGATTCCTGCTCTAATAAAAATATCTTCGGGTCTGGTTGTTTGTGAGAGTACCTCCGTGCATCGTAAAGAACGTTAAACTGTTGGTCTTAAATGTCATGACATTATCTATGATAATAATTGTATACCAGTTAACGGGCAGTAGCTGCAGTCACCAACCCGCGTGCCAAGCGTAACAACTATGGCAACACCCCTAGACACATGGGCTTTCCTCGACATCCATGTTCAGCAGTGGACATTATGAATTAAATTTAACTTTTCCACTTACTGTCTTTAGTTAATCTACTGCATATGTCCATCAAGTGTAATGCATGCTGTATACCGATTTAGAGTTGGTATCGTTAGACGCGGTAATTACGCCGTAAATCGTCGGCGGACGGAATTAACTCGCGCTCCTGAGCGTGTTATGAAAATGCACGCCAATGTACACTGAAGTCCGGTTAAAATATTCGTCCCTCTTGTAAGTTATAATCCGAGAATTGTTGTTAAATAGACTTTATGCCTAGCTCAGAAGATACAAATTTGTAAAGGCGGGCGAATTTGTGACAAAATAACAATATATAGGGTGACCAATGAAAATGAAAGTCACAGTTTACACCACGCACGGTACTCCAACTTGTTATAAAAATATCAAATGAATTGAAGTAATTTTCAAAGCACATATTGTTAATTTTAAGTAAGTATCAACCGATTAAAATGTACCTAATGGTATGATAACTTAAGCATATGATTGCTTCCAAAATTGGATAGTGGTTTTTACTCGTGACTCAGAAGTTTCGCAGGTTACTTGTGAGTTCTAGTGTTCTGTTTTCTATTCCCATCTGGACCGATTATGTATAGTTCAAATATAAGGTGTATGCGGATCCAAGTCTTGCTTCTGTTTATCTCTATACACAGCATCCGTGGCGTAGCGGTATTCAGCTCGATTTAAATCTCGGAGGTCGGGAGTTCGATCCCCACGTCGTAAAAGAAAATCTTTGTGTACATTCTAAGATTTTTTCCGGATCTGGTTTTTTGAGGAACTAGCCTCTGTCCCTCGAAAAGCACGTTAAGTCCTTTTGTTAGTCCCGATTATTATTACATATCGTTAAAGATGAAAAATTTAAAGAAGGTCATCTACATTGGTACGGTCACATCACGAGAAGAGAAGAAGATCATCCCATAAAACAAGCCCTCAATGTTGCCGAAAGACCTAAATGAAGTGGTCGACCGCCATTCATGTGGTGGTTTAACTTGCATAGAGATATCATCATCAGCTCGTATAACGTCCATTGCTGAACATGGGCCTCCTCCCGAGAGAGGGTATTTGCCATAATCACCACGCTTGGCAGGCGGATTGGTGACCGCAGAATTATGTTGTAAAACACAAGGAAACGCTGCCCGTTCCTTGATATACAATTATTATAGATAATGTTATAACAATCGGGACCAACGGCTTAACGTGCTCTCCGAGGCACGGAGGGTAGTCCCTCAACCAACCAGATCCGCAAAGAAATCTTAGAATTTACACAAAGATTTTCTGTCCGGCGTGGGGATCGAACCCACTACCTCCAAGATCTAAAAAAATACCGCTACGCTACCGAGGTTGTCTAGTGTTTATATATAAATATTAAAGCTTATTATATATGCTCGCACCTAATTTGGGAACGACTGACAAATCGATCACAATTTTATTTTCTTGTCACTGTGTTTGTACGTATGGACGAAATAGAAAAAAATATATATGAAATATCAGAATACTTTATTAGAATAATAATTTGTTTTAATGGTTGTACAAATTCAAATGTGAAAGTTTGCATTAACGTTTGTTACTCAATGACGCAAAAATGCTTGAAAGGATATGTTTGAAACCTATGTTCAAAATCTCTCACAGAGAGGTACTCAAATATATTTATTCAATAAATTGCTTTTGAAATGTTCCGATTTCGTTCCATTTAATTCAATTACCCTGTAGATCTCAAAGCACGTTCCTTAATTCGTCCCTTTCAAACGTAATACGAAGTTATCAGAACACTCGTCTCTGCCTTTAAATTCAACCTATCAAATATATTCAAAGAGGACTAATGCCAAATTAACTCGATTCTCTTGTAGATAAGTAAATAACACGAAAATATTAATTTACTGATCACAAATGTTTAAAATTAACATTTAAAATACAATAGGCATATTAACATCCGAGTCTGGCATGCCCAATAGCAATCAAATCGGAATCCTTATTCTGAAATCTATTTTTTGTAATATATTTTGTATTTCATATTTTATTTTGTATAATATATTATATTTACTAAAAAGTAAACTTATAATGATTTTATTCTAATAAATCTGACCCAAATGCGTAATATTTAATTCAATATCAATCTTCAACATCATCATGCACAGCTCGTATAACGCCCACTGCTGAACATAAGCCTTCTCCCAAAGTAACATTTTGCTACAGTGACCACGGTTTGCAGGCGGGTTGGTGACCGTATCTTAACATACAAGGAACGCTGCTTCCCGTTCCCTTGCATATGCTTGTTATAAATGATGTTATAACAATAGGGACCAACGCTTTGGCTTAGGAGGGACTCTCAATTGGCTATATTACCACGTTGCGTTGTTGTATATCAAAATTACTTTTTAAATACATATTTTACAATCACTACTATTCATAACCATAACAAACTTTACCTACTATTTTTTATTTTTTTATTTATAAAATGTTAACATTAAAGAAATATGATAGATACGTATGATAAACCAAAAAATACTTTTTTCAGTTACTTGAACAATTGTTGCGCAATATAGAACTGGCATAATGAAATATATTTGAAAAAGGCAAAGAAGGCAAGGTTTTCATTGATTCATTTTTATTTATTTTTTTATATTGAGACTTACTTGAGATACCCTTATAATGCAAACTAATAATAATTTAAAACTTACATAACATGATGATCAACTAATATTAGGCACCCGCTATTAACTGTAAGTAGGTGAATCTATACTTAATATAATATAAACTGAAGAGTTTCTTTGTTTGCTTGAAGGAACGTACTAATCACAGAAAGTACTGATCTGATTTTGAAGATTCTTTCAATGTTAGATTGCCCATATTTAGCAAGGCTATATATAATAATGAATTTCCTACGGGAACGGGAATTATGCAGATGAAACCGCGCGCGTGAAGCTAATTTAATTATAATTTACATTGAAGTTAGAGCGACTCTATCTCAAGAATTTTTGACACAAATATTTTTAAGTCATATTTTTCATTCAGATTAAGTTAATTTAACTTACAGAATCTGGCTACAGAAAGTTGGCTCCTATCGATTAGGCACCGCATCTGTCCCGGGAGCAAGCAATAAATATGTAAATTTTGCTTTGGATTAACCCCGATTGGGGGAAAGAAGGCAGTTCGTGCAAATTCCAGCAAACTTTACTCTTGCTGGTAATCAGTTTTCGAACGATATTAAAAACGATTTTTTATTCGATTTTCCTATTGGCCTTTTCGGGTGAACGTTAAATATAAAAATTTTGCACAGTGTTTGATGTTTCACGGAAGACTTTTTAGTTAAAAATGTTAGCTGTTTCCGGAGTTTGGCGAAAATTTAGATTCTAAATGAAAGCTACACAAAATTTTATAGTTAACATTTAAAAAGTATGTACAGGAACCAAGGACTCTGGAATTAGTGGATTCTATTTTTTTTTTTAAAGACAATTCCCGCACTAGGCAAATAAATCTCTGTGTCGCGGGGGACTTTACAAACATTCATTTCACGGACACAAAGAACACCCAGACTCAGAACAACTATTTGTGGTTCACACAAATAATTGCCCGGGTGGGAATCGAACCCAGAACACCAGGTCTCAGAAGCAACTTCCGTAACCACTGAGCCACCGGTGCAGTCATAATAAAGATTAATATGTATTATGCACTATTAATAAACATTACGACTAGACGTGAGGCATAAATATTAGAATAGGTTAGTGTATTAGGTATTTTTCGATTCGAATCCGTACCTAATCAAAAGCGTCGAGGATTAGGTATGGTACAAATACAAAATATTCGTTACATAGAGTACAATTTACATTCCTTATTTTTTTTTAATATTCTGTCATTGCTAGAGGCGTAACTAATATGACATATAATCTAATTTAGTATCGATATCAAAGTTAGTAAAATAAAAGTGAATTACAAAATTCTATTCGACTAATTCTCAATTCTACCATGAATGGAATATTTAATAAAAATCTACCTAGAATATTAATAGAATAATAATTTCAACCATAATTTATGATTACTACGAGTGAAAACATATTATAAATTTTTCATAAATCTAATATTATTGTATATTTCAATATATTAAAAATACATTTATCGATAAATAAATAGTAATTAAACACACAAATACATTAATTTACAATATTTTAACTTATTTATTGAAATCAAAATGTTGTAATATGATTTTTTCTACTAAATACTAATCATTTAAAGTTCCCCCCACTTTTTACAGCTGTTTCTAAACGCATCCAACTTCCCGATTACTTAACAGGAACGATTATGCTGAATATTTCCTACGTAATCCACATACGATACCTACATAATATTGGTAACAGGCCAGCTATATTGAATAAATATTAGGATTAGGTAAATGGAATAGGTATTTTAAAATATTAGGATTAGGTGGATTAGGTATCATTTTTAACTAATCCAACCCATCTCTAATTACGACGAGAAGCGATACTTTTTATAGTCGTATCTTACAAGCGTCTTTCTCTCTTAAGTTCCACGCTCCCATCTTTGTGGTTAATCCTGAAGCATTGCAAGTAACAACCATAAGTAATCTTACAAATAATAAGGTGCTCCCAAAATATGTGCAGTCCGTTTGACAGTAGATTTTTTTTTCATTTTTGATTTCCCAGAAGGCTTATGTTTTAACCGACTGTTTGCGGTCCGGTTTAGAATAGACCACCCCATGTCTTCCTATGGGTATTGTAAGCGGCGACTAAGGGTTCAGCTGATGGATAAGGAGCAGGATCTATCAGTTCAAGGGTACTCACAATCTCACTGCAGTCACTAATCCGCAACGACTCTGAATTGCCTAGGTCTGTTAAAGAGGAGTCTCATGTTCAGCATTGGACGTAAATGTGCTGATGAATGTGAAGTGAACAAGATTCATTAAAATAGCCCATAGAATTATATGAACGGCAATTGACAACAGCCAACAAAACAGACACAATTCACACGTACATACCTAACGAAAATGTTGAACACACCACAAAAAAAAAAACAAAACCCATTTAAAAATAATTTAACAGAATAGCTGCGAACACAAAACCGCAACAATATAATTTTAATTCAAAAATGGACGCAAAGAATTCAGCGGTCATAAGATTAACGGGGTTGGAACAATTTATGTTCAACACACGGTGCCTATGGGACCATAACCATTGCATTATAATTCGGAGTTCATGTTTTTACGATGATACTTACATACTTTGTGTAAAACCATCAAAAAGTTGCGGTTTTATGACTGTGTTCCTGAAAGATACTGCCGTTTGTATATGTAACGCTTGGTAACGTAACATAGTTATAGTTTTTAAGAGTTTTTTGGTGAA
Source organism: Nycteola revayana (assembly GCA_947037095.2). Lineage (NCBI taxonomy): Eukaryota > Metazoa > Arthropoda > Insecta > Lepidoptera > Nolidae > Nycteola > Nycteola revayana. Next base: position 14,907,814 of record OX344840.2, read on the forward strand.
GATATCAATTGTGTCAGTAAAAGAAGAGATTCGTCTTAATTCGACAATTTGAAATGGCATAAGTTTAGTGTCAATGGAACAAATGAATAAATAGTGAGAAATTTAAAGTCCGGTGTGAATGCTACCCTGGGTCGTGGTCCTAAACTCCATAAGGGGGCACCCGTATGGGTTTTAGGACCACGACAGATGTGTGTCACTTAGATATAGTGTGACCACTTGCAATTTTGATGCATTTTTAATTTCTTCTTTATAATAATAATAATTCGATAACAGAATTAAGTGTCACATGACAGACGGATTATGACAGGCTATGTAGTCTGTAGATTTGCTATTGCCTACTTCTGTTAGTTACTTAGTCGGATATTTCATAGAGTTATCTGTTAGTTATAGTTTTTTTTATTTTTATTTATTTTATAACATTGTAATCTGACAAGTACAAGTGCATGTAAATACCTAAGTGCTGAATAAAATTTATTATTTAATTGCTTTAATGTTACACATCCCCTCCGCCGCTGCGGCTTTTCCAAACAAAGGGGCATGTGAGACTCGTCCTCTACATAGCGGGGGTATAATAGTCATACCACGAGGTAAGAGAGAGACCTACTAAAAGCCGTTCAGAAACCTATGGATTTCTGAGACACCCTCCGGCGGCTATTAAATATAGCCCTTACATTAAATATTACCCTTACATAATGTAGCTTTGTAATTGTGAAAGAATCTTGTTAATCGGTTCAATAACTTCGGAACCAATTCAAAGCAAAAAAATCAAATCAAATCGTTCCTGATTATAATATTAGTAGAAACTCGACCGGTAGTTTTTTCAATTATTTTTTTATAAACATTTGACCTGATAAACATATAAATTAAATCAGTTAATGGGTCAAATCATTCCCATTGTTTATTTTTTAAATGAAAAGGGGTTTTATAATGACAGAATGGCTAATTGCCGACAAAAAATGCCTGTATTTTTAAGCTGTGTGGCTAATATACATATTTGTAACTGTTATTTTAAATTGACTAAACTTGTTTTTTATTTTACATTCGAATTTATATCCTCGTTCGTATTTCAATGTTGTTATAATGTATAAATATATTTTATTATTAAATAAATATACAAATCTTTCAATAAGTTGAAACGATGAACAAAGAAAGTATTGTAATTAACAGTTGTTTTAATAAACAAATAAAATGTGTTTATTTTCGGAGATACTCCGCAACTTTGTTGTTTCGTTTTTTAAGCTGTAACTGTAATTTAAACTTTAACTTTATTCATTATTTATGTATTACTGAATTTCACTTATATTTATATGGTTTAACTATAGAGCGATAGCCGTGGGCTATACTTTGTTCTATTTTACAGAATAGCGTATTCTATTGTCTGTCTCTGTACCCCATTTTTCCAAATCAGTTTAGCCGTTCATGAGAATTCGCGATTGAGCTAGAAATCCATATAAGTAGCAGTTATATCCACAATTTAGTACAATAAGTATTATAAATATTTATTATGTATTTAAATTATAAAGGTTAGATAAATGGGTTTATTACGAAGAATACTATTTGACAACTCAATAAAATAATTTTTGTCTATAAGATTTAGTTAAACCAACTTATATATAAAATATATTGTAAATCTATGCTTTTGACGTTTCCAGAGATATAGCAGTGTATATAGGATATTATAATATTTCTTCCTAAGTTCTATAGTGAGTGTGTATCGATAAGGTATAGTTATAAAGTCCTACAGATTAATTTCGGTCACGGCAATCAATCTCTAAGAAGATTAGTTAGCCATCTGCGTAGGACATATTGTAGTGCACAAAACCCAAGTGCACTTATATTCTTTACTCTTAAAATCCTGTGGGATGGGTCTACGGACAAGACGAGGTAGAGTTATGTAAAGCATGTTGTGTGGTCGATATTAATAGATCACCCTTACAGTTAACTTGTAGCGTCTTGTTGATATTTTAACTATAATGTTACCATCGGTTTGAACTAAAATTAGGAAATATTTATAGAACATGTTTGGAATAATAAAATGGAAATATAACGTTTGATTACCATATAATTGAATAACTTTGGGTATATTTGTGATGGTACTTTCCGCACGTAGCTTCACCAACTTTACTCCGTTAATAAAAAATAATAATAATAAGCCTTTCTCGACATATTATTACGAGCTAACTGAAACTGAAAACAAGTTCAAGCAAACAAACCTTTTAGCTTCCAACATATCTGAGATATGTTGGATACATATTAGTAAGTAAAGATATCCAACATATCTCAGAGATAAAAATCTAGAGTATTTTATAAATATTGTTCTTTATTAAGGTTTAAAAATCACTCTGAAAAATAGTTTTAATTTATAAAATTTCGATTTAAATCTGCTGCTGTGCTTATTTTGGGTTAAAAAGTCAGAATAATTAGGATAAAATATCCTGTAGTAATCAATAATAAAATAAATGATCTTACATTGATAGATTACCAAAAAATGTTAGGTGTCTTAGGGTTAATCCGTTTATTACAAGTTATTCTTAAACTACACACAATATGTTATGATCTTTATCAATGTCAGAATGTAACCAAAAGATACGGTTGGATTCTTTACGCCTGGGCCGGATTTACCTCCAGATACTATACTATAAATGAATTAACTGATGACTCATTTACATAAATAACATAAATAAGTAGAAATCACTCAAAATTCCATCAATTCATAAGGTAATGAAGAATAACTTAAATAGCGCAAATAAATAGCGCCAGTCACAATTTATATCAACATTAAAATAAAACGGGAGCTAAGCCCATTTATTACGAAAATTTGCTAAATAAACTAAAGTATACTTATAAAATCATAAAAAACATGACGAGTGTTAAGGGCGCAGACAGATTTAAAGCGTCAATTAGTAACTGAGCTACTAAGAGGGTCTAAATTTGTACGTGTGGGGATGTAAAAATAGTTATATGTGTTACAGACGTAAAGTGACACTGGAAGTGATAAAATCAGCTCGTATAACGTTCACTGTAGAATGAAGGCCTCCTACAAAGTGGGTGTTGCTATAGTTACCACGCTAAGCAGGTGGGGCTGGCCACAGTATAGGGTTATTGAACGCTGTTGCCCGTCACCTAGTAAAATATTGTCATGGGTGATGTTGTGACAATAGTTAAAAGTTCTTTCCAAAGCACAGAGTGCGGTTCCTCAACCAAAGAAATCTTTAAATTAAACTATGACATTTCAGAATTAAAGAGAGATGTAGATTGTTTTGTTACTTTTTTGGCATATACAAATACAAAAGTCAGTTTAATATATTTTATATATATATTTTTAATGTCTACTACAGTACCTAGGTACAAAAATATTTAGATGTTATCATTGCTGAATATCTTCGTATTTTAAAATGTTTTTAATTATTAAGACCTTTTATTTTATACAATAATTGTTTGTTATATAGTTTTAACTATTTTAAATCAATAATAATCAATTAATTAAGTAGTAGCTACCTAAATGTTGTTTGAATTTCTTATAACTAAAAGTATGATAAAATATTACCGTTCCTACAAAACTCATCACTATAAAAGGAATATATTCCTTAGTAATAGCAATAAAATTGTCCGTGCAACATTGAAATGATTCAAGTAACTTAAGTGTAAGAGTTTATAAGACATGCTCGTAAACCTGAAATAATAATATCAAACCTGGAACTTTGCCGAGGCTGTTCCATCAAATCTAACCACGTGTCTAAATATGCCTTTTCCTTTTAAACATTGTAGTCTTTGTTATAATACAAATTAGGGATACCCTCCATAGCGTAGCGGTATTTGGCTCGCTTTAATTCTCGGGGGACGTGGGTTCGATCCCCACGCCAGACAGAAAATCAATGTGTAAATTCTAAGATTTATTTCCGGGTTTGGTTGGTTGAGGGACTACCCTCCGTGCTTCGGAAAGCACGTTAAGCCGTTGGTCCCGATTGTTATAACTACATCTATAATAATCGTATATCAAGGAACGGGCAGCAGCGTTTCCTTGTGTGGTACAACATAATACTGCGGTCACCAACCTGCCTGCCAAGCGTGGTGACTATGGTGACTACCCTCTCTCGGGAGGAGGACCAAGTTCAGCAGTGGACGTTATACGGGCTGATGATGATTATGAAATTAGGGATATTGTATATCCTATGTTTCAGATTTTGCAGTTTTATGTCTACAATTTTTAGCGTAGCGGTATAAGTCGCGCTTCGGGTCTCGGAAGCCGCGAGTTCATACAGATCTATACGTGGTCTAGTTGATTTAGGCCGATGGTCCTGATTGTTATAACATCATGTGCCAGGAAACGCATAGCATAGCATTTCAGCAGCTCTGGTCGTAGCATGTCGCTTATAATATTCGTTATTATCTATTTTATAAACTATACCTATACTATAACTATTTTCTATGTACAATTGTTATATATTACAAAAAAAAACTACCTCAGAATACAAAATGCATTTTGAGATAGTATTTTTTCATGGCTTAAATATGTAATAAGAAAAAAATATCACATTTCAAACCACTAAATAAGATAAGTATTACATCAGAAGAACAATAAGACGCAGTTATAACTAAAATACAATCAAAGTTAAAACTTCATTAATACTTTCAAGTACAAAAGTGTTAGAAATATTATAAATTCGCACATTATTTCTTTGGCACTTCTTGCCACTTTATGCCCGCGTTGTGTTTAAGTACTCGCAGCTGTCGGACCATTTCCAACGGTTTTAAAATTTTCAGTTTTACCGTCACAAAAATAAGAGAACTGTAAATTGCCAAGTTGAGTATCGTGTACGCAGGGGTATTTACGAGTCGAGTGTTTCACGAATTACGAAGGAAACAGACGGGTTTTCAAATGGTTTGGATTAATGGATCAGAACCATTAATAAATATGCATACATAAGTAGATATTTTTATTCGGGCTTTGGAACCATTTTTTTATTTTGTACACGTAGTAATACTAGTAATTATTGTAATGAAAAAATACGCGTGATAATGAATATAAATAATTTGAATGCTTTTAAAATACATGTTTAAATTAATTACAGATACCAAGTACAAACTGTGTTGTGCATTTCTTAGGTATTACAGTAAAAGCTCCTTATTCGCGCTTCCTTCATTCGCGTTTTCACTATTCGCGGATTAAAAAATTGCGACCGAATTCCTGTATTCGCGGCAAAAAAATCCCATATTCGCGGAACTAATCGGTACATCACTACATACATACATATATTAATAGAAAGGATTCGGGTTCCTTTATAAACGTGTCGGTAACTGGACTAAGAAATGAAGATTATAGTGATATTACGACTACGCCTTAAGTTTTTGTTTAATGCTGCCGCATATTAGACGTTCTGTGCCTTATAATGTCGACTAAAAATAAGTTTTTCGACACGAAAAATATCTTTATTACAGCTTTAAGTGAAAATAGATATGCTTTGATCATTTACGCTTTGGAGAGTCACGTTTCCAGTGCATGTGGAACAAACACTGGAAACGTGACATTTTTTTATGAAAATTGATCCATCTACTGTCTCCTAGGAACGTATCCCCTATAATCCCATATAAATTACCATTCCATATTCACGGTTTCTGTATTCGCGGTATATTTACGGAACGTATACCCCGCGAATAGATAGCTTTTACTGTATATATGGTAGAGGCCTCACTTTGGGCTTGTATTAAAGAGTTAATGTTATTTTAATAAAAGTAAAAAAGTTTTGCTAAAATACTTTTTTTTTTACTTTATGACTAGGTATACTTCTGCAAATTAAAGGGATCACATATATTTATAAGCACAACATATTATACCTACTTACCGAAATTTTAAAATATTACAATATATTATCGTAATACATATACAGTATTAGTATGTATAGTAGGTAACAAAATGTATTAACCTTACATTTATAGACTAGCATGATAAACGATCATTATCATAACTAAATAAAATAGGTGGACTTCCGAAACAATATAATCATATAGTGAAATAAAACACCCAAACTCTCATTAATTGTCAACAGATACTGAATTTCTGGACTGTTAATATTTTTCTAGAAAACAATGTCTTTATTTTTGAAAACGGTAGGTATATTTGTCACCATAAAGTGTCACCGTATAACTTTTAACGTGCTTCTAAATATGTAGGGTCTCACATTTTCCACGCATAGTAGTCAAAGTGACTCTTTTACGCCATTGCTAGTGTACGAAAGGGTGGAAAGCATACTTTGCTCGTAAAATAAAGTATTCACAATGCTAGTGCGTTTACGACTAACATATTTTGCGATGTTTAGTTAAACGCCCTTTGTACGCGGCTGTACTCTAACATTAATGTTTATTGTTGGTTTAAAACGCGGTTTGATGGCTAGAAAACGATGGTACTGTCGAGTGCAAAGAGCTTTACGCACGGTTCAGTTCGTTTTGAATTTAGTTTTAGATTTAGAGGTACAAAGTTTCAGTTTAGATGTGATTTTTTTGTTATAATTGGTTCAACATTTAATATAAATAGAGTATGATCAATGAGTTTGGTTTAAAAAGAACCTCTTCTCAAAAATTGCACATTTCCATTATTGCAAAATACATAATATCAACCAATGAATTGCGTTTGTAACCTTATTATATCTTATGAATTCATGATTCGAATCCATCCAAAACTCATTTTATTTTCCGTAAATAAAGGCTCTTTGGTAGTTTTGCTGATTTTACACGAACCACGTAGGTACTCAATTTAAATCATCACAAAAAAGAATAAGCCAAATAGGTGCACTTACTCTGTAATACGTTTTTGTACCCCATCAAATGCTTTTTAATCACAAATATTACGGTGTTGTGCTCATCTATACTAATTTTAAAAAGCTGAAAAGTTTGTTTGTTTGCTTGCACGTGCTAATCTCAGGAATTACTGGTGCAATATGAAATTAGTTGCGTTATGCAGAATATTAAATTATGAAGTTCCAAGAAGGACGCAAGTTAAGCGGATTAAGCCGAGAGTGGGAAGCGATATTGAATTATTTTTTTTATTAACTCAAATGAAATTAAATGAAAACGTTTATTGATAAAGTAGACGAACCGATCGTACTTATTATAAGTCAAATACAATGATAAAAAGATACAAAGTTAAAACTCTTGACTGATTAATTAGTTTACATTTCAACAGTAATGCTATTAAATAGAATTTAAATTTACCAATGTGGCATGTGATAGTCGCGTATTATAAGTATAATTAGAATCAACAAGCGCGGGCTGGGATTAGGTCAGAAGCATAGAACGCGTTGCGAGCCTCGCCTTGCAAGTACGACCGGATCATATCCTAGCTTCCTACGAGTCTTGCTCTATCTAGCTACGTTGTGACACCCGGAGAAGAAAGACTATAAGAAACTCCGAGATCATTCTTTTTGTCATCTTTTAAAGGCTTTGATTAATCATATGTACATTTTTTAAATATATATAACTATTTTAATAGTTTATCCAACTGATGGCAGCCACATTGAGCGTGGGTGCCAAAATATCTCGCGTAAATTAGGCAATTTTCCTCCCTTGCTTAAGAATCTACTATGCTTATTCATATGAATATTTTTGTTGTAGGGTCTTATATATTAGATTAGGAAATTGAAAATTATCTAGGTATAAAATACAAAGGCGTTAAGTATATTGGCTTATTGCTGTGAATATACCGTGTTGTAGCCATACTCGCTTAAAGTCTTGGAAATAAATCTTAGAATTTACACAAAAATATCTTACGTGGAGATCGAACCCATGGACTCCGAGGCTTAAAGCGAGACTTACACCGCTACGCCACGGAGACTGAGGCCTTCAATATTTAGGAATAAATAAGTAATAATACCCCTTGTAGATTAAACTTATTTTCAGATATAACGTTTGTATCTACGTCTTTTCTTGTGTCTTTTGTTTGCGACTGTTTCAATTCCAGCAGACAATGCTTTATTCTTGCGTATGCTCGCTTTGATAATACAATCGTACTAAGAGCTTCAGCATATGTAGTAAAGACGCTATGAATAATGCCGAATTAAAATACTGAGTCTTAGGTAAGATGTAATAAGAATATTTAACTAAACGCTACGTGAAGTACGCTCGGTTTTCAAATATATATCTATACCAATACTGTTGAAAGGAAAAAAAAAAAATTATCACTACATAATATAAGTAAGTCTATGTCGCTTTACGCTGTCTGCCTGTTCCTATTCATGCTTAGATCTTTAACACTACACAACGGATTTTGATGCGGTTTATTTTAATAGATAAGAGTGATTGAAGAGGAAATGATATATGTATAATACTTTAGCATTGCACTCGTGCGAAGCGGGGGTGGGTCGCTAGTTAGGAAAAAACTCAACCACTACTGAACGGATTTCGGTCATTCTTTAATTAAATTTCTCCATTAGGCCTCGTTTACGGACACGCGGGGCGTCGCGCGGGGCGATGTGCGGCGCGGCCCGCACTGGATTAAAAGATGAAATATGGCGTTGTATGAGTACGAGTGAGATGCGAGACGGCACGCCGCACACGACGCGCGACTTCCCACGTCTCCGTAAACGAGGCCTTAGAATGCTATGTTATCCTTGAGTAACTTAGGCTTTATTTAATTATGAAGTTCTCATGATAACGGCAGCTTACGGGTGAAACCGCGTGCCGAAAAAAAAGCAGTAAATAATTGCGAGATAGTGTTATATGTATACGACTTGTAAGGTACCTCCGCCATTGAGATCGTCACATTGAAATGCGATTATTGATTAGTCACCTAAGCTTATACGTAGTAGCAACGCGGGAGCGATATCTATAACAAACGTTAACAAGCTAAAATAACCCCCAGGCCACAATAGCCTCCAGGCTAGACGTATGCTTCGTGGCTGATGTTCTTAGTATTGAAAGAATGGATAATAATAAACATTTTTCACAACTAATAATAAGCCATGCCTTGTAATATAGGTAGCTTTCTTTCTTCTACATATTACTTACTAAATATTCATAATTCATCATCATCATTATCATCATCGGTCCGTATAACGTCTACTGCTGAACATGGGCCTCCTTCCGAGGGAGGGTATATGCCATAGTCACCACGCTCCCATGAGTACCTAGTCCTTATCCTAGTCTCAACCAACCAGACACGGAAAAAATCTTAGAATTTACACAAAGATTTCCTCTCCGGCGTGGGGATCGAACCCACGACCTCCGAGAATTAACACGAGCCAAACACCACTACGCTACGGAAGTTGTCTTACAATGTTACCATTACGATAATCTTATGATAAACAATGTATGTGTGTGTAAGTGTTTGTCCATTATACCTATTTGCGACAAAATGTTTCAACCCAATCATTAAATTTCTAGTTCATAGTAATAAGAATATTACTTAATAATTAATTTAAATTCTTAAACATGCTGTCATGTAGCGGATTAATGTGGTTTGCGAAATAGAACAATGTTTGTGAAGCTGAATATGTTTTTGTGTCTAATATATCAATGTTCAGGTTTTAATAACATATTCTAGTCCACATTTTATATTTGTGTTGTTTTCATTATAATCATTTCAATTTTGTTACCGTAGTAGTTTGGGATTTCGATCAATATACCTAAACTATTTGTACGATCTACAAATAGCAAATGGAACATTGCAATTGGAAATAAATAAAGATTTTTATTTCAGTCTGTTATGTTTGCCTTATTTATTTTATTTGTTGAAACTTTAGCACACACTACAACGTGCCAAGGTGGACTTAATGCCGTAGGCATTATCTGCCAGTCGACCTTAGGGTAGTGCAAAGACGATGCGATATGGTAGTTGCTTTGCAATATTGAGTAGACAGAGATTTAAAATATATAAGTTCAATACATCAATTATAATATTTATGATATATACACACCTAAAATATATTTAAATCTACAAACATATGCACAAATACTTTTTTACCGTAAAAAATGAGTATTAAAATATTTTGGACATTCGTATCAATAAATTGTAGTCTATATGCTTAGCCTAAAGTTTCAAAATAATAAGAAAAAAAGGAAATTACTTTTATTTATAAGAGTTGCATCGAGTATTTTATTATTATAGCAAAGCAGAAATAATTTTCTAATCAGACAGCACCGCTGTGTTCGCTTAACACACGTTCAATTAACATATACAACATTTAGTAAATGAACAACTATAACGGCAGTTATATAAATAAATGTTTTTCTGCAGAAAAATGATATGGTCTCAGTAGTAGAGGAGATATGGTATGAAGGGGATAGTTATTTTAAATGGAAATAAAAATAATGTCTTCACTGACATAATTAGTATACGTGGAAATATCTCCTGTCAATGGGATGGAAAATATGAAAGCACCCTATGTATATCTAGCTTTACGTACGCTGTTTTATTAGCTATCTAACATTGATTTTTTTTTTCAAATCTGACCAATAGTTCCTGATAGGCTTAAACGATAAACTTTTTTAATCTTAAGTACAAAATCACTGTACCTATTCAGTAAGTGAACTTACCAACAAACCCTCTGTAGCTAAAACACTCTGTGTCTTGGCCGACTAATATAACTTAGAATTACTCTACAATTCAAATGTAACGGTCACCACAACCGATTATAATGATTAAAACTGGAATTAGTTGGGTCTTATATCTTCTGGACCTCTATAACGTGTGATTGGGGTACTTGAGACCCAAATCCCAAACTTTGAATGTCGGGCGCGAAGTAATTTGTATGGCGATGAGATTAACATTGAGTAGGATTAGACGATTTTAATTTTGGGGTCACGGGTCGCTCAATAGAGGGCGCCAAAGGCTAATTAATATTATTGGGCGGGAATAATTTACGGCTGGCAACATTGTTATTATCGTCATCAATCTAGATGACGCGTAATTACTTGAATGAGTTACTTGAACTGAGGTTATGTATGTCTTTAGACGGTAGATATATTATGGAATAGTCTACAGTTTAGTCACATTATATGCCTTTATATGTTACTAACTGATCACATCGTTCTCAAGTTATGCGCGTATCGACGTACTTTTTGGCAATTCATTTGTATTTACATAATATATTATTTTATGCATATTTTAAACAAAGCTGTTGTGTTGAATGGAACTTATATCAAAAGCTTGTTGGCTTGCTTTTATTATTGTTTAACGATACGTGATATATTGAAAATAGTATTAATACCTGTTTTAAAGATGGAAACAAATATTATTCTATATTTTATATTATTAATTTATTTCATATTTATCTTTTTGACTGGTATATTATAAAGATTTGTGCTAGGTTTTAAAAATGATTTATTAAATATTAATTGACTTCCCTTTGTTTCAGGTAAGAAGATCTGTCTAGACACATTAAAGTAAACGGTATTATTTTTTTAATGTCAAAACTCTTTTTTTCGGACTGGCATAATGTAGTTTGCCCCGAGGCTTTTGCTACTTCACTGGGCATAAAGGCGAACAGAGCTCCAGCCTAGATAAATGGTTTAAACACTAAAAACTAAGCAACCTGCGCAAGAGGGCGTCCCCTGTGGGACTTGGACCTCGGCTCAGGGCGGTCGCTGACGAGGAGATTGAGGGATTATGGCTTTTAGTTTTTTTTAGGGGAGTTTTGTGCAACTGTCGCTCTACTAAAAAGTTCGCGAGCCTCTCGGACTTCGGGTCTACGAGGGCATCGGAAGGTTCTTAGCAAACTAATGGTCGGGAATGCGAGATGTCAAAACTGTACAAGACTAAAAGTAAGAAATGTTGATATATTTCATGTAGTTTTCCACGAAGCTTTTACCACTCCAGACGAGTAACTTCACCCTTCTCACGTTGTTTAAAAATTACAAACAAATGAATTGGCATTTGTATTATGAAGTTCCTACGGAAACGGGCGCTAAGCGAGAGAAACCGCGCGCAGGAAGCTAGTAATGTTATAAAAACAAAAAAAAACATCTTCATGGCTTACGACATAGGACGCACATGAACTAATAATAATACGTGTCATCTTGTGCAAATTGCTTACGAGTTACGTTCAAAGTTGGGTGTGCTAGTTGCAAACTCAGTATGTAGTTGCTTTCACGCGTAGTTATGTCGCATCACATGCAGCTGATAGCTTGCTCAATTTCATTACGGTCGTGTTCCCACTTAATATATGTATATATATATATATATATACATTCACGCCTCTTTCCCATAGGGGTAAGCGAAGACCACTTTCTTCCACTTGCTACGATCTAAATTCTAGAGTTCAAAAGCATTAGGTCGGATGTGCCACTTTACGTCAAAAACATTCGTCGTATGTGCCTCTTTCCTAAACTGAAACTTACGACCAAATGCTGGTGAAGTGTAATAGACATCTGTATTTGTGATTTTGAGATCTAGATATACCACTTTTGCCTCTTATATATAACGTGGAACGCCCGCCTTGGCCTTCCCTGGGCTTCTTCAGGTGTTAAGTATATATGGGCGTAATATATACTGCAGTCGTATGTTTACTTAAAACATCTATCTATATATATAAAAGAAAGTCGTGTTTGTTACAACACTTATAACTCGAGAACGGCTGGACCGATTGCCATGGTTTTTGATTTGTTGGATTTGTTTCCGTCCCGAATAGCAGAATACATTTTAAAAACAAAATAAAGTCGGCTGAACCGATTTGGCTGAAAATTGGTAGGGAGGTAAATAAGAACTGGGAGAAGGACATAGGATACTTTTGGGTAGGGGTAGGGTAGGGTAGGGTAGGGTAGGGGTAGGGAAGGGTAGGGGTATGGTAGGGGTAGGGTAGGGTAGGTGTAGGGTAGGGGTAGGGTAGGGGTAGGGGTAGGGTAGGAGTAGGGTAGGGTTAGGGTAGGGGTAGGGTAGGGCAGGGCTAGGGTACGGGTATGGTAGGGGTAGGGTAGGGGTAGGGTAGGGTAGGGGTAGGGTAGGGTAGGTGTAGGGTAGGGGTAGGGTAGGGGTAGGGTAGGGTAGGGGTAGGGGTAGAGTAGGGGTAGGGTAGGGTTAGGGTAGGGGTAGGGTAGGGCAGGCGTAGGGTATAAAAGTCCACCCGTGCGAAGCCGGGGCGGGCCGCTAGTAGATAGATAAATAGCAGTGAGCGAACGCTATCATTGGTATGAACTTATTTTTCGTTCGGACTGATATATTAGCCACGAGGCTTTTGCTACTTCACCAGGCATAAAGGCGAGCAGAGCTCTAGCCTAGATAAATGGTTTAAATACTACAACATAAACAACCTGTGCAAGAGGTCCCCTGTGGGACTTGGACCTCGGCTCAGGGCGGTCGCTGTCGATGAGATTTAGGGATTTTGACTTTTTGTATTTTAGGGTAGTTTTGTGCAACTGTCGCTCTACTTTATAGTTCGTGGGCCTCTCGGACTTTGGGTCTAAGAGGGCATCGGAAGGTTCTTTGCATTCTAAGGGTCGGGAGGACGAGGGGGGAAATGGTATGAACATAAATGACATGGGCTTAACCTTATCGAATAAAGGTGTCGCTTCCATTATTTTTGTATAAAACAAATCGCTGTATATACAATCATTTAAAATAATAAATATATTCCTTGATAAAGTTTGCAGTTCTAGTATCTTAGAAGTATAGATACCCGAACTACAAACTTTACCATAGACTACAAACTAATAAATAAAGCTAAAGAGTTTGTTTGTTTGCTTGAACGCACTAAACTCAGGAACTCCTGGAGCGATTTGAATATTTTTTAAGTGTTAAATAGCCCATTTTTCGAAGAAGAAGAAATAGTCGCATGTCGACGCATCGGCGGACATCGCGTGCCTTCGATCACTTCAGAAGCGTCTTGACGGCCGACGGACAGAATTTCGTCTAGTTTAACTATTGTAAGGGACTCGCGCGGCCCCACAGAGCTAGGCAACTATTGGCACAAAAAAAAAACAAAAACCTTGGACTTAAAAAATATTAGCTTTTCAACGAGTTGTTTTAAGAAATGTTGTAGGTACATAAAAATACCCGATTTTTAGACAATTTGTGGTAAAACGATGCGGCCCCATGGGAAAGTATTCTGTCGGACACAGTGTCCGTTATGGCGTTCATCGTGATATGTACGTAAAACGTATTTAGTTTACTTTCATCTAGCAGTTATCCCTAAAAAAACACTGCAAAATAGGCTAGGTCATAACAGTAATAAATAAACCTCTGGGTAGATATTGATTGAAGAATGGTTCCCATTTCCTTTTTTTTTTGTCCGTGTGAATGCCCACCGTCGCTGCAGCGTCTCCGCGCGTTGGCGGCGCGATATGTGGAACCTACTCACCCGCTTCATAGCGGTGATATGCTTACTCATACCCTTCACCACTAAAACCCCCCAGAGAGAACCCTTCACCACTAAAACCCCCCAGACACTCCTTCGATCCGTCGTTGGTGGGGACCGGGTACGCACGAGGCAATCCGGCCCTCCGACGGCACCCGCAGCTAATATGGTGCCGGGATCTCCTGGGCGGGATCTCCTGGGCCACACTAACTGTGGCCAATTTGCCCAGTTCTAGGAACGACCGGAGTGTGAAGCCGGTCGGCCTCGAAGGGAGCGGGGCCCATGTGCCCCACTCCCCGAGGTCGGCCTAGGGCGGCAGGCGGCGGAACAAATCGTTCTCCTGCCAGAAAACCAGTATAAAATGTTTGCCTGTATATCATATTATTTTTATTTAACTACAAATAGCCGCTATCTGTCTACGTTAAAACTCTCTAAGGGACCGCTAACTTAACTTGTAATACACAAGTATTTTTGTGACCCCCAACATGTAACTTTGACTTTGAATGTTTATTATTTTGTAACTTTCGCAAAACATGAGTGACACGACTGGGACTTCTTCGTAACTTAAGGACCAAAGTGTGAAAATATAATATAAATATAAGTTATTAAGTTTTCTTGATTATCATGTTTGTTATTAAAATATTATGATACAAATAAAAATTATCGTTATATGAGGTGTAATACACCATATATAAAAATAAATATCAATGACTAGTTTCCCGCGCGCGGTTCCCTCCGCGTAGCTATCTAACACTGAATTTTTTTTACAAAACGGCCCAGCAGTTCCTGAAATTAGCGCGTTCAAACAAACATACTTACAAACTTTATATATTTGTATAGATATTGACTGATCATTAAATAGTTAGAAATCGGTGTGTTGTTATTATTTAGATCTCAAATTATGACCACACACCAAACTACCCTTTAGTCTGAGTAAGTACCTAATTTAAACGTAAGAACATTACCAACAAAATTTCGCCTTGACTCTCTAAGTCAAGTTGCTAAACTAACTTAATTTCAACACTATTCTCCCAAGGGAACACATAATTCTAAACAAACTAGTTAACTAAAGCATGTATTTAATTAGTGAATTGCGTTGATGAAGCTATGTAGTGTTATAATATTAAGGTTGGGGCCGTACTGGACGCAACGGCGATTTTGCGAAAACAAACCCATATAAATATATGTCGGCGGCCACATTGCAGGAACTACAAGCAAGATTTATATGTTGTGGCACCAGCCTTAGATACTTTATATGGTGATAGTCAATAATATTAAAGGCAAGTCTAAGGTAATTCTCACAAGATTTTAAACAGATTTTAAAAACACTTCTAAAATCAAGGCTCTCGGTTTATATAGTTTATCATATAAAATAATAACCATTAAACTTACGGGCAGTAGCGTTACTTGTGTTAAAAATCTTTGTGTAAAATCTGTCTTACCTGGTCTGGTTGGTTTCCAGACTACCTTATGTGCGTTGAAAAGCACGGTAAGCCATTGGTCCCGATTGTTATAACATCATCTATAACAATCGTATGAGAAGGTATGGGCTGAAGCAATTCCGTGTGTAAAAATATAATACTGCGATCACCAACCGACCTGCCAAGCGTGTCACCACGCGCTGAGGCAGAACCCTGACGACGTGGCCCATGTTCAATAGACACAATATAGACTGATCATGATGAATAGCTCTATCACTAACCCGCCTGCCAAGAGGTGGATATAGCTAACTCCTTTTTAAGGCAGGCGCATGTTCAGCAGGGCCGGATTGCTTATGCGTACCCGACGGCGGATCGTAGGAGTGTCCAGGGGGTTTTAGTGGTGCAGGGTCCTCTCCTCGTGGTATGAGTTAGCATGCCACGCTATATAGAGGGGGAGTTCCACATACGCTGCAGCGGCGGTGGGAATGAGAAAATGCATATCCATTAAAAAAAAATGGCGCTGTTCAGCAGAGGATGCAATGCGGGCTGAAGATGAATTCAAAAATTACATATAAAAAGCTGTATTGCAATGATAATAAATTAGTATTAGGTTTAATTGAAAGCAACATTAATAAAAATCAAAACAAATACTGTTACCAATTTTAATGCCGCTCTTATACTAAAATATTTATCATTTAATTAAGGGGATTAACAAAATCAAACAACTAGATTTTACTAGTAAATTGTGTATTTCAGTTCCAACGTTCATTTAGCTTCAAACGCTGGACAATTTTATTTTAGTTTTAAATAAAGTTATTCGATTCAATTAAATAAATTCAATTAGTTGTGAACTGTTCTGTGTCTTTATAGATTTATGTAGTGGTCAATAGAGATTCACCTACGTAATGTTCATTTATTATTTAGCGTACCGTAAAGTTGTAAGTCACGCTTTGTGTCTCTGAGGTCGTGGGTTCGATCCCCACGCCTTACAGGAAATCTTTGCGTAAATTTTAAAATCCGTTCCGGGTCTGGTTGGTTGCGGGACTACCCTTCGTGCCTCGGAAGGCACGTTAAGACGTAAGCCCGATTGCTATAACATCATCTCTAACAAGCATATACCAGGGAACGGGTAGCAGCGTTTCTCTGTGTGTTACTACATTTAACTGCGGTCACCAAACCGCCTGCCAAGCGTGGCGACTATGGAAAAAACCCTCTCTCAGGAGGAGACCCATGTTCAGCAGTGGACGTTATAAGGGCTGATGATGGTGATGATTATTTATGTCAACCCCTTTTTACGTAATTTATTCTAATTTATTGGAATTGCTGTCAAGAATGGTTATGATAATCGGCAGACCGATTATTTTATTGGCCTTTGCAACGCAACAGCAGATATTTTTCCATAATGTCCATAATTAACACAAAACATTGACAGGTAATATATCGAAACCTTCCTCAACGATCAGTCTATATAGGAAGCCTACTGATGAAAGCCACTTGATAATCCGTGCAGTAGTTTTTGAGTTTATTGCAAACAGACGCAGACTTTGGTTTATAAAGAAATAAAATAAGCGAAAACTTTGGAAAATCTAGGGAAAACGTCAGTACAAATGACAAACAATAGTTTTCACGAATATTTCAATCAAGAGTTTGTTTACTACTTACTGTTACTGGTCTTACTGGTGAAAAAAATCTGTGTAAAAACCGTATATCGAAAAAGGCTGTAGGCTATATTTAATTATGAAGTTTCCAAGGGAACAGTAGCTCCATGGGTGAAACCGCGCGTAAGCTCGTTAGAATATAAATATTTGTTACTGTCGCATTTACATAATGTGCTTAGCCAGGAGACTTCTCTTTTTTACCGGGCCTAAAGGCGTGCAGAGTCCTAATCTCCTAATCCTAAATAAATGTTTTATAAACTACAAACTCAGCAACCGGCGCTAGAGGACGCCAACTATGGGACTTGGACCTCGGCTCGGGCGGTCGCGGGCGGGGAGAGGAATGATGACTTATATATACGTAAATAGCTACTCATAGCTATTACCTAAGTTTTGTAGCAACATTTGATATATCCGACTACAAAGAGGTTTACTTTGTAATATGTAAATAGGCTTAGTCAGTTAAAATCACAGTTCTATTCCTGTAGTCATTACAATAGACTTAATTAAACGTGGCTTATGTTGACGTTATTTCGTTACGCAGGTAACGATGTCGTATCTTCTTGTACCTTCAATTTGAAATAATTAGTCTTATTAGAGATATGAGCTCGTACATGTACCTACAATCAAATCCAAAAAAATAATATAATAATATATCTTGTTGTACGTGATTAATGATTTATAAAAAAGAATTACAACTTCTAATTTTGTTTTATTATGGTACTAGTTCCGCCCCGCGGTTTTACTTGCCTTACTCTAGGTAGTGATTCGGTGCGTGATGTTTTGTACATAAGCTCACGCCTGTTTCCCAGCGGGGTAGGCAGAGACAATGGACCTCCACTTGCTACGATCCCTACACATCTTTCGCTTCATTCACTCTCATAACATTCTTCATACAAGCACGTCGGTTTAGGGTGGATGTTATTTGACCTTTTGCGAGTATGTGTCCGATTTGATCAGAGAACTGATGTTTTGTAGCCTATATGTTATTTTAGCATATCATCTATCCCGCATCTATTCAGCATGAAAGAGTAACAAACATCCATCCATACTTACAAACTTTCGCGTTTATAATATTCGTAGGATAAAGATAAACTTATAATTTAAGTGTATTTTAATTTAAAAGTTTTTCCCATATTAAACGAGACCTATAATTAGTAGCAAATAATTCTAGATTTGGATACCCAAAATACCAATTTGATCTTTATTAGCATAATATAATGAACACAGCTTATATTTATTTATTTATTATATTTGGGAAAACAAACAGTAGTACATTAAGGGTAAACAGTGTTGTCTTAACATTAAACTTAGCAAATATACTACCCACAACATTTTCCACAAATTACTATTAGACATAATAAAAACAAACTGTTAGCAAACGTTAACTGTTACAGGGCTAAATTAAAAAGGTAATGTATAATATATATATATATATATATATATATATAAAAAGAGGTATTAACAATATTCTATCAAAGACGTAAGAAAAATTTACAAATACGAGTTGCATACTCGTAAGTCTAGAATATAAATTAAAAACAAAAATCAAGCAAAACCTATATATATATATAGAGCCTACTGCCGATCCATAAGAATTTTAATTAATTCATTTTTAAATTGACATCTGTTCACGAACAATATATCTATTACACTAAAGCGCGTATTGTAAGTGTCGACTAAGAATAACTAACTATATTACGTAAAACTATGACATATGTCCCTTATATAATGAGCATACCATATTCCTGGTGTGGATGCTATACATCATCGTCATCATAATCATCAGCCACTGCTGAACATGGGCCTTCTCCCGAGGGTGGGTTTTGCCAGGCAGGCGGGTTGTGACCGTGTGTGTTGTTACATGCAAGGAAACGCTGCCCGTTCCAGGGTATACGCTTGTTATAAGTGTCGTTACAACAATCGAGACCAAAAGTTTAAGGCTTAACGGGCTTTCAGAGGCACAGAGGGTAGTACATCAAATATCCAGACCCAGAAAAAAAATCTTACAATTTGCACATAGATATCTTGTCCAGCGTGTAGATCGAACTCACGACCTTCAGAATCTTAAAGCGGGACTTATACTGTGCTACGCCATAGAGGCTGTAGCTATGGTATTACGTAGAACTAAATCATGGGTCGTCTTATGGGAAAAACGCAGGTATTTACGGATGCTGTTTAAATGACCACACCCAATTTACTTTCAAACTGTCCCAGACCTCCATATATTTACATAGTTTGTTATTTTGCCCAACACAATCCGTAAGCTTAGCTTAGTATATGAAAATCCGTATTTGGGACGAGAATAATGTATAAGTGTTTTAGAGAAATGTGCGAAATTTATGGAGCGTATAGGCAGGGGAATTATTTAGAGCGTTTTACTATTTCTCGTTTGTGAATTGGGCGCTTTTGGGTTGGTTTAATGGAATCGAATTTTACTAAGATTAATGGTGCTGTCGGTTGCATGGTTTGTATATTCCGTAGTACAGTTTTACTGGAAAACTTCGTATAGTTAACAAAATATCACACTCATAGTCATACCAGGTTATGGCCAGCAGAGTACTTCTTGGGACATGGAGGAAAATCCCTCAACCCGAATGGTCTGGAGAGAAATTATTTAATGTATATGCTGGTATTTAACCTCCGTAGCGTAGCGGTATTCGGCTCGCTTTAAATCTCGGAGGTCGTTGGTTTAATCTGCATGCCGCGCCGGACAGGAAATCTTTGTGTAAATTCTTAGATTTCTTTCCGGGTCTGTTTGGTTGAGGGACTACCCTGCATGCTTCAGAAAGCACGTTAATCGTTGGTCCCGATTGTTATAACATCATCTATAATAATCGTATATAAAGGAACGGGCAGCAGCGTTTTGATGTGGTATAACATAATACTGCGGTCACCAACCCGCCTGCCAAGGGTGGTGACTATGGCAAATACCCTCCTTCAGGGACGTTTAACCATGTTTAGCAGTGGAAGTTCTCCGGGCTGATGATGATGAATTGTGATGTCAGTTGCATGGTTTATAGGTATATTCCGAAGAACAGTTTTAGTGGCAAAGAACACGTGTTGTTAATAAAACATCTTATTAACATGAGTTAATAAGATGTTTTATTAACATCATGTGTCATGGATGGAGTTTTAGTTAGACAGGACAGCGTCTGTCGGGTCAGTTGGAAATAAGGAAATTTCATTTTTCATAGGAAATTATAACTACGATGTTGGCGAAGATACATAAACTTTTTTTTGGATAATTCAAAAGTTTTTTCCCCAAAAGTATTTCTGGCTCTGGTTGATTGAGGAACTACCCTCTGTGTCTTGCAAAGAGTGTTAAACCGTTGGTTGCCATTGTTATGTCTTTCACTATAACAACCGTGTACCAGAGAACTGGTAGCGGCGTTTCTTTGTGTGTTCCAACACAATACTGCGGTCACCAACCCGCCTGCCAAGCGAGGTGCATAAGGAAAATTCCCTTACGCGGGAGGCGTAAGTTTAACTGTGGAAGTTGTGAAGTTTAAATGAATAACAAGTTTACAGACGACAATAATAAACGATAATAACTAAACATGTTATTTATTTATTACCTACATACAAACATACAAATATTTTCTCTTTATTAATATAACTAGCGACCCGCCCCGGCTTCGCACGGGTACAATACTGATACTTATACTACATAATGTCTTTAAACCTCTAACAAACGGGCGAAATTTGGTCAAAACAAACAGAAACAAATTAATATAGGTACCTACTAAAACTCAGTGAAATAAGTAGGTGGGTATACTTTTATCGTATGAAATACCTATACTCTTCAGGACTAACAATACAACAAACACCAAATAAATAGGTATTCAAGTATCTATCCATCATAGTTACAACGAACACAAAACAAAAAATTTGCCCTATAATTCTTAAGGATCGGGCGCGCATAATCGCATTCGGCCTACCTAAAACACGCGCTGTTATTTTGCGATAACTTCTAAGTTTTTAATTTAAAGTATATAGTGTAGGGGTAAAATAATCTGCATGAAATGCTTAAGAATATTAACTCATTTAAAATGATAAGGATAAATACTGAATCCGTCTGATTAGCTTTACAATTACCGCATTAGAAATTATCATTTTTCTAAGATATAATGGATATAGCAAGTTAACCTTGAAAGATAGACATATGCTATCGCAAAAAAATTTGTAGACCTAAAAGAGAAGAATATTTCCACCATACATTGTTTTGCTGTATCTCATAGGGTTTAGGCAGCGTTTTCGTTGAAAGCTCCCAAATGGCTTAATTTTTTCCGACACCTCTGACAAATATCAATATAATATATTAGTCAAATGTACACATAAACTAAACAAATCATATACGTAAACCTTCCGGAAGAATCGTTCTATCGATTGGTAACAACCGCATGAAAATCGATGTAGTAGTTTTTGAGTTTATCGCGAACAGACAGACAGACAGACGGACGCGGCCGGGGACTTTGTTTATAATATATAGTGATGTAGTGATAGCGGTCGCCCGTGGCTCCGTGCGGATGTCGGTTACCGCTGCAAAAAGCCTACCCAGGAAAGACACGGTCAGCGAAATGATTCCCAGGTCAATTCACTGACACCGACATAAACATCGACGACGCAGTCATTATCCGCAGGATGCACATATTGTCTTTCTGTAGATGTTAAAGTTGTTAATGATGAAAATATAATTAATGATGTAATTAATAGGCATTTTAGGGATAAGGCATTTTAGGCATTTTCAAATGTTCAAGAAAATATTAATAGCGTGTAATATTCTAGTTCTGAAAAGAACTGTTGTTTAGCTCTGAGAAGAACTGTTGATTAGCTCTGAGAAGAACTTTTGCGTAGGTGTAGTTTTAAGAACGAAATCTAAAAAAAATCGCACGAAAATTATTAGACTTTGAAACGGGCCCTGCAGCAGAAATCGTAATATTTTAATTTCGCCATAACTTCAAAACCAAACTTCCAATTTTAATCATTCAAAGACCAAATATTATCTACATAAACTGCACTTAGTGATGAAATAATTTATTTTGATAAGAATTAATAGCATGAGTATAATAAACGCGTTTAAATGTAGTCCAAAAAAAATCAAGATTTCTAAATAAAAAAATGGTCATTGTGCCTCACTCGACATAGATAGGTATAGTGTGTCGCGGACTTTTTTGTAGATATTTATAATGTCCACAATTAATAAGAACATTGTATGATTCTATCTTTTATAGTTTAGGCAGCGTACGCAAAATAAGTAACTTTTCTGGTTGATTTTTTACACCTTGTGTCAGAAAAACCCAAATATCTTACGGAACCCTGTTTTTTTCCAAAATAAAATTTAGCCTATGTTACTCGTGGATAATGTAGCTTTCGAATGGTGAAAGAATTTTTGAAATCGGTCCAGTACTTTTTGAGCCTATTCAATACAACCAAACAAACAAACAAAGTTTTCCTCTTTATAATATTAATATAGATATATATAGAAAAAGAAAAGTAGTACGTCTATGGGGTGATGTGTGTAACAATGAGAGAAAATAAAATAGATAAAATGCCAAAGTTTACACGGAATCAAACATTGTACGACTTTTTGTGGACGTTCATTGGTTTATTGTTTGCCACGAGGCTTTGTTGAATGGTTAAAATACTGAGGAACCTGCGTAAAAGTGGGGTCTTGTGCAACACAGTCGCTCTACTTTACAGTTAGTAGGCGTCACGAACATCATGTCTGCAAGGGATGGGGCCGCGATGCCCGGCGCGCTTTTCAGACTGCATCGCAAACAACGGCCACGGCGCTATGGCGGTTTTGTTTACTGTTTGAATTTTTTAATTCGTAATATCTTTTGAATGGAAAGTCCAATTTAAATAATTTAAAAACTATTTTATAGGTAGTTAAATGGTCTTGACCATAAAATAATTAATTTGGATAAGGATTAATATAAACACATAAATAGCATGGTTTGAATTTGGTTAGCATTTTCATTAATGTTTAAAATGAAAAAAGTTGTTGTAGTGACATAACTACAATAGTTGGACATATGCTACCGCGGAGTTTTTTGTAGACATTATGATGTTCTTCAATATTGTTGTACATTATTTTGTTCTATCGCTAATAGTTTCGGCAGCGCATTCGACGAAAGACATTTTAAGACTCATTTTTCTACACCTTCGGTTACATTGTTCAAATTTTACCAAGATCCCTAATTTTTTTCAAAATGAAATGTAGCCTATGTCAAATTGGAAAAATGTAGCATTCTATTGGTGAAAGAATTTTTTAAATCGGCCCAGTACTTTTTGAGCCTATTCATTACAAACATACAAACATACAAAAATAGGTACAAATCTTTCCTCTTTATAATATTAGTATAGATTACACAAGTACAAAAAGCTCAAAATATTTTCATTCAATTCTAGCAAAATTCGAAGTTCTTACCCTAATACGAAATACACTTAACATACTTTATTACGAATTTCACCATTTGTCAATACTATACAAAGTGCCTAGAAGATGTGCGTAAGATTAATCGAGCGTGCGAAAAATGAAAGAGCAACGCTACCTTAGCAATGTGTAGGCATTTGTTATTCCGGCCTTAATGTACATTTTGTACCGACTTACGAAGTGTAAGGATAGCCAACAGTACAAGTTTTCCTTCCTTTTTAGTGATATAAAAAGTAGATTGACATCTCATCATCAAATATATCCCATTTTGGTATTTCATTTATTTTAAGTCAAACAAATTATTTAAAGCAAAAATTTACACTTGTTATAAGCGTACTCGTTAATTTATATTGTGGTATCCATCATTTGATATTTAAAATATCTTCTTTTATGAATATAAAGATCAATAATGGAATTTGGCTTTCTCATAATAAAAGGCTAGGTACTTCAACTCAAGCTTAACAAAGATGCTTTAATTTACTTTTTTTGTGAAATAACAGCGTTTGTAAATTGAAAATTGGTCGAGACTTGTTAAAGTTTATTGAATCGGATAAAATATATGAGGTTTCTTCGAATTGTTGTAGTGAGAATACGTGCATAATATATTTGCTTCGCATAATGAAACTGCAGCCTGAAAATTCGTTCAATTTAGTTCAAAAGATTAACTTCGTAAGTTCACGAGCTTAGCTTAGTCTTAGTAATAATATCGACTAAAAAGTATATTATAACTAGGTTAATAATGTACACTGTGTTTTAATAAAGCCGATAAAAGCTTCAACTTTAATATTAGTTTGCACTTATTCTATATAGCTTCTTATAAACGGGGACAGATATTAGTTATCGCAAATACTAACGGTGCCGAGTTGATCGCTCAACTAGTTCTGATTTTCAAATTTATTTGCGCCGTTATAGAAGTTGGTGGCAGAAATTGGTAGATATACCACGGTGTTTTCAAACTTTTGTTGAAACTGACCTGGATTCATAATATTTCGTACGTTCATTTTCCAAACGTTGTGTACTACGATAAGGAAGTTACCTTATACCTGTCTCGCATGTTTCTTAAAGTTCATATCCGTTATTAGATGGAATTCATTTTTTGAAGTGAATTTATTATAACTAGTTTAGGTTCATATTATTTTATACCAGGATGTTTGCACTAAACTGTATTACATTTAAAGATTGGAATATTTTCTTTTCATAAATATTGATTCTGTTATTTATTCATGGAGTTCTACTTTTTCATATATTGATGAATTCATAGCTTTGGTTTCACCTACTCATTTTTCCCGGCTTACTACTCAAACTTATAATCTCAGAGACATGAGGACAGCCTATTTCTCTTCTTGTTAGGATTAAAAATATTTCAGTGGGGAGATAAGCATACCATCGCCATGCAGACATGCAGATGTGAGAGAAATGCCTTGCGAATTTTCCCCCAAGCACAAAATGCCACTGGAAAGTAGAATACCCAGACCGATCGATAGTGGTGGATAGTGGGTAGGGCGAATTACATTTTTTAAATTGATAGCGGTAAACTCACTGCGTTAGAAGAGTTTCAACTATTTAAAATTAAAATTAGTATTGGTAAATTTTGGAAATGAATTCGGCGAGTTTTCACCTTTTAAAATTGATAGTGGTAAACTCACGCACTGTGTGGGGTAAATTTCTACCTTTAAATTTGAAAGTGGTAAACTCACGAACTGGGTTGGGCAAATTTCCATCTTTTAATATTTTTAGTGGTAAACTCGAAAAGGTACATAGGATCATCGTTCAAAATTCAGAAGCTAGTACGATATTTTCATAACCCGTGTGTCTCACAAAATGCGTACTTTTCCCACAGAGACAGCAAATGTCGATACAAGATGGTACTTATATTCTTCTGGCCCTTTATTGTTTTGTTTCTTATTATTTTAACGGATATCGCTTGTTCAGTTTTTATTAAAGCCATCGGTTTTGCTTGTTCGTGACTGATTATCATGAGTTATTTATAAAATATGTTAGTTTACATACATACATACATAAGCTCACGCCTGTTACCAGCGGGGTGGGCAGAGACAATGGACCTCCACTTGTTACGATCCCTACACACATCTTTCGCTTCATTTACTCTCATAACATTCTTCATGCAAGCACGTCGGTTTAGGGTGGATCTTATTTGACCTTTTGCGAGGATGTCTCCGATTTGGTCAGAGAACGTTCGTCGAGGTCTTCCCCTTCCGACTGTGCCACTCACACTTGCCATGTATACCTGTTTTGTCAATCTTTCTTCATCCATTCTTTCCACGTGACCAAACCATCTCAACATTCTCTTCTCTATCTTCGTAATCACGTCCTCTTTCACTCCACACGGTTCTCTTATCACGCTATTCCTTATTCTGTCATTCAATGTTAACCCGTTATGTTAGTTTATGATTTTATTTTGATTGAAAATAAGTTGGTATCGTAGTAATAAATACATTTTTACTGACAGGTTATATACTATACTTATTATTGCTAGAAATATTTAAATTACAATATTCTTCAATCGTAGTTGTATTGAAGAATATTTTTATGAAAATTGCATAAAAATATTAGTACTTATTTGATGACACATACTTCATAACCATATTACTCAAATAATTATAATGTTTGTAATGGTTCACCACAAAAATGTATTCATGAAAATAATGTTTTACGGTTGTAGCACCACCACAAACCACATTTTTCAATTGATTTCATGGGCTATATAAATTTTCTATATATTTGTTATACTTTGGTTATTAATGATGGATGGTAACTAGGTAGGTACCGGTGATTCATCATTGTTGATATGTATTGATTAACGACTATGAAACTAAATCTTTAATAAGACCTGCTCGTATCTGCATGATAACATCTGTTGCAAAAAAGTGATGTAAGCACCAACCCACCATCAAAGCGTGGTGACTATAGCAACACCATCATTTTCAGTAGACAATGAAAAATGCAACGTTCAGTATTTTGACGTTGGTGCAATCCTCCGAACATACCTAAAGAATATATGGATGATGGAGATTTTTGGCGGATGAATCCATTGGTCTCATTGCGGCAGACTGGCATCCTTTAGCTATCACACCGAATTGGCAATTTAATTGAGTCAATGCTATGTACTTTATAAATTTCGAACTCTTAAAATATACGCAAGACAACTGATCAGATTGTAGGCATGTTTCTATATATGTACATCTGGGGGAGCGCTCCCTGTACTCGATACCTACTTGAAATTATCATTGTTGTCTTCACATTTTCCTGGTATGAGTGCCTACATATCGATGTATGGGGATCACTAACCTAGATACTAAAATGTTTAAAAAATGTATAAAATTATTAATCAAAGACTTTAAAAGATGACAAAAAGAATGATCTCGAAATTTCTTATAGTCTTTCTTCTCCGAGTGTCACACCGTAGGTCGTTAGAGAAAGACTTGTAGGAAGCTAGGATAGGGTCCGGTCGTCCTCGCAAGGCGAGGCTCGCGACGCGTTCTATGCTTCGGATCCGATCCCAGCCCGCGCTGGTTGATCTTAATTATATTTTATAATAAGCGATTAATTACGAACATGCCATAACAATATTAATAAATTTTATTTAATAACATTATTGTTGAAATGTAAACTAATTTATTAGTTGAGATTATCATTGTATTTGACTTATTATAAGTACGATCGATTCGTCTACATTATCAATAAACGTTTTAATTTTAGTTTTCAAAGTACGTGGTACTGAACTGGTAGTGGTACCAGGATAAAATAAATTGTCGAAAACCGCGACTTCAGATCGGAAAATTTTAGATTCATTTAAGGTTGGTCGAGGGTCTGGTACCGATAGTTGTAAGACTACCTATGACAAATGTTTTTACCTGAATATGAGAATTTAATGTGGCAATCACCCAACCCGATGATATTGTAGATTCTTAAGTCACACATTCCACCCTTCAAGTGTAGTGACTACGGCTACATTCTTGGGATACGATAAGGACTAGTAGGTGGCCTTAAATAAATAATGAATTTATTCATCACGTCTGAGGTATTTACATACACTTGTATTTGTCAAAATCGCAATGTAAAATAACTATAATAAATAGGTTATTATTCTTATACTATGAATTAAACTAGGTAACTAACGGGTGCTACCTGTGAGTGCTGCTAATTGTAGGATATTACAGACAATGTATTCCATCCGTCCGTTTGTCATTAATTCCTCTACTCATATTAAGTTTATATTTACATTAATTAGTATAGGCATATATTGAAAATTTTGTAAAAGCTAAGAATGAAGTAACAGATACCTTACGGGGTTAGGAAAACAACCCAGAGGTGCCACTGATATCAAAGTCAGCTTGATATCAGTGGCACCTCTATAAGAGGAAGTGATCGCTGGCACGGCCTACTGGCGCTGGATCACACAGGGCAGGGGTACAAAATACATAATAATATTATTATGAAGAATATGATACGTACGAATAATATTTGTTCTATATATTTATTTTGCATTGCAAATTAACGATATGCTAACATTATGTGGAATATTTTTGAACTCATGTTTAATCATATTTTTGGTAATTTTCCTCAATTACCATCAATATAATCAGTGCGAATGATCTGCTTATTTATGATGTTAATATTGTGATGATGTTATTGAATTTTAATAACGTATGACTAACGGTTATCCGGTTTGCTTAACACAATAAATATTTATTAGTATAAGTTTTTCATATACTTATTCTTAATTATTTGATTGTTTGTTTGCAATGACCACAATGTGTAGAGGTGGGCTAGCACAAATGGGACGTCTAAGTAAATTTAATATGCGCCAACTTCTACATTTTATAGAATCATACCTTTTACTCGTACTACCTTAAATCGTATTAGTAACCTACCGTGTGGTTTCCAGCTCAGAACAGACCACCGCATGTCTTACCATGGGTGTTGTAATAGGCAGCTAAAGGTACACCTGATGGATGGGCACCAGCATCTCTGATAGATTCTGCTGATCAAGGTTTCTTACTATATTAGTACGATATATCAATCCGCATGCAAAGCGTAGTGCAATGAAATAAAAAAGTTTATTACTAACGTAGACGAATACTCGCTTGTTATACGTCCTTTACAATACATTAAGAACATCATTTTTATTTATTTAAATTAAGAACAACAATATTTCATATTTTATTAAAATTATTAAACTATTGAAGACTTTCTGTAAAGTATTCAATATAAGGTATGAGTTAACTGTATGTATATAATTTCGAATAAACAATTTGTTATTGTTGTGAATATTGTAATACCCCTCATCGAAGCTGGCTTGCCAAAGTCTGTTAAGAGCACTTCTACCCCACCAACCAACTAGCATGCACAACTAGTTGTGCGGTCGAGAATGCTAATCTGACATCCTTCCCTACGGCATAACCAGTTGTGCAGTTTAAAAAAAATGTTTAACTTAGTACTCCTTCGACCAACTACTCAATCAAATGTACCACGTATACATTTTTATTTAATTATTTTTTTATCAATATTTATAAATTATTTTTTTTATGAATGATGAACGTGAAGAAGCTAACCTGGAAATGCCGAAATTTACGAATTATATAAATTCATTGCTCAAGAAAAAACATTACATCAACAGAGCGTGTTCGGTCAACGTCACCGCACCAATAACGTAGTAAGTAGAACCATGGCACTTGAGCCTGAACCGACGTTTGAATAAAAACACGGTGACTGTACTTCGTTAATATTAAATGTCCTTTTGATCGTTGACAAATAGGTACCGTGACATTGTATTGATGAAGGATGAAAAACAAAAACGTAAGAAAAGCTACATAATAAAAGATGACTTGATAAGGCGTGTTCAAATGCAATATTTACATAATGAGATTACCCTAGGCCACGCAAATGAAAAGTTAAGATAAAATAAGGTACCTAAGTGTTACAAAATTAGAGAATAAAAATGTCCCTTCATTCACATTCATAACCATATGAAAACTTAGTTATGACTGTGGACGAAGGGGAAAATGTTACAGCCGAAAATTAAAGAAAAATGTATACGTGGTACATTTGATTGAGTAGTTGGTCGAAGGAGTACTAAGTTAAACATTTTTTTTAAACTGCACAACTGGTTATGCCGTGGGGAAGGATGTCAGATTAGCATTCTCGACCGCACAACTAGTTGTGCATGCTAGTTGGTCGGTGGGGTAGACTGGTTAAGAGGAGACTAATGTTCAGCAGTAGACGTAAACAGGCTATTGAAGTATATCTCTAAGTATTTTTTATTGTATTCACGTCTATTGGAAATCAGAAAGGTTGGCTTTCTATTATAAACGAAATGCTACCAATTTCCATATATGAAGCCTTAGAAAAGTACCGACTGAATTATATAGCTTACTGTATTCGCCTTAGTATTCTACAAAGACCAAAATATAGCAGCAGCAAAACAGCAGGTATACTTTCAAAAGAAAAGTACGTGAGTATGTATACGAATTCACAAGGGCAGGTATTTTTTTTTTTTTTTTTTAGAATTGGCATTGACAATATGTTTTTGTATTTATAATAGTATATATTATTATATAAGTATATATGGTTATAATTTATTATATTTATTGATATACTTTACTTTTTCTATGTATAAGTTATAATATTCATCTTTACATTTATTATAGAGTAAGATTCTCATTTACACGTTTTGCTTTTACATTGCACCTACCAAAATATATCTGCATCACCCAAATATAGACTGGTAGATAACGCCTCTGGCATTAAGTCCGCCAATGTAAATGTACTGTACATGAAGTTAAATTAAAAAAAATATATAGTATTCAGCGAAATTAAAATGTATGTACGCGTACACCTACAATAAACTTTGGAAATTATTCCCAACACAATATAAACAAAGGTTCTACTAATTTGTACAAACAAAGTTAGCGCACAGAATTAATTTCTTCTTGTTTTTATTGTGCGTTCGCTCTGGTAATTTAGAACTTAATAATGTAACTGTTTGTATTTGTTATGTTCTAGGCCTGTTTATTTTAGTTAAGGGATGTACGTACTCTTATTGTGAAACTAGCACTTTTTCGGTACTCTATACTAGATTTCTTTAGTGGTTCACCCGCAACTGAGTAACGTAAAGGAAACGGGATAACAATACCGGAATCTTACTTTATATTATATTAACTTTACTTAATAACGTAATTGTGACTGAGTTGTTATAGATGTTGCTTCTGTGGCTTGGTGTTCTAGGTTTGGTTTTCATGTGGGACGACTTTTTGTGCAAAATAATGTTTTTTTAGTGAACTGTGCTTTGTGTGCCCCTGCGCACAGGGATTTTTTACACTTTATGATATTTAGGTTTAAAAAGTTTTTCTTTGTGAAAATGATACTGCTGAATATATCATAAATTACGTTTTTATACAAAATAAAACTAGCAGTAGGTATGCAATAAATGTTATGCCTGATACAATTTATTAAAGTAATACCAGATTTTACACTTCAAAAATTTTGTTCAATGAATAAGGACATAATTTTGTTGGCAACTTGGTCTTGTATGCACATGATAGTAATTTAAAAAACAAACTCACACCAAAAAAAAAAGTTTGATTCACTTAAACATTAAACCTAATAAATTATATAATAAACCTTACTCGTATAATAGAACAACAATTTACATTCATGACTAGCGCTAGACTAGTCCCAGTGCTTATAAGTTAGTATTCAAAAATATTATACATTCGGCAAGGTCGGGTGAGTTCATCGTTGATATATTGCGCTCAATATTATGTACGACTAGGATATATTACGTTACGCGTGAACGGAGAGTATAAAAGGGTGAGGTGTAAGCTTTGAGCGAAAGCTCTGTTTGATACTTGACTGTTCCATAAGCTTAATGCTTTGCTTAGAGTATTTTCCTAGAATATACCATAGGAGATGCAAGCGGTGACTAAGGGACATACAGCTGATGAATGGGCAGCGTCTACCAGCTCAAGGATACCCATCATCTTACTGCATCACCAATCCGCCTGCCAAAATGATGGTGGTGGATAGTGATCATGGCAATATCCCTCAACGGAAGGAGTGAAGGAGCCTTTTGCCATAGTCAAAACGCATGACAGGAGAATAACTAATAACACGCAAGTAAGCACTGATTCCCGTTCCCTGATAAACTATTGTCCTTAATTATGTTATAAGTATCGGGATCTGCAACCAGTGAGACCCGGAAAGACATCTAATATTTAACACAAAGATTTCTTGTCCGGCGTGGGGATCGAATCTTCGACCTCTGAGACTGAAAATTTCCGCGAAGGTTTTACCGACATTTAATAATCATATGTTTTAACGGCCGTAGGTAGGTAGCTACCTACCGCTTATTGGTCGACTTGGCAGCTGAGCCGTCATATAAAATATTCTCTTTTTTTGTTTTATTTGCTATCTCCTATAACTTAAATAACATTGATATCGTACAAATGAAACGCAATACTTCACATTGGAGATAAATGGAGATATGTTGCGATGATATGTTTTACGTTATTCTTCACATTTTACCTGTCACCGATTTTACACCCATTCATTCGAGGATCCGCTTAATTGCTGTTGTATGGGATTGTCGTCCAACCAATATTGGATATATCAGTTATACACTATCTTTTTGTGTTACAGCTCTTTTTAACGTGAGATACTTGACTAAGTTTGACGAACTCATAAAAATGGGATATTAAGATTGGTAATGCTTGAAAGTTGTGTTTTTTTTTTTAAGATTACTAGCAGAGTTTGCAGTCTACTATTATTCTTGTTAACGCCTCGTGCTAAGCTAAAATGCATGTGTTACGAGTGCGTTCACGTCGGTAGTGCAATGGGTGGGGTTCTAACCGGCGACCTCAAGATCACAAGTCCGACGCCCTAACCATTGGGCTACGGCCACTTCTCTTTATGATCTTCTTCTGTTTTATGATCAGTCTCCAAGATAGTCAGTCATGCTATTTTTTTTTTTTTGTAGATTATAAAACTTTACCTTATTATGCGGTTGAATCTAAAAATCAATGGTTCTGTTTAGGTAAGAAAGCAAATTTTTCATACGAACCCTAAGGGTGTAGTGCTCGTTAAGATCGTGGGCAATAAGCGACAACAAAACGTTCCACTGGTTCTTAAGAAAAGAATGCTGATTAATTGAACAAGGCCATTCCCATACCTTGAATATTTTAAATTTAGACTCTATTTACGTTAAAATAGACTTTAATATTCGTCGTCATGGTTCATAAAACCACTTTTTGTATGCATAATGTACATATTAGATAATTAAAAATAACCAAATAATTATAATTCTACAATAAATAAATGAAAAACATTCACTATCAATAATTACAACAAAGAATCAGCCTCGTGACTTCATATCCATCCAAAAACAAATGATTAAGTTAACGCCTTATAATCAGCTTCCTATAGACATACTAATTAAGCCTACATTTTAAACCGCTGGTCCCACCGAGCACTTTATTATCTCTATTGTCCACAGATTTCATTCATTTCATTTCATTTTTTAGTAGTTTCATAATGAAAAAAATTTCGTTGATATTACAGGCATTTTATATTATGCACATGCTGTTTCAAGGGAAAAACTCGTTTTTTTTTGTATTTGAATTAAAGCTTTGAATTTATGCATGCGTTTTAAAGATAACACTTTATCTGGATAAAATCATTGCACGAATTTTCATTGTTTACGTTATACATTCAATCACAGAATAACTTTCAAATCGTCCATTCAAAATAGGATTTTGAAATAAAGATTGGTCAAAGTGAATTTGTGGTTAGTCAATGTTAGTACCTGATAATTAGATCAATAACAGGACCATTTTTTTAGTTCAATGATCCGTCATAACATTTTACAGCCTTGTACCGATAATAACTGTTATCTAAATATTAAAAAAACACAAAACATTATCTACTAATATTAACAACATATTCTTATATAAACGGTTCAACGCAACACATTTATGATTTCAGAAAGTTTTTAATTTACCTTGGCTGCAAACTTCTAGCTTCATATATTTGAACTCGTCTTTAGATATTAAGTTTATTTGGTAGCACCACGATATGGAGTTAACTAAGATTAAAACTTTTGTTATTGTTTCTGTATGATGAAAATACGCTGATATTAAACCGAACAATTATATTTGGTTTTAAACGATAACTATCTTAATATCTTTCTATGTTTAATATAACAATTATTATTTAGAGCTATTGTTATGTTATGCAGTTTCGCCCGGATAGGTTGAAATTATATTTTGCTTTTCATAAACTGTAGCCCATATTTTATTCTGTGTTTATTATTTTTTTACTTATGAAAACTTACAGTATAAGTTATAGACTAAATAAAAAAATATTTAACTATGGCTAGTTAAAAGTTTCGACAGACAATACTAATAGAGAAATAAGAAAGAAAGTGGTAGACAAGAAAGTATTTAAATTAACAAAAAGATAATTAAAAATATAATAATACCAACAGATATGATATTCCAGCAAAGTTAGATATCGGATATCGAACTTAAAAGATAATTTAGAGAGTTAATCTTCTAAGCTGACAAAACTTCGTTTTATAATTTTTTTTATCTTCAAAATAAATATATATATATATATATATATAAACATGCAAAGGAAGAAAGTAATTCGTGTGAAAGGGGAGTAAGATAATTTACGTTTAAATTTCATGACGATCGTTGCGAATAGGTCAATACCAACCTCCTGACAAGTTACATTACGGATCTGACTAATTAAATGTTAAAGAATTCCGTATAAATTAAATGTGTCTATGGAATGCTGAACAAACATAGTATCTAAAAAAATTAAAAATAACATACAATTGCCCTTTTTTGTATTTTATCTTATATTATACGTTTTTGGTGAGTATTATATGTGTTAGTATTCGTAAAACACATTCGTACCGATTCACAAAATCCTTTAACTATTTTAAACGTTTACGTAAATATATCCTGAATTTTACCAACGAAATGGCTACCAGCATTATTCCACATGACTCACAACCATGTAGAAAACAAGAGATGCTTTGATGTAACTTTGTCTTTCACCGCGTTCCCTTCCCTTTTGACATTTCTTAACTTTGTTGCCTCTTTAATTTCCGCTTTATCTATCCAATAATGAATCCTGTGGCTTAACACATAAGATCGACAATGTCTTATCTTTATTTTGTTAACGAATGTCTGTCGTTAGTATGTCAGAAAACGAAAGGTTTAATGCAAAACGGATTTAATGAGGATGGATGGAAGGTATTAGTTTAGTTTCCATTAAAAGCTCTTTGACTTTTGCTGGTGACAGATACCAAACACAACAAAAAATTGTTCTTTGAAGATTTAAGCTTGTTATAACATAATTTATTATTATTAAATGTAACCTTTTATTTAAAGTTTTAATTACTTAACTTGTGTTTTCCAAAAGATTAGAGTTGGTTAATCTTCAATCGTTTGACGAAGAAATTTTATAATTTTATGGCCAAGTGTTATTTCACTTGTTTTGTCAAATAGTACGTGGATTACGTTTTCACACAAATCTACAGCTTACGATTTCTGTTTTTAAGTTATAAGTTTACTAGTCCCTTCGGATATGGAATTAACCTAATAAAGCAAGAAAAGCAATAAATGACAAACACCAATTTTTGCCAGCTATGCGGTATCCCAATGTAATAAAGTATCAGAGTGCAAACATATGACCCTTTCGATGCCCTCGTAGAAACAAAGTCCGAGAGGCCCGCGAACTGTAAAGAAGAGCGACAAAACTGCTCAAAACTCCCCTAAAACATTAAAAGACATTATGCCTTAATATCCCCGCCAGCTACCGTCATGAGCCGAGGTCCAAGTCTCACAAGGGACTGCCCTCTTGCGCAGGTTGTCTAGTTTGTAGTTTTAAACCATTTATCTAGGCTGGAGCTCTGCTCACCTTTATGCCCGGTGAAGTAGCAAAAGTCTCGTGGCTAATAACATATGTCCGTCGGAAAAAACAAAGAAAAATGTGCAAACATTAAACTGAGCATGAAACAGGCTTTAATTTATTTACTAGGTTTCTATTTTTAATTATAAAAATTTAGACAATGGTGAAAGAGTCGTCTTATAAATATGACTGAAAACAGTTAACGTTGCCTCCATATCACACTGTTCGAAGTTTGTACATTTAACTATCATAAACATTTAAAAATAAAATCTAAGAAACCATATTAACGGACCATCTTCATCATCATCAGCCCATATAACGTGAAGTTATATGGGCTGATGTCCACAAATTTTTCCAAGGACCGGTTTTGCCACAACGCTTGGCAGGCGGACCATAGTAAATAACAAATACGCGCACTGCGTATTTGTTGAAACTGACAGTTTTAAAAAAGAAATTATAAGAACATGCCTAACACAACCCGGACAGTAATAAGATGTAAATAAAATCTTACCTAAAAGTAATGAATATACCAATTCAATAGCTTTCGATGTGGCAGTTAGTAAAAAAGACACAACAGAGGACAATAAAAACAATATTAAAATTAAATTATAATTTGAATTTCACAAACAACAAATTGCAAAATAAGACAGACATCATGTTTTATCCAATTTCAATTTCGAACAGTTCAAGATAAACAACTGTAATTTCCGTTGGATATTAACCTTCATTATTCATTTTTCTTATAAGTAAATTTTAATTAAACATCGAAAGAAACTTTGCGGCACGAAATTTGTTTCTAAAATGACATCTCAACCACAATAGCAAAGCAACAAATATAGCTGAGTAATCAAACAAAACAAATTACTGCGGCCTCCAAATTTCCAATTCAAATCTTATGGAACAACATTACTGGAACAAAGAAACTTTTCACTTAGCAATCGTAATGAAAGTTGAAAATTAAACTTGGATGCACGAATATTTCCATCAATTAATTTATTTCGCATGATTACGCAATATTCTGATAATATTTTGACGGTTTCGTGGAAATGGGATTGATTGTTTCTTTTTAATCAGTAAGTAATTATTACAAACAGGTTTCGGAAATAATGAAGTTACGCCAATTAATCTGTATGACACACGAATAAATTTTAATTTTGACATATTTTGTGATGGAAATTCTCAGTCTACAATTTCATAATACAATTTAGCATGTACGTAGTCTATAACTTTTCTAAGAATATAACATTAATTTACTACAAGACGTGGGAAATAAATAAATATTGAATCGATCTATACTTATTTATAGCTCACGTCTTGTAGTAAAAATATTGTTATTGGATTAGTCACACATTAATGATTGAAGTTCATATTAGATTTATTCATCCAATAGTCCATTTTAACATCTGACACTCCTTGAATAGTTCACGAAGTTAGTGATAAGCTATTCAACATATTATAGCCGAAGCAGACCCGAGCTTCAGGCGAATCGTCAGATCGTAAATGAACACCGTTAGCTCTAACCTGCTAGTTCACTTAAGCCATCAAGGTTATTGTATTTTTATAGTCTTAGGTGTTAGTAGCACCTTTTAGATTACCGAAGTTGGGTTATGATGTTTGGAGTTTATAATTACTATTATGCGAAGTCCAAGATATAACCAATTAGGGCACCTAATTAATTTTGATATAATTTTTGTGATATTAACGAAGTTTTGTAATTATTGTATTGCTTTTATTATTATTCATCATCAGCCTGTATGACGACCTCTGCTGAAAATGGGCTTCCTCCGAGGGAGGTTTTTTGCTATAATGACCACGCCTGGCAGGCGGGTTGGTGATCGCAGGATTACATATACCTAGTACACGATTGTCAAAGATGATGGTACTACAGTCAGTAGGGAGTAACGGCTTGACGTGCTTTCTGAGGTACGGAGGGAAGTTCCTGAACCAGAATATATATTTTCTAAATTTCAGCAATATAGATCTGGATAAAAATATGTATCTTCCAAACGCTAGGCTTTTCAGGCTTAGGTACTAGTAACTGATGACAATGTACGAAAAATAAATTATAAAGTGAGTATCTGTCACAGTCGCATAAATTTAGTCGATACCAAGCCCGTATCTAGAAAATTTATAGCGAGTGTGGGAAGGTATAAAGAATGTAGGTTTGCACCTTATTATCTCACGAGCCTTTTAAAAGCTTCTGAATGTTGTTACGTAGGTAAATATATTGCAAGGTAGTTTTCACGCCTTTGAAAATACTTTAGGTATCTACTCTACTAATATATAAAGCTAAAGAGTTGTGTGTTTGCTTGATTGTGATTAGGAACTTACTGGTTGGATTTGAGAAAATATTTAAGCGAGAGCAAATTTATCGTGAAATACTATATGCTATATTTAATTATGAAGTTTCTGTGACGGTAGTTACGTGGGTGCAATCGCGCACGGTTAGCTCAAGTATTACAGATTATGATATTGCCTTGTATATTACAAGGCTTCATTGTGAAACAAACGTATGTAAATTTATAATTATTTTCATCGAACTCCAATCAATTCCGAAGACCATCATCTGTTTTTAAGTAGCCCTTTCAGTTCCTTCATTTTACTACTGCTTTGATCAATAACCTCTTCTTTGAAATGAGTGGTTGTATCAAAAACTGACGAGACACGTTCTTTCTCAAGCTTAAGGGCACTTGCCCACTGACGTCAGACTTGCCGATCTTTAAGAGGCAACTCGTTTGGCATCTAAGTAGATGCGTCAGCATTTGCGGTCCAATGCTTGAGGCCCCTCGATTCGCGTCATCCAAGTCAAAACGCGCTCTTGTCACGTTGCTGGCGTGAGTGGCTTTCATGTTCCGATTTTTGTCACGAAATTCCTGCACAAGGACTTTCGGTTTGACGTGTTTGTTATAAATCTGTAGAGTGATAAAATTGGCGCTGTTTCGCGTTTATTTTCGTCTGTCACTCGAAATACTATTCAGTCAACGACGGAGTCTCATCTGGTTTTACTGAATAAGAGCTATGTTGATGAAAGGACTTGAAAGTACTTACGAAATATTGTGTTTGCTATGTAACAATTTTAGCTTTATATTAACTTTGGGTTACTGCTCCGTTTTAATAGTACCGTGCATTTAGTAAATTAGATGTAGAAGACATTTACATATTTACTTTTCCTTATAGTAAATTGTTGCCGGAGACGGAAAATATTTATAGATATAAGTTAAATAATATGTTACATACAATGACATTGTATAATGACAAATTTAAATTAATTGACATAAACGTTTTCAATGATAATCATTATTATGAGTTGACAGACAATAACTATTGTCTTAGTAATTTTTATAAGAGACAGATAGCAAATTTGCTATCATATTGTTTTTATAAATCAGCCAAAATATTGGCTAACGGCACTGCTTCTATTGAGCAGTTAAATAATAATTTGACATAATGTAATGACACCTTGGAAGTTATTCCAAATTCTTTAAATTAGATTCTAAGACAAAAGAGTATATCTCTGGCAATGTAAATAGTAACATATTGTATTCTAATGGTAATGTAATATCCCCATCAATTGTAACTTCTTTTAATTGTAAAAATAATAATTGTATCAACCTGGTGCATCAAAACATACAGGGGATGTTATCTAAAGAGTTAGAATTGGAACTGTTTTTGAACTGTCACAATATGGATATTTTATGTATTACTGAGCTCAAAAGCCATCAGGTCATTTTCAGTTCCAATAATCACCAGGTTGCTAGCTCATTCAGCAGAGTTCGTATGATACGAGGTGGCTCCTTAATCATTGTAAAGAAATGTTTAAAATTTATAGAAAGAACCGACATTGTGAGCCTCTCTGTTCAAAAGGGTTTTAGAGATAGCATGTATTGAATTGGAGCAACTGTATGTTTTGAGTGTGTACAGACCTCCATCTGCCCTTTATGAAACTTCTATTAAAATAATGGAGGATGCCCTGTTCAAATTAGCGAATAGTCATAAAACAATTGTTGTTTGTGGAGACTTTAATATAAATATTTTGGAAAAGAATACATTAACCTGTAACTTTTTGAATTTTTTTAAATCTTTCAATTTGTATAATTTATTTATTGAGCCTACGAGGATTACTGCCTCTAGTGCTACTTGTATAGATAATATATTTTCCAACTTAAAACCTATTCATAAATTTGTAATTAATATGTTACAGTCGGACCATTGTGGACAGTTATCTTTTCCCAAGAAAATCAATAAAATCCGAAGTAAAAAAATTAGTTTTGTACCCATTAGTGAAAGTCGTAAAGAGGCATTTCAATTTAACTTGTCATACAAATTATCAGGTTTGCCAATTCACAATAACACAAATCAGCAGTATAATTTATTTTTTAATATGGTTATTGCTGAATATAATACAATATTTACATCTAAAACAAAGTTGATCAGTAACGGTAAGTTAAGTTTCAGTGAATGGGCAACTCCTGGTATTTACAAAAGTCGTAATAAATTGTATGAATTGTATTATGAGAAGACTTTTGATAAAAGTACGAATTTTAAAAACCAGGTAGCTAGATATTCAAAAGTATTTAAAGAAGCCTGCTCCACTGCCAAATCAATGTATATAAATAATAAAATAAAAAACTCATCCAATAAAATAAAAGAAATATGGAATATTATTAAAAACAAAACAGGTAGAGCTATAGATTGTAATAGAGATTTTAATCTAAAAATAAAAAATGGTAATATTTCAGCAGATATGGAAGTTGCGACTGAGTTTGAGAATTTCTTCACTAACGTACCTTTAATAACAACTAAAACTCTAAATTCATCTTCAATATCTGCTGAGGCGCTATTAAAAGAAAGTGTTTCTGCTTGTGTTACCGATTTTAATTTTACTTTAATAGACTATAAAGATGTAACTAATGCTTTCAATACCATAGAGAAGAAAAAAACTAAAGACCTATGGGGTCATTCTGTTAAATTTATATCTAATATTGAAAGTCAAGCACTCCCCTGCCCCTTGGTTAACTCAAGAAATTAAAGACGTCATGAGTCGCAGAGATAAAGCGAAGCGTAGATTTAAGCTGAACCCAACTGAAAGCAACCTATCTCGTTTTAAACAACTTCGCAATCGTTGTAACCGTCTGTGTCGAGATGCTAAAAAACGTCACTTCTACAAGTCCCTTGATAATCGCGATTCCTCCACTGTCTGGAAATTTCTTAAATCCCAAGGTATTGGTAAATCCCCCACTGTTATCTGTAAATACATTGATTTGTGTGCTCTTAACACTCATTTCGCTGACCCATTATCATCAATGAGCACACAAACAAAATCTACAACCTTACGTGAACTTTCCTCTCAACCCTTACCACTATGTAATGTCTTTAATCTATCAGCAGTTACTGAGGAGGATGTTAAAAAATCTCTTCTCTCTATCTCCTCTTCAGCTACCGGCGATGACAATATTTGTTCAAGAATGATTATACCTATTCTATCCACCATTCTTCCTGTCCTCACTCATATTTTTAACTATTCCTTATACTCTTCTACCTTCCCCTCTGTGTGGAAACGAGCGCACGTTGTTCCTTTGCCCAAAGTACCTTCTCCTTCTTCACTGTCCCAATTTCGTCCCATTTCAATCCTCCCGTATTTGTCCAAAGTCCTTGAGCATATTGTTCATCGTCAGCTATCAACCTACCTATCTATCAATAATCTCCTTAGCCCATTTCAATCTGGTTTCCGGACAGGTCATAGCACAGTTACTGCTCTCCTCAAAGTGACAGATGATGTTCGTTGGGCTATGGAGAACAAATCCCTTACTCTCCTTGTGCTTCTAGATTTTAGTAGCGCCTTCAACTCTGTTGACTTTGACATCCTCCTCGGTATCTTATCTTCTCTTAATTGCTCCCCTACCTCTATCTCCTGGTTTGGCTCTTATCTTCGGGGGCGCTCGCAGTGTGTTCACTATGGCGAGACTTACTCTGATTGGTGTTCACTATTTGCGGGCGTACCTCAAGGTGGCGTTCTTTCTCCTCTACTTTTTTCCGCTTTTATTAACTCAGTTACTAGAGTAATTTCCTCCCACTTCCATCTTTATGCAGACGATTTACAACTTTATCGATCTTTTCACTGCGACAGTATTTATTCTGCAATTACCAATATGAATAACGACCTCAGTTCAATCAGCCTTTGGGCTAGGTTCTATGGTTTAAAATTAAATCCTGCCAAAACACAGGCCATTATAATAGGTAGCAGGTATATGACTAAGCAATTCATCGCTGCACACATTCCTAGATTGATCTTAGACGATGTTATCATAGAGTACAGTAACACTGTAAAAAACTTAGGCGTTACCCTAGACTCTAATCTCTCTTGGAATGCTCACGTCGCGGAGGTAAGCAAAAAGACCCATTTTACGTTTCACTCGCTGAAATTTCTCCAAAATTTTTTACCTCTGAATACGAAAATCTCTCTTGCTCAAACTC
Organism: Nycteola revayana; assembly: GCA_947037095.2. Lineage (NCBI taxonomy): Eukaryota > Metazoa > Arthropoda > Insecta > Lepidoptera > Nolidae > Nycteola > Nycteola revayana. Next base: position 14,950,025 of record OX344840.2, read on the forward strand.
TCATACAACCCATTCTGGACTATGCTGACTGCTGCTACCTGGATGCTACGGAGGAGCTATTGAATAAGCTTGAGCGCTTGCAAAACTTGTGCATTCGATTCATCTTTGGCCTCAAGAAATATGACCACGTCTCCAATTTTCGCAAGGATCTCAAGTGGCTCCCTATCCGCCTTCGCAGGAATACTCGTATATTATGTCTCCTTTTCAACATCCTCCACAATCCCTATTATCCCTCATATCTACGGGAGTGTTTCTCCTTTTTGCACACGCCTGATGCTCCATGTAGATCTCATCTCAAGTCCCTCCTTAAATTTCCATCCCACAAGACAGAATTCGTTTCGCAGTCCTTCACAGTTCATGCTGTAAGGTTGTGGAACTCACTGCCGCCTAACATACGCGCATCTAACACTGTTTCATTGTTTAAAAAACGTGTAAAAGAACACTATTTATCCTTATCTTGATTATATATATTTATTATATATGTGTATTTATAAATATTCTAAGTGTATATGTGTATGTATACATATATTTATATCTGTGTACTTTATTTATGTATAAACTACACACGATTTAGTTTTCTTTCATTTACTGTTTCCTATCGCGGGTCAGCTCGAAGAAATTTCTCTTGAAATAAGCTGTACCTATGTGCTATTGTATCCTCCTTTTGTTTTTTTTTCTTGTTTTTGTTATTCCGTGTGTACATAAACTATTAAATAAATAAATAATATTATTGAAATAATAGCGCCTTACCTAGCAAACATATTTAATAGTTGTGTTTATTCTGGTGTATTTCCTGACTTGATGAAACATAGTAAGGTTATACCATTATTTAAATCCGGTGATAGTACTGATCCCTCGAATTTCCGACCTGTTTCTATATTGCCCACTCTGAGCAAAATTTTTGAAAAATTAATTCTTAGCCAATTGCTCAGACACTTTAATAAATTTAATCTATTACATAAAAAGCAGTTTGGGTTTACGAGGGGTTGCTCAACCATAGATGCGGGAACTGAATTATTAAAAACTATATTCGCGGCCTGGGAAGATTCGCAGGAATCCTTAGGTATTTTTTGTGATCTGTCTAAGGCATTTGATTGCGTTCACCATGACACTCTGGTCAGGAAATTACACCGGTATGGCATTAGGAACCAGGCTCTCAATCTTCTGATTTCTTACATGGGCAGTAGAATTTAGAAGGTTGATATAAACGGTAAAATATCATCAGGCTCTGTTGTATCCATGGGCGTCCCGCAAGGCTCAATCCTGGGGCCATTTTTGTTTTTGGTGTATATAAATGACTTACCTTACTAAGTAGGAAATAATCATGAGATAGTATTGTTTGCTGACGATACCTCCCTAACTTTTAAAATAAATAGACAGTTACGCAACTATGACGAAGTAAACAATGCAATCTCGAAGGTAGTCAATTGGTTTAATGTTAATAATCTACTTTTAAATGAAAACAAAACCAAAGTCATTAAATTTTCTACACCTAATGTAAAACAAATTGACACGAACGTAAAAATAAATGGTATTCGGTTGGAGCCAGTGGAGTCAACTGTTTTTTTGGGCATAACTATTGACTCCAAATTACAATGGGGCCCACATATTGCGAAACTGTCAGGGAAACTTAGCTCTGCGGCCTATGCTGTTAAAACAATGAGACGACTCACTGATGTGGATACTGCTAGAATGGTTTACTTTAGTTATTTTCATAGTGTAATGTCTTATGGGATTCTTCTATGGGGAAACTGTGCGGACATTGACACCATTTTTGTACTACAGAAACGAGCTGTACGGTCCTATATAAACTTGGTCCGCGAGTTTCTCTACGGGAGAAATTCAAAGAGTCTAATATTCTTACAGTCGCATCACAATATGTATATGAAAACCTTTTATATGTTCATAAGAATACTGATAGTTAAAAAAAAAAAAAGCGACACTCATAATGTTAATACTAGAACTAAGCATAATCTTGTTTTACATGCTACACGTCTCCACAAAATAAGCAATTCTTTTATGGGGCAATGTATGCGCTTCTACAACACACCTCCTAGTAATGTTAGAGATCTGTCTATAAACAAGTTTAAACGAAATGTGAAAGATAAATTATGTAAAAAAGCTTATTACAACATTTCAGATTATGTCAATGACAAAACAGCTTGGGAATAGTTGGGAGTGAGTTGCTCTGAAACAATACTGCTTTATTAATAATTGTAAAATCAAATTTATTTATAAAAGGATTCCTCTGAGTTTCTTGCCAGTTCTTCTCAGAGTTGCCACGTCCAGAACTGGTGGTAGTAAAAGAATGGGACGCATCATAAGAACATGATTTAAAATATTTTAAATGTGTCTATATGAATTAAGAATTTTTGACTTTGACTTTGACATTCAAGGCGATCATTCATTCTGTTAATCCTGATTATAAACTAGTAATATTGATAAATATTTATCAATAAAATATATTTTCTGCGTGGTGTACAATAAAGAGCATTGTATTCTATATTTTTAAGCAGTAAAAGTATTCAAATTCAGCCGTCGTTAAACATGTAACCTCTAAATGGGTTATTATTATTGAATTATTTTACGTACATGCATAAATAAATGTTTTACTTGATAATCTCATTGGTGTTTTCAACCACATCGTTATAGGTTGAAACCGTACGGTATTTTACAATGTGAGAAGAAAAAAACAACATATCGTACAGTATTTTACTTCCTCAAAATAGAACACCTACTAATAAGTTGTTCTATGGTTGACTAGTAGATCCCTTTTGGAATTAAGCCCTTATGCCCATTAAATATACATGTTAAAAATAAAAAAATAGTTTAGTACAGAGTAATATATTTGTGATTTAATATCAAGAGTTGTTCTTAATTAATTCAGTATCGATGAAATTGCAGGCATAAATAATACCAGTAAAAATGTATTCACAACCAAGGTTTGGATAAAAAATTAACATTTAACATTTATTTTTCATTGACACGGTTACTTGGAATAAAAAGTAATTAAGTTCAAAACCAACTAGGTATACATAGTAGGTTTTGAACTTAATTACTTTTAAACTTAATTACAACTAAATATCCAATTCCAGACACCTTTTTGTACTATAGTTACACTTATTGAATTAAACCGTTTAAAACAGTTTGCTCTGGCTATCATCCAATTCTAAAACCTTGATTTTGTTACGTTCTAAACATTTCCTCGTGTGTATCGAAGAAGAGAAAAGTGTAATGAAGTCACGTCCTGTATTTTAAGTGTACTAAATTCGATAGTCCTATAGAAAATTCAATTTGGTCTAGTTTCAAAGTTTCTTGGGTTTGTAGCTGTCTTTAATAGATATTGATTGAATTTTATATTTTGTTTTTTACTTCAATATAAAAGCGAAGTAGAGTTTCCGATAACTTCTACTGATAGATAAGTTGTTGTTGAGCTTAAATACCTACTGCAGGTTTAGCTATCAAAAGTCATGATGAATACTTGTGAGTGTGAATAGACTCATAAAATTCAGTTTTAAATGTATCATTATTAATTAATTAAGGGCCGACTTTTCTTTATCAGATATAAAAAAAAAACAGAGGAATAAATTTTCAATTTTGATATAACTTTCACACGAAATCTGTCAAAACTTAAATTTATTACTTGATATTTTTATTTGACGATTCAAAAACCAGCATTTAGTCTTATTTGGCTCTTCTGGTCTTTTCTCAGCTTACGTAAATAAAAAGCTAATTTATCAATTTGTACTTTATTTACAATATTTTCCACAAACAACCTTTAGCAAAAGGTCAAGGATGTATTTAGAATTTATATAGAAATTTTAGATGTTAAATAAGTCTTAGATCGCTTAACAATAATAATTTAGGTTGTTATTATTGTTTAACATAATTCAGAGTTCTAGTTATTAACTCAAAACAACGTATAGGCCTTGAGACTCGTTTAATTTCGCGAGCTTATTTATTTAATGATCGTAAAATTTGGTTGTCTGAGTCAATTTGTTCACCGAAATATTCATTTAATTTTTATCTTCTATGAATTTAAAAGTTCAAATTGATTATTTATTCTATATAACCCATATCTGTTTATTAGCCTTGATCTTATTCGGTGTAACAGTCTGTGTGCCGTCCCATTGGATTGTCAAAGCTAGCCACAAACGTTGGCGACACAAAAGATTGGCAACCAGACACAAAGATTGGCGTCGACATACTGACACATGTCGGCGGCGTTTCTCGACTACTGTCATTGATCGATGCCGTTAGTTTGTTAGATATATTGTACTATATATATATGTCTGATTCCATTTCTTTTGCTTCAGCACTTCAATTTATTGTTAATGCGTTTAATTAATCAATAGTATCAAGCCTTGCTTTGGAAGAATCTTATCTACAATAAAAAGGCTAAAGGCTATCTAATGTTTGACTTGTCAACCCTGATGATGTTACGTGGAGGGGCGAAAGTCGTAAAGGATTTCACGTTGTTATTTAATGTTTGTGATAACCACGATATGCTGTCTCTTTAATCTAGATTATCTATGTATAATTATGGGTATTGTATACCTACATATTTATATAATGTATAATGTTATAGTTGGTGGTAAACAATTGATAGTTAAATTCATTTTAAATCGTATATCAGAAAAATATTTTTAAGGATTTTTGAGAGACGTAAAAAGATAAAACGACTACTAAACATAACCTAACACGGAAAGTCCACGAAATGTAACAAAAACGCAACATTTCTATACATAACTAAACAAAGTTATAACGTTTCTAATTTACCTGCCAGATGGCTCAACTTCTCATTTTGTCAGCGATAAAATTTAATAGAGTTATAAAACCGAACCGATCACCCGTATATGTAAATCGAAGTTATAAATTCCTTTATTGATCCTTCAATGAAGCTTTTGACTTCTAAAACCGTATAAATCTTAAGTAGATACTCGATTTTGTGACGATTTCTTTCAGATATCGATAGAATATTATTTTTTTCTTTTTACATTAATCTTCATCATCAGCCCGTTTAACATCCACTGCTGAACATAAGCCTCCTCCCGAAGAAGGGTTTTTTGGCCATAGATATTATGTCGTAATACTCAGAGAAACGCTGCTGCCCGTTCCTTGGTATACAATTATGATGTTATAACAATCGGGTCCAACGGCTTAACGTGCTTTCCGAGGCACGGAGGGTGGTTCCGGAACCAACCAAACCTGGAAACAAATTTTAATAATTTACAGAAAGATTTCATGTCGTTGATCGAACCCACCACCTCCGGGATCTTAAAGCGAGACTTATACCGATACGCCAAGGAGGCTGTTATATTAATAGTTTTTTATATAAATATATATTCGTGTCAGCAGGTCGATAAACACGCATCGATAAGCGATTACCGTAGTCATGATCTTGCAACAATCTCACGCATTTGCGGCCCTTACCCTCTCTAATATAGCTCAGACTACCTTCTATTGAGTATTTGAATTCCAGCTCATTAAGCGCACTAAGGCTAAGCTTTGCGTCTATTAAAGCTCTTCTACCGCAATCTTGTTTACTTAAGGCAGAGTGTGAACATAATGAAATATAAAGATTGATGTCCAATTGTTAGAGATTGAAAACCACCACGAGATTGAAACCTAACATTTTATATTTCTTCCTTCAAAATTATTTATTGATAAATATTCATACGTGTCAAATTTGAAGTATCAATTATTCAGTTTTACACGCGGTTTCATAATCTTTAAATAAAGCAATCATAAATTAACTTAGCTTAAATTTATTATGAATTCAGTTTTAACGATATGAAATATTAATGTCTCACTCGTATTAGTTGTATGCATGATAAAAGATGGCTGTTGTTACATATTTTTTTAAATAACATTTGTACATTCACCACTATTTTGTATTTATGATTATGATTAACAATAAATACGATCATAATTACATAGTGTTAAATAAAAATCGTAAAGTAACTAACATGATTATCACATTGGTTTATCTCATAACAAGAGTTTGACAGCTGATTAGTAAATCTGAGCTTTCAATACGAAGGAATGAGTCATTTATTGTCTAACCAGAATGATAAAAGGATGTCGATCCTCTTTTAAGAGTTTTGTACAGAAAATAGGTCAAGTGCGATTCGAGTTCATGCAAAGAGGTTTCCTTACCATATCAAAAGAATAAATTACCTTCGTTCTTAATATTTTACTCGAGAAAGAAAAGCGGCTGGTACGAAAGAACACCTACTATGATTGCAAACGGGGATTAGTCATACTGTCTTGTGTACAGCTTTTTAATAGTTGTTTCCTTTGCTTTAAAAATAAACATGTTTTCAGTTTAAATATTTTAGGCTATGATGAGTCATAGTTTGTCTAATTTCATTAGAGTATCCATTGTAGAAATTAACAGATAGCTATGGGGTTTTCTTTCAAAGTTAGTTCACTTACCGCAAATGAAAAGAAATACAAAATAAAATTTCTCAAACAAGCAACCTTTATTTAGTTATTACTACAGTATGTTAACTAACAAAAAAAAAATCATTAAATATCCCACTTTTATTTGAGCATACACAAAGCATTCAATTAATTCAAAGCACACAAGCAGCCAATCAAGCATACACACACGCATGCACAAGTTCGAAGTCGATCAACGAGCCATACGGAGAGGCTTGTTTGGGATTTCTCTGAAAAAAAAGTTCACAATTAGATAAGATAAGCAGAATAAGCAAGTTGACATGGCAACGGACTGACTATGTCTGTAGAAGGACGACAGCAGTTAGAGTAGACGTGTCTTAGAGTAGATAACGCGTCTCAGCAAACGGAAACAAAGGTAGGACGCTCCCCTTTGATGGATCGATGACTTGAGAAGCGTAGCATAAATGTACTGGATGCTGAAAAAGAAACCGAAGGGTGTTATGGCGCAAACTAGTGGAGACCTATGCGCAGCCTGGATGGACAGAAAAAGTAAACGTTTTTTTACAATAATATTTATCAAAGAAAATGTCAGTTTTTGATCCTACCTCTTTTGTTTAAAAGATAAACCATGTTTTACTATATTTACAAAACTGTCTGTCCAAAGACGGACAGTTGCCCTTGTCCATCATTATGTCCGTCCTACATTATGTAACACGTTAATGTTATGGGTTCCAAAACCTGTCTTATGAAATGTAATTTGAAAACGTAATCGTACTGATTTGTAAAAAGCATATACCTACCTAAATACTAAACTAGAAAACTGTCCTTATCATAATTATATTTAATCCAAATCTAGACGGGTACACACTCCCATTTATTGAGCATTTGCATACAGCATTTATGCAGTTATTTAAAAAAAAAGTATATTACATTATTTCAGCTGTGCAGATTACAAGAGCAACTAACATTTTTATTTAAAAACAGTTCATCACGATATTGTATATTGTGAATACCTAAAGGTTTTTATGGTTAGGAATTTGCGCACGGTGCAAAAAATAATGGCTCGTTAGTACATACAAGGGCATCAATTTCATACACAATATTAACAAAACTAAAAAGATTTACTTTAGTTGTTATATGCGTTCTATTGACAGGTATGAAAGCAATTACACTGATTCGAAATTACTACTATTCAAGAACTACGCCTACTCAAAATATTGCAAAAAATTGAAATAAGGTGAGTCAACCCGCTACTTGAATATAGAAATGTTCTCTTTATTATTAAAAGATGCGATAAACGAATATCTCACCACTTATGTAAACTTGTTTCCATTAGAATTTCATAATTAAATAAAGTCTATGTCATCCGGGAATAGTGTAGCTTCCCAACGGCGAAGGATTTTTTGAAATCGGTCAAACAGCTTCGGCGCCTATTATACAAACAATCAAATATTTCCTCTTTATAATATTGGTTTAGATTTCTAATAGCCAGATTATTTGGCCTCTTTCCTGAAACATTGGACCCTGTGGCAACAGGATCAGGAAAAATGGAAAGTAAGAAGTCATTCCCTGCAGTATGACACATCAAACCTATCACCACATTAATAATGAATTCTGAAATGTGTCACTATACAAGATGTAACGGAAATAACAACGGATGATAACAAACGATATGGCAAGGGTTATTTAATCCTATCTCTACAAGTCCGGAAGTAATGATTTTTTTAAATTCATAGAACCAGAAACCAAACTTTTCAAATTGAAATAAATACATCACTAGCACTCAATCAGCTGATCGATGTCAACGAACTATTTGCAAGTAAAAATAAACCTCTTACTCCTGGTATTTCTGAATAAAGAGTTCCGCATGTTTATTTTTTGTTTGCAAAATAATACTGACTTTATTTTATTTTGAGTTGAAACCCTTGCCATATTGTTTGTTATGATCCAAAGAAGCCTTGCTCTTTCTATGTATATACCCTTTCCGTTACACCTTGTATACTCTCAACAAAAATAAAGACAGCAGTAAATTAAAAAAATACAGTTAATATCTTTGACGTTGGTTCACTGCTTATTGAGCTTATAAACATAGTATAAGACGAAATCGCTTCCCGCAGTCTGCCTGTCCCTATGTATGTGCTTAGCTTCTTTAATACCACGCAACGCAATCTGATGCGTTTGTTTTAATATATGGAGTGATTCAGGATAAAGTTTTTTTTTTAAAACATCATTGCACCCTAGCGAACCCTGTGCGGTGCACTAGTCCAATATAAACAAATAGTTATAATAATCGTAAAGGAAAATAGCCCCACCTAATAGAAGATCTTTGTGTTTCTTTGCGTGGGTTAGGTCGCCAGAGCTCATGGGAAGAGAGGTGAGGGGGGGGGGCATATCTATTGTACTATTGAACAGCTAGCCATGTATTTGGACCCCTATGCCACTTGATGTCAGTTGGATACGGGTCAATTGCCTGGTTACGAATAAAAAAGAATGACTTACCCAGAAGACAGTTACACAACACAGCATTTCTTCATATCATAAGCCTTCGTATTTCTAAACGAACCTTAGTAAGGGGTTCACGTAATAATACATTTTCGCTTACTACAGTTGTCTTATCCAGCCTCCTTACGCTTGACTTTACGGAAAGATTACGCATTATGTGCTCGGATTAACGATAAATAAGTTTTCTTTTATTTGAAAGAGATAGGCAAGAAATAAAACGATTGTAAGCAGTTTTGGCTTGGGAACAAAGTTGTCTTTTTGTTTGTTGACTTGAACATACCTATATAGTTATGGTTGGTGTGACTGTTGATATATTATTATCTTTTATATAGATTCTTCTAGTAGGTTTGAGGGTTCCTTAAGCTCTGCACACCTTATTGCCCGGTGAATTAGCAAAAGCCGTGTGACTAATAACGTATGTCCGTCCGAAAAAAAAAACAGTAATTTAAAAAACTTAACAACCCAACCCCAATATTTTTTTTATTTAATGCCAAAAATTTTGATATACCCAGTGTCACTCACACAGTAAATACGAATCTACGACACCTCTCAAACTTAAATCCATCAAGCTGTTCAGGCTGCAGAGCGTGCGAAACAATTATACATACATACATACTCTCGAAAAACCTAACCCACCTTCTGGGGCAGTAGGGTAAAAAGCATACTTAAAGAATTTCGCCCCGCTAATGTACCTTCGCCTTAAGGTATGGTGGCTTGGTGTATTATTATGAATGTATGTTTTCTGAATAGGAAAATGAGAAAAGTATAATTTATCTTATTAGAAGAATATTTTACACGAAAAAAAATAGTTATTATATTGTTGAAAAATAAAATTCTATGCGAAGATTAAATATAGTCTATTTATCTCTACGGATGTGAAAATAGGACTAACCAATAAATATTACTATAGAATGGAGGTTGTAGATAAAATTTGATGTGGGTTCAAAACCCGTAGTGACCCTTGATAAACTAATACAGTTTATCCGATGATAAATTAACTATAATGTTTTAACAGTTACCGTCGGTCAATGGTTTACGTTACCGATTTCTTATGCCCTAGTATCTGGTTCACGTTCGTGGATAATTGCTGAAGGTTAAATATAGAACAATATAGTAGGAAGTGAAAATGAAAAATAAAAAAACACCGTAAAGAATTTAATCAAACACTCCGGGTGGCATATTCGTAGCACTTTATATAATATGAGTAAATAAACAATAACTACAGACTGATTATCATGACAGGTTCGACGACTAGATTACAACCTTAATCTATAATATATTACATCTATAACAGTAATTAAGGGTTATGGACGGAGAGCTGACAACCGAAAAGGCAAGGTAATTTGATCATTCATAAAAATGATTGATCAGCTTACCTGGAGCATTCTAAGCATAAAGACGTCGACCTGGCAGGATTCGCGTGGTGGATGTGGGAGTTATGGGGTGGGAAAAAAATAAAAAAAAAGGTAATGTGATCAGGATTACTTTTTATGCCAAATGGTTTGCCTACCTCCCCAAAGCACACAAAAAAAATCTGGCGTCATTTGGTTGGTGGAAAGGTAGCGCCAGGCTTAATTAAAGTGAGGAAAAAAAATAATTATTTTTAGGTAATAAGAACAAGGCTGGCTTTTTTTGTGCTTAAAGTTTATTATTCCCAGAGGCTAGGAAAAAAAAACGAACCAATAATAGTGGTGGGAACATGTCGAAAAAAATAATTGAAAATTTATATTTTAAATTGTATTTTGCTCGAGAAAGAGCTAAGGGGCATGAAAGAGCGCGTGGAGGGGATACACGCGACGACGGCGTCCGTGCTCTCTCGGCGCGTCGTTCATGTTCGGTAAACCGAACGCGCCTGGCTGGTCTCGTCGCACTCGTTGAGCGGAAAGAGCCGAACGTTTCCGGAGCGCCAGCTGTTTCAGTTTAGCGTCTATTTTACAGCGCGTGGACGTGTTTTTACATTCTGTTTAAATAAAATAAAATAAAATAAAAATCATATTTATTTACGTAAACCAATTACAGGCACATTACCGAGAGAGCACGGACGCCGTAGTCACGTGTAGCCTCTGGAAATAATAAACTTTAAGCACAAAAAAAGCCAGCCTTGTTCTTATTACCTAAAAATATTTTTTTTCCTCACTTTAATTAAGCCTGGCGATACCTTTCCACCAACCAAATGACGCCAGATTTTTTTTGTGTGCTTTGGGGAGGTAGGCAAACCATTTGGCATAAAAAGTAATCCTGATCACATTACCTTTTTTTTAAAATTTTTTCCCACCCAATAACTCCCACATCCACCACGCGAATCCTGCCAGGTCGACGTCTTTATGCTTAGAATGCTCCAGATAAGCTGATAAATCATTTTTATGAATGATCAAATTACCTTGCCTTTTCGGTTGTCAGCTCTTACTCCATTAACGAAATTCAGCATGAAATAACATGCCATTGCAAGTTGTAACTAAACATGCATTCACAATAATCTTTCGAGATAAAGTAAAACTTTTGTACGCTTCTGACTAAATATAAATAAGCCACATAAAAAAATATTAATTTTGTAGTCTTGTTTATAAAACAATATCATCTGACAACAAAAGAGAATGTGGTAAAAGAAAATCTCCGAGAGTTCCTTTTCCTGTACGCTGGCTTTTAATTCGCAATATAATATTATTTTCTAAAGTGTTTGAAATCTCTTCTGTTAAAGGGTGTCTGAGGAAGAACACTCTTAATTTTATAAAGCTTTGTCTTATAAGAAACGTGCAGCTATGCACGTAAGAATAGAAAATTGAATTTTATTAAACTCTTTCCGCGAAACTTATGAAATTTTTTGATTTTTGAACATAAAATACATGCACAAGATTAAGTTATGTATGACTTTCAATTTAAATCAGTTTTTTAGTATGTCATAGCCAAAGAAATAATTTAACATGACATTTTTAAAATCCAAGCGAATTCGAGATGAATCGAATAAAAAAAACGTTTGTAAGACAAACGATTGACATATCAGCCTATATCTTCTAGGAATATATTGGAATATTAATGGTGTACAAAATATTGTTGATAATATAATATTGTTAATAATTAGAAAATTACACTGTTTACCCCTAAGCAACACTCAAGACAGATTTAAAAGTTTCATAATAACAATTTTGTGCATACTTCATTTTAGTAAAAGTTAGCTTCAATTGACTGTAAAGATGGTATTAGAGAAATTCTAAACTGCTTTCTATAACATTATAAGAAATTCTAAAAAAGCTGATGCATAGTTGTATAACAATGCATAAGTATATTAAGTTAAAAAAACTAAGTAAACAAAAATACAGCATAAATATAATTTTATTTAAATTAATATCTGGCGGGAGCAGGTATCTTGTTGATTTTTTTACAAGGACGGCAAAATAATTGCTTCATTTAGATAAGCGTACACTGCTTTCATTTCTTTTCCAGATCGGAGTGGATGATATTTTCTGGTTGAAATATGCACCCCATTATTATGATCGAGATAATCCTACGAGGATGGGAGGAAATGCAAATATTTTATGTTAGTTGTAGGCTTATGGGGTTTTATGTTCTTGTGTTGAGATGTGGTTTTAAGTATTTCATTGATTGTTTTTGTGTGTTGAAATAAAAGGTTACTGAATCGATGTTATAAAAATGCATAACGCAAGTTTGAATTTTGCTTTCTTAAATTAAATTCTAGCTTAATTTTCTTCTGCTTTAATTTCTTAAATTATTTATGTTTGGAATATCTATTGAAGTTGCAATTTTTTTCTTAGGACTTTTTCATGGCATTTGTATAATGTTTCCAAAGTATATTTATATTTGGTAAATAATAAATTTTCTTGTTTATTTGTGTATTTATATAAATAAATACACAAATAAACAAGAAAATTAAATAGGTACATAAAATAAACATTGAAACAAACAATCGTTCATTTCACTACCAACTATGGTTAAACCGGGAATTTCCACCCAAACAATGAAGAGTTTAAACACATTTAAATTATAAAACACCAACATTAATTTGTAACTTAACTGCAATGACTTACGTAAATTGTAGATATCTATTTAAATTTCGTACTAACTAAAAGAGCAAAATAGCGCTTTCCACGAAATAAATTACCATCTCCATCAATTTATCTTCATTCTTCGGATTTCTTAAGTAACCAGCTTGTCGAGTTCTATTTAAGCTATAACTTCAGGCGCGCAGTTATCGACGGAGTTGAGAAAACATTTTACAAAAGACCGGGATAGTATTCGTATTGTTATTTTTTTATTGGCTCTTTGCCAGTAGAGTCAGTTGCAGGTCCTTCGAGCCGGATCAGTATGCCAATAGGCACACTTGTTATGTTCGTGGACAATAAGAGCATTTGCTTAAATTCGTTCTTAAATGTTTTTTTTTATTGAAAATGAAATTGAAGATATGTTTTGATATGTATAAAAATATAATAACGCATCGTTTCATAGCAAAGACTTCAACCAATGTCGAATCAAATACTTTGTCATTGATATTCTATAATATACTAGCCACCCGAGATACTTCGTTCTCGTAGAAACTTCATAATTAAATATATAACCTTTTCCGATGAATGAGCTATTTAACACTGAGACACTTTTTCTAACCAGTCCAAGTAGTTCCTAAGGTTTTGAGAGCTTGTTTGTTTATTTCAACTTTTCAGCTTTATATATTAGTATAGAAGTATCCTATAATATGATTTAAAATAACCCTCTATGGAGCAACTGGGTGACGATGGGCATATAGTTATATTAGTGACATAAAGTAATTCATATGAAACTATGAACTAGTAGACCTTAAACGTCAGAATAAAATTTGTTAATTACGGTCGAAATTATCATAGTTGCCTGTCTGTTAGTGTATCCTAAATTTTACTAAGCCTTACTAAAAAATCTATTTTGTATCAATAATATGAAAACAATTTCAATTATTTTTTTCGACATGTTCCCACCACTATTATTGGTTCGTTTTTTTTTCCTAGCCTCTGGGAATAATAAACTTTAAGCACAAAAAAAGCCAGCCTTGTTCTTATTACCTAAAAATAATTATTTTTTTTCCTCACATTAATTAAGCCTGGCGCTACCTTTCCACCAACCAAATGACGCCAGATTTTTTTTGTGTGCTTTGGGGAGGTAGGCAAACCATTTGGCATAAAAAGTAATCCTGATCACATTACCTTTTTTTTAAATTTTTTTCCCACCCAATAACTCCCACATCCACCACGCGAATCCTGCCAGGTCGACGTCTTTATGCTTAGAATGCTCCAGATAAGCTGATAAATCATTTTTATGAATGATCAAATTACCTTGCCTTTTCGGTTGTCAGCTCTTAGTCCATTAATGAAATTCAGCATGAAATAACATGCCATTGCAAGTTGTAACTAAACATGCATTCACAATAATCTTTCGAGATAAAGTAAAACTTTTGTACGCTTCTGACTAAATATAAATAAGCCACATAAAAAAATATTAATTTTGTAGTCTTGTTTATAAAACAATATCATCTGACAACAAAAGAGAATGTGGTAAAAGAAAATCTCCGAGAGTTCCTTTTCCTGTACGCTGGCTTTTAATTCGCAATATAATATTATTTTCTAAAGTGTTTGAAATCTCTTCTGTTAAAGGGTGTCTGAGGAAGAACACTCTTAATTTTATAAAGCTTTGTCTTATAAGAAACGTGCAGCTATGCACGTAAGAATAGAAAATTGAATTTTATTAAACTCTTTCCGCGAAACTTATGAAATTTTTTGATTTTTGAACATAAAATACATGCACAAGATTAAGTTATGTATGACTTTCAATTTAAATCAGTTTTTTAGTATGTCATAGCCAAAGAAATAATTTAACATGACATTTTTAAAATCCAAGCGAATTCGAGATGAATCGAATAAAAAAAACGTTTGTAAGACAAACGATTGACATATCAGCCTATATCTTCTAGGAATATATTGGAATATTAATGGTGTACAAAATATTGTTGATAATATAATATTGTTAATAATTAGAAAATTACACTGTTTACCCCTAAGCAACACTCAAGACAGATTTAAAAGTTTCATAATAACAATTTTGTGCATACTTCATTTTAGTAAAAGTTAGCTTCAATTGACTGTAAAGATGGTATTAGAGAAATTCTAAACTGCTTTCTATAACATTATAAGAAATTCTAAAAAAGCTGATGCATAGTTGTATAACAATGCATAAGTATATTAAGTTAAAAAAACTAAGTAAACAAAAATACAGCATAAATATAATTTTATTTAAATTAATATCTGGCGGGAGCAGGTATCTTGTTGATTTTTTTACAAGGACGGCAAAATAATTGCTTCATTTAGATAAGCGTACACTGCTTTCATTTCTTTTCCAGATCGGAGTGGATGATATTTTCTGGTTGAAATATGCACCCCATTATTATGATCGAGATAATCCTACGAGGATGGGAGGAAATGCAAATATTTTATGTTAGTTGTAGGCTTATGGGGTTTTATGTTCTTGTGTTGAGATGTGGTTTTAAGTATTTCATTGATTGTTTTTGTGTGTTGAAATAAAAGGTTACTGAATCGATGTTATAAAAATGCATAACGCAAGTTTGAATTTTGCTTTCTTAAATTAAATTCTAGCTTAATTTTCTTCTGCTTTAATTTCTTAAATTATTTATGTTTGGAATATCTATTGAAGTTGCAATTTTTTTCTTAGGACTTTTTCATGGCATTTGTATAATGTTTCCAAAGTATATTTATATTTGGTAAATAATAAATTTTCTTGTTTATTTGTGTATTTATATAAATAAATACACAAATAAACAAGAAAATTAAATAGGTACATAAAATAAACATTGAAACAAACAATCGTTCATTTCACTACCAACTATGGTTAAACCGGGAATTTCCACCCAAACAATGAAGAGTTTAAACACATTTAAATTATAAAACACCAACATTAATTTGTAACTTAACTGCAATGACTTACGTAAATTGTAGATATCTATTTAAATTTCGTACTAACTAAAAGAGCAAAATAGCGCTTTCCACGAAATAAATTACCATCTCCATCAATTTATCTTCATTCTTCGGATTTCTTAAGTAACCAGCTTGTCGAGTTCTATTTAAGCTATAACTTCAGGCGCGCAGTTATCGACGGAGTTGAGAAAACATTTTACAAAAGACCGGGATAGTATTCGTATTGTTATTTTTTTATTGGCTCTTTGCCAGTAGAGTCAGTTGCAGGTCCTTCGAGCCGGATCAGTATGCCAATAGGCACACTTGTTATGTTCGTGGACAATAAGAGCATTTGCTTAAATTCGTTCTTAAATGTTTTTTTTTATTGAAAATGAAATTGAAGATATGTTTTGATATGTATAAAAATATAATAACGCATCGTTTCATAGCAAAGACTTCAACCAATGTCGAATCAAATACTTTGTCATTGATATTCTATAATATACTAGCCACCCGAGATACTTCGTTCTCGTAGAAACTTCATAATTAAATATATAACCTTTTCCGATGAATGAGCTATTTAACACTGAGACACTTTTTCTAACCAGTCCAAGTAGTTCCTAAGGTTTTGAGAGCTTGTTTGTTTATTTCAACTTTTCAGCTTTATATATTAGTATAGAAGTATCCTATAATATGATTTAAAATAACCCTCTATGGAGCAACTGGGTGACGATGGGCATATAGTTATATTAGTGACATAAAGTAATTCATATGAAACTATGAACTAGTAGACCTTAAACGTCAGAATAAAATTTGTTAATTACGGTCGAAATTATCATAGTTGCCTGTCTGTTAGTGTATCCTAAATTTTACTAAGCCTTACTAAAAAATCTATTTTGTATCAATAATATGAAAACAAACTGCAAGAATTAAAAAAAATCTATAGTCAAGAACTATCCGCTTTATAGTGAATTAGGAAGTGAATAAAAATGCAATATGCCACGTGAGACGCATCGCAACACGGTAAATTGAAAACTAGCGGACCAAGCGTACTACCCCGTGGCATGCTCCAATATACTATGACCATTGTGAAATTAAGTGAAACTCCAAAGTGCAGCATTGATAGTGTCATGACGTTTATTGGATTTTTTGTATGAATCGTTCTGAATAGTTGTGTTTTTAATGGCTGGGGTTTGTACAGTATTTTTTAAATGGTATCATAAGGAGGGACGTTGAATGCGTAACTGAGGTCAACCTCTTTGCTTTGTTTATTATATATGTAAATGTTATACAGTGATTTATTAAACTTTTATTACAATTTATTTATTGACACATATTAATGACGTGTGTCTATAATTGCTTACTAACTTTTAGCGCACAAAACGGTATTTTATTTTGTAAGTAGCATAATTTGTAGGTAGGCATACAACGTCATGCAATGTAAATCAGCCGTTTTCAACGGCCGTGCAATTTGCCACGGACTACCATTAACCAGATATTTATTGCTCCATACATTTCTGTCTTAACTTCATCCACTTCAAAGGACCAGTGCATCATCACTTGTTACGGTCTAATGTACAACCGTTAAAAGGACGTGAACTCCAAGTCTTTCGCAAGCCTTGGGTATCATTTAATTACGAATATACGACGCCTTGAAAAAAACGAAAATAAAATATACGGTATAATTACATTTTGTTTTCATTGTAGATAAAATGCTTAATTATCTGTTTCACCTTTCATGAAACTAATAAAATTATTTACTAAGGACACACCATGTGTTACGTAAATACTCGTATTTATGTTGTTTTTTTTTTAAATTTTAATACTATTAAGTAGATATTAAAATTAAGTAATTGCCCAAAAATTACGTTCTACAAATTAGATAGATTAATATTGGTCATTGTTGTATTTATTACAAACGTAACGTAAGCTGTATGTAAGCTTGTAGAAACACTAGTATGCATGGATTAAATAGTATAATATGTATTCCTGGTAAAATTTAACAATTTTTTAAATACATTTCAAGGTTTACTAGCAATTGGAATCGTACCAGTGTTTTCTGTCTATACTGGTCAAATAAAACTAAAACAACATTGTTGTATTCTTACGTACGATTTTTTTTTTCATGTGTTGTGTTAAATTTTAATTTACTGTTAGCAATACAGAGTTTTGCACTTAGTTGCCCATCTAAAACTCTGTAACTGGTTACCTTTACAAATGGTCTTCTCGGTAATTAGTTCTGTACAATTTTAGACTTTAATGCCTCGGTTGTCATCTGTTAGCCTGATAATGGCTTCCTGCGGTAATTTATACGTGTCCAGATATAAATTATGATTATTTAGCTCTCTACATGTTACGTAAGTTTTGTAAATGGGATCTTTATTTTGTGTTTAAGTTTAAAATATATGCGCTGTGGTTTGCCTCGGCTTCATTTTGTTTCAGTTTAGGCGACTTAACTTTGGAGTAAGTTTGCGCTTTTGAAGTAGTTTTGTTGGTGGATTTAATGAGATTGAATTAAGTAAACGGAAGATGGTTCTCATCTCTTCTATTTAACTTTTTAATTTGAAGTAATTGTTGGAGAAACTTTGAGGTTGGTAGCGGAAAACTATGTAATGGGATTTCTTAGATTTTAAATAGAAGGTTATTGTGTTGATGTCTTTTTTGGTTTTGGTGATTAAAGTAAATTTTATAGAAATGTAATAAAAGTAGACATTTTTTGTAAAATTGCGTTTAGGCACACTTTAGGCAATCGATCAATATCTATACTTAAGGCTTAGATAAAAAAAAAATCTTTGACTGAGATAAGCAGGTACACTGAAATGCACGTACACGCAGTTTTTTGTAGCAATTTTATACTATTATCCGTATCATTAAAAAAAGTGCACCTACTCAATTTTTTTGTCTGCACCACCCTAAAGTTTACTGGCAGAAAATGCCTCTGGCATTAAGTCCGCCTTTGTACGCTTGTTTATAACGTGCATAAAGTATAACCTCAATAAATAAAAAATAAAAAAAATAAACACAGTCGAAAATAGAAACTCTTCCTTTGAGTAAAGTATTACCTAAATAAATAAAAATAAACACTTTTGGGACGGTTAAAAAGATGCCTAATAGAACCTTACACTGCATTAGTTTTATTCAACTTGTAAGGTATTCAATTGCTCCTCTATTTCGAAAACTTTACTCTTAGTGAAGCAAGTCATCAGTTAGATGAAGCAAGTCAAGTATTGCTTAGCTTGTATGTGTAACAAGCAAGAAACTTGTACTATGTTATTGTACAGCATAATCATTTTAAACACGTTGCAACATATGTTATGCATAGCTTAAACTCTCTACTATAGATAAGACGATGCATACTATTTAGGAATTGTGCTTCGAACATTGTATAACATTGCGCACATGTTTCGTCTCAGGCTTGTATGGTTTAGGTTTCCTACAAACACGTAAAGTTATGTTAAATTGGTGTGTGTTCCCAATTTAGAGAACCCTCTTAAAGCTTAGCGATTGAAGCTCCATATTACTTGGTAGAAACTTTGAAAGGAGAGACTCCATTCCTCATATTGTCAAAACACCCTATTAATTTGATGACGAAGACATAACTAATTTCATTAATTTCAAAATCGGTGCTAATTCCTGGTGCCACCACTAGCGTTGAGAAGAGCAACCAAAGGATTTAAGAAGGTAAACTCTCTCCTCCTGGTATGAGTTGTATACATTGCGATAGAAAGGTGGCCCCTCACCTCCATCACTACAGCGAAAAGGATGCATAATATATATTCATCTGGAAAAGAAGAAACAAGCAAACATAAATAAAAGGTTACTTATATATTATTATTGAATCCGGAATACCAGTGTCCAACGGCAACACTATTACCAATGTACCGGTGCTCTGAAATTAAACAGAATAAACTACAAGTAATTGAAGATCAGTCACATATGAAACCGATTCCGCAAGAAGAAGGTTAAGATCACTTAATGGATGATTTAGATCACTCAACGAATCTCGGATATCTAAATAGAGTTTACTTCAACCTTGTGGAGCTTCCGTTAACTAGATTTTCGATATTTATTTCACAGAATATATTTGTTTGAGAAGTAGCGTAGCTGGAGTTCGATGTTTTGTACTGATGAAATTACACGGAATACTACAGTGAAATATTTTTTATTAATGTGGGAATATAAGTTAGATGTGTCCGAAGGTAAGTGAAGATGTACGAAAGATGTGACAAATGTTAAGATGATTTATGAACGGAATGCGGAAGTTGATAATTAACCAATGAGAAAGTAATGAGTGAACGATAATTGAGGTATTACGATTGATTGGTTTATGAACAGAGTATGAAAGTGGTTTACTTGCCAATAAGAAAGCGATGAATGAACAATGATTGAATGAGATAAGATTGAAGGATTAAGGATACCGGAATGAGTGAAAGCGAGTTTGGAAGAAAGCTGCTAGACGAAGGACGAGCACATAAGAAGTATCTAGAAGAAAATAAAACACTATCTACGGAATTAACATCTTTAATTGCTGGACCAGCTCTCCTCCTGATAATTAATGTAGGAACATTAATTTATTTTTATTATTGATCAATTTTGAGTTCCTTTGCGTGGGCCGTGAACTTGATGTCTGACTTTGTGATATAAAAAGTAAAGTTGTCTATCATTTTTTTCTATTTGTCATTTATTAAATAGCTATAATAATATATTTTTACTTTATGATATGCTTTGATATTATTCTTCACATGAATTTATTTGAGACAACTCAGAGGCAGAATAAAATTATCATACGATACTGTATATTAGATTGTACTTTTTTATTTCAGTGTCGTAAATACATGTTACATTTCAATATCACATTGTACTGTGTAAGTTATATTTATCATTACAGTATTATTTGAAGAATAACTGACTACATAAACAAAATGATATACAATAAATTTTAATATAGCTAGCTCAACCTAATGTTTAATGTTTAAAATACACACTTGTACTTCGCAATCTTTTTTATTATTTCTATTCTATATTTTATTTTAACGTCCCCCTTAGAGACGTGTTACAAAGAGATTAATTAATTTCGATGACCTGCTGTGGTTCCACCGTAGATTAATTGGTTAAGGCATTGGGGGCTTTACCTAAGATGCAGGTTCGAATCCTACCGGTGGTCGAATTTTATTAATCGCAATTTGGAAATATTATTATTATTGTTTGATTGATATTTAAAAAATAATTCAAAATAGATACAGAAAAGCCAAGTTAATTATTCAATAAGTATCAAAAGTTTAACTAAGCAATGTATTGATCAAATAATTTTATTGTAAACCCCACAAACCCTTATAAGTTTTACAACAATGTCTTTCGGTTGAACATACCATTTCTAACACAATATATGCGAGAAGAGTTATTTGAACCGAATTCCTTTCCGAACAAATATCCTACCGATGGACACATGCAAGAATGTGAGGTCTCCAAATGGAAGTACGGTCTGTTACTGTGTTATTTCGTTTTTACTGAGTAGGTATTATATTTGTTTATTTCAACCTTCGCAGTGTAGCGGTATTTGTCTCGCTTTAAAACTCGGAGGTCGTGAGTTCGATCCCCACGCCAGACAATAAATCTTTGCGTATATTCTAAAATTTCTTTCTGGGTCTGGTTGGTTCAGGGACTACCCTCCGTTCCTCGTAAAGCACGTTAAGCCGTTGGTCCCGATAGTTATAACATCATCTATAATAATCATATATCAAGAAACAGAAAGCAGCGCGAGTTTCCTTCTGTGTGCGTACACAATACTGCGGTCACCAATCCACCTGCCAAGCGTGATGACTATAGCAACTAGCCTCCCTCGGGAGGAGGCCCATGTTCAGCAGTAAGAATATTTATTGGGTATAAAACAACAGTTTCAAGTACATCTACTTAAAGTCTAAAAAGAGTGTAGTCAAAACACAACTTGGATTTCGTTGACAGCTGAACTAGTAAGAACTGTATGACAGCTGTCAGCGCCCTCCATTCTTAATGCTAGTTTACTAATTAAAGGCACTTTTTAGAATAATGATTTGGGAAACAAGAAATGTAATAAGATAAATTAAAGGAAGTAAAAATTAAAGAAATAATATGGAAATAATTTATACTTTCCTGCATGTCGAGTGAATGAGCAGATTGTATGTTTTGTGAATCTGTAGAGTATTTGTGTTGTGTGTGTGTGTGTGTGTGTGTATGTGTGTGTTGTGTGTGTGAGTGAGAGCAGTGGACGTTATACGGGCTGATGATGATGATATAGTTTATTTCATACTAGCTGTGTCCGCGCCTTCATTCGCGTGGAATTTGACAAAATGTTATTTAAGTTACTCCTTATTACTTCAGCTATCTGCCGGTGAAAGTCCGGTCAAAATCGGCTCAGCCGTTTCAGAGCTTAGCCGACACAACAAGACTGAAATTGTAATAAATGTAATTTAAGTAGGTATATGCACCGTATATACATTCCTATACATGAAGTACAAAACGGTTACTTTAACATTATAAACAGACACTCCAATTTTATTTATTTGTAGTATAGATGTGGGTATTGATGTTTAAGATACAGTAGGTAATTTAGTTTCGGTACCATTTACCCACTGGATCCTAGAGATTGACGGCGGATGAACATTTTATTCATGAATTTATTCGAAGGGACAAGCTTGGCTTTCCTTCGTCGTATACCTACATAAAACTATACAGCGCGGATATTGCTGCGGTCTGTTGCTTTGATTGTAAGCCGGTGGCATGGCTTTTTAATAGTGAAAAAAAAAACATTGGTTCCACAGATCACTTTTGCGATTTGACTGAAGACGTCATAATTTTAGACTACTTAGAAATAAAAAGTAATGGGATTTATAAAATGAATGAACATTATTAAAAGGATTTTAAATGCTTATTGTTACCTCTAAAATAACGATATAATAAAATAAATTACTATTTTGCAAGTACCTATTGGAACTCGCGGTTTTATTCGGATGACGAACATTTTTCTTTCAAATGTATATTAGTATTGTTTGCTTTTATGTCAATCGTGATTATAAACTCTTTATAACTTCTTTCAAATTCATTCCATAATCTTTGTTCAAAACTAATAAAATATAATAATATATAAATTACGCCTATTTTCAAAATAATAACGCTCGATGTTTTATTTGCAAATTATTTATTGACAAAGAATAAACGTACATAGAACTAAACATTAATTAGCCTGAAATTAACAGCGATAAATGAATAATTAGACTATTCAGAATCCATGCAGCATTCGTAGCGTTTGATATTCTGCAGCGTAACGTATACATCAGCATTCTGGTACCGTGTTGCATTTAATAAACACAATCTATGTATAATGCCAATGCTATAACTCAATGAATTCCTACAGTTTCCACAGATAAAGCCATTTCCTCACCTTGCATTGTTCTAGTGCAAAGTACAACCGGAGTATCATTTTACTTTACACAAAGGCATCCTCTACTATAATTGGTTTAATTCCGGCTTAGGCTACCTTTAACCGGCTCTCAGCAGTTTTCTATAAGTGTACTTTTTTGTTATCTGATATCAGTTCAATAATTTTAGCTTGACATTTTTTTTCTTAAACTATATTTATACAAATCATATACCTACTGTAAAGTATAAACTCAAGCAAAGTAAATCAGTACAGTCACTTTATTTGTGTTAATTTAAATAGCTTATAATAAATAGCAGATAGCTAATAATTTATGTAAATAAACACAAACAAATTATAAACATCAGAAATTGCTGAATAATTTGGCAGATTGTTATTAATAAAAGAATAATTGATGAATTAATGAGTTTTTTGGATGTATGTATGTGTTGATTATATGTAGGTGTACTAAATATATATAGACATTAAAAAGTATTTTCTGAGTATATAAACTCTACTTAAACTCCCAAATCAAATGCCTTCAATTTCCAAAAAAAACGTTAAATGTATTACCAACTTCTAATTAGGTACGTTGATTTTGAATATTATTTTTGTTTTGTATGACAACGACCTAAGTACACTAAGGTAGAAGATATTTCAAGTTAACTGATAGAAAAACAAACATCCAACCTAGGATAGTAACTACAGTTTACACTAAAGGCTCAGTTTGAATGGCTCACATTGCATACAGTTGCAGTCGTCTGCAGTAATTCCGTACATACATTTAGCAACTCGCGTCAAACTTTGTTGTTTTCAGTTAATTTTCTTTGTGAAAATTTTCACTAACTTCATGGGTGTTAATCTTAGCGGTTGAAGTTTTAAAGTAAATCTTCTTTCTACGTAATAGGTGTAAGTTTTTGATGTAAGTTACGTAGTAGTTTTACGGATTTTGTGATGCTTCAATGTTGACTTTACGACTGGTGTAGGATAAAACACACATTATATATGTGTTTCATTCGTGTCTATTTTGTACTTGTTCTTTCTAAAATGAAAGAAAACATGAATATTTTACTATTTATACTTATTTTTTGTTTTATTGTAGCGACCGGCCCCAGCTTTGCCAGTTGACGTCCACTGCTGAACATGGCCTCCCTCTTTACAGGCCTCGGCAAACCAGAAATTTTAAGGGATAATGGCCATAATCACCACGTTTGGTAGGCAGATTGGTAATTACAGCAAGATGGTGAGTAGCCTTGGCCTGATAGATGCTGCTACCCATCCATCAGCTGTATGTCCTTTAGTCGCCTCTTAGGACACTCATGGGAAGATATAGGGTGGTCTATTCTAAGTCGAAAACCACACTTCACCCGGAAACTAAACGCCACACGCACGGGTTTAGTAAAGTTTGATTAACACAAAACCTTGACAAATTATATTTTCTACACTTTCCTCAAGAAACACTCTGTATATAAGTGTAAACTGCATTAAAATCCATGCAAAAGCGAGTTTATCACGAACAGACACAGACAAACTTTTTTATTATACTATGTAATGGTGGCTTTTCAACCCAGACGCTGCTAGTAAGAGTAAAGATGTCCTAAGATTCATTAAGTCATTTTACTTCTTCATTATGTTCCTACTACTATATGCGTATCTTTATCACCTAAGAAGTGCATAACTCAGAAAAACACGTTTCCCGTTATTCAAATAAGCTTCAGCGCAGTACATGCGCTGTATATTAATTAAAATTAAAAAAATAAACAGTTTTCCAGCACAGCGTTATTATTTTATTTTAGTGTATATTGTAGTATTATAGTTCGACGATTAATTAAAACTTTTTACAAAGGCAATGTAAGGTAGCCTGTATACTATACTCTTACAGCTTTATCGCCTCTGTTCAAGTCACGTTTGAGAACTTAACAAAGAAAGTTTATGTAAAGTCTGCTTAATATATTCTCAGTTAGTTAAGTGAGTTAATTAAAGGTGTTTGAGGGAGAGCCACTTATTTGCTGTTGTTTTATTAGCAGGCTAAATTTATAAGCACTTTTTGAGTATAATGAGGGGGTAATGTTTAATTATAAAAGACGAAAAGACTTTTGAGCGCTTTCACAAAATATTTGGTTTTAAAATGGTCCGGAAACATAATAACAATAATATTATAATATACTAGCTTCCGCCCGCGACTTCGTACGCGGATCCTGTTGCTTATGCCAGCGACAACGGGGTGTTCAAAATCGAAGATCTGAAACGTCTGATGTCGAATTCAAAGGCTCGGGACAGTTATTCAGAGAATGACGAAGTCGATTAGAATTCAAACGTTGGTTGCGCTCTTCTTCTGTCTCTTTATGCCGTACTCCAGAAATTCTTTCTCTCTCACTTTCTAACGGATTATGAATATTTTGTTGTGTGCATGTTCGGGACAATGTATGATAATCTCGATCAGCAGTTAGTTGCCTGAAGACTAAACCTTGCCATATCGTTTGTTATCATCCAAAAAAGCCTTGCTCTTTCTATGTATATACCCTTTCCGTTACACCTTGTGTAACACTGAAAGCATCAAATCGGACTTAGTATTTCCTGAGATGAGCGCTTTCAAGCAAACAAACAAACCCCTAAGCTATAGATATAATATTAATGACTTGTGATCTTGAGGTCGCCGGTTCGAACCGCACCCATTGCACTACCGACGTGAACCCACTCGTAACACAAGCATTTAAGCTTAAAACGAGGGGTTAACAAGAATACTAGCAGACTGCAAAACTCTGCTAGTAATCTTTAAAAGAAAAAAAAAGAAGTATAGATTAAATATCGAGTATTAACACCACTATTTACTTATACAGACTATCAAAGTGTATATTTTGGGAATACTAAAAGAGTTTGTAGATTTTTTTTACAAAGTTGGTTTTATTCGCCGTACTTGATTTATCAATATTTTAAATGTAAACAAACATTGCCGGCAAACACTCATGTAGCTTCAAAGAGACTTTCAATGTAAAGTGCGCAGGTATATGTAGAATTCGAAGTTCCGTCTGCTTTAATTTTTACCGGACAAATTTCACCTTTTAAGAAGTTTGTACGAATCATTTCAGATTTCAAGGTACCTTTTTTAGTATGTGAAACTTGATATTGTGATTTCTTTAATTTACTTGAATCATGCGTTACTTTTCGGAAAAATATAATCACCAGCTGAAGACCCGTAACGTGTTTCCGTACAGATGTTATTTTTCATGTTTTTTATTTTTCCTTCCTGCATGTTACATAATTTTTTATTGCGAAATTAACACTAGTTATTTGGTCTTTTAATTTAAAAGTTATCGTTATTATCATATCTATTGCGACTCGTTTGATCTACTTGTTTGAACAATCTAAGCTGAATGATGAAATGAAAGTCAATTTCGAACAAACACAAAAGAACGGCATTTATTGACGTTTAAATTCAAGATTTTTACACTCAAATCTTAGACCAGATTGCAAATTGTTTTAGTTCGTTCTTTCGTTACTTAGTAGCTGAAACTTCAGAGTGTATGTATTTACATTTTCAATGTCTACTTTTGTAAAATACTATCAAATATTTAGCCACGTTTTGCAATTCACCCGCGACAAGGATGTCGACTTTGTCCTTTTCGAACACCTGAATTTGTTTTGCACTAAAAAAAAACAGTTTTTTTTCTCAATTAATAACTGAAAAGTTTTTCAATTAGAACTCTATTTTGTAAATTAAAATGAAACAATTATATTTACATAAAATTGATTACATTTTATTTAAAAAAGTAGGGTGTGATATCCTACCAATATTATAAACACGAAAGTTTGTAAGCA
The DNA here is from genome assembly GCA_947037095.2 of Nycteola revayana. Taxonomy (NCBI): domain Eukaryota; kingdom Metazoa; phylum Arthropoda; class Insecta; order Lepidoptera; family Nolidae; genus Nycteola; species Nycteola revayana. The sequence goes on from OX344840.2 coordinate 14,977,091, forward strand.
TGGATGGATGTTTGTTACTCTTTCACGCTAAAACTACTGAACGGAATTGGCTGAAATTTTGCATCGTGATAGGTTATACGCTGGATTAACATATAGGCTCCGATCTACTAGAGCAGAGTAACGCGGGTAAAACCGCGGGGCGCAGATAGTATTATTATAAAACAAATCTGATGTCCACCACGAATACGCTTACAGATGTCGATTAATCTTAAAAATTTAAAATATAAATAAAAACTAAAGATATGTTATTATAACATATTTTTATTCATATAGAATATGAAATTTCCCTTGTTTTTATTGATAAATTTTTAAAGTAAAACGTAGGTAATAAATTGAGTGACTTAACACAAAACAAGCACCAATGTTGAATACAAATCCTGCAATTTCAGCAAAATGTCATACGTGTTTGCATTTCGTTATATTTTATAACCTTTTGTATGAGCATTTAAAGCTTAGTACGAAACAGGATTAATCATAAAGGTAACTCAGTAAACGTTAAATTATTTGTTTTTTTTTTTGCATGTCACAGATGGTGACTGTAACTCAAGTATTTTAATGTGTGTTTTATAATTTTATATCAACGATAACGTGTAACGAACAGGTTAACTAAAAATCAATTGAAATCATAACCTAACCTAACCAAATTACTAATATTATACCTATCTGTCCGGCCGACATTCACGCCAAAACTACTAAACCGATTTAAATGGAATTTGGTACACAGATAGGCAATAGTATAATTATTTTATATAGTTATAATAGTTACAAATTTCATTACATCGGTTATACCCTTTTTTCGCTATAACACGTATTTTATAGCGAAAAAAAGGTTGAAGGGGGTTGCAAGGGATTTGTATGGAAGTAGTGTAACTCAAAGTCACTATTCCACGCGGACGAAGTCACGGGCTCACATTTTTGTGTATTTTCATGATAAAAAAATAATGTCCTCAGCTTTATATATTGGTAGGTAAGTACGTAGATCTGAAATATTATATTAATAATATAAAATATGGAGCTCACAAATTAACAGAGCAATGCCGGGCCGTTACTAATAGGCGGTTAATATTGAATTGAAATTATAGAACCCGGGAATCAACAACAACAACGATGTTATAAAACAACATTTTCAGTGTATTACTAACAACAAACGACAACAATACAATATTTTCAGTGCATTGCTAATACATTGGCCTTTGTGCCTAAACACTTCTCAGTCTATAAAAGCCCTAATGTGAATGGAACTACGTGCATCAAATTTTGCTTTGTGATGTTCCGAATTTATCAGGCATGCGTTTGACAGACAGTCAATGCTTCATAACATAGCTAGTTGTTTGATGGCGACATTTTGAAACTGTATTGGAGTATATTCCTTTGTGTATAGAACATTTAAGTGTTTAAGGGTTCTTCCAAGCTCTTATCTACAATTTATAATTATTACTTACACTAGGTTTCACACGCGGCTTAATCCACGTAGCTCCAACCCCCGTAGGAACTTTAAAATAAAATAAAGCCTATAACTATTATCGAGGGAGGTATTTCAAATAATCCCTCCCTCGATTCATTGGCATTTAACCCTCAAAGAATTTTCCAAATACGTCTAGCAGTTTGTCAGACATTACGGCGTTTAGGTCTTCAGCTTTATATATTAGTATAAGATTATTTATTTATGAACAAATATACAACAAAATTTATTAAAAATAAAACAAGGTATGTAAATTAAAAACATTCAATACAAGGCACTGCTCAAAACAATCTCAAGAGGTAATTTTAGAACAAAAGACGGATAGTGTGCTTTGGTTTAAAATAAACATACTTAATATTATTTACATTATAACATACTTGTAAACTAAACATATAATTATGTCAGTACTAGCTTCGGCACGCAGTTTCACTGGGGTTACTCCCGTTCCCGTAGTAACTTCCTAATTAATATTACATAGCCTTCCTCGGACTCGGAAGTCGGACCAGTAGTTTCTAAGATTTGCGTGTACAAGCAAATAAACAAACTCTTCAACTTTTTTATTAGTATAGATAGATACATATATACCGGAATATATGCGTATCATCATCATCATCAGCCCGTACAACGTCCACTGCTTAACATGGGCCTCTTCCCGGGGAGGGTATTTGCCGTAGTCACCACGCTTTGCAGGCGGGTTGGTGACCGCAGTATTATATTGTAACACACAAGGAAATGCTGCTGCCCGTTCCTTGGTATACGATTATGATAGATGATGTTATAACAATCGGGACCAACGGCTTAACGTGCTTTCCGAGGCACGGAGGGTAGTCCCTCAACCAACCAGACCCGGAAAGAAATCTTAGAATTTACACAAGGATTTCTTGTCTGGCGTGGGGATCGAACTCACGACCTCCAAGGAATGAAATGTATGTGTAATATTAAAATGTATGCACTAACTTAATAACTTTACCCATATCATACTATCAACAGTTAAAATGATGGGACCTATATTGACAGTAACTTATATATTGAGATGATTGAGATTGATTTGAGAGACATAAGTCTCTCAAATCAACCTTTGACTTTTCTTACATCTAGAAACTAAAATGGTGTCTAGCACGTAACATATAATTTTGCCAAAGTCTAGAATGGAAACTGCCATGATTCAATATGATCTCTTCTTTTTTTTAAAATAAGATTAGTAGCCGACTTTGAAGTCTTCTAGTATCCTTGTAAACCCCTCGCGCTAAGCTAAAATGCTTGTGTTACGAGTGGGTTCACGTCGGTAGTGCAATGGGTAGGGTTTGTACCGGCGACCTAAAGATCACAAGTCCGACGCCCTAGCCAATGGGCTACGGCCGCTTCAAATATGACGTGATATTTTGTTTCGCACTCTTTCTTTATAAAAAGACAACTCCCGCACTAGGAAAATTAATTCCTGTGTCGTGGAGGATTTTTCAAACACCCAATTCACGGACACAAAGTACAATCAGACTCAGTAAAATTATCTGCATTTTACACAAAAAATTGTCCTGGGTGAGAATCGAGCCCGGAACACCAGGTCTCAGAAGTAACTACCGTAACCACTGAGCCACCGGTGTACCTAGTCAAAGTCACTAAAATGTTTTTGAAAAATTCTCAAGATACATCAACATTTTCATACACTTTTCCTTGGCTAAATTACCGCTGCCTGCGGTGGCAGGTCATTTATTGTGGAAGAAGTAATTATAATATTTGGTATTCTTTGTGATAAGTTTAGATTTACAACTCAAACTTAACTATACAAATAAATATACCGGATTAACCACATATTTTTGTTATTACGCAATATTTTAAGTTAAACAACGGGTTTTTATAAAAATATCTCAGAATTATTAATCATCATCATCATCAACAGCCCGTTTACGTCCACTGTTGAACATAGGCCTCCTCTTAACAGACCTTGGCAAGCCAGGATCGTTGAGGGATATTGCCATAATCACCACGCTTGGCAGACGGATTGGTGATCGCAGTAAGAAGTAAACTTTGAGCTAACAGATGCTGCTGCCCATCCATCAGCCACATGTCCCTTAGTCGCCTTTTACGACACCCATGGGAGGACATGGGGTGGTTTATTCTAAGCCGGAAACCACACGGCAAGAATCAAATTATTAATAATCCTGCTGAAATTTGTTCGGCAGAAAAGAAATTGCATTTAAAATTTATAGCAATCTACGAAAATGTTACTTCTCAGGAGCTCTATCCACGCAAAATCAGAGAACGCATGTTTTCTTATTTGTCTCTACTAATAATTATAGAGAGGAAAGATTTGATTGTATGTAGATGATGATGATGATGATGTACTAGACCATTTTCCTAAATTCTTTCACCATTAGACAGCTACGTTATCCAAAAGAAGCATAGGCAATATTTAATTATAAAGTTTCCACAGGAACGGGGGCCTTGCGGGTTACGTTTTCATGCTACATTTGCTTTAGTTATGCTTCATGTATGATCTTCGTTAAATTCTAATACTTCAGTCAAGAATGCTTTAATCGTACCTAAGATTAAAGTATTCTTGACTTGTTTTAGAATTTCTTAGTTCAAGCATTTTAAAACGCATTAATTATTGGATACTTCGAAATAAATTTTGTCCATGGTTTGTCCATGACGAGTTAGAACTCTTGGCACAAATGCCTAGAAATTCACGAAGCGACTGCATTATCTGAGCTCTCGATACATACTTTATCTTCGGCGCACGTACTCTACGCACGTACGATGTCTACCATTTAGGGCGAATGCGCCAGTTAATAACACATAAGAGTTTAAGCTTAAATTAGGATAGGTTAGGAAATGAATAAGGAAAAGGATAATAGAATGAATGCCGGTGCATTCAATAACTTCTAATCACCTGCATAGAAAAACCAACTGTTTCAAACTGACTCGATTGCAGCACATGACTCAAGTGTCACAAAGAACTGCTCTGTAACACTTACTCTCTTCACAGTAGCCGTTAGTGTAGCAAACAAGAAAACCGCATCAGAATTTCAAATGTGCCCGATCCTTAGCTTTGATGTGGCGACAAGAATTTGGATAAACGTGTTTTGTTGAATGGAATCGCTTCAAATGGAGTTATGGTTAGTGATAACATTGCTTTCCTTAAAGATAAGGAAAAAGTTAAAGGTATTTACGATATTCATAAATTCGTGGATTTGCGGTCGTTTAAGGGTTGTTGGATTCAGTTCCGAAGGGGAAAGATTTAAAGTTCGTTACCTCGAGATTTTGGTAATAGGGAGCTTTGATTGCTTGCGTTTAAATATGAATAATTTACTCAGTTTTGTGAATGTATTTTTGTCGTTACTTACTTTGAATTTAATACTCATTGATTTTTGTTGGATTATATGATAAAACTTTGGTTTTGTATTTTAATTATGTTTATAGTCTCCTAGTATTTATACAATAACCAAATATTATAAACCACAAAAATATTTGAAAATACTTTTTTTATATATGGCAATCTGCCGACTTATTCAGCAATTTCTGCCAGTGTCATTTTAAAAGGTTGCATATTAGAAAATCAAAACTTTCCTGAGCAAATTTCAAAAGAACAACGTACAAATCTACAAAGTTTAAAATAATGATGGTCATTTGATCAAAATTTCAGCTGACCAAAGTCTGGAATCTGGCACTTCGCCGGCAGCTGCCGCGGCACGCTCGCTTCGCTCGCTCAGCTCGTGCGTTGTGGTCACAAACATAACCTAACCTCTTCTTCAATCTTTTGAAATTTGCTCAGGAAAGTTTTGATTTTCTAATATGCAACCTTTTGAAAATACTTATTGACTCATGTCACATTATGTTAATGATGTTTATTTCTGAAAGTATCTGTCATAAGGAAACAAATAAAACAATTTCAGTTCATAAAACTGGAAGATGGCTGTATAAATAAAATTTGTAAATATGTTTTATCTCTAATCGTCGAAAACGATATCAGCCATTTTGTGATGTCTTAGGTCTAGTAATGATATTTATGAATAAAAACTTCATATCCTTTTTTTGGCTCTTGCTTTGGTAGCCTTTTGAGCCGGTCAATTCCTATTTCTTATGGGTCTTTATTGCCGTCTTTTTTGCAGTCCATGTTAGTATTAGAGCTGGTCTCCTCTTTTTATATTTCAACAACACATTGAAATGATCAAAAAATCATGTTATTACTTTCTGTAAACATTATAACTAATAAAACAACGAAATATCTCTATTATTGTCCTACATGTCGTGTGTATGATATGTAAGTTGAAAAACGTGAATAAGATAGACTAGGTAGTACGTGCTCATTCATTGTCGAACTAGTTAAATCGTATAAGTGAACTAGATCGGTATTCCAATTCTTTTAATACTATATTGTACTAAATGTACTCGTACTTTGAAGTACACTGAAATCTATATTAGTTGTTGTTAGTTGCGGCGCAGTCCTCAGACACAGACGATTTCGAACTTTATAAATCTATAAGTTGAATGTTCTTTTACAATTTTTGCTTAATATATCACAAATATATAGTAATTCAAAAAACAAAGAAAGTAATGTGAGTTCTTTGGTTTATATTTTAGAAGATTCTTCGGATACCTCCGGACTGCTACGTAAACGTAATGTTTTGTTTATGGACCAAAAAAAAAACATACCCAATATTTTCTGGTAACCTAACTGACGGACCATAACGATTCGACGTCATCCCTATTATTCACTTAAATAGTTCACTAGTCTGGAGGTCCAAGCGACAACAGAGGCTTAATGTAATCAACACTTAATCTAGTCATTCAATCTCTTGTCAGTTTCTAGCGTAAACTATGCTCAAACGTAATCTGGAGGCAGCCATAACAGAATAATAATGCCATAAGCAATTTGTTTTTATTTTATGTCCAGATAGACTGGCTTACTGGTTTAAATTTTCATCACGAATTACGCTTTCTCTGCGAGTTTATTTTAGACGAATTTTGAATATAAGCGCGGAAGATTTCTTAAATGCATTGTCCCCAATCTCATCTGAATATAAGAAGGAACTGGATTTAATATGCCGTAATGACTGCACCGGTGGCCCAGTGGTTGTGGCAGTGGCCTTTGAGACCTGGTGGACCCACACGGGACAATTATTTATATGAAGGACAAATAGCTGTTCTGCGTCTGGGTGTATATTGTGTCCGTGAATTATGTGTCCGTGAATTATGTGTTTGTAAAGTCACAGGGATTTATTTACCTAGTGGGGAGTTGTCTTTTTTTTTAATGAGTTTTTGGAGTTATGTTTATCTTTGGAGTCCATGGCAATTGAACTCTTTTTACTTGTTTGGAATATCACCTGGCCGTCTCCATTCAAGTTTATATAATGGATGAATGGAGACGGCATTTTTTTTTTTAGGATATGGTGGTCCCTCAATAATTTCTATTCTGGCTGCATTTCCCGGTGTATCGTGGTGGGAGAGAAACCTCACGTCGTGCATATATTTTTGCTCATAATAGGATTTCCCGTTAAAAGCACCTTATATATTTACCTATTGACTAATGGGTCTAAAAATCGCCGTTAAAAATGATTGAGTATAATTAGGTACATAATTTCGTAATCATCAATCATATTGTCACTGCAAGAGGTAGATTATATTGTCAATACGCCCAAAGAGATGCTCACTGGGAATACCTCCACTTTACTAAATAGAATATCCAATTAGCATTATTGATTAATGCTGTGTTTCTGTGTGTAAGGCATGTCACCAGAGCTCACGAGAGGAAAGAGGAAAGGACCAATAGGATACGAGTGGCTAGGGCTATCCAGCTACTGTATTTGTCCTTGTATTTGAACCCCTATGCTACATAACATCAGATCCTGGTGGATAAAAGTCATTTTCCTGGTCTGGAATAAAAATAAACATTCCTCTTCAATTATCTAAAATCAACATTTTAACTTGTAAATCAACATTTTAACTCGCAGTACGGTCGCGTCATTTGCCTACGCTAAGAAAATGACGAACTCAAAAGTAATTAAGTGTAATAACTGTAATATTGTGATATGTGAAGTGTTAGCGTACATCCAAAATAAAATAGATGTCATGGACGAGGAAAGCTTAATGAGATTGTGTATTACAAGTTTTTCGGATGAAGAGATCGAGGCGGCTAAAAATTTACTTTTTGACTCGATTACCACTAAAAGACGCAACATTTCCCGTAAAAGGGAAGGAAAATCTCAGAGACACCTTGCCGATATAATAACATTATTTAAAGAAACAGATCCGGAAGATGTACCCATATTTGTTGCGCGGGAACTGCATAAGCTACCACCGATATCGTTCGATCACCTGGATGCAAGTAAACTTTTAAAGGATATATTATTGTTGCAAAACGAGTTAAAGATTATTAAGGAATGCTATGTCACTAATAAACAGTTAGATGACTTGAAAAAACAAATCGATCACTGCAATTATCAAACACCAGGTACTTTGCAATCTACAATAACTGATCTACCGCACAATAACAATAATATAGAAAAGCGAAACGACGAAGCGATGACGCAATCGTTTCTAGGAAGCGAGGAACGCGTAGATACTCCATCCTTGTCTTTCGCGGCAAGTATCAACAACTCCGTCTCTCTCTCACAATCTAATACGTGCGTGGAGGCCCCCACCGCGGTTTCGACGCAGGTGTTTCGTAGGTGCGAGACTCCTGAGCGCGCGAGTCTATCGGTGCGGTCTGTACCACAAGCGACAAGCGATAGCGGAAATGTACAATCAGATAAGAGAAAAAAAAATGAATGGACAATTGTACAGAAGAAAAAGTCAAGATACAGGTTTGCAGGAAGTAAAGGGAAAGCTGCTTTGGAATCAGAAACGAAATTTAAAGCAGCGGAAATTAATATTCCGTTATTTATTTCCCGTGTGTCTAAGGAGGTGACCGAAACCGACATTACCGATTACATATTATCTAAGACACAGACGTCAATATCGATTAAGAAAATAAAAATGACAAATGATCGAAATTATAATGCTTTTAAAATTTTTGTACCACAACACAAGCTTGAAATGTTTTTAAATGATAGCCTATGGCCAGAAGGAGTGTCGTTTAGGCGCTTTGTTTACATTAATAAAAATAGATCTAATGGCAATACCAGGATAAGTGAATTGAAGCAAAATAACAAATAATGGATTTACAAACTAGTACAAAAATGATTTCTAAATTTATCAGTTTCAACTGCAAGTCAGTTAAAAGGTCTATTGATTATGTTAGAAATTTGTGTTGCTCCGCGGACATTATAGCCCTACAAGAGACTTGGTTATTCCCCTATGATATTCCAGTATTGGGTACTATTGACCAGGATTTTGCTTATACCGGCTCGTCAGCCATAGATATATCGGATGGTGTTTTTAGAGGACGACCTTACGGAGGTGTTGCAATATTGTGGCGGAAAAGTATGTTCAAAGAAGTGACGGTTATCCATTGCAAAAATCCGCGTATCAGTGCAATAAAAGTGTCTCTGAATAATCGTGCATTTCTAGTTTTTAGTGTATATATGCCAACCAACGGAGTGGACAATTTAGAAGATTTTACGTCGTGTTTTGGCGAGGTATGTGCTATAGTTGATACCTATTCAATAGAAGCTGTTTACGTGTTAGGAGACTTTAATGCGCATCCGGGAGAGTTATTCGGCAATGAACTAATTAGCTTGTGTACGGACCAACAATGGACCTGTGTAGATATAGATATGTTAGGAAGTGTATCAAATAACTATACATTTATTAGTGATGCTCATGGTTGTGTAAGATGGCTCGATCACTGTGTTACTAGTCATTCTGCTAGACAAACTATTAAAAATATATTTATAAAGTATGATACGTGTTGGTCGGACCATTTACCACTAATCATTGAGTGTGAATTAAGTACAATTATATGTAAAAACAGTCCGCGTAGTAATATTAGTAAAAATACAGCTGTTTGGGGCTATAGAACTAAGGAGCAGATAAAGAATTATACAAATATGTGCAATAGTAAACTTAAGTTAATAGATTTTCCGGTTGAATTAAGGCAATGTAGTTATAATGTATGTAATTGTGAGAAACATAGATATTATTTAGATAAAATGTATAAGGACATAATAACGTCGCTAACAGACGCTGCCGTTAACACGTCTGAAACGCGGTCTCGCACACAGAGGAAGAAGAGACAAGTGACAGGCTGGAACAAATACATATGTGAAGCACACAGGGAGGCCAGGAATAAGTTCTTACTCTGGGTTGCTCAGGATAGACCACAATTTGGAATAATATATGAGGAAATGTGTCAAAGTCGTAAAGTATTTAAAGATAGACTAAAATGGTGTCAAAATAACAAGGAACAATTAAAAATGGATATAATCTCAGAGTGTCGAGCCTCAAAGAATTTTAGTGACTTTTGGAAAGCAACGAATGAGCTAAACCATAAGTCTGGTCTCCCTGTGAGCGTGGACGGTGCGAGTGATAGCGGGGATATAGCTGAATTATTTAGAGAACACTTTGCTGTGAAATCACCACTAGGTCCGTCATCTGAAGATCCTGGGTCTACCATGACTGGTGACTTGTATAATGTTTCAGCCAAACAAGTATGTCAAATTGTTAGTAGAATGTCGAGGGGCAAGTCGCCAGGTCATGATGGACTCAGTATCGAGCATTTGAAATACGCTGGCGTTCATCTGCCACGTGTGCTCGCGATGTTCTTCACTTTATGCTTGCATCACTCGTACCTGCCCATGGACCTTATGAAAACGGTTGTTGTACCGATTGTTAAAAACAAAACTGGCGATTTGTCCGATAAGAACAACTACCGGCCAATCTCCTTAGCAACAATCGTGGCTAAAGTTTTGGACAGTGTGCTTGACTCAGAACTAGATAAACACCTTAATATTCATGACGCTCAGTTCGGTTTTCGCGCTGGACTTTCTACTGAAAGCGCAATTCTGAGTCTCAAGCACACTGTACAATACTATACGGAAAGGAATACACCTGTGTATGCATGCTTCCTTGACCTATCCAAAGCATTTGACCTAGTGTCTTATGACGTATTATGGGAAAAACTCAAGAGGACAGGCGTGCCTACACAAGTGCAACGGATTTTTCATTTCTGGTATCAAAACCAGATAAACTCTGTAAGGTGGTCGAACAGCTTCTCCGACGCGTACAGGTTGGAGTGCGGGGTGAGACAAGGTGGTTTGAGTTCTCCCAAGCTCTTCAACTTGTACGTGAATGAGCTTATAGTTGGGCTCAGCAACACTCGAGTAGGATGCTGGGTTGACGATGTATGTATGAACAACTTTAGTTATGCTGATGACATGGTGCTGCTGACCCCAACTGTAAACGCAATGAGAAAGTTGCTAGCTATCTGTGAAACATACAGCTATAAGCATGGATTAGTGTATAACTGTAAGAAAAGTGAGTACATGGTTTTCAAGGCCGCCGGTAGGTGTCCGTCATATGTACCTGCAATAAAGCTGAATGGTAGTGAACTGAAGCGGGTAAATCAATTCAAATACCTCGGACACTACGTTACTGAGGGCCTTGAGGACCAAGCTGATATAGAAAGGGAACGGAGGGCATTGGCGGTCAGGAGCAATATGCTGGCCCGCAGGTTTGCGCGTTGTAGTGAACAAGTTAAGGTGACACTATTTAGAGCCTACTGTCAGACCTTCTACTCGTGCAGCCTGTGGTTCAGGTATACGCAGAGGACGATCAATGCCCTACGTGTCCAATACAATAATGGATTTAGGATGTTGTTAGGGTTGCCCCGCTTTTGTAGTGCCTCTGGTATGTTTGCGGAGGCTAGGGTAGATGGCTTCCATGCCATTATGCGCAAGCGGCTCGCGTCGTTACTGAGCAGAGTCCGGAGTAGCACTAACAGCATCCTTCAGGTCATTGCTCATAAACAGGACTCAAATATCCTGAAAGAATTTATTCGTGTGCAAATTTTATAACTCGCATGTATTATAATTTCTATGGACTTAGTCTGAAATAAAGATTTATTATTATTATTATTATTAAATAAAGACTTGATTGGCTGTCTTTAAATAAAGCAGTTGTACTGGGTGACTTTTTTACCGTCTTGAAAATAACAGGGCGTGATATGTATATGAAATAGATGTCTAAAACATAGTTGTTCCTTTTACTGACATAGAGTGAAAATCGTAACGATAAAAATATGAACCTAATCACAAATGAATGAAAAGAGTGAGCTAAATAGCATAACTACCTACTTAGGTAGGCATTTTTACCTTTACGATTTTCATTCTATTCCAGTAAAAAAAAAAGATAAAATAACTATGACTTAATCTATTTCATATAAATATCACGCCCTATATATACTTTTTTATCGTCTTTGAAATAAAGACGATAAAAAAGTCACCCAGTATATTTAACTTAAACAAACTTCAGCTACTCCTGTATTCCAATGATAAAATAAACAAACCTGTTTCTCGAAATTTTCACAAAAAATAAAATATATTTTGAAATATATTTATCTTGAATACGTGACAGTCATATTTCATAATTATGTCGACAGGCCATTTGCATTGGAAATAACGCTTGTGTAAGTATAAACGAATGAAAGAAATGTACCCAATTGGATGTATCGTTCTTATATAAAATTATTTCCCCTAATGTGGTGAAGCGGTGTTCGTATCGCTTTCAGTTTTGAAGGTAATGGGTTTGATCCCCACGCCATACACGAAATCTTTGTGTAAATTCTGAGATTTCTTTTCGGGTCTGGTTGGTTGAAGAACACAAGAAAGCACGTTAAGCCATGTGTCGCGTTTGTTATAACATAATATATGACAAGCGTCTACCTAAGAACGGGTAGCGACAAGGAAGCGGATATATCCTTGTGTGTTACAATATAATACTGCATTTCAACAACCCGCTTGCCAAGGCTATTTTGGCGAATACCCTCTGGAGGAAGCCCATGTTCTGCAGTGGACGTTATATAGTACATTATACTGAATATTTAGGTTTTATTGAATATTAGTTTTGCGAATTATTAAAATAATAATTATATATGCCTTTATAATAAAAATGTATGAACACGTGATTTGGAGAACGACTTGATTTGGTTTATTCTGTTTTATTGTATTCGTAAGTTTAGAAATTTTTATTTTATTTTTTATGAAAATAAATCAATGAAAAATGACAGTATGACGGATAACTTCGAACGAACAGCTAGTTCATCATCATAAAATTATACTAGTACTAGGTCCCGTTCCCGTGGAATCTTCATAATTAATAAACCTATGTCGTTCGGGGATAGTGAAGTTTCCCAAAGTTGAAAGAATTTTTCAAATCGGTCATGTAGCTTCGGAGCCTATTCAATACAAACAAACAATAACATATTTCCTTTAATATTAGTATAGATATTTTCACGATGTACAATTTCCTATTAAAACCTCCGCTTTATTGGAACCTTTTAACCAATACACTTTTAATACTTAAATTACAAACAAAATTGCTATGATTAGTACGCTCTTGTTTCATTACTGAATATAATATTGAAGTGACCATTAATTTGCGTGCATTTATATATGCGTCAGCGAGTTACTTTATACATACGTTCATATCATTATATTATGTATATATATAACAATGCGATTGAATTTAATTGATAAAGCGAATGGTGCTTTTGAAATTAACTGGTGCTATTATGAAATATATAAATTTAATGTGTTCCAAACGTGCCTATTTACGTAATTTCTGTGGTAGGTATTCCATAATTATGAATTTACATTCTAGTTTTATTTGTTTTCCATTTTATTATAAGCTTATATTTATCGTCATCGTCAACAGCCGGTATAACGTCCACTTTTAAACATGGTTTGCTACCGGGGAGATACCTATGTCTTAGTTACCAAGTTAGCCAGGCGAGTGGTAACAATTGTATATTATATAAAATGCATATACAAAGAAACGCTGCTTTATTTACCCAGATTTTTATAACAATCGAGCCCAACGGCTCACATGCTTTCTGAGACACGAAAGATTGTCACCCAGGTGTTCAGTATTCACCTTCACGGAACAACTAATCGACAGATTTTGCTCAAAACTTTCACAGGCATCTTTTATAATCGCAATTAGCATATACGCTGTAAAACATCACGATACAACGCCCGGAAGCAGAGAAGCAGTCCAGCGCGGGTAAAACCGAAGGCCACTAGTTTTATTATAATTGTATTTAAAAAACCTGAAACAACGCGCCAGGTAAATTTAAATATACACCACCGCCTCAAATAAAATAAACAATTTTATTTTGCACCCACTAAGTACAATTTCCCACAGCAAACAAAAAACAACAGAGTACTTAAAACAAGTACGTAACCGTCGTTGGTCAAACCACACTATACTGGCTGTACGTCGCATTTTTTACTCTGCTCAGGTCGACATTACTAGACAACAGCAAACGTAAATAAACGGAAGAAATACATAGGACGGGATAAACACAGCGTTCTGTGTCCGACATGAAAATGTACGGGACATGCTTGCTAATAGGGCTGTGTTGTTCGGTTTTTTGGGTTTTGCTAACGAAATAAATATTAGGACTCATTAACGTCATTTTTCGGCACACTCGTTAAGGAATGACATGAGCGCCAACGGATTGTACAGCTTTTAAATATAGCGAAAAGCTAAAATTAAATTTGCGCTTGTGAAATAAAACAAGTAAACATAGTAAAAAAAAATCAACAAAACATGCGACTAAATTAGCTATACAAAAAATTAGAAATTAAAAAAATTGAATGTCTAATTTAATTGAAATTTTTAAATTATAACGAATGATGCTATTATTTGAGCGTATGAAAGATTTGCAAAGCCTTTTGGTTTTTTTTAAGATAGCTCCGGCGGTATTTCCTTCCTAAATTGAAAACAATAGTTAAGCAGATTAATCGAATAACGTAAAAAAGTAGTCGTCAGCTGTAGCTACAAATTATATTGTTTGTTGCTATGGCAACGTAAAAAAATGTAGCGAACTATAAAAATGCGGTATTTTTTGCGATATGCAATTAATCTGGTTAATTATCGCTATCGGATTTATTACGTAATTGAAAATAAAGAAAAGGCAAACCACTCCTGTACACACACAAGCTTTAAAGAGTCAAAGGAATTTTTCACTTGAAATATGACATGAAAATTAAACTTTTATCATTTGCAAGGATTGCCAACCCTGGCTGCAATTGCAACTCGTAATTAGAAGCATAGTAAAATTAACGCCGCCAACCGCTTTCAAACCCAAAACAATCGCGGTTGTACTGTTATTCATGTTGCATTCACTAAGACCTCTGTCGCTTTGCATTTTAAGTTCTTTCCGTTACTCGTGTATGTTTTAAACTCTGAACAGTTTTATTTAGATATAAATTATTTTGTACTCTGGTTTAAACGCTTTTCAGTAATTGTAAATAACTAGGTATTTTTTTATTTATGGCTTGTAGATTAGTTTGAATATTTTTATACATATATATGTTTAGTACAGTGTTAAAGTAATTATTAAATATTTTAGACAAAAAATGATATAAGATACACTAATGAATGTATCTTATTCCATTTTTCACCGACAATCGGATCGGTCGGGATGTACCGATTTTATTTCTGACCGACTTTTAGTAGGACGAGTGCGTTACGAGTACTATTGCAATCAGTACGTTCTATTTTCCTCCTACAAAATGTCGGACACCGATTGTCGGACGTGGGCGGGCACCCTAATAGTTGTAGACGTTATATTTTTGTTTTAAAGAATGATAATAATACAGAATATTATGATGATATTTACGTATAAAAATGGGAATGTTTTTTTTTTCGTTTAGTTTTAGTGTATTCAGATAGATAGATAAACTCTTTATTGTACACTAATAAAAACAAGAACACAGAAAACTTACAAACTAATCGGTATACAGAGCATGTACAATTGGCGGCCTTATCACAAAATGTGATCTCTTCCAGACAACCGAGGAAGGAGTCAAACAAAGGAGTTTGAGAGAGGGGTAGTGTAAAATAAAAAATAAAATGAAAAATAGGAATAGGAAATAGTGTATTAAGTAGTATTTAGATTCAAGATTAGTATTCAGATTACATACAAAAATTTCGAACGTAGTAATCTGAAATGCAATTTCCACAAAATGAAACCAACGTACAACTTTATTTCCAACATCCAAAAAAATGCGATGCAATGCTCCAAATCTCATGAACGAACCTAATTCAAAAGCTTCGCTCTATTCCAAAAGCTCAAAGATTTAAAAGCACGTGCACCGTTTTAATTCAAATCAAGCGAAACATCCTATTGTTCAAAGTATGCGGAACCACGCCATCAGCGCGAGTTATCATATTTGAAATTCAAATGTTACACTGCGTAAAACTATTCCGTTTTCAGTGAAGATACCCATTTTTTCACGGGAGAATATTTTTGTGCAATGGTCCAGAAATCTGTCACCTTTATCGAAAAGAAGGAAAATGTTTTTGTCAGCCGTTTTTTCTCTTAGGTAATATCATTTTAATGAAAATAATATTGGTAGGTGAGGTACGGTCAGCAGCATAAGTTGCTAATGGTATTGTTATCGCTATTTAAGAATGTAAAATTTAAAATAAAGCAGCGTAAACATACAATATTAACCTTTAACGCAGTCTTGCAACCCTCGGTAGTTTGAGGAACATATATTATAAGTATATAATAAAAATTCCTGTTGTCTAAATTGCTCGTTTGACATTGTTTTCGTTCTATCTACTAAATGTTAAGAGTAAATCCTAAGCGTTCACAAAGCGGCTTTACTAACGAAGTATTTACATCTGTGGGATAATAGTCTTCAAAGCGTGTGGGGCGTTAATAAGATGAGTAGAGAATAATTGATAAAAGAGAGTGGGAAATATGGAACACTCACGCGTATGCTTCTACAGTAAAAGCTATAATTTCTTTCATTCCTTTTTTAAATTTATAATAAAAAAAAAAAACAATAAATAATGCATATTTTATTCTAGCTTCTACAATCGCAACTCCGTCTATTTTAACATCTATACTTGTTTTATAAATGCTTACGATGATGAAATATGCACGGATGATGGTGTGTGTATGTGTTTGTATCAATTAGGATTTAAGGTCAAACAATCTGGCGCCGCTTAGCAGAAAGGTCTTAAATTTTGAGGTGCTTCATCTAAGTTCTCCACCTGGGTGAAGCACGGATATTATATCGGGACGTTATTTTACACTGATGCAGTAAATTGATTTCCATATGTAAATGATAAACATTTTTTATTTGTACTTTTTTAAACACATAAAATTACATTATAAACTGTATAAATTGCAAACAACATGTACAAAGGTGTGCTTAATTCAATTATGAATTCTCTTTCAGCAAACCTTTACGAAAGGGGTATCTAATGATGAGCGTATGCAACAGTTTAAGTTTTTATTTTAATTTATTATTTACTAGCGGCCCGCCCCGGCTTCGCACGGGTGGACTTTTATACCCTACCTCTGCCCTACCCTACCCCTACCCTAACCCTACCCTACCCCTACCCTACCCCTACCCTACCCCTACCCTACCCCTACCCTACCCCTACCCTACCCCTACCCTACCCCTACCCTACCCCTACCCTACCCTACCCCTACCATACCCCTACCCTACCCCTACCCTACCCCTACCCCTACCCTACCCCTACCCCTACCCTACCCCTACCCCTACCCTACCCTAATGCCCTATTTTTAAAATGTATTCTGCTATTCAGGGCGTAGACAAATCCAACGAAACAAAAACCATGAAAATGAATCCAGCCGATCTCGAGTTATAAGTGTTGTAACAAACCCGTCTTTGTTTTATATATATAGATTACTAGCGGCCCGCCCCGGCTTCGCACGGGTGGACTTTTATACCCTACCCCTGCCCTACCCTACCCCTACCCTAACCCTACCCTACTCCTACCCTACCTCTACCCTACCCCTACCCCTACCCTACCCTACCCCTACCTTACCCCTACCCCTACCCTACCCCTACCCTACACCTACCCTACCCTACCCCTACCCTACCCTACCCCTAACCTACCCTACCCCTACCCTACCCTACCCCTACCCTACCCCTACCATACCCCTACCCTACCCTACCCCTACCCTACCCCTACCCTACCCCTACCATACCCCTACCCTACCCTACCCCTACCCTACCCCTACCCTACCCCTACCCTACCCCTACCCTACCCTACCCTACCCTACCCTACCCCTACCCCTACCCAAAAGTATCCTATGTCCTTCTCCCAGTTCTTAGCTACCTCCCTACCAATTTTCAGCCAAAACGGTTCAGCCGTTCTTGAGTTATAAATAGTGTAACTAACACGACTTTCTTTTGTTTTTAAAATGTATTCTGCTATTCGGGACGGAAACAAATCCAACAAATCAAAAACCATGGCAATCGGTCCAGCCGTTCTCGAGTTATAAGTGTTGTAACAAACACGACTTTCTTTTATATATATAGATTAGTAGGTATAGTGACGAGGTCAAAATACTTTACTCAACTTTTTGGCTTTTTGGTGGATCGCGGCATAAAATAAACCAAATTCTATATTGAATACTTCAAAATACATGATGGAATCTTATTTGTAGGTTATTAACCAAAGGTTAGAAGCGGCCGTAGCCCAATGGCTAGGGGAGTCGAACTTGTGATCTTATGGTCCCCGGTTCGATCCCCTATTCACTACCGACGTGAACCCACTCGTAACACAAGCATTTAAGTTTAACACGGGAGGTAAACAAGAATACTAGTAGACTGCAAAACTCTGCTAGTAATATTGTGAGAAAATATTAAATGAGCTTTTACAGGTGCTTGGACCTATCATCTTAGTGCTGCCACATCGTGCATGCCATTTTAGAAACCCCTCATTACACTAGATCAGCCTTTTAGGTTATAGTCTGAGAAATAACATATCTTATTTTTATCCCCAAAAGTTGTTCCTGTGGTATATAAAAAGTTTCGCAAACAAAGCTGCAAAAGATCATAAATTCAATAAACAAACGTATGAGCTACAATTTCCTCGTAGTATCCTCCATACAAAATACAGATAAATACTTACAAGAACAGCAATACACATGGATTCGAAATTTGAATCCCTTTTAGATGCACTAACAAAGCGGGAATCGGATGTCAGACTAACATACAACAGAACTGAATGCGTTTTACATTTATTTTCTCTAACTGAAGCCAAAATAGTGACAATTGGTTCCCATAGCTGTCTGTTACTGAGACCCTCGAATAGACAACGTCAGTCAGTTACGACTAACAATAGCCTTTTTTCAGTCAACGTCAAGTGGTTCTATGCGTTTGAAAATTTAAAGCTGTGCGGAATTTGAGTGGGCATCTGGTATTTTAAGTCCTGAATGGGTAAACGAGTTTTGAATTATTGTGATGCAAGAGTTTTATGTGTACTTTATATAATAAAGTCACTACACAAGGCATTCACTACAAGTAATAAGATAAGTGTCGTCAACGACGACGATGTTGGGTGAAGTGTTGAGGCGTTTTCGGGTGAAAAAGACAACATGAAAATCTTTATATTATTGTAATAGGCAAATTGTAACTATAGGTATACTTTTCGCTGACTTTAGAGATTAGTCTTTATTATAAACCACATGTATGAAACTATATTATGTAGTGCGAAAAAATTATTAAAATATTTAGGTTATAAGAATACTAAGATAAAAACCCTAAAAAACTGGTAGTGTTTTAGCACCAAAATTATTGTTCACTACCTTAAGAGCTCTTAATTCACTATTAATACTAAAACAACGCTACAAAAAGACAACCTAACTCAGCAATCAGTTCCTTTTTTCCTCCTATCTTCCTATCAGATTAATCCGGTATATTTTTACACTAAAAAAGAATATCAGAAATTTTCTGACTACAATAAATGCATGTTACCTGAAACCCACGTTTGGGGAGCGATAACAAAACGAAGATCGAACATAACAGACGTACTCATCGGAAATTCTGATAGCCTCGTCCACTTGGGGAATGCAGTTGCAGTTGAATGCCAATTTAGTTCGTATTTTTTTATTTTGTACCTTCGGGATTACGTTGTTCGACTTATTTATTGTTTAAATGCGGATCGAAACATAAATCCTCTATTATTTACGTATGATGTTTTGAAATGGTTATGAAGTTGTTATTTAAAGTTTACCTTCTAGATTACACAAGATTGGTATACAGAGAATAAATAAATGAAAAATTGTATGTCGCTTGCTACTATTAATTATAATATGGACCTTTTAATTCCATATTATGAGTGGACTATGGTAACATAGTAGAGACGCAAACAATAAAGTAACACGGGTCTTAATCCACCAATCCGTAATAAAAAAAATGCTCCGAATCAACATATTTTATTTAACCTTCCTATACCCGCGCGTTGGTCTGTGAGACCGACGGAATGATTTTTCTAATTTATTTAATATCGCAGAAACGCTAGCGAGTCGCATCTTTTGCTAGCTGCCGGATTTGTAGCGCGCTTCATGTCAGTGCTCACCACGCACGTGAGTGCGTATTTCGCGCCAATCGGTCTGTGAGACCGACGCGGATATAGGTGTAACTTTTTATGTAAGTATAAAATTATTATTTATCAGGTTTTTTTTACTGTGTATGTAATTGTTTATTGTATATGTAATTGTGTATGCTTATTTTGACCAATTTTATTATTTTACAGATTATATTCTGCGTCAGAATGGATAAAGAGCGAATCAGGTCACTGTTGGAAGAAGAAAGTTCTGACACTGATTATGAAGATGGAAATGACAGCGAGGTGGAAGACGCAGTTGAGACACAAGAGGAAGCCTATCACACAGAGCAAGAAGGTGATGAAGGAGACGAGATTGAGGTTTTGGCTGAGGAGGAAGACCGTCAAAGTTCTAGAGATTTTATAGAAAAAATAGGTGGCCGATGGTAATTTTTTATAGTCTAATGAATGTAGCAGGTATAAATACGTATATTATATATATGCAGAATAATCCTGACAAGAAAATTTGCCGCAGATTATTTCTTGAAGCCTTGTCATACCAACTCATAAATTCGCATCTCCGTCGACGAGCTCTGAATACAACCTTGCTTAAAACGATAAGACTTAGGCTCGCTGAAATTTGTCAGTTAGATGGTCCCGAGTCTTCAGCGACATCTTATAATAATAAAATTGGTCGTTGTGGATATTGTTCATCCAAAAAAAACGCAAAACACGTTACAATTGTGCAACTTGCCAAAAAGTATTTTTGTTTGGAACATGCTGATATGGTATGTCCTGATTATTATGGTGAGATTGAAAACTAAGTCAAGCTGTGATTATTTATTAGTATATTTAGTGTTTTTTTAAATGTAAAAGTTTATTTTTGTTTTTTATAAGAAAAAAAATGTTTTAGTTGTGTTTTTGTAGTACCTAAGAAAAAACTCTGTACTTTGAAGGCTGTTTTTTGTAAGACTGATAGTCTGTTAAATAATTAATAATAAAGTGATTATATCATATATTTCTTTTCATTATATCCTTAACTTTTAAGGTCTAACTTTATTTATATAGGTTTTCTAAGGAAAATCATGTAAAACGGCGTTCCAAACTTTCGGTCTGTGAGACCGTACGCGGGTATAGGTGTCACAGAAATTGGCGCGGGTATAGAAAGGTTAAAAATCACCTTCTAGATTTTTTTCTAAACTTAAAGTACGTAAAATTTATAATTTCGTTGCTATACAAGTTTTTTCACAGCGCAAATAGTACATAAACCAAAATATAATATAAAAAAGCATTTTCTTAAAAGAAAACCAACTCATAATATGATTTGGTGCGAAGTTTTATTGTAACATTTGACGTAAAAAGTAAAGGTCGTTGAGACCAACCGCGCCAGGTCGAAGTCCCCAAACAACCTCTTCTAACATCCTAAGGCTGTAACCAAAATGACGCAAAATTTTTCGCAATTTTTGTCACCACCAAGCTAGTTCTCACCTTGCCAAAATTGTAATGTTCTAGCCTCCGAATTCGTAGTATAATTTTAATCTTTGAATTTAATTTGTTGTTCAACTACGCACCAAAACGTACATAAAAAGATATTTTTTTAATATAAAATTTTACTTGACATCTTATGTGGCTTAGTTTAGGTTTATGTCTCGCTTTATGTCTCTGAGATCCTGGGTTCGCTTCCATGATGCTGATTATAGTTTTACTGAATGTTAAATGGGCCTGTCCAGCCTAAAGATGGCAAAATTACGTGGTCGCGGAATACCGTGCGGTTCTCATACTAAAACTCAAAAGTATGGCGCACAATGAAGTCTGTTTGAGACCACGAAAAGCCACGTAGTGTATACGTAGCCTCATAACATTTTATCGTAATATTCTGAAAGATGTAATAAGTATGACGGTAGCCAATAATAAAACTTGGGTACTGCGTCAAAGCAAATAATAAAACTTCTTCATTAACACTTGAATTATAAATGAATTTCTTTAGTAAACTTTATGGAATAGCGACGATAATGTACAATTTTCATACAGAAAATACTGACTGGCAAAACTTCTTGAAAGGGTAAAAGCAAATTTCAATTGTAAACAGTTCTCGATTAAAACAAAACTTTAGACGTATAAGAATTAAAGCCCTCATCACAAAAAGTAACAACAAAGGCAAAAATAGTACTTAAACGAGAAACAATCAACAAAGTGATGACACAAAATTTCAAAGTTCCTGAAACTTCAAAGTGTCTCCTTTGATGTGTTGGAAATAAAATTTCATATGCTAAATAAAATAAGAGGGAGATGCTAGGATGTACGCTTAGCGTACCGTATCATGTGTAATAACCGTGCTAAAAGAGACGGCTCCAAGTGACAAAGTTTACTAAGGTTGTCCAAAGTCGAGAATATGTTATAAGTTATAATTTTGTGTGCTAATTTAGTTACTTCATATTTGTATTAAAGCTTTCAATATTTAAGAAGGCATAACGCTTCCATTACAACGATGACTAAAAGTGTTTTTGTATTGAGAAAATACTTCATATATTGATAAAAAAAAATCTATACTATCTAATACTTATTTAAGGGAACCAAACAACCTGTTAAACATGGTGACCATAACAAAACCCCCATCAGAAACGATAAGTTTAGCAGCGGACGTTGCTTGTAGGATGATAATATCTATATTTTTAGCATGTCGATAACAATTAATTGCTTCTGTTTTACCTTAAAACTTTAGCTTTAATTCATCTATATTTTCTGAGTACGCAAGAGTTACGCAACGTTTGCTATATTGGGTGCAATGAAATAGTTTCCAGATGGGCGAACGTATTGTGTCTTTAATCTGAGCTGTTCAGTACAGTTCACTACATTATCACCTGGTTACCTGATTGGGACTTCCATTGGTTTAAAGATTTTTTCAAAGTCTGTTTATATTATCTTGTCTACTGAATTTTAAATAAAATCAAAGTTTACTGAGCTTTACTACTACAGTGGTAACCCGAATCAGTCATGTATGACAATTTATGAGATTTTTACAAAGCTATCAGTGAGTTTGACTACAATGGTACTTGGCACAAGTCTAGAGTATTAGAATAAGAAGAAAAGGTGTGTTGATTTTTGTTCACCCACCCTTGTGATATGTTTAGCGGTATTCCTTTGATAAAAGTCGTGATGCATGCCGCTAAAATGTAATTTGTGCGGTACTTGAAATATTACGTAGAATTTTCGATGCAAAAACAGTCATGTCAACGTTGTTTATGACTTTCATTCGTTTCCTCTTTAACTAATCTAAGTTTATTTGATATTCTAGACGACATTCATAATTTTAAATAATGTACTCTTTGTTTTCGTTACGCGAAGATAAACCTAATCAACTAGGTTATTATTTGCGAATAGAATCTAAATGCAGACATGTATATGTAATACAACAATTATTATTTATGACTAAGAGATAGTAACTTCTAGGAAGGTAATTTTATTTATACTAATAGCTTTTTGCGCTACGCTCAAGCATATTAACATAAGACATTATAATAATAAACACTTTGAAACTGATCAGCATTTCTCAAATTACGAAGGAAATGTTTTGCAATAATATTATAATGAAACCCTTTGTTACGAATACTTGAGGTTAATGTCACAGCGATGCCCACGATCGATCCTAATGATAATAGTGAAGATAAAATTTTATGAGTCCAATAATACGGTTATTATCAGTAACAATGATAGGGTGGCGCGATATTACGAATCTTGAGATGAAATTGGTATTTGAAACTAAACTGTGATTCAAATGGTGTCAATGAGAGAACTTGTAAACAACATTTCAATTTCAATTAAGGTTTTGATGAAATTGTAAATTGCAAAATAAACATAAATACATCGCATATTTACGAGTACGGAGAACTACTATGCAGACTTCTGGACGTCTGGTCTGGGTAAAAGACTTGCATCCTGTAACAGTCATCCTTATCTTTTCCGAATTTACATTTAATATTACTAGATAATTCCCTTTATATGTCGCGATACCTTTCGCGTCAAACGTTATACTCATTATTTGTTTGCCGTGATCTTTCCGCTTTTTATTGTTACTTTGATTTCACAATCATTATTTTAAGACGTGACATTTTCTGTGATTTCTTCAATCGTAATTTATATGTTTGCTATAAATTTGATACTACACGTATAACAACAGATATAGTCCTCAACACAAGCGCTATCAATATCAAACAGCGTTCAATGATGCTCGATCATTTTTACTCTGTTCTCAAATACATATATCAGCACATGTACAGGCAAACATAAAATCGTTTATAACTCATAATAACGCTACGTGAGCTTCAACAATATTCAGGAAAATAAATAAAGGATAAGACGACGAACGGATTCGATGAAAATCCTACACCTCATGCATATAAATGTGTTTGTTAAAATTCAAAATTGACGAGACGTAGAATAGTTAATTTTGCATGAATACGATACGAGTTTCGTATAAGACCTTAGAGAATATTGGCTTGATTATGTACGGATTGGATTGGCGAGGTTTTTGTTTTCGTAAACGTTATTATTTATTAATTTTTAACATTTATAATAACCCGCATACATAACTTTTCCTGAAGATTATAACTAATAAAATTATAGAAGCCTTTATGCCTGATAAATTAAGAAGTCCCGCGGCAAAAAAAACCACGTACTGACTATTACTTCATTTTTCTTTTAATTATACCTACTAATAAAATACTTATTTGGATCATGATTGTCTAAACATTGACATTAATTACGTACGTATTTTTTTATAAATAGCTGTAATCTATATTTACTATACGAAACTCAGTTTCAATACCATTTTCTCGTTAATCGTTAAGATTATAGAATATTAACGATTACGTATTCGTAATTTCACTGCACACACAATTTTCGTAATGATAATCTTACATGTGTTATTGTATGTTGTATAAAATATGCTACTTATATCATTAATTTAATTATATTATTTCAATACTCTCACTTTCCAAAACGAATAACTTTAGATCGACTAGATTGATTCAGCTAAATCTTTATTTTTGGTTTATTTATATTTCGAATAACAATTTTTTTAATGGAAAAACCGACGTTATTTCAGAAATTCCAAGAAATGCAGATTACGGCAGCTAGTTAGCTATAAAATAATTTAAAAACATACTCACCAAATACTAACTTCCTAAACTGAATATGAGAGATATGTTAGAAATAATAACAAAGTCCATTAAGTCAATTTCATTTGCGCTTTAGAAATAGAATAAACAAAATGGTATAAGTTAATTTCATTATCTAAAAGCTGAGCTGTAGCAGTTTAATTAGCATGATTGTGAGCGTTGACCGCGTATATTACGTCAATATTATCATACGAGACTTTCCAGCATATTATTTGTCTAAAGGATTATTTCAATTACTTAACGGCTTTGCATCTCTCTTTATGTCATAAAATTTCATTGGTATGTGTTTTGTAGAATGCACTTAACTTAATTGTTTCATAGATCAAAAGAAACATTTATTTTTTTGTTATTATTATTTTGCATTCAGTTTTTGGTTAACTATTTCTAATTTTTCGACTCTCAAAGAAAAGTCACTGAAGCACAACTTGTTATTACAATGGAACACTGATATGATATTTTACATAAATGAATATATTCAAATGAAATCTTTTTCTTTATGCGTTTGTTCTTAAATAAGCTTAAATAACTCAAAACTCAAATACTAAAGCTTGAGAACTGCCGTAACAGTGTCTTGAATTTTATTTGATAATTTTTGACGTATAATTAACAATTTTTAATTTTTTATGTCCCTTTCAAAATAAAACTCTTATTCTTAGAAAATATATACAAACATTATTAATCGCTATTTGAATTAATGTACAAGAAGAACTTAAGATCTCAAAGTGCATAATATACAAAGATATGTATCTTGCAAAGACAACAATACTCAATAGTCAGTGCTTACCCACATTGAAAACCCCAGTTAAACAAAGTAGGAACAAAGCCGGACTATTTACAGGTAATTAAACACGTCCCAAGCACTAGGCGTCTCACGGTTGCGTTAACAGTAATCCCAATTAAATATGCATTTCGTATTGAAACAGCTGAATAGCTAGCAACATTACAAGCACGGTTTCACGATTAATTCTCCTTATTTCCTTTAGATCGATGTGCTGTATTAGAATCAATAAACAACTATGCTCCCCAGCCGGCAATGTAAAACAAATACAGAGTGTTCCGCATGCACTTAGTGTCTTGCTCTTTGTTTTGCTGTGCACTAATGCTCGAACTTGATGTAGCTACGGTTTAGCGTTAGCAGTTAGAACGCGTTTATTCAGTTATTTCTTAAGATGTTAGCTTTTGCTTCACCAAAACTTAGACAAATGTTTTTATTTAATATTTTCGATCAAATAGAATCGATTTAACTTTAACTTAATTTTGTTTATCATGGATTTGAATGTGATAGTTCTAAAGTTACTTTATTCATTTTTAGCTATACATCGAATATAATAAACGATTGTTTAGTATTTTGGCGGGCTCAGAAACGATTCGGATGTTTTGAAGCATTTGCCATTAGTAAGCGATTTCTGCACAGTAATTTCGTTTATGAAGCCTATGTAAGCTTATGACGTTATTGGTGCCAATGATTTTAAATTCCCAGATGCCATCTCAAATCATTGTGACCCATTCTTACAGATACCATGAGTTCAGGTAGATACTCATATTAATTAAACATTAATAATATGTGGCTGTGATAGTCACATTCCTGATAAAGTTACAATTAGTAAAATGGTTATAAAAATTTACTAACTTATGAAAATATTAGTAGACTCTCCTTACAATAAACTACATACAATGAGCATCCATACAGTTTTATTATTCATCATAACAAGTTCAACAGTTTTAAGCATTACCTCTATGAGGACGTTCTAATCGAGACTATATCTTGTAACGATATTCTCATAGAAAGTAAGAAACTGGTGTAAAATAAAATTTTCAACCTACGTCTATAACTCATAACATCCATATTCACGTGTTCAAAACTAGAATAACTTTTAAATCTTTCCTTTTATAAACCTACAACAACTGTCACAGAATTGCACAACCGTCTCTCTATCACGTAATAGAGAACCTACACAATTCTATCAACAGAAAATGAAAATGTAGTCCACCCGAGCGTTTAGCCAATTACCAACATAAATACACATTTTACTCCAACCTTACATCTACAAAAATAGAGGTGATTTTACCGTGTACGAATCAAAGTGTTAGTGGTGAAATAACATTTTGGTAACGTCAACGTCTCACATTTGAAATTCAGATGGAGTTTTTCAGGGCCAGTTTTGGGCATTCGCCAATGTTTTGTGGTCCAGTTTGTTTACAGTTAATTTATGGATGAATTTAGAATTATGAAGAGGTCATGAAAGTTTAGATTTGTAACGTGGTTTACGACGCCGGTTGTAATTATTGTTTTAAAGTAATTATAGAATTTGAATTTTGATTGGACAACTTTTGGACTTGAGAGGAATATTTTTTTCGATAATTTGGATAGTCCGTCTCTGACGCGACCCACAACAGGTGTGTCCTGTTAACCTGGTATAATGATTGAAAACAAAAAAATAAGTTTATATAAAAATATGACATTAAGCAAAACCACAAAGTATCTACAGGGCTTTTAGATATATCATATTATGATTATGCTTATTATGTTATTGGAAAATATTAAAATGAAAATCTAAAAATAACTTTTAATATGCAAATTGCGGTTCGCAGCACTCACTATATGCTACGGTGCTACATCGTAGCGCATCGTGATATTTGTATACAATCGATATTCGTAGCGTATATTTGTTTATTTTTCGCCCTTTTAAATTATTTGTGTTCCTTGAGTATCATTACGATGCAATCGAATATTATGCTTTGTGCTTTTTTGCGTCAAAAAATTAAATACGCATTATGATTATATGGCCGAATTCATTTTAACTTATTTTTTTATGACCAATTGAAAATACGTTATCCAGATAGAACAATTATTGAATTGTCACGCAAAATACATATGTTTGCAAAATTTCAGCTCAATCGGAAGCCAGGAAGTTGGTCAAATTTAACTTGCAAGATTCCACCCGAACTTACATAGGTATGTACACAGATACATCCATTGCAAGTAAAATAAAAGCTTGTAAAAATATACATATATTATAATGTGATACCACACATACAGCATCTCTATGGTGTAGTGCTATGAGTCTCGCCCTAAAATCTCATCAAATTCACGAGTTTGATTCTCGATCTAGAATCCCGGGTCTGATTGATTGTATAACAGAAATTGGCTATGGCAGTAAACAGCGTTTACTTTTGTAAATGCTGTATAAAATACTGTGGTCTCCAAACGTCCAGTCAAGCGTCGTAGGCACTACGCTTGACTGGATGTTTGGAGGCTCATGTTCAGCAGTGGACGTTATACGGGTTAATGATGATGATGAACCAACGGGAAGCTTTGAGATATAACAAATAAAAAGCATTACAAATAATTATAACTAAATAGGTTATATTATAATTATTATTTACGATTATTTCAATTTTAGTCCTTTTAATTGATCATAACAATAACAATAGTTTCCCTCGCATTTTTTAATAACTGCTATGTTTATCTGATTGTTGGAAAAATTAGAAAGATTAAGTATCTCTTCCATCATTACTTTTATCAGTAGGTGCAAGCCAAATTGCCAAAAAGCTATTTTTCCATTTTCTTTATCAGTGCCGTCAATCAGTGATTGATATAGGTTCAAAGACAATGGATCACAAACAATACAGATGGGTCGATCTGTACGAATATTAATAACTTGCCTTTGCCCGCGGATTCACCCGTTACGGTAAGAACAATTTATACAATTGCGGCTTTACTTTGAATACCGTAGCTTCGGTACCGGTGTCGGTGTATCGGTTTTGTACTGACCGCGGAGTGGACCGCACTGGTTGCTCAGTGGGTCGTGGCTCGGAGACCTGGTGTTCTAGGTTCGATTCCCACCCGGGACAATTATTTATGTGAACCACGAATAATTGTTCTGAGATTGGGTGTGCTTTGTGTCCGTAAATGTTAATTTGTAAAGTCACAAAAGTAAAAGTATTTGTATTTAAAATAAAAAAGTGTAACCATTATAAACACACAAAACTTTATGTTAATGATACATGTGTTAAGATAGTGTCAACTGATTATTAAGTGCTTGGAAATTAGTTAAAGAAAATCTATACTATTATAAAATGAAACTGGGAATGCCACATCTGCCGCATGTCAACAAGTTGGGAAAAAATCACCACAGATTGGCACCCTAGCACCAGGAACCGGCAACGCGGTAGGCCTAGAAGGAGATAGCGATTCGAACTGAACTCTTTCCTGAAAGATTGGCTTATATATACAAAGCTAAAGAGTTTCCTTGAATACGCTAGTCCGATTTGAAAAATCGTTTCAGTGTTTGAAAGGCTATTTATCGAGGAAGGCTATATTTAGTTATGAAGTTTCTACGGGAACGAGCATTATGCAAGTGAAACCGCGCTGAAACTAATATAAAATAAAATTTATTTAAATTTTTATTCTAATGCCTACCTCAGTTAATATTCATTTTAATTATATTGGACACTATGTAATATTCCATATTTTTTATTGTTTCAGGTAATTTGCAGAAACATCGACGTTTACCAGTGTATTGACTAAGAAAGACACAGGAATAAGGGCTGGAATATTTACCACAGAATAACTCGGTGTGTAAACAGCGAAATATAAAAATGACTTCAAAGGAAACATAACTGGACGTTTTGGAGTTAAAAAGTATTGTTTAAAAACAAAAACATGGCGTGTATATTTATCATAAACAATCACAATAAAAAAAAATCGACCATAGATAAAGGTTTCTCACACGGCACTGTGCTCGAGTGCACAGGGTGTGTTTAAATTTATATAAAAATAACATAACAATAAAAAATAACATTTAAATGAAATAGTTTGCTTGGTTAGCTTTCTGTTGTGTGACTAAAAGGATTCAACTCAGCATAATTGTGCAATTCTCTGCAGGACTGATTTTGTGCTGAGAAAACCAAAAATATTTTTTTAAACAACTCCCGCACTAGGGAAATTAATCCCTGGCGGGGGTCTCACAAACACTCAGTTCACGAACAGAACTCGATCCAGACTCAGAACAATTATCTATGGTTCAGACAAATAATTGTCCCGGGTGTTAATCGAACCCAAAGCTCAAGGTCTCAGACGCAATTACTGTAACCATCCAGATCCCGGTGCAGTCAAAATTGCTAACCTAATCTACAATCTTGCGATCTTAATCATACATATCTGTAATATCAAGATATTTAAAAATATAGGGAAGTGGCATTTTAAATATATCGCATTAAACGCATCAACGCAACGTGTAAATAAATCGCAGCTTTAATATGGTAGTGACCCAAAGTAAGGTTATGGTTCAACACAAATAATGATCTGTAATTTCATGTGACTAAAACTCACTATCTTTAATTTACAAAGTTTGGTTTTATGTCACTATCACATTAAAGCAGCGAAATGACTTGATAAACTTGTTAATTGCCTGTCCTCTGTCCTGCTCTTCTCCACTAATTTCTATTGCAGGCACTGGACATCTATTACGTGAAAATAAGATAGTTGTTCTGAGTTTGGGTGTTTTTTGTGTCTGTGAATTACACGTTTGTAAAGTTTCGCTCGACGCAGGAATTTTTTGCCCCAGTGAGGGATTACTTTAAAAAAGTATAACGTAAAGAGGTTTTATGATTTCTTAACCGAACTTTTTTAAACGTTGTTGATTATAATTTCTAACATTTCGGTATACTTTTATTCAACGACGTCTAGAAAGTTTTCCTTTGATCATTTATTGGTATTCAAAGTTCTTTAATTTATTTGTAGTAAATAAAGTATGAATAGAATTAATTACTTTAATAAAGAGTTGTTACTTGGTGTTGAAGTTAATTTTGGAAATTAATTAGAAGCCATACTTCACGTCGCACGTAAAATATTAGAATACTTATCGTTTATGGCTTGCCTTACCTTCTGGATTTATCAAAAACCTCATAAAATGTATTGAAATGAAGTTTATAAATATTAACTTATAAAGGATTGTTTCAACTAGACATTATTTTAATATTATATATTTATTATATATAATTTATTTATTTATGAATGAATAAATTTTGAAAACTATGTTTCAAATTTTTATTGTATTAAAAAAGTATGGTTTGGCAATTATGAATAAAACTGATAAATGACCATCACAACTACAGTTACAAATTCCGATTCTTTCATCAAAGTTTACTCTATTAGTTTTGTAGTTTGTTTACACTAACGTTGAAAAGCCTTTTTCGGAACACTCAGCTTTTAATCGCACACTTATCCAAAACGAAATTTCAATTTACATAGCAACATATTGAAAATTAAAAAGTTTTTTTGGAAATGTTCAATTGTCACCATGGTTACACGGTACGTTAATGCAAAAATATAATAGATACCAAATTTTGAACATTGAATGTAAGGATTATCAGGTTGATAAAAGTCTTTTACAAATTCCAGTAC
Source organism: Nycteola revayana (assembly GCA_947037095.2). NCBI lineage: Eukaryota > Metazoa > Arthropoda > Insecta > Lepidoptera > Nolidae > Nycteola > Nycteola revayana. The sequence goes on from OX344840.2 coordinate 15,008,619, forward strand.
CGACATCATAAATAAGTTAACCTAGCTAGTTACTTATAATTTTATCTCTATTAGCTACGACATCCAGTGGTAAAATAAAAATGGAAAAATTCCACCGCGAGGCGTCAAATAGAATTTTTCCCTTGGAAAATATTTATAATTTGCATTACAAAAATTTTCAAGGCACCCTGTTTATTTAAAACGAACTCAAGTTAATTAGGTTTGCAGATTTAAATCATTTGTGTTGCGACATTTTTAATGTTGTACAGTACAGTATTTATATCTTATAAAATTATTACATTCCTACCTTCTGTTTGACAAAATATTTTGGTTTTACATACTTTACATAAGAACTGAATATGTTGATGTAATATTAGTAAGCACGTTTAAAGTTGTATTAAGTTTTGTGGAAAGTAAATAATAATGTTCAGAATTATGGCTATAAAATCTATAATATTTGCCTACAACCAAGTTTCCATTAATAATGTAAAACTTTACAATATGTTATACTTAAATATATATTATATAACAATTAATCTGTACCTTTTAGTTAATACTATAAATATTATTAATGCGCAAGTTTCTTGTTTTTAACTCATTTATGCAAAATCTATAAAGATAGTTTATTAACTGAAAAGCAGGGTCACCAGCGCCACTGGTAAAAATAAAACAATGAACGAAAACCAAAGCTATCCAAAGCTTTTGAAAAGCATAGAAATTGAGATTGAACAATTTGAGCGATTGAGCAAAGCAATGAAAATAGTTCCGAGTTTATTTCAAAAAGTCAATTTCATATTCCAATGAGCTGCGAAACCTTTTTTCTGAATAAAAATTGTTTATCCAATTTTTCCAGCTCACACTGTACCTTTACTGGTTACAAGTATTCCCTGCGAGAGTTTAAGTATTGGTAAAATGGGAAAAAGCTGAAATATAAAGTACTTATATAACAAAATTATCTGTGAATACCATGTAGGGTGAGTGTTTAAATTGAAGTTTTTTTTTTGACTTATTGTATTTGACGTGAATTGCATTCACTTTGTGTTAAAATTCATGTTTGAATTTTCTCTAGTTAACCCTTTTTATTACTATTCTATTTCTTTACGCGCATTTTTTTGAAATGCTTGAAACTTACTAATATTATATACTCGAAAGTTTGTGAGTATGTGTGGATGTTTGTTACTCTTACACGCAAAAACGTTGAAATTTTGCACGGGCATAGTTTATAAACTTGTTTAACATATAGGCTTTTACACATCATCCTACGACCCTCTGAGATACCATCAACCCAGAGTAGCAGTTTAACTCGAAAAGTGGGGCGCATATAATGTTAAATATAACACGATTGAAAGTTGTTTCAAATGATAAAATAATCTCTAGATAATCAGTTCAACTGCTTCAGATCGTATTAACTTCTAGTAAGTAAATAATATTTGATATATTAGAGGGATACATATTAAGCTAAACTTAGTTCCTATTAGTTTCCCTAGTATCGTTACCGATGCTATGTTTTCATAAAGTATGGTTGTTTTTCTTGTATGGAATAGAAGCCAATTACAAGTTTTCACAAAAAAGTTCGAGCGTCGTAAGTGCGATAAGCAGAAACCGCTCTCAGTTTTGTCATCCTCCAAATATTGGATTCACATTCAAAAGCTTTGCAGATAATTTTGTTAAAAGTTAAACATATACTTGTGTATTATTGACAAAATCTGGAGCTCACGAAAATAGATTTTCCCAATAGACTCGATGAAAAGGCTAACTTAAAAGAATATTGACTGATAGTTTTATTATATTTTATGTAGTCGCGTGGGTGTTTGTAATTAAAACGTAGTAACTAGAACAAAGGTATTACTAAGATAATTTTAAAACAACACAGCCTTAGGGTATTATAAGATATTACAAGTGTTTATATTGTAATTGAACAGTTATGTTTGGTTTCTTCATAGGTATGTTTTAAGAAATAAAAGCTTTTATTTTATTACTCTTTATTGTCAATTTTAGAAAATGAAATACCTATCTGTGAATCCTCTTTTGGTTGTTGGACCTAATAATATATTATGGAAGAATAACACAATCTTCTTTTCCTTAATATTCCATAATTTTGCTATTTTTCCTTATATCATCATATCAGCCAATAGACGTATACGACTGAACATAGGCCTCAATTCTAGCGGCCTGCATCCACTGACCTGTATTTGGTCGTTGGTCCAGGCGGTTGGCGTACACTGCGTTTGCCAGTTCGTGGTCTCCACTCGAGAATCTTGCTTCATCGGCCATCAGTTCTTTGAGCTATATGTCCTGTCCATTGCCATTTCAGCTTGCTAATCCGTTGAGCTATGACTACGGCTTTCGTTCTGCTACGGATATCTTCATTTCTGATTTGACCACTTAGAAAAATGCCGAATATATCTCTTTCCATAGTTTGCTGAGTGACTTAGAGTTTTTTTATGAGGATACAACGAAAGTTAGAGATAGAGGTCAATCTTTGAATCTGACTCGGCTGGTCAGTTTGGGGCACTGCAATAAATCGTCAACTCAAAATATTTCAGTAAGTTAACATGAGTCTTCAATCAAATCTGATACGAGCTCACTACGTATTTCAACCCTAAATGGTTGCAAATGAAAGCAAAGCTCGAGGTCCCATTTTTATTTTATGGTTGAAATACATTACGCATCCCCTCCGCCGCTTGGGTTTTACCATTTAAATATCAGGCAACCAAGAATCCTCAAGTTACTCAATTAGATAATTGAGTATCTTATTAGTTACTTATCTTTGACTCACTTGGGCAGGCAGCTGAAAATCAGCGTTGCAGTCGCCTCGCGGCTGTAACTACATACTGAGCTGCTAGCCATTTGGACACACTACATGTTTTGTACCATTAACTGTAAATCCGTGCGTTCTTTTTTATTGTGTATTTTTATTGTCTTTCTTATTTCCTAATTGAATAATTTTTGTGTTTATTATGTGTTCAATAAATGTTTTTTCTTTCGCTCTTTAAAGTGAAGGTCATTTGACGTTTATTTAATTACGGAAACCTTACAACGTATTTATTTGGAAATTGTATGTTAGGAATTCGTTTTTATTCCCTACATAACTTTTTATACTTTCAAAGAATACCCATAAAGTTAAGTCTATTCATAACCTTTAAAATACTGCGACTAGTGCCGTCAGTAGTCGTTGATAGGTCACAAGTTCTAACTAAATTCCAAAAATCTTAAAATCTTCTTTGATTGCACGAAGAATACGCTACGTAAATAATTCACACACGACCAATAAACACAATGTGCCGAAATACTTTTAAAAATATTCCACCTTTCAAATTACATATTTTTCCCGAACACGCTATCGTAGTCTTCGAGTATTGGGGAGAAACACCCCTTACCCCACTTATTTTGTAATCTCCAGTCTGCACTCTACCTTGCCTTATTCGTAAAAATATACGTCTTTGATGTCGAAGTAGCGGTATTTGATATTTTCTTGTTATGTCATAGGTTTCTTGACAATAAAAGAGGGTATATTATATTCATATTATACTTATTTGTGATAGGTTAAGAGGCACTTTAGGGATGGTATAGAAAGTTGGGATGAAGGACCCTGATGTTGAGAACTGGCAGTAAAATGTGATTGACGTATTTATTGGTAAGGTACTTTGTTAACGGACGGGTTGTTGTGTATAATAATGTGTGCTGGTACTCTTATTAGGATTAAGAATTAAATAGATGTGCCTGATACTTCTAACTTCTATGAACCAACGTTGGTGTATATAGAACAAATAAAGACAATGATTAAAATAAATTTTAAAAAGTATACATACACAGAATTAACTTTATTAGTAGTATTTATACGGGACATAATTATATATATCTCATCATCATCATCAGTGCGTAATAAGTTCACCGCTGAACATGTGCCACCCAAGGGAGGTATTTTCCATGCGGGCTGGCAGGTTGGTGACCGCAGTATTATGTCGTAACACACAACATACCCATCTGCCAATTCCATTTCTAAAATCTGTCAGAGCTTAAATAGTATTCGAATTCAAAACTCGACCACCCAAACATCTACATTTACAATAGTTAGGATTATAAGTTTGTATTATTGGGAACTCAACATAGAGGTACCTTTCTTACATCATCATCAGCCCGTATAACGTCCACTGCTGAACATGGGCTTCCTCCCGAGGGAGGATATTTGCTATAGTCACCACGTTTGGTAGACGGATTGGTGACCGCAGTATTATGTTGTGCCACAAAAGAAACGCTGCTGCCCGTTCCTTGATATACGACTATATGATGATGTTATAATAATCGGGACCAACGGCTTAACGAGCGTTCCGGGGCACGGAGGGTAGTCCCTCAACGAACCAGACCCGGAAACAAATCTTAGAATTTACACAAAGATCTCAAGTCCCCCGAGATTTAAAGCGAACCAAATACCGCTACGCTATGGAAGTTGTCCTTGATACCTTTCTTTATCATGCGGCATTTCTATTTAGAAGTTTAATCCCTGATTATTTCATCATGTTCTTTAAAATTCATAGCTCAACGTGAACCTTATTACTGCGAATAATTCATTTTCCCATTAATCTACAAATTTTTAATGTGATTTCCCGTCACGCTTTGCTCCAGACGGGGGAAGGCGCGAAAAGGCGTAAAGCAGTAATTTTATAACGAACCTCATTCGTCCGTGAGTCGAGCTGGCGACAAGACGATGGAAATGGACTACTAATTTATGATAACAACGAAAATTGCTTTAGAAAAACCCGCGGAATGCTATGAATAAAATTCCAGTTATTCGACCGACACTCGGGTCGATTTAAATATTTAAGGGCTAATGCGAACGGTTTTGAATTGTATCAGAATTTTGTGGGATTCGAAATACCTATATGATTATTGTATTTTTTGTGAAATTGTGAAACTTACCACAATTTATATTAATTAATTGAAATAAGATCTCAACTTATAGATTAACCCATATAAATAAGAATAATAAGATTTTTATAGCTCTCATCGTTTATTTTTTTATTTCCAATATGTGTATTTATTCAGCTTTGCTATGAAATGTTATTTTAATGCTTAACATCATATAGGTATAAGACGAAAAAATGGATATTGAACAATGTTTACAGTTTAACAAGATGATAATGACGAAAGCCAATGAATAGTAATACTAACCTCTACTATAATCTACATACATGAATACAGATTTATAAGTCTATAATAATATTAAAGGGGAAATATTTGATTGTTTGTTTACATTGAATAGGTTCCAGAACTACAGGACCGAATTCAAAAAATATTTTACCATTAGAATTCTACGTTATCCAGGAGTAACATGAGCTGGGCCGTATTGCTTATGAGTACCCGGCCCCCGTCAACGGTGGATCAAAGGAGTGTCCGGGGGGTTTTAGTGGTGTAGGGTCCTCTCCTTGTGGTATGAGTTTAGCCTTCTACGCTATGGAGAGGGCGAGTCCCACATATCCCACCGCCAGCGCGCGAATACGCTGCAGCGTCGGTGGGAATGGGTGAAAGCATTTCCCCCAGGATAATAAAAAAAGGAGTAACATAAGCTATGAAGTTTCTACGGAAACGCGTGCGGGAAGCTAGTATTTAACAAGTTAGTTTAAACTAGCTGTATATACCTACGTTATATCAGTATGTATCACAAATCTTCTTATATAAAAATGAATCCCTATTTCGCTTGGTCATGGCATCATGCGTGAACGGGTGGGGTATGCCCGGTGAAGTAGAAAAGGCCTCGGGGCAAACAACATATGGCCGTGCGAAAAAAATAAAAATTGAACCGATTGGGTGGACCGATTTTACTAATTATTTTTTGTTGAATGTATTATTGTTAGGAGAAAGTTTTTATGAAATAAAAAATTAAAGAAATTGCGTGGAAAGTTAGAAAATTTAAGAATACTTAACCATCATATTTAGTTCTCTAATGTAACATTAGCACTTTTAACATTATAAACTTTTTTAATGTAACGTTATGGTGTTTGTCATAACATTCACAGAACGCATAAGTGTCACACTAAGGTGCACATCACGGTTAGTTGCTACGCTATCACGTCTAACATTAAAAGATCAATTTAATATAGAGATTTAGTTAAGACATGACAACGTCTGTCGGGTCAGCTAGTACACTAATAAATATTAAATACTATATGTTATGGTGATTTATTTAAAACAGATGAATTTTATTCCGGTCCTGTTTCAATATAGTGTCCTTTAGCCCTTTTTTACTTTACGTTTAGGCTTTGTGGGTAAAACAGGCAGGTAAGTATCAAAATATTACAACTATAAACTCAATTTGAAAGCGAGTTCCGTTACCATTGTACTACCAGCGTAGCCAATTAGTTGTAAGTTAATCAAGCGGCAATTTATAAGCCATTTACTAGAAGCCAGGAGCTTTGTAGTCGGTAAACTTAGTAAAACGTAAAGTTGTAGGAAACTACTGGACGATTTCAGTTGCCAACTAGTTTCATTAGAATTATGTATGTAACTTTCTATTGTTTTAACTTTGAGTAACTTATTATAACTTAAAAAAGTACCTACCCATTTTCAGTATGTCGTTCATAATTCTATTCTTATACGGATTAAAGAAAAACAGATCGTTTTTTTGAGCCATGGCCATTTCGGTGAGATTAACCTATGCGCGGGGCATTATGGTGCTCAAGTGTGTGTGTAAACACAGGTAGGTTAATCGGTCGTGTCGGTAAAATAAGTATTGTTTTACCGACATGACCGATGAGAGAAAATTTCATTTCACTGAACTCTGACCAATAAATTGACGATACTTCTAAGACCCGTAGGAACACTACGAACCTTATGCGTCAAATGTATAGTCAAATAAAAATAACAACCAAAGTATAAATATTTCTAATCTAAAATAGATAAAATAAGCCGTATGTAAATTACATTAATTTTAATTTTTTTTAAATTGTCTTGACTGTTTATAAGCATGTGTATTTCGGGTTCCGTTTTTTTTTTTACTTAGCCTGTGTATAGTAAATTTCAGGACATTACCAACTTAAAAATAAATGAGTAATGAATATAAATGTAGATGGATCTAGTGGAAGAGAAAAGCCAAAGAAAAGATGGGTGAATTTTATCTAATTTCAAAGTCATTATTTCAGTTTTGCGTCACCATACATTGATATGATAGATTATAATAATATCTATAGTTTCTAATAATGAGTAAGTTAAAGTTGCTACGACATTCAGTTTACAACTTTCTCCAGAAGTACAGTCAAAGGCTTTCGTATAATTTATTACCTACAAAAGAATTTGGTCAAAGAATTTATATACATTAATAGTCTGTCGACTGCCGTAAAATCTATTGGCTATTTCCAAAACGTGCCATTCTAAACCCTTGTAAGTGACGGTCTAAAGTTACGACCGGGTCCTATTACCCGATTTTTCTTCCCCAATTTTATAGGAGATTAGCAGGGTCCGGAGGTCTTTGAACCGAGCTGAAGTAATCTGAATGGATTCCAATCCCTGACTTTTACACTTTAATATATCAGCGAAAGTCATTAAGTGTCAGATTTATTTTACTTTCGCAATAAATTTGTCTTGAAATGAATGTTGAATGTTTCATCTGAAGAGCTTTATGAAAATCTTAATAAAGTTTAAAACTTAATTCAAAAATTGATTTTTTTCCGTCTTACGGTTAGGTTTGTAGGATCATCATTTTATCATTATAACACAGGTAATATGTGGATGTACGAGTAAGCCTCCTCCAAACGGATCTTGTATCAGTTATCAGTATCACGCTTGGCACGCAGATGTAAGTCTATCTGTACGTATATAAAAAAAAATGATTAGATTATTTATGTGTGGATAGGCTCCGATATTATTGGGCCGATTACCTACTAAAAATATTTCATCACCAGAAAGCCAGGAGTCATCATTTTCCAGGAGTAACAAAGTCTATACAATATTTAATGATGAAGTTTCCACATAAACGCGAATTACGCGGTTGAGGCTAGTTTAAAATACTCTACTGTTGCCGACCGGTAAAATTAGTAGTAAACTTTTTAAACAACCTGATGACGCAGAAATCGATATAAAATTTTAGTCCAATAAATATTAATTATAATAATATGTAACTAATATTATAAAGAAGTATAGTTTGTGAGTTTGAGAGGTTGTAGGGTGCAATTTCTGGATCTACTGAACCGATTAAAGTTATTTTACCAATACAAGACATTATTTGTCAGTGGCTATATTTTAGGTTGGCGTTCCGGCATTTATGCAGCTAACATAGAATGAAAATAAACATCAGTTTTTATAGTTGGAACTCAATTGTTCCCTATTTAGTCCCTTATCATGACTGCATAAAGCACGTTAAGCCATTGGTCCCGATTGCTATTACATAATGTATAATAATCGTATATCAAGGAATGGGCAGCAGCGTTTCCTTGTGTGGTAAAAAATAGTACTGCGGTCACCAAACCGCCTGCCAAGCGTGCAAGCGTGGTGACTATGGCAAATACCCACCCTCGGGAGGAGGCCCACGTTCAGCAGTAGACGTTATACGGGCTGATGATGATGATGACTGCAAATTATCTCAAGTCAGAAAAAAAAATTGTTAATTTTATAGATCATACTAATACGTTGCTCTTTATACTAGCCGTTTAATTGACGCACCGTGTGCTCTCAAACAGTCTGTACAAACATATTCACAGTAAAAAGTAAATAACACAAGCAATAAAAATAAATGTTACGCTTATTTTTAATGTCCAAGCCAACAAGGACGAAACGCAAAATTGCTAGTTTCAATACCATAATTTGGTAACGTAATTTTTCTATTACGTTGTTTACTGTTTTTAAAACATTTAACTTTTGTTTGTATGTTACTTTAAACACTGATATGTTTTAATTATTATGGGCCTTTAGGTCTTTTAGGGTTAATTACGTTAATCTTTAGCCTATTTTAGGTCAGATATGATGTTGATACGGTCGTTTCATGTAATAACATAACTTAGTAGGTATAAGGGCATTTAGAAATAAAAAAGACGGGTCTCAATTTAATTCAAGGCATTATTATTTTTTTCAAAGATTTTTTTGGGATTCCTTACTCAAAAAGTAAAAATAACGGACTCTATTACTATCAAGCTAATAACTGTTTGCTGCTTTAACAACAGGTAGTAAAATTAGAATAAAATAAATATTATTAATTTTTGTTATTTTTTTTATCGATTTGATCATCATCATCAACAGCCCGTTAAAGTCCACTGCTGAACATGGGCCTCCTCTTAACAGACCTTGGCAAGCCAGGATCGTTGAGGTATATTGCCATAATCACCACGCTCGGTAGACGGATTGGTGATCGCAGTAAGATGTAAATCTTGAGCTAATAGATGCTGCTGCCCATCTTTCAGCCATATGTCCCTTAGTCGCATTTCACGACACCCATGGGAGGACATGGGGTAGTCTATTCTAAGCCGGAAACCACACGGCACTAAAATATCGATTTGATACTTGATATTAATAACTCTAACAGTTCGAAATGGTGATATACTAAAAATCTATAGAATCTTATGTTGTATAGATAATGATAAAAAAAAAACCATTAATGCCAGACTCCGACTCGTACTTGGCCCATTTTAATAGCTTTTGATACCTACCTTCCCATAAATATACATATAATCAATGGGGAATTAAACAATGGTTTCATCTACCGTTGGTTGAACGATTGATTAAATCATACAACTAAGACAAAATACAGTTCACGCCGTTATTAAAACAAAAAATATAAACCAAATCTCACTCGCTTTAAAAATGATGGATCACTCTGTCCTAATGTCCAACAAACAACTTTAATATTAACGACTTTAACAGTAGCACTTCTTTTTTACGCTGACGAAAATGCTCAAAACACGACACTTTCCGCTGCGTGGAACAAAAGCGTATTTTGTATGAGCGTGTTTGTTCAGGTAAATGCTTTCGGTCTACAATGAACTGTGCGATGAAAGTGAAAGATAGTGTGCAGAACTTGTTGTTCTGCCGCAAAATGGACCATTTGCTTTCACATGTTGACTTTGATGGTAATGCGTTTGAGTTTAGAGCTTTTTTGAGTGTCTTTTGGTTTTGTTTTTGTTTTGCTTCTAGGATTTGAATAGAGGTTTAAATAAACATTAGCCGTAGTAACTCCTCATCATCATCATCATGGGCCACCTCAATCGGTTCTGTTATGTATGCCCGGTGAAGCACCAAAAGCATCGTGGCTATAGACATAACGGCCGTACAAAAAAAAAAAGATTGCTTGATCGTTATAACATCATCTATATGAATTAAGGAATTGTATACCAGATAACGGCCAGCAGAGTTGTGTATTCTATTACATAATACTGTAGTCACCAATCTGCCTGCCAAGCGTAGTAACTATGGCAAAACTACCCCTTGAGAGGAAGCCCATGTTTAGCAATGGACGTTCCACGGGCTGATGATGAACTATTTCCAATGTTGAATCCTTTATGTGGTAAACAAGTCCAAATACCAGTTCAAATAGTACAATAAAAGTAAATAATTGTACTGCCATACATTTGCAAAGTGAATAGACGCAGTGATTTATATACGAAACGACGTAATGAATGCTCGACACTCGTTTTATATACGACCGGCTCGAATTATTTATACTGAAGTATTAGATGAATACCGGCGTAGCTTTTTTGGCGTTACATGGGTTATTAGGTCGATGGTATTACGTTTGAAATTTGCTCTATTTGTTTTAAAAAGTAAATTGGTTTACTGAATATTTATATCAGTACCTACCTAAAATAAAATTTGGGTATATTTGGGTGCCCATCAAAATATTTACCGAGCACCAAACACCCAGTAATAAATCCTCTCCAAATCGAGGTGCCTAAAATAACGAGATTTATGTTTCAAAACAATCGAAAGTTTTGTAAATCTTGCAGAGAGCACGAGCTTCATATGTAGGTAAGTTACGTTTACCTCGACGCGGTGTCCACTCTTCTTCGGACATGGCCAGGCCGTGAGCGGAGGAATATTGCTATAATAACCACGATTTGCAGATGGATTGATGATCGTAAGTGAGTTGGTTAGTAACTTGAAGCTGATAGATACTGCTGTACATCCAACAGATATATGTCCCTTAGTCGCCTCATACTACACCCATGGGAAGAAATCATCATCATCATCAGCTTGTTGTCGTCCACTGCTGAACATAGGCCTCCCCCATCAATTTCCATCAGGAACGATTGCTAGCGGCCTACATTCACTGACTCTATGCGACCTTTATGAGGTCGTCGGTCCATCGTTCAGAAATGCAAAATGCACCGTGCAGGAAGAAAAGGGTAGAATTAGTATAAGCCAAAATCCACACGGCAATTATAAGTAAGTATTTTAATAACACGAAACAAGTCTACATATCAAACAACAGTTCAAAGTAATGAAGAATAAAGAAACACTTATTCGAGAAAACTCAGCAAGACTTTATAGACCAAAAAGTAATATTCTACTGTCAGGTCGTGAGCTATAACAGTACCCACATGTTCCTAATAACATTTTAATAATAAACTCGTACGAAACGAAAGAAAATGCTGTTACTAAGGCATGGTGTAAGTTAAAAGATTAGCGGAGTTAGCTAGTTGACTTAAATCAAAGTATATTTTTAAATGTTTATTTCTTAATGTTATATCTACTTGTTCTGAGCGGTTAAACCCGCATAGAACTCGTTCCCTTGGTAGCTTAGAGTTAAACTATAGCCATGATACTAATAATATGGCTTTATGTAAATGTTTGCAAATGGCTTTTAGTAAATGATAGTTGAATGAGGGTAAAGGAGAATGCCCACGGCGCTATGGACAAATGTACTCAATTCAACATTTTTGTGTCTTCATCAAATCATCTTTAAAATACTCGATGGCATGTCTAAATACTACCTCAAAAGATTTAACACAGTCTACAATGGCATTTTCGAGATATTTACAAAAAAGAAATTACTTTTTTGAGGTTATGTTCGACCAAAAATTAGTTCAATAAAACTATTTAAAAGGGTCTGAATGGGTTTACGGGTGAGCTTGGTGTCTTTGAAGCACATTTGTGTAAAATCTGTAACGGTTTAGCTCTGTCAGGTGGCTAGGTGAAGTAAAAGGCTCGACTCGAAGCACAACGTAACAAAAATAACAGAAATAACTGTAGGTATTGTATTGCAAAAATATGACAGAAAGACGCGCAATAAATGTCAAATAAGGTTGCACCCATACTGATGAAAGATCGTTTTTTTATCGATTTCCGTAAACCAGCCAGTGGTATTTTACGAATACAACTTGGCACCGATGCCACCGTTTACAACCACTGATATTAAAAATACCAGCAAAAACATGTGATATTGAACTCTGTTATTACTTTACAATAATAGATTGAACAATGAATACAAAATCGATATCATTTTATTTTATGTAGGTTGGTACGCACATTACCCGCAATAGAAAAAATGGACATCCCTAGCCTAGAATTGACAGCCGATAGTAAAAATGGCGTACTATAACGTCGGAAACATAAAAGCACTAATTATTGTTAAAAAACTATCCCAATATAAATATCAATCAGTCTTTTAAAAAAATATATTTTGATTTTAGACATTTCATGCCGTTCAAGGTTTTGAGACACAAGTCATTTATCAAGAGTACTGCTCCTGGGCAATCTCCTTTAAGTGAATTTACCTTGCGCGGTCTGAGCGCGTAGTGCAAGACATCTTTTTGTCACTACATCTGGCCTAACACTTAACTGCAGGTGAATTGAATCCACTATCATATTTTTACAGGTAAAATTAATATAGACGAAAATAAAATAAAATACATACTACGTAATTAGTACCTTCTTAGTATTTCGTAGTATGTGTTATTTTAACTAAGGTACGCCTGCGGTCTTGAAAATAGCTATATTTGAGTTTCATTATCAGTCCATACGTATAGTTCTGCTGAGGAACATTGATTTATTCAAGAGGAGGCCTTTCAGGATCCATTCAACCAGCCAGAGCAAAGTGCGTCCACCTACCCGAAGCGTCTCACCTTTCTTTTCCAATCTTTTCTCTGCTATAATCCTTCCAATGCCCTCGTAGGCCAGACATTCAAAAGGCCCGTAAAAATATAGCGAAGATTGCACAAAACTCTCCTAAAAATCTTATCAGTCATCATTTCGCAATTACTCTGAGCGCCCTGAGATAAGGTCCAAGCTCCACAGGGACGCCCTCTTGCGCAGTTTAGTTCGTAGCTTTTAGGCCATTTAATAAGACTGGAGCCCTGAACTTTATTATGCGCGATGAAGCAGCAAAAGTCTCGGGATTATCAACAATTCGTAAGTTTGTAAGAAAAAAATAAATAAAGGGAGGAGATATGATTCCAACTGTACATAATCAAATGCACGTCCTGCCAGGTACTAAGGTGATACAATCACCGAAGACTTTGGATTAATACCTTTTTTAATATTTATTCCTTTGTATGTTGTGTATTATTATGTATATATATTATGTTTATGTGAAACACAAAACATACGTTGGAATGGCGCGCCCGTGACGGGTTACTTCCGATCGGAAACAATTATCGTAGTAGGTAATTGTTTACAAAGTTTCAAATTACTAATTGGATCGTATTATAATGCCCTTAATACGGATAATGATTATTGAATACTCAATATAGTTCATAGTAGAAGGAATCCAATATAGCTTAAAATAACGTGTAATAAGCACAAAATTTACATAAACATACAAAGTGACACAAAGGTCACCAAACAGCCTCCAAGCGAGGTGTTTATGGAAAAACTCCCATGTCCTCACGACTCCCCCCATGTTCAGTAGAGAACGTTACAGGGCCTGATGATGACAATGCACAAAATTAATTAATAAAAACATATTTTTTCGGTGAATCTAAAATCATCTTTGCGTATACCTTCGAGAAAACGTAGTCCCCTACAAAAGTATTACAAAGAACATAATATATCATCAAATTTAAATTGCCAACTTCACCGCTTCATTTGCTTGATTTATGCCGACGATTTTATAAAAATGTTAATAATAAAGGCATTGTCACCACATATTAAATTTATTTCACGCCCGTTACAAGTTTGTTCCTTGAAACAAAAAGTAAAAGAACAGAGATTTATAGTGGATTCCCGCAGCCACAAATCAACCGAGGCCGTCAGAATTTGTGTGAATTTATACGATATATATGCAGTTTTTCTGGCCGCCAATGTTTTCTTCGAGTAAATGTACGGAAAATATTGTAACAATCCACTTTATTTTTCCGGCTGTGTAACATCTCATTTGATTTGCATGCAAATTTGATATGTGCGATCTCATTTGGTATGATTGTTTTGGTGTGATTTAAATGTCAAAAGACAGGATTAGTTAAGTTATACCATCCGATGCCCTCGTAGACCTGAAGTCCGAGAGACCCGCGAACTTTAAAGTAGAGCGACAGTTGCACAAAACCCCCTAAAATACTAAAAATCATAATCCCTGAATCTCATCGCCAGCGACCGCCCTGAGCCGAGGTCCTAGCCCCACATGGGGCGCCCTCTTGCGCAGGTTGCTTGCGCCTTTATGCCCGGTGAATTAGCAAAAGCATAGTGGCTAAATACGTAAGTACTTAAAAAAAAAAGTCAGTCACAGTGTACGATAAAGGCACATACGACTAATGTTGCAGACATGGCACATCCTGCCTCTGAGCTCTAGAAATACTTAGATGGAAACATTGTAATTTATTTTAATATAATATAATATATGCAACAATAATAGGTGTTAACTGAAATTATGCAATCTAAACAAAATGAAATTTATATAAAACTCACTATTTAAAATCTATGCAGCTATTGAGCAAGAATCATATTTTAAGTAAGACTGCATTTATTCTCGAAGATTTTTTAATATAGGTATGAAAACGAAAAGTCACTCGTCACGAAATCTCATAAACCATAAGTTGCATGGGGATTATTTTAAGACGTAGGTCTTTAGAGTTCATAACCGCCAATGAAACATGAACGTCAATTTTTAAAAAGGCCTTCACTTAATCCATGAATAAATTTTTTTTTTCTTTTTTAGGCTTCCGTACCCGAAGGGTAAAAACGGGACCCTATTACTAAGACTTACAGACAGCGAAGTCTTTGTAATAGGGTCACCAGGCTGTATCTCAAGAACCGCTACAGCTAGGCTATCACAAATGATGTTTTTCTGTTGCCGCTATATAAACAAATACTAAAAATAAAATAAAATAAATATTTAAGGGATTTGATGTAAATAACGCTAAGAGAAAGGCGCTTAAAAAGGTTCGGAACCCTTCGTGCGCGAGTCCGACTCGCACTTGGCCGGTTTTTTTATTTCACGTAACTCAAATCTTAACAATCACATTACACATACTTAAAATAATAAAATATACATACGACCCTGGCTGCTGGCTCGTCATGTTCTGTTAAGAGGAGGGTCCACCTTCAGCAGTGGACTTAAACGTGCTGTTACAGTTCAGTACATATACAATAAGAAAATAGATAAATAAATATTTACATTGGTGTTAATGACAACCTACGTAGCGTAGCGGTATTTGGCTCGCTGTAAATCTCGCAGGTCGTGGGTTCGATCCCCACACCGGACAAGAAATCTTTGTGTAAATTCTTAGATTGCTTTCCGGGTCTGGTTGGTTGAGGGACTACCCTCCGTGCCTCGGAAAGCACGATAAGCCGTTGGTCTCGATTGTTGTAACATCATCTATAACAATCGTATACAAGGAAATGGGCAGCAGTGTGTTAGAACATAATACTGCGATCACCAACCCGCCTGCCTAGAGTAATGACTACGGCAAAAAACTCTCCCTCGAGAGAGATATTGGTATTACTAAAATAAAATTGATAGCAGCATAAGTCTATTTTATTTCTTAAAAAAAAAACACAGTACTGCAGTCCACAAACCGGGAACAAATTAAAGATCTCAAACATCTTAGCAAGTAATTCGATAGTCGATTTATTTGATTCGTTCCGATTCAATGGGTCTTGTGCTATTTGTGGATGGATTAAGCCCAGAAAATGGGTCGCCAGCTTTACTAGATTATCCTTAGTCTTGAGGATCAGGGATACTTCGAAAGAATTGTAACTGACTTAAAAAAGACTGACTTAATTTAGTTTCCTCTCTTAAATCTACTAAAATTAATCAAATTAAAGGTAACTAATCATCATCAGCCCCTATAACGTCCAAAGCTGAACATGGGCCTCCTCCCAAGGAAGTGTTTTTGCCATAGTCGTTTGCAGTATTATGTTGTAACACTCAAGGAAATGCTGCTGCCCGTTCCCTGATATATGATTGTTTTAGATGATTTTATAACAATCGGGACTAATGGCTTGAAGTGTTTTTTGAGTCGCGGAGGGTAGTCCCTCAACCTACCAGAGCTGGAAAGAAATCTTAGAATTAGCACGAAGACTTTTGTTTGGCGTGGGGATTGAACCCTCCAAGATTTAAAGCGAGCCAAATACCGCTTCGCTACGGACGTTGTCAAAGTTAATTAATCAGGAACTATTCTTTTTATTTTTAACGAATCATTATCATCATCAGTCCGTATAACATCCACGCTGAACATGGTTCTCCCTTGAGGTCTTAGCCATAGTCACTACACTTGGCAGGCGGCTTGATGATCGCAAGTGTAATTATGTTAATTATTTTGGAAAACGCTGCGGCCCTTTTCCTGGTATACGACTGTTAGAGATGATGTTATAACATTCGAGAACAACAGTTTAACGTGCTGGCTGAGGCACTGGTTGGTGGAGGGTAAGCCCTCACAACCAACCAACCAGATTCGGAAAGATTTTACACAAAGATTTCTTGTTCAGCGCGGGGATCGAACACACAGCCTTCGAGATTTGAACTACCTAAGCCACGAAGGTTTTCGTTTAAAATAAAATAAAATATTTTTTAACACCGTTGCTCGTAAAGCTGATGTAATTCCACCGGTTTTAAATATGTAAAGCGGGTCATAAAAAACGCGTGTGTTACCAAGGCAAATAGTTAAGTTATAGTCCATACAAATTCCATAACAGTATTATTTGCCATTTCGCGCGCTGTTGCTATTCAAATTTCGAACTAATCGCCGCGCGGCGCCAGTCAGTAGGCAGTGCTAGCGCGCTGTTAAAATGGCGGGAAAGCAACAGTGTGCATTCACAGATTCAGTTTATTTAAAATAAAAAATATCAGTTTATTCGGTAATTTAAAAACTTGGATGTATGCTCTAACGTCTTTGCCAACATTTTCACGCAGCTACGGCAGAAATTAATCCTCGCGCCATTTTTCTCAAATTTTCTTTTCTTTGTACTTGTATTGTGAAAAATGTTTTTTTTTCTGTTTCCTCGCAAATGTGTTAAAAAACGTCGTACGATATACGTGCGTATTAGTTATAACATGCTCGGCTCAATTACGCCCTCGCCTTCGGCTCGGGCTGAAATTCCGCCTCGCATGTTATAACCATCATAACGCACTAATATCGTAATGTACTATAAAAAATTGCTATAAAAATAAAAATTGTACTTTATTTAATAGTAATTTAGGGAAAAAACTGTGTTTTTAATTTACGAATAACAATCTTAGATTACATATAAGTTGTTAAAAAAATCTGCACAAAAATTGAACGATATTTAATCCAAATATTGACTCAATAAGATACTCTATTGTGTTCTGTTTCTCCTTAACACCGAACGTTCGTGTTGTCGTACTAGATAGGAAAATAGTTACTCGCTTGATAGCATTATTATGTACAAGCTCCCCATGCGCAGTTTCATCCGCACATCTCTCGTTCCTAAAGGAACTTCATAATGAAATATGTTGTACCTGGATAACGTATTTAATGCAAACAAACATTTTTTTTTTATATTATGCATACAAACTATGAATCCCATGAACACTAAACTATATGAAACTAGTTAACTATTTTTATTAGAACGGATTTTTAATAATTTCCATAGTAACTTGCAACCCCTATTTTGAACCGTTGGGGGGCGAAATCTGAGAAACGATGAATTATGTATTCGATGAAATGTTTAAAAAGCATGAATCTTAAGTTTTATCAAAATATATAGATAAATTAAATAATATAGTTGATAATTTATAATGTATTGTGGTCCAATAAATTGATATGTAAACTGAAATTTGTACGATGTTGATGATCTTTTTCATCATCATTCCAATTTATACAGGTGCACTGCTGAATCTTATCCATCTTCCCAATGATATCAAGTGGGCGACCATTTTGGCTTACATCCATTGGCATTATTTTTTTTAGAAAAAGGAGATGTGTGTTTTTGCTTAGGATAAAGTTTCAGTTCTTGGCTCGAACTATTTTAGTACAAAGAATACTATGACACCATCGGTTTCTTCTAAACGAAGAATGAAAAAAACATACGTTCAACGTTTTTGTATACCTATATACACTTATTTTATACACCGTATGAAATAAATACACGATAAAATATATAAATGAATAAAAAGTTACATTGGCTTTCTTTTTAAGCCTGCACAAATACTAAAATAAATTTATTTTATACTAGTATTTGTGAGTTTCCAAATTACTACCAATCACTATTATTATATTGGTTTTCGTTTTGTATATCTAAAAATATCATTTTCATTTAAATTTAATAATAAACGAAAGGCAGTGTGTCTTTAATCCATACTTATATTTTAAATAGGAAAGTGTATGTGTGTGTCTATTTGTTTGTCCGTCTTTCACGACAAAACAGAGCGATGAATTGACGTGATTTTTTAAGTGGAGATAGTTGAAGGGATGGAGAGTAACATAGGCTACTTTTCGTCTCTTTCTAACCCCCCCATTTCCTTAAATGGAGGGTGGAAGATACGCGGGAAGCTAGTTAATCATGTTTTAGAATCTGACTTATTTTGACAGCTTAGGTTAACAGCAATGTTAGTTGATCGTTGCTTTGATTTTGAGCAACCAGGCCTCAATACCATAACAAATAGCGGTAGGTTTGATTTAACTTTAAGTCTTGAAGGTCCCAGTTAATTTTAGATCTAAAGTTACCGTTCAGTAGGAAAAGGGAATGTGTTACTTGTTATAAAAACCTAACAGTCCAAAACCTGGTAGCTATGGTAAACTTTCTATAAAGAAGGTCAATATCCAGCTGAATACAAAGGTGACACTTTTAGATTACACACAGTAGGGGGTTCTAATTAATCAAACTTTGTAAATAATTGTAATGAAAATAGTTGAAACGAAGTTACAAAAATCAAATTGTTATAAGTTTCACTCTTTATCTCAACAGAACAAAGCGAAGTCATTCCACGTTAATGAAATTAAAGCTCTTTTTACTTTCGAACAACAAAAAGTTTTTCAATTAAAATGGACTCAAGTGTACTTATTATGTGTCGACACTGTTTAAGGTTTATTTAATCTTACTTTTTATCGGATTTGCCTAATCTTAGAAGGTTTTATTTAACGTCAATGTGTTTTTCCAGATTATTTGGCACTGGTAATTACTTTCTGGCTCCGCAGATTACTTGGGGCTTAGCATATTGATGTACATTAACTATGCTTTCTTTTGTTTTATCTGAATTCAGTTTCATTTTTGTTCAAGCGATTATTTTTCTGAGTACCTACCTAATAGGAAAAGAAAACACTAGATATTTGTAATAGATCTGTTACATAACTTCTTCATAAAAAACTATAACTTATTATTTTCAGATTTTCCTTTCTCTCATTGTATTGTAACATTTTTCAGGCATATTTAAAAGACCAATAGTGAGCACTTATCTAAATATCATTATCCACCTAAAATAAAAATAAAAAGATTTTACACAATACTTTTGAACTCCAATCACCAAATAAAACTGACACAAAGAGAAGCTGCAATAACCTTACTAAGCCGATTAACTACAGTGACCTACATAGCTTAAGTCCTATGGCTTTAGACATAGTTGACAAAGCTTTGTATTGTTTCGACAAAAGTTAAATTTTGAGTTGTTATTTCTAGTATTTTCTGATTCATCATCATCATCAGTCGCTGCCGCATCACATGTCCGCAGTTTTATGTTTTATACACAGGGAAACGCTGCTGCCCCTTCACATTCCTTTGTATATAAATGCACGCACCACGATGATGATGATATAGATGATGTTATAACAATCAGGACCAACGGTTTAACTTGCTTTCTGAGTCCCTTATCCAACCAGACCCGGAAAGAAACCATAGAATTTATACAAAACATTGTTGACCGGTGTGGGGATTAAACCCACGACCTCCGAGGTTTAATGCGAGACATATACTGCTACGCCACGGAGAATGTCTTAAATTCATTCAGTCATTTTCTGATTACATTTGATTGATTTAAGCTTAGTTGTATGATTCTTTCATGACCTAGAAATTTAAGAACTTAAGTACCTATTGGTCTATTAAACCATGTTATGGTTTAAATGCTGCTAAATTACAACTTTGTAACAAAAACAAACGAGAATTAGTCTTGCTCCCAAAAATTAAAAGCAACTGTTTTTCGTATTGTTTTTACAAACATTCAGTCTGTAGTAGATATGTACGGTGAGACGTTGAAGAGGGTTAGAGTACTGAGACGAGGGCTTTTCTCCCTCATTATGAGGATGCAGGTGAAAATTTAGTATTTACTAAGGTTGCTCTCCACAAAAGGGGAAAGACATAAAAATAATGGAATCTCTTTATAGCATACTTTCGAGTTTTGACCCTTTTAGTTACTACCGGAATGTAGATATCAATGTTTATTTTATCTTCTTGCAAGTTGCTTTTAAGCTTTTGTGGAAGTGTGAATATTTGGAACTCTATCACGTCAGGATAGAACGTGTCTGCATGAAATTTAGCACAAAGTTTAAAGATCTTCGCAATTATAAACTATGACGTTATAAACAACTTTATAATATAGCAACACGCCTTGGCTACGACAACCTCCGTGGCTTTCATCTTGGAGTTCGTGGGTTCGATGCTCACGCCAGGCAAGAAATCTTTGTGTAAATTCTAAGATTTCTTTCCAGGTCTGGTTGGCTGAGGACTACTCTCCGAGCCTCGGAAAGCACGTTAAGCCGTTGGTCCTGATTCTTATAACATCATCTACATCAATCTTATACGAGGGAACAAATTTATAATATGAATTTATAATATGTAGTGATTATTTAAACTTAGTTTATCATACTCATAGAATACTGTCACTAATGAGTCTATGTAAATTTCCCAATTCTTGCATAACGAGATACAGGTAGAGCTTACCATTTGTATATTATCATCATCAATAAGGTAGGTTTTACTATTGGTGCTAAGCTAAACGTGCATGTTGGTAACCAACATATTTCTCTTTAATACCCAAGTAAACCCTACTGTCCATTCCCTGCTTCGTCATTGATGATGTTATGATAAGCAGGATCAACGGCTTCGCATGTTTTCTGGGACACGGACAATTTGTGCGATAATTCAACTAGGCTTATGTTCCCACGTTTTAATTATTTCTTGTGCATCATATTTTTTTATTCTTTTAAATCCCTTGGGTATCGAGGTTAATTAAAAATATTGTTTGAAATATTGTTGTCATCATCAGCCCGCATAACGTCTACTGCTACACATGGGCATACGAGTGAGGGTATTTGCCGTAGTCACCAAGCTTAGCAGGCGGGTTGGTAACCGCAGTATTATGTTGTACTACACAAGGAAACACTGCTGCCCGTTCCTTGATATACGATTATTATAGATGATGTTATAACAAGCGGGACCAACGGCTTAACGTGCTTTCCGAGGCACGGAGGGTAGTCCCTCAGCCAACCAGACCCGGAAAGAAATCTTAGAATTTACGCAAAGATTTCCTGACCGGCGTGGGGATCGAACCTCCGAGATTTAAAGCAAGCCAAATAGCGCTACACTACGCTGGTTGTTGAAATATTGTTGAGCTGTCATTATTATGGTTTTACCTACCTGATACTTTGATCACCAAGCCTGATGATAATGGCGACAGCCCTTGAGGGTGGCCCATGTTGAACAGTTAACGCTATATAGGCTGTTGATGATG
Source organism: Nycteola revayana (assembly GCA_947037095.2). Classification (NCBI taxonomy): domain Eukaryota; kingdom Metazoa; phylum Arthropoda; class Insecta; order Lepidoptera; family Nolidae; genus Nycteola; species Nycteola revayana. The sequence goes on from OX344840.2 coordinate 15,030,637, forward strand.
AATATATTGTTTACTAGCTGCGCCCCGAGTTACTCTGCTCAGTTTTACCTGCGTTACTCTGCTCAAGAGGGGTCAAAGCGTGATGTTTTGAAGCCTATAAGTAAATCCAGCTTATAAACTATCCATGTGCAAATTTTTCAGCCAATTCCGTTTACGTTTACATTAGTACGTTAGTATTACATTTTTCTTTTTCACGCAAAAGCTAGCGTGAAAAAGTAAAAAACATACTTCCATTCAATCTTACAAACTTTCGCGTTTATAATGTTTATAAATTTTCCCTAGGATTTCATTTGTCTTTTTATGGACGGACCTATGACATTAGCTTCGAAACTTTTACTAATTTACCGGGCATAAAAGTGAGTAATGTTCCAGTCTTAATAAATGACACTATAATGTATCATGACTTAAGAAACATAGTTAAATAAAAATAACATCCAATCTCTTAAAATGTGAATTAACCTAGTAAAAAAACCATTCATATTATTATACACAAAATGTCATATACAAACAAGGTTTGTTTCAAATTCAGTTATGACCCTCTTGTCATTTTTCATTTTTACCTTTCCTACCCCTTTCAAAGTTGATCCATCCATGTTTATAAAGAAAATACTTATTATTCGTGTTATTTTTTTTGTGTGTCACCTTTACCTTGGTCTGTGTTTTTATTAAAATAAAAGTGCTTACACAAAGATGTACAACAAATTAGATTCTTTATTTCTATATACATAGGGTTTAATTTGCTGTAGAGGAACGGTTGGTCGTGTTCCTACTCAGAAAATGAAGATCATTTTGCCGGGTGAGGTAGTGTGCCCGGCGGCCAACGGCCATTGGTGGATATTCAGTACTTGTATATGTTCTTATTGGCTTGCGAACTTGTATTGCGCGATACAGGTTAGTTGGCTTGCTAGGTGCTAGATGGCGCTGCTCGTCGTCTTGTAGTTTTTTTGCGGCTACTGAAGATGTCGCTACAGTGCCATTATACGCCATAAACATTCGTCGTATGTGCCTTTATCGTATACAGGCATTTACGAACAAAATGCTTCTGAAGTATAATAATTAATAGTAGGTACCTACATCCATCGTTATGCTTCTGAGGTCAAGATTTATAAACATTATTATATTTTTATTATTCATTTAGACAGAATTCAAATGTTTAAATCCTATTTGACAACCTTCGTGGCGTAACCGGAAATAAATATTTATTTGATATCTTATACTTCTTTACCATCCGTGCCTTGAAAACGCGTTTAGCCGTTAATCCGCATTTTTTAACATCATCTATCATAATCATATAGCAGGAATCGTAAGGCAGTGTTTTCTTGTGTCTTACAATATAATTACAATGTCATAGACACCACGCTTAGCGGGTGGATTGGTGACCGCAGTATTACACTGAGAAAAAACTGCTGCCTATTCCCTGGTTTACAATTGCTGTAGATAATGTTATTTCTATCAGGGCCAATAGCTTAACGTGCTTACCGAGGTACGGAGGGTAATCTGAAATCAGAACAACGTCTTGGTTCCCCCTAAAAATTGTCCCGGTCGGGAATCGAGCCCAAAACACCAGATCTTAGGAATTACTACCATAACCACTGATCTACCAGTGGATTTGATGTTTTGGTATCCCCTAATACCCACAGATTTTGTAGTGCTGGAAGTTGTTGTATTTTATAAAAAAATAAAACAAAAAAAGCTATTAAAAAGTCTGAGAGTGGAAAAAGAAATAAAGATAAACATAGTAGTTACCTAATATTAATACACTTGTTCAAATATTTGACCTTTTCTGTTAATTTTTGACGAAAAACAACTTTCGTATAAACTCCTGAAAATTTAGAAAAATAAGGCTCAAGGATGAAAAAATTAATCATTTTTAGCATATTTGGTGATTTATTTTAAAATCAGTTGAAAACAATGCAAATTGACACTTCCAAAAAGGTCATAAAGTATTGGCAAGCTTTTGTTTTCCAAGAGTGTTGGTACCTAGGCCGGATTGCTTATGTGTGCCTGGCCCCCGAGGCCCCTGGCACACGAGGAGCCTACACCACTAAAACCCCCCCGGACACTCCTTCGATCCGCTGTTGGCGGGGACAGCGGATCGAAGGAGTGTCCGGGGGGGTTTTAGTGGTGTAGGCTCCTCGTGTCTTCGTGGTATGAGTTAGCATACCACGCTATGGAGAGAACGAGTCGCACATATCCCACCGCCAGCGCGCGAATACGCTGCAGCGGCGGTGGAAATGGGTAAATGAATTTCCACGGGACAAAAAAAAATTGTATTGGTACCTAATAAACAAACATATGATGGATGGGCAGTACCAACTATCAGCTAAAGTGTACTAACCATTTTTACTGTCTGACGATTATCAATTCTCCTACCTTTTTTTATGGACGGCATTTATATAGTTGGTCACGAGGCATTTGCTACTTTTCCGGGCATAAATGCGAGCAGGGCTTTTATTAAGCTAATTTATCTCACAAACTTTATTATTATTGTAATATCCCTCAACGACTCTAACTTGCCAAAGTCAGTAAAGAGGAGGTCCATGTTTAACAGTAGTCTTAGGAATTTCGAAGAATGTAATAAAATTTCTCATCATCATCATCATCAGCCCGTATAACGTCCACTGCTGATCATGGGCCTTCTCCAGAGGGAGGATATTTGCTATAGTCATGCAGTCCGCATGGCATGCGGATTGGTGACCGCAGTATTATGTTGTACCACACAAGGAAACGCTGCTGCCCGTTCCTTGATATACGATTATTATAGATGATGTTATAATAATCGGGACCAACGGCTTAACGTGCTTTTTGAGGCACGGAGGGTAGTCCCTCAACCAACCAGACCCAGAAAGAAATCTTAGAAACTACACAAAAATTTTCTTGTCCGGCGTGGGGATCGAACCCACCATCTCTGAGATTTTAAAGCGAGCCAAATACCGCTACGATTCGGAGGCTGTATTTCTTTGCTGTATTCCTATAAACCTTGCCTTACTTATAAGATTGCTTACCTCATAACCTGGTGTACAAAAAAAATATACAAATAGTAAGGTCTTTATCAATTGATACCCGTTTCAATTAACAAAAACATTTCTATTAACTTATGATATAAGCTAGCTATTCGAGCTGAACTGCCCTTAAAGCGAACTTTTTAAAACAACATCAGTTTATTGCTTTCAATATAGCACATACCCATATACTTTTCGTGTAGCTATACTAAAATTATTTTGAAGGTGGCCAGCCCTATAAAAGCCTCGGGCCTCGTTGCCAATATCACGACAAATAACATTTTAAAATTGCAACTTTGGAAAATAGAGATACGAAGCTCTGAACCGTTTAATACTGATTTATTGTCGGATAAAAATTTCAACTTTTCACATTAACGTACCTATCAAGTGTTGCTCTTATTGTGTATACTCAAGTTAGTTTCCTGGCGCTGAAAGTAAAAAATATTGTGTAAAAGTTAAAGTTTGTAGCGCTGATTTTAAGTTTGTAAAGGACCTAGCGTAAGTTAAATATTATGGAGTGTTAAGTTTTATGCGAATAACTTTGTTAGTGCTTAAGCTGCACTTATCCATTTTTTTTTATTAAGTATATCTTTTCAATACTTTATTCTTTGAGATTATTCAACCAACATTACGATAACTACTTAAAACTTTACATGACACCATGCACACCTAAAAATAAAAATAAACCTTAGTATTATGTAATAACACACATAGAGAAACACTGCTGCCGCGTAGATGATAACAATCGGGATTAACAGCTTAACGTGCTTTCCGACGCACGGAGGCATCTCAACCAACCAGACCCTGAATGTAATGTTAGATTTTACACAAGATAATGTATGATAGAATGAGATAATTGTATTCTTATCTCATTCAAGTACAAAAAATGGACTTTCAATCGTTTTTACGTTCAATAATCTCCAACATTTTGGCAAATACGTTATACTGACAGTGATGCACAAGTGCAAACACTAGAATCTCAATCGTTTTGCAAACCATTTGTTTTTAGGACCAGGAAAATGACACCAATGTATCTGATGGAGTGGAGAAGTGCCAGATTTGTTCTCCGATCACTAAAGTGTTTGTGCAGCCGAAATATAGCTCCACATAATAACTGTAACTTATATATACTATGTATAACTTAAAAGGTAATTACAATGTAAGAAAACTTAATCAGATAAGCATTATCTCAAGTTGAAACATAAATAACACCGTAACGATATCCTACACTATGTTCAACTACTTAATATTATAAATGTGAAAGTTTTGCAGTTGAACGAAATTCAGTAAAGGCCAACTAAGGCTATGTCAATAAAATATTATGAGCATTGCTGCATCCCTCTTATTGGCAGAATCGAATAAGATTTGGGGCCCAAAACCCATTTCGGAAAGGACATGGCATTTTGTCAACAGAGAACTCCCAAACGTTTTGCGAATATTATTGACGTTTCCATCATTTTTTGTGATAAAATTGAGGAATATTTTTACACCGGAAATATATCGTAACGTAAAGATTTGTATTATTATGTGAGTGATATTACACTGAAATCTTTAACTTGAATTATTCTCGCGGAATGATTTTCTTTTTCGGATGGACATTTATGTAATCAGCCACGTGGCTTGCTACTCCACTGAGCATACAGTAGTGATTTTTGAATGATTTTCTCTTCGTAATAGTAACTTTTGAAATAAAAAAATACAATTGTGTTCTATTCACTAAAAAAAATACGAAAATTATTCCCCAAATGCCTAGTGCGTAGTTTACAAGTGCAACTGCAATTGTTTACTTGTCATTTTTTTGATTTTTAACAATTCTCGTACGAAATAAATATTTGAATTGTGACGCTTAGCTAGACTTAGAACATATATAATTTTCTATCTTTAGTAAATAGTTGTCCGGCAGTGGGTTTACGTGTGCTTAGCGACCAGCATTCTGATTTAACATCGCAATTTGACATTTGCGCACCGTCCAACGAGTTTATTGTATTCTCAACATAATGAGTGGAGCATACGAAAGACGAATTAAACAATGAGCAACTATCACTTTGCGATTGGATTGCACATTATAGGCCCGTATACGTCTACTGCTGAACATGGGCATCAATAGATCTTAGCAATCCAGGGTCGTTGAGGGATAATGCCCTAATCAACACGCTTGACAGGCAGTAGAATCGCATTAGGATTGGAATATTTATTTATTTATTTATTTATTTAAAAACTTTATGCACAATATGGTACAAAGGCGGACTTAATGCCAAAGGCATTCTCTACCAGTCAACCTTAGGGTGATGCAGAGAATAACAAGGAAGGTGCACTTTAAAGACAAGAAGTGAGATAAATAAAAGAAATAAGTACATACCTACATTATAAAATAATGAATGACATAGAATACACAAATAATTCAATGAACAAACTACTATATATTAGATAGTTACATAAATACATACATACATATAACAAATATTACAACACTTAGTAGCAAGTGGACTAATGCGATTCTGCCAACGAATTAATTAAATGTTCTCGGGTTTTCTTTTTAAAATCATACCGAGTCTTTGCCATCCTGATTTCGAGCGGAAGATCGTTCCACAAAAGAATGGGTTTAACAAAGAAGGAAGAGTGCATAAAGCTGGAACGATGGGATGGACATTCAAGTAAGCGGTTGTGAGACGATCGGAGATTTTTATTGTGACTTGAATGAAGGTATTGAAAGTTAGAAGAAAGATAAGCCGGAGAGTAGGGAGAATCTAATAAAGAAAAAAAGAGTGCAAAGTGCCCTAAGTGTTCTACGCTGCCGTATTGGCAACCAGCGTAGTTGAGTTCGATATAAACTAACGTGATCATATTTACGAAGATTGAAAATGAATCGAATGCAGTTATTCAGAATGCGGTCAAGTTTATTGAGTAGATCTGCATTCAGGTCAAAGTAGCACACATCACCATAGTCAATGATGGGAAGGATTAAAGTCTGCACGAGCATTAATTTGGTTTTGGATGGAAGGAAATTCTTAAGACGATAGAGATAACGCAATATGTTAGTGACCCTCTGGCTTGCCTTGACAGTCTGCATCTGCCAATTCAGCGTAGAATCTATGTGCAAACCCAGATTTTTAACATTTTGGCTGAATGGAATTGCTGAGTTATTAAACATAATTTGGGGCAGTAAATCTAAATTGATCCTACTGATCAGGCGCGAGCTACCAACAATAATCGCCTGACATTTGCTAGGATTTACAAAAAGACCAAACCTATCAGACCAACTTTTAATTACGTTTAGATCTTGATTCAGCTTAGCAATCACTTCAGGCAGACTGTCAATACTTGCCTGAGCGTACAACTGAAGATCATCGGCATAAAGATGATACGTACACTGAAGATGATTTGTTAGGAGGTTTATAAAAATAGAAAATAAAAGAGGAGACAGAATATCTTTGAGGTGACAGATGCAGATAGTCGCCTCTTATCACACCCATCGGAAGATATGGGGTGATCAATTCTAGGCCAGAAAACTAATCATAGGTAATTTCCACGTCGGTTAAAAATTGAACCCAAAATACCAGGTTTCAGAAGCAAGTACCGTAACTACTAAGGCACTAGGGCAGTCAAAAGTCTAATATAAAAATGATACTATTATTAATAGTTGTTGTAAAGCATGAGGAGATTAATGAATCTAGAAGAGGTGTAAGAGGTATGTCAAGATTGTAGCAAGTGGATGGAAGTGGTCTCTGCCTACCCCTATGGGAAAAGCCGTGAATGTTGTTAAGCAATCATTACAACTTCTAGAAATTGAGCAACATTGACCTATTGCTAGCTATTTTACGTTTAAATGTGAAAACCTCGGAGTGGGCCAAATTGAAACGGGTGGTTTAACGTGGATCGGGTGAAAATAGCGAGTTCATAATAAGATTTTAATTAGTTTTCTGAGTGTTTAGTATCTGTGGACACACAAAATTGAATCTATAGTTCTCTCGAGTAGAATACACGGATGAGAATGGTCATATTGGATAAACTCCAGCTACTATTGACCCGTTACCTACTAAAGAAAATTAGGTTTATTATAATATAAAATTGCGGAGTTGTAAATGCCTCAACTTGCACTGGTATTATGTATTTTTATAAATCGTAAAATAAAATTTATTATTACAATGAAATTTCTTCATTAACCTAATCCCTACACGTACTATGCACTGTATACTATGTACTATATTGTCAATTAAGTTTTAACAACACTTATGTCAGAAATAGTAACTTTTCATGAGCGTGAAATAACTATAAAAAATTTCATAGACACCAAAATATATTGTTTACTTTTTTTTACGAGTTTCTATGGGACAATGTATGTTTCTGATTGGCAAAACAACGTGTATTCCCGTTTTGTAGCAAATTGTATCAACATCACAAAACCGCCAAAAACTTACTTACATGATCTTTGAACTTAAGTGACCATAAAGCACTTTACATATACTGTAATGGATTTTAATGTTTATTCTATTTCTGTTGCAGGTAAGCAAATTATAATGCACGATATGAAAGAACGAACTTCATAGCACACCAAACAGACGAATCTACCGCTGAGCTACGAAGGTAGAAAAACATTAAAATAAACTTTATCACAAACTAACTGAAAAACGAATATCATTACCATGAGACCGTATAATTTTCAATGCTCACCAAAGGGAGTCTCGTCGTAGTTCCCACGCTTGGCAGGCAGGTTGGTGTCCGCATTAAAAAGACAAAAAAAAAACACAGGTAATCTCTGCTACTCGTTACTTGGTGATATTATAACTATCAAGAACGGCTTATCGTGTTTTCCGAGATAAGTTTAACCATTCAGACCCGGAAATAAATCTTCGACTTTACAAAAAGATTTTTGTGTGGTGTAGAAATTGAAAACACGACTTCTGTGGCTTAAAGCAAGACTCTTACCGACAGGCTAAAGAGTAACAAATATCCGTCATCATCAAATCCCTCAAGATGACTGCTAACTTTTTATTGAGTAGTTACCATAGTTTCCAAACTCATAGAAATATTATCAGATTTTTTGTAACTCAGCGAATACTGAAACGAATATCTAACACCATTGAAGCATAAAATACGTAGCTGCGTACTTCGTGGGCTATGTACGGCTGTGAAACTTCCATTTACGACCCCGATGCTATATAAACTTAATTTTGTAGGCCGTAGAGTTGATTTCTCTTCGGAAACTCATATATTTTGATGTGATCATAAATTTTAAATAACTGTTACGACCGAAATGAACCCTATTTTGTAGGGTATATGGGCCATTTTGGTAAAGTTTAGCGAATGGAATCTTCTTTGTAATACTCTGTAGACCTAGATTGTTTTCAGTGTTGTGATGCGTAGATGTTTTATTACGAGGGTCGTTTGTCGATATTAGAGAAGTAATTTGTACAAGGTTCAAAATTAGGTGTCTTCCATTTAATTAATTTACAACAGGGTAATGGTTATAGAACAAAATGATTCTATACTTTATATCGTCGGTAATATTGTAATACCACGTAGTACCAGTTGCTAATAAGGTTGAAGACCAAATGTAGCAAATTTTATTACACAAATAAATAGTTTATTTATTGACGGATAAAATTGCAGCCAGCCAGCCTTGCACTCATTAGAGATGCCTGATCTCTTCTTAGAGGTTTGCTGAAAGAGAATTAATAACTGAGTTAAGCTTGGCTTTGAACATGTGGCTTACCTTAACATAATTTATTTTTCTGTAAGCAATAAAGTACAATTAATAATGAATGAAAAAAAGCAATTTCAATAAGATATGTCACACCATTAGATTCTTCGAGTATAACGATACAATTTGACCCAAGAGGTAAAGCAGTAATAAACATTAATAAACTCTACTTTTTTCATGTTATTCTGAGATATATCATGGTATTGTATATTAAAATTTATATAAATGAATACATATAACTCAACTAATTACATATAAGAAACCGGAAGACCTACATTTGCTGGCAAATTACGTATCGTTTCCTAGCAACGTGAAATGTGTCGAAAATGTGATATTGTAATTATAATTAAATTGGGGAAATGCCTTTATTATTTATCAACACTGTGACGTGAATAATATTTGACTGCCTCTTTAGTTAAGCGATAATATTGTACCACCGTAACAAGCCAGTCCCCGGGTTCGATTTGGGTAAAAATAAGCGTTATTCGAAGTTTCCTTTCGAGAAAAATCTAAACAGCAGCATGGACATCCTACCGAAAAAGGGTATTTGCCATAGTCACCACGCTTGGTAGGTGGGTCGGTGACCGCAGTATTATGTTGTACCACACAAGGAAACGCTGCTGCCCGTTTCTTGATATACGATTATTATAGATGATGTGCTGTCCGAGGCACGGAGGGCAGTCTCTCAACCAACCAGACCCGGAATTAAATCTTAGAATTTACACTTAGATTTCCTATCCGGCAAATACCGCTAAGCTATGGAGGTTGTCAGACTATTATTAAACGAAAAAATTGTATAAATTAGTATACAATGTTCTTTGACACACAACATATTTTTTAAGACCAAGTAAAGCGGGTCATAAAAAACGCGTGTGTTACCAAAGCAAATAGTTAAGTTATAGTCCATACAAATTCCATAACAGTATTATTTGCCATTTTGCGCGCTGTTGCTATTCAAATTTCGAACTACTCGCCGCGCGGCGCCAGTCAGTAGGCAGCGCTAGCGCGCTGTTAAAATAGCGGGAAAGCAACAGTGTGCATTCACAGATTCAGTTTATTTAAAATAAAAAAAATCTGTTTATTCGGTAATTTAAAAACTTGGCTGCATGCTCTAACGCCTTTGCCAACATTTTCACGCAGCTACGGCAGAAAATAATGATCGCGCCATTTTTCTCAAATTTTCTTTTCTTTGTACTTGTATTGTGAAAAATGTTTTTTTTTCTGTTTCCTCGCAAATGTGTTAAAAAACGTCGTACGATATACGTGCGTATTGGTTATAACATGCTCGGCTCAATTACGCCCTCGCTTTCGGCTCGTGCTGAAATTCCGCCTCGCATGTTATAACCATCATAACGCACTAATATCGTAATGTACTATTACACTTTTTTTCGGACAGATATTATATAATTGAGGCTTTTACTTCACCGTGCCTATATGTCTGTGCGAGCAATGCTCCAGCTTATATTTTTAACCTATACTTACACTCAGTATTGATAAATAATAAAAAAAACGCAATTTAATAATAATTTTAATATCAAATTTTCTATAAATACAACTGAACCTGCCACCAATTCTCTATACCAATTAACTTGATTTTAATTTGTATTTAAATTAATAGATACGTGACGACAGCTTTGTTCCCTTTTGTAGCATATTTTGCTAATAGGACTAAAAGGTAAAATTTATGTGAAATATTTGATAGTAAATAATTTAGGTAAACATTAATTGCTTACTAGCTATTGACCGGGGCTTACCTCTCGTGAGAATTTGTCCATCTATCCCAATTGAATATCGCTATATATGTCTATCTTTTTCCGATATAAAAAGTATAAGTGATATTGTAAACCACTTCCAGGGAACCAAGGTATTTAGTGGTAATAAACACGACAAGAAGACACTATTACTATTACACTACAAGACACTATTGACAGATAACTTTGTTCATAGATAGCACATCTATGAACAAAGTTATCTGTCAATAGTGTATAGAAATATAAACTAAAAATGTATTATGAGCTGTTCTTTAAAAAAAATGATTGAGCAACCAACATCATCAACATCCATTTAATATTTAGCATCTATACAATAAGGAACTGCTTCAAGAAACATGTCCATAGATGAAACAATATATTCATATTGTTTCACTGTTTTGCCGTTCGGTGGTTTTAGTGTTTATCGTGTTCAGTCAGACATAATGCTGTTGCACTCAGTTTTATAATAAGCATAACAAAATACTAACTTCTCCTTCAACGAGTTAACACACAGTTTGCAAGCGTGCTGCAACATTGTTTACGATGTACTAGTTATCTAATCAGTACAAAGTGAATAGCATTAACTACGTATTCCTCGAAGCACACCAACTTTATATGCACTACAACTATTTCTCGGAACGCACCAACCATGAAACAAAAAGATAAACATGAAGAATTGTTAATAAATTACATAAATAGACATTTTAGAATTAAATTGTCCTCATTTAAGGGTAGTAAATAGGTTTTGAGATAAAGGTATTTTCAATTCTTCATAAGACTGTTCGTTTTGATCAAAAACATAGTCATCTGTTTGGTGCCATTTGCATTTTTTTGGTTTTGATCGAGTATTAAACTACTTCCAATAGAAAACGGACAAAAAACAAATATAGTGGCATTCCCTGTTGTTTGCGTACCCTTCAATTGTTTATGTAATTTATTACCAAATTACTCAAATCATTCTCTATTGTTCATCTTTGGTACGTTTGGAGAAATAGTATTAATGCGCTACATTTGTTGAGGTCCAAAATTGGTGCGCTTCGAGGAATAGCATCGTGAAGGAGCATGACAGCTATGGAAACGATAAGATGAGGTGTCAAACAAGATTTGTCGGTCATATGCACGATAATATTGATATCCGATCATTCAACCTAGACAAGTGTTGATTTGGCAATATTATTGATTTATTACATATCAAATTAATCGATGGATGTCATCTCGTTATCAATATAGTATGCACATGTATGTAACAATACAAGAAATAGATGTCACAAATGTATATTAAAATTAAACTAATAGAACTATTGTAAAAATAAAGATTTATAAGCATGATGCAGTCGTCAAAAACTTTTATGGCCACCCAAAAATCTGTGTGCGAGTTGTAGTATATATAATACTAGCTGCACCCCGCAGTTTTACCCACGTTAATCTACTCCAGTGGGCCGCAGCCTAATTTTTTGTATCGTATATATTAATCGAGCTTATTAACTATCCCCGTGCAAAGCTTCATCCAAATCCATTAAGAAGTTTTTGCGTGAAGGAGCAACAAACATTAATACATCCACACATACAATCTTTCGCATTTATAATATTAGTAGGATAAAGCTGAAAAGTTTGTTTGCTTATGTACGCGCTAACCGCAGGAACAAATAGTCCGATTTAAAAAAAAGACAGTGTTAGAGTCTATATTTAAATATGAAGTTCTAACGAGAATATGAGTTGATGTTACTACTAATACATATTCAGTACACTTCAATAGATATATAGATAGGTTTACAAATACAACTATAAGTAGGCTCCTCTCTCCTATGATATTAATTTAGATTATATCTAACTATTTTGCTGTGCACTACAGGGTTCATAATTGGTACCACTATAATGTTAAAAGACCTGTAAACACATTGTAAAATGCAATAAACTATTCAGTATTAAACTTAGCAAACTAAACAAAGTCTATCGATAACTTTTCAACAACCTTTTATCTTTGAAGCAACCTCAAACATTTATTTTGTAACAGACATCAACTAGTTTGTAGACTACAATCTAAATCAATGTCTGCTCAAGTTTTATAAATAAATCTTTTGTAAACATTTACCAGGCAATTTGTTAGATGGCTTTATTTATTTAAGGACAACATTTTCAATTCTCAGACAAAAAAATTGCAGAATAAATTTGGTTACTACAAATTTATATGGAAATTCTGTTGAAATTTAAATTTCTGAAAAAATTTTAGAATTGAAGTGATTGAAGTAATTTAAGTTTGGTTGATTAAGTTAAACATAAATCGTAGGAACGTCATTTAACTTGCGAATGGCGTTCTACTATATGAAAATGTAATACAATTTTCTTATGCATTGATAATTAAACCACGTTCTGATTTTTTATTTCAGACAGTTACTAAAAATTGTAAACTACGTGTACTGGCCGCACCTCTTTCTGTTTGTGCTATTACCTATGTGATATTGCGCTAAGTAAACTTGCGTAGCCGGCATACCCTGATACCTGCACTATGGAGGACCTCATGGTGGATACTACTAATGCTATCAGTGGCAATAGCCACTCAATGTTCAAAACGGCTATGAATGGAAAAAAAAAGTTGAAATATTGACACGAAAGAAGAAGAATCTATCATTGAATTGAAATTAAATCATAATAGAATGCAATTGCAAACACAATTCAAGTTTTTAACATAGTTTCAGTAGGCTAACTAATTTAAAACTAACTTCTTTAAAGCGTAGCACAATGAGCTCGTAGATGTGCTACGAACAAAATGGTGTAGTATACTGATCGTATTCTACGAGATGCCTATCTCGTACTACGAAATAGTAGCCGCAAACATAATATTTATACAATTGAAATAGTTGTAATATAATATATAAACTTTATTATTTCTGCACGTACATATAAACCTAAAATTATTTGTTAATATAATGTAGCGAAATTATTTACTAGAAGAAATCAGTCAATGAAATGTTAAATTATAATTACAGTATAAAATAAAGTAATTATTTATAGTGTTAATATTTTCCCTTCATTAACGAAAATCTTTAACTTTAATCAGTCAGTAAATGATACTTTTATTACTTCTGAGAGAAATTTACTTTCATTATAGATATTCACGATAGGACACAGTTCAATGTATTTTAAGTATTTATGTTTTTTATTGTCATTAACTAATTTTATTTATATTGCAAAACATTAAGCCGGTTATCAAAAACTAGAATATAAATAACCACCAATAACAACATCTCATGCAAAGCTTGCCTGACATTTAGACCCGTTTAACAGTAAAGATCCTATCAAAAAGCCTTGTGGCACACCGCATCGACCATGTAGAAACACCTCTGAGAATAGTAACTTCCTAATTATTTAGGATGCAGAAACGTATACATACATGGGCTATTCAAAACGTGTTCCCTAATTTAAGCCCAAAAGGAAACTTCTTAGATTGGGTCCGCTATTCTTGTGTGATATTATGGTCCATTGTTACGATTGAGTTAGTTTTCAAAACAAATGACCAAGTGTAAGTTACTGTAACTACTTAAAATACTAAACCATTGCTAAAATATTTATGCTTGTTATTATACAGTTGAGCACGAAGTTAGTAATAAACATCATTTTAATACAAATGTCCTTTGTAGCGTAGCTAAGTTAATTTTATGTATCTAGTAAAGTTAAATTTAAATTTATATACCTAATTTATAGTTGGTAAGGATATATTACTAGTATTATAAACGCGAAAGTTTGTGGGTAAGGATGGATGGATGGATGTTTGTTACTCTTTCACGCATAAGCTAATGAATGGATTTGGCTGTAACATTACACGGGGATAGTTAATAATGTCGATAAACATATAGGCTTCAAAGTAACGCAGTTAAAACCATGGGGCGCATATATTTGGAATATAATTCTTAAGGCAGTTGTTACTTTAAAAATTAGTACTATATGATGAAGTAAGTATTGATCTATAAAAAACTGTGTGATTTCAATCAAAAATCCAAACTGAAAAATACATTGAATTCCGTTTTTAATTAGCGTATCAAAAATCAAGCAAACCAACGTACAAGAACGTCCGTAAGTAGACTTTAGTTGATAATAAATTATGGAGACATAAATAATAAACCCTTGTACAAAAGGGCAACCATTAATCTATTTTATGTTTGCTAAACTACATATAAAACACTTAAATTAGCGTTGGGTCATGATCTACCCGATGTACCAAATAAATTCAACATTTTACGGGTTCAAAATTTGTTTGATGGTCACAATCAACGATTATTTAAATACTAGTTGCTACGCTTGGCAGGCGGGTTGGTGAACGCAATATTAGATTGTAATACACAGAGAAATACTGCTGCCCATTCTCCGTATAATTAAATATCAAATCATATATTGCTGACCTAGCTAAATGGATTAATAAACTGATGTGATAATGGGCAGGACACATAGCTCGAAGAACTGACGGCCGATGAAGCAAAAAGGGTCTCGAGTGGAAACCACGAACTAGCAAGTACAGCGTGGGACGACCGCGTACACGATGGACCGACGACCTCATAAAGGTCGCAGGGAGTCAGTGGATGCAGGCCGCTAGCAATAATTGTTCCCGCTAGAGAACGATGCGGGAGGCCCGGGAGGCCTATGTAAATCAGGCTGATATGATGATGAATTATTTATTGTTACCTTACTTTTTATCTTCATTATTGGTAGCAAGACGTTTATTACGGGGTAGTAGCCCGAAAATCTGCTCTTTGATATTCATCAAATTGTGTTTCTGTGATGAAATATATTTCAATGAAGTCAATAGTCGTTAAAACAATATTATTCAAATATGATATAAAACATTTTCTGCGAAATTTCTGACTGAGAATGAAACGAATATCCCAATCAGTAATATAATATAATACTCAGTAATTCACCGACACATTCACATATAAAATAATATTTGATATATTTAGAAAATAATATAACACTAGCTGTGCCCGGTTTTACCCGCGTTACTTTGCTACTGTGGGTCGGAGCATAATGTTTTGTAGCCTAATGGTAATCCAGATGATAAACGCGTGCAAACTTTCAGCCAAATTCGTTAAGTAGTTTTTGGGTTAAAGAGTTACAAACATCCATCCATTCTTACAAACTTCGCGTTTATAATATAAGTAAGGATAATGTAACATTTAACGATGTTGCTATCTACAGAAATGTACGCAATTTACTCCCCCGAGTGTCGTAGACCCGTAGTAGGAATTATACAGGTTAGTGAGAAAGATAGATTACCCTGCGGGGAATTCTGTTCAGCCCCCTAAATACCAGCTTAGTGGTAATACTGACAATCAAAGGTGACTGATATTCACCATTTGATAGCTTTCAATTTTATTCGCTTTCTTATTTCTTGTGAGATCATTGAAAAATAAAAAAGAGTTATTATTGTATTGTATTATTCATAAATCATCATCAGCCCGTATAGCGTCTAACATGGGCCTGTCCCGAGGGAAAGTTAATGTAAGTCACGTCATGTCACCACGCTCGGCGGGTTGGTAACCGCATTGTAATTATGTTGTTAAGATATAGGGAAACGCTGCCGCCAGTTCCCTGGCATATTTGGCAACAATCGGGAACAATGGTTTTACAAACTTTCCGAGGCACGAAGGGTAGTTCCTCAATTAACCAAACCCAAAAGAAATGTTAGACTTTACACAAAAACTTTTATGCAGCACGAGTAAATAAAAAAAAATTGCTATGTATGTAGGTTGGTCAACTATAAGTTTTTTAAAATCAACATACATGTCAATTTTAGACCAAGTGTCAAAAGTATATAGAGGCTGGACTCTAAATACTATTATGCCCGGTAAAGTAGCAAAAGCCTCAGGGCTAAATAAATATGTCCGTTAGAAAAAAAAACTGAGTACTCAAATATAATGCCTTCGGACTCAATAGCCGCAAGGATTCTTATTTGTACACTATATTATTTGTACTTGATCTTTCTCAGTACAAGTGTATAAAATGAAGTTCCTATTTATATGAGCCCCAAGCTACTGTATTTACAAAGACATGTTCACTCACATATCCTGGGCTTCAGTGGATAACACACGCTTTGTGGCAAAGGTAGAAATTGTCAAACATTCCGTATTTGTTAGATATTACAGTATTTTAATATACATATGTATGAAGAATGCATTTATCTTCAATATTTTATGTAGAGAGATTTCCTAACATGGTCAACCTAGAAACAGATGTTGCTCTGTTTACAACTTTTGGTGGGCCCGTTGGTAGCATAATTTAGTAATTAAAAATTAAATCTACCATATATTTTAAAATTCATTTCATCTAAACCTCTTCCTGAATAGAAACCTCTTTTTTGTTTTTTTTTGCGCACTGAAATATTTTGATTGAGATTCATATTTCATGTAAGCTTGTGCTAAGCATAGATATTTTATTTAAAAATAACTTTTACATCTGCTCTGGTCCAAAAAAAAAGTTGTTTTAGAACGTGATGTTTTGTAGTCTATATGTTCCAGCTGTTTCTATTCTATTCTATTTCCGTGAAAAATTTCAACCCGTTCAATAGTTAAGAGTAAATAATATCCATCCATACATACTTACAAACTTTCGCGTTTATAATATTAGTCCGTACTAATATTATAAACACGACAGTTTTTATCCTTATGAAAACCATATAAACGACGAAAATTTGATATAGGAGATGATCAATTTTATCATTCATTTCATTAACACACTGCTGTCCGTTACCTTGAATACAACTATTTTGATTTCAAAAGTTCAGGATATGTTTTTAAAAACATGAAACAAAACAAGGAATTGAATTCAGAAACGACGGAAATTAAATGATTTCATATTATAATATTACTCAGAACAAAACACCACGACAAATCCTTTGGTTTCCTTTCCGTATTTAATTATAAACAAAATCGTGTAATTAAAGCACCAATCTGTGTGAAGTGACTTTAACATGCTAACAGACGGGCCGGAAGCCAGTCTCGTACATAGTAAGACATACGACCCACATCCGCCCACCATATTTGCCTTACTTACGCCGCTTCCGGCGCCCAAGCTTGTGTAATAGTTACTGTCAAATAGCTAGCAATTTAGGAAATAGTTTTGTGTCTTGTTCTTTGGTTAGTGAGGTTTTATGTAGGTCCTTTTTCTGAAAGACTATAAAACTGACCAAGCGAATCTTAGGTGGTAGGACTGACGAGTAAAAAATGATGATTTTAATAAATTTTATTAATAAAATATGTTATTTTTTTAAAGATTACTAGCACAGTTTTGCCGTCTACTAGTACTCTCGTTAACCCCTCGTGCTAAGCTAAAATGCTTGTGTTACGAGTAGGTTCACGTCGGTAGTGCAATGGGTGATGATCGAACCGGCGACCACAAGATCACAATTATAAAAGGTTATTTAATTTAAACTTTAATCACAAGTGTTCCAAACCAGCATCGATTTTATCTAAACACTCGGAATCCTAAATCAAACTCTTATTAAGATGATTGCACTAAAAAGCATTAATACCTTATATTGTATAACCTCAATTCTTACTAACTTCAAACTAGTAAGTTAATTTATCTTATTGTAAACTCTTCATCAAAAGTTTTCATGACATTTTCATCCAGTACTGTAAATCATCTATGGCAGTTAATTACAATTATCCCAAATTATCCAACGCCCCAATAGACGTGGCTATATTTCGTTGCGGCTTCAGTTGATCCCAAGCGAGCAATACTCTGTTATGCCACGTCAATGTATAGAGCTTAACTGTATGCGACAGAATTGGGTGTTTTGAACAGTGGGGCGTTTTATTTATTGGCATTTCTAGTAGTAAAGTGGAAACTGAACAAGGAACTCTCTTAGTTTTACGATGTCAATCTGTATGTCCTTTTGCGGCTTAGTTTAAAGGCTGTCAGTACTGTTAACTTGCATCGTTGCTCCTACATATAAGTAAAGATGACATTTTACTTCCCATACGTAAGGTTTGATAGGTCTTTCAATAGAATTGAGGGGTTGTGATGGATATTTTATGATCCAGAAATCTGAAATATTTACCAATTCATTATTATTTTATTGATTATACAGTCTTCTTTTAAAAACTATTTTGCACACTTCTCGTATTCTTGTTAACCACTCGTGTTAAGCTCATCTATGCTTGTGGTTTGGCGACCACAATATCGCAAGTCCGACCCCTTACCAATTGGGTTACGGCCGCTTGTTATCCATTATTTCCTTTTAGGTACGCAAGTGCCTAGTGAATGCAACTTCTAGCTTTTTTTTGCTAAGCATTAATGCATATCCTGACTAATAAAGGTTGTTTGTTACTTTTTCAAGCAAAAACTTCAGAGCCGATTTGTCTGAAAGTTTGCACGGAAATAGTTTATAAGCTGGATTAACATATAGGCTATAAAATATTACGCTCCGACCCACTGGAGCAGAGTGGCGCGCGTAAAGCCGCGGGGCGCGCGTAAAGCCGCGGGGCGCAGCTAGTTTTTAAATATTAATAGATAAGTTAATAAGAATGAATAAAAGTTCATTCCATAAAACTATAGAAAAACAACTTTATGAGTGGAATCTGCACTAGATTGATTAATTCTAGTCTGAACTACTGATTTGTATTTTTCGAACCTTATTATTATACTTAGATGGAAGTTAGAATTTAATTTAAACAAAACTGCTCACTCAGCTTATCAAGCAATTTTTCCTCCTTCCCTTATCACAAGTTGCGTGCAATATAATTTACTCTTCTATTCTCCTCTGTCAGTCGTCATCTCCTCACTCATTCTTTTTACATTCATATACTTTTTTCACACTACCTCTTCACAAACCAACTTTTCTTTGGTCACCTTCTTTCTCTCCATCCGTCAACATTTATATTCATCAATATTCTTGTCACATGCCTTACCTCCTTCTTCTACATCACGTGGTCAGCAGGGTCACCTGGTTATGGGAAACGCACTTAGAAGAGAATTCCCAAGGAGGTTTGGTGACAAGCAGACAGACTGCAAAAACCCAAGCCAAATTCCTTTTGTAATATGGATACAGAATTAAACTGATAACTCTTAGGTACTAAGGCAATAAATTCATACATAATTTTCTTCCAAACATATTCTTTTCATTGCAGTCAACAAACATAACGCATATTCCTCTAGAGTGATATTAGAGAAAATTGTACGTAGAACATTTCACAAATGGAAAATGTATCCTCCAAAATGATGTTGTGTTAACAGCGAATTGTGGAGTGCTATTTAATAACTTTATCGCCTTTGTGGTTTTAATATAGACTTGTTTGCTTCATGCGCTTATATTTTTATATGATTTTGTTAGTAGAAACATACTGCAGATAAAATAAAGCCGTTGTATGTGCTGAAATACAGATTCATTCATACAGTCCATATTCAGTAAGAATCTGTTAATTCTATAACAAACAAACAAACGCAGAAGTTAAAAGTACACACGATAAACAAGCACTTATGTAGCTTTTTTAGTCTAAGCTAATTACTACTTAGTTGTTTTAGTTGAAAGTATTTTAAAAACGATATTTTTATATCTTCTCTCAAACCTTCGGAGAATATATACTTTATAATTATTATTTTAATTAATTTGTCGGCTATGATCAGCTTGCAGCTAAGTTTTTTTTTTTAAGAAAACTAGCAGAGTTTTGTACACTACCAGTATTCTTTTTAACCCCTCGTGCTAAGCTAAAATGCTTGTGTTACGAGTGGGTTCACGTCGGTAGCGCAATGGGTTATTAATGGCTATCCATTGGGCTACGGCCGCTTAAGTTAAATTTAATTAAAAGGTATTTTTATTTCAATATGGTTTATATGTATAGTGTAACATTTAACCATATAGGCGGTATAAAATATTTTTAATTTCGTTTAAAAAGACAACTCCCACACTACGAAAATAAAATCCTGTGTCCTTTAAAAACACTAAATTTACTCAGAACAATATGGTTCACAATAATAATTTTCTTGAATGAGAATCGAACCCAAAACACCAGGTCCCAGAAACAAAAACCGTAATCACTGAGCCATCGGTGCAGTCGAACCAAAAAAATTCAAACTTTTTATCTTTTCACCCATTTAATTTTATTATTTACTAAATCCACATTACAATTTACTTCACTCACCAAAATAAAGAGTAAAAACCTAAAAACATTCGCTGTTACATCAAAACCTACACAAACCTTATAGTTTAGCCATCAGGATCAAAAGGCCTAAGTAACTTTGTACATTATTATATATGGATAAGCTTAGTTGCTCATAAAATTGGGCCTAAAAGGTGAGGATAGTGCTTCTCGTATCCTCAGGAAAATTATCGCAGTTTGTGTTATAGAGCCTTTTCATGTAGTGTCGGCGTCAAAGTTTATGTATATATTCATAAATCGGTAGTATGAATAAAATAGTCGTTATATTGAGTTACTGTAGCGGATAATTCTTAAGCTTTGAGGTTAAAAGAGTGCCTCATAATATCATCTTCAACAGCCCGTTTACGTCCACTGCTGAACATGGGCCTCCTCTTAACAGACCTTGGCAAGCCAGGATCGTTGAGGGATATTGCCATAATCACCACGCTTGGCAGACGGATTGGTGATCGCAGTAAGATGTTAACCTTGGGTTGATAGACGCTGCTGCCCATCCATCAGCCATATGACCCTTAGTCGCCGTTTACGACACCCATAAGTACACACGGGGTGGACTATTCTGAGCCGGAAACCACACGGCTCATAATATACAGGGTTAATAATACTGTAATATTTAATAAAGATTAGTATTTGTTCTGTGTCAGTTAAATAATTTAAATATATGGAGCAGTTTCCCCCGCGTAGGTCGCGATCCTGTGGGAACTTTATAAAAAAAAAATTCAATAGCCTTCCTTGATGCAGACTATGTAAAGTATCTAACAGTGAAAGAATTTTTCAAATTGGATGAGTAGTTCCAGAGATTAACGCGTTCAAGCTAACAATCAAATGCAATGCTTATCTCCTGTGTTAAGTAATCCATAGTTTGACCAAATTTTATATTAATATAAAATTTGACTGCCAGATTGAAGTGGGATCGGTGGGTCAGAGTCGTTACGCAGAGGGTGCCGGATGGGCATCGTTGCCGAGGGAGGCCTAGAAAACGCTGGCGTGACGATCTAGACGTATTCATGAGAGATTGGCCGGATAAAGCCGCACAAAGGGAAGAGTGGAAGGTTATGGGGGAGACATTTGCCCAACAGAGGGACGATATAGTTGCCTAAAAAAAAATGGGGTATAAAAATACAAATAATAGTTTATGTTCTTTTCGGAGTAGAAATGATAAGTTTCAAATAATTCATTGATCGGTACAGTACGGTACGGAAACAAAACGGAAAATATCTTAAAGTAAACAATGAATATGAATATCTTTACCAAAAATAAATTATCATTGTTCCCTCAACTACACTAAACAAATACGGCAGGTAGTATGAATAATAACAGAAGTCTTTGCACAACTACAAATTCTGTGCAATATTTATAACCCATTCGTTCACGCATGAAATTATACGACTCTCAAAGCGGAAAAACGCAGATAACCCAACCATCCATAAAACAATAACTTACGAAAGTCACTCATATAAAAAAGGCATAAATAGAGGAAAGGAAAAAAAGAAACTATATATGTGTTCAGATCTAGCAAACAGGCGCTCAATTCTGCTAGCTGATGTTTTCGGTATCCCACGGGAACTCATTAATTTTCTGTGATTAAAAGAACCTATATAAAATGTTGACATATGTAAGGCAGGTTTCAGAGATTAGCCCGTACCTATAGACAAACAGACAGAGAAACAAAACAAAATTAAAAAATCAGGATGTGTTCTATTTTACTTCTAACCCTCCTCTAATAAGCGAAAGAAATTCATTTACTTAGAAATACATCGCTAGGTTTACTTCTTTGTATTGTCTTTTTAGGGTTCCGTAGCCAAATGGCAAAAAACGGAACCCTTATAGATTCGTCATGTCTGTCTGTCTGTCTGTCTGTCCGTCCGTATGTCACAGCCACTTTTTTTCCGAAACTATAAGAACTATAATGTTGAAACTTGGCAAGTAGATGTATGTTGTGAACCGCATTAAGATTTTCTCACAAAAATAGAAAAAAAAAACAATAAATTTTGGGGTTCCCCATACATAGAACTGAAACTCAAAAAAAAAATTTTCATCGTACCCATACGTGTAAATAGGTATAAATAGGTCTTTAAAAATGATGTTGAGGTTTCTAATGTAATTTTTTTCTAAACTGAATAGTTTGCGCGAGAGACACTTCCAAAGTGGTAAAATGTGTGTCCCCCCCCTGTAACTTCTAAAATAAGAGAATGATAAATCTAAAAAATATATATGATGTACATTACCATGCAAACTTCCACCGAAAATTGGTTTGAACGAGATCTTGTAAGTAGTTTTTTTTTAATACGTCATAAATCGTAAACCGCTTTTTACCTTTCATTCAATCAACTCGAATATAAAAAAAATATAAAATAACATTTCATTTCATAAACATACACTTTTTATTCTTGATATCAAAAATAGGTACGCACTTGTAACTGATACGGAACCCTTCGTGCGCGAGTCCGACTCGCACTTGGCCGGTTTTTTATCTTAAAGTAATGACTTTATAAGTAAAAAGTAGATAAGTAATTAGAGTTAATGTAGAACTAATCGCCTATCTAGATTTTGTTTTTTTAAAGTGCGTAATTTAAAAGTACATCGCTGGCTAACTGCTATAGAAGAAGTCATTTTTTATAAAAAACGAAAACGGAACAAATTGCGTTTTATGCATATTTCGATAGAACAAATATAGATGTAATTATTTAATGTATTCGTTTAAACGCAGGGCAT
This sequence comes from Nycteola revayana, assembly GCA_947037095.2. Taxonomy (NCBI): domain Eukaryota; kingdom Metazoa; phylum Arthropoda; class Insecta; order Lepidoptera; family Nolidae; genus Nycteola; species Nycteola revayana. The sequence continues at coordinate 15,053,954 of OX344840.2, forward strand.
GGTCAATCGCTTGGTACAGAGACTTTAGTGACCCTCTATTCAAATTCCTGCTATTGAGACACATTTATTCTGCCACTATTTTACCAAAATATACCTATACCACTTTTTGCATCTCAAGAACAACCACTGAATTAGCAAATTAAAATGTAAGAAATCACAATCACAACCTAAAAATAATAAAAAACCGGCCGAGTGCGGGCCAGACTCGCGCACGAAGGGAATTTTTAAGTGCATAACTTTTGTCGTTATTGATATCGAACAAAAAAGGGCAAAAAAAGAGTTTGTTGTATGGGAGCCCCCCTTAAATATTTATTTTATTTAACTGTTAGTATTTGTATAAGGAGTATAGCGGCAACAGTAGGTACTACATAATTTGTGAAAATTTCAACTGTCTAGCTATCGCGGTTCTTGATATACAGCCTGGTGACAGACAGACCGATAGCGAAGTCTTAGTAATACGGTCCCTTTTTACCCTTCGGGTTTCCGTACCCGAAGGGTAAAAACGGTACCGTAAAAATGATAGAACGCCAGAAGATATTTGACAAAAGAATAGTTCTTAAATAATACACTTTTCCTGACGATCTCCCAGAACATTAAATGCCCAAACCTTGCGACCAATTCATTGAGTTTCTTCTGAACCGTTTTCAAATTAGCAGAATAAGTCCCAAGCCATGAGTTTGTCTCACTACCGTTTATATAAGTCTGATTTATGCCCACAATGGAGAGCCAAACTTGTTTAGTACAATGTGCTTGTTATTTACATACATTTGGGGTAAATATTACAAGTTACAGGCATAGAATTATGTGTATGAATAGTTAGCGTTCGTTTATGGAGGACTGCTTGGTTTGTCAACATAAGGAGTTTTTAGTATAATATATTCTTGACCGATTTTGGACTTGCTCAATGGAGACTAGAGCAAAGTACAGTGCACAGAGGTATTCTATTTGTAATGCATGTAATAAATTAATTAATATATTATTCTTTAATTTGAAAAATCCTGGTAGATGGTGTACTAACATTTATTTATTTTACGATAGCACTTGGTAAGATCCCGGCTTCGCCCGTTACAGTTTTAATCTTTCCCGTGATGTTTTCCAAAATGTTATTCTGTACAAACATTGTGCCCAGAATAAAAATATTATTTTAAATATTTAAACTTAAGGCGCAACGTTCGCACTTCAGGTATTTAATGGAGAAAATGTCGGAAAGTGGCATTCCTTATCTGTATATATATATAATTATATATATAATAACGGATAAGAAATACAACTTTCCGACAATTTAAACATATTAACCTATATTAAGTCATCATTAGGTCAAAAATATGGCGTTGTGAATATCTGTAATCTAAATTTTATAATATTATCAATGTATTGAAATTCCTTGGTCTGCTGATCCTATAAACTCTTAAGGCTTATTAACAATAGACACGTTTTTATTCGCAAATAAACAATTATTTTAGTATATTAGTTAAAAATGCCATATTCTGACCTATTTATCGATAAATGCTTAAAGAGCGAACGTTGTGCCTTAATTTAACAATACATTACTGCACATGCACAGACAACAAATGTATTAAAGTGGTCGTAAATTCAGTGAAACGTTCTGTACAAATATATATAAAAAGAGATCTAAGTCACACTGTGATAACTTTCAATGACCTATTTATTTAAGTACGTCTAAAGGAAGTTTATGAAACTAATTTATAAATATTAAAAGTAGGTACTAGCGGCCTGCCCTAGCTTCGCACGGGTCGACTTTTATAGCCAATTTTACTAAGAGAAAACGTAGCATTCTAATGATGAAAGAATGTTCAGTTGTTTTTGAGTTTATTCGAAACAAACATGCAAAAATTCTTAAATCCTAAGTAGGTATAGATTTACTCATAACCGTAATTATTGTGGATTATGACTTATTTGTATATGGAAAATAAAAGAATAATACCTAGAATACTTCACTAATTAATGTATTAATTTAGATTGCCTTAATTTAGATTAAAGTCTAAGAAAGACGACTTAGATAGTTGCTAAATTGACATAAGCTACAATGGATTTCATATCAAAAACCACTATAAAATAAAATATAATATCTTACACGATGTAAGTATCATCAAATAAGATACAATTTAAACTACAAAATACCTCTTTAAAACTTAACGTAAGTAGTTACTTTACTTTTATTTATATTCGCGGCTTGGGAGGATTCGCAAGATGGCTTAGGAATATTTTGCGACTTGTCCAAAGCATTCGATTGCGTGCACCTTGAGACTCTTGTCAGGAAACTACACCACTATGGCATTAGAAATAAGGCTCTCGAACTTCTGGCTTCATATCTGGGCAAAAGAATTCAGAAGGTCAATATTAATAGAAAATTATCTCCGGGATCACCAGTTGTAATGGGAGTTCCACAGGGATCAATCCTGGGTCCATTTCTGTTTTTAAAATACGTAGATGACTTACCTTACTACGTAAGGGATAGACATGAGATTGTATTGTTCGCGGATGACACTTCTTTGACATTTAAAATTAATAGAAAACTACATGATTATGACCAAGTTAACGATGCACTCTCTAAAGTAGTTCATTGGTTACATGTTAATAATCTCTGTTTAAATGATAAGAAAACTAAAGTAATCAAGTTTTCAACACCCAATGTTAGACAGGTATCACCATTGATTCCAAACTGCAATGGGATCCACATATTGAGAAAATGTCAGGAAAATTAAGTTCTGCAGCATGTAAAAACAATTAGACGGCTCACTTGTGTTGATACGGCTAGAATTCTTCTTTGGGGTAATTATTAAAGTTATTTTTAAAACACCAACAACTTTTCAACCCCTGAAAGGTTGTTGGTGTTTTAAAAATAACCCAATAATATTGTGATGCAACGGTTAGATTTTTTTTTTAATGACCCAGTTTTTTAATAGTCCTTACGGCTCTTTTTTGCAATATAAAAATTCTATGTATATCTGCGCAGTTACCCCAAAGAAGAATTCTAGCCGTATCAACACAAGTGAGCCGTCTAAGTACTGATGATTATAAACAACTCTTACTTTGGGACCAACCTTGAAATCGCGACAAAATAAACAGCTGTTCCATACATTTATGTTCACTTACCTCGACAAAATGTATGATTTTTTTTTGGCGATTTCATGGTTGGTCCCATAGTAAAAGTTGTTTATAATCATCAGTACTTTCACCCCCTGAAAGGTTGTCAGTGTTTTAAAAATAACTCTATATATATGAGAATGTGTTAAATATGTACATAAAAATATTGACTCATTTTGTTAAAAAAAGCGACACACATAGTGTTAATACTAGATATAAGCATAATCTTGTGGCTCATCCTAGCCGTCTCTGCAAAATAAGTAACTCTTTTATGGGGCATGAATGTATGCGGTTCTACAACAAACTTCCCAATAGTATAAAATAATTGTCTATAAATAAGTTTAAAATAACTATTAAAGCCAAATTTTGCATTAGGGCTTATTATAAATTTCTGATTATCTTTGTGACAAAAATGCTTGAAATCACTCTAATCTCAATGTTAAATAAAGTATATTATAATTAGGTTAATAAAATATTGTGATATAATATTATTTTTTTAAAGAGAGTTCTACTGAGTTTTTTGGCAGTGTCTCTCAATTGTCGCCACGTCACACTCTGCACAGTAGGGAAAAAATATGACGATTCCAAATAAATGTAACCATTTTTACGGAATAAATGAATTTTGAATTTGAATTTGAATTTGAATACTTTTACTAGAACTTTTACTTTTAAATTACCTACATTTATCTCAAAGTAGAAGTTTCCCTATGGACAGTAGAAAAAGGTCAGCTCCTATATCATTATCAAAAAGTTATTAAGAAGAGCCTTGAAACGACTCTTCAATTTATTACATGAACTCCATTTAGCCAATTTATGATCAGTTATTTTAGTTATTAGTTATACCTACTAGCTGCGCCCCGCGGTTTTACCCGCGTTACTCTGCTCCAGTGGGTCGGAGCGTGATGTTTTGTAGCCTATATGTTAACCCAGCGTATAACCTATCCAGGTGAAAAATTTCAGCCAATCCCGTTCAGTAGTTTTGAGGTGAAAGAGTAACAAACATCCATTCATACATACTTCCAAAATTTCGCGTTTATAATATTAGTAGGATAAATAGTTTATTGTTCCGATGTCGTAGAAGACAAATTATGCAATTTTAATAGACAGGAGATATTCAAGTTTTCTGTAAGAATGTATACACGCGTCGTACTTACAACGAGTTATAATATTACTAGCGACCCGCCGAATAAAATGCTGATGTATTACATAGGGATATAGGGACAGAGAAAGCGACTTTGTTTTATACTATGTAGTGAAGATGATATTTTTTGCAACAAATAAACTTAGAATTTCTGAAACCATTTTTTAGTTATTTAACACTGTGATATCTATGTACAATATTGGCACGTACAAACCATTTGGGTATTTATGATAAAGTTACCAAACAAATTTTCAATTGGCATCGCAATACCCGTATTTATCGGGTACTAAAGTCAGAAATCGCTTGTATTTTGTCACCGATAACGTAGTAAAATTTTATTGCCACTAACGCTCTTATTTATTCGTTGATAAGGCATATAATTGTGTGTATTTTATTCGCGACATTATACGGCTTACAATGATAGGAAGGGCGTTCGTCTTTATGGCGACGCGGCAACTAATATGTAGGAATCAAGTTTTATAACTTAAGTAGATTGTTTATTTTTGTTTGTTTGTACTATAAGAGTTTTTATGTCTCATTATTTAACAAAATAACTGATCATTACGTTTGAGGAATATGTACCTACTGTAAATATAATATAATATTTATTTGTTTACAACATTTATCGCTCCAACGACTCTGCCGGTTGTTGAGAGATATGCTCGCGTATTTTTTTCTAAAGAGGAAACGATTTTTAGCCATCCTGACTCCAAAAGGTAGCGCATTCCAAATAAGTATGCACTGAACTGAGAATGGATGATTAAAATCAGAAAGGTGTAATATGTATTATGAACAAAATATGGAACTGTAGAGTGTTGTATTGATAAATGCCCTTAGCTTTGACCGTATTTTTAATAAAATAGGAACCGTATCCTTAAAAACTTTATAGCTTTTGTGACCATTGCCTAAATTTATCAACGGCAATTCAGCCGTAATAAATATGAATTCATCCAATATTCACGATATAAGTATATACCAATTTTTTATTTTTTATCGTTTTACGGCATTGCTTCAAGCAAGATTCGAACCGTATAACCCCTACTGCCATTCTTTTTAGTTACAGTGACTCCTGACAGGTCGTAGAAGGTTTAGTTACTTCACCGGGCATAAAGGCGAGCATAGCTCCAGCCTTAACTATTCATTGAGAATACTTTAGTGTTTCCATGAGAATATAAACGCCTAAAAATTCTTACCTTATTTAAGACTTTATTTGATTTTAAGACACAAATAAACTTCAAGTTTTATCTTTTTGTAGAACCAACTGAATTAGCATATCTAAAGAAGCAGTATTTCATACTTGCAACAGCCCCTAAATTCAACTGAATTGACTTGGAACATTTTCATTTGAATTCTTATGAATAGAATTCATTCGTTGGATAAAAGTCGAGTGTACCATCTTTTTACTCGTAGTTAACCTGAAAATTATTTACTGCAGTTGAAAAGAGAAAGAAGTATATTTTTGTCAGTCTATTGACACTTAAATTAAACTTTTCCTTAGGGTAAAAAAATATTTCAATCCTTAAGCAATTTTTAGGCTCAGAGGAATCCTGTTTTTTGATAAATAGTTTTGTTACAATTATTAATAAAGCAGTATTATTTCAGAGCAACTTACTCCCAAGCAGTTTTGTCATTTTAAATGATAAAAATCCTTCGTAGTCGAGTTTACTTGAACATTCGCTAACTATTTGGTTATTGTTCAGAATTCCGAGGTCGCGAACCATTGAAATGCCTTCCTAGGTGGGTAATAACTTTCTAAGAGTTAATTAAACTTGTCTCCGTGGATTTAGTTTAGTGATTTACTACTAACTGAAGCTAGTTTTGAAATTAATTTTACTAGTTCCCCGCTGTATGCGTGGCGGAAATAATTTTGAGTGATCTGCTTTGGTGAGCTTTTGGAATGACAAGTTTATGAACTTACTATAATTTGAATGTAAGCTGTTGTATTATTATCTATTGTATGGTTTAGAACAACATTATTAGTAAAATATTATATTTAAAAATATAACCCGAGTCACCGGGTATTCCTACCGATTTTTAACGTACTAAACGTATTTCGTGTAATTGCAATACCGTCACATACAAATTGTTGTATAGTATTGATTAAAGTGTTTACAATATAATATAAGAAATAATACTTTAATCATTTTAATATTACATAACAAAATTATATTATATAGTTAAAGTATGGCAAATATAGTGAAAGATGAAACACAGAGAGAATAGTTTTAGAAGAAAGACATTATCTCCAAACACTAATCAAGTAATATTAAGTATCAATATGACTAAACCATTGATAACTTGGCTTCATTACAGTATAGTTATAGTAATATTTTTTGCATGAATAGTATGGCAACCATGAGCAGCAAAGCTACTAGTATGTTTGTCGAAGCCAAAGTCATATCACTACAGTTTACTACAATTACTCTCATGGACCAACCAAATATCATCCTCGTGTTGTTATAATTGCTTATATAAACGACAAGCTTCCCGCGCGCGGTTTTACCCACATAACTCCCGTTCCTGTGGGAACTTCATAATTAAATATAGCCTCGATACATTGGATATCAAACACTGAAATAATTTTTCAAATCGGTCCATCAGTTACAGAGATTAGCGTGGCCAAACAAACAAACGAACTCTTCAGCTTTATATTAGTATAAGACATGGAACCGGTTGCTGGGCAAAGTTAAAAAAGCAATATAAATAAAAAAATAACAGAAGACCAATTTGATTGGTCAAATAAGGCTACCAAAAGCCAATGTTGTTTAATGATTTTATTTAATAACTATGTTACCACAATAAGTTATATCTTATTTTAAAACCCTCACATTAATGTTTCAGCAGGAAAACAACCTTTTAATGATCATTTAATTTTATGGTAGCCGTTAGCAGGTAACCACCATCGTTACAAAACCTTTTATTACATTAAAGTGCCCAACTTTTTCAAATTAATGTTCATAGCACCTTAAAGGTAACACATACTCAGAAACCATGTAACCAAATACCTCGCTAAAACAAAAACTCGTGTGTATTGAAACTTCTACCATATTTTATCAGGACTAGTGATGTGACAAAAACGTTTATTTACTTATAATATTATACTTTAATTTTACTTTATAATAAATGCTTTAATGTCCGTTTATAATGTAAAAATAATGAGGTTTTACTAAAATACATACGTATATAGTTAGTAAGACATAGATATTGAATGAAATTTCCAAGTAAGATTAGCCAACATAACAAGAACAGACAAATTTTTGACTTCTTGCTAAGTTGGCGATCGATTTTGACGAGTACCTTAAGTACTTTTAATATGTTTTTTTATTATCGGTAACTTTTTATTATCTCTGTCTGTTTTTTGACCATCTATACCATTTAATCTCTAAAGCGAATTAGATGGGACTAACTCCAAACTTTTTCTTACACAAAACAACATTTTATTTATTTTACGCGGACGAAGTTGCAGCAGCTACTTTAATACATTTACGTTAAAAAAGAAACATTGAAAATATCTTATTTATACTTTTACGCTAACAAAAAAAAAGTGGTAGAACCAATTTTATTTTTAATTTTTACTGACAGTATTTAAAAATCATAATTTCAGTTTAGTCCTAGTTTAACAATCTATATTCACCAATCCGTAAAACCGCAAGGTGAAACCAACTCTTGAAATAAATCCATATCAAGTAGGTACATGGCTTAGGTTTATTGGATTACATTTTGTGAATCACCTCTGGTTATAGGCTAACCACCAGGTTATCCACCAGTACCAACTGGACGCTTAAATAAAATGAATTGTAAGATATAGGAATGCGAAATAAACCGATAGCGTAAAACGGGAGAGTCTCCATTGTGTCATACTCATTAGATTATGCACTTAAGGACGCAATGAGACTCTTAGACCACTCAGACTGCACGAGCAGAGGTAGACCATGGGAACTTATGTTCATTTTCATAAAATGTATGTCTAAACCTTAATTGATCATTCAATAACAAATAGCTTACATAGCGAGTCAAAATTATTGGTTTGTCCCTTTATAAACACAATGAAGACTCTTAGACCGCTTAGACTCGTACACCGGTTAGACCACAAGGGCAGAGGTAGACCATTGGAGCTAATTTTTATTTTCTAAAATGTATGTCTAAATCCTAATTGATTCAATCCCTCGTTCCGTTCCTTTTAATTCAATAACAAACAGCTTACATAGCGAGACAAAATTATTGGTTTGTCCACTTAAGTACAAAATGAAGACCCTTAGACCGCTTAGACTCTTACACCGCTTAGACCACACGGGCAGAGGTAGACCACGGGAGCACATTTGTTTTTGCATAAAATGTATATGTCTATATCTATATCCCAATTAATTCAATCCCTCGTCAATAACAATCATTCAAAATCCGCAAACTTTTTTCTTTCACTTTTAACTTTCACGTGTCATTTAGTACATAGGATCATTTTCATAGGCAGGTTATAGGTTCGCTATAGGTTTTCTTTTTTCTTAGAAAAGTACCTAGTTACTAGTACTAACACTACCTTACAATACACTTTAAACAATGGAGGCGACACCTTAATTTGATAAGGCTAATCCGTGCCTTATCTGTTCATCTCATTGTTAGCCAGACTTTATTCATAACTAGCTTCCCATGCGTGGTATTACCCACCTAACTCTCGTTCCCGTAAGAATTTCATAACTCAATATAGCTAGATAAATATAAGCAGCAAATATCAGCCTTTAAATATAACAAGACCTATATAGATACGACTGTATGTATATATCTAGTAATATTTAACACGCCAACTTTATTTATTAAGTAAAGTTATTTTTTACTAGCGGCCCGCCCCGGCTTCGCACGGGTGGACTTTTATACCCTACCCCTGCCCTACCCTACCCCTACCCTAACCCTACCCTACCCCTACCCTACCTCTATTTTTATTATTTTGTTCTATCGCTAATAGTTTCGGCAGCGCATTCGACGAAAGACATTTTAAGACTCATTTTTCTACACCTTCGGTTACATTGTTCAAATTTTACCAAGGATCCCTAATTTTTTTCAAAATGAAATGTAGCCTATGTCAAATTGGAAAAATGTAGCATTCTATTGGTGAAAGAATTTTTTAAATCGGCCCAGTACTTTTTGAGCCTATTCATTACAAACATAGAAACATACAAAAATAGGTACAAATCTTTCCTCTTTATAATATTAGTGTAGATATAAAAGCTAATGTACTTCATATGTAAAGCGGAAGAGTGTCTTTGCCTGAATGCGCTAATATCAGGTCCGATTTGAAGAATTATTTCAGTGTTAGATAGCCCATTTATTGAGGAAGGCTAAAGAAACCAGGGCTACAGGTAAATGGGATAATGGGTAATCGAACAGTTCAGTATATCAGTATTTTTTACATCCATCCATCTATACAAACTTTTGCGTTTATAATATTCATCATCAGCCCGTATGACTGCTAAACATGGGCCTACGAGTGAGGGTATTTGCTGTAGTCACCAAGCTTAGCAGGCGGGTTGGTAACCGCAGTATTATGTTGTACCACACAAGGAAACACTGCTGCCCGTTCCTTGATATACGATTATTATAGATGATGTTATAACAAGCGGGACCAACGGCTTAACGTGCTTTCCGAGGCACGGAGGGTAGTCAAAGATTTCCTGTCCGGCGTGGGGATTGAACCATGACCTCCGAGATTCAAAGTGAGCCAAATACCGCTGTTATTATATAAGTAGGATATAATTGTTCAAAGATAATTTAAACACCTACATTTCACCTAATACGCCGTATCCCTAAGGCGGTTTACCTCTTTAACAATACACTTTATATAGGAACAGGTACCTACCTATAGATACATATATACATAACGACACGCCTGGCTCGTTAAGTACGTAATTAAGGCTACCCACACGTACGTACCCCATTCTTAGGCCAATGTTAATAGTGATGGCTTCGAGGTAGGATTTAGAAGGAAATTGTAAAGGTGTAATAGTCAGGCTAGACATGTATATACTTATAGTAAGGTGTTACTGTATATGTACCTAATTGAATTAATTAATACGGCTTTTGGGTTGCTTGTTAATTAGTTGGGAGATTAGATAAAAATAAACTTTAAGTTTTTGATTTTACTTGCAATGTTTGTTATTTTATACAAGTCAGTTCTTGCAATTTTATTTAGTATGGTTAGTAGTGGACCCGACATATTATTATGTTCTGTCTTAACTAAAATTGTAAATCAAATTGAACTTTTAATATTAAGCGTTATAGCTTTGATCTAACTTTATGTGCACTTAGAGAAGTTACATCAACAATGTTTATATCTATAATATAAAAATGAATCTCTGAATGTGTTGCTAAGCGCAAATCTCGAGAACAGCTGAACCGATTTCGCTAATTCTTTTTTTTTAATGTTCGTGGAAGTTCAAGGATGGTTTTTACGTCGAGAAAAATTCGAATAATTGCCTGAAATCCCCTTAAAACAGCCATTTTCTTTTTCCCATACAAACGTTCTAACTAAAATGTAGAGTCAATTTGAGCTTTATTTTGTTAATTAAAAACTTGAATTTTTTTGCCAAGATTTTTTAGGGTAGGGGTAGTGTAGGGTAGGGGTAGTGTAGGGTAGGGGTAGTGTAGGGTAGGGGTTGTGTAGGGTAGGGGTAGTGTAGGGTAGGGGTACCGCATAAACGAAGTCTCTACTCTTTTATGTATCGATTGAGGCAGTACGAAGTCTGCCGGGTCAGCTAGTCTATAATATAAAAATGAATCGCAAAATGTGTCGCTAAGCGCATAACTCTACAAAGCCTGGACCAATTTGGCCAATTATTTTTTTTAATGTTCGTGGAAGTTCAAGGATGGTTTTTACGGCGAGAAAAATTCGAATAATTGCCTGAAAACCCCTTAAAACAGCCTTTTTCTTTTTCCCATACAAACGTTTTCTAACTAAAATGTAGAGTCAATTTGAGCTTTATTTTGTTAATTAAAAACGATTTTTTAGGGTAGGGGTAGTGTAGGGTAGGGGTAGTGTAGGGTAGGGGTAGTGTAGGGTAGGGGTAGTGTAGGGTAGGTTTAGTGTAGGGTAGGGGTAGTGTAGGGGTAGGAGTACCGCATAAACGAAGTCTCTACGGCCCAGTTTATTTTATACAAATGTTTAGGTCTTTTATGTATCGATTGAGGCAGTACGAAGTCTGCCGGGTCAGCTAGTTGTTGATAAAAACGCTATGTTGCATTAGAAAATTTAATATGATGGTTCTTAAATTTTCTAATAATCCGCGCTATTTTATAATTTTTAATTTGATAATAACCTCCTCCGAAAAAGGAATGAGAAAAATTGATCCGGCCATTAACATGTGATTTCGTCACCAAGAGAATTCGGATTTCATTTATATAGGGTGACTGGTAATTAGTGACCGATACCTAAACACATGATGATTGTGCTCATGATAACAAACAACTTTTACTATGGCACCAAACCTGAAATCGCGAAAAGAAATCAGCTGTTCCATACATTCATGTTCACATAACTCGTCAACATGGTAGAGAACAGCTGATTTTGTTTCGCGATTTCAGGTTTGGTGCCATAGTAAAAGTTGTTTGTTATCATGAGCACAATCATGTGTTCAGGTATCGGTCACCAATTACCAGTCACCCTATATATACTCGTATATATTTCTTGTTTTTTATTAAGATTAGTAACAGAGTTTTTTCCACACTACACACTAGTATTCTTGTTAACCCCTCGTGCTAAGCTAAAATTAGTGTGTTAAATACATACATAAATGTAAATCAAACAATATTAGATACCTACTACAGTTCTGATAGCCTACTTGAATATCGTCAATACTCTTTTGATGTCTTATAAAATCTGTCACTACATGTTACTTTGCTGTATATTATATCTTTATTTATCTATATATATTATTCTGATCTCATCATTCTCTTTAGGTTGCATACACGATTGAGATGAAATTGAGCATACATGTTTGGTTCGGATGACAATGCTTGGCCAGGTAAATTATGTATATAAAAGTTGTTTCTGATACCATACACTTAAATTAATTAATACGGCTTTTGGACTGGATTTTATTCAGATAAAAATTAAGTTTATTTTTATATAAATTAATTAAACAAAAGTCGGCGCTTGATACTTAATACTTTTAATATAATATTTGAAAAGCATTATGAAGTTTACTGTTTAAAGGTATATTTGGAAAAACACAACTTTTGTTCTGAGTTCAATAAAATTGAAATCATATAATATTTACACCATTTATTTCATTGTGATTTTCAGTACAAATAAACAAGGTTTGATAAGTATTACGGCTATATGAGCGACATTCATTTTTGACTAACAAACAATGAAACTCACTTGCATTTAAAACTATATTTATAATACACATATTTTAAATAGTAGTGGGATTCATTTTGTTTTGCTATTTTTATATGAATTCATTTAATTTTTTGGTATTGTTTATTGAATTTAGTTCATAAATGTTCTTCATAAAAAACCTTTTTCAAAAACTTTACACTCTCATAATCAAGATGATATCTCGCAATCCCGCATCAAGTGTGGTTACATGTTAAGCCGGGTTTTTTAGTATGGTAACATTACCGAAGTTCCTTTTTGTTACCAACTTTGTACAGTTTTTTGGGTTACTTGTTGCTAGCTGTTGACAGATAATGATATATCGCATAATTATGTCGCACCCTTTAGAAGGTAGACTTTTGTTCGTTTCACTTCTGTAACTCCATATCCGAGGAAATTTGAAAATATTTTAACATAATGCTCCACATTATGTAAAATCACTTTAAATACAATCTAATGGTTGTGAGAGTTTATACATCTATACAAATAAATAAAATTGGAGTGTCTGTTTTGTAATATTAAAATAACCGAGTTAGTATAGTGTAGTATAGAGAGTAGTATATGTTAAGAATGGGAGTCAGCTCGGGGGGATGCCATACGGCCCTCTCGACGTGATGGACGTTAGGGACCTTAAGCAATCACTAACTGCACATAGCGCAATGCGGATTTTAGACAGAGACCTGTCACACCAAGAGACGTAAGTGATGCGACTCCCCCATCTTTCAATGTTGAGTTAGAAGCACAGAGTTAGCAGAATGGATCCGCCTTTTCTTTTGCACTGTAGGCCAGGCTATTATCATATTATCAAGTTTAGCAGTAGTGCAACATGGGCTCGCAGAAATTCTCTTGGGTAGCTTTAGTGTGCGATCATTAAGTGTGACTCCCAGAAGAATTCTTAGCCTAGCCGCTCGCCAATTCTGGCAACATATTTCGCCATAGTTTTGGCAATAGCTTCTTGAACATGGAAGTGGTAAGAATACCACTTCCTAAAAGGCTTCCAGAAAAAAAAGACCACTTCCAAAGAAAGATTAAGTAAAAGAAGTCCTTCCTAAAATGACCACTTCTGAAGAAAGATTAAGAAGAACAAGTACTTCCTAAAAAGACCACTTCCAAAGAAAGATTAAAAGTAGAAGATGCGCAAATTAAAAATTCTTTTATTTTCTCCCACCACCTTCCATCTCTTCTTGGCAAAATTCCATTCTACTTATACGTACATATTGCTTGTAGTACGCAGTTTTCCTACTACGTTTATTAAACCTGGGATAACTGCGATCGACTGAAGTTTCCCGCAACGCAGGTTTTTATCTCCCTAAATGCGGGATTGTTTTTCTAAACAGAGAAATAATAAAAGAATATAGAATCATCATCGTCGTCCCATTATCATCGCTTGTCTACAGTTAACCTAATTCCTTCCTAAAAATAAAAACACTTTATTCCAACGAAGTGTTTTTAAAATGGTGAATATCCGGTGCGGCTGATATTTTAGTCTGATTTCCAATGACGTCCCGTTGGCATCGGTTTGTTAAATGACATTGAGGATACGATATTTGCTGCCAAAGTTGTTTTGATGCTGGAGTGGTTGCGCACTCTAGTGAAATGTAAATTTTTACACGCACTTTTTTCATTATTAGTCTTACCGCGTGGTTTGAATAGCGTTATCATCATCAGCCCGTTCAACGTCCACTGCTGAACATGGGCCTCCTCCCGAGGGAGGAATTTGCCATTGTCACCACGCTTGGCAGGCGGATTGGTGACCGCAGTATTATATAGGAATACACAGGGAAACGCTGCTGCCCGTTCCCTGGTATACGCTTGTTATAGATTATGTTATAGCAATCAGGACCAACGGCTTTCCGAGGCACGGAAGGTATTCCCTTAACCAACCAAACCCGGAAAGAAACCTTAGAATATACACAAAGATTTCTTGTCCAGTGTGGGGATCGAACTCACGACCTCCGAGATTTAAAGCCAGCCAATTACCGCTACGCTATGGAGATAATATAGCAAACCGTTATTCCTATTAAACAATCACATGTTTACGGTAACTGCCTTTTTTAAAAAGCGGTTAAATACCGATGCTATGGGAAATTACTTTTCTTTCCCATCACATGACAATTAAAACCTTATTATCATTATCAATGAGCAAGTCACACATTGTCATATAAATAATAGTAAAAACATAGATACATACAATGGATTGTATTTGTTTACAGAAATTGATATAATTATGTATGTATTTCTTTGTGTTCCTATTTGAAACATAAAATTATTAGTTTCAATGAAATACAATAGCTTATTTTCTTAATTTTATGTGCACACTAATACGGGGCTGCGCCCCGAGGCATGGTGGAGCATGATGGGTCGGAGCATGATGTTTTGTAGCTTATATGTTAATCGGAATTATTAACTATCCCCATGCAAAGTTTCAGCCAAATCCATTCAGTAGTTTTGGCGTGAAAGTGTAACAAAAATACATACATCCACACATACAAACTTTCGCATTTATAATATTAGTAGGATTTAATGATTAAGAAACTTATTTCTAACTTTGATATTCTTATTAAGGAAACAGAATAAGATGTTTCCTCATTTCCCCGGTTATTTATTAATATGATCAACCACTTCTCACGTTACCGAGAGAAAATATCGGCAATAAATATTATATCGACGATAAGTTTAGGGGAACCTCTTAGTAGAAATGATTGGGAAGTCGCTTTGAGATAAGTTAGTCTGCAGGGAAATTTTAGGGCGGCTCTGAGAAAAAGGTAGATTTTGGCACGAATATTTTAGAGCCTTAATAACGTAACTACATGATAAGGATGAAATTTGATTAAAATTGATGATAATCTAAAAGACTTCAGCCGGTTCGATCCCCACCCATTGCACTACCGACGTACTTAACACAAGCATTTAAGCTTAGTACGAGGGGTTAACAAGAATACTAGTCGACCGCAAAAATTAGGCTAGCAATCAAAAAAAAAAAGCCAATAAAGAGGAAATTATGCGTAATGAAATATAACCTAAACCTAACTATTGAATCCTAAAGTCGACAAAAGAATTGAAAATAAATAGAAAAATGAATAAAATACAATTAAATTGTTTTTTTTTTTTAATTCGAGTAACATTTTAAATACAAAAATACAGTGACAATGGAACAAATTATACATCCATCACTTTATTTACTCGTAATTAAATCAATGCGAGCTTTTGACAGAACACATTTAAATCTCACATCACTCATTTTGATTTACACTCGTGATTGCATTAGTAATTAAAAACGCGTTCCTTACATGCAACACCAGTAGTAATACTCATCGTTGTTAACCAAAATCTGTATCGAGAGTACATTTGTATAAGACATATACATTAGAAGGAGAGATAAAAGAACCGACCCAACTATTTATAATACTTTATTGACGGTAATATTTGTATCGTGTTTTATTTATTAAAAAAGAATGTATATGTATAACGGACGTTCGAGCCGACAGCAGACGCGTGCGTTCTAAATTTAAACATGCCGCGTGCTCGGAAAACAACAAGTCACAATATTTAGAAGCCGACGCGGGAACGCACGCACCGATCTCACGTGTATTCCACGATAATTCGGAAATGGAATTTGTGTTTACGTGACAGTGAATTGTGTTTTTCAAAGTGTGTGATAGTGATGTGTCAATTGAAATGTTTTCCAATTTCAAACTACCCATCCTGAAACAAAAAGCGCCTAAAGACGAACAGCTCTACTGCTACAGTAGAAGCGTCAAAACGAAACCGCCTAAAACTCCAACGCTGTCTCGCGCGAAGCGACATCAAAGACGTAAGTTTTGCTATAATACAGCTTAAATATATTTACTTAATGCGAAAATAAACACGGCTTAATGAGGTACGGGCGTGTTTGTTAGTTCGTACCGACAAACTTTGAAATTAGATGTTTCGGTTAATGGGATGCGTCACTAAATCCGGGATGAGCTCTGCAACGGCTTGTATTTGTGTAAATTGGTGTTGTGCGAGTTTATTCTCAATATAGGGAAGTGCAAAGATTGTTAGTAGTGTTGACAGTTTTGATTAGAGTCGGGAACGCAGGTGTCTTAGTTTGCATTTCAGCGGATGCGATGAACGTGACGTTCGTACGTATGTGCAAAGCCAGAGAGCCGCCTTTGGTACGTTGTCCCTTTGTGTGGCCGTATTCAGATTCTGAACTTCAGTAACTTGTAAGCGTAATTGCTACCAATTTCAAGGAAGTCGCTTGTAAATTTTAATGCTATTTGATAATGGCTTATTACTTCCATGAGTTATCTATCCCGTGGCTACGGAATTTATTTCCAAAAAGACGTTTAAAAAAGTCGTTCTCTGCTCCCAATTTCACTCAAATCCGCAAAGTGGTTTTGACGAGAACATCCCTACTTTAGTCACCTCAAAACTTCACGATGGTCTTCGGCCAACTATCATTCGTCTAGCTAATATATAGAACTATAGTATTAGTCAAAAACAGGCTTAAACACGAGTTTCACCAACATTAAACGTGATCTCAATCAGCCCGTATAACGTCCACTGCTGAACATGGGTTCGGCATTGCACACGCTATACGGGCAACGACTCCCTCGAGTGGTGACCCATGTTCAGTGCAGGGTTTGCCAAGCAAGGTGGGCTTGGCAGACGGATTAGTCAAGGCAAAGAAATTGCTGATGCCCGTTCTTGTATACGATTGTTATATGATGATGAGATATACCAATCAGGATCCACGGCCTAACATGCTTGCCGAGGCACAGAAAGAAATCTAAGAATTTACAAAAAAAAGATTGTACAGTGTGGAATCAATCCTTCGAGACTTATAGCGCCACAGAGGTTGTCAACAATAACAATACATGTATTTAATTTACTTATAATTTTCTCTACACTTTGCTTTGAAACACTGTTGCCACAGAATTGATTCTCGACTCTGCTAAATAATTGATATTACTACGCCAGCTAGCAATAAGCTCCGTGGTTGTTGTGTTCCAATAACGTATAGTTTATAAATACTTTACTATTTGTAACTATGCTGATGTGGTTTTGTGCTTTGTGCAAGGAAAGTTAATAAACGTATGTAAAACGTAAGGTCTTTACCTTACGTTTCACATACGTTTGTTAGGGCGACAGTTACACAAAACTCTATTTTTTTATTTTAATTTTATAACAGTTATTTAGTCGCAAAGTAAAGATACACATCTTAAGAGTCGTTATTCCACAAGTCCAGGCCCCACAAGAGGAGCCCTGCTCCCTTTATGGTCGATAAAGTTATGCCCAATGAAGTAGCAAAAGCCTCGTGGCTTTTGCTAATTCATTGGGCCGGTATACCTACATAATCGCAAAAAATCTTAACAGTCATTACTTCACTATCTGTCCCGCCAGCGATCGTCCAAAGTCAAAAGTCAAAGTCCAAGCCCCACAAGAGGAGCCTTGTTCCCTATATGTAAAAAACCTCGTAAATGTATTATAACTTATACCACACAGGTACAGTACAGTTACATCAATGTAACTTGATCGAAACGTCGGGTAATATAAAATGGTAATTTTTATCGCGTTAATACCTGTGTGCTATAAATTATAAAAATGATACGCGAAAGTTTAAAAACTCGTAAATGAAGTTAGCCACTGAGTTTTGCTACTTTACCGGACATAAACTAACTCCCGTGGGTTTTGATGTCTGACCGCAGAAAAACATATGACGTTGAATCGTTTATAAAAACAATACTGAGTCACTTAAGATTTTTCATGAGACTATAAGGCTAAGGTTAAATTTCTCATTCGTTCATTTAGTCTCCCGCTTGGCGCTGGGTGGTACTAGAATTTACTTTCCAACACCTCCTATAAACTCTCTGATTAAAGTGTCCCGAGACCATGATCCTAACAGCTTAGAGCCTCTTCCGTATGTGCCGTTGTTAAGGGACTTATAACTTACAAGAGTTACAGTGGCGACAGGTTGGGAGGAATAAGTAAAAAAGACATTGCTTTGATAATGTCGCCGCAAAATTGATTCTTAATTCGTTTATATAATTGATACAACAAAACCAGCTAGTAATAAGCTCCGCGGTTATTGCGCCCCAATAGCGCATAGTTTATAAATGTAACCTATTTTTAAATAGGTTGATGTAGTTTTGATTGGCTGATACAAGAAAAAAGGTTATAAGGCTACGCTAGGTTAGTTACTAAAAAAACCGAAACTTCGTCCAGTTGTAGGTGATTTCTCCATACGAAGTTTGAACCACACTTTTTATTATTTACAATACATTTTTTTTGCATTGACTCTGTTAGTGCTGTTCTACCCTGCTTCCCGATGCAGATGAACGAAGCGGCTTCGACTCCATTATACCGCCAATTTTATTAGGGCTTCAAGTACTGGTTTTTTTCTGATCTGGTGCCACTGCCTACGCCCCACAATTCAGTGGTTTGAACTATGTACCTGGTATACCTGGTGTATTCCGATAGCGCGTAGGTCCTTCTCTTCCTCTTATTAACCGAAAACTTAGAGGTTACAAAAAATATTACATACTTATTTAAATTTATCTTTTTTATCTCGTCCTTACATACTTACTATATACTTATAGTTTACGGGCAAAGGTATATTTCGTTTCAATAATTTACTAGTTCATTTAATATTTCCTACTTACTCAATGACTCACTCACTCAAAGCAACTAAATAATAACCGAATACCCACTGTTCTAAACTAAGCTTGTCCTAATACATAAATCATCGTTATGACGTCACAGGCGCTAAAATGGCGTCGCCGTTAGATGTTAATTTAAATAATTATAAAAAGTTTAGGAAAACAAAGTTAGGTACGTGCCGAAAAAATGTTTTTTTTTACAATGGGTTCCGAATTTTAGAATGATATTGTACCGTTTTTAATATACTGTCAACGTTAATAAGTGTTCTGAATTCAAAATATTGTTTTTGAATTTCGACGGTTATTGAAAGTGGAATCAATTTGAAAATTTCATTAATCGAATCCTTTTTGTTAAGAGGTTACACACAAACCTTATTCCAAAATTTCAATATTCAGTATCTTGATTATACAAAATCAATAGCTAACTCAGCCGCTGCTTTTGCCTACAACCTTAGAACAATAGTTCTATAGAAATGTTGTTTTGATAAAGGAACAAATTGTTACAAATCTAATCATTTCGTTTTATGCTTTGCTACGCTTTTGGGTTAGGTGGTCAGTTTTCAGCGTTTACATATAAATTTTTGCTAATATGTTTAGCAAACCAACCGTACTTAGTTACTACGGAAAAACCGAAGAGACTAGAATAATCTATCTATACTAATATATAAAGCTGGAGAGTTTGTTTACTTGAAAAAGAGAATCTCAGAAACTACTGTTCAGATTTGAAAAATTCTTTCAGATAGGCCATTTAAGGCTATAGGCTATATTTAAACATGACGTTCTGGCGGAAACGAGGGCTACACAGGTGAAACCGCGTGCGGGATGCTAGTAGTAGTATATAAAGCTTAAGAGTTTATTTACTAGAACGTGCTAATCTCAAGAATTACAGAGTCAATTTTTTTTTTTATTTCAACTCCCGCACTAGTGAAATAAATCCCTGTGTCGCGGGGCACTTTACAAACATTCATTTCACGGACACAAAGAACACCCAGATTCAGAACAACTATTTGTGGTTCACACAAATAATTGTCCCGGGTGGGAATCGAACCCAGAACACCAGGTCTCAGAAAAACTACCGTAACCACTGAGCCACCGGTGCAGTCAACTACCTAACACTATAATAATTTGAACAATTCTTATAGTGTTAGGTAGCTCATTTATCGAGAAAGGCTATAAGACTTTCTTTTTTTTTAAAATGCCTCGTGTAACGCGAACTACGCTAGTACTTAATACATTTAATTTTACTTAAGAAATCAATACGATGTAATTGAGAAGTAAACAGGCGTATCAGTTAAGCCGAAAGTTGTCTATTCGTGCCACTCATAACCTGTGTCTATTACTGTGCGTCCGTCAGTGAGGCGTCGAAGTCCCATTGAGAGGGCCAGCTATTTAGAGAATATTACGTAAGTTGGCCCTAATTATGAGCTCATTGGACTTGGGCCACGCCACGATGAGTGTTATGATCACTTTTTCTTGGCAAACTGAGGAAAAAATACGGGCATTTTGTGTCAGCAATATGGCTGTCACAGAAAATGGTTGGAGCATTTTATTTTTGGCGGTTTCTGGGTTGAATTTTAAAAATTAACGTTTAGCGTGTAGCGAATTATATTGTTGAATTTTGACTTGGATTGAATAAGAAAATGGAATTAAATATATTAATGTTGTTAAATACATTACTTGCATCCCACAGATATAGATTCCTATGTTACTACATTATCTAATGATGAAAGAATTATCGAAATCCGTTAAGTAGCATGAGTTTATTCGAATCAAACATACAAAAGTACAAACTTTTCCTCTTTATAATATTCCTAGCCTATGTCATCCGGGGATAGTGTAGCTTTCCAACGGTAAAAGAATTTTTCAAATGGGTCTAGTAATTTCGGAACCTAATGCCTAATACAAACAATCAAATCTTTCCTCTTTATAATATTAGTACAGATTACTTGCGTTGGATTGCTATTCTGCTGCAATAAGCCGTTAAACTGATAAATAGCAAAAGTTGTATGTTTTTACACTTATGGTTATAAATTTTCTAAGCTTCATCCAGTTTTTTTATATGTACGTCAAGATGTCCTGACGTACAAATTGATGTTTGTTTATATCAAAAAAAAATAAGGTAAGGTGTTTGTCCACAGACGCATTAAGGCTTTCATGGTGGTTTCTTAATACCATACTGAAGATCTGTTGCTCTGTCTGCCCATTTATCGAAGGAGACCATAGTCGGCTTCATTTCATCATGAAGTTCTTACGAAAACGGGAACTACGTGCTACAAAATAAGGCATTTACAGTTTCTTTGAGTTGTGATGTTAAGTGCTAATATTACAGAAAGTCACTTTTTTAATACCATGTAGTTAATGGTGATATTTATGGTGCTTCTAAAATATACGCCATCCTTTTAGCAGTAGGTAGATAGTAACTCGTATAGTGGTTACGTTACTGAAGTAATGTCTGATAAAAGTCCCTCTCAATCCGCGATACCGGGAGGCGGCTAGCAGTAGGTAAATAGTAACGCGTATAGAAATACACGCAGTAGTGGCAATTACCTTTAATCAGTCACGTGTAAATATATTCCCTACGAGTGTAGCAGTGAGTTGTATAACTTATAATGAGATGATATTGAAAGATTGCACGGTTATCAACTTACTAAGTTATATTATACTCGTACAGTACTAGATTATTGAATAAAGCTAAAAAGATATATTTTTGCTTAACATTAATATAAACTTATATGCTGGGCTACTTTTTGACCGTTTTGAAAATAATAGGGCGTTATTTGTATAATATGTACGATTTTCACTCTATGCCAGTAAAAAAAAATATAAAATAACTATGCCTTAGACATCTATTGCATATGCATATCACGCCCTATTTTTTTTAATGGTAAACAAAATCACCCAGTATATAGTTGAAGAGTTTATTTGGTTGAACGCGCTAACCTTAAGAAATACTGGTACTGAAAAAACCTTTCAGTGCTTTATAGCCCTCAAAGATTTTGGAAGCCAGTTAAATAGGCATGAGGCAAGATTTTGAAATCCTCTTGCGCAACGTGGGTAGTCATTTTCTAAGTACGAAAAACACAATATTTCGGTAATATATTTAAATTTAACGAAGTTTAAGCCATAGTTCTATTAAATTTTATATAGCGCGCGAAAAAAGGCCTCAAGTGTCATGGCGTCGGCTATGACGTCACGCTATTGTAAAAAATGTCATTGAGTCCGCCAAACCTAACGTAGTGGTTATATTCTCTTTGATGGTTACAATATCGTGACATCATGCGCCGTGATTGGTGTTTCAGTCAAAATGGCCGATTGCAGTATTTTAACCTTTTATTTTATTAAAAATCACATTAATCTCAAGGTTATATATAAAAATAAATAAGTGTAATAATTTCTTTTTATATGTACTTTCTCCTAAAAACATTAAATCTTTAATTTTTCGATACTGTCGTCACGCCTATTGTAAGTTCAAACCGACAGAAAAAGACACATACTCGTATATTGTATTGTACCGCTTGACACTACTTTTTTATACCTATATAAAAAAGTTTGGTATTTCAAGATCGCAACAAGTGGAAGGAAGTGGTTTCTGCCTACACCAATGGGAAAGAGGCGTAAATGTACAAAAAATCGGCCAATTTTAGTAAAGTTACGGAAATCTATAGTCTTGCGACACCTTATTGAAACTTCCTGTTTTTCTTCCTCGGCCTCGGCTATGACTTATTCGGTATTCAACTAAAAAAGCAGAAAAATAATTGACGGAAGCAAAGAAAGAACTTATCAGGCATAATTTAGTAGACATTCAAGAAGGATCGGCGCATTCTCAAACCGTCATGCGTCAGAATAGCTTACATAGGTCCAGGGAATTGCAAAAATGGAAATCCTTTAGTATTAATTTTAGTTTTTTATCACATCTGGGACAACAGATGGCGCCACATGCGTACGTGTTCCCCAAAAAAATGTTGGAACCTTCTACTTTTCCCGGTGAAGCGCGTAAATTGCAGGTAGGTACTATGGGGCAGAAATTAAACCTACTGGAAGAAAGGGAAAAATGGTTTCGTAACATTGCTATAGTCTACTTAGTCTTATATTACTTATAAAATTACATGTTCGAATAAAATTGGGTACCCAGATATCAAACAATAGCTTTTCTTAGTCACTCCGTCCGCATAGAATTTGATTTTTCAAAACAATATTTAATTCCCAAACTCCTTGGGATACTAATAACCTAATCCTAAATATTAAAATAAATTAAATTTTAAAGGTTAATATATTATCATTGTCAACATTTCAGGTTTATTAGTCTAAATAATAATGCTGTATATAAGTCGATATAACTTTCACGGTACTGTTTTATGAT
This sequence comes from Nycteola revayana, assembly GCA_947037095.2. Classification (NCBI taxonomy): domain Eukaryota; kingdom Metazoa; phylum Arthropoda; class Insecta; order Lepidoptera; family Nolidae; genus Nycteola; species Nycteola revayana. The sequence continues at coordinate 15,077,572 of OX344840.2, forward strand.
TGCCAGTTTACTACAAACTAAATTTCAAAATTGACATTAATACATTTAGACCACCTGACATGATTTGTACCTAAATTTAAAGTATAGCTCCTAATACCTAGACCACTGCCACGGTGAATACTAACCGTTTGACAAATAGATAATATAACACGTCTCTAAAGGGAACGTAGATGTCATCTATTGATAAGAGTAACATTACGCGACCAATGTCCAAAGTTGTATTTCTAGAGCTCAAAAGCATAAGTTTGGATGAGCCTATACGTAAGCAACATGTCGTATGTGTCTTTATCGTAAACCGGTACTTACAACCAAATACTTCTAAAGTAGTACAAACGTCTTTATGCTTCTAAGATCTAGATTTGAAAACTGCCCCTTTAGATGCAAGTGAAAGTATCTCAATCCTTCTGAAAGAAGCGAGCCTCAATAAGACTGTACGAAGAATGACCTGTAAAACCCATGTTTACAACTAAAAAGTTATAAAATAGATCCATCGCAGATCCTAAAAAGAGTATTTGAGCAAAACACAAACAATGAAAGTCAGTCGTAAGATCAAATGGTATAATTGTTATCATAATGAAAATAGATTTCCTTTTAATGAAACATTTAGGTACCGGAAATACAATCAACGATAATGGAACCTTAGTAACATAATGGTGTATTACACAAGTCATAAGGAAATAAGGTTATTAAAATGGAAGTTATAATTTAACAGTATTTGCTTATTTTCTATTGCTTTATTTCTTTTCCTATTTTTTGTTAATAGTTTTAGTTTATGTTATAGTATAGTACTTATAGTTTATTTGTTTGCAGCTGTTCTTTTTCTTAAAATCAGCTTATCGGTTCTAACTATACTGAGAGTGGGTACTGAAGTCAATAATACTAGATAGGCTTACTTAGACTTAGGTTGAAACCATCTACATTAACCATCTTAAAACCTTTACTGCTCGACTTTTTATATGTATCACTTGATGGTGGAATTAAACATTTTAATATCACAGTTTATAGACGTTCACTACTGATCATAGATCTCCCTTATCGTTTTCAAGAGAAAACGATTCTAGCATCCACTGGCTGAAGGTTCCGGCTACCTTCATTAGATAGTCGGTCCACCGCGTAGGCGGGCGTCCCAACTGTGGTTGGAAATTCGTGAAACAATCGCTTACAAGAGACTCGAACTATTGACAAGAATGCCAGTTCCACCAAACACCCTTAAAAGCTTAAAATTAACTATTAAGCTCGGTGAAGTAACAAAAGACTTGTAGTTCAAAAATGGTTACCTACTTTTACGAATTTAGTTAATTAATATCATTTTATTAGCAACATTATAATTTTGCATACCATGTATCCATAACATTTAACAGAACAGCAGCCGTATATCAGATATTCAAATCACTGAATATGACATTGATTACTTAGTTATAGATAGATCAGAACTGATAGCTCAGATATGATTAGTATAATAGTTATACAAATCATATCTAACCAATCAGAGTAATTATTCGGCAACTAACATTGCATTGGCAGATTACCTAATCAAATATCCATATCGATTACATTGCATCATATACATATTAATAGAGTCCTTATATTATGATATTCTGTCCATTTGATTTGAGGTTTTGAGGATTGAGGATAGGGAAAACCAGCGCTAGGTATCGCCTAGCCTACGCTGAGGTGGCGACTTTTGATGGATTTGCGGTGATAATCTGGTCTGAGTAGCTGATGTGAAGGTAGGAAGCTATGAAGGCACTACGGTATTGATATAGTGCGGTGGTTCAAAAAATATGCATAGGTACACACATTTCTCAGCATAAAATACATCGAGGAAACATTACTATTTTCCCATCTTATAGGTATTTTATCATCATCATCATCAGCCCGTATAACGTCCACTACTAAACCTGGGCCTCCTCCCGGGGGAGGGTATTCGCCATAGTCACCACGCTTGGCAGGCGGATTGGTGACCGCAGACCGTATGTTGTACCACACAAGGAAACGCTGCTGCCCGTTCCATGATATACGATTATTATAGATGATGTTATAACAATAGGGACCAACGGCTTAACGTGCTTTCCGAGGCACGGAGGGTAGTCCCTCAACCAACCAGACCCGGAAAGAAATCTTAGAATTAACACAAGGATTACCTGTCTGGCGTGGGGATCGAACCCACGACCTCCAAGATTTAAAGCGAGCCAAATACCGCTACGCTACGGAGGTTGTTGTTACAGATATTTAAGTATCCGCAATGTTTTAACTCTATTCTTTTAACATAATATGTTTGATTTATCCTACTTTACACTTATTCTGTAAAGTTCTCGTTTCAATTACCTCTAACATACAAATTTTGAATCACCAACAAGGCATGAAACCGTCAAAAATAAATCAGCGCACCTCATAAAACACACACCGCCACCGACTTTTTACGACCTCAACGGAAACTGCGACGCCGCGCGAAACTTTGAAATGGGCTTACAAAAATGAATGCATACCAAACTAGGTCTCGTAGAATCTTCACTAAATTATCCTCGAGGCGGAATTGTAAGTAATTGGGATTATGATAATGAGAATAATGCAGCGAAACGACTGTGCGCTAAGGAAAATTTTTACTGCTACCCACGATGAGTTATGCCCGAGCCGTTTCTAAAACAACTTACCAGAATTAAAATTTCACTGCTCGTTGGTTATACTGTATGATACGAGATTTTTGTAAGTTTTGAATTGCAAATTGGGATAATGAGACTTTAAAATAAACTGTTAAATTGAGCGATAATATTTTTGTTTCTTTTTTTATTCGGTGAAACAGTGCCTTATTTGAATGTAGGCAAGCTTTATCATCATCATCATCATCATCATAATAATGGCCACTATTGAACATAGACTTCTTACTTTAATTTCTAAAAGTGCTTACTCACCAATCACCACATTTATTAGGCGGCCTAGCAGCCGAAGTACTGTATTATAACGAGGAAAAAACACCAACGATATAGTCATATCGTTGGCGTAAAAATCCCTTTGTACTTCGCAAATATAGTCATATTTGCGAAGTACAAAGGGATTTTTTATTTTCTCAAGCGAAGAAACGACAAAAAAAATTGATTACATTAACTTCAGGCACAGAAGTCGAGCCAATTATAAAAAGACTTGCAAAGGGAATATATGCCGCTAGAATACGCAGGTAATTGAACCTATTGGCATATAATATCAAGTCACTTTTGTATTAAATATGCGTGGGAAAAGTTTGTGCAAAAAGCGAACCCACGGCTTAAGTACCACAGCCATTCGTAATAACTGTTCACATTTTTTAGTTATCCAAATAATTTCAATAATTTATTATATTGGCGAACTCGAAAAGAAATTCAATTTTCGGTGTCGCAAAGTTGTTCCTTATTTTCTCGACTCCGAGTAAGTTTAAAATTGAGAAAGTAGGGTAGTTTAAATAGATTTAATACTGACTTGCTACTAAAAATTTAATGTGTGGAGTTTTTATTATAAAATTGAAACTGAGCAACACTAGGTACAACCATCAACGTTTTATGAAGTGTAAGAAAAAACTAGAATACCTATCACAAAAAAGACTTTTCACAAAAATAAACCGAGTGATGCCTAATACGCTTGTAAGACCTTAAGTAAGGCCTTAAGACATAAATACCGAGATATATTGAATATGTGATGTTGGCAACGAATAAAAATGTATTCTGGATAGAAAAAATGTACAATCAAATAAAGGATAAGGGTTAAATTATCAACCTTCACATAAGAATATCAGCGGCTTAAATTTTAATTTTAACAGAATTTATATGGAAAATCTGTCAACTTAAAACCTCTTAACGGACATTAACAAGCCAGGATTGTTGAAGGATATTGCCATCACCACCATGATTAACAAAAGGATCGATGATCGCAGTAATATGGTAAGTAACCTTGAGCTTATAGCCTTCAGCTGTTGCTGGGCGACAACTGAAAGTTTACAGTTAAAATAAAATGTTGTATATATATAGCAGAAGAAGAAAAAAATATAGCATAAATGTGCCTTTAAATCTTTTAAGAAATATACTCGTATCTGTTGGCATCTTTTACAATTATAATATTTGGTAAAATAAAAAATACGACAAAGAACGGTTTGAAAATTGAAACAAAGCTACTGATTAAAATTATTTCAGTAATAAATGAAAATCAAGAAAAACACAGTTAATTGGACTAAAAATATTATCTAAACTAAATCACTATTTTCTATATACCTACTTATAATAAATATTATCCAAACCCTCCCAGTTACTTCCTGATTTAAAATAAAAAATGAATTATTATTTATTTGATAAACTTATTTAACAAACAGACATAATCTTATGTTTTTTGTATTTTCAGCCACGGGCACGGGAATGAAAATACAAAAACAGTCTCAACAAAATATATTAAAATGAACGTCGAAGCAGTAAAGACTTCGATGTTGATTGAATAATATTTCTATCCATGCACCAAAATGCAAATCGAAAAATGAAAGTCTAAAACCTCAAACTTTAAACGTCGATCCACGGTAATTGACAGTATGACCGTACATTGTCACTTGTCAAGTCTACCGCTGGATTTAGCACGGAGAATTAATCGTTATACCACTAACATGCTTGATTTGACTCTCAAATGACTTTTATCTATCGTTAGGCGTCATGTTTTATTCTTGCACTTAGTAATCTAGTTACCTTTATCTTCCTTGCATTGCATTATAGAAAGAAATATTAAATTAGCCTTTTGGTGTGAATGGTGGCGCCTGCAAATCTTAATATATGATGAGGTCTCAACGGACTAATCGAACCATGGAGGTTCGATTATTCCGTTAACACCTCACTGAATGAGGAAAGAGAGATTTTTAGATTTTTTGAGATATAAAGAAATTTTTATGTATCTACCTTACATAAAAATACTACAAAAGGCTTTCTTAAAATGTTGATGCAGCTATCAGTAATAAATACTTTTTTCTCGTTTATGAACAAAACACATACAAAAGGAAAATAAATAACTTAAAGGACCACTTAAGCTATTTTTTTTTCATATGATTGAACTCGAAAACATTAAAAATGAGGAAAGAAAAGTTTCAACGAATCTTTTCTGAGTGCAAATGACAGTTGTTTTTAGCTGAGTAGACACAAAGTGAAAGTGATATTAAACGAAAATAACTTTTGTTATTGTCAACATTTTTCAGTTGTTGCTTAGTCAGTAGAATTCTTTGTGTTTGTTTAATTATGTTTTTTGAAAGTCTAATATAACAATTTTATAATAATGATAAACTTTATTTGCGTGTTTATCACAGAATACTTTGTAAACAAATAATATCCACAAACAAACTGCGCCCACGAACTCTGCAACTTGCGGAGTGGCGGCAATTGGGTGTGGAGTGAGCTGCAATAGAGAGGGTGGATAGATTGATGTTTATCACATAACCTTCCGAAACCTTCATAGACCGAGAGGCCCACGAACTGTAAAGTAGATCGACAGTTGAACAAAACTCTTATATAAAACTAAAAGTCGTAAAACATGCTGTTTGGCAGTTTTTATACAATTTGATAAGGCTATAGCACTGCTTGCCTTTAAGTCAAAATAGCGAAAACATCATGGCTAGGTACGTCTCAAAAATATAGATGCCCTATATAATATATAGGTGCCCTATAGATGATATAGAATAGTCATTTTTAATAGATTACTATTAAAAACGACTATTCTATATCATCTATATCAGAAATAGTAGAGTGTTAATGTGGGCTCGATTATTCAATTTATGCATAACTTTTAGCAATTCCGATATAACGCTCAATGACATAAATAAATACCTACCGCAGTTTTCATAATATTCAAGCGGAATGCCGGCACTGTAAGCAATGTATTATTATTAATCATTAACAAATACCGTATTGTTTAATTTCAGTCCTTTTAAATTTTAACAACAGAACAGATCAAACAATGAAATGTAAAGAGGTGTACCGCAATGCAGAAAGCAGAAATGTGTTCACAATGGAACCGAAATTTATATAAGCCCATTATAAATTTGGGTATGATTAACAATGAGTAATGAAATATTACGAAAAAGTCAGAATATGAAACATACCTTTGTTTTTGTTTTTAAAATTTGAAAATATATTAAAATATTGTTTCATCCCAAATATTATGCATATTTGGGACGAAACAATATCTCAATTTATGTGTATATTTATTTGTACTCACGAGTTTATTCGCGTAGATTTCGATTTCTCCGTACAAACTTTACAAAATCAGTCCAACCATTTGTTAGTTGTCAAATAGTAAAACTAATCATAAAAAAAACATGTCAGTAGGTACTTACATGCTTTTATATCAAAACTAATATAGTATAAGTGTCTTTTTGTAATGGAAGAATTTTAAGTTTAAACTAAATGCTTTCTGCATTGCAGAAGTAATAATATTAAAAAAAAAATTGTATGTTTGTTTGTATGTCCGTATTTTCCGCATAATCTCCAAAACAGTAGTACCGATTTAGAGAGATCTCTCAATGTTAGCCTATTAAATCCTTACTTTATGCGAACAAAGTCACTGGCAACAGTCAGTAACGTAAAAGTTTAATTCTTATCTATCTTATTATTGATCTTTGAAAGAGCAATAATAGTTTTCAGCAGTGACCTCTAAAAATTTGCTGTCACATAGAACTTCAGTTAAAATAACGTTAAAATCTTTATGTTCCTGTACAACAAAATTCAATTACGAAGTCTGAAGTCGGTACCTATATTTTACAGAGGTCTCAAATACCCTTCTCAGCATTCACACCTAGCCACAAATAGAGTATTTATGGATTTGGAGCGTCGGACGGGTTGACAGTTGCCAAATTCATTGCGCAGGTTTATTTGCTTTGTTAGTTCAAAGTTTGGATCAGTATTGCCCGTGTAACTACGCTTTTCCCAGTCACCTCTATTGTTTTGGCTGGGATTCGGCTTAACAGTTCAACTTAGCAAGGTTTGCTTCAGGCCCAGTTTTGAGAATTAGCCAGCTTCCTATATACTATTATATAGGAAGCCATGTTAACGTCACACAATTATTTGGCATGTATTTCTTCAGAATTGAACAACAAAAATGACCTGTCCATTCTTATTGAAAATTTAAAGAAAGTCTGATATTTTCATCTATGTATACTTTTTGTCAAGATTTTTGTGCTAGAAATTAAACCATAATAATATAGTCTTTTCTCTTTTTTTTTAAAAAGGACTGACATTTTCTCTTGTTTTATTTTAAATACAACATAAAAGGTGGCAACACTGGATTGTAAAGTTTCTTGTTCGGCTTTATGGAACTGCTTGCTCAACGGTGCTTTACGAGGGTTCGACAATTTCTTGTAAGGTGTTCGCTTGTTAAAGGATTTAAATTATGGACCCTTCGTTCGAATGGAATCAAGAAATAAGTGTTTATTTGTAGAACAATACATTCATTGCTGACAAGACATATGAAGAAGCTAAGTTACGTAGAAAATATAAAAAAAAGGTCAAACGATGAACCTCATGTGCTGATCGGCAAAAGTTGATGATAGTAATATCGAAACCTTTTGGAATTCTGTTACAGAGTGAACAGGGATAGTATAGCAGCAGATTCGACTAACTTTATAAACTTCCACAAAATATTGTAAGAATAAGCCGAAACCCATAAGTTAAAGGTTATAAGGATAACCTATCAGATTAATTAATAGAAAACACTGTTATTTTTCTTCCGGAAATGGTCTGGGTCTCGCTCATGCTCATGACCATATTCAATGTGTGTTGATCCTGGTTTTTGAGAGTGGCATTGATGAAAGGTGGAAATGGAGGGATTATTCTAATGAAACAAGAAGAAAGAAAATACTTTATTTAAGAATTTAGTACTGTAGGTAAATATGTTCATTCGAAATGTTTCCGGTAAATGGTTTTCGGTAGCATAATGCCTAAGTTCGAAATCACACGTTTCGAATTTAGAATACAAAGCCCCATGTCTTCCCAGGGGGCTTGTAAGAGAGTCTAATGGACATAAACCTGATGATTGTGTGGCAGCATCTATCTTGATCAAGATTTGTTACCATCTTTCTGTCAAGCATGGTGACTGTAAAACGATCCCTTTAAGACCCTGCAAATTTTATAAAGAGGAGGCATTTTCAGCTATAGACGTGAATGAGCTGATGAAAGTATTGAATTTTACGCTTTTCAAGCTAAATAAATTACGGGCAATATAGTAAATATTACATTGGTTGCTAATGATTTTATCATAATCCAACTATGTTCCTCGCTAAAGCTTATTCCTACATTTCATTGTCAAATTACACTGAAAGCTATGAGATTAGAACATGTTTTTAATTAAATATGCTGTGTATAGGATGACATACCTCTGCACAGTATTATTCTGTTAATCTTGGTTCAGGTACAATGGTCAAACAAAGAGAATTGTCGGATTTCTGTTGAGCTGGCTTTTGCTCCCACTTCTCAGGTAAGTGGGAGCAAAAGCCAGTTCAACAGTTGAACTGTTAAGTCTTAATCATTGACTTAATCAAGTAGTTATGCAGTTTTTACTACAATTCTTTCATTAAAATAACATTAATTTTAGGGATTTCACCATTTGCCAAGTGGTTTTTTCGCAAAAAATTTACTGCTAGAGAATAATACATAAAGAAAAGGAAACTCAACATAAATCTAATAAAAAACAAAGCGTTAAAATGGTCATGACAGTACTTTATAGCTTAAGTTCACAATTTTCACTTTTCCAACAGTTTACGGCAAAGTTTTGCCCATACCTTTCTTTTTCTCTCTCTTTTTTTCTGCGCAGCCTTTATCCCACTCTTGGTGGTGACATCACAGCATATTTTAGCCATCACCTCAACTCTTTTTACTCACATAGCTATTTTTTACACCAATCCCTCACCATTGGGTCTACTAAATTAAAAAAAGGCTTATGTTTAACTTACCATCAGATATAGTAAAAATAATCACTAAAATTAAACCCGCATTTTAATGTAAAATGGTAACCAAAGTTTTAACATTTCGCTATCGTATTTAAGCAAAATGACTCCAAATAAATCATTGTTAACCCAAAAGTAGTAAATGATCACCAAAAGTAGTAAATGATCACCAAAGTACCTAAATGTTTTACTAATTTACTATTCGGTTCGTTGTATGGCCGCAGCTCTAACCTAACCTAACCAATTGTCATTTTTCATTGATTTTATTAAGGTAGAATCATTTGCTCGCTAAGATTTGGTGATCATTTACTACATTTGGTGATCATTTACTACATTTGGTGTTCGAATACAATATGAAGTGCAGTCGTGACTAAAATAGCTAGTACTATTATAATTTTAGACTTTATTTTTCTGGTGTCAAGTATATATTTTTGGTGGTCATTATATTTTATCCCTTAAAAAAATGATTAATAAATTCTGATCACTAGCAAGATTTGAACCTGCATCTTAGGTATTTTCCATTCAGTCACGGTGATTACCAAGCAATCGTCGAAATTTATCAATCTCTAAGTGGAGCGTAAGTGCCACCTAGCGATAAATAATGGATAATGTTCATTTAAATAACATTACTTTACTATTTTAACCAAAATCAAATCTTAATCAGACTTAACCACTGTTAGGTATACGCTAGCTTTAATAAAATCAACGATCTACTTTACTGAGGCATCTTTACTACGTATCTACATTATTTGGTCCAGAAACTTTAAGCCGGCCATCTGTTCTAATGTTCTAGCGAACAAGTTGCTGAATTCACCACTTGCAATCTTAAGTTTATGCCGTCCAAAGAAAAACGGATAGCGGTTTCAAATTGAGAAAAAAAGAGCGTTTTAGAAAGTGTTGAGATATAAAAACAATTTAATCATTTAAAAACTCACTTAGATGTGTCCTTACAAACTTTAGACTCCTGTTTGCCTTTAGGGTATCTTTGAAGAATCTTGTCTTAGCATGCATATGTAATAATAACTATCAGTGTACGAAATATTAGCGCAATTATTAATCATGCTTACAAAATGATGGATTTAACCATAGATAGATAGTCTCACGTATAGCAATTACATTATGCAATATATTTTTTATTATTATTCCATACAACAAATAAAAAATCATTTTATACATGTTTCTTTCGAATAAAGCCGTTTTCCACACTGTACCGCGCCGCGCATCTACTGGTCAATGATAACGTAAGAGGAGCCTCTATTTGCAATTGTTTTGTGTATATAAATGTTATTAAATATTTTATGTTGTCTTTTATTTGGCAAAATACAATGTAAATTGATTGCCAAATAAAAGCCACAAAAATTTCTTCACTAACTGTATTCTTTAACCTGATGACTATCAACCTTAAATGGAATAACATAAGTTTTGGAATAATGCGTTTTGATCTTCATTGTAGCATGTTCATAAAATATTAAATCTATACAAATATATAAAACTGAAAAGTTAGTTTGCTTGCTTGAACGCGCTTATATCAGCAACTACACTGATGCAGTAGTTTAAACAATTCCTTCAGTGTTATAATACGGATTGGATGTCCCCCGTAACACAGGAATTTCATAGCTCGGGGGCAATTGATCATCATATATTCTTATCAATCCATGTCTCATTAAGTCATGTTATATATATATATATATATGCCGCATTGTACTTTTTTGGATACCAATAAAACATTATTATTATTGTATTTAATTATAAATCCTACAGTGAGTTAAGGGAAAGCTAGTAAAATGTAAACAAGAACAAAAACAATATGTAGTATGCGTTTAAAATTACTTTTCAGTTGTTAATAATTATGCTTCTCACAGAACACTAATTTAATCTCCAAACTACAACAACAAATATTATTTGTAGTACACATTAAAACAGAAAATTACAATAGCAAAGCAACAAACAAACAAAATTATCAACATTTATTATGCAGAGCAGCCTATACCTCGCACCATTTCCGAATAAGCGCAATTTTCTCCAAATTAGAAAATAATGAAATTAGATTGTATTAATAATGGTTCGGAATACTCTGTAGATTGTGTCAGCGATAGCCTACTAGAATTTGATGCTAAGACAACCGAAGCAACTTGATTCAAAACACATTTATGTAATGTATATAAAAAACCTTCGTGAAAATTTTAAGAAAAATCATGAATAAACCACTAATATCATCATCAGCTCCTATATAACGTTCACTGTTGAACATAGGCCTCCTCCCGAGAGAGGGTTTTGCCATAAACTCTACTTTTGGCAGGCGAGTTGGTGCCCGCAGTATAATGTTGTAACACACAAGGAATCGCCGCTGCCCATTCCCTGATATACGATGATGTTATAACAATCGGGACCAACGGGGCCCTCAACCAACGAGACCCGGAAATAAAACTTAGAATTTACACAAAGATTTCCTGTCCGGAGTGGGGATCGAACGCACGACCTCCGAGATTAAAAGCAAGCCAGATACCGCTACGCTACGGAGGTTATCCACCATTAATATTGCTATCGTAAAATAATAACTTAAATTGCCTTATGCATGGTAGAAATATACAACATTAAACATAGCTAAAAATCTCATTGAAACACATTCATCTCACATCAAACTTATAAAAATAAACTGTTCCAAATTTATACTACTGTAACTTTTCCAAAATCGGCATATCGGCTGGGTAAAGTAAATAGCAGTACTCGAGGAACGTCTTGCATAACCATAGGTACATCTTATAGATATTTTCGGACGCACATTCAGGTAGTTAGCGACGAGGCTTTTGCTACTTTACCAGGCTTAAAGGCAAGCATAGGGGCGGGTAAAAATAAATAATATTAATATATATTCCAATACGATTTACATCTAAATCAAAGACTATATGAATGAATAACAGGCGTCAATCATTTTAATGACCAATCTGTATGTTTAATTTTACAAAAATACTATTACTTAAACTGGTAGCGAAATTAAAAAAAACAAGCTGATTAAAATATTTTCAACTTCGTTTTAATATAATATCTATAGATTATAATAGTAGATTGTTTATCTAGGGAGCAAACAACTATTTTAAAGGCGAGAGTGTTTTTTTTAATCCAGAGCGGAGCGAAGGATTCTAGAGTAGAATCCCGAGCGGAGCGAGGGATTCTTAACTAGAATCCTGAGCGCAGCGAGGGATTAAAAGTATGTCACTCGAGCTTAAAATAGTGTTGCTCCCGAGGTGGACACTCTACTTTTTATCACCCTCTATGAGAAAAGAAGTAAGTGCAACTTATAAACAAGAATTTATTTACGTACAATGAAGAACCATAAGACATAATAATACTTTCACTTGAGGAAGACGCACTCATTTTTTATACTTCTAAAATCTGAATATGAATCAACTACGAACGAAAGCAGAATGCATTTAATTTCGCGCGTTGTTTATTTTTCATCAACTTTTTTTAAATTTGGCGTGCTCGCAGTTTTTCCTCCAGTCACATATTCAATACATTGTTCCCGCATGGTTTGTGATTCACCTCTTTGCTGATTGAAAAATTATTAACAATATCCACATTCCAAATTCAAATCAATTTTGGTCCCTAAGGGATTAATGAGCTATTTTGGTCCCTGTTTACAAGGAATAAACTAGCTCTTTTTGAATAGATGTGATAAAAATTAAATTAGCTAATTACGAATTCATTTCAAGTAAATATAACATTACAATTACCTACAACAGAAACATTTCTTCTTATTTTAATTCATCGTCGTTAAAATAACTTTATTCAGTAAGAAGTATCGTTGGTGATGGCTTAGCGTTTCCTTCCGTTTTCATTCTGAATCCGACGGCTGCTTTCAGTGAGTACAACTACGTTGCTCAACTTAGTATTTCCAGTTTAGTTTCAGTGCTTAAGAAATAACAAATTACAATTTATTCAACACACAAGAAAGCAAAATAGAGCAACTTTATGAAGTTTGTATTCTTATTAAATAACTTTTATTTACAATTTTTTTATGGATGTTTAGTTAAGTGTCAACTTGTGTTATGAAAAAAACCATGTTTGATAAAAATATATACACAGTGTAGAAGGAAATGGTATTCATATGGCTTGATTGAGTACCACTCAACCTAACACACGGTCACTAAGGTTAACTAGCAAAAATTCATTGAAGCCTGTAACGTACCATTTTGTAAAGACAAAAATGTTTTGTATTTATAGAAGTTTGGTAAATATCAAAGTTAAGTCCTATTTTGGAATCCGATGTTACACGCTATAGCCTAAACAAACACACTTTTCTCTACTAGGTAGCAAAGACTAATCACACCCTCATTTTGACAGCTTTGTTACGTCCCAATGTAACGGTTCTATTACCGTGAATCGGCAACCGGTACAAATCAAAGCCTCAAACAAAATGACGGGAAACTCCATGTCAGCTTTAAGCCATCCGGGAATTGAACACTGCTCGTTAGAAACAACTGTATGTAGTAAGAATAATACGTTTACAAGTTTTCAAAACTATTATGTTTTTTTAAGGAATGTTTCGTTCAGAACGAATCATTTCTAACAGTATACTCTCTGCTTGTCGATTTTTAATTTTCATAATAACTGTACTATACTATTCTTAATTTTTATAAGAATTAAAAAGTTGTCATCATCAACATCATCATCCGCCCGTATAACGTCCACTGCTTAACATTGGCCTTCTCCTGGGGGAGGGTATTTGCAATAGTAGCCACGCTTGGCCGCGGGTTGGTGACCGCAGTATTCCTTTTCTTTATAACACAAGAAAACGCTGCTGCCCGTTCCTTGATATACGATTATTATAGATGGTTATAAGTTATAACAATCGGGTCCAATGGCTTAACGTGCTTTGTTTAGGGTAGTCCCTCAACCAACCAGACCCGGAAAGAAATCTTAGAATTTACAGCTCGGCGTGGGGATTGAACCCACGACCTTCAAGATTTGAAACGAGTCAAATACCGCTACTCTACGGAGGTTGTTAAAAATTTATACTAAGTTTATAATAATACAAAACAAAATTAACACAATTTCAGTCATTTCGGCCTGCTTATTAATTTTGGTATGCTGTCCTCTCTCTGGTCTTAATTAGATTTTGGTCGAAGTTATAGACATAGCTCCAATGAATATTGTTTACAAGTCAATTTCAAAGGGAGGTCAAATTCAACCAATTTTGCCATATTTTACTATTATAAGTGACTCCAAATCTTGGCTGAGACAGATGTTTTAGCTTATGAAGCTACGAAGTAAAATGTAATTTAAGAATTGGAGCAATGTAAAAATTTAAAGTAATATTAAAAATATTGATACAGAAGTGGATCAACACATATAATAGAAGATGTAATTTTATATAAATAGTGTTACCGTAATTTTCTTCACATAGCTTAAGCAATGCCCTGAGCCATGGTCCGAGCCCATTAAGGGTGCCCTCGCGTGTGACGATATTGGTATTGTATATTGTTAATTATATTAAGATTAAATTTTTTAATTTTATTTTTTATTTAATACAACGATATGCAACTAAAAGTAGCTAATTTAAATTAAAACTAACTGATAAAATACTACTATTCTAAATCTATTCTACTTGGCAAGATTCCCAGAGTGCTGGCAGCATTACCCCGTTGAATGGCAATGCTTACATGCTGTGCAAAGTAAAAACCAGCATTCGGAGAACGTGCCGCACTACAGAGTGCCGCTGCGAGGTATTTATAAATTAATTTGGCTCCCGGTCCCCACGGCCCCAATGTTTCGACACCAAAAAGCACAAATACATAACCACTATCAAGGGTACTATATTTGCGCCTCTTGAGATTTTCCGCGGATTCAGCCGCCATGCCAGCCCTGCTCTGAGTCCCGGAAAGATGAGACGGCGCGAGGGTGTCGACGCACGTAAATCCCACACCCAAAGGCCGTCCCATCCTCTAGGGCACCAGAGTAATTCCGTCGGGCCTCTTACCGTCGTCGCGCATAAGGCCATTAGGCTCTAAAACGGCTGGCATATTTTCCGAGCTGAAGGTCCGACGGATTATATCATTAATAGTGGCATGACGGGACAGACGTCCAGCACTTTTGCTACAACACAGGCCGTGGTGACCGAATTGGGTCACATTGGCGCCACACTCGCAGCGGTGGGGAGCACAGCACAGCACGGCGCACCCAGGCCCAACGGTACTGCCACACGGAATGCATTTGCATCGATTAAGGTGCCTGTAAGGTGACGGAAGCGCATGCAGCCACAAGCCTGACTGCCATTCCGCAACGGCTAAAAGACGGGCACGATCTGCAGAGCTGGAACACGTTTCTAACAAATTATTTCGCGCCAGCCCAAAGAGCGGTCCATCCCATTGCCGCTGAACAGATGTATTACAAGGCAAGGCAGAGTTGGGGTAGCCAAAAGCCATGCAGACTCAGCTTCCTTCATATAAGAAATATTATAACTATTTAGACTAGCCGAGAGAATTTTAGGAGAGCAACGTCTGAAATGGCTCTAACGCCCAGACCCCCAATCGTACTGGAAGTGAAGCCTGTGACCAAGTCCTTTCTTCAAAACGTATGTTCAAAATTGTTTCCAAAATGGTTTTGACGATGTTGTCTATATTTTTTAGAAAATTAATATGTTTCCACGACTGACAACGTCGCAAAGTGTAGGTGAATTTTGGGACGATAAGGCAATATTTTAGAATAGTAAAAGCAATTTGATGGCTAATTTTAGATCGGGGAGTGGGGGACATGGGCCCCGCTCCCTTCGAGTCTGACCCATGAGGAGTAGGGACGCCTCTACACTCCGGGCGTCCCTATAATTGGGCAAATGGGCCACTGTAAGTGTCGCCCCGGAGTACCATATTGGCCGCGGGTGCCGTCGGGGGGCCGGATTGCTCATGCGTAGGTACCCGGCCCCCGCCAACGGCGGATCGAAGGAGTGTCCGGGAGGTTTTAGTGGTAGTTGGGTCCTCTCCTCGTGGTATGAGTTCAGCATACCACGCAATGGAGGGAGCGAGTCCCACATATCCCACCGCCAGCGTACGAATACGCTGCAGTGGCGGTAGGAATGAGAAAATGCATTTCCCCACGGACAAAAAAAAAGGGCTTATTTTAGATAGTTGGACAGAATTATTTAAGAAATTTTGAATTTGGAAGATTTCAATTATAGAAATAATTATTATTATTATCACGTGTTAATAGACTTCTAATAATATTAATATTATTTCATTGTGTATAATTGACAAGTACAGTTGTATGTAAGTGGTGTATAAATATCTTTTTATTAGTTTAAGATTATAATATGCTGTAATGTGGTTATGACGCCCCAAACATATACAATTTATTTGAATCTAAGGCCTCATATATGGAGATTCATGCGTAGCGGCCTGCTTTAATTTCAAACATATAATATTGTATAAGTGCGTTTACGGAGAAGCGATTTTATTTTTATTAATAATTCAGATGCGCTACCTGCAATGTTCCACGTCTGCGTAAAAGAGACTGCCCACATTATATTATATACCAAACTCGGCGCGCGGGACCCGCGCAGCTCCCGTCACGATGGAAACTTTATAATAAAATATAACCTAGCCTAGCCTAGCCTTCCACGATAAATGGGCTATCTAACAATGAACACATTTTTTAAAACGGTCTAGCAAACAAACAAACAAACAATAATTTCAACTTTATATTTAGTATAAGATAAGCGCTCAAAATAAACAATAGTGGATAAAAATCAATATCCTAGCATTATTTGGGTACAAGTATTGAATATCTACATTTATTTATGCAAAACACGAAACTTGAAACCAGCATACTTCTGCCTCGCTTTATGCTGTTTAAAAGAGACGGAGAAACGCAAAATTAACTTAACAATGTCAGTGAAGTGGCTTAACATTTCGAAATCAATTACCGATCTATTGATAACATACTTCATTAATATCGATAGAATTATTAAGCTATTAATAAAATTAAAAGCTGTTATCATAGGTTCCTATTAACATATCAAGGATACTCAAATCAGACCAATTAAAGTATCAATGATTATTATGTAGATGTCATCTGGGCACTTGTACACATGTACAGAGAATTAAAGCAAATTATTGATTTTAGAATTTGATGACAATTAACGCAACTCACAGCCAAATGTCTTGTTTTTTATGGAAAATTAAATTTTATTCATAACGAATAAATTAATGCCAACTCTGTTTACGCTATTAACAAGGCTTATAATATACACTGCGCAATATATAAATAAAAATCAATAAAGATTCTATCAAGCAAGTCGTTTTAAGAAATCTTATATAAACATATGAAAAAATATTGTGTTTGTATAATCCAATTTTTACGGGCCCCTTCAAAAATATGAAGGATATTAAAACATTTGCCAAACCCCAGCTATTCCGAAAACAGGCAATCCTTTTATCATTTCCGTCTCATAAAACCATATCTCCATGAATAACATTTGAAAACAAATCGTCACATTACCAAGAATTCAGATTCAATCGATTACAGGCATCGTTACGCGGCCGACGAATCGATTTAATCGTTTCCTGTTCGATTGCGCTAAATTGTCATTCGAATATCCTTTTAAATTAACGGCATTGGCGATTTGTGTATGGGCTCTGCGACAAAGCTTAAGTGTAAAATTGGAAATGGTACATTGAGATGTGATTGCAAATCGTTTTTTTTTGGTATTCTTTGGTCGATCGGTTTCGTAATGGAGTAATCGAGTTTTATGAAACGATTGAGATGAAGGTTATTGCCAAAATCACTGCTGAGTTATTGATTATAAGTAACAGCTGAGGCGTTCGTTTTCATAGAGTTTTATCGGTTATTGGCTTTGAATTGAACTATCATCTATCTCGATGAGCATAATAATCTCCATCAGCGTATGAACGTTATGCTCTAGCGTATCACTTCAATATACATCGTGATTTGAAGTCATTGTTATTACTCAGCAATATAGTTTATTTTTGGTAGCACAATCGATCTATCTTTTTCAAAAGCATTCAGATAACAGATTAAAATTACTTCAAACCTGTTTTAGGGGCGCTTGTTTGTACAACCCAGATTACCTTGTATTAGAGCTCATTTTCCCACGCATATTTATCGTTGCAAGCAACTTTTTTTGTAAAAAATATATGTGTATATTTTTACATTGTAATATTGCGTTTGGATCGTACATTGATGAAAAATCTGCCAATTCTTCGAAAGGTGAAAAATCTGGGTGTACAAGAAACAAATTTGAAACGTTCGTGTGTGTTCTTCAAACGGAAATGTAACCTTCATAAAAAGCAACAACAATCTTCATACTACTGCCAGACCAGATGCACATAATCATGTACACAACCCAGTTCATGCAATACTGTGGTTGACTTCATAAACAAACAGTTTTTCAGTGCGCCCATAAAATAATAAAAAAACATGTAGATTTTAAACTAAGCTGTAAATCAGTCAGCAGGCAGATTGACAGAAAACGTTTCGAGTCGAATAGCCTATATATATTAGAGGTTATTGCAGTATGTTTGTAAGAAAAAACGTTTTGTTGGTTATACACACTTAAAATTTTATTTATTGGATCTTTGTATAATATGCAGCTTTGGTTTTGGACGAAGGTATATAGTTAGCCACGAGGCGTTTGCTACTTTACCAGTCTCATAGGCAAGTAGGTGTTAGCCTCATTAATGGTTTAAAAACTACTAACTAAGCAACAACCTAAGAAGACGTACCCTATGGGACTAAGACCTCTAGTTTTAACTCGAGCGATAGAAATCCTTACTAAAGTACTAACTAAAGCTACTTTAACTAAACTAAAGTCTGCGAAGTATGCAACGTGCGTCGTCCGCGGACAACTCAGATCTCCGCTTCCATCGCGCCATACAAATATTACATATCTCCGCACAGCGATCTCCACTCAAGCTGAGCGGAGAGGTGATGTCTCAATAACGCAATTCTATTGGTTGTTTAAAAAACATCTCTCCGCTCGTCTCGTCTCCACTTTGGTGGAGTCCCGGCCTTGACAACGACTAAAAACGAAAGGTAAAGGATAGCACACTATATTTGCACCAGTACCGCAACGGCACAGCTGCAAAACGGCTTCGCCTCGAATTCAGGCTAAGGCTAGGGGCCAGAGCACTAAACACGTTTCGTCAACCAGGTGCAAGATCGCAGCCCGCGTGTAACCACAGAGATGCAAGCTTGCCGTCACCGCGAACACAATTTTTATATACCATTTGAGAATAAACACGCCTAGGATTTACACGTTTTCGCGGGCATTAAGCACGCATATGGCGTACTATAAGGATGCGTTGCACTCGCTTGAAACACGCAGACGGCGTGCCGTAAGTACGCGGTCTACTCGCTTGAAGCACGCAGACATCAGGCTATAAGGACGCGGTCGACTCGCTTGAAGTACGTTGACTGCGAGCCGAGCTGGATGGTAGGGGCAAGCGCGCTGACAGCCCTACGTTGACCTTTCATATTGATATTATAACACGTATTAAACGATACACGATTTAATGCTCTAAATTAAATTAAATGACAAGATAATTGCTGGGTTGGAGCCGTATTGTTACGGTGCCGGGATGACCGTAAGACACCCCCCGGCAAGATGAACCGACATCTTGAAAAAGGTAGCTGGAGAAGACTGGATACGGAAGACGGAGCCAGGGTGTTTTAGCGCTAATTAGGAGATGTCTATGTTCATCAGTGAACATAAATTAAAAATGGACTAAATAATTGATACATAGTTATAAAAATGATTTATCCAATAAGTGTCATATTTCACACACATTTGCTATTAAATTTAGTATGAAAAAATATTATTTGCATGACTATTGTAATAAGTATAAATATGTCTTAGCAAGCTGACCCTTGTTATGTGCCGTGACAATAACTAAGCAATTATGACCTGCGTATGACAACACATCCTTAAGGTCATATAATATTTTATATTAACGTTTATTTGTTATTGAGCAAGAATACAATAAGAAAACTTATTTCTACATACGGTGGCGATCACAAAAATTGTGGTCCTTTAAGCTGGATTGTGCAGTAGAAGGATCTGTCTAGGATCTGTAAGGATTATTTTTGTGGTCAGAATGAGAATAACTTTCGTAGGCCGTGTTTTGTTCAATATACGAACTCAAGGAAGCACGTACATTCATCATAAATAAGTCCACTGCTGAACATAGGCATGGAGTATTTAATAAGATTATCATGTTTATTAGTTATATTTATATTTTTTATTTATATTATTAATATTTTTCCATGCGTTTTTGTTCAAACTCAAATGAAAAATTTATATGTTTATTTGATAATTAAATTTATATACTTACTTTCAGATTTTTGCGTATTATATTTATAATAAGATAGAATATGTCGGGTATGTATTTCCCGCAACGGCGGCGTTCAATGTAACTTTACCAAAACGTAGGCGATATCTACGGGTCAGCTACGGGTGGTGATTATGATAAAACAGAGTTCTCGGGAGGATGCCCACGTTCAGCAGTGGACGTAAAAATGTTTGCGTTAAGACAATTTCTATAGTATTCTCATAAATCCGAAATATTTTAATATTATAGGCATATTCAAAAATCATCATCATCATCAACAGCCCGTTGACGTCCACTGCTGAACATGGGCCTCCTCTTAACAGACCTTGGCAAGCCAGGATCGTAGAGGGATATTGCCATAATCACCACGCTTGGCAGACGGATTGGTGATCGCAGTAAGATGTAAACCTTGAGCTAATAGATGCTGCTGCCCATCCATCAGCTATATGTCCCTTAGTCGCCTTTTACGACACCCACGGGAGGACATGGGATGGTCTATTCTAAGCCGGAAACCACACGGCAAGTATTCTAAAATACAAACATATATTTCTATAATATTCTCATAAATCCGAAATATTTTAATATTATAGGCATATTCAAAAATACAAACATATATAGGCCTTAATATCTAAAGGCCTTAATATTTTTCCTTAAGAGACTCATCCTGAATTATAAATTGACATTATAATTCGTAAAATAGGAAATTTCAGTTGCTCTCCGCAGTTTTATCCGACTGCTTGTCTTATTTGTTTTCGTTTATATTGGTCGCAGTGTAATGTTTTGTATTCTAAGTATATTATGTTAATTCAGCTTATAATCTATCCCTGTACTAATTTTCACCCAAATCCACTCAGAAGTGTTATCGTGAAAGTGTTTTAAACATCCATACAAACTATCGCGTTGATTATATTAGTAGGATATTATTTTTCCGAGGCATATCCAACTAATGACCACGGTACATCACTGTGTTATGCGGCGTCCTAATTGGGAGCGATCGTACGATGGCGCGATGCGTTTTTCATTGCACGAAAAAAAGTGTCGTGCGATGACCGAACAGGTGTCCTAATAAATAGCGCGATGTCCATCGTGCGATGCCGTCGCTCGATGGCTGGCGTCGCGCTCACGCCACTTTAACGATGGCTCTTTACAGAGATGCACAGTTTTTGCTGTCGGGCAATATTGCTTTAAAAATTGCAAATGACATTGAAAAAAGGAAACGTAGACAACATAAAATACTTTATAGATCCAGGAAACTGCGCGCTGAATTTTTCAACCTTTATGTACCTTTGATGTACAAAATAAAGAAGAATACTTTTACGATTATTTGTCAATTTTAATAATCGCTCTGTAAATCGGTCCAGCCATTCGCGAGTTTTAGCGAGACTTACGAACAGCAATTAATTTATATATATATATAGATTATTACATGATCGCACGATCAAACGCATCGTACGATCGTTATTAAGCATTTCATCTGCTCGCACGATCACTTGCGAGGTTAAAATAGGACACTCTGATGAAATCTGTATGTTTGAACTCATCGCACGACGAGAACGCATCGCGCCATCGTACGATAGTGGCCAATTAGGACGACGCCTTATTCCATATGGACTCGATAAGTTCCTTTATGTTTCGTATAAAGAAAATATGATAAAAAAACATATTTTTATTAGAGTTAAACAACTATTTAAATTTAAGGGCATTGTATTATTGCGTTCTATATTATAACTGCAGAATCCAAAAATACATAACTACTTTCCTAAACATGAATTATGTAGTATCATAAAAGCCCTCCATTGAGCCATTGGCATGTGTCAAATGAACAACTGCCAAACCATTAATATATTCAACACATTCTATTAGATTCGACACCTGTTGTATGTTTATAACATATCCCAAATTCATTCACTGCTCAACAAAAGAAATGAAGGGATTTATTTTATTCGCCTTTCCCAAGACTAAACATTTTGTTAAGGTGAATTATTGAAAGGGCTCTCCCGAAAATTGCTTTGAAATGGGAAAAATAAAAAAAAAACTAACAAAATTGTGATTCTAGCCCCTGTTCTACTTATCGCAATTCGTTTCGCGTGAAAAATATTGAAATACAAGAGCAGTGGAGGGACAAAAATATATATTATTCAGTCTCCAAGTTATAAACGGAAGCGGTCTTACTATAGCGTGGCAATTGATAGCTTTTGTAAATGAGAGCATTATTATTATTCTTTCTGTTTGCCAACACTCTATGTATGCATTTTATATTTATAAATATAAAAAATGTATATGTAATAAGATATCTACGTATAGAGAAATACATTTAAATATACAAAAAGTAGGGCTCAACCGGCAGCGGGAGTGGCGTTCATGCTACCGGTTATGTCTTGGAGCATATTGTATTCCAAACTAGATGGTCGATATCATCAAACGAAATCACAATTACGATCTGGGTAAAAAATGCTCATTCAAATTAAAAAAATATAATTTATTAAAATATAATAACTGTATTTGTATAAGTATACACCTACTTTGTGATTGACTTCACAATGTAGATGTTAGTGTATACATGTACAAACAGGAATTTATTTTTGTTTCTATGGTAGATTAAATATTTAATTTAATCATATCCTTTAGGTACATACTCGTTGAACCAAACAAGAAATTTAATTTATTTCATTATGCGTTGGTTATATATTATTAAAGAACTTACCATCAATGAATGCCTCTTATTAATATCTCATGTCATGTTTCAATGTTTTCAAATGACGATCTTTTTAATTTTACCAATTTAGAATCAAGACAACACAATTTTGGTATTATTCCTTTAGATAGAAAAAAGGAATACAGTTCAGTATTTCGCGGGTACTAAAGAGCGTACGGACATATTGTATGGACGCGAGCCAATCCCAAATAATAAATGGGTTGCTTTGAACAAATATTCATACTCTTACCTAATAAATTATTGGGTTTATCTACCGTATCGCGTGGAAGCGAAATAAATAGATGATTTTAATTGTCACTGAATATAAATTTCGTTAATTTGTTTATGTTGGTTTGTTAATGCAAAAGAGATTCATTGCCAACAAAAACAATGTTAAAAAAACTATTTGTTCAGCGCTAGTATACACCAGTCTGAGGATAGCTATTTTGGTAGTGACTTTGTTTCCGCAGTCATTTTGGATTTCCAGAAGACATAAACTTTTTATGACATGATGGTGTAATGTATTGCAGCATATTTAAAATAAAATGGGTAGTATGTATAACGTTAGAATATTGTTTAACATGATTAAATTGTTTTAGTTAACTATCTAGGCGATGAAATGCTATTTATGCCAATAAATATTTGCTTAGAATTTAATGTTTGCAGGTCGTGACCTAATTAAACATAGACTAGGTTCACGTTTTGTTATAAAAAAAAAACTTTAAGGCAGTTTTTTAACATTAAAATAAATAAGTTACTCTTAAACTATAAGCATCCTAGTTTAAATATTGAAAGGTAAAATAATTATACCAATTTCAAATGTAAAAACTATTTAAGTGAAAATAATTCATTAATATAGTCTCATTATACAGTTAAAAGCCTAAAAAAGGCAAGTATTAAAATATATAATTTTCCTCATACCAACTTTAAATAAACAAAGCAAACACAAAATCGCGTTACGCTCGTATCTTGCGCCACCCGCTCACTCGCTCTCTGAGCTACTGAATTAAAGATAGCACACGTATCTACCGACTCCGCTGATATGATTCAGTGCAAGTTGACTCACGTGATGTATAGTTCCACACTATAGAGCGAACAAACGGGTGATTCCATTTCAATAAATTATTGGCACTAGCGTATGTACTCATTTGTTGATTTACTGCAGTTATACTGGGGGAGCTTTTACGGTTTGTATTTTTGAATATGCCTACTAAAAATGTGGTTACCGCAGCATTTTTATTTGTAAAGCGCGACTTCAAAATTCGAATACCTTTTTTTTGGACAGAAATATGTAGTTAACCTATGTTTTTGCTACTTCACCGGGCATAAAGGCGAGTAGGAGTCCAGCCATATAAAATGCTTGTCTGCTATAGTGGACCATATCGCGATGTTTAACGACCCGTATGATAATCTGTATCTTGCTTGCTTGCTTTGCGTGTTCTCCCAAAAACGGCTGAATACCACCAACTTCCTGATTTCAGTCTTTTATACTACAGAGATTATATCAAAGAGATATAACACAAATTAGTGGCCTGGTTTCAAACCCGGGAAAACGTTTGTTTTACTTGAATAAAATGACATAACCACTAGACCTAAGCAGTCAAGGCCTTATTAAATTTAGCTCAAAGAGCAGAACATCTTGTGAATATGAAAATTCTCACAAAGAGCAACAATTTCAAAGAAATTCTTATATATTTATTCCATAAAATCTAGTTTTACGTCGTCTTTTGTGTGTGGAGTGCAGTTTTAGAATGCTAAGCCGTGCTATATTAATAATACAACGTTCTTAGACTTTGCATTGTGATTTTGCACGTTTGAAATGCCGAATAGGAAACGTGAGTTTACAACTAAAACTGATTTTAGTGGCAAAGTTTAATTATAGCGTTATTAATATATACAGTATGTTTCTGTAAAGAAATTTGTTTCATAACTAGAGCTAAGTAAGTTAGAAAAAAAATATATATTGACAACTTTCCTAATGGCAAGTATGAGTTGCTAGGTTTATGACTGAACGCCCTAATATTTTCTAGTTGTTCAGCATTAGCCGTGCATCGTTAACCTTCTGTGTCTACTAGTAAATCTTATTTTTACAATGCTTTAGTAATGTTACTAAAATCAATTTAGATAGTAATTTAAACCTTACACCTTAAGTGAGACAATGGAGGAGTGTGATAATTTTTTGGTTTTATCTCACCAGAACATTAACCGCTTCTCTGACAAAATACTAGATATAGAACTTTTTACAGAAAAGTTCAATAATGATGTTTTATGTTTTACAGAAACCTGGTTGAAGGCACACAAAATGGGTTTTAATGTGAATGGCTATACAGTTGCTAGCTTCTATAATAGGGTATCGGCTGAGGGAGGGGGTGCAATTATTCTAATACGGAACAATGTAAAATTTAAGGAACGGAAAGACATCAGTAATTTATCTTCTTACATGGGCAATAGAATTCAGAAGGTTGATATAAACGGCAAAATATCACCAGGCTCTGTTGTATCCATGGGCGTCCCGCAAGGCTCAATCCTGGGACCGTTTTTGTTTTTGGTGTATATAAACGACTTACCTTACTATGTAGGAAATAATCATGAGATAGTATTGTTTGCTGACGATACATCCTTGACATTTAAAAAAAGTAGACAGCTACGCAGCTATGACGAAGTAAACCATGCAATCTCGAAGGTAGTCCATTGGCTTAATGTTAATAATCTAACAAAACCAAATTCATTAAATTTTCTACACCTAATGTGAAACAAATTGATACGAATGTGCAAATAAATGGTATTCGGTTGGAGCCAGTGGAGTCAACTGTCTTTTTGGGAATAACTATTGACTCCAAATTGCAATGGGGCCCACATATTGCGAAACTATCAGGAAAACTTAGCTCTGCGGCCTATGCTGTTAAAACTATGAGACGTATGACTCACTGATTTGGATACTGCTAGAATGGTTTACTTTAGTTATTTTCATAGCGTAATGTCTTATGGAATTCTTCTGTGGGGAAACTGTGCGGACATTGACACCATTTTTGTACTACAGAAACGAGCTGTAAGGTCTATATATAAACTTGGTCCGCGGGTTTCCCTATGGGAGAAATTCAAAGAGACTAATATTCTTACAGTCGCATCACAATATGTCTATGAAAACCTTTTATATGTTCATAAGAATATAGATAGTTTTAAGAAAAAAAGCGACACTCATAATGTTAATACTAGATCTAAGCATAATCTCGTTTTACATGCTACACGTCTGCACAAAATTAGCAATTCTTTGATGGGGCAATGTATACGCTTCTACAACAAACTTCCTAATAGTGTAAGAGATCTTTCAACAAACAAGTTTAAACGATATGTCATAGATAAATTATGTAAAAAGGCTTATTATAAAATTTCTGATTATGTTAATGACAAAACTGCTTGGGAGTGAGTTGCTCTGAAACAATACTGCTTTATTAATCATTGTAAAATATAATTTATTTTAAAAAAAAGATTCCTCTGAGTTTCTTGCCAGTTCTTCTCAGAGTTGCCACGTCCAGAACTGGTGGTAGTAAAAGAATGGGACGCATCATAAGAACATGATTTAAAATATTTTAAATGTGTCTATTTGAATAAAGAATTTTTGACTTTGACTTTGACTATCCGTGGAACGAATATGTGAGATAGCTTTTACTGAAATACAGTTTTATTATATTATATGTTTATATAGACCTCCATCATCAGACTTTCAGCTATTTATTAAAACTATGGAAGATATTTTAAAAAAGTTAGTTAAAAGCAATAAAAAAGTTATTATTTGCGGTGATTTTAATATAAATATTCTATCGGATTCACTAGAGAAAAATAATCTTCTCTGTCTGTTTAGGTCTTTTAATCTTAGTGTTTTATATTCTGAGCCCACTAGGGTCACATCGACAACAGCTACCTGCATTGATAACATAGTCACAAACTTTGAAATAGTTGATAAATGCCTGGTATCTGATGTTCGTTCTGACCATAAATGTCAAATAGTTAAATAAAATAATAAAGTTACTTTTGACAAGTCAATTATTCGTTTCAGATCAGTTTCAAAGAAAAATCTAGACCAATTTAGCAATAATTTAAAATTAAGATTAAATAAAGTTACCTTAGATTCAAGTTGCTGTAATATTATGTATAATACATTATTCCAATGTATACATGAGGAATTTGAGAGGGTTTGCAAAATTAAGCATATAGAGATTGACCCAAATAAGTTGAAATTTAGTACTTGGGCAACTAAAGGCATAAAGCGGAGTAGAGATGTTTTGTTTGAACTGTATGACATAAGGTCCTTTACACCTGATGAAAATTTTCCAAATTATGTTAGGAAATATTCAAGTATTTTTAAAGAAGTATGTATACATGCTAAGTCAATATATACAGGGTGTCCCAAAAGATTACGTAGCTGGGAAGGGGGGTGATAGGGATGGTCACAAGGGTCACCAGAAAAATATAAAATATTCCCTCTGGGTGTTTAAAAAAATAAATGGCATTTTTTAAAAGACTAAAAATTTTACACCTTGTGCTAACTGTACCTACAAATATGGCTGTATTTAAAAAAAAATGCTGTTATGTAATCTTCAATAACAACAAGGTCATCAACATCAACATCAAAAATAACAAGGTGTAACAAGAGCGGATTTTTTTTTATTTTTCTAGTGACCATTGTGTCCACCCCTGTCACCCCCTTTCCCAGCTACTTAACCTTTTGGGACACCCTGTATAAGCGACAAAATACAAAAATCAGATAATAAAATAAAGTCTACTTGGCAAATGATAAATACTGAAACTGGTAGGAATAAAATTAAAAATAGATCAATAACGTTAGATATATACGAAAATCTGGTATCAGACAAGGATACGGTTGTCAATTTCTTTGCCAAATTTTTTACTGATATTCCGATTGAAACTACCAAGTATCTTTCATCATCCCCGAAAGATGCTGAAGAACTCCTTAAAGCAAATATTAATTTAAATGTTCCCAAATTCAGTTACCAACTAGTCAATGATATAGATATCGTAAAGGCGTTTCGGACGATTAAAATAAAAGGTACTGAAGACTTGTGGGGACTCTCAGTAAAAGTTATTGATACCGTTATACAAAATATTGCTCCAAATCTAGCGGCTATCTTCAATAAGTCCATAACTGATGGTGTTTTTCCTGACCTAATGAAATTAAGCAAAATTGTTCCTGTATTTAAGTCAGGTTGCTCTAATAATGCGACTAATTATAGGCCTATTTCAATACTACCAACTTTAAGCAAAATCTTTGAAAAAATAATGCTTGGCCAAATGTTGACTCATTTTAATGTGAATGGGATATTGCACGACAAGCAGTTTGGATTCACGAAGGGTCGTTCAACTCAAGACGCGGGAAGTACTTTGATTAAATCAATATTGGAGGCTTGGGAGGGTTCGCAGGATGCTCTGGGAGTCTTTTGTGACCTCTCCAAGGCATTCGATTGTGTAAATCACGAAACGCTCGTGCTAAAGTTGAAATATTATGGTGTTTGTGATAAATCACTTGATCTTGTAATATCTGGGGGCACGGCAGTGCCCCCCCAAGTCGAGTAAGAAAAAAAAAAAAAAAAAAAAAAAGATGCACGGCCGTACCTATCTTTTCTCGAAGCAACTCGGCCGATTTTCGACCCTCTATAACTTCGTTGTGGATGAAGATAGGAGCCTGAAATTTCAGAACCTAAGCAGGCTTTGTAAAACTACAGCATATTTCAAATTTCATTCAATTTGAACCAGTACTTTAAGAATTATAACTACTCAAAGTTCGGTAATTTCGGTAATTTTGTCACTCGCTCACACGTGATTGACCGATCATCAAAATGTTTAGGCACTTCTAGCAGACGTAGAAGCTTCAAATTTTGAGTACTTGTAGAGTTTAGTGTAAAACTCATGGGAAAATTCCAACATTTTGCAATTTCGGTCCAGTTGTTAAGTTTCATCAACTGCATTAATAACTTTGTTATTTGTTATAAATGTATAGGATTACAAAGTTACATTTGCAGTCAGTGAATCAGTGTAAATGAATATGTATGATTTAATGGAAGAATAGGTGTAGATAGGGACCTAGATGCGATTATGTTGAAAGGTGGTGGCTAAGTGGTTACGTTAGTTGCTCCAGAGACCTGGTTTTCTGCGTTCGATTCCCACCCGGGACAATTATTCGTCTGAAATTAAAACAGTTGTATTGAGTCAGGGGGTGCTTTGTTTTCGTTAATCTATCGAGCGGTGCGACCTTCGCGACACAGGGATTAATTTAACAAATAAAAAAAAAATCGAAGGAAAAAAAAAAAACTCAATGGAATGTAAAAGCAACTGTGCTATGAACGATAGTATACTAACAGGCCGCGGTCCCTTGAGAAGTAGGGACCCCGTGTACTCTGGCATCCCTGAAACTGGTTATTTGGACCCAGGAGAGCCCGCAACACCATTTGAGTCGCGGACGCTGCCATAGGGTATCCCAGATAGGCAACAGTTCCTGGGCCCCTCACCAATTGTGGTCAGAGGAGTAACCGGGGGTTTAAGTGTTTTTCTCTCAAGGTATGATTTGCATTCCACTGCTATGGAGAGGGCGAGTCCCACATACCACACCGCTCGTGCGGGAACGCCGCAGTGTCGGAGGAGATGCGTAAAATTCTTGCATTCCCCCCGGACAAACACTACGGCTTCCACGCTTCCCGTTCGTCACAGAAAGACGGTCACTTTCTTTCAAGTAATTAACAAGTCTTACTGCGATATCGCAGGTATACACACACACCACGTTTTATTTATCTGACACAAACTGTATTTGCATATTCATTTTATCAAATATTTTTTACACAGTTTTACTTATGTACATATTAGCTTGTGGCCGCGACTTTGTCTCTGTGGAAAAGTTACTTTGACCCGCGACATAGATAATAATTTCCCTAGTGCGGGAGCTGTCTCAAAAAAAGCCAAAATCGGACATGTGCCAAAGTTTCATTAAAAACAGTTTAGTAATTTCTTTATTTAAAAACCTTTGACAGTGAGGCCGTGAGTGCCATACATAAGTTCATGTTAATCCTCTGTTAAGCTTGATGCTGTAGTTTTCGATTAGGTACATTGACAATATTTATAATGAATGAGAGATAACAATTTTAAATAAGGATTAATTTTAAATGACCTTTGACGAGTGCGACGAATATCAATAAACCATAAAAAAGTACACGACGCAGCTGCTCTTGTTACGTATGGTGAGTGTTGCCATGCCAGCTAGGTACGTGGGTATTCATATATTCGTAAGTTATTTTGTAAATAAAGGCACCGAGTTACGAGTCTGGATGGTTTACATTTAATTTAAGTCTACTTTGGAACGATTAAAGCGCAGGAATCCTCCATTTGTGCATACAATAGACTAAAACCGGCCAAGTGCGAGTTGGACTCGCGCACTAAGGTTTCCGTACCATTTTCAAGTGCCTACCTATTGCCGTTATAGATATCGAGCAAAAAAGGCCGCAAAAAAGTTTGTTGTATTGGAGCCCCCCTTAATTATTTAATTTATGTTTAGTTTGTTAATATAGCAACAGAAATACATAATTTGTGAAAATGTCAACTGTTTAGCTATCGCGGTTCTTGAGATACAGCCTAAATCCGTTGTAGGTATTCAAAAAAATTATGTAAATTGTAAAGCAAAGGAAAAAAGGTACAACTATCTACAAAAAGAAATGAGATGCCATCAAAAACATACTTGTAAAAAAACCCAAGTCTCGTAACGCAGTTCTTTTACCGTTAAAAGTTGTGAGATCTATGTAATACCAAGTCGGTTAATTTATTCAGTCCCTACTTAAGGGACCTTCTGTCTTAAGCTATTACGTAACTATCTCACCTAACAGACTCTTAAAATGATCTTATCAAAATTCAAAACTTTTATGTTATGAATATTAGATTGACTTGGCCATCGCAATAAACACTTGTGAGACACATTCTAATAGTATCCGATGGCCAAGTTAATTTATTATTTAAAACTTAAAAGTTTCGAATTTTCATAAGATCATTTTAAGAGTCTGTTAGGTGAAATAGTTACGTAATAGCTTAAGACAGAAGGTCTCTTAAGTAGGGACTGAATAAATTAACCGACTTGGTATTACATAGATCTCACAACTTTTAACGGTAAAAGAACTGCGTTACGAGACTTGGGTTTTTTTACAAGTATGTTTTTGATGGCATCCTATTTATCAGATAGGAAACAAATAGTATCTATAGACGGCGTGAATTCTGAAGGGCATTTTGTTAAAATGGGGGTGCCCCAGAGATCAATCTTAGGTCCTTTTCTTTTTCTAGTTTATATAAATGATCTCGCATACCTAATTAATGAATTATCAGACATTGTTCTGTTTGCCGATGACACATCATTGAATTTTTAAAGTTCAAAGAAAAAATACTGATCTAATTGAACATAATCAAACACTCGGCTTAATTGCAAACTGGTTTTCCGCAAATAATATTTTGCTTAATGCAGGAAAAACCAAATGTGTCAAATTCGTTCTACCAAATGTAATCAATTTCATCCCAGTAGTTTAATTGAATGGAGAAACATTAGATTTGGTCACTTCTACCATATTTTTAGGAATTACCTTAGATTCTAAACTACAATGGGGCCCTCATATTGAAAAACTCGATGGTAGATTAAGTTCAGCTTCGTATGTTGTGTGGAAAATCAGACAGTTGTCCGATTTAGCCACGGCTAGGCTAGTGTATTTCGCATATTTTCATAGCATTATGTCTTATGGAATTCTGCTGTGGGGGTCAGCCGCCGATGTAAATACTATATTCGTATTACAAAAACGAGCGGTCAGGGTAGGTATGTATATATTAGGTAGTCGCAACTCCCTACGGTACCTTTATAAAAATATTAATATACTTACCGTGCCCTCTGAGTATATATACTAAAATATTTTTTTTATTAGAAAAAATATTGATAAATATAGTAAAAAAGTGATATTCATAATATTAATACTAGAAATAAACATAAACTTGCTGTTCCAGGATTTAGAGTTAGCAAAACGAATAAATCATTTATGGGAAATTGTATTAGGTTCTATAATAAACTCCCTAATTATATTACAGACTTGCCTGATACAAGATTTAAATCACATGTTAAAACTGTTCTCATGTCAAAAGGTTACTATAGTATTCAGGACTATATTGAAGATAAAGACGTTTGGGTTTCGGTACCATCTTTGCACCTACCTCACTGAAGACCATAATAATATAGCCAAGTACAATAGTTGTGACTAGAACTGTGTCTTATCCTGTGAACTGTCTGTAATTGACTTCTTTACATACCTTAACTATTAATACCGCTAGTTCTGTCTCAATATCATTCAATCTTATTGAGCAAAAATAAACAAATAATAACAAGACAACCGTTAGGGCAATAAATGTGTGTGCCTACTAAAATATAAATTAAAATAACTGGACCTAAACCCCGCGTAATTGCCCATTTGAGTATGTTTCGCCGGACCGCCTCATGTGGGCCGTGTTGAAACCGGTGGTAGAGTAACCCACTGAGTTTGTTTCGCCGGATCTTCTCAGTTGGGGCGCATTGGATCCGGTGGTAGCATTAAAGCGCGTCCGTCGTTATATGCTCATGGTCCACCCAAATAATGACAATTGTTTCGGCATAACATAGACAGAACAAGCATTTTGCCTCCTAGCGACAATATACATTAATTTTAATAATTAATTTAATTATAAATAAGTAATTTGAATAGGTTTATAAATAAACAGCAAATCTAATTTAAGATAAATAATAATTAATTTTCAAATAATGTTTGACGATTTACAAGTGCCTGTAATTGGTTTACGTAAATAAAAATGATTTTAATTTAATTTTATTTTATTTAAAAAAAGGTCAAAGTATGGCTGCTCATCATATTTCATAAAAATCAGTCTAGCCAAGTCTAGACAACTAGTCGGTAAGTGACAAAAACAAGAATTGATAAATGACGTATGTAAGATTATAAAGGATGTTTCAACGCGAATTTTATTTTTCAAGTTAAAACAAAACATAACAAAATTTAGGTGCCAACGACTCATATTATAATATTATTATTATTGTATTAAAAAACGTAAGGTTTGGAAAATAGGAATAAAAAATTTGGTAGATGTTTACAGATTTCGATTTGAGTGGACGATGTAGCATAAGCTACGATAGCCTACGATTCTAAAATAATTTAGAACCACTTAAATTATTAATAATATTAAAGCGATTGTTTGTATGAATGTATGTCTGTTTCTCTTTCACGCAAAAACTACTGAACGAATTTGACTGAAACTTGGCACGTAGATAGTTTATAAGCAGAGTTAACATATAGGCTACAAATTTACGCTCCGACACACTGGAGGAGAGTAATTTGGGTAAAACCGCAGGGCGCAGCTAGTGCCTTAATAACTTATATCCTCCGTGACTATACCAAAACCTGTCATAAACAACAGTTTACAAACTTCAACTGTTATTTAATCCAAGTCAAAAATCTTTCACATAAACCAAGAACTTAATTAAACACCTTTAAAATTCTCTCGAAACTCTGAAGTCCGGTTAACAGCTCAGTAACGATTTCAAAAGTTTTTAAACTCTATTCGCATTGTGGGAATCTTTAGTATGGCTTATGTTAGGGTTGCCATGAGACCAAATTTTCCAGGATTTGTCTTAGTTTAGGATTTTTTTGGACTGACCGTATCAATCATTTAATTTTTTTTAAAAACCTTTAATCTACATCATCGTACTGTTTATTAATAATTGTGTTAAATATATTTTTTTTTATACCGCATAATTCTTAAGCAATAAAAGGTATCTCTGTTGTTGTTGAAGTTGATTTATAGCACAGTTGGACCTAAACCCGCATTTTACGCACGCTTTTCCGTGACCTAAGTTGCCTATTTCTACACGGTGTGTAAACTAATCATGTGCGTGTGGTGTGAGGGCCACTTTGTTAAAACTCTTTGAAAATGTGCTTAGGATTTAGAGAAAATTCCAAAAGAATTGTGGAAGTTGGAATCAGATTTTGTGAAACTCAAATAACCGAGTTATGGACTCTACAGTTGGGCCCTCAGTTCTCACATAGAGGATTGAGGGCTCGCCTGACCTGATAAGCTATGGACACTACAGAAAAAGTCTTTATGCCAAAATCTTATGTTTTAACAAAGTGGCCCTCACACCATGGCCACCACACATATATTTGTAGGGAAAAATCGAGATTATTTGGTTTTTAAATGGATTTTTTTTTATTATTTCTGCGATTTATTTTCGCTAACGTGTTCAGTATACCTACATGACACTATCTTCAGTTAAACGGATGGAATATATTTTCAAAGCACCTTATGTATGTGTTTAAATTGTTATGGTATATATTTATCTTTTCACTTTTGAACTCTCGCAACCAATGATAAGGGTACATCTTGTCAACTCCCATAATTTTAACGTCTTTATTTATAGCCATCAATACAAAATTTACAAATAATGTTATTTAAATTTATGGTCCAATTTAAATGCCTAATTAAGATGTGAGCCTTAGTGCAACAAGAAATGTCTATTTCTAAAAATGTACTACTAAATATTTGCACGTGGACTCCAAATATGTCCAGGTTTTTCTCCAAAAAAGTCCTTTAATATGTGTATATAAATAATACGTTATCGCGATAAAGAGAACATGAATGTTAAAGAAGAAATATTTCGCAAAAATTCTGCTACTGCCTTTTGCTTTAAAATTTTCTCTTTGATAAGCTGAACATACTTTTAATTCACTTTTTGGATAGATGCTCTTCTGCTAGTGTTTTATTGACCATTTTCAGATCTGGCTCGCTTGTATTTCTTCAATACTGCCGTATGACTGCCACACTGCTGGCATTCGCAAACAAACCTTATAGTGGCCGTATAGAACAGTATTTACTTTAATAAATGTGAGTCGCTTACGGCATATTAGAATCGCTAGACATTTGTTGATAGTTATTTATAAGACGGGGAGTAGAAAAGTTTTTATAAAATCCTTGATACTATTTCTTTATTTTATGTACAGGTTTATATGGTATGGCTAAACTTTGAGGTGTGGTTACGCCTAGAGATTCTAGACCATCCCTTCTGGTAATCTTTTCTAGGAAATACACGCAATTGTTATGCGTAATGGTACTGAGACTTTGAAATTTAAAGGTTATCTTTATTTATCATGCCCTGTTTCTTCACCGTGATAATTTCTTCCACTTAAATTCATAATTTCCTCTCATTTTCAGCTTCCATTATAACATGACATATTCCTTGCTTATACGATAATAGGATTCTCCTTGCCTTTCACTCCGTATACCTACTATAAGTTTCCTACGGGTATTACGATACGGACAAGGACCTTAACTAAAAGCATCCTCCTATCATGAACGGTAGACACAAATGTACTGCAGAATTTACATGTGAAGCGAACTTCAAACGGTGCAATCACGAGATATATCCTGGTATTATTGTCGTTTATGTAGATTTGCTCAGAACTCCAGTAGGGAACGTTTAATTGAATATTGATTAGCTCCTATTGAATTTGATAGGATAAATTATCTGGTTAAGAAGCGACTGCGATAGATATGCTAAACGGAATACGATTTAAATTGGATTTTTACTTACTTAATGTGCTATATAATTCAGGAAATCATGAGTTGGGTGTTATTATGATTGAGACAACAAATTTTTAAAAGTCAGATGCGCGATAAGTTCATCTCTTGAGACTAACACAATCACTTTTTGACCTTCTAAGAATACCTGCTAATTGCTTACTTAATATTATAATATTAAGTTAGCAATAAATTATATTTCACACCCTTCAGCCATTAGACACCTCTATATATCATTATCTGACAACAAACTAAGAAAACGTGTTACTGGGCAATTTTCCGGTTGCGCTGAGAAGATATCATAATAACTTTTCTACAAACCCATGTGGTTGGTCTAATTATTTATTAGAACTCTTTCTCCAGCATCTTTGTAAGAGGGATATAACCAGTGGTTGCGTTTTGAAATTATATGAAACGTATTATTCAGGTTCAGAAGTTCGTAACTTATAGAAGCCCTCAACTGTCAGGAATGTGGGCCTGTTAGCGCGTTTTGTTGGTATTTCTTGATAAGTGTTCGTATGTGTTTATGTTTAACCCACTTATACTTATATCAACATGTAGGTAAGGAAACAGTCAAACTAGTTTTTTTTTTTGGGCGAATTTATTGCGTAGTTTTTGACGTAACAGGTAAAACTGAAAAAAACTGTTAATCTTAAAAACACAAAGGTCCTATGATCAAAAGTAATAAAATCCAATGATCAAAAAGTAATACAGGCATCCATACCTCATCACAAAATTAATGCAGTCAACCAGAAAAAATCTCATTCACGTACAAATTCAATTGAATACATTCGATATGGCGCTAAATCAGTTTACGAAATATTGGGAGATCAACGCTTTCAAAATGGTTCCAATGCATTGATTCCTAATATCGGTGTATTCACAAGCGACAGCTGCCAATTAGTACTGATTAACAGGTCAATGGTATGGAGATAACGCGATGTGAGCTGATAGTAGAATAGTGCTATAGATTTTTGTTCTAGGGATAAAAGTTTAATGAATTTTCTTAACGCAACTGAAAATATTCGTTTCTAACAATAAGGTTTATTTGTAACCACATGACAAAATAAAATAAAAAAATAGGTAATTATATTTTTACTTTTTGAATAGTCCGTTATGAGACGTAAAATCGTAAAGTGACGTAATCCATATAGATGCTAATTTTTAGAAATACGATTTATAAGGTCAGTGAAATACACCTATTTACCTGACCTTATAAATCATATTGTCAGATAAAATCACCATTTTATCTGACATTACAACAACATTTTATAGTTACGAGAATAACTGAAATACTTCTATTTTTTTATTTCGATTTTTTTTCATCAATAGTATTAAAAAAATAAAATATATTTGAGCTCAGTTGACATATAATACATAACGAAATGCTACTTTCGTTTTGAGATGTTCTAATTTTTCAAATGTTTAACACATTTACGGGAAAATTGCTAAAATATTCAGTGCCTATTATGTGGAAAGCTGTAAAAAATAAAACAACCCTGTTTGACTGAGAATACCTAGTCTCAGTTACATATTTTAAAAAGTACTTATACTTTAGATTTAGA
This sequence comes from Nycteola revayana, assembly GCA_947037095.2. Classification (NCBI taxonomy): domain Eukaryota; kingdom Metazoa; phylum Arthropoda; class Insecta; order Lepidoptera; family Nolidae; genus Nycteola; species Nycteola revayana. Next base: position 15,114,757 of record OX344840.2, read on the forward strand.
AAATTTTAATAAAGGTATTATCTTTTAAAATAAACGTTGAAACACTGAGTAAAAGTTTCCGTGATAAACTTTTTCTCAGCGACGTAACAATAACGCTAAAACCGCACGTACGACTGCCCAGGGTTGCCAGCTATTATTTTAAGTTTTTTTTAATGTTTAAAACATACCAAGAATAACAAAGATTTAAGAAAATACAGTGACTGAAATTATTAAAACTTTAGATTTATGTAAATAGATTTGGCGAAACATTTTTGTTTTTATTTTCAAATTATACATACGTTAAAATGTGAAGTAGGGTTTTCAATGACGAAAATGCATTATTCAATAGACTAGAGTAGGTATTCTGAGAAGAGTTAACCCAAAGTAAGTAACTCGCACAAGTAAAAATCTATTTTATCTAGATAAAACACAAAGTGTTGAAATCATACTTATCTATACATATTTTTTTTGCATTTGCAGAACTTATATAAATTTAAGTCCAATCTTTTAAAAATTCGCGATTTCTATATTGTTAAATTTAGGTTAACTTATTTATTGATAAGCTGGAAGAATATGGACAGTTTAAATAAAAAAATCCTTAAAATCATTTCCATTGAAAATAATAGCGTCAAAAAGTTGTTTAAACTGAAACCATACTTGTGCTGTGATATAATTTCCAGCTCACAAAAGAGCTAACTTTATTAAAAACCGGACCCGAATTCTATTGGCAACCCACCATAATCCATTTATGACACCGCATCGGATGTTAAAGCCATTTTACAATCATACATTGCTTGTTGTGATCATGGGAATAAGCGATAATGCGGTGCTATTACGTACATGGCACGCTTTGGACACGATTCAAACAGCTCTGTTAGACTAGAAGTGAGTCGTTGAGACCACAAACTGCATGTTACAGGGTATAAACTGTGGTCGTATGCTGATCCTGTATCCGCTCGTTAGTCAGACTTTGATTCCGCATGGAACAAATTTTATTACGTACTTAATAGAATTGAAAGGGACGCTTTTATTGATATGTGAATGGATTATGGTGATGTTCTGAACGGTTTTGCTATAAAATTTGCCAATTTTATGAGGTCGTTTTCAATGGTTGGGGCATTAAAGAGAATTTAGTGTGCGTTCCTACTTATCTGCATTTCGTGTTTGCCACTGTTATGAATATAAAGTAACTTTATATTGCTCTTAGTGTTATACATTTGTAAATAGACCAAGAATAACAAATTATAATTAAACATGAAAGTTCTGTATACAGAAACTAGGTGTTTCTTTGATAGTAAAAGTAAATGTTTCACATATTAGATATTCTCATATTTTACTAACAGCAACGGGCATGGAGTTTAAAATCATTGTCTCAGGAGGGAATTCAACCTAGCACACCATGTGCAATCACATGTTACAACTTACACTTTAATCTTTTGGGATGCATAAAGTAAGAAAATTAAATTTTTTGAATTTCAATATTTTCTAAATTATACTTTGGTATCAACATCTGTTAAGACGCAAAAATATTCAATTAATAATACACCTACATGTATGAAATACAATATGAATAAATATTAGAATGATGAAGAATACACTAACTCTTTTCGTGACATGTGTATTATATCAATTGAAAACAAACAAAGATATTACAAAAATATATCCCTCATATATATTGACCGACCGTTTTCCTGTTTCCTGTATCTACCAACTGCGGAAATTATAATTTATATTCATACATGAACTATTTTGTTGGAATATATCAGGAATTGGTGCCTCGATAAATTGGAATTCAACATTACGAGAATCATGTGTCAGTTTTGCAGTGAGTAAATGGAAGTCTTCGGATAACGAATGGGCCATGTGGATTTCTGGCCACACGCATTATAGGGTGACTTTGTCACGCGTTGTAACGTGTGAACTTGAATGAGGGTTTATAATGTTTAGTATGATTTTTTTTTAAGCTTTTGTGAATTTAATTTTTTTCGAAAGAGTTCAAGCACATTTATGGTACAAGTTATCGAGTGTTACTCGTCAACAAACATAATTTTATTTTAGAGCCTTAAGAGCTTACTCATCCGTGAAACCTTTCCATGCTTTACGTTTAATTTTTATTGTCCAAAACTATTAAGGGACTTTAGATTCACAAACAAATGACTGAAATAGTACTCTACGCTTTTGAAAATCTTGCTTCAATTAGCAAAATATAAAACAACAGGAAGAAAAGAATACCCCCTTAATGTCTAGAGGATACTTATCCTGAAAATTTTTGGTAGTGTCCAATTAAAATTGAAGCTTAACCGTGGTACAATTCAAAGATCATGAGACCATGAGTAGCCATGAGAAACCATTTTTTTATCGTAAATAAGTCTAAAGATTTCCTACTTAATTCAAATCAAAGTACGAAACATGTTACATTTTATTTAAGTGGCCCAAAATAATTCAAATTTTAAAATATGGCCCATATAATATATATTCCACAGATTTCAGAATTTTTATATTAACTAAGCCACAAATAATTAGAATTATTTTATTTTAAGTGTTAATTTGAAACTTTTGCTTACTACAATCATTTTAAATATTGTATTCAAACTAAAAGGGGTACTTGAGTGAAATCGTCAAGTTGTGAAGGGCTGTAGTTTTAATCCCACTACGCCAAGAGGCAGTCGAGTATTTAATATTTTATATCTCTGAAAAACATAAGAATTTCATGCTAATGGACACAGCAACTCTTAACCCTCGTCAAAGCATAAACATTTTAGAAATGAACCCTTTTATCAATTTACATTTGTTTTACCTTTAGGGAATACTACAAAAATTAGTTATATAGTTTTGACTTTTTTCCCGAAAGATTATAACCGTTCAAAAACCACTTATGAATCTTTAACTGAAAAAAGTATACTGTTGTTAAGCCTCAATATATTATTTAAAATAATTAATAAGGTAATAAATAGACTTTTTTTTCGGACGGACATTTATCAGCTTCGCGGCTTTTGCTACTTCTCCGGACAAAAAGACGAGCAGAGCTCCAGCCTTATTAAATGATTTATTAACTACAACCTTCGCAAGAGAGCGCCGTCTATGGGACTAGGACTTCAGCTCAGGGCGGTCGCTAACAGTGGGATTAAGTTTAGTTTTTTTTAGGAAAGATTTTTGAAACTGTCAACTGTGTGTGTGTTCTTTTTTATGCCTCTATTTAGTTAATTTTAATTTCATTACACACTATTAGCTTTAATGAAGTCATCAATTATATATAAGCTCTTTTTGTGAATTATTCAACAACTATTAATTTGAATATATTTAATACTGCTTGGAATGTAATTGAGCTGCTTGAACTAAATTGTAGGGTAGTTGCACTAAGTGAGCCAGGTAACTTAGTTTTCATAAACTAAGTCCATCCGACAGCTTGTAGTTGGCTAAATGTACTAGTACCTAATATAACTTTGGAAATTGTGTATGTATACTATTTGAAACTATTATAAACTTTCAACTGAAAAACGTAGTACAGATTTGTGTTCTCTAATCACCATAAGTAGTTGATACATTTGTATCCCGTTTCTGAATAGATGATTATGAACGACATCTTCGGCGTGTAGGTATTATACAGATACGTTGTAAGGCAAGGACTTAGGACGGACGCAACGGAAATTTTTATAGGTACGAGACGAATAAGACATGGACATCACGATTTCGATTTCTTCATACAAACGTTACTCCCCATTTTTTCCCTCTTGTTTTCGGATGCCTACGTATAGAGAATATACCCACAAAGTTGAGCCGTCAGTATGAATAATATAGATTTATATTGTCATCAACTTTCACTGCTGGGTCTCCTTATGAAAGAAGGTTTCACTATAGTCACCACGCTTGGCAGACGGGTTGGAGACCGCAAATACTGTGAGACATAAGGAAACGCTGCTGCCTATTTCCTGGTCTACGATTGTTACAGATGATTTTATAACAATCAGCACCAACGGCTTATCGGGCTTTCAGACGCATGGTGGGTAGTCTCAACCAGACACGAAAAGAAATCTTAGAATGTACACAGAGAATTTTGCCCGACGCGACGGTGGGGAACGAACGCGCGCCAAGCAACCGACTCCGTGTCCCTGTGATTCGCTATTCCTGCCATCGTTGTCGCGCGTACGCGTAAGCCCTTATGTAGTCAGTCTTATTGCTGAAACATAATATTAGTTAGGTTCATTTTTTTTCTGCCTTCTTCATAGATACTTGTTAAAAGATTGTTCATATTAAATTAGTATAAAATATATAATTAGTTGTTACAAAGAAGAAACCAGTACAGAGTATGGACCCTGTCGGGCACGGCAAGTTAGAAGAGGAGGATGCGATAGATTTGTTCTTAAAAAGTCTAAAATAATAAAATTATTCAATTACACAGTAACTTATTAAGTAATAATTATGTTTTTATTATAAAAGAGATTGATATATTTAGACTAACCATTGGGATCCAACATTTTCGATTGGTTAAAGCAATAGGCTATACCTAAGATGCAGGTTCGAATCATGCCGGTGGTCTTACTTTATTAATCTCAATTTTGAAATTTCATAATGATTATTACAGTAATCATAAATTATTAAAGTTACATATCGCAATTAATATCACAAAGTTTCATAACGTCTTATTATAAATTGAATATTTAGTTACAAATTATAATGGTAAAGCTATCATATGTCACTTTCAGTAATTATTAGGAGAAGCCTTTACCTTACCGTAAAGTTTGGGTTTAAATTACTACACTCGGTTCCAAAAATAACGGGTCAGTCACATAAACCCGAATATCTCCCAAACTACGTATGCCATCCTAATGAAACGAAGACTGTTCAATTGAGAATTTAATTATACAGATAAAAAATAAAATAAAACTTAGTTGCACCCACAATATTAATCTCTAAATTAAAAAAAAAACTAAAGTAGTCATATTTTTCTTAAGATTACATTTTTTTTATGATTGTTTTTTGCTGTTTTTCATCACTTTATTCATTTAATACTTTGTATTGCCTCCACGAGCTCTTCTGACAGCTTCCAGGCGATTAGGCATGCTGTACACCAAATTTCGGAGCCGGTGCTGAGGAATACCTTCCCATTCCTCCACCAGTGCTTGTTTGAGCTCAGGAAGCGTGATTGGAGCTTTGTCGACTGTTCAGCGGGTAGTCCAGCGGTACCAAGAGACCGGATCACACCTTAGAAGACCAGGAAATGGCAGACCAAGATACACAACGGCCAGGGAAGACAGACAACTGATGGCTACTATGCTCCGAAATCGTTTTCAAACTGCTGTTGGTCTACAAACTCACTTTATTCGCTTTGGAGGTGGCAATTTAAGCGCTCAAACAGTAAGAAGACGTCTTGCTGAAGCATATTTGAAACCATTGAGGCCCGCAAATGGCCCCAAACTGGAACGGGGACATCGAATTGCAAGACAGAGATACGTGCGCGAGCACCTAAACTGGACACTAGACGATTGGTCTAGGGTAATGTTCACGGACGAGTCTAAATTCATGCTTTATAAGCATGATGGTAGGCAGTTGGTGTACAGAAGACCAGGGGAGCGCTTCCATCAAGAGTTTGTGGAGGAAAAAGTGGCGTACGGTGGAGGCTCCGTACAAGTTTGGGCTGGGATTTCTGCTGAGGCCCGCACCGAGCTGGTACTCATTCAAAATGGAACTCTAAATGCAGAGAGGTACGTGGAAGAGATCCTCAATGAACATGTAGGTCCTTTCATGGCCAGGATGGACCGGCATGGCATATTAATGCATGATAATGCGCGTCCCCATACCGCCAGAATTGTACATGACTACCTTGAAGAGGTCGGTATCAAACTCATGCAGTGGCCAGCGCGAAGCCCGGACTTAAACCCCATCGAGCACGCCTGGGACGAGCTTCAGAGATGCGTGAAAGGTCGAAACCCCCCACCAATCACGCTTCCCGAGCTCAAACAAGCACTGGTGGAGGAATGGGAAGGTATTCCTCTGTACCGGCTCCGAAATTTGGTGTACAGCAGGCCTAATCGCCTGGAAGCTGTCAGAAGAGCTCGTGGAGGCAATACAAAGTATTAAATGAAGAAAGTGATGAAAAACAGCAAAAAAACAATCATGAAAAAAATGTAATCTTAAGAAAAATATGACTACTATAGTTTTTTTTTAATTTAGAGATTAATATTGTGGGTGCAACTAAGTTTTATTTTATTTTTTATCTGTATTAAATTAAATTCTCAATTAAACAGTCTTCGTTTCATTAGGATGGCATGAGGAGATATTCGGGTTTATGTGACTGACCCGTTATTTTTGGAACCGAGTGTAGTATGCTAGGTAACAGAAAGTTTTGTTATAAAGTTCGTACTATTCTGAAATAATATTACTATAAAATTATGGAGCACATAATTTTTAAAAGATAATACACAAAATTGTGTTTTTATTTTTACTCATTGTAATTAAATAATTACAATAAGTAAAAATAAAAACACAATTTTTCCAAAAGGTTTTTCGATCCGCCATATTTATCTTAACTTAACACTACCTTTTTTCCATTGACATTCCATGGCAGCCAATTCCATATGAGTTTCCACTATAGCAGCAATCTAGCCGATTCCAGCACAAACAATTTTGTATGAAAAAATAATAATATATTTTTAAAAAGAGGCAAATAAAACCTTATCGCAATGTGTAGAAAATCTATTTACATAGCTCAACTAAACGTTTCCACTAACACAGAAATAGTTACTGTTATGATCTCAACGTAAATACTTGTAAGCTTCATTTTCCAATGGAATTTGTACCACTAAAGAACGTCCAATGTACCTTACGGCAGATGACCGTCTATAGAACATGCCATTTTACATTAACGATCCATTTCGATACTTTTATGAAGGTTTTTACAATAACAACGGATTTTTATGGCTGTGTTGTATATAAACACGAAAGTCTTATTGAAATTTATGTTCAAAAGCTCTAGAAAACATGTAAAATGCATGTACCTAGTGGACAGTTTTACTGTCCAATCATTTTCTTTTTTAAGAGACTTCATTTTTATATTTAGAATAACTATTATATTCTACAAATAGTTGCCCTGAGAAAGGACACATTTTGCTTATTTAGTCGTATCAAAAACGAACCTAAATCTAGTACTTACTGTGTTGTCTTTTCACAACGATTTTTAAACTTTAGTTCATATTTTTTCAATTTTTATTTTTATTTAATTTTTATTTATTCTGTGTGTATTGTGTCTGCTTATATCAGATCATATATTAGTTAAAATGAGATATGGTTTAGTTATCTGTAAAACACGACGATCTATGTTTTCCAACTGAAGAACAAAGAATTGCAAGAATTAATGGCATTTGCATCGTTTCCTAAAAACATCCCTACTTCAATATTTAGTATTCTATCTTTTTGTTCACAGGACGTTCGGAACCTGGCATCGTACCGTCTATTGTTGGGTTCACAAAGGACTCTGTAGCCCACGAATCCGACAGACTTGCTCCGGGTGATAGGATCTGCAGCGTCAACGGCATATCTACAGCGAGGCTCACCAATGACGAAGTCCTCCGGTTACTGGACAACGTGGAGGAAAGGGCGTCGCTGGAGGTCGAATATTATATGCCCAACTATGGTATGTAACTTAAGATGTAATATTGTATAGCTTTTGAGTAATTGTATTTTAGGAGTAGTTCCTGCTATGACAAACCGTAATCAGTTTTTTTTATAACACTATTTATAAAAAATCCAGAAAAAAATAATATAATTGACAACTCTAAATAAATTAACGTTATTTTTGTATAGGATGTTGATTATTTTGTTCATGAAAATAATTAATTTCTTCGTAAAAGTTGTTAAATTCGGGTTCGGAGAAATCATGTAATACAGCAATGTCTTTTTATACCCTGCAAAGTACATGTTAAAAATCATTACATACATATTAAGCGTCCGTAACCCAATTAATGGCTCGGGCGTCGGATTTGTGATTTTGTGGTCGCCGGTTCGATCCTTACCCATTGCACTACTGGCGTGAACTCACTCGTAACACAAGCACTTTAGCTAAATACTAGTAGACTGCAAAACTCTGCTAGAAATTAAAAAAAAAACAAATACACAAGTTTACATTCTTACGCTATTAGGAGAGTCTTTACATTTTTGCTATGGTAAATGATTAACCAATTTTTGTAATTATAATCAAATTTATTTCAATTGATAAGTTTTGAAAAAATTGACGTGAAATATACGATTACTTTTCTTCGTATTTATATAAATATTTTTAGTTTAATTCAAATCAAAATAAATTAAATAATAAAGGTACCCGCTTCTATAATGACTACTAATAATGTATATTAAATTCACGGAGCTCAAAAGGTATTGACTTGTAATACGGGACCACCTATGTTAACTATTATACAAAATATTGAGTTCAAAATCCCAAACTACTGCCACTAATTACTTATTCATATTTATAACGACATTTTATAGCTATGATTAACACAGGATGAGGGGCAGACGATGCGTTTTTAATACTCTCATGGAAGCCACTATTAATACAAACTAGAAATTCCCAAGAATGAATATTTATAGAATGAGAGGGAACTTCCGATGCCAGTCAGTATAACGAAAATAGTCTATAATGATGTCCACTGACAGATTTGGTTCCTTTCCTTAAGTTTTCTAAATACTTCTGAAACTAGAATGAAATATCATATTTATATATTTCAAATATATTTGAAAACATTCAAATATTATGTTATTACTGCAATACTAATTTTTATACGTTTTGAATGATGTTACGCAAGAAAAGACAGTGCAGAAATACTATCCTCCTCGTCTCGCATGATAACAATTAATTTAATATTGTCAGTTCAAAAGTTTGTGTAGTGTAAATACATGCTGATATTTGAGTTTGCTTATAGCTGGCAGGCCGATTTTAAATCAGTATTATATACTATTAAAAAATTACATAATAAAAAAACATATTATTTTCCAAAACTGATTTCCCTCAAAGCGACGGCAAAGGTACATGGAAAAATTAACCATGCATTTTGCAATGCGAGATAATCCAGGTTGAAAGTACGGGCGCCCTTAACACAGGCAAGATGTCATTTTAATCTGTAATTTTTATTGGCAAAAGTGAAAACATAGATCGATTGTATAATTAAAAATAAATAATTTCGCTGAGTGTTAGCCACAATAAAAAATCACAATGTATATCAACCTCGATATTAATATAAAAATAATGCTACTACTTCCACCAGAAACTTATGAGTTTCTGGTGGAAGTAGAGTTAGAACTTACAAAAATACGTCGACCAATTGAAGACTTGACAAGTTTCGATCTTTCACAGATCGTCTTTCTGGTGTGAAACAATAAAGCACCATTACGACGCACAATTTAGAGATTTAGCTAATACAGTACAATGTCTGTCGGGTCAGCTAGATTGATCCAATCTTCAAAAACTGGAAAATCCAAAAATAATGGAATCTCCTAAAAGAAAAAAAGGAGGGTGATTCGAGAGCCGAAAACACAATTTCATCAGTCATCACGCGGCCGCGCACTGCACACTGGTCGAGAAGTGTTCGGTTTGGATAATTCAGCAAGAGTGATGGTATCAGTCCTCTTGCTACCAACCATTGTCCAGTTTGTAAAAGGGGAGCGTGTTCAGGAGAAAGATCTCTCCTACCCATTTCACCGAAGGCGCAGAAATCGCAGGCTATCCCCCGAGCCTCGGCTTTGAGGAGTGGGGAACATAGCCCACTTTCTGTTAGAGCCTGACCTGTGATGTGTAGAGACGTAGTGGTGCTCCATGCGCCCCCGAAAGATGCATTTAATACACTCAAAAATAAATGCCTCGGGAGAGTCCATGACAGCTAGGTCATAGGCATCGGACGGTACCGGATGTACCGTGTATGGATTAGCTATTACCAGTGCTCCATTTACTGGCATTTAGGGGAACACTCTGGGTTCAAGTGGGTAAATCATCTTATCGAGAGATAATTGGCATATCGTCCATCATGGATAGAGTAAATTTTTTAATCTTTTTTATTGTAATCTTATGGCGTTGACATAATATTGACAGAATGCGTGCTACTCTAAGTGCACATCACGGTTAGTTCAGTGCTATCACGCCTTATATTAAACGTTCAATTTAATTTAGAGTTTTAGTTAAGACAGTACAACGTCTGTCGGGTCAGCTAGTTTTAATTATATTTTAGTCTTAACGTCTTAGTTTATTATTTAACTATATTGTGTCAAATAGCTTGTTCTGTCTATAGTATGTTAGAACAATTGTCATTATTTAGGTGGACCATGAGTATAAAACGACGAACGCGCTTTAATGCTACCACCGGATCCAATAGGGGCGTATAACTGAGAAGATCCGGCGAAACAAACTCAGTGGGTTATTCTACTGCCGGTTTTAACACGACCCACATGAGACGGTCCGGCGAAACATACTCAAATGGGCAGAAAGTAGGTTTTGGTCCAGTTACTTTAACTATTTATTGGCATACACATTTTTTGCCCAAACGGTTGTCTTTGTAATATTTGTTTATGGTGTTTTTATACTCATAGAAAAATAAAAGAATTTGAGACAGAACTAGCGGTCTATGAATATAATATATGTAAGTAGGTCAATTACAGATAGTTCACAGAACATCACACTATTATGCTTACTACTATTTTATTTGGGTACAGGATCTCTAGCAAATGTTACGCAAGTAGGTTTATGAAGCCAAACGTCTTTATCCTCAATATAGTCCCCGTATTTAATATTTAGATATGAGGACCCGTTTAATATATACTTTAAAAGTTGGATCAGGCAAATCAGTTGCATGACTAGGGAGTTTGTTATAAAACCTAATGCAATTTCCCATAAATGATTTGTTGGTTCTACTAACTCTAAAACCGGGTATGGCAATTTTATGTTTATTTCTTGCGTTAACATTATGAATATCACTTTTTTTGCTATATTGATCTATATTTTTTCTAACAAAAATGATATTTTGGTATGTGTGCTCAGAGGGAACGGTAAGTATATTAATCTCTTTAAACCTGGTATGCAAGGAGTCGCGACTAACTAAACCGTAAATAGCCCTAACTGCTCTTTTTTGTAATATAAAAATACTATTGACATCAGCGGCTGACCGACAAAGCAGTATTCCATAGGACATAATGCTATGAAAGTACGCGAAATACACTAGTCTAGCAGTTGCTTCATCTGACAATTGCCTAATATTCCAGACAGCATAAGATGCGGAGCCAAGGATTGCAGTTTTGAATCTAATGTTATACCTAAAAAAACTATTGATTGAACTAGGTCTAACGGTTCTCCATTTAATGAAGCAATTGGTTTAGCGTTGGTTACATTTGGTAGCACAAATCTGACGCATTTAGTTTTCCCGCGTTTAATAAAAGATTATTTGAAGAAAACCAATGTGAAAGTATACTAAGTGTTTTATTCTGTTCAATAAGGTTAGAATCTTCTCTACTGACTTTAAATATTAATGAGGTATCGTCAGCAAAAATAACAATATCTGACAGTTTATTATGGCAAATCATTTATGTAGACTAAGAACAGAAAAGGACGCAGAATAGATCCTTGGGGCACGCCCATTTTTATTAAATGCTCTTTTGAAGCAACGCCGTCTACATTTACTATTTGTTTCCTTTCAGATAAATAGGATATAACAAGATCAAGCGATTTTTCAGTCATTCCATAATATTTTAATTTAAGAACGAGCGTCTCATGATTTACACAGTCGAAAGCCTTGGAAACACAACAAACCTTGGTCACAGAAGACTCCAAGAGCATCCTGCGACCCCTCCCAAGCCTCCAGTATGGATTTGATCAGAGTGCATCCTGCGTCCTGAGTAGACCGGTCTTTAGTGAATCCAAATTGCTCGTATTTACTACAATATTCAGCTGTCCCAAACACACATTCAATAAACATTAAAATTTTCTGTTTTCATTGTTGGTTTCAGCGTCTCAAAACTCCTTGTACATCACAACGAAACTAGCAGAGGTTCCTGTAGAAAAAATCAATGGCTCCCTCGGCATCACTATCCGAGGAGGTCTACCTGAAAACTCTGCACCAAGTGCTGACCTGGTTTTGAACAGTCGATCTCTAGACGCCCAACCCTTAGTAGTAACACACGTGAGGCCTGGAGGCGCTGCCTATAATACTTCAAGGATAAAACCTGGAGACAGATTGCTAAAAGTCGATCATGTAAGTAAAATATTATTATTTTATTCTAACTTTTGCACTAAAATACTACTTACTGGGCTTGATTCCGGTGGCTTTTACTACCAGTGTTTACTGGTAGTAAAAGGTAGTAATGGGTGGTGCAGTGAAAATGTGGTAGGTGATCAGAAGAAATAGAATACATAGATCAGAAATTATCACCGTATTAGTACGAAAAATAAAATAAACCTACATTTTAATAATACATACTACTTCTTGCTAAGCTGTGTCGTGTCTGGCTTAGAATAGACCACCATGACTTCCCATTGGTGAACCACTAAGATGGGGACTAAGGTACATACAGCTGATGGATGAGCAGAGCATATATCAGCTCAAAGATACTCATCATCTTACTGCGATCGCCAATCCGCCTGCAAAGCGTGCTGATTTTGGTAATATCCCTCAACTACCCTGATCTGTCAAGATCTGTTAAGGGGAAGCCCAGGTTCAGAAGTGGTTAACGGGCCGATACATACTACTTTACGTAATGACATAAGGTGGTAGTTTTTACTCGCAAAATCTTATTTTTAAAAGAACTTTAAAATTTGAAAATTATTGTAATTGTTTTGGAGCAACAGAGGGTTTGGTGAAGCCATTTTATTAATGATTAAAATATTCTCGCAAAACTTGCTCATAATATTTTTTTATTACCAGTGAGATAAAATATATTGCGCTCCAAGGAATAATAATACTTTTATTAATGTTAGTTAAGTTCTATAACTACTATTCAAATATTATAGGTATTTTGATATGTCTCGTTTATTACCTTTTTTAGTTATGGCAAAATTGCCTGGTGGCTTTAATGACCCCTCATCATCAGTCTGCTCTCTTTGATATCTCTACTCGATCGACGCCACGGAGATTGTCATAAACCATGGAAATTTCGTAACGTAGTGGTATAGGTCTCACTTTCAATCTCTTCCGATTTTTATAACAATCAGCTTTGCCATGTCTATTTTCTCCTCCTCTTCTCTCCTACAAAACATGATGTCTATGGGAACCCCTCCCCTCCCACGAGTGACGCCTGGAGGAGTTCAGCTGTGGACGTTAAATGTGCTGTTGATTAATCTATTTATTCTTCAGCATATTCCATTTTTCCCGTGAATGATGCAGTTCGTTTGTAGATAAAACGTTTTTCTAAGATCCTATCAATCAGGGACTGAGGCTGAAGCTTGATAGTTAATTATTTATAGTAAATAGGTTGGTGTGGTTATAGCGATGGTGATAGTCCTAACACAGTTGCATTATAAAAAGACTTGATATTTCACTCGGTAAACAGACCATGAAATTATAATTATATAGACGTCTGCCCTCAGAAAACTGAGCTTAATTGAGCGGCACGATTTCGCTTGAATAGCTGAATAATATGGTGTTGTGGCGACAGTGTGGATACGCATTGTGAAAGTGGAAAGCTGAGCAGTTATAACGCGAAATCAGCTTTTCCCTTTAAATGTAAGGTCCATTTTACCTTGGCTTTTATTTAAAATCGGTAGGAGTCAATATTTTGTTCATAAATTATGTAAAAGGTATATGTTACCCGTGGTACATTATTGAACCACTTAAATGTAACGTAAAATTAAATGCGTATGACTCAACAGTAAATCATATACCAATAATAACGGATCTGAAGGCGCAATTTATGCGATAGACGCTAATACGGTTATCCACATAAGGTTCTGGCTTTAGTTCTTTCAGACCGTAATAGATATTTCTATAGTGTCTATTTCTTATTGTATACTTATGTGTGTTTGATATTTCAAAGCCAGAAGGCATTTAGACGAAAACTGCTAAAGATAGAAAGGAATGGATAAAGTTGAAGGAAACCTTTCGCAATAAATGGCATACCTATCTCTATGCCATTTTTATTATTTCATATTTTATGCAAGGAGCAATGCAAGCACGACTCTAATGTCGTCCTTGCATTGCTCCTTGCGTAAAATATTATAAAATAATATAAATAAACGTACTATTTAGGATGATATCATCATCATCATCATAAGCCCGTACAACGTCCACTGCCTTCTCCCGAGCAGGCTTAGCAGGTAGGTTATTGATCGCAGTATTTACGCTTGTTATTATAGCGGATGTGATAACAATATGAACCAAAGGCTTAACGTGCTTTCCGAGACACGGAAGGTAGTCCTTCAACCAACCAGTCCCGGAAAGATGTTTGTCCTGGTATCGAACCCACAACCTCCGATACCTAATGCGAGACTTATACCGCTACGCCATAGAGGTTGTATGATATTATATAATGATATACTGTATGAGTATAATGTAAGTAATGTCTGTAATAAAGGTTATTATAACATTATTATCTTGTTCGCAGGTATCCCTAACAAACAAAACGCTATCAGAGGTTCACACAATCCTCCAAAATTGTCCACAAGTGACAAGCCTTACCATAGAATACGATGTTTCCATTATGGAGTCAGTGAAACTGGCTACAGGGCCGCTTCTCATTGAAATTGAAAGGCCGTGTAATGAAGATTTGGGGCTATTTCTGACGAACCAGAGGTGTTCTACAGACGATGTGTACAGTTCAGGTTCAGATACTTATCAGAGAGTTGGAACATGTAATGCAATTTATATCGACAGTATTTTGCCGGCCAGTATAAGCGACAGGTAAGTAAAGTAAAGTAAAAAGTAAAATACTCTTTATTGTACACCAGGAATTATACAAAATAAATTGTGCATAATAATGACAAAGTACAAGTGGCGGTCTTATCGCTGCTGCGATTTCTTCCAGACAACCTCAGCACGAACTTGTTAGAGAGAAATCAGAGGTAGTAGTATGGGTGTAGCAACATAACTTAAAAAAACTAGGTAATAACACACCTAACTATAAATACTAACTATATAATCACTAACATATATAAATAATATATATTATATATAAATATATACAAATTAAAATATAAATATATATCAATAGGTATATTTATTTTAAATGACATGTCTAGCATAGCAATTAAACGTGGTACGGATTCCCAGATACGACCAAATAATGGTTAAATAACAGCTTTTTAAAAGTATGATTTGATTGAGCACGTCTAATAGTAAGCGGCAAAGCATTCCAAAGACGTGCTGCTTCAGCGGTAAATGAGTTGCTGTATGCGTTGGAGTTCTGTACCGGCACTTTAAGTCTCAGGTTCAGGTAAGTTTTCTTTCTTTCTTAAAAAGACAATATAATGCAGAGTAAAACTATTTGACATGCCAAAATCTTATTAAATGGTACTTCTATACAATAACGACAATTGCAATTGTACCCTTATTTTACCGAAAGTTGTGAATAGATGTATTTTTTTAATTGAAGTATTGACGGTCCAAGCGACAGAATGAATAAAATACATATAAAGAACTAAAAGCATTCGTAGAACGTGCCGCACTAAAGAGGGCTACTGCGAGGTATTTATAAATTAATTTGGCTCCCGGTCCCCACGGCCCCAATGATTCGACACCAAATATTTGCCACCGCCGTCATGCCAGCCTTATTCTGAGTCCCGGAAAGATGAGACGGTGCGAGCGTGTAGACGCACGTAGCGTCCCACACCAAAAGCCGTCCCATCCTCAGGGCACCAGTGTCATTCCGTCGGGTTTCTTACCGTCGTCGCGCATAAGGCCATTAGGCACTAATACGGCTGGCATATTTGCCGAGCTAAAAGCCCGACGGATTATATCATTAATAGTGGCATGACGGGACTCCAGCACTTTTGCTACAACACAGGCCGTGGTGCTGGTGACCGAGTTGGGTCACATTGGCGCCACACTCGCAGCGGTGGGGAGCACAGCACGGCGCACCCAGGCGCAACGACACTGCCACACGGAACGGACTTGCATCCATAATACATTAAATTGGTTCTAAAATATAGTAGATAGAATTATGTATAGATACTCATTACGATAGCCACGAAATTTTGGTAAAATATGAATATTTCTTTGAATATAAGAATAGAATTCCAAGTACCTAACACATAAAACCAGCGCGATTTAAGTCCACTGGCTTACCCCAAGATATACTGGGGGTTGTGGACGACTTTCTTTGTGAAAAACATCTTTGTACCTAAATATAAAATATTTTTCTCTACAGAAACATAAAATTTACATTTTTACTACAATTTATTCACTGACGTTATCTAAATTTTAAGTGAAGTGTGACACAGATAAAAGGATATTAGCTTATTATATTTTGAAACCACCTTACCTAACCTTTTATACAACCTTAAATATAAGACATACACATATACCTTCACTTACAACTTAAAGTAACGAATCCAACCCATCATTGAAACCAACCTATGAAGAAAAAATTTCCTTAAATTATAATGCGAAATTTTCTAATATACTTTTTAATAACAATAAAAATACTTAGTTGTGTTTAGATACAAAATCACTCACACATATACTTAGCTGATATTTAATAAATAAAATACTTAATTAAGAATTAATTACTAATAAGTTCTTTAATTATGAAACGGAAAATGAAACATAAATTTCGTTCTTTGATTCTGAACAAAGTACGTTGCTGTCGGCTGCTGCAAATAATTACTGAAGAGCAATAGCTGACAAGCTATCGATATTTTAATTGGATTTCAGCTTAGCCTAGTTTCAGACGACGACATATTACTAGTATAGACTAGACTTGAAGCTTTAGTTTTTCAATGCTAATATTTTGGATCAATTTTAACCGATTACAATTCAGAATTCAAATGGATTTTTTTTTTAAACAAATTTCAACATTATCATTAACATGGGCCTCCTCCCTAGGGAAGGCTTTTCCCATAGTCACCACACCTTGCAGCCGGGTTGGTGATCGCAGTATTATATCGTAACACTTTAGTCTCTGCCCTGGTGTACGATTTTTATAGATGATGTAATAACAATCGGCACCAACAGTTTGTAGCCGGTGTATGCCGGCTGCTAACAATCGTTCTAACAGGAAATTGATGAGGGAGACTTATGCTCAGCAGTGGACAACAACACTGGCTGATAAAAAAAAAGATGATGATGATGATTGGGATTTACTACGAGATAAATAATCTTATAAAAAACGTTAAAGGTCACATCTAATCAAAACATCGTATGTTATATTTTATGTAAAAAAACATGAGTTCTCATAAACCCTCTCCAAAAGACATTTGACCCTTGTCACTGGCTGTCAATACCCGGGTCAATGATCACTCAGATTGTAGGATATTATGATGACTAGACATAGCATATAACAATAGATTAGTAAGCATAAATTTATATTCATTCTTAGGCATGAAGGATGATGTAAATTTATTAGGTACACTATTTTGAGGATGATCAATAGAGTGTGTCATGTTTTTATTTCTTTTTAGGGTTCCGTAGCCAAATGGCAAAAAACGGAACCCTTATAGATTCGTCATGTCTGTCTGTCTGTCTGTCTGTCTGTCTGTCCGTCCGTCTGTATGTCACAGCCACTTTTTTCCGAAACTATAAGAACTATAATGTTGAAACTTGGCAAGTAGATGTATGTTGTGAACCGAATTAAGATTTTCACACAAAAATAGAAAAAAAACAATAAATTTTGGGGTTCCCCATACATAGAACTGAAACTCAAAAAAAATTTTTTCATCGTACCCATACGTGAATATGAATAGGTCTTCAAAAATGATGTTGAGGTTTCTAATGTAATTTTTTTCTAAACTGAATAGTTTGCGCGAGAGACACTTCCAAAGTGGTAAAATGTGTGTCCCCCCCCCCTGTAACTTCTAAAATAAGAGAATGATAAATCTAAAAAAAATATATGATGTACATTACCATGCAAACTTCCACCGAAAATTGGTTTGAACGAGATCTTGTAAGTAGTTTTTTTTAATACGTCAAAAATCGTAAACCGCAATTTAGCTTCCATTCAATCAAAGTTACAACGAACTACAAGAACTTTTATACTATGTTACTTGTTGTATTCTTGATATCAAAAATAAGGTAGGCACTTGCTAGTTGCAAGTGGTACGGAACCCTTCGTGCGAGAGTCCGACTCGCACTTGGCCGGTTTTTTTCTTTCAAATAAATAGTATATAAATATAAAATGGATTCGTGAATGGCGAACCTTTCTTTTATAGAAGCTTAATTTATGTTGGTGTTGGGTAATTAAGTTTGAGTAACCAATATAGACTTTTAAAACAAAGTTAAAGCGAAATGTCCGTGCCCGGTATCTACCTACTTAAATTTGGTATTTTACCCGAAAATCTTAATGATGAAATATGTCGGTTCAAGAAGTTTTCTTTTCAGGAAAATGACAAATAAAAAAATTACTCCAGAGAAGATATTTTATGATTATTTGGAGGCATTTTTGAAATAGACGAAGACAAGTTGTCATAGTTAATACTTACTATATTATAGCTAGCCGAATGATTTCTAGCTTAAAATCGACCCCCCATGTCTTGCCATAGTTATCGTAAGGAACACACATGTTGGATGGGTTATAGATTCTATACTCAAGGTTACTTAAAATCTTACTGCTATCACCAACCCGCCTGCCAAGCATGGTGATTACGGCAATATCCCCCAACGCATCTGGTTTGCCAAGGTTACAAACCTTGGCGAGGCCCATGAATGAGGAGGCCCATGGTCGTCAGTAAACGTAACCAGGCTGGCAAAGTGAAGTGAAGATATTAAATTACTATTAGGTACTTAAGTAAATTTTATAACATTTTGAAACTGCCTACTATTTCTATTCTTGAGAATAGAAATAGTTTTAAAATAAACTTGTTATTTTAAATGAGTATTATAATAACATTGTCTACACCAAAACAGTTTTTTGTCTATTAATAAATTTTATAAACCTCATCTTTTTAAAAGAAGAAGTCATTTTTATCTGTTAACCAATCAAATTACCAATCCACCAGCAAGTTAATGTAATCCCTTTAAATGAAGAGACAAATTAAATTTTCTTTCATTAGTCCCTTAAGCAAAATGGTAGCTTACTGCAAAGTACATTAATCTTAGCAGTTCTTTTGAAACCGTTTCTATGCAATCAGTTATTGAAGATTTAATAAATGAAATACGAAGTCGAGTAATATTTGTATCAGTGTAAATGTTATTCAATGACAAATTTTGTAAGTATTTTAACTTAGGTAAGTATTTTGGATGGAAAAAATATTTTCGTGAATATTTTTTTTTTTTTAGGGACTGTGCCGATTCCTCTGCTTGTTGATGTTCGTTATTAAAAATAAAATAATAACAATCTGTATTAGAATAAAATACAACCTCCGTAGCGGTATTTCGCTCGCTTTAAATCTCGGAGGTTGTGGGTTCAGGAAATCTTTGTGTAAATTCTAAGATTTCTTTCCGGGTCTGGTTGGTTGAGGGACTACCCTCCGTGCCTCAGAAAGCACGTTAAGCCGTTGGTCCCAATTGTTATAACATCAAATATAATAATCGTATTTTAAGATACGGGCAGCAGAACTTGCCAAGTGTGGTGTCTAAGGCAAATACTAACAATAATCCCTCGGGGGGAGGCCCATGTTCAGCAGTGGACGTTATACGGGCTGATGATGATGATTAGAATAAAAAAAGATAATGTTTAACAATTCAATGGAAAGGTTGGTACGTAGGGGAAAGTCGGGTAATTGGGAACGGCGGGTAATTGGGAACAGCTAGGTAATTATACTTCCCCGCACACTACTTCGCTAAAAACCAGTGCAACGGACGCAAGCAGCGCCCCTCAGTGCCTGCGCAGCATTAAGTGTGAAAGGATGCGCGCACGTTGTCACGGTGAGTCAAAAGATTTTTTTTGCATTTTTGATCTAATTTTTGCCAAGCTTAATTTATGGTGTAGCTATCAAACTATTGAGTTTTGAAACACCATATTTCGTTTGAATCTTGCATGTATTATTATTTTTTAATCCTCGCATTATTTGAAGAAAATAAAAACCCCTTTTGAGAGTTACGGCCATCTTGATAAACATTGACTATTTCGGGCAATTGGGAACGGTGTCGTGCGGGTAATTAGGAACGGTCCCAATGACCCCTAGTGATACAGTTTGATTTTTATTGTTTGTGTAATGTTTCAGAAATTGTTGTCAAATTGTTTAATGTTTAAGATGCCTCGAAATTACATTCGTAAGGCTGAACAAAATTACCAAGTTGAACAACTATGCCAAGCAATCGAAGAATTTCAAAATAAAAAACTCACATTGGGCCAAACTGCTACCAAAAAAAAAACTATAAAAAAAGAAGTCAGTTAAAGGTAAAGCAGTTAGAAATTTGAAGAAAGCTTTACAAGAAAATGAAGACAAAGAACATAATATGCAACGAAAAATATGAGACCCCACTGACAGAAGATTGGATCATGTGTAGCATTTGTCAACTCTGAGCACATGATAAATGTACTGCTGGCGAGACCAGTCAAGGTTACGTGTGTGATATGTGCCACTCTAAAAAGTAGTGGGTTTATTTATTAACTGTTATAAGACTTATTTGTTTCGTTCCTTATTACCCCACATCGTTCGCATTTACCCCGCAGGATGGTCTCAATTACCCCTTACGGTATGGGGTAAAAGGGAACGGCAGTGTTTTTTATTTTCGTTCATATTTCTAATAACACGTTGATTTTTAAGATTATTTTTGTCATTTATAAGTACATTAATAAGTAAACTTTGAATTACAATAAAATATGATTATATTTATTTTGTTTTTATATTATTTATGAGCGTTAGAAGTTAAGTGTTCCCAATTCCCCCACTTTCCCCTACGTACTAAGGGTCGCAACAATAACAACATTGTTCCTTATCAATTAAATAAAAAAATATATAATTATATTCTGATGAATCAAGATGTAAGGAAAAGCCTAATTTCGTACCAAAAACGACAGCATGTTTACTAAATACTTTTTTTCTTTATTGAGATAAAACAAACCTTGACCACTGAATAAATGTCTGTTGTATCATGTGCATTTTAAGAAATAAATGGATAAATATAGCCAAGTAATATTATATCGCAAAACTAATACAATATTATACATGTATTGAAGATATATCGTATTCATAACTCCAGATATATTAAAAGCAACACTTTACAAATACAGCTAATATCTTCAGAAACTTCTTAAGCTTTTATTAATTAATGGTAAAGTTATATTGCGGAGTTTAATAACTCAGTGCTTCCCAACGTGTGGACATAAAAAGGGGACTATGATTTTCCAGGACCTTTATATTTATTTTATACTTTATTACCTTTATACATATTACTTTCAAAAATAAAATTCCATAGACAACCGAGTCAAGATATCAAAACTTAAAGATCTTGACGAAAATAATGCTATTTCGAGATGCGCGCTCCATCGCAGAAATGGGATATGTACGATTTCTCTCTCTCAATAGCAGTGGTGAGCTAGTTATATTAGAAAAATAGAGTTACCCCCTAAAATCCATACGGATACAGACACCAGTACTAAAGAGCCTCGGAAACTACATCAGCAAGACCTCTGATGCATTTGTGGCCCTAGTCGTTCAATGATACACCAATTGCAGTTACATATTTCTCTATTGACAATCACCAAGTAGGTACATTTTTATTTACTATCTGCGTAAATGCCACCAATACTGATCATAATTTCACATATTAATACGAAAATGATTTGAACCCTTTTGACTTTTAATAACGTTCAAAATAATATACATTTATAATAATTGCAATAGCAATATATTATTTAATAGCAGACTTGAACCTTGCTACGTCTTGCTAAAAGCTGGGTTCGTCCATTCCCGTAAGCGCCGCTTGGTAAACTTTGAGAACCTTTGCATTAAGTTATTATTACTCACCCCAGTTATGTGGAACTCATTATTTTGTGCTTACGTCAACGGTGTGTTGTCGAGAAAGTTATGTGAGTTGAACACCTCATTATAGCTCTCTAGGAAAATGTTACAGACTAATAACCTTAGTAGAATAATAAACACTAGACTAGACTCAACTAGATACCAAGTTTGTTTTTATAGCGCCTAGGGGAGTAATTAGCTTCGTAGATGGTGATGTTAACAAATTTTAATGTGTATTTAAATTTTGAATAAGGATTTATTTAAAAAATGCGTATAAGGTGTCTCGGGGGAAAAAATCCGAGACGTGGGGTTATTCCATTTATTACAATTTATTGTTGCCGTCACTTTATTGATTTTAAAATATGGTTAGTCAAATTTTAATAAACCTGGCACGGAATTACTCCGATATCCTATATGCAAATTGATATTTTTTGCGGCTTTCGACGTCATTATCAGAAAAGGTAAATTATTTAATCGGTTAGAAATATGTTAATAAAAAATTACCCGGTGGTTTAAGAATGAAAAACTAATAGCTCGTAGCTGTTTAAATAGTAAGTTACAATTGCTATTGATCCAATATTTGCTTTGAAAGCTAATAATATTTTAAATGGGAAAGTTCAGTTGTTTGTATTTTTCGATGTTGTCGTCGGTTCGATCCCCACCCATTACATTACGTGAACCCACTCGTAACACAAGTATTTTAGCTTAGGATGAGGGTTAATACAGAATACTAATAATTTGAAAAAACTTTGCTAGTAATCTTTAAAAAAAAGAAGATTTCCGGTGGATTATTAAATACTGAACTACAAGTAGTCCAAATTATCCTCACCAGCGACGCTTTGAACCAGAGTTTGCTGAAACCTGAACTAGCCTTTAAGGATATAGGCTATTCATAAGGCTGAATCCCAGAAGTCCATTGAAGTGAAGTAGCAAATTGTTTGTTGCTATCTACACTTATAATTCCGAAATAGGAACTTCCAGAAGTCTAACATAAATCATCGCTTTTTCAAATTATCTTAAAAAAAATACATACATAAATAAATTATTTGAAAACTTGGATGAGATACACACAACTGACTTGAATTATTGATTAGTTTAGATTGTTAGCTAATATATCTATAGTTTTATGCAAAGTAAATGTATCAGTAATCCAAAAGATTTTCCTAGCTCAAGTCAAGCTAGTTAATCGAATAAACCGGCCACTCTACCGCAAATTTCAAACTTTCACTGTGGAGAACCTAATTCTCTGGTTATTAAGAATTTTAATCAGGAAATTCCATCTGGATTTTATTAAGTTTAGTTAAAAGTATTACCCGATAAAAATTGTCAGCGAGTCCGAGATGTTTACTTTATGAAACTTGCAAATAAACATATCGGTGCATATAATTTTTTTTACTGTTTATTCGTTTCTTAATGTACTTTTTATTGTAATGCATTTACTTGTCTTCATTTAAATAAATAAAATAAAAAATTGTTTGTCAAAACATGGATGGATCAATTTAACCACAATAAGTGGACTAAATGCCTTGTTTTAGCAAATTTTGATATAATAATAGCCAGCCATTGCTACCCTTTTGTGAAAACACATGCACAGAATTTACTTTTGACCTTGACATATTCAAGGCAACATTTCGAAAACTTATTTTACAATACTAAATTTCACATGATTAAATAGCTTGGCATATATAGGTATCAGCAGATTAACTCAAAGTAGATTATACATTGTTAAAAAAAATCTTTTCTACAATAACACTACTTATTAAATATCTACGAACTTGCTAATGAACTTTCATACGTATAAAACAATATAAGTTAATGCCCAATGAGAATGTAACGACCAAAGTTTGCAGGCATTGGGTCGAAATCCCTCCAGTGATGTGACTTATGATGATATACGAACAGTAAGAAATTCCCCCTTTTCGAAAGAAGAATAACATAAAATAATACTGATATAATCTTTTCAGATGTGGAGCACTACACCCAGGGGATCAAATCCTCGCTTTCGACGACCATGTGATCGACGGCAATAACTACACCGCTGAAGAGGTGATGTGCTACCTCGAAAACTGTGAAGGTGGCTTCACCAGACTTCACGTTGCACCGAGACATGTTGTCGGACATTGTAGCAGTGGCAGCGGGAGGTATACTAGAGGTAAGAATACTGTTATATCGTAGATCTACGATAAGCGTATCCATCTTGGCCTAAATAGTATGAAAGTAAACTAGGTTTCATGAAATTATAATAATTTTTTAAATCGCATCTTGCGCAACTATGTAACTTTTTTTTCTTACTTTTTTACATTTTACGGCTATTTTCACCGCCATATGGTCTAAACTTTTCACCCAAGATAAGTGTTTCTAAGTATCATTAAATACAAAGATTTATATTGTTTTCATTTAAATTGTGTCATTGTAGATGTAGGGATATCACAACAATTATGTGCACTGTTACGATCTCTTGATCTCAATAACCTTCTTTCTAAATTTGCGAAAAGTACCCAATGCTCTTAAGTTTACCACTGAATTCGATGCAAGGCTAACATTTTGCAGTTGTTGCTTTTTTGCACTTCACTTGTATGTATCTACATTGCTCCTTTGTCTGAAAAAATATCGCGTAAAACCAAAAACTGCAGGTAAAACTTTGACCTAAAACTAAAAACATTCGCGTGCACAACGTGCAATATATAACCTGTAATTCTTTTATTCCAACATAGCGCCAAACTAGTACACACAAAGCATTGCAAATAAATGTTGGGAATTATTCACAATGTAGGCTACCGTGTAGAAATTTCCACCAAACTTTAATACCCTTTTCCGTGTTCTAGAATTTGTGGTATAGCACCTTTCGTAATGGCTGAGGTATAATAATTACCAAGTTAATTCTTCGCAAGCCCCGGGCTAACTCGCTCGAAATGGCCTAACTTGAAGCAACTAGCTTACGTTAAGTCAAGAGCGCACATTCAAAAATGTTACTGTCATTAAATTTACAAATCTTGTAACTAAAACTTTTTGCAATGTTACATAAAGTTACATAAGTTCTTGAAAATAAGAAATCATTTTTAACAATCTTGAACAAGCCCTTGGTGGTGTTGATTATTATTATGCGACTTTTTCAGTCTTCAGAGACTGCAGAGACTGAAAAGCCCCCAAAACCTTTCATGCTTAGGTATGATTTAAATATATACACAGGTAATTTCAGTGATTACAAATTTGATTCACTGTTATGGGTTCAGATGTCTTTACAACTAAATATTGGAACAATTTTACTACTTTTCTATAACTGGATTGATTAAGTATCAACGGGAATATATTAATCATTTTTTTTTGACAATGTTTCAATTAATTCACATCAACCGTGGTTGCGGGAAAACAATCGCAATTACATATACGATGAAATGAAATGTAATTTGAAATTGCGATAGTTTTATTTATATTTTACATAATGAGTCTATTGGCTGGCATTTGGGATCATTTATTTAAGGTTTTAATTAATTATTGGAATTTGTGGTTTTTGACCAAATACCGCAAATATTAATTAAGCTATTCCATTAAATACACTTTCTGTTTCAAATTGCTAATCACTCGCAATTTTAACCACCACACTGCCAGTGTCGTTATTTAACTAATTGTTTTAATTCGGTTTTGTAACAAATTAATTTATAACAAAACTTTGCATTTTGTGATATTTCTAGCCAATATCTAAACAGTATTTCTTTATCTGTGTCCCAAATTCTATCGTTTAATATTATTTACAAAGTGCGGCAGAACATGTGACTAACATTTCCAAATGAATTACCAGTAATATCGTATTTTCTTATCCGAGAACGCTTAACTCAAGTGTTCAGTACAAATTTTCCTTCAAATGTATTCAAGATACTCCAAAAATATTTTCAAAGTTGTATAAAAGTCCTCTCATCGCTTAAGTCGTCTTACAAGGAATATACGAACGTACAACTTGGCTCGTATAAGTCAAAAGGCTTAAGTTTTGATGTCTGATATAGCTTTTACTTATGTACAGAGCAGGTACATTAATTCAAGTTTAACTTCCGGATGGCTTCAGCCTCTTCAACTCACTAATATGTCACGTAAGTTTGACATCGATAGGTGAAGTTGAATGGATTCTGTTGATGATCTTTTGGAAGTAAATTGTGGCCTATATCTTGGAAAGGTTACAAATTTAATCTTAATATTCTAGTAAAAGTTTTGGTTTGTTAAGCTAAAACTGGTTACGGTACTTTTAATATTTGAGAACTGGTATTGAAACATGAACACTGTAGTACTTTATAGCAAAGTTCATGGAAGAACAATAGATATACCTATTCGTTATCATATATAATATGGATTAGGCTAATCGACACCATAAGCGATATTTAATTAAAAACCAAGAAAATGCATTTATTTACGGCACATACAAGAAAATATAACATACAAATGATTATAATTTCTACTACAATTATATGCACAATAAATGGGCACTGGCTTAAGCATAAAGCTACATCAATACTGACGCGGGCTGGGATCGGGTCTGAAGCATTGAACGCGTCGCGAGCCTCACCTTGCGAGGACGATCGGACCCTATCTTAGCTTCCTACGGGTCTTTCGATATATACCTACGGTGTCGGACGGTACGGTGACCCGGAGAAGATAGACTATTCACAGAAAAGAAGAAGGGCGTTCAATTAGCCTTTTACCCGTAGATATCATGTATCATAAGCACAATATAATTACTATAAAATATCATAACGTTGATGATATATCACAGACATTAGATTTTTATAAATAACAATGTTTACCCATAAACCTATATAGGAAACTAACGGTATTTTAGTTTCTAATCCATATAGCTATTCTTCTTCTTCTTTTTGTGTCTACCTAGAGTTCAAATTTGAGAAGACCAGTACTCGGCCACTGACACCGCTATTAGCAATTTCTAGCTTTAGGTTTGACCTAATATAACAAATTTGGTAGTCGTTTGTATTTTGTAGCTATAAATATTGTTGCAATAAGATAAGTAAACCTATCAAGTACCAATTTTACCATGAAAAATACCTTGAAGTAAACGATCGTTTCAAACTCTTATTTTGTTTCAGAAAATTCAATATCGGGAACTTCAACTCTCAACGCCAAGAAACATCGTCAAAGGAACTACAGGCAGAGCTCGATGCCTAAACTAGGTTTACAAGACGATTACGGTAAGATATTGGACGCTGACAGGGTCGTAGCTAGAGGGGGAACCGAGAATGAAATATATTTGACTATTTTATTTTATTTTTATTTTTATTTATTGGGACACAAAACAGTTACACGTTACAGTATTTCTAGCAGATTATATGGTAACCTAAATTAAATAAACGTATAACCCACACTAATGTCCGCACAATAATTTTGTATGTTAAAAGAAGATGAGCTGTGCGCATCTTGTTGGGAACATTGTATTTTGGTTCGTGATACATTTTTATTCGTGTAACCCGAAACTACATAATGAATCTATTTCATGTTTATAAAATTTTGTTTACTTTTGCTTTAAAAGCTGAGTGTGAGAGTGCAAAAATATCCAAATCCACACAATGTGTGTTATACGTATCTACAAGACGGCAGAGAGGAGCCCGTGCCCCGGCATTAGTTCTATATCTCACGGTATGAAACAGCCAGCGCACGCGCACCTCACGCTGTAGAATAGTTCTGGGTACAACATAACATAGTTGGTTAGTGATATCTGTACAATCGAACTTATTATTACATATGCCATGCAACATCATAACCATGAGTAACTTACGTCTAGACTCCAGGCTTAACAGTTTATATTTTATTAATAATGCTTCATATGAAATTTTTAATTGATTACATCTGTAGTGCATGCTTTTTAAATATTTCTTCTGTACCATTTCAATTTGTTTTACATATTTGTCATAAAAAGGGCTCCAAATTTGAACTGCGAACTCTAATTGGGAGCGAATTAAGGTTTTGTACAGATATAAATACGTAGACGGACGCCTGAAATCGACAGCTGAACGCATGACGAAGCCATACATGCGATAGGCTTTGTTAATGACATTGTCTTCATGAAGATCGAAGTGCAGTTTTGAGTCTACTGTTACGCCAAGATCACGGATGCATTCGACTCTTGTGAGGGGAGCGTCATGTAAAGTGTAATTGTAAACAATAATATTTCTGTTTTTTGTATATGTTATTATATTACATTTCGGTAAACTGAGCTGAAGCTTGTTCAGAGAACAATATTTACTAAGTCTGTTAAGATCTTCCTGTAGAAGTGAGCAGTCATGTTCCCCTTTACATGCCTTGTAAATTTTAATATCATCAGCGTACATTAAGAATTGAGAGTGAATAATACAGTTTTTTATATCGTTGACGAATAATATGAAGACTATTGTTACTTACAACTTTAATTTAATATATATGTAAGAACAACAACCTTAGTATATTGCCTAGTAAATTATTATTATTATAGTTAATTTATTAGTGCATAGAAATTGTTATATGCACCAGTAGAAACACTCTTGGCATTATGCAAATTCTTGGTTGGAGTGAATTAACAATTCCTTAGACACGCATTTATCGTTTACTGTGGTATGGTAACGTTTTAACGGAATGCTTAATATTTTAAATTAAATATTTAATTATCACAAAGGAGACTTAATAAATGCAAAATCAATGTAGATTTTTTTTTATTTGAAACATTAACTTACGAGCATAATTCTCATTTTATGATAAATATTTTATATAAATAATATAATGACTGAATTGAACCAATCTAGCTACGGCCCTGAGACCGTGGTATCATTATTAGAAATCGTTCTAAAAGAGAGTTTGCTAAGGAAAATCAGAAAGCGTGCGTGTGCAAAATTGAACTTATAATTTTATTTGTTTTTAAAATATATTCTTCCTTATCGATATCATTTAATCTGGTTTTCTTATTAAAGCTCTTTGTTTATGATAGTATTATGGGAACATAGGAGCATGTAGAGCATTACATACCTCCTAAGTTATTAGGTAGGTTTTAATTATTTTCACTTAATTACCACAATACAAACTGGAATTCCGGCTTAGAATATACCACCCCATATCTCCCATGACTTAAGAGGTAAGAGGTGACCAAGGTATTCAGCTGATGGAGGTGCAGCAACATCAATTATCTAAAGGTTACTTACCCTATCACTGCGATCACCAATCCACCCGCCAAGCGTGGTGATTTCGAAAATATTCTTAAACGAGCCTTGGTTTTCAAAGTCTGTTAAGAGCCCACGTTGTACGTGTGCGTAAACGGGCTGTTATAGAAGAAGAAAACGTAAATCTTTAGTACTTAATACCTTAAGAAATATCTGTCAAATGACCTAAAGGTTCTGTTATGTACTTTCAAACATGATCGTAGATTGAATTCAAAATGTCTTGAAACATAGTATTTTTTTCATTGACAGTACATATATCATTTACGATATTGTATATACCATAGCAAATGAAATAAAACGAATTTACATAAGGTACTTGAACTCAAGTACGTCAAACCAGGTCATCCCATTTCGATTCGTTAATAATATTTTTGGTTCGAGAGCCATGGTACGGCGAGCATAATTAATTAAAAGGGATCGAATTATTTTAAAGTCAATAAGCTATATTTAACATACCTGAACAATATGGATGATTTAAATTTCAATTTAACAGGATAAATATACCGTATAATTTTTGTTATGGAATAATTAAGAACGTTTTGTTACTTAATTGTAAACGAATAAGATTATTTATTATTTTTTTATTTTACTTAAAGTTGAAACTTAAGTTTTTAGTCTTCTAAAGTAACAAAAAACCGGCCAAGTGCGAGTCGGAATCTCGCACGAAGGGTTCCGTACTGTTTGCAAGTGCCTACCTATTTTTTATATCAAGAATACAACAAGGAACATAGTATAAAAGTTCTTGTAGTTCGTTGTAACTTTGATCGATGTTAATAATAGTTGATTGAATGAAAGGTAAATTGCGGTTTACGGTTTATGACGTATTAAAAAACAACTACTGATTTGATCGCGTTCAAACCAATTTTCGGTGGTAGTTTGCATGGTTATGTACATCATATATTTTTGTTAGTTTTATCATTCTCTTATTTTAGAAGTTACAGGGGGGGGGACACACATTTTACCACTTTGGAAGTGTCTCTCGCGAAAACTATTCAGTTTAGAAAAAAATGACATTAGAAACCTCAACATCATTTTTGAAGACCTATTCATAGACACCACAAAAGTATGGGTGCGATGAAAAATTTTTTTTTGATTTTCATTTCTATGTATGGGGAACCCCAAAATTTATAGTTTTTTTTCTATTTTGGTGTATAAATCTTAATGCGGTTCACAAAATACATCTACTTACCAAGTTTCACCATTATAGTTCTTATAGTTTCGGAAAAAAGTGGCTGTGACATACGGACGGACAGACAGACAGACAGACAGACAGACAGACAGACAGACAGACATGACGAATCTATAAGGGTTCCGTTTTTTGCCATTTGGCTACGGAACCCTAAAAATAACGCTTGATCTAAATAGTTTTATCAATACTAATTGATTAATTTACATTGATACTACTTGATTTTTCGTTTGTTTATTTGTATTGATTAGGCTTAGGAACTACTGGATCTGGAAAATCCTTCACCATTAGAAATCGTGGTGAGGCTTGACAGGTGGATTGGTAATAGCAGTATGATAGGAGTAACTCTGAACTGATAGATGCTGCTGCCTATCCGTCAGATATGTCCCTTAGTAGCTTCTTACAACACCCATAGGAACATGGTCTATTCTAAGACGAAAAAGACTTCGCGAACACTGCAGTAACAAAGGTTATATATTATTAGAAAGTTCCCAAAGAAACGGGAGGTACGCGGGTAAAATACATTTCGCTGTTAATTGAATAGTTACCAGTGGAATAGTTAACTGATTCATTAAATTCACTAAGCTCAGTTGTTAAAAACAAATTTTCTCAGCCACTTTCATTAACTTAAACCAAACGGAAATTGTGAACAAAATCAGGCCAACTTTCCTCAAACATAGAAAAGGTTAGGCGCAGTCCAAGTAATTAATTTTCACCATAAAAACAAGGTTCCGTATATCTTTCTAGCTAGTGTGTTTGTTTAGGGCCCTAGTCGAATGAATGTTGGGACCATTACCCGCATCGTCATGCCAGCTTTCGAAAGACATATGAATAGTCAAATGCCAGTTCAAAATTCTACTTTATTCTCATGCAAATACGATTGAAACTTGCAAAAAGTTGGAGATGTCAATTAGACAATTACATACTAACAAAAGCTTGTAGGGTGTTAAACATTAAGTTAATTGGAATTCACTTTCTGATACAATATTTAGTAAGTACTAACTATTTGAAGTATGCATGAGTATCATTTTTATCAGAAAAGTTAATTTCAAAGTATTTAATACTAAATATGAACTTTAAATTTTTAAACCACTGTATTTCATAATTTCAGTTCATAAAAAACATAAAGACAGAAATTAAATTATAAAATAAACTGTCTACTAACTTATATAAGAAGAATACGTACATACATTTTAGGTACTTGTTAATGTATTCTACTTATGTTCGCTAGTAGGTAGTATATTTCAAAATTTCATTTCTGTTGACCTACATATAGCTCATCTGAGTTGAAAAATTAAAAATAATAATCATAATAGGATTTGAGTAGCTGAAAACCCACGTCACTACCATGAAAATCCCTTTCTCCACATAAAAAGTAGTACCTAATAAAATATCAAAACGTCTTTCTGGTGCACTACCTATACTAGGCCTAACTACAGGCACAGTCAATGGTTCGACCATAGAGCTTATAAACGACATTACATCCATCGAGTGTGTTATCAATATACATAAATTACATAAAGTTCCCCAAGAATGAGAAGTGTGAGAAATGATGAAGAAAAAGGGAGTCAGTGATAGCTCGACGACTGACTGAATAGAATGGAAGATAAAATCGAGTTGTGTTGACCCCACAAACATATTAGCATAAGGGCAGCGAAAAGATGATGTCATTAAGTTCTATATAGGCATTTTCCTTTTTTTAAGTTTTAAAAACTAACCACTTAATGCCCCACTTATGTAAAGTCTCAAGATATTTTTTTTTTATTAGCAGATAGTCAACAAAACTACATGAGCATGGGAGTATGTAGGACAGAGTCGTTGAACATCCAGTTAGAAGTACCACCAGGCCAGAGTTCAGGCCTTGCTGTCCACGAAGAGAACGCAATATTGGTGGTATCTCATGTCGCGGCTCAATCACCTGCTTATAGGTAAGAATAAAAAAAATGGATGATTTTTTGGTTAAGTTAGCTTAAGTTTTTTTTTTACATTAATTATGGAAAAGATAGCGTTACGGAATTTGGTGAAGCAACGTATTATTTTTTAGTTTAAATTGTTTGTGTTTTTTTCTTAACTATAAATTGATTTAATAAGGCCTTTTCTTTTAGCTCTTTGTGCTTCAGAAACAGCATTGAGTTATTGGTTATATGCATGGAAATAAAACGATTTATTCAGCTCTAGAGAATTCACATACCTATACTTTAGTAAACAAGACAGAATCTATGACTATCATAAACCAAAGAATGGGAAACCCTTTATTAATGTATTAGAGCACTATACTACTGTCACTAATCCGACTGCCAAAGGCTCGGTCTCGCAACACTTTAAAATTGAGTTTCCTCTTTTAAGTCGATGCATCAGTATTACGTGTGACATTTTTCTCACGACTCAGTTAAATTAACCAGGACTCACGGAAGCTAACCTTTATTGAATCACTGATGATAAATTGCACTAAACGGTTTATTTAAAAAATATTTTTAATTATACTTAATCAAACTTTAAAAAAATTTACGTAATACCACAGTCAAGTAACATTATTGCTGTATGTTTTGTTCATGTGCTTGTAAAGATCGATAGAGTATGGGGAAAGAGCTGGCAGGATAAGAGTGGCTGGTGCCACTAGCTATACTTGTGTACTAGCTGTTTTTGTATTTAGATCCGTTGGCCACTTATCATCAGGTGGATTTGCCTTTCAGGGGTCATTTGCCTGGTCAAGAATACAAATCTGTTTATGAGTTTTATTGACTTTATGTTGGGTTTTTAAAATTAACTTGTGAACTCTTATATAAATACTTCCACGTTTACTCCATCAACCCAAATAACTTTCATGATTAGGGTTATATCTCTAACTGACAGGAACATATCATTTGTCGATAATTTATGCTTAATTGTAGCAGGTTTGCAATTATCTAAGATGGATAAGCTGCACCAGTTTAGTTTAATCAATAAGCATACAAACAGTGGAACAGTGGATTGGTGGACTGTTGACATAGAGAACCGAACCAAATCAATTAAAATAGATGGAGCATACCGTCGTTAAAGTTGTATTTGGTGGTTTGGATTTTTTTATACCGTCTACTAGAGAATCGAGTATTTAATCGTTGGTAATAATTAATAGGAAGATTTTTCACAAGTATTACTATCGAAAAGTAACATTACAATTTTAAAATAGATGTATGTTATTGAAAATAATATTGTCCTCACGGAGACGGCAATCATTAGTGTTCATGGAAAAATAAGCTTTACAGTAAAATATAATTAAGTTTGTACTAATGGGCGCTAACACAGATTTTAAGTCATATTTAATATTATCGAAATAGTATTATATAAATGGATCAATTGCACAAGAAATAAATAATTTTGCTAAGTATTTGCTACGACTAAAAATCACGGTTTTAAATAAAACATTGATAAGTTTACTTAATTATACTTTTAAATTTCAGATCTGGCTGCGTACAAATTCGGGATAGGGTAATGTCAATCAATGGACACGAAAATCTAACGGTGGATGTTGCTAACGAAATCTTACAGCGAAGGAATGATGCACACAGCCCTAAATATTTAACACTTAATGTCGAATTTAGTATGCCGAATACTATAGAAGCTTCTAGTGGAGTTTTCAATGTTAAACTAGCGAAAACTACAGCTGGATTAGGAGTTACTATTACAGGTATGGCTTTATATTTTTCACATTAGTTGTATATTATCTAATGATATAATAAATATTCTGGCAAGCTCGCCTCGAGAGGGTATAGTTTTAGTGGGTCAGGGTATAAATGAAGCACATATTTTATCAGTATAATTATTGAACCTTGGTAGATATTTGTTATTCTATTTGCAACATGTTTTAACTTCTGTAAGGACTATTATAAAATATAATGTACGGAAACGGTTCATCAGAATCAATTCAAAATGTATTACACCCAATCATAATAATATGTTGTTTATGTTCTAAAGGTTGCAAACAAAAGTTGCTAAGTAACGAGGAACCGATGGTAATATCAGACATCAAACCTGGATCAGTAGCACATCGAAGTGGAGCACTTGCGCCTGGAGATCAACTACTTGCCATCAATGGACAACCACTTCATAATTTATCTTTGGTAAATATAATTTATTTTCGGTGATGGTGATTAAACGAAATTAAATGAAAACTTATAAGCTTCTGCTTATCTTTTGATCGGAATACTACTGTACTGTTATGTGATACAAGTTACGGAAATTTCATTGAAGATAGTACAAATAAAATTTGACCCAAATACCTAGTAATGAACCTAATTTGAACCCAATTGAAGATCGTTAGATTGAAATGTAATCCTATCCAATTGATATTAGTCACAGATATGCAGATAAGTCTTTAATAAGTTGAATAAAGTTAGATATACGAAACGGAAACCAATTTTATCTAATATAATTGAAATTGATTATATGAAATGGAACAAGATTTTATAAAACAAGAGTTTTATCTGACATGTTTTCGTTTATATTATATTTTAAACTGTTCCGTAATTTTAAAGATTTAAACATACATATTAACAGACAGACAGCGGGAAGTGACTTTATTTTTTACTATGTAGTGAAAAACTTAAACTGATTTAATTCATTTAGTCACTTTTAGAACTGTTCAATGATTTCCGTGTATGTATTTTTTTAACAGGCATATCACTAATTCTAAAGTATTAATATACTATAAGTCAGCTGCTGTACTTCTTTAAAATGTTAGGTTGTGATAATTTTTAGGATACAGCTTTCAATATATTACAAAACTCACCCGAAGACATAATCACACTAAAAATCCGTAAAAGAGATTTAACTGAAGACTGGTCCAATATTCATAAGCACAATGCCAAACTAACACTGCAAAGCTTTAGCAACATCGAAACCAAAGCCGTAGTTCACAGTGGTGAAGATTCCGGCCATCACACTGAAAGTCCCAATAATAGTGCTAAAGAAAGTGAAAGGAGTCATGGCAGTAATGAAAATGGAAACACTGCAGTTTTTACTGTTGAACTTATTAAGCAGGAGAATGGACCTTTAGGGTTGACTATAGCTGGTAGTGAAGATGTGACGCAGCCGATTTTATTAAGTGGTTTAATTGAAGGTACGCTTCTAATTTATATTTGTTAAATATCCTAGTTCCTATATTCATTGTTACAAAATAATCATAGCTAAATGCTCACCTGCTACTACAATTATACTTGGTCAGTAACGTTTGGTGGATCAGGATAAAGGATAAATATTTTTTATAATTCCATCAAAATCTAGCGGAGGTATAATACGTTTTGGCTTTGTACTGCAATAGTTCATCGGTGACACACAGCAAGCAAGAATTGCGGGGGCCATAGCCCGATTCTTTTTAATTCACTTGCATAGGTACGCAAGGTCCACAAAACTGGAAAAGTTTGTTTTCAAATTGGAATTGTTTTTATTCTGTAAATTCTATACAGAACGCCATAAATAACATACTTACATATTGTAATTGCACGTTTAATCGTATACATATTATGGTAATTACACAGGAGGGGTAGCAGAAAAATGTGGAAAATTGGCAATTGGCGACGAACTTTTAACTATAAACGGCGAAAGCGTACTAAACAAACCTTTATCGGAAGCGATCAAACTACTACAACAAAGCGGAACAAGAGTGCAACTGCAATTATGTAGAAAAGTTACAGGTAACGTACAACACTATAGTAAATAATGTTCATTATTCATGAAAAAGTATTATTCTGACTAGATCATAGTATTTATTACAAATATAAGTTCGTAGAAATGCTGCCAAAAAAAAGCAGTTTTGAATAATATACGATCTGATATGTGTATTATTTCTTTGCGATACTTTTGAAGGAGTAATTTTAAAAGTACATGTTAATAATGGAAATGTCTTTTAACATATTGATTTGCGAAGTAATACTTGTTGGTTTCTTAAACCTTTTACAACATAAACAGCTCACCTGAGTTTTAGTTAACTTTCTCAGAAAATTGACCCATTTACCTGTTTATCGTAGGGTCTCTTGACGCGGAATCGAGTGCACGAGATTCTAGCCATTCAACTTCTAGTCCAGGCTTATCAAACGACAGCGCAGTGGAGTCATGGGATCAAAACACTCCAGTTAGAACCAGTGCTAATTGTGGTAAGCATATATTGGTTATATTTTTTCATAAAAAGACAAATTTTATGATGAAATTTTAGTGCCTTAGACGTTTATGACTAAGACTCGCCACTTATAATTCAGTAGTGTAAAAACTATTATCTCGAAACTTATTAAAGATATGTCAGGTATAAAGCGAGAGAAAGAGGACTTAAGACTAAGTCTAGAAATGTAGTCAAATTGTATTTATAAAATTAATAATTTAGCAATAAACTAACAATCTAATTGGTACATAAGATTTAAATCTGTGTGAGAATATTTTTTGAGTAAAATTTTCGTTACATACTCGATTACTAATAATTCATTTTAAGCACTATAATTTAGTTAGGAACTTTAATAATAAATGAGCGTATCACCTCATGATAGATGCAGTTTATGTTATAGGTAATTCCGAAGTCATAGAATACGCTGTACCGGACAAGACCAGACTAATGGATAAGCAACCCTACTCACCAACAGACGAAGACAAATTAATGGCTACTAACTTCAATTCCGCTGCACCATACAGCATCAACGATCTTCCACTGCCAAACTATTCCTTAAACAATTCACTTAAAACTTTCCATTATGAGAATACATGTATCATTCCTGACAATACTTTAAAAAATAAGCAAAATTTAACAAGAGAAGATGATGTACAACAAATAGAAATATTGACTACCAACATGAAAGATTGTCAACTTCATAATATGGAGAAGTCCTCGTGCAAATGTGATTATGTACAAATGGGACCGTATGGAGTAGTATCGCCTAAAAGTAGAAGGCCCAATTGGGATAGTGATTATCTTAATAATGGAATATATACAGTTACTACTCCTCAAAAATCACCGTTAAAACCTGGAGTTCCTGGAACCAGTTTCCAGTTTTCAACTAGTCCTATTTATGAAAATGATGTAACAGGTAATAACTTCAAATCAAATTATTCTTACCTTCAGTTTATATGAATAGTTAGATGACCAAACTATTTACTTCGAAAACTTGATATCGTTTACATGTATAACCAATCCATCTGGCTAGCATTTTGACTAAGGATGGCAATATTACCTTCACAGAAAGATGTTACAAATTTGAATACTTTAAGAACTAATGTCTAAATTATTGATCCTATACAAACTTATGTACAATATTCGTATAATATAAGTATTTGTTTTTTCAGTGTATTATCTTGAAAAATCTTTAATTTTATTTCTGAATAACAAAATTTACAACAATGATATAATTTCACAGGTCTGTATAGCACAGATACAGTATCCCCCACCCGAGGGTCTGTACATCACGTGATTCTCTACAAGGACGCCATCTATGACGACTACGGTTTCTCTGTATCAGACGGGCTATATGAACGAGGTGTTTATATCAATAGAATTCGGAAAGGTGGTCCTGCAGATATAGTAGGACTCTTGCGACCTTATGATAGGATTCTACAGGTATGTATGAGCTTTGAGATTTTGCATACTTAAATTTATATTTAATGAATAACAACCAAAATAAAGACGAGGCTTATTAACTAATTTATTAAGTTATCAGTAACTATCTTATTAATGTATCTCAAATAAACGAAACAAAGCAATTGCTTTCATGGTTTTATGATTACGATTGGGAAAAGCAAGCAGTAGTTCATAATAAATAAAATAAAATAACCTTTATTTCGGATAAGCAACATCCATATGGGTTAGTAAACAAAAAGGATAACTTATATTTATGTTAGTAAACTTATGTATATATTTGGAGGCCAGGCTGTTATTCAAAATATATCTTTGAACCACATCACCTAACAAAGGGGAATCGTACGTCCCCGCTATGGTCTTCAGGATGGAGTTGGAGCTGCCCCGCACTCTGCAGAGCAAATAAGCAGATTTCTGTATAATGACCTTCTTGAAAACATATAAAAGCACGACCGACATTAATAATTTTATTTTTCAAATCTATAGGTGAATGGAACAAGAACGTTTGACTACGACTGCTGTCTCACCGTACCACTCATCGCTTCGGCAGGAGATAGATTAGAAATTGTTGTTCAAAGGCTCGTTACATCGAGGGTAAGATTGAAATTTCAAGATTATTTCGATTTACTCAGATTTTATTTTAAACTCGAAAGTTTGTATGGATGCTTGTTACTATTTATGCTAAGAATACTACTGGAACGATTTGGCTAAGAGTGCACATGTATGATTTATCGCTGAATTGATATAAAGGCTATAATAAAAACCGCGGGCAGAGCTAATACATTTAATTTTACAAAATACTGCAAAAATCTAAATTTTTCGGTTTGCTGTATAATAAACAATTTTGCAGTATCTACATTTAAGAGTCAAATGTTTTAATATTAATTTCATGAGTCACCAAATTTTATATTCAACCATACAATCATCAGTATTTAACAACGATTGACAATTGACTGTGAAGCTTATTTTAACATTTGTATGGTATATATAAAAAACCTACGGAAAATAATAAAACAAACTACAATAAATTCATAACTTTAAGTTCTTGGAACATCCAATTCTTCGCCAAAATTGGAAGTTCCAAGAACCCTGAAGACGGCATTTCTATAATCACAAGTTAGAATTTTACCTATTTCTTACAAGAAAACATCTATAAAATAATATACAAATTTAATAAAACACCATTTTCATGAATGACTGACTTAGAATTGAAGATTTTTGTGCCTCACAATACCTTCAAACTCTCAAGTCGTAAATTGATTCCTTTGACAAAAGAAATTATGTTAAATGACGCCTGGCTTTGTACTTAGAATGTAAGCAAACATAAAAAGGGGATGAATTTTAATGGTGACATTGGCGAAATGGGAGTTTCTCTGAGAGTATTTAGATATTTGAACGATGCTGACAAAAGGTCTACGTTTGATTTACCAATGAGATTTACCGGATAGATCCGGATTACTACTAAAGAAATATCCGGATAACTAGAATTGAAGGTATTGCTTAGAAAAAACCAGCCAATAAGTGGTAAAAGAAAGGGT
This sequence comes from Nycteola revayana, assembly GCA_947037095.2. Taxonomy (NCBI): domain Eukaryota; kingdom Metazoa; phylum Arthropoda; class Insecta; order Lepidoptera; family Nolidae; genus Nycteola; species Nycteola revayana. Next base: position 15,154,268 of record OX344840.2, read on the forward strand.
TTTAAAAGCTTTGGAATATGAGATTATATTTTATTTATTTTTTTATTTATTTATGTGCACATACACACAGAAGATATAGATACAACAAGACAGACAAACAGCAATGTACAATGGTACTACATATGGATTTTAACATGTTCTTTGTGAAATTTAAAACAGCAATTTAAGGGGTATTTTATTATTTAGTTTTTATATTACTGAGCACATAACGATAACTGAGTTGAGCTGTTTTTCCTTTAATTTTAATAATTTTAGTTATTATATCATTTAAAACTTAAATCTACACTAAAAAGGTCTCTGAGCTTCAGAATTCTAGTATAATAAAAATATATTTTGTACATAATATTTTTTCTATTATTTCATCTAAAAGATGACTTTTAGCATTCATTACTCTTTACTTAATGGGGTTCTTTGAATTCGTCAGGTTCCTTTCTGTGAAAGACTTTCCAATTTCAGACACTTTATTTTTTATCCCTGCGCCAAAAGAGATGTCTAAGACTTTAAGCTTTGATGTTAAACCATAGCCGCAGCGATTGTAAAGCTTGTGCAATATTTTTAAATAATATTTAACGTTCTACTTTTATGAATAATTTAGCTGTGTCCCGTCGTAATACCCACGTCACTCTGCACCAGTGAGTCGGAGCGTGATATTTTGTAGCCTATATTAATCCAGTTTATAAACTATCCGCGTGCAAAGTGCAAAATGCAAAGTTTTTGCATGAAAGAGTCATAAATATAAATAATATAAGAAGGATCAAACTCCAAATATAGACATTGGCAAAAGCAAATTGCTTTGGAAACACAAGGAAATTTCCCAATGACTCAATCAAACATATGATTGGTCACTTTAATTAAACGAAAAGCTAATTCTTTCTATTTGTTTCAGGAAATGAAGCTTCAACGTTTGGAGGATAACTCAAGTCCGAGTGATAGTAGTATTGTTACAAAAACTATTTAGTGCATAACCCGGCTTTAGTGGAACAACACCAAAGACTTTTGAATCTATAGCTTTAAGTGTTATTTCGTTCAGCCGTGTTATGAAACATTTAAAACTTCGTAAAGTGAACGCAGAAAACATTAAACAAACAGTTATTAAAGCCATAAATATATAAACCATACCATTATACAGAATTAAAATTAAATTGAATAGCAGTAGTGATTTTTTAAACTAAGCTTTTACATACGGCTATCCTGATGTCATCTCTGTCCTAGAGATGTGTAATTGTAAAATTGTAAATATTAGTAATAGTAAGAATACTAATAAGTAAATGATGGCTTACATTATTTTCAGTAAATCCTTAATATTTTATAAATATATTATTTCTTTTTTAAATTGTATCATCAAAATACTTGAAATTGACTTTGCATCAATGAAATTATGATATTCTTTAAAATCAGAGAATGAGATCAATTCAATATTTGTGTCTTAGATTTACATTTTAGAAAGTGGTGCAAATAATAAATAATTATTTATTATATTATGAGTAATTTAAAGGTTACAATATATAAATAATAGAATAAGAAATACTTAGACGTATATAAAGTAAGGTTTTTTTTAAAATTAAAGGTAGAATAATGTTCTTAAGTAACGTTATAAATTGTAACGAATTATGTTCTTCAGTATATATCTGTCCAATGTTTTGAATTATCGAAACTAACTAACCATAAAATATTTAATAAAAAAATTTATTTAATTATATCGACGTTAGTAATAATATTTATATGTCATAGAAATTTACTTTATAATATTATTTTAAATCCCAAAATGTGCCTACGTGTTGACTATGCCTGGATTGTATAGAAGGTATGAATGGAGTGAAATTTTAATAAGTTTTAATGTATTGTATACATGAATTCATATGGTGTTTGGTATTTTGTAGCTTTTACATGTCAATAAGATTTCTCATATGCGCGAGTAACACAGCTAATAATCATAAGATAAGTTACTTAGTGCTGCCGTTAGTATATTTTTTAGTAAACATACTGTTTCATTAATCACAAAATAAAAATGACATGACAACATATCTGTCATATTTTCTTTATTTTTATGTTTAAATACATTTGTATTTACTTAGACAATATGTGTTCCTAAATACAAAGCTTAGAACTTAGTTTTACGTTCAGATGAAATTTGGGAGTGACTTATTTCATATTTACACTCCATTTAATTTAGAAGGTAAATAACAAGGATATACTGCTACTCTAAGAAAGAAATATGAAATCAATAAAACCAATTAAAATACAAACTTTGTTTTAGCTTTAGTTAACTATCACCAAAAAAAGTAAATTATGTGCAATGAATCAAGTAATTATATTTGTGTATATACAAACTTTCAATTAGTGATAAATGTCTTAAGGACAGTGTTCGTGATGGATATATTTTCAATAACTATATAATAATATTCTTTGTTATTATCAACCTACGATTTTTAATCCTCAAAACATATTTTAATATTTATGACATTAGAGAAAGAAGTGCCGAATATTTATTTGATTATATTAAAAAAAGAATTAGGTATTCAAAGTTAAATTCGAAAGGACATATGTATTTAGCCACGAGGCTTTTATTCACCGGGCATAAAGGCGAGCAGAGCTCCAGTCTAGATAAATGTTTTAAAAACTACAAACTTAACAACCTGCGCAAGAGGGCGTCCCTTGTGGGACTTGGACCTCGGCTTAGGGCAGTCGCTGGCGGGGAGATTGAGAGATACGGCTTTTAGTTTTTTAGGGATTAATATACCATTTATACCCAACACGTTAAAGAAAATTAAATGTTTTAATATTATTAAGTACAATAAAATGTTGTAAAAAACAGTTTTGGAATGTTAATTAAAGCTATTGTTCATATTTGAATCGCAATACAGTAACATTACTTGGTTATTGTAATCAAACCAAAGGTTAAACAAAGAAATGTATAGGTAATTAATTTATTTGATCTAGCTATTACCAATACGATTGAAGAATATGAATTATACACTAAACATGCATATTGTATTAAGTAAGTTGAGAGTTTCGCTGGTAAATGTCTTAAGACAAAAAATTAACTTAATTTAAGTACTTAAGCAGGAGTATGAAAATGTTTGAATAAAATCTACTCCATGTACATAATAATTATAATATTAAATAACATTGTAGTTTAATTGTTGTTGGAATCAGACTGATAGCGATTTTAAAATAGTTTATTAGCGATTGTATAAAATAATTTAATAGGATATACCTTAACTGGTCTGGTTTCTAGTGAATTTGTGACTACTTCTCTTTTCTTGAATCGAAGTCTTGAATTTTATTTTCATTATTTTGTTTAAAATAAAATAATTGCATGGATTGAGGTCAGCATTCTATTAAATCAAAAAACCTATTCCAAATTCAAAAGAGTAGCTATCTTTTGTTTCTACTCTGAACAAACTTAATTCGTAATGAGTTCTTCTATGTGTATTATATTCGAAACTGATAAAAAAAAAGATAACTACTATATCAAAATGCGAAATAAATTTCAAGACTAGTCAATATTTTTAAGGTTTATTAACATAATAAAAACTTAGAAATCAGAAAGACTTTGTAATCTAATAGGAGTTATTGTATAGATATTTGCAAAGTTTGTTGTAGATAGAAAAATGTATATAGTTTTATCATTTTCTTCTTCATTTACAACATCCTTGTATTATTGAATTGTTATAGTAAAATATAATGGTAATATTTAATTTTTAATAACCAGTTAATTAAACAAAATATGTAACGACTAATAAAATTATAAGTATACCTACTTTAAAAGTAATCGATCAAGTTTTTACAAACAAAAAAACCATTTCAGTCATTGCATATGAAATGTACTAAAATGAAATAAGTTCAGTCGCTTTTATAATACGATACTGTGTCATTAAACCACAATTTAGTAAACATCAATGAATGATGCAAAATAACAATTTTAACGGCTTGCGTGTAGTAAAATAGGGGTAGGACAAAAGTTTTGCGTAGATGGCCCCACCAGCACAGTCTGTAAACAAAAAAGCATTACTAAACGTAATTTTCGATGATATTTTTACTATCACTAGAAGATGCATGATTCAAACGTTCGAATAGACAACTTGATGCCTAATTGTTTGCCTTTATTTATTCAAAACCAAATTGAATAGGCTAGTTGACCTTTATAAAATTATGTTATAATTATGTTTATTTCCGAAAGTATTTGTCATATGGAACCTAAATATAATCATTTCTGTTCAAAAAACTTGAAGATTTTTTTGTCTTTAATTTTCGAAAATGCCATTAGCCATTTTGTGACGTCATAGGACTAGTGAAAAACCAAAAACGCGATCGTTTACTATTACATTTTCTGAGTCATGCCACAGATAAAGTATATAGACCAAATTAATGACATCGTTTTCATCACTAAATGTCACCTCAATTTTAAAATATTAAGTATTTTAGCGCTTTTTATACCTCAAAAAAATACCATATTTTTTTCTTTGTCTAGTAAAACCATTCTTAACCATATGGAAATAATGTGAAAAAGTGTCAACTAGCCTATTGTAAATTAATAACTAAAACTAAAATGTTACAGTATGAACTAGAAAGGATGTCAGAATATACCTACGTATTGTGTTTGTGGTGCCTCTAGTGGTAAAACTTTGCATTATTATACCCTATATTACACTCAAATTAATTTTAAAATGGGACTTTTACGAGCAAATTATATAATTTTCAGTAAAAAAACCAAGAAGTACACATAAATGATTTAACGATATTTTTTCCAAATATTATCTGTTACATTAAAAAAAATAATCTTACAGCATTTTCTTTTTTAATATACTCATTTAATTATATTGTATTAAAAGTTATTCCGTAAAATACATAATTATTATGTAGATAGTTTGTATTTTTTTACATTTTATTTTTGTACCCTTAACTGTAAGGATAATTTATATTAATGTCAATTAATGTGTAATTAATTGAAAAAATAGAGAAGAGCCTAGCTACGACACTCTTAATAAAATAATATGCGTGATTGAATATACGTTCTTTTATTTTTTATTCCTTTAATGAAGAGAAAGAAATAGAACTATGAAAACAACAGATGTGAATTAAAGCTTCTAGCGTGATGAATAAGACTTAGAGCTCATTTTTCAATTGCCCAATTCCGTACAGAATTTGTATGGAAATATATATCATTTACTCCTTACAGAAGATTGAAAAATTAAATAAGGTATATAAAACTTAAACATGTGATTTGCAATTGCGCAAAGACCATCCCATGTCTTCCTATGGGTGTCGTAAGAGGTGACTAAGGGACAATCACCTTGGTGGATTCACCATTTACTGCAATCACCAATCCGCCTTTTTTTTTTTTTTTTTTTTTTGTTGTCCGGGGGGAAATGCATTGACGCATTCCCACCGCCTCTGCAGCGTATTCGCGCGCTGGCGGCGGGATATGTGGGACTCGCCCTCTCCATAGCGTGGTATGCTAAACTCATACCACGAGGAGAGGACCCTACGCCACTAAAACCTCCCGGACACTCCTTCGATCCGCCGTTGGCGGGGGCCGGGTACGCATGAGCAATCCGGCCCCCCGACGGCACCCGCGGCCAATATGGTACCGCAGGATCTCCAGGGCCACACTTGCAGTGGCCCATTTGCCCAATTATAGGGACGCCCGGAGTGTAGAGGCGTCCCTACTCCTCATGGGTCAGCCTCGAAGGGAGCGGGGCCCATGTTCCCCACTCCCCAAGGCCGAGCCTAGGGCGGTAGGCGGCGGGAATCACCAATCCGCCTGCCAAGTGTGGTAATAATAGCAACATTTATCAACAACCTTGCCTTGCCATTGTCAACGAGGAGGTCAATCTTCAGCAGTGGATATAAACAGGCTATGAAATCGAAAAAGTTGATAGCTCAAAGTTACTCATGTTCAAACTTCATTAATCAGTTTCAACATCCAATAACGTCACAATATTTTCAGGAAATACTGTCAAATGAGTCAGCCATGACTCACACTCAACAACTGTATTTAGTCACGCAATCAGTACTTTACTGAACCACAACAAAATTGGCGTGGCCGGCAGGTTAATGGACGTTTAGCCACTAATTTTATTCTACGGCTAAATTGCGTGCCTTATAATTGTTTATTTTGGTTTAAATTTGTACGTCAGCAATTGGGTTTGTTGTCTATTAGGTTTGGTTTTTCGTTAGTATGTTAAACACTAATAATTTACATAAAATTACTGTGTGGCAGTACTACTAAGTTTTTCGTTTTAACAAAGTTTTAAGACCTTAAGTTTAGTTTTCCCTTAATTAATAATTTTATGTGTACAAGTACTATTAAAGTTGAAAGCACCCTAGCAAGCGGAATGTCACTGATAAGATGGACAGACCAAATTAAGGCCGCTGGAGTAACGAGCACGACCGCTCTGCCAAGAGTGTAAAAGAACACCAAATTTATTTTATCTGATTCAATATTTCACTTTTCTTGTCATCATCTACCATACGTCCACTGCTGAACATGGGCCAGCCTCGAAGTCAGTGTTATCATAGTTACCACGCTTGCCAAGCGAGTTGTTGCCCACAGTATTATGTACAGCATATACACTTGTTAACACTGCTGCTGCATTCACTGGTAGGTATACGATTGTCATGGGCCAACGGCTTAACATGCTTTCCGAGGCACGGGGTGTAGTCCCTTTACCAACCAAACTCGAAAAGAATTAATGATTTCACAAAATGATTTTTTGTCTGGAGCAATAATGACTCTCACGAACTCTGAAATTACGCTACGCCGCGGAGGTTGTCAATTCACTCATGCTGCGGAATAAGTATTATATTTAATATTAACTAACGGTAAGGCTTTTATTTCATAGCGACATTTGCTACGCAATCACTGATTTTCACCTTTATGTAGGTACAAACTTGACACTTTATTTGTTTTAAACCGTCAACTTTTGAGCACGGATCCTAAAGATACAGATACCTAGGAATTCAGACCAAATAAGAAGTACAGACTAAGTGCAGCAAACAATCCACTTAAGCCGGTTTTTTATGCTTTAGTGTGGGTAAAATTATTGATGATTTTCCGCAGTAGGTTAAAAAGTAACGTTGAGCTATTTGCGCAACCTTACATGGAACAGTTCGGCATTTTTGCTAACAAATAATGAAGTTTGTTATGACATCAAACACTTTACGCTGCGACAGATTTACTGAAAAGTTAAGGCATAGTTGTGGAAATCTACGTTAGTAAGCTGTGTTTGTGCCAAGGCAAAGTTGAGTAGCTCGATCTATTCCCCAAACTCGTTAGTTCCGTGTAGCAAAATTTCCAGTCGCATTTTTCTCACTCGCTTCTTTTTTCTGTTCGCGTATTTACTCAATCGCATAGGTTCACAGACGTTTATGTCTCGACACGATTTTTTTCCAGCCGTTTTTTTTTCCTGAACAGTTAGCGTTGTTCGCATAATAATGCTGTGTGGTTTCTGGCTTAGAGTAGAATACCCCATATCTTAAGCCAACGTGAGAGGCGACTAGGGGACATATCAGTTGTATGTTCCTTAGTTTCCGGCTTCAGAGCGTTACTCACAGCCCTTTACCTTTACTTAGGAAAATGTATGGGGAGAACTACCACCAGCAACTACTAAAGTCATACAGACATAGAAGATAGAACAGGCTTATAACATTTCCCTTTCGCCATAATTCAATCTAGAGCTGCTTCCTACTGCGGAAGCTATCTATAATAAATCTTTGATATTTTAAGTAACGACACTGATTAGAAAAAAAAAATATTTTTTTATTGTAAAAGCAATGATTTTTTTTGTGTATTCAAGCTTAGTTTAAATGGGTTTAGTCATAAAGGAATTAGAAAAGGAGGAAAATGGAATCAAAAAATGGCGGAGACGAAGTGAGTTTATCTATAAATATATTGCTTTATAATAACACTCGCAGCGCAATGAATATCACGTTCCTGTCCGGTACACTGGTAAACGATCGTTATAGATGATGATCGAGACCTTATAGTGCTCGTGTGGCACGGAGTTCCTCAACCAATCAGACACTGTAGGAAATCTTGGGTTTTCCTCAACGATTATTTGTCCAGCATGAAACCACAACCTCGGAGACTTATAACCCAAGCCTTCAGAGATTAAATAAATATACTCGTATACAAATATACATTTCAATGCATTTCGCAAATTGCTCAGCTATAATGTTCGACCTTACTCGCAACTGTTTCCACTAACTCCCCTAAAAGTCATGGCGGTCGTTAGCCGCACGTCACTCAAGGGCAGTCAAACGTGAATTTTGATTGTGGACACGGATAAAGTGATAATAAGTCTCTGCTAGAACAGGGTTTTGTTATAGCCAGTCATTAGGGGACTGCGGACGTTGATGGAAGCCTGTATCACGTAGGCTTAGTTAATGATCAGCTGGATAATGGTAGTTGGATGTTAAAAATGACAGCGTCATTTAGACAGCTAATGACGTGGTGGACGGTCGTGGTTGGTAGTATAGCAATGCAGTGGAAGACATCGAAATAACAAGATCACTTCGAAACGCAACCAAAGACATACTCGTACATGAAGTTATGCTGAATTGGTTGAGGATTTCAAAGGCTATTCAATAATTAAAGATAAATAGACAGAGATAAATTTTTCAATTTTAAGTTTAATTTTTATATTTCTATTTGTTTTCAGAGATTATCTAGAGATTATGGGATCTTGGCGCTGTCTACTGAATTACCGGTGCTAAGGCTAGCTTAACAACTTTCAGATGCTATCAAGTATACACTATCTACGTTTTTATCTTATAAGGTTTTCATATTTGTATGTTGAAGTGGCAAGTAAGCAACGTAGTCTTTTTTTCAACTATTATACGACAATGTTTCATTTCATACAGACGAGTTGTGAATAAATGTTTAAATGTTGTCAACCGGTTAGAAATCCGTAGGTATCCGCATTTAGAGCTATAGCTCCTAAGGACTTGATCATTCCGAACCCTTAGGTATACCTAAGAGTTAGGTTAAATTCCTGCCGAGATATAAATTCATTAATCTCAATTGTAAAAACATGAAAATATAAGTGGAAATTGTAGCAAGATTTTTATAAAATAAATAAAAACTAATCGCAATGCAGATTTTATGTTAAAGCTCATACATAATCTCGTATAGATAACAGAAATACAAAATAATATATACAAAGAATCGAGATACATACGTAAAATTTAATGCACGCTACAAGTTTTAATCCTATATCAGGAATGTAAAAACATTTTACAACACAATACAAAATCGCTTTATTGTGAATATTGTTGTTAATGCGCCAATAAAGCTGTTATGAATAAATATAAGTTAACTATTAGTGTAATCTCATTAAACTACATCGTATTAGTGTGTAAGTAAAATTACATTATTCATTATCTGAGGGTTACCAAAAATTACATAATATGTCGGAGCGGCGCTATCTACTAGCATGATACAGTGGTGTCATCTAGTTTATTTGAGGTGTAACAACACCGATAGTTGGTTTGTGGTTCAATAATTAGTTATCTAATAAGTAAAGAAACGTCAGGTATTTCTTGCCTGGGCGAAATCAGAGATGGCGTTGCGAAGTTGTTGATAACCTGACAGCGGTCAAAGTCATCATAAGAAAAATTAGTAAAAGGTTCGGCGAGTGGTTCCGAGGTTCTAGTCTGAGGAGTTGAACTGAACGGTCGATACGTAACGTCGTCTCTGGGATCACCACGTTTCTATTACATTTCACCTGTAGGCATATAATCAGCGAGCAACCTGCTCCTGTTCCTACTGATCCTGCCTCTGCTTCTACATCAGAAGTGGGATGTAATCAGCGCCCCGTACCAGAAGATGACAACAAACGTGTGGCAAAAACATCATTGAGCAGCAAAACAAAAGTTTCATGGCAATTGTGGAGGCAATAAAACCAACACCTGTGAGTACCACTATAATTCTCCCTGAGTTTGATCCTGACAAGACAAGTGTGGATCCCCGTACGTGGTTATCGACCGCTGACATGTGCGTGAGCGATAAACAACTAAACGGCTCTCCACTAAAGATGGTGCTCAGCCGCGCTGAAATGACAAGCATCATCGTGGCTGTCTCAAATATTATACACGGGAATGACATGGACTGAATTCAAAGACATGTTTGTGGCCAGGTATGATCGCTCAGATACAGCTGCTGCGTTTTTAATCAATTTGCGTGCAAGTAGACCTAAAGACAATGAGTGTCTGTCCGCATATGCAGCAAGAATGATGACTTCGCTCATGTCAAGATGGTGTGGACTGTCTACTGAGCAGCTAGCTATAGCCACTATTATGACACGTGTTGCGCAATTCGAGCCCCGCGTACAGAGATTGGTTTTTACTGCAAACTTGACCTCGAGAAACGAGATGCAACGAGAGTTGAAGGCTGTGTCTTACTTGAAAATGCGCAATAATGGGACCCGTGATGACAAAACAGAACCCGAGGTCAAGAAATGTAAGCCTATACAACCACTCAAATGTTTCAACTGCGGCAAAATGGGTAATCGGGCAGCATCCTACCGATCTAAGGATACAAGAAAGCACAACCGGAACATTAGTTCGTCTTCGGGCAACTCGAGCAATACTACGGGACAGACTAAGCCGACTACTTCTAACCTCACTTGCGTTAAGTGTGGCAAGCCAGGACACATCGCATCGCGCTGCCCCTCGTCAGGAGCCAAGGACAGCGCGGCTGCTGCCGGCGCTACAACGGAGCGATGTGTGGACATATGCGTTGTTAACGTACTTGCTGAGACTCTAAGCCATTATGGTGAGCACATTTCGTTTTATTATGACTCGGGGTCGGAATGTTCGCTTATCAAAGAGTCGGTCAGCGCTAAGTTACGTGGTAAACGACTTGATAATATTGTGTCATTGACTGGCATTGGGTAAACGAGAGTAAGTAGTTGTGTGCAGATATTAACCACTGTCGAAATTGATAATATTATGCTTGAGGTATTATTTCACGTCCTTCCAGATCATTATTTGCGCCATGATGTCGTGACCTTTTGCGACGTATGTCAGAAAATTATGATCCTCCATAAATTGATGAAGCATTTGACCGATGTGATTCCAAATGATAATGAAATGTCATGTTATTGTTGTAAAAATAATGTTGTTAGTTTGTATACTGACAATGTGTGTGCATGCGTGTTCCATAACTTTTAGGAGGTAAAGAAGAGCACACTGGAGGTTCTGGCCCCAAGTTGATCAATTATTGACCAATTGATTGAAATTTGTAATTTTCAATGGTTCGCCGTCATTTTTATGATGACTGATGAGAGTTCCTTTACCTACCCAAAAGATATGATGGTGCTTATAAAGTGTGTGTTCCATTACCAAAATTGGTGATGATGATTGATTTCGAAATGTGTTGTGTTCCTACAGTCAGATTATTGACTGTAGAAGGTGTTCCTACAGTCAGAGTATTGACTGTAGAAGGTGTTCCTACAGTCAGAGTATTGACTGTAGCAGGTGTTCCTACAGTCAGAGTATTGACTGTAGAAGGTGTTCCTACAGTCAGAGTATTGACTGTAGAAGGTGTTCCTACAGTCAGATTATTGACTGTAGAAGGTGTTCCTACCTGCCTAATTGAGGGTGTAGATGATAATGGTGTGCCTATAGAAGATCGTGTACCTATAGAAGATCGTGTGGATACGATAGTTGTGATTATTGTAGTTATTGTGGAAATAAAACATGTTTAGCTGTTTTGCTCATTCCCACCCCTACCATGATGGGGTCAGAATGGGCCGAGCGTGTCAGAAGCTCTTTGTGCTATTTCTTTTACAGGCGAGTCACCCGAGGACGTGTGATATGCAGGATGGCCGTGTCGGAGCGGCGCCATCTACTAGCATGATACAGTGGTGTCATCTAGTTTATTTGAGGTGTAACAACACCGATAGTTGGTTTGTGGTTCAATAATTAGTTATCTAATAAGTAAAGAAACGTCAGGTATTTCTTGCCTGGGCGAAATCAGAGATGGTGTTGCGAAGTTGTTGATAACCTGACAGCGGTCAAAGTCATCATAAGAAAAATTAGTAAAAGGTTCGGCGAGTGGTTCCGAGGTTCTAGTCTGAGGAGTTGAACTGAACGGTCGATACGTAACGTCGTCTCTGGGATCACCACGTTTCTATTACATTTCACCTGTAGGCATATAATCAGCGAGCAACATGCTCCTGTTCCTACTGATCCTGCCTCTGCTTCTACACATACATATAATTGATTAACTTTATTAATATGTTGATTGAAATCTTTTCACATAAAATAACACACCAGTATTTGCACGACATGCCATTGCAACAGTTGCACAAAATCCCACTTAACAAACGAAAGTCGTAATTCTTTAATCCCTCCGCCAGCGACCGCTCTGAGCTAAGAGCCGACCGAAGGACATCAACAGCTTGCAATATGATAAAATAAACTTAATAATATTAACAAATAGTCAAAAGTAGCCTTTAAAACAAAAATATGCTATGTTGAAATAACCGTCCCACAGATTAAGAGTTTTCACAACTGATGGTCACTAAAGTTGTCAAACTCATTCCATCTAATTTGCATCCCCTATAGACCGTATCCGTTATAGCTAGCGTATAAGTTTGCTGTGTTCGTAGCGAAGTATTTCCATAATTAGGCAGGTGTAGTCAGTCATGAAATACCAAAAGTTGGAACTTCACAAAGTTCTCAGTCAGCTATGGAAATGGTTTGGTTAGTGAATGAAACGCACGTGTGCTATTTCTAGAACGTTATTCGGATCTCTTTGTTTTGTTATACTTATTTTCAAATGACTTTTAGTGTAGTTGCACTATGCAATGTGATGAAAGTTGTCTTGATATTGTGACACGATGCAACTGGTAGACAAAAGTCCTGTTTAATGTCGTTATTAGCTGTTGTAGATTGCAATTTACAATTGTACAAAATATCATCGTCGATTTCGATCTTTTTTTTTATCCAATCAGAAAAAATTGAATTCTGCTAGACGTACATTTTTTTTGTCTTAATAGTATCAAGTTGAGGTTAGCATATTTCTATTTAGTTATTTAAAACTCCCAATGAAAAAACAGGTCAGGTGCAGGCACAGTAACGCTATTAATAAATTGCAATCACCGTTCGACTCAGAAAAACTTAACTTTAAGTTGGTTAGATGCAAATCCTCACTATAAATTGGCGAGGCGCCGACGGATTCGAAGCATTAATTTGTGGTAAATCGAGTGGAAAATGGAAATTTTGTGCAGCCTCCGGCTTATAGGGCTCGGCAAACTTATTTGTGCTGCTAGGATAACACTACTTTTTAATCTCTATCGAAATATGAAACTTACCGTTATGGATATATGGTTGTTATTCTTATGGATAGAGGGTGGGTGGAAGCATTATGATCTTTAAAAATGTTACCGCGCGAGACGTGATGTGAATTTTCACAGATGTTTTAATGAGGATCGTTGATTTTATTTATGAATAGGAAGTAAATAAGTTTTTCTGAATAACTTTTTATATGACAACCACAAAATGATTACGCTTGTAAATTTCAAAAAATTAGGTTAATAAATTGACCACCTCTGGCAGGATTTAAACATGCCATTTAACAACCCCATAACGCCTAGACCAGAAAATCCCAACCAGTAAGTAGTCGAAATGTATCAGTCTCTTTATAACACGCAAGACTTACCCACTGAACCACGTCTTTAAAGTGTTGCAAAATAAAAAAATGCCTTGTATATTTTTTTTTATGTGGAATACGTATTATTTTAGCAGTTATTTTTTGAATGTGTATGTATGCATTCTGAATACAAAAAATACGTTTATTAAAATATGAAAAAAACACCGTACGCTTTCCGGGAAAAATGATTCCTTTCCTTTCTTATTTAACATTCTTTGTGTGTATTCGGTTTAATTTGATACTTGGTTATTTTCCCCCTGAAAAAACATGGCTTATCGCAATATGTAAAATACATATTGCGATAAGCCATGTTTTTTTGATAAGTGTGTTTCGTTTTAAAAATTTATTGGTCTAAGAACAGGTAAATTTACTATATAAAATTTAAGTACTTTTATCCTTTAGGTTCAACACACATGTGAGTTTATCGTGTGTCATTTGGATGGTGGGAGTAGTGGGTGATGGGGTGCGAGCTTGGTGGTGCCCAAAATCAACTTCTGCCCGAAAAAGAAAGTAATATTTAAAATCAAAATAATATAAAGACTTATCACGCCTACGTGTCGTAGCGGCATAATATGTCTCGCTGTAAGTCTCGAGACCAGACAAAAAATCAAAGAGTAACTTATAAGTTTTTTTTTAATTTAAAAACACTATAGCCTAATAAATGCAATGATATAAATATATTTAATATCATCTTCCCGCCAAACTGTTACGTTTGATGCCGGATGATTACTTTTCGGGTCTGGTTGGTTGAGGCTCTACCCTCAGTGCCACGGAAAGAATGTTAAGCCGTTGGTCCCGATTGTTACAATATCATCAATAACTAGCGTATACCATTTGACGGACAACAGCGTTTCTTAGTGTGTAAAAATATCATACTACGTAATGATTGTAGCAAATCTCAGCATCGGTAGGAACTAGTTCAGCTATGGACGTTATACGGGCTGATTATGATGATATAACATTTTAATATTGATTTCTAGTAACTACATAGCCGTAATCTATGTATATGCATGAAGTAACATGCCCTGACTGACTGACTCATCAACAATGAGGCGAAACTACTGAAGCTAGACACGAGATATTTGGACCGTGCCTTCCTTTTGTGTCGTTTTGAAAACTTAAGAAAGAATTTTTTATTCTATTAATTTATACAAAAAAAAGTAAGTACAATATAAAAAAAATCTTAAATCCTAAAAAAATTATAAAAAATGTAATCCCCTAAGGAGATGAAAATATCCTACGGGAACTGGAGTTACGCGGGTGAAACCGCGTGCGGGAAGCTAGTTAGTCATTATTAGATGTTATCCTACTAATATTATAAATGCGAAAGTTTGTATGTGGATGTATGTTTATTACCCTTTCACGCAAAAACTACTGAATGAATTTGGCTGAAAGTTTGCACGCGGATATTTTATAAGCTGGATTAACATATAGGCTACAAAATATCACGTTCCGACCAACTGGAGCAGAGTGACGCGGGTGAAACCGTAGGGCTCAGCTAGTAAAAAATAAACTTAACGTTAAATAGTAACCTATTGTGGACCAGAATGTAAAGAAGAGTATAACATTTAAAGTAGTGCATTTTATCGTCATTAAAATAAAGAGTCGGTTAGAGAGAGTGTTAATCCAAGGATAATATGAGGATTACTGCGCAAGCTTATTCTACAGTTTTGGTTTAAGCTTATCCGGTTTAACTGATTATCAAGAGTTGGATAAAACGGGAAGTAGGTACCTAAGTTTAATTAAATTCTGTTGTTAGAGCAAGTTTCTTCATGACATTATTATAGTACTAGCGACCCGCCCCGGCTCCGCATGGGTACAATGCTGATGTATTATACATATAAACCTTCCTCTTGAATCCCTCTATCTATTAAAAAAATCGCATCGAAATCCATTGCGGAGTTTTAAAGATTTAAGCATACATAGGGACAGAGAAAGCGACTTTGTTTTATACTATGTAGTGATTACCTACTTATATTTATACTTGATTAAATCTATCTAACGAGTAAAAATGTCGCAATTTTTTCGGTTGGATGCCACGAAGCTTTTACTACCGCTTACTTGCAGTAGTTGTTTCTGAGACCTGGTATGCCGGGTTCGATTCCACCACACATTATTTAAGTGAACCACAGTTAATTGTTCTGGTTTTCTTTGTGACCGTGAAATGATTGTTTGTAAACTTAACTTATTTTCAAGGTGCGGGAGTTGACTTAAGAAAAAAGAAACGATAAAAGCCTTATAAATTAGATAACGTACGCAAAATATTGTATGTAAGGTAAAATTTTGTAACAGATTAATTTGCCTTGAATAAAATTAGAAGTAGACAAGTAGACTTGTTATTTTACTAATTTTTAATTAATGTTGTGTCTGCTTCAGTTGTGTTTATACACATATTGGAGGGTATTAAAGTTTGGGCCGGTAGGTGAAGGCACACAGGTGAAGGTATACATGCCCGAGCACTAACCATACCTTGTTTAATTATGATTTTGTTTATTCAACGAAATAGCCCAGCCGTAGCCCAATGGATAGATAGAGCGACACACTTGCGATCATGAGGCCGGTTTGATCCCCACCTTTTGCACTATCGACGTGACCCCGCTCGTGACACAAGCATTTTAGCTTAGCACGAGGGGCTAACAAGAGTACGAGTAGTGCAATAACGCTGCTAATAAACAAAATTGTTATAAATAATTCAATAATTTATAACAATTGTTCGGGCATCTTGGGCATTCGAACAGTCTGCTCGTACAAAGCGGGCAGCGGTGGCGACCGCAAACTCCGTTACTAAGACGCGACGCGTAATAAGCTGGCCTTCTACGTTATTACGTTTGTACCCGTATCACGTTACTAGTTTTATCTTATAATTTTATGCAGTCCACCTTGTTTGACTGAGCTCCTATTTACCAGCAGTAGATAAGGTCTTGCAAACACAAAAAAATAATGTATACTAATATTATGAAGCTGCAGAGTTTGTTTGTTTGAACGCGCTTATCTCAGGAACTACTGGTCCGATTTCAAAAACTCTTTCAGTGTTGGATAGTCCATTTATCGAGGAAGATTAAAGGCTATATTTTATTACGAAGTTCCCAGTTTATTACGGAGCTTCGCGGGTGAAATCGCGCGCGGGAAGCTAGTTTCATAATAAACTAGCTTCCCGCGTGCGGTTTCACCAGCGTAACTCGCGTACTTGTAGGAACCTTATTGTTAAATAAAATAAAATAAAATTTAATATACTAATAAAAATTTTAAATATAGCCTTACTCGATAAATGTGCTATAGAATGGAATAAAATTATCTTTATTCAAGTAACATGACTCAATAAATTAGAAACACTTAAAACTATATTAGTATCATAATATGTATTAACACCACACAAAAAAATACATCGCTATCTAACATTGAAAGAGTTTTTCAAATTGAAGCAGCAGTTCCTGAGATAAGTGCGTTCGAGCAAACAAACAAACTAACTCTCCAGCTTTATATATAGATAAGACGAACACAAATGTACTAGGGTTGAAAAATGTTTTAACCAAATAACATTTTTCTTTAGATTTAATATGATGATTACATCACGTTGGGCCAACAAATGAGAGTTATTGCTGTTTTAGCACAATCTTAACATTAATTAATTCTATCCTAGTTAATTCCATCTAATTTTAACACGTTTCACTTTCCTTTAGTTACGAATAACCAAACGGACACAAGTGTCCAATACCCCAAAAGTTGAATAGTGTAGAACTGTTGAATTTAACTGCAAATGTGGCTTCAAAGTTATCAAATTGCGGTTGTGGTTTAACGGCCGCAGAAGGCTAATATGCTTTGTTGAGTTTTGATACGAATTATATATTCTGACGCTTAGTGAAGTCGATTCTAATGCTCTTTGTTTGCTTTTGCTTTTGAACAGGACCGGTTACATTCACACGTTACCTATGGTCCCGGTGGGTCGACCCATTACTGGGTCCATGGGTGTAATTTTAATACCCGTGGTCCCATGGCTGAAGGGATTGTTTCCTGGACTTCTGAATATGTCGATTAAAATACAAATCCATAATAACAGCATATTAAGTATGTCAAAAGAGATCTCATACTTTTTCCGTTGTTGGCTTATATTATTCATTTACATTTTACCTTAGGAATTAGGTTTTCCTATGGTTTTGAATATATGCACTAGGAGCAGCATTCTGTCAATGTTATATCAAGCACTATAAGGTCACATTAAAAAGTTTATATTGTCAAAAGCGCTAAGGTTACATTAGAAAATTTAATATCGCCGTTAAGTATTTACATGTTCTAATTTTCTTACTTTAAAAAGCACAACAAACAACAGAATGATTGAAATCAGTTCATCTGTTCACGCTTGATGCGGGATAAATAGGGATTCACTTATATATATACATATATATACACGTATATTTTATTGTCCTAAGGCTAAGCAGAAGTTACCAAAATTTTCTAACCACCAAGATGCATATACATTGCCTTCCTTGCCAATACAATAACGTTTGCGTGGTCAGTACATTGAACAGGTGTTTGGCACATTTGGCTATTTCCTCGAAACCGCTTGGATACAAACCGTTTGGTCCGAGTCTGCATGCAACGTGACCATAAATAATGTGGCTTTACAAACGTGAGGGAAGTTTCAACGACCACTTTATCTTGCGAAATGACTGTACGAGAAGAAATATGGTTCGATATTCGATTTGTGTACAAATAAACAATACAGTAAGTGACTTGACATTTTTAAAGGAAAAATACAATTTAAGGCTATCATGACACTTAAGGAAGTGTCATGATAGCCGTCAGAACGTAGCGGTAATTGGCTCGCTTTAAATCTCGGAGGTCGTGGGTTCGATCCCCACACCGGACAAGAAATCTTTGTGTAAATTCTTAGATTTCCTTCGGGTCTGGTTGGTTGAGGGACTACCCTCCGTGCCTCGGAAAGCACGTTAAGCCGTTGGTCCCGATTGTTATAACATCATCTATAATAATCATATGTCAAGGAACGGGCAGCAGCGTTTCCTTGTGTGGTACAACATAATACTGCGGTCACCAACCTGCCTGCCAAGCGTGGTGACTATGGCAATACCCTCCCTCGGGAGGAGGCCCATGTTCATCAGGCAAGACCAAGAATACGACATGAACGGGTGAAACAGATCATGGAAAACTTTCCATGCACGGTTTTACCCGCTCAGCTCCCGATCCCGTGGGAACTTTAAATATAGCCTATGGTAATAATAGCTGTAACGTAGTAATAACGTAGCTTTCTAATGTTGAAACAATTTTTAAAATCAGTCCAGCAGTTCCGCAGCCTATTCAATTCAAACAAGCAAACAAATCTGTCCTTTTCATAGTATTAGTACCTATATATTACCTTCATTATTGGTTCAGTGCCATAGCGGTATAAATCTCGCCTTGTCTCTCGGAGGTTCTGAGTTCAATTTTTCCACCGGGCAAGAAATCTTTGTATAAAATCGAAGATTTATTTCCAGGTCTGGTTGGGATAGGGCCCGTTCCTGATAGCGTAATTTAATGTATAATGGCGTACGCACTTAATATACGCCGCGAGCTGGTGGAACGTCGAGCTCGCACTTCAATAACGCCAACTTCAATGTCATCTAAGATATGCCCGGTGAATTAGCAAAAGCCTAGAGGCTAAGTATATTATTTTGTACGTCCGAAATCAAAAAAAAGGTCATCTAATGTACCAAAGCATCGTTAAAGGCATGAAGACTAAAAAATTTAATTATGATAACGGTAAAATCTTAATATCTAATAAAATATTTGAAATTTATTAAAATATAATAATTAAACTGTAAATATCTATCAACATATTTACCTCAGTTTCGTAGCACCGTCTAAGGGTGCTTAGAAATACAAAATTTTAATCGCCTTAACTCAAATTTTAATCTTATTAGCACAAACAATGTTAATTTTAACTTCGCTAAGATATGTTCGCTTTCGTAACTGCCTCTAAATTACATGTAACAGTTAATTCTCCAAGCAGTCGTTTGTTCGAGTTTTGATTAGCTACACGCCTCTGCTAAGTGGTCGACAATCGGGCGAGCTCTCATTTAGACCGGATTAAGAATTAATTCCCGAGTACCGAATCCGCGATTAATTTCACTGAGCTCTTGAGTCCCGTGGTTTCGCATCACTAGTGACAGAGATGGATTAGTGCAGGTGCGACTTCGTTGAAATTCATATTTTAGAAACCTTAATTTTACGTTAAAGATGATGAAACAACACAATTTATTACTTGACTAAGTGAGCTCGGCTATTTATGAAAGATATTTCTGTAAAGATTTGCTGGAGGTAAAGTATAAGATAAAATTAAGGTTTGGTTAAACGAGATTCCCGCGCGCGGTTTCGCCCGCGTTACTCCCGTTCCCGTAGGAACTTTAAAGTTAAATAGACTTTAGCCTTCTTCAATAAATGGGCTATCTAACACAGAAAGATTTTTTTTAAATCGGACCAATAGTTCCTGAGTTTAGCGTTCAAGCAAGTATAAGTATAATATTCGTAATTTTTAGTGGTATATAATATATGAAGACATATCTTTCAGAATTTTTTTTCAATGAAAGATTTGTAGTTGTAGTTTGTAGTTTTTTGAGAAAAGATTACTAGCAGAGTTTTGCAGTCTACTAGTGTTCTTGTTAACCCCTCGTGCTATGCTAAAATGCATATGGTACGAGTGGGGTTAGAACCGGCGACATCAAGATCACAAGTCCGACGCCCTAGCCATTGGGCTACGGCTGCTTCTTATTGGTTTTGCCTTGCTAATCTCTAAAATTACAAGTCAATTTCACAAAAAAATATTGTTGCATCTTTCTAAGAAGTTGATTAGCGGTACGCTATGACAAAACTAAGTTCTATATAGCAAAATAGTGTGGGAATTTTTCGCGAGAGTTTTACAGATGAAACCGCGCGCGGCAAGCTAGTTTTCATTTAAATCTGAGTTCTACAGTTTTAAATGTATAATCTAAAAACTACTATGAATACCCCTTTAACGAAAGAAATTCTTAAACACAATATCAACTAGATGCTAACTGGTAAGAGCAGGTGCTCTCCAATTTATTTACCTCAATACATCTCTGCTTATATAGACGTAGCGGATTAGGTAATCCAATTCAATCGAATAGAATTTTAATTAAATTACTTACCTGTGTGCTATCTGCTACAGCGAGAGGTTTAATTTTCTTCAAAAGATAGACTAGCACAGAATTTCCCTTGTAAATGAAATAGTGATACAGTGAAGATTTATATGATTTTTCTAAGTACATATTGAAATTAAACTAATGTAAACATACTAATTGAATTTTGGTATGGAAAGAGGATGAGACAAACTCCCACTAGCTCTCTTAACTTTTGTTACTTTTTTAGATTTTCGGACAGACATATATGAAGTTATCCACGAGGCCTTTGCTACGTCATTAAACTTAAAGGCAAGCAGTTCTCCAGCCCCAATAAATGGTTTGAAAACTACAAATTTGTACAATCTAATTCACAGTTCTTTTTTTTCGGATTGACGTAGTTAGCCACGAGGCTATTGCTACTTTACCGCAGAGCAGAACTCCAGCCTTAATACATAGTTAAAAACTACACCTAAGCAACCTGCGCAACAGGGCGCCCCCTGTGGGACTTGGACCTCGGCTCAGTGCGGTCGCTGGCGATGATAAGTCTAACAGTCTCACTGTTAGACTTTTGAGAGATTATGACATTTAGTATTTTGGGGAAGTTAAGTGCAACTGTCGCTCTACTGAACAGTCTGCGGGCCTCTCGGACTTCGGGTCTACGGGGGCATCTTCGGATAGTTTTTTGCAAACTAAGGGTCAGGAGGACGCGGGGGGATCTAATTTACAGTTCGCGGGCCTCTCGGTCTTTGGGTTTACGTTGGAAAGTTGCCACTGTCATTTCTATTTCTCAATACAAATTGTATCATTATTTTGAACCCTTACTATCTATTTCCATAGTTAGTATAAGCTGCCCGTTGTTCACTACTCAGCTACTCAATCACTGTATCTATACCAATATTATTTAAAATAAAGATTTGATTGTTTGTTTGCATTTAATAGGATCCGAAACTATTGAACCGATTTCAAAAATCTTTTATAATTAGAAAGCTACATTATCCAGGAGTAAAGTAAGCTATATTTAATATATGAAGTTGCTACGGGAACGGGATCTACGCGGCTGAGATCGCAGAAATCTAGTTGTTTTATGGGTTTCTTCCAAAATACCGTTACATTTTATTTGTTATTCGCAACAAACCCAGCGACTTATACCTATTCTATTTAAATAACGTCGTAAACGTAAACTGCAAAATCGCGTAAGTGACACTTTAGCAAGTGTCACTATAAGGTGTAATTTCATCTGTATTTTTTTTTCGTTTTGTATGTTTCGAAGGGTAAAAAAACAATTAGCTTCATTTTATTTTTAACCTTATGAAATGAGCTATTGTCACTTTCGCGGCACTACAGTATCAGCGACAAAAATACACATATTTACAGCATATAACACGATTTGTTGGCAAAGGAAAACATAATTGATACCATCAAATTTTACAGGCCTTTATTTTGTGAGCATATATTACCTGTGTTGTACGCGACTAAGGTAAGTCGATGGATAAGCAGCAGCATCCATCAGCTCAAAGATCACCAATCCGCCTGCCAAGCGTGGTGATTACGGCAATATCCCTCAACGACCTTGGCTTAGCAAGGTTTGTTATGAGGAGTCCCATGTTCAGCAGTGGGCGCACACGGACTGATACAGTACAGTACAGCTATATCGACTTCCTATTTATGCATTTGACATATATTACATACATACATAAGCTCACGCCTGTTTCCCAGCGGGGTAGGCAGAGACAATGGACCTCCACTTGCTACGATCCCTACACACATCTTTCGCTTCATTTACTCTCATAACATTCTTCATACAAGCACGTCGGTTTAGGGTGGATCTTATGCATTTGACATTGTTTTCTACTACCTAAATTAAGATAGCACTTCTAATTACGTTTTCTTGTGCCGCCTAATCGTGTAATCTGCTTGATTATAGTTAATGAGTATCGTTTGCAAATGGAAAGGGAAGTCTATTTTGTATACCAGCTGTACGATATTGGCGATTAGGCCGCTCTGGACGAAATTAAAGACGTAAATTAGAAATAGTTGGGTTGGGACGAGGAATACTTTCTTGTCATGAAGATAGATAAACGGCTGTTTACTTCTAAATAGAATTTTAATTCGCAACCTTCCCTTAAATTTGCATGTTGTGACTTGGATTATTATTATGTCAACGGATAAAAGGCTAAATGGGCTAAGTGACACTATAAGCAATATTGAAATATGTATTTTATGTAATCCCTTCATCTATAGGTACTAATATTATAAAGAGGAGAGATTGTATTGTTTGTTTGTATTGAATAGAATCCAAAACTACTTGACCGATTTGATAGATTATTTCACCGTTGGAAAGATACACTATCCCCGGATGACATAGGCTATATTTAATTATGAAGTTCCTACGGGAACGGGAGTTACGGGGTTGGAACCGCGCGCTGGAAGCTAGTAAGGTACATAAATCAATGTTACGTAAATATTACTATATTATAAATATTATTATTATAATATAATATGATTTCAACGCAGGTCATGGATTCAATCCCCGCGCCGGGTAAGAAATCTTTAGAGTAAAATCTAATATTTTTATCTGGGTCTTGGTCCCGTGTGTTATAACATAATCTTAAACAGTCGTGAACGGGCAGCAGCATTGCCCACATAATTACAACTGCAGTCACCAACATACCTAGCAAGCGGCGAAAATCCCCCTGAGGTCGCAGTGGCTGATGCTGAAAATATTGCAAAAGCTGTTTTATTCATAGTTTTTCACTTAACGCCGCCGCCAATAGAAGTGAGATGGAAATCATTCACAAAGATAAAATCAGATCCACTCATGCCTCCCATATCCCCATCGCATCAGAACCGAGTCGTACAGATAATTGAATACTGAAAATGAGAGGCGAAATAAAATAAAATCGCGGGCTGTAATTATTTTGTGACCTCTCCCTGGCTAAGGTCAGTTTTTCCTCGTGTTACACCGTTACATAATAAAATGAAAATTAATTGGAATGGTTCTAGTAAAACCTTTTTTTAATTTACAGTGAAACTAATTTAAATACACTCAATGTTAATGATATCTTAATATCGTTTTTGATGTGGTATTATGTGTTGTGTAAGTGGAGGCAGAGTAATCACCTCTTTCATAAATTTGTTTAAAGGTATCTTCTCTTATCCTTCTATTATATAAAATTACGATAATTACTTATGTCGGTATATGGATGTTGTGGTTCTTAGAGTGGAGACCGCGTCTCGGCAAACGTAACATAGGACGTCCCTCGGCAAGATGGACCAATGACCTGAAAAGAGTAGCTGGAGTATACTAGATGTTGAGGGCGAATGACTGGGTATTATGGCGAAAATTAGGGAAGGCTTATATCCAGCAGTGGAAAGGGGTAATTGACTGATTGACTTATAGCTTCGTGAAACAAAAAAACATTTCTTATTTAAAAAATGAAAGGGTTTTCGAGTGGAGACAGCTAACTAGCAAGGGCTAGAAGTCAGTAGAGGGAGGCCGCTAGCATCAGTAAACAATATAGGCTGATATGATGATGAGGATTAACAGAGAAATATCTATATAATACATTTGTATGACAACAGTCGGGTAGGAACTTTAGATCCTATATTACAGACTAACTGTAAAATAAATTTCAGTAAGTGTTTAATATAATCTGTTGTGTTGTGTATTTCGCTACTGTGCTAGCTACTGTGTAACAGCCTCCGGCCCACATTAAATGAGTTCTCTGTTTATGTAACTGAGGCCCTCTCGTCCGTAATTGATTCCGAATTAATCCGGCCCAGTGATAAAATTCACATTTTGACCGGCCGTAAGCTCCGCAATATCTTCTTAAAGGCCGGTCAAAAATTGATCTTAATCATTGTAAAAGTTTATAGTGTTATTTTATTATGGTTTATGCTTACTTACTTAAGTTTTTTTACTAGTTTTGATGTAACAATATAGATATCTATACAGGGTTATATTTAAAACATTAACATTAAAAAAAAACAGCAGTTCCATACATTTATGTTCAGTTACCTCGACAGCATGGAACAGCTGTTTTTTTTTCGCTATTTCAGGGCCATAGTAAAAGTTGTTTATAACCATCAGTACTTTTACCCCCTGAAAGGTTGTTAATGATTTAAAAATAACCCTGTATATTAATATGGACTCATTTTTAAAGGATTGGCCTACAATCGCATTACATCGCGAGAGATCGAAGGAGGAAAGGGAGGCCTTTGTCCTGCAGTGGGACAATGTAGGCTCATAATAATAATATTAATACGTGAAGCAAAAACTTTGTACCGCATTTCACAAAAATTGCGCGCACGGAGGAGTATACAATTTTGCACACTTATAAACAGAAGGAGTCAAATTTCGACTACTGGGCGACCACAACAAGAAATGTTTGACACGATTTGGGAATTTTAATGATTTGACGAGGCGGCCTATTACTTAAATGCGGTATTATAACGATCAAAGCTAAGCATATTGGAACTAGTTTCTCGTGCGCGGTTTCACCCGCGTAACTCCTGTTAGCGTTAGAATGTCATAATTAAAATGCCTTTATAACCTTATTCGATTAAGGGACTAAAATATTTTTTCAAATCAGATCTATTGGTCCGATTGTTCTTGGAATTCAAGCAAACAAACACACTCATCAGCTTTATACATAAATTAATATAAATAAAAAAACTATATGTACCTACTAATTAAAATTTAAGAACTGCAAACTAAAATGTACAACAAAAATAAAAAGCATAATAAATTAAATAGTACCTACAACTAAAACAAAATTAGGGCTTTTTGTACCTACTTATAAAGACTATCGACATCACATTAACCTATGTCGTCGCCAACATCATGACAATAGCATGTCAAAACGATCCTAGCGTTAGTATTTTTGGCATCCTATCCAAAAAAATACCGACTACCAAAGTTTTTCTTTAAAACAAGGATAATTTAAAACTGTTAATACCCAGCAAATAAATCGAGCACAGAGCAAAGAGTTGAAAAGTAGGAAGTGGGAATAGAAGGGTAAACTCGTACAAACCATTGCCCCTAGTTTTGACAACTCGTTAGCGACTCATGCGCATTGGAAAAGTTTAGAGCGGTTCTGTAACTGATCGGTTGCCACTTGACAGAATATCCAGAAAGTCAAGTGCGTTAAATGCTTTGTGTTTTACACAAATTAAATGATATTACTTACTTTAAGCTTTGTTATTAGTAGATCGGCACGTTTTTTATTAATTTAGCTTTTTATCACGCAGTCGAATTTCCGTGAAAAAAGAATACAGACATACTACTTTAATAACCAATAGCATGCTTTTATTAGAATATTACAAATAGTGTTTATCTGTAATATCCAAATAAAAGTATTTTGTTACAATTTATTTATTAGTACATTTTTGCAGACAAGCCCTACGTACATTTATTTAAATGTTGTCAAATTATATACGAATACAATAGGCACTTATACAAAAATATTTCTCAAGGAGACACCATTAATTCCACAACAAGTCAAGAGGGTATATCCAGCGAATCTGTATTAAGATTAAGTTGATTCAAGGGTCTACAAGATGATTTTAACTTTGTAGAAGTACACTCATGTTAAAATGCTTTGAAAGTTATTTCAGTAATATTGCCTCGTTGACATTGCTAGGTATCTAAAATATAAAAAGTAGTGATATTGCCGTATTATATTGCCGGTTACGCCTAAGTACTTGGCTTGCCGTTCCCAAGAGATTGGTTCGCCGAACATCTTGACCGGTGGACTGTTAAATCTCGAGAAGAGTACTGCGGCACTCTTTGTCGGATTGAAGGGCTGATGATGACGATTAGAGTATACAACTAATAGTCAAAAAAAGCAGCGATCTAAGTTGAATGATTTAATGTGTTATGGTGATCTCACTTTCATAATTTTAGTAACAAACAACTATATTCCATCATTGTTATTTGATACTAAGATAAAAGTATTTTCCAGACCTAGACCACTAAAAAAGTTATTTTGGGCTGGTATTTTTTCGTCATAAAAGTTGGTCTATGTCCGTGTTAATGTCCATTTATTAAGGCTGGAGCAAAAGCCTCGCGGCTAACTACGTATGTCCATCCGAAAAAAAAAACCCCATTTGCATGTGAATTTGTAACAAAGAAATAGACAGTTACTTTCGCGTAAGTTTGTTACGCTTCCACGCGAATACTACTTAACCGATCACCATGAAACCTATTCTTGGAGTTATTAGAAGAAACATAGGGACATTCGATTCAATGCTAGTCAAGCCGAGGGTAAAAGCGTAATTAATAAAGAATTGAAAAGAAATAAAGAATTCACAGATTTAATCAAATTACCTATAAACGATGTTTTTTTTTTAATAAAAACCTTATTAAGAATTGGTATACCTACTGCATTCAAACTGCATTGTGAAGTCGTCTGCTCGTTGCTCAACCGCTGACACAGTAGTTTTTTCCATAGTACAATTTGCGACATAACGCTGCAATAAGTTGGAATCTGGACAATTTGTTCCTACGTGTGAACGTTTTGCATAAATTTGTCACGGCTTTATCGTGATTGTGACAATAAATATTATTATTTGGCCGGGAAAATCGTAGGTATCTTTTTAATAGTAAAGCATTTGATTTATTGTTAATTCCTTGATGTGCCCATTTCCTCTGGTTTGGAATGATCTACTCTAGTGGTTTGTAGTAGTGTTACTGATAGTAGCTTATATTTTACTACAAGAAATACTATTGGTATAAAGAGGTAAAATATGTAAGTTTGTTTCAGGTAATTTTCGGTATTACTGATCTGATTTCGAAAATTTTTACACAATTCGATTAACATTGGTAACATTTCAAGACGTAATTGGTTCTATGCGGAAAAAACCGTGCAGGAGAGTCAATCTATATATATTAATTAAAAAGACAAAATATCTAGTGTTCATTCCGCAAAAAGTGTGTCTTATAGGTTGTAAAATAATTTTGCACCGCCATCCCGCATGAAAAATATCAGAAAAATATGCAGGAGGGATAGTAAAATCATGCAAATTTTGGGGCAGCAGCTAGTAGGCAATAAAGGTGAAGGTCAGATAATATTATATTCAAAATACTAAAATAATAATACAAATCAAAGTGTCGCCTGCACGATACATTCAAAATATTTAAAACTCACTAACAATAAATTGTCCGCAGTGCCACTTGTCAAGCGTCACATCGCTTTAATAAAATATGGGGCTTTAAAATGTATGTTAAAAGAATGCACCAATAAATGTTTTAACAGAACATTAAATTTGGTCAGTGGGTAGTCTTAGTCACCACACTTGGCAGGGAGGTTGGTGACCGCTGTATTATTTTGTAATACACTGGTGCCATTTACCTGGAATACTTTTGTTAAAAATAATGTTATAAGTTACATTATTTTTAACAAAAGTATTATAACTTATAACAATCGGGACCACCAACTTAACGTGCTATCGAGGCACGGATGATAGTTTATTATTTTGAAAGCAAATATGATAATAATACATATAATGCCTATAAAACGATAAAGTCACCAATAAATGCCGGTTTTTAATGCGACAATTTTAAGCATCAGACCAAAAAAAGTAAAGAAATGTAGGGTTATTTAGCCAAAAGATAAAAACGGGACCCTATTATAAAGACTTCGCTGTCCGTCTGTCTATCATCAGGCTATATCTCATGAACCGTTAGTAATTGGTAGTTGAAATTTGCTCAGATGGCGTATTTCTTATGCAACTATAACAGCAACTACTAAAAACAGAATAAAATGGATATTTAAGAGTGGCTCGATATTAATCCTCGTAATTCCATAAACTGAAACAATGGACATAGTGCATTGTTAGTCAAGCGGCGGTAGCCCAATGGCCAGGGCGTCGGACTTGCGATCATGTGGTTGCCAGTTCAACCCCATCCACTGCACTCTGACGTAAACCCACTCGTCACACAAGCATATTTGCATTTAGCACGTGGGGTTAAAAAGAATACTAGTGTGCTGAAAATTCTGCTAGTACCTAGAATAATACAGAACCGTTCGTGTGTGAGTCCAACCACTTGGTAGGTTTGTTACATTAAATACATATATATACTTAGTGATCTATAATAATACCACACTACTATAAATAAGCTTATTGAAAATCCGGGCAGATCCCAAAACTTGAGTCTCAACTCATACCCAGTTAACGAATGCTTAACGCCTCACGCCTCAACTTTTGCCGAAGATTACCCTCGCTTACCGAAACTAAATAATCTTTAGCCAAACAATACTAACATAGGACACAGTGATGGATTAAGGTATAGATTCGTAACATAAGACTGACTAAAACTAGTGGATGGGACTGAAGTTTGTAAAAACACATATTGGAAACAACATACATACAAGCAATATTTATTTAATAATATTGTATAATATAACTTTGAATAATAATAATAATTAACATCTTGTCGCAATTAATCATTGTCTGTGCATTATGATATGGCTCCTTTCTCCTATGATATTATTTTAGATTATATCTAACTATGTTTCTGTGCCCGACAGGGTTTATGATTGGAACCACTATAATGTTAATTCACCTGTAAACAAATTGTGAAACGCAATAAAGTATTGAGTACCTGAGATCACAATACAAATCTGAATAAAGAATTTAATACTTGAAGCATTGTTAGCAATTTTCTCACACACAGTTAATGCCTGATGCTTATTTTTTTATCAAAACTAAATAAAAATTATAATTATATTCAGTGAAACAAGTGTTCTTCAACAATTATAATTGAAAAGATTTTGAGGCTATTTCCGTCATTGATGATTATAAAAATATATATATCAACATGTTCAATATTGTCATGTTAAACTCAATTTAAACATTTGTAATTTTAAAGCCGTTTTTGTGCATTTGACAAAATTTAAAATTGATGGCGATGGAAGCGTCCCGATAAAGTTAAGGACTTAAACCGACGACATCAGACCTTAAACCGGTCCTGATTACACGTACTTCATTAACATGGACAAAACTAATGTACCAACTTTTCTGATGGAGATAACTTTGTCTTGGTCTGAAACGTATTTCAAACTTGAGCACAAAACCGTGGTTTCAAACCTGTATGCAGTCTTAATTTGATTAAGGGAGACTATAGCATCACTTGCTAGTTAAGTTAGGATAAGTTTTCAACTTAGGTAAATTATTCTTGTCTTTAAGTGTATGTAGTAGTAAGTAGTATCTTAACTTGAGCCATTTTAGGAAGCTAATAGTTGAATTAAATAGCATAACGTCTTTTATTTAAGGACTGGTCTAGACATTTTAGATACCGTTTGCGTGTCCTTTGTAAGGGATAAAACGTAAGTACACGCAACTTCTTAATGTTATAACTTGATAGGAAAACGCCGCTGCAAGCCCGCTGGTATGCACCGTGATTTTTTTTAATCATTATTAATTGCAGGACGATTTGTATGAGTATTACTATTAAAACGATAACTTTAAAATAAATATTATATGTTTTCTTGTTACAGAAAAAGTGTCCTACAAAAATATAATAATTGCACATGGCAAAATGAGCTTTAGTATCTTGCAAGACAAGATAAAGACGCTCGCTTGAATAACGTAGATTAGGTTGTACAAACGGGCGCCCCTAACACAAGTTCGATATCATTTTTACGCAATTATAGATTGATAAGTGTTAGCAATGTAACAATGTGGCTGGCTGGTTGGTGGTATACCGAAAGCCTTTACCATAATTCAAAGATAGAACGCTCACGTCTTTCAATTGTTTATGTATGATAATAAAATACAGTGACCGTATGACCCTTGACTGTTTTATTACAATTCCTATATACAACAAGCAATAACTAAACACGAGTATTAACACCGGGGCCAACAACTGAATGTCCTTCTCAAGACACATGACCAAATAGATAAAAAAAAATTGTCCTTACAATTAAATTTATGCCACCTCGAGCATCAAACCGACAACGTCGGTTATCGTTACATGTAAGACTTATAAGCGCTGCGTTATCTAAAAGTAAACCTTAACTCGTTCTAATTCACTTGTAATAACTAGACTTATAAGAGCTGCGGTAATGTGTCTAAACTAACTTTAATTACAGCCTAACTGTAATAACGACATAATTTATTATCAGACTCGTAGGTAACTTATGTAGGAAAATAGGCTTTTAACTTACCCAGCCTAGTTTAATTGAGTTACTACATCAATTTGTACCAATATTTTAGGTGCATAGTATTTTATGTACCGACTAGTTTCCCGCACGCAGTTTTACCGTTTAACTCCCGTCTTCGTGGAAACTTCATAATTAAATATAGTCTTTGTTACTCATAGAAAATGTAGCTTTCTAAAGGTGAAACAACTTTTTAAATCGGTCCTTTAGTTTCGGAGCCTAATCAATGCAAACAATCAAATTTTTCCTTTTTATAATATAATCCGGTGGCTCAGTGGTTACGGTAGTTGCTTCTGGGACCTGGTGTTCTGGGTTCGATTCCCACCCGGGACAATTATTTGTGTGAACCACAAATAGTTGTTCTGAGTCTGGGTGTACTTTGTGTCCGTGAAATGTATGTTTGTAAAGTCCCCCGCGACACAGGGATTTATTTCCCTAGTGCGGGAGTTGTCTTTTTTAAGAAAAAAATAAATAAATAAAAATAATAATAATAATATTAGTATAGAAAATGTTGACAATTTTGTAACTTTTATGTAAACTCGCTTACCAGTGAGGTGAAATAGTACTTATAACAAAATCATTAATGTTTAAATTAATTTAACTAGCTGAGTTTAGTCATCACGCTTAAACTCACATAGTTAAAGTTCGTTTTAACAGACCTCCTCTTAACCCTCAAACGGGCAGAGGGAATATAGAACCCACCATATATTGAACGTTATGTACTTGTAATAAAGATCAAAAACAATCAATTCTAAACATACCTACTGCCCGTTTAAGGGTACAGACCTCGGCCAGCCATGGTCGTTTAGTCACCTCTTGCGACACAAATGAGAAGACATGAGTTTGTCTATTCTAAAGTGGACTCCACACGGCTACGACGGGGTTAAAAAGCATGGCAAGAGTTACTTCTTTTAGTTTTTCATTGTTAGGTATGAATAAAGTATCTTTCGAAATTGACAGTTTACCAACCATTTTACATAAATTGTGCAAAGAAATAGTTAATATTACAAATAATAATTTACATTACTTAAACTTTAGATTGGGATTTCCAAAATTAAAACATTACACGGGTGGAACTGCGCGAGAGAGTTAGTCTATATAAATAAGAAAAGAGTAAAAGTAAAGAAAACACAAAATGACAGTGAATTATGATGGTACATATTTTCTTTATAAATCATTATTCTGAACCCCATTTGGTAAGCAACGTCATAATCTAAAGCCATTGGGGAGGGTATTTAAATAGGTAGTATCGTTAGCCTGTAAATAAATGACTATTGTCAACTGAACTGACTGAAAAATGAACACTTATTTATAATAATAACTAACTTTTTTTAGCTTCATCTTATATATAAAATTCTCGTGTCACAATCTTCGTTCCCGTACTCCTCCGAAGCGGCTTGACCGATTCTCATGAAATTTTGTAAGCATATTGAGTAGGTCTGAGAATCGGCCAACATCTATTTGCCGGGTCAGCTAGTAATTATATATAAGCTTTAGCCTTATAAATGGGCTATCTATTACACTGAAAGAATTTTTCAAATCGGACCAATAGTCCTTGTGGTTAGCGCATTCAAGCAAACTAACAAAACAAACTCTTCCGCTTTATATATACGTGTAGATATAGATCACCTTCAATAAATATACCAGCAAGACAGTCACATACATTTCATAGAATACAAGTTAGTATATATTTCTATTTACGGGTAGACCAAAGCTACGAATAGTATTCAGAAATGTTGATCGTCCTCAAAACATCGAAAGTGGAAAATCGAAAAGGAATGAATGTTGGCTTAGGCCCCTGAATTTGCATCATAAACACGCACTTAGGGCTACAAAGTCTTTTGTAGAAAACTTTACGCATAGTAATTATTTATTATTTGGGTAATGTCCGATTTCCTGTTTTGTTTGGTTTCGATAGCAATATAGGAATGGAAAATGATTCATCATCATCAACAGCCCGCTCACGTCCACTGCTGAACATGGGCCTCCTCTTAACAGACCTTGACAAGCAAGGATCGTAGATATAGAATATTGCCATAATCACCACGCTTGGCAGACGGATTGGTGATCGCAGTAAGATGTAAACCTTGAGCCAATAGATGCTGCTGCCCATCCATCAGCCATATGACCCTTAGTCGCCTTTTACGACACCCATGGGAAGACATGGGGTGGTCTATTCTAAGCCGGAAACCACACGGCACCACATGAAAATGATTAATTAAATCCAAACATGAAAAAATTTTGCGCAGTCAGTCAAAACGAACCGCAT
The DNA here is from genome assembly GCA_947037095.2 of Nycteola revayana. Classification (NCBI taxonomy): domain Eukaryota; kingdom Metazoa; phylum Arthropoda; class Insecta; order Lepidoptera; family Nolidae; genus Nycteola; species Nycteola revayana. Next base: position 15,187,496 of record OX344840.2, read on the forward strand.
TATTATATCAGGTAGATAAAGTTCAAGATTAATTATTTAAGAAATATCAAAATTACTAGTCCACCGTTTTTAGGCACTGCCTCTAGCCAACAAACCTCCCAGAACTCTTCAACTATTGTCAAAGATATTACAGAGTCACTCAAGTGTCAAACAAGTTGAATCCCCAGTCAAGTTTCTGATCCCCTCCATCCCTCAGACACGGAAAGGCGTAAAGATTATGTAACCAACTCGTAACTTCTATAAACGGTTTTGAAGCCTGAACTTCGTATCTTCAAACTACGTTTACAGCTAACAAATTGTCACTTAACTTGAAAAGTCCAGATCATCGTAATGAATAATTAAATGAAGCTCTTTAATTAAGATAAGTCGCTGTGAGTGGCAGTCTCTTGAGAGTTATCAAGTCTTTTGAGTTGATACTCTTTTACTATTTGTGCTAAAATGTGGAATTATTGACCTACTCATCAAACTCATTTAAACTTGATATGAAAATGCACGTCAGCAAAATTATACGTATCTTCATAAGGTTTACTAATCAGATGTAAAGAAAACTAACAATAATACATACATACAACTAGAAGGTAATCTAAACTAAACCTAATTTATAAAATACTAGCTACACGTGCGGGGTTCCACACGCATAACTTCGTTCCCGGAGCCGCTTTATAATTAAATGCCCCCCTTTTTTACCGCCTTAAGGGTAAAATTTTATAAAATCCTTTCTTAGTGGGCCTATACGTCACAAAAGAAAGCCACGGTCGAAATATCACGTGCAAATATCGACGTCCAAATATCAAACTCGATACAAAACTACTGAAACTAGCTTTAGTACTTTTGCCTCGGGGTTGATGAATCAGTCAGTCAGAACATGTTACTTTATATATACTAACTATTCTAAATCTATGCTACTTGGGAACGTTGTCAGAATGCTGCCAGCATTGGCCCGTTAAAAGGATCTGATTATCCGCTAAAAGTAAATAACAGTTTTTGGGGACTGTGCCGTGTTAACGAACCAAAAATTAGTGTACCGATATTAAAATACTACCACTGTAATGGTAGAAGCTGACTTTAAATAAATAAAAACTATACACAAAGGAAGAATAGAAAATGATCCCCCACTTTATCACCCGTTATTTATTGTGCCTCTAAATGGGGGACAGAAAAAGTCACTCAAAGTAATATCCTGTATTTTATAAAATAAATCTTTTTTAAGAGGTAATAGAGTAGCCTCGTGGAATTTTTAAGTAGATACAGTACGTCAACGCCTAAAAGAACAATCGGTTAACATTAACACAGATCAGTTAGTTTAGCAGAGCATTTTAAGCTAAACGAAATAACATTTTCTTCACCTTTTTTTTCGGACATACGCAGTTTCTTTACATTCCATATCTTTGAGTCATCATCATCAGCCCGTACAACGTCTACTGCCGAACATGGGTTGTCTTCTTACTGTTTGAGTAGAGAGAGAAACATGTAAATTCTAACATGTTTCATGTGATGTATGTAATTATATTTGAAACAAGAACCTACAGATAATTATTATTACTACGATAATTATATTAATATCGAAGGGTACCGTATAGGTACGATAATTATAATATACATAATATCTGTTATATTATAATTATTTTTGTTGAACTGGTGGTGATTTCAAAGTACATGTATTTTTTTATACCTATATTTTGACTGTGGCGTTATGACAATATTGATTTGATATCAGAATCGGTGCTTAAACAACTTGTCGACCAAAAAATTTAATTACTTATTTTTATATGTATTTGATTTTTTTTCGAGCCATTCAATATTGGTAATGAATTAATAGTTGTTAGTTGTCCGTTTTAATGCGGTTTTGGTTTGTTATTGTATGAATTCTAATGAAAAAAAGGTAACATTTTATAACACTGTACTGTTAGTTACAAAATAAATTATTTTACCAATAAGTACACAACTACACGACTGACACAAATACACGACGTATTTGTGTAGAGAGATTTTAGACTAATTGGTATATCTACGTCTAAAATTAATGGATGCAAAAACAATACTTAAAATAACCAAAGGCAGAAATTTGACACTTCTCATTGCTGTCGTACTATACACTAATAAAACGGACCTCCTTAATTAAAACAGAACAAAAATCATATTGACGTAAAGGATTTTTTACGAGTTTTGCTGTAAATACTGAATAAAACTTGAGTCAAATTTTGTTTCAATTTTAATTTTTTTATGTGTATTGTTTGTCTATTCAGTTCGAATTATTACTCCTCATACGAGAAGCGTAGTATAAGATACTTGTGTGTTTTATGTTACAATATTAATCAACAAGTTTTATCAATTTTGCCTTGCTATTTTGAAGAAAATTGCTATTAGATGACACGACTTCGCGGCACGCACTCGAGACAGACTCTAGCGAATCGCAAACATCCCAAAGCCATCATCATCATCATCATCATTCCGTGCAACGTCCACTGCTGAACTGCTTCTCCCGAGGGAGGGTTTTGCCATAGTCACCACGCTTGATAGGCGGATTGGTGACCGCAGTATTATGTTGTAATACACAGGGAAACGCTGCTGCCCGTTCCCTGGTATACGCTTGTTACAGATGATTTTATAAAAATTGGGACCAATGGCTTAACGTGCTTTCCGAGGCACCGAGGGTAGTCTCTCAACCAACCAGTCCCGGAAAGAAATCTTAGAATGTACACAAAGATTTCTTGTTCGGTGTGGGGATTGAACCCACGACCTCCGAGACAATCCCAAAGTAAAAAACGTATGTTCCCTTATTTATTACTTCAATCATCATAAAAACGAAACCTCTCATAATAGTTTAATCAACAAATTAATGTAGCTTCCTCAAATCAAATGGGACTTCTCACTTAACTAAATCTCCTAATCCCTATCGACCGTTTAGTCCGAGTTGCCGTAACTGCCCCATCAAATTTGTATTATCTTAAATCTTCAGAAGTTTCGTTGTATCTGACAACTTGAGAGGTAGTTTTGTTCCAGATTCCAGGGGTTCCTTAAATTTGATCGTTAGTAATGCATTTGACACGCAGTCAATAGTAAGTATTTGGTATAAGTTGTATTGAATGTTAGATTAATTGAATTAAAGCTAAGATTGACCACAGAATTAAAGTAATAACTAGCTTCCCGTGGTTACACCCGCGTATCTCCCGTTCCCGTGGGAACTTCATAATTAAATATATCCTATGTTACTCAGGGTGAGTGTAGCTTTCTAATGGTGAAATATTTTTTGAAATCTGCACAGTAGTCTTTGAGTTTATTCATTATAAACATACACACACATAAAAATACAAATCGTTCCTTTTTATAATATTATTATTAAAGTATAGATTTGTTATGCACCTACTGATAATCAATTCTATTCGGTTTTCTGTTATACGATGATATAGCATGATGTATAAATGTTGATTCTAATTGTCGTAAATATTATTATAATCTGGGTAAAATCAAATCAAAATAATATTAATGATAATCAGGACCAATATTTATACAAAACTCAGTCCATCAGGCCTGTAGTATATAGACTGTCAATACAAGTGGAAATAAATCTTTGATTTTAGACAAAACTTGTTTCTGACGCATGATTGAAATGCAAACTGAACGTGTATGAAAGGCCGGGGCCGCTCTGGTACGGTGACTGAGACGCGACGGCAATTTCGTGAAAACAAACTCATATAAACATATGTCGGCGGCCGCACTACAGCACGATCTCTATTTAAGACTAGGTAATAAAATCGCGTGCGGCTGTCGTGTAGTATCCGGCTTAAAATATATCACCCCATAGCTTCCGATGGGTGTAGTAAAAGACGATTAAGAGACAAACAGCTAATGGGTAGGCAGCAGCATCTATCAGCTCAAGGATACTCACCATATTATTGCCATCATCAAGCGTGGTTATAACGGCAATACTCCTCGACGACCCTGGTTTGCCAAGGTCTGAGCAGAGGAGGCCCATGTTCAGCTGTGGACAAATTAAAGTAATAATGTAATAATGGTTGATAAAGTAAAGTAATAAAAACTCAACTAGCATGTCTTAGACCCAAACTAAAGAACACAATACAAAAAGATATTCAGAATAAAAAATAACCAAAAACCTTCTTACATCAGTGTCGTGTCTATGGTACATGAAGTTCGTGAAGTTTGGGAAATTTTGTGACTAAAGTGCAACAAGATTATGGATGACTCTCGATGGAATATCCGGCATAGGTACACAACTTTTTTAGAAATTAGTACGTGACACTACCTTTTGAATAACATAATCGCATTTAAAATAATTCTACGTAATACATAATAATAATAACAACTTTTTTCATACAAAAAACGTTTTGATCATGCTATACATAGTTTTACATTAAAGCTAGGTTGGGTAAAGTTATACAAAATAGAGTAGGCCCTGCCTCCTAAACTAGGTAATCATGTGACTTAGGAGTCAGTGCATCAATGAAATGCTTAAACTTTTGTTGGTTTACGTATACTATATAATATATGAAACCAAAAGTAACTTTTGTATGGTGATATAAAATCTATGGGTGTGTTTTCATGTATTCACATGTATTCATATTCGTACAGCTATGAATTAATACATTAAGCTAAAAGTTTACATCTTTACAGTTGGTCACTTGAATGCTTCCTCAAGAGCAGATGAAGTCGGGATCTGGCGACATAGCTGAACTAACTAAGCTTCCGGCATATATGTAAATTTGTCGCCAAATAAACCTGCCAACGGGTTTTGATCATTGTCGGTCTTGTGGTTCACGTGACGTTTCTTTTTTTTCTTTGAAGATTTTTTCTGCCAGTTTCTGCCTATGAACACCGTATTTTGAGATTAAAGTTTCAAGAAAACAAAATTTAATAAATTCAATTTTCTACCATACTACAATATTTTCAATAAGAAAATTGACGATAGCAGCGCCTCACAGTCATCTTTCTTGACACGAACGTTCAGCGCGGCACAATTTTTGGACCAACAATTGAAAAGTTCAACTGCAAGCCTTGTTAAAGAAATTCTTTGTAAGCACTGAAAGTAGTTTGGATTGTGATTGTTGTAGGAACAACAGAGGCTGAGGCACGTTTTAGTACAGAAAGGATTCTTTGAGAAGAAATAAGAAGGTAGAAAGTTACCTTTTTGTATTTCCGTACCGTGCTAACGCGACAAGATTAGTAAGTACCCAGTACTTGTGCTTGTATTATTATGTATGCTCGTATGTGCATGCACGGAGTTGTTTTTATTGTAGGTATACAGATGTTGCTAAATCTCTTTATGCTTAGGGAGCGTTCCCACTATGTCGTAACGACAGATTATCGTGTCGTTTAAAGTGTCGTGGCTCGTCTATTGAAATGTAGTCGCATAAATATAGGATGACACGATTAAGTGTTATCCACGACATTTTTTTGCGAAATGTTATCGTGTTTCAGATTCGTGGCTTATGCATTAAAATGGAGGTCGTCAAAAAAATATAGAATAACAAAATCTGTTCAAAACATTATTTTGAGGTGATAATTATTGATTGTCAAGCACTGCTTTCCCTTTCAGAGACAGAATTTCGGAAGGGTCTTTAAATTAAAGAGTTCTCGAGTAGAGTAATATATTAATGTTTTATTGCGAAATAAAACATTACATTACATATACAGATTAGACAGTAAACATTGGTTAATACTCGTCTCGCGTTACATTGGTAAATAAGCATATTATAGTTAGCATATTAACTCCAGATGTTCAAGTAGTTGGACACTAGTTGTGGGTTCGATCTTTACATCATAAATACATCATAATCATCTTTACGTAAACAATACGACAAATAATTTAATAACGATAAAGTTCTCCTAACCGACCTTTAAGATATGAATATGTATTCGAATAATGCACTTAAAGATTCGAAATTGGCATTTGCACAAAAAATATTTTACCATCATTATTATTATTTTACCATTTTACTATTGTTAACGTCGAACAAGTGAGGTCTTCGTTAAAACTTTTAACTATAGGATGCACGCAAATAATACTCACATACGTATTATTCACTAACACCGCTTCACCAGTTATAAGTTGTATGATAGTTCGAAACTATCAATAGTCTATAAAACTCACTAAATTGTACAGTTATTCAGAAAATATTACTTTATCCCCGCGTTTATTCCTACTGCTGAAGTTGAGACTGCTTTATCAGACCTTGGCAAGCCAGAATGGTTGAAGAATATTGCCTTAATAACCACACTTGGAAAGCGGATTGGTGATCGAACTGAACTACCCTATAAGAGGTTTGGAGGTATGGAGTTAAGAAAGCTTTTGTTGCAGGAATCATCATCATCAGTTTGTTGTTGTCCACTGCTGAACATAGGCATCCCCCATCGATTTCCAGCGAGATCGATTGCTAGCGGCCTGCAACCACTGACTCTCTGCAACCTTTATGAGGTCGTCGCTTTATGTTGCAGGAATGTGTTTATTCAATTAATGAGCTTTTCAAAAAATATTCCTGTAAGATTTTTACCTTTGATCGCACTTTTAAATTCTGACATAATTTCGTATCAATACCCATTTATTTGAATTAATGTATTTTATAATAGTTTTTACTGATTGTGTGGTGATTAATGTATAAATATGTATAATATAATGTATTACTCATAATTTCTAACTTAATTAGTGGTATCATGTAAGTTTTGTACAACTGTTTGCATGCTGTGTAAGCGGCGAAACATGTTGTTCCCAAATTATGTAACATCTTTGTACTAACCGTGTTTCTGGCAAATAAACAAATATTCTATTGTATGCTTTCGAACGAACTGAAGGGACGAACTGGATAGGTTCCAACAAAACTGGAAGGAGGACACGCGGGCTCGCGAACGTTGGAAGTGGTGGAGGGAGGCCTTTGCCGAGGAGAGGGACAGCGGATAGAAAAAAAAAAAATGTCGCAGTAACTTTAAGAGTAGCTTATAGATGTTACAGCTGTTCATTCATTAGGTGTATGTCGCCTCTTGCAAAATCCATAGGAAGATATGGTGTGGAACGTAAAATATTTATAGTATAAGCCTAACACAAACATTTAACAAATTGCATTTTCACATATAAACCAATTAAACGTAAAACATACATCCTGCAAACAAAACTCATTGAAACTATTTTAATCAAAGCTATAAAAATAAACTATCACGAAACTAAACAAATTCCTAATCATAACAATTTATATTGCAAACTGCGCGTTCCGTTTCACTTGTTAGATAGATTAAAATTACATAGGTTACTAGGTTCCGCTCGTGGTTTCAGCCGCCTAAATCCCGTTGCCGTAGGAACTTCATAATTAAATTAAGCCTATAACCTTCCTCAATAAATGGGCTATTTAAAACTAAAAGAATTTTTCCAAATAAGACCAGTTGTTCCTGAGATTACCGCTTTCAAGCAAACAAATAAACTCTTATTTATATATTAGTATAGATAACTATATTCATCTACACATATAAATAAAATTTGAAGTATCTGTTTGTGATGGCAATATAACATATTATTTTCACTAACTAGATACATGATGTACCTATGTACATAATGTATTTAGTTAGTGAAAATATGTTATCTCAGTAACAGTTTTGACGAGACTTACTTGTAAACCGCCCCGGAGAAAAGTGCGCCCTCGAGCGCGACGCGTCGCCCCTCGCCCTCCCGACCTTTAGTTTGCTAAGAACCTTCCGATACCCTCGTAGACCCGAAGTCCGAAGGGCCCGCGAACTGTAAAGTAGAGCGACAGTTGCACAAAACTCCCCTAAAGAAACTAAAAGCCATTATCCCTCAATCTCCCCGTCAGCGACCGCCCTGAGCCGAGGTCCAAATCCCACAGGGGACGCCCTCTTGCGCAGGTTGCTTAGTTTGTAGTGTTCAAACCATTTATCTAGGCTGGAGCTCTGCTCGCCTTTATGCTCGGTGAAGTAGGAAAAGCCTCAGGGCTAAATACAAATGCCGGTCCGAAAAAAAAAATCATCTTTAGTTTTATTTATTTACTAGTAGCTTCCCACGTGGTATCGCCCGCGTAGCTCTTGTTCCCATGGGAACTTCGTTATAAAATATAGCCTATATAATATTATTATAGTTATAACAATTCTTATAAACACACAAACTTTTCAGCTAGTAAAAGTTATTAGTATATAATCTATACCAATAACTTTTGTAATTTTTTGCCTGCTAATTATTTCTTCGAATACATATTTCTAGACGTCATTCTGAATCCAATGAGGTATCAATTAAATTTTTAAGAGCTTTATCACTATTTTTCACCAATTTGAACTTGTTGACTAGATTAATTATGAATTTTAGTATTTTAGGGGGTTTTGTGCAACTGTTGCCCTGCTTTACAGTTCGCGGGCCTCTCGGACATCGGATCTACGAGGGCATCGGATGGTTATACTCATGGATGGGCTGCAGCATCTATTAACTCAAAGATACTCACATTTCATTGCGATCACAAATCCGCCTCCGTGTTGAATATGGCAATATCCCTCAACGATCCTTACTTACCAACGCCTGTTAAAAAGGAAAGTCATGTTCACCAGTGGACGTTAACGGGCTGATAAAGAAGAAGAAGAAGAAGTAGTTACACTTCATTGCAAAATATAAAACAATCCAGTAATTTTGATAACATCATATAAGAACTATCCTCATTATATTTAAAGTAAAGTAAGTATTAAAAAAATAGGGTTCCATTATTGAAAATGTTGATGAGTTCATTTAATATAAAAGCTGGCATTCATTATCAGAGCGTAAATTTGTATAATCGTTCTATCCATTATTTTGCAAGTCATCCATATTACATTTGCATGCATCGAATGAAATTATTCAAACGTGAAAAATATTTATATGATTCATTTAGTTCAACACAGTGGAAATGTTTACGGGTGATTTTAAAACCTTTTGGGCATATTCGATTTTCATTTTTGACCTGACTGTTAACTTCAAATTAATGTCGATTGTTATATCTATACAAATATTATAAAGAGTAAATATTCGTTTTTTTTAGATAACTTAACCGTGGTATTTTACCTCCATAGCTCCCATTCTTCATAATAAAATGTAGCCCTCGATAAATGGGCTATCTAACACGGAAATAAATTTTCAATTTTATTCCTGAGATTAGCGCGTGCAAGCAAACAAACTCATCAGCTTTATATATAGATCATATATAACATTTATAATTGTATATTTAAAATTATATATAAGATTTTACTTTCATAGCTACCGTTTCCATAGGAAGGCTTCCTATCAGAAAATAGTACAATTTACTCCTGGACAAATAATCAAATATTGTGTTTATTAATTACCAACTAAAATACATATTCTATCTTTATAACACGGTCTATATTTGTGTATGTGTATTAGTGTAAAAAGTAATTTTTGGCATTTAATAAGAAACTAATTGAAATGCACCCACAAATATTTAGCCCGACTGTACCTAATTACTGTCTAAGTCGCCATGTGTCATTCATGCATCACTGCGCACACGCATATGTAACTACTCTTTAACCCTTTCACAGTCACTGGGCATAATAACAGGCGGCTGCTAATTTATTATCGCTAATGTCAAACATATTTGCACCTAACCTTAAAATATTTATTACTATATTTAATAAAGTAATGGTAATGTAACAACTGTATTTAAAATTAAACCTTATTCCATAACAATAAGATTTAAAATTAATCACAAAGAATATAGACAGTCAGATAACTTTTGAACCTTATTGCAACTGTACAAGGTTTATTTTTCCATGGCAGTTATAACTGTGACGTACGTGAAATAGTTAGTCAAATGTTATAAACACGCAAGGCGACGGTGAAACCCCTTGTTGAGTCATTAATGAGTCACTCAGTTTACGAGTTAAATTTTACTATGCTTAATATATGAGGGCGAATTATATTAAGCTGCATAAATACGTTTTGTTTTATTATTTCTAAGTTGCCAGACCAATTGTACTTCTTCTTCTTCTTGTCGTGTCGATGGTGCTTATATTTTATTCGCCCAGTAGGTAGCCACGCTTATGGCACTATCGGTGGCTTCATATAGGTCTTGAAGGGTGCAGTTTGAAGGGCACCGGGGGCAGCTGAGCAAGTGTTGCATTGTCTGGTCAGAAAAGCCACACTCGCATGAGGTTTGTGAGGGGTCTGTGATACCCCATTTGGCAAGATGGTGTTTGCAGCGACTAACTTCAGACCGCAATCGGTTTAATGATTTCCATATTGGCCACGGTAGTTGGTTTCCGGGGGGCAGTTGCTCTTTAGGGTGGATAAAGCTGGGAGATGGTGGGTATTGTTCCTGCCACAGATTTAGCCTGGCCTTGTATGGTTGTTCGGTCATTTTTTGTGTTTGACGGACAAAACTACTTCTGCTTTTAAGCCTTCCCGGCGGCAATTTATAGCCATATAGTGGGTGTCGGTGGTCAGTCTCTTGTTTATATTTTTCCGCAGCGCTTGCGGCATCCCTTCTTACGCCAGGTGGTGCTATTCCCGCTAATGGATAGAGCCGGTTGAGATTTGTCGGTTTTAGACAGCCAGTTATAATTCTACACGTTTCATTTAGGGCAGTGTCAACTTTTTTTGCGTGTGCGGCTCGGTGCCACACTGGGCACGCAAATTCGCCAGCAGAAAAGCAAAGTGACATACCAGTTGTGCGAAGAGTATCAGGCGCAGCTCCCCATTGTGTTGTAGTTAAGCGGCGCAGTAGGTTATTTCTAGAACCAACCTTTTTTGTGTATTTTCACAGTGCATTTTTAGTGTCAAACTCCTATCTAGAGTGACACCTAGATATTTAGGGCTTGAACAATGCTCGATGCTAGTTCCCCGCCACGAGATGTTTAGTGTTCTACGTGCTAGTTGGTTGCGCAGGTGGAATTGTACTGAAAAATAATTATCAAAATTAGAATTGGCTAGCTGTGTTCACATTTACCTTTTTTATGGCTTATGTGTGAGGATCAGAAAACTATGGATAACAAAAACATAATGGGGACATGGGATTACAGGAGGGTATCGTAACCATGGGTCGCTTATTACGACACCACTCGCATATCCATCAGTAGCATACATCTCATGGGTAAGCAGAAGCATCTATCAGTTCAAGGTTACTTACCAATTTGCGATCACCAATCCGACTCTGCCAAGCGTAGTGATTAGGGCACTATCCCTCAAAAGCTCTGGCTTTCCAACGTTTAAGAGGAGGCCTGTATTCAGCAGTAGACGCAAACAGGCTATAAGTAAGTATCGATAAAATGTTGTAATCATACGACAAACATACGTAATGCTGTTTGGGCTTTAAACATTCTAATAAAGCCAACAACATTCAATGACCGTATTCGAATACAATCAATAACATCGCATTTGCACTACACGTGTAAATCAATTACGATAATTACCACATCAAACATTGCTATCAGCTCTCAATAATTTGAAAGATAAACAGTATCGTGTTAATTTAATATATGAATACTGCATCAAAATATGGTTCCCATTTTATGAACGGTATCGGGTAAAAGCATAATTTGCATTTACAATTTTAATATCGAGTAGTTTGAGATTATTTGAAAAGCGTTTCAGTACTACAATGTTACATTGCCTTGTTATTTATAACGTAGTTGAAGCTTTTAAATGTAAGTTATTACTAAAATGAAAGGGCACGGCAATATCAATTACTAGCTTCCCGCGCGCGGTTTCACCCGCGTTGCTCCCGTGCCCGTGGGAACTTCGTAATAAAATATAGCCTATAACCTTCATCGATAAATGGACTATCCAACACTGAAAGATTTTTTGAAATCGTATCATTAGTTCCTGAGATTAGCGCGTTCAAACAAACAAACACTGCAGCTTTATAATATTAGTATAGATATTTTAAATAGGTAATAAGTAAATGCACCTTTGACTGCACTTGTGGTTACAATGATAGCTGCTTCTGAAACCTGGTGTTTTGGGTTCGATTACGATCCGAAACAATTCTTAAACATAATTATATGAGTGCATCGGAAGTATCTTTGCAAACTAAGGGTTAAAAGGCGAGGGGAGTCATGTCCGTAAAACCGTCCTAGCGTCCTATGCGACGCCGTCGGAAGGAGCTTTTAAAATATTAAATGTGTTTTAAAAGCTACTTAAATAATAACAAAGCCGATTAATGATTTATATTTATATCATAATAATCACATTTATCGGGCAGAATCCCATATGCCGCATAAATTACTTGCGCTCGGCCACTTTATTTCCATATAATTATTTTATTTTGAAAATAATAATAGCTATAAATTTTGCGACACCAAGCTTCGTCAACATTGGAAAAAATATTTTTAACCGCACATATTCATGCCGCTTTTCCATAAGGGTAGGCAGAGACCATTTTTTTCCATTTGCTCTTGACATACTTGTGTAAAATCGAAGTTTTATTTCCGGATCTGGAAAACTCCGTGCCTCGAAAAGCACGTTAAGCCGTTGGTCCAAATTGTTATTACATAATTTCCCTGCGTGCTATATCAAATTCACAGGCACCAACCTGCCTGCTAAGCATGGTGACTTTGCCAGTATCGCCTCTTCCACATTTATTAATTTTCTCATTAATGTCCTTCGGCTTAGGGTACTTCTAATCTAGCCTTTCTTAAGAACGTCACCAATTTTAACGTGAGACTTGCACCTTGGGCTTTCCCACACATACTTTAAAATAAATAATAAAGATTTCTTATTGTGTTGACACCAACATTACAAAGAGATTTAGAATAGAATAAAATATTCATTATTGTACACGCTGAACAAACAGAACAAAAACGCAAGAAACATTTGTTTGTTTGTTGCGAATTAACTGAAAAAATCACAAATCTATTTTGAATATTCCTTTACACTTTTAAAAGAAAACTCCAACAGCGAGTAACATAACTGTGGCTGGAAATAAACATCAGATGTATTCATCAGATAATCAGGTCAGGCTATCGGAAGACCTTGGAACCATTATTTTGTTTTAACATAAGAGTACAACACATTACCTACTGATCTGATAATCGGTTCGGACCTCCGACCCAAAATCTGGAGTGATGCTCTTCTAATTTTACTTATGGTTTTCTCTTCTGCCACGTCAACACAAGCAAATATACAATAAGTAAAGGTAGGTAGCCCTACACACTACAAGGAATCGTCATCGTATCTTATTAAGTTCTCTAAGAAAAAAAGTGGTCAGAAATCTTAAGCGCACCGCGCCAGTTTCCAACTCGGATGTCCGATCCAATTATTATCAGATCGGTCATGTGTTGTAGGTACTAGCGTTTCGAAGACACTACGAGAAATCGTTACGATCGAACTGTACTGTGTGACAAATGTCAAGTATCCACATTTGCGTAAGCGATTTCCTGCTAGCAATCACTCCGCTATAGTAGAATTTTGTATAGGCTCTCTGTACTGTGTAAGCTGCACACTCACGCTCTGCTTACATACGATACGAGATGACTGTACATCTAGACGCAAGACGCCAACGCCTCCGCAGCCCAGCTTCCTCCAATTCCGATTTATCTATTCTACTTTTATACTGCTACGTTGAACAGTGAAGTTTAAAAAAAATGCAAAAACGGTGTAGTTTTTTTCTCAAACGATCATAACGATTTCTCGTAACGTATATGTTGTCATAACAGTAATTCATCTTCATTTTTTTCTTTTTGATCGGCACGCAATCACTTGGCTGATAAATAATAAAATACTTAATTTAGAAAAAGTCAGACGCAAGAATCTGACGTGTATCGAATAAATACGATGAGGTAGTCTGATCAGACAAGCGAAAAAAGATCTGACGGGTATTCCTAGATTTAGGTTATATTTTATGAAGGTTTCCAAGTGATAGCTTGCCTTCGCGGTTTTCCCCACGAACCACGTAGGGAAAACCGCAAGGGAGATTTATATATAAAGCTGAACAGATTCTTTGTTTATTTGAACGCGCTAATCTCAGGAACTACTGGTCCGATTTGAAAAATTGTTTTAGTGTTAGATAGCCCATTTAAAAAGGTTCCTACGGGGCCAATAGTTGCGCAGGTACACCGCACGCGTTTTTGCCGAATCTCGGCAGACCTGGCAGCACCTGCCGCAAGCTGTACGCCGGAGTGATCCGCTCCATGGCGCTCTACGGCACCCCCATTTGGGTCGACACCCTGAAGAGGCGAAATATGGCTCTGCTGCGAAGTCCGCAGCGGGTCATGGCCATCAGGGCGTCCCGTGCCTTCCGCACGGTCGCGTTTGACGCGGCCTGCCTCCTTGCGGGGTCCCCTCCGTGGGACCTGGAGGCGGAGGTTTTGGCCGCCGCGTACCGACGGAGGTGTGAGGGGGTTCATTCTGGCCGCGACCCCTTCCCGGAGGATATTGCACGGTGGCGGACTGAGATCCGTCGCCAAACCCTCCGGAAATGGCAGGAGTGGCTAGAGTCCGCGCCGCGGAGCGGATTGCGTACGGTGGAGGCTATTCGGCCCCATCTAAAAAAGTGGACCGGTCGCCGTCACGGCGACGTCACATGTGGTATTGCACAGGTAGTAACAGGCCATGGCTGCTTCGGTCACTACCTGAGCAACGTGAAGCAGAGAGAGCCGGACTGTGCCGACGATACGGCACAGCAAACGGTGGTGGAGTGTCCGGCGTGGGCCAACGAGCCGGAGGTTGTGTTGGCGTGGTGGGAGACGACCTCTCGCTACCGACCATAATTTCGAAGATGGTCCAAAGCGAGAGGTCGTGGGAGGCGGTTGCCTCCTTCTGTAGACAAGTAATGTCACAGAAGGAGGCCGCGGAGCGGGCGAGGGAAGTAGATCCCTCCGCCCACGGCGTGACGGCGTGCTGGCCGTCGGCGGCAGGCCGAAACCCGCCGCCTACCGCCCTAGGCTCGGTCTCGGGGAGTGGGGAGTATGGGCCCCGCTCTCTTCAAGGCTGACCCATGAGGAGTAGGGACGCCTCTACACTCCGGGCGTCCCTATAATTGGGCAAATAGGCCACTGTAAGTGTGGCCCCGGAGATCCCGCGGTACCATATTGGCCGCGGGTGCCGTCGGGGCCGGATTGCTCATGCGTACCCGGCCCCCGCCAACGGCGGATCGATGGAGTGTCCGGGAGGTTTTAGTGGTAGTAGGGTCCTCTCCTCGTGGTATGACTTTAGCATACCACGCTATGGAGGGCGAGTTTCACATATCCCACCGCCAGCGCGCGAATACGCTGCAGCGGCGGTGGGAATGCGTAAATGCATTTGCCCCCGGACGACAAAAAAAAAAGGTGAAACCGCACGCGTAAAGCTACTGTTTGAATATACGAATGCACAGATAATACTTCGGTACTCAATCATGTCAGAAAGGCCGAATGAATCTTTTTATCCAGATTCATTCAGCCTTTCTGACGTGATTGACTACATAAGTACCATAGCACACAGTGGCCTGAGTCTAGTATCGTAATGGTGTGTCGTAGAACTGTCACTGCGTCCCGATGGTAAGTTTTTGCACATTTGGTAATCTACTAATCCAAAAGACAAAGAAAACCGACCATCGAGACGTCAGTGACAGTTCTATGACTCACCATTACGATAGTAGTCTCAGGCCCCAGTTGCACAAATATAAACAACTGGGAGCCTAGCGCGTGGTTTTAACCGTCTATCTCCCGTTTCCGTAAGAACTTCACTATTTAAAATAGCCTATGTTACTTCTGGATAAAGTAACGTTCCAATGGTGAAAGAATTTTTAAGTATTTTTTACACTCTGACTCGGACGACGTTCCAGAGAATAGCGCAATCAAACAAACTCTTTAGCTTTATACATAACTAGCGACCCGCCCCGGCTCCGCACGGGTACAATGCTCATGTATTATACATATAAACCTTCCTCTTGAATCCCTCTATCTATTTAAAAAAAACCGCATCAAAATCCGTTACGTAGTTTTAAAGATTTAAGCATACATAGGGACATAGGGAAATAGGGACAGAGAAAGCGACTTTGTTTTGTACTATGTAGTGATATTAGTATAGATGCCTTTCTTAATTATTTTCTCATAGGGAAATGCATCAATCATCCCCACCACTGCTGCGTCGGAGTAATAATTAAGATAGCCTTAATTATTTTAGTGTATTGATTGTATTGATAACCTCCGTAGCGTAGCGGTATTTGGATCGCTTCAAAACTCGGAGGTCGTGGGTTCAATAAGCCGTCGGTCACCAACCCGCCTGCCAAGCGTGGTGACTATGGCAAATACCCTTACTCGGGAGGAGGCATGTTCAGCATTGACGTTATACGGACTAATCATGATGATGATGATAATTGATTGTATTAATTTCAATAAGATCAACTTTGGTTTTTTTTTAATCGTTAGAAAATTACAAAGTAATTTAATTTTAAACAATCGCAGTAATGAAAATGTAAAGTGATCATAAAATTTTAAGACCTTAAGGAAAGCTGAATACCTCTTAAATGTGCCTTACCGATTAAAATTGTGTAATCTCCAATTTACTTTAGGAAGTTAAATAATTAGAATTTCTTGAACATTTAGGCTAGGTATTCAGTTTTAGAGAATAGAGTTAAAATTACATTCAAGATTACTTTTATGGCGATAGATAATTTATATAATAAATATTAATTTTTAAAAGCTAAATATATAATTGGTACCTATATGTAGTAAATTACCACATTTCTTTGTTCATTAAATACGGATTGTTTCAAAAATTTAAATGATAGCTAAATAATTCAGTGGATTAAATAATTAGTGGTTCTTTTATGAGAATAAATGATTTAAACCTAGTATTCATGGTTACCCATGAATACTAGGTTTAAATCATTTTTTGTTGAAAGTGGCACCAATAATAGAAAAAGTTGAAAGGGATTCGGTTGTATTGGTATGGCCATGTGAAAAGGAGGTATGAATCGCATGTACCTGAATGATGGAAAAGAAGAGGGACCCTCTCTTTTCCTTTCCATTAGTTGCAAGCAAAGAAGAGAAATAAAATGGAGTTAGTGATAGCGTAACGGCTGTCTGGAAGAGAAAAACTTGTTGCGCCAACCCCAAACCAAATTGGGATAAGAGAAAGGAGATTATGACAAATCATTATATAAATGTAGTTCATTAATAAAGCTATTTTATGTATGTGAATAAAGATAACTTTTATGTAGATAAAAACGTTTTATATTATGATAGCCAACTGACCCGTAGTTTTACATACCTTAGACTATAACTCATCTCAGTGAGCCTCATTGGTCAAAGCCTATATGTTAAGCTATAATCTATGTGTACAATTTAATGAAAAGTTTTTAAGATGATTTCTGCATGAGACGAGTCACAAACGCAAAAAAAGTAGTAGGTTTAAAATGAGCGGGTTCCATAAACTCCATATTCCGGCTCAAAATATGAATAATACGTTCCTATTGATTCTTATAATTAAAATGTAATAACGGAAGCGGCATCACCTGATATGATATACTCGCAAGCTGAGGAACAAAGCAAAATTTAACAGCTTCGTAGCTGATGGCAGATTAAAAATAAGAGTTAACCAATTAAGGTAATACTATTTTTAGACTACTCAATAGCCACAATGGACCACCACCAACCGTTCTTCCACAAGATTATATTATATAGATTCATTTAAACAAGGTTTAATAATCGTATCAAAGAACGGGCAGCAGCGTTTCCTTGTGTGGTACAACATATTATTGCTGTCACCAACCCGCCTGCCATGCGTGGCGACTATGGCAAATACCCTCGCTCGGGAGGAGGCCCATGTTCAGCAGTGGACGTAATACGGGCTAATGATGATGATGAATAGCCGCAATATGAAGATACGATTGAAGATTGATATTTTTAATTAAAGGTGCTGTTAAGATAAAGAACAAAGTAAATTTAACCTTTTAAAAGCACAAGATTTTGCTATTAAAATAACGCTACAATATTATGAAAATAACGTTATTTCTCTAAAAGAACTTTAACTCATATTCCCTAAATAAGTAAGAACAAAAAGACTTCACGGTATTTTGTAAGAGTACAGAATAAAAAGTAAACAGTGTAACTAAATGAGATGTAAGCATTTTTAACCGTTACGCAATGAATACTAAACCCTTGCGTAGCTGGCGCTGTATCAATTATTCTGGGCCCTGAAAATATGAGGCCTGCTTAGGGACCTCTATTTCAATAAGTTAAAGATTTAAAAAAAGTAAAGTAATAGTTGCACCAAACTCTCCTAAAAACTAAAAGTCACTATTCCTCAATCGCCCCGCCAGAGACCGCACTGAGCTGACGTCCCACAAGGACCTCTCTTGTGCAGGTTGCCTAGTACGTAGTTATTAAACCATTAAGTCTTTATGCTCGGTGAAGTAGTAAAAGCCTCGTGGCTAACCGCATATGTCCTTAAAAAAAAGCCAAAAATATTTAATTTTCTCAAAAATATACTATTTGCGAAATCGGTATGTTAACACAATATACTTTTTAATTCGCCATCTACAAGTGGCTAACAACTTATTGGTTTATTTGCTTTTGACCCTTGTGATACTCGATTAATTTATTTTATTTAGGTTATAAATTGTCTTTCTTTAAATGTAAGTGTCATTTTGTCTCAGAAGAATAAAAAAAATGTTTTAATTAACAATACATAAAAATGCCTAAAAATAAGAAAAGATATCTGAAAAGAAGTTAACCGCTTAAGTTTTCCATCCTTTTACAACAACAGTAAGAAGTTTCCGTTAGCAAACGATGGATTTATGTTCAACAGTGGAACTCTAAAATTATACAAAAAGATTTTGAATTTGCATTTACGTTTTACTAAAAATATTCCTAATTAATTTTCTTTCAAAACTCAACATTTTTATTTTATTTAACCGTATTGTATTGCATTAATTATTATTTTAATACAAAATGTATAATATATGTAGTAAAATTAAGTATGTTCTATACATTTAATTTCATAAAACAAGGTTTTTTTTTCCTACATAAAAATAATCGCTTATTAATTCTTTAGAAGAAGTTGATTAATATTCTGAGCTCGTATGTTGTCGTTCCACACGATTATTTACTTGATATATGTAACTACTATATAACTACCATGTACGTACGGGGAATAAAGCATTCTTATCCTGCATAATTCCTCTGGAAATTAGGATTTGGATTAACTGCTGATACACTATTTAAGAACTATATAAGCTTTCATATACCATGTTTTATATCTATCCTTTCAATGATTTTACAGTTAAGAAGCTGCCGTAGCCCAATGGCTAGGGCGTCGGACTTGTGACCTTGAGGTCGCCAGTTTGAACCCCACCTATTGCACTACCGACGTGCACGAGGGGTACAAGCAACGTGCACAAGCATTTAAGCTTAGCACGAGGGGTTAACAAGAATACTAGTAGACTGCATAACTCTGCTAATAAACTTAAAAAAAAACTATACTTAATAATCTATACTAATATTATAAATTCAACATACATAACAGGAGTTACGCGGGTAAAACCGCGCGCGGGAAGCTAGTAATTGTATAATTGTATACTTCTATCAAGCTGCAGAGTTTGTTTGTTTGTTTGCTTGAACGCGCTAATCTAAGGAACTACTGGTCCGATTTGAACAATTATTTCACTGTTAGATAGCCTAGTTATTGAGAAAGGCTATAGGCTATATTTTATCATGAAATTTTCAAGGGACAGGAGTTACGCGGGTAAACCAAGTGTGGAAGGTAGTTTTTATTATAAACTAGTTGTTGTCGGTGGTAATGACATTCCCCAAAGATTTTTAAAATATTATTTCATAAAAACCTTGAAGTCATTACACATAAAGAATACATTAAGAAAGAATTAAGCAAATTGGTGAATTCGTTATCAAGTAATGCATGTAAATACATTTTCGCGATTCATTTTTATTTTTTTAGATATCTATTTTATGGTACCTATTATATTTTTAAGCATTAAGCATTTATTTCATTTTATGGTATTTATTTTTATCGGTCATACTTATTTTAATACACCTACTACTATTGTATCTGCACAACGTAAAAGTCGACTGTTATATATTTGGATAATGCCTAGCGCATTAAGGCTTAGACTTAGTCAAAATAGGCTTCACAAAACAGTTTTTTAGCCAAATGTTTACATTTTAGAGCAGCTAAAAAATATATATGTTAATCTTGATCATATTTATTGTGACCATTGTGTTCAAAACACGTTTTCGGTAAATTTTCTCGATAAAAAAAAACTATTTAAATTGAAATTGTAGCAATTGTAACTGTATTATTTATAAACAAATCTTGATAATATTAATAACAGTGATGTAATATATAATAATAAAGGGAACTGTTGTTTTTATTTATCGATTGGAATAAGATATTTGCAAGGATTAATGTATTAAATAACTCGAACGAGTCGAACGAAACGTTGCGCCATCGCGGCGTCTCTTCGCTTCTCTTTCATTTCTACGCGGAGCAACAGTGACAAAACTAATACGTAAAAGTCGTCTATTCACCGCGCCTTAAGTCCGTCTATAAACAGAAAAATAATTTACTGAAGTTAATAAATGAAAAATAAACTAGACTCATAAAACAAAAAAATATACTTTATGTTTAAATAAATAATACATAAAAATAAAGGTATCCAAATGCTGCAATTGAATATAACTCGACAAAAACTGACATTAATTAAATAAAACTCAATCAGCTAATTTTAATACACATTGTACCACGAAAATATTCACGCTTATCGTACAGGGCTCGGGGGAAATAGTAAAAAAGGGCATTAGTCATCTTTGTCAGTACAGGGTCGGTATAAAACAGGTATCTGATTGTGGCAGTGCCTTATTAATCATTTTTTTCTTGCGACACTTGTGAAAAAAATATTCGTGGTGTCGGAACCCGGGTGGGGTAATGTTGGTATTTTGTGTGAAATATTTGTTTGTTTTCAGCATTGTCTTTTTAAGTAAAATTTTTGAGCGATGTATTGTGTTCTTACTGTTAGAAGACACATTTTTATTCAGTGACAAAGTTTTATTTCTCTATAAAATTGTCTCTTTAGGGTTTTGTACCCAAAAAATAAAAATAGAGACCCTGTTACTAAGACTCCGCTATCCGTCTGTATTCACTCATTCATAAAACTGAAAACGATATTCAAAAACAGAATAAAATCAATATATTTAAGGAAAGTTATACAACAAACGTTATGTTTTTGCTCGATATTAATATCGAAAACAGGCAGACGCTTGAAATGGTTAAGTACTTACACATTTTAAATAAAATAAATCTTAAATCAGAATAGTATCTACTGTTGTATGTAAAATAGTACGCGGCACATGGCAAGTTTTCTTTTATGAAAATATGTAAATTTACAAAGAAAAGTGAAAAATAATTGGAAAACAATGCACATTAATAGCTAAGAAAATATTTTAGTTGGAAGCCCGTATGACCACTGCTGAATAAATGCCTCCTCAATCTTTAGAAAGGGTTTTTGCAATAGCCACTGCGCTTGGCAGGCGGGTTGGTGACCGCTGTATTACGTAATAATCTCTTACGTTATTCTCGAAAATGGTGTCTCACATATTATGATAATGCATATCAATGTAAAACTTAAGCATTTAACTACCAAACATTAATTTAGGAACAAGTAAAAGTATAAAATAATACGAATATCAGATTTTTTTGGCAAAAAGTGACCTGATTTACTTATTGACGCCACGTTCTATTAAGCATTTATCCTAAACACATACGAGAATATCAATTTCACGTCACAAGTCCTGTCTCCATCGTTCAACCCTTATCACTCAGTTTATTTCCAATTTTATTTCAAAAGTCATTGCACCGATCTCGTTACCTGCTGCCATAGGCGTACCGAGTGTGGGTGGGCAGCGACCTCGCTGGAACGCAAGTATCAACTCCAATTTTACTTTTAAATTATGGACCTGATGTCTGAGAGGCAAACTATAAAATAGAGCTTCAATTGCAGAAAACACCCCTAACGAGACTTAATGTTCAAGGGGACGCCCTCTTGCGCTTAGTTTGTAGTTTGTAAACAAAAAAGTGAGGATTTCGGCCTGCTTGTCTTTATCCCCGGTGAAGTAGCTAAAGCCACGAAACGCTAGCTACTTATGTCATTTTTAGAACAGCTATTCACGAGGTTATCTATACAACGTTGATATGACAGAGGGGCATTAAATTACGCTACGTTTATACGTAAAATAATTCCTTAAATATCATTATTTTAAAAGTTATTAACGAAAAACTAAATACTTTTTTTTTTCTTATTTTGTTAATGACAATCGCAATTTTTTATGTGCTAATATACCCTTAAAAAACATTTTTCTAGACGTCATTCCGATTCGAAAGAGCTATGGCACATATTTTTAGGAGCTTTATTTCTATTTAACACGTTTTTTTAACTTGTTGACTAGACTAATAGTCTAAGAGCCGTGGACGACCCAGCTGATAACATCAGACATAATTTTTGTCAAATATTATTCATTAACAAACATGGAAGAAGATAACTTGCCTATCAAAAAGTATGCATGGCTAATTGTTATTTAATTAATTTTAATCAATTTATAGAAAGTTGAGTGTCGGACGTTGGTGTGATAGAACAGGACATACCAGCTGCACTCTGCCTGACCGAGAGTGCATGCTCTTTTACATTTGATTTTAGTGAAAAAGAGCATTTGTTTTAGTTATTTTGAACGTTCTGACCATAATTCTTACTTCTATTACACTTTTAGTATTATTACATTACATCTTATTTATATATTGAGATGGAATTCATATGGTTATTAAAAGATGATGAAATTGTGATGAAAGAAAGTTGATTAAAAATAATTCAGTAAAAATTGCCATGAACACTTTTTGATAGAAAAATTATCATACGTGTGTTTGTTAATGAAACAAGCTTCCCACGCGCTGTTTCACCCGCGTATCTCCCGTTCCCTTGAGAACTTCATAATTAAATATAGCCTATATCACTCAGGGTGAATGTAGCTTGCCAATGGTGAAAGAATTTTTGAAATCGGCACAGTAGTTTCTGAGTTTATTCATTACAAACATACAGACACAAAAATACAAATCTTTCCTATTTATAATATTAGTATAGATGATAATATTAGTATAGACAAACATGCACACGAGTATGCACTGTTCACACTTGGTTTTAGTGATGTCATGAACGGGTACTTATTAACGTGACGAGCGACGGTCCACGCAATTCAATCGATCATAACATAGATTAAAATATTAGATCCCGGGACCAAAAGTCCCTTTTGCCCCCCCTGATCTAAAACCTGGATACGCCCTTACCGCTAATATTTAGGCACATCAATCTTGAATCAAGAATAGCGGAGCCCCATAGCCTTAACAGCGGCCCATCAAATAACCATTACCTATGGAAATTTATAAGTATTTGCAGACTTGACTGACGGTTTATTATGATTTTATTACTCTATATTTTGTGAAGGTTGCAAAGGTATAAAATTTAAGGTAAGTATTTCCTCTAATGTAAAGGCGTACCTACCAATAAAATCAGCGACTCCACATGGTTTTGCCTGCGTTGAATGATCTCTCCGCTTTAACGCATTGTGTATTATAGTTTACATATGGCTTATGTTTAACTTACCATCAGATATAGTAACATATAACACCAAAATTAAACCCGCATTTTAATGTAAAATTGTAACCAAAGTTTTAACATTTCGCTATCGTATTTAAGCAAAATGACTCCAAATAAATCATTGTTAACCCAAAAGTAGTAAATGATCACCAAAAGTACCTAAATGTTTTACTAATTTACTATTCGGTTCTGGCACTCGCCGGCCGCTGCCGCGGCACCGCTCGCTTCGCTCGCTCGGCTCGTGCGTTGTATGGCCGCAGCTCTAACCTAACCTAACCGATTGTCATTTTTCATTGATTTTATTAAGGTAGAAATAGCGCAATAATTTGCTCGCTAAGATTTGGTGATCATTAACTACATTTGGTGTTCGAATACAATTTGAAGTGCAGTCGTGACTAAAATAGCTAGTACTATTATAATTTTAGACTTTATTTTTCTGGTGTCAAGTATATATTTTTGGTGGTCATTATATTTTATCCCTTTACATATTCCGGGTAACACTCTCAAATCTCATTTAGTATCTGAAGAAGATTGAGTAAAAAATATCACAAGTCTGTCACGTTACTAATATTAGTAAAACGAGCTTCCCACGCGCCGTTGCCACACATAACTCCCGTTCCCATAAAAACTTCATAATTAAATATCGCATAATATGTGTATCCTGTACCACAACCTCCGTAGAGTAGCGGTATTTCGCTCGCTTTAAATCTAGGAGGTCGTGGGTTCGATCCCCACGCACAAGAAGAAGAAGATGACAAGAAATCTTTGTGTAAATTCTAAGATTTCTTTCTGGGTCTGGTTAGTTGAGACTACCCTCTGTGCCTCGAAAAGCATGTTAAGCCGTTGGTCCCAATTGTTATAAAATCTATAATAATCGTATATCAAGGAACGGACAGCAGCTTTTACTTGTGTGCTACAACATAATACTACAGTCACCAACTTGTCTGCCAAGCGTGGTGACTATAGCAAATACCCTCCCACGGGAGGTTACCAATGTCCAGCAGTGGATGCTATACGGGCTGATGATGATGATGATGATGTATCCTGTATAATGTAGCTTCCTAACGGTGAAAGTTTTTTAAATAATTGTAAACAAATAAACTCTTCAGAATATAATATTAGTATAATAAACTAGGTTTCCTCCAACCAATTTGTTTATTGAATTTCTATTGTTTATTCATCAAATCTATTTTGAAAACCACAAAATCTTATTATGTTGCTCTGAGCTTTTCACAAACAATTTGCTAAAATATCTAACCAGGAGTCCAAATAAAACGGCTTAAGGCGTACAAAATGCTTTGTTATTATCAAATGTATGTATTACGCCTCAACGAAGGTACCATTTCGACAAAGTTACCGCACCCACTGGATTGTATTTTAGTGAATTAAGTCCCACTTAAGCCTTTTGCGAAGTTACACTGAAAGCGACAAGCGTTTTAAGAATCGTCTTGCACCTTACTTTTTTTTATAACAACTTTTGCACATGGGTAACGACAGAACAAGATGAAAGGACATTTACAAAGATTGTTTACGTAGTGGTGCGGTTTTAGTCACATGCGGATCAGCTGATATTTCCGTCGCGTTTGGCGGGGCGGTAAATTACGCACGCGGCAACTTAAAAACAGATCCTAAGCGCGGCTTATGCAACGGTCTTAAAATTTAAATAAACTAGTATTTTATTGTGGTTATAATTTTCTTTATTCCAAAGAGTATGTTTTTTTTTACGTTTTTTTGATATTAAAAGTAAATGTAATTCTGCCTAGAAAAATCGTTAAACATTACACTCTGTAGATCGTACACCTGATCCAATTCCGCTATTTGTGTTACCTCAACCTCTTTTCCGGGCGGATCGTTCAGGGATTTACCAAGGAATGTGCTCGCGGTTCAAAGAGGGAAAATTAAGGTATTTTTTATATAATAAACGCTGGCCAAATAAGTTTTTATGTGATATGGTGGAAGATATGAAATTCTTTATAATACGTTGCCTGTAGCATTTTCATCGTGTCTTGGAAAATTTGCTTTACTTTTTTGTTTAACATTTTCTTTGGTAAATTTTCTGGAAAAAGGTGAAATTGGTGACGCGTAAACGAGATTCTCTAATAAAAGGTGCGTAAATTTTTGTTTGGTTTTTAATCTTAAAAAGAGTAAAAAAATATGACAAGACATCGTAGTGTCATCATAGTGTCCGTTGAAAGAAATGTTAAGCCACCATTTGAATTTTTTATACATAAAAAAAGTATCTTAGGCTGAACGTGAAGGACGGTGGCGCAGGGGTAGCGGGTGTCGAAGTCGGGAGTTCGGTGCTTGCGTCGCTCGAGAACCCGCCCCCGTAACGTGGGGTCAACCTTACTCTTCCATTTGTTTTATTATTACACTAATTATTTTTAAGATAACTTCACCAATTATTGTTTCTTTAAGTTCCGTATATTTATAAAGCACTATATAATTTGCTAGATGCGCTCCGCGGTTTTATCCGCGTCACTCTGCTACAGTGGGTCGGAGCGTGATATTTTGCCTATATATTAATGCAGCTTATAAACTATCCGCGTGCAAACTTTCAGCCAAATCCGTAGTTTTTGCGAGAAAGAGTAACAAACATACATACATCCACACAAACAAACTTTCGCACTGAAAATATTAGTAGGTTTGATTTACCGGCAGTTTGTGTGAGACTAACCAATTTAATGCATTTTATATTTTCAGCATGGTTATGTTACTGTAAGATATCGCTACATAAAACCAAAAGGGTTACAAAAAAAACAAACATGCATGAAACGATGATATTTGCGTTAAGGCAAATATCATCGTTTTGTTTTCGCCCTTTTGTTTAATCGTTGGTAGGAGTTCGGAACTAAATTTTGTTTTTAAGCAGCGAATTTTTTTTCAATTCAATTTATTTATTTACCACAAGTGTTGGTACAGTGTAGATCTTAGTATATTTAATTAAAGAATCCGTAACACTAAGTCATAATAGTGACATGCAAATATTAATTATTAGGTAAAAGAAAATCACCCATACAATTTAAGTTAAGTAAGCTATACAATGTAACTCTTATATGAATCTAAGTTTCGTGATACATTCATGTAGTCTCGAACATTTGGTTTTATGCCCAGTGAAGTAGCAAAAGCCTCGGGGCTAACTACATAAAAGTCCGTCCGAAAAAACAAAAAAAAGAAAATTTGGTCACATTAAAATGTCACTTACTGAATAAAAGTTGTGTTCTATTAACCATACCTTTAAGGTTCTTATGAATTTATTTAATGGTAGTTCTTTGTACTATCTGGTATTGCAAAGAAAACATAATTTACGAAAGTATTGCGGAAAGATGAGGGACGCGATCTTATTAGATTTTCCAAAAAGTCCTATATTATGTCACTTTCAACCAATTGCTCGAATCGTTTCTGACATCCAAGAAAAATTAATGTCGTAAGATTTTTTATACGTATTGGATTACTTGTCTGTTCGAGGAAGTCAGATCCTGAAGTCTGACGTTTGATAGAAAAGCACTTGGTGGGTTAAAGTGATAAGTGTAAGAGCCTCTTCTCGTGATTAGCATACCATTGATACAGAGTGTGGTGTTCTATAGATTTTTAATCATTGGTGTCGATGATTAAAAATCATCATCAGGAGAGGACCCTATACCACTAAAACTCCCCAGACACTCCCCCGTCCGCCGTTGGTGAGGGCCGGATTCGATTGTACGCGAGGCCACCACGGCCCAATACATCTAACCTAGATTTGACAATTGTTTGCTTCAATATTTTTTCATTTTATGATTGAAATAAATTTACTGACGTTTGTCAAGTTCAAGTGCAGTACTGAATAAATTAAATTTCTATAATTAAAATGTATGTTACGTATCCAAAACTAGGTATAACTAACTCAAAGCACAAATTCAGATAAGTCATGAATTCCTTACTTAATTTAGTTACCATCTCAAATGTGTATTACACGAAGGTCGTCTTAATTCGCAGTTAGCAAATATTTGAAAAGGGTGATGATTTCGACAAATTATTATTAATATTTGCTTAGGTTGTGTTTGTTTTATGAGGAAAATGTTGATGTTTCTTTAACTACCGATTGCTCCTTTAGTGTGTAGCCCGAGGCTGTTGTAACTAGGGTTGCTACCCGTACTATATTATATAGTATTGTACTATATTTTAGTCAAATGTAATATAAATTATGAAAAAATAAAATAGTACAAAAAGTACTACATTTTTTTGCAAAATGCACCCCATTTAATAATTTAGACCGCATCCTCAGCGCGGCATATGAAAATAATGAATTGTCGATTTCTTTTAATTATTTTAAGGTTACATTAGAACCTTGATGGCCGAAAGATACACGTGGAAAAATATTTAAAATAAATGTGTATATGTCTTTTTTTAAAGAATTTCCCAAAGTTACTATATATAAAAAGGTAGCAACCCTAGTTGTAACGATACCTCCTATTATTTTAGCACACATGGTATTTTGTGTTTTCTCTGCTAATACAGTTTTAGCAGTAACCTTCAATACGTTGGTTTTAATAGTATCTTCACTGAAGATATCACTTTGATAGGAATACAACTGAAATAATTGATATCTATCCGGAAGTCACTTTAATGGAAGGCATATTTATAAAGACTATTTGATAGAAGTGAATTGGGTGTCGACAATTTTTCCAGTATATAAACGTCAATAGGTCTGAACTAGCATAAATCATAAATAACTACCTATGGGGCAAAAGTCAAGTAATTTCAATATTAAGGCTCAAAGTATTAGTCTTTAGATTAAAATGATAAAAGAAATAAATAAAATCTGAGGATTTAAAATTCGGACCTAGGAATAATAATTGTACCTACTGAACATACTTGATTAACTTAAGTTATGATCTTCAGCAATTGTGCAAAGAACATCACCATCATGAACCTACCATACCTACCATATGCCTCCCTCGAAGGGGGTTTTGCCATAATCGCCAATTATTGCAAGGACCGCTTGGCTACCGCAGTAAAACGAAGAGTAGGTAATATACGATAACGATGCTACCTCTTACATTTTTCTTCAAAAGCGCTTTCCGAGACACGCAAGTCTAACCCTTCTACCTTTCATGTCTCGCAAATTCAAATTTTCAAATTCAAATTCTTTTTTCAGACATATGTCCATAGTGTTAGTATCAACAAAATAACTTACTGACTAAGGTTAGTATTAAGAAAATATATTTAAAATATCAGATTGTATGGATCCATACCCAATGGAGAGGGGAGTCCAACCGATCTGAGAACACCCTCAGGAGACCGTTGGTGGCGGTGCGTAGACGACCGGCCATGGAGGCGGTCCTTTTTCTAATGATCGCGTAAAAATCATCTGTGCGCGCCTCCGCAAACATAGTGGACGCACTACAACGCCACGACAGCCCCAACAGTCCCCTAAACGCGTTATTATATTGGACAAGCAGGTCGCTGTATGTCCTCTGCGTAAAACTGTCTAGCCTTAACCAACCAGATTAGAAAAAAAAAAATTTGACAGTACTCTACAATTTTTTGTCCGATGCGGGATTTAAACTACGACCGCCAAGATTTTTTTGTATTTTTTTTATTGAAGAGGTAGGCAACCGAGCAAGTGGGTCACCTGATGGTAAGAGATCACCGCCGCCCATGTACACTCGCAACACCGGAGGAGTCGCAAGTGCGTTGCCGGCCTTTAAGAAAGGAATGAAAAGGTTGCCATGTCATACTGGATCGGAAATACCTCCGCTTTTACTTGGTTCCACAGAGAGGTCGTGCGCTGTAAAAAAAATCTCGAGAAACGCACGGTGGAGGACACCCATTCATCCAGGTGATGTTGGTGGAAGTTCTGGCGAGTGAATCTAAGGCGGAAAGTAGCGGCAGGTATGAATTCGAACAATTCCTCAGAGCACTCCCCGTGATAAATGCGGTAGAGAATACAATGAGACGCTACGTCTCTCCGCAAGGTAAGAGGATCAAACTGATTAGTGGGAACCTCGTCTCCGGCGATGATTCGAGCTGCGCGACGTTGAACGCGATCAAAAGGAAGAAGCTGATATTGTGGTGCCCCGGACCAGAGATGGCAGCAGTATTCTATATGCGCTTGCCGTATTTGCGCTTTATACAACTGAAGGCGATGCGCCGAAGTGAAATACTGCCTGGCTCTGCCGAGGACACCCAGCTTCTTGTAGGCTAATTTAGCCTTGTCTTCCAGATGAACGCGAAATTTGACGTCACTCTCAACGTCAACGCTGAGAATCCCAATACTCTGGCTGATATTAAGGGGAGTGCTTTGAAACTGAGGAGGTATGACAATGGGAGCTTTTTTCGCAGTAAACGCGCAAGCCTGTGTTTTTTTTAGACTTAAGGCAAGACTAGCACGTCCACGGAAGTTTGCCAGTACAAAAATACAATACAAATTCAATGCACTTCATCTCCTTTGCTTACTTTGACGATATGATTAAATTCTGTACCAAGCAAACTTACCTTACTTATCTTAAGTTTCAAAAGTAAAGCCAAAGAAAGCAACTAAAGAATACTAATGCAAAATAAAATGCAGAAAACCACAAAGTCTAGGTAAAGTCTTTTATATCTACATCTTCTCTATAATACGTAAACAACTTTATTTAGCTCGACTCCTATCAAACCCCAGGGACTCTGCATTTATACTGTTACTAGTGTGTTCAAGAAATTCTCAGATGCTTTTAAATAGCATTATCTTGACTATAATACGGGTCTGTTTTTATTCGGGACGCCATTAGTACTACGGATATGTTGTTATACATAAAGCTGCTTCGGTTAAAGACGACGCTTTAAATATGTATATTTATAAATGTATCTGAGTACAAATACGTAGGTAATTCCATTTTTAAACCTATAATTCTGGCACTCCGAGTAGAATTCGGCTAGAGACTACTTATTTTTAAAAAAAATTGTTATGCTACACGGTCCACCTTCAAGCGACCTAGCAGCTGTTGCTTCAATTTTTATTCTGTTGTTTTAGAAATAAGGAGGAGTTTATATATACACCATCTTTGTTAAATGATAATTATATTACTTGGCAGGACGATTTACCATCTTTATTACAATAAACGTAGAATTCGTGGTTAACGTGAGCTACAAATTTATATATTTAATTTTCTTGTTGTTGTTATAGAATAATTATTTTTTGATCAGTTCTGTGTCTGGAAAGTGTATTCATAAATGAGTATATGGCAAAATGAGCAGAAAATATTTATATTTAAATATTTTACAATAAAAGATCATTGACGGGTAATACGAACAGGATTTTAATCTGTAATTTTATTGCGCTATAAAAAGGTAGTAAGACCAAAGTACCATCTTTTGATTTTAGCATCGCATGGTAAATCGCGACTCTGTTATTTTTATCTACATTTACACTATGAGTCTACGCTTAAAGCATTTGTTCTGTATTAGGTTTATTCTCTTTTCCCTTTTATATAAGTGAAATCTCAGGGGTTTAGATGATTTTTTTTCCTTATAAAATCTTTTGTTTGCAGATGTAATGTTGTTTTCATTCTTTGTACCTGTATTTCAAAATACCTTGTTAATATCTTATTGTTTCCACGATTGTCAGTTGTTTTAGTTTTCAATATAAAACTAATTAAACTCTCGTGCGAATATGAAATATTCGCATTACCTTTGGTATTGAATAAAACATTCTGAAGTTGTTTACTCACATGTTAATGGAATATTTTTAATAATAAGCAAAGCAGATAGACGGACGAATTATAAAAACCACAATAAATAAGTTATTTTACGTTAGTATTACTTACCTAAGTGATTATTTATTTTAGAGCTCTTCTTCTCCTTTCGTCATTATGACGAAAGGTGTCAACTTTTAGTTTTTCGTATTCATAGCCATTTTGATTATTATTGGCCACACTTATGGTATTAGTAGAACCCACCGTCAACACCTCCATACTATAAGGGGCACGCGAGTATATGTGGCAATGACTGCAACTGGGCACCACAGACCCACTGCGTTTTATTTTTGCTCTACTTATGGAGATTATTCCTACAGCGACCCACTTGCGATAACCCCGGTGGCGTAGCGGTATTCGGCTCGTTTTAAAACTAAGTATTCGTGAGTTCGATCCCCACGCCGGATAAGAAAATCTTTGTGTAAATTCTAAGATTTTTACGGGTCTGATTGGCTGAGGGACTACCCTCCGTGCCTTGGAAAGCACGTTAAGCCACGTCCCGATTGTTATAGCATCATTTATAACAATTATATACAAGGGAACGGGCAGCAGTGTTTCCTTACGTGTAACAACACAATACTGCGGTCAATAAACCGCCAGACAAGTGTCTTGACAATGGCAAACTCCCTTCCTCGGGAGGAGGCCCATGTTCAACAGTGGACTTTATTCGGGCTGATGATGATGATAAAGACCCACTTTTGTACGCAGCCTTACAGCTCTCATTTACTATATCTTTCACCTACTCAACACTTCTTGTTATGTGTGTACTGAACATCAGCCCACAATCTTAATACTTGATGACTGTTCAGTCTAACAATAGCAGATCAATCGGAAGGCAACCACTCCATTTAATGTAGGAAATTAGCCGTCCCAATTAGTTGAGCTACTGTCCCCAAGAGAACAAGGAAATCCATCAGGGTTCAACTAACCATGACTGATCTTAATAATAAAAGGCGGCGTTCCCAATTAAGTGTTAAAATATTTTATGACAATTGTTTTTAGATCAAAATATTTTATAGTCCACTTAAAACTTAAAAGTATTTTTTAGCAGTTCCTTTTCTTCTGCACTTTTACAAACTTTTTACGTCCAATGCTGAACCTGGGTCCTCTCTTAATAGACCTGGGCAAGTGTAATAAGTCAATGGATCTTTTTTTCTAATACTTTCAGAAAATATACAATTTTGCAATTACGTAGTCAAAGAATGTCAATCGCAAGCAATAAAATCTTACACCGACTTTATTTTTATTACACTTTTAGTATTAAGATATTTTAATCTTTATAGGTATTAATCTTCTTTCTATAAACTTAAAGTCTATTGTCTCCATCAATAATTAATTGAAATTATCTCGCGCGGGACACTTGCGATATTATTTTAAAAGACCAATCATTTTCACGACAAAGCCGGCGGCCACCTCACCGCCACAGTGTTCTTTAGCCTCGTCTGTCTTTAATCCTATAGCAGATCTTTTTGTAAGAATTACCCAAAAACAACCTTAAAATCACAGCGTAAAAAATCAATTTTCAACGTTTCAGCTACAGTTTCAACTTAGTTCGCTTGATGACCTCCGAGCGAATGGTATAGACTTTAGAACGTTAAACATAGAGTTGAATTTAGTTTGATGCAACTGTTAAGATAAGCTGGATGAACATAATGACCAGTGTCTCCATAGGAGGACCGCTGAGACAAGAACAAATTGCAGAACAATGGACTATTTCGGTAGTTGTGGAGGTTAGTTCTGATTGCGCAATGTACAGGGATTTGAAGTTACGTACAGGTTTGGAATATAGTAATATGTAATATTTTACGGAACTTATAAAAATACATTATTGTGTCAGGCGATACGCTGTTTTAGAGGTTACGGTTTCAATGTAAGGTGTCGGTGTTAAGGGAGGCTTATGTTTGCTACTTATTTGAAGATAATCATATTGATAGGTGCTGTTCGTAGAAACCGGTAGGTGCCATTCGGATGGGTGCTCTAAGCGGACCACCTCATTTAAATAATACATAATTTAACGGTAACACATTTAAATCTTCCCGCTTGGGATAAAAGCTATATAATTTTTATCTTAAACATTGCTGAATCCTGAAGAATAAACCTAGATGAAAAATGATAGTGATTATTTAAAAAATAGCATTAGTTAACTGAAAAAAACGAAATGCACTAAAAGCGTAGCAAGTATTGTTAATAACTATTAGCAATGGCTACTTCGCTTACTAAATGACTTAAAATACTGGTATGTACCTGTATTTAAGTCATTTAGTTATTTCTCCAAAATTGCTTGAACCTTATTGTTATCAGCATAATATGCGAGATACATATCGAGATATTTTAGCCCATAATTATAGGGGTTATGGAATGATAAGATGTCAATGAATAATCGATAGATGCATTGATAAACTACCTATAGTCGACTGATAGCAACCACAATTTATATCAATTCAATACAGTGGATATGGATGTAGTGGATATATTCACTTGTTCACTGAGCGAATTCACTAAGGTCACCTACCGTGTACTTAGTGATAGTTGACAAATGTATACATTATTCAAACCAAATTGTCTACGTTTACCGCATTGGAATTTTCTGTAATGGTAGATGTAAGTATGTTGTAAATAAATAAATAAATAAATAAATAAATAAATAAATTAAGCCTCATTAGTGTGAATCATAATCTGTGATGGTACCTTTATATTGAAAGACAATTTTGAAAGTTAAGTACTATACTAAATAACTTATTGCAAAAATGAGCTAAATTTTGCCATGTAGTGTGGATTTTGTTTTATTCATTTCCAAATACGGCGAGGCTAAAATGAGGCTTATCATTATTTTTTACAGCTTTGTATGTGTGTACCGACGACCTCATAAAGGTTGCAGGGATCAGTGGTTGCAGGCCGCTAGCGATCTTTCCCGTTGGAAATCGATGGGGGAGGCCCATGTTCAGCAGTGGACTACAACAGGCTGATGGTGATGACCATGATGTATGTATGTTCATCTGTTCCCTCATAACTAGTTATGACAATTTTATTTGATCAATTATCAATTTATACTTATAAAGTCTGTCGTGTACACTGTTCTTGCCCATTTTACCTTAATTTACCACTCTGAAAATGGTTTGCTGGAAGAAAACTCATTAATGAGTTAAGCTCGCCATTGTACATCATCTTTAAATGTTGTTTTTACTCCAATTTCATGTGTACAATAAAGAATAAATAAATAAAAATAAATACTTACTGATATTATAAATGCGAAACTAACTCTGTCTGTCGGTCTGTCTCTCAGTCGCTCTTTCACGTCAAAACTACTGAACCGATTTAAATAGAATGTGGTACATATATGTGTATAAAATTTTATTTCTATACTACATAGTGCAGAACCTGCAAAAGGACATAGGCTACTTTTTATAGCGAAAAAAGGGTTAAAGGGAGTTGAAAAGGGGAGATGAAGATTATCAAAGTCACAATTCCACGCAGACGAAGTCGCGACCATAGCTAGTACGACATAACCGCAATATCCCCTGCCAGATTAAAAAAACCGAATCACAGTCAACAAAAAAATGCTACTTAAGTAATTCCTGCCAACATTTCCACAACAAATAAAACACTGAGTGAGAACAGGACAATACCCTTACTGGTAGCAAGTTCCACTGAAATTACAGCACGTCAGCTCGCAATCAGCATAATAGGTACACCCTAATTGTTCGTCATTTGTACGAGTGACCTCTACCGTGCCAATGTACGGTTCTACGTAGTATCAGAGACATTTACGAAGTACCGTCTAGGATAGGCAATTATTTGGACAGTATATTAATAACTTAAGTAAAGATAAAGGGACTTTAAACCGAATTTATATTCTTGGACGTGTACCTTTCTGGAAGCGGTTATACTATAATAACTATGGTATATGAGAACGCTTTTGCCTATTCATTGTGGTAGGTAGTAAACTTATGACAATCTCGTTTTCCTTGGGTTCTTTCCGATGAGCAGAGTGTTATCTATTCAACGAGTCTGGCAACATAGTTAATGAATTCATTTCTACTTTACATCTCTTAACTAATGAAATAGCAGATTTTGTGAAACGTTAAATATACTTTACTGTGCAAACCCGAAAAGAAACATTAGATTTACATGATTTCTCACCAAAGTAAGGATATCGTTGTCTTATCTTCCAGAAGACTTGAAGGCCTCACATTCAGTCAAATACGTGTCTGTGTTGAGATACTAGGTTTAAGGAAACGTATTCCGTAGTTTTATGGGAATTTCAATTCACCGTTGGTGACACCAACAATACCTACATCTTTTGGTGCGGAATGCTCTATTTATTCCTTGTGGTATATTTAACTGTGTTACCTGCGACCTTTCCTACTTTCGTAAACGTTCACAAATAGTTTGGTAATAATGATTTTCTTCCATGGTCACCAAACGCATAGAATAAAGAGTTTCTGAAAAAAAATCTTCCAATTGTACGGAACATAAATGTTAATTTCTAGATTATATTTCTATTATATCTCAAAATACCTCGAAATTAGATGGCTTTTTTTTAAATAGACTACCTTTCTAGTGTGGTTTTCAATTGAAATAGGTAAAGCATTGAAATATTTATATAAAATATATATTCTAGAAAGGTTTAACATAGATTACCTGTCTCGTGCGGTCTCAGTTGTGTGGGAATGCTTCGCTAGAATAGGTAGGTACATCTGCCTAAAATCTGTTTAGACAATACAAATCTTTATTTAAACAATAAAAACATTATTCCAACCTCTTTGGCGTACAGTATAAGCCTCGCTTTAAATCTCGTGGGTTCGATTCCCACGCCGGACAAGCATTGCTTGTGTAAAATTTCCATTCCAAGTCTGGTTGCGGAACTACCCTCCGTGTCTCGGAAAGGACGTTAAGTCTGTACTTCTGATTATTAACATAATCTATAGAATTGTATACCAGGGTATGGGCAGCGAGTTTCCCCGTGTGCGTTATTACATAAAACTGCGATTACTATCCCGCACCCAGCGTAGGGTCTACTATAGCAAAACTCTTCGTTATATGATCTATTGATGAATTATTACACAGTGGTGTATATATAGCGATATAAATATTTTTTGTTAGTACAGTCAACTTGGAACATGTGTTATGGCGCATCCACACATGCCATGCGGCACGGCTGGCGGCCAACCCGGCAGCCACCGACACGCGCATAGGCAGCCTGAAAGCCGGCGGCATGTGTGGATGCGCCATTAAGGCCTCCCATTCGTACAACCTCATAATCTTGTGTTGCAACTTACAAGGCACTAGAACTCATTTTATCATAGATATACATTTTTCATGGCCATCTCCTTGAAGGAAATACTTTTTGCAAACCACCTTATTATTCTTTAAATTTTCATGATAATAATGCTGATGGAACATCGACCTACCAATGTATTAGCAACAGCTTATAAATCACGGCTGTGCCTACTATTTAATAATCATTCGACAAATTATAAAACACGGTTATACTATTTTATAATCATTCGTCATCAGCCCGTACAACGTAGGTACTCTGCTGAACATGGGCCTCCTCCCGACGGAATCTCTTTCCGGGTCTGGTTGGTTGAGGGACTACCCGCCGTGCTTCGGAAAGCACGTTAAGCCGTTGGTCCCGATTGTTATAACATCATCTATAATAATCGTATATCAAGGAACGGGCAGCAGCGTTTCCTTGTGTGCTTCATCATGATACTGCGGTCACCAATCCGCCTGCCAAGCGAGGTGCTATGGCACAACCCTCCCTCGGGAGGAGGTCCATGTTCAGCAGTGGACGTTATACAGGCTGACGATGATGATTTCTTTAATTAATAAAATTTGGATATGGCGGTGTGGTCACAGCTCCAACCTAACCTAACCTACAGAAGTTGGAATCCTGGTTTTTTTTTTTAACCTTCGACCAAAATAAGAGCGTCTCTTTTCTGGTGGCAATTTGATTTTCAGTGGAGTCGCATTTTTAACTTGACATTTTTAACTTGTATAAAAACGAATATTAGAATTTATGAATATTATAGTTATTTATAGAAATGATTATGAATTTAGACCATTAGTATCAACAAATATTATTAAAAAGTAAGTGTATAATTAGTGATATTATGAATTTCAATGATTAAATTATTTTAATATTTACTTTTTAATTTTTATAAAGAATGATCATTATGACTTTAAATGGTATGACAAATATTTTCGGACATTCGATGATAGGAGTTGAACAGTTATTGAAGACAATGCGCTCCCAGTAATAATACCTACATTAACAATAACAAATGAAATGCGCTACGATAACCCTACAGAAATTAAGACATTTTTAAAGTAATATCGTAACGTGATTAGCCTCCTGGTCGGTAACTGACAAGAGTCAACTGACCCAACTTTATTGACCAACGGCTTAAAACAGCCGCAACCCAATCTTCAGCAAACACTCCATCCATTCGTAACCATTATTTTCCTAGAAAGCGGTATCTTAAAAAAGCTTGTTCCTAATTCGTCACTCCGTCATTTGGTCACGTAGTAAAACTGACGTCACGCGCCACTTCATTACGAACAACGTGTGCGCGCATAATGGGGCAGAATGAAAAATGCACTGGTAGTAGGTAACGATGGAAACAGTTATTTTGTTCCCGGCGAAGCTTTTAGTTGACAGTCAACTGTGTTCTTTGCCAGCTTTGTTTTAGAGTGTTGTGTTTGTGGAGTAATTCTTGTAATGTTTTGGACATAGAATAGGTAATCTTGATGACATTTGTACATTCAATTGAATTAAAATAATGCACTCAGAAAATGTAATGTCTATTTTCTTTTTTTTTCGGACGGAAATTGATATAGTTTAATTCGAGTCGAGTAAAATGTAAAATGACATTTGAAATGCTCAAATGTCATATTACTTTTGAGTTTAATTAATACTACAGTTTGCGACAACCTTCGTGGCGTAGCGGTATTTAGCTCGCTTTAAATCTCGGAGGTCGTGATTTCGAAATACCGCATCAAAATCCGTTGCGTACCTATGTGGGGACATAGGTACGCAACGGATTTTGATGCAGTATTTTTTAATAGATAGAGTGATTCAAGAGGAAGGTTTATATGTATAATACATCAGGATTGCGGCCGTGCAAAGCCGAGACGGGTCGCTAGTAAATTATAAATGTATATATATATAAAACAAAGACGGGTTTGTTACAACACTTATAACTCGAGATCGGCTGGATCAATTTTCATGGTTTTTGTTTCGTTGGATTTGTCTCCGCCCTGAATAGCAGAATACATTTAAAAAACAGGATATAGGGTAGAGGTAGGGGTAGGGTAGGGGTAGGGTAGGGGTAGGGTAGGGGTAGGGTAGGGGTAGGGTAGGGTAGGGGTAGGGTAGGGGTAGGGTAGGGGTAGGGTAGGGTTAGGGTAGGGTTAGGGTAGGGCAGGGGTAGGGTATAAAAGTCCACCCGCGCGAAGCCGGGGCGGGCCGCTAGTTACTAATAAAACTAACTTTACTATCCAACTGTAATAGTGCTTAGGTTTAATGACACTGACACTGACACAAATCAGCATTAGTTCATCGTCTAACAGCAGCAATGATTTTTCTATTTGAAGACCAAATTAACCGCAAAAAAGACTTCAAAAGTTAAACCGGACCGGTCATTATTTCAATTTTAATTAAAATCTTGCAGGAAGTAAAAGACACTCACAAAAAGGAAATACTCATTATATTTTGCAAGAAAGTCATTAAAATGTCAAAAATAAAGAATATTCAAACTTAGTCACAAACATGTAAAAATATCTCGGAGCCCGCAGTCGTATTACGTAAATAAAAACCGGCCAAGTGCGACTCGGACTCGAGCATGAAGGGTTCCGTACCATATTCAAGTGCCTACCTGTTGCCGTCAATGATATCAAGCCAAAAAGGCAAAAAAAAAATTGTGTTAAAGCGGAAATAGAAATACATCATCTGTGAAAATTTCAGACAGACAGCGAAGTCTTAGTAATGAAATGAAATGAAAATGAAATGAAATGAAATGAAATGAAAACGTTTATTGATAATGTAGACGAATCGATCGTACTTATTATAAGTCAAATACAATGATACAAATATAAAAAGAGGAAAAAAAAAATCTTGACTAATTCATTAGTATACATTTCAACAGTCATGTTATTAAATATAATTTAAATCTACCAATGTGGCATGTGATAGTCGCGTACTATAATTATAATTAGAATCAACCAGCGTGGGCTGGGATTCGGTCAGAAGCATAGAACGCGTCGCGAGCCTCGCCTTGCAAGGACGACCGGACCCTATCCTAGCTTCCTACGAGTCTTTCTCTATCTACCTACGTTGTGACACCCGGAGAAGAAAGACTATAAGAAACTCCGAGATCATTCTTTTGTCATCTTTTAAAGTCTTTGATTAATTAAAGACATTTTAGTATCTAGGTTAGTGATCCCCATACATCGATATGTAGGTACTCGCAGCAGGATATTGTGACGGAAACCATGAAACCTTTAAGTAAGTATCGAGTATAGGGAGCGCTCCTCCAGATTTACATTTCTTTTTTTTTTTTACAATTGGAACATACCTACAGTCTGATCAGTTGTCTTACATATAGATTAACAATTACTAATTTATAAATTACATAGAATAGACTTTTAATTTAGTTGCAAATTCGGTGTGATAGCTAAAAGGTGCCAGTCTGCCGCAATGTAACCGATGGACTCATCCGCCAAACATCTCCATCCTCCATGTATTCTTTGATATTGTAATAACCGCGAGTCATAAGGACCTTTTTAACATATTTTTTGAATTTATGATCCGGCAAAGCTGTTACATTTAGAGGAAGTTTATTATAGAATCTTATACAATTTCCAAGAAACAATTTACTTGTCTTAGATACTCTGAAAAAAGGTGTAATGAGCTTATCTTTGTTTCTAGTATTAAAATTATGTACGTCCTTCCTCTTGCTGAATTTATTCATATTTTTACGGGCGTAAACTATATTTTGATGTATATATTCAGAAGGCGCAGTAGGTATATTTATTTCTTTAAAAAGACTACGAAGAGAATCGCGGCTTCCTTTTTTATAAATACCTCGGATTGCTCTTTTTTGTAATATAAAAATAGTTTGAATATCGGCGGCCGATCCCCATAATAGGATCCCATATGACATTACGCTATGAAAGTAAGCAAAGTAAACTAACCTAGCTGTTTCTACATCAGTCATTTGTCGGATTTTCCAGACTGCATAAGATGCAGAGCTAAGTTTGTCAGCTAATCTTTCAATGTGTGGTCCCCATTGCAACTTGGAGTCCAGAGTAATTCCTAAAAATATTGTTGATGGAGTTAAGTTTAATAGCTCCCCATTTAGTTCAACATTAGGAATGCTATTTGACACATTTGGTAATGAAAATTTAATACATTTAGTTTTACTTGCATTAAGAAGAAGATTATTGGCGGAGAACCATTCCGATATTAAGGTAAGTGTGCGATTTAACTCAGTCAGACTTTTATCTTTTCTGTTTACATTAAATATAAGAGACGTGTCATCTGCAAATAAAACGATATCGCACTTATTCTTGACCACATTTGGAAGATCATTAACATAGATTAGGAATAAAAATGGACCTAGGACAGACCCCTGTGGAACTCCTATTTTGACGGTAGAACTTTCAGAAGTTACATTATCAATAGATACTTTCTGTTCTCTATCTGTTAAATACGATGTTACAAGATCAAGTGCTGAGTCAGTGAATCCGTAGTATTTTAGTTTCATAATAAGCGTGTTATGATCAACGCAATCAAAAGCCTTAGAAAGGTCGCAGAAAATACCTAATGCATCCTGCGATTTCTCCCAAGCTTTAAATACAGATTCTATTAGACTGGAACCGGCATCTTGAGTAGATTGGCCTTTCGTGAACCCAAATTGTTTGTTGTTCAAAAAATTATTTAAGTTAAAGTATGCCAGCATTTGATTCAACATTATTTTTTCAAAGATTTTACTTAGCGCTGGTAGTATGGAAATTGGCCTATAGTTTGAAGCATTATTTGAACAGCCTGCTTTAAAA
The DNA here is from genome assembly GCA_947037095.2 of Nycteola revayana. Taxonomy (NCBI): domain Eukaryota; kingdom Metazoa; phylum Arthropoda; class Insecta; order Lepidoptera; family Nolidae; genus Nycteola; species Nycteola revayana. The sequence goes on from OX344840.2 coordinate 15,228,846, forward strand.
ATGGGAACAACCTTGCTTATTTTCATTAGGTCTGGAAATATTCCATCTCTTAAACAAGTATTAAAAATATCTGCTAGGATTGGGGCAATACTGTCAATTATTGAGTTTATTGCTTTGGTGGACAGTCCCCATATATCTTCAGTGCTTTTTTGTTTGATGGTTTTAAAGACTTTTATAATATCTACCGGATCTATAAATTTAAAGCAAAACTGAGATACATCTAAAGTAACATTTTTCCTCAACAGTTTTTCAGCCATTTTCGTTGATGAGGAGAGACATTTAGTCGTTTCTAGGGGTATATCTGTAAAGTATTTATTGAAAAAGTCAGCGACAGTGAGTTTATCCGAAACTAATTTATTATTTATATTTAATGTTACTGATCCATCGTTAGTCCTATTTTTACCAGTTTCCTTATTTATCATTTGCCAGGTTGCTTTTATTTTATTATCAGAAGTAGAAATTTTTTCGCTAATGTAGGCAGCTCTTGCTTGGGCACACACGTTTCTAAATATTTTTGAGTATTTACTGACATAATTTCTAAAATTGGGATCAGGTGTAAAGGACCTCATGTCATATAACTTGTCCCTACATTTGCGAATACTATTAGTTGCCCACATACTAAATTTAATTTTAAAATCTACATTTCTATATTTTACTTTGCATTCTTTATTGAATTCTTCACAAAGTTTATGAAGCAACATGCTGTACATATCATTTGGATTTTCATAACTATAGTTTAATGAATATAGTGCAGCATTCACATTTTTACTAAACTTTTCTAAATTATTTTGGGTCAAAGGTCTTATCTTAATTTTAATATTTTCTTTTACAATAGAATCACAAAATTTTACCAATTGGCATTTATGATCAGAGCGGACCCCAGTAATTAAGGACTTTTCCTCTACTTCAAAATTAGTAATTATGTTATCTATGCAAGTGGCTGTTGATGGAGTAATCCTAGTTGGTTCATGAAATAAACAATATAAATTAAAAGAAGTAAACAAAGATATAAAACTATTTTTTTCATTTGATTGACCCAATATATTAATATTAAAATCCCCACAGATAACAATTTTTTTATTACTTTTAAACTTCTTAAGAATTTTAAACTTCTTAAGAACTTCTTAATAGGGTCCCGTTTCTACCCTTCGGGTACGGAACCCTCAAAATGCCGCGTTGCCATAGCAATTGGTTGCTCTTTGTCTAACAATAGCTAAATTTTATGATTATGGTTACTAAATCAACATTAAAAAATGTAAATAAATGCCACGTTTCAACGTTTTGCGATTTAATTGCAAAATTATCGCTGTTGCAATTTTATTGGAAATAGCCCTACCTGTTCCATTTCAAATCTTATCCATCAATATTTACTATTTTTTTATAGATATTTATAGTTATGTAATTTTGTTCTGTTTAGAACTTGTATCGTAACTTTAATATCAATAACCATAATTAATAGATTTAGGCGCTACTACGTTCCGCAAAGTAATTCGTGAGACTCTCGGGTCTTCAGCTGGTGATTTTATTTTAGCATGTTGCTACTGTCTCTCCTGCATTTTGTGCATAATTTTTGCGGGCAGGAGGGCGGTGCAAAAATCGCATTACAGCATATATAAACATTGTTTAGCGGAATTAGTCATCAGTATCATTTTTGTCTTTTTAATTTAGATAAATATCGATGTCAAGCAATAGGCGAAAGTTAAAATGTACCAGTAATACATTTAAATGTAAAAAATCAAGTCATCGCCATTGCTCGTAGAGTGTGTACACTTTTGAAATAAATTATATTTATTCAGCACTTCAATATTGATATACTTATACACTTCTGCAACAGCCATAAGCACTTTAAAGTTAAATATTTCACCGATGGATACTATATGGAAAATAATCTTCAAGTGTGTGTGTTTTTTTTCAATCTTTGCATATCCAGTACAGATTAGAGCTGAGGAGATGCGGTATTAATTTCTGTAAGTGAAGGAAAAGTTTTTAAAAACAGCAAAATACACATGGTTTGTCCGGCCACTGTAAGACTTTGTAGTATTATCGCCACAATACCAATTATTATAACGGAATAACCTGTTAAGATTAAAAAATCTACATATTTAAATTACAAACATATTGTAAAATGAATTCAAAAAGCACGCCATTGTTTAATTATTAAAAATCACAGACCAAAAAATGATAACGAACGGTCGTGACCAAAAACCATTTTGGCATTTTAATCGTTGGTTTCCTTTGCAAATAATAAAGGCAGGGTGATAATAAATAATGTTAATCATGTTGTCATACCCTTTGGCTGACGGAGTCGGTTTCAGATCCCTTGTAAATAAAGTAGGGCCGGTTGAAACTTTGCCCTTTGTGTATTGCATGGGGATATTTTAACATTTTATTAAAATATATGGTTTCGGGATCCACTTTTATCACTTTAAAGTGATGACAGAGGATCCCTATTAAGCAAAAGTTAAATTTATTAACATAAATATTTAATTGTACGTGAAATATAATAAAAGGTCACACTAACCTCGTTATTTGTTGACACAAAATGTAAATACGATCTAGTATTTTGTAAAAAGCGTTTGGAATTTTAACTAACATGACACTCAGTCAAACGAAGTACTAATTCTTGGCTAAATTTAATGTATTGGAAAATCTGTAAATTAATACTAACACTAAATTTATATATTACCAAACAATTCAAGTCATATCACATTAACAAACAAAGTTATATTGCAATGTGCAGCGTTGCAATTGTAATCGAATCTTTGAAGTTATGAAAATGACCGATTTCAAATCCGATACAATATATCTTGCAATTGCAATTGCTTAATTTTTATCACATTATGTACTTACAACTTGTGAACCCAATCTTAACGGTAACGTAAAACCTCGCAGAGTCTCTCGTGGACTCCTAGGGATGATCAGGACCACTTTGGGAATCACTGATCTAAAACATTAAAAAATCCGTCACGTCGAAGTTTAAGCAACCAGCGTGCTCATCACTTTAATTCAGTGCTCTCGCAGTCCTCAAATATCCTACACTCCAGTAAATATAAAGGTAGTCGTAAACAAATCCTGTTACAATGAATTATGATCACGTCGGCAGGCGACGTCGCTAACTATACGTGAATTAATCTCTGTACCTCTCCATTCGTGTCACGTTTCCAGCACAAATAAGCGTGTTACGTGACTTCTACACTATTAAATAAGTTAATGATGTAATTTCAGGTTTCCTAATTGCAGTCTCATTTCCTGTCAGAAAACACAAAGGATGTTTATTGCAATCGGTAGTAGGAAATAATCTATACAAATAAATACAATTGAAGTGTCTTTGTAATGGAAAATATTAGCTCCGTAGCTGCGTAGGTAGCAGTATTTGGCTCGCTTTAAACCTCGGAGGTCATGGGTTCGATCTCCACACCGGACAAGAAATCCTTGTGTAAATTCTAAGATTTATTTCCGGGTCTGGTTGGTTGAGGGCCTACCCTCCGTGCCTAGGAAAGCACATTAAGCCGTTGGTCCCGATTATTATAACATCATCTACACCAACCCGTCTGCCAAGCATGGTGACTATGGCAAATACCCTCCCTCGGGAGGAGGCCCATGTTCAGCAGTGGACGTTATACGGGCTGATGAAGATGATGAAATACAAATCAATGTATATATGGTACTTAAAACAAAAACTGCACCGATGACTGAGTGGTTACGGCAGTTACTCAAAGAAGCATGGATCGTTTTCACCAAAACCAATATGTCGAAAACATAAACTTTGAACCTAATATTTTAAAATTTCAGGAGGAACATGACAAAAACAGGCCCATTGCGACATGGACTAGCGCAGTAAGGTTCCTTACTTTAGAATCAATTCAATCTTCACAATATTATACACTATATTATTTTATAATAAACAACTTATTATACTTGTTATAAATACCTATAGAAAACTGCATAAAGTCAAGTTTGTTGTATGGGAAGCCCACTCAAATATTTAATATTTGTGTACGTGTTAAGTTCTTAGTCTTTGTACCTAATAACGGCAACAGAAATATGATGTACTAGCTGCACCCCGCGGTATTACCCGCGTTACTCTGATCTAGTGGGTCGGAGCGTGATGCCTATATGTTAATCTAGCATAGCAGAAAATATATTCTGCATCATAATGTAAATGTTAAAATTAAATGATGATTTGCTAAAAATAATGCGGTCATATTTTTTTTATACACACAAATGATATCGTAGAGCAAACCGAGGATGGCAACATCCTCAATAAAAAAAAAACATTACATTTCAATAGTCATATTATTATTGCCATGAGCTGTAGGTACTGAACTGACAACTTGAACTTGTGCGTGCGTCGCGTTATTTTGTTTTCCATCGATTTTCCGTGATTTTCTACTTTATAGAATGCTTCTGCTTCTTCTTCTTCTATTTTAAGTGAAAGGTAGGTATTTCTTTATTTCTTTTTCGATGATATGTTGTTGACAACATATAACCTCTTAAACTTCAAACTGGAATATCTTTAATTTCTGACTTCCTATATAAGTGTACCTGAAGACAAAACTGTTCAGGAATTAAAACACTACATTTTTTAATATTTTCTATGGGTTATACTCAAAAAAAATTTGTTTGCGTGTTCGCCAGTGTTCTTTCAGCCAATTCCGTTCAGTAGTTTTTACGTGAAAGAGTAAACATCCATCCATCCATCTATCCATACTTACAAACTTTCGCTTTTATAATACTAGTAGGATTTCTGTAATAAAAATTTCAAGTGTCTGACTATTACAGATTATGTACAAACCCTGGCGAAAGACAGATAGGCCGACAGTGGATTCTTAGAAATAGGGTCCCGTTTTTACCCTTTGGGAACGGAACTATAAAAAAGTTGAAGCCAAAAATATTTGTTCGGACTTTATTGGCCAAAGGAAAAAAATCAAATGAAAGTTGCTTTCTATATAAGCGGGATAAATTTTTCATTATTTTTGCTTTTTAACAAAAATCGGGTCAGTCGGTGCTACCTATATTCTCTCTGCCTTGGCTAGTTACAGTTGCACAAAACTCCTTCAAACTAAAAGTCATAATCCTTTAATCTTTCCGCGACAGACCTTGAGCCGAGGTCCAATTCCCAAAAAGAACGCCCTACTCAGGATGCTTAGTTTTTAGATTTTAACATCCGTCCGTCCGAAAAAAAGGCTAGTTTTAGGTATTAGCTTATCTTATACTTATTAAAACTAAAGACGAACATAATACATCAAGATCACATAAAATATTATCAAGTTTTACGTGTGATATCAGAGTCTCGTGACTGGGATGGCATAAATCAGATGGAATTTAAACTGCGTCTTCTAGTACTCCTGCGGGAATACACTTGCCAAGATGGGGATAAAATACTGGGTTAAAAGCTGAAAATATGGTCAGAGGTAAAGCTAAAGAGTTTTAGATGTATGTAAATTGTTTTTGGGACAACGTTTGGAAAAGAAACTATTTTTATTAAGACAGTTGTGAACTAAAATGTAGTTCTGTTAGAAGAAAAGCTTCACATAATTATGTGGAATTGAACAGTTGTTTAAGTGGTTAAGGTGGTTGCTCAAAGATCTGATGTTCTGGGTTAGATTCCCACCAGGTACAAATATTTGTGTGACCCACAGACAGTTATTTATGCTGGGTGTACTTTGTATCCGTAAATTAAGTGTTGTATCAGCATTCCCGGAACGCTGCACAGCGGAGCCACTTTTGAATAGTTTTTACTTTTGTATTGCCTTAGTGGTGGATCTTAAAAAATAAAGAAAATGTTAAAAGCTGCTCATGGTTCCCATGAGGTAATAAAATAAACATCTCTTTGCAATGCGAGCGAAGCCGCGGATAAAAGCTAGTAATATATAAAATTGACCGATATTCAGCAGTATTTTACGGTAAATCCTTTGACAATATTTCTTTTATTTCAATATTGGTTGGTCGATTACGTGATTAGCCTTCTGGTCAATTTTAAAATACCCTTTGTTTACGTCTCCTATATTATACTTAACATAATGTTATATCGAACCGGGATAAAACCGCAAATACCACATCAGGGAACAGTAGATACTATCTGGGTCAACACGTAATCACGAATAGAAATCGTGACATCACTAATTAGGACACTCAATCGAAACCAATTAAACCATCAATTGGCACAAGAAATTACCGCCCACTTAAATTTAAGGTTAGCTTCAAAACAAATTTGGTAATTATTCGGTATTTTATTAATTAAAGCAGCATAATTAATTTATTATTGAGCTTTAGGGTCGATTTGTCAATCTACTGACGTAACTGTCCATTAAACCTAATTGGCAGCTTCAATTAATACAATAAAAATAAGCAAGTTTTACGCATTGTTTTCCATTAGTTTACAGTCTGCAGATTTTCTGTGGTTTCTGACTATTTTCACTGTAAACATGTGGGAAAGAGACGCATTTATATAAAGTACTCATTGTTAGAACGAGTGCGATTACATCGAACTAATGGACTACATTGTCATTATAATGACAACATTTTACATGTGATTTTTTTTATTTATTGATACCAAAATAGAAAATTAAAAAATCTGAACACGGGCCTCCACCCCAATAACGTTGGTTAATTTGCTATTTTACCACCCTTACAATATAAAGGGGTGACTCACGTATCGTGCTGTTGCTTAAGCTAAGGAACACAACTTTTATCAATATTGTTATTTGGCTGCGATATTCTCTAAAGTAAAACCTAGTGGAACCACTGCTGAAATACTTATATTATTGTCGAGCGGCTCATTGTCAAATCGTCGCTTAGACTTTGGCCGGATTCTTGGAAGTTAATTTTAATTTTAGACCTATTACCTTTAAGGCATCTTACTATAATGTGTACATTTGTCATTTATCGCTCGACAGACGGTCAGACTGATTAAAAATTCTGTAAGATCAAATAATTATAACAATGTTTTTAGCTACTTAAGTAATACTTTTGTCAGATTTAGTCTTATACAGTGTAACTTAGACAAGTACAAGTGTATGTAAATACCTAAGTGCTGAATAAATTTCATTATTTCATTATTAAACTAACGCTCTGTTCTATTACGTTTGCTTTTCATACACATTTTTACATAATGATATAAAAATGTGTATAATACAGAACAAAGTAAGCCTTTAGAAATTAAGTTTTTGTAATCACTTCATTTGCATTTTTTTTGTTACAGGCCTGCAATAATTAAAGAAGATTATTTCTTGAATTTTTATTTGCATTGAACTTAGGTATTAGTTGAAACTTTATACCTAATACTAATAAAAAACATAATAATATGCAGATAGTGTGTAGTTTTCTTCCACACTCCGTGTTATTATTACAGCGCAGTCGTAACGGAACGTCACAGAGAACTGTGTGCTGCGATAAGTGTTATAGAACGGAGCCATGACGTCGGCGTTTTATGAACTATCCTTTTTAGTAATCATAAGTTAAGTTTTGTATGGTTTTAAATAGGGCGTCTATTTAGTAACACCCTGCAGTGGATATGTAGAAACCGCAAAAAATCGTGTAGAGTAAATTTCGTGTAATTTATCGGGGTTTTGTGAACAAACGAGATAATCAAATTGAGTTAGCACCAACGCCGGCTACTTTGGCAGTACACAAGTCATAGAAAAACACAATTGAAAAGAATATTTGATTATCAAAAATATCAATATAATTATATATACTGATTTTCAGGCTCTAATGCAGGGCATCGAAAGCCGTAAAAGCCATGGCGTCCGAAAGGATCCGAAAAAAGCTAAGTGCTATTATGTTTTAAAAGCACGGGGTGCTAGTAGTCACCTATCCAAGATAAATATTTTACAAACATCAAACCAAGCCCTAAAAAAAGATCACCACGATCTTTAAGACTAACAGCAAGTGCTGCATATCGTCAATACTAATACCTCCTAACTGATAATTTTGTCTCTCATTATTTTTATGTCCCTTAGACATAAAACTTCTAACCAAATATCTTTCCCCAAATAGTTTCTAGATCGATGTGGAAATACCTACTTAGTTAAAATATTCAATAGTTCTTATATATTTTATGGATATGTCTCGTAAGTCCTAAAATTATTTAAGTTTTCCACTAAAAAGACAATCAAACTACGATATGACAGCTGACTGCTAAAATTGGCTGAGAAAATCTTGAATTTGTCTTAATCATCGTCATCATCATTAAGCTCTATACCGTCAACTGCCATACTTGGCAGGTAAATTGGTGAGTGTAGTATTATGTTGCAATACACAGAAATATATTCTACTCTGGCCTCCATTCGCTTCTTTCGTGGCCTAATAACACTACAATCTCTTTATTAGCCTCCACTTGGATTTGCAAATGGTATCTACGTCGCATTCCAAATGATATACATAATGAAATAATCGTGAAACGTCCCACAAAATCTGCCAAGTGATACAAATAGTTAAATTCGTTCATTTCGTTCATTTCGATTGCGGCATTAATATTCTGTTGAGATAAAGGCATTGTTAAAGAAGTTATTTTGTACTTTTAAATTGCGAAATTGTGTCTCTTGAAAAATAAATACTGAACTTAGTTTAGGTATTACTGCTACAAAATAGACTATGAAAATAACTAGCTCTAATCCACGGCTTCACCCATGGCTTAAAGCTAGTTATAATACACATTAATTACCATGGCATCGCAATTAATATGTAAAAGAACGATTGTTCCTCCACAGAAAATGAAAATATTCTTTGGCGGGTGAGGTGGTATGCCCGGCGCCGTAGGGTGGTATATTCTAAGGAAACCTCTCAACAATTATATAGTAGCAATTTAGATGGTTAAAATATATGGGCTATAAGAACGGTTGAATCAAAGTATCTACCATTTAGTTATTACTTTTCAATGAACCTGAAATAGGCATCCTGTATTTTCACGGCTTTAAAAAGCTAGTGAAATTTTACTGCCATTTGAGCAGCCATAGGGATCAAGTATTCATTGTGTTCGAAAGGAATACGACGTTTTCGCTTGGAACATTAGAAAATCATGCAACCAGCTACCTCAATTCGCTATTTCAAGCAGCTTTCTAGATTTCTGCAATGTTTTGGGAAAACACTTATGTGTCTTATGTTTTTGACATAAACTTCAGAGAGAGGTGTAGTTTTTTTTTTTAAATATATATATATATATATATATACATATGTATAACTAGTTTTATGTTCCGCGCTCTGTCTCATAGCGTGGGACCTCAGATTTTAAAGTTTTATGAAAGTTTCTCAGTTCGTGTTAAAAACCCGCCTGTTACAACGCTCTGAAAAAGCGTCGGCGCATGGCGTCTTATGGGGTATACGCAAACGCGCAGTTCCGCGCAGGGTTTTAATGAGTAAGATGGACTGTGAAGTGAAGAATTTATTAGTCGCGAGACCGCCTTACAATGCCACCCCGCTTGAAGACACGGAGCAAACCACGCGGAGAAGCATATCTTCTCCATCGCTGTAAGCGTTATCCATCTCAACGCGCAACACAACGGAACGATAAGCGTTGCCAGTGTGTAAATCACGTAATGTACGCCTCGGTCATAACAGACTAATTAACATAACTTTTGATATAAATAGTAACTCCCTGAGAAAGCCCATGCTACGCTATGCTTTGTTATCCTTTACGTTAAAATTATTTTGGACCTTGCTCCAAACAAAATATCCAATATCTTCAATATAGCAAGTTCTCAAAATTTTTGTACGGGATCGTATTACTCTGCAGTGCAAATCCAATGAATATCTAATCAGCGCATGTGTGATCTAAAGGAATTGAATGCACGACAGCTGTAGCAAATAACAAATTTTATTTGACACCCAAGTCAATTTCGTTTCAATATCTATATGATAAAAAATATAATTTCTCTGGAGACGTAACATATCATGAAAGCACTTATCGTGTTAGTAGTTTACTGAAATGTTTTATTCCATTTAAATAAAGGTACTTTATACGTGTGGTTTCCGGCTAATAATAGACCTTAGTCTTGGAAGACCATTATTTTAGCCAGTTTCTTTAGTTTAGTTGGCTAATGGTGGTATTCACTATCTTACTGCAGTCAACTCCTCCCGACCCTTAATTTGCAAAGAACCATCCGATGCCCTCGTAGACCCGAAGTCCGAGACGCCCGCGAACTGTAAAGTGTAGCGTTGCACAGTTGCACAAAACCACCTAAAGTGTAAGTCATAATCCCTCAATCTCATCGCCAGGGACCGCCTTGAGCCGAGGTCCAAGCCCCACAGGGGCCGCCCTCTTGCGCAGGTTGCTTAGTTTGTAGTTTTCAAACCATTAATTACCGCTGGAGCTCTGCTTAACTTAATGCCCGGTGAAGTAGCAAATGCCTCGTAGACAAAAAAGTAGGTCCGTCCGAAAAAATAATAATAATAATGGCAATATCTCTTAACAACTCTGGCCTGCCAAAGTCTGTCAAGAGGGGGCGCATGTTTAGCAGTGGACGTAAACGGTCTGCTAATGTTAGATACTTTATCCAAAAACACGTTAGTATATTTTTGGATAATATTCTTATGATGCATCCATTTCTGATTTACTACAACTTGACTTTGGGTGTTTCAAACATTTCATTTGTGCCTTGTAGTGTCCGTAGCAATATTTTCAAACTAAACACGGCAGCAAGCATTTAATTTTTTATGCATTTTTAAAAATAAAAATATATAATCGGGGACCCAATGTCCCTAATTTTATATTTTCTACTGATGCGGGGATAACAATGACATTTAGATGTATTGCGCCTGTATAGATTTTATGTCTCTTACAGCATAGATTTCACTTACCGTGGCTTCATAATACTTATCTTTTGTTACTTCTAGACTGCATACTTCATATAGCAAAAAAAATGCTTCAGAAGTTATTGAGAAACTGAATTACAAATAATCATAAAATAGATTAATATAAGGTGCTTTCAAGTATATCCCATCTCTTTAACAGTTTATAGTGTCATGTGTAGTGATTACGTTAGTGAAGACATTTCTGTGAAATAATACATTTTACTTTATGTCAGAAAGAATGTTTCATTTGAACAAAAGATTTTCCCTTACACCAGCTGCCACACCTTCCGGCATACTGCGGGATAAGAAGTGCTTCACCTAGTTGTTGTCTGATGTGTTTCAATATAGTTTTGTATTTAAATAAAATTTATTTTTAAACAGAAATTTCTTTATTATCATACCTAATCACATGTACCGTACCTAGGGATGCCAGGCGTCCGGATAAAGCCGGACATAGTTAGGGTTTTTGATTGCGTGTCCGGCCAAAAAATACGGTGCCCGACTTGTGCGGCTTTTGTTAGGCTTTTTCATTTCGCAAACGAGCGGGCGCCGTGCGCAGTCTAGTCAACAGTCGGTCGATGCTACAGACACTCCCGCCTTCCCTTGCGCAGGTAATTAAAAAAAACTTGATTTTACTTAACGCAAAATCCCTAATAAAGTAGGATGTCCGGCCTTTTTACCCTACTGACGGCCAAAGTAGTTATTCTGTCCGGCTACTAGGCAACCCTATTCCGACCGTAGTGCTGTACAGGAACGGGTGTTGCTGTTCCTCCACACAAAAGAAAGATCTTCCTGACGGGAGGAGGTAATATGCCCGTTGACCGCGATCACGGCGGCGGCGCCGCGGCGCGGCGGTATGACGCCTGTCACGACACTATTAAGCGGATGGCATATATTTGAGAATCACCTTATATAATTAATCTTTTATAATACCTACCTATACAAGTGGGTCTTTCCCATCCTAAGGTCATTATCGGGATTACATTAGCTGGAAGGAATCGTGTGATATTTATTATTCATTGCTTCCTGTTTATTGTCATAATCTGAATCATTAGGCGTTTTATTGCCCTTATTTATGTATATGCCTGTTTTTATAGGTGCTAAAAAGTTATTTATGGTAAACTTTCGTATCTCTTTATAAGATTACTAAAAGAAAACTATGATAGTAGTATTTATCAGTCATGTATTCTCGACAAAATGTTGATGACCTAGCTTGGTTACTTAAAAAGTAAGTACATCTATTGCTACAAAATTATAGCAAAATATATTAATTATATAGTCTCAAAATAGCTATCAAGGTAGCGGATACGTATTTCCTATGATTTTTATGTATAATTTGTATATTGCATAATGACTAGTGATTATGTTAAACAGCTAGTTAGTATTGATCTACCAAACAAGTATCTTGCTGGTGAAAAATGATAAATTATGTGCACTGAGTACGACGTAATTACGCACTTAGTGTTCATTTCTTTGATTGCAGAACAGCAGTCATCAGATTTCAGATGTCCCAAAGTAGCTGATACCTATGATTTTTTGTTAATCGACTAGTGGTTATGTAAAACAGCTAACTTCGCAAACTTCTCGCGTTGAATATAACTTAGAGGCCTCTAAGTTATCGTTTGAACTCCAATAAGTCAGTCCGAATAGAGGTTTACTAAGCTTCTACTATATAATTAGTTCTCATATAATATTTATGAATATTATCTAGTTTGCATCAGTCGAACTTAGAGATTAGGACCGTAAATAGAATACCTACATAAATCCATATTATGTTTAAATATTATATAGAAAGTGTTTATATATAGGTATTAGTTATATTTCTTTTGATATTACTTAGTTTTGCCTGCAAATGTTAGGGCAAAGGCCAAAAATGAGTGCGTCTTCCTCAAGTGAAAGTATTATTATGTCTTATGGTTCTTCATTGTACGTAAATAAATTCTTGTTCATAAGTTGCACTTACTTATTTTCTCATAGAGGGTGATAAAAAGTAGAGTGTCCACCACGGGAGCAACACTATTTTAAGCTCGAGTGACATACTTTTAATCCCTCGCTGCGCTCAGGATTCTAGTTAAGAATCCCTCGCTCCGCTCGGGATTCAGCTCTAGAATCCTTCGCTCCGCTCTGGATTAAAAAAAACACTCTCGCCTTTAAAATAGTTGTTTGCTCCCTAGATAAACAATCTACTAAACAATATCCACATTCCAAATTCAAATCAATTTTGGTCGCTAAGGGATTAATGAGCTATTTTGGTCCCTGTTTACGAGGAATAAACTAGCTCTTTTTGAATAGATGTGATAAAAAATATATTTAGGCTACTAATAAAAAAAACACAGTTTGAAAAAAATGTTGTCTGAGTTTTTGTTCCTAATCTCAGTAACATGTGAACTGATTTTGACGGGACTTTCGCTGATAGATAGCAAATTTTATAAGACAAAATATAGTCTACTTTTATTTATTTTTTTGTTTGCCCATGTATTCTCCCTAATCTTTAAAATGTGGTAATATCGATAGATAGTAAAATCCTTATTTTACGCGGATGAAGTCGCGAGCAGTAGCTATTCAAGTACAAATCTCTGCAGCTCTCCCTGTGTGTATAGACTTAATATTAATGCGATTACGGAAATAATCTCTTAGGAATAGTAGACACAAGAGCATTTGCCATTCTATCGAATCTGGTTATTATAGATGATGTTACGACCACCGAGACTAACAGCTTCACATTCTATCCAAAGCCGTGTACGCACAAGCGAAGAAAAACATGGTAAAAAGGTACATTGAAAAATTTCTTTGCACATGCGTACAGCTAACGAACACCAAACTCTATGGGCAAAAATAATTGTTGTAATACAATAACTTCCCGATGCCCTCGTAGACATGAAGTTCAAACGGCCCGCTGTAACGTAAAGTAACAGTTGCACGCTAAAACTAAAAGTCATCATCATCATCAGCCCGTACAACGTCCACAGCTGAATATGGGCCTGCTCCCGATGGAGGGTTTTTGCCATAGTCTGGTGACTATGGCAAAAACCCTCCCTCGGGAGGCAGGCGGGTTAGTGACCGCAGTAGAATGTTGTAACATACAAGCAAACGCTGCTGCCCGTTCTCTGGTATACCATTGTTATACGTGCTTCTCAAGGCACGGAGGATAGTCCCTCAACCGTCAAGACCCGGAAAAACATCTTATCTTAGAATTTATACAAAGATTTCTTGCCCAGCGTGGGGATCGAACCCACGACCTCCGAGATTTAAAGCGAGCCAAATATCGCTAAGCTACGAATATTATCGGAGGTTGAAAAATTAAAAGTTGGAATCCCTCAATTCGTGCAGCGCAGTGACCACCTTGAACCGTGGTATAAGTCCCACAGGGGGCTTTACACCAGTTTTATTGACGTTACGGGACCTTGGTACGCGGCAAAAATCGCGCGGCACAGCAAATCAAATATAATCCGCACTTGACTTGCGGATTATATTTGATTTGCTGTGCCAAAAGTAGTTAAGTCTCGTTAAAATGTTACATTACTGTTATTGCTTGCCCAATATTCCCAAACACGTTGAAACACACTAATACGATAACAGACCGTAAATTAATTACGTTATGGTCAACTAAAATGATACTGTAGTAATATGGATTTGTCAGATGCAAATAATTATTTAGAGAGCTGTCTCGTTGAGCAAACACACGTTAGGTTTGAGTCACACCACACATCACCATTGTGGGTGGAATTGTCATTTAGTATAGCAGTAATATAATTTAAGCGGCCGCAGCCCAATGGCTAGGGCGTCGGACTTGTGGTCATGTGGTTGCCGGTTCGATCCCCACCCATTGCACTACCGACGTGAGCCCATCCGTAACACAAGCATTTTCGCTTAGTACGGGGGTAAACAAGAATACTAGTAGACAGTAAAAAACTGCTAATAGTCTTTAAAAAAAATATGAATGACCGTTACTAGCTAGGTACCGGGTAAGATCTTCTGGTCAAGCAAAAATTGTGTGGCGAAAAATTTTCTATTTAGAAAAATGGATGTACTGACTGAAGTCAGAAAATTGGTGATGTTTCTCCCGTGCCTCGGAGAGCACGTTAAGCTGGTCGTTCTTGCGTCTGGTCTCTCAGCGGTCGTGACGGTGGAACCTCTTTGCACTATAATACGTCGTGCGCATATTGTCGGACATACTGCAATACTGCGTAAGTGTCAATAGCTAATAAGGTTGAAAATCAAATGCACCAAATTTATTCTCTGCCCTATAAAACATATAGAATGAAAATATTTCTTGACAGATGAAATTACACCGTATTAGCAACTGTTGCATACGCAGCATAGCCAGTTCCTCACAGATTTTGGTCGATGTCGGAACAGTCGGAAGGACTTAACAGAGTGAGTGAGACTTCACATAATGGAAAATATACTCAATGTTATCGACGGAAAAAATATTTAACCCAGCGTCAATGACGCCGGGTCATATTGACCCGTGGCAATTTTAAACTAATATATTTTATATTTCGTCGCGCGTCCGTGGAATGGTTTGAACGTTTGTGTAGCTGGAGATACAACGTCCCTCTACCCGGATCAGTGATACTTAGTGCATCGCCACGTGCCATAGATGATACACGTAAGTCATGTAAAAACGGGTCATTATGACCCACCGTCATCGCTAGCGTAGTAATTTCGTGACATACTTTTTTTTTTATTACTAAGCGTTTAATGTTTATTAACCTTCTTTTTTATAGGATTTTACGTGACTTGTTAAATTTCTTGAATAATTATGGATAAAATTCGGATCATTTCGACCCGGCGTCATCGTCCTAGTAATTATTTTTACGTCATTGGCGCAGGGGTAAAAACTTCTATTGTTTTATGGACGTTTGATCTTATTAGCTACTAGTTGTGCCGCGGTTTTACCCGCGTAGATCTCGTTCCCGTGGAATCTTTAACTTTAAGTAGCCAATGACAAATGATGTGGCTTTCTATTGTTAAAAGAATTTTTTTTTAATCGGTTCATTAGACCAAAAGATTACCTACCACAAACATCACAAACTCACAAACTTCACCTGTTTATAAGTTAAGTACTAAGTATAGATTATTTATTTTACACCGTAGGTATTACAGTATTATCGACGATATGTCCAACAACTTTGCCTCGCGATTTAAAATAGTAAACTAATATTTCCCGCGGCCTACATGCATAAAACCATTCAATATATTCAAACGACACGTTCTACAATGGGTATAAACTATTTTGAAGTGATGTTTGATACAACACTAACTCAACCGATCTAATCCATCCATGTTTCCGCAAAATTTATTCGTCCATTTATCAACAAACGCCGCGATATGGATTTTGAATTTTATTGAGTGTAAACTCAGTACGATCACTGGCCAGAATTTTATTGTTACAATCAAAATTTCAGTGGTCGATTATATCGAAAATATAGTCAATATTTTAGATCAATTCAGTTTACTAGTTTATAAACAAAACATAATATAACCACCCATTTTAACTTTGGGTGTCTTGGCTACATAAGAAAAATATTCTTCTAGTTCAAGTTCTTATGTAAGTGGCGCCCTAGTACTACCTAAGTACCTACCTAAGCAAAATTGAAATCAATGTTTGTTTAATTTAATTAAGTTACCATCACTTGACAAATTTGAAGAGAAAAACTTCAAAAATCTCATTTTGTGGGCATGGTGAGATGGACGAGAGCTTTGTCCATCGCAGGGTCCTTGGCACTTGGAGTCTCGGACAGATCCCAGTGGAAAAAGAAGGGCTTGGATATTTTACCACCAAACACTGTGCGTGTAAAGTGATTTGTAATAAAATTAGCACACTATATAGAAACTTATCATTTGTTCCGTGATTATCCTCTTCCTCGTGTTTAAACAAGCGCAGAGGCACCACATTAATTTTAACGGGTTAGTCACTATCTGGACATACAAGACTGGGCATGAGTGTGTCAAGTTGGTGAAACTCGGAATTAGGATCACTTATTATTTCATCATCTGGACATACTGATATTTATATGTGTGTCCACTTAGTGAAACTTAAATTTAAGCTTTTTTTGTTTTCGTCAACTGGACACACACTCACATTTTACCCGATTTTATGACAAAGTACAGTCACGCAGATATTTTTTTTGAATCACATTCATCATTGGCCTCTATTAGGCACGGATCATTTTGTATGTCATGGTAAAATTATTCACCATTTGTGAATTTTCTAAGATATTACACCGATAGAGATCGAAAGTAGCCATGTCACTATGCTTGTCTATAATCGTCATCACGGAACTAGTCTTATTACACTCTTTTGTATTTCCGAGGTGGCCGGTGACTAAAAATGTCGTAGTCTGCTCTAACCCAACCCGGTAACCCTTTGGTCATATTAGCTGTTATCAGTTTACTTTATTTTGTGTATGCATTAAGTGCAGTATTTGTGCCATTAAAAGGTGACGTGGATTTTAATATAGGTAAGTACTTAGTCAATTTAAGATTTAGTACCGTTTTTTTTTCTTTTATCAATGCCACTTTTTTATATTATTTAATTTTTATAAAAAAATCTTTTTCAGTTTTTCATGTAAAAACAAATATGTCTATAGAAAAAGTCGCAGGCCCGTCAATGGCTAACAAAAATACATTTACATTTATCAAATCACAAAGAAATCGTCTAGTTTTATTAAACGATGCATACAAAATATATATACACCTTAGGACAAATAAAGATAAATCTTCAATGTAGCGTTGTTCGAAAAAGTTAACTTGTCCGGTTGTAATCAAATTAAATTTAACTAACACCATTATATTAAAAACAACTGATCATAATCATGAGGGTGATACAACAAATAACGAGATTCTTATAAATTTAAATGATTGCGAGATAGCTTGTATTTATATTAATAAATCATCTAAGTAATATAAATGTTTGATAGATACACATTGGTTTTATTTCAAAATGTTTCTTACATAAAACGAAAACGATTATTAACCCGACTGTACTGCTTTTTCGCAAAAGAAGTAGGTATGACCAGTTGAAGAAAACAAAAAAAGCTTAAATTTAAGTCTCACTAAGTGGACACACATATAAATATCGGTATGTCCAGATGACGAAATAATAAGTGATCCTAATTCCGAGTTTCACCAACTCGACACACTCATGCCCAGTCTTGTATGTACAGATAGTGACTAACCCATTTTAACGCTATTTAGCTATGTCTTTTTCAGTATTGGCTCAATAAAGGTAGAGAAAATCCAGATCTTTGGGTTTCCTCGTACATCGACTGTAAGCAGTTAAAAATAAATACTTCCGTTTTTTTTATGTTGGTTCCTTGAATCCTTAATGCTTTTGCAACCTTTTACTTTCATCATAATTATCACAATATATTTATAAAATATTAGTCACCGAATTTATACAATGATTAGTATTTAGTCAAGATGTATATTGTCTAGTACAATTCATACTCTGTTAGGCATGCTCTATATACCCAATGTACTATGTATATATACTCTATGGCACAAAAATTAATGAAATATGCATGACTTTTGCCATCCATATTTTATTGTTGTTTAACTAAATATTCCAAGCTGTGACCAGAAGATAGTAAGTGTGCTGTGAAAATGACATTCTGATGTTCGGCCTTATTGCATTACGTGCTGCCGAGGCTACCACATCGGAGCTCGCGTCAATCTAATTCTCACCGGACCCCGTGTTGCATCAAGAAATACATAATATAAAATATTGATATTTCCTGCAGCTACCTTCAGTGCATCAATATCACTGTAATATTAACGTACTGAACTGTGATTAAAATAGGTATTTTTTAACACCGTTGTTGCTCGTAAAGCTGATGTAATTCCACCGGTTTTAAATATGTAAAGCGGGTCATAAAAAACGCGTGTGTTACCAAAGCAAATAGTTAAGTTATAGTCCATACAAATTCCATAACAGTATTATTTGCCATTTCGCGCGCTGTTGCTATTCAAATTTCGAACAAATCGCCGCGCGGCGCCAGTCAGTAGGCAGCGCTAGCGCGCTGTTAAAATGGCGGAAAAGCAACAGTGTGCATTCACAGATTCAGTTTATTTAAAATAAAATAAAACAGTTTATTCGGTAATTTAAAAACTTGGCTGCATGCTCTAACGTCTTTGCCAACATTTTCACGCAGCTACGGCAGAAAATAATCCTCGCGCCATTTTTCTCAAATTTTCTTTTCTCTGTACCTACTTGTATTGTAAAAAATGATTTTTTTTCTGTTTCCTCGCAAATGTGTTAAAAAACGTCGTACGATAGACGTGCGTATTGATTATAACATGCTCGGCTCAATTACGGCCTCGCCTTCGGCTCGGGCTGAAATTCCGCCTCACATGTTATAAGCATCATAACGCACTAATATCGTAATGTACTATTCCTTTATGATGTTAAAAAATAAGTATGCAATGTTTACTCTCATAAACTACAACCTCTGTAGCGTAGCGTAGTATTTGGCTCGCTTTAAATCTCGGAGGACGTTGCTCTCCCCGCTTTTTTGTCTTCTGTCCATAGTACCCAAAATTTATCACATAAAATTCTCTCGGCTAGTCTAAATAGTTATAATATTTCTTATATGAAGGAAGCTGAGTCTGAATGGCTTTTGGCTTGCCCCAACTCTGCCTTGCCATGTTATACATGTGTTCAGCGGCAATGGGATGGGCCGCTCTGTGAGCTGACGCGGAATAATTTGTTACAAACGTGTTCCAGCTCTGCAGATTGTGCCCGTCTTTTAGCCGTTGCGGAATGGGAGTCAGGCTTGTGGCTGCATGCGCTTCCGTCACCAAATACAGGAACCTTAATGGATGCCAATACGTTTCGTGTGGCAGTATCGTTGCGCCTGGGTGCGCCGTGCTGTGTTCCCTGCCGCTGCGAGTGTGACGCCAATGTGACCCAACTCGGTCACCACGGCCTGTGTTGTAGCAAAAGTGCTGGACATCTGTCCCGACATGCCACTATTAATGATATAATCCGTCGGGCCTTCAGCTCGGCAAATATGCCAGCCGTTTTAGAGCCTAATGGCCTTATGCGCGACGATGGTAAAAGGCCCGACGAAATGACTCTGGTGCCTTGGAGGATGGGACGGCCTTTGGTGTGGGACGCTACGTGCGTCGACACCCTCGCGTCGTCTCATCTTTCCGGGACTCAGGGCTGGCATGGCGGATAATCCGCGGAGAATCTCAAGAGGCGCAAATATAGTACCCTTGATAGTGGTTATGTATTTGTGCCTTTTGGTGTCGAAACATTGGGGCCGTGGGGACCGGGAGCCAAATTAATTTATAAATACCTCGCAGCGGCCCTCTTAAGTGCGGCACGTTCTCCGAGTGCTGGTTTCTACTTTGCACAGCAGGTAAGCATTGCCATTCAACGTGGTAATGCTGCCAGCATTCTGAGAACCTTGCCAAGTAGAATAGATTGTGAATAGTAGTATATAAGTTTTATTTTTAATTAGTTACTTTTAGTTAGGTATTTTATTCATGTTTGCTTATTAAATAAATTCCCAAAGAAAAAAAAAACTTTAATAAATGATAAAATAAAGAACATGTAAGTGCAGTATCGTTTCGCTATTTATATTATTACCACATAAGGAAACAGAGATTGGCGGACTGGTAGAAGTCTTAATTTAATGGTATTTGGTCATATTTCCATGCTGAAAAAAAGCGTATCGCAGTAAGTTAAGGCACAAAACTTCATGCTCGACTGGCCGATTTTCGTATATGTTGAAAATGAGCAGCAGCATCTGTCTCACATATTCAAACCAAAGACTACGACAACGAAACCATCTTCGAGGTAAGACAATCTGAAAAGCAGCATTGGATTTCATTGCATTCATATAGACTGGTTACAATGATGATAACAAAAAAAAATGGGTTTTGCACTTGGCGGTAACTAGCAAGATTCTGGGTTCGAACCTCGGGTAAACTATTTTTGTTACTAGTACCTCTCAAGTAAGATCAGTACCAGCCCAAGGTCACGACGGTGTTTCATTCGTGCCTCGGGAGTACGTTAAGCTTTCATTTATGCGCCTGATCTCTCACTGATTGTGTCGGTAAAACCGTTCAACCGTATTTTGAAAGTCTTTACTCTGAAAACCGAACGAAGCTTTACGAAGCGGCCATATCCCAATGGCTAGGGCGTCGGATTTGTGATCTTGAGGTCGCCGGTTCGAACACCACCCATTGCACTACCGACGTGAACCCACTCGTAACACAAGCATTTTAGCTTAGCACGAGGGGTTAACAAGAATACCTACTAGCAGACTGCAAAACTCGGCTAGTATTTTTTTTTAACAAAAAAAAACAAAAAAACCCTATGTAACAGTTTTACGTTCCACTACTAGTGTACTGTCTACTGTTACACTGGATAGTGCACCTGGACAGTGGTTGGAATCATAATATTACAATAATAACTTACAGCACTTATTATGTCCCAAGCTCAATTCCACCAAACTAATAATGCACTTCATTATGCTAGCACTATAATGAAAATGTTTACCAGACTTTTGGTCAAACATTGGCGTCCACTAAACATATCGCGATGTTTTGTGGATTGGCCTAATTGTTGTGCATCATTATGAAATTACTTTTTACATTTCATATTTGATGGACACGTTAATTAGAGTAATAGTTTGCCTGTGAAAAATTGGAAAAAAATGACACGTATTTTCACGATGAAAAAATGGAAAAATATTTATCACTAGCTGCGCCCCGCGGTTTTACCTGCGTTACTCTGCTCCAGTGGGTCGGGTCGTGATTTTTTAATGTTGTATATGCCTATAATAATATGTTAATAGACCTTATTAATTATACCCGTGCAAAGTTTCAGCCAAATCCATTCAGTAGATTTTGCGTGAAAGAGTAATAAACATCCATTCATCCATACTTACAAACTTTCGCGTTTATAATATGAGTAGGATAAGCATAATCATATTATATTAATTCAGTAGCTTTCCGCGTGCGGTTTTACTCGCGTTTCTCCCATTTCCGTGGGAAATTCATTCATTCAGGAAAATATAGCCTTTGTGTTACTCCAGGATAACGTAGCATTCTAATGGTGAAGTATTTTTTGTAATCGTATCAGTGGTTCCAAAGCCTATTCAATAAAAGCATTTTTTTTAATATTATTAATACAAACAATGAACCCCTACAAAAAATACAAACTATGAAGTAGTATTTACAATTATATATATGACGGAGGGTCGAGCGGGGTAGGTGGTGATTCGGTATTTTCTACACATTTGTCCATGATATTTTATTGAAATAAAACTGGGTTTACACTGTTCACGTTTATTGTGATTAACTTTAATTGCAATCAACCGAAAATAGTCAAACACAGCACGGATTAAACAGATTATGATTTTGGTACGGAACGTGGTGAAGTCTGAATGAAGTTAGGAACACAACCGCACTGTTCAGCGTCTCGATCCAAAGTGAAGTCCGGGCTCGCCAACTTCAACTGTCATAACAACTGTCATCAAACATTTCCCACTCCAACCAGTTTTGCCACAACCTCACTCCGAATACACCCAAATCTGTTCGGACTTGACGTTCCGTTGCACGCTCCACGACATATATATTATTAGAATGTAGTCAAAGATATAACTTTATTTTATTTACCTGCCATTACGGTAGTGAATTAATTATCAACTATGCACAAATCACTCTTCCCTGCACTGTACTGTCATTATGCAAAAGATTAAGTAAATAAATCAAACCCTTAAAAAGGTTTTTAAAAGCATGAATCTAAAATTTTAAGAAAAGCTTTGCTAATTTAAATACTTTTTTATACACATTTTCAACCCCTATTTCAGGTTAAGGTTAACATTTTTTAAATCCCTTCTTAGTGTGACAGAAATTCCCGCTTTAATTCCCGCATCAAGCAAACAAAAAGAGTAAAATCAAAGATTTTTGTCCGGGTGTGGCAGTATATACACCAGAAATGCTCAAATAACTTTAATAATATAAGTATTTTCCCTAATAAGGCTTATACCATTATCAAATAATGAACATACAAACAATATCGATGAGTTGTTTGACGATAGATTAACGTATTAGTTCAACATTGTATTGAACAGGTAAGGACATCGCAAATACAAATTAATAGCCCATATGTTGTAAATGGACATAATTCAATTACAAAGGTAAATTATGTACATACAACTCTATTGATGAGCCCAGTAATCCACCTCTGACCGAATAGGTCTATTCACCATGTCTATTTACTGACGTTATCAACAACACGCACCGAGTAACTCAATTTGACGTTGTCGAATACCTATAATTGTCAAGTTCTGTTATTATTTATCAGGCAGATTGCCATATGTAAAAAAATGTATATATAATTATCAGTTTCTTTTTAAAAAAATGTAATCAATACAGGTACATAATAAATTTGGTTATATTTAGAGCATATTTATTTTGATAATTTGGATGGCTGAAATAGGAGAGGAAGCGGGTAATTCCTCGGGACTCAGCTAAAAATGTATAATTTTGAGCCTTTATATTTTATCACAATTACTAAGCAAACAAAAGATTAATCTATAGAAATTTTACCTTGGCAACATTAGTTATGGTTTTTTTGAAGTCAGATATAGAGTTTTTTTAGACAAACTTTAGGCTGCGTTTCCACAAAAGCTGAGCTGCGCGGAGTTGAACAGAGACTTATACAAATTGACCAATCACATTGCATTTGCACTTGCACATACACATCTCATCTCCGCTCCGATTCAGTGGAAACACTGTTACCGGAGTTGAGAAGATTAACATTAAAATGTATGGTGCGCGGAGGTAAGCGGGGTTTTTTTTTTTTTCGGACGGACATATGTAGTTAGCCAGGAGGCTTTTGCTACTTCACCGGGCATAAAGGCGAGCAGAGCTCCAGCCTAGATAAATGGTTTAAACACTACAAACTAAGCAACCTGCGCAAGAGGGCGTCCCCTGTGGGACTTGGACCTCGGCTCAGGGCGGTCGCTGACGGGGAGATTGAGGAATTATGGCTTTTAGTTTATTTAGGGGAGTTTTGTGCAACTGTCGCTCTACTTTACAGTTCGCGGGCCTCTCGGACATCGAGTCTACGAGGGCATCGGAAGGTTCTTAGCAAACTAAGGGTCGGGAGGGCGAGGGGGGACGCGTCGCGTTCGCGGGCGCACTCTTCTCCGGCGGGTCGGATAGAGTGGTCTCTGTGTAGTGGTGCTAGTTTCTTGCAGTCTCTGTACTGCTAGTTCGTAAGTTGTGATCTCGTCGTCCGGGTCGTCTAGGACGCCCCGAGGCCGACGGTGTTTACGACGCTTTGTAGGCAAAGGCTTGTAGTCGGATGCTGCAACAACCAACGGGTTTGGATGTTGAGCCGTGGATTCAAAGAAGCGTTCCGACGCCTCTTTCATCCACTGCTTGATGGAAGGCAGTTGGAGATCAGAATGCAGGTTGCGATTACGAATGAACCACGGTGCCCCGGTGGCACGTCG
This sequence comes from Nycteola revayana, assembly GCA_947037095.2. Classification (NCBI taxonomy): domain Eukaryota; kingdom Metazoa; phylum Arthropoda; class Insecta; order Lepidoptera; family Nolidae; genus Nycteola; species Nycteola revayana. The sequence goes on from OX344840.2 coordinate 15,253,124, forward strand.
AGTGAATCTACTTTGGACAGTTTGTAAGCGGTACAAACTGCTAGACGCTGTATGAGCGAATACAGTGCTCGCGTACGTCATAATCGGCCGTATACACGTGGTATAAATCCTAACCTTGTTATCAAGTGATAGTTTAAGGTAAGCGGGGCACAGCGGTTCGAGCTTAGTGGAGCTGTGCCGGGTGAAGCGAGGCTGTGTGGTGTAGAGCGGGGCCGTGCGGTGTAGAGCGGGGATGCGCGCAGTAGAGCGGGGTTGCGCGGGGTGGAGCAGGGCTGAGAGGAGTAACGTGACGTCAGGCGCGGGAGTTTGTTTGTTGCAGTTTGACCTGTCACACACACACGCCACACCGTACTGACTGAAACAAAATGTATTCACAGCCCCGTTCAGCTCATCTCCACTTCACAGCTCCGCTCCGCTAATCTCAGCTCTGGTCCGCTGCGGTCGTCTCAGCTACGCTCGGCTCCACTTCACCCAGCTACACAGCTCAGCCCTGCACCGCTCATCTCTGCGCAGCTTTAGTGGAAACATCTACCTATTTACACGGCTCTACTCCGCTGAACTCCGCGCAACTCCGCTTCTGTGGAAACGCACCCTTAGTGTAGGAAATGCGACGATCACTTTTTTCAGCCTACAAAACGAAGAGTTAAGCAGATATGTTGTGTCAGTGCCACAATCAAACAATCTAAAGAAGGAAATTGCCATTATCTTTACTTGATGTAATTTTGAAGGAGATTGGAAAATTTCGTGGCTTTCATATTTTCTTTAAAACCCCGTTTATTAATATCGGAAAAAATTAAACGGGAAATTAAGATGAAAAACGTTGGAATAAAAAACGTTATCGGTCTACGTGTACATAGTAAAGAGTGTATTTCTCAATATCGTGATACAGAACACTTATTATATATTTGCTTCCCGCGCGCGGTTTCACCCGCGAAGCTTCCGTGCCCGTGGAAAATTCGTAATAAGATTTTTTGAAATCGGACCAGTAGTTCCTGAGATTAGCGCGTTCAAACAAACAAACTCTGCAGCTTTATGATATTAGTATAGATAATACTTTGATTACTTCGTTTGTTTGTTAGCTTATTTTTTTCAAATTCAAACCAGTACTTCCTGATATTAGTGAATCACAGAAGCTAATGGTTCGAATTGAAAAACTCTTTCAAAAGTAAGATAGCCCATTTATCGAGAAAGTCTTTACATATACCACCACATTAAGATCAATGGGAGCGGAGCACCAATGAAGAATGTTTCAAAATCAAACACTAAACTCAAACTACTATCTACACACATCAAACATTACACACCCTTCACGCACACTGTTTGAATGTTATTGTTTGTGTAACATGACTTTCTTGGCTTGTTTATTTGTATACTCCGTAATTGGCGTATTTGTCAGTAAATTAAACTGCTTATATAACTTGTAAGCTGTGGTGGTGTAACCTGTTATAAGTAAATAAATAAAATCGGGGTTAGGTTAAGTCATGATTCATCAGATGTAGATAATCTTTAGGCTTAATTTAGGCTTAAATAATTTTCACAAAATATTAAAATATGTCTTCGGCTGCAATGTAGGAACACCAGGCAAAATTGTTTTGTTTAAGATAGCCGCCACGTTGCTGTCGTCGTTCTACACCTAAAGATAAGCCTCCTCGAAGCACATTTTCCTATAGACTACTCAATTGGCATATAGTTTGGCAAATGCAGTGTGATACACCGGTAAATATTGTCAAATCATCTATTATATTTTTATTCCAGAAAACGGTCAGTTTTCTGGTATACGACTGTTGAAGCAATCGGGGTCAACATCTAAATGTGCTTTCTAAAGCATAAAATATCCTCCGTCTCTGTCCAGGTTTCAAGGGACTTGATTGAGACCAACCAGACCCGGAAACAAAACGTTGATTTTACGCAACGATATTTAATCCAGAGTGAGAATCAATATGAAAAATAAAGATATTGATGCAACTGAATAAAATATCATCAAGATCAGCTCGTTCTCTGCTAAAAATTACTGGTGACCGCAGTACCCATTACGTTTTGATGCACAGGGAAACGGTACTGCCCGTTCCTTGGCATCCAATTGTTTTAGGTAATGTCATAACAATGGGGACCAACACCTTAACGTGCTTTCGGAGGCACGGTTGAGGGACTACCCAGTCCCTCAACCAACCTGACCCGGAAATAAATCTTAGAATTTAAAATATAAGTAATTTTAATTTGTGTTACCTGCGATGCGCTAATGCGCTAAAAGGCCATCAGAATCTCAATTGCTTCCCGTACATTTTGTAACATCCTCTTTCATGCATATTTAATGCGTGTTTCATCTAGTGGTTTTCCCAAACAAATTTCTCGTTGCGACGACCCATAGCTAAAGAGTTGGTAAATTATAAAACCAGCCATTCTGGGACAACGACCATATTTTATTAGTTATCCAGTTTACATATTATAAATATTTTAATAGAGAGCTTGAAAAATGAGCATGTAGGGAGCTATGTGCTGTGAAACACTTAAATTCAGAGGAGAACTTGTGCTTTATATTCACAAGGGGACAGGCAAAATACGATAACGGGTGAATATTTGTATTCGTCGTACATGTCAGCTATTTCATTGTACTCGTACATGATAGTCAACCTTATGTGTTTAAGGTGTATTGAATTTAATCCAGACAACCTCCGTAGCTTAGCGGTATTTGGTTCGCTTTAAATCTCGGAGGTCGTGGGTTCAATCCCCAGATCGAACCCATGACCTCCGAGATTTACATTTACATACACCGGCAGGAAATCTTTGTGTAAATTCTTATATTTCTCTCCAGGTCTGGTTGGATGAGGGACTACTCTCCTAGCCTCGGAAAACACGTTAAGCCGTTGGTCCTGATTGTTATAACATCATCTAAAATAATCGTATACCAAGGAACGGGCAGCAGCGTTTCCTTGTGTTGTACAATATAAAACTGCGGTCACCAACCTGCCTGCTAAGCGTGGTGACTATGGCAAATACCCACCCTCGGGAGGAGGTCCATGTTTAGCAGTGGCCATTATACGGGCTGATGATGATGATTTTAATCCTAGTCACATTTTCAAAAGGGACTTACGTATTTGTACGTCCTTAGCATCATAGCTAACGAGCAGTTCGGGAACAAAGCAACCTTCGACTGAAAGCGGATTTAATTGGGACTGTTCTTAGCTGCATGCTTATTTAAATTAAGTAATGAAAATTGTCAGTTCAATTTGTTAGAAATGACCCGATTTGCTCTTAACAAATTATTTCCCGTTTATCGCAATACCAATTTTTACACAAAGTTATTAATAAGACATAAATATTTATTATGTCTTATTATCATAATCTATAAATACGAAAGTTGGGCAGCAGAATCTATCAGCTCAAGGATAAGATATTTACCATCTTACTGCAATCCACCTGCCAAGCATAGGGATTCTGAATTTATAGTATTCCCTTAGCAAACCTGGCTTGCCAAGTTCTGTTATGCACATGTTCAGCAGTAGACGTAAATAGGCTGTTAAAATAAGTAAGTAAAGGTAAGGTTAGGATAACAATACTAGCTATAGGCTACTTCAGAAGAGCAAGCGTATATAGTTCAAAGATTCTTTGTATTCTCGCAGAAGCAAACGAAATAATTATTTCCATATTCATATTCCTAAAACCAACAAACCTAACAAAGTAAATAGCAGTTGATCTAGTTCACGACACGCCGAGTGAGTGGCGTGGTGGTGAATTAATAAAATGCTTCAGCACGCCGCCTTGTGATGAATGGAATCATGCCGGTTGTTCTCTTCAGGATAAGTGGGGCTAGAGGAACAGCGAGTCTCTAATTTTACAAAGAATAGGAAATGTTAACCTATATTGTTAGTCTATTCGCTCGTTTTATTTATCAATATGTAAACACTTATATTGCACTCCTTCCATAAGCTATGTTCAAATATGGTAACTTAACTTTTCGGGTAATAACTGTAATTTCAGTGATGAAACAAAAAATACAATAAGCTTCCAGCCTCACTTAAACTTCTGATTTTTAATTTGTTTAAGGGTAAACTAAGGAACCTTCTATGTCAAAAATGCTACTACTCAACCGCTGATTATCTAAATTATACTCTTTAAGTAAAATGTAATAACTGTTAATAACATAGTACCTGGGAAATGTAATTTTGTGCCACACTGTTTGTTTTGTTATTCATGATTCTTCTCTCTTTTTGATTTGTATAGTTTGATTAATATTTTGATTTTGATGTATTATTTTAATTTGTACGCCTGATATCGGCAGAATATGATGTTCTCATAATTTACTTTTAAGATTTGTATTTTGACATTACCATATTCATGCAAATAAATATATTGATTGATTGAACATTTAGAATAATAGTAGTCACATACCGAAGATACTAGATAGATTACTTACATAAAGTCTATGATCTAAAGGAAATGTGAATTAATCAAGGAGTTGCGTTCATTAAATTATATAGATACGAGTATATATGTCGGAGAAAAAGCATTGCTATCGCCATCGTTATTGGAGATATTTGGCTCCATGGACGTCATTAGGATAGAATGCGAGCACAAAACACACTTATTACAGTTTTTGTAATTTTTTAATTAAGTTGACAATATTATTAAAACAAATAAACTTTAAAGACAAAACAGCATGTTCAGGGCACCCACATTACTACAACCAACGAATAAATACAATCAACGATCCAACTCGATCAGTCGTTATTTCCAATATACCGCCAAAACTCTTACTCACCAGTGATCAACACTTTGAATCTTAACACATTCAAGATGTCGCCCTAACCTCACTCGAGACACGTGTGACGTGCTCTGCTCTGATTGGTGGTTTTATAAATGACAACATTCTCAGCCTTAACTACATGAGGCTTTTAAACTATTATAAACAATGTATTTAAATTAAATAAAACAACTATCAATACGACTTGTGGCTTGCTCCGACATATGTATCTCTTCATTTTCTTAGCCCACGTACCAGCTAAACTTAGTAGCCATATTTGCAACGATTAGATGTCTCATGTTATTGTTATTTCATTTACCGTTTCAAAGATATATTATCAGGTTTGTCGATAAATCATCAGCTTCATAGCCTTAAAAAAATAACGCAATAAAACGATATGATACTATTGTAACATCGCTTCATATACCGCTTTCGCGTATATAGGTATTGTCGCAATTTTTCATACCACGTATCAGTACCAGCTAGGTATGCGCTGAGACATCTGCTGGATTGTGAGGTGCGGCGCCGGATTTCTCACTTGAAGCACCAACTAATAAAAATTGTACCATCACCATCAATTGTAGCACTAGAAAAAATTTGGTACCTAAAACATACAAAAATATGAACAAAACTTCGCTTCAGCAACCGCTATAGCGTATTTTCTCGCTATTTTCCTAGCCCACCTGTCAGTGCCGGCTAGATATGCGCTGAGACTTCCGTGGCATTGTGAGGCGCCGCACCGTATTTCATAGTCGGTGCCTCTGTTGGTTCAACTATAAACGTTTGCGTTGCACCTTTGTCTTGGCGAGTCGAGATTAGTGAGATTAATGTCGGATGAAGAGAATAAGGGGTGATAGTTTATTATAAAGATATTGTTTGGATTTAATGAAAGGTGTGAATTGATAGTGATGTTAAAGTCTTAATTGTAGAACTTCTTATAAAAATCTGTATTTTATTTTATTTAATGTAACCGCGCTCTTAATTTTTGACTTTAACCGACTTCAAGCGTCAATTTTTTTTGTCTGAGCCAATACTGTTCCATTGTTAAGCAAATACCTCACCCAAATCCTTCCAGGTACATTTGTATGATCCTTAACTGGTACTGACGTCAATAGCATCCCTTATTCTACTTTTTGGGCTCTGCGACGCAGTCCATTATTTGGCATCCATTGCCTGGAGACTCTTGCCCAGCATCAATCTTGTCCCGCATTTTGTCTTAACTTTTTACACCAATGTCTATATAAATATGTTATATTAATTAAATATTTCTCCAGACATGATTGGTTGAGATCCCACCTCGTTCTCTAGTCATGACATCGTTCAATCCTTACTAATATTATAAATACGAAAGTAACTGTGTCGGTCTGTCTATCTGTCGCCCTTTGACGCCAAAACTACTAAACCGATTTTCATGAAATTTTGGTACATAGATAGTGTAGAACGATTGTCAAAGTCACTATTCCATACGGACGAAGTCGCGGGCAAAGCTAGTATGAAATATAACATTTAAAAAATAATAGCTTCAGCGTTTAAGCTACACATAGGTATATTGTACGTGTAACTTAAACACTGAACTGGCCCAACCGCTTGATATTTCTTCACAAAAATATACGGTGGAACAAAATAATTCCATTTTGATGTACTTAACAGTATCTATTGAACCGTGTGGTTTTAAGCTGGATCGTGTGGTTTCAGGCATAGAATAGTCCACCTCGTTTCTTCCCATGGGTATTGTAAGATACTTTTGGAAAGTAAAATAAATATTTTTTGAAGCGGCCGCAGCCCAATGGCTAGTGCGGCCGCTTCGGACTTGTGATCTTGTGGTCACCGGTTCGATCCCCACCCATTGCGCTATAGGCGTGAACCCACTCGTAACACAAGCGTTTAAGCTTATCACGATGAGTTAACAAGAGTACTAGTAGACTGCAAAACTCTGCTAGTAATCTTAAATAAAGAATAAAAAAAATTGTCCACGGTAGGAATCGAACCCCGAACACCAGGTCTTAGAAGCAACAATAGTAACCACTAAGCCACCGCTGCAGTCTAATAATATTATTTCTTTTAGTCTGTAGAACATTAAATAATTAAGCCGCCAGCGCTAGAATGCCCTCTCTGTATCCGTATGAACGCATTGAATTTTAGCGTCTGTGAACCTTTTAAATACTAAGCTTGTTAGTTTGAAGGAAGGAATACGAGTATATAATTGCATTTTACCTATGTATAGAGTTATAATAATACGGCATCCATAGCCCAGTAAAGTCCGAGAGCTGGCACTAATTTCTGGGTAGGTATTTGAGGCAAGCCGAAAACTTGTTACATTCCTCTCCTTCTTACCCCAACACGGTACTGCAAACCTATTTTTTTGTTTAGAATTTGCAGAATGAGAAAGCTACCTACCTACACTTTGATTAAAATTTGGTTGGATCTAATTTATCTTCAAGAAATCTTTGTGTAAATTCTAAGATTTCTTTCCGGGTCTGGTTTGTTGAGGGACTACCCTCCGAGCCAAGAAAAGCACGTTAAGCTCCCGATTGGTACGACATAATACTGCGGTACTACCCGCCTGCCAAGCGTAGTGACTATGGCAAATACCTTCCCTCGGGAGGAGGCCCATGTTCAGCAGTGGACGTTATACGGGCTGATGATGTATGAAGAAGAAGTATCTTCAATTATGGTGAAAAGATTATAGGTACATTGAAATCTAGGTACCAAAAAATCTCATTCATGTTTTATTTGTCGTAGGTTTACCATCAGTGATATTCCGTATTTTTTTTCATTCAAGTTAATCAACTATCGTTAGTTTCACAGCCCTTTGGTCAATTAAATATTTGCACTTTAAAACGAAAGTTTCACAAAACTTCCCTAAGTATCTGAAATTCATTCATTCTTCCTGTCAACTACTGCCATAAGCTTAAGTCACTAGATATATTGCACTGGTTGCTTAGTTTTTAGCTTCTAAACTTTTTATTGTGGCTGTAGCTCTTGTCACATAAACCTGGTGAAGTAGAAAAAAAAATAACATTGCTTCAACAAAAAGAGAGAAAAAGAGAAAAAAGTTGGGCCAAAGCCCAACTTTTTTCTCCTTTTTAGTTAAAACTGTCGCGAATTCATGTTTCAACTAGGACCTGTTCTATTTATATAACTTGTTTTATAGTTAAGTCTTCTATATAGATTAGGTTGTGTCGATTGGATTTGAGTTTTGCTATGGTTGACATGATACATAACGTTATTTTCCTCATAACAGAATTAAATTTTCCTGTCATCGTGATGATGTTACCAAAAAGAGAGAAATTACAGTAATTATATTTTATGTTAATTTATATACCTTGACGGTATTTATTTCATTACGAGTGCTTACAACGTTGTCTCTGCACCACCCAATAGTTACTGACCGGCAGAAAAAGCCTCTCGCATTAAATCCGCCTATGTACAATTATGTGTTAAAGTTTTAAATAAATACAGTGGGTACCTATCCTAAAATCCTAAAATAATTTCTTGGTATCAGAATCTGAATGAATTGTCAGCCCAATATTTTTTGGGTTTGCAGTTTGCTGTCGATGATGCAGAAGATCTCCTCAACATCAGATAAAGATTAGCCCGTAACAAAAAGGAGAGATATGAATTTTAATTACTCATATTTTAAAATCTCTTCATAATTCAATACAATTCATACCATTTAGCATTTATTTCCACGTATAATAAGTGCGACCAATCGTCTATGTTACCATTAAAATAATCTATAGACAACTTAGCACTAATCTAAAAAGTATTATTTGACCATCATCATCATCAGCCCATATAAAATCCACTGCTGAACAAGGGCCTTCTCCCGAAGGAGGGTTTTTGCCATAGTCACCACGCTGGGCAGGCGGGTTGGTAACCGCAGGTCATGTTGTTACACACAAGAAAACGCTGTATATTGATTGTTATAGATGATGTTATAATAATCGGGACCAACAGCTTAACGTACTTGCCGAGGCTCGGAGGGTAGTCCTTCACCACTCTCACCCACAGCGCCAACCAGACCCAGAAAGAAATCCTAAAGTCTACATAAAGTTTTTCTTGTCAGGCGTGGTGATCCAACCCACGACCTCCAAGATTTAAGCCAAGTTGAATACCGCTACGCCACGGAGGCTTAAAATAAAATAGTGCTGCCTATTATGAATGTTAGGCTAGGCGCCTAACATTCATAATAGACCTATGAGAGGGTACAAGAACTCATAACGTAGCATTATATTACCCTTAAATCTAGATAACAGTCACTTGGTTATATTTATTTACCCTAAGATACGGCCGAAGGCACGCTTTGTTGACTACAGAGTGTGTAGGACGGTAGAATAAAAATGCCACTTGGTGATTGCATGATCCGGCTCCGAGGACCAAGTATTTTAATTGATTGTGTTCTAGGTATTCCATTACAAAGGTCAAAATATCAGAAAAACCAATAAATTATACAAGCTTTTATATTTTATTAATGGACTATAAAAAAAACTTGTTAGTAGCTACTTAGGAACATTATATTTGAATTTTGATATTTTTAACCATCGTTACCATAGTAACAATAATAATTAGATACTTACTGCATTTTTTTCTTTTTATCAATGATTTGTTAAAATTTGTCTTTACTAGTGGTTAAAATGATCACAACTCTTAGAGTCTTAATCTTAATATACCTACTGTAAATATAATATTTTAGTAAGATTGACGTTTCAAATAAAATTCATAAAAAATAGCGTTCGGCATTACGCTACTTACGTACTTTATTAAGTGTAACTAAATTAACCGTGCATTTCTTAATATAAATTCAGCTATGTTATACCTCGTTAAGTATCATTCAAAGTGGTAATATGTCGTATGTATGTAGTTTTAGAAGAAAATCCTCTGAATCCGTTCAAAATAAAAAGTGTACTTCATACTAATAATACTTTAAAGTAAATCAAATAAAACTAAGGTTTAATACATAGACCAATTGTAGGCACTTGTAAATAGCCAAAAATAAATAAGACAATTAATTAATCGTTAATATTAAATAACATTTTATTATTTGAATTAATCTATGTTTAGAGTTAAGTTTCATCAATATTCTGAAATCATTTATTTTTATATTTATAATACTGATTATGAAGCACGATGCTTGTTTTGTTCTATGTGCCATGAGTATATAACGATGGACGTGCTTTAATGCCAGCGCCAGATCCAGTGCACCTCAACCAGAAAGACCAGGTGAAACCAACTTAATTGATTATTTTACTACCGATTTTAACATGGTCAAATAATACGGACCTGCAAAGCATAATATTGTTTTCGCCATATCGCAATCCAAACGTTACTATTCTTAATATAGTCTGGGATATAATTTTATATGAACTTAATCTCACTACCAACAATGCCAACTAAAAAAAACAATTTAAATTGGTTATTTTAGTTTCATAACTCCATTAGATACAAAAATAAATTCTTACCACCAATTATAGTATTTTCAATAGAGATGCATATTGAGCTGCCAACTGGTGCGGTACGGTACGGTAGATTTGTCTAAAAACTAGTTTTCCTCGTTCGATCCCCACTCTCTAAGAACTATTTGTGTGAACCACACCGGTTAGTTGGTAAAACATTATGATGAGTCTGGGTGTGTTGCTTGTGGCCCTGAAATATATATTTTTAAAAACCTTCGCAATTCAGTGATTTATTTCCTTAGTTAAATTCTCTTTTTAAAATAAAGATATTTATAAAATATACACCTAATGTTGTTACACATTACGTAATAAATTTCCAAAAGGTCGTGCTCCAGAGGTGACAATTTACCTAATTCAGGGGCCAATTAATTCATTCCGTGAACTGAATTGTTTTAAGATAAGACTACGAGTATAATAACTGCTTAAAAGTCTAAAGGCTTATTATAAATTGAGTCTGACAAAATTAAAGAAAATGATGTATTATAATACGATACAAACAAACTTATTCCTGCTATTAATTGAATAATACAATATTGTAGTTGCGGTATGTAACACTTATACATTTCAAAACTCCTATTTATAATTTAAATACATAAATAAATCGAAGTAGTCCAATAGGATGGGAAGCTTTGGGAGATCTTCTCGTCCAAAATACCTCAGTGCCTGAAGACAAAATTATTCAATCAATGTGTGTGGAGCTAAGACGTGGTCGCTTACTGTGTGTCTCATAAGAAAGCGAGCTATGGAAAGAGCTATGCTCGGCGTTTCTCTACATGATCGAATCAGAAATGAAGAGATCCACAGGAGAACGAATGTCGCTGACATAGCTCAACGGATTAGCAAGCTGAAGTGGCAATGGGCAGGACACAATGCTGGAAGAACCGACGGACGATGGAGCAGAAAAGTTCTCGAGTGGAGACCACGAACTGGCAAGCGCAGCGTAGAATGACTGCCTGCACGATGGACCGACGACCTCATAAAGGTCGCAGGGAGTTAGTACTTGCAGGCCGTTAGCGATCGTTCCCGCTGGAAATCGATGGGGGAGGCCTATTTTCAGCAGTGGACTACAACAGGCTGATGATGATGAGTCCAATAGTATTTATACAGTGATTTTTAGGGATCTCCTTTGGGTAATCAAAGGATAGAAATGGATGAACGGATATTAAGACCGCTGTCCGTCAATCTGTCACTCATGTACTTGGCTGAATCTCATTAACCATCATATGCAGCATAATATCTAATTTAATATAACACTTAGAAAACTTTATAAAAAATCGATTTGTTCAGTTTTTTACCTGCTACAATTTTGTACGTAATAACATTTTCGTGAAAATGCATATTTTTGGAGATATTTGCAAAAAACCGATGAAAAACGTGAAAAAATAATTCTTTCAGAGCCAATAGGAACGACCTCCAATATTGTTTTTCAATCCTCACGTTTCTATGTATTTACAACAATAAGGCCTTTGGCACAATGAAACTGTACTCAACCTTTGGGAAATCACTAATAAATGCTCGGTGCCTTTCGATTTAGGCCAACTACAAATTGGCGGTTGAAACGCGTAGTTTCACGTTCTTCTATTAACTGTGCATACTGTTCTATATACGAATACTTGAGGGAACAGTGTGCATTTTCAGGTAATAGGTGCACTATTGAGTTGAGATAGTTTTTGTTCAGAATGCTCACTGTCCAGCCCATATAGAGGATATGGATATACTGAACATTCTGAACAAAACCTTTTTAAACCTATTTTCTTCCAACAGTAAAATAACGTTTAATATTTTGGTAAGTTATTTATATATAATATATATACATTTTTATGGGGCAAACCCTTCACCCCCACACTCCAGACATTGTAACTCTTGTAAGCCAGGATCGACAGTGGCACACAGGGCAAAGGCTCTAAGTTGTTAGGCGCAGACTGGTCCCGGCATACCTAAATGTCTTGGAGCCCGCATCGAATTTAATCAGAATGTTTATAGTGGAATTAATTTTACAACTCCTGCTTAAAACGTTTTGATTAAATTAATAATAATATACATACCTTTTAGGTGTTCTGAACCCAAAGTGTAAAAACGGGATCCTATAACTTAGACTCCACTGTCCGTCTGTCTGTCAAAAGGATATATCTCATGAACCGTGATAGCTAGGCAGTCGACATTTTGACAGATGATCTATTTCTGTTGTCATTAAAAACAGAATAAAATAAATACTAGATACCGTACTTATGCAGTTTTTTGGTTGATATTAATAACAGCAACAGGTATGCCCAATTTAAATGGTTTGCCCAATTTAAATCTTAAATAATATTGTATGGAAACCTTCATGCGCGTGACCGACTCAAACTTGGCCGAATTTTTTCGTTTCGTTTCTTATAATCAGCGATATAATTTATTTTTGATAGTACCTACAATCGATGTATGTACACATTTTTTCAAAAGCATTGAACATCATAGATCAAAATGACTTCGATCCTGGGTTAGGAGCTCCCGTTCGTACAATCTAGATTAGGTTTTATTACAAGGCACTGGAGCTTATTTTGCCATATTATATTATTATGTTCTGCGCAAATGATTAATCTCCATATACATAGGCCGCCGTAGCCGAAATCGATCGCGAGAACTATTTTTTTACTAAGGTACCTTTTATATCAACCTCCGCAGCATAGCGGTATTTGGCTCGCTTTAAATCTCGGAGGTAATGGGTTCGATCCCCACGCCGGAGAGGAAATCTTTGAGTAAATTCTTAACTTTCTTTCCGGGTCTGGTTGGTTGAGGGGCTACCCTCCGTGCCTCGGAAAGCACGTTAAGCTGTTGGTCCCGATTGTTATATGTTATAATCATCAATTATCATCTATAATAATCGTATATCAAGGAATGGACAGCAGCGTTACCTTGTGTGGCACAACATAATACTGCGGCCACCAACCCGCCTGCCAAGCGTGGTGACTATGGTAAATACCCTCCCTCGGGAGGAGGCCCATGTTCAGCAGTGGACGTTATACGGGCTCAGGTTGATGATCACCTAATATATCGAAAAAATAAAGTTTTTGTGAGATTGTCAAATAAAAAACTACAAGACGTATGGCCCTTTAAACACACGGGTCACGCCGCAAAAACAGCCAAATAATAAAATACCAAATAATGCGTAGAAAGTAAACAACGAGCCTAAAAAATACAGAGACACTTGGTTCTCAGTTTCCCAAATAACACTGAATATTGAATTTACTCGTTACATTTAGTATGACGGTCTCTTTACCTAGCCTTTTCTCTAGAATTGTCGGTAGATTTAGTTTGTTTCAAGAAATTTGGGTCAAACTATCTAGCTTTTACTTTTTGGGCTAAAATGTCTGGGCCTTGTTGTGTCAATGTAATCTACTCCAATCTCTAAGGAGTATAGATATTTGCGAAGGATATGTTATAGTGCACAGAGAGTAGGCTATGTAGACTGCAGATTCTTTTACACTTAATTCCGGTGAGACGGTTTTACCGACTCGACCAGAGAGACAACAGGCGCAGCACCACCGCTACAGCTTAACCTGCTTCGAGTCGCGGGTAAAGCACCACCAGCTTTTAAACTTAGAGGTAGTCCTAAGAACTTTATCAAGAGAAAGTAAAACTCTTTGTGCCCGACCCGAGATTCTAACCAGGGACCTAGCTAGTTACGGCTGAAAATATTAAAACCAAGTAGACCAACGAGGCCGGCCATAGTAATAAAACAGGTACAAAGCTGGCACATGTTCATAGCATGCGGTTTAAGCCTCAATAGCTAATTATTTGTTGAAAGTAGAGTCTTACATATTACAGAGAAAAGTTTTAGCCTACCAAAAATACCCTAACTTTATAAGTCTGAAACGACATTGCTAAAATAATTTACAATGAAGAACTTCGTTTTTGAAGTTCAAAGGTACATATGTAGCATGCAATTATATTATCAACGAAAACTTTTATAGAAATAATCAAATCGCAAACATTGTACACTACTACTTTTTAATTTTGAACAAACATTTTTGCTCTCATGAAAGCTTCAATTAACCAGTCTTACCCACAAAGTGGTCAGTAAAAAGGTTTTAACACTAACTGCTGTGGAAATAGGATGCTGTTACGACCAGCAAGAACGTAATTTTAGGTGTTTTTAGAAGAAAATAGTCAGTTTTTCTCTTAAAAGTAACGGAAATTGTGAATTTTTGCTACTGAATATTTTGGTGCGAATTTTCGGTGTGTGTAACAAATTTAAGGTTTTAAGAATAATGGTGTGCATTTCAAATAAACATAAGTTTTTTACCTAATTAGTCTAACAGTACATGTATAAAATATAGATTTATACAAGGAAAAAGATGGATTTAAACTATGTTTCTGTATAAATATAATTTCTGCTGTTATCTTCAATTCTTTTTGATCTTAAACCAAAACTGCATGGTTTAAAAATATTATAATATTTTATCGACAATATGTGTTTATCCGTGATTTTGTTTTTAAAAAAAGGGTGATGTTAAATGTTTTCTAATGTAGTTAGCCACAAGGCTTTTGCTACTTCTTCACCGGGTATATATAACTCCATATCGTCCAAAATGTCGCTTCAAACAAATAGCCTTTCACCCCTCGATATGCAAGCAGGGCTTCAACCTTTTACAATGGTTTAAAAACTACAAACTAAGCACCCTGCGCAGTGGCGTCGCTGACAAAAAAAATGATATGAGGAATGTGTGACTTTTAGTTTTTAAGGGAATTTTTCTGCAACTTTTGCTCTACTTTACCGTTTTCTGCATCATTGGGAAATATTTGTGTAAAAGATTCTACCTCTAGCAGTATTTAATCTCTTTCTGACGATGCTGAAAAATTCTAAAAATGTTTTAAGAAAGTACAGTCCCTTTAATTCGAGTTTATAAAAAAATCTTAACAACTAGACTGGCAATACCCATACATATAGTTTCAATCCACCAAGCATCCAGGAAAAAAATTCTAAACACAGTGTGCTGAAAACGTGCATATAAATAAACATCAAAGTTATACAAAGTTGGGTTGCGACAAGTCGTTTGCTTGTAAACAAGAGTTTGACGAGTTGACAAGTTCACGTTTAGTCTGAGACTGTCTAAGTGCGTGCTTCTCAACGACTTTCAGCCACTAGGGCCCTATCAGTTGAAATCGGGTGTGTGGTATTTGTGAAAAGGGGCGAACCTAAAAGTTTTCGCGCTGCTGTATTTGAACATCTATTTTCCTATATTTATCGTCGTTATTAACATCGATTCGCGTATCTAGTACATTGAATGAGAGTGCAATACTTTTATATTTAGGCACCGGTTTTTACTACCCGTGCGAAGCCGATACGGACTGCTTCTAATACGATTAATGCGAAAGTTTAGATATAAACATGGATTAACGGACGTAAAGTTTGGGTCGAAGATGGATAGGCTAGAAAAGCACATAGATTAACATTTTATCCCATAAAGATGTACAGTTATCTTTGACGGAAATATTAGATACGTGGGTAATAACGTTGGAGAAGTTGTTTTCAAATTTGTTAAGTTCCTCTAGAATTTACTTTAGATCTATTTTGATCTCAATAGTGTATATACCTATTTGTAAAATCTCAACTCGAACTGTTTCTGGAACATTACTTTTCCGTACTTAACCTCTTAATTGGAGCTTTGTACGTGACTAGATTGGTAATCTAAAATTTCGAGACGGGTTAAATTGGTTCAAAACTATTTAATCCCTCTCAAAATTCTATATGTCTTTGATATTTTCGAGCATCTTGGTTATTCTGGGGAACGGAAATTGTTAATATATACTTATAATAATAGAAAATACAAGTGTTCCAATTCGTTCGCGTAGTCCCATGGTCTGTAGTATAAAGCGCTATATCCTGAATAACTGACGGACCAACGCTCAGTCAAAAAATGCTGTTTGTAGAGAGATGAAACAATTTTTTTTTTTTTTTTTTATTGCTTTCACTGGCAGACGAGCAAGCGGCACACCTGATGGTAAGTGTTAACCGCTGCTCATGGACTCAAGCAATGCCAGGGAAGCAGACTGTCATTGCACAAGCCGCTGCCTACCGTGATAGGAGTGCTCTTTTTAAACCTCGTTTGAAGAAGGACATGTCATAGCACAAGGGAAACACCGCAGCAGGGAGATCATTCCACAACTTACACGTCCGTGGAAGAAATGACCGCTGAAAACGTACCGTACTGGACGGAAACGAATCCAGGTAAAAAGGATGTAGCCTGTTGCGACGCCGAGTGGTACGGTAATAGAAGGGTGCCGCTGGTACCAGGTCGAACAGTTCCTCGGAGCATTCCCCGTGGAAAAGCCGGTAGAACACACAGAGGGAACCAAAGTCCCTCCGTTGCTCTAGCGACTCCAGTCTATCCGTGAGATTGGGATCATCGACGATACGCACAGCCCGTTTCTGTAGGGAGTCAAGTGGGTCAAGCTGGTATTTAGGAGCGCCTGCCCAGAGATATGAGCAATACTCCACGTGTGGCCGGACCTGCGCTTTGTATAGTGCAAGTCGTAGGCTAGGTGTGAAGTATCGCTTAGCTCTGTTCAGGACGCCCAACTTTTTGCTGGCCAATTTGGCTTTGTCTGCCACATGACTCCTGAACTGGACCTTGCTGCTTATTTCGACGCCGAGGATTCCAATACTCTCGGAAATATGAAGAGATACACCTTGGAACTGAGGCGCTATGTCAAACAAGTCCTTCTTCGTAGTGAACGCGCAAACTTGTGTCTTCTTGGGGTTGAAATGAACTAGGTTCTTTTCACCCCATTCCGAGGCCCGCCCGAGAGAGCCCTCGACTTCAGACACAAGTCGTAACCGTCTTTGTTGTATTGCATTTCGAGGGACTTTCTGATGGCTGGTATATTGCGCATCACCCGTGCTGTCATCTGCATAGCAATGCATGTTCTCAATTGATAACAGGTCATTGATATGCAGAATGAACAGTGTAGGCGAGAGCACCGAACCTTGCGGAACGCCAGCGTTAATAGTTTTGGTATCGGAGCAAGAACCGTCGACAACGACCTTAATGCTCCGACCGTCCAAAAAACTAGCGATCCACTTGCAGAGTCCCTCGGGAATTCCATATGATGGTAGCTTCGATAGAAGGGCTTTGTGCCAGACCCAATCAAATGCCTTGGCGATGTCTAGGCTGACGGCGAGGGCCTCTCCGTTGCCCTCCAAAGCCTCCGCCCAGCGGTGCGTGAGATACGCTAGAAGATCACCAGCCGAACGACCGTGGCGAAAGCCATACTGACGGTTGTTGAGCAGCTCGTGGTCTTCTAGGTACCGGAGCAGTCGGTTGTTGATGACACGCTCCATTACTTTGCAGAGCAAAGACGTCACCGCTATTGGCCTGTAGTTTGTCGGGTCTGACCGGTCACCCTTTTTAGGGATAGGGTGAACATTAGCTACCTTCCATGAAGATGGAACCCTATTGCACTCGTAGGAAAGACGGTAAAGGCGCGTTAAAACAGGGGTCAACTCTGCGGCGCACGTCTTCAGCACCACTGCGGGGATGCCGTCCGGCCCACTCGACTTGTGGACGTCTAGGAGATTGAGCTCACGCCTGACCGCACGTTGTGTAATGCGGATTTCAGGTAGTGAGCTCTCACACCGAGAGATGGTAGGCGGTGTGGCTCCTTTGTCGTCCAAAGTCGAGTTCAAGGCAAAGAGATCGGCCAAGATGTTGGCCTTATCTTTAGCGCTGTGGGCCAGACTATCATCGGATTTGCGCAGTGGTGGGAGATTGATCTGGCAGAAGTTACCTTGCGCAGCCTTGGCGAGCGCCCAAAAAGCACGACTCCCGGAGGGATATCTCTTGAGACGCTCACCAATTCTGACAACGTGTTCGGCCTTGGCCACGGCAATAGCCTTTTTGCTGGATCTGGAAGCAGCATTGAACTTCCGCTTCTCCTCCTTCACATTCGGGTCCCGACACTTCCTGGCATTATTCCAGGCCACGTATGCCGACTGCTTTTGGTGCGCAGCCACCCTGCTGGCGTTGTTATACCAGGGGCGGCTGCGGCCGCCAACGGGTATTTTGGCGTTGGGAATGTATAGATCCATCGAAGAAGAACGAATTTAAAAAAAATCCTTCCCTATGTACATGGGATGGCAAGGGATGGAAAAGGGATGGCAAATTTGTATGGTGGAATCAAAGTCCCGAGTAAAATCCCGAGCAGCAGCTAGTTTTCATATTTTTTTATGGTTTTAGGAAATTGCGAAATCAGGAAATTAATAATACAAAGGAAATAAAACTACTTTCATACCGGAACTATGTCAATTCCTTAGTCTATAGCTAAAGACTTAAGGCTACCTCCCTAAGATCATTAATAAGCTGTTATGATATATTCTGTCTTAGGCTGCCCTGATGACGCAGTTTTATTATCAACGGCGAGAATAGTCTTTAGTCAGACTAGTCGGGTTGCATAGATTTTTTCTATCCGATCATCATCATCATCATCAGCCCATATAACGTCCATGGGCATGTTGAACGTGGGCGTGTTGAGGGAAGGTTTTGCCATAGCCACCACGCTTGGCAGGTGAATTAGTGACTAAATTATTCTATTGTAATACCTATGTATTACAATAGAATAATAAGCTTTACCCTGTAGTAACGCTAGTTAGTTGAAAAATGCAATAACTTCTCCAAATTGGGATTGGAGTATTGAATAAATTAGTGATAGGCTCACCCATAAGTTTTGATTTACATTAGGTACTTAGTTATAAAAATTTAGGCGTAATACCTTTACCTCCAAGTACCCATTCTACTCAATGTCATGCATTAGATGTACTGGATGTAATGTGACTGAAGTTTCTACTACTCTTACTATTTTGCGCAGTACGCATTTTGGAGGAGTAACTGGTCAATATTTGTAGCTAGCTTTCTTCTAAGTCACACGACGACCGTGCCACCGTTACGATAGAGGTTGTCTCTCTTTCTCCATTGCTGACATTCTCTCCTGTAAAAAATGGGAAGAAATTTATGATTTTTTTTCATTTACAGCCATCTTCTTTTGACTTGTGGCACACAACCTACAACACCTGTCGTTGCTGTGATTCCTTCAATAGACAACAGCTCGTTTAAAGTTCAACTCCATAGGGATTAGAGCGGCTACAGCGGCATTACAAGACATGATGCTTTTGTGTATGTCTCAAACTTTGTTTATCTTTAACTTCATTGTTATTGTTGTTTTGGGATGAAGTATTCATTTGAAGCACTAGAATACTAATCAAACAGACGAGATGTCAATAATTCTTAATCACCTTTTTGAATTTACTTCGCTCGGGAGCTATATATATATAAAGCATACTTTTTATATATATTTTTAGGATATACAATTTCGTTGTCCATTAATTTTTGTCGTGTTCTAAGGTTTACCCGACATTTGCTATTTAAGCGCACAAAAATATGTTAGTTTTTATATCACTATATTATACATATAAAACTTCTTCTTGAATTACTCTATCTATTGCTAAAACTGCATTAAAATCCGTTAGTAGTTAAATAGATATATTCAAACAGGCAGCAGAAGCGACTTAATTTTATACTATGTATAGAAGTAAATAAGACATATTGTAATGCGGTTTTTATTGGTATTTGAACCATTTATATATCGTTTTCAGTCAATTGTACAACTGTACTGATTTTAAACTCACAATTTAGATTCAAAATCTTTTCGATTCCAATGAATCCATTACTTGTGGATCAAATTGGACAATTCTAAATAGAATGGACTACTAGAAAAAATTAATAGCAGAATGTCATTAAAAGTGCAAATCTCTCTGAACAGTCAATTAGCTAGTTAACTAGCATACCAAGTCCAGAAAATAAAGTAAATTTATTTATTGTTAAACCATTTGGCATTCCTGAAATCTTCCTCCTGGAACGGTTTATGAGGGTTTACCTAACGTGTCTTTTATTTAATTGGCTGGTATATTTGTGGTTATAGCCACACAACTAAATGGGATAGTTGTCCAAATGGCTACGGGCTATAGGTGCTTAATGTGAAGTCTTTATTGCCAATGTTCTGTGTTTTGGTAGATTTAGGTTAATGTGCGTAAACCTATTGTAATTCAAATGTTTGGAAGATCATGGAGCGCTGTACTTTTATTATAGTTTTTATATTTATTCACACATTAGCGGCCCGCCTAGGCTTCGCACGGCATTCTAATGGCGAAAGAATTATCAAAATCCGTTCAATAGTTTTTGAGTTTATTCGAAACAAAAATACAAACTTTTCTTCTTTATAATATTAGTAAAAAATATTTTTCGTTGTTAATTCATATTGTCTAGATTATTTCTTGTTTATGTTAGTTACTAGGTACCATAATGCTTGTTTTATTTTCTCTTTTTTTTGCTTTGTTAATTTTTTTATTATCATAAAGCCGCGTCACGTCACATTTCGCGTCTGAACGCCCGTGGAAACTTGGTAATTAAATATAGCCTTACACGATTAATGGGCTATCTCACAAAGGAAAGAATTGTCCACAATCGGACCATTAGTTTCAGAGATTAGCGCGTTCAAGCAAACATACTCTTTCAAACTGTACTATAAATTAGTACAAATAATGCAGTTTAGAAAATACAAATAATTAAATATACGTTAATAGGTGATCCAAATTCAGCAGTGGACGTTAACGGACTGTTAAAATATTTAAGGAATAGTTAACACAGTTAACACTAATAAAACAGTAGAACATTCCACATACACAAGCAAAATTCTAACTAACACAACCAAAAACCTTATCTAATCCTATGAGACAACGAAACACAAACTTAATAAGCTAACCAACCATGAACACTACACCGAAATCAGACTATCTTCTAACATAATACACATACATACAAAGACACTTGTTTGTAACAGTCCCTGAAGATCAGTGATTGCTGCGCTCCCAACGCAAGTTTAAAAAGAAAATTGCTTAGCAAAAATCAACTTTATAACCCTAATTATAGAGTAGATATGGTATGTAAATGTAAGAGAGTATTTCAATAAACAATACTTCTGGATTCAGAGCACGCGCTTGCTACGACACGGGAAATAATGGGGGGCGTTGGGGTGTCTAATGACCATCGGCCTTTAAGGCCTGGTGTAAATTCTCTAGAGAAATTCAGTATTCGCAGTTATTTAGAGCCAGTGTTGCCATGTGAGACGATTTGGGTAGATAATACTGGTTTTAATTGTTTGGGAACTTTTTGAAATTGATAGGTAAGATAAAGGGATAAAATATAATGACCACCAAAAATATATACTTGACACCAGAAAAATAAAGTCTAAAATTATAATAGTACTAGCTATTTTAGTCACGACTGCACTTCAAATTGTATTCGAACACCAAATGTAGTTAATGATCACCAAATCTTAGCGAGCAAATTATTGCGCTATTTCTACCTTAATAAAATCAATGAAAAATGACAATCGGTTAGGTTAGGTTAGAGCTGCGGCCATACAACGGCCAGAACCGAATAGTAAATTAGTAAAACATTTAGGTACTTTTGGTGATCATTTACTACTTTTGGGTTAACAATGATTTATTTGGAGTCATTTTGCTTAAATACGATAGCGAAATGTTAAAACTTTGGTTACAATTTTACATTAAAATGCGAGTTTAATTTTGGTGATTATTTTCAAATTTTTTCTGTTATATGTTACTATATCTGGTGGTAAGTTAAACATAAGCCTAAGATAAATACCACATTGAATGTTTAAGTGTTGCCAGCATTTAAGAAACGCTGCTCTGTAGCATATATGTAGAATTATTTTTATTTTATAAATTAGTTTCAGCTATGGGAAGTTTTTTGGCTGCATGCATGTATTTTACTTGTAGGTACCTAGTTTATTAATCTATGTATTATATTATAGCTCTTGTAATTAAGCTTATTACCGATACTTCATTTCATAGTAAAAGACAAAGTCGCTTCCCGCTGTCTGTCTGTCCCTATGTATGCTTAGATCTTTAAATGTGAAGAAATTGTAATATTAAGGATAACTATGAAATTAGTTTTCAAAGAGGTTATCAAATTACCGGTAAATAATGAAAATTCCAAATGATATATTTGGAGAAGACAACCTCCGTAGCGTAGCGGTATTTGGCTTGGATGGGAAATCTTTGTGTAAATTCTAAGATTTCTTTCCGGGTATAGTTGGCGAGGAAACAAGTAAATTTATTTTAAGTAATTACGTAAAAAAATGAATAAATCAAATATTCTATAGTTAAAATACGATCGGGAAACCCTGGCAGAGTTACATTCAAGGGCGAGGATAAACTGGGACAGTCAGGAATGCCCGAATTACCTTATGTCCTGACTGAAATTTGCCAACCAAATAAAACGGTTGAATAACAGCCTGTATTTTATCCCAATGGCGTTGCAGGGAAATATAACACTTGTGTTTTCTGCTTGTGAATTTGCTTTTGTTTTGGTTAGATTTTATAGTTCAACGGAAATTGGGACGTTTTGGTATAAAGCGGTACTGTCTACTAGTGAAGGGTAACAGGATTCACCACTGAATAGTTTAAAACTAAACAATTGTGAAACTGCACCGAAGGTAGTTAACAGCAGATTGTGATTTGGCTATTACTTTATACTTTACTAGCTTCTTGCGCGCGGTTTCGCCCGCATAACTCCCATTCCCGTGGGAACTTCATAATGAAATATAGCCTATGTTAACCGGAGATAGTGTAGCTTTCCAACGGAAAAAGATTTTTTTAAATCAGTTTTGGAGCTTATTCAATACAAACAAAGGAATTTAATCCTTTCTCTTTATAATATTAGTATAGACTAGTTTCCTGCGCGCGGTTTCACCCGTGTAGCTCCCGTTTCCGTTGGAACGTTTAAATAAAATATAGCCTATACCCTTCCTCGATAAATGGGCTATCTAACACTGAAATATTTTTTTCTATTCGGACCAGTAGATTCTGAGATTAGCGCGTTCAAACTTATAAGCAAACTTTACCTTAGACTCGTATGTTAGTATTGATGTTACGACTAAAATAAAGCTACCCAATTTTAAAATATTATTTAAATATGTTTTAGATACATTATAGGTAATAATACAATAGTTTTCATTAATATGTCAAGATATGTATGAGATAATTATGCAAAAAAAATGAACCAAGCCCGTATGGGGAATTGATCCTCAAAACTAACATTAAGACTCGCTTTATGGATTCACCAATTAGTTGACCATTAGAGTATTTTATAAAAAGCCATTCGTCACTGTTAGAAAACTGCGTGTTATTTTTTAATTTCAATTGTTTTCATTCATAGAATAAATATGTACCGTTTAATTATTTGATTGGTTGTTATTTAATTAGTTTCTGTTTTGTTTTTCTTTGGATTTTTTTTCAACCCTTCGTTTTTTTTAAATGTATAAATAATTGCATGTCGAAACAAATATGTGGTAACCAACACTTGATGTATGCACTTGCAACCAAAACTCCACACTAGCAGTTCCTAGTTTGGACAGCCAGTGAATGGTGTGTAACATATTACCTAGAAATAATTCTAACTTGGCTTCGTAACTCGCTGAATCTTTGACAAACGATTCAAATTCCTAGCACATGTTATCGCTTGAAAAGTTTGAATGAGTTTATAAAGAATTTTACAATTTAATATGCGTTCTGAAATCAATATTTAATATACAAATGACACATAAACAGGTATTTAGTATGAAATATAGATAAAATATTTTCGTATTTTCTTTTTCAGAGTGGCTCATTAAAATTGTGTTTAGCATACATGTGTTCGGGCGCGCGGTGAGTCTCTGCGTTTATCTTTTATAGTACAGGTATTATCTTCGTTTCCAAACTGTTTTCTAGAAGGTATTTCGCGTATAATTGGCACTTTATTAAAAATGTAAGGTATAGGAGCTTATTTGACATTATTAAAACACACCCGTGATTTTATTTGTTAAATAATTTTTTACTTCAGTCAGACAAAATATTTCAACAGGCGCAATACATTATTTGTAAATGATTATAAACAAATGTTCATTTTCAGTGACCAAAAGTTTCGGCCCAAAATTGTACAAAATTTTATTTGCAACAAAATTCTTTTCATATTTTTTGTTAGGATTAAAGTTAATCATCAAAACCATTTGCACCCTTTTTTTTAAGATTGCTTCTAATATATATAACTTCGTATACTGTTGACTACACCGACTTGTTTCATTTGTAACTCGTTCCTGTAATGGTCTAACACTTGCTCGTACTGACATCGACGGTTGCCAAACGAGCGATATAAAATAAAGTTTGTGGTTAGTTAACCTATAAACAAGTTAGTAGAAAACAACACATTTGCCAAACTAAACTCGGATATTAGTTTATTCGTTTATTTTAAAAAATTCCGTTATTCGTTATTCTAAGTTGGTTTTTGAAAAATCACTTCGTTGACCAAGCTTCAGTACATACATGTCGTCACACCTTTCTCTTTCATGGGGTTTTTTTCCTGCATACAAAGGAACGCCACCTGTCTCGATCCCGGCACATCTCTTTGCTTCTTGCACATAGAATAGAACAGAATATATTTATTTGTTAAATGTATATTAATTATGTATGCAAGAAGAACACTTGAAAGACTTTACTTGGGAATATCATGCGTCACTTTGATGATTTCTTTATTACCATAGCAACAGAGACCACGATAGTGAGACACTACTTCATCATCATCATCATTAGCCCGTATAACGTCCACTGCTGGACATGGTAACCGCAGTATTATGTTGTACCACCCAAGGAAACGCTGCTGCCCGTTCTTGATATACGATTATTACAGATGATGCTAATAACAATCAGGACTAACGGCTTAATGTGCTTTCCGAGACATGGAGGGTTCGAACCCACGACATCCGAGATGTAAAACGAGCCAAATACCGCTACGCTACGCAACACTTTGAGACACTACTGACATAAGTAAATACTTAAAGCCAAGTATTTTCTTGCATACGGGAGCAAGAATATTTGAGTGAAGTGTTTGTATGCTTATGGAGTTGTCCGCCTGAGAAAGTAAATCCGCTTTAAATATTTTTTTATGAAACTGCCATGAATATTTAGGGACGACTATACCTGGACTAAGTATGACTAATACATATTGTAAATTAATCGAAAAAGGGTAACGGTAACAATGCCATCTATTGATTTTAGACAAAGGTCATCGACAGACACTCGTCATCTTGACAGCCGAAGGACATCACCGTTATTGGACAGTGACCTCTCTACTTGTTTTAACATAAAATATTATCCCACGGGAACGCACTAGCGGCATATAACTTGGCCCGCTTGTGCCCCACTCCTGACCCTTAGTTTGCAAAGAACTATCCGATGCCCTCGTAGACCCGAAGTCCGAGAGGCCCGCGAACTGTAAAGTAGAGCGACAGATGCACAAAACTCCCCTAACATACTAAAAGTCATAACCCCTCAATGCCATCGCCAGCGACCGCCCTGAGCCGAGCCTAGCCTCACAGGGGGCGCCTTCATGCGCTGGTTGCTTAGTTTGTAGTTTTTAAACCATTTATTAAGGCTGGAGCTCTGCTCGCCTTTATGCCCGGTGAAGTAGCAAAAGCCTCGTGGCTACCTTCGTATGTCCATTGGCATATGCCAAGTGTCATGTAAATCCGTAAAGCCTTAATTGCGTGATTAACTAATAAATATCCAAACAGTCATCATTTATCACAAAGCATATAAAATATAGGTTACAATGATACTACTTGGGAAAACGAAGTTTTTTTCAAGTCACCACAGATGGTGGTATTTTTACTCGTACTTGCAATTGAAACTTTGTAAGGCGTATCTACTCTATAGCTTAAATGAGCTACTTATATTAACTACTAACCATATGAAATGCTGAAAAAAAAACAATTTTTAATTAACATCCAAAATACCATGTAGCTTCCCTGAATATATTTCAACCAATTGCACAATTAACTTCTTTAACCACAAATGGACCAAAAAATACAAGCCAAATTAACCTAAACCGAAATACCAAAGGCTGGCCTAATCTTTCTCGCGGGAGTAATAGAGAATTCATTATCTTTTGTTCGGGGCCCTTCAACCTCGCGCCCTTTGCCACGATAAAGGCATTAGATAACAGTACATCATTCCGTCGGCTGGTGTTAACGCATTAAAAAGAAATATTATAGCATTGCTGCAAATTGGGATGTAAATTCTTTAGCCTACATTCAGGATATATATAGCGTTGGCAATATTAAAGATAATAAAAACAGGATCATTTTTAAATGGGGTACAATTGGATATAGTTAAGCAGAAAAATAGAGAATTTAGAGAGAGAGGAAAGATAAAGAAATGAGAGATTGAGCCACTTTATGTAATAATAAAGGACTTTAAATATTGAAGTAGGTATATAAGCAATAAAAAATAAGGAAAACTAGCAAACCCACCTCGGCTTCAATCACTTTTTCCGTTCAAAAACCGCATCAAAATCTGTTGCGTAGTTTTAAAGATCTAACCATACAGAGGAACAGACAGACAGACGGAACAGGATCTTGCCTGGTGCAGCTAGTTATTTGTAATGAAGCACGATGAATTATATTTCTTAGTGAAGTGAACATTTAGATACTTTTAATGCGATGTTTTTTCAGATTGCATATAATAAAAGCTTTTCTTTTTGTCTTCCTTTTCGTCAAGTAGCCCTTTTTTCGTCCGTAGTATTATCGGTCACTTAACCGTAGTGTTTTTGAATCGAATAGATATGAAACCGACTTCTTTTTCTTATCTTACTACTAACTTACATAAGAAAAGGAATAAAAGAGTAGGAAAGGAAAGGAATAAGGCTAATCAATACCAGAACATCTGGTACCAAGTAAGTAAGGAAAAAAACACTAATACAAGTTGTGGTTACGCAGCCCTTGATTTATGTCATCTATACTGATATATTATTATAAAGCTCGTGCTAATCTCAGGAACTATAGTCGAGAGTCGGGTTTGATTGGGCGCTGCGGATGCGCGGTCTCCGGGGGGTCAGCGTGATAACGTACGCTGACGACACACTGGTAACCGCCCGCGCGCCTGATCATCGACCATTTTTGCCACAGCAGCCGTGGCACAGATGGTCGCCCGTATACGCCGTTTGGGCCTGCAGATGACATTCGGAAAAACCGAGGCTCTTTGTTTTCATGGGCCTCGGCGAGCGCTACCTAAAGGCACCCACCTCATAGTGGGTGGCGAATCTAGGCATAGTCCTCGACAGCAGATGGAGCTTCGGGGCCCACTTCCAGCGGCTGGCCCCAAAGCTGGTGGCGGCGGCGGGTGCTCTTAGCCGGCTTTTACCGAATCTCGGCAGACCCGGGAGCACCTGCCGCAAGCTGTACGCCGGTGTGACCCGCTCCATGGCGCTCTACGGCACCCCCATTTGGGTCGACGCCCTAAAGAGGCGAAACATGGCTCTGCTGCGACGCTGCCTGCCTCCTTGCGGGGTCCCCTCCGTGGGACCTGGAGGCGGAGGTTTTGGCCGCCGCGTACCGGCGGAGGTGTGAGGGGCCGCGACCCCTTCCCGGAGGATATTGCACGGTGGCGAACTGAGGTCCGTCGCCAAACCCTCCGGAAATGGCAGGAGCGGCTAGAGGCCGCGCTGCGGAGCGGATTGCGTACGGTGGAGGCGATTCGGCCCCATCTAAAAAAGTGGGCCGGTCGTCGTCACGGCAACGTCACCTACCACGTTGCACAGGTAGTAACAGGCCATGGCTGCTTCGGCCACTACCTCTGCAACGTAGCGCAGAGAGAGCCGGACTCTCGCTGTCACCACTGTGACTGTGCCGACGATACGGCGCAGCACACGGTGGTGGAGTGTCCGGCGTGGGCCAACGAGCGGGAGGAGCTCGTTGGCATAGTGGGAGACGACCTCTCGCTGCCGACCATCATTTCGAAGATGGTCCAAAGCGAGCGGTCGTTGGAGGCGGTTGCCTCCTTCTGTAGACAAGTAATGTCACAGAAGGAGGCCGCGGAGCGGGAGAGGGAAGTAGATCCCTCTGCCCACCCGCTTCGCAGACGGCGTGTTGGCCGTCGGCGGCGGGCCGAAACCCGCTGCCTAACGCCCTAGGCTCGGCCTCGGGGAGTGGGGGACATGGGCCCCGCTCCCTTCGAGGCTGACCCATGAGGGGTAGGGACGCCTCTACACTCCGGGCGTCCCTATAATTGGGCAAGTGGATCACTGTAAGTGTGGCCCTGGAGATCCCGCGGTGCCATATTGGCCGCGGGTGCCGTCGGGGGGCCGGATTGCTCATGCGTAGCCGACCCCCGCCAACGGCGGATCGAAGTAGTGTCCGGGAGGTTTTAATGGTGTAGAGTCCTCTCCTCGTAGCATGACTTTAGCATACCATGCTATGGTGAGGGCGAGTCCCACATATCCCACCGCCATGCGCCAGCGCGTGAATTACGCTGCAGCGATGGTGGGAATGCGTCAATGCATTCCCCTCCGGACAATAAAAAAAAAGCTTATACTGCGCGCGGGAAGCTAGTAATATCATAAGCATTGGCTGCTAAAAATTCACTGCTACCAATTGTGGGAACGCAGCCCAATTGCGTTCCAACAATTGGTAGCAGTGAATTTTTACTTAATGTAATCTAATACCTATTTACGATATTTGAACACTTACATTCTAGATATGTTCATGAGTAACAGGGGATCGCAAATGGCCTAAATAGCTTCGAGAAAAGGATGACAGTAGACTAAAGTGGGAAAATTGCTAAACCGAAGATCGCAGATTCAGGTCATTATTTTTTATGGGTTTCAAGTGAAAGTTGTATGTCAATATAACAACTTCAGTGGCACTTTGGGCCGTTGTCTTAAACTCCATAAGGTTGCTGTAAGGTATGCTTCACTTAGATATAGTGGGTAACACTTGCAATTTTGATGGGGATTTTTAATTTTTTCTTAAACTTAATATTTAGATAAGAGAAATAAATGTCACAGGACGATCAGACGAACTATGTCGGACGAACAGTCTGTAGATTTGTAAGATTTGCTGTCGCCTTCTATACTGTTAGTTACCCTGTTGGTAGAGTAAGAAATGATGTATTAGATATAAGTTAAGTTTTAAATATTAATTGTATTAAAGTGTTAGTCTGACAAGTACAAGCGCCTAAGTGCTGAATAAAATCCATTTATTTTATTCATTATTTATAACTGATCATTTTAAAAATCTGTAGAGGAAATGTCAAAATTGTTTCCGGGCACAAACGACTAGTAAGAAAGAAAAACATATATTGAAAACACGAAGAAAAATACAAAATAGTAGTTAAAATCATTAATAAAAAATAAGTACATAAATTAGGACAATACTTGAAGCTCGGACACATACATAATCTAAATACGTCGTTATATTACTTCAGCTGCTTCAATTTCTGTATTCTGTTTTGATTTGATTCCGAATCTGCTCCAATACCAAACGTACCTACGCTGATTGTGTCCACACACTCGACGAGTCGACAGGAGACTTGGCGAAATTTACGTTAGTGTGAAAAAATCACGAGTTATAAGTTTATCTGGTTTTAATAGACAGTTAACAAAAAAAAAAGATCTAGCTATTAAGAACACAATTAGGCTATTCATTCTTATATATCTTTAGATATAGGTAGATACATTAAGATGTCCGGTGAAGAAACGTGTTGGTAGATATCCCATGATATCCAGTGCATTTATTTGCTAATTTAAAAATTTAAGCCAATTTACTACGTAACTACATATATTACTTATTAGTAAACTGTTGTATAAGTGTTCGTATTCCGGCGTATTGTTAAAATAAATCCGTTTTTTTATATCTTTGAATGACTAGCGACATCTATACATTTTACATCAAACTAGTTACTGTAGCAGCCGGTTTCACGGCTACTGTCGACATTTCTTATTGTCTGTCATTGTTCTGAATAGATGGCGTTGTTTCCAGTTTATTTGTATGATCGCGATTATTTCAAACTAGCTTCCGCGCGCGGTTTCACACGCGTAACTCCCGTTCCCGTAGAAACTTCATAATAAAATAAATCCTATAGCCTACCTCGTTACACGGGCTAGAATTCACTGAAGGAATTTTTCAAATCGGTACAGTAGTTCCTGAGATTAACCCGATCAAGTAAACAAACAAACTCTTCAGATTTAGGTATATATTAGTACTAGCTTCCGCGCGCGGTTTCACCCGCGTAACTCCCGTTCCCGTAGAAACTTTATAATAAAATACTTCCTCGATAAATGGGCTATCTAAAACTGAAAGAATTTTTCAAATCGGACCAGAAGTTGCTGAGATTAGCGCGTTCAAGCAAACAAACTGTTCAGATTTATCTATTATGGCAAATAACTCATTATTAGGTACCAATTCTTTGCGTTTTTATACTCGTGATAATTTCTCAACGAAATGTCCGATTGGAACAAAACAAAAAGTATTTTACTTCTACATAAATACCCTTGATAACGTAATGCTTAATTTGGATAAGGGTTAATATTACGAGACACATTTAACGTAGTTTCTTTCTTCAGACGATTTAATATTTTTTATGAACATAAAAGCGGTTATTGTGACTAAACTATGATAGGTAGATATGTGCTCTCCCGGACTTTTTTGTAGATCTTAATAAGACCTACAAACCCGTAGTACATCATTGTGTCCTATTGTCAATAGTTTTTGCAGCGCGCGCATAAATAGGTTTTCGATTTTACACCTTTGGTAACATAATCGCAATTTTATTACGGATCCCTAATTCTTTTGAAAATAAAATATAGCCTATAACCTTCCTCGATAAATGGACTATCCAACACTCAAAGAATTTTTGAAATCGGACCAGTAGTTCCTGTGATTAGTAATAGATAAAGCTGAAGAGTTTGTTTGTTGGAACGCGCTAATCTCAGCAACTACTGGTCCGATTTGAATAAATTAAATGTTAGATAGCCCATTTATCGAGGAAGGTTATAAGCTATATTTTATTATAAAGTTTCTATGGGAACTGGAGTTACGCGGGTGAAACCGCGCGCGCAAAGCTAGTAAATAATAATATGCAGGTGCACTGTCTCTTCTCTTATTATTAAATTCCGGTGGGACTCTTGTACCGACACGACCCGTGAGAGATCATGTACAGGTCTGACAGCCTTACATGCTTCCCAATGCACGATTCAACGCTCCACTTCCTAACTTCGAGTTGTACTTATTTAGTAGTTGGTAATTTGTTGTCACACACTCACACCGAGAATCGAACCCGTCCCGGGTTATTATAGATATAAGTAGATTCGTATTTTAAGAACACTTACGACTCATTACTATAAAAGGTGGAACTTTTAAATGGTCGTATCAAAATAAGTATTATTCATACACCCAATTTTATACCCGTTAAAGAATTTATAAACATACAATTTTAATATAATGTCCTAGAATTTGAATACAAAATATGTAGGGTTTGCAGAATTTGAAGTAATGGTAAGTTTTAGTGTCTCGGCACCGTAAGTCATGTTCAGGTAGAACCCACTGATAGTAGACTTGGTCTTCAGGCTTTGCGGTATATAGAAAGAAGAAAATACTACGTGCTATCCTTCCTTATCATTTTTATTGTATCGTTATTACTCAAAGTGGATTCTTGTCCCAATTATCTATATAATTTTGGTTTTGTCCAACTTCATGCCGAGGTAGATACGGTAGAACAGACGTAATTTAAAGTGAAAGGGAGACCACGTTTCAGCAAATGTAAGATTAGAGACATTCAGTATGATGGACCGATGGACCAAAGTCTTGAAAAGGGTTACAAAGCTAAACTAGCTGCAAATGGTGGAGGACCATGTAATATGGCGCATGTAAGAGTAGATTTATAAGGCCCGTATTGCTTATGCGTGCCCGGCCCCTGACAATGGCGGATCGAAGGAGTGTCCGGGGGGTATTAGTGTTGTAGGGTCCTCTCCTCGCGGTGTGAGTTAGCATACCATGCTATGGAGAGGGCGAGTCCCACATATCCCACCGCCAGCGCGCAAATACGCTGCAGCGGCGGTGGGAATGCGTAAATGCATTTTCCACCCGGATAAAAAAAGGGTAGATCTATAATATCAGCTGACTGAAATAGTCAATTTTTTTCTTTTTATATACAACTCCCGCACTTGGGAAATAAATCCATGTGTAACACGTAATTCACGGACACAAATTACACCCAAACGCAGAACAACTATTTGTGCTTCACACAATTAATTGTCCCGGTCGGGAATCGAACCCAGAATACCAGGTCTCAGAAGCCACTGCCGTAACCACAGAGCCACCGGTGCATCGATTGATGGAGTAATCCTCATGAAATGAATAAATTACGGGAAATTTCCGATTTTGTTGGTGGATGATGCCGAGCACAAACTTGTAGTAACAAATTGTACTTACGAAGACGGAATTCACAAGAGAGAAATACTTAATTATTATCATTAGTATAAGGAACACAACCTTGCTTATTTAGTTAATAATATACAAGGTAACGTATTTGCATATTTTAAATAATATTTTGGCAGAAGTATTATAGGTATTATGGTAGGTAACTAAATATATGATATTAGGTATTCAAACTGCACAGTTTTGGTTAACACTTGTCTCTGGCAACATACCTCATAAATATATATTTATTTAAATTCATAAAAATTGCAGCCAAATTTTGTGTGATATTTTATAAATATTGTATTGTTTGTAATAATGATATTGCAAATATTTGTCGTCTTAATTGTATTGTATTGTGGGTTATTAAGATGGAAAGCAAGGCACTTGTTAAGGTTTGGAAATATGTACAAATGTGATATCGAGTCAAAACCTATAATTGGTCACAGCTATTTTTTTGCTCAGTGCAAAAATGATGTAGGTAAGTCTTTGTTTTGTATATCTATTATTATTATTTCCAAGACGTTTGCCGATAAAATCTACATACAAATCAAATACTTACAATATTTACCTACACTGATGCACTATACTAATGTCCTGCTGATCTCCATAAAGTTTAGACACCGTTGCCGAAATCGGGAGGACTAAAAATATTAAATGACGTATAAAATTCTGTGATAAATAATAATAATAATAATGGATAATGCATCCATTTTTTTATTATCTCCATCTATCTTTTGTTGAGACACTAAAGGCCTATTGTTCAATCCTCGGATCAGAGGAGAATTTTAGTTTTCACAGATTTTGTACGAAAAAACTGTGCAATTTAAAATTTATTTCACTTTTTATATAATTAGAAAATAATTTGACAGTGTACTTGATTGTATTTCCTTTTACCAATATGTAGATTATTGAAATTTTAGTTTTTACACATATAGAAAATTTAAATTTTGTGGTTAAACTAACTTTTTATCATTTTTTTACAGATCGTTGGAAAGTTCTAGAAATGTTTGGCAGAGAAGCACTGAAACAAGGAGGTGCCATAGCGTCATGGAATTTGCATAGATTATTCTTTGGTAAAGTTATAATATTCAAAATTATCATTTTCAACCGATTTATTGTGAGTTCCTTGCTTGAAAAAAGTATTTGTCACTTTAATCATTCTAATTACCAACTCTAGGAATATAAATGTTGACTTGCCATTTGTTGTTATTTGTAATACCTTAATAATAAGCTTAAAAATTTATTGAGTACTTACGAAACCTAGTATAGAATTATGTTGCTTTTTGTTTATCAAATATGTAAATAAGTATTCAAATATGTATTTAAATATTAATATGAATAAGGTTATAATTGGGAAATCAAATTTGGAACTGTATCAATAAAAAACATAAAAGTAAAATAATACACAGTATTATTTATTCTACTTTTTTTCATTACTTGACGAGTATGGCAATACTCGACAAGTAATGAAGGCCGACATTGGCGTTTAAAAGAAAAGAAATGCGATTTTCATTTTAAGTTCGTAATAATATTTAAATTGTTGTTCATTACTGCTGATACTTATTTGAAGCTTATTTAAATTATTTTATCCTTGGAACTAAAAAACTTTAATGACTGTTTTATTCATTACTTTAAAATCATATTTTATATTAATATAGTATATTTAAATACTTAAATATATTACAGTGATCGCGGATCCCGTAATAGCGGAGTCGGTGATGAAGTCATGTCTTGAAAAAGATGATGCAATGAAACTGACATTAAATTTGGTTGGAAATGGCAGTGCAGTTGCTAAAGGTATTTAAAAATGTATTCAAACTTTTTTACATGAAAATTCACCTTTTTACGAAAATTGCGCGGACGGAGGAGTATGACATTTCACATCCATATATGCTGCTCTTTGCACACTCATCTACACTAATATTATAAAGAGGAAAACTTTGTTTGTTTGTTTGTTTGGTTGTAATGAATAGGCTCAAAAAGTACTGGACCGATTTCAAAAATTCTTTCACCATTCGAAAGCTACATTATCCACGAGTAACATAGGCAAAATTTTTTTTTGGATAAAAATAGATTTCCGTAAGATATTTGGGTTTATCGAACACAAGGTGTAAAAAAAACCGGCCAAGTGCGAGTCGGACTCGCGCACGAAGGGTTCCGTTTCAGTTCAAGTGCGTACCTATTTTTGATATCAAGAATAAAAAAGCGTATGTTTATGAAATGAAATGTTATTTTATATTTTTATATTCGAGTTGATTGAATGAAAGGAAAATTGCGGTTTTCGATTTATGACGTATTAAAAAAAAAACTACTTACAAGATCTCGTTCAAACCAATTTTCGGTGGAAGTTTACATGGTAATGTACATCATATATTTTTTTTAGATTTATCATTCTCTTATTTTAGAAGTTACAGGGGGGGGGACACACATTTTACAACTTTGGAAGTGTCTCTCGCGCAAACTATTCAGTTTAGAAAAAAATGACATTAGAAACCTCAACATCATTTTTGAAGACCTATTCATAGATACCCCACACGTATGGGTTCGATGAAAAAAAAATTTTTGAGTTTCAGTTCTATGTATGGGGAACCCCAAAATTTATTGTTTTTTTTCTATTTTTGTGTGAAAATCTTAATGCGGTTCACAACATACATCTACTTGCCAAGTTTCAACATTATAGTTCTTATAGTTTCGGAAAAAAGTGGCTGTGACATACGGACGGACAGACAGACAGACAGACAGACAGACAGACAGACAGACATGACGAATCTATAAGGGTTCCGTTTTTTGCCATTTGGCTACGGAACCCTAAAAAATCAACCAGAAAAGTTACTTATTTTGCGTTCGCTGCCTAAACTATAACAGATAGAACCATAAAATTTTCTAATTAATTGTAGATCTTATAAATATCTACAAAAAAGTCCGCGACACACTATACCTATCTATGTCGAGTGAGACGCAACAACCATTTTTTTATTTAGAAATCTTGAATTTTTTTTTGGACTACAATTAAACGCGTTTATTTTACTCATTCTATTAATCCTTATCAAAATAAATTATTTCATCACTTAGTACAGTTTATGTAGATAATATTTGGTCTTTGAATGATTAAAATTGGACGTTCGGTTTTGCAGTTATGGCGAAATTAAAATATTACGATTTCTGCTGCACGGCCCGTTGCGAAATCTAATAATTTTCGTGCGATTTTTTTTAGATTTTGTTCTTAAAACTAAAAGTTCTTCTCAGAACTAATCAACAGTTCTTCTCAGAGCTAAACAACAGTTCTTTTCAGGGCTAACCAACAGTTCTTTTCAGCTCTAACCAACAGTTCTTTTCAGGGCTAAACAACAGTTCTTTTCAGAGCTAGAATATTACACGCTATTAATATTTTCTTGAACATTTGAAAATGTCTAAAATGCCTAATGCCTAAAATGCCTAATGCCTAAAAGGCCTATTAATTACATTTAAATATTTTCATCATTAACAACTTTAACATCCACAGAAAGACAATCTGTGCAGCCTGCGGATAATGACTGCGTCGTCGATGTTTGTGTCGGTGTCTGTGAATTGACCTGGCAATCATTTTGCTGACCGTGTCTTTCCTGGGTAGGCTTTTTGCAGCGGTAACCGACATCCGCACGGAACCGCGGGCGACCGCTATCACTACATCACTACATATTATAAAACAGAGTCCCCGGCCGCGTCTGTCTGTCTGTTCGCGATAAACTCAAAAACTTCTCCATGGATTTTCATGCGGTTGTTACCAATCGATAGAACGATTCTTCCGGAAGGTTTACGTATATGATTTGTTTAGTTTATGTGTACATTTGATTAATATATATATTGATATTTGTCAGAGGTGTCGGAAAAAATTAAGCCATTTCGGAGCTTTCAACGAAAACGCTGCCTAAACCCTATGAGATATAACAAAACAATATATGGCGGAAATATTCTTCTCTTTTAGATCTACAAAAAAGTCTACGATAGCATATGTCTATCTTTCAAGGTTAACTTGCTATATCCATTATATCTTTTAGAAAAATGATCATTTCTAATGCGGTTATTGTAAAGCTAATCAGACGGATTCAGTATTTATCCTTATCATTTTAAATGAGTTAATATTTTTAAGCATTTCATGCAGATTATTTTACCCCTACACTATATACTTTAAATGAATAACTTAGAAGTTATCGCAAAATAACAGCGCGTGTTTCGCAGCGCAGCGAGTGAGGTAGGCCGAATGCAATTATGCGCGCTCGATCCTTAAGAATTATAGGGCAATTTTTTTTATTTGTGTTCTTTGTAACTATGATGGATAGATACTTGAATACCTATTTATTTAGTGTTTGTTGTATTGTTAGTCCTGAAGAGTATAGGTATTTCATACGATAAAAGTATACCCACCTACTTACTTCACTGAGTTTTAGTAGGTACCTATATTAATTTATATCTGTTTGTTTTGACCAAATTTCGCCCGTTTTTTAGAGGTTTAAAGACATTCTGTAGTATAAGTATCAGTATTGTACCCGAGCGAAGCCGGGGCGGGTCGCTAGTCTACTGAAAGTAGTTTATATAGAGAAGGAGTGCAGAATGCTAATAGGAATATTTATTAAATTATGGTTGAATTTCGACCACTTATACGTAGTTATTCAATGTTACATTACAGTTCCAATATGGCGTCCTCGACGCAAAATCCTCGTCCCCACCTTCAGTAAGAAGAACCTACTACAATTTCAAGACGTCTTCGTGAGACAAAGCCAGATCCTGATGGAACAGCTGGAGAAAATTGCTGACGACGGAAAATTTTCTCTTTCAGAATATATTATGAAGTACGCGATGGATTCCGTTTGTGGTGAGATTTTTTCTATTGAACATACGACTAGTATATAAATGAAACGTACGAGATTAAATAAAAAAAATGTTTTAGTGACAGAGTTTTATAATTAAATTTAATTATATTAAAAGTTGCTCGTGGAAAGACTAGATAAAATCAAACAAAAACTCCATCGGTACTCGATACGACGAATTACGGTGGTGTACTTTTATCAATCCGACAAAGAGTACCGCTGTACGCTTCTCGCGACTCAACAGTCCACCGGTCATTCCACCGGTCAAGGTGTTCGACGAACCAATCCCTTGGGAACGGCAAGCCAAGTACTTAGGCGTAATCCTTGACCGAAAGCTAAACTTCAGAGCGCATGTAGAAACCGTTCGTGCACGGGCTTTACTTACGCTCACTCGACTACACTGTCTTTTAAATTCACGCAGTAAACTATCACTTGATAACAAGGTTAGGATTTATACCACGTGTATAAGGCCGATTATGACGTACGCGAGCACCGTATTCGCTCATACAGCGTCTAGCAGTTTGTACCGCTTACAAACTGTTCAAAGAAGATTCACTCGACGTGCCACCGGGGCACCGTGGTTCAATCGTAATCGCAACTTGCATCCTGATCTCCAAATGCCCTCCATCAAGCAGTGGATGAAAGAGGCGTCGGAACGCTTCTTTGAATCCGCGGCTCAGCATCCAAACCCGTTGGTTGTTGCAGCATCTGACTATAGGCCTTTGCCCACAAAGCAAGAAATCACAACTTACCAACTAGCAGTACAGAGACTGCAAGAAACTAGCACCACTACACATAGACCACTCTACCCGACCCTTAGTTTGCTAAGAACTTTCCGATGCCCTCGTAGACCCGCGAACTGTAAAGTAGAGCGACAGTTGCACAAAACTCCCCTAAACTAAAAGCCATAATCCCTCAATCTCCCCGTCAGCGACCGCCCTGAGCCGAGGTCCAAGTCCCACAGGGGACGCCCTCTTGCGCAGGTTGCTTTGTTTGTAGTGTTTAAACCATTTATCTAGGCTGGAGCTCTGCTCGCCTTTATACCCGGTGAAGTAGCAAAAGCCTCAGGGCTAACTACATATGTCCGTACGAAAAAAAAGGTGTACTTTTATTATCGAATACAACATAAATTATGTTTAGTTAAACCTTCGCCTAAACCAGTCACACCTACGCAATATATTTTTATTATTAGGTATCAGACGTATACAAATAATCAGTATTTCTTTCCCGAATCACTTAACACTGGATTTCGCTTCATTTGTTCGGTTAAAAGGAGGGAGGTCAATCATAATTTAGTTTAAAAATAATTGCTTAGACCATAAAAATACCTTAAATTCCTTCCAGAAACTACTCTCGGCACAGTAGTAAACGCCCAACATAGTTCTGACCAGCGAATTTTGCAAGCTTTTATCAGTTGCTGCAAAATAATGTCGGATCGCATCACCAGGCCCTGGCTTCATTCTGACCTCATATACAAACTGACAAGTGACTACAGAGAGTTCATGATGCATGAAAATATTATACGGACGTTCATTGATAATGTAAGTTCTCTATTTTAGGCACACTATGATCGTCCACGGCGTAGATATAAATATGTGTCGCTTTAAGTCTCGGAGGTCACGGGTTCGATCCCCACTCTGGACTCCTGTCCAGTGTGGATATCGAACATACAATCCAAAATATCTTAGACTTGACACAAAGATTTCCTAATCTTTGTGTCAAATCTAAGATTTTTTTCCGTGTCTGGTTGGTTGAGGGATTACCCTCCATGCCTCAGAAAGCACGTTAAGCCATTGATCTCGACGGCGTTGAAACATATACCAGGGAACGGGCAGCAGCGTTTTCTTATTTATTTATTTATGTTCACAAAGCGGCCGTAGCTCAATGGTTTAGGGCATTGGACTTGTGATCTTGTGGTCGCCAGTTCAATCCCCACCCATTGCACTGCATGCAAAACTCTGATAGTAATGTTTAAAAAAACTGTATTTTTGATTGCTTCTGCTGACTATGCGAATCTAACTAATATTTATGTTGATCTCTTTTGTCCTTCAAATGAATGATAATCGAATTATGGTTATTGTAGGTCATCGACGATAAGCGAAAAGAACTTAAAGCAAGAAAAAATATCAAGAAACAAAACGAAAATAAAGAAGGTACTTTTACGTATTATGTTATTACTTATGTAAGAAATTTGTATGTTTTATACTTTAATATTTATTGTGTCGTAGTTTTACCTAGTGATAAAGAAACCACTAAAAAGACATTTCGTGGACAGCCCTTTTGTGGTTGTATCAGAGAGACAGCTGCAAAAGGTATATTTACAGTATGATATCACCGAAAATAACCTGATCTATCAAAGCTTACACTTACATACCATTTCTCCAATACACCGACAGAAAAATTACGGTCGGCAACATGTGGGTTGTCCTCTCGTATTGTGTACCTATGTTAACTCTGATATTGCTTGTTATTAAATAAGGTATACCAATTCCATCCAGCCATTGGCAGTTATTGGTGACTATGGCAAAACCCTCCCTCTGGAGGAAGCCCATGTTCAGTAGTGGACGTTGTACGGGCTGACGATGATGATCCAGTCATTCTCGAGTTTTGCGCATAGTATTTTTAACTAAGATTGATAGATTCATTGTGCCGTATAGTTCTGGCTTAGAATGGACCACCCAATGTTTTTTCCATGGGTCTCATTAGAGACGACTAAAGGAAATACACCTATAGATGAGTACTGCGAATACCAGTCCGCCTGCCAAACGAGGTTATTGTAGCAAAATCCATCAACGCCCCTACATACCAAGATCAAAAAGGAGGTATATGTTGTAGTGGAAGGTCACGGGCTCATGAAAATGAAGAAGTTTGATTGATTAGATTAGATTATTGAAGAACCCACAAGGGCATGCATTCTCCACCCAGTAAAACCAAGTGACTTTACTCCAATTTTAAAGACTATTACTAATTTCAGAAGAAAACCGGTTCAAACCTTTCTTAGAGTTAATGATAGAATCTTCTGGAGGTGACAAAGGCTACAATAACACAGAACTGCGAGAGGAAATCATAACACTGTTTACTGCTGGAACTGACACCTCAACTTTAGCATCTTCATTCACCAGCGTACTGTTAGCAAGACATCCTGATATACAAGAAAAGGTTTATCAAGAGTAAGTTTATAAGTTCATTACATTAACAACCATATTTGGAGAGGTCCTTAAGATGACCTGTAGATAAGAGGTAAGAGATCCTGAAGATCAGACCCGGATCGGACTATGTATGGGATGTTTAACACTATTTTGTTCCAGATACTACAGAATGCATATTAATACCTCGAACAGAAACTTACTAATTATGGTTCATCACATAGTTAACTATTAATATTTGAGATGTATAAATATCTCGCTTTAAGTCTTGGAGGTAATAGCCGTGCGAGACCATGTATCTTAGTTGTTCTCCAAACTTTAGAAAGCACGTTAATCCATTGGCCATTGGTATACCAGGAACCGGGCAGCAGTGTTTTACTATGTGTTATAATATAATACTTCAGTCACCAACCCGCCTGGCAAGCGGTGAGCGTGATTATCATTGTCATGGTTTCAATAATCATCCCACTTCCCCACCTGGGGGAAGCATTGTAAGGGCTGATGGCGATGATTTTATAAAGCACGTATTCACCTACAGAATAAAGGAAGTTTTTGGCACATCTACCCGAGCCATTACAACAGAGGATCTGAATCAACTGAAGTACTTGGAAGCTGTGATCAAGGAAACACTTCGGCTATATCCACCAGCACCCACACTGTTGAGGAAAGCCGATGAGGATGTTGTGCTCCGTAAGTATTAATTTGATAACCTCTCGCATAGTCTCGGGTCGTGCGTTCCTTCCCCACGCCGGACTAGAAATCTTTGTATAAAATCTAAAATTTATTTCCGGGTCTGGTTGGTCCTCTAGGTCTCGGCAAATACGTTAAACTGTTGCAACATCATCTATAACAATTGTATACCAGGGAACGGGTGTTTTCCTGTCTGTGTTTCAAAATAATATTGCGGTCACCAAACTGGCTGACAAGCGTAGTGACTATGACAAAATCCCTTCCTCGTGAAGAGGCCCATCAGCAGTGAATGCGTAAAGGATGAAGATGATTGATTTGAAAAGCTAGTGATTTTAATTATGATAATAAAATATGCCAAATTGCATAGTAATAAAATAAAAATAATTCAAGAAAATACCTATCCGTCGTTACGCATAGCTACCAAGGGTTTTGTTTTAATTGCGACATTTTTAAATATTTTTACACAAAAATTGACAAACCTTGAACCCCAGCTCGCTTTTTCGTAGAAAGAGTTTGTCTTTCTATTAGTTGTTAAGTTATCATGATATCGCAGACAAAGCGTTTGCTTGTATAATTTTGAAAGGCGCTTGGTGTTACCGTTTCGGCGTATCGATTCTTATATGGTGGTTCTAGTTTATCTAATAATTTTAATAAATTTTATGTTTTACATATTTTACTGATGTATTTTAAGTTATTAGCGGCAAGCCCGCTGGCCGCTAATAAACTGCTTATAACTTAAAGTATATCGGCAACTTCGTTCTGATACAATTTAAATTCCCCATACAAATTTGGAGCAAATTAGCCCAATGCGGCAATCCTCTTAGTTGGACTGTACGTTGATATGGCAACTAGTTACTAGTGATTTAGTTTTCCTTTTTATATACCTATTTAAATAGATAACAGACGAGTGCTATACACCCATACGCGCGCTAATACGTTTATTGTAATATAAGACGCTCTTCTTATATATCAAACACGTATTAGAATGATGGTTGTCACATTTCATTAAGAATAAATTATAAAAAAAAATAAGAAAACTTTCAGAACTTTCAGAACAAACCAATTTAAAACTGACGAACCCATTTGTTGAACAACAGCAATTATTAATTATCTGAATATTTTACTGTTTTAGCATCTGGAGTAAAGCTACCTAAAGACACAGGAATAGTCTTAAGCTTATTCGCCACACATCGCAACCCTAAATACTGGGGAGATGACGCAGAAGAGTTTCGACCGGAACGGTTCCTTGACGAAGCTATCGGCCATCCTGCTGCGTATCTAACCTTCAGCTATGGACCAAGAAATTGTTTAGGTGAGGGAAATAACCATATTTATCATAAATACTAATAATGTATATACACAATTTTCAAAATAATACATAAAACCAGAAAATGGATCTTTTAATGAATTTCGTAATTATTTTTTGATTATTTATAAAAAAAAGAATTTTGGAACTTGTGTCCAATTTTGAGTAATTTTGCTGAATAAAATTTTGTTATGGGCACTGGGCCAGTATCACTACATAGTATAAAACAAAGTCGCTTTCCGCTGTCTGTCTCTACCTATGTACCTATGCTTAAATCTTTAGAACTACGCAACGGATTTTGATGCGGGATGTAGAGGCACATTACATTGCACCCCTGCACAGCCGGGTCTGGTCGCTAGACTTTAATAAGTGAAAGTTTTGATAAAGGTTTGTTACAAACTTAATCTTACACACCCTGTATATATGTGTAAGATTAAGTTGGTAACAAAGTTTGAATACACGAAGAATGTTTAGCCTTTGTGTACGCTAGCGTACTACAATACTATACTACTACAATAGCTTTACTCTAGATTATACAGTAAGGCGTTGCTACTATGTCAATAAAATATGTAGCAAAGTGCAAACTTCGAAAACCAGTCGAC
The DNA here is from genome assembly GCA_947037095.2 of Nycteola revayana. Taxonomy (NCBI): domain Eukaryota; kingdom Metazoa; phylum Arthropoda; class Insecta; order Lepidoptera; family Nolidae; genus Nycteola; species Nycteola revayana. The sequence continues at coordinate 15,296,259 of OX344840.2, forward strand.
CGCTGCCAACCTTTTTTTGGTTGTATTGTATTCTTCGAAGAAGTATTAAGAAAGTCTTAGAGAACTTGTACAATATTATTGTCAACAACGAATACTTAAACTTATTATGAGTAGAGGAATTAATGACCAGCTGACGGACTACTTTCTCTGTAATATCCTACAATTTGCTACCTGTTATTTAAATATCTAGTTTAATTCATAGAATAAGAATAATTGTGTAACATTGTGGTTCTGACAAGTACAATTAAGAGTATGTAAATATCTAAATGCTGATAAATTCATTATTTCATTATTATCATTATTACATCATTATTTCGGGTCAGAGCCCACTCGTCTCCTAAGATTCGCACCCTGTGCCCACTCGTCCCCTGGAACTTTTGAGGGGCCCATTCGCCCCCTGAAGAATATTTATTTTTATTCATCATTCTAATATAAGTACATGTATATGTGTATACTGCAGGTTGGTAGTCCGGGTACAGTCGCGCAGAAAAGGCTAAAATAAAAAATATAGTAATTCGGTAGATATCATGTTTATTTCAAATAAGATTAACACATAAAAAACACAATGTCCTAGAAATTAACGAAATTACAACTCTTTTAAAAAAATCAGCCTTGATTGACCATCATATAAATAAACATTAAATATAAAATATGCAAAAAAAAAAATAGAACACATATCAACAGTAAATAATCACTTCTTATTTTTTGTATATTTACCAACTACATACATGCAAAATCATAATAACTTAAATCTAAAAAATTATAACAGTACAAAAAAAATACTAAAATCACAGTAATTATTGAAGACTAGATAAATCAACATATATTTTTTTTTGTATATTAACCAACTACATGCAAAATCGTAATACCTAACTTAAATCTAATAAATTGTAACTAGAAGTACCTACATAAAAATTGGCTAAAATCACCGTATTTTTCACTGAAAAAGTAGAAAAAGTAATATTTTATCATACAAAATAGAAAATTATGTGAGTGCATACACAGTAGCATACTAAAAATCTATGTTTTACCTTAAAATAAAATAAAATATTTAATAGTAACTATTAAAAAGTAGCAGCAGTTGAATTTTTTTTTCTGTGTCTTCGTTCCAATTATATACACGTAATTCTTTTGAAATAGGGATGTATAGGTAAATAGTAGAACTTACGTATTTTTCCTTAACGTACATGCACTGATCACTTCACTCACTAATTAAATTTAATAAGTAATCCTACAGGATACGCTAATGAAAACTTTCACTCGAGACAGTATAAAAATCAGTACGCTTGGATTTGCAACTATAAGTAAACTTAATGTAGTAACACATTCCTGGAATAAATACGCCGAAGTTGTCTAGTACTGGTGTTAGCCAATCAGGTGCAAGTCCTTTCATCGAGCGTCTATTGTTTTGGGCTACGCCTTTGTTATTTGCTCGCGCGCAGATACTATGGCTAAGATTACCCCTCCCGCTTCGGCATTCCACCTTATCTCTTATTTATAACCCGTTTTTTAACAAGCCATTCGTAGTGAGACAATTTTACATCGTAAGCCTATCGACAGGTTATATTATTATCATGACGGATTATCATTCATCATAGCTCTTTTTTCAATGATCTGTTATGATTTATTAAATTAATTCCGTTAATAAACTGTTCACAAGTGTACTATGTTAACCGTTTCTTATGTAAAATATAGCTAATTTTATCTCAGGGGACCAATAGGCACCTGAATAGGTGCCGAATCTTTAACTTATATTGTATATATATTAGAGGGGACGAATGGGTACCTTAAAAAAATATTTTTTATTAAAATATTAATTGGTCACCTACCAGGAGACCAATGGGCACCTTTATAGGGGCCGAATCTACAACTTTTATGCTGGGGGACGAATTTTAGGAGACGAGTGGGCTCTGACCCGATTTTTGGGTCAGAGCCCACTCGTCTCCTAAGATTCGCACCCTGTGCCCACTCGTCCCCTGGAACTTTTGAGGGGCCCATTCGCCCCCTGAAGAATATTTATTTTTATTCATCATTCTAATATAAGTACATGTATATGTGTATACTGCAGGTTGGTAGTCCGGGTACAGTCGCGCAGAAAAGGCTAAAATAAAAAATATAGTAATTCGGTAGATATCATGTTTATTTCAAATAAGATTAACACATAAAAAACACAATGTCCTAGAAACTAACGAAATTACAACTCTTTAAAAAAAATCAGCCTTGATTGACCATCATATAAATAAACATTAAATATAAAATATGCAAAAAAAAAATAGAACACATATCAACAGTAAATAATCACTTCTTATTTTTTGTATATTTACCAACTACATACATGCAAAATCATAATAACTTAAATCTAAAAAATTATAACAGTACAAAAAAAATACTAAAATCACAGTAATTATTGAAGACTAGATAAATCAACATATATTTTTTTTTGTATATTAACCAACTACATGCAAAATCGTAATACCTAACTTAAATCTAATAAATTGTAACTAGAAGTACCTACATAAAAATTGGCTAAAATCACCGTATTTTTCACTGAAAAAGTAGAAAAAGTAATATTTTATCATACAAAATAGAAAATTATGTGAGTGCATACACAGTATCATACTAAAAATCTATGTTTTACCTTAAAATAAAATAAAATATTTAATAGTAACTATTAAAAAGTAGCAGCAGTTGAATTTTTTTTTCTGTGTCTTCGTTCCAATTATATACACGTAATTCTTTTGAAATAGGGATGTATAGGTAAATAGTAGAACTTACGTATTTTTCCTTAACGTACATGCACTGATCACTTCACTCACTAATTAAATTTAATAAGTAATCCTACAGGATACGCTAATGAAAACTTTCACTCGAGACAGTATAAAAATCAGTACGCTTGGATTTGCAACTATAAGTAAACTTAATGTAGTAACACATTCCTGGAATAAATACGCCGAAGTTGTCTAGTACTGGTGTTAGCCAATCAGGTGCAAGTCCTTTCATCGAGCGTCTATTGTTTTGGGCTACGCCTTTGTTATTTGCTCGCGCGCAGATACTATGGCTAAGATTACCCCTCCCGCTTCGGCATTCCACCTTATCTCTTATTTATAACCCGTTTTTGAACAAGCCATTCGTAGTGAGACAATTTTACATCGTAAGCCTATCGACAGGTTATATTATTATCATGACGGATTATCATTCATCATAGCTCTTTTTTCAATGATCTGTTATGATTTATTAAATTAATTCCGTTAATAAACTGTTCACAAGTGTACTATGTTAACCGTTTCTTATGTAAAATATAGCTAATTTTATCTCAGGGGACCAATAGGCACCTGAATAGGTGCCGAATCTTTAACTTATATTGTATATATATTAGAGGGGACGAATGGGTACCTTAAAAAAATATTTTTTATTAAAATATTAATTGGTCACCTACCAGGAGACCAATGGGCACCTTTATAGGGGCCGAATCTACAACTTTTATGCTGGGGGACGAATTTTAGGAGACGAGTGGGCTCTGACCCATTATTTCATTCGAACTACCTTAAAAGCCAGTTAATGGAAAATTATTATTATTGCGATATTTCTATACCAGTATTACTTTTCCAGGTTACAAATACGCAATGATGTCGATGAAGACGGTACTTACGACGCTTTTGCGGAAATTCCGTGTACTTCCCGTCTCCGAACTTGATATTGGACAGCCCTTGAACTTGAAATATGACATTATGTTGAGAGCAGCTGATGACTTTCAAGTTGTATTGGGAACTAGGATAAATGTTTGAAAATTAAAAAAATAAAGGAACTAGGATAATAGGAAAAGGGACGTTCTATAGATTTTTATTCAATTATATGTTATTTGTTTTATATAGAATAGTGTGTTATTAAATGAAACCTTATCTATTAATTTTACTTCCATCGTCATCAGCGCGTACAACGTCCACTACTAAACATGGGCCTCTTACTGAGAGAAGGTAATTGCCACGCTTGGCAGGCGGGTTGGTGACCGCAGTAATATGTTGTACCACACAAGGAATAGTGCTGCCCGTTCCTTGATATACGATTATTATAGATGATGTTATAACAATTGGGACCAACGGCTTAACGTGCTTTTCGAGACACGGAGGGTAGTCCCTCAACCAACCAGACCCGAAAAGAAATCTTAGAATTTACACAAAGGTTTCCTGTCCAGGGTGGGGATCGAACGACCTCCGAGATTTAAAGCGAGCCAAATACAGCTACGCTACGAAGGTTATCCTAATAATGTTTATAGAAAATAGGCATTTAAGTTGAATGACTGTTATCTTTAGTTACCTTTCTCATCTGTTAACTGACTAGGTGTCGTAAGACTTTCCACGAGTACATACGTATTTAAAGCACATGAGACGCTACGAGATCTTGGACTATAATCACCACTGCAGTCCCCCAAAACCAAGTAGCGGCGATGACCAAAGTATCATAGTTCTGCGACACTAGTAAACTCTGGTAACGGCCGATGGACATATTTTACAATGCTCAGATATGATGGCATGATAACCAGGACCAATTGTAAAGCAAGCTTAACAAACAACCAGAACCAGAACTAAACTTTAGATCTTTCTCTAAGCTTTTCTGGTGTAGGAATCGATCCCACGACCTACAAAACCTAATTCAAAGCCCAATTTAGAGATAATAATAAAAGGAACCTGAAATTATTTGTATAAAGAATTAAGTACTTAAGTAGACAAGTTATCCATAACATCATTAATGCTATTTTAATCCCACGGAATCAGGTTTGTGTTGCATTCGATTGATACTTCGACGCAAGCGCAATGTTGCCTGTTACATAAATTGCAGAGACCGATAATGCTGCACTTTTTATCATTTTTCTTAACACCACAGAGTGGTTTACAACATATTCATTTTGCATAAATTATTATATGTATTAAGGGCTCCATTACTATTATCACTATCTATAAAACAAATCGTAAATATCCTTACCAAAACGAATAATTCAAGAATTTTAATCGTTCAGCATTATATACATCTCGTAAACAATTTCAATGCTGAAGAAGAATATATACTTCTTCTGGTTCTTATCCCTCTCTATTCACGTAGAGAGATATCTTGTTGTTCCACTCATCTCTAACAGCCATAATCTCAATACTAACTTCTAAATTATCTTAAACTTTAAACTAAGTAGATTAAGATTATGGCAATATACCTCAACAATCCTGGCTCGCCTAGGTCTGTTAAGAGGAGGCCCATGTTCAGCAGTGGACGTAAACGGGCTGTTGATGATGATAAACTAAGTAACCATTTTTTACTAAAATTGCGTGTCGGAGGAATATGAAATTTTGCACACTTATTGTTTGTAATAGAGTAGGAGAGCAAAATGCTTATATATATATTTTTTTAATGATTATAATGTAATTGTTTGACGTAAATAATGCCATATCATTTGTTAACTTTCGTCATAGAATTAAATCACTCAATATATCGAAGCTCAAGTTCCTAGCTTTACTATGGACGCACAATTCTTGAACCATGCAATGGTATAAAAACGCATTTACAGCGCAAAAAAACGTAAGCACACATGTGTTCACTAGTGTACCTTATTCGGAAGTTATAAGGTTGAAAATATGATACCATATCTGCTTATTTATTATTGTAGTTACAATAGCCACAGTTCCGGACATCGAGAATCTGGTAGTTCCCGACAAGAAAAGTTGCTGCTTAATTCTGAACAGGGGTTTAGAAGCTTAGGTTTTTCTTTTAAAAGAGAAATAGTACAAAAATGAAAATTCAAAGTCTTTAGGAGCATATTAGTGGGTGTTAGATGAAAAAAATCTAGCACTAGCGAAATAAAGCATGATATCGCGCACATTATTCAGCACATTATTTACGGACACAAAGCACACCCGACTCAGCACAACTATCTATGATTTACCCAAATAATTATCCCGGGTGGGTATCCAACTCAGAACACCAGGACTCAAAAAAGCTTAGGTGGCGACTCATCCTTAAAATATCTCACCTATGGATGAATTTCTGATAGTGGTGAGCTAGAAGAATTTGGGTGAGTTCACTAAATCAAAATTTAACTTTATGTTTGTTGCTTATTAAATTGTTTTTTTTTTATTGCTGCAATTTTAATTTAAACTTCCATGAAATAAATAATTTATTATGTAGACATTTGATTTGTAAGATTACTGTTAGTTATCTAGTAAAATATTTAATAGGGTAAGAATTATCTATAAGTAATTAATTTTTATTTATTTAAAACTTCTTGCACAAAGTTGTACTGTGGCGGACTTAATGCCAATGGCATTTTCTACCAGTCAACCATTGGGTAATCTTTAATCTATGTATAGATGTAGATAGAATATTAGAAAGAGGAAATATTTGATTGTTTGTTTGTTTGTATAGGCTCCGAAACTACACGACCGATTTGCAAAATTCTTTCACCGTTGAAAAGCTACACTATCCCTGAAAGACATACGATTAATTAATAAATTTTAATTATGAAGTTCCCACGGGAACGGGAGTTACGACGGTGAAACCACGCGTAGGAAGCTAGTCTAATATAATAAATATTAGATAATAGTCTTATACAAGTCTATTTACCCTAAGTGCTGAATAAAATTAATTTTACTTCGAACCCGCCTTGCATACCAATGTAACAAACGAAAGTTTAGCCGCAGCTAAGAGCTTATCATTACATAGGATAAAACAAAGTCAAGTGATTCAAGAGGAAAGTTTATATGTACCTATATAAGCATTGCACCCCTGCATTTTTTTTTCGGATGGATATACGTAGGTAGCCTGAGGCTTTTGCTACTTCAGCGGGCATAAATTCGAGCAGAGCTCCAGCCTAAATCAATGGTTTAAAAACTACAAACTAAGCAACCTGCGCAAGAGGGCGCCCCTGTGGGGCTTGGACCTCGGCTCAGGGCGGTCGCTGGCGATGAGATTGAGGGATTATGACTTTTAGTATTTTAGGGGAGTTTTGTGCAACTGTCGCTCTACTTAACAGTTCGCGGTCCTCTTAGACCTCGGGTCTACGAGGGCATCGGATAGTTCTTTCCAAACTAAGGGTCAGGTGGACGAGAGGGGACGCGTCTCGTTCGCGGGCGCACTCTTTTCTGGCGGATCGGATTGAGTGGTCTCGGTGTAGTGGTGCTAGTTTCTTGCAGACTTTTTACTGCTAGTTGGTAGATTGTTATCTCGTCGTCCGGGTCATCTAGGACGCCCCAAGGCTGACGGTGTTTACGAGTACCCGTGCGAAGCCGGGGTGGGTCTTTAGGAGAAATTAGGTTTCTAAGTATAAGTTGCATTCATTACTTTTATTATAGGTACCTATACAATGAAACTGTATGTCACACTATTTGTTATTTTAATAAAACATAGTGTTATTGTATTCACTTTTATACGAGAGCTTCTTACACTATACTACCTAGTAACAAAAAGCAGTATTGCTTCAAACTTGGCCACCCCTGCCGGTTCAGGAGAGTTCAGTCAACCTCCCCACACTTCCCGGTGCATCTCGGCACTCCTGCGCAGCCCGTTGCGATCTACACTACTCTATCAACGTGAGTAATTTACTTTTTTTTTTGCGGGAATGTTTATTTAATTTTTAAGGGACGTTAATAACATAAGATATGGGAGTATTTTTATTATATCTTTTAAAAAATTTTGGTCATCCCCTACCAAGGGTTGAAAAAAATTTTTATTATAAAAAAAAAATTTTATTATTATAACTTTTTTGTATTATTTTATACAAGCTCATTTAGGGCGACATAATTACTTGGCAACAAACGAAAATAAAATATTATAGGATGCAAGCCCAAAAATGTCAGCTTTGAAAGGGTTGTGATATTATTAACCATAACTTACAATTGCTTTATTATGTTCACACACATCATCATCATCATCATCATTCTCCTGCTCTTATCCCAATTTATTTGGGTTCGGCGCAACGAGTCTTTTTCTTACAACATGTCTTATGTTCACACACATGATAATTATTTTAGTGTAAGTTGAACTGTTTTTTTTACATTTGTTGACACCTCGCCTTCAATCTCGAAGGTCGTGCCCACGCCATCTTTGGGTAAATTACTCAGATCTGGCAAGAAATGAACCAGAAACAGCGCCTCGGAAAGTCTATTAAGCTGTCATAACATCAGCTATAACAATCGCATACCAAGAAACGGGCAGCAGCGTTTCCCTGTGTGTTACAACAAAATACTACGGTCACCAATTCGCCTTCCATGGTGACTTTACACGGGCTTATAATGACGATGATTTTGTTTTTGGTTTTTCATTTTCTTCGTCATTTCATTTTTCAATTCTGTTTTCTGGTTTATTCTTATTCAAATCTTTGTTATGAACCTATATCATATCTAGATACAGTGGCAGCGTTATGTAGCATTCATGTATACAAAACTTCGTCCCAAAAACATATGTAATATAAAAACCGGCAAAGTGCGAGTCGGACTCGCGCACGAAGAATTCCGTACCATTCCCAGTGAAGAGCAAAAAATGGCAAAAAAAAGTTTGTTGCATGGCAGCCCACTTAAATATTTATTTTATTTTATTTTTAGTATTTGTTGTTAAGCAGCAACTGACATACATAATTTGTGAAAATTTCCAATGTCGCGGTTCTTAACATGCAGCCTGGTCCGGACAGACAAACAGACAGACAGACAGGGAAGTCTTAGTAATAGGGTCCCGTTTTTACCCTTCGAGTACGGAACCCTAAAAAGTATAAATTAAGCCAGCCAGTACAAAATATTGAATAATAGTATGTACCATCCTATAAAAAATGTTGGCCGATCGGTAACACTGTAGGTTCATAATAATTTCACCCGACCTTCTCCTACACGAAAATATTAGTTTGTTGCTTAGAAATCGATTAACATGGTGCTATCTAGAATATAAAAGTTTTTTTCTATTCAGAAATCCAAATAATTCTTCAAGCTCTTTGCCATCTCCATTATTACCGATTGCTAATCATTGACTTATGCCAGCTTCATTTTCCTGCCGACCTCTTTATTACTGCTTCAATCACGCAAGGAAATGCCAAGCACGGCATTTTCCATAGCTCACCGCTCTTTTTATGAAGCACACAGTGAGGGACCACGTCACAGTTCCATATGACAAATTTTATAATGACATATTAGTTTTTAGCCAAGTTAGGTTCTAATGTGCTGAAGTGTGATATTGTATATTATGCCTGTTAAAACCGTGTAATACATGTAACAAACATCCAACTTAAATTAACAAGTATAAATTGACTGAATAACTTATTAAACTACTATTTGTTTAATTGCTTTTGTATACTGATAGTTTATTCTCAATAAAACTAATATACTATTTTTTTTATTTCGTAATATAAAACTATGTATTAAGATCCATAACTTTCAATCATGATTAAGTACCGAACATAAACAAACCAAGTCGAAATTTAAAGATAGCAGCTGGAGTTTTGGTTGTAATAATTACAATAATCATCACACCGCAATACGAAATAAGAATCACATTTCTTGACTTTTAGGCTAGTGGGTCAAATTCATCTATAACTAATAACAATGAAAGAACTTCCACTTACCTTACTTTATTCAAATAGTCATCATTAGAGAGAAAACGAATTATTTTTATTTAACCACATTATCACATCGTATTCGTCATTTCCATTGAAAGGTTAAAAGGAAATGTAACTTGTTTTACAGATGCAGTGTTTCATTTGCGTCACTTACATGATAATATTATGCGGCGCAAGTCCAACAAAAACTCGAGAGGTGGCTACCACTCATGAGAAACGATCCCTATTCCGTGACGTAATAGAATCATTAAGAATTCGAGCTCAATTACCAGAAGATTTCAATCAAAACGATGACAATAATTTGTCCCAAAATTTTGACGTATTTACATATGATAACGAACCGGCACATTTACCAAGCGACGCTGAATATATTCCCCGAAGAAATGATAGAATCGAAATGCCCTCTATGAAGTATCGGTTCCCAAAAAGTGTAAATTTTAATCAATCGTCTGAAAATGAGAAATTAAGAGAAGAATTAGTAGTATATATAGATACTAATAGAAAATCAACGACCCAAAAACCCAAGAAAGACAAACCGAGGCCACGTCCAAATCTCAACAAGAATAAATATCAGAATAACAAAAATAAAGAAAATGAAGACGAAGAAGTTACTAATGAACCTGAGGATGGTAATGGTGATTTTACCCCTCTAACAAATACTATGGCTGGACAGAGTCAGATCGGCAATAGAGAATCACAAACAGTAGTAAAACCAACAGTCATCGTCAATATACGAGGATCTGTGAATCACAGAGACAGTGACATCCGACTTGAAGGAAGAGAGACTATGGACAATAAAACTGATCCTGTACACACTATTTTTAATATAAACCAAGAAATCAAAATTGGTCCAGATATGGACAAAAAGAAAGGTCCAAATGTAAGTCAAGATATAAAACTCGTTCCTGATAAGCCAAGTCCAAAGACAGAAGAAGATACGATGATGTGTGAAACAGCCACTTGGAAGAACGAAAAAAGTGAAGAAAATCGTAAATTTGACAGTGTTTTTCAAATTTTGTTCTCTATTTAGGTCAAAAGAAAGCTTTACACTTTAGTCTTGAATAGATGAAACATGCAGATCTAGATTTATTCATTGTGATAAATTCGTCGTTTATCTTTCTAACAGACGTATCTGTATTTTCGTCAAAAATTTGTTATTCATACCAGTTAAAACAATTTTGAAGACGAAACGATCGGTCTAATAAACGTATTTGTATTTTCAAGCTTTACCGAGAAAACACATTTTGGCAGGTAGACGTAAGTAGCTTTTTATACAAATATGATTTTTGCTAACCGACGTCGGTTAGCAGAAATCATATTTGTATAAAAAGCTTAATTTTTGACGAAAATACAGATACGTCTGTTAGAAAGATAAGCGACGAATTGTGAAAAACATAGTTATACGTGACTAATTTTCATTAGTTGTTTTAAAATAATTTTCTCTTAGACACCAAGGAATATTTTATGGTAAGCTATATTTTTAAGTTGTCCTTAAGAGTTTTTTTTACTCCTTAATATAATTTTCTAAATTTTATTATCTTAAATGCCAACTACTCTTTATTTTACTGCACTTACAATTACTTGTATAATAATTAGTGAATAATATTAAAAAAAAAACTTATTAATAATAGAATAATAAATTTAAGTAATTATACTTATTTTACTATAACAATATGTATGTATTAAATGCAGCTGTCTGTATGTCTCATGGTTGTTACTCTATCATGCAAATAAATATTTCGAAACATTAAACCTATAATAACTTAGATTGTAAGCACTACACTGAGCATAGATCAATCATGCACAGACTGAGCACAATATTTCAAATAAATCAACAAATATAATGTTAATTTTTACGACTTAATAACACTGTTTTGTAAGTAGTATTCGATTTAATTATATTAAAGTTAGAAAAAATGTACTTACATCAATAAAAACTTTATTTTGGACTATTTCTCTATTCTATGTCATAAAATGTACATGATAATCCGATTTTTATTTATATTCATCGAAAACATGAAGTTCAGTCAACTTTGCTAAATTTAGTAAACACACAAATAAGAAATCCACAAAACACAATTACACTAATTAAACTGTTTCCAGAAACGAAAAATCGACACCTTTTTGCCGATATAAAAGTTTGACGAATTATCCTTTTGAATACCTTTGGACATAAAAAATCTGGTTTTGTGTTCAATTACTGTTTATTGAGGTTATTGCCCTACCTAAAGCTAGTCTTATATAATATAATCTTATATTACTTGGCACTTAACTAAAAATATTTTTATTCACACCGTGAGCGAAATGTTCCGCCATAGAGGTCAATGGCTAGAATAGCCATAAACATATAAGAGCAATAAAATGTCAAATATCGTTTTAATACATTATTATATTTGTCTTTTACATACCACGTTCTGTAATTTACAACATTTCGAAATACAAAGAAGTGGTTTAGCTAGAAAATCATCAGGCATACAAAAAAAATGGTGATTGTGAAAGCTTTCATTTCAAATTTGTTTTTATTGTAGACATTGTGCTGTATACACTTATTTGTATATTTTGTAAGTAAAGTTATGATAGAGGTAGAAGTCCTAATATAAGGACAGCTATGCCAGTACATATGTACAGACCTTAATATCCTGCCGGATGTGTCCCCTTCCCCCATAAGATCTGGCGACCTTTGCGTGAGCTAAGGAACACAACATCAGAACAACAAAGGAGACCTACTTATTAGTAATATGCTGTTTTGATTCGCTTGACATCACACTTGAAATCATTCTTACTGTATTTTACAAGCTACCGTTATCCACCCACTCCTTAGACTCTGGTCATTAAGCACACCAAAAATTTAAGCGAATAGATCGTATAATTTAGGCATGATGGTTTCAGCAGTGAATTATCATCATCAGCCCGTATAACGTCCACAACTAAACAAAGGCCTCCTCCCGAGAGAGCATTGCCGTAATCACCAAGCTTGGCAGGTGGTTGCCACGCTTTATAAATGCTAAAGATGATATTGTAATAATCGGGACCAATGGCTTAATGTGCTTTCTAAGGCATGGAAGGTAGTCTCTCAACCAACCAGACCCGGAATGAAATGTAAGATTTTACAAAAAAAAAAATCTTTGCCAGCGGGGGTATTGAAACCATTCACCTAGGAGTTTTAGTGGATAAACCCCCACTTGTGGTATAACATCACTCCGCTATGGGGTCATATTCATTTCACCTAGGGAAAAAGGTTCAATAAGCGTCAAAGTATGAAGAAATTAAATATTTCTAATTGACAATAACAAAGTATAATTATTACGAATGGAGTCACGAATAAAATATCTGATTTTTTTTGTACCTTCACATATTTAATCAACCAGGAACTAATCTACTGTTGTCGAAATTCTAGATCCTGTTTACTAGTACTTCCTAAATAAAATGTCAATTACATTAACAACATTTGATTTGATTGTGTGTGTAGTAGTTATTAATCTGTTTAAGATAGATGTCATGTCACAATGTACATAACCATACCACACTAATTCCCTTTATACGCCAAAAATGAGCTTATAAATTAAATATTTAAGAAAAAATGACAACCTTCGTGGCGTAGCGGAATAAGCCTCGGAGGTCATAGGTTCGATACTCACGCCGGACAAGATATTTTTGTGTGATTTCTTTCCGGGTCTGGTTGGTTGAGGAACTAAACTCCGTGCCTCGGAAAGCACGTTAGGCCACTGGTGTCGATTATTATAAAATCATTTATGACAAGCGAATACCAGAGAACGGGCAGCAGCGTACATAATAATTCCTACTGCAATCGCCAACAACCCCTGCCAAGCGTGATGCCTATGGCAAACCCTTCCTCGGAAGGAAACCCATGTTCAGCAGTGAACGTTATACTGGTGATAATGATAACAAGTAAATTGAATACGCAATTAGCTCAAAGTGTTGGATCAATAAAACACGGCCTGAATGTCAAGGTTACTACCTCGCCAGTCGGGAATATGTCTGTTGTTAAGTAATATCAATGATAACAATAACATTGTCTATAGCCATCACACATCTGCTGGATATTTTTACGCTTTAATTCCTAATCCTGCTGACTTCTGACTCATTAAATCAATAAAAATATATAACGCTGACGAATTTTGTGTTTGGTTGAACGCGCTGAGCTCAGGAACTACTAGTCCGATTTGAAAAATATTTCAGTCTTACATAGCCCATTTATCGAGGAAGACAGGCTATATTTTTTATGAAGTTCTTAGTTACGCGGGTGAAACCGCGCGCGGGACTCTACGCGCGCCCGATGCCTGCGAGGCTCACAAGCGCTAAACGACTTAAAATGCGAACGAACCAAAGTATGCTGTTAGCGGCGGCGGCGCTCATTCGCGCCAGCGTCATCGTTATGCCCGGTTGTTTAGCGGAAACCCACCTATTAGATTGCGTTTTATGCTGCGTCGTTCGACTAAATTTATTTGACTAACACATTAAATCTCAATACCTGCGTTGTTTTCTTTACAAAAAGTAATGATATCCCACCAAAAACATAAATGTAAAAAAGGAAAGCCAAGTTCACTACAAAAATTAAGCTTGGCTGTGGGCTTCGCAGCAAAAAGAATGGAGATCTGAATGAGTGCCAAGTTTTATGCAAAATCGAAATATGTATTTATAGGAACAAAATAACATTATGAACAAGTATTAAACTCTAATTCTTTGCTTTAATGGATACCTATAACAACTGCTGTTATTTAAAAATGTGAGATCTTAAAGTAGGTTAGATTTGATTTGAAAATAAAGTTATTCATCATTTGAATACTGATAAAAACTGGCCAAGTCAGATCTAACCTACTTTAAGATCTCACATTTTTAAATAACAGCAATTGTTATAGGTATCCATTAAAGCAAAGAATTAGAGTTTAATACTTGTTCATAATGTTATTTTGTTCCTATAAATACATATTTCGATTTTGCATAGAACTTGGCACTCATTCAGATCTCCATTCTTTTTGCTGCGAAGCCCACAGCCAAGCTTAATTTTTGTAGTGAACTTGGCTTTCCTTTTTTACATTTATGTTTTTGGTGGGATATCATTACTTTTTGTAAAGAAAACAAGGCAGGTATTGAGATTTAATGTGTTAGTCAAATAAATTTAGTCGAACGACGCAGCATAAAACGCAATCTAATAGGTGGGTTTCCGCTAAACAACCGGGCATAACGATGACGCTGGCGCGAATGAGCGCCGCCGCCGCTAACAGCATACTTTGGTTTGTTCGCATTTTAAGTCGTTTAGCGCTTGTGAGCCTCGCAGGCATCGGGCGCGCGTACAAGTGCAAGGCGCGAGCGAGTTCAACCAGCATTCTTAAATTAGGCAATACATACATACCTATATCGGTAACAATAAGACATCGCTATTGCCTTGACCTTGGTATTCATACACATTGGACTTTCTTTTAAGTTACAAAGAGTTCGAACTAACAAATTTATACCTTAAAATATTATTTATTAAATATTAAAAAATATTATGTATTAAATATTATTATGACGTCAGTATATCGTTTTCTCACTGGAACTAGAACTGAGTGTGTGAGACAACGCTAAACGCGTGACAGTTGACAGCGGCAAACTTATAGCGAACGGGTTGTAGGTATAAATAAAGTATTTATTTATTCATTGAATCTCATCTATGTACTCTTTTATACTGTTATTCGTTTAGGCACGAAGAACGTTTGTGGTTATAGTATGACAATCATTTCATTCACCGTTGAGAAAGAAGCAGGATGAACATAAATGTAATAAAACAATAAATAACTAAATAGGTATTCGTAAGCGATGCCTATGTTTATGTGTTGCTCGGGAGCACTTTTATGTAGATTTACTTCTGTTCTATGTATATATCAATGTGGTGCCGCGCGCCGCGGACGACACACCGTTGGTCGGTTTTTTAGAGCGTATTAAAAGTTTTTTCTATGGTGACAACACTTTTTTTATTTGACTTTTTTTGATTTTTTGATTTTTTCCTGGGCTGACACACAATTACTGAGCTGGATTCTAAATTTCATCCTTCTAGGTCATCTGGAAGTAGGTTAGAATTAGGTACTATATGTCAGTCAGTCAGTCAGTGCTAAAATTTACGACTTTTTGACCTTCATATCTTTATAACCGTTTGAGCTAGCTTCATGAAATTTGGGCTTCTACATGTCCTTATGGGTATAATTAAACACACGTAGTTTTATTTGTTTACGTTAAAGAGGTTTTGAGTTATAGAAGGGTCAAAAGTGGCACCAAGTGGTTCGTGTAATATTACACTTGGCGCTGGCTAGCCAGTACTTTGCTTGAACTTGGCTTTGACACGCTGCCGCGTATCTAGATTAGGTTACTGGGTTACAGGTTACCATGGGCGATAGGCAGCTACAGTCATTTCCACTTTGTATTTAATAAAAGAACCCAAAATGATGACTTGAGTTTCCTTCCGTAGCATATTTCTAGCTTGTCCTCATTTTTGTAACAAATGTTGATTACAATTGTGCATTTACTAACGTTTTACAACTGGGAACACAATGAATTAGGCGACTGTAGCGTAATTTAATCTTTTAATTATTTTTTTTCACAAAAGCTGGAAGGTGTTTAGTATAGTCAGATAAAAAAAGTTTATAATATATTTAGGCTAACTTTACAGCGTTACATAATGAAAGATGAAAAAAAGAATAAGCTTAAGTATATATACTTGTACAAATATTAGTTTTTATATATTAACAAATAAATAAAATTTAAGTATCTATTTTAAATGGATAATTATAAGTTTTTATTAAACGCACACAAATGTATATAAATTACTTTAAAAAAAATACAATTAAACATATATTGTCTGTCTGTGGGTTCTTTTGTTCCGGCTAATCTAGTACGTAATGGCTAGACCGATTTGGCAGGACGTTCACAGGTAGATGGGTAATTTTATAAGATAAAATGCTGCAAATGCGCAGGAAGCTACAAAATCTTGTAGTTTTGTCAAGGTAGTACGATATTCTGTATTAGAAACCAAGGAAAAATTATGAATAATAAATAATAATTAATTTTCGTCTGCAAATAATCTAGATACGCGGCAGCGTGTCAAAGCCAAGTTCAAGCAAAGTACTGGCTAGCCAGCGCCAAGTGTAATATTACACGAACCACTTGGTGCCACTTTTGACCCTTCTATAACTCAAAACCTCTTTAACGTAAACAAATAAAACTACGTGTGTTTAATTATACCCATAAGGACATGTAGAAGCCCAAATTTCATGAAGCTAGCTCAAACGGTTATAAAGATATGAAGGTCAAAAAGTCGTAAATTTTAGCACTGACTGACTGACTGACATATAGTACCTAATTCTAACCTACTTCCAGATGACCTAGAAGGATGAAATTTAGAATCCAGCTCAGTAATTGTGTGTCAGCCCAGGAAAAAATCAAAAAATCAAAAAAAGTCAAATAAAAAAAGTGTTGTCACCATAGAAAAAACTTTTAATACGCTCTAAAAAACCGACCAACGGTGTGTCGTTCGCGGCGCGCGGCACCACATTGATATATACATAGAACAGAAGTAAATCTACATAAAAGTGCTCCCGAGCAACACATAAACATAGGCATCGCTTACGAATACCTATTTAGTTATTTATTGTTTTATTACATTTATGTTCATCCTGCTTCTTTCTCAACGGTGAATGAAATGATTGTCATACTATAACCACAAACGTTCTTCGTGCCTAAACGAATAACAGTATAAAAGAGTACATAGATGAGATTCAATGAATAAATAAATACTTTATTTATACCTACAACCCGTTCGCTATAAGTTTGCCGCTGTCAACTGTCACGCGTTTAGCGTTGTCTCACACACTCAGTTCTAGTTCCAGTGAGAAAACGATATACTGACGTCATAATAATATTTAATACATAATATTTTTTAATATTTAATAAATAATATTTTAAGGTATAAATTTGTTAGTTCGAACTCTTTGTAACTTAAAAGAAAGTCCAATGTGTATGAATACCAAGGTCAAGGCAATAGCGATGTCTTATTGTTACCGATATAGGTATGTATGTATTGCCTAATTTAAGAATGCTGGTTGAACTCGCTCGCGCCTTGCACTTGTACGCGCGCCCGATGCCTGCGAGGCTCACAAGCGCTAAACGACTTAAAATGCGAACAAACCAAAGTATGCTGTTAGCGGCGGCGGCGCTCATTCGCGCCAGCGTCATCGTTATGCCCGGTTGTTTAGCGGAAACCCACCTATTAGATTGCGTTTTATGCTGCGTCGTTCGACTAAATTTATTTGACTAACACATTAAATCTCAATACCTGCCTTGTTTTCTTTACAAAAAGTAATGATATCCCACCAAAAACATAAATGTAAAAAAGGAAAGCCAAGTTCACTACAAAAATTAAGCTTGGCTGTGGGCTTCGCAGCAAAAAGAATGGAGATCTGAATGAGTGCCAAGTTCTATGCAAAATCGAAATATGTATTTATAGGAACAAAATAACATTTTGAACAAGTATTAAACTCTAATTCTTTGCTTTAATGGATACCTATAACAATTGCTGTTATTTAAAAATGTGAGATCTTAAAGTAGGTTAGATCTGACTTGGCCAGTTTTTATCAGTATTCAAATGATGAATAACTTTATTTTCAAATCAAATCTAACCTACTTTAAGATCTCACATTTTTAAATAACAGCAGTTGTTATAGGTATCCATTAAAGCAAAGAATTAGAGTTTAATACTTGTTCATAATGTTATTTTGTTCCTATAAATACATATTTCGATTTTGCATAAAACTTGGCACTCATTCAGATCTCCATTCTTTTTGCTGCGAAGCCCACAGCCAAGCTTAATTTTTGTAGTGAACTTGGCTTTCCTTTTTTACATTTATGTTTTTGGTGGGATTAAATTTACATCGGCAGTGGACGTGAGTTAAATCATAATAAAATATAGCCAATGATACTCAGTATGTTTTTACTTTTCTTACCTGTTCCCTTTTTAATGAGGATGTCTCCTAAAAAACGCTTATTATAAATTAATTGATAATCTGTCCTTTTATTAGGTAAGTATCGAGTTTATATACAACAATAACATGTTTTCTATATATTTATTAACTAGCGTTCCGGCTTCAATGATTATGAATTATACATATAAACCTTTCTCTTGAATCACTCTATCAATAAAAAAAAAACCACATCATAACGTTGCGTAGTTTTAAAAATCTACACATACCTACATAGGGACAGACAGACAGCGGGAAGCAACTTTGTTTTATACTATGTAGGTATTATATATAGAAGCTAATGCAATATTACCTATAGGTTTATATTTGACTTTATTTAGTTAATTATTGTGTTTTCGTGTTAAAAATTTAGTTAATTTTTAACACGAAAAACACTTTACACATCATTAATATTCAAACAGTTCATTCCCCTCCTATTAATCGCCATATATTATAAAATACATAATAAATAAAAAAACTTCATTATGTATTCCGATTACAAAATTAAAGCTAATTTGACAGTTAATGTTGATTTATAAGTTATTGTTGATAATTAAGTCTAATTTGTTTTTTTTATTATATAGGTACCTACCTAGGTACAATACGTTTTTGTATATTTGAATAACTTATGTGTATCACAAACTACCTACCACATATATTTTTTGAGAAATATATGTGGTAGGTCGGTGGCGCGCCACCGACCTACCTGAGCCGAGGGTGCCCACAGCGGGCACCGTCTTGCACTGATTGCTTATTTTGTAGTTTTGTAACCACTTAATGAGGCAGGAGCCCTTCTCATCTATTTGCCCGGTGCAATAGCAAAAGCCTCATGGCTAACTACATCTGTTTGTCCCAAAAAAATAATTACTAATTCGTTGGATTTCACGAAAGAAGCTTCCTAACCCATCGATTGTTCGACATAGAAGGCAATGTTATTTGTTACATACGTTAATCTGAAATTGATAAGAAAACTTTGATCTCCGCACCTACGTTACTAAAATGAGATGAATCGAATGATAGGTTAACATTGTTATTTAATTACTCCGTTTTGGAAACTACTATCACAATGTTCCAGCTTGTCGTATGTTCATTATAACAACAATTAGCAGCGTTGAACTATGTATCTAAATGTTTAATTTGATGATTACTTTCGACCAATCAAGCAAGTATGACGATGATGGATAAAGATTGCCTCGCAGTGACCTATGTTCCAAAGAAGTTGTATTGCAAAATATGGCATCTATGCCCATAGACAAATGTCTGTACTCAAGAGCCTGATCAATGAAATCGTACAGATTTGTGTTTAATGCACAAATCTGTACGATTATTATTGCCTTTGGAAAAACTAGAGTCTATATAGTGAATTAGTTCATTACTGAAAACCAACTATAAAAAAGTAATCATATTGGCCGATCAACAAGGGAAATTTGTTCAGCGGAATTTACAACATATGTTGGGATCTGAATATCATGTAAAGGCCTACTTAAAATCGGGTGCTAGAACCAGTGACGTTATTGTGTGTGACGAAATTAAAAATATGAACATGGATGACTGTATCATAATCCTTACTGGTATAAACGACAAGGATCCATATGAATATCAATTTAGCTTAAGTAATTTTTTGAAAACTGTTAATAATACTAATATTATTGTATCAGAAACACCATATAATTTTAATCTCAATGAAAATCAATTAAATTACTTACAACGTTACTTATGCACAAAATATGTTGTATATGTTTGTTATCTTGATATGAATTATAAGGAATTCCTGCCAAATAAATTGTTATTTCCAGTAAATTTATGTAGATCTTTGTTAAAGGAAATCTTGCATATAGGATACAGAACAAAGTACGGAAATTATATAAAGTGTTGTGAAACTTTAAACCGCCCCTTACTCATAGATAGTTACACGCAGACGGACATATTAGATATTCAGGTCAGCTCACACAACTTAACTTTAAGCGCCAATTCTAACATTTCTATTAAACAAAATACTGACAATGTAAATAACCTTTTTCGTGATTAGGGACTTTGAAAATAAAAAAAAACATAATTTAAATGACTGCATAAACGCTAGAAATAATTATTCCGCTGAAAATAAAATGTCTTGTACAATATTTCATCAAAATGTGTGTGGAATAAGCAATAAAAAAACTGAAATTGAGCTATATATAGATACCTGTGATATTAAGTTGGACTATTTATGCATATCTGAGCACTTTTTGAATTCAGAGTCTGCAAATACTTTCCATTTGCCAAATTACAACCTAGTGTCGTATAACACGAGAGCAAACAAAAAAAGGGGTGGAAGTCTTATTTTAGCAAGAAACAACAAAGAATGTGAAAATATAGATTCTATTAAAAAAATTTACAAATCAGAGAGTTTTGAAATATGTGGTTTAAAGGACATTGAAACTGGATTAAACATTTGTTGTTGTTATAGAAATCCTATAGATTCTAATTTTGACGATTTTATGCAAAGACTGGAAAAATTGTTAGAACACTTTATTGATAAAAATTGTATATTATGTGGTGACTTTAATATCGATATTTTAGCAGATAGTAAAAAGACCACTGAATTATTAAGTCTATTAAAATGTTACAATTTTCGACATCTAATAAACAGCCCTACATATATACGGAATAACGCTAGCTCTTGCTTAGATAATATGTTGACAAATTTACCAGATGCTTATATAGAAACATGTTATGTAGACCATAATGGTATAGCAGATGGTCATGGAGGGCTCTTTTGTGAATTATTTATGGATAAAATTAATAATGCAAAAAAATCTGAATACACGGTGTTTACAAAAAAAAGATTGTTTAATACGAGGAACAGAACTAAATTTCGAGAAAAACTGAGAAACAGCAATTGGTTCGATATGGGTATAAATAGTTTTCTAACAAACTTTAGCAAGATTTTTCATTTCTCCTATCCAAAAAAGAAGATTAAAATAAAACCAATGAAAAATACTGTCATCAAATGGTTATCAAAAGGTGTAAGAGTTTCAAGCAAAATGAAAAGAATCCTATGTAATAGTCCATCCAGCAATATAAGCGTAACAAATTATAAGACAAAATACGTCCGAATCTTTAGAAGAGTAATAAATCAGGCCAAAAAGTCAGCTATAGCCAGTCAGTTAGAAAATGCTAAAAACACAAGTAAGGCAGTGTGGAAACTTGTAAACCACCACATAAAAAAAAAACAAAAATATACCTAGTTCCACTATTATATTAAAAATCCATAATAAAATAACGAAAAATCCGCAAGAAGTTGCTAATGAATTCGTTGAAACTTTTAATTATAAGTCCAATTTAAATACTACCGACAGAGACAAGGCAACTAAAACATTTCTAAGGGTATCAACTAAAAAGGTTGAAATTGAATTAATATTTAGATCTACAACACCAAATGAGATCATAAATATTGTTACTAAAATGATAAATAAATTCTCAAGTGGCTATGATGACTTGCCTATTTCAACTATCAAGAAAAACATAGATTTACTTGCTGCTCCACTTTCAAATTTTTTTAATAAATGCATTGAAGAATCAGTATTTCCAGATCAACTAAAATTAGCTAAAGTGGTGCCAGTTTACAAAAAAGGCACAAAGACGGATCCAAAAAATTATAGACCAATATCTTTGTTACCTACGTTATCAAAATTATTTGAAAAAATAATTAAAAGTCGATTAATTACACATTTTAATTTAGAAAAGGTCATAAATAGTC
The DNA here is from genome assembly GCA_947037095.2 of Nycteola revayana. Taxonomy (NCBI): domain Eukaryota; kingdom Metazoa; phylum Arthropoda; class Insecta; order Lepidoptera; family Nolidae; genus Nycteola; species Nycteola revayana. Next base: position 15,318,592 of record OX344840.2, read on the forward strand.
GACAATTTGGTTATCAAAGAGGTATAGGAACTTCGGACGCAATAAATACTCTCGTAAATGATATTATACGTAATTTAAATGACAAAATGAAAGTGGCTGGTATGTTTATTGACTTAAGTTCCGCGTTTGACACTATTGATCATGACTTACTTGTAGCAGAATTGGAACATTATGGAGTAAGAGGCAAAGTTTTACAACTAATGAGATCGTACCTACAAAATAGACGAATGTATGTAGAAATAAAAAATATTGACGATAATGATCAAGAAATTGTATATAAATCAAAAATAGTTAATATTAATCGCGGAGTACCTCAGGGCTCAATTCTAGGTGCTATATTATACTTAATATTTACAAATTACTTACTCAACTATATATATAATACCCAACCCGAAGTAAGACTTGTTGTTTTTGCAGATGACACTAATTTGGTAATAAGTTCGCATGACATTGAATCACTGTCAATAAATATTAACAATACTTTAAAATCCATAAGTAACTGGTTCACTGCCAATAATCTGATAATTAATACAAACAAAACAAACTTGCTGTTATTTAAAACTACAACAAGAAAGAACGCAAATATAGATGGCAAAAAAATTGACTTAACAGATAATGTAAAATTTTTAGGTGTTAATATAGATTCAAGTCTAAATTGGAAACAAGAGATGGCTTCCATAGATTCATGGCTGTCATCAGCATGTTATGCACTTAGGAGTTTAAGGGATCTGATTGACATTAAACACCTGAAAGCTGTATATCATAGTTTGGTGGAGTCCAAGTTGAGATACAGCATAATGTGTTGGGGAAATAGCTATGGTTACAACAGTCAAAGAGCATTTGTCCTCCAAAAACGCGCTATAAGAACCATAGTAAAAATACCACAGTGGGAATCATGTAGAGAATATTTTATTACGTTAGATATACTAACAGTACCGAGTTTATATATCCTATGTGTCTTGAGTAACTTTTCTAAATATATACACAAATATGAAACTCAGCAAGAAAGAGAAATTAGAGAAAATACCCGTAGAAAGACTTTTAAAAATAAAATTGCGCCTAAATTAAATATTGTGAAACATTCTACTGAGTATCAGGGATCAGAATTATTTAATAAGTTACCAAACAACTTGAAACTGACTGTATATAACGCACATTTATTTAAAATAAGGCTGAAGCGTTTCCTAATTAAAAAATGTTATTACTCTGTGACTGAATTTGTAAATGATAACTGTGAAAAAAAAATGACAATTGTAATGATTTAAGTCTGGACTTACTTTATATTTAACTGTTTTTAATGTTTTATAATTTTAATTTAATTTTATTCTATGATTGACTTATCAAATTAATATCTAATTATTGTTATGTAAATGTAATTCATATATTTTAATTTTAATTAATGTACTTATTTGTAATCAATATTCAGATACAATGTAAATTGTTATATGAAATAAATAAATAAAATAAAATAAATACCAACAAGTAAATTGTGCTGTTGATTAGAAATCACTTTATTTGCGTTCTAATCACTTCAGTTGTTTACAAACACTTGATTGAATTAGTCGTTTTCTTAAACATCAAAATTAATGGCTGCTATCATTCACACGTTTTAGTGTATTCAATCATATGTTCTTATACCGGAACAAGCATTATAATTAATAATAGATGATCGACAAAATATATGATAACTGTTTCCTATAATTTATCTTCATTATAACATAATTTGTGTTTGTATAGCGCATAGCGTAGTGGTATTATGTAGGATTGTAATATTTTTGTTCGCATTTCCATAAAATTAAAAAATTAAATCAATGGTTTATTGACCTCACTTAGACGACTGGTATTGTCATCCTGAGGACCAAGACAAAACGATATTACTGTGGAGTGATTGCTTACTTATTGGAAACTCTTTAGTGGTTGAATCGTTTTTTGACTAGCCAAAATGCCTTATAATATAAAAACGGTCGCTTTTTCTATTTGAACTATAGGTCAACTTGAAATTACGACTATAACTTAATAATGATCACTTCCAAAACCGTGATAAAAAAAATTAAACTCAAAGTTAATCTATTCTTTCAGTAGACAATATTCAGATACATCTTGTCTAGGCCTTGCGGACTCTAATAATGTATGTTTAATTTTAACTGAACCTACGTGGATTATAGGTTTTTTGCAATTTTATTTCAATAATAATTACACTGTCATATAGTAAGTAGATTATGAAGAGTGAGGAAAACGGCATACTTACATTTTTAAAACGTAACGTGCGATAAGTTAAGTAAGAAATAATAAATAATGACCTATTGATCGCATTGATGGGTTTATGTTTACTTAAGAATGGCAATAACAAGGTATTTTGTTACATGCTATATAGAGAGAGAGAGCCACGAACAAAATGATCATGTAATCAGATCCCAGGTTTAACAACTGTTGTGTGAAGTAAAATACCTGGATTTAAAGTTAGCTTCTCTAAATCAATACACCTTTATAAATAATAACTTGTTGTCTAAGTTTTTTTCCAGCTCTTCTCAGAATCACCACGTTCGGAACTGAAATAAAAAGAACGCATCATAATAACATTATTCAAAATAATTTTGAACGTGTCTTTATAAATACAAGATATTCCGAATTAATAAATATATATATTTTTAATAATTTATTCTTTTATCATCTTATTTATTATCTCTGTAGTTTTTAATAGTACTTTTATCGCATTTGAATCGAAGAATATCTTTTGAAAATTATATAGATACTTCGTTGGTCATAAACTGTGTGGTGCGGCAGTGTCCGACTTAGAATAGACCATGCCATGTCGTCCCATGGGTGTCGCAAGGGATGAATAAGGGATGGATCTTACTGCGATCCCCAATCCAACTACCAAGCGTGGTGATTGTGGTAATATCCCTCAACTTACGAACAATCTCTTAACCGCCTGCACATATACTCAATGTCCCTTTTCGTATACATATATATTCCTCTCGCCCACCCGACCCTTAGTTTGCAAATAACTTCCCGATGCCACCGTAGACCCGAAGTCCGAGAGGCCCGCGAACTGTAACGTAAAGCGACCGTTCCACAAAACTCACCTAAACAACTAAGTCATTATCCCTCAATCCCTCCATCAACGACAACCCTGAGCCGACGTCCCACAGAGTGAGTGAGTAAGTCCCACTAGCTGTGAAAACTTAGAACTATTCAGTTAAAAAAACAAGTCTTTTCATAAGGCTAGTTTGTACGCTTTATACAAATAAAAACTACATTGATATTTGGGTCAACATTGTTTAAAGTGCAAGGTCAAGTTCGACTTGAGTTCGAAAAGTGATTGTAATACGATCTTATACGGTACTAGCTTGCTCTTCTATCAATAGGTATCAGCTAGGAGTAGATGTAGTTAACATTTTTATATATTTTGTTTTATTTGTTTATAAAGTGAAACATGAGTCACTATGTTTTATTTTAATATTTAATACAAATGTTTCGATAATTTGGTTTAAAATAAAACCAAGTAAATATTTGAATACAAATTGCAATATTATTCAAGTACGTTCATGGTTCGAAATCTTTTTAGCATAAATAAACTTGATTTTTTTTTTTTCTTAACTTTCGTTTGTTTTTACCTAATTTATCACCAGTCTGTTCAAATATTTAGGCATGATTTTTTCAAGACTCAAATTAATGTTAATTATTTATCAAACACTAATTAACATTTAGGTATTAGGGAACTACACGGAAAACGGATATTCTGTGTCCCTATTACTAGAGCAATAACAATTATCAAATTGTCACAAAACATCCGCAAGTACACATCGTGTCAATTTTTTCTTGTGAAAACTGACTCTAGTTGATGATACCACTATGCTGAATATTTTTGCAGTTTCATGAACTGACGAATATTAGAGTGTCTATAAATTATGGTAAGGGTTTACCGCCAAGCGGGATAGATTTTTGCCTACACGGTTTTATTTATTAATTTAAACAAAAGAGTTTTGAAACATCGCAAGCGTTAACCTCTAGCTCAGTTAAAAAAATTAGTTTCCATCACAAAAATATAAGGCCTTTGCGTAATCAACCGTTAAAAAAATTGTTTGAAGTATTCATTACTAAATATTATATATCAGCTTTCCCGCCTATGTTCACTAGGTTCCTTCGGAACCTTATAATAGGTACTTACAGCTAATTATAGTTTCAAGTATTTTTAATTTAGAAAAATTGAACGGATAGAGATTATCAAGTAGAATTTATGGGGCGAATATGAACGGCAATGTTGCAAGACCAAGGGGAACGTTCCACGTTCAATTCGGGGACGTTCTTAAGAAAGCCATAGTACCGTAAACTGAAGGACATGCATGAGAAGATTAATAAATGTGGACATAGCAAAAGTAGTATGTCAAGAATATAAGCAAGGAAAGGTGGAAGGAAGTGGTCTCTGCCTATCCCTACAAGAAAGAGGCGTGAATGGTAAAAAAAATCATGGCGTGTATTTTTTAAATAAGCTGATATTGTTTTTGTGGTTATCCCAATATAAAAACGTGTACATATTATGCTCGGTGAAATAGCAAATGCCTCGGGGCTAACTACATAAGGACTTATGTATAATGTTTAATACAAATAAAAAAACCTAGAAAACGATCATATCTGACCGAGTATTCAGCTTCATAATCGTTACATATTTCGTTTTACTATTAATACGTCTTATAGATACAGAAGTCTTTTTAATTAATTATGATTCAGAGTGAATTACGAAGTTACTTGATATTATCGTTTATACCAAATAAAAGTCTTAATAGTTTTAACGAGTATTAATTGAAACAAGTATACTCTAGAACACATAGAGTGGTTAAAATAAACAAATAAAACACTTCAATTTGTAAACTGCATACATTAATACTGGAACTGCTCCTTCTTTATCACAACTTGTTTACGTCCATTGCTGAACATGGCCTCTTAACAGAGCGTGGCAAGCCAGGGTCGTTGAGGGATATCGCCATAATCCAACTTAAAAATATACCACCCTCGTACTAGAACCACTCCTACTTTATCAGTCCGTTTACGTCCATTGCTGAATATGGGCCTCCTCATAACAGAGCTTGGCAAGCCAGGGTCGTTGAAGGATGTAGCCATAATCAGACTTAAAAATGTACCACCGTAATACTAGAACCGCTCCTTCTTTATTACCTCATATCCAACTCTGGGTGACGTAAGAGGCGCCTAAGGGACATATAGCTGATTGAAAGGTAGCAGCATCTATCACCTCAAGGATACTCAACATCTTACAGTAATCACCAATCCGCATGCCAAGCATGAGATTATTGTTATATCCCTGAACTAAGCCGCGTTGCCAAGGTTAGCAGACCTTGGCAACGCGGCTTAGATCACACAGGTGGCCCGTGTTCAGCACTGGAGGTAAGCGGGCTGATGAAATATTCATAGTCACCAAGTCTGAACCCGATTATGGTATAGCAGGGAAATCGGGGACTACCCTTAGTTTTTATACAAACAGTACCAGTAGCACCTATCGACCTTTTAGAAGATTAAGATTATTTTAGTAAGAATCCCAAAGGAAGTTGCCGTGAAGGTACATTAAAAAGAAATGTAAAATGTAAAACTCGACTTTTAAGAATAAGTGTGTTTTGTATGGCACCTATAATTTTTAATAAAATTCCACATACTATAAGAAACCTAAACCACAAACAGTTTAAAACTGCACTCAATGGCTTTCTTGTAAAAAAAGCATACAATGACCTAAATGAATTTTTAAATTATAAACATCTATAACGATAAAACTTAAGAATTTTGATTTATATACTTTAATTTGGACATCTCATTCTATATTTGTAATATTAACACGTTTTATTTTGTAATATTGTAATGAAAAACAATAATATGTTAAACTTTATGTTCATACGCCTAAAGGCAAGAAATGGCGCACCTCGATATCATTGTAACAACTGTACCTGTATCCACCCGTGTTTAAGGACAATTAATGCCCTCGTAGACCCGACGTCCGAGAGCCCCGCAAACGGTAAAGAAGAGCGACACTTGTACAAAATTTCCCTAAAAACTAAAGTCATTACTTCTCAATCCCCACCGCCAGCGACCGCCCTGAGCCGAGGTCCAAGTCCCACAGGGGGCACTCTCTTGCGCAGGTTGCTTAGTTTGTATTAGTTAAACGATTTATTCAGGCTGGAGCTCTGCTCGCCATTATGACCGGTGATGTTGCAAAAGCCCCCTGAACAACTAAATAATGTCCGTCAAAAAAAAAACAAAAAGTACAAGCATTACGAATCCATTTTAAAGTTTCTATTACTATTGACGTATGCATATCATTATCTCCTATTGATAAGGGGATGATAAAAGGTATAACTCCGTGACGGTTAGGAGTTGAAGAAAATGGAAATAAATAATATAGACCGATCATTCTAAGCTTTTTATTTTCTACCAGACATTATAAACTTATCAAGATGTATTTATTTATGCGTATATTCGAAAGATTTCTTTCTTTATTATTTTATTAAACCTGTTTGATTATAAATATTATTGTAATATTACTCTGATTTAAAAATATATTTAAAGTTAAAAATATCCTTGTATCTATGTACTTTCACATTTCGCATCCTTCATTTTTGTAACTATAGAAACTCGAATTTCATTTCTCTCACATAAGTTTTGCACTATTTACTTTATACTCTAATAAAATGTAATTAGTGAATTTGGGAATTGCTCGATTTGTTTTTGACAAGTTACTGATGTAATTTTACTCCTTAGGTGACGTATTTTCGATATGATTCTTTTGATATAATCATGTAATAGTGACGGAATAATTGGCTGTGCACAATTAACTTTTGCAAATAGAAATTTAATTGTTACAGTTTTTTAGCGAATTTAAAATACATATCGCACACCTAGATGAAGACTCCGCTAACTCAAAAATTACGAGTTTTGAGTTAGTAGCTTTGATATATTTCTTATATACTCTAAAAACTGTTTTTCATCATTTCTGAAAAATGAGGTTTTTTTGAGTTGCCGGAGTGTTCATCTAGGGGTGCGATATGTAATAAATCTGAATTTTGTAACAATTCAGATAGTTTACCTCTTTTATTGCGGCAGACTTTCTTCGTAGGGACGAGATGTTGCTACTTCAAATCGTATAAATTATTCAGAGTGTGTTCGAGTTACCAACCTATAGTAAATTCGTTTACAAACTAAAGCAAAAAGCTGGCGCCTCGGACGCAAGCTTCGAACTCGCGAGTGGACCGCGCGAGTGACCGCACGTGTTCTTATTTCAAACACAATTCTTATTTCAAATTAGAAACGAGTACCTACGAACAGTTTTCGTGTTGTCAACATGACGCGGCTATGTCTTTTTGGATTATTTGTAAGTTTGTTTTTTTCTATCTATTATTAAACTATTTTCAGAAATTATGTCAATGACAGATTTGAGTCCCAGATTATAATTATCATAGGCAAGTTATAGAAATAAACGTTCAGAATCTTAAAAAAAATATTGTTGCTCAAAAACTTATTACTTTTTGAACGAAAGCTTTTTTCAGTAGTTTTACATTGACCGGGCAGACGTCAATGGCAAGTTCGGTTTTTTACATTTTTTATACCTTATCAGATATAGATATTAGATTAGATTAAAAAAACATTATAGATTTGGAATTGTTGGTTAATTTTGCTTCATCTCTTTAAGGATTATTTTCATAGAAATTATCAAAGTCTAATCAATCTTAAACGAAACGCGTAGCATTGAATAGTACCTATTAGATATTAAAAGATGCTTTACATAGTGTCTATAATGTATTTTGTATAAGGTTATTTTGTCATCACTCAATTTTAAACATGTCAGATGTTTACAAATCTACTAAAAATATAATTGGTTTTACAAGTTAAGACGACTTATTACTTTATTAAAAAATAAAAGATATGTCGAGATTAATGAAATAGTTGTTTGTTGGATTTTTGCATAGAAAGACAAAACAATTGTCTCTCAAAAAAAAATATTCAAAAAATAATAAGGTTACTTTAGTTGGCTGTTTATTGGATTTTTGTTGTTGTGAATGTCAAACCAAAAACAGTAACAACTGGAAAATAATGACCTTTACCATACATACCCAATTTATGGTAAAGGGTATTATTTTCAAGTACAAAGAACAAATAAGTTTTAGTTTACATACCCACTACACATTGAGGCATGCGAGGCAGACATGAAGCGGTCTAATAGATATTTTTACTTCAGATTACTCTAAAATTTAATCAGTTTTAGAAAAATTTCTAGATCTCAGCTAAGTTCGTCTTCTTCACCAAAATATACGACGTTATATTTTTTCGTTGCTTATATATACTCAACGATTTTTTTATGGTACAGTGGATCTATTTATACACTTTTTCAATAGCATTAAACATTACAGATTAAAATGACTTTGAACTTGTACTAGAGGCGCCCGTTCGTACAACCTACATTACCTGGTATTCCAAATACTAGAGCTCATTTTGCCATGTACCTACATTTATCATCGCCGCCTCCATGACAATGTAATGTTTCGATAGTAATACGGCAAATAATCCTACCAATTACCAGCAACAATTAAAAACTATATAACGTATCTCTAGCAAACTTATCTCATCCGTTCTTTTTCCCATCTTTCGAACTTTTGTACCCAAGTAGTAGGTAGTCGTTTATCTCTAAACCTGCCTTTAAACATTTTACGGTTTGGTTCGTATTATTTCAACGCCCTCGCACTAACGTGTCACTTATCATCATTAATCAACTGAAAAAAATTGAGCCAAATTGAATTGCCCGAAATAATTAACCTTTACTATTTTTGCATACTAGTTTTAACACAGTTCCTGTATACCAACCCGTTTTGCAAGTCGATGAGATAAAAACCTATAATATGATATGGAAGGTACATAAAGATTCTTTATAGCGCCTTCAGCTGTTTAATTGTCTTTTGATATCATCTATACAACCTTTAGAGGAGAGACTTTATGTTTAATAGTAAATCTGATAGCTATCTGCATTCACTTTTATGATTTTATGAATGCTATCGACTGTCATCTTTAATATGTAAAGATAGTATTTTTATAACTCAAGAAAAAGTAGTCAAGGTTTAAAGGTTGAACATTGGTTGAGTCTTTCATCCCAAGTGGAATGACTAGTAGCTACTTATTTATATGACACTAAATTTTATTTTAGACTAACTGGCTGTATCTATATTTTAGTAATATTCTCACAAAACATTGTTATTACTTGAATAAAATGTAGGGAGCAACAGAAACACAAAACTCCCCTAAAAACAGCCATAAATTAATCCCCCACCAGAGATTACCTAAGCTGAGGTCAAAGTTCCACAGGTGGCGTAATTTGTAGTTGTTAAAACATTAAATAGGGCTGGAGCCCTACTCGCCTTTGTGCCTCATGGCTGACTACATAAATATCCTTCCAAAAAGAAAAACTTGGACAAAATCTAAAATCTTAAGTCACCATACAATTAAAATTAAATCAACTTCAATGTTATTCTAGCAGCACTTATTACCACCATATTTTCTATTTATTTTATTGAACATTTTTCAATAAAAATTGCAAATATAACTTATTTATATTCTCAATTGTTATATATTGATGTTTTCAATACATGTTAAGATAAGTCTAGATGAACCAGATTACATCAATCGATTTAGGATTTCTATGATGAATATCTGCATACAATGTAAATTGTTTTATGATAAACTTTGAATGACTAAAATAATATCTTGAACAAACCTAAATCACCATAAAATTTAAAATAACCTTTAATCGGCCCCAAAAATTACGTCTCGATATAATATGGATAATCGCAGTTTTACGGTCAGTAATGTTGGGTTTTTTGATCTCCAAAAGGGCGCAGGAAAATACTTTCTATGTATTTTTTAAACCATTAAATAAGTCTTGGGCCCTAAGTGCCTAGAAAAGACGATTTTATTAGCGGTCACTTATTGCTTTGGCAGCCGAATCGTTTTTGGGTTAGCCAAAATGTCTTACTAAACCATCAGTTTTTATTGTCAATCAATAGCAAAATCATGATCACTTCCAAAACAGTGACAAGTTTCAGTAAAGAAGCCACTTGACGGGTGGTTCTCCTTTATTCCCAGTTTAGTATCAAAATACTTGCGGGTTATCTGCCAAAGAAATTATGTCTGTCTAAAAAAATATATTGAATTTAAGTCAAGCCAGACACAAAGTAAGACATTTTTTTTTTACAAAAAGTTTATTTGGTCTAATAATATATGAATATGTATTCAGTTCATTGACTGCAACCGTCAACATTTTACGACATCTGTTTTAGAAGATTTTAAATCTTTGTCATTCTTTGAAATGGCTGTTATCTAGCTTCGCAGTTGTAATATATAGCTTTTTTATGTGTTTAGAATTTTTTTGCTTATCATGACTTGCCTTAAATCTCGGAAATGGAAGGTTCGATGCCCGCTCCAAGAAAAATTTTAGAATATAAAAAAAAAATCTCTTGGTCTTGTAATTTGAAGGAAGACCCCCCGTGCCTAGTCAGTCATGTTTTGCCATTAGTTCAGTTTGTCATAATATCATCTTTATCAATCATATGCCAGGTAACTGGGCAGCAGCATTTTTACATATACATATATGCCGAGCGTAACTATGGCAAAACCCTCCGAGGCAAAACCCATGTTCAGCAGGTGAACTTTTTTTATTTTTATTTTATTTATAGCCTAGCGTGTAGCGTGTGTAGCGTGAACAATCACAACATCGTGTTACCTACACTGAACTGACGAAATGTCACGAAGTTTTATGAAAGAAAAAATATAAATAAGGAAAACAATAAAGTAAAACCAGGGTATAAATAAGTGTGGGCCGGATTGCTCATGCGTACCCGACCCCCGCCAACGGCGGATCGAAGGAGTGTCCGGGGGGTTTTAGTGGTGTAGGGTCCTCTCCTCGTGGTATGACTTTAGCATACCACGCTATGGAGAGGGCGAGTCCCACATATCCCACCGCCAGCGCGCAAATACGCTGCAACGGTGGTGGGAATGCGTCAATGCATTTCCCCCCGGACAACAAAAAAAAAAAAAAAAAAAGGGTATAAATAAGTGTAAATGCCTTTTGTAAATCAATGTTCATCCAACATTTTAATGAACAGAATAAAGGTAAGCGATGTCGCGCGAATCTCAATTGATTAAATCTGAAGTTTGCAGAATAATTTAAATTAATAAATTCGTCACTAACATGTTAACAAATAACTATAAATTCACTTTTCGTAAAATTCCTTCGTCACTGTAATTTTAATTTTACGCGTACAGTGAACTGTTGAGATATTCACGTGCGAGTTTTGCTAGGTTCGAAATACCTTTAAAATTATATGAAACCCTCATTTTGGATTAAAACCGTCACTTTGGAGATTTTAAATTTGCTACGATGATTTTGACCCTTTTGCTACGCAGATGTATCTTAAAATAACAATACAGATTTGTTTCTTAAATACCAAAATCACATTTCTTAACTTACGTTGGGAAGGAAGAAGGGCCGCCAAGATAAGTGTGGCTCGTATTGTACACACCTACTGTGCAGTAGACGACTGTTACAATAGATGACCATTGTGCATAACATTCATTTCTTCTAACGGTGATTCTAGAAACAACAATCTCATTATACTTTTAGTCTCTTAAGTACACATAACATGTACTTAAGTTCAAGCTCAGGTTAAAACATCACTCGTACGTGAAATAAACATTACTGCCCTCTTTAACTGTCGATTAACTTTCCATAGTCTTGAAGATGAAGCAGGTTTCTTGGTTTCATGGCACTTTTACTCAATTACGAGTAAAAGTGACATGGTAGTAATTGCATTCCGAGATATTATAAACCCACAAAAAACAATTATAAGCTATTTGTGAAAGTATTTGTATTGGCATTTCTCTGCTTGATCGAATTATAATGAATAGATCCGCAAAAAAAGATTGTTGACTTAGCTTTACAGACTAGCAAGCTGAACAAGCAATGGGCAGGACACGAAGCTCGAAGAACTGACGGCCGATGGGGCAGAAAAGTTCTCTCTCGAGTAGAGACCAAAAACTGGCAAATACAATGTGGGACGACTGCTTGCATGATGGACCGACGACCTAATAAATGTCTTAGGCCGCTAACAATCGTTACCGCTGGAAATTGATGAGGAAGGCCTATTTCAGCAGTATATGACAGTAGGCTGATATAATGATGATGATTATTTTATTGATTTCGAAATAAAATACTTTTAAGACATGTGAACAGTTTTTTGAAAAAAACATTGAGATGGAGATCCATTTAAATATTGCTATAATATAAAAATCCCAAATATTCCAACACTAAATCTTGTTCGAGGTTTAAACATTGCTGTTAAGCTTTTCACGTATAAAGGATTGGTGTTCAATTGTAGGACTCATATATACAGAGAGACTTTTTTTTTGAGTCTAAATTTATATTTACATTACAAAGTATAGGATAAAAGGTTAGACAAGCGCTCTGAGAAAACAAAAGAAGGTACACCATACCATTAGCATAATTTTGTATTCAAAGCATTTGACAGAATTTGGAACTTTCACTGTTAATTTCAACACGTTTAGTGTTAACGAGAAACACTCAGTAGAACGTTAGCTAAAACGTATTTTCTTTACAAAATTACTTAAAGACAATATTGATTTTACATTTGTATACAATTTCTATCACCCAAATTAGTAGTAATATGTATGCGTAAGTACCAGTACGATATCCATTTGAACTCATATTTTTATTAATAATGAAAATATTAGCTGAAATCGTGTGTTAAGTTAAACTATAATCATCATCATCATCATCAGTATCGTATAACGTCCACTGCTGAACATGGGCTTCCTCCCGAGAGAGGGTATTTGCCATAGTCACCACACTTGGCAGGCGGGTTGGCGACCGCAGTATTATGTTGTAGTACAAAGAAACGCTGCTGCCCGTTCCTTGATATACAATTTTTATAGATGATGTTATAATAATCGGGACCAACGGCTTAACGTGCTTTCCGAGGCACGGAGGTTAGTCTCTCAACCAACCAGTCCCGGAAAGAAATATAAGAATTTACACAAAGATTTCCTGACCGGCGTGGGGATCGAACCAACTACCTCCGAGATTTAAAGCGAGCCAAATACCGCTACGCTACGGAGGTTGTCTAACTATCATATGAATATTGAAATAAATAGTACTTGATTGTTGCCCAATAAAGACGGCATGTTTAAACATAAAATATCATGAAATAAAATTAAGTAGGTATCGAACTTAAAGATAAAATTAAGCAATCTCTCCTTCTGTAAATGCTTCGCTTCCAAGCTTTAATTTTAGTCCTATCAATACGCAATTTTCATAATAGGAGATCCAACATTTTTACTTCTCGTACCTAGCAATACAAAGATTTAAAATTAATACGTGGGATCTTACCCAGACCATTTACTCTACAACAAGTAATTTCAATTTTATTTTTAAATCTCCAAGTTGAGTGTTTCTTGGAAAATGCCAAGAGTAAATTATGGGCTGTCGATTTTTTTTTAGCTGCATCACGTATTTCTCAGAAACTTGACCAAAAAACTAAAAATTCTTGAAGCGTACTCGAACGAATTAATGTTTTGTGTGAATTGCAAGTACTTGAGTCGTGTATATAATGAGATGAGAATCAAATTATTGTATTTTGAACCGAACTCCTCTAAAAAAATACATTTTACATTACAATTCCAATCGTTAAAAACGACTCTAATAATAATATAGGAGGATAATAATTTAGGAGCAGAAACAACGCACTTAAATTATAAGCAATAAAGCACTTATTGATACTATATGGATATTAAATACTAAGATTTAAACATTATATTATATATATATCTTTTAATTTTAGTATCAATAAGGGATGCCTTATCGATTTTTATACTTCTTCCCTATGAAAACTATTAAGTATATGTCATTCGTCTCAAAGGCAGTTCATTTAACCTATTATATCTATTATCAATTATAGGGTTATGGACCAGAGTAAGCCAGCAAGCCATTTTATTTGCATACATGGAACTAATAAATATTCCCTAACGGCTTACATAAAAAAATGTGTAATGCATTTTGCATTCTATAGAGAGCAACTGCCCATACTACTGTAGTGTACATTAACAATAGCAATAACAATAAACACTTACATGTAAGCAATCTCATCGTCCAAAACAGATTTAAATGAGATAACATTGTTGGTAGGCAAGCTTACACACCTCTGCCCTTCATAGATACAAAAGATAGGCCTTATAAAGTAAGTTTACGATATGAGTGTAGAAAGTTATGATGTTGAGCTATTATAATATGGAATAAGCACAGATGGGCCATGGAATATGTAATTGGTTAAGTCTGAAGAAGCGTTATGAATATGAAAACAAGACTATAATTGAATGAGTCAAAAGAAAGATAACTCTATCTATGTTGTGCAGAATCCAGAATCAGAATAATATAAATTAATTCTTGTTTTGATCCCTTTTTATAGAAATATTCGATTAAAGTTTTGTTTTCAAATCTAAAAGAAATACACCACAAAACATTAATTAAATATTTCTAGTGACTTACAGAGTGTACATTGTGACTTCGTACAAGCAAATCTTGTATCGTGATTCGGAAAAAGCCGTGTAGCCATTCTAATCGGTGACTTGTGACTAACAAGCTTAAAGTAAACGACTTATTTTCCGAACATCACATTAAGGATGTTCGGAAACCAATATTTCACTTAACGACTATTAATCATATTTCTATAAATCATCGTGTAAATAAGGTAAAACCCCATCCTTAGAGCTGTCAAAACGCCAATCTAATACTATAACCAAAAAAGAGCATAGTCCAAAAATGAAAGCCATTAAAGTAACAAGAATGAACGGCCCAATTTTTTCCACAGCTGTCAATATGTACAAATAAGTAAAATAACGGTAGAAGCGCCAAATACCTACAGTGTAAGTAGGTACATTGACCACAACGACCCAGTAATTTCCTTCTAAGGCTTATTGTCTGAGATTGGTGTATGAGTCAAAATGTTTCTTGAACAATTTTGTTATTAGGTATGTTTTTTATTACGGCAATAAGGATCGTGATTGATTAAATAATAATAATAATGGCTTGATCCGGTTTTCAATCAACAAATGTGATAATATCACCTTTTTATTAGAACGTTATCTTTTGTCTCTTGAATTATTTCTATTAGCTAAATCGGTTCACATAAGACTTTGAGAGGATGAGGATGAATTTTAACAATCTGCATTTCTTACTTCTATATATTAATTAAACCTTCTATATATTAATTAATCTTTTGGATTTTTTCCTAAAATGAAAAAGAATTGAACCTAAAATGAGACAAACGTACCTTTTCGGCCAAATAAATCATTTCTATAGGTATCCCGTTATAAATATAATCCTTATTAGGCTGGCTACCATTAAGTTTTTACGTAGGTTTAGCTTTATGTTTCTTTTATAGAAGATTTTAACGGTACCAGCTATTATAGTCATTCTTTGTTATACTTAGTTCCGAATTTTATGTTCCGGTTGAATTGTATGTTAGGGTATTCATCGATGTTATATATTACAGAGTTGCGTTAGATCTTTTTTTAATATAGAGTCAGGCATTTTAATAGAAAAATTATATTATTATAAATTATTGACTTTGAATATTCATTTAGGTACGAATTTACGCTTTTTATGTGGTTATGCATAAATATATTATTTTATGCGATAAATGCTACTAAAAATGTTATTTGTTCGAGAACGATTTATGTATAGAAAAGTCAATAAAGTTCATAATTATAAAGATGAGAATAAAAATAAAAGTCTGGTTGTCAACCGGCTATTTGTATCAAATTGTGCCTTTAATCACAAACAAGAAAAACGTGTTTATTGAATACCTAGTGAGAAAGAAACCGAAAACCAGCTTCCGAAATTGTAGCACGTGTGGTAAAAGTGCAAGTAGAATTTCACTTTAACCAAGAAATATTATGAGCAAATTTAAAATTATTTTTTGAAAGCATTTTTAATTTTAACTACCTACCATCATCGGCTCAGATTACGTCCACTGAACATGGGGCTCCCTCGAAGCAAGGTAGCAGCATATCAGCCAGACGACCGCAGTCTTATTTTAAACAGATTTATCTGTTAAACATAATATGAAGTTATATAGGACCAACGGCTTAACGTACTTTTTGAGTCACGGACTACTTTTCATGCGTCGGAAAGCACGTTACGCCGATGCAGCGATGGTCCCGCTCCATTGCACTGTAGTATTATAAGTATGTTGTTGGAAAATGTTATAGGTTTCGGTTATTAATACTTGGTCTACTATTTTGACCCGAATAGACATTATTTAAAAAACAAGAAGCTATAATTATTTATAATATACTCAAAACTATCAATAACTTAACCAGTGATACCAGTGATTCCTGTAACGTCCCGTTTATCTCTAAAGTTATTTAAATATTTTGAGACGAGTTTAAGTAATGCGCACACAAAAAGACGAATAATAAATGAAATATGAAATATTTCAATTCCAATTCATCTGATGTTCAATCCAATTGTTTAGTTTTAAGCCTTTTTATATCTGATTTTTCATTTGATACAATACATTTTTTTGTTGTCTCCTTAGATATACAGGGTTATTTGTAAAACACCGGTAACCTCTCAGGACTACGTTAATAACATCATAATCAACAACTTTTGTTCTATGACTTTTAAAAATTCATCATATTTTAATTCATCAGAAGAGATGGCCCATTTTCTTAGGGCACTCTGCCTAGCATATAAAACATCGTGTACCTACAGTAACCAATTTTGGTTTATTTTGAATATAATATGCTGTAAAATTAACTGTAAAAGTTACATAATCCAGTAACTTCAGATTTCTTAGAAATTAACAAAAACATCAATTGGTCATGAACCCACTCGGGCTCTTACCTAAATATTACCCAGATTATTTTGCATGGGTATAAAGATACGCTTATCAATTTCAATGGATGGGTAACTATTTTGTTATTATATTCTCAAGTTTAAAACCAGTATTACCAAGTCTTCAGAAATCATGCTGGTTAATATTCACTTATTATTTTCTTTACCGTGAAGGAAAACATTGTTAGAAGTCCTGCCCTCTCAAGTATGATGTGATATAGTATGTATAATTAAAACGCTGTGGGAGTAGTGGGACTGCAATCGACCTGTGTAATTGGATAGACTCTTGATAAAAGGTTAGGTAGTGGCCTATAGGATTGCAGTGTTAAAATAAAAACAAACATTGAATAATATGGGAATAAAATATTTAATATTCAATAATTCTTACAAGAATATAGTTTAAAAATGATGCTGGAGGGGTAATATTGGTCTGGTGTCTTGCCCAGCCTAAATACCAGATCATTTTCATCACATGGCAACAACACCCTACCGTTCTATTACCGACCAAGCAGTTGCAATTATTACATCTACTAAATACACAATGGGCAGAGGTGTTTGAAGCCTGCTTATAGTTAGTTAATGTAATTAGGGTATAACAACAAGATGGTGGTAAAACAGCCAGTGGAGGTAAGATGGGGCGCTCTGGTGGTGGTGACATGGTATTTTCATTTTGTATGCCATCTGCAGGTTCACCAGTTTCTTCTTGAGATGAATCTTGATATAATTGTCTATTAGCTCTCATCCAGCAGGGATGACAAACATAATTCCTTGTTATTACCTAAAACAAATAATATACATGTAACTAATATAGCTTGTGATAGCTTAATGGTGTGAATGTTAAGTCTTTATGTCTTTGCGGTCTTGCATACATATCAGAGATACATCTCTGACTGTTAGAACTTGCATACATATAATAATTTATTACTTTTCATATAAGAATATCATAATTATGATGAGAAACCCTTGCAAATGCCTGTGAGTTATTCATAATAAATAATTATCTTAGAACATCTTACATAAGGCCATCTGTTCATCAGGTCATCAGGTCCAAACTAACTCTGCCTAATTTGGGATGGTCATGCATGATGCTAATACTATGGCAACTAGTTAACTGATAAACAACACATAGACACAGAACAAATACTTGTGCTCATTATACAAATATTTGACAAGGGACAACTTTGGGAATCGAACCCACAGCCTTTGTCTTTGCAGTCAAAGTCACTGCCCTCTGGGACAACAAGCCATAATGTTCTCAAAGGTGTGAAGTTAGGCAACCTGCACTGGCAAAAGCAAAGGCTAGTCTTATTTCATTTATTATTAGCAAGGCCTCACTGGGAAAATAATGCTTGTTGATAATCACTTATTTTTGTATTATTTCCTTCATAAAAATAAATCATTACTGTTATACATAATTATAATCGTACCTGAAGTCTTGCAGTAAAAGAAAATTGCAGTAGAAGTGCTGACTCCGATTCAATAATGTGATGTCTTATGTCCCTTACTGATCGACCACAGCCAAGGCACACCATAGTGTGGCCCAGTATTCTATGATTGGCACCTTCAGCAGTTAGCAGCAAGAAGCATGGGTGACAAATATGTCAATCTTCTGGAAGCTGAAAGGCAAAGTAGAATATGAGAGTATAGATATATTTACATATTATCTATTGTAATATGAAGAAGGTTCTAAGTAAATACTTTTTTAAATATCAATAGGTGAAAATCAATTGTTTAAATAGATGTAAGTAATAATTTCTTCTACAAATCATTCGCTGAGCTGTTGAGATAACACAAAAGAACATGTTTTATTTTTAGGTTTTCATAATTTGTTTTAAATAACTACATAGCTGAATTGTTAGCCATTGCACAAGCATCGTTTGGAAAGGCATGTCTAACGAAGATACAACTTGTCTTCTTAGCCGTCCCGTAGCTATACCGCAGTTAATACACCTCATTGTTGTATTATTGTTGACAATGTCCAAAACGAAAGCACAATCAAGTCCGCATTAAAAGCACTAGATAATCGTTGGGCAGTGAAATCAGTCCGAGTAGATAGCAATGGTCGGTATAGAGAAAAGATAATCGCACAGTTTACAAACAAAAATAAACATACGCAGAAGTTTTTAGCACAAATGAAATGAATTTCAATGTCAAATATTGTCAAACAAAAAAGTTACGTTTCGTTTCGTTGTTACAGGAAAAGTTATTAGTTCAGTAATTTAAAATAAATATTTCATAGTATTCTAGTAATTTACAAAATATGTTTTTATTATAATTGTGATAGTGAATAATCATTTTACCGTCAGAATAATTTTTAATAATTACTCTGACAGAGCATTCATATTTTAGCTTAACAGGGAATGGAACGTTTATCCAAAATGGCGTGCTACCTCGATACGACGGAAACGTAAAACAACTATTTGTATAACTGAAGTTCTACGAAAATGTAAATCATTTAGTAATTTATATTCCTTTTTTTATGTATTTATAACTAGGCGTCTATAACTGTACATGCCACTGAGTAACTAGGCAGAAACGGGCCATGTCATTTACACACAAAAATAAAAATATTAAAATTCAACGCTCAAAATGTTACGAAGTCTATGCGAAGCAAAATGAAGCGATCGTACTGACACAATAGCGAGGGGAGCGGAGAATACAGAGTTGAAATGTGTTAGATAGTACAACGAAATATTGAAGGTTTGTTTTTAGTAAATGTATTATGTTTAGTAAAAAGTCGTAGAACAAAAGTTGTTGTTTATGATGTTAGTAATATAGTCCTGAGAGGTTACCGGTGTTTTACAAATAACCCTGTATTTAAAATATGCAATATAACGCAACATAAAAAAAGAGAAACGGATTTGTATCTAAAATGCTCTACAGAGTTAAGATCATGAGGAAGGTGACAAAATTTTGTCTCAAAACGTTTAGAATAAAAAGTAGATTGCCAATCTAATATGCGTTATCGGATACTAAACAAATTTTGTAAATTATTAATGTATTCTAAATTAGTACTAAATACATAATATTTGTCGTCGCTAAATGTTCATTGACTTCGATTATTTATGACATTCACATTAAAAACCTATAATTAAGTATGTTTTTCGTCGCTTTTGTTCGTTCTCGATACTTAGCTTTCACTAGAAAGTTTGAAAGTTAACCATAAATGCAGCAGATTTTATTTTATTTTCATGTTTACATATATTATGAAAATAAAATAAATCTTTCAGGCTTGCTGCTTTACTTCCTAATTGTTTTTGTTTATATTTTATTAGAGGTTTTCGCACAGCATACCATCGCCTTTAAAAAAAACATTCTTCACTTTTATTTTGGTGGTCACAATAAGCTTAGGAATCTTGTTTAAATTTTAAAAAATATTCGTTATAATATTCATCTGTATATTCCTATAATGGGAGTAAACACATGCGTCTGCGAAGATTTTTTGGGCCGCGGTTAATCCGTGGTCCAAAAAATTTGCAGCATAGCTGCATAGGGCTCTGCAATACACAGGTAAACGGAGATGCAGCCTTCTTTAGTATTTAATTGTTTTCGATAAATTTACGACAGTCAGGTCTCGAAAGTTTAGTTAAAGGTAGGGCTCAACTAAACTTACTTGACAACCGATCTATTAAATGTGTGACAGTGCAGATTATTTTGTAGTTATCTTTTATCATCATATAGATTTGCAGTCAAACATTTCCATAATTATATGGTATTATGATGAAACTCATGTCGTTTGCACTCAACAACAAGTAGTAGCAAACCTTATTTTTCACTTATGTTACGGATTGTGAATATTTGCACTAGTTGTATGACCCAAATCTAGTGATGTCATTAAAACTAATGATACCAAATTAATCTTTACAGGTGCTACTTGCTTTCTCTTCATCCGAGGTGTCAGCTCGTCCAAGTAATGAGTAAGTAAAATAATTTGATTTAACCTGTATTGCTGTATGATTACTACTTATAAGTAATTGTAATGGTTATAAACTATGATGAATTTTGTACAATAAACTTGTAGATAGTTTTCTCTTTGAGATGTTTACTTGGAAATAAACTAATAATATGATTAACATCTAACTTAATGTTTTGAGTAACGAATATTTATAAATCTATAAAAGTATGTAGGTATACATAGATGGAATTAATCTATATAATTTAATTTTATTTATGATCAATTTTATTATTTTTATAAATAGGTTATAAATTATATAATATATCTTTGATGCTTATTTTTCCAGTAAGTACTTAGTACCTATTACGCGCTCAATATAATATATTTTTTATAGTAATATGAAATAAACGCACACACAATTCACACTTCATTTTTGACTTGTCACACACTTATTGATGGTAATTATTTTTCTTCGCTTAACCATTTTGCAAAGTAATAAACAAAAGATATTTTTTTTTACTATAGTTTTGGTAGACAAATTAGTTGCAGATGATGATAGCTACTGAACGATATAAATTTGGCAACATTTACTCAAAATATTTTATATTTTTTAAAGTCACTAATAATTTAGCATAAGGTATTATAAATAGTGTACATAAAAGCCTGCAGTTTTCTCCTGGTTAATACAATTAATTTTTTGGTTAAATTTAATTCGTAATGGGGCCAAAAAACATTCTTAAGGTGAATCTAATTTTATAAAATTCTCCTGCAGTTAAAACATCACTAACATAAGTAGTAATAAAGGCTTGAAAATCTTTTGTGAAAAGCGTTGGCCCAAGGTTCAGGTATGGCTCACTTTAAATATTAATTAATTTTATAATAGCTTCTACACCGCTTTATGTTCTACACGCTAATAAAAATAATGCTTATGGATGAAGGGATAAATTAAATTAAAATCAAATGCTCAATATATTAAACAGAAATGTTATTATTTTCAGATCTGATTCATCCAATGAAGTACCAAAAGAAAATCCTTTAGAAAAGGAACGATCTCTGTCATATGATGAATCGAACACTGAAAATCAAGAGAGTACTAAGGAGATATTAGAAAAGATAAAAGCAATTAATAACGCTTTGCGAAAGCCCAGTAGACGACCACCATTATATTGGAATCAACCTCAGCAAACCTCGGAACAATACGTACTAGATAAAGATATTTTGCAACAACTGCAAAATGTTATAGCGTCCGGAAAACTTCATTCGTATGGCAACAATGTTAAGCAACAAGCATCTAACACAATAGTCAACGAAAACCAAGACAACATCCGTTACTCAAGGCAGATTTCTTCCTTATACTCAGGCAATCCAGCTACCACAGAACTATTATCGTCTCCTTACATTACAAACATACCGGTCCTTGTTGTACCAACACCTACAAGGAATGTAGACGGCTATTCCAATACTATGGATCTATTGGCAAATTATCAGGCTAGAGCAGGGCCTTTCCCAGGATTATCAGGAATACCAGGGCTATCTGGACTTGGTCAATTTCCTGGATTATCTGGTCTTGGACAAATCCCAAGTATACCAGGATTATCTGGTCTAGGTCAGATACCCGGTCTATCAGGTCTTGGTCAATTTCCGGGGCTATCAGGACTATCTGGACTCGGTCAATTTTCAGGTCTGTCTAATCTTGGCCAATTTCAATGGCCTTTTGCTTCATTATTTCCTATACTCGTTAGAGACCCATTATTAAGCGCCGTCAATGGCGGTGGTTGGAACAATTTCATTGAGGTGGGACAAAGTGCTGACGTATGTAACAGAAAACAAAAATCTGACAATAAAAGCAAGGAATTACTATCAGATATACAAAATAAAATTGAATATTTAGATAAATTGATTTCGACTAAAAATAGTTTGAAAACAAGACAAAAAAGGGCTATCAAAAAACGCACAGTGACCCAAGAAAGTGAAACACAAGACATACAAAAAAGTAAAAACATTAAATCGTTATTTTCCACAAAACCGACAACTAAAAAACCAATAAGAAAAGACGCCTTAACGGAAGATACATTACATTATGAAAAAACTCCAGGAGATCTGCGATTGCCATTTTTTAATTTATTTAATCAAAAAGACCCGGTACCACCTGGTACTGGTATCGTTATAAATAGATTAAAAGTTAGAAAAGGAGGCGTCGCAATCGCTGGACCAGGAGGAGTGGCGACAGCTGGCAGAGGTGGGACTGCGATCGTAGGACCTGGAGGCCTGGCTTACACAAAACCAGGAGGATTAGCTGTAGCAGGTCCGGACGCTAGAGTAATAGCATTATCCTCAGAAGCAGATCTTAATTCTATTGCCAGGCGGCTACAGGAACAGTCTGTTATAGACGGTTCTATACCTCAATTGTTACAATCTATATCCGAAGGAAAACATGTAGCTACCGGTCCCGTAATTTATTATCATTCTAAGAAACGATAGTTACCGTGATCGAGTTATGTCTTTTTTTTATTATATTTTCTTTTATAATTAAATTGTAATGTGTTAATCTTTCTTACTTAATAGATTCTTCCGGCAACAAAAGTGGAAGCCCAGTGACGAATGGAACCGGAACCGAGGCGGATCAAACGAATACAGATTCGATGGAGTGAATTTCCAAGAAGCGCCTTTAAGAATGGATGACTCGTCATTCATGCTTGTTATACAACCTATAGCTCATGCATCGAGTGCAAATGGAACAGCCGTGGCAAATCCTATATCCCAAGTTGTCATAGCCAAAGATCGAATCGGACAAATATACTATTCACCTGAAGCTACAGCAGTTGTAGGGCCTGGAGGCATAGCCCATGCGCAATCAGAGCTTTATGTATACGAATTTGTCAAACAATAAATTACATATTATTTTCTTAACGCGATTTTATGGAAATTTACTTATGAAACTAATTTTGACTGCAAACTTGAAATTAGTTTTCTGAAATGTTATTTAGAATAAGTGAAATTACTGAAAATATATGTATACCACACGAGTAAAATAAATGTATATAAGAGTATGCAACTAGCATCTGTTTTATTTACTACGCACCAAAATTATTATATTATTTAATGTCAGGGCCGTATCTGTCTAAGCATACCTAAGATTTAAATGTCAGTTGCCGAATAAA
Source organism: Nycteola revayana (assembly GCA_947037095.2). Classification (NCBI taxonomy): domain Eukaryota; kingdom Metazoa; phylum Arthropoda; class Insecta; order Lepidoptera; family Nolidae; genus Nycteola; species Nycteola revayana. The sequence goes on from OX344840.2 coordinate 15,342,608, forward strand.
ATAGAGCAACACATATCTAATAAGTGTTAGATTACTAATGATACTGATTAGATCCGTGTTGGTCTACTTCATTCGGCAACTGAGTTGCGTGTTGTTATCAACACACTTGGTTTTCAATATTTGCTTCAGCATGTACGATAAAAAAATTCGACAATTTGTAATGACCATTCTGTGTCACGATGGTACATTTTAATGTTTTTTTTTTATTAACATATGATATTAATTCCGTTTACTTTATTGGGTGTGGGTTCTTCAAACGTATGAACGAAGCAAATGCCAAACTCCCAAACTCTTCACGTGCTACCCCCGCTGCGCCGTCGTCTGCATGTGAGACAGCTCGAGAAGGCGTACGCAAAATGTGGGGTCAGCCTTGAAGTTCAAGTTATTTCTTTCTAATATGAAATTAAAACCAGAAACTACAATAAACATAATGGTCAGATATTAAGCCAATTTAATGCAAAAAAAATTGAGTCAATATAATTAACATAATAACGGTGATAGCAAAACTGTCAGTGGCATGATCGTATTTAAATACTTATATTATAATTAAATTAGCATATACCTCTTTATTATAAGTCTATATAAATCTACCGTTGAACTGCTTAGGTTACTTTTTACATATACCTACCACGCTAAGTGGGCAGATTTGTGAATGCAGATTGGTGAAGTATGGTGTGCTCGAATAAACAGGTAAACGTTACATGCTAATCGTGAGCCAATTCTGGTATATATTTTGTAGCTCGGAAGATGGTATCTCAACAAACAAGCTCCCAATAGTCACTAAGCCTTCAAGGTGCACTCTTGGGAATTAAGGTCTGTCGATTGTTGTTTTTATATAAATAACAAGTAGTCCAGAAATATTAGAAATATTTAGAATGACTTAAAACACAGTATTAATTTAAACCGTTATTTTTGTTGAATTTATATTAATTTAGGTTTTAAATGGTGCTTGGACCAAATTCCATCCTGATCATTCAATAATTTTTGCATGAAACAGTATCGAACATACATCGGTTCACAAATCCTCAGACACTATCAAATTGTAATATGTGTTACTATGGCAAGATTCAAATAACTCAGCTTTAGATACCTACTTAGGTTGTATTTTATTTATCTTTTAAGTACCTACTCATTATTTCAATCGACTTTCAGAGCAATCCAGTACATTCCATTTTACGGAGGTGGCAAAGGACAATACTTAGAGGTCAAGAAGGACAACTCCGGCCAAGTGACAAGCGAAAAAATTGTATCAGAGGAGAACATAAGCAGCGAAAACATTGTCAAAAACAACGATGAAAACCTATTGGCTAAGGTCTTCTCTGCAAATTTACAAAATCTTAAGACAGTATCAACAAATTTATTAAAGCTTCACAACCTTGGTAGAAAAACAGGACTGTTAGGAATTCAGGAAAAATCAAGATTTAAGAGTCAGCTGGCATCTTTGGGAGAAGCAGCATCAAACATTATAAAGCTTATTGAGGAAGTAGATGATGTCGATAAGTTGTTTAAGAAAAATTCTACCGTGTTGAGAAAGAGTGGCAAGGACGAAGATGATGACTACGTAAGAATACTTATTTATCTATTGTTGTTTTATTTATTAAATGCAGAGCTCATGTACTTATTCTACATATCGATACATATTGCCTCATAGGGCCCAAACACAAACATATTGTATGAGCGAGTTCACACACATAGTGTGTGTGTGTGTGAACTCACACAACACAATTAGATCTTAGATCTTTTGTAGATTCCATGTGCCATTGAATATGTTCGCAACATTATAGTAGAATTTCCTTCAACGTGCTTTTTAGAACTAAATTAAACACTTTAAATTTTTGATAAGTATACCTAATAATTATAAAATGAATTTTATCTAGTTACATAATAATTGCTTTTGTTTATAGGTCGAAGAAGAAGGAGTAGGAATCGAATCATCCAATGATGAAGAATCAGATGGTATTCGAGACAATGACAACATTGCTGAAGCGAAACCCGTTGGTATGTAAATAAATTCTCTAAATACAACACAATCAACCATACTGTATTCGTGCATTTGTTCTTCGTCGGAGAGATTTATCGAGGCCAAAAATTGGTTCAGTTTGGGCTCATGTTCCCGTCAAAGTCATTTATATTGCCTTTAAGAGAAATATCTCCGAGAAGTGCGGGAAGAAACATTTAAAAATACTAAACTGTGAATAATTATTTTACAGGTCTTGCAGTAGTCGGCGAGCATGGTGTGGCAGCTTCTAGACCTCACGCCACAGCAGTAGCCGCGAGTGGCGTGGCAATTGCCAGACCCGTCGCCACAGCTATCGCTGGCGTAGACCCCGCAGCTTTAGGCATAAATTTCCAAATTAACCAGTATTCCCAGAAACGGTCTTAATGCAAGAGCTTAATTTACTGCGAAGCTCTTCTAGCTCGTTAATAGTTCATATTCTGGAAACTTTCAGAAAGTTCAGTTTGAGCACTTAGGACACGTGAATGGTAGAGTTGAAGTAGCAAGCTATGGTATAGCCCGTAGTAGTTTCTTCACACCATTTAGATAACTTCAGATGTTACTTCATCTTATCGTTGTAGTATGTACCGTTAACATGTAAGTTTAGGTATAACATTAATTTAAAATCTAAACACCTTGGCTTAAATACAAATTACATTAAAATAAAATACAATAATATTGATTATGTGAAATCGTAAAATCATTTAATACGTGAATTCTTATGAATCATTAATAAAAGGAAGCAAAAAAAGACTATTACCAAAAAATGTGTCAGCAAAAACAAAGCAATATAATTTTATATTCTATTTTTTCAATAAGTTAGAAATAACGCCATACTAGTAATAGTAGGTACAGATGAGTGAATTGTGTGATAGATTGTCTTTAAAAGACAAAAATGTATTTATTTATGATTAACTTAATAAATATTGTCTGTAGTTTTTTATTATCATTATTATTGTTTTATGGCTACACCGGTGGCTCAGTGGTTACGGAAGTTGCTTCTGAGACCTGGTGTTCTGGATTCGATTCCCACCCGGGGCAATTATTTGTGTAAACCACAAATAGTTGTTCTGAGTCTGGGTGTTCTTTGTGACCGTGAAATGAATGTTTGTAAAGTCCCCCGCGCCACAGGGATTTATTTCCCAAGTTCGGGAGATGTCTTTGAACTAAAAAAAAAAAAATTGATTGATAATAATTTAAAGTATGAGTAATAAGTATAGTAGGGTTCTCATTACAATTGTAATGATTCGTACTTGTAGGAAATAAGTACCTAATAACTATGAGGATATATAAAACTACCTAAGCCATTTTACTAGCAAAAGTAAAGTTTAAATTCAATAAAAATAATTCTTCAGCAGTATAATATTTGCTGAAACACATATTTTCAACTTAAAGTGTACTATTTTATTTTCTAAATATATGAAATTACTGTGGTGTATGTTTGTAAGTTGAACTGCGGTCACCAATATGCCTGCTAATCGAAGCCCATGTTTCAGCTGAGAGTGTTAAATGGGTAAATTAAATTAAGAATTAAATAAAGAGCTTTTATAATAATGAGAAATATTTATAAGTGTAATTTAATTAATGTTTTGTACAAAGTAACAAATGCCGATTTTTTGGGGTTTATTTAAAGTTCAGACCTTTAGGAGCCACGCTTAAACCTAATTTAAAAACACTTAAAACTAAAACTTTTCAGATAATAATTAAAATGCTTTAGAACTAAGTGTAACATCTCAACAGTCTCCTTTCTAGAATGTATCCATATATAAGTATATCTCATCACCATCATCATCATCAGCCCGTATTACGTCCACTGCTATGGGCCTCCTCCCGAGAGAGCGTTTTGGCCATAGTCACCACGCTTCACAGGCGGGTTGTTGACCGCAGTATTATGTAATAACTCACAGGGAAACGCCGCTGCCCGTTCCAGTATACGATTGTTATAGATGATGTTATAACAATCGGGACCAACGGTTTTAATGTGCTTTCCAAAGCACGGAGGGTAGTCCCTCTACCATCCAGACCCGGAAAGAAATGTTAGAATTTACACAAAGATTTATTGTCCGGCGTGGGGATCGAACCCACGACCTCCGAGATATAAAGCGAGCCAAATACCGCAACGCTACGGAGATTGTAAGTATATCTACTGGATTGTTATACTTTTAAAAACAGGCATATAATAAAAGTAGACAACATGGAAGTTTTCAAGCTAATTCTTACTCCTTACTACGTTATTTTAAGACAATAACTAAAAAGATTTAATTTTAAATTTAAGCAGTTTTATTTCATGTACATTATGTATGTATATTTGTATAACACTGTTATTCATAGTAGGTCTAAGAATAACAAGGGCTATACTACGCAATATAGAAAATATCCATTGATTGAGCATGATTAATATGTAAATAAAATCACATCTTGTTTACAAAAAAGTAAGATCTAGATTTTAAGTGCGCAGTACCTAAGTATCTAAGTATAGATTATAACTTTGTTTGCACAAAACTATTACTAAACCACGTGGATTAAAATTTACATTTTAATAGTCAGATAGATGTAAAGGGATTTTCTACAAGAATTTTGTTTAGTACCTAAATCAAAATAAAACAATTTATTTAAATGACAATGATTCACATTCTATTTTTACTAAGTATTAAAAAAGTCGAGTAGTCGGTTACAACTGTTAATTCTTTCGTTTGATTTTTTTTTCTTTTTTCAAGAATCATTTTAGACTAAATCGTGATTATATTTCCTTATTACTTTACAGATTTCAAGCTTTAGCAGTGCAATCGATTGAATTTCTGTATAAACCAGAGGCTCTGAACTTAGTTCCTCGTAGACCCCTTTACTAACTTGACTGGTTTCTGAGGACCCCTAGTTACTTTATTTATATCATTTAGGTACACCATTACAACTTACGAATTTGTTTTTTTACGCAAACGGGGTAGACCCCCGTCTAGTTTCCAGTAGAGTCCTGGGTTCCACCTAGACCACTTTGGGAATCAATGGTATAAACTTATGTGAGTTTATCGAGCTGACCACTAAATATATTAATAAAAGTTAGCGTTGATTTGATTAAAGAATCGACATCGCTTAATGTGATCTGGTGGATATTTGTCAGATTAGTTTTTATTAATAATTGTTGAACCTTCTATTTTCGATACAATAAAAATTTTCACGTAAATTTATTGTTTTATTCTAATTTACGAAACAAATTTCTTGTTGAAAAACCCTTTTATTTAATATTGACATACATTTCTCATAACTATAATTTATGAGAAGTTAATGTGTACAATTAAAGTTATTGTATTATTTATACTAATAAATATTTTCTTATTACCTTTAATGAACAAAATTGTATGATAAGAACTAAACCGATTTCTAAGACTTTCACCCTGAGAAAGGTAACCTAGCTGATCCTGACTATCATGAAGTAGCACAGGCTATACTTTCATGGGAACGAGGGCTGCGTGGGTTAACCTTATGGCATGACTAAAGCTAATATAACTTCCTAAGGACAAACAAAGAGAGAAAGCTAACGAAGATAAATTAGCGCGCCTGGCTTTATTATGCTGGCAATTGCGCATATAGTCAATACACAGCCTTTCGGCCGTCCATTAATACGTCACAGTACAGTACAGTTGAAGGTTCAGTTTTTGAAAGGTAAAAAATATGCGTAATGTCATACTGACTGAACCATATTTTAACTGTAATAGATCCACCTATTTTAAGTAAGCCAACTGGTATTAGTCTGGATGGTAAAAACTGTGCAAATCCCTATTTTCTTAATCTACTATAAATTAAAATAAAATAACTTGACTGAAAATAACACACCGACAATTCCCATGACATAGCTACTAGAACATATCTTTTAACTTTCACTGGACAAGAACAAATATATATTTTTTAACAAAACTAGCTACACATGCTTGCAGTGTTTCCGATGAGACCCCAAGAAATTTTCCAATGAGGGACAAATAACTGTATGAAGCACTCACGACTTCCCAGGAAAGGAACCGCAAAACGTTTAAAATAACTAACCGCTAAAACCACTGAGTCATTAGTATACATGCCACAAAGTCCTGTGACAAATCAATACAACGGAATTGGTTTAGTAATTTTATCATTCTTATAATCTTTTGCTAGCTGCTTCGCATGGCAAGCTTATCTGGACCACGAGGCCCGCGCATTATTCAGGATATAAATTGGCTGTGGATATACTGACAGACTATCTATGTTTAACTAACAATCATTTATTTCATGAATAAAATACAAAATATACAACTAAAAGTAGGTAGCTAATTTAAAATAAAACTTACTATATATATATTCTAAATCTATTCTACTTGGCAAGGTTCCCAGAATGCTGGCAGCATTATTCCGTTGAATGGCAATGCTTACCTGCTGTGCAAAGTAACTAACTATATATGTATGTCAATGTAAAATAATCTGCTTTTGCTTCAAAAAAAACTAATTTAAATTTAAAAAAAAATTATGCGTGAGTAAATAGGTATTAAATATGATTATTTTCAATTTGAAAAATTACATTAAAATACGCAAACGGTTAACGCCAATATTGCTTGTTAATTCAAATATTGAATTAACAAGCAATATTGCATTTTAGCATTTTTTATGTTTTTATTAAAATACCAAAACTAATTAATAATGCTATTTACAAGCAAAATGTGACATATACTCGTATCACACTTCATAGTGCTGTTGCGAGGAAGTTATTATTTTTAATCTTAATAAATAAAATAACCATCCGGACTGTTGCAGCTACAATTGCTTTGTTTTGTGTGACCGTGAATGACAAAATTTTTGACAGTTGTATAGAGCATTGCTTTCAATGCAATTGTAATTCGTTTATTATACCAATTACTTAATAGTCTAAGAGCCCTTATGCTACAAGAAGGTAGGTAATCAGATTTATATTCAAAATAAAATTTGCAACTTTGTGTTATAAATTAATATTCTTAAGTTTCTACTTATAATGTTTAAATATAATGAAAATCATGCATTTTATTCACCCGTTATGAAAGACGATGATAATTCAATGTATGATCTGTTCTTTGGCTATCTATAATAAATACCTTTTTTAGATATAGCATTACGATCATACAATAAGTACAAAATACAACGTCGTGACATGCCATTGTGTTCTTTTTTTCTTTTAAATATGGGAAGCTCTTAAAAATCTTGAGAAGCAATTAAATAGGGGTAACAGTTTCTTAATAATAAACTGGATAAAAATTATACTTTTGTAAAAACCTCATTCATTTCTATGCTTCTCTGATATTTCAATGTGAGTCTTTAAAAAAACTATTTATTTATGTAAAACTCTTAAACTACTAATGCGATAGCTAAGCCTACCTACTTATAATAATAACTATTTTAAATAACACCATTAGTAACAATTGCAAATAACTTAACACAAAATTACTTATAACTAAAGCGCTACAACCTTATAATTATATAATAACAATGTAATCTTCACACAAAATTAACTTTAATGTGTTTTTCAGTCAAAAATAAAACAATAAAAGAAACAACTAAATATAAGGCACTTACGCCCTTTTTGTATACTTTATGATGAGCTTCATATCTGCCTATTTAATTCCAACACATATTCAGTTACAAGAAATATTATACACCTAGCCAAGCTTTGTTACCTATTTTGGTCACTTGCCAAGAACTGACCATAAAGGCAAAACTAGGGAATTATAAATTATTGTCTTATTGTTTATTCTTCCGTGAGATTCATCATTTGTCTATCGATAGGTACTATGTAGCTGTTATCTTGTGTATCTCAATGTCTCTTTGTGAATCATAGGCTGTAAAACTAGAAAATGTATAAGGTGATTTTAACCCTTGGAATGCCTGGTGGCCAAAAGTTACACGCAATGCCTGATGGTTCTACCAGACCCAGATTTTTAATTGTTTTTATTTTTAATAAATTGTATTATTTTTGGTGATCCAATGCGTTAATATGTATGCTTAAATAAGCGATAATAAATCAAATCAAATTAGAAATAACTTGACCTAACATATACTTAAACATAGTCATATAATTATTACTGTTCATTACTTGAATTCACATTTTGTAGAGCTTCGGTTTGATAACACTTAGCGCATTGAAAAATTGATTAGTCAAGACAAGTGTGACTACTACAAGTCTCCCAAATGTACTAGGTTTTGCGTTTTTTTTACTGGACAAACGTGGTATCTCCCCTTTATTCCAGGGGTTATTTTTTCCAAAGGCAATCTTAATCACCAGTACGGTCGGCTAATCTTTTACGAAGATCTGCAGCTATTAAGAACGATGAAGCGCGCAAAACAAATATGACCGAACTACAACGGACAACGCGTTGGTGCGGGTCTGACAGACCCTACCAGGCATGCCAAGGGTTAAAATATATGCCATCCTTTCAATTTTCACTAGTGAGAATTACGTAATCTTAGTTAACTATTAGATAATACCATGCGCTACGCAGTACGTAATTAACAAGAGTTAAATAAGATATTACTATAATTGACCCGTTGAATATCCACTGCTAAGCATGGACATCTTCACGAGGAGGGTTTTTGCCATAGCCACCACGCTTTGTAGGCGGAATGGTAGCCGCAGTTTAATACCACAACGCAGAAGAAAACGCTGTTGCGCGTTCCCGGGTATACGGTTGTTATAGATGATATTATAACGATCAGGACTAACGGCTTAACGTCCTTTCCGAGGCACGGAGGGTAGCCCCTCTACCAAGCAGACGCAGTTAAAGAAATTAGATTTTACACAAAAAAAAAATCCGTAGTGAGGATTGAACCCACGACCCTCAAGACTTATACCGGTTCGCCACGGAGGTTGGTTGAAGTAGAAGCACAGTAGTCTAAAGTAATAGGATAACTATTTTGCAGATGAATGAACTTGTACTTACAATAATAATTTGACTTCTTAATGGCAGAAGGTAATAACAACCAAACAATTTATTGATGTATTTTAAACTAAAGTAAATAAAATATTAAGTTTTAAGTTGAACGAGAATTGAGCATCATTTATCCCTATACACGTAACACGTCTCTAATATAAGTGTGAGTCGACGAGCGCCCGCGCATTGTTATGTTGTATAGCTGTGCGTAACTTGTGTGAACGAAATGGCGACTAAGTTCGTAAGTCATTTTTATAAAATAATTTTATTTTTAGTTATAAAAAAAATAAAATGAGGTTAGTGAAATAATAAGTTCTAAAATTTAATAAGATTATTCATACTTCATACTTCTTTAATAGTATAAATATTGTGTTGATATTAATTTAAATACCTTATCGTAATAGTGAATTTTTAAGTTTAAACATTAAATAGTCAATATTATTCAATAGCAAATCGTACCAATAATACAGTTTTAGGTAGATTTGTTTTTAATTTTAAGCTGATTTGTCCACGTTTATGAAAAAAGTTCACTGTTATGTGTATAGACATTTTTTTTTACACCTATAATTATAAAGCTTAAGGCTGTGTATGTTTGCTTGAACGTGCTAGACTCAGACACTACAGGTCCGTTTTGAAAATTTCTTTCACCATTAAAAAGATACTACCTAGTTAGTTATTTAATTATTAAGTTTCTTCGGTAAATGGAGTTATGCTGGTTAAACCGCGCGCGAGAAGCGTGTTAATTGATACAAAAGGCCAAATCTATCTCCTTGTTGAACTGCACTTCAAATAACAATATTAAAATAAGAACTAATTAAAAAAAATGCAGCCAGTATTCTTGGCACCATGCCTCATGGACACCCCCTTTTGTTAGATTTTTAAGTTTTTAGTTTTAGTTAGTTTTAGTTTTATACTTAGTTTAATTTAATTTGATTATTGTTTTTTTATGTTATAAAATAAATGATACATAACAATAAAAAAAATAGATATATAAATTAAGTTTTACTTACATTTAGTTACTTAAATTATTTACTTGGTTAACGTATTCAAAAACTTAAATTAGTTAACAAAGATAGATTTAACTAATCTAACATACGGGTATATCGTTCACGCCTCTCTCCCATTGGGGTAGGCAGAAACCACTTCCTTCAACTTGCTACGATCTTGACGTACTACTTTAGCCTCTTCTACAATAATTAATTTCCTCATGCATGTTCTTCGGTTTAGGGTACTTTTAACCTGGCCTTTCTTAAGAACGTCCTCGATTTTTTTTAGGCTGGAGCTCTGCTCGCCTTTATTCCCGGTGAAGTACCAAAAGCCTCATGGGTCATGGCTAACAACGTCCGAAAAAATATTAATCAACAATATTATCAACCTTTTCACTACTTATCAATTTTTATTTTACACGATTGGAAAATAACGCCATTTAATATGAAATGCTTTGGATAAATAATCTAAACTAATAATGTTTCATAAATATGTTTTGTGTTTATAATAATATCGTGAGTCTTTGGTTAACCGGACCCGCTCGAAATGGACCTGCGGTTAATCCTGTCACATTTTGAATTGGTCGACTGGACTCGCTGTCCAATTTCTTTATTGGAACAGTCACCGAGTAAAGTGAAATCTTTTAGCTTTATTTTTAGGACTTAAAATATACCAACATTATTTAATTTGGCATTTAATCTTACGCATAAAAATATTTAGTTTTAATATTTGTTAATTTATGACTAAGTATTGAAGTTATACAATGGTCATATAGGTAGGCTTTTTAAACATTTATTTGATCTGATAAAAAGTCAAATACCTGAATGGTAACCAAGTAACGTTTCAATATAATTAGAAGTTCAAAATAGTATTCTTCAGTGCTCGAAAAGCTATGCAAGCACTGAAAAATACTTTTTTAGGTTTAGTTAAGTTTGGAAATATTAGAAAAAAAATCTTCTGAATTGATTGTTTCTAAATCCAATTAGTATATGAAAATGAAAATTTTATTAATTAGACAGGCCAAGAATGAAAAAACTTTTTCAATAATTTTAGCTAAACTTTATGTATATCTATGAGATGATTCTGAAAAAAAAATTGTATCACCCACCGATTTTTCATATATTTTTTAAATGACAATAGATAGTTATATTGTGTGAGAATTTTATGTGATAACGAATAAAAATACGGTTTCTACAGGGAAAATTGGTTAAAAGTTTTTACAAAAAAAATAATTCGTTGGCGTCGGTTAGTTTAAAAGAGTAAGTGATTAAAGATAATTTTAGGTCGTTCTAAATTACATGTAAAGGTTACCAAATAAATTTACTGAGATGCTGAGTATCTGACTGATTTTAGCTTTATCAATATGACTAATTTATACGTACTTTGAAATTGTAATTATTTTTTTATAAGCTCAGAACAAATATTTTTATTTGGTAAAGACGGAGAGCTGTCAAACAATACACAGAAGCCATTTTTTTGTGCAGTAGTTAGGGGAAATTGATGCTATGATTTTTCATAGAACCCCAAAGTTATAAAAATAACGTTGAACTTTGAATTTTACACCATTTCATGACACAATTGGGAATTTTTGTTAATAAATAATGAAGTCTGTTATGTTATCAAGCACCTAACGCTGCGATAGAATGAAATATAAACTGACAAGATAAGGCATAGTTTTAGTACGCGTTTGTACCTCAGCTGTGCTTCAGTGAGTTACTCACAGCGCTTCGTCGTTACTTATTATTTAGTTTTGGTCTAACTTATAATTAAAAATGCAACACTGAACTATAATATAAGTTACTTATATTATGACTTAGCAGTTCTGTGCTCAACTGTATCGGCAAGTAGCTTTAAACAATAGATTTTTTGGTAACTTTTATTGTGGGTCCAGTTGACCAAAGAAAATACAGGAAAAAAAAACCGGCCAAGTGCGAGTCGGACTCTCGCACGAAGGGTTCCGTACTAGTTGCAAGTGCCTACCTATTTTTGATATCAAGAATACAACAAGGAACATAGTATAAAAGTTCTTGTAGTTCGTTGTAACTTTGATCGATGTTAATAGTTGATTGAATGAAAGGTAAATTGCGGTTTACGGTTTATGACGTATTAAAAAAAAACTACTGACTTGATCTCGTTCAAACCAATTTTCGGTGGTAGTTTGCATGGTTATGTACATCATATATTTTTTTTAGTTTTATCATTCTCTTATTTTAGAAGTTACAGGGGGGGGGACACACATTTTACCACTTTGGAAGTGTCTCTCGCGCAAACTATTCAGTTTAGAAAAAAATGACATTAGAAACCTCAACATCATTTTTGAAGACCTATTCATAGACACCACACAAGTATGGGTGCGATAAAATTTTTTTTTTTGAGTTTCAGTTCTATTTATGGTGAACCCCAAAATTTATAGTTTTTTTTCTATTTTTGTGTAAAAATCTTAATGCGGTTCACAAAATACATCTACTTACCAAGTTTCACCATTATAGTTCTTATAGTTTCGGAAAAAAGAGGCTGTGACATACGGACGGACAGACAGACAGACAGACAGACATGACGAATCTATAAGGGTTCAGTTTTTTGCCATTTGGCTACGGAACCCTAAAAACATGTGGTCAAATGGACCCGCGGGTCCAATAAAGAGCGGGTCCAGTCGACCAAAGACTCCGTATCTTGATTTCTAAAGGGCTGTCATTCATATTTCAAAAGTTTACAGTCTGTTTTTAAATTATTAAAAAATTGTAAGTTGCCCTTTTCTAAGATAACATTTTTGGTGATCAAGGCTCCAGCCAACCTACCTCTCGTCATAATGTTCGTTTTTTTTATTTTTACCCAACATATATTTATGTATGTAGTTTTTTACAAAGGTTTTTTTATATATAAGTAGTTTTTATTCGACAGTCGCATAAAAGTCCCCTAAAAATCCAAAATCATCTTTCCTCATTCCCCCGCCAGCGACCACCCTTGGGCAGGTTGCTTAGTTTGTATTTTTTAAAGCATTTATTGGGGCTGGAGCTCTGCTCGCCTTTATGCCCGGTGAAGTTTCAAAAGCCTACTGGTTAACTACACAATGTCCATCTGAAAAAAAACTGTTTTTACTTAAATTTTGTAACATAATATAAACGTTTTTCACGTTAAGTATCTATAGAACCTCCAGTCCTCCAGAATATGTAAGTAATATTTTTTTACTAATGTAGTAAGTCCCTAATTACCTAGTAAATACATCATTAACTATTTCCTTTTAGAATTAGCACTTCCTTTCTAACCTTTTTACTTTTAATGATTATACTGCAATAAATAAACACATCCTATATAATTACATCATTACGCAGCAGACTGCGCAGGCGCAGGCTAACGACATCTGAAGATAATAATATGGCATTGCAGTTTCCTGCATTAAACTTATGACATTAATGAATACTGCAATAAGAATACTATTTGCTTTTGGCTTATGTATAAGTTGTGGGATGGTTTTATTTATATTGTACAACTTGCTGTATGTGCCCGGCGTTGCCCGTCAAGTATTAGGACACTTCCAGTAACATTACCAATATTATTTTTATACAAACATAATCTTTAGAACTATGAACACAATAAAAAATAATCACTCAAATCGGACAATTCGATGTCAAGTTGTACATTTTGTTGAACCATTATATGTATATATAAAAATATTAATAATACAAAATAACTACGTACAAAAGTTGTATAGACGAAAATAAAACAGAATAAACACAATGGCTTTTTTTTATTTTTCTGGTGATATGTTCGTTACCTTACCTTACCTTTCATAGAACAAAGTCATAATTGCAGTTATTGCAATTGTTCATGAATTATGATTGCATCCAAAATTATTTTCATCATCGTCATTCCAGCCGTAGGACGTCCACTGCTGGACATAGGCCGCCCTCATAGATCTGTAGTTGCGGTTAGAAGTTAGAAGCGGCCTGCATGCACCGTGATCCCGCGGCCTTAACCAGATGATTTTACTCTGCATAATTGCCCTGTCTGAGACTTTCTCTCTCTCTCTCTCAGACAACTGAGTTCTTCAAAGGAAATAACTAAAACAATAATTCTTTAATTATCAATTCGCTGTACCTACCATATAGTGGAAATATTAGATGCAAACACATTGAAAAGGCTCTGGACCTACTGAGCCGATTTCAAAAATTGTTTCACCATGAGAAAGCTCTGTTATGCTGTTTATAACAAAAGTTATATTTTATTTTCAAGTTACCACGGTAACGGGAGCTACACGAGTAAAACCATGCGTTTTGTACGGTTTAATATTCGTCGTTGCAACTACATTCAAAACCCACGGATGTACAGTCGAGCGATCAAGTGATGCACCTGAAACCGGGTCACCACCAACGAGGCGAGTCCCCAACTGTCTTCACACATAATTACAACAAAATTACACTTTTCTGCGCAATAGTGTCGCAATAAGGAATCGTCCACATACCTCATAGTTAAATATGTGTGACAATTCCATTGTATGTGTCGCAACGATTTAGCAACGTGTGACCCAGTGTTAGGGAAAATCTTGGTATCTTGATGAATAGACCGGTTGAACGCTTGCCTAGGCTATTTTTAGTGTTTCGAAATGTGATATGACATTAGAAGTCAACTGGACACTAGTTTACATCAATGTAAGCGTAGAATATAACTATGCTGGTGGCTTTTTATTATTATCAAAATTATATTTAGAACACGATTAATACTGCAAAAAAGTTCTAAGAAAATAATTGTTTCTCCGAAACTCAAAGTTAGTGACTTTAATAATAATAGCGACCCGCCCCGGCTTCGGCTAAAAACCTTGCCCTTGAATCAAACTAAAAACATCGTTGCGTAGTTTTGAAGATCTAAGCATGCATAGGACTTTGTTTTATTCTATGTAGTAAATGTGCTTTCTTTGAGTAAATTTATATATAATATATATAAATACGTCAAATAAAGATAAAGCTATAGCTAACCCTACACAAAAGGTAATGTTAACAAGACTAATTTAGCAACTCCAACAAAAAGCTACATAATTAGAAAAATAGAGCTTCTATTTTTGTGACATGTAAAGAACCATATTAGTTTAACTTATTCAGATTCAGGATATGACCTGATGCGTCAATTATTATCTAATGTTACTTTCCAAAAAAAAAACATAAACGAGAATTTATGGTTTTCAAAAATATTATTATATCATGATTGAAAACCATTTTTACATTATTAATTCAAAAACAGTAATGTCCTTATCACACAAAGAGGTTGAATGATCCCTTTATCATTTTGTTGGTTTCAATCTTAACCAAGGCCAGAGACATGAACTTGACAAGTTTTCGTCATAACATTATAAAGTCAACTTTAAATTCGCGTGATGTCATTGTTTTTTAGGAGCTAACTTACATGAAATTTATTTTTTAAACTTCAACACAGTACTACTAAAAGGAATTAGAAGTACCATGAGCTGAAAATTTACATTTGTAACATTAACATTGGTAACTCAGACATAAAGCCTTATTAGATATGTAGTATCCAAACCTAATTAGATAAATAGGATTCACCAAAACATGACAACCTCCGTAGCGTAGCGGTATTTGGTTCGCTTTGAGTCTCGGAGGTCGTGGGTTCGATCCCTACACCGGACAAGAAATCTTTGTGTCAATCCTAAGATTTATTTCCGGGTCTGGTTGGTTGAGGGACTACCCTCCGTGCCTCGGAAAGCACGTTAAGCCGTTGGTCCCGATTGTTATAACATCATCTATAACAATCGTATACTGGAACGGGCAGCAGCGTTTCCCTGTGAGTTATTACATAATACTGTGGTCACCAACTCGCCTGCCAAGCGTGGTGACTATGGCAAAAACCCTGCCTCGGGAGGAGGCCCATGTTCAGCAGTGGACGTAATACGGGCTGATGATGATGATGATGAAAATATGACATGGTTGCATCATAACATTTTCAACCTCGCATGAAAATATTTTGAAAATCAATTACAAATAATCATTTTAAAATTAATGTTTCAACTTCGAAAGTGACACCATTTAAAACAGTACAAAACACTTTAAAAACTAAAGAAGGTTTTTCTATTTAGATGTCAAGTTTAGCTAAAAGTATGCATACATCTGATAAGAAATAGCACTTAGTACCTACTGAAGATTTATCAGATAAAAGTTCCTAACGTATGTAAAATATGCTTATCGTCTCAGTGGAGGGCAAAGATCTGTCGTCCAGTAACATTCGGCATTGTACGGTTAGTTGTAGAAAATTACTGACATGTTTTGTTTTTAATTTACTTATATAAAAACTGCTGTTGGTCCCTAGAACGTCCATTAAACAAACACACAATAAGCATACGTAAGATGTCTCAGTGTAAATGCGAGACGGAGGTAATTCCGTTTATAACAACGTATTCTTAAACTACACCACATATTCCAGAAACTTTGTCGATTTTATAATATTTACTTTTCTAATTAAAGAAATAAAATCAATAACTTAAAGTAACAGTTACTTTTAACTTAATGTTTTCAACCCTGGAACAGATTGACTCCACGGATATAGACATACGTAGATAACACAAGATCAACTACTTCGCGTGCCTAGCTTACGTACAAAAATCGTAAGTGGCCACTTTCGCGCTCAGTCTGCATCGCGCATCGTAGTCAGTTAAAAATATTAAAATCGTAAATTGTGCTGTTATTAATTGTAAAAACTGTACAAATGCGAGGAGAAAAAATAAAGTAAACCTTTCCTTCCATCGGTAAGTCTTTTTGTGATTAATATTATGCGTAATTAATTTAAAAAACAATTATTTTTAGTGATTTTTAGTCTAATACCCCCAGTAATACCCGATAATACTAAATTTGATAAGAACAAAATATTCGTATTACATTGCGGCTTTTAATAGGAGCGGTTGATGAGAGGTAATCTTTTAACAAGTGATGAATATCGAAATAAGCGATACCATCGTATATCGCTTCGGTTTTGTAGTACAGGGACTTTTGTAAATTTTAACGTTTAGTGCTGTTCATCATATGCCACACAAATCGATTTTGGAAACAGACGAATGATTTAGTATTATATAAGTACTTATTATGTAGACAATTTTAATAAATGATCGTACCGTTTCGTGACTTTTTTAGCTTTCCCCATGTAATCAATGATGAACAAGCTTATATGCTTAAAACAACCAAAGTTACAACACAAGAAATTTATTTTAGACAGTTGAAGAACAAAAGCAGTCACAGACAGTAGTCAGTACGTCGAAGTATACACCAGCATTATGAAATACTAACAATTTTGTAAAAAATATATATTCCTAACTGCCTTATAAGCCGATCAGGAATTTTATTTTCCTCTGTTTATCTCATTCCTCTGTCATAAAATCGATACATAAATCGATTTGAACGATTCTTAATAATTCTTTACTGTACAAAATTACTCAATAAATGTATATCCGTGCAATAGTAATTGAAAAATGGTATATACAAAGGCGAACTTTATTCAAAATTGAGTATGCAAATCGATTCAAAGACGCGTCTTTGAATCGATTTGATTTTCCTATCACTAAATAGTGCTTGTAACGTCATAATAGGTATGCAAAAAATGGCACGCTTGGTTTTCATACAGATCGTTATACTTGTGTTATCTAGGTATATCTATATTTGTGATTTACTCCGAAGAAACTGTACATAAAGCCTCACCAAGGTCTAAAAGAGGAGGCCCATGTTCAGTAGTGGACGTAAAGGATCTGCTTAATTTAAAAAGAAACGATGAGAGAGTAAGCTACTTAATAGTGGCTTGTGATGCATAGTTCTCAATTTTTTCGTGAAATATACCAGACATTTTCCTATCTCCACATTTTTTTATTTAAACAATACAACCATAGATTTGAATGCACGTCAGTCCTCAAACGAAAGGCAACTTAATCATCTGATAAATGTCCCAAATCCACGACATCTATCGTCGATGATACTGCAACACCACAAGTGTTGCTAATAAAGTTTAATTTCATTTGTCAATAAATATTTTCTTTACTTGTGTTGTAGGGCAGCATATTAATTTGCTACATTTGATCTTCAAACTTATTAGCTATTGTCACTTACCCGGTATTGTAGTATCACCGTCGCTATGTATCGCGTCACGACTTCGATGTATGAGCGCACCAAATGTAGGTGAAGGTAACTGCGAGAGCAAAATACTGATGAGCAACTTCCAGCCCAGCCTTCCGCTGGCGAGCAAATTACAGGGATTACGGTAATAGTGTCCGGCTTGTATAGTTGAAGTCAGTAGATAATAAGTAAAAGTCATCAAAAGGCTTATTATTTCGTCTATCAATTCTTGTATTGTTGCTACTACTGCAGGTATATATGTATCTGGTATCATAACGCCAATAACATCATCGTCATCATTATCAGCTCGTATAACATCCACTGCTGAACATGGGCCTCCTCTATAGGGAAGGTTTTTGCCATAGTCATCACGCTAGGCAGGCTGGTTGGTGACACATTGTTATGTAATAACACAGGGAAACGCTGCTGTCTGTTCCCTGGTATATAATTGCTATAGATAATGACGATTTAATGATTTTACCGAGATACGGAAGACGTCCCTCAAATAAAACCAGACCCGGAAATAAATTTTGATTTTACATAAAACTGTCTTGGCCATACCAGGTACAATAGCTTTCTATATTTTGGATATTTTATGCTGTAAGTGTTTATATCGTGTATTTTGTGTGTTTTTTTTATTTTTATTCATTTAACAATGCCAACGGCTGGCAACAACTGGCTGTACGAATATTATTATAATAATATTAAAAGTAATATTACGACTTGTCACTCATCTAATGAAAAATAAATTTAGTATAATCTACTGCTCGTTATTCTTTATTTCTTTAATTAATTATCATATCACAGCAGCATCACAAATTCCAACAATTAAATAATCAAAGGAAAATCTTGTTTTTATTAATCACTTGGCACCATTTTACACGCAATTATGCAGATATTTTAAACGTTAACACAGAAAAATAGCTCAAATGCATGAATTAAAATTAAAAACCTTTTTTTTATTCTGTTGCACCAATGTGATTCTGGTATAGTTTATGTGAGTATGGACAATATTGAGAATGACAACCTCCGTAGCGAAGCGGTAATTGGGTCGCTTTAAATCTTGGAGGTCGTGGGTTCGATTCCCACACCGGACATGAAATCTTTGTGTAAATTCGAAGATTACTCTACGGGTCTGGTTGGTTTAGGGGCTACCCTCCGTGCTTCGGAAGCACGTTAAGCCGATGGTCCCGATTGTTATAACATCATCTATAATAATCGTATATCAAGGAACGGGCAGCAGCATTTCCTTGTGTTGTACAACATATGACTGCGGTCACCAACCCGCCTACCAAGCGTGGTGACTATGGCAATACCCTCCCTCGGGAGGAGGCCCATGTTCAGTAGTGGGTGTAATACGGGCTGATGATGATGATGGACAATATTTTTGTTTTTTAATTTGCATTACCTATTAACAGATTTTACATTTAAAGGTGTAGAATGGGGCTAAACAAGAAGTAACAGCACTAAGTATGGATCATGCTCCTCCACACATTCGTTGCAAATTAAAATCTTATACGTAACATTTTTAGCGAAAATGGGCTTTAAATATATTATGAAAGTTACTTTTAATATAGTATGAGTAAATCCCAAGGGACAGTTTCTTTTTTTGGTTAGTCGTTTTAATTAATTTTCTCGATTCGAAAGGGAATAAAAACACATATGATGATATCTCGAATTCCTATGTGATTTCATTACCGTTTATTTTTTTTTTACCAAAATTGAGTCGAAAATCTGTATCGGTAATTCTGTTTCTTATCATTTATAGTTTTAATCTCGTCTCATTACGTCATATTGTGATGTGACGACAACAATGTCACAAACTCACTGAAACCTCTGGTCCACCCAGTGTGGAAATTGGAATAACCCCTGTGTCTCAAGGGACTTTACAAACAATTCACGGACACAAAACACACTAGAACAACTATCTGTGGACCACTCAAATGTGCCGACTGGAAATCAAACCGAGAACACCAGTTCTCAGTGCCATATATAGTAAATGATTGAACGATGGATTATCTATATTATAATATATATTCGGGAATGGTTTTGAACATTCAAACAACCTCTATTTACCATGTGTATATTATTATTTATTTATTAACCTATTACTTATAATATTATTCAATTAAATTGCCGCAATTACAGACCAATAATTGCAGCTCATCCCAAGTATTCACCGCACTACGATCAAACGCATAAACAAACAAAATTAATATGTATGACTGACAATCTATTCGCATCTCATCGGAAACAAATACCTATGGTAATTATCGACTAAGTTTATTGTCCATTACGTGAGCCATTTAGTTTTAAAATTTTATTACAGCCATTACGATTCAGTGCAAAACCACAAGGATCTATAATCTTAAAGCGTATATAGAAGCGAAAAGTGCGCTCATAATTAAATCTCAGAAAGACGTAACCGCGCTATAGCTGATATACCTAAACTTTTAATAGGTATAGCAGAACACTTGGCAAATTAAAAACTTACCTAATATATTGCAGAATACCTTATCAAATAGTTACAAATCGAACAAAACCAAAAAACTGCGTCTCTATTTGGCTTGCTCCGAGCTGAATTCTCACTTATTTTCTACTAACTTCCATTACCTACTGTTAACTGTTACAGTATTTCTCATCACGTATTTTTCATTATTTCTGTATTTCAGTCTTCATTTTTCATACCAAACTACTTTGAAATCTCTATACTACTTAATATTATACATCGATAAGTTGTTGATTCTGCAACGAATATAATACAAAAATTCTAGACGGATTTTTATATTAGATGCTTTACTTTATGAGCTCGTGACGTCCACTACTGAACATGGATCTCGTCTTAACAGACCTTGTGAAGCCAGGGATGTTTAAAAACATTGCCAAAATCATCACCCTTGTCATGTGGATTGGCTATCGCAATAGGATAGTGAGTATCCTTGAGCTGATAGCTGCTGCTGCCCATCCATCAGCTGTATGTCGATTAGTCGTTTCTCACGACACCCATGGAAAGACATGGGGTGGTCTATTCTAAGCTGGAATCCACACGGCCCTGGAAACCACACAAAATAATATAACAATGTATATGTATCGCAAATGTGGAAATGCATGATGGCTAGGGTGCTAGGACTTCCGGATTGCTCATGCGTACCCGGCCCCGCCAACGGCGGATCGAATGAGTGTCCGGGAGGTTTTAGTGGTAAGAGGGTCCTCTCTTCGTGGTATGAGTTTAGCATACCACGCTATAGAGAGGGCGAGTCCCACATATCCCATTGCCAGCGCGCGAATACCCTGCAGCGACGATGGGACTGCGTAAATGCATATCCACCCGGATAATAAGATAAAAAAAGGGTACTAGGACTTGTGATATTGTGGTCGTGAGTTCGATCCTCACCCATTGCGACGTGAACCCAACACAAACATTTTAGCTTAGCACGAGGGGTTAACAAGAATACTAGTAAAATGGAAAACTATGCTAGTAGTCTTTAAAAAAAATGCTTGCAAAATGCAAATGCAGGCCTGTCGTAATCTACGAAAATGTTAATATCTTAAAACGAGCCTGCTGAAATGTTTTCTTAAATAAGTAAGTTGTATGTACCGAGATATCAATGGCTGATATACCATTGTTAAAGCATATTTGGCTTGTGTCGTATACTAGTGTATATTATAATATGTAACCTTAATTTTGTTAAAATCATTTAAAAACATCTCTCAGGCAAATTCGGTTTACTTAGGATAAAGTTGAGTTTATTTTACTAAACGGTTTCAAAACATCAGCTACATGGTCACAACCATTCGTGAAAGCTGTTTAGCCAATGTTTGAAAGCATAACATATAATTCGTTACGCATCAATTTACTTGAAAATACCTCTGTTTTAGTGATCTTCCTATGTGATCGGTAAACAGACTTTACTATAGTGGTAGCTCTTACTGCAGTAAATAACATTCGTAATGCCAACTGTATTTGTAGAGGAAGGCGATTGAATCTACTTATTTTAAACAAACTGCACCAACTAAGGAAAAGCCGCTTCCATCGTTCAGACTTAAAGGCGAAAGCAAAACAAGAAATAAATTAAACCTTACTAGCAACATCAACGCACTTGCAGCAAAATATTGTAAGCCAGCTTTTAAATCGTTTATTCCTTTTTGAAGAACCAAAAGCTAGACATACAACAAAAAATGTGTTAAATTACATAGATATTCATCACTCATTTAGAACTGTTCTTTTGTTTTTTTCCGGAGGGAAATGCTTTTACGCATTCCCACCGCCGCTGCATCATTTCCGCGCTGGCGCGGCGGTGGGATATGTGGGACTTGCCCTCTCCATAACGGTGGTATGTCACTCATACCACGAGGAGCGGATCCAACACCACTTAAGCCCCCCGGACACTCCTCCGTCCGCCGTTGGTGAGGGCCGAGCGCGCAAAAGCAATCCTTGGCACCGCGTGCTCTCCTGACTCATTTAGAACCTAAGACACAGATAAATATAATATGACTTCCATTAATTTTCGAACCGTTGCGTAGTATGATCTAATTTAGTACGTAGTTAATATGTATAATACAATGAATTAATTACATTATTATAGTTCGTAATCTTTAAGAATACACCGCATACGTAATTTGTCAATTATCCAGTCTTACTATGAGTTGAACACATCAATATATAGTATTTGTTGTTACGAATAAATTACTACTCATTAATATTTATTTTGTGCCATATATCATCATAGACATTAGTCACAAGATAATTAAAATAAAATATATAGTCATTTGTTTTTTAACGAATCATACTACTGCTTGTCTCATTTTATCCTTCATTGATTTTTGTTAACTCTTTTACATTTTTATATCCTTCCTCTCATAAAGCCAAAGTAGGAAAGACTCCCCAAAAAATATTCCCCGCGATTATGAGCCACAGACAGACACACAAACAAACATAGCCGTCAAACTTATAACACCGCTCTTTTTGCGTCGGGGGTTAAAAATAATAAATGTCATCATTCCTCCATTCCTCCGCCAGTGAAGCCTAAACTGAGATGTAAGGCCCACTGGGCGCCGCTTGCGCAAGTTACTTAGTTTGTTGTTTTATAGATTCCCGCTTGCTTTTATGTCTGGGAAGCAAAGCCTTGTGATTCGATAGCTTTTATGTCAATAAGTAACAACCGTATGAAAATCTGATAGTTCTGAAAATCTGATTCTTTCGTTGAAATTCGTGTGCGCATTGTGCGTTTAGACAAACTACTTAATTTGTCTAAACGACGAACGTATTTTTGTCAGTCAACTGACTGACAGCAATATGGTCGTCGAGCAGGATATCTGTTTTATAGTGATTATGTTAATAGAACGTGACTAGTAGCAAACGTAAAATGAGTTCTGACTAAGATGCTAAACAAAAGAGGAGTGCTGAGACTCTAGGCCTATATATAATAAATAAAATACAACAACTGGCCCCAAACTCTCTGAATAATATATTATTAAGTAACACTTAAAAAAATATACAACAAAAGCTTAATGGTCAGCTACCGGGATCCTGTCTGGCACTCTGTATTGACATTTGAGAGATACTGAGATATATTTCTGCTTACTACCTGTAGTAAAAACGCGTGATGACAAAAACCATTTGGCGAATGACGTGTACATAACGTATGTTATGCATGCAATAACTACGTCGACCTCAGCCAGACCTGCACGAAGGCTGAGGACCTCTCTGCATAGTAATGAGCCCAGCGTAAAAAGAACAGTAGGATGATTCATGCGTAGTAAATTGTGTATTTTAGTTCATGTGTGGTAGGTAAACGTCTGAGATGCACTGAGTTTGTGCGTTGCGTATGAAACTGTTTACTATCCAAGTCAATAAGTAAATTTTTGTGTACCTATAGGTATAACCCATATAAAAATAGTGATTATTACAGTATATTGTGTGGATTTTTATCAGGGGGAACCGTAATCACTTAGAATATTGAAGCTGCTGATTAAAGGCATATATGTATAAAAATAAACAATTAAAAAATTTGGCTTCTACACATGTTGTATGTTGATATCAGTACGTCAGCCATTATTACTATATGGGGGATGAGTTCGCTGTTAGCTGACACAGCTATCAGAATTCACTGTTATACGTATAACAAAATGTAACAGTGAATTCTTCTCATAATCGTGTCATATAAATTTAAAATGCGTTTCGCAATGTGGAAACCTATCTCCTTGGTCGTCTGTACATAATAAGTATTACGTGTCAGACTATTAAAAACTGACCGATTGGCAGTATTGTAGATTTCCTAAACTTAATTGCCTGTTTATATTTTTACACTGTGTCAGTATATAAGATGTAAAATGATAACGAGGCCTGCCTGTCCTTCTAATAGGACAAGATTTAAGAGTTAAAAAAGTTATATCACACTATCGATGGTAAATCTTAATGTCACCGTTATTACATCCCCTTTTTTTCTGACGGAGGCCTCGAGGCATTTACTACTTCACTGGATATAAAAGTTATACACTACAACTACTACTTACATACTTAATAATAGTAATATCAGTAAGTAGTAACTACTTGAGTTAGATATTTTACTACAATATGTCCTTCGGGAGGAGGCCCATATTCATTGGTGGACGTTATACGGGCTGACGATGATGTCCTGCATAGATGGATCTCTATCGCGGTAAATTGCCTCTAAGGGAAGTTTGAACGCCATTATTTCTTTATTTACCGCGATATATTTCAAGGCTTTATATTCATTATAATAAAATGTGAAATTCTATAGAGAATCTTTAATTGATTAGCTTGATATTATCTTTATATATATAATAAAACCTGAAGCAAACTTAACTAACCAAACTTTTTTTTTTTTATAATGACAAATGCCGCGAAAATAAATCACTGTGTTGCGAGGAACTATCCTAAGCCGTTGATTCCGATAGTTATAACATCATCTATAACAATTGTATTCCAGGGAACGGGCTGCAGCGTTTCCTTGTATTTTACAACATAACTGCGTTCACGACTATTAGACTCACATGGACATCTTATTTTTAATTTTGTAATATTGTAATGAATTAATCTGTTTAACTTCATGTTCATACGCCTAAAGGTAATACATGCCGCACCTCAATATCATTATAACAACTGTAGCTTTGTCAATCCGTGTTTATGGACAATAAAAAAATTATGAATAAATAAGTAACATTAATACATATTTTTTACTTACAGATGGTGGTAGCGTTAGTGTGTGCGGTAACAAGTGCCGCCCCACCGGTACAACAGCGGTACCCGCAACATGCGCAAGCGCAGCTACAGCAAATCAACCCGTAAGTAATCAATCACATACAATACTAATACAAAAAAATATGTAATGTTATACTTAATCACTCAATACATAGTTAAACGGATTTAAAAATTTGAATTTATATAAACGCTACAAAAGACGAATGCAAATTAAAGCGAGTGACACGGCGGGGCACAACTAGCGTGCTTTGCTCACCTTCTATACCTTAATCGAATTAAAACTGATGTATATTAAAATAAAAAAACCGGTCAAGCGCAAATCGGACTTGCGCACGATGGGTTCCGTGCCGTTCCCATTATCTATACACCATTAGACACTATATTGTTTTGGTTTCAACTTTCATCAGTCCCGGTGTCTGTATATCATTGAATGTTGCAAGTTTACCCACTTCGCGGTTTCCGATTGTGTTGAAATTTGAGTGCGTATAATCGGGTAACAATATAATATTATTATGAGATTGAACCGATCTGATTAATATTCTAAGAAAATTTCAAACTCTGTTGCGGTTATAAATATTAAACATAAACGGCAAAAAACCCTTACCGATAATATTCTAATCACACCACTAGGAAAGGGCCTACTATCTAAAACCCCCGGGTACCATTAATGGGAACATGGGAACAGCATATATCATCATGACATATAAGTTTGACATTAATTTTCATCAGGAGGCACATCTAGTGCCCCCTGATGAAAAGTATCAAAACAAAAAGTACAATAACTTAACTGGTAATCTATCGCCACATATTTAAATGTTCTTTTAGACTCTTTTGATATACCTATTACTTACTACTGGTATCAAAAATAACAACTCACGAGTTGGCCCCGTAATTGATTACCCATCCGTGGTGCTTTACAACTGGCTTCTCTAGTTGTAAATTATATCAACTAAACTTCTCTAGTTGTAAATTATATCACTAACCAATTAAATCAATCAATAAGACGTAAGTTAAGACAACTTACGTCTTATTTCTTTTTTGTTGTCTCCCGGTTTGTAATGGAGGGGAGGGAAAACATAAGTCTTTTTTACTACACTTAATCTAATTTAAAAATACAAAAACTTCGGAAGCCTTCGGCCGGTGATTGTGTTGTTGCACGTTTTATTTTTCCTTCCTGCATGTACATAATTTTTGCGGGCGGGGAGGCGGTGCAAAAATAGCATCACAGCATATAGGCACATTTTTAGCGGAATTAACACTAGATATTTTGTATTTTTAAATTAGATTAATATGGATTTCCGCAAAGTAACGTCTGATTCTATTAATTATACACCTAATCTCTTGCTGTTTAAATTCGTAGTGAGTCACAAGACAATTTTACTTTTTCCTGGGCTTTAGTTAGCCTCAGTGCTCATTACCATTTCCAGTGTGTCCCACTGTTGATCCTTTTGTTTTTTGTCCGAGGAGAAATGCCTTACGCATTTCCTGCGCTCACCGCAGTATGTAAGGTATGTGGGAGATGTCTCAGTAACAGTACGCAGAGAAAAGTGATTGCGAGAGCCTTCCCACTAAAACCCCCTGGGTGCTCTTGCGTCCGCCGATAAATTGGGTCCCAGATACTATTTCGGCTTCTAGGATCCCTGCGGTGGTGCCCACGAGCCCTCCTGGACTTTCACAAATGAGAGTCCCCTACCTCCCGTGGTTCCATGACACTCCAATCTCCTAGGGGTCGCCCAGTGATCCATTGTTGATCGTGGCTTACAGGAGTTGCAATGGAGTGAGTGTGGGTGTGATTACTCCCTTTAAAAAAATAAGATTAAATTTGTGTTGTTACAGACTGGATTACTATTTGGATCACCAAGGAGTGGACTATTACAGATCGGCTGAACAGAAGCAAGGTTAGTAATAAAATATATTTGTAATTTGTAGGTTTTTCTTCCGCTACTTAGCATGTTTTATCTGCCTCGACAGTGTAGCGGTAATTTGTTCGACTTTAGGTCCGGAGTTAGATACCCGGTTCGAGCAAAAATGCGTGTTAAAAAGTTATCGGTGTTTTCATCCGTTCTTCGGAGAGCAAAGCATGGTAAGCTAGGAAACTCTACAATAAATGTAATTATGAGTTGTCAAGATTGTGCGGAAGATCTAAACATTGCTTTATTTTTTTTAACAAAACCAAGCGGTTAGCGTATCCCATGAACGTATTCCCTTACGAACAGAAACATAACATTAAACAATATTTTGTTTGGCTATGGTACTTATACTTTAGGGTACTCAAATTAATTACCTACGGTTCGCAGTAAGCGTCAACGGTCCAGCTCGCCTGGAGTCTCTGGAGCCTGACAGTGAAGTGGAACTGGTTCCTGGTGTACAGCAACCGCAGCAACCACCGCAACAGGTAAGGTATAGATCGTGGACATACTGTCTGCAGGATCTCCTGATATATCATACTCATATAAAGTCTCTGATTAATCACTATGTTTTGATTAAGAAAATAGTTTTCTGGAATTAGATGTCTCCACAAAATAGCCGACTGCTCGGGTGGTTTTTTTTAAGTATATATAATATATGGAGTTCTATGGAGCACTCTAGATGGAAAAAATATCTATCTATACTAATATATAAAGCTGAAATTGAAGAAGAGTTTGTTTGTTTGGTTGCTTGAACGCTCTTACCTCAGGAACTACTAGTCCGAAAATTCTTTCAGTGTTAAGTTTGGTTAGGCTCTCCATTTATCGAGGAAGGCTATATTTAATGAAGAAATTCCTACGGAAACGGGAGTTATGTAGGTCAAACCGCGAGCGGGAACTAGTTACCTACCCTATAAATAGCATACCTATAGGTATCCCTCTCGAAAAAATACTTCATTCGTTTTAACGAATGAAATATTTTTTATGCAAATGAAAACCTGAAGTGAAATCACCTCCTGAAATAATCGTCGTGGTTTTCGACGCGTTATATATAGATACTACAAAATAGTTTTGGAATACACATTAATTCACAGTATTTCTTGATATAACGCCTTATTAACTATAATAGCATTATGTATCATGCCATACTACTAGGATTTTAACTCCGCTGTTAGTGACGTTCGTTTACTTTCATGTGACTTACGTAGCCGATAATTATTATTTTTAATTCAATACACAGAACCCAGTGGCACCAAACGTCCCTGGATTACTTCCCGGCCAGAGAGTGTTCATTGTTCACATGCCAGTTCCAGGATACAGGTAAATACGTATATATATATAAGTATCAGGGGCCGTGACGACGATAACGCTAGACAAGAAATCTTAATAAATCTCCTAAGATCTCTTTTCGGGTCTATGGTTAAGGACTATCCCCCGTGCCTCGGAAAACACGTTAAGCTTTTGGTCCCGATTGTTATGACGTGATCTATTCCAATTATATACGAGGGAACCGACAGCAGCGATTCACAATACTGTGGTCGCTAACCCCCCTGCCAAGTGTAGTGACTATGGCAAAAACCCTCCCTCTGGAAAAAGCCCAGGGTCAGCAGTGGACGTCATACGGACTTGATGATAAAAAGGCTTGGAAGCTTTGCGCAAAAGTGTCTTCTGATTCTGAGCGAATACTTAGTTTGATCAATAAAAAGCATATCCTAATTAATTCGTATTTCAGACCGGGTAGCATTGGTGGTTACCAACCAGTGTACATTGTCGCCGCCGGCGCACAGGGAAACGCAGGATTCCCAGGGAACGGTCAGTATATCAAGAACCTGTTGAATTTTTAATATCAATCTTGTTAAAAGGCACAACACAATACACTATTAAAGATTAACATGTAATTAAGTTTTTCGTTTATTTATTAAGTTTTTCGTTTATATACCTGTTTAATTTCTATTGTAAAGCTAAATATACTATTATACCTATATAAGTTATACGTGTTATTGGTATTTACAGTAAAACACATTTTACATTTTTATTTTACCTACGCTTTAGGAATCACTGAACTTAACCATCACATTATTTTATTGCACTTATCTTCATACAATCCACGGCTGTTTTCTTTAATATTTTGAAAAATAGACGATTTGAAACATGTGCAAGTTAAAAACTTTTTTTTTAAGACTGCATTTCCGGGGACTTTAAAAACATATAATTCACGGATACAAAATACACCCAGACTCAAAAAAAACAAAAACTAATTTTTTTGTGGTTAGCACAAATAATTGTCCCGGGTGAGAATCGAACCCAGAACACCAGGTCACAGAACCCACTTCCGTAACCATTGAGCCACCGATGCAGTAATTATTGAAAGATTTTATTTTTATCCCACAGGTTACCAGAACGCAGTACTTCTAGACCCGTCAGGACAAGGTGTGGTGTCTCCTTTCCAGCTGGGCTATCCTCGCGGTCTGGTCGGCCCTCAAGTGATCGGTGGCCTACAATACAACAGGCCTTATGACGTAGTATACCAAGATCCTGGACTTGTTAATGGGTATGTGAGAGAGCAATTAATTTACTAGAATTGTTTATTAAATTACTAGCTGTCCCGCGCGGTTCGCCCGCGTAGATCCCGTTCCCGTGAAAACTTTAACTTAAAATATAGCCTATAACACTCACAAATGATGTGGCTTTCTATTGGTAAAAGAATTTTCACAATCGGTTCAGTAGATCCAGAGATTACCCCCTACAACATCGCAAACTCCCAAATTCACAAACTTAACCTCTTTATTACTACTGATATACTGTTATAACTGCGCGTCAGTGTACTCCTGCAAGTGGATTTGAGATCTGCCAAGGAGAGTTTTATCACCAACTCCACAGACTACAGAGATACAGAGATTTTATAAGAATGACATAATATATTGTCATACCACATAATCAGCCGAGATAAGAATTAGAATTGGGTCAAGGTGGTACGTCTACTTCAAACAACAAGAGCTCTTCTTGATTTTGGACTTCTCTGGCACTTATCATTAGGTCGACTGGGGTCATTTACTTGCCATAAAAAAACAAGATTAAACCATATTATAAGTTTTACTTATTATATCGTTCCATAAAACCCTCAAGTCTCCAACGAAAACCTCACTTATATGTGATAGTAAACATTAAAACAAACTTTTATTATCATCCTACAGAGCTGGTCAGCAAGTCCAAGCCGAGGCTGGCAGGGAACCACTCCGTTTCGTCCAAGCAGTAGGGCTCCAGGGACCAGTGAACCCTGCCGCTTATCAAGTTCCTGGCAACCCTCCACAGGGTCTTAGCAGATCACAGCAAAATGGTGAGAAAGTAATCTCATAAAAATTTTATTCATTTATTGAGATCGAATTACTATTGCCGGTGCATTCTTTTGCGTCTTTGATTTATTATGACAACAATATATTTTGTAACACAATCAAGTAACAAATTGCTTATTGTAAGTAAAACTTAACCTATTAGTATGATTCGATTTAATATTAATTAACAATTATTCTATTATTATTATTCTTTATTGCACACATAGAAACACAAAAGATACTTACGTTATGCAGAAATACAAATAGCAAAAAGGCGAGCTTAATTCATTTATGAATTTTCTTCCAGCTAACCCCGAGTATGAGAAAAAAAATGTGAACATAGGGCATTACCGTGTACAACCAACAAACAATTTATGTATACCTGAACGGTATATAAAATAAAATTAAAAAATCAATAAAAATAAGATAAACATACACCCTAATACTTACATACCATACTTAAATAAAATACCTACATATTTATAATAGACTACTTATATATTTATACATTATATTTATATTCTACCCTAATTAAACGACATAAAATGTTATGAAGTTTTGCGATGAAGTGCAAAATTTCTGGTGGCGTATTTTTACGTAATTGGCCTGTGTATGGATAGACCCTCACCCTAGGGAGTCCTACATATCATGGTGCTATGGCGATGGGAAAGCCCAATGCATTGTATCCTAAAACAAAAGAATAAAACACATAAATTAAAAAAGACCTATTAGATTCATCCGTTTTAGTGTCTAATTCTAACAAATATTATTTTATAATTACAGGAGCACCAGCGCAACTTAAGCAGAGTCCAGAGAGTGGCGAAACCAAAGAATCTATTGATACAAAGTCTAACCACCGAGCGCAAGCCATCGCACGAAACAAAACATAGATTAATACAATGATTAACATATTATTTGATAAATGTGATATGTAATTGTGTTTGCTATTCGATTATACATCTTAAGATAAAAATTTTATAGTACAAAATTGATTCAGAGCATGATTCACTAATTTTATTTGACTTTTATTCGAAATCAGACTGCCTCATGATTATTCAGCGTAAAACCAATTAGTGTCTGAAGTAAAACAGTTTATTGCAAATGTTAATATAAAAAAAACATAAAAAAGGTAATTAGATGTAGTAAACGTTTGTAGCTTCTTATATTTATTACAAAAGTTAAATGTTTTATAGAAGTTATTCGTTTTATTTTTATTTCCACAACAACTATGCTAATAAGCTATGCGAATGAACTCATAAACCTACACAACGAATTTTAAAGAACATTTCACCCTTAGAAAACTTTTTTTTTTTTTTTTTTTTGTTGTCCGGGGGGAAATGCATTGACGCATTCCCACCACCGTTGCAGCGTATTTGCGCGCTGGCGGTGGGATATGTGGGACTCGCCCTCTCCATAGCGTGGTATGCTAAAGTCATACCACGAGGAGAGGACCCTACACCACTAAAACCTCCCGGACACTCCTTCGATCCGCCGTTGGCGGGGGTCGGGTACGCATGAGCAATCCGGCCCCCCGACGGCACCCGCGGCCAATATGGTACCGCGGGATCTCCAGGGCCACACTTACAGTGGCCCATTTGCCCAATTATAGGGACGCCCGGAGTGTAGAGGCGTCCCTACTCCTCATGGGTCAGCCTCGAAGGGAGCGGGGCCCATGTTCCCCACTCCCCAAGGCCGAGCCTAGGGCGGTAGGCGCCGGGTTTCGGCCCGCCGCCGACGGCCAACACGCCGTCTGCGAAGCGGGTGGGCAGAGGGATCTACTTCCCTCTCCCGCTCCGCGGCCTCCTTCTGTGACATAACTTGTCTACAGAAGGAGGCAACCGCCTCCCACGACCTCTCGCTTTGAACCATCTTCGAAATGATGGTCGGCAGCGAGAGGTCGTCTCCCACCACGCCAACGAGCTCCTCCCGCTCGTTGGCCCACGCCGGACACTCCACCACCGTGTGCTGCGCCGTATCGTCGGCACAGTCACAGTGGTGACAGCGAGTGTCCGGCTCTCTCTGCGCCACGTTGCACAGGTAGTGGCCGAAGCAGCCATGGCCTGTTACTACCTGTGCAACGTGGTAGGTGACGTCACCGTGACGGCGACCGGCCCACTTTTTTAGATGGGGCCGAATCGCCTCCACCGTACGCAATCCGCTCCGCGGCGCGGCCTCTAGCCACTCCTGCCATTTCCGGAGGGTTTGGCGACGGATCTCAGTCCGCCACCGTGCAACACCCTCCGGGAAGGGGTCGCGGCCAGAACGCGCCCCCTCACACCTCCGCCGGTACGCGGCGGCCAAAACCTCCGCCTCCAGGTCCCACGGAGGGGACCCCGCAAGGAGGCAGGCCGCGTCAAACGCGACCGTGCGGTAGGCGCGGGACGCCCGGATGGCCATCACCCGCTGCGGACGTCGCAGCAGGGCTATGTTTCGCCTCTTCAGGGCGTCGACCCAAATGGGGGCGCCGTAGAGCGCCATGGAGCGGATCACACCGGCGTACAGTTTGCGGCAGGTGCTCCCGGGTCTGCCGAGATTCGGCAAAAGCCGGCCAAGAGCACCCGCCGCTGCCACCAGCTTTGGGGCCAGCCGCTGGAAGTGGGCCCCGAAGCTCCATCTGCTGTCGAGGACTATGCCTAGATATCGCATACTGTCCCCGACAGCAATGGATTCGCCACCCACTATGAGGTGGGCGCCTACAGGTGGCGCTCGCCGAGGCCCATGAAAACAAAGGGCCTCGGTTTTACCGAGCGCCACCTGCAGGCCCAAACGGCGTATACGGGCGACCATCTGTGCCACGGCTGCTGTGGCCAAAATGGTCGCATGCCGATGATCAGGCGCGCGGGCGGTCACCAGTGTGTCGTCAGCGTAGGCTATCACGCTGACCCCCCGGAGACCGCGCATCCGCAGCGCCCAATCAAATCCGATGTTCCACAGGAGCGGCCCCAATACCGACCCCTGTGGAACACCGCGCGAGACCGTCCTCCGGCCAATTTCGCCACCGGACGTCGGGTACACCACCTCCCTGCTTTGGAGGTAGTGCCCCACCAGGGCCCGGAGGTACCTGGGCACCCCATGGTGCCTGAGGCCCTCCTCAATGCACGCCCAGGGGAGGGTGTTGAATGCGTTGCGGATGTCCAACGACACCGCTAACAACACTTCTCCCCGGCTGGTCGCCTCCTGCGAGAGTTCCCGCACCCTCGCGATCGCGTCTATGGTCGACCGACCCTGGCGGAACCCGTATTGGTCCACGTACAGGTCGGGACCGACCCTACCAAGATGTGTGGTGAGGCGAGACGCGACCACCCTCTCCATCAGCTTGCCCAACTCGTTCAAGAGAACGATTGGGCGGTAAGCCGATGGAGACTCCGCCGGTCGCCCGTCCTTACGGAGAAGGACGAGTCGACCGGGCTTCCAGAGTGCGGGAAAGCGACCCTGCCGAAGGCACGCATTGAAGAGGGCGAGCACCCTGGGCTCCAACTCCTCCATGGCGAGTGCCCAGACGCGTCCAGGCACTCCGTCCGGCCCGGGGGCGGTGTTTTTGATGGCCATTTTTGCCACCGCCGCCCCCAACTCCACCGGTGTAACATCCGGCGGAGTTTCCTCCTCGTCGCCGTCGTCGGTCGGCATCACGTCGTCAGCTGGCGAGGCCATAGTTGGCGGCGAATATTCCTCCTGGCTGGGGAAGAGCTCCTCTACAACAGATTGGAGGAGCACTGGCTGGAGGTTCTCCGTCACCGGGGGCGCCCAGGGGCGCATTTTATTACGCACCCCTTTATAGGGTCGTCCCCACGGATCTCTATCGAGGGCCTCCAGCGTATTCGGCCAGCCATCATCCTTCGCCTGTGCAATGGCCACACCCAGCTGACGCCGACTCTCCCTGTAGTCGGCGTAGGCCGCGGCAACACGGGCCTCGTCCCGAGGTCTCCGACGGTTCGACCGGGTGTACACGCGCCGCATCGCAGTGCACTGTGTGCGCAACTGCGCAATGGCGGCGCTCCACCAGTACACCCGTCGCTTCGGTGGACACGGGCGGACCCGGGGCATGGATGCGTCACAGACGCTTACCATGGCCCCATCGAGTCCCCCCGCGACAGCGTCCACGTCTGAGTTGGGATTACAAGGCCCCGCGACCCACGCCTGGACCAGGGCTGCCTCCTTCAGCAGCTCCTGGTCGAGCTGCCTCAGCGCCCATCGCCGACGCTCCATCCTGGGAGGCGGCGCAGGGCGGGCGGTCAGAACCGCGGAGGATGTGGAGAGTCCGAAACCGATATATCGGTGATCGGACAAAGTCTCCACATCCTCAAGGACACTCCAACCCTGAACACGGCGGGCCAGGGGGGGGGACGCAAAGGATACGTCCACAATTGACCCCCCATTGTGCCTCACGCACGTGTTCACAGAGCCGCGGTTCAGGATTTTTCGATTTTTCGTAAATGACTGAATCGGTAAAATTACAAGTTACACACTAATTTTAATCTTGACTCGAATTAGGGATTTGTACGCACTTAAAAAAAATCATCATCATCGTAGCCCGTATCACGTCCAAACCCGTATCATCCACTGCTGAACATGGGTCATCTCCCGAGGGAGGGGGTTTGTCATAGTCATGCTTATCAGGTTGAAAAGAAGTTTTATGTAACACCGCAGATAGGAAAACGTTGCTGCTCGTTCCCTAGTATATAATTGCTATAGGTGGTGCTATAATATCGGGACCAACGGTTAAACGTGTTTTCCGAGGCATGGAGGATAATCCTTCAACCAGACCCGGAAAGAAAAGATTTCTAGTCTGGTTTCACACAGATTTCTTCTGGGGCGTGGGGATCGAACCCACAACCTTCAAGGCTATACGCAACACTTGAACTGTACGCAACGTCGTCAGAAAAAATAATTAATCAAGTGAATATATACCTTGTTTTATGATATTAGAGAACTCAACTGACTAGTAGATCAATTAAAACAGTAATCGACATTCCTAAACAACCGTGCTTTGGATATGGAGCGAGTGCCCTACAATGACTAAGAGCAGCTTTCTATAGTAATAAATTAACTCGACGAGATATACAAGATAACTTGCAGACCAGGATAGCTAGGGATGAATTGTCCGAGTCAGAGAAATGGTTTAAGTCTGATAATATATCTTTACTAATCATGTCTTAATATTATTGTTACAAACAAAGCAGGTGTTCTCTCTAGTTTGCATTGAGCTTCTAATGCACTCGGTAATCTAAAGTTCAAAACTCCCGCGAGCTGTGGAGAAACAATTGCAAGACATCCACTACAATCCTAAAAGTAACCACTCACTCACAGTCTTCTCCACCGGTGACAGTCCTAAGCCGAGGTCCATGCAACATTGGGGCGCCCTCTAACGTAGGTTTGTCTTTTTTAAACTATTTAATAAGGCAGGGGCTGTGCTCGCTTTTATCCCCGATGAAGCAGTAAAAGCCTTCAGCCTAACTACATATGTCCATCAGAAAATATAACAACGCTGAAACAGGATCAAATGTTGTTTTGCTTTGAACCCGCAACAATTCCATAAGAATGATATGAGGGGCAAGGGACATGATAACAAACAAAGACAGTTACAGAAAAGAAAGAATGTATCTATTTTAATAACTTTAACTTTCTTCTTCTTCAACAGCCCGTTTAAGCCTTAGCTAAAGATGGGCATCCTCTTAAAAGACCCTGGCAAGCCTGAACCGTCGTGGACAGGACTTTTACCATAGTAAACACGCCCGGCAGACGGATTTGTGATCGCATTAAGATGGCAAGTAGCCTTGAGCTGATAGATGCTGTTGCTCATCCGTCAGCTGTATGTTCCTTAATCGCCCCTTAGAACACCCATGGGAACACATGGGCTGGTGTATTCTCCGACGGGAACCATAAGGTCTTGACTACTATTTACGATGAATTTTAATTAAGTATCTTCCACAATTGCCTTAGTCATCTACACAAGATCTTGTAAAGCAAGTAAAATTGTTCGCGATTTTAAAGTTGATGATTTTCTCTTGATGAATGAGAAAGCTTTGAATATTAAGAAACTTGAATACAGTCAACTGAGTCCATGTAGAACGATCTTTCTATTAATAATTTAAAGAGTCGTTACATTAGTAACATATGAATATTGATGCTATAGCTGGAAACATGATTTTAAGCAAAGGCAACTCCTGTGGGAATCGAAATCTGAATACAACATCTGAAGTAATTGCTTAGTTACTTAATCACTAAGCCACCAGTAGGAACAGTTTTTAATAATACTAGCTAAGGCAATGCCCTTATACTCGTAGTACACACACCTATCATTAAGATGGATAAAATAAAACATAGCAAATAATGTCTTTGAGGAATGTCCATTACCTATACAAGACAGTAGATGACAGCAAAAAATAGATTTAGTAGACTTTTGTATTATTTTTCCTTTTTCTAAACAGAGACTAAGTTATTATTTAGAAATCATCATTATCATCATCAGCCCGTAAATCAGCAAAACGTGGCACAAGTATCTTGAATAAGGTTTTTTCATAGTCATCATATTTGACAGGTTGGAGACTGCAGTATTAGGTTGGACTGCACCGGTGACACCGTGGTTACGGTAATTCCCGGAATCGAACCCTGAATACCAAGGTATAATTAATTGTGTGAACCATAGATAGACATTCTGACTCTAGGTGTGCTTTGGGCCCGTGAATTGAGTGATTGTAAAGTCCCCAGTTACACATTAATCTCTCTAATGCGGGAGTTGGCTTTAACAAAAAATAAGTATAAAACAGGTCAATATCACTGCCCGTTTGGGGACCAACAGCATGCTTTCTAAGACAGAGGACTAGTCCCTAAACCGAGCTAACTCGAAAATAAATCTTTGATTATACACAAATTGGGCATCGAACCCACCTCGAACCGAACCAACCGCTGAGATTTCATGCATGTCTGTGCAATAAATAACTTTATAAGTGAGAACTAGTTGTGCTCCGACATTTTATCTGAGGTGGAATTCTGCTATACCTACGTTCCAATTTTCATTCAAATCCCTTCAATAACTTTTTCGCGAGTAACAAATATTTAATCTTTCACAATTATTAGAACTACTTAGTTCAATTAAAAAGTATCATCCGTCTTTATTAACAGTGGTAATCTTGCTATTGTATTTTTATTACCTCATATTATATCCAACGTTTAACCTACTACCAAATATCAATTATGATTTATTTGCATAGTCAAGACAAATAACATTTTGATAATCGCTATGCAAATTTCTGGGTTATCAAATACTTGTTTTATTGCAAAATCGACAAATGACATAACATTCCGTAACAGCGTAAAATCGAAAGTATCAAAACTAGTCCAAAATCTGTTAATCGATTTAATCGAATTGGAAAAAATAATAAACCATAATTATATAAACTTCCTTAAGTGAAATTGCCGCTATTAAAATATTAATACTTCCGCACTATCTTGGTTTATCTGTGTAATGCTACCGTTAGTACTCGCGTCTAGTTTATCCTATCTAACGGATTCTCATCCTGCGTTAGAATCTATCCTATAAACTATACCTATTTACTGTTCAACGCAAAACTGGTCAATTTTGCTGTACAGCTTCAAGAGTACATGAATAAAGTTCAAAACCGTGTGGCTATATCACAAGCAACGACATCGCTTAGCCAGTAACACCAAGAATGGTTACTAGTTTATGATTAGTACGGGAATGGGACGTATAATTATGGCCAATTGAATATGTGATTGGACTTAAATAACGGATAATTGGCTCAAGATAAACTTATATGATTTATTTAATACAATTAAATTGTAAATCAGTTGAATTTTAACTATCAAGTGACAATTGGTATCGATTATTTTCGTCGTGGTTATGCGACGTGTGAAATTCGAAGAATGAGTGGCTCATTAACTTAGTTATTTGAAACGACAAATCGTTTCACGACTTTTTGTAACATCTATCTAGTTACAATGTTATTTTCGAGACTTTCAAATATTTTACCGGAACAGTAATCATAATATATGTTGTATAGTCTGTCAACAAACAATAGGCTATAAATGCCAGTAAGTCGTTCCATAGAAGTTTTAAAAGTAGGTTAGCTTGGCATGGATTATTTATACTGAAAAGTTATAGCAAAAAAAAAGTTTTTGAAATAAAAAGTTTTTATAACCGGCAGCAAGCCGTCGGGGTATCTATAAAAAAAATATAAATTATATAAAATCTACGTAAGTCTATAATTCAGATGGGCGCCATTCACATTTAAGAAATAAACAACACGTTCTTGAAACAATACCCAAAAAGGCATAGGCCGCATTTTGTTTTTTTTTTTATGACCTGCATAGTAATGACCCTAATACTGCATCATTATACTTCAATCAATCAATCTATGAGCCAACTTGATGGATGAATATATAAATATGATTAAAGCTTTTATTAAAGTTTTAAGTCATATTTGTACCACACAAATTCATTTGAATTTCGCCCTTAAATATCCCTTAATAAGAGCCAACCTGACCGAAACCCACCGTAATGCAGAACTTTACTCACGATTTAATGTAGGATTTACAACCAGCCTAACTTGATCTACTGATATATTAACAGAAGAAGTGAACCCGAACTATTTTACTTAATACTACACACTTCTGAAGATCATCAAAATTTGGGCGGCAAGCAATGATGACTCAGTAAATGGAATTAAGTTGGAATCGCTTTCCAAAGGAAAGGTGTCGAGAGATCGTTGCAATTATCAGGCATTCGGTACGATCCGAGGCAATTATGATCTTTTTGCCGCGGACCCGTTATCTTGGCTTAGATGCGCGGCAAAAACGCAACTGGCGCAGTGTTGGGTCTTTCGCCGCCGTGGGCGCACGCACCACCTCGTAAAATTACACGATGTCCCTTCGCGCTCTGCTCGTGATCGTCGCTATAGCCTGCCTCGGACAGGCAGCGGCTCGACCCGTCAAAAAAACTCTAAACTTCAACATGTTTGTGCTTCGTCCGAAACAAGAAGGAGCTTCAGATCGGTTCTTGCTGTCAACCGACGGGGTTTCGAGATTTGGACCTATTTTGGAGATGTTCGTGCAACGATTCCAAGGATTGATGTCAGTAAAGCTGCCTCAAGATAGACTCGACACCATCTCCGTGTCTGAAGGAACTGCGACGGGAGTGCCGGTCGGGAACACTGCAGAGAACGAGGTCGATGGTGTGCAGGAAGCTAAAATGCCGGGGATTGTGGTGAGGCCCTCGCGTACTAAGCCAGGAACATACGAGGTGGAAATTGATATGGTAGTTGACGATGGCCAGCCTGACGAAAAATCACAGTAACGTTGAAGTACCGCAAGAAGTTCGCTCCGGTCCATTGCAGTGGGTGCATGGAAACTGTAACGTACGACAACAATATTTATTAGAGCATACGCTGTGTGAAGAAATCCCTAAGTAATATTTTCTTAAACGTTTACTTTGTGTAATGTTAATAAAATGTGTAGAATGTAAGGGACTGCGTATAATTATATGCTTTATTTTAGTATAAAATATTATCAAAAAGCCTATGAATTTCTTGAGTACATTTTCGTTGGTGATATTATTAACTATTTTTGCATTTATTAATGTAACTTAATTAGTGTAAATGAAAGTCGTTATGTTTATTTGATCTATTTATTCTTGCCATATCTGTAAGGATTAGTTTGATAATAAATTATTTGTATAATTATATTTCAAGTGTTTTTATTTATACTATTGTTACATAATAATATTACTAAGATAGTATCCATTGTGTAATAAAGATTACATAAGATGGTTATGTAAAATTAATTGATGTAAATCGGAAAAATAATAATTTTTTTTTTATATTTTGTCAACAAACAAAGTGACGCTTGAAATTCCCAAGTCAACAGTGTTGTCCTTGCTTACGGGAGTTAAGTCTCATTTAGAGTGAGTACTAAAGATAATATAGTCCGACAGTTGGCACCATTTTTTGTATAAGAATTTGAGGCAAGGTGAAAACTTGTCACATTTCTCTCCTACTATATCCCAACA
Source organism: Nycteola revayana (assembly GCA_947037095.2). Classification (NCBI taxonomy): domain Eukaryota; kingdom Metazoa; phylum Arthropoda; class Insecta; order Lepidoptera; family Nolidae; genus Nycteola; species Nycteola revayana. Next base: position 15,383,101 of record OX344840.2, read on the forward strand.
CGGAACTGCAGACCTGGCTGGTGAGTAGCGGGGCTAACTAGACCCCTAACTTTTTATAAATTTTTTTTTTTCCAAATTTATATTTGAGGCAAAGGCATTTTCTTTTAGAAAATCTTAGTTTTTAGTTATCTTTTAAAATTTCAAGTTGCCTCAATACATTTTTTTTATATTTTTGAAAAATATGTTTGCATGCGTCTGGCAATATTGGAATCCCGACTAAATCGTCTGGCTTATTATTTTTGATTATGAAATTACACCTTATTAGCAACTGTCATTGATGCAGTATCGCCACGGTATCGCTGTGTGACTGATGATATATCACAAGTTATATACATACTAGCTGCGCGACTGGACTGCAGCCCTACTCCAGTGGGTCGCAGCGTTATGTTTTGTAGCTTATATAATCTGCTTATAAACTGCAAAAATAACTTCAAATTCTCAAGATATTATTTTATGGTGTTATTTTGTTTTATCTCTAGACTTGTAATACTAAAAGCTACAAGATTTGTTTCCTTTATATAAATATACTTAGTAAGGTATGTACCTAGTATTTATACTTACACAGCATAATAATAAATAACTAAATGCTGTTTAATTTTATTGTTTAAGGTAATTTTAAATCATTTGTTTTCAATTATCAAACACATGTCGCTTGTTTATTGAATTATGAATTACTACCTTCCCGCTCGCGGTTTCACTCGCATAAGTCCTGTTCCCCTAGGAACTTTATAGTTAAAAATAGCCTATCCTCTACTGAATAAATGGGGTATAACACAGTAAAATAATTTTTCTAATCGGCCTAGTAGTTTCTGAGATAAGCGCGTTCCAGCTTACAAACTATTTTTAATTTGAAAACTTCAGCTTTATACAATACAACAAAAATACATACATACAACTTTATGTAGCGAATCCAAAAATAAAACTTATACTTAGGTATAAAATAGTAGCAAATAAATGTATTATAATTTACTATTTTTTTCAGCAGTACTCATATAACAATTTCCAAACAGAATTAACTATACATATACCCAATACAACCTCCGTAGCGTGGCGGTATTTGGCTCGCTTTAAATCTCGGAGGTCATGGGTTCGATTCCCACGCCGGACAGGAAATCCTTGTGTTAATTCTAAGATTTATAAGATTCCGGGTCCGGTTTGTTGAGAAACTACCCTCCGTGCCTCGGAAAGCACGTTAACGCTTAAAACGTTAAAATGTTGTTTGTTGTACCTATGTAACAATGAGAGATTTTTTTAAATCGGACCAGTAGTTCTTGAGATTAGCACATTCAAACAAACAAACAAACCTGCTTTCGACATTAATGTCTTAAATATAATTTGAAATATTGTATTATCAAAGCACTTTTCTCTGTAATTACGTAAACAGAATAGGCAGGTAAGATTTTTCGCTGATATTATAGTAGAGGCTTATAATTATATTTTATATGCCATTTCTTCACCAGGAAGCTACCAATCCACTGCAATTACGATCCACTTTCATACACGACATGATATGAAAAACAGTCGCATTAAGAGAACGGGATAAGATGACTGTGTTCAATCAAAGTTGTTGTATCCCATACCTTCCCATGGGTGTCGTAAGAAACGAAGAGATATTCAGCTGATGAATGGGCAGCAGCATCTATCAGTTCAATGCTAGTTATCATCTTACTGCGATCACTAATCTGCTTGATTGATTTCTTTCTTTCTTCTTTCTCGAGCAAAATACAATTTAAAATATAAATTTTCAATTATTTTTTTCGACATGTTCCCACCACTATTATTGGCTGGATTTTTTTTTCCTAGCCTCTAGGAATAATAAACTTTAAGCACAAAAAAAGCCAGCCTTGTTCTTATTACCTAAAAAGATTTTTTTTTTCCTCACTTTAATTAAGCCTGGCGATACCTTCCCACCAACCAAATGACGCCAGATTTATTTTTGTGTGCTTTGGGGAGGTAGGCAAACCATTTGGCATAAAAAGTAATCCTGATCACATTACCTTTTTTTATTTTTTTCCCACTCCATAACTCCCTCATCCACCACGCGAATCCTGCCAGGTCGACGTCTTTATGCTTAGAATGCTCCAGGTAAGCTGATATATCATTTTTATGAATGATCAAATTACCTTGCCGTTTCGGTTGTCAGCTCTCCGTCCATTTCGACAATAATGTTATTAAGTAAAATTGACTGCTTAATTTCACATCACTTGCCAAAGTCTGTTAACACGTTCACAGTGCATGTACCGCATGTCGGCTACTATGAACACATCATCACACGTGCGTGCACCTCAAATGGGCCTTTTTTGAGTTTGCATGTACCAACTGCGCCAGTTTTTATGATATACACGTATAAAAAAAATGTTCAAATTTTTTTTTCAATTTTTTTTTATTTTTATTATTTTATGTCCTACACCTATGCTTATCTTATCAAATTTCCGCAAAACATATTTGCATGTGAGGGGTATTTTACTAATTTATATCTGCACTGTTAACTTGTTAAGAGGGGGCTCGAGATCATCAGTGGATGCAAACGCGCTGGTGAGTTATCTGCAATCATAAAGAATCATGTAGTCCGTGTAATAAAATAACAGATTTGTTCAGAAATTATGGAAAAGTAGAAGTTAAAATAACGAAACCGTAGTAAGTAAAACGTAAATCATTTGGTTTTTTTATTTCATTAAATTGTTAATTCATTATGAAACCCCGTAGAAAATAACTTCAATACAAAAACTACCATTAATGTAAACAGATAATACAAAAAACATAACAATCATTTCGTTAGGTATCGCATTTTATGAAGAAAAAACACATGAGATAGGTAGGGCAAATAGATTTTTGTATGAAAGGTAAATAAACAAAATTTTGAACAGATCTAAATATTTGGTAAATAATACTGATTATATTGAATTATATTGATAATTTCTTGTTATTTTAAAGATTAATATTCATCCTACTAAATTGTGTAACACCTTCCACCTGGTCATGAACTTCCTTGGCAGACTTGCAAGTCCTTAAATAGACTGCGGACTCAAGTCGGACGAAGCCGGACGAAGCCGGCCGAACAGGTGGGGGGGAAAAAGAAGAAGACTAAATTATGTTGTGTTTTGTTTCTATGATAAATTTAAATTACTTTGAAGCGCACTCAGATTGGTTATTTATCGAGGAAGGTTATAGGCTACATTTACTTGCATAAAAATGCATAGTTTTATGTCTATAATAAATATTGTTAAAATTACATAAATAGATCATTATTTTATACTAATCAAGTGCCCATAGCGCCTGTGGCACAGATTTAATTCTATACAGGCACCATATTGTATTACCTAGATTATTTATATGTATTGTACCTACTGTATAAATTTGTGCACCAATGAAAATAAAAAATAAAAAATATTATTATTATTAATTATGAAGTTTCTAAGGGAACGGGAAGTACAGGGGTAAAACCGCGTGCAGAACCTATTAATTAATATTAATCTATGAAATGCCTCTTGATTAGATTTAATTAAATATCTATGTAGTACGATTTCACAAGTATTAAGTAAGGTACTGCCTTCCGTTTTCCCTCATAAAACGTGTACTTTCCCTGGTAAAGCTAAAATAACAACTGTATGATAATTATGATAGTGTTTATTGCATATGGAGAAGTTCATTAACATAGCTGCCATTGAGGTCTATCAGAAACGACGTAGATAACTAGATAGTGAATAAAATCCTCCGTTCAATAGTCTATACTAATATTATAAAGAGGAAAGATATGTATGTATTTTTGTGTGTGTGTATGTTTGTAATGAATAAACTCAAAAACTAATGTGCCTATTTCAAAAATGATTTCACCATTGGAAAGCTACATTTTCCTTAGTGACATAAGCTATATATTTAATTATGAAGTTCCCACCGGTGAAACCGCGCGCGGGAAGCTAGCCTACAATAGGAAGCTGGTGTCTATGATACATCTTACTCTCGCCTATTCTCTTTCTCATTAAATTATCTTCCCTTGCAAGGTTTCACTTACGTAACTCCCGTTTTCGAAGGAGCTACATAATTAAATATAGCCTTACTTGATAAATGGGCTACCTAACCCTGACATAATTTTTGGACCAGTAGTAGTTTATGAGATTTTCGTGTTCAAGCAAAGTAAAAGTATTTCTAACTAAAAACTAGCTGGAGGTGTTGATCGGCGCGGCATGTATCTAAATAAATCTATGCTAATACATAAAGATGAAAACTTTTTTTTCAAATCTGACCAATAGTTCCTGAGATTAGTGCATACAAGCAAACAACCAAACTCTTCAGCTTTATATATTAGAATAGATTATATAAGATACGATAACGAAATGATATGTAGGAACCATAAAGAAGTACTTATTTGTCTCGGAAAAATATAAAGGGACTAGTAAGTGGACTAAACAGAATAATGACATCATCCGAGGTGTAGTGCAATAAGTCTCAAATTAAATGTCGATGGTCGTTGCTTCGATTCCCGTACCAGACAAAAATATGACAATCGTATTCTAGGTAACTGACAACGGCTTTTACCTATAGATATGCTGTATTGTGGTCACCAACCTTTCTGCCATTCGTGGTGACTATGACAATACCCCCTTCTAGGGAGAACCATGTTCAGCAGTGGACGTTATACCGGCTGATGATGATAACGTGTAGTCAGCAAGTATCCTTCAATACTTCTATCTTTAGATTTGCTTATGTTAACCATAAGGCGCATAATAAATACATTCATATAAACATGTTTTTCGGAATTTCGTAAGTGAGTATAATTTAAAAAAAACCATTTAATTATTTAAGACTAGCTGCGCACCGCAGTGTCATTCGCGTCATTCTGCTCCAGTGGGTCGGAGCGTGATATTTTGTAGCCTCTGTGTTAATCCAGCTTATTAACTATCCGCAAACAAACTTTCACACAAATCTGTTCAGTAGTTTTTGCATGAAAGAGTAACAATTCATACTTTCTAACAAACTTTCGCATTTATAATATTTTATTATGTCGAATTATTAAAGAGATGGTAGGTATATACTGTGGAAGCACCTTATATAATTTAAAAGAAAAAAACAAAATTCATTTAATTCCGGCACATAAACAAAAATACACAAAAATGACTAATACACAACAATATATGCACCATAAATGGGCGCCGGCTTCAACATAAAGCTACATCAATAATCTAAAAGATTATTGCGACAGCGCTGGTATTCTAGCCAGCCACAGTTATGACGGCACGCATGCCAATCCTACTAATATTATAAACGCGGAAGTTTGTAAATATGGATGGATGGATGTTTGTTACTCTTCCACAGCAAAACTACTAAACGGAATTGGCTGAAATTATGCGCCGGGATAGGCTACAAAACATCATGCTCCGTCCCACTGGAGCAGAGTAACGCGGGTAAAACCGCGTGGTGCAGCTAGTCGTCTAATAAAAAAATTAATGTTGATCTTATTCGTACTAGCTGTGCCCGCGACATCGTTGGCGTGGAATTTACCAAAAAAGATATTTCAGTTACTCCTTATTATATCAGCCAATTACCAGTGAAAGTCCCGTCAAAATCAGTCCAGCCGTTCCAGAGATTAGCAGGAACAAACAGAGACAGACAGTCAAAAATAAAAAAATCGTTTTTTGGTATCGTTCAACATTCAAATTTAAATTTTAATATTAAAAAAAACAGTCCCATTTTATTTATTTGAATAGATTTTAAGAAACTACGTTCATTGCAGTGTGGTTTCCGGCTTAAAATAATCCACCCCATTTCTTCCCATGGGTGTAGTAAGAGTCGACTAAGAAACATACAGCAGATGGCCAGCATCTATCAGCTTAAGGTTACTTACCATCTTACAGCGATCACATATCAATATCCGTCAACGCCGACCCTGGTCTGTAAAGAGGATTCCCATGTTCAGCAGTGGACGTATGCTAGCTGTTGAAGAAGTTTATTAATATCGCAATTGAAATTAGCATGCGTACCCGGCCCCCGCCAACAGCGGATCGAAGGAGTGACCGGGGGGTTTTAGTGGTGTAGCGTCCTCTCCTCGTGGTATGAGTTTAGCATACCAGGCTATGGAGAGGGCGAGTCCCACACATCCCACCGCCGCGCCAGCGGCCGAATAGGCTGCAGCGGCGGCGGTGGGAATGCGTGAGTGCATAACCACCCAGAAAAAAAAAAAAAGAAGATTCTTCAAAGACACACATATAACCCTGAAACATTAATAGTTATGACCCAGTGACCACATTATTCATAAAATTCAAGTTATAAGGGTCATAGATAGTAAGATAATGATGCCCATATTTATGACAAACACCTACATTATAGATAACCTGTTTTGCGTTTTTGTGGTTATTTGCTATTATTTTTTGTATATAACTTGTTAGCAAGTTTTTCCGAGGGAAAATGCATGTATGTATGTATACTACGCATCCTTTCCGCCGCTGCGGCTTCCCTGCGCCGGTGGTAGAGTGTGTGGGACTCGCCCTTTCCATAGCAGTAGTCGCCAAACCCTCCGGAAATGGCAGGAGCGGCTAGAGGCCGCACCGGGCGGATTGCGTACGGTGGAGGCGATTCAGCCCCATCTAAAACAGTGGGCCGGTCGCCGTCACGGTGACGTCACCTACCACGTTGCACAGGTAGTAACAGGCCATGGCTGCTTCGGCCACTACCTGTGCAACGTGGCGCAGAGAGAGCCGGACACTCGCTGTCACCACTGTGACTGTGCCGACGATACGGCACAGCACACGGTGGTGGAGTGTCCGGCGTGGGCAAACGAGCGGGAGGAGCTCGTTGGCGTGGTGGGAGACGACCTCTCGCTGCGACCATCATTTCGAAAATGGTCCAAAGCGAGAGGTCGTGGGAGGCGGTTGCCTCCTTCTGTAGACAAGTAATGTCACAGAAGGAGGTCGCGGAGCGGGAGAGGGAAGTAGATCCCTTCGCCCACCCGCTTCGCAGACGGCGTGTTGGCCGTCGGCGGCGGACCGAAACTCGCCGCCTACCGCCCTAGGCTCGGCCTCGTGGAGTGGGGGACATGGGCCCCGCTCCCTTAGAGGCTGACCCATGAGGAGTAGGGACGCCTCTACACTCCGGGGGTCCCTATAATTGGGCAAATGGGCCACTGTATGTGTGGCCCTGGAGATCCCGCGGTACCATATTGGCCGCGGGTGCCGTTCGGGGGCCGGATTGCTCATGCGTACCCGGCTCCCGCCAACGGCGGATCGAAGGAGTGTCCGGGATGTTTAAGTGGTGCAGGGTCCTTTTCTCGTGGTATGAGTTAAGCATACCACGCTATGGAGAGGGCGAGTTCCACATATCCCACCGCCAGCGCGCGAATATGCTGCAGCGGCGGTGGGAATGCGTGAATTCATTTTCCCCGGACATTTTGTTTGTTTGATTTAACGCACTAATTTCCGTGCCCATTTATAGAGGATAGCTTGCACCATTACGAAGCTACGTTATCCAGGAGTCACATAAGCTATATGGACGAGAACGGGTGTTACGAGGGTGATTCCGCGAGCGGTAAACTAGTACTTTATGAAATTAACTACCTACCACAGATTAATGGAAATCGAAAGAACGTTGAGCCGTTGATCCCGATTGTTATAACTTCATCTATAACTTACCCATATCAGGGAACGAGCAGCGGCGTTTCCTTCTGTGTTACAACATAATACTGCGTTCAACAACCCGCCTGCCAAGGATGGTGGCTATGGCAAAACATCACTCGAAAGGAGCCCCTTGTTCAGTAGATATACGGACTGATGATGATGATTCTAAATTAAAGTTCATCAAAAACGTAAAAGAAAGCCAAACACAAACCAGAAAACAACTTAAAACGTGTTATTTTTTTGTAGATTTGAAGAAACAACGGTACAAATACGCAAAATATTCCTTGATTTCCTTAATACATTTTGACTGTTTCATTTAACATATTATTATGCTAAAAGACGATTCTAGTCTTTATAGTCTAAATTTCGCAACTAAAATATACAAAAATAGTCCGATCAAATTAAACAACTTCTTTTTGTCCTGAGTTTATAGAACAACCCATTGACATTATTATATGTTTAGAATGTAAAAATTCAAACGTTGTTTTTCTATTTGAAAAGGACCACACAGTTAACTGTCACTTGTCAATTTATGGTCATTACAAATATGCATGGAATTTAAATAATGTAGGTACTTTAAATTTACTTAGAAAAAAAAACACTTTCTAAATTTAGTACAGTATCTGTTATCCAAATTTATTAATTTTTTGTTTTAAAACCAAAAGTTAGTTTTTTTAAATCTTGATTTCCTCAAGATGACACGCTATTCAAGAGTCGCAATGAATAATCCTACAACATTTAGGAATAATTTCAATGTTCGCCTAGGTACTTATATTCAAGATCATACATATTAATGTTAAATACACGTGATAATCTTAAAATTATATTTATTTAACCTTAAGCATTTTCTAGAGTACCGTTAAAGAAAACCAAGCCCAAGAAAGCAATGTTTTATAAAAGCTTAAATCTGACAAGACCTAACTTGTCTTCCATGTAATTATCTACCTAACATCGCATTACACCCGTAATCATAAACACACATCACTTACCCAAATAATGAACACCAAAAAGAAAGTAAACAGTCACACAAGGTCACAGCTACGGGTCGCACAAGGTACGCATAACAAATGATATATACGCACCGGACGTACAAACCAATTGCACTTCCTTACCGCGAAACATACGAGTGACATCGTCCTTCTTGCTAAAAACACAAATAAAAAAAAACATTATAAAATAAACAAATACGAAATTAAAAAGAAAAGTGAAGTCCTCACTTTTGGCGCCATCGTACTACAATTTGATTGTGGAATATGAAAATATATTTCTCCGTTCTCTTGGCATAGAGAATAGAGACGAAATAAAAAAAAAGCAAAGAACTTCTTTTAGGAAAATTAATTAAAAGTTTTTGTGTTCAAAGTGCAAGAATGAAGTACAAGTGGTTATTAGTGGTTTATCTCCAGATAGTATCAATATACAGTGCTCCTACTAATCCGCAACCAGTGTCTTATGGAATTTTGCCCCAAATGCCAGTTGGTTTGCCTCAAATGCCAGTTGGTCTATCTCAAATGCCAGTTGGTCTACCACAAATGCCAGTTGGTCTGACACAACTGGCTCAATCACCATTGTTAAGAGAAATGCTTCCCATGCCATCACCAATTATGTAAGTAAAACTGCACACATTAATTAATTATTTTTAAAAGTAGAAAGTATAATTTACTAGCTTTTCATCGCGGCTTCGATTGAGAAAAGTTATTGATCTAAGACACGGGAACTGTACATCTTACCAAGATAACAGATATTGCTTATCTCTGTGACAAATTACATCCAATTACGTTAACCTGTTCCATAATATATGTTTTTTTTTTTAAATTTATAAATGGTTTCCCGCGCGCAGTTTCACACGTATAGCTCCCGTTCCAGTGGGAACTTCATAATTCAATATGTGGGTCCTGGATAACATAATGATGGAAGAATACTATAAATCAGTCCAGTAGTTCTGAAACCTATTCTATGCAAACAATCAAAATTTCCTCTTCACTACATAATATAAAACGAAGTCGCTTTCTCTGTCCCTATATCCCTATGTATGCTTAAATCTTTAAAACTACGCAACGGATTTTGATTCGGTTTTTTTAATATATAGAGGGATTCAAGAGTAAGGTTTATATGTATAATACATCAGCATTGTACCCGTGCGGAGCCGGGGCGGGTTGCTAGTTAACAATAAAAGTTTATATATTTATAATTTTTTGTACTTTCATATTTCATAATTTTAGCTGTGTCTTCATCAAAATGGTTGATATGACTTTATTAAAATACACTTCGACTATAACATTAGGTATATTCATTGCCTCCATGAATTTTTATGAATATAGAAATTAAACTTAGAGTAAACGATTATATTTTAAAGCTTAATTTTGAATCGGCTGCGGTAAATTACTATGCTCGCGTTATTTTTCAATTGAGACATAATAATATATCCAACGAAACATTACATTTTTATGTTTACTTACTGTACCATCTAAAATATGTTTTTTTTTCGTTTCAGGTACCAACCACCACAACAGCCGATGATCATTATTCTACCAAACTCTTCTCCAATTAATGGAGACGACAGATATACAAAACTTAATGAACATATACCCAAAGATCATAAACCAAATACGGGACATATAGATGAAACTAAAGAGGCTGTTGTATTAGAAGCTGAACCAACTGCCGTGGAAGCACAGCCCAAAACCGCTGTGGTATACTTACCTAATGAAGGCAGATACGTTATAGGAACTATCATTTCCTACATCCCATTTCTACCGATAGAAATAAACGTTCCTGATACTATATCTTCTATTGGTAACTGGATTGCTGGCATTTTCTCTAGACCATCAGCTGGAAACCCACCTGCTTCTGTTAAGAGGTACTCTCAAGGTACTATGCCTGTTTTGGTGATGCCATTCCCTGGATCATTTCCACAGTTATAAATTTGTGTATTTTTATAGAGTTAGGAAGAGACTGAATAACTTAAAAATAAACTTTATTATTAAGAATTCTCTTCTTTGATTATTTCTGATTGTGGTCAAACTGCACTGTTTAAACTGGAACCCAGTAAGTTATGATTACCGATGAGAGCGCGATTGGAACGTAGGTTACAACAATCAGCATAAGTCAGCCTACTTTTTTTCGGACGAACATATGTAATTAGCCATGAGGCCTTTGTTAATTCACCGGGCTAATAGGCGAACGGGACTACAGTCTTATTAAATGGTCCTAAACCTACAAACTAAGCAACCTGAGCAAGACAGCTCGCCCCGGGGGTTTGCCGCGGTTGCTGGCGGGGGATTGAAGTATTATGACTTTTAGAAGTTTAGGTGAAATTTATGGATCTGACAAACTCAACCTACAGCTGAACAAAGGCCTTTTTTTTTGTTGTCCGGGGGGAAATGCATTTACGCATTCCCACCGCCGCTGCAGCGTATTCGCGCGCTGGCGGTGGGGTAAATGGGACTCGCCCTCTCCGTAGCGTGGTATGCTAAACTCATACCATGAGGAGAGGACCCTACATCACTAAAACCTTCCGGACACTCCTTCGATCCGCCGTTGGCGGGGGCCGGGTACGCATGAGCAATCCGGCCCCCCGACGGCACCCGCGGCCAATATGGTACCGCGGGATCTCCGGGGCCACACTTACAGTGGCCCATTTGCCCAATTATAGGGAGCTGAACAAAGGCCTGCCCTAAGCAGCATTACATTCGAATCTTTTTTTTTTGTTTTTTTTTTTTTATAAAATATTACTAGCAGAGTTTTGCAGTCTACTAGTATTCTTGTTAACCCCTCGTGCTAAGCTAAAATGCTTGTTTTACGAGAGGGTTTACGTCGGTAGTGCAATGGGTGGGGTTCGAACCTGCGACCTCAAGATCACAAGTCTGACGCCCTAGCCATTGGGCTACGGCCGCTTCTAATCGCCACCTTCTGTATCTCGTATGTATGGTAGAAGTAATGGTAGCTGAAGTACACTCCTCCAGTTACCATTTTTACGTCTTTGGTCTATCTTTATTCTAATTATTTCTAATTAAATTCAAGCAGTAAAACGAAACCCATTTGCAAAATGCTTTTATTATTATAAAGTAATAATCGTTACAAATTGCTATTACCAAGTAAGTCCTTAACTAAAATATGTATTTTTACATAAATTATTCCTAAAGATGTTATGGTAACAAACCTTATAGTTAGCGAGGTTCAAGAGTGTAACGAATAAGACTTTTACGTTTTAAAAATATTGCACATACTATATTAATTGCTTGTTTAGTTACACTGTCAAACTCGAACCATTGCTGTATCAAATACCTCAGGCTAGCATATTGGTCGATGACATTCGTAAAAATACTCATGAAATTAAAGCTGTACATTATTTTCTGATGCATTGTCACATGTTTGAATTTATTTATCATTGATGTTATCAACCTATATGCAGCAAACCTTCACTCCTAAAATGGCAAAGTAAGTAGTACACCGATAATCCTTTAAGAACACATTAAAAAGAACACGGTCAGTGTTTCATACTAACGACCTCATTAGACTATCGGTTAACTATATCGTACTTATGATATAAGTAGTGGATCACTTTGTTTCAACTAATATGCTAGAGAAATCAAGTGTCATCCTAGAAAGTTTTTTACTAGTAACAATATAAGGAAGTGATTGTACTAAAGTAGAAAGTCATAACGATATAACTATTATGGCAAAACATCATGCCTTTACGCATGCGGGCACGAAGCACTTCGGTTAACTTTACAGTACATTTGACAAAAAAATAACTAAAGTAGATATGACCGAATACGTGGTAAAGTGCTGAAACTTTACAGAAACAGACAATATAAGATGAAAATTAAATGCATAATACATTTTGACAATAACATAACTTCAATATAGTCTATCTAGTAAAAATTCTCTCGATTGATTGTAATTAAACGTACATAAAAACTTTGCATTTTGGAATCCACAATTAGAAGCTAAATTAAAATAGGCTTGTCACTTGAAAGCTATCAAGTATTTTATTTACTGCTGATGCCAACAGTGTCATGGTCTACTGGAAAGCTGGTGTCTTCTTTCTCGTTTTTGTTCTTGATAATGGAGACGGGGTAGTCAAAGCTGTAGAAGAATCCATGAGGGGGGCCCTGAAAAGGGAAAAATATAAGATTTATAAGGAATATTACACTGTCCCGACGCTGGACAAGAAATCTTTGTGTAAATTTTATGTTTTCTTTCCGGTTTAGACAGACACAACCCGCCGTGCCTCGGAAAGCACGCCATTGGTCCCTATTGTTATAACATCATCTATAACAATTGTATACCAGTTTCCAACCCGCCACGCTTGGCAGGCGGACTATGGCAAAAACCCTCCCTCGGGAGAGGGCTCCTATTTAGCCATAGGACATTACATGAGATGATGATAAACCCATATTCTAGTATTTCTAACTCCTGTTGTCATCATCAAAAATATTTTTCAACTTTAGAATTAATTAGAAAAAAAAGTTTCAAAAAAATATTGAGTGATACTTACAGTAGGCTCCTCAGTAGTGGTAGTGGAACTAAGTTCAAATTGCTGTTGTTGACCAAACTGCTGTTGTTGTTGGTTATATTTTTGTTGTTGGTTGTATTGTTGTTGTTGTTGATTGTATTGTTGTTGCTGATTGTACTGTTGCTGTTGACCGTACTGCTGTTGTTGTTGGTATTGTTGTTGTTCATACTGCTGTTGTTGTTGCTGAGGCTGCTGGTACTGTCCAGCCTGGCTGTAAGCTACGGCTTTGCCTTCGCGAGGTTGTTCAGGGGCGGCGTAAGTCTCTTGTTGGCCGGAAGCCTGGGTTTGGTAAGGGTCATAATAATTCCTGCAATAAAATTAAATTTGCTAGAGCGAGAGCTTTCCACCAGAAGTTAAGTGGTATAGGGGTCCAAACACAAGGACTGTTAGTACAATAGATAAGTACACTACTTTTCATCCTCATCCTGCTGGCCTTTCCCATCATAAATCACTAAAGTTATTTGGCTGTGGGGTTAGGTGGAGGCATTTCCCCATCCGAGGAGCTTATTGAGCGTATTAACTCTAAGCTCTCAGAGGTAGTGCGTAGTATAACTTGTGTGAGAAAAAACGTTTATTACAAAATTACTAAGAACAGCACTTACGGGGCTAGAGTTGGTGCCTTGGAGTTGGCATCAGCGGCCTCTTGCCAGGCCTTCTCGAAAGCGAGACGGGCTTCCCTCAATGCTGGAGTTTCTTCAGCTGGCTTGAGCTCAACCTTGGGTAGGTTGTCCTCCTGGTGGAAACCTTGACTGTCAGCCCAGTAGCGGACCTGCAAACATGGATTTACAAAATCTTAGTCTAATTATGTACTTACTAGCTTCCCGCGCGCGGTTTCACCCGCGTAACTCCCGTTCCCGTGGGAAATTCACAATAAAATATAGCCTATGTTCTTTCTCAGGCTCTAGACTATATCTGTACCAAATTTCATTTAAATCGCTTCAGTAGTTAACGCGTGATTGCGTAACAGACAGACAGACAGACAGACAGAGTTACTTTCACATTTATAATATTAGTAAGGATGTTCTTTCTCAGGCTCTAGACTATATCTGTACCAAATTTCATTTAAATCGCTTCAGTAGTTAACGCGTGATTGCGTAACAGACAGACAGACAGACAGACAGACAGAGTTACTTTCACATTTATAATATTAGTAAGGATTTTTTCTGAAATGTACTTTTAACTTCCTTTGTAAAAATGAAATAGATTTTGCAACGTTAGTACCTATATTTAATCTTTTTAAAATTATTTCACCATTTTAACAATTTATTATCCAAGGTTAACATTGTCTATATTAAAAAACATACATATTTACACTGGGTCTTTAGCTATGCCGTATATAATTAGATAAGACTATTATCGCTTATTAGATTACCCTTTATCATAACAATACAAATGCCCAAAATTTTACAAAAATAATTGTCAGTCCAAGATATTCTATTCAATTCCATATATTTATTGCACTCTGCAATGTGAACTTAGGTGATAGTGATAGTACGATTATGATCATACAGTGTTGTGTACAGCAATTTGTTGATTGCCTTAAGTTTCAAATATAGCAATTACCAATCATTACCTATACTTATTGCCCATTGCCAAGCATAAATGACAGCAGACTCCAGAAATTGTTTCCTCGAAGGTTTCATAGTCATATTAAAATATCTCAGGCTAAACCCGTTATGTAAGATAATTCCAATGACCCAACGATGTATTAAAAGTATGTCACTCGAGCTTAAAATAGTGTTGCTCCCGAGGTGGACACTCTACTTTTTATCACCCTCTATGAGAAAATAAGTAAGTGCAACTTATGAACAAGAATTTATTTACGTACAATGAAGAACCTTAAGACATAATAATACTTTCACTTGAGGAAGACGCACTCATTTTTTATAATTCTAAAATCTGAATATGAATCAACTACGAACGAAAGCAGAATGCATTTAATTTCGCGCGTTGTTTATTTTTCATCAACTTTTTTTAAATTTGACGCGCTCGCAGTTTTTCTTTCAGTCACATATTCAATACATTGTTCCCGCATGGTTTGTGATTCACCTCTTTGCTGATTGAAAAATTATTAACAATATCCACATTCCAAATTCAAATCAATTTTGGTCGCTAAGGGATTAATGAGCTATTTTGGTCCCTGTTTACAAGGAATAAACTAGCTCTTTTTGAATAGATGTGATAAAAAATATATTTAGTCCGTGCTTCGGAAAGCATGTTAAGCCATTTGTCCCAATTGTTATTACATCAATTATAACTATCGTATACCAAAGCATGGGCAGTAGCGTTTCTCTCTCTCCAGGATTGTAATAGCCAAGCATAGTGACTATGGTAAAAATCTCCCTCAGGAAGAGTCCCATGTTCAGCAGTGAACGTTATACGGGCTGAAGATGACTATATATAGATCACATTATTTTCTTTACCTTGATGGGTTCACGGCCAGGTGACTTGTAGACGTAAGATCCTTGGACAACGCCGGAACTTTGACGGTCTTCTACTTTGGAGGATTCGGGAGTCTCATAACCATAGGCGTATTGACCAAGACCGTCTTGACCGTGGTATTGACGTGCGTTGTATACCTGGTAATTAAATATTCATTTAAGCTTTTGTAACAGTTTTGTTTTCGGTTCCCCCACGAAGCTCTACCTGCAGCGGATAAACAAGCAGGATGAGCCAATTACTAGAAATTCATCAAGAGTACAGTTGAAAATATTTGATAGAAAATATGTGTTGTAAGTGCTGTGTTGATTGATAACAGTTATTTTAGTTTTCAGTGTTTTGTTATAAATCCTTAACTGCATAATGTGTTAAGAAAACTTTAGATCTCTTTCTTTGGAGATTGCGTTAATTCACGCAATAAAAATAAAATTCGTCGTTGAAAATTTAGACCAATATTAATATGTAGAATTACACCAAACTAAACTATAGTTTCTCCGGGATCTTTATATGGAGCTTCATAAAGGATATAGTTTGAAATAATTTTAAAGAAAAAACAATATTTAAAGATTTAAAAACCACACCATATAAAAGAATTAAACGCGTGCAGTCATCATAATATTAAAATAATTTCAATTTCTTTAAAAACAAGAAGATGAATAATAGTAGTAGTAGTAGTAGTTTTTCAATGCCTCTAAGATTATGAGAAAAATATCGATCCACCGACACTTTTTGTCCATCTGTTTTTTAAATATAATCCGGAAAATTGGTATCAACAAAAAACAATGTAGCATCTAAAATTTTCAACAGATTTTATGTTTGAAATGTAAAGTTATGAAGTCTTTACCTCCTCAACGTAATCATCTGTGTTCTCAATCTCTTGGCCATTCTTCCAGTAGTGTCCTAGGGTCGGGCCAGCCTCGGCAGCGCGAAACCTAGGGTCATTGTAGCGAACCTGAAATCAACCAAAATTATGAAATGAAACAAAACAGTTTAGTGGTAACGTAGACGACGTTAGTGGTAACGTATTTTTTTATGTTTACAACCCAACATCTCATAAATGTAAGGTGATGTATAAATTTTAATTATTGTTCAATTTTCAATCATACTGATTGATAAAAAAATCAAAATATACATATTTCGGTGGCATGGAAAATGTTAAAAGTTGTTGACCAATGAAAATGACCATGACATATGATAGTTTATAACAAAGTCGTTCCCCGCTGTCTGTCCCTATGTATGCTAATATCTTTAAAACATGGCCAACATGAAAAGAAGTAGCAAAAGCCTCGCGTCTAGCTATTTAAGATAATTTAGTTCGTGATCATAATGTTTTGTTCGTCCGTACACGGCTTAGGAAATAAAACAGGAGTTGTACTATGTACAAAAATATACGTCATTGTACACACTATGTGGTTATATTCTTACCAGGGGAAGAGTAGCGGTCTTTCCAGACAGTTGAGGTTCGTTGAAGGGGAGGTTCTTCAAGTACTGCTGCGCCTCTTCAGGAGTAATGTCATTCTTGAAGATGAAGTTGGACTGGGGCGCGCCTAACGCGACACCCACCTGAAACAAAATATGTTTGATTTTAGAATGAAGTATGTTTAGGCTATTTTCTAAGCGTATAATATTATAAACGAATATATATGTTAGTGTAAAAGCTCGAACTACGGTAAGTTCATTTTATGAAGTTCATTTTATAGTAAGTCATGGTTACCGACATGCGTTGGTAAATATTAAAATTTATTAAAATTTAAAGATTTTGTCGGGCTTTTCCATTATAACTAAGTACAAGCTAGGTTGAATCGAATTTGACTGGAAACTTTGGATTTAAGCGTTGTTACTGTAAAAGCTTTGAACTATGGTAAAACTTAAGATTTTCTAGCATAAACCTAAGATAATCTCTTTAAATATATCTTAGTGGTATAACATAACATCTAATTACCAACTTTTTTGATGGTAGACCATCGCAATAGGTGGTAATTAGAAGTTTAGCAGCAAAAGATTTTGGAAGCACGTTCCATCCAACAATAAATCTTATGTTAAACCTTTCAACAATATTTTATCTCATCAACGTAATACATTAACATCCTAAGCAGGATACTAATTTATTTCAAGGTTGTGGCTAAGATTAGAGATGATCCCAAAATAATTAATTATACGATTCGCTGATTCACCAACTAGTTTAAAGGATGGGTAATTTACAACCGGACTTTAGTATCCGTGAATTCTATTGATATAACGAACTTAAAAGTTTATTTTATTTTTGTATATTTGTTACTCAGGAGCATATTTGGTGTAGATGAACACAACCTGGGGCATACTTCCTACTAATATACTAAACGCAAAAGTTTGTAAGTATGGATGGATGTATGGATGTTTGTTAATCTTTCACGCCGAAACTACTGAATGGAATTGTCTGAAATTTTGCACCGGGATAGTTTATACGCTGGATTAACACATAGGCTACAAAACATCACGCTCCAACCCACTGGAGCAGAGTAACGCGTAAAACCGCGGGGCGCAGCTAGTATGATATAACTCAGAAAGTTTATGAACATGGATTGGAAGATTCTCGTTAGGTAAAAATGCTTCTTGTGCCCCATTAATATAACATTACATCATGATTAATTATTACGTTTTAAGATTCCACGTGTTTATTTTACACGTGATATTATGCAAGTTTAAATGTATTTATTAAGTAAATACATTATTCGTCAGTCAAACAATATGTGCATCAACTAACTATGCTATGCATATGTACCTACATTGTTGAATGGATAATTTAATTTGTTAATTAGTAGTAGAATACACTGATACGGGGACGAAGGATAGGTATAATCATATCTAGACCTTATTTTTATTATTTATTTATTATACTTCGGAAGCATTTGGTCGTAAGTGCCAGTTTACGATAAAGGCACATACGACTAATGTTTCTGACCTATAACGGCACATCCGACCTTATGCTTCATAGCTCTAGAAATAATGAAATTCCTTTAGCCCTAGCTAGGTATTTATAATGACAAACACTGGTACTGGTCAGAATTACAAAGTGTGAGACTAAACCTAACATGGTATATCTTAGAGTCTTAAGTAATAGTTTGTGGAAAAAGTTTCTTCGCATTTTTTTAAGAAAATTCAACACATTTTTTAACATAGTTTATTTACATTTAACTAAAGTATGTAGGTACCATTTTGTTCGATAACTTTTTGCCATCTTGTATGTAGGTACATGAACCTTTTTTGTAGTAAAATTTTAAAATGTATCGAATTTCTTCATTAGATTCACTCATCTTGACAGTACGAAAAACAAATGAAAATCACACATTTTCCTAATTTAAATTTGGAATTATGTTCTTTAAAATTTAAACTTTCAATTATACCAAAACCAGCCAGATACAAATAGTATAGCCAAAGAGATTTTATTACAAGTTCACATATACTATAATGCGAAAAGACTTTTTCCCCAACCTAATATCTAAAAACAATGCCAAAATGTACCATAGCATAATTATTTGATCTTATTAAAATCCGTCCGTTCGTCTGTATTGCGGTATATGACAAATTTACACATTATCGTAAGATGCTTTAGAGGTAACAGGTACAAAATTAACTTCTAAGAATCCGGCCAAGGTCTAAGCAACATCCACCTGGACATCTTTGAGACTAAAGTGAACAGACATTTTCTAGGCAAGCGTGTTTCATCTTAGGCCTTATCTTCGCCTTCCATCAAGCGAGATTGTGGTCAAACGTAAGCCTATATTTAATAATAAAAAAAACCTGAGCACCCTTAAGGGTTAGCCCAACGCTCAGGGTGCCACTAGAGTTAAGAGTAGATTTACGAATAATGGTAGTGATCGCTGGCACGGGCTACAGACGCGGTATCACAGGTCGGCGTAGGGGCCCACAACGCAGTTCTCGGTCATTCCCTCTACACATTTTGTAAAAAACCTTATTATTAGTAAGCTTTAGCCTTTTGTTTAGCAAGAAGAAAGTTTACTGACCAACTTAAAGAATAATTACAAGTGGACAGTTATAAAGAAGTAAAAGAGATGGGTCTACAACGGGATAGATGGAGAATGCTACACAGACAAGTGCGAAGTATTTCAATTTTGTATGGACGGAGCCTTTTTTTAGGAGAAATGGTTTACGCATTCCCCCTCCGCCGCGGGGAGGCGTAATGTGTCCGCGTTGATGGAAAGCTATGTAGGACTAGCCCTCTCCTTTAGCAATAGTATGCTGATCTGCTGATCATATCTCGAGGAGAATGATAAACATTAGGCTGTTTCGTTATTATCTTTATCAATCCGTTTTCGTCCACTGCTGAACCTAAGTCTCTTACAGACCTTTACACGCATCGTTGAGGGATATTGCCGTGATCAATACATTTGGCGCGCGGTTGGTAATAGCCGCGGATCCACCGCGCTACGATCGCGCGCGGCTTGAGCGCGCGATTAAAATGAACGAAATGTGCAGGCGGTTTGGACGTGACGCGCGCGCATTGATCGCGCGCTTCACGTCCACACCGCCTGCACATTTGGATCACGCTCAAGGCGCGCGCGATCGGAGCGTGGTGGATCGTCCGGTGTGGATGCGGCTATTCGCAGTAAGATGGTAGTATCTTTAAGCTAATAGATGCTACTGCCCATCCATTACCATTACGTGTTTGTCCCTTTATCCATTCTTACGACACCCGTAGGACGATATGGGAGGTCAATTCTAATTAAATTCTAATATTATTTATTTACCGGAAAATATAAGAATAACCGCATCCGGAAAACTTACCTACAAAGTAATTACTTATAAAGTAAATAAATCATTGAGGTTATTTAAGGTTACTAATTGACGTTTGATATAATCATTAATTTAATGCACACTCTTTATTTACTTGATTTATTTATCTATTCATCAACAATCGTGACTGCATTATAACGATTATTCATCATAACTAGATACAGATTAAGTTGATTAGATCTATGTCAATCAAGATATTGAATCGAAGAAATAGAAAAGGATTTATTAAGTAACAATTAAAATATATGAAATGAAGTACCTATTTTTTTTTCTTTAAACAAAATCTAAAACTTCTTATCGCCCTATAAGTCTTGTCAGATCATTGGGTAAACTTTACTTTAAATACCTATTGTGTTCACCAGGACATGTCCACTTATCAAACTATTGGAGACATAAAATAAGTGTATTGTTAGCTTGTTAGCGTCTTGTAACTGATATGTTTATTTCTGTAACCTGACTCATCAGACAGTCAATCGGTATACTAAAATATCTGCTATTTGTACTACAAATTATGTCACTTACGGAAATATCATTATGTTAATATTTACAGTAACACTTTGGTTTTCGTTTCGACGTAATTTTAAAGTTTTATTTTTGTAGGTCGCGATTGATAGCAGACGCGTGGTCGCCAGGCGCCTGATGTGACAATAGGCTAGTAGAGTCATATAGAATTATGTTACAAACATGTTTATTTCTAAAATTATTAATTATTATGAACATAAATATAATAATAATAGTTCATAAAACTGGAAAAATGTTGTATAAATTAAGTTTGAAAATTATTTTAGTGTCTGTCTTTATCCGCCGAAAACGCTATCAGCCATTTTGTGACGTCATAGATCTAGTATGGAAAAAAAACTTCATTCGCCGTTTTCTGCTCTGACACTTTAACATTTTGAGCCAGTCAGTTTCTATTTATCTAGGGAGTATTCTTGCAGCCTCGTAAGATACTTGGTAGGTAAAGTGATAATTAATGTATTCCTTGTTTAATTTAACAAAATGTATGGTAGTAAATAATCAGTATAAGAATTTTTAAAAATTACGCAATCCTTTACTGCAGTTATGACGTCACAACACCTATAATCTATTAGCCAAAATGGCCATTTATGTCTCTATAGGACGTGTCAATTTTAAAGTATTTTTCCAGAGCTTCATTCTTAACCATACCAAATCAATTTCAAAGTATCAACATCAGCCTACATTCGTATTATGACAATATAGGAATATGACAGAATTGAACTTTTCAGATTCACTGCTGCTAAGTGGCTTAGTAGACCAAATGCAAAAAGCAACATTTGCTTTTTAAGTTTCTGCATATTTAGCAACGTAAAATTGTACCTAACACTTGAAATATTAGGAACAATGTTTTTTTTTTAAAGAACTTCGTTTACTAATCACGCCTAATAACAATAGTGCAACATAAGTTTAATCATTCATCAAAGTTGACCTTTGATTGAATTAATGTATGTTTCTTAAAAAATGAACAATAAACTCTAGGGAAACCCAGCTACGTCAATTAAATAAAAAATAGAATTTACCTACCAATAAAAACAGACCATACAAATACTAAACCTATAAAGTGCTTTCAAAATATATGCCATCCCTATAACAATAGATTGTATCATGTGTGATTACGTTTTAGTGAAAATCAAAGTTTTTTTGTTAATCAAAAACTGTTTCAAGTAAAATAACATTATTAATATGCGTATTGATCTTTTGTGGTTGAAATATAAAATATTGAAAAACGTGTCGGTAAGAGAAACTTAATAAGGCTGTCTCGAGCGGTAGCTTCACCTGCGTAGATAGATACCTTGACTTAAAATAAAGCCTATGACACTTACAAATATTGTGTATTTCAATTGGTAAAAGAATTATATCGGTTCATTAGATCCAGAGACTACCTCCTACAACCTCACAAACTTAACTTTTATAATAATGGCATAGGTTAGGTTCCCATTATTACATGATCGACACGGAATCCTAAAAATAAACTCTTGCATTATTATTAAAGTTTTTTATTTCTAAACGGTAATAAACATTCAAGTTGGTAAACATAGTTAATTGATTAAATTGTTTTAAATTAAATTCATTTTATTATTAATAAAGTCAATCAAATAAACACAATAACACACCAATTTTCCAGTTTCTTTAAGTTGAGGGCTTATGCTATATCGCATCGCCATACAACATTATTTTGTCGAATGAATTGATTTACGATCGCAATAAAATTCAGGATAATCAAGCAAATTGTAACTTTGCATAGTTATAGTTATATATTTGTAAATTTTTTTTATACTAAATGGGCTATGTAATAGTATAGTGTTTTTTTTATCTTTGATAAGATTACTCGTAACATTTTTGCACACTACTAAAATTCTTGTTAACCCCTCGCGCTAAGCAAAACAAGTGATCACAAGTCTAACGCTCTAGCCAATGGGCTACAGCCACCTCGGGAATCATTGCAAGCTTGTTGCCGACTCATTATAATCCTATTTTCCATACAATCAACATTTTTTTCCTCTCGCTAACGCAGATAAAAAGACATAAGTACATTACACGTTCATGACATTACAGCTATTAGTTCTAAATACCATTGACCAGTACAAAGATTCGCTACACATCGTGACTAAACGATTAAATCTTATTCTGTACTAGAATTTACATTAGTTATCTTATTGAATAGTTCATGTAGACTTTGAAATCATTCGTACCATGTAGCAATACGCAGTGTGATTGCTTAAAAAAGCAACAGCGATTACGGAGCAGCTGATAAGTTTTGATGAGGAATTGCTGTGGCATCGCACTGCCGGTTATGCTACGGTCATCATTATTATAAGTATACGAGGCAGTTTAGTGGTTACTTGTATATACCACATTGTTGCAAATTCGTTGGCTAATCTTAGCAAAGTCTTCTTCAAGGAATGAGAATGAGGAGGATATATAAATATAAAAAAATAAGAATACTGAAAATAAGCTTCCGATGCCTTCGTAGACCCCAAAGTCCATGAGGCCCGCGCGAATTGTAACGTAGAGCGACTGTTGCGCAAATGGAACTAGTGATTAAAAAAAACATCAATAGTTCCATAATGGAAATATTAATGGTACTTGTGACGACGAACCACAAAATTCCCCTAAGAACAAAACGTCAATCAATCACCCCGCCTGCTACCGCCCTGAGCCGAGGTCCAAGTCCCATAGCAGACCCTGCGCAGGCTGCTTGGTTTGCAGTTTTTAAACAATGATTTATTATGGCTGGAGCACTACTCGCTTTAATGCCTGGTGAAGAGCAAAAACCTCATGGCTGGATAGCAAAAAAAAGAAAATAAGATTACTAAAATAAACTCAACGTTAATGACGTTATGGATTTTCAATGCAATTAATATAGCTGCCACATTAATTTATTATTTACATACAATTAGCGGCCATAAAGCCTTGTTAATTTATAATTAAATATGAGATAATTAAAAGAAGACAAGTCATCACAACAGATAAAATGATTTACTAAAAATTCTTTAGAATTTCCTAGTATTATAATATACTAGCTTCTTGCGCGGTTTCACCCGCGTAACTCCCGTTCCTGTGGAAACTTTATAATTAAATATAGCCCATGTCATCCGGGGATAGTGTTGCTTTCCAACAGTGAAAGAATTGTTCAAATCGGACCAGTAGTTTCGGAGACTATTCAATACAAACAAACAATCAAATCTTTCATCTTTATAATATTAGTATAGACTATCTTCTCGAGCGGTTTCACCCGCATGGCTCCCGTTGTAATAAGAACTTGAAGTTATATTATCCGTAGGTAAGGTATCAACATATTTAAACATCATTATAACTAGAGCTCAGAAGCATAAGGTCGTATGTGGCTTTATCGTAAACTGGCACTTACGACCAAATGTTTCTGAAGTAAAATGGTACATTCGTCCTTGTGCTTCTGAGGTCTAGATATAAACTTCCTTATGCTGAAAGAATTTTTGAAATCAATCTAGTTGTTTTTGCAAAATTACTGATCTTCTTTATAATATTAGTAAAGACTAGATGTTTGTGCTGGCTTCACCCGTCAAACCAATGTGTTAATCCTACATGTTTTTTTTTTTTCAAAATATCATTATAATAACATGATCCTCACAATTATGTACCTACACATTAAAAAATGTCGGACTCAAGTCATGTCGTGACCAAGGGAATTATTTTTATATTTTTAGCAATGTATTTTTTTTAAATTGTAGTATATATATTTTTTATATGGAATGTATCAATGTTCAAATAAAACTCATAACGTAATAAATAACAACATAACATATTATAAAGAATTTGTTTATGTTACTGATCAGTTACAAAAATAGTAATGATTTCATCTAGTGATGGCGCGGCGTCTTATTTGTTTTTTAAACATGATATTATATTGTTATTTGATATGGCTATTATATGTATGTGTTTTATGAGTATATTTTTTAGTTATACCATTGAATATAACATGTAAACAATGATATGATATATTAATAATAACCATAGAAATGTTCGTTATGTGTGAGTTATCAATAAATGCCTGGCTTTCAAAGGGATTTTTTGTGGACATGTGTAGATATAGCAACGAGTTTTTCCTAACGGGCTTTTACGGGCATAAAAGCAAGTAAGGTCCTTGTTATATGGTTTAAAAACTACAAACTAAGCAACCTGTGAGCTGCTTTAAACTTCGCTTTAGGGCGATCGCTGGCGGGAATCTAAAGGAATGATGACATTTAAGATTTTGAGAGATTTTTGTGTGACTGTCGTTCTACTTCCAGCTGATAAGGAAAGACACGGTGTATTGGTATTAAACTCTTGCAGTCTCTGTTAATTGGTAAGTTGTAATCTGACCAAAAGGTTTAGATATTGAGATGCGATTCTGATGAAGCGTTCCGACACCTCTTTAAACAGCTACCAAAAGTAGCACAGTCTATATTTTATAGTGTTATTCTCATGCTAACATAATTATAAAAAAACATTGCGTGTCGGTTATAAATAGCAATAGAATAATGAACAAACTGAAAGATATGAACAATAAACATTCAATAATAATTTTACATTGTATAGCGGTTTTTATGTTGACGGTACCTATAGATTTTAATTAAAATTCTTTATTATAACGCCAGGAGTTTCCTGATTAACCTTTATGATTTATTATACATGTCATTGTGATGATGATTTGTTCGTTTTTGCAGAGATAATTAGCTGATTACAGTAAAATGTTTTATGAATTGAAATCTTAATATTCTACTAGAAGCATAGCTACTATTAGGTTAGGACTAATGTAGCGTGTGCAAAAAAAACACTGCTAGGCACCGGTCTTGCCGGACTTTGTGTCCGTGAATTATGTGTTTGTAAAGTCCCAAGTACACAACCTCGATCCCCACGCCGGACAGGAAATCTTTGTGTAGATCATAAGATTTCTTTCCTAGTCTGCTTGGTTGAGGGACTACCCTCCGTGCCTCGAAAAGCACGTTAAGCCGATGGTCCCGATTATTATAACATCATCTATAATAATCATATATCAAGGAACGGGAAGCAGCGTTTCCAGGTGTGGTATAACATAATACTGCGGTCATCAACCCGCCTGCCAAGCGTGGTGACTATGGCAAATATCCTCCCTCGGGGGAGGCCCATGTTAAGCAGTGGACGTTATACGGGCTGATGATGATGATCCAGAAAAAAAAAAATAGTTTATAAATAGGTACAGTGCCACTAGTGCGGGAGTTGCATTTATTAAAAAAAGTGATACATTATTTATCCTCACAAAAAGGCTATTATCCTACACAATGATAGATTTGCTATACATAAGACACGGAAGTAAATATCAATATTTTGTAATAGATTACACTTATTACAAAAGAATCTGAATAAACAATGGTCTCTCATTACCTATGGTAATTAGGGCAAGCTGTTGTGTTGGCACTTGGCTAAGATTATGTAATGCAATGTGTCGCAACTTGGGATAAACCTTTCTACCAATATCCAATATAAATAATAACCAAAATAAAATATAAACCAAAGCCTTGTTAGTATAATCATCAGCCCGTATAACGTCCACTGCTGAACATGGACCTCCTCTCAATGGAGGGTTCTCGCCTTAGTCACCACGCTTGACAGGCGGGTTGGTGACCGCAGTATTATGTTGTACCACACAAGGAAACGCTGCTGCCCGTTTCTTGACATACGATTATTATAGATGATGTTATAACAATCGGGACCAACGGCTTAACGTGCTTTCCGAGGCACGGAGGGTAGTCCCTCAATCATCCAGACCCGGAAAGAAATCTTATAATTTACACAAAGATATTTTTCCGGCGTGGGGATCGAACCCACGACCTCCAAAATTTAAAGGGAGCTAAATAACGCTACGCTACGGAGGTTGTTTTGTTAGTATAGCGATTATGTTTAGTTACAATTGTCAATGCATTTAAATATTTAGAACCCCTGGTTGGTCCCGACCTTTGGTACTACGTAATAATTTTAGCGGCAATGAGTTCGGACATAACTAGGGAGGCGCCTGATTCAAATCAATTTCCTCACGTCTCATTCAAGTGTGAGGAAATTGGCGGCATTTCACATGTGTTATTTTAGGAGAATAGACAGTGCACTGGTATTTGTGCATACACTAGTAAGTATAGGTTGGTACAGACATGGTTCGTAGTAATTGAACTAATAACTACGAACCATTTCTGTAAAAATCTTAAAAAATACTGCCTAAAAAATGAATAATTGACGAGGTTCTACCGTCTATTATATGTATATGCTGTATTAGTTTAAAACATACACTTTTCAGGTATCTATATTTAGGTTTACATTAAACATTGCCTGAAGGTGCCTAAAAAATTCAAAATCTCTTTACAAAAGCAATCGTTTTGTGTCCTAGCTAGTATCGCTAGACTCATTGAGAAACGTGCCAGTCTAGACGTTAGTTGAATACATTATTTGAACCAAAGCGAAGTTAAAAAATTCCTAATGTATTACGTCAGACTTTTTCTTTTATTAGAATTTACTAGCGACACGGCCCGGCTTTGCACGGGTGCAATGCTAATGTATTATACATATAAACCTTTCCCTTGAATCACTCTATCTATTAAAAATACCGCATCACAATCCGTTGTGTAGTTTAAAAGATCTATGCATACATAGGGACGGACAGACAGGGAAGCGACTTTGTTTTATACTATGTAGTGAGTAGTGATTATTACAATGAATTTCAAGAAGTGCTTCATACAACTGTCGCCTAAGTAACGACTTAAAAATTTAAAAAGACATTTCCTCCATCCCTCGCCCACGACCGCCCTGAGCCTGATGTCTAAGTCCCACTCCCAACTCACAACTCTTGCGCAGGTTGCTTAGTTTGTAGTTTTTAAACCATTTACTTATATTACTGCTCGCCTTTATGCTCGGTAAATTAGCAAAGGCCTCGTAGCTTACTATATATCGCCAGTGAAACGGCAATGCCGAGTAACTAAATAACTAATAACGTTGAAAATCAAATGTAGCAAATTAATTATTTTCTCTTCAAAATATATAAAACGAAAATATTTCTTGACAGCACTTTATTCGCTGCTGTGTTCTGTGTATTGCAGTTTTACCGACAATATGTCCGTAAGAAAAAGAAAAAAAAGAGTTCCTAAAACTTTTTCTTATACAATTTCTTAATATTTTTTTATATTCTGTATATAATAAATCATTGTAAAAAATAAATATTACTTTAGATTTTCACAATAAAATATCTTGAATTTAGATGTAACATAATATTATTAAAATACAATATATCCTTTATTCAAATACAGTCGAGTTTTGGTTCGTTAGAAACAAAACATGCATAATTTATCGTGACCTTATTATGGCAACACTGTAGCCTTACAAAAATAACTCGTATAATTTTCAGATGAGCCATATAAGTACATACACCTTTTAAAATAAATTGACATATTTGCAAAACATCTCATTTTCATTCTGACACGTAAACGGAAGCTATTAGAGTTATTTAAACAATTTTTGCTATACCATACATAGTACAGCTTAATTTGCTTAAGTAATTAGAGTATTGAATCTGTTTTTTTTTTCTGACCGTTGTTGTTTATTTACTATTATAACTTTTATTTTGTCTATTATAGTAAACAAAAAATATAATTTGTTGCCTTACTAGTTTGTAATGTACAGTCAATAAAAGACAGGTTTACTCATTGTGAAAAGTTTTTTATTTTTTTTAAACATTATTAGACAATGGCTAGAGCGTCGGACTTGTGGTCGCCGGTTCGATCCCCACCCATTACACTACCGACGTGAACCTACTCGTAACACAAGAATTTTACCTAAACACGAGAGGTTAACAAGAATACTAGTAGACTGCAAAACTCAGCTAGTAATCTTTCAAAGAAAAAAAATCCCGATGATTGTATCCTCCGTACTACTTAAGTATAGAAGTTACAATAATCGGGACCAACAGCTTAACCTACTTTCTAAAGTACGGTGGGTAGAACCTCATCTAACCAGACCTGAGAGGAAATTTTTAATATTATCCAATAATTTTTTCCCGTAGTAGGAATCAAGACCTCCTATAATAACGGTTTTTTCCCATTTCTTTTTCCAGTATCGGGAATCTAGACCTAGCTCGTTAACAAAGATGGTAAAATCGATGTCAACAAAGATGTCTATGTGGATGGTAAAGTCTTATACCGCTTCGCCACTGATATTGTCAGAACCTTTTAAAAATTAATATTTTCAAATTATACAAATCAAAACCGCTTCCACTACAACCGAACACGTAATTATCTTCTTAGTTCAAGTTCACGGCGACCGAACCAGTTTCAATGCAGTCGAGTATTTCACAAACTCTTACGTCAATATTGAGTAACAGTCTTTGAACTTCGACGAGAAGATTACAGCAATTACAGAGTATATCGTAAGATGTCTAGCGGTTACGTTCAGTAATTAGCGAGGTTTTATACTCGAGTCCCGTGTCGAACGAAAATTAGTGTTATTAGAAAATGTCTTTAGACAAAAAAGTAAATACCAAACTACGTGACCTCTCGGAGAGCATTTAAATTATAGGTATATGTGCCTTGGAAAGCACATTAATCCGTTGTTCCCGAACATATTTTTCTTCCACGAGCCTTTTGCTACTTCACAGTGCTCCAGCCTTAGTTATTACATCATCTATGTCAGTCGTATGCCGAGTAATGGACAGTAGCGTTAAACCGCGTATACTTATACTGTACTTACTACGGTCACCAACCCGCCTGTCAAGCGTCGCGTCGTGGCTATGTCACCACCCCTTCGTGGAAGTCACATGATGATGAAGATAATAATAATAAAACCATTTGTTTTTAAATAAAGCAAATATACTTAGCTTTACCAAGATTTATTTACGTTTGCCTATTCAATGCTATAATACATACAACGTGCAATTATGTAAAAAAACTTAAAACCAGAAACAACCTGTTCAATATAGAAGCATCATTTTGACAGTAATAGTATGTCTGGACCATCTAAAGAGAACCTATGATTTAGGAATAATGATAGACTGCAGTACATATTCATTTTTACTATTATACGTACGTTATGTAATTGTCTCTACGGCCCCACTTTTTTAGGGTTCCGTCCCGAAGGGTAAAAACGGGACCCTATTACTAAGACTTCGCCGTCTGTCTGTCTGTCTGTTACCAGGCTGTGTCTCAAGAATAGTCCGCGATAGCTAGACAGTTGAAATTTTCACAAATGATGTATTTCTATTGCCGCAATAACAACAAATACTTACTAAAATAAAATAAATATTTAAGAGGGGCTTCCATACAACAAAGCCCTTTTTGGCTGGTGCCTTTAAAATGGTATCGAATACTTCGTGCGCGAGTCCGACATGCACTTGACCAGTTTTCATTAAATTTATTATTTTAAGTCTCGGAGGTCGTGGACACGATCCCCACGCCGGATAACAAATCTTTGTGTTTGATCTTTGTCTCTTAGATTATGGAGCTACCCTCTAAGCCTAGAATAGCACGTTAAGCCGATGGTCCCGATTGTAAAATCATCCATAATAAACGTATACCAGGGAACTGGCAGCAGCGTTACCCTATGTATTACTAAACAATAATGTGGTCACCAATCAACCTGGCAACCGTGGAGACTATGGCAAAATCCTCCCTCGAAAGGAGACCCATGTTTAACAGTGAACATGATACGGGCTGATAATGATGTACACTTTTATTAACTTTACTAAATCATAGTCTGCTTGTTGTTGCTATATTACAAATTGTCATATTTTTGCGCCACCGTGTAAAATATATATATATATATTTTAAATAGGTTTTAGTTATATATAATTTCCTTAAGTTATTACTTCGTTTGCCTTGTGGATGAATTACTTAAGTAATGTATGCATAATTATAATAATTGATAGTCACGGATGAACATGTTACATCTTCCTTCAGACGTCCTTTGCTTTTGTATACTAATATTTTATACGCAAATACTTCCTAATGTTTTACTATTTCTGTTAGGTACTGCAGTCGAAGAAAACGTAAAAAACGTCTCAACCTAACCGACACGTTCCAAAACTCTTAAGATAACAGCAACCTGATGTATAACTTTTATTATAAGGAGTCCTGAAATTATAAGAAATCTGACGGAGGAACTGAGGGATTATGACTTTTTTAGCTTTTTAATATAGCATAGTTAAGTTAGCATAAAGTTTTTTGTAACTGTGACTCTAAGTTAATGTTCGTGGGCCTCTCGGACTTCGGGTCTACAAAGGTTTCGGAAAGTTATTTGCAAACTAGGGGTCGGGAGGGCTTTTTGTCTAGCTAGTGCAAACTAATATTAACAACACGGACCATGTTAAAATCCTTAGAATTAAAAAATGATAAGGTTATCGTGTCTCTATTTCGTGTTATATATTGCTACCATTTAAACTGTATACAAATATATGTAAAGTCAATAAAATAACCTTCGAACATAATTGGCGATATACAATAATAATATGATACGATAACAAAACAAATAATAACAATATTATTTATTTTTTTGTTCTGTTTTTTGTTCTGTTCACAATTTTATAGTCACAAATTACCATAAAACATAGATTGATGTTTTTCTTACAATACAAGATATTATTTCATTTAGTTTTTCAATGTTTGAAGTTTAATAAAGTTATAATGTCTTTGGATAATAATAAATAATTATAAGAGCTTGTCGTAACCAGTTTTATTAATAAAGTTGATGTTAAACTGTTAAAGTTTGTACATAAATGATTTAATAATAAACGGGTTGAAAATTATGTAATAAATTTAAAAAGGATGAGAGGATTAGCCCTGATAATTTGAAATAGGTACAGGCCTAACCTTTTTGCAAAAAATGGACACTATTTTTATTTCATGACCTTATAATTGTCAAATGGAATGAAACTTTATACCTAGTACGTTTTTTTTTACAAAATTAATTATTCTTAATTTTTGTTAGGTAGGCATGTTATTATGGAAATAGATTTTAATTGTGGTGTCTATTAAAGTAATTTATAACCGAGTCAATAGATACCTTAATTAAAATCAATGTATTTATTGTTAAATACAATTATAATACGCCTGCTATAATCGTTGGACTTTGCTCTAACGGGTCTTAGTATAAAATTGGCTAATTCCATTGTATTTGGCCAAATATTCATTGACTTAAGCTGTTCGACTTAAACGGCAATAAGGTTTTCCTAAGAAATTGTGTGTGAATACATGGGATTATATTTAACTATCTGTCACTGGCAACACTGGTGTACTCACAGTGTCAGTCTACCGAGTCAGTGTCATCGTCGTCGCCGCGTCGCCTTGTAAATATATTAGCTGGTTAGCGTTACCTTCGGCCTGTTTTATCACAAACAAGACAAACGAGAACAAGTCTATTTTATAAATACTTATTACAACTTTGTGAGCAAAACAATAAAGTACACTGTAATTTTACTTAACAACAATGGTTAAGTGAAGTAGGTCCCTAGTATGTAATAGATTACTATGTTTTGTCACTAGAAAATTTATGATGAATTAGTTAACTTAAACATATGATAAAAAAGAAGTAATTTTAGTAAAACTAACTAACTGAGTATTGAACTTTTTGTTAGTTAATATGGTTATGTACACAGATATAAGAAAGAAGTTATGTACCTATTTAATAATTCCGTTTAGTTAGTTAGAATTTTTAAACATTTAATCATTTCGTTTTCAGTTAATTCGTATAATATTTTAAAACTTAACGAAAAACTTGGAATTCAAGCAGAAATCGAATAATAAAATAATAATTCGGTAGGTATGTAAAGATTTTGCGGTATGTAGCTTTCCAACGGTGAAAGAATTTTTCAAATCAGTCCAGTAATTTCGGAGCCTATTCAATACAAACAATCAAATATTTCCTCGTTATAATATTATTAGTAAGTATAGAAGTATAGATGTATAAGTGTACCGAATATCCTTATTAAAAATATTGCATATACTTCAATGGCAATATTAAACGATCGCGTTACCAGGTTACCTTCCCCACTTCACAAAACACCAGTTTGTCCGTCCGTTTCTCACGCGCCTTTATTTTTAGTAAACCTTAAACTAATATTAAAGAGGCCCAATACAAAAACCACGATGTTGACTTAAAAATAGCCGTTTATCTTCTTTATTTTCCCAAGCCATAGGTGTTTTATATTCTTGTATTTTTTGTTTTACGTGCGTGTTATTTCTGTCACCGAGATGTTATTATTTTTATCGCATTTGTCTGCAAACAGGTAGGTATAAATAGGTTTTTTGTGGCAATTTTTCGCTTCATATATTATTTGCGTTCATAAGGAAAATTAATAATAATTGATAGTGGTGAATGTAGATAAAATATTTAATAATCATTTCATCCTATTATTGTGAAACATTATGTGTCGTGAGAATTAAATAGAAATATACCTATTAATCTTAATAAAACTTTAACTTAATAATAATATACCTAAAGGTGTTTTCATAGCCCTGACTGACTGCGTACTTCTCATAGTATTGCAGAATAAATCATTTTAGTTTTGTAAAATCTTAACGTTCTAGTTTAAACGATGGAGTAACTACCAATCTTTCATATTTAATATACAATAGACTTACGATATTTCCTATAATTACTATAAATTTTATATGTTATTGCTAAATATCTTAAATATGTAACGGCCAACGGACGGTTCAAAACATGGTAGGTATAGAAATTTATTGCAATTTACAATTTCCATTGAAGATTTAAAAACGTGACAAAATAGTGTGAGTAACTTTAGTTATCTCTTGTTAAAAATAGAAGAAAAAAGTTAACATATCAATGGCCAAGTCAAATAATAATTGTTTATGCACCAAATGTCACTGTGACTTTACAATAAAAAATGTTTACGTGTACTACAAAATTATTGTGAATCAATATAATATTTTCGTTAGTGATCGAAATTCAAAAGATAATTATCAGGTGAGTTAGGTATATTTATAATGTAACGCGTAAAAAAATCCACAAATTTACTTAATTTTGTTTAAGCACTTTTTTGTAATTTCTAATGAGTAATTGGCATGACAATTTCTATCTGTTTTTTATAAAATAAGTTTACCTCAATTGCCGCGGAACTGAAAATTCTACACGACATAATGAGAATAATAATTAAAAAATGTCACATGTCTTTATATTTTTTTTTAATTATCGTCTCAAATTATTGTGTGAGGGATATAGAAGTCTTCTCTCTCTCTCTCTGTCTCTATAATTGGTATAGGTAACCGTACCTAATTAACTATTAAATAAAGGAGGACGTTACACTTATTTTTCTTCTAATATAGGCGGAAGGCCATAAAAGGCTAGTAACCTATAATATATAAAATTTGAACAGAGAAATTCTATTGCCGGTCGTACATTAAAGATGTTCGAAGAGCTCCACTTAATCGCAGGAAGATCGGATCTAACGATACGAATGCAATAACGGCCATGTTTTGCCCGCGGCGTGCGCTCACGCAGATCGGAGAGAATGCTACGAAATTGTAGTTTCCGGACACGAACTCATAATTTACTCTCGATTGATGCATTGAAGACGGTGATAGTTTTGGTTTTGTGAATATGATGATCAGAAGTGTGTAGAAGAGCTACTAATAATTAGGGAATATAGAGGCCGTGATGACCAGAAATTTATAAAAACATATTTGGATATGACTGTTTGATGCCAAAAAAACAGAAAGAAACGTCTCAGCGGCCCTCTTTAATGCGGTACGTTCCTCGAGTGCTGGCATTTACTTTGCACAGCAGATAAGCATTGCCATTAAGCGGAACAATGCTGTGAGCATTCTATAAACCTTGCTAAAAGTATAGATTTGAAATACATATATACTTTTTTATAACTTAGTTTTAATTTAAATTAGGTACCTACTTTAAAATATAATAATCATATCGTGATTATTTTATGACTTTATACTTAAATTATGATAAAGGTAAAGGTAAAAATATGCCGAGGAAATATTTAATTACCTGTGTGTAAATAAAAAATAACTACATAACCAAAAGTGCAGAAAAAATTATTTACGATTGCAAAAAATCTATGAACTACAAAAGCCTTTTTTTCCGGATGCAAATGGATTTACGCTTTCCCACCGCCGCTGCAGAAAGCTTAAAGTGATACTTTTTTATGTAACAGAGGTTACGCAGTATTGACATATTGGAAGACAGGTTATTTAAAAATTGCCATCTAAATATACACAAATATAAAAATGTTGATCTTTCTGGAAAATTATAAGCTTAAAAGATACCTATCTACTTATAATATGCGTTGTAGAGATGACATACCTAATGAATTCAACCATGACACTGAACGCAAACTTGAAATGCCTGTTTGACTATCGTTTTATTAATTCTAGACTTAAATAAATGGAAACATAATTATTAATAATAAGATACCTATATGTGTATAATTAAGGCTCTATTGGAGGCACTTAAACAACTATATATTAAATTAATAAAATTGAAGTGTAAGATACACTTGTAATGGAAAATAATAGATTTTTACTAAATGCACATGAATATTTACAGGGTAATTGTTTGTCTGTAACTTTTATTTTTTTCATCTATGTTCATGCCGAAATAAACGCAAAGATCACAAATAAAATACTATGTGATATTTTTCTTAACTCACTGACATAAATTAATATAAAACTACTACATTTTATGTCAAGTAACGAAAATTACCGAAAACTGGTAATTTTACAAGGCATGTCCATGTTTTTATAGCCGTCATAAGATCGTTAATTAAATTTGCAACAAGGTTCTTCTTTTTGTTATAATTATATTCACCTTAGAATAAAATATTTCAATACAGCTCCATCATTAGTATACAAGTAGGTACAATGAGCGATGTAATATCAAATTGTATATAACAAAACCTATAGTTGTTGAATATATGATTAATTGATTACTGATATAGCTTATCGAGTGCTATAGGCAGTTTTACGACTAATACTGGGTGTATTAGTAGCAATTTAATTATTCTAGAACTAGCTTCCCGCAATTAAACTCGTGTAACTCCCGTTCCCGAAGGAACTTCTTAATTAAATATTAGTTATATAGCCCATTTGTCAAGGAAGGGTATAGGCTTTATTTTATTATGAAATTCTTACGGGAATGGAAGCAACGCGAGTGAAACCTTGCGGGGCAACCCAGTAAAATATAACATTTTAAAATTCCTCATCGTTTTCGTACTAGAAAAAAAAGTTACTGACTTTCAGCTTATTGTAAATTTGTGTACCTTCTCTCTTATTTTTTGGTCTAATTTGACTGGGTTAGTTAATTATTTAGGCAAAAGGATTTCCCCACTTGGCCTCCTGAGTGGGCCTTTGTATGTGATTTGACCGGGTTATAGGTATAA
Organism: Nycteola revayana; assembly: GCA_947037095.2. Lineage (NCBI taxonomy): Eukaryota > Metazoa > Arthropoda > Insecta > Lepidoptera > Nolidae > Nycteola > Nycteola revayana. The sequence goes on from OX344840.2 coordinate 15,419,360, forward strand.
TTTAGTAAAATAAATGGTGTTGAAAAAAGCAAAACTATTGAATAAAGTTGAATAATCATATTATTATAACCCTAAAACCTGAAATCCTTTAAAAACAGTTTTGTTAAAATACGGTTTTCCATGTCTATTTCTGTTTAACTTGTATGATAAAGTAATAATTAATACAAAAAACTATGGAAACTGGTTCTAAACATTATGCCGATATTTTGATAGTTACATAGGTTAATTATACGTACATGTCTCGAAAACAATAAATACGACGTGGATTTAAATAATTCACCGACTCCATAGTCTTAGCTTTCCTCCACATTAGTTTTAAATTACAGAAATATGTTATTTACTGAAAATATCGAACCTACTACCCTAGTTTTACCACTAAACCATCGCTTAAATATATTACTACCTATATAATTCAATTACTTTTTTGTATCATTATCTTCTAGATATATTGATCATATAACTATCACTTACCAACACGCCCATAAGTAGTAGCATTTTCATAATAAATTTCAACGTGCACTGTAACTATTCTCACACAATACCAAAACACAATTGTAAGAGACGCCTGCGCATCTCCTATATACCGTCGCAGCCTCCTATGACGTCACCACCCCCCGCGCGCCCCCCAAACACGTTCCGAGACCCATCTTCACGACTTTTGACCTTCGTTTCATTTACATTGAAGACTTTATATGTGTGTCATACTAGTTTGTTGTGAAAACGTCAATGGATGAGGTGTTGTTGACAGAACCAATTTCGTGTGATTTCGCATATTGGTATTTTTTTCAGCGGTTTCTGATATGTGACATTTATTTTCATAACGTTTATTTTTAATTTATGTTATGTCAACAGGTCATTCGATCCTAAATTACATTTTTGGAAGTATTTTAAAATCTTCTTATTTTATTAATTTGTGTCGCAACAAAATTACTATATACTGGCGGGCTTACACCATAGCATAAACCTATCCATTAAAATCTTTCATTTTTTTTTCGAATCTCGTAGCTCCCGTACCCGAGGTAGCTTCATCATTAAATAAAGCCTATGTTTTTCTTGCATAACGCTTTCTAATTGTGAAAGATTTTTTGAAATATATCTAGTTACGGAGCCTATACAATGTAAACAAACTATCAAATCTCTCCTCTTTATATAATTAGTATAGAAGTAAGCTCGTATGTATGGTGATACTGCAATAGCGCGTAAGTGACAATGAGTAACTAGATATATTCCCCAAACTCGTTAGTTCCGCGCAATTAAATTTCCAGTCGCATTTCTCCCCACTCGCTTTTTTCTGATCGCGTATTTGCTCAATCGCGTAAGTACACAGATTTTTATTAATCTAAACGATTATTTTTTTCCAGTTACCTTAGTAGCAACGAGTGTTGAACTTAAGAATCACCTTTGGACGATACAACTATTTACAGAAAGCAAAGTTAATACCAATCTTTATTCCTAGAAATTACATTTGTTGATAGAAGACATTGTTCGTAAATACCTTCGTTCATACGAACCACTTTGGCCTGAAATCTCTGTTCATAGAGCACTCCTACTCGAAACATTATTCATAGTCAGTAGCAACTGTCACCAACGCAGTTGCGTAGTATTACCGACGATATGCAAGTTCATATTCATTTATTGCACACCATATGTATAATAAGTTACAAAGACAAAACCAGTACAAAGTATGTATCTCCAACTGTCCATAAAACTGCAAAAAAGGCTTCTAAACGAGCCTTCTAATCAATTTGTAGCTAACTACAAAATAAAATCTACATTTCATATTTCAATTTAACTAAATTTCCAAAGAAAAAGATAAAAAATAGACATAGTTGGATTATAAAAATAAATAAGCACTTGTTTAATTAAAGACGTGTTTTATAATAAACTATTTGCGCCCCGCGGTTTACCCGTGTTACTCTGCTCCAGTAGGTCGGAGCGTGATGTTTTGTAGCCTATATGTTAATCCAGCGTATAACCTATGTTTTTGCGTGAAACAATAACAAACATCCATCCATACTTACAAACTTTAGCGTTTATATTATTAGTAGGATATGTACGTTTACGATATTTGCTTATCATTATTTATGAACTGCAGATGAAAGTAATAAAGATACCGTCAAGAACCCTTTGTTCCCTACTTCCGCATAACTTTACGAAGCTGCGATAATAATTGTGATAAAAATAACTTTTAAAAGATAAATTGGCTATCATGTGCATGGCTTGTATGGTCCAGGAATAAATTTTCTGTGATGTGCCGCTTGGCAGCGGTTCTAAAACTTTTCAAAGATATGAAAATTGAACTTGCTGTTGATGTTTTATAAATCGTACAGTCTAGGATTTTTTTTTTACTTGATTACTAACAGCGTTTTTGCAGTCTACTAGTATTCTTGTTAACCCCTCGTGCTAAGCTAAAATGCGTTACGAGTGGGTTCACGTCGGGGTTCGAACCGGCGACCTCAAGCTCACATGTCCGACGTCCTAGCCATTGGGCTACGGCCGTTATTGCGCTGAAGTAGTTAATTAGTATTATATTTATTTACGTAGTGCGTTCCTATACTTTTTCTTCTTCCTACCCTTATCCCAGATTACTTAGGGTCGGCGCAACACGGTTGTTTCTTCCATTCTGTCCTGTCATCCGTCACACTATCACTAACTCCCTTTTCTTTCATATCACTCTTTACACAATCAATCCATCTTTTCTTTGGCCTTCGTATCCATCTACATGTATACTTAGAACTCTTTTAGTAACATGTTTTTCATCCCTCCTCTTCACATGACCATACCAAGATAAACGATTCCCTTTCAACTTTTTAGTCACTGGCGCCACTTTTAAACAACTTTTCAAGTCCCGTTCCCGTACGAAATTCAAAATTAAGTATAGCCTACCTCGATATATGGAAATGGCATGGAAGTTCCTGAGATTTGCGTTCCTGATATAAATATTGTAGCGGGGTATTGCACAGAACGTAGAATAATAAAATACGGAAAATATAAATAGGAAATGTATATTATAAGAAAACGGTAGTCATGACAGGATTGACAAAAACAGGTGACATGGAAGATTTTTTCTTTATAAATATTACAAACTAATATATTTCTACCAAACCGTTAATAGTCAGCCAGATATAATTTACATTAAATTAAACCTATTTCAACACGCCCCCTTAAATTATATCTCGCACACGAACTAAAAACCCTTATATTTAGATAATGCCTAAACCCTCCATACAATAATATTGCTTTTCTTTAGGCAAAGGTTTGGTAAGTATATCTCCCAACATCATATCAGTAGAAATATACCGTAACACAATATTCTTATTATTTCTCAAAGTATCGCGCAGAAAATGATAAGTAATATCTATGTGCTTGCTGCGAGAAAGGAAGACTGGATCCTTTGATAAAGCAATCGCTCCCTGATTATCCGCATGCAATACAATTTTGCCGAAATTTTCTAAACCGATTTCAGTAAGTAAACTATTTTCTACATATTGTTTGTATATTTTAAATACAGTAAAAACCGAACTCTTTTTACTTAACAAATATACCTCACACCATCTTGTAGAGTCATAGCTAAATGTCACAAAGTATTTTGCGCCTCCTAAGGCTGTATTTTTCATAGGTCCTACAACATCGGAATACACTATCTTTAATGTCTCATCACAGGGTCCACAAGAACGGACAAAAGGGATGGAACTCATCTTACCACGAATACATGTTTCGCAACAATTTAGCCTATTGATGTTCGTCATATCAATATTCGCATCTAAATTGCAATGTTTCATGAGTTTTACTAAATCTTTCGCATTGAGATGACCTAAACGCTCATGCCAAACCTGAATGTCAACATTGTCATTTGATATTGCAGAAGCTTGAGCACACTGTTCCTTTACACAATACAAATTTCCCTTACGATAAGCTACTAACTTTACGATACCTTTGCAATCAGTCACTAGAGCCCTATCATCCCTAAATGTGACCACATGCCCACTATCGGTCATTTTTGCAACTGAAATCAAGTTAGTTCGCAAATCAGGAACATATAATGTATCTGTAAGTTGAACTACACTTTTAGAGTCGTCATTACATGCGGAAAATCTAACCGTACCGTTACCTTGTACAACAGTGCTTTGATTAGTCGCCAAATTCAATTTTCCACAAGAAGGTAGTAATGTATTTCCAAAATATTTTGTATCGCTACACAAGTGACTTGTACAACCACTATCAATGATCCAGTTTCCATTCCCGCAGTTTGCAGTATGACATTCATCTGAAACACAGTAAAATGTTACAAAACTAGAATCAGAATAGGTCTCACTTGTTTCTAGCACATATTTCACTAACCCTTGTTTATTGAACTTTTTACACTCCGAAGCTATGTGACCTTTTTTGTGACATTTGAAGCATCTTATAACTTTCTGGCTTGATTCAGTTTCATTATCTCCAATCGTTTTGGTAAAATTAGATCTACGAGCATTCCGCTTTTTATAGTAGCCCTTATTCTCAGCTATTAAAGCGTTTTCACCACCGGCATTTCTAGATTTGCTTTCATCGAGGATTTTAATCTTCAAAGACTCGGGATCTGGAAATGTATCCCTTGACTCGATCGCACATCTGAAGTTCTCGAAACTTTTTGGCAAGCTGTAGAGCAGCATTATTGATGCTAGATCGTCATGTATTTCTACACTCATGTGGTGCAGTTTATGCTTTGCATCAAAAAATTTGGATAAATGCTCCTGAACATCATCGCCTTCGCTCATCTTGTGTATAGTGAGCTGCTTCAGTAAGGCAGCCTTTCTCACAGGTCCTTTTGAAGCATATGTGGACTCCAATTTTGTCCATACCTCTCGGGACGTCTTGCACCCTCTGACGTGCTGTAGTTCGCTCGGGCTCATAACTAAAATTAGTTCTGCCTTCGCCTTCGCGTCCTTAGACTCCCATAACGCCGCCTCTGGGACTGTAGCAGGCTTAGGTTTTCTACCGTCAACATATTCCCATAAGTCGTTCTTTATTAGGATCGCCTCGGCCTGAATCTTCCATGATTCGAAATTATTCTTATCAAGTAACTCAATTCTTACCGTAGTCATGGTGTTACTCCTCGCAGGACCCACCTACAGAAGAACTTTGGCCGCGATCACAAGAACACAGAACACAAGTACTCTTTTCGTACTGTTTCTTCAATTCCGTATTTTTCTCATGTACTCCGACCTGGGCCTATAACCAGTGTAGCGGGGTATTGCACAGAACGTAGAATAATAAAATACGGAAAATATAAATAGGAAATGTATATTATAAGAAAACGGTAGTCATGACAGGATTGACAAAAACAGGTGACATGGAAGATTTTTTCTTTATAAATATTACAAACTAATATATTTCTACCAAACCGTTAATAGTCAGCCAGATATAATTTACATTAAATTAAACCTATTTCAACAAATATAAATTATTGTTTTGTTTTGTTTACTGACAATTTCAGATTATCGTTGTAATTTGACTACCAAATAATTATAAAAACAATGCAAATATAATCTTTTTATTTCACTTCATTTTTAAATACAGTCCGCTCGTTCGCTCGTGATGCATGTTAAATAATCATTTACTTCTAATAGTCTGAATCAAAGAATGAATTTCGGGTTAATTAAAATTTTTCTTATCCATGGTACTAAATGACTTTCCTTAAATTTATTCCTCTGATAATATTTATCTGAGGATTGATTAATTGACGCCCAATTTTTTACACGCTTAAAATGCGGTATAGTAATTTAATAGGATTCAGACCGATGACGTTACCGGCTCGTATCGGCGCGGGATGCATTAAGAATGCAATAAAGAAAATTGAAATGTATTAACTGCAATATTATAAACGCGAAAGTTTTTGACTATAGATTAATGGATGTTTGTTTCTCTTTCACGCACATACTACAGAACGGATTTGGAAACTGAAAGTTTGCACGAGGATAGTTTATAAGCTGGATTGACATCACGCTCCGACCCAATGGAGTAGAGTAACGCGGAATGCGAATGTGACAGATATATATTATGAACCGTAATTCCTGCTTTTCAATTACTTTTACTGTCAGAATCAAAATGTCGTCTTGCCAGCATTGCCGGATTTTAAATCAAATAAAAGTTAAATGTGGCGTCGCGAGACGGACTCATCCCGCTTTTCGGGGATAACTTAACCACTAAAAGGTAAATGTTTAAGTAAAATATTTTTCATTAAAATAAATTTTCTATGGCTATTTTAACTATAGATATATTGTCTTAACATAATTTAAACTAAAACAATGAGTATTAAAGACTTCTCATTATTTACGATTTTTTTGTGCCGTCAACAATGTAGTCGCTTTTTACTCATAAAAAGTTTAATGATCCCGCAATACCAAAACAAAAAAAACTGGCAACGCTCCGCACCACAACAAGCCGGTCATTTTTATTCGTACTTTAAAAGGTACGTAAAACGAGAAGAAAATTCGCATACTGATATAATTGATAAAAATAAAATAAAACTTTGAGAACCTGAACATCCGTGTACTCAATAATACTGTCACCACATACGTTTTTCCCTGAGAAATGTTCTGCAAGACGAACACGGGCGCTAATAATGTAAAGCAGCAATTAAATAGTATATTCAAGTTTTTCAATATTTTTTTAATAATAATATACGAGTACAAAACTGTTATTATTTTCACAAACCATTAATCAATTAACCTTTAATTTGTTAGTGCGTCATTATTGGGTGTATCTATGCTAAAACAAATTGACTATGTTTTTTTAGTTTTTGAAAAGATGAAAGAATGATGTTATATGTTACATTTACCGATACTTTTTTATCGACTGTCATACGGCCCGTTGTAATGCCGCCGGTCCGTGTGGTTTCTCCCCCCTGGCCGTCCCGACCCTTAGATTGCTAAGAACCTTCCGATGCCCTCGTAGACCCGAAGTCCGAGAAGCGCGCGAACTGTAAAGTAGAGCGACAGTTGCACAAAACTCCCCTAAAAAAAACTAAAAGCCATAATCCCTCAGCCCTCAATCTCCCCGTAAGCGACCGCCCTCAGCCGAGGTCCCACAAGGGACGCTCTCTTGCGCACGTTGCTTAGTTTGTAGCGTTTAAACCATTTACCTAGGCTGGAGCTCTGCTCGCCTTTATGCCCGGTGAAGTAGCAAAAGCCTCGGGGCTTACTACATATGTCCGTCCGAAAAAACGTGTAGTTTCCGGCTTAGAGTAGACCCCAATGGCCTCCTATGGGTGTCGTAAGAGGTAACTAAGGGGCATACATCTGATGGATGGGCAGTAGCATCTATCAGCTCAAGGATACTCTCCATGTTACTGCGATCACCTATCCGCCTGCCAAGAGTGGTGATTATGGCAATAACCCTTAACGACCTTGGCTAGCCTAGGTCTAGGTAAGAGGATGCCCATGTGCAGCTGTGGACGTAAAGGGGCTGATAAAATAAAAAAACAAAGCCCATTTAGTGGTAAACGGTTATCTCTACAAATTCTTGCAATCATCCTCATCCTTCATCATCATCCTCAGCCCGTATAACGTCCACTGCTGAATATGGGCCTCCTCCCGGGGGAGGGTATTTGCCATAGTCACCATTATGTTGTACCACACAAGGAAACGCTGCTGCCCGTTCCTTGATATAAGATTATTATAGATGATGTTATCAATCACACAATACACAATCGGCACCAACGGCTTAACGTGCTTTCCAAGGCACGGAGGATAGTCCCTCAACCAACCAGACCAGGAAAGAAAATCTTAGAATTTACACAAAGTTTTCTTGTCCGACGTGGGGATCGAACCCACGACCTCCGAGAATTAAAGCGAGCCAAATACCGCTACGCTACGGAGGAGTATCATACAGGCTGTTTCATACAAATGTTGTTCAGGTCGCAATCCTAAAATATGAGTGATGTGATGATCTACAAATGCTCTGCTTAGTATACATTTTGGCGTGTTTGTCCTTTTGTTTTTATTACTGCGATAAGATTCATTACATAACTTATACAAATGACAATTATATGCAAATAAAGATTGTTGACCTCGGCGTCTATTGTCAAGTGACGGGTGCTTGGTAGACCTATGCATCATTTTTCATACTTAATTCATCTTCTAGTTTAAATGGCATTTGTAATGAGCACTTGGAAACAAAAACTGTAGCATGTAGGTTTCAACATTTTCAACCACAGATTCGTTATTAAATACTGGTGAAATATGGTTAATTAAATTATAAGGATAAAAACATTTTTTTTTCTTACATTATACTTACACATTTTCTATTACTTTTTTTTTCTTGAATTCCTAGCCACATCACCTTCATCTTGATCATGTATAACGTCCACTGCTAAACATACGTCTCCTCGCGAGATAGGGTTTAGCCATAGTCACCACGCTCCTACCAGTTCCCTGGCTATACACTTGATATAGATGATGTCACACCAACGCGCAACGGCTAAACTTGCGTTTTGAGGTACGGAGGGTAATTCTTTAATCGAAAAGACCCGGAAAGAAATCTTAGAATGTATACAAAAATCCTGCCAACTTAGCCTTTTTTATTGTTATTACCTCGGGTTATTCATTTTTCATTTTTATTTTCTAATAGCCGCAGTCTAATTAAAATTTCGTGTTCATGAAAGGAATGTAATTTGGGATAATTATATAATTGAAACGTGAGGAGCTAATTAAACTAAACATTCAGAATTACATGTCCCATGTTGTCTCATGTAATCTGAATTAAGTAATGACTTTGACCTTTAATTTATGCAGGGTGCTGAAAACGTAAAGACACGTTCATATAAAAATTTTAATAAACGAAGCAGTTGTTTTAGTATATACTAATACATATGTACCTATTAGTATCTAGACTAGTAGTAAAGTAGGGCGACAGTTGCACAAAACTGCCCTAAACTAAAAGCCATAATCTCCCCGTCACCGACCGCCCTAAGCCGAGGTCCAAGTCCCATAGGGGACATCCTCTTGCGCAGGTTGCTTAGTTTGTAGTGTTTAAACTATTTATCTAGGCTGAAGCCCAGCTTGCCTTTATGCCCGGTAAAGTAGCAAAAGCCTCGGGGATAACTATATAATTAAGTCAGTCCGAAAAAAAAAGACTATATCCGATTGAGTTGACGTAGCTTTCAAATTGTACTTAAATTTACGTTTGTTGTGTGATGCATAAATATGTGTAGATATTGTAGCGTTAGGCCTCCAGATCACATATCCGTACTCCGTAGAGGCGCTTTGCGTCGCTACTGGCAGGTGCGCAAATGCCGTCATGATCTTCTACTGTTTTTTCTCATAGTAGGTACGACGCATTGTAAATGACTGAATTTTAAATTAGCATGTAATCATATAAAATAATGCTGTTCATGTAAATATATTATTGTAAATAGTGAGCACAGTGTCAATCATTTTTATCATACAACCCGTGCTCCTAAAATAATTATGTATTTATTACTCTTTCAAAAAACAACCACGGGGTAAATTTTGCGCCAAATTTGTTTTCATAGACGCAGCAAGAACTATCTATACCATATAGGCCTTTATTACTATATTATACCCAATTCGGACATCACATAACCAAAGGTCAAGATTACGAAGTAAAAAATTGCAGAACAGGTCAAAGGTCATGTTAAAGAATGTGTAAGTAGCTTGCACATTTTCCGGCATATGAATGGAATATTGTTGTGTACCACATTTTTATTGGGTAAAAACCACCTTCGCAGTAAAACTGGACCTACAGGTGCACTGAGTTCTTAGAGAAGCTCGTGTAATTGTTTATATGAAATATTCAATTTTTATAACGAATTATTCGAACGATCACTGTCAACATTGCAGCAACAGCTAAGTTAAAGAGCTTTTTTGAATATATTTATTTATTAAACAACTTAAGGTAACATTTTTTAATATGGTCTAGTTACCATACAAATTAAGCAGTGGTAGGTATATCAGAAATTGATGTCTCAATACACGTTTATACCTTTCACCTTTATAGTTTTCTAAACTTATTCATAATATTTTATTAATTAGATTTTCCATCGCCGCTGGATGGAAAATAGAACTTACTCAAGGAAGAAATACTCGTTTCCCGCTAAATACCACTCAATTTGTATCATATATCATCTCATGCTCATGATAAGATATGATAATATTTTCCAATAAATTCCAAAAAGAAGACATTTGATTATATTCTTATATATTTATTTGCGAATAATGCATATACTCGTATTTTACTAGCAGTTCATTTCCGGCATGATCCGACACTATTATGACACCCCAATCAAATTTTCTATAATTATTTTCCAAACAACCTTTATCCTTATATAATAAAAACAAAAATGATTAGCTAAATCGAGTTTTCGCTTAGCAACACATTTAGTGAATTATTTTTATATATTTCGATTTGGATTCATTTTAGTACTATCATTTTAATACTAGTCTATTAAGTCTGTGGTCACGTCTTTGAAACATGTATTTTAACCAGCAAAGTTCATGGTTGCGCAATGCGACTTCCCATCTTTACGGAAGCTAGGCTAGCTTAGTCTCCCAGAAGAATCTAAGGGAGCGCTGATATCAAACGTATTCTTGCAAATTACTTTTACAATGCAAGACATACCTATCACTCAAGCATTACCGGCCTTAAATCTTCAATCCTTCAAATGAACACTTGTCGTACTGATGCATAGGAACACATATACTTAAATTGGCGTTGCTTTCTCAGCAGCAGCTTAATGTGCTTACAAAAGCTATGCTTTACCTGTTTAGGGTAAGTATAGTTAAGCATTAAGTTATCTAGCTAACTATATGTTATCGTGAGCCATATATTCATGACTGAGTCATTGTATATTTAAATAATTAAACTGAATTCTTATTTTTGTAGGTGCAAATTTTAAAGAACTCTAATGATAGATAGATAGGTAGATAAACTCTTTATTGTACACCTTCACAAAGAGAAAAACACAGAAAATGGTTACTAAACGTAAGTAAAACTAAACTTAAATATAGATAGGTACAATTGGCGGCCTTATCACAAAACGTGATCTCTTCCAGGCAACCGAGGAAGGAACCATACATAGGAGTTTAAAAGAGGGGTATTTCGGTGTATTAAATTATATTAATTATAGTACCCATAATGATAGCTTGATGACCCTAAAAATAAATAGCAAGTTCTCTCTACAGCTGTAATATTTGGTTGAAACACGTTTGCGACCCGGGCATGATACTTTATGTTATACCTACGAAACAATACAACAACTGGTAATTATTTATTTGCGAATTCCTCTGATTCCTAAGAGGCCAATGTCAAACAAATACTTCCGGTAACCATAGATGATGAAATATCGATAAATTATACCACAAGTCGATTCCAAAAAGTCGTGACTCAGAAGCAAAAATCATTTGAGACAAAATTAGATAATGACGTACATATTTATCATTATACCTTCTTAAATATTCTATTTCATACGCCACAGTTGTATTGATGTCCACATTACTTATGTAAACATTTTTTAGGGTTCTATTCCTCGAACGGAAAAAACGGAACCCTTATAGGATCACTTTGTTGTCCGTCCGTCCGTCTGTCTGTCTGTCAAGACCCTTTTGCTCAGGAACGCGTGGAGGTATCAAGCTGAAATGTATATCAAATACTCAGGTCTACAGTCCCTTGGAGCTGTAAAATCAAACTTCTAAGCCAACGCAATAAAAAGTTACAGCCGCAAATTTTCAACACTCGCAATAGAATCAAAACCTACAGGGTAGCTACCTCCCGTGAACTCAGAATCTTGAAATTTAGTACGAAGCAACGTCTTATAGCACAGATAAAGGAAAAAATGCGAAAGCCATAAATTTTAATATTTTTAGTTTACCTATATGTTATAATAAAAACAGGTTTGTACGGAACCCTCGGTGCGCGAGTCCGACTTGCACTTGGTCGTTTTTTTTACTCGGAACTAGCATGACTAAGTTTAAATAATATACTTTAGAGATTAGGTACATAGATTTATAGATTAAAATTGTAGGCAGATGTAGTGATTCAATTGCTTTGAAATCAATGAAAAGGTCACTCTTGTGTGCTAAAGGATTTAAAGTCAATTTATATTTGTATAGGTGCGTGTTTTTATGAGCTTCCTTATGAATATCTCGTAAAAAAATCTTGAAATATTACGATAGGCACACATAAGTTTCGGCGAAATGTCTTTAATAATGTAATTTACTTACTGTTTTTAGACAAACACGTAATGCGCATCAGGCTTTCACTAAGTTGTATTGTTACAATACACAATTTTTATACCTGGCTAGGTAAATAACCCATGATGTTAAGTGGTATAGGGAATCCAGAAAACAGCTAGTGCCAGTAAAGTACATAATATATGTGCTTATCCTACCGGCCCTTTTCCCTTACCCCTTCCCTTTAATTAGAAATAGTTGCGAATTAAAATAGGTAATTAACTTTATTACCTTCGCTAAATGGCAAATTACTGCAACTTAGGACGTTTAGCATATAGATAGGTAAGTATTACGTCTGTAGGTGAAGTCCTGGTCCCTGATTGATATAGGAACGACTGTCGATTAACAAAAATCATTTTTAAGCATTTGGTAATTCCACTACCAAATGCTTACAAGGTTTTTATTATACCTAAGGGTTATTAGATAAAAACTCTAACTGATCTAAGTTAATTAGATCCGAGTGTAAGATAGAAGATAGAATATACGTATATTGCACAAGTCAGGTTGAGATTAACCGTCTAAAATGAACTTTTGAAATATATCCGCAGGGCATATTATAAACGGATCTGGATGCTTTTGGGTTCGGTTCCGCTCTATAATTACGTAAGAACTTGATTATAAAGTATTCAGCCATAGAATTGCTCAAGTTTTTCTTCTCAAGTAAAATAATGGTTTCTACTTATAATGTCTTGTTTAATTTCAATGCATAATAAAACATTCTTATTCAAAATTTCTACCTTGGAGCTAGGTAACTTTGTATGCATTAGCACCGCCTCCCCAACTCCGCAGGGAAGGGGTATGCAGGGTGCCCGTTTCCATAATGACACGACATCATACAAGGAGAGGTTTTACTCACCAAAACCTCTCACATGCTCTTCCAAAAGTCAGTAAAGGTGACACTGAGAAATACAAAGGCTTGATATCTGTGATCCGGTGATCCTAGCGGTGCCAGTGTCTTTGTCACGGTCTCTCCTGAGGGAAATTAGGTTTTTACCTGGGAAAAAAGAAAAGTTTCGTAAAGTTGCTCGGTACTTCCGTGTGGTACCTATTCGGTTAAGAATAGACCACCCCACGTTTTCCCATGGGTGTAGTAAGATTAAGGGACATACAGCTAATGGATGGGCACCTGCGTCTATAAGTTCACCAGTTACCTAATTATTATTTTTCTGTGATCCCCAATCTGATTGTCAAGTAATGCCAAGCATGGTCATAATGGCAATATCTATCAATAACCATGCTTGCCAAGGTCGGTTAAGAGAAGATCCATGTGCAGCAGTGGACGTACAAGTCAAAGTATAACACTTTCACTTGCATTCCTTGTTGTTCTTTGGTTTGCCTAATTAGTGCCCTACCCCCTTTGAAATTTCAATAGATTAATAGTTTCGATGCTAGTCAATATAATAAGAATTTGTTATTTAAGGTAAAAATTTAAATGGGTAACCAGCAATCCGATCCCGTTCGCCAATCACACTTCCAGAGACCAGACGCAGATGTAGAAACAGATGAAGAAGAAGAACCACACATCAATATATCTAACAAAATTGTGAGTTCGTCTATAGAGCGGTGGTCTAGTAATGCGACACATTCCCCACAAACTAGTATTTATGGCTAAGTAGATATAAGAAAGAAAGAAAGAAAAATATTAATTTATAATGCACTGTTGAACAATTACAATATCAAATTTATAATAGACATTCATGTGCACCATAAATAGGCACCAACTTCAGCTTTATGCTACAACCACACATTAGTGTATGAATGAATGTAGCGCTGGTATTCTAGTTGGCCCCATTGATGACGCCACGTTATAAACAAACAAAAATAAATCAATCAATCAATAATTATGGACCTTCGAAAATAATAATATAAAATTAATTTATTATTAAAAGAACAATTTAAAAATATGAAACAAGAAATTAAATAAATAAGATCTAATGAGACTTATTCGATAAAAAATAATAATAACAAAATCTTTTTATATGTAGAAATAACAATTACACAAATTTAATTATACCAATTTATACACTATACCTAATATGAATTAAATGAAAATTAATTCGCTATCCGTAACGTTAAAAAGCGCCAGTGCGATAGAATAAAGTATATTATTGCTCTGGTCACACTAAAATAAAATATATCACGGTTGATATGGCTATTATTACTGTACCATTATATTCACTCATACCAGGTGGAACGACTCGTAGAAGATGCAACCCTGGCGGAAAGCGCCACAGCCAAAGTAAAGCAGTCGCCTCGCGGAGATTACAGGGACAAGATCTATATGGAAAAACTTAGGTGTATGGATGAAAACCATTCTGAGAGATATGGGTAAGATAAAAAAAACGTGCTCTCATTCCTTCTTTCTCTCTCCCTCTTTCTCCTTCTCTCGCTCTCCCTCAACCTTATAAAAATGGGTTCGAAACAGCACCTTTCTGCCCTCCGTCAGCGACCGCCGAGCACCAAGAGCACCAAGTGCATTATTAGCTATATATTACATTAGCGCGTTCAAGCAAACCAACTCTTGAGCTTTATACAGGATTATTTTTTAAACACCAACAACCTTTTGGGGATAGAAGTACTCATGATTATGAACAACTTTTACAATGGTACCAACCCAGAAATCGCGAAAAAAATCAGCTGTTCCATACATTTATGTTCACTTACCTCGATAAAATGTATGGAACAGCTGGTTTTTTTTTCGATTTCAGTGTTGTTCCCATAGTAAAAGTTGTTTATTATCATCAGTACCTACTTTCACATCCTGAAAAGTTGATGGTGTTTTAAAAATAACCCTGTATATTAAAGTATAGATGTATTCAGGATCAAAGTAATATCTTTATCCATCTGATGTGAGGTAAAATCCCAGATTAAATGCGAGGACAGCTAGTTTTCCACTATGTTACACTGGTAGTCCTCGCTCTCGCAACAAACACAAAACAAGGACATTTCATGGATGGTTTAGTGTCCTATCTCAAAGACAGAAATTCTTCAACTATTTATTTGGGTCTGCATCTTATTTACTTGAAAGCACGTGTTAACGCTATTTTTTAATTAAATTTGTTTATTAGTTGCTCACTACGGATTGCTCCGTGGGAACCTGCATTTTATTGTTTTACTAATATATTATTATTTGGCTATGAAATGGCATAAATTTGACAATGAAATAGCCTAATGGCAAGCGAATACCATAATAGCTTATGAACGCTAGCCATATTATACTGAACTACAATTTACAAAAAAGTACATGTTTCAAAATTGAGATTTATAAAATTCGACCACCGGCAGGACTCGAACCTGCATCTTAGGTTAAGCCCCTTATGCCTTAACCAATTAGGTTACGGTGGAACCCTACCGGTCATCGAAATTTATCAATCTCTTTTTATAACACGTCTATAAGGGGGACGTAAGTGCCATCTATCGGTAATGATCCGCATTAATTCGACTAATATCTCCAAAGTTACATTTGGTATTAAAATATATTAAACGATGACACCGCCCGTATATCACATTTTGAAATGTTTTTGATTTTTTTTTATCTCAATTTTTAACATAGTATATGGTAAACTTTTCCTTAAAGTATTCAAAAACATGTAAAAATTAAAATATCTTGTCTTGGGTCAACGGTAATATTACTTGAAGACTAGTCTACTACAGTACTAGTTTATTACATTGCAGGTTAACTGTAGAAGATCTAAACGCTATGGCTACTCGCATTGAACTTCGTACCGCCAACATGGTGAGCCCGGAGCCGGTGTGTGCTGACTGCAAACAGAATATCATAGACTGTTACAACGCCTGCAGTGATGGTACAGAAGTGCTGAAGTGCTGGGATACTGTCAGTGAGTCTGATAACCAAAATTATAAAACCGGTCAAATGCGAGTCGGACTCGCGCACGAGGGGTTCCGTACCATTTTCAAGTGCCTACCTGATGTCGTTATTGATATGTTTGTTGTATGGGCAACAGAAATACATCATTTTTAAACATTTCAAATGTCCAGCTATCGTAGTTCTTTAGATACAGCCTGGTTACAGACAGACAGCGAAGTTTTATCTCTTCGGGTACGAAACCTAAAAAGTATTCAATTATTTGTTTTTTTACATTGAATAGGCTCCGGAATTACTGGGCCGATTTGAACAACCCAACAAACATTTTAGAGCTTACGGCAGCCTTTTTTAGAGCTCTTAGTATTATATATGGTATATAAGGACTCCGATAGTAACATTCGACTCTACAGTAGGGTTAGTTATAAATAATTAAAACTTCCAGAGCAATAACAGTAATAAATTAAAAAAATATAAATCAAGACGGTAGTATGGAGTTTATCGAAACCATTGTATAACTTATTCTTATAGCTTTAAGATGTACAAATCTATAAAAGCAATTGTAACGTGTCTATTAACACTTACTAACGGCTGATATTCTACTACTGAGGTAGTAAAAGGTCTTGTAACACCTTAAGGCTTACCCTAATAGCTTCAAGAATTATTAAGCGCTGTGAGTGATGCTCAGGTGTGTACTAACACTTACTATCGACTAGTATTCTTAAAAAGAGTTAGACAAATACTTTGTACCACCTAACAAGTTTAGTCGAGCCTTAAGAGTTAGTAAAAAAGCTATAAGGATCTAAGAAGTGTTCATTATAAGTCCTATAGAGCTAATTTCTGCAAGAGTTAGAATCCACCTTTAAATCATTGCAGGCTACATAATGCAGTTTATAGGTCAACCATAAGTAATATTGAGGTTTTTAAAAACACTTTTATATAGCAGCAAACTCTATGTGCAAATTTTATAACTCTTCATTATCACTTTAAGTTGAGAAATAGGATTTAATTCACTTAAAATAACCTAACCTCAAAAACTATAGTTAGCTGCGTTTGCAATGCGGCGTTTATTTTGAAATATTTAATTGTTTCACGGGTCTTCACCCGTTTCACATTCTTTCAAAAGAAATTTAGGGCTTTGAGAGAAAATGAAAATATAATTAGATTATCGCAAGTCCAATGCGACGAGCCTATATCAGATGTGGAAAAAAATTATGACACTGTGACTAGAGAAGCGTTGCATATAATGGAGAAACAGTGTTTCCTAAATCAGAATCCAGAAAAAGACTTTTATGTTATCCCAGGCTTATTTCTGATATCAATAGAAGTATAAAATACAAATCCAGTGAACTCGATAACTATTCATATCAAGAGCAATCAACTAAAATACAACAGGGTTCCGTACAACAGCAAATTATCTTTTTTTTTTTTTACATTTATTAAACCTTTATTATAATTAACAAACATGAATAAAATACAAACTAAAAGTAAGTAATTAAAAATACAACTAACTTAAATACTACTATTCAAATTGTCTCCGATGTAGAATATCTAATCTGTGACGATCTATTCCTCAGTAGTTCAAACAACTGGTACGGATAACGAACAAGAAAGTAAATATATAAAAAAATATAAATTTTTAAATGATTTAGGAACATGGGCTCTTCAAAAAAATATAAGGCAAGCCTATTTAAAAGATTTGCTTTTAATTTTAAATAAGAGATTCACGGATATTTTACCGTCCGATCCTCGAACGATTTTACAAACGCCAACAGCAATTTGTCTTAAAACAATCGAAGGTGGTGAATATTGGCATCATGGGATTATTATGCCTTAATCAAATATAGGTACTTAGAAATTTTGTACCACTGCCAAACAACATTCTTCTGAATATAAATCTTGATGGCTTACCTATATTTAAAATCTCTTAATATGAATTCTGGCCTATATTGGCTAACATTTATCAAGGTGACACTAGTGATCCTTTCATTATTGGCATTTATTATGGGAAAGGTAAACCAAAAACCTAACTTAATTCCTAGAAGATTTTGGAGCAAGGAGGTTCGTGTTAAGGGTTTCAATGTGAAATTATATTATATCCTAAAGAAGTAAAAAGTAAAAATAGTTTTTATTAAAAAAGTAGATTTCTGTACTTCTTACCTCTTTTACACACACACAGTTTGAAAATAAAAGATTGTTATTTCAAGGAATCGTGTTTTATTTAAGATATGTTTCACATTAGGCTCAAAAGAATTGTTTGATTCTATGACACAATATTCATTACCTTTATGATCGTATTGATGTTTTTATCTGTTTTTAAATATTTTTCATTCATGTCGCTTCCTTCATCATTGGAAGAATTGTTTGAGTAAGCTTTATTCTCTTCGTCAATGTCTCTTTCTTTCTCCGCTACTTGATATTTTTCTTCAGGGTTATTTTCGGTAATTGTCAAGTAAGTATCAACTACTTACAACATTGCCTTTTTATGCGACTTATTTACTGAAATAACAGGGATCGTTTTGTTAATAATGAAAAAATACTCACTCTAAGTTCGTGAAATTAATTAACTTAATAAATAAAAGGAAAATTAGTAGGTATTAGTGCAAAGTATAAGAACGTTTTTCATATAAATAGGTAACAATACGTACTATTATTTCAACATTATAAAGAATTCTTTGTACGTGCCATTTTTTTTTCATCTTTTTTGTATTTAGAAAATATGTTGATAGCTAATATTATTATTACAAAATTATAGTCAGTCAGTCAGTCAGGCGTGTGATATATAAAGGGTTTTCTTCAAACGATAACAGAACCCTAAAAATTATCAGCTTACAGCTCCGCGTAGAACTATTCAACAAGTTAAACCTATAAACTCTATGTTTTTTCACTTTTATAAACATGTTTTAGAACTTCAAGTGCCATGGAAGTGCTTAGTTTCAGTATTTAATGACTACGGGAGGAATAACAGAGTTATCAGGATCCTTAAGTAATCAGAACTAAGACGCCATTTAATAAAGATAATCTATAAAAAAATGTAAAAGAAAAAACTAATTGAAATGTTCCTAATCCAATTATTTACTTACATTGTTCATAATTTTTAATTAAAATGTCTTAAGGAGCAACCAGGAATTGATAAATAAGACAAATAAAGAAAAAAAAAATTCTGGCAGTATTTTTCACATCATTTTATCATCAATAGTATATATTGTTACCGTAAACTTACCTCCGCATGAGATTTAATACCTATAACACCCAGTAATTTTAAACACTAGACTTACCTTAATTATTTTATTAAAATACAACACCACCATGAAATGAATGCATACTTAAAATATTATCACTATTGGCTTTAACAAGAACGTAAATCTGTACGTAAACAGTTTAAATATTTAGCGCTTTCGGTGATATTTATTGCTACTAAATAAGTCCGGTATATTCTTAAGTTATATATTGGTTAAAAGAAGTAACCATGTATAACCAAAAAAGTCATTAAAGTTGTTTCTATAACTTGCTTACTACTTTAGCTTGCAGTTATACCCTGTGTATAGCTTATTAAACACTTGAAGTCGTAATCACTGCTACAATAGCACTGTTCTAACTCTTAATAATCACTCATTTATCACTACTGTATAACCATTAAGTCGCTTCAAACTCTAACACGAACAGGCCCAAACCAGGGTTATAAGAGAGATACAGAACGCTGTATCACCTAATTGTTAGTGCCTTACAGAACCTTGGGTTCTACAAATTCTCTTAAGCGGCGCATGTAGCACTTATTTTTATAACCAAAATGTTATTTGGGAATTATTTCATCGTTAGATACTTAACTACATTATCCCTAAGTAACGTAGATTATATTTAATGATGTAGTTCCCGCGGTAACGATAACTACGCGGGTGGATCTGCGCGCGGAAGAAAGTAGTCAATAATATACATTAATATAATTTCTAGACGAATTCAGAGTGTGTGTGCACAATGCGGCGGCTGCGCGACTTCGCGCGCGTTCCCAGAAGGACGCGCGAGATCGTGAGCGACGGAACCGACACGTGCTGAGGGCGAGGGAACACGCGCTCAGAGACATCACCGCTGCCACAGTTGCAGATTAAACGACTAAATTTATCTCCAGTAGCTAAGCTAAGCAACTAAGAGACACTTAGCGTCTTTCAAGCGTCGTCGTCGTGCCAGCGTCTGCGCGACGTCGACATCGCGGCGTCACTTACCCAGCGCTGACGACACTTGGAAGACGCTAGTGTGGGTATGGTTCTAAGAGAGGTGCGAGACGGGTGTTGTCTGTGCGTTGCGTTAGCGCTGCGTCGACTGAGCGGAGACGTGAAATCGTGGAATCAACCAACCTCTAAGGCATCCTGCATGACGTTCTGATTCATACGAGAATTCATATGAGAACTGCGTTGAAACGACTGAGCGGCTGCGTAGTATTTAATAACGTATCGAAGGTGAGATGGCGAGGAAGATTGCGTTGACGCACCGCTTGTGTGGTACTCCTTTTATCCCTGTACGTATCGCATAATTTTAAATGTACAAAAAAATATGTCCAATCAAACCAACCGTCCTAAACTATTATATTTACAAAAAAACATACCAGGTATGGCTCAACACATGCTATCGAAGATATTTTGTAAAATAAATGTACTTTTATTTTCGCGTGATCCAAGGTAAATAAAATGTCTTGTTTACACTCAATAGTTTTATTCCTTATTTCTATTTATACAAAGGCATATATGATTGAAATTGAGTATCCTTACACTACTATTATAATACAATAAGGCCACTTATAATGTTATCGTTTTTGCTTTGAATATTGAATACAAAATACTACGCACTAGATCTCCACGCTGACAAAAACAAATTCTAATAGATATAATTATAAAATTGCTTACATTTAATTGCTGCAACTAAGAGACCCCTTACACTACCCACACACGTCGCCGCGACGCAACGCCATCGCTGATTGGCTGCCGATCTCCGGGTTTACGGAGCGTTGGCGTCGCGTTGCGTTATGTTATGCACGCGCACGCTAGCGTTGCGTAAACTCGAGTTTCAACAACACGTCACGTCGACGCTGCATAAACGCTGGCACGACAACAACGCATGAAAGACGCTAGTGTAAGGGTCTCTTATAGGAATCAATATTTTTTTCTAGATAATCATATTTTATATAATACAACTAACTACGCCGTGAATTAGTCAGTTAAAATTGGCGATATTGACTGGGCGACTTAGCTCAATTAGCCCTTTATCTATCGATATATACTAACCTAATCTAATTATATGACTGACCGGCACTCGCAAAAGACAGAATTGTGTGGAAAAGGGAGAGCGAGGCCTTTGCCTTGCAGTGGGACAACTCAGGCTAGTTAGATTAGAATCAAATGATATAGGTATTAAACATCAATTAAAAGAGACTTTCTTCTTTACATCTTCAGGTGCTGTTTTACTCCTGACTGGTATGACTTTAGGCACGACAATATCGGCCTTATTGCTTTCATTATTAGTATCAGGTTTGGTTGTAGGAGAATTGTTCTGTTTAGTGGCGTTAGAACTGAGTAATGCCAATTTTCTTCGCAGTTCTCTGACTTGCGCGGCGCTCGCTAGTTGAGCAGCGCCTTGAGATAGTACTTCAGCTCTTAACTGTTCGCATTCTGATCTGAAAGATTAATTACAAATGAACATCCGCCGTTGGCGGGGGCCGGGTACGCATGAGCAATCCGGCCCCCCGACGGCACCCGCGGCCTCAGGGCCACACTTACAGTGGCCCATTTGCCCAATTATAGGGACGCCCGGAGTGTACAGGCGTCCCTACTCTTCATGGGTCAGCCTCGAAGGGAGCGGGGCTCATGTGCCTAGGGTAACCATATCTCAGGATTTGTCCTGAGATTTCAGGATTTTTGGACTCTTCTCAGGATTGCGGCCGGATTTTGCAAATCTCATGATATCTCAGGATTTTTTTGAATTTTCAATAAAATACAGCTTACATTTTAAAGATCTTTTTTATAAAAAGTTAAACAAACTAAAAATAATCTTCTTTTGGTAATAATTGCACGCGTGAGCGAGATCCGCAGCTAAAGGAAATTTTCAAACTGTAAAAAATCTCAGGATTTTTCAATGGAAATCAGGCCTTTTCTCCGGACCTCTCATTTTTTTATCTGGTAACCCTACATGTGCCCCACTCCCCGAGGCCGAGCCTAGGGCGGTAGGCGGCGGGTTTCGGCCCGCCGCCGACGGCCAACACGCCGCCGTCTGCGAAGCGGGTGGGCGGAGGGATCTACTTCCCTCTCCCGCTCCGCGACCTCCTTAAAATAACTACCTACCTAACCCCTGTTAACACTTCACTAACTTCCCCTAGGAACTTTGGGATAGATTTTAGCTTTCTGCACTACTCTTGCCTAAAGAGTTAAAGTTATAGTTTATTGGGACCTTTATAATACTCTGCCACGTAAAGATACAGCGATATTTCGTGTAATGAAAAGTGAATTCACTAATCCCTACAAAAACAAATTAAAAACACAGACTCTCTTCAAATAGTCCTCATCACTAGACAGCCTTTTGAATACTGACAGTGTGCGTCCCTTCCTTGTTTGGCAAATGGCAGTAGTACTGTAACATGGGCAAGACAAATTAGTGTCCAGCCACTTGCAACAGTGTAGAAAATATGAACACCCCATAAAAGTAGTTTTATATATCTCTATTAAAAGTGTTTTTATTGACAGGGTTATCTCCATCATCATCATCAGCCCGTATAACGTCCACTGCTGAACATGGGCCTCCTCCCGAGGGAGGGTGTTAGCAAGAGTCACCACGCTTGGCAGGCGGGTTGGTGACCGCAGTATTATATTGTGCACAAGAAAACGCTGCAGCCCGATGTTATAATAATAAGTTCTTTTTTTTCGGAATGTCTTTTGATACTTCACTGCGCATAAAGGCTAGCAGAGCTCCAGCCTTAATGCAGCAACCTGCGCAAGAGGGCGCCCCTTGTGGGTCTCGGACCTCGGCTCAGGACGGTCACTGGCGATGGGATTGAGGGATTATGACTTTTAACAATTGGGACAAATGGCTTAACGGGCTTTCCGAACTCACTACCTCCGAGATTTAAAGCGAGCCAAATACCGTGACGCTACGGAGGTTGTCTTAAACAAAGGTAACACAAACTCACTTCAGATGGTCCAATACTCCGGGCAGCCAGCCATTGGCAGTAGGTTCACAAAGCTTGCTGAACCACCGCGACAACTCGCGCCGTTGTTTCTCGCATGAGCCTTCCAGCTGCGTTATCCGAGCTTCATAAGCCTCTAGAATAAAAGTAATAAGGTACAGTTAGCTAAACTATTAATTAACAGAATCAGATGTTATTTTGCGAGAATAAATACTTATCTAGAAACACAAAATATCTAGTGATAATTCCACTCAAAAATAAGTAAATGCTGGGAAGAAGTAGGCTAGTTGACACTTTTGTTGAAATTATATTTATATGGTTAAGAATGGTTTTACTAGATCAAGAAAAAAATATGACATTTATTTGAGATCTAGAAAGCAATAAAATAAGTAGGTATTTTAAAATTGGCTTGATATTTAGAGATGAAAACGATGTTAGCCATGTTGCCACGTCATGACTCAGAAAGTTTAATAAAATAGGATCGCGTTCATGTTTTTTAACGAGACGTATGACGTCACAAAATGGCTGGTAGCGTTTTCGTTAGTTAAAGACATAGACAAAAGAAATAATTTTCATATTGAGTTTACACAAACATATTCACAGGAATTATTATATTTAGGTTTCATATGACGAATACTTTTAGAAATAAACATCATTGTAACATATTTTAATATGTGTCAACTAGCCTATTATTGCAACATCCTCACACCCACAAAAATTATGCACAACATTCAGATGGCTTAACATGTTTTAGTTCCTAAGCAAACTAGTTTCTGAAAAGCGAAAGGCAAACTACTTAAGTCCTTACGAAAAAAGTAGGATATGTCAGTATTAAAAGTGGGTTATGAAGCGGCCCTAGCCCAATGGCTAGGTGCGTCGGACTTGTGATCTTGTGGTCGCCGGTTCGATACCCACCCATTACACTACCGACGTGAACCCACTCGTACACAAGCATTTTAGTTTAGCATGAGAGTTTAAGAGCCTTTTCACGTTTTCGGACGAATTTCTAAGATTTTGGGCTCCTCTATTACCATCTTAAGTAATACCCAGAATTTATTTATTGCATGCAAAACATGGGACAATCCTTAATGTTGACATTTAATGTATCACATTTACTAAAAGTAGCTTGCTTGATCTGTAATGACTCATCTCTCACAACCATTTTACTGAAAAATCGCCGCAGATTCAATTTCAGAGTCCCATATCTATTAATAATACATATAATTTAAGCAAAATAAAATACATTCAGCATCCGACATGTATTTTAATCGTCGATTAATGTAACAGATTCTTGAATTCTATTCCCATTAATTAGTAAAAAAATAAACCCTTAGACCAATTTTTAACTTTTACATTGTAATTCTATCGTGATTTTTGTATCAAATACAGAGTAATTACAAAAATAAAATTATACAGAAATAAACTACGTTCTTTCGAGAATCGAATTCTATAGTTATTTTGAAAATTCTTGCCTTTTTGGATGTCAAAATATAATTGTGAACATTAGTCTAAATTGCAATAAATTACGATACCCAAGTGGGCACCAATTAGTACGGCTCAAGCGCCCGTCAAGGCAGGACCTGTGTCATGTTATCCGGCGTCCTGATTTTCGAGCGTTCATATAGTAAAGCAATTATTATACTGCGACCACATAATTTTGATCCGCTTTGTATTTATATTTATATATTATCCCAAAAATGCACTAAAATCCATTCGGGATCTTCAACCAGCATAGAGCATTAGACTGCACCGGTGGCTCAGTGGTTTCGGTAGTTGCTTCTGAGACCTGGTGTTTTGGGTTTGATTCCCACCCGGGACAATTATTTGTGTGAACCACGGATAGTTATCCTGAGTCTGGGTATTCTTTGTGTTCGTGAAATGAATGTTTGTAAAGTCCCCCGCGACACAGGGATTTATTTCCCTAGTGCGAGAGTTGTCTTTTTAAAAGAATGAAAAAAAAAGAAAGTACCAGCATAGAGCAAGCCATATTAGGTGAAGGTTTTAAAAAATCCATTTTTGACAGAAATTTAATTTACCGTGCCGTATTTTATAGAAGAAGAATATTTTTAATTAGGCCCGACACAAGATGGATTTTGCAGTGAAGGATAAGCGGAAGTGAAATGTCCAAGCTCACTTTTTGGAATTGATACTGATATCACCTTGCAAGATAACAAAATGAAATGTTTTGCAATGAACAGCCAATCTCAAGTAGAGATGAACAAGATATATGAATGGTACTACCAGGTTCAGGGCCAGTTGCACATATCGAAAAAAAACGTATGTGTATTTGCTGTATGGACAGGTCCTGATTTTCCAATAAAGGTTGTAAGGGTAGAAAAATGTTAGCCAAATTAATTCGGTGTTACCAAGGGTGTGTGTTGCCGGAAATCATAGATCCTAGCAAGGCAAGATCAATGCCTTTACGGCAAATATTCATTTAGCATAAGGATTTTGACCTCTGCGTTTGTTTCGGATGTTCAGAATAGTCAGCTAAGAAACACCAGCCCTATCATTCTCTTGTTGGTGTATCATGAAAAATCATATTGCAGCCAAAAAGTATAGTAATATTAAGTTTTACTAACATAGTTATAAGAATTTTGCTTACTAACCCGCTATGGATGATACTTATCTGAAGTAAAGATTTTTTTTTAACTAAACGCATTACAATGTTTACCTGTAAACATTGTATTGTATGTTTATTTGTATATCAATTGTCATTAAATATTTTCATTAGACTAAATAAAATCATATTTTTTTCATAAACTACTTACCAAATCATATTACGATTATGGCTCAAGATTGCCTTGTCCGTCTTGACTCTCGCGTTACACTTTTGAGTGGCTAGCTACGCACACGAAAACAATGATACAGTCTTATACCTAAACTCGAGCTTAAACATTTTGTAAAATGGCTCTTAACAAGAGTAGTGTGTAAAAACTCTATTAGTCTTCTATACTAATATTATAATGAGGAAAGATTTGTACTTTTGTGTGTGTTTGTAATGAATAAATTCAAAAACTACCATGCCCATTTCAAAAATTCT
The DNA here is from genome assembly GCA_947037095.2 of Nycteola revayana. Taxonomy (NCBI): domain Eukaryota; kingdom Metazoa; phylum Arthropoda; class Insecta; order Lepidoptera; family Nolidae; genus Nycteola; species Nycteola revayana. The sequence goes on from OX344840.2 coordinate 15,445,624, forward strand.
TTCACCTGGAAAGTTACATTCACCTTGAGTGACATAGGCTATATTTAATTATTTTTCATTTATTTATTCTTTTATTTCAGGTAACAAAGACCCATATTACATACATAATACTATACAATATAAAATAAAATACTATACATAAACAATTAAAATATATAACTAAAATTATACACGATTACTGCTTGTTCAGCAGTATCGGCGCCGTGCGTTGCGCAGGATCCGGTATCCGGCCACGGAAACGGCGGAATACAACTCCCTTAGGCCAGAATTCTGGTGAAGTGAATTTTGAAAGGTGCTCAGTTGGCACTCTCACCACAAAGGAGTTAAAACTCACGTTGTGACGTGATTCCAACCTCACAACTCTCAAAGTCCACTTCGTCTTGACCTGTATGTACTCTACAATCTCCTCGGCCTTTGTAGAGTAATGCAGTCGGGACACGTAGAGCGGCGTCACGGGTGCAGCAGGACGCAGCAGGTGGTTCGGTCCGGTCGGTGCAGTGCCGCACTTGTTTTGGGTTGGCTTCTTTTTCTTTCTCTGCACCATCACGAAGCCATCCCTGTCGACATTCTCCTTCGGCTGTATCCTACTATCCTTAGTGGTAGATATACAGAGCTTCTTTGTAACCCCTCTTTCATTAGGTCGCTTTGTATTTTTCCCCTTAGCGACACATTCCGCGTAGGCACGTGTCGGGGTTGACGTACCTACGTTTGACGTCACAGCGGTCAGTGCAGACGTGCGGGCGACCGGAGCTTTGTCAGCAATATCGGCAGTTTGTGACGCACTCGTATTAGCTGAATCAAAACTGCCAATTGACACATTATGCGCTCCACGACGAGTGTTGACCTTTGAGAGCTCAGGCGACCTAATTACTGATCCAACGTTGCGAAGTGATGAAATTTCTGCACGCAGCTCAGCGATGATGTCATCTGAGGCCTCCATTCTGGACTGCATCTTGGTCATCTCAGTTTTCAATGATGTGATGTCCTTGAGCAGTCTCGTCACATCGACGTGGTCAAACGTGACGGGGGGCAATTTACTCAGCTCCCTCGCCACGAAATCGGGCACGTCGTCTGGGTCGGTCGTCTTCAATACATTAATCATGTCTTGGAGACTCTTCTCAGTGCCATCTCTACGGCGGGACGGCATCTGGTCCAGTTTTCCAAGGGACTGGAACAGTAGCAGCTTGGCACTGGTTACATCTTCCTCCTTGAAATTTGTTCGGCATATCTGTAGTATGCTCATTTCGTCCATGTAATCAATAGCATGGACAAGAAACGCCAACAACTCGTTAACTATAAGTTTTTTCGAACTCATAGTAGGTATCCGTGCAGCGGCTAAAGCCGCGCAAAACGCGAATAATAATTCAATCCGTGTACAGTGCAGGCACGTCCGTACTCGAGCGCGCGTACACTGTTACTGATTATGAATTATGAAGTTCCCACGGGAACGGGAGCTACGAGGGTGAAACCGCGCGCGGGAAGTTAGTTATATAATATAATTCTACTGTATATGTATGTCACTGAACTCCTCCTGAACGGCTGGACCAATTTGAATGATTTTTTTGTATGCGTTTGGGTGGCGCCCTGGATGGTTAAGATTCACAAATCATTTATAATATACTAGGGACCCGCCCCGGCTTCGCACGGGTGCAATGCGGATGTATCATACATATAAAAGTTCCTCTTCAATCACTCTATCTATAAAAAGAAAACCGCATCAATATCCGTTGCGTAGTTTTAAAGATTTAAGCATACATAGGGATATAGGGACAGAGAAAGCGACTTTGTTTTATACTACGTAGTGATAGTGATATATTATATCATGTTGGGTCCACTAGTAATCTTATAAATAGAAATAATCTTTCTTCTTAATCTTGTCTAGCTCTAAGAAAAGATAATTTGTTAAAAAACTTACCTATCAGTTCCCTGTCATAATGTGCTGAAGCTCCAGCTTGCTGTTCCCACACAGTTTGCTTCTCATGCAACAGAGCATCAACTTCAGCTTGCTTGTTAGCTAGCTCTCTTCTTAGCTGGAATTAATCATTTTAACTAAATGAGATTATGCATATAAAAGTATATTTATGAATGCACTAATTTAACAAGAACATGTATTAATTAAGAATGCAAGTGACGAAAAGAATGCTGAATATGAAGAAGGAGGGCTATGTTGGAAGAGGAAGGACAAAAAAAGATGGAAATGCCATTCGAAAGGAAGGTGTGTGAGTATGGAAGAGATGTCTAAAAGGGAAAAATGTTAGAGGATAACATACTGCACCAAACCCAAATAATGTAAGCAGGGCATTAATAATATGAGAATATGGTGCCCACCACCTTGTTTTGAATTCAATTTACTTTAAGCTGTGTGATTTCTGACATAAAATAGGCCATTGTGAATTTAAAAAGTGGCCATAGCCCAATGGCTCGGGTGTTGGACCTGTGATTTTGAGGTTGAAGGTTTGAACCCACCCATTGCACTACCAACGCGAACCCACTCATAACACAAGCATTTTAGCATTGCATGAGGGGTTAATAAGAGTACTAGTAGACTGAAAAACTCTAGTAGTAATCTTTACAAAAAAAATGGCTGTTGAAGTTACTTTTTGACAAAGCTGTTATACCTATTAACAGCCTAGGTAATGTGGCAAGTAGAGTTATCTCTACAATATTTATGAAATTGCATAGATTTGTTGATTAAAGGACACATATTTCTGTAACCAAGACACATCTTTCAGTTTCATTCCACACTCAAGTAGTCTGCCCAGGGCTCAGCAATGAAATGCACCAGGTGGCGTAATAAGTTAGATTTTTGAAGTTTCTTGACCCAAATTTTTTATGTAATAGTATTTCAATTGGGTTCAGACATCATTAAATTGAACTAAACTATGTGTAGCTTTAAGAAATTTTTTTGAAAAATTTGTCTTATCTATGGAACAGAGGCATTAAACACACCATTGAAATAAGTGTGCACAAGGTCCCCAAAAAGTTCCTGTGTAAAAAATAAAACTTACTCTAGAATTTGATTGCTTCATTTGTATAAGGTTCTTAGCCATCTCTTGTCTCTTGTCCTCCACTTCAGCAAATATTGAATTGCCTTTAGCAGCTGAAAATATACAATCAGATTAATAGAGCCTTTATATTTCTGTACCAGCACTACTCTGCTCCAGTGGGTAGGAGCATGATGTTCATCCAGCGTATAACCTATCCTATGTAAACATTACATGTCTACTAAAAAATATGGCCTATGTTACTTAGGGATAATGTAGGATTCTAATGTTGAATCAATTATCGAAACTCATCCAGTAATTTTTGAGTTTATTTTAAACAAACATACTAAAATACAACTTTTCTTCTTGATAATATTATTAAAGGATATATATTAGTCATCTACTAGTGAAAGTCCCTTTGCAATTGCATATAAAGTTGTGATAAACAGGCAGAGGGATATAGAACCCATCATATTTTGAAGTCTATTGGATTCTTATAATGTTCAAAACCAATGATCTTGAAACATACTACCTTAGGGGTTAATATTACAAAATATAGAAAGTACCATGAGGTTGCAAGTCCTGTGACTGATCTGTACACTGGTGTAACAAGACTTTAGCTTCAGCCAACTCTGCTAATGCTGTAGCCTCTCTCTCATTAGCTGCCCGAAGTTCTTCTCTACGCAAATCAGCCGCTGCACGCATTTCTCCCATTTCTCCAATTAATTCTTCAGCCTTCAACCGCCATGACGCATTTTCCATGCGGGCTTCTTCAAGCGCTGCTTTCGCTGCAGCGGCATCAGACAATGCACTCTTTACTGCAGCCCTAGCCTCTTCCAATTCCGAATTATCGCGCTCAGGACTATCCCGCACTTTCAAAGATTGTTCCTCTTTCAAATTTCGAATTTGAATTTCATATTTTTTAATTTCCACCGCGTGTTGTTCATCTATTTCTGTTCTTTCTTCGCGTAGTTGAGCTATCTCTTCTTGTAATGAGGTTATTCGTGAAGTTAAATCACCTTTACGACGAGCTTCATCGGCTTGATAATTTTCTAACTCCAAAGTTAAATGTCTTTGAACATCTAAAGCTGTTTGATAACTTCGCTTTGTATCGTGTAAGTCTTGTTTGGTAACTTCATAGTTTATTGAAAGATTGTCGTACTGTTTTTTAAGAGAATAATACCGTTCGCTGAGCTCGTTGTTCGTTAGTTCATCTGCTTCTGTTATGTTAGTCTTATTGCTTATTGTAGAGTAATCCATTGTATACAAAATATATTACACTAAATTGAACAAATAATCCACATAAATAGGTACTAAAAAACACAAAAATTTTAGTTACAGTTTGAATTCAAAGTTTGACAGAATTTAGATTTGTGTTGCCAACGTACATGATTTAATTATGATATTTACGTTTAGAAATTCTTTGTAAAATTGAACCAATAACCGATAATGGTAAGTCATTTCTCAGTTCACGCACTCACAATGTGAATGTATTTGATTGATGGTGGTTTTAAATATAATTATTGCTACCTACTTCTTAATTTTCATATCTTTGTTTTAAATTGACCTTATTTTTATGTTATGTTAAAATATCGCTCACTGTACAGTTTTTATGAACGGTCACATAAGCTATAGAGCGATATGGAAATTAAGATGCGAAATAATATTGTAGCGACTTCTACAGTAGCCGCATAATAAACTACTAGTAGACGAGCAGTGCCATCTACCACCTAGCATCCTAATTAGCCTGTATCGCGCAATACAAGTTCGCAAGCCAATAAGAACATTATACAAGTTCCGAACAGTACCAAATGGCCGTCGGTCGCCGGGCACACCACCTCGCCCGGCAAAGAAGATCTTCCTTTTCTGTGGAGGAACACCACAGACCGTTCCTCTACAATATATAAAATATATTATTGGAGTGCTACTTGTAGTTTGTGCGGCTACTGTAGATGTCACTACAGATATTTTATTTATTTAACAAATTTTTCAACCCAGTTTTTCTCTGTGTATTTTTGTGAATTTTTTTATATTATGTTAATGCACTATCTTATTTAATACAAAAATATACATTTACATCATTAACCTATTGTTGAAAACAGGCGGCGCAGTCCTTACCATCGTCATAAGGTGTCACGTCGTCACTATAATTAAATATCATATTATAAAATTAAATAATAATAAAGTTATCTTAGTCGTTTTAGACATATTTTATAACAGGGCCCCGAGTCTACTATCGTAATGGCATGTCAATGACAGTTCAATGGTCGGTTTTTTCCCATTTGGTAATCTTCTAATCCAAATGACGTCATAATAATGGTGTCACTATGACGCCACAATGACATTAGCGTAGTTGAATATTTATAATAACAAATGATAGGTACATTTATAAGTTTTGAAATCGCCTAAATAAACATTACAATCTCCCTAACCATCTCCCCTGCAACTTCTGTTGACGGCCTGTTTCTGCGGTAGCAACACCGACTACCATTCCAGCGCCATAGTGAGATTAGTAGATTACCGTTTTTGGCATGATGATATCAAGATGGCACTACGGTGCAGCGGTGGCACAATACTGAAAAAAATAGCAGATTCGGCCCCCAGTTTTGTAAAGATTAAACTAAACTCTAACTTTATATGATTTTCTACGCAAATTGTTCGGAACTTAAATGTGCGTCCTATTAAAAATCAAAATGATCATCCAATGAACTAAATGAATCCAACAATAAGGCCGACTGTTAGATTTATTAGATTATGGTACTGTATATTACTCAGACTTACCATATTGTGGCATTCCTTTGTCTCTGCCTAAGCCTTCTAGAGAAAGGCAGAAAGGCAATAATAATATATATGAATGTATTTATTATAATAAACATTAACTCTAAATAAAGATTCAGTGGAAAATATACTTGTGTCAAGCTCTTAAAATAATTATATGAACGGATATACACTTGAGAGCAATAAAATCGCACACGTTGACTTTTTGTTGTTAAAGCAGTTTTTTTCATGAATGTGAATACATATTAAAATAAAACTTACACTACCTATTTGAATGTTTACTTCAGTACCTTTCTAATGATATCAAATACAGTGTAAAAAAAGTACCCATAGGGAGTTTTAGGGCACAAAACCCAACATACGGATAAAATTACCCAATTTAGCTTAAGAAAGAATAAAAATAAAACTCAAAATGCTTGATCAAATTGTTTTTTAATAAGGTGTATTCCCTCCCCTAGCCTTGATTACAGCTCTTAATCGGTTTTTCATGGACCGTATTAATTTCACCATGAAATCTTGTGGTATGGCGTTCCACTCCTCTTCAATGGCAAGTTGAAGCTCTTGGAGGCGCGTAGGAGCAGGGCTTCTTGCTCGAACTCTTCTTTTTAGCTCATCCCAGACATGCTCAATCGGATTGAGATCAGGACTACGAGCTGGCAACTCCATCGCGGTGATTCCAACGTCTTCCATGTAGTCGCAAACTGTTCTAGCGACATGCGGTCTGGCGTTGTCGTGCATTAAGAGAAAATCTTCTCCCATAAGCCACGCAAGCGGCCTCACATGTTCTTCGAGCACTTCTTCGACGTATCGTGCAGCCGTCAAACTTCTCGATCTCGGGCCGGTATTCGCCGTAGTGATGAATACAATGTCAGTTTTAGTGTCCAACATTATGCCACCCCAAAACATACACGATCCACCGTCAACAGCCACACGTTCGCTTATGCAGCATTGTGAAAATCGCTTTGATGACCTTCTGTAGACCCTAGAGCGTCCATCATGACCATGTAAAGTCATTCTGCACTCATCAGAGAACATAACAGCCCGCCATTGGTCATACGTCCAATTTAAATGTTCCCTAGCAAATTGTAGCCGGGCTTGTCGGTGAGCTGTGGTCAATTTGGGACCATTTGCTGGGCGATGTGAAGTCATTCCTGCTTCACCTAGTCTTCTTCGAACTGTCCACCGACTTATACTGACATTGCGAACTTCTCGAAGCTGTTGTCCCAGTTGAACCGCGTTCAGTTGCCGATTTCTCAAAGACCTTGTCACAAGAAAGCGGTCATCACGCTCTGATGTTGTGCGTCGCCGGCCAGATCCTGGTCGCCGAATGTAGCCACCGGTCTCTTGGAACCTCTGGTATACACGACGAACAGAGTAGCGGCTCAAATTTAGCCGTCGAGCAACTTCACTTTGGTTATGGCCTGCTTCGAGCAAGGCAATAACTTGAGCGGCTTCTGCGGGCGTGGTATCCATATTTTTCCAGTAAATCCGTATGCTTCCAGTAGAGATGTTATCACGTTGACCTTCGGTATGCAACTGATTAAAAAATTCCAATAAACCGACCTTTTTATACCTGCGGCTAAGGGTGCAAGTAGTGACAACGCAAACGCGTGAATTTGGGGAATTCGGTGTACGGTCGGTTCTTGTAAGTTACGTAAAGGTCAATGATTTTAATTTTATGTTTTTGTAAAGCTAAGCTTGTATGCTTTAATTTTGTCTAATGATTTTTACTCAATATCTTTAGATTTTAGAAAACAATCAGTAATAAACCAAATTACAAGGGGTGTGCGATTTTATTGCTCTCAAGTGTATTATCGATACTATAATATTTTATATCGAGGCATCATAATACATATTTTCTAGTAATATTATAGGATCTTCGCCGTGTGTGACGCCGCGCCCTTCACACTATGATAGATATAATGTTGTTTTACATGAAATCTTTAGGTGTACATATTTCAGAACTGAGGAATCTAAAGTCATATCATATGAAATTTGTGTCATACTGACAGTGACAATTTTGAAGTTTGATGACAACTTTGCATCTATCAAGGGGCGGAGAATACATTTATTTTGCTATTTATCACAAAAATAAGGAAACTTGTGTATTTTAATTAGTCATAATGTCCTCACCTCCTCCAACCAAACCCCCTAGAGGGGTCAAACAAGGAAAAGAAACGGTTAGTAATATAATAATATAGCTAGAATCATGAACTCCCTCGATACAGTACGGAATTTTATAATTTAGTATTTAATTTATACGATTCATATTTTTATGGTCAATTAACTATATCGTTTGTCTTAAAAATACGTAGTTTTCCGTGCCTAAAGTATAAACAGATCAGATTGAGTAAAAGAAAAGGGCAAATTTTCTCAAACTATCCTAGCAAATTACTGAAACTAACCATATAATTTTCATGATCCATTTATATTAAAAAGGGAACTATAACTATAAAGAATTGGTTAATATATTTAATAAAACATGTTTTTTTTCTTCCAGAGTGGTTTATTGATGTCAGTAATCCGCACTCTCTCTGCCAGTGAAACAAATGAGCAGAGAGAAAAGGAGAGAGCTAAATTAGAAAAAGAGTATAAGAAAAGTGATGCAAGATTAGATGAACTGGTTGCAGAACATGCACAAGAGATTATGGATGTTATGCAGGTGAGAAAAACTAGGTACTTATTTTCATTTATAGCTTAACAATGTCTACTATAGTATAAAATTATTTTTCTTCTAGACTTTTTAATGAGCAATACTATGCATAAGCAACTTGTTCTTTATTATTGTCTTTACAATACCTACCTATCTAACATAACTCAATGCTTCTAACATTAATCAAAATGTAATTACTGTAAAATAACCTAGTCTAATTTTATATAGCAGTGTACTGATACATAATTAATAATATAAGCATAAACTTGAAAATGTCCAGATGATAACTTTGGCGACTAATTGTGGTACTTGTATGTTCAATTATCAAATGAGCAATGATTTATTACATAGAGATTTAGGTATTATTTCACTTGTAAAGTATATATAGGTTTTATTTTACGCAATTCTTAATTTAATCCCAATGCATGGAAGTTCTGTATTTGTATATAGTTTGCTAGTGTAGTTTGGCTTCCATTCTATAAAAACCAAAAATATATTAATATTTCAATTACAAAACTAAAATTGGAAACCCCAATTACTTAGAATCTTGTGTCTGCCGGACGGTGTGAGAGATGTCTGAATAGTCCCAAAATTTGCACCAAATAACTGTACCTAAACTGTACCTATGTGGAGTTATTTGGTGCAAATTTTATGACTATTCAGACATCTCTCAAGCCATCCTGATAGACACAGAATCTTTTTGCTTTTATGATATTTACACACAGTTAAGGATCTTATCTTATCTTATCTTAATGATCAAATGAATGTAAATTTTACTTTTGTTAAACAGAAATTTGGCAATGTAACAACAGCACTTACACTATGGGGCCAGCATTGTGATGCAGTTGTGGCTCGTCTTGGTGCATGTCGTGGCTTGTTGCGGTTACGTCGTGATGATCTGCGGAGACTGTGGGCCGATGCTAGGACACACCATTATGCACTGCAGATGCTTACTGATATGTATGTAATTAATTTACCATAGAAAAATATTATATACTTCCCTTGGTTTGAACTAGATTTTTGACTTCCTATATTTATATATTCTTTAATAACTAATATAAAACTATACAATAATTGACTAACCGACTGATTTGTAGACAACTCACAGCCTGTTAATATAACTGAAGAGTTTATCTATTTCTGGAATACTCTAAGCTCAGAAACTACTGGGCCGATTTGAAAAATTCCTTCAGTGTTAAATAGTCCATTTATCGAGGAAGGCTATAGGCTATATTTAACTATGAAGTTGCTACGGGAACCGCACGAAAGAGCAGCACGCATTCTATAAATGTCAAAAACCATAATGTTTCATTAAAAAAGTTTATATTGTCAAAAGCACTAAGGTTACATTTGTTAATTTAATATGGTGGTAAAGTATTCTTACATTTTGTAATTTCCACACCATTTTCTTGATTAACCAACCACTTCAAAGAACCAACACAACAAAACAAGAATTAGCGAAATCGGTCCAGCCATTCACGTCATTCTAATTTTTATATTTATAGATTGTACACCATTTTTGTTAATATTATAAAGTAGAAACAATACACACAATTTCTAAATCACACTAATCTGTCTTCAGTGAACGAGTAGTTGTGTCAGAACGAGAAACCCGCGAGTCCCTCACTTCAGGCCGAGTGTTGGCTGCGGCGCATACATTGCGGGCCGCGTTGGACACCGCTGACACCACGTTGTCTCATGTTGATGCGTTAAATGGGACCCGACAACATTTGCAGGTAAAATATGTTTTTTTGGTGTTGCTAATAACACAGGCCAACGAAAAAATATGAAACCTTTTTAAACCAATTTGCCTTAATCTCTCTTGATATAAGTTTTTTTTATCACCCACAATTCTTACACAATAATGATATCCATTGTTTTTTAAAAATTAGGTGAAAAATTTATATATAATGAAAAATATATGAACAATTGGTAGGTGATACAACTTATTTATTTATTTTATCAGAATCAGCTCATCAAATTACATAAAATTGAAACTTAAATTATTGAAAAAGTTTTTTCATCATTGGCTTGTGTAATTGGTAGGAGGTGTATTACTAAAATGTTATTGTATGTATTTTTATATAAAATAAATTCAAATGACCTCTATAGCTTTGCAATAATTTTGATTGTATTAAAGGGTAACTAATGGGTAACGGGTTCGAACTACTTCGAACACAGGTTCGAAGTAATTTTCGTTAGGTTTGAAGGCGATCTGTTATTTTTAATGCAATTGAAACATATACCTAAATACATCTATTAAACTTCCAAAAATTAATTATTTCAATTTCAAAAATCATGGTGTTGTATGAATTAAAATATTGAGGCTAAAAGTATTTACTAAACAGATCATCGAATATTCGTTTTTACACAAGAACATTTTCTGTAACAAGTGAATGTTCCAGTCTATACTCACCTTTATGATGACAGATTTCAATCCAATTATAAATTACATACCTAAAATTATTACATTTAGTGTTATTAACTAGCAGCCTGTCCCGGCTACGCACGGGTGCTCTTTTATTTTAAACATTGATTGGGATAAACATATTATATGGGTTGGCTCAAACTGATTACAGATTTGAAAAAAAAAGAACTTGCTTCGAAATGCTTACAAGATCTTTCTTTTGTAAAATTTAAATTAGAAATTAAGAAAATTTTAATGAGAAAGTCTTATTACGCTCTGAATTATAATGAATGCTTAGTCGCTTGGCTAACCAGGAAAACGTAAAAAAGTATTTAAGTAACGTAAACGTAAAGTCTTACACGTAAGAACGTAAGAATAAACGCTTAAGTATGACATGTACCTATTTTATTTTGTATGATTATATCTATCATAAGATTTAATGAAATTATTCATTTTGTATTTGACATTGCATATTATTTTTATTATATTTTTTTTACTGAAACATTCTACACAATGGTCAATCCAGATGTTACATACTGGATTCTGATACTCAAAACTGTAAGATCGTCATGCTCCCAATGAAAGTAATTCTTGCGGCGGTGATGTGGGACGGGTCGCCTCCTTCCCTCTAATATGGCGAGGGAGCCGATGGCTGTGTCACATCGTCATTATCGTGAACGGGTGCTGCTTGCGGTGGCTGGTCGGCTTGCAGTTGAGGGTATTTGCTTGTTATAACTAATTAATAGTCTTGTTTTCACATTAATAGTGTCTGGGTTGGCATTGTTTAGTTTTGTTTAGGACTGATGGGGTGTACCCGACGTTATTTTATTTTTTTCCCAATGTGCAAGAGATTTCATTCCGCCTGAGTAGAACAATTATCTTGTTTATTTATTATTTTATGAAATAACTGTAAGGGGCGTGCCCCAGCCCACATACTTTTCAAACTGTATCAAACAATAATAATACATTAAAAAAAAAAGATACAGAACAAAAGAAGACGGAAAAGAATAAACCGGAGTTTCTTTCTGAGTTTCTTATCCGGGCCGTCTCCTTAGGTAGCTAGAGAAACCTGCAGGTTAGCTAGGCTAGGATCCTCGCCGGACAAACCGAGGACCGCGTTGACCCTTGCCCCTGTCGTATGATCCAGTGCCTGTAGTCCGTGCCAGTGATCACGTCCTCTTTATTTCTCTTTACTTCTAGCTTCAGCGGCGCCCTAAGTCGTGGTCCTTATCCCTTAAGGGTGCCCACAGGCGTGTGTCGCTTAAATATGATAGAATTTGGCTGAGGACGTCTGATCTCGCCATTTGACCGGTCTTTGCACTCTAAAATGTGCTATAATATTTTATATTTTTTTGATTTTTATTCATAAAATGTTTTGAATAAAATAAATATAGTAAATAGATGTTACCGTTAATATTAAGAGCTTATTGCTAACACAAGACTGACAGACTCCTAGCAAACCTGATATACATTTAAACATAATTTAATAGTAAATGTTACCTATTTATAATTAATTTTATATGCAATGTAAATTTTCTTGACAAGTACAAGACTAAGTGTATGTAAATACCTAAGTGCTGAATAAAAATTGTTTATTTCTTGTAGCCACGATCTAATCCGAAATCGAAAATCTTACAGAAATAAATAGATAATATTAGCTGAGCACCGAAAAAAGAAAGTGTGTCGTAGGTCGATGTATTGTAGCCTATATTTTAATCCAGTTTATAAGCTATTCTTAGTGCGAATTCCGACATTCGTTCTACCATCCACCTATCTATCTAAATCCATCCATCCATCCATCCACCTATCTATCTTAATCTATCCATCCATCCATCCACACATACTCACAAACTCACGTTTATAATATTAGTAAGAATATACTAATTAGTAAGATTTATACATAGGTACCTCATAAATTTAACTTATGTACAGGCTAAGAAACAAGAGCTAGTGGAGGTGATAGTGCGTCGGTTGAGTGATGCTGTGTATCGAGACGAGCGCGCGCCTCTATCCCGCAGAGTGTCGGCTAGGAGACGCACTGCGTTACTATTAGCGGGTAAGATATACGGTCTTATGTTATTTTTTAAAGAAACCAAAAATATTCAAAAGACTAGAGATGACAATGCAGGCCAATTTAAGAAATAATGGTAAATAATTAAAATTACTGAGTGTAAAATGAAAGAGTAGTATTTTAGAGTTATATCTCCATCATTCTTAAAAAAAGAATTAAAAGTTGTTTTTTATAGGCTTAGGAAAACTCCGTTCGGTGGGGGGGGCGGGGAGGAAAGAGCTTAAGTTCACATAAGATTCAGTAGGAAGAGCGTCTGGTTTTTCATGATACTCATGGTATAGCGGTTTCGGTCAAACGGGGAGTATGGCAATTTTGTGCAACTGTCTCTACATTACAATTTAGGCCTCTCGGACATCGGGTTTTTTAAAACCGGCAGTAGACTTATCCACTGAGTTTGTTTCGCCGGGTCTTCTCAGTTGGGGCGTATTGGATCCGGTGGTAGCATTAAAGCGCGTCCGGCGTTATACACTCACGGTCCAATTTTGACAATTGTTCTAACCTAATAATAGAAAGAACAAGCTATTGGACACAATATAGTTAAATAATAAATAAATGTTAAGACTAAAGTATATTTAAAAATAATAACTTAAATACCTGCTCAATTTACAAAATTATTAATCTAGAATATTAATAATTATAGATTAATATTAATTAATACTAAATTATTGTTTTGACTATTTGCAAGTGCCTGTAATAGGTTTACCTAAATAAAAATGATTTTTATTTTATTTTTTCTACAGCTAACCAAAATCATGTTTTGCTTTTTAGAGCTTACTAAAAGTGAAGAAGTAACAGATGCGTACCTACAAGAGGTGACGCCGGAGTTCGAGGCATCCCTGTCTGAGGACGACAAAACTTTTGAGACTACCGTCATGATCTCGCTAGAGGCGTTGGGGGTTTTGGAGCAGTTGAAGGAGGCTACTGAGGTATACATTACTTACGACTGTCATATTATAGTATCAACCACTAGGTATATATCCGGGCTACGGGTTCATACAATAATATGAAAGTCTAAAACAAAACAAGTCTATTTTTTCAACATTTTAGGCTTAGTAGTTTTGGAGAACAGAGAATGGTCAATTTCTTTCTTTCTCTTTCATGAATAAAATCAAAACGATTTATTTTACAATGACAACAAAATCCTCATAACGAGTCTTTTCATTTCATATAATATGGTAGTAAGGTTTGGTTTTAATTTTCTAACTTGTTCCCCGAAAATATTTACTTTGCACATCAGTGTTAGGGTCAAAGGATTACACCATCCTACTAAATATCACCTGATAAGGTATAGTAGATTCGGAGCAAATTGGCTGTGACGGTTGTCTATTGTTTTTTATATACCATAATCAACATATTCCCGAATTTCATTTGCCCGAATGTTTTGTTTGCCCTAAAAGACATATGACATACCTTTAATTGCCCGAAACTTAGATACCATAAGATAAGAGTGCCGAATTGTTTTTCATATTTTTAATTGCCATAATAATGATTAGACATAATATTTTAACGCCATAATGCTTATTAGACATAATATTTAAATGCCATAATAATTATTAGACAAATATTTGAACGCCATAATAAACCAAACTGAAATGGCACCTAACCAAAACCTTAAAATATTCTATGCATGGTCGACGGAGCCACGCGAAGCGGGGCTCCTACTTCTGGGATTCTCTACGAAGGGGATAGCGGGGTCTATTCGCTCGCTTCGCTCGCTCATACGACCCCGCCATCCCCTTCTAACCTAACCTATCCGAGTCGGGGTGCCTTAAAGTCCCGATTGCATCCAGTTTCTCCTAATATAACAACCGTTACACACCCAATGTCGATGGCAAATGATGTTATGTTATATGATAATTAGGGCATGTGATAATTAGGGCATGTGATAATTAGGGCACGTGATAATTAGGGCTTACAATGATTATGACAAATGATGTTATGGTAAGTGGTTTCATGGGAAACAAAGCTTCTAGCACGTGACTAATATAGCAAATAAGAGTAGGGCAAATGAATATTACGTCATATAATATTCAGACAGACAGACTGGGTTCCGTTATTTCAGCGTATGGAACGCTAAAAATTAAGAAAATCTCTTGTGTCACTTTAAAACTTATTTTGCTCTAAACATAAGTGATTTTTGTAAAAGTCATAATCCCTTAATAACCTCGCAAGAAACCGCGCTGAGCCGAAATGTTGCTTAGTTTGTAGTTTTTAAACCATTTATTAAGAAGATAGGCATATTTAATTTGTGACAAATACATTATATTATTACAGAAATTCAAAGTTCAAATCCAGAACGAATTACTAGAAGTTATTGACTCAGTGTCACGTCGTATAATAGAGGAAGGCGAAGTGGAAGCCGACGGCGAGTGCGAAGAGGACGGCGAGATACCGGACAGTGAAGGTGTGACAGAGACAGGACGACCTCTAGCTAGGTTGGTCGCTAGTTTAAGTGAGGAGTTCAGAGCTTGCGCTACTAGGAATAAACGGTATGTACTGAGATTGAAATCGATAGAATTATTAGTAATATCATCATCATTATCAGCTCGTATTACATCCACTCGAGGGCTTCCACCGAGGGGTGGTTTTGCCATAGTTACCACGCTTGGCAGGCGGTTGGCATGGTGACCGCAGTTGTGATTACGTTGTAACACACCCAGGGTACTACTGCCCGTTCCCTGCTATACTATTGTTATTGATGCTTTCCGAAGCACGGAGTGCAGCCAAGTTTATTGTAAAAAAAATATATTTGTTGCAGTCAAAACTCTTAAACAGTCAAAAGTACTTTTAACTATCAAAATCAGTCAAAAGTAGGTTAGGTTAGTCTTGACAGATTTTTCTAGTCAAAAATACTTTTGACTGGTTAAGAGTTTTGACTGCAACATCTATACGCATTCATTCATACTAATCGGGAGTTTCGCTGTGTAGTTTCCGGCTTAGAATAGACCACCCCATATCTTCCTGTGGTAGTGGTAAGAGGTCACTAAGGGACATACACCTGATGAATGGGCAGCAGTATCTACCAACTCAAAGATACTACCATCTTAATGCGACCAACAATCCGCCTGCCAAGCGTGGTGATTACAGCAATATCCCTCAACGACCCAGGCTAGCCAAGTTCTGTTAAAGACTTCTCTTTAACAGTCCTTGGAAAACCTGGAAAACCTGGACCTTGGAAAACGTAAAAAAAATAGCTATTGATTTAAAAGAAGATATATGTGGAACATTCCAGATTATTACAACTATGGCGAGCGTCTTTACAAAAGTACCGCGTGCCTGATTCGTGTCTACACACAGAACAACATTACTGGAGCGCTGTACAACAAGTCGTGAGTTCTAAATATCATTAATTTACTTATAAACTAGCGGCCCGCCCCGGCTTCGCACGGGTAGACTTGTATACCCTACCCCTGCCCTACACTACCCTACCCCTACCCTACCCTACCCCTACCATACCCCTACCCTACCCCTACCATACCCCTACCCTACCCCTACCCTACCCCTACCCTACCGCTACCCTACCCTACCCTAATTTTGTCTGAAAAATAAAAATTTAGGGGTGGACTACCCCTAACATTTAGGGGATGAAAAATAGATGTTGGCCGATTCTCATAGATACCGGATAAGCACAAAAAAAATCATCAAAATCGGTTAAGCCGTTTCGGAGGAGTATGGCAACGAAAACTGTGACACGAGAATTTTATATATTAGAGAAGATATAATAAAGTGTTAAAGCTGTGTTACATATAATTCCACTCACGTTTAAGGGTTGCTAACTCATATTATACAAATTATTCAAAATTTGAAATGAAATCGTTTATCGATAATGTAGACGAATTGATCGTACTTATTATAAGTCAAATAGGGTAATGCTGCCTATCATTGGTACCCCACGATTTTTTGGCACAACTTCGTTAAGTGTAAAAAAACAAGAACTCAGGACCGGATTTAGAAGTCTGGAGGCCCAGGGGCAACAAAGGACAAGAGGCCCCGGCCACAAATTAGTTTCCTTCTAAATGTGTAGAAAATTCAAAGTATGTACCTACTTTTCAGGATAATTTGAATTCTGATATTTTACTGAGCGGCTAATTGAAGTGAACAACTTATAAACTTGGAGAAAATTGTAATTACAGATAAATAAAAATTAATATTGTATATACAATAAATAAAAATTAATGTTTTCCAACAAAATAACGTGAAAAAATATTCCTATTCTTACTTTTTACTATTCTCTTTTCTTAAAAAGGCGTATAATTTTCACAAATAATATTTCTTTCACCGATTTCGCCTAAAGTGACAATTATTGGACGTTTTCCCCTACAATAATACTGACAAAAAAAATCTTGACTAATAAATTAGGTTACAATTCAAAGATAATGTTAATAAATATAATTTACCAATGTTGTTATGGCGTGTGATAATCGTGTTTGTTGAGTTAACATTTTTACTTTCTAGCTACAACTCTTACTGACCGAGTATTTGGAGATCGAGAGCGTGAACCTCGCGGCTCAACGCACGAGTGCGTGCACCAACACGGACGCACAGGAACTACGTTTGGCCGACTACTTCGCCAAGAAGCGACCGCAAAGACGAAGGCCCAAGCTATTTAAATTGACTGGTATGTAACAGTGCCCTTTTTTGGGTGCCTGCCGTTTTGCCGAAAAGATTTTGACAAAATTTCATTACCCAAACCAATTTTAGCAACCTTTTTTATACCATTGCAATATTTCGAATGATTTTAGTACGCATATTTTTATTTGGTCAAATTTTTACTTGACAAAATATTTCTAAGTATAATGTAATTATGGCTTTTGGTACTTAACCAAATGATTTATTACAACAAACAATCTTCAGACAATAAACGTTTGGTAAAAGAAATGGTTAGGTTAGGTTAAAACTGTGACCTCCTACGTGCCAGAAACGACTTGCATTAATAGAAAAAAGATATTGTTTTTAGTAGGTTACCCGGAACTGAACTTAGATTAGTATAATTACTTATTTAAAAAAAATGGCTTATTTGATTTGGCGTAAAAACTGTTATCCCAACAGAAATATTTGACTAAATAAAAAATGTTAAAAGTACTAGTTGGTAAACAAGTTATAGTTTAAACGTTCATTTCCCAAACATTAGGTTTCCGTAATTTTTTTTTGTGAATAGATTTTTTGCTAAGTAATAATTTGGTAAATGAAATTATGTGAAACATTTTTTGGGAAGTGAAAATTTGTCAAATTCTTTTCGGTCAAACAAGGGATACCCCCCTTTTTTGCTCGATATCAATAATGGCAACAGGTAGACAGGCCGTCTCGCACTTGGCCGGTTTAGTAACCCTCCGGGTACGGAATCATAAAATAAGCATCGCATTGTTCCCCCCCTTCCAGGTGGGGTGACGGCCCCCCCCAGCACAGTGCGTCGTGCGGGCGCGTTACGCGGCGCGCTGGTGTGTCGGCCTGCGCCCGCGCACCTGCACGCGGCCCTTCCCGCGCTGCACGCGCTCTGCGCACACGTCGAATCTGCTACGCACACGCCGTGAGTTATTACGATAGTTATAAATATTTTCTCTTTGCCCATTGAAACTTTTAACCCCTTTTTTGCATCTTTAGGGGGTGTATTCTAATAAACCCTGAAACATGTATTCAATGAAATATTTTTAAGAGCATGAATGTCAAGTTTTATCAAAATTGTTTCTAATTAACAAAAAACCGTGCACACGTGCAATTTCTATTTCATTCCTTTGTCTATTTTTTTTTAAATTCAATCTAGTGTACTTCCGCATTTTGAATTGTTTTAAACTATCCAAATTTCCCATTTCGACCATTAGCGGTTACTGCAGTGCGTGAGTCTATATATTGTTTAAAGACGTGCCTCTTTCTATAGAGCTTAATTATATGAAGATTTCAATTATATAATTAATTATTGTTATTACTATACATATGCCGTGATACAAGACTGAAAGACAGATCATTAGCGCGGATTAGCTAATGATCTGTCTTTCAGTCTTGTCGGTTCAATCGATTTTAGTTGCGATATTTTGTATTTAATTATATTAATCATATTTCATTTATGTCCGTATATTTGTGTGGTTGTCCCCTGCGACATTTATTTCCCTAGTGCATGAGTGGTTTTTAAAGATGAAAACTTTCATTATTTCTATTCGATAGTGGCGGCGAATGTTCGCTTCGCGTATTCATAACAGACTACGTACGTACGGGCGAGAGCGAACGCTTGGCTGCGGCCGCTCGCGCCACTATAGACGAATTGATGCGTTCGCCCGCCGCCTGGCGCGAACGCGGGCCTCCGCCCACTACACCTGGGAATGCCAGGTATGTCATAATTATTTATTAATAGGTAAGAGATGTGTTTTTTTTATAGTTAATTAAGCATGGATCAATAGCAAAGCGACTGCAGGTCCTGCGCGATCCCCGCAGATCCCGTGGTGCCATAATGGTCGCGGGTGCCGTCGGGGGGCCGGATTGCTTACGCGTATCCGGCCCGCCAACGGCGGATCGAAGGAGTGTCCGGGGGGTTTAGTGGTGTAGGGTCCTCACCTCGTGGTATTAGTTTAGCATACCACGCTACGGAGAGGGCGAGCCCCACATATCCCACCGTTGGCGCGCGAATACGCTGCAGTGACGGTGGGAATGCGTCAAAGCATTTCCGCCCGGACAAAATAAAACCGGCCAAGTGCGAGTCTGACTCGCGCACGAAGGGTTCCGTACCAATTTCAAGTGCCAATTGCCAATAAAAAAGCGTATGTTTATGACATCAAATGGTTTTTTTTATTTTTATATTTACGATTTATGACGTATTAAAACTGGTTCAAACCAATTTTCGGTGGAAGTTTGCATAGTAATTCAAATTCAAATTCAAATTTATTTATTCCCCTCAAAAAGTACACTAATACAGATTTTTATTCATTTTGTTGTAAACATAAACTTTTTGAGAGCTGGAGTCTGTACTAGGCTCGAAGCCTGTATGACGGATCTCCTGGCTCCCTTACTCCTTAAAAACTTATATTAAAATTGCTAACGTGACATTTTACATAGTTACATAGTGCAAAACAGTTTTTCATACATACAAAACAATTTTACATACATAGTGCAAAGTAGAGGAAATAGGTAGAAAACAAAACAGTAACAATTTATACGAGTGGTACGTGTACGTGTGTTTGTGCGAGTATGTGTGTGTACGTGTGTGTGTGTGTGTGTGTGTTTGTGCGCGTGTGTGTGTGTGTATGAATGCGTATGCATGTTTGAGGGAGAATGTGTATGTATTTCTAGGAAAGGTTGAAATCAGCTGTAGGGCTTACAGTAAGGGCGTAATTATATTTTCGGTCTCTTCATACTCTAGGCTAAGAAGCCAATCCGTCACCGCATTTTTGCATTTATTTATAGACATAGGATAAATGTTTAAGATCTTATTTATTTTGTTGTTAGAAATGTAATGTACATCATATATTTTTTTTAGTTTTATAATTCTCTTATTTTAGAAGTTACAGGGGGGGACACACTTTTTATCACTTTGGAAGTCTCTCGTGCAAACTATTCAGTTTAGAAAAAAATGACATTAGGAACCTCAACATCATTTTTGAAGACCTATTCATAGATACCCTAAAAGTATGGGTTCGATAAAAAAAAAATGAGTTTCTGTGTATATCTATGTACCCTAAAATTTATTGTTTTTTTCTATTTTTGTGTGAAAATCTTAATGCGGTTCACAAAAACATCTACTTACCAAGTTTCAACATTATAGTTCTTATAATTTCGAAAAAAAGTGGCTGTGACATACGGCCGGACAGACAGACAGACATGACAAATCTATTGCCATTTGGCTACGGAACACTAAAAAGGTCCTGCACGATAATTGCTCCTAAATCAAGAAAGTCATCGGCGCTACAACTTTTATTTTAGGGTTAAAAAACCAAACAGCCAATTTGATTTAGCTAAGGTTTTCCATCTTTTGTGGCGTGGTATGACATTTTTTGTGTGTTATGCCCTTTTAAGCCTTATAATGTCCCTTTTATGCGTATTATGTCCCTTTTACACGTGTTATGTCTTATTGGCCATATTATGGTACTTGTTTTCGCACGTTGTGTTTTTAGAAGTATTATGTAGGTATGTCCTTAACGTACAGTCTGTCTTTTAAGGCTTATTATGTCCCTCGTCCGCGCGTTGTCTTTTTACGCATATTATGTCATCTTTACGTTATGTCTTTTTTTAAGTTTATTATGTCCTTTTTACGCGTATCATGTTTGTTTAGGTATAATATGTTTATGTCTTTTTTACGTGTGTAATGCTTTTTGGTTGTGTAATATGTATAATGTGAATGCTTTTGGCAGCACCTCGCACCGGGTAATTTTCTCGTGCTGCGGCGGCGGG
The DNA here is from genome assembly GCA_947037095.2 of Nycteola revayana. NCBI lineage: Eukaryota > Metazoa > Arthropoda > Insecta > Lepidoptera > Nolidae > Nycteola > Nycteola revayana. Next base: position 15,466,893 of record OX344840.2, read on the forward strand.
TGGGGGGCGGTGGAGCTGGCTGCACAGGCGGCGCGGCGCTGCGGCCCGTGCGGTGGCAAGCACGCGCTGCGAGCCGCCTCCGCCGCGCTTGCCACGCTGGCAGCACACGCCAGGTATGTACACTAGCTACGGCAAGCACGCGCTGCGAGCCGCCTCCGCCGCGCTTGCCACGCTGGCAGCACACGCCAGGTATGTACACTAGCTACGGCAAGCACGCGCTGCGAGCCGCCTCCGCCGCGCTTGCCACGCTGGCAGCACACGCCAGGTATGTACACTAGCTACGGCAAGCACGCGCTGCGAGCCGCCTCCGCCGCGCTTGCCACGCTGGCAGCACACGCCAGGTATGTACACTAGCTACGGCAAGCACGCGCTGCGAGCCGCCTCCGCCGCGCTTGCCACGCTGGCAGCACACGCCAGGTATGTACACTAGCTACGGCAAGCACGCGCTGCGAGCCGCCTCCGCCGCGCTTGCCACGCTGGCAGCACACGCCAGGTATGTACACTAGCTACGGCAAGCACGCGCTGCGAGTCGCCTCCGCCGCGCTTGCCACGCTGGCAGCACACGCCAGGTATGTACACTAGCTACGGCAAGCACGCGCTGCGAGCCGCCTCCGCCGCGCTTGCCACGCTGGCAGCACACGCCAGGTATGTACACTAGCTACGGCAAGCACGCGCTGCGAGCCGCCTTCGCCGCGCTTGCCACGCTGGCAGCACACGCCAGGTATGTACACTAGCTACGGCAAGCACGCGCTGCGAGCCGCCTCCGCCGCGCTAGCCACGCTGGCAGCACACGCCAGGTATGTACACTAGCTACGGCAAGCACGCGCTGCGAGCCGCCTCCGCCGCGCTAGCCACGCTGGCAACACACGCCAGGTATGTACACTAGCTACGGCAAGCACGCGCTGCGAGCCGCCTCCGCCGCGCTTGCCACGCTGGCAGCACACGCCAGGTATGTACACTAGCTACGGCAAGCACGCGCTGCGAGCCGCCTCCGCCGCGCTAGCCACGCTGGCAGCACACGCCAGGTATGTACACTAGCTACGGCAAGCACGCGCTGCGAGCCGCCTCCGCCGCGCTAGCCACGCTGGCAACACACGCCAGGTATGTACACTAGCTACGGCAAGCACGCGCTGCGAGCCGCCTCCGCCGCGCTTGCCACGCTGGCAGCACACGCCAGGTATGTACACTAGCTACGGCAAGCACGCGCTGCGAGCCGCCTCCGCCGCGCTAGCCACGCTGGCAGCACACGCCAGGTATGTACACTATACAAGAGCCATTACAAACGTGTGAACTAAGTCATAAATCATTTTTATCTGACCTCTCGCTCACACTTATAGGCATATCGGAACTCTCGCTCGCACTCCTAGTGTTGTGTTTAACAATTAAAAGGGATTTGTCGATAGTCAATAGCAGATAATGAGGGAAACGTTAAGGAAATCGTGCAAAATATTAAATAATCAACGACCGCGGCGTCCTTGCTACCTGCGTCCGAGCGGCATCCCTTTTATCTATAACGAGTGACGCGGAGTGTCGGTGCAATGTCATCCTCTTCAATTTTTTTCCTATTAGACGTATCTTCTATACTCCATTGCACTACCGGACCAACTCGTTCCGCGGCGCAACACCCAAACGCTTTGGTTGTTGCAGCATCCGACTATAGGCCTTTGCCCACAAAGCGTCGTAAACACCGTCGGCCTCGGGGAGTCCTAGATGACCCGGACGACGAGATAACAAGTTACAAACTAGCAGTAAAAAGACTGCAAGAAACTAGCACCACTACACAAAGAAGACTCTATCCGACCCGCCGGAGAAGAGTGCGCCCGCGAACGCGACGCGTCCCCCTCGTCCTCCTGACCCTTAGTTTGCAAAGAACCATACGATGCCCTCGTAGACCCGAAGTCCGAGAGGCCCGCGAACTGTAAAATAGAGCGACAGTTGCACAAAACTCCCCTTAAATACTAAAAGTCATAATCCCTCAATCTCATCGCCAGCGACCGCCCTGAGCCGAGGTCCAAGCCCCACAGGGGGCGCCGTCTTGCGCAGGTTGCTTAGTTTGTAGTTTTTAAACCATTTATTAAGGCTGGAGCTCTGCTCGCCTTTATGCCCGGTGAAGTAGCAAAAGCCTCGTGGCTACATACGTAAGTCAAACCGAAGAAAAAAAAAAGGACCAACTCGTTATACAAGCATTTTAGCTTAGCACGAGAGGTTAAAATGAATACTAGTAGTAAGCAAAAACTCTACTAGTAATCTTTAAAAAAAAACTCACACTTTACTTACACATGTCATCTTTCACGCACGTAAGTTTATACTATACTAGCTGACCCGGCAGACTTTGTACTGCTTCAATCGATAAATAAAAGACCTAAACTTTTGTATAAAATAAACTGGCCGGGCGAGACTTCATTTACACGGTGTCCTTCCCCTACCCTACCCCATACCCTACCCCTATCCTAGATTTTTTCGATGTTTACCTCTATAATTGGGACTCTGGAGCTCAATTCCCTTTATAAGTGAGACAATTTATCTGGTTACGACTGATTTGGACACGATTGTTTACAAACATTTGAATTTCTTTCGCACATGATTTTGACCTATGTAAATGTGACAACTAAATTTTAAAACTTTCTAATTGGAAAACGGGATAAATGAAATCCTCTTTGAATGGTTAAAAATCCTTGGTCCCTTGGTATCCCAAATAACCAGGTTTCACTGTATTATTATACTTGTTCGCATAAACAGAAAATAAGTTATTATACAAAGAAACAGCATGTCTTTGTGAACATCAAAGAAACAGCGAGCTTAAAGGCGGAAACATATTGACGCGTGTTGAGTCGAATCAAATGTATTGTTTTCTATAGACCAGAATCACACTATGAACACGTCGTGTAGCGTCGCGTTTTAACAATATTTATCCGACTTTAAGCTCGCCTTTGTACATGCTGTTTCTTTGTATAATTATATTTTCTGTGTATCAATTATGAATCTTTTTTTTCGACCAGAGCGGCACACAACCGTCTGTCCCCCAGTCCGACGGGTCCGTCCCGCGCGACCCGCTGGCTGGCCGACGATGACATAGTTCGGTTCCTACAATCACTGCCCAACTGGGCCACCGTCACGCAAAACGACGCTAAATATAGTGCTGATGTAAGTACAAACTATATTTTTAATCACCGTTTCCTGATTTTGTTTTTTTAAACGCGGGATTTTGTTACTTTTGATTATAAAAAGCGGGATTCATTCGTCAAAAAACGTATAAAATTAGAGTTTTTAAATAATTATGTTTTTATTTGAGTATAAATTATGACAATAGATATCAAAAAGTCATAGAAATGCTACTCTAACAAAAATGAAACTGAAAATATGTTACTCTAACCATAACTGTCTGATCTGTCAAAACGAAAATATTGGTCCCGGTCGGGAATCGAGTTCAAAACATCAGGTCTCAGAAACACTAAACCATCATCATCGTCATCATCAGCCCGTATAACGTCCACTGATGAACATGGGCTTCCTCCCGAGGGAGGGTATTTGCCATAGTCACCACGCTTGGCAGGCGGGTTGGTGACCGCAGTAATATGTTGTACCACACATGGAAACGCTGCTGCCCGTTCCTTGATATACGATTATTATAGATTATGTTATAACAATCGGGACCAACGGCTTAACATGCTATCCGAGGCACAGAGGGTAGTCCCTCAACCAAACAGACCCGAAAAGAAGAAAGATTTCCTGTCCGGTGTGGGGAACGAACCCACGACCTCCGAGATTTAAAGCGAATCAAATACCGCTACGCTACGGAGGTTGTCCACCTAACGGAATCGTCGATAAATGCCAGATTCTAGAAATGTCAGACGAGTTTAAAACGCCGGATTCTATGAATGCCAGATACTACAAATGCCAGATTCTACAAATGACAGAGTCTATAAACGCCAGATTCTAATAATGCCAGCTACTATAAAAGCCAAATTCTATTAATGCCACATTTTTGTTATAATTGCAATATAATCATTTCCTTACGTGCATCTATAAAATTTTCGCTTATTTCAAAATTGTTGTTCCTAGTTGTTTTATTTGCATTAAAAAAGTATATACACACAATTTTGTAATGCTGAATAAGCTTTTAAGCTCTTTCTAATCTTAAAAGCTCTTTCTTTTAATATTAGAGAGAAAGAGCTTTCTAAGCTCTTTCTTTCTAATATTAATTGTTTAATTTAAGTTTAATATTAAATTTAAATTGAACAATTTAAATTGTATTTGTTCGATTTAAATAGTTTAACAATTTTAAAAGCTTAAGGCCTCCTACGCCCTATGCGGTTAGCCGGAATGCGGTCAGCGATTAAATTTAAATTAAACAATTAATATAATCTTAGAAAGAAAGAGCTTTCTAAGCCCTTTCTTTCTAATATTAAAAGAAAGAGCTTTTAAGCTTAGAAAGAGCTTTTAAGCTCTTTCTAAGCTTAATTACAAAATTGTGTGTATACACTTTTTTAATGCAAAAAAAACAACTAGCAACAACAACTCTAGAAATTAACGAAAATTTTATAGATGCACGTAAGGAAATGATTTTATTGCAACTATAACAAAAATGTGACATTTTTAGTATCTGGCATTATTAGAATCTGGCGTTTATAGAATCTGACATTTGTAGAATCTGGCTTTCATAGAATCTGGCGTTTTAAACTCGTCTGAAATTTCTGGAATCTGGCATTTATCGTCGATTCCCACCTAACCAGTACAGCTCAAAGCAAAAGACAACTATTCATCAAAAGCTGATAAATTTAATTCACTTAACTTGTCTTACAGGATTTAAAACAAGCGTACGAGAGGGAGGCGGAGATCTTAGGTTCTAGTTTGGGTGATGGTGCCGTCACACGCAAGGAAATCATATCAGATGTCAACGCACTAGCCGACATAGCCGTGCTTTGTGAAACTATGGTATGTATACTCATAATAACTCATATGGTATGTATACGCTGGAGCTAACTATATTTCTATGACTTTGATTAAAATTCGCTACTCAGCGTTAACTATGCAAGAAAAAAGTATTTTAAATATGTCAATTTATTATTTGTTGTGAAGTTAAACTTCTCTACATAGTATAAAACAAAGTCGGATCCCGCTGTCTGTCTGTATCTATGTATGCTTAGATCTTTAGAACTACGCAACGGATTTTGATGCGGTTTTCTTAATAGATTGAGTGATTCGAGAGGAAGGTTTATATGTAATACATATATTGTGACCATTAGTCGTAAACGTTGTGACTATAAGCAGAGACTATAAAATAGTCTCTGCTATTAGTCACACCATTGAAGTGAATTCTATTGAATTGTAATTAAGTTCAAAATCAATTAATTGTAAATATGTACTGACTGTAGGTAATTGTAGCTCTACCTATATTTTAAATAAATTTCTCTAAAACACTTGCATAATCATATTCATCAGGTCTTGTTAATAACTGTTTATTAATAATAATAGTGTTAATAATTATTTTTTACTTATATTTTCCAATAGGACTGGCTTAGCTGTAACATAAGGAATCTACCATCAACGTTGAGCGGATTCAAGCTTTCCGACAAGTTTCTGAACGATATTTCGTCAGCCGCCATGATATTTGATGAGATCTCGCACAAATGCTTGCTGTTCATGCATTTAGAGGTAAGTGTAGACACATCTGTAGTCTCGAGGATTTTTTTTTATTGTCCGTGGGGATATGCATTTACGCATTACGACGCGCTGGCGGTGGGATATGGGACTCGCCCTCTCCAGAGCGTGGTATGCTAAACTCATACCACGAGGAGAGGACCCTACACCACTAAAATACCCCGGACACTCTATCGATCCGTCATTGGCGGGAGCCGGGTAGAGGAAAATAACCTGAGAAAGACAGATTTATTTCTAATTATTTCTACTAATAACATTTAATTGTTTTATTATTATTGATGATTAATTCATAAGTAGCACCGTTCCGTGTTTTTGCTATAGCATGCATATAGATATACCTATGTTAGTTGTATTGTGATGGTTATATTGACATCAATATTATAGTTTAGAGATTGTAATGAATATCACAAACTTTAAAATTTGTCGATTTATTAACTGTCGCAGATCTATATGTCCTTACTAATATAAACGCGAAAGTTTGTGAGGTGTGGATGTTTGTTACTCTTTTACGCAAAAAATACTAAACGGATTTGGCTGAAAGTTTGCACGCGGATAGTTTATAAGCTAGATTATCATATAGGCTACAAACATCACGGTCCGACCTACTGGAGCAGAGCACACGGATGAACCCGCGGGGTGCAAAAGGTAGATTATAAAAATATATATACATTTTGAATGTCCTTAGTTGCGTATCGAGTGTTTCCACTACCTGGGCCAGGAAGACCGCGGGGACAGCGAGGAGCCAGCGGGTGGAGCGCAACAATTGGCGCACGCACTGCTGGCCTTCCACGAGCACGCGGCCAACGTGCTGGCCAGCGGGAGACTGGCGGTGAGTGGCGTCACGTGTCGTGGCATTTACTTACTTATTGGTCATGGTCATAGACATACATTCTTATTTCGTATATAATTATAATGTGAAAACACAAATATTTGAATAAACTAATTTAAGTACAGGGGCGCGGGGGGCATCGCCTCGATGTTTAGTGTCGTGTTTCATCTCGCAGTACATCATGAGCGGCGTGGGCGAGATGATGTCTGCGGGCGTGGTGTGGCGCTGGCTGGGCGAGGCGCGGGGCGCGGGGGGCAGCGCCTCAATGTTTAGTGTCGTGTCTCATCTCGCAGTACGTCCTGAGCGGCGTGGGCGAGATGATGTCTGCGGGCGTGGTGTGGCGCTGGCAGGGCTAGCCGCCGGGGGTAGCGCCTCAATGTTTAGTGTCGTGTCTCATCTCGCAGTACGTCCTGAGCGGCGTGGGAGAGATGATGTCTGCGGGCGTGGTGTGGCGCTGGCAGGGCGAGGCGCGGGGGGCAGCGCCTTAATGTTTAGTGTCGTGTCTCATCGCGCAGTACGTCCTGAGCGGCGTGGGAGAGATTATGTCTGCGGGCGTGGTATGGCGCTGGCAGGGCGAGGCGCGGGGCGCGGGGGGCAGCGCCTCAATGTTTAGTGTCGTGTCTCATCGCGCAGTACGTCCTGAGCGGCGTGGGAGAGATGATGTCTGCGGGCGTGGTGTGGCGCTGGCAGGGCGAGGCGCGGGGGGCAGCGCCTCAATGTTTAGTGTCGTGTCTCATCGCGCAGTACGTCCTGAGCGGCGTGGGAGAGATTATCCCAACTAGCAAAACAGTCTCAGAACTCGCACTTTTTAAGAGTGGTAGGCTTAAAGCGCTCTTATATTTGTTTTAGAACATACCATCGATCCTATATTACTTTTAGACAAGCTGGTATGGTCTCAAGAACGCTCAGTCTCATAACCAAATCTCATATATGTATATAAGAGCATTTACTAAGACTGGTTGCACTTGAGAAAAACTTGCTCTTATATGGGTATTTTCTAAGCTCGTTTGATTTTATATTAGACTTGTTCAATGCTAATGTAAGATGTCAGACTAATATCAGCATAGCATAAGAGTACTGTGAGTACGTGCATTTCTGATCTTATTTGAAACTAATATAAGATCAATAGCACTGGATAAGTATGATATTAGAGTGATTTTGGACAACATATTTACAATACAAAAGACAAGACCTATTTAAGAGCGTTTGATCTTAGATCGATTTTGGGAATAACTAATTTTAATAGTTTTAAGAGTAATTTTGCAAACGCGCGGGCACTGCTAGACTGGTGCGCACCGCGCACCGCCGCCCCGCCACCGCCACCCGCGCCGCGCGCGCCGACTTCGTGTCCGTATAGCCTTAAGATTAAGTTCTTTTTTTTTCTCTCTGTCGATTTAAGGTTTTATGTAAAATTGCGAGGAACCCTAATTTATTCCAATATGGAGTTATCTTTAGAAGTTATACCGAATGCTAAAATTAGAGTAAACAATCTTACATTAGTCTAATAGTGCATTTGTAAAATGCAGCTATACTAATGGCGACACTATCAATACAAATTAACAAATAAAATAATTTAACGAGAACACGAAATACCTTATTTAACAAGGCGCATGAATTTTGAAGCGTAAAACGAGGTCTAATTAACAGTAAATAATAAATTCCAATATGATTACTGACCGTATAACTACTTTAACTCGTACTTTTATACTTTTAATATAGTATAAACATTAACTTCACGCAACTTTAATTTGTTTTATTTTAATTTCCAACACTCACACGAACTTTTAAGTTGGATCTGACGTAAAATTCTCAAAATATTCTTACTTTAGACCAATATAAGCCTATGCAGGCTTATAAGATACTTACGTAAAAGCAATATTAGCCTAAGTCGGCTTAAATTAATTTTGGCTTCATTTCAGTAAGTGCAAACAGCATTCAATTAGACTGATATTAGATCGATATTAAACTAAATATGCTTATAATTAGTGCCCAAACCCAGGCTTATATTATTATATAGGAGCGATGTAAGAGCAAAAAAACAGTAGTCTTGAGATTGTTGTAAGCCTAGTTTTTGCTAGTTGGGATGTCTGCGGGCGTGGTGTGGCGCTGGCAGGGTGAGGCGCGGGGCGCGGGGGGCAGCGCCTCAATGTTTAGTGTCGTGTCTCATCGCGCAGTACATCCTGAGCGGCGTGGGAGAGATTATGTCAGCGGGCGTGGTGTGGCGCTGGCAGGGCGAGGCGCGGGGCGCGGGGGGCAGCGCCTCAATGTTTAGTGTCGTGTCTCATCTCGCAGTACGTCCTGAGCGGCGTGGGAGAGATGATGTCTGCGGGCGTGGTGTGGCGCTGGCAGGGCGAGGCGCGGGGCGCGGGGGGCAGCGCCTCAATGTTTAGTATCGTGTCTCATCTCGCAGTACGTCCTGAGCGGCGTAGGAGAGATGATGTCTGCGGGCGTGGTGTGGCGCTGGCAGGGCGAGGCGCGGGGGGCAGCGCCTCAATGTTTAGTATCGTGTCTCATCTCGCAGTACGTCCTGAGCGGCGTGGGAGAGATGATGTCTGCGGGCGTGGTATGGCGCTGGCAGGGCGGGGCGCGGGGCGCGCGGCTGGCGACGCTGCGTCACTGCCTGGCCGCCCTAGGACTGCCGCATCGTGGACTGCACCGTGCACATTCCTATCTACACCTACTCAACTGTACGCCGGAGGTGAGAGCTTTGCAAATATTATACTTTTACCTTCCAGCTACAGAACTAATACAAATAAAAGAAGTTGTCTTTGGAACTATGAAAAAAAATGCTATATCTACATGTAAAATTTCGAGTCAAAAATAATTGTACGGTCACCATCCATTGCTGTCACAGCCGATATTAGATTGGTGGCCGGCTGTTGAAACCTCATATTGTCATATGTGACCACTGATCTAAAACAAATTCTTCCCAGGAAATCATAACATCAGTTCGAGAGAAGGGCGCCCAATTCAGCGAGTTGGAATACCTGAACGCTTTCAAAATCATAGAATCACGTCGTAATATTCCACAGTCAGAGATGAAAATGCATCTGAAACAATTGTCTGCCGCCCTTGGACATGTGGGTGTTACCGTGTGAAAACTATACTATCTTAATATTTATAAGATAGTACTTAAATATACTCCCAAAACTTAGGCCGGGGCCCAACTGGTACTGCGATGCGACGACGCTTGTCGTTCCTACAGTGCGGCGGCCGACGATTATGTTGATATGAGTTTGATTTCGCTTCGCAGTCGCCTTAGAATGCGGCCCCGACCTTAACAAAAGTCAGTTTAATTATTTAATCGCCAGTGATCGGATTAGTTGAAAAATATGTCTAATATAATTTCTATCCTTGCGATATTACGAATTATATACATTTTCTAAGAATTATTCCGATTCCTGTTGATTAGGTACACGTAGGTAGAGTTTATTTCTCATTGATATGCCGCAGCGCCTACTGAAAACATTTAAGAACTTAAAACATAAGTAAATCAAGTATATATAACTTTAGCACAAATATGCTAAAATTGGTATTTTATCGCTATGTGCCTTACAACATGATACATACCTATTTAGTGCAGTCATTGAAGCGAAAAATAGGGTGTAACCTCCAAATTTTTTCACTGTGAACCGATTTGCATGAAATTTCGGAATTAGGCTCATCTTACCCTTAACTTTTAAAAGGAGGCGCTATTAAAAGAGAGTGTTTCTGCTTGTGTTACCGATTTTACTTTTACTTTAATAGACTATAAAGATGTAATTAATGCTTTCAATACCATAGAGAAGAAAAAAACTAAAGACCTATGGGGTCATTCTGTTAAATTTATATCTAATATTATTGAAATAATAGCGCCTTACCTAGCAAACATATTTAATAGTTGTGTTTATTCTGGTGTATTTCCTGACTTGATGAAACATAGTAAGGTTATACCATTATTTAAATCCGGTGATAGTACTGATCCCTCGAATTTCCGACCTGTTTCTATATTGCCCAATCTGAGCAAAATTTTTGAAAAATTAATTCTTAGCCAATTGCTCAGACACTTTAATAAATTTAATCTATTACATAAAAAGCAGTTTGGGTTTACGAGGGGTTGCTCAACCATAGATGCGGGAACTGAATTATTAAAAACTATATTCGCGGCCTGGGAAGATTCGAAGGAATCCTTAGGTATTTTCTGTGATCTGTCTAAGGCATTTGATTGCGTTCACCATGACACTCTGGTCAGGAAATTACACCGGTATGGCATTAGGAACCAGGCTCTCAATCTTCTGATTTCTTACATGGGCAGTAGAATTCAGAAGGTTGACATAAACGGTAAAATATCATCAGGCTCTGTTGTATCCATGGGCGTCCCGCAAGGCTCAATCCTGGGGCCATTTTTGTTTTTGGTGTATATAAATGACTTACCTTACTATGTAGGAAATAATCATGAGATAGTATTGTTTGCTGACGATACCTCCCTAACTTTTAAAATAAATAGACAGTTACGCAACTATGACGAAGTAAACAATGCAATCTCGAAGGTAGTCCATTGGTTTAATGCTAATAATTTACTTTTAAATGAAAACAAAACCAAAGTCATTAAATTTTCTACACCTAATGTAAAACAAATTGACACGAATGTAAAAATAAATGGTATTCGGTTGGAGCCAGTGGAGTCAACTGTTTTTTTGGGAATAACTATTGACTCCAAATTACAATGGGGCCCACATATTGCGAAACTGTCAGGGAAACTTAGCTCTGCGGCCTATGCTGTTAAAACAATGAGACGACTCACTGATGTGGATACTGCTAGAATGGTTTACTTTAGTTATTTTCATAGTGTAATGTCTTATGGGATTCTTCTATGGGGAAACTGTGCGGACATTGACACCATTTTTGTACTACAGAAAAGAGCTGTACGGTCCATATATAAACTTGGTCCGCGAGTTTCCCTACGGGAGAAATTCAAAGAGACTAATATTCTTACAGTCGCATCACAATATGTATATGAAAACCTTTTATATGTTCATAAGAATATTGATAGTTTTAAGAAAAAAAGCGACACTCATAATGTTAATACTAGAACTAAGAATAATCTTGTTTTACATGCTACACGTCTCCACAAAATAAGCAATTCTTTTATGGGGCAATGTATACGCTTCTACAACAAACTTCCTAGTAATGTTAGAGATCTGTCTATAAACAAGTTTAAACGATATGTGAAAGATAAATTATGTAAAAAAGCTTATTACAAAATTTCAGATTATGTCAATGACAAAACAGCTTGGGAATAGTTGGGAGTGAGTTGCTCTAAAACAATACTGCTTTATTAATAATTGTAAAATCAAATTTATTTAAAAAAAGGATTCCTCTGAGTTTCTTGCCAGTTCTTCTCAGAGTTGCCACGTCCAGAACTGGTGGTAGTAAAAGAAAGGGACGCATCATAAGAACATGATTTAAAATATTTTAAATGTGTCTATATGAATAAAGAATTTTTGACTTTGACTTTGACTTCAAAAGTGAAAATGATCTGAACTCCGCATCCACCCTGGGGGAGGTTGTGACCCCTTCTCGTTGGTGTATTTTTTTTTCAAAATAACCTCGGATATCGATACACGGCCTAATTTCAATAACAAAATGTTCGATAAAGTTTTTAAAAAAACCCAACACTTCAAGTTATTGGCAATTGAAAATTCGGATTTTTTTACGTTTTTCATCGGTTTTTGCAAATATCTCCAAAAATATTCATTTTAACGAAAATTTTTTGATGAACAAATTGTAGCAGGTAAAAAACTGGACAAATCAGTTTTTTATTAAGTGTTCTAAGTGCAATATTAAAGATCTAAGCCGTTTTTAATTTTGTTTGAAATTTTATCGATGTATTCAATGCCATCTAGCGGCGAGCAGATACATTTTATGCATTCTAATGAAATAGGGTTTTGTAGTGCTTGAAATAAGCTTTAAAATGAGCACTGTTAAAAGTCTTTTGCACGTAAAATGAGTGAGCTGTAATGCAAATAAGAGGAACATCTAATGGTTTTTTCTTAAAAATCGCTTCAATGACTGCACTAATTTATTGTATTAAAAATGCAGCTGTATTATAAAATGTTTGTATATAATGTATAGAGATAGGTATCTTAACAAGATACGGTCGAACAAAGATAAAGGAATAGTGTTCCAGAGGCCTATAGGCTTTTAGGCTTTTTTTAAGGCTAGCCTATGAATTAAGGCGCTACAGCGGGATAAAAGCCAAAAAAGGCTTTTAGGCCTTTGGGCTTTTTTAAACCTAAAGGCTTTTTATAGCCTACTATTTATCATAGCCATAAAAAAGAACTAATAGGCTTTTAATTTAGGCCTAAAAGCATATAGGCTCCGGAAACACTATGAAGGAATCTGTGAGTCCGTGTTTTAATTAATTAAAATGAATGAATCACTTCTTCAGAAATCACTACATAGTGTAAAACAAAGTCGCTTTCTCTGTCCCTATATCCCTATGTATGCTTAAATCTTTAAAACTACGCAACGGATTTTAATGCGGTTTTTAGGGTTCCGTAGCCAAATGGCAAAAAACGGAACCCTTATAGATTCGTCATGTCTGTCTGTCTGTCTGTCTGTCTGTCTGTCCGTCCGTATGTCACAGCCACTTTTTTCCGAAACTATATGAACTATAATAGTGAAACTTGGTTAGTAGATGTATTTTGTGAACCGCATTAAGATTTTCACACAAAAATAGAAAAAAAACAATAAATTTTGGGGTTCCCCATACATAGAAATGGAACTCAAAAAAATTTTTTTCGTCGAACCCATACGTGTGGGGTATCTATGAATAGGTCTTCAAAAATGATGTTGAGGTTTCTAATGTCATTTTTTTCTAAACTGAATAGTTTGCGCGAGAGACACTTCTAAAGTGGTAAAATGTGTGTCCCCCCCCCTGTATCTTCTAAAATGAGAGAATGATAAATCTAAAAAAAATATATGATGTACATAGCCATGAAAACTTCCACCGAAAATTGGTTTGAACGAGATCAAGTAAGTAGTTTTTTTTTAATACGTCATAAACCGTAAACCGCAATTTACCTTTCATTCAATCAACTATTATTAACATCGATCAGAGTTACAACGAGCTACAAGAACGTTTATACTATGTTACTTGTTGTTTTCTTGATATAAAAAATAGGTAGGCACTTGCAACTAGTAGGTACGGAACCCTTCGTGCGAGAGTCCGACTCGCACTTGGCCGGTTTTTTTTTATAGATATAGGGATTCAAGAGGAAGGTTTATATGTTTAATACATCAGCATTGTACCCGTGCGGAGCCGGGGCGGGTCGCTAGTAATAAATACATCTCTTAATCAAATATTTTGCAATCTTATGGATCGTAATGATTGCTTAAAATTGCTGTCTCGTTGGTGTAGCGTAACTAATCGTACCTAACGAGGTCCTGGGGTCTATACCTGGGTCAGGCAAAATATGTTTGACTAGAAATTATCTGTTTAGAAAAAAAATGTACAAGCTCGAGGTATGTTAGTTGGTGGTGTTTCACCTTTGGCTCGGAGAGCATGTTAAGCTGTTTGTCCTGCCTGCGCCTGATCTCTCACCGGTCGGTTGAACCGTCCCACCGGATTTTGAGAGTACAGGAATAGAGAATGCATCTGCGTTTGCGCACTCACTTGTGCACTAAAATATGTATTGCGCAGATGGTTAAAATCCGTAGATTGGACTCGATGGCAAAATTGGTCGGGTAATATATTTTGCTAGCACTAACATGCCAGTTTTAATGAGTTATATTTTTTTGTTTCGTTTGAAATAAGTAGATATTTGCTATTTTGAGCAGAAAGGAATTTAATTTATTTACTAGCACTATAACTATAATATATTTTACGGCTCTGATCATAAGACTTATACTTACAAACCTGTAAAATAGTATCTAGATATCAAGTTTACTTTAGATTTAAGTGTTTTTTGTATGCTATTTATTTGAAATAAAATTAAATCACAGCTGGTGTACTTTTTTTTAATGCGGTCCACATTAGAGATCCACAAAATGTTTTGCCCCGTAGATCTTTTGTTTAATTATGTTGTGTTATAATACTAAATACTGTTATGACCACATCGGTTTTACTAATCAAGGAAGGAGGTAATAGTACAGGTAAAAAAATCAGCTTTATTGTAAAAAATCGCTTCCTCAGGGTCGATAAAGTGATTAACTTTGGGCCCAAATCCAAGGATATACTAGGGGGCCAAAGTCCTACGATATTTCAAGCGAAGCTGAGCGACATGATGCCGCCGACTTGGCGCGACTTATGCCCTTAAGGTATATCTGTTCTGTGCTTGTCTGTAGTGACGGCAGCGCCACTTTACTCAACGTCATTGGCGATACATATCACAGAACATTTTTGAATCCCTAGCTTATCTAGTTTAGTTTATAAATTACTCCTAGTTTCCACAAACTCCGTCTCACGTGGATTAAATCCCCTTAAATTTTTATTTTCGCCTTAAAATTACCCCTAAAATCAAGATTGGTATACAGCATTTCCCAGGACTCGATCTATTTCTAACAACTGTTTTGTACACAAAGGCTCAAAAAAACAAAGTAACTAAGGCGTTTATAGTTTTTTTTTGTTAATGGCGGGATTCGTCATTTATGACTGTGTTGCCAGACCGTACCAAAAAGTACGGTTTTCCGTACTATTCATATTCATTCTATTCATCACACAACCGTACCTCAGTGTAGACCGTACCTTTTTCGTACCTTTTCTATATTATTGATTTATTTTTCACTACAAACTACAAAGGGTAAAAAACAAAAAAAAATCGCCTTCTCCTGTTATAGAATATGAGTAGACTATAGAATTTTTCAACATTGTACCAAATGTATGGGTCGGAAAACTTCTGCAAAAACTAGATCAGTTTTTGATAGGTTGGAAAAAAGCGATAGGGAATCGAATATTCAAAAGAATATGGTAAAGTAGAACAAAATTACCGACTGCCAATATCGAACAAATCCATTTGTAAATCAATTATAGAAATGAGGTTATAAATCAATACAGAGTTACGGAATGGAGTAGTCATTAAATTCGTTGAATGCAGTGAATTGATTTTTTTTTCTTGATACTTAATACCTAATTTATCATAGGAATAATGTGATG
Organism: Nycteola revayana; assembly: GCA_947037095.2. Taxonomy (NCBI): domain Eukaryota; kingdom Metazoa; phylum Arthropoda; class Insecta; order Lepidoptera; family Nolidae; genus Nycteola; species Nycteola revayana. Next base: position 15,482,519 of record OX344840.2, read on the forward strand.
AGGAAGTTCAGATATTATGCGATACTATTCTCTATATTTAAAGGAACAAAAAGTATTATTTTATTTTATTGTTTTTAAACAAGAGTGCAAATTTCTGTTGTTTACATATCTGTCAGAAACTTGAAACGAAATTACAATAATTTTGTTTAACTGTATTTTAATACTGGTTAAAAAAATTGGATCGTAATTTGATATTTTTTAATTGATATTTTTAGATCTAAAAAGACTTTGTACTTAAATCAAATAATTTTATTTTAGAAACCTCTACATTTGTTGAAATCAATCTCAATTTATTCAGATAAACTTAGATCTACAATTTACTACAATTTACTTATATCTGAGTAGATTTAGAAAAATGGAAAAATATCTAATTTAATTTAATTAAATTAAGTAAATAATTTCAGTAAATTCATACGATTTTCGTTGCTAATTTATATATTTACTTGAGTTACATGAAATTCCCACTTAATAAATAATAACGATTTTTACCTTCTTCAAACATCTACAATTTCTCTGTTTATGTAAAAATGTTTAAATACTCCTCTGATATTTAAAAATATTTGCAAATTCAAAATGATTCCAAAAGACAACTCCAGCGCGCCCTGTCGAGAACTTTGAATAGGTATTGAAATGAGGTTTTTTTTTGTTCGATTTCCTAATTTCCCTATCGTTTTTTTTCCAACCAATGGTCGAAGGCAGCCAACTCGAACAAAAAAAACTGGTCTAGTTCTTGCAGAAGTATCCCGACCCAACCGTACCTCCCCCCTCGTCGTCCTGACCCTTAGTTTGCAAAGAACCATCCGATGCCGTCGTAGACCCGAAGTCTGAGAGGCCCGCGAACTGTAAAGTAGAGCGACAGTTGCACAAAACTCCCCTAAAATACTAAAAGTCATAATCCCTCAATATCATCGCCAGCGACCGCCCTGAGCCCAGGTCCAAGCCCCACAGGGGCGCCCTCTTGCGCAGGTTGCTTAGTTTGTAGTTTTTAAACCATTTATTAAGGCTGGAGCTCTGCTCGCCTTTATGCCCGGTGAAGTAGCAAAAACGTCGGGGCTGCTTAAGTAAGTAAAACCGAAAAAAAAGAAATAAACTCCGACCGTACCTTGAAGTTAAAAACCGTACCTTTTCAGAAAGCCAACCGTCCTTTTTTGGGTAATCATACTGGCAACTAGTGGCAACACTGCATTTAGCACTTATGAAATTAACTGTTTTGTTTTGGATTATACTTAAAAAAAAACATTTATTGCAGCAATTATTTACTCTATCCTTGAATAAAAGCTCATTTTTAAGGGTATCTTATTAAAAGCATGGCGGACACAGATCTAGCAGATTTAAGAAAGCAGTGTATAACCAGCTTATATTTGTGTACTGATAATGTTTCAAAATACTTGGACTGTGAGAAAGAAGCGGAATTTGATAAGTTAAAACTTTGTGTCCAGCAGTATTGTACTTTGGAAGCGCAGCAAGATGTAACTATCGAAGCTATGGAGAAAGCTAAGGTAAGTAAGAACAAACTCAAACAAATTAGGTTATTGTACTTTCTCTCTGTAAAACAATTGTTTTTGGAGAACCGGGGCTACCTGTCTCATTCCCAAGCAGATGTTACAAGCAACTTCCCCATATCTTAGAATCTTAGAATTTAAAGAAAGATTTCTTGGCCGTATCCATGATCCGTGATTTCCGGCTCTGGGATTCTCTGAGATTTAAAGTGAGCCCGAATACCGCTACTCTACTGAGGTTGTCACATTCCATGTAAGATATTTTAGGCATTTGTGTTAGTGTATTGATTGATTATACTGTCTCAAGTGTCACTGATTTGATACTAATAAAGTTCCTATTACTGTTTGTAATAACTTAATGGAAATTTTAAAAAGTTTTTGTATTCTTATTGCAGCGAGAGACTGACACTTCAAATGTGGAATCACTGGAAGACAGGTTTAAATCACATTTGAGTAATCTGGCTGGCCGAAGACTCAGGGTAGACAATCATCCTTATATGATAGAATTTAACAAGAGATATGAAAGGGGATTACAAAGTTCTAGAAGTAAGTAGTGGAGTAACTGAAAAGAGTTTAAAATGCATAATCCTCATTTTAGGAAACAATCTATATAGAAAGTTGGGCTTAAAAATTATATTTTTACTAAAATAAAACATGGCAAGATAAAATTAGTCTCTCCTAAAAAAATGTTCTAGAAAATTTGTTGGTTCCCTAAGTTTTATAATGCAATATTGAACTATTGCTTATAATTAAATATTTGTACTTGCTTGAGCAAAGAAATGTCATTGTATTGAACAGTTACACAACTTACACCATCACTAGAAATTTATTTTTAAGCCTAAAAGTATTTAAAGTACCACCTAAATTACATACAATGTCATACATACTGAAATTGCTACCCCTAAATCAACAATGATCCATATTATACATAAGTATGTACAAATTTTCATTTTACAGATAATTTGGATGAATCTGATATAGCTATTACACAAACAGTAGATCAACATGTAAGTAATGACATACATATTTTTAAAAGTTATTTAATCTAGCAGAATTTAGAGGAGATATTATTAGATATTGTATTGCGATGTGTGTATTGCAGCATTATACATACACACATTGTGCGTGTGTGTATATGGGTAATACACACACAATATTTGTTATTTATGCCCATTTGAGTATGTATATACAGGGTGTCCAAGAACCTGGCGTCCAACTGGATTCCCACTATGCCCCAAGTTCTAACAGTACTCAGAAAAATATTTTAAAAAATCCACCCCATGTACTTACAGAATTATACTGATTTAAAAAAAAAGGGGAAATGAGCACCCTGTGACATACTTTTGAATGCTGTGACTGCTAATGCTGATAATTTCGATATTTCTTGGAGGTTTTGTAATCTAGGGTATTGCTGTGTCTAAATAGAATGTAAAAATAAAGTACTTATTGTACCATTTTAAAATAAAATATTATTTTAACTAAAGGTGATATGGAAAACTATTGAATTTCGCAACTTTGACCGACTGTAGTGTAAAAAAAATGTACCAAAATACACTTGAGAGCAATAAAATCGCACACCCCTTGTAATTTGGTATATTACTGATTGTTTTCTAAAATCTAAAGATATTGAGTAAAAATCATTAGACAAAATTAAAGCATACAAGCTTAGCTTTACAAAAACATAAAATTAAAATCATTGACCTTTACGTAACTTACAAAAACCGACCGTACACCGAATTCCCCAAATTCACGCGTTTGCGTTGTCACTACTTGCACCCTTAGCCGCAGGTATAAAAAGGTCGGTTTATTGGAATTTTTAATCAGTTGCATACCGAAGGTCAACGTGATAACATCTCTACTGGAAGCATACGGATTTACTGGAAAAATATGGATACCACGCCCGCAGAAGCCGCTCAAGTTATTGCCTTGCTCGAAGCAGGCCATAACCAAAGTGAAGTTGCTCGACGGCTAAATTTGAGCCGCTACTCTGTTCGTCGTGTATACCAGAGGTTCCAAGAGACCGGTGGCTACATTCGGCGACCAGGATCTGGCCGGCGACGCACAACATCAGAGCGTGATGACCGCTTTCTTGTGACAAGGTCTTTGAGAAATCGGCAACTGAACGCGGTTCAACTGGGACAACAGCTTCGAGAAGTTCGCAATGTCAGTATAAGTCGGTGGACAGTTCGAAGAAGACTAGGTGAAGCAGGAATGACTTCACATCGCCCAGCAAATGGTCCCAAATTGACCACAGCTCACCGACAAGCCCGGCTACAATTTGCTAGGGAACATTTAAATTGGACGTATGACCAATGGCGGGCTGTTATGTTCTCTGATGAGTGCAGAATGACTTTACATGGTCATGATGGACGCTCTAGGGTCTACAGAAGGTCATCAGAGCGATTTTCACAATGCTGCATAAGCGAACGTGTGGCTTTTGGAGGTGGATCGTGTATGTTTTGGGGTGGCATAATGTTGGACACTAAAACTGACATTGTATTCATCACTACGGCGAATACCGGCCCGAGATCGAGAAGTTTGACGGCTGCACGATACGTCGAAGAAGTGCTCGAAGAACATGTGAGGCCGCTTGCGTGGCTTATGGGAGAAGATTTTCTCTTAATGCACGACAACGCCAGACCGCATGTCGCTAGAACAGTTTGCGACTACATGGAAGACGTTGGAATCACCGCGATGGAGTGGCCAGCTCGTAGTCCTGATCTCAATCCGATTGAGCATGTCTGGGATGAGCTAAAAAGAAGAGTTTGAGCAAGAAGCCCTGCTCCTACGCGCCTCCAAGAGCTTCAACTTGCCATTGAAGAGGAGTGGAACGCCATACCACAAGATTTCATGGTGAAATTAATACGGTCCATGAAAAACCGATTAAGAGCTGTAATCAAGGCTAGGGGAGGGAATACACCTTATTAAAAAACAATTTGATCAAGCATTTTGAGTTTTATTTTTATTCTTTCTTAAGCTAAATTGGGTAATTTTATCCGTATGTTGGGTTTTGTGCCCTAAAACTCCCTATGGGTACTTTTTTTACACTGTATTTGATATCATTAGAAAGGTACTGAAGTAAACATTCAAATAGTGTAAGTTTTATTTTAATATGTATTCACATTCATGAAAAAAACTGCTTTAACAACAAAAAGTCAACGTGTGCGATTTTATTGCTCTCAAGTGTAGTATGGCAAGTGACGTCAAATTTTGACGCGTTTATTCCTCTTTTTAAAAAGGTATAATACTTACACATTAATTTGAAAAAAAAATTTTAATAATATTTTTACTCAACAACCCAATTTTTACGATGTCTTACAGAATTCTTAGAAAGAAAAATTTACGACGAATTGAATCTAACCTCTAAAGAATTACTATTGTATGCTCATAAAAATAACAACAGGCCTCTCAAAAAACAGGTTAGACCGTAAGGGACGGTATGTGCATGCATCTCACCATAGTGATTCGTTATTACAACAGGAGGGAGCAAGACAGAAACTATCTTTGCGATTTGCTGGTTCTTCTTTATGGTACCCCATTATTCAGGTAAGAGTGAGGGAGAAAAAGGTTAGAGGTGCGAGTGAGATAGATAGTGACGCTATCTGGGATCGTGCTATTTAGGATAACAGTACGGTCAGTACGCGTCACTGCCTCCTGCCGTTACTACGCACCTCTCTCTTATTGTTACCATTGATCACGTACTACGATTTAAAGCTTTGTTTATTGGACTCGATTACTCTTTGTGCTCTGGACTTTGAAACGAACTCTTTACGACGACCTTTGCCTGTGTTTGGACAGTTTGTGTTTTGTGTGTGCTACCATGGCGACCTACACTCCGCAAGAATACGCAAATATGCACTACATTTATGGAGAATGTAGAGGTAATGGACGAGCTGCAGCATGACTTTACAGAGAAAGGTATCCGAGGGCTACGCGATATCCCGACCATCGAGTTTTCATTAATGTGCACAGATCACTATGTGACGGGCGGTTCCCCAATCAAGTAGCTGGTGAAGGACGACCCGTAAATGACTTCATACGCGATGAAGTTTTAGAGGCGGTGTCGGCAAATCCAAGCATCTCTGTGCGAGGAATAGAAGCTGATACGGGGATACCGAAGAGCACAGCACACAGTATTCTCCAAAAAGAAGAATATCATCCGTACCACGTACAGCGAGTGCAAAGTCTTTTACCTCGAGACTATCCGAGCCGAGTCGCGTTTTGTGAAACAATCCTGCAAAAACATCGAGAAGACGAAAACTTTATCGACAAAATTTTGTGGTCAGATGAATCAACATTTAAGAAGGATGGCTACATGAACCTGCACAACTTGCACGAGTGGCATGTGGAAAATCCGCACTTGATGCGAGAAGATAGATCCCAGTACCGGTTCAAAGTGAACATGTGGACCGGTATTCTCTGTGGGAATATTATTGGTCCATTTGAGATGCCCGAGAATTTGACTGGCGAATCATATTTAAATTTTCTTCAAAATGATTTGCCAAACTTACTAGAAGAGACCCCACCAGATATGTGGTTCCAACACGACGGCTGTCCAGCACATTTTCGCGTATCCGTTAGAGAGTTTTTGGACGAGCAATACCCGAACAGGTGGATTGGGCGATCAGGAACAATCCCGTGGCCAGCCCGCTCACCTGACTTAAATCCGCTGGATTTTTTTTTCTGGGGAACTATGAAGGAGCTCGTTTATGCGAAGCCCATTAATGACATCGCTGACCTTCGTGAGAAGATAACACAAGCAGTGCAGGTGATACGTCAAAAAAGTTACTCGCGAAACATAAAGCGGTCCTTTTTAAGGAGAGTGAGAGCTTGTATTGCCGCGGGTGGTCAACATTTTGAACATTTATTGTAATAAAATATCTTTAAACTAACATTCTTTGCTTTTATTCTACTGGGAACCCATCTACCTGTGTGTATTTCCTTCTTGCTCACTCTTGGAACCGAAGTAAATAATAGTAGTAACATAACAGTTTCTAAGATAAGAAAGGGTCCGACAGTTACCGTTAGTAGGTAGGCACTTCGTAAAAATTGGGTTGTTGAGTAAAAATATTATCAAAATTTTTTTTTTCAAATTAATGTGTAAGTATTATACCTTTTTAAAAAGAGGAATAAACGCGTCAAAATTTGACGTCACTTGCCATACTATTTTGGTACATTTTTTTTACACTACAGTCGGTCAAAGTTGCGAAATTCAATAGTTTTCCATTTCACCTTTAGTTAAAATAATATTTTATTTTAAAATGGTACAATAAGTACTTTATTTTTACATTCTATTTAGACACAGCAATACCCTAGATTACAAAACCTCCAAGAAATATCGAAATTATCAGCATTAGCAGTCACAGCATTCAAAAGTATGTCACAGGGTGCTCATTTCCCCTTTTTTTTTTAAATCAGTATAATTCTGTAAGTACATGGGGTGGATTTTTTAAAATATTTTTCTGAGTACTGTTAGAACTTGGGGCATCGTGGGAATCCAGTTGGACGCCAGGTTCTTGGACACCCTGTATATGTAAACTGGCAGTAGAATAACCCACTGAGTTTGTTTCGCCGGATCTTCTCAGTTGGGGCGTATTGGATCCGGTGGTAGTATTAAAGTCGTTATATACTCATGGTCTGCCCAAATAATGACAATTATTGTTCTTAATATAATTTAATATAGACAGAACAAGCTATTGGACACAAAATAGTAAAATAATAAAGTTAAGACTAAAATTATTAAAAACAATAACTAAAATACCTGCTTAATATGCCCATTTATCAATGTTAAAAATACATAGATTAATAATAATTTATTGTTTTGACTATTTGCAAGTGCCTGTTTTTACAGGCAAATAGTTGCACTTGCAAACCTTTTGGTTTACGTAATTAAAAATGATTTTTATTTTTTTATTAGAATTTGTAGTATCTCATCCTTGCTAAACTTATGTTTGTATTACCTAACTTCTTTATTTTATTTATATACTTAGTTAAAGTTCCACACTAGTTAAATGAATAAATCTGTCAGAGACTTCAAAAACTAGTCAAAGACATAATTATACATAACTACAAGTGTTTAATAAAAATAAAATAAAAAGTTTTTATTAATGTAAAGGCATTTGTAAGTAGTCAAAACATATTTTGGCTTATCAATTTACTATACATAGTTGTTCAGAGTGTAGACTGAAGACAACTAACAGTAGCTCCTAAGACCAAGTATGGTGGATTCTTGGCCTGCTTAGCAACTGTTTGTAACAAAAAACCTCCAGAGGTCATAGACAATATTATTGGTGGCTGACACGATTGGATTAGCCAACAAAATTACTTATACTAAACAATTGCTTTTTCTGTTTGATCAATAACTTAAAGTAAATATTTTTTAATGATCACTTAATGGATATTTTCAATGGAATAGAATCTATTATTCTATTCCATTAAAAATATTTAAGAAGGCACTTGCACTCAGTATTAACTTTGTGCCATTGTATGAGAAATTTTACATTATTTTTTTGTTTACAGCTTGATCCTATAACAAAGAGGCCTATTACGGATCCTGTTAAAAATGTGGTGTGTGGTCATATCTATGAGAGAGAAACTATCTTCAGTCTGATTGCTAACAAACACAGAACAAAATGTCCAGGTAGAGTAACTATTTAATTTAATATTTGAAACAAAAACGACTCATGTTTTTGAGTTGGAATTATGAATATTTTCTGGTGGACCTTATATCAAATACAAAACCCCTAGTGTACACAGTTAGAGGGGCTCACCTTGTATTATTGTTATGCCCGGTGAAGTAGCAAAAGCCTCGTTGCTAACTACATAATAAGTCTGTCCGACAATAAAAAACTTGTATTATTGAGTAAATAAAAGCATTTGGTTAAATAAAATTTGAAAGATTTTTTCACTAATATAATCATTAGATATGGTATTATCAACTACTGGCTTCCCGCGCGTGGAAATACCCGCGTAGCTCCCGTTCCTGTGGGAACTTCATAATTTAATATAGCCCATAGCATTCCTCCATAAACACGCTATGTCACATTGAAAGAATTTTTCAAATCAGTCTAGTATTTTCTGAGATTCGCACTTCATATTAATGTATGATAAAAAGTATGGAATATATATTTTTAAAGACAACGAGGGAACCCAGTCTTGCCAGAGGACTTTACATATGTGTGATTAACCCTTACGCAGGCCCTTAACATTCCTATGGGCTTCAGTTTAAGAAATCCTGATGAACCCTTGAAAAATATTGATTACTTTCACAATTAATACAATAAATTTGTTAAATAACTGACTTGAATAATATCGTTAAATATTCTCTCACTTAAAATTTTTTATAACATAAAAATTTATTATAATTTCCAGTGGCTGGCTGTGGTAATCGAGGTCCCATCCTCAAAGAACACCTCACGTCGGATGAAGAGTTGAGGTTCCGCATGGAGCTGACGTCAGGCAAACACTCCACTATGATACAAGAGCGGTCCATCATGAATCTGGACGAAACTATGTGATTTTTAAATAAATACTGTATAAATAATGTTACTACAAGAGTTTATTTTTCAAAGAGTTAAAACTGGAATACTAGGGAACGAAATAAGAATTTCAATATACATACAATACATACCTACCTTTTCATATTGTTGCACATATTAATGTGCAAAAATATGAAAAAGGTCCTTTTTTTCATAGTTTTTTCAGTAATTTTGTGGAATACAATTTATTGTCTCCATCAGGATGGCCGGTCACGAGGCGTATTTAGCGTTGAATTTATGCCCAAGAATTGCTTCCCTATTGCTTCTATTTGCTTCCTATTCTCAAATAATTGCTTCCATCGTAATCTAGAAGAAAAACGTCATTTTAAGGGTGACCGTCCATTCTGATATCAGGTCGGCCGGTCACCGCGTCGTAGTGGCTCTGATAAATAGAGTTATTGAAATTCACGGTGACCATTAATTACTTCCCATTTGCTTCTCTCAATGTTTTACAACGATAATACTGAAACTATCACAGCAATAAAAATATTAACTAGTGTTGTTTATCAATATTTTTAGCGCCTGATGAAAAAATAAAGCAAATCTCATATTTAACATTGCAGTTAAGCTTGAGTAGGCGATAAATCTATCGTATTGTACCGATGGCCTACAGCTAAGAACTGTGTTATTACAAATAAGTGCCCATCGTATTTAGTGACAAAAAACCATACAAATGTAATAAACACCCGTAAAAATAATATTTTAGTTCTAATGGGAGTGTCTAATGCACCTGTTGTGTATTCTTTATTGTTGTACAGCTGCCATTAGACACTCCCATTAGAAATTAAATATTACGATAAGCACTAATTTTTAATTTAGCTGTAGGCCATCGGTACAGTATGATAGATTTATCGCCTACTCAAGTTTAACTGCAATGTTAAATATGAGATTTGCTTTATTTTTTTATCAGGCGCTAAAAATATTGATAAACAGCACTTTAGTCGATATCTTTATTGCCGTGATAGTTTCAGTACTATCGTTGTAAAACATTGAGAGAAGCAAATGGGAAGTAATTAATGGCCACTGTGAATTTCAATAATTCTATTTATCAGGGCCACTACGACGCGGTGACCGGCCGACCTGATATCAGAATGGACGGTCACCCTTAAAATGACGTTTTTCTTCTAGATTACGATGGAAGCAATTATTTGAGAATAGGAAGCAAATAGAAGCAATAGGGAAGCAATTCTTGGGCATAAATTCAACGCTAAATACGCCTCGTGACCGGCCATCCTGATGGAGACAATTTATTGTATAAAATGTTACAGTATTTTGTTAATCGGGATTTGGCTAAAATTTTACGTAGTAGTTTCTGTAATTATGGAGACTTCCTCGTAAAATATGTGAATACAATATAGCAGCGATTACAATAGCTGCCTTACTATTCCTATGAATAACAGAAACACAACCCTTAAGTGTAAAATTACCCAGTATAGCTTTAATTTATCAATGAAATGCACAGTTTTTGTTAATATATAGTCTCTGATAATACTGATGATGTTATGTTTAAGAAACCAAGCTGCATTTAAATTTTCGGCTTGATCTTATGAGCACAAAATATATGATAGCAGAATTGTCAAAATAAAATGAAGGAATAATGAAATAAAACTACAAATACATGTAGAATATAATGTATTTTAGCGAAAATCTATTAATATCTATAACAATGCATTTTATTCAATACGTTATTGTATCATCAAGATTTAGTTTAAAATGTCGAAAATTAAATATGACTTCATTTGTTTGTATGTTTTTAGTTTTTATTAGTGTCGTTTTTACTACTCGCCAAAACAAGTGAGTCCAGATTAGGGTTGACATCCGTCCTGATTTCCACGGATTTGTCCTAGTTTAGAGGACATCCGAGGAGAATCCGGGCCGGACTTCATTTGTAGTCCGGTTTTAAAAATGTAGTCTTAAGCGACCCGCGACTCACGTACTGTGCCCGAGCCTCTTTGTCTTTGACATTTCCGGATTCTGATTCTGCTCTAAAATCCAGGGTTTTTACACATCTTTTCCAGGTTGCCAAATTTTGGAGATGGCAACCCTAGTCCAGATGCAGTTATTTGGGAAATATGATGTTAATACCTTATATATCTACAATACTAGATATCAAGGGCAACGTATTGTTGATTTTGGTAAATGTATCGGCTAACATTGGATAGCGTCCTTAAGACAAGCTCGGTCTTAGGAAAGTCATTATGAGCCTGTATTAGGTTCATTATTGGAAGTTAAAAGGGGGATTTCGTTATAATAATCACAATTGGCAGACGGGGCGTCACGTTCAAGTGCTTGCAACCATGCAGAAATTGTTCATTAAAACAAAATGTTCCCTATGTATTACATATACATACCGTATCTATTCCTTCAGTGAGAGTTTAAATTATTAAAAAAAAAAGTTATGGCATTTATCACCGTAGGTATTTTATCGTGTCGTCTAAAAATGTATCAATATTTGTTTGCATACAGAAACTAAAACTTGATGATATATTTAGTATTGATTATAATAATCGTTTAATTAATATTGGTCCATAAAACTATATCAATAAAAGTGATTTAACAAGATTAATGTTTAACACTAATAAACTATGAAGCTCATACTCTAATTCATACCGACCAGAAAAATATTAAGTAAATCACTTTGAATAGTTTAAATCAAAGTGTTAAAGGCGCAACGTTCGCACTTCAGGTGTTTTACGGAGATATTGTGGGAAAGTGGCATTCCTTATCTGATATATTTAAAGATTATTTATTTTGTGAAAGTAAGTGGCAATAACAGACCTATGTTAAGTCATCATTTGGTCAACAACATAGAAAAAGCCTTGTGATTATAATCTAAAATGTATACTTTTGTCGTTATATTCAAATTTCTTGGTCTACTGATGCTATTAACTTTTAAGGATTATTAACAATAGACCCGTTGTTGATTTTTATGTTTCCAAAATAAACAATTATTTTAGTATAACAGTTAAAAATGCGATATTCCGACATATTCGCCTTATTTGCCATTAAAATGTACCACCCACTTTATCCTTGAACAAACGTGCTGTTTAAAGAATAATGATTGTTAAAGGGTGCGAGCGGTGTGGTTTTATAACCTTTTAGCTGGAGGCCGCACTCGAACGGTGATTGCGACGCGACGGCAATTTAATGAAAACAAACTTATACCTACAGGGTTATTTTTAAAACACCAACAACTTTTTGGGGAATAGAAGTACTCATGATTATGAACAACTTTTACTATGGGACCTATCCTGAAATCGCGAAAAAAAAAAACAGCTGTTCCATACATTTATGTTTACTTACCTCGACAAAATGTATGGAACAGCTGATTTTAGTTTCGTGTAAAAGTTGTTTACAATCATCAGTACTTTCACCCTCTAAAAGGTTATTGGTGTTTTAAAAATAACCCTGTATAGACATATGTCAGCGGCCGCACTGCAGGAACGACCAACGAATTGTATTTGTTCGTAGCGGCGCGGTCAGCGTACCATTCGCGACCCCGGCTTAGGCCCCTCGTCCGCGGTGACTTTTTGCAGCTATGCAGTAGCGATGCTGTTGCGCGTTTGCATTGATACAGTCGCGATGCGGTCACTAGCTATGTGCCATAGCATAGCCTTCACAACCACGATTCAGTCGCGATGCAAACGCGCTACGGTCCCTCCATTCTTTTCCCTATGGCATCCGACACGGTCGCGCGTTTCCATCGATACAGTCGCGATGCTGTACTGCGTTGATAACGCGATAGCATCGCTTCTATAGCGCGTTGCAAAAGCGACGAAAGCGCGTCAGTAGCGATGCTGTTGCGCGTTTCGTAAACGAGCATCGCTGCAACAAGTCGCCGTGGGCGAGGGGCCTTAGGCCCAAAACACACACAAGCGACGCAAGGCAGCAGGCGTGGAACAGGCGTGGCGCAGGCGTGCGCCGCTTCAAAACGATTTCATACAAAATGTATGCAGGCGACGTTTTTGAATTATACTGAAGCGACGCGGCGCAGACACGCCGCCGTTTCGTTGCCTGCGCCGCGTCGCTAGCAGTCGGTTCTCGTGAGTCACACAAGGAGCATGTCGCTTGTGATACGGTATGCTCAGTATTTACCAACCCAAAAATGCGTGATGATATTGATTTTAATGTACCCAATATCTTCTGGACCTTAGCACATGATTTAATTGTAGCAAAGCAAGCGCATCTTCGTCTTCTGAAGACGAAGACATCTTATCACACCAATGTCAGCCTATAAAATGCCGCATCTGAACGTCTAACGCCTGTTCCACGCCTCTTCTGATATAATTCAAATCGCGTCTGCGCCGTATCGGTCCCACACCTGCGCCGCGCCTGCCCCACGTCGCCTGTGTGTGTTTTAGGCCTTAGACGTCATTATGTACATCGGATAACAAGTCAGACAGTTTTTGTCTTGACGTCAGTATGTTGTCATTTTATTGTTTAGATTCGTAACCCGTAACTATAGTACTTTCGCAAAACCTAAATAATGGGTGACTTTATCTCATTGCAATATTTTCAAATAAATATGTGATCATTTCAATTCAAGGAGCATAAGATTTATTTAATACATACTAATTAAGATTATTTTTCTGGTCGATCTACAATAAATTACTTACCAAAATTATACATTATGAAATAATATGAATAATTCTTAAATATGGGGTACGTACAATATATGAAATTACAAATTACACAAACTAGCATTTTTCTATGGGAGTCGTTTCCATTTTTAGTGAAAAAGATGGGGCACAATCATGTTTATAGGAAAAGAAATCGCTACGAGCAAATTATATTACAAAAATAAAAGGTAATTTTACATAAATATATGAGGCATTTTGAAGATATTAAAAACCAAACCATAACTACCGTCAGTTTTTTTTTCTAAAAAGAGTTTTTGTAGTGTACTATTATTATTGTTAACGCCTCGTGCTAACCTAAAAATGCTTGTGTTACGAGTGGGTTCACGTCGGTAGTGCAATGGGTGGGGATCGAACCGGCGACCACATGATCCCAAGTCCGACGCCATAGCCACAGGGCTACGGTCGCTTAAAATTCAATTACTGACAAGTCGATATGGTTCCAAAGATACTAAATATAATGTTCTAGGTGGTTCTTATTTAATCACACAAAAATAGACGAAACTGTTTCAAATAAAGATGAAGCAACAGAAAAGGTTCTATCAAAAAAAAAATTACCGTGTAACGAGTTACTAACCGTGTAACACCATAGATACAGTAGCTGTGTATATGGAGTATTTGTATTGTGCCTTTGTAGGTATTGTATTAAAAGTGAAAATGTAAGTTTCGATGACCATTTAAATTGAGATATTTTGCCCAAATGTAGTTTTCCCAATATGGAAATTTCCAATTTTATAAAAACTTCGTTAAACTATTCATGTTTTGGTGTTATTAAAATCAGAGATAAATTAATCTTCGTGACCTCGGTTCTAAAATATGCGACAACCGCCAGCAGTTTAGTACATCTATAGGTACATCCTAATTTTAAAATGGAATCGACCCCATAAATTATCTTCATAATACAAGAAATCACTATAAAGATAAAATACCTTAAAATTATCTATATTTAAGTAAATTGACAATTTAAAATAACTAATACGAAATCCTTAAAATACGGTAAAATTAAAAACAAAATTTTTACAGAACATAATAATCAATATTTTTTGAACACAGATTGTCAGCGTAGTATCTAAGTAATCTAATTAACAATAGAAATAAACAAGGCATCTTAACGTTTCTTGCACGTAACATACCAAATACTGATGAATTTACTACTAGGTACCTACAATATAATTACATAGTATAAAACAAAGTCGCTTCCCGCTGTCTTTCTGTACCTATGTATGCTTAGATCTTTAAAACTACGCAAAGGATTTTTTTTGTAGATAGTGATTCACGAGGAAGGTTTATATGTATAATACATCAGCATTACACCCGTGCAAGCAGGGGCGGGTCGCTAGAGTACATATAAATGAAAAAAAAAAATAACACCGATAGTTATTATGACGTAGTCAATCCGTACTTAGTGTGAAAATGTATGGATTAATCCTTTTACAAAAATCGTCCTTAGCTAAAGGAATACAATGAGGATACTAAATTTGTCTGTAACAATTCGGCGCTAGAACAAGCTGGGGGCCGAGTCTGCTATTTTTTTAAGTATTGTGCCAACGTAGTGCCATTATGATATCATTATGCCAAAAACGGTAATCTATTAATCTCAGTATGGTGTCGGCGCTGAAATGGCAGTCGGTGTTGCTACCGCAGAAAAAGGCCGTCAACAGAAGTAGCAGGGGCGATGGTTAGGGAGATTGTTATGTTTATTTAGGCGATTTCAAAACTTATAAATGTATCATTTGTTATTATATTCAACTACGATAACGTCATCGTGGCGTCATAGTGACACCATTATGACGTCATTTGGATTAGTAGATTACCAAATGGGAAAAAAACCGAACATTGAACTGTCATTGACAGTTCATGGACACGCCATTACGATAGTAGACTCAGGGCCCTGTTAGTTTGCCGATAAACATAATTAGAGCTTAGAAGCATAGTATGTGCTATTATACGTCAGAATCATTCGTCTTAAGTGCCTTTATCGTGAACTGGTACTTAGGACCAAATTCTTCTGAAGTAAAATAGACACCCGTCCTTATTCTTTTGAGCTCTAGATTATTATTATTATTACAATACTACCGGATCAAATAGCAGAAGTTGTGTTGCCTTAACTTTTATAAAAAGTATTAATAGGCGGTATAAAATTTGAACCCATATCATGTGTAAAAAGAACAAAAATATTGTTAATTTAAAATATAATGACTGGTACGAATAGTGTGAAGAAAACGTAGATACTTATTTATTTCCATTTCTATACTAACGGGTCTAAGTTCCACTCTCACAAGCGACGATATAAACTATTCAATAAGTGCACTATCGGGTTATCAAAAATCTTATTATTAAAGTGAAATATATTGTAGGAACATGCTCCCAGCCCTCTAAATCACATTTTTAATATACTGCAATGCAACGTAGAGTAACAAATCATTCATATTGCATTTGTAGAACTATTGTACAATATTGTTTTTTTATCTTACAAAATGTTTTTGTAATAATTACAGAAAACATTTAATAAATAAAACTTTACTAATATAGTAAAACAAGATCAAAATTTAACAAAGCAATATATTTTTTTAGGATAAACACAAGGTGAAACATAGTTAAACCTTCAGAAAAATATCTATTCATTTCACAAAAACTGTACCAAAATCGTCGGCGTGGTTTAGAAGTTAACAACTATTATTCTATAGACCAGATATACATTTTATAGTACTGCTCCGAAAAAACCTCAACCTTTTTTTTTGTAAATAAAAGTGTGGATTTTATTCCGTTTAATATAGCTGAAGCCTTATATCTATCGCCTGATGACGTGGCAAAAGCCTCATGGTTAAATATCATGTACTTCCGAAAAAAAAACATTGACTAAACATATTATTTTGTCGAAGACTTGGAACATGTTCTCTCAACGCCTATTACTATGACGTACATATAAGCAATATTTGCGAATTACAATATTATTAAAATTGAATTTAATATTTTACAAATACATTCACTATGTGAATCTAACATTGTACTTTGAGTATTTCTTTAGTATTGCTATTATTTTGTATGTGATTAGTTAAAATACAACCGTTATTCTGATTCGATCGAAGAATAATTACAGTTTAATTATTAGGAAGAAAAAACATTTTTTGAATACACAAAAAAAATCGATTGTCTGTAAAGTTGGTTTACGGACGATAATTATACGTGATAACGTCATAAGAAAACATTGATGAAAACAACATCAACTTTTCACTTCACCTTGAAAACAGTTAACGTGTAGACAGGTTGTTGGTTGGGTGCTGCCGCTGTCTCTCTTCTACTCGGACGCATCGACCGATAGAGTGGAAGAGAGATAGATGCATCACAAGCCGAACGCTTACGCCGATCGTGCCTCTCTATCACTTGTTCCGCGCTCTTGCTTGCACGCTCGGCTTAGGCGGAACGTGACAATGAGTCATGCTTTTTGCGTAAGTGCACCTGGCGTTCATCGATTTATAAGACGTTATCATGTCAAAAGATTCAGAATACTTAATTAAATGTTGAATGTACTATCTTTTTTTTATCTATATCTACTGATATAGAGCTCAGAAGTGTAAAGTCGAATGTGCCATTATACGTTAGAAAACATTCGTAGTAAGTGCCTTTACCGTAAACTGGCACTTCCGACTAAATGCTTCTGAAGATAGTTATACATCCGTCCTTTTGCTTTTGAGGTCTAGAGTTTACGTTTGATAACACTGCAAATGTTTTGTACAGCTCCATTATTGGAGCAAGAATATAAAAGGGAAAAATAAAATTAACTAAAAATTAGCAAATATTTTTCGGTTGAAATAAAAACCTTAAGTTATTCCTCGACCGAATCTAAAAGCAAGCTATCATATAAATAGGTAGAATACATTGAATATAATGACAGTATAAAAAGGCAAATTTTTTAAGATTTGGAATGTAAAGTTCGAGAGAATCGCAAAAATAATGTCTTAGTACTAAAAATATGCTTAGAAGTTACATAGTAATGTTAAATGCACAAAATCCTAGCGGTTACGAGGAGAAAGTTAAAACTATGACTAGATAGAAGATAAAAAGCTTACAAAATGTACATAGGAATTATTTATATCCAAGGATAAGATGTTTTTAGTTCTTAAAATGGCTGAAAAATTATCGCGTGTTGAGAAAACTTTCAAATTTTTTGGTAATTATACCAAACAAACATTTTGCTTAAGTCTAACAACAATTATTATTGTATCTTGGGCTAAATCCGTTAGATTAAAATCATTATGAAACTAACTTTCAGTTTCTATTTAAAAAACACATTATTGCTTTTAAAAGTAAATTAAGTTAACTTTTAAACATGTTGTGTGTTATTTAAAAATAACTTGAAATAAACGGAATTACCCTCGTCACGGATTTACCCCGAGACATCTATTATCACATTGTGACACATGATGCGAAAGAATTTGATAAATATTAAAAATAATTGAAGTAATAAATGCTTTCACCAATTTCCATTGCAGTATTTAATATTTTACCAGACCGAGATGGATCCGCCCTAAGAAATAATCGTTAGTGGTCACTCGCAGGTCCTTAACCTAAATAACCTTTAAAGGAGCGGTCGGCAACCTTGTGGCCGGCAAGGGCCACATGTTACCAAAATTATCTAAAGGGTGCATTTGTGATATTAACCCTAAATTCTACCTAATACCTACGATCATCAATAATATTGATCATATCCCATAGAAAAAATTAAAATCTCATCCTCATTTGTTCGTTCGCGGACAGAGCGAACTCCGTTCTTAAGGCTGGATTCACACTATACGGTATACGGTCGATCGCGATTCGTTCATGCAGTTATGTTGATATTCACAATTTATTTACAAAACATTCAACGGCAGCAAGAAAGAAGTCCTCGGGCTGCGTATTACCGACCGCTGCTTTAAAGGGTCCAAATTATGATTTCATAAAACCATAAAGAATTAAATTTTAAAACTTGATTGCACGAAACGAAAATCATTTATTCGCTTTTACCATTATCAGAAATCGTCTTCACAACAGCTGCAATGCAACTTTCTAAGTCCGGACTCAGATCTTCCCTTGCATCAGCGAATTTTTTCAAACTCCCATGTACCTTCGCTTCCTTATAATCAAAAGCAACTTTATTATGTTTGGAAGTTATATCCAAGAATGCCATCAAATTCTCGGCTACCTCGACAGGCATTTTGGCGCAGTTGGTGTCAATTAAGATTGTGACGTGCTTACCGATTTCGGATTTTATTAACTGGGTGATAAAGCTCTTTTCATAATCGAAGTCTGGTTGTTCTTCGGGTGAGAGTTTTTTGAGAGATTCTATCGCAAGTAACGTGAGGGCGAGAATTGCTTCGTTTTGCATCACTGAGTGCGATGCGACTAGCATGTTGACTAAGCTTGATATACACCCGTCGGCCTGAAAACATAAGTATATTAAAATTCAAATTATCGTAGTAATATTTTAGGGCTATTAAAAAATTGATTATCGAGTCTGAAAAAAAAATAAAAAACGCCATGTAACGGGAATGTAAAAAAAAAAGTAGGTTGACGGTTGTATTTATAGGAGACAAGCTTCCTGCACGGTTTCACCTGCGATACTTCCGCCCCCATGGGAATTTCATAATGAAATATAGCCTTTTTACTCCTTGATAACGTTATCTAAATCTAATTGTGGAAGTTTTTTTAAATCGGTCCAGTTGTTCAAGAGCCTATTCAATAATGCAGATAAAGAATCATTTTTTTCCTCTTGATAACATTAGTATGTATTCATGTGTAATTACTTTGTTATTGCAGTTTTGCTGCTACACCCCACCATTCCAGCTCTCATTTCTTTCTAACAAGTTCTTGCTGAGGTTGTCGGGACGAGATGGCAGCAGCAATGGGACCGACTTATGTACTTTATTAAAATTGATGGTAATTTTTTTTTGGATCTATATTCCTGGTGTTCGTATAGAGAGTATTTAACTGTACTTATTTTGTACATATATGTAGTAGTGCCTTAGAAAGCACATAATATAAATAGCATTTTCTACATCAATATCAATCATAGTCTAGGAAAAGAGTAGTGTAATGCCTGTCAACAATGGTAAAGCCACTTATGGAGTAGTGTTATGTCCAACAGTAAGCCGTATTTGCACTAATGATGAGAATCGTGTACCTGCACGACTTGCGTCCAGTGCGTCCCGTGTCGCAGGTGCTTGACGGCCCACGCCAGCAGGCGCGGCGCCTCGCCCGCCGCGCCCGCGTGCTCCGCGCAGTGCCCCCACACCGCGATCCGAGACAACACCTCGCGGTTGCTCGCCAGTTGCTTAGCGATGCCCTCTAACGAAAACAATACTAGATAAGTAAGAATACTTCATGAACAGAAGAAAAGAAACAAAAATAATTGATTGAATACATTTACAGAGATAGGCCAGGTTAATAGTGCCCTAAACCGAAGGACTGCATGTAGATTAATGAATGAAGAAGAGGCGAAACTGGTATGTCAAGGTCGTAAATTGCAAGTGGAAGGAAGCGGTTTTTTTTTGTTATTCTATAAATTTAATATTTATATTTACATTGAAACGGTATTTATTTTCTAAATTAAAAAAAATAGTTGCATTTAATTTTGGCACATTCGCCGTTTCAGTCGAATTCTATGTTAACCGACCCCCATTTTGTATTTGAGCGATGCAGGTAAGATGGCGTCGTTTAGAGAATGAACGTTGTGTAAAGCGTATCGCATTATTTGCTGGCGACTAGCTGAGGTTCGACCTATTTTTCTATAAACTTCCTTTTTATTATAAATTATTATTCTTTATTTAATTCTTTTCTTTTCTCCTTTATTTAACAATGTTTGTTGTTATAATTACGATTCAGTGCTGCAATAAATTAATATTAATTCAAAGCGTATTTTCTTTTATGTACCGTAAACCGCTATATAATATTATTGTTGACTTTCTATTTGTAAAGAGCTGATATTTTATGTCGCATTTTTACTTGTTATTTCTGTACATATAATAGTTTTCCTATCAGATAAAGCATTTTAGTCTTAAACAATTTGGTATATTGGTCTTCAAAATTTTAATTTTTCGTAAAACAAAAAATAGTCGGAAATTTGTTGTCTTAATACCTTGTCCATCTACCAACAGCCTTATAGTGGCTAATAGCTTATAAGCTACATGATGATCTTCAACCAGAGGTACCGCGTTCATGAGCATCGGTCCAGCCCGGCCCTGCGCTGCCGCTACCCGCTTATTATTTGCAGGAACCACCAGATTTCGTATGGAAGAGAGCACAGCATGTTGTATCTTGATCAGTGTTATCGCGTCTATTGGATGCTTAGTGTCTGGTTCCTTCTGCATTTGAACAGTGAAGCCGTTGTAGATTTCGAATATGTCTGAAATACCAGAATAATTTATTTATTTTAACTTTTACCTATTTCTTTTTAAATGTCGGACGAAACTAGTTTTTCGTGATAGAGATTCCAAAATTATGGTTAATTGGGTCCGCAACGACTAGATTCTCACGGGAACACGGTAATAATTGATAAAAAAATCTATTAAATGCACTTTTAATAGTTTTTTTTCTCAATTATTCCCGTGCAACTCCTATTAAAGAGTATATTAGAAGAGTATGGAGTCGATAGCGTTAAAAATAAATGAGTTATTAAATGAGGAAGAAAAATATATAACGAATCGTGAACGTTACACTAGAATATTTAAACTCACCGAGTAGCTTGTCAAATATTTTATCGTCCATCATCTGAGTGCAGTAGTCGTCTTGTCGCGCAAAGTTACCGACCGCCAGTATCGCGGTGGTCAGGAGATGGTAGTGGGACGACTCCAACCATTTCACCATCGTTTGGTAAACCTCACCGACACCGTTGTTGTATAGGATATGCATTGCTTCATCTGGAGAAAAACCAGTGGTATTATCAATACTTTAAAAGTAATGTAGAAAGAACATTAGAAGAATATCCGAAATAAGTTATGACACATAATAATAATTTGACAAACAGAATATTAGATTTTCCATAACCATTTTAAGCACCATAAATGGGCTTAGTGTCCATTATGCTTCAGCTTCAGCTTCCACTTGCTCGATCTAGACAAGCCACTACGACCGAGACAGAGTGGTATGTCTAGATCGTAACAAGTGAAAAGAAGTGGTATCTGCCTACCCCTTGGTAAAGAGGCGTGAATGTAAGTATGTAAAAGTAATAATAGTCATTTAAAAGTAGCTTAGTCTTTATGGAGGAATCTATCCACATTCATTTGTTTAAATTAATGTCGAGTCCCAATGCTTGTTAGTCTAGTTGACCTATGGGTTAGGTATAGCCCCTAATGCGGAAAAGTTACATAGAGTGTTCATCATTATCATCATCATTGATATTCTAATAAAACAAGACTTACCGCCAGTCAACACGATAATGATAAGATCGCAGGCTTGCTTCAGTATGGCTTCTACTTCAGCGTCATCAGCATTGAGTTCCCCGGTCTCATGTCTGTGCATCAGATGTTCTATACGGGAGCATACGAGCTGTAGGCCCCCTTCTTGTGCTATTAACAACTTCACTGAATCTGGAAATTGTACTGGTATTGTTAGTGACCTAATGGATGTCTCATACAGAATAATTGTAATTCTGACAAGTACAAGTGTATGTAAATAGCTTAGTGCTGAATTTCTCATAATATCAATATTTGCGCGGGAATCAAACGCTTTTTTTTCTTTTCTTTCGCGTGACTTTTCGTAGTTAGCCACGAGGCTTTTGCTACTTCACCGGGCATAAAGACGAGCAGAGCTACAGCCTTAGTAAATGGTTTAATAAATACAAACTAAGCAAACTGCGCAAGAGGGCGCCCCTTGTGGGACTTGGACCTCGGCTCGGGACGATGAGATTGAGGGATGATTTTTAGTATTTTAGTTTTGTGCAACTGTCGCTCTACTTTACAGTTCGCGGACCTCTCGGACTTCGGGTCTACGCTTGCATCGGATGGTATGGAATCGAACCCACAACCTCCAAGAGTAAGGATAGTTTTATACCGCTACACCAAGGAGCGCCTTATCGATCAAGGCTTGTGCAATGTAGAATACGTCTACTTAATTTAATAAGCATTAACCTATGACGCAAATGTGGATTAAGTGTAAGACTAGCCTTTAAAATATGTTACAATATGTCAAAAGAAAATACTAATATGGCTATGGCATCTGTTCGTACCTGCCTGTCAATAATCCGAAATTGACCGTGAATTTTTCCAAAAATTTCTTATTGACAAATCTTATTTTCATAACTAGATGCGCCCCGCGCCGCGTTACTCTGCTCCAGTGGGTCGGAACGTGATGTTTTGTCTGATGTGTAGCCTATATGTTAAACCAGCGTATAACTTATCCCGGTGCAAAATTTCGTTATCGTCAGAACCCCTGGACCAAGTGTGATATTTTATGTTTGGAAACTATCTAATTTTAGTACCTTTTTGATACTATTTGATAACTTAATTATATTATTTAGTACCTCTATGAATAGTGAAAAAACATGAAAAGAAAGTGGGCAGACATTCTGACACAAGAGTAACAAGTATGTAAAGGTACTAAAAAGGTACTAAATATTTACAAAGAAATTATTAAGTTATACTGTATCTGACTATTAAAAAAAAATGTGGTCCAGACAACCTGACGTCAGAATGTCTGGCCACTTTCTTTTCATGTTTTTTCACTATTCATAGAGGTTCTAAATAATATAATTAATGTATCAAATAGTATCAAAAAGGTACTGAAATTAGATAGTTTCCAAACATAAAATATGACACTTGGTCCAGGGGGTTCTGACGATAACAAAATTTCAGCCAATTCCGTTTAGTAATTTTGGCGTGAAAGAGTAACAAACATCCATCTTTCCATACTTACAAAGTTACAACTTCTCACGGTTATAATATTAGTAAAATAGTAAATCAATAAAATAATAGCGTAATAAAAAATAATCAGCTAAATTGGTGACTCGTTCTGCGGTTAAGCGCGTACACATATTTTCGAGATTCATTTTTATTTTTATACTAGCTTTAACTCGCGGCTTCACCTGCGTTAAAAATTGCATTACGAGACATGTATGTATTACATACCATAAATAGGCCATAATATGGCTGTAAACCTGTAGACATTTCTAGACCTCAGAAGCATAGGGACAGATGTACTATAATCTTCAGAAGCATGTGGTCGTACCTAAGTCCCAGTTTACGGTAAAGGTACATACGACGAATGTGTCTGACGTATAATGGCACATTCGGTCTAAAGGCGGAAACATATTGATAAAACGCCACGTGACGTTTTATCAATATGTTTAAAAAATGGTGTATAGAAAACAACGCCACCAGAATAGTGTCATTCTGGTAATACATGGTCAATACATTTGATTCGATCCAACACGCATCGCGTGTCGTCAGGTTGCGTGGCGTTTTAACAATATGTTTCCGCCTTTAAACGCGACGCGACCTGACGACACGCGACGCGTGTTGAGTCGAATCAAATGTATTGACCATGTGTTACCAGAATGACACTATGAACACCCGACACGACGCCACGCGCGCACTGATGCACGGTGCATATCAGGTGTCGACACGTGGCATCGCGTCGCGTTTCAATAATGTGTTTGCGCCTTTATACTTTTTTTTACCATGGCAACGCAATTAATAAATCCTATGTCTCAATTTAGAACTATGCTAAGTTTCATGTTTATCCATTCAGCGGTTATTGCGTGATTGAGTAACGAACATCTAAACATCTTAAAACTTCACATTTTTATAATATCAGTAGGATATACCTACTATATCCGCGGGTGATACCGCGCACTTTCGCGTAGCGCGTAGCTCTGGTTCCAAATGTAAATACCTATGTAGGCACCTACAATACAACCTACAATTTGTATTATAGAATTTTGTAAAGAATTTCTTAAATCTTGTAGGAAAATTTCATGTCGCTAGTAATATGATGTTACTACAGATTTATGGAGGTTTAACTAAATCACTAAATTCATAATATGTATCAACTGAGTGATTTACAAAATTGTGTTTGATCAAAGAAATATAATAAAACAATGTAATACAAGATTTCAGAAAATCTGTAATAAATTCCAAAATTAAAACTTGCGACTTATTCCAACGTCTGGATTGAATGTTTCAGTCTTTTGGTCATAGAAGACTTAAATTAAGTTTAGAAAATTGGTGTCCCAATGCTACAAGTTTTGACTATTTTTATATTATTGTAGAGTAACGATTGGTGGTGTTCCTCCACAGAAAATCAAGATCTTCTTTGCCGGGCGAAATGGTATGCCCGGCGGCCGACGGCCGTTAGATGATATTCAGAACTTGTATATGTTCGAATTGGCTTGCGAACTTGTATTGCGCGATACAGATTAGTTGGGACGCAAGATGTTAGATGGCGCTACTTGTCTTGTGGTTTGTCCGGCTACTGTAGATGTCGCTAAATTATTAAATGTCGCTTCTTTTACTAAACATTGAAAAAAATTACAAAGTTGTGTGTTTGTTGGGAATGTATCTGGTTCATAATAACCTTCTTCGTCACTTCATGACCGAGATTGGTGATTGCAATAATATAGTAAGTAACCGTGAACTGATAGATGCTGCTCTCATTCATCAGATGCATGTCACTTAGTCTTTTTTACTAAACCCATGTAAGGTGGGTGGTGGGGTGGTCAATTCTAATTTAGAAACAGTATGTAGTGATAATAAAAGTACATAATTAATTTAAAATAGTTTTATTATGTTTATCGAAAATTAACCAAAAGAATTCGACTAATACAAAATTAAATAGATTCTTAACTTAGATTGTCCAATCTTGTTGAAGTAGAGCTAATCTGTAATAAAAAAATAATATATTCTTAAACAGGAAAAAACAATCTCAATTACCGTATGTTTATTTCACAGAATCATGTATTTGTTAAATAAATAATATTAATGTTTATGACAACCACATGTCCATTTGTTCTTGTGTCATATATGATCGAAGAGAGGCAGAGGTATAAAATTAGCACGTTAAATGATTTGCTCGACTGGGGAACTATCTCATACAATACCAATGTTAAAATTAACATGCACTGGCACTAGCTGCCCTTGGACCCCACAAATAATACTTTCAGTAAGAAAAGGGCACAATTTAATTGTATTCATGGATAAAAATGTTTTTAATTATAACATAAAACAATGTTTTCAATCCGTGCCTAAAACCATGGTAGTAGATTATTTCAATTACAATAATTAATTGATGCCCTTGTCCATGCAACGGTGAAAAATTATATTTAAAAAATGGCTTTAGATGGGACTGTTATAGTTCAATTTATATTTTTATAACTTTATAATATAGTCGTTGCAACTTTAAAATATCTTATGTGACATTTTTGTCTAAAATGAGGTTTTTATTTACATAACATAAGTTATGTAAATAAAAACCTCAAGCAAAAACTTCATGTTACATTTTTATATATAAAAATATATCACGATACGCGTCAAGTGAGTCTTTCTCTTCAGGAAGGACGCTTCAATTGAAATTTTTCTAAAAGTGAATTTATTTATGTGTGTAGAGATATCGATGTAAGAGATATCGAATTTGTAATAAATTTACCCACGCAATACTTACTGACACTTCATCTTATTAATTTCAGTTTTAATTTGAAGTTCTTTCGCAGCTGCTTGCAACTTAAGATCGTAAAGCTTTCTCTTATAAACTAACTCTTTCTGCAGTAATTGTATTTCCATTTGCTGAATGGTTATATTCGTATCAGCGTCATTGAAGTTGGTGCCCAAACAAACAGAATCTGGTTTATCAATATTCGGGAATGTTCTATACGGGTAACAGTTCTTGAACAGAAATGGAGTGGTTGGTTTTTGAATTTCCTTAAATAATATTAAGTGTAATTATATTAAGCGTATCTACATCGTCATCCCACATTCAAAGTGTAAAATAGGAGTTACTTTATGTTAAATACCATAAAAGATTACCTGTACTGGTTGCTGAAAATCATGAAGATTTATTCCATATATTTCTTGAGATATTTTAGAGTTTCGGTCATCTTCTGTTTGTACCTCGTCATCAATGATTAACATCTGGTCATCGCTCGAATCATCAGAATTATTTTCAACTTTCACTTCTATATTCGGCACAGTTGGCTTTGAAACTGTTTTGGCTGTTCTTTTATTCCTCTTGGTCACTGTTTCGCGACTAGAATTCCGAGAAAGCATCGTCCAAATATCTTCGAATAATGGGATAGTAATAAAAGCTGGGCCGACTTCACCTCCAATGACACTGGCATATCGTTTTTTGTGGTACACTTTACAGTCTGATTTTAATTTGTCCCAAAGTCTGACAAGTGAACCTTTGGTTCTAGGGAAAAATTACAATGATTCGAATAAACTGACTATTCACTCAATATATTACTATAACATACTTTTGCATCAGCATTAAAATTACATATTGAAATGACATCGAACCTGGCTACAAACGAGTACCTATCTTGTACTGCAAGGCACTAGGGCTCATTTTAGCTATATACATTTATCATTGCCGTCGAATTATTATCAATACATAGTATAAAACAAAGGCGCTCCCCGCTGTCTATCTGTACCTATTTATGCTTAAATGTTTAAAACTACCTACGCAACGAGAGAAAGGTTTATATGTATAATACACCAGCGTTGCAACCGTGCGAAGCCGGGGCGGGTCGCTAGTAATAATGTAATAAAGAGAAAATGAAAACTACCTGAATATGTTCCCTGTCGAATTGAACAAATTTGTTAAATCAGCCCAAGCCTTGCTTTTCGCTTGTTTGGTTTCAAAATCAGTATTTTTGTTAATTATGATCGCTTGTTGAGAGGCAATCAGTTTCACAAGTTTGTACCTTTCATCTTCTTTGAATTTCGGCCCACGTCTTTTTTTATCAGACATATTTATGAATAAATAGTGTATCAATCACTTGCAATTGAAAGAAAAATGCACCTGCCGTTCTCAATTTTTCTTCCAGTTTACTTCTTTTATTTTTTATTAAAATATGACAAATTAAGACGTTTAACTTTTAAAAAAAATAGTAGTAGTTTTGTAAGGTTAATAAAAATGAGGTTTGCATTATGAAGTTCACGCGTTAAAACAATATAGCCGTATAAAAAGATCTGTGTAGAATTGGTTGTCATTGCGGGAGTTGCAATAAAATTTACAATTGGACACTCGATCGTGTATGCACCTAATGCATGTCAAATTAAATTATGTATATTCATTTTGAAGGAATACATTTTCACCGTGATATTTTACAACCTTTTCGAAGAAACAGGATGTGTTTTAAACATGTTGAACTTTTTTTCCGCTTTTTAATTTCGGGCGGACACTTATCAGCCAAGAGGCTTTTGATACTTTAGCAGGCATAGCGAGCAGAGTTGGAGCCTTAATAAATGGTTTGCTTAAATGGCTATTTAAACCATCTGCGCAGGAGGGCGCCCCCTGTTGGAATTGGACCTCGGCTCAGGGCAGTCACTGGCGATGAGATTAAGGTGTTATGACTTTCAGTTTTTTGGGGTGTTTTGTGCAATTGTCTTATTCTCAATGAGTCATAAAATAGACTAAAAACTTTTTCAGAATTAGACAACTGTAGATTAGGATTGCCATACGCTCCCCTTGGCACTTGGATCTCGGCTGAGGTGGTGTCTGGCTGGGGATTTAATTTTAAGGGGAGTTGTGTGCAACTACGGGACCAAGACACACAGCTATAATAGGAAACAAGGTAACTGAAAGTGTAGCTAAAAATGGGTATACAACTGCACTATGCACACCAGAACCAATCATAGGTATCACGGCTCTACCAGACAGCGGGTCAGGAGACAATTCATTGTATACTTACTAAGGGGTAGCCCTCTTAGAAGGTATATACAGAAGGTCTTTTGATTCTTGTAGAGTTGTTAAAAAATACTTCTAATCATGTTTTGGATTTTAATGTAGAATTTTCCTCTTGCAATCAACTATATTGTTTTAATATTAATAAAAGAGAAAAAAATTCTAAACTTTTTTAAATAAACCTGGTAAAAATTAAACTAATAATTAATAATCAAATAATAATTAAGAAATTCAGTCAACAACCAACTGATTTTAGCTTTGTTAGTAAAGGCATGTGTTTGGTCTCACTAAGGGCCTATGCACACCTCGTTTTTTAAATGCGCCGTCGACGCGCGTTTTAGAAACGAACGGCGACGGCTCTATTTTATCCTACAGAGCAGTTTGTTGTTCGTGCGTATCGCGTCTGTATCGCTACAAACGTGCTTCAACGGCCTTAAGAGGCACTATGAAAGTTCCTCTTCCTCAGCTTATTACAACCTACTACTTTTAACAATTACAATTTGTCAAAATTTACTGGTTATAATCACAACGAGCATAGACTTGTTTACAAATTATCTGTAGGTAAAAAGATATATGTTTCAACAAAAGAAAGAGAAGTTTTTTTTTGTTAAAGAGTTAAATATTCTTAATTTAGATTGTTCAGCAAGTTGGATTAAACATCAAGAGTAGATGTGATATTGTAGCTGAAAAAATCGAGTCAATGTCAGTTGAACTGAATGGAAAACCAAAGTTTTAACTAATTTGCCTGCAAAGTTTAGTGACAAAGAAATTCAATGCAAATAGGTTTTGTGAATGTTATTTTAAATTTAATATTTTTTAATTTAAAATTACACAAATTCAAAAATTTGTGTTATTTTAATAAAAAACTAAAATTTTAACTACCTTTGAGTAAATCTTCAGATTAGTACAATGTAGTATCACCGGAACTTTAGCTGTTAATATAATCAGATTCTACTGATATATTAAATTAATAATATTTGGATGAAAGTATATTTGTTACTCAACAACACTGAATAGCTGAATGGATCCAGATTAATTTTGGAATACAGATAGTATACAGCTGGAAAACCATAAAGCCTATTCTTTACACTCTATGGAGGTTTGGTTCCCTTGGAAAAAGCTTATAAATAAAATAGACTTACCATGTTCTGCTTGCGCATGCAGATGCTCTAAGCACAGCTCAGATATTTCAATGTTTGTAGTTTCTTTCAGTATATTCAACACTATGCTGTTCAATTTCCCTCTATATAATACTTCTGGGTTATTGTCTATAATCACTCCTAGCAATGACAAGCAGGATGATATAGTATTGTCATCAAAGTCCTCCTTTTTGAGCTCCAATGACAATATATGTTGTATTTGATCAATTGTGCCACTATTAAAGACAGGATCAGAAAACTTTTTTCCACCAATCCCAAAGTTGATAAGAATTTTTATCACAAGCAATTTTAGTTCATGTACATTTAAATCTATAGCTTTTTTTAACAATTTCATGAGGATAGGTACAATATCATTCTCCAAAAGTATTTCTCTTGATTTGTCACAGTCAGCACATAGATTGCCCAGAGCTCTGCAACTCTGCTTCATGACTTCGGCATTTTCTGTAGTAGGTTCTTTCTTTAAAACATTAATAATGGGGGATATTATCGCTTTGGTGCCGTAAATTTCACGTTTTTCTTCACACTTAGCAAGTTCGGAGATCGCTTTTATACTCAGTAGCATTATTTCATGGTCACTGCTGACTATGAGTGACTTCAAGCAGGTTGACACATCGTAATCATAATCTTTCCCGGTTTTGATGATTTCATTCAATTTTGCTTTCAATTCATTTATGTTTGTAATATTTTGAATGACTAAAGTTTCGAAGGAAGTAGATTTCTTTGTTGAAGCTCCTAAAATAGTATTTAATTATGTTATTTGAGTGTTAAATAATTAATGTTAGGCATGAGGACAGCAGACAATTTCCGTAGCTTAACTTACCTTCCATTGTGACCAGTTAGAGAATTAAGCAGGATAGAATAAACGGACAGTCAGAGAATGTCTTAATTTGTTGTGTTAAAAGAATTCATTGTATAATTTTGATGAAAACAAGACAAAAACACAGCACTTCGGAAAGGACGATAGAATCCAATCAATCGTAATGTGTCAAACAAACATACGTCAATGTCAAAATGCGTTTAGTTCTACACTAATTTCATATCAACAAATACTAAACACGATGGGTTGTAAACGGGGCTAAAAGAAACAAAGTTGGTTCATTAAATGCCTCGGGTAGTTTAATTTAGCTTCTGAAAAAATAAAAATATTAATTCATTTATTTTCTCACCAAAATATAACGTTTATAATATGTAATATTCAAATAGATTATGACATAGCACAGTTTGTTGTGGTAGGCCGGTGCCAAAACATTAACGTCTATTCCAGATCACCGGAGGACTGGTTGAGGATATACTTAATAATAATAACCTGGTTCAGGTTATTATTATTAAGTATATTCAAAATATAAAAAATGTTATCTGTATCTTATTTACATACAGAATAGTTTATTTGGATAAGCTTCGATTCCAGTAAAATTAATGTTATCGAGCCTACTTATGCTCGTAATAAAAAAAAAAGATAATAATATACAGAAATAAGATTTTACAGTGCAAATAAGAAAATGTATGAATTTATTATTATTTTGGACGTAGGTACGAGGGCCTGAAGCCAACTTTAAGCGGCCTATTTGATTTAATTCACAGGTAATACTACAATTAATATGCACCCAAAATCAGTCCCTGCAGGACTATTGCAGGATAGATTTATGGATTTGGGTATAATGGACTGGTTAACTCTGAAAACAATGTTTCTATCGTAGCCATAGTTCATGTATACAGACCATTAACAAGTTATCACGGTGACTTTGTTTTTTTTTGCTAGTGGTTTATGCAGTAGGAGTAAGAAGACTATACCGTTTAAAATCCTCGTTAGACCAGCGAAGTAGTGCAATATACTTATATGTTGAGACGAAAAGTATATAAATAAAATAAAAAGCCTTTTATTTCCTTAATACTAATTACATACGACGCTTATTGCTAATTACATATAACTTTTTCCTTCTACCTAATTGTTAGACTATCAAAATTGCTTTAAGTTACTAATTTACAGTAATTATTTGTTGACTGTTTATATTATACCTACATAATTTAAGTAAGATTAAGGAACCCCTC
Organism: Nycteola revayana; assembly: GCA_947037095.2. NCBI lineage: Eukaryota > Metazoa > Arthropoda > Insecta > Lepidoptera > Nolidae > Nycteola > Nycteola revayana. The sequence continues at coordinate 15,514,273 of OX344840.2, forward strand.
TCAGGTAAAGGCCTCTCCCAAAGACATCCACTTATCGCGATCTTGAGCGATGCTTAACCATTGTGGACCAGTAACCTTTTTTATTTCGTCTTCCCAACGTGCGTGTGGTCTTCCTCTGTGTCGTTTGCCCAGAGGGCCTTTCCACTTGGTGACTGTTATGGTCCATCGCTGGTCTTTAAGTCTGGCTACGTGTCCAGCCCATTTCCATTTCAATTTTTGTGCTTGAGTAAGAGCGTGTAATGCTTTGGTCTTAGATCGTATGGTAGCGTGTTTTATTTTGTCGATTTTTTTCAAGTTTAACATACTGCGCTCCATACGTAGACGAAAAGTAATTAAACAGAATTCCACAATTGAATTACTTTCAATCTTAAAGTCAATTTTAAATTACATAGGTACCTAAGCATTTCATAGCCTCATTCATCATCAATTTTAATTCCACCATATGGCTAAAAATCGCAGGCGTATCGATAAAAAATCTCATAAAACACGTCAGGGCATATCGGTCATATAAAATACCACAGAGTTGCTTTGTTTCACTATGAGTTCATGTTTTGGTAATAAGTAATTTTTGTTCAAGGCTCATAACTCATAACTACGCATAAGTCATTGATAGTTATGAAGAATTGTTTATTATGAGATTAGTTTTAGATTTGTTTATGTTCGTCTATTTAATAATGGATGTTGGTGGTACACAAACGTATTTTTTCGAGAAAATGAATAATTTCGGCTTAGGAATGGGTATAGGCCGGAGATCCAGGTGAGTACCTACAATGTATCATTAGGTAATTGAGTGATACCTACTTTGTTCAGTAACATCAACAGATGAGGAATACGAAAAATAATAGGTACAATTTCCTTTAATGATTAAGGGTTATCAAAACGGTTCGACTTCTGGTAGCTTCTTACCATGTTTTCATTCAATGGAAACGTAGTAGGTAGGTGTTTTCAGGCATTGAGTCGGCCTGTATACATTTTTGTACAAGAAGCTTAAATAAATAATAAAGTTTAGCGGTGTCTTTTTTGGAGACAATTCCCGCACTTGGAAGATACATACCAGTGTAAAGACTTTAGATCCACAATTCACGGATACAAAGCAGTCTCCGAATAACTACACAGACAGTTGTCTCAGGTGGGAATCGAACACAGAACACTGGTTCTCAGAAGCTACTACTGTAACCTCTGACCACCAGTGCAGTCTTTTATTAATTTAATTCGTGTCATCCGTTTTACATTGCCCTTTAACCGTATAGGTAAGTCTATAACGACTACGATCGTTTAATAAATAAACCAATTCTTATAGGAATGTATGTAGGTACCTACGTATAAAGTGATTTTTAGGGTTTCCGTACCCGAAAGGTACAAACGGGACCCTATTACTAAGACTTCGCTGCTTGTCTGTCTGTCACCAGGCTGTATCTCAAGAACAGCGATAGCTAGACAGGTGAAATTTTTACAAATGATGTATTTCTGTTGCCGCTATAACAACAAATACTAAAAATAAAATAAAACAAATATTTAGAAGGGGCTGCCATACAAATTTTTTTTCTTTTTGCTCGATATCAATATCGGCAACTGGTAGACACTTGAAAATGGTACGGAACCCTTCGTACACGAGTCCGACTCGCACTAGATAACATACATCTCGTGTCCTTTATTTTACAGGCCCATGGGAAAATTGTTAGATTTAAATCCTGAAAGTCATCCAAAACCTCTACCGCCGCCACCTCCTTCAGAATTAGCGATGATACCAACACCATACAAAACATTGTACCAAGGCAACAGACTCCCAAATGACACCAGAGTCTTCCGGCAGAGGTTTGACTATGAGCCCAGATTGATAGGTCATAAGGTGCTATGTGAAGGAATATTTGATTGTCAAGTAAGCCTTCAGGAAATTTATTACATGAATAAAATACATATATACAACTAAAAGTAGCTAATTTAAAATAAAACTAACTTGTAAAATACCAAGGTTCCCAGAATGCTGGCAATTAATACGGGGATACCCCGTTGAATGGCAATTAATGCTTACCTACTGTGCAAAGTACAAACCAGCACTTGGAGAACGTGCCGCACTAAAGAGGGCCGCTGCGAGGGTTTTATAATAAACTAGCGGCCCGCCCCGGCTTCGCACGGGTGGACTTTTATACCCTACCCCTGCCCTACCCTACCCCTACCCCTACCCTACTCCTACCCCTACCCTACCCCTACCCTACCCCTACCCTACCCCTACCCTACCCCTACCCTACCCCTACCCTACCCCTACCCTACCCCTACCCTACCCCTACCCTACCCCTACCCTACCTTACCCCTACCCTACCCCTACCCTACCCCTACCCTACCCTACCCTACCCTACCCTACCCTACCCTACCCCTACCCCTACCCAAAAGTATCCTATGTCCTTCTCCCAGTTCTTAGCTACCTCCCTACCAATTTTCAGCCAAATCGGTTCAGCCGTTCTTGAGTTATAAATAGTGTAACTAACACGACTTTCTTTTGTTTTTAAAATGTATTCTGCTATTCAGGGCGGAGACAAATCCAACGAAACAAAAACCATGAAAATTGATCCAGCCGATCTCGAGTTATAAGTGTTGTAACAAACCCGTCTTTGTTTTATATATATAGATTTAGCTCCCGGTCCCTACGGCCCTAATGTTTCGACACCAAAAGGCACAAATACATAACCACTATCAATTTCGGCGCCTCTTGAGATTCTCCGCAGAATTAGCCGCCATGCCAGCTCTACTCTGTCCCGGAAAGATGAGACTGCGCGAGGGTGTCGACGCTCGTAGCGTCCCACACCAAAGGCCGTCCCATCCTCCAGGGAATCAGAGTCATTCCGTCGGGCCTCTTCCCATCGTCGCGCATAAGGCCATTAGGCTCTAAAACGGCTGGCATATTTTCCGAGCTGAAGGCCCGACGGATTATATGACGTCCAGCACTTTTGTTACAACATAGGCCGTGGTGACACCACACTCGTAGCGGTGGGGAGCACAGCATGGCGCATCCAGGCGCAACGATACTGCCACAGAGAACGTATTTGCATCTGCCTGTGTTAGCCATCATAATTTATATAGCATATGCGCAGCGGTATAAGTCTCGCTTTAAGATTCGGAGGTCGTGGGTTCGATCTTCACGCGGGACAAAACATCTTGGTGTAAAACCTAAGATTTCTTTGGTTCTGATTCTCTGGTTGGTTGAAGGACTACCGTCCCATGCCTCAGAAAGCACGCTAAAACGTTGGATTACTATAATAATGGTATACCGGGGAACGGGCAGCAGCCTATGTGTTACAATTATAATCCTGCGGTCACCAACCTGCCTGTCAGTCAAGCGTTGTAACTAGGGCATAACCCTACCTCGGGAGGAGGCCCATGTTCAGAAGTAGACGTTATACGAGCTGATGATGATATAGCCTATGTATAAAGTAGGTGCCGTTGGTTAATCATAATTTCCATATCGAATAAGAAGAAGTGTTAGTATTAGTATCGAGTAGTAAAAATCCATACGATTTTTAAAAGAGGTATCGTATAAAAGAAAATAATAATAATTACAGCTATCACACTTAGCCGCAGAAACTTCGGAAGCCATACCTATCTTACTCCGCGGCGGAGCTGGTTATCGTCACTTCTCCGTGATCATCAGAGCCAAGCCTGGACGTGCGCTGAAGGGCGTGGTGCGTGCCTACTGCAGACAGCGAGACCTGGTAGATATTCCAGCTGTCAAGAGTTTAGCGGCCAGACATAGGAGGCGTTATATAAACAAAGAGACTTCTTTAGACGATTAAAGTTGAATCACGCATCCTACACCTGGTTTTAGCTCGAGCTTCGACGATGGCCTGACCGTACATTGCCTAAGCAGCTGGTAAGTTAAACGGTACCTTGAGCTAAAACCTATGTGTAACCAGCTTTGCAAGATGCAAGATGAAGCGTTGTATATCTGAATTTACTTATCGATACCTATCCCATCCAACCACCACAGTTTCCTGCTTATGAAGAATGGTATACATACCTATGTTTTTACCATTAAAAAAAAAAGATTACTAGCAGAGTTTTTGCACTAGGGGTTAGCTAGAATACTAGATTCTAGTTAACTCCTCGTGATAATCTAAAATGCTTGTGTTAAGAATGGGTTCCTGTCGGTAGTGCAATCGGTGGGGATCGAACCGGCGACCACATTATCGCAAGTCCGACACCCTAGCCAATGGGGTAAGACCGCTTTGACCATGAACCGAAAGGAAAAGTGAAAGGTACGGACCAGAGGCGGATGATCCATAAGGCAAACTAGGCACGTGCCTAAGGGCGCGAAGGTACATTAGGGGCGCGCGGGCGGAATAGACGCTGGGACAGCAACCGTAGTTCAGGCTACTACAAGTCGGAATAAAGAAATGCCAGCTCCAAATTGGAGTAACCTACACCCCACATGAAGTACCTAACGCCAACTACAGTGATCAAATTTTCACTTGTACTTACTAGTTATTTATAAAAGGTTTGTGTTTAAACACTTTAAACACCACCGCCCAAAAAGTACCTATTTTACTACCAAATAAATTTTAAACGGTTACCAAAATGGATAAATATAACGTTTTCTAAAATATTATAAAATTATTATCATTTTTTTTGTATTATTGACTGCCATAAAAATATATGAGTAACTTTTATTATATTGTCACTACTAAGATGTTACCAATTAGGTATGTAATACCATGAGTTCTAATTTGTTAATTTTTGCTAGGCTCAAATAGCTAACGATCGCTAGAATATTTCCTAAATACCAATTAATATACTGGGGTTCCCAAACGTACGTAGCTTATTTATTGTTAGGTATATGAAATTTACTAAATATACTGAGGTTCCCAAACAAACGTCACTTGTTTAGGCTAGGCGTATGCTTAGAAAGAACTTCTATAATAATTAATTATATTGTTATTTTACAAATCAATTCCAGCGCTTCGCTGGCAGCTGCCGCGGCACGCTCGCTTCGCTCGCTCGTCTCGTGCTCTGTTGGGATCACAGTTCTAACCTAACCTAACCCACTTTTCTAGCAGTTCTAATCTAGCCTACGTAACCTATATGAAATTAATGTATTTTACTTTATTTATAATTAATTAGTAATTTATTTTTGGAATATATTTTTTTACAAAATAAAGCATTTTAATATATTTTTTTGCAAATCAAGCAAGACTGAGATAGGAGCGCGCGGCCTATGCCTCTCGCACGCATCGGTGGCGGTTCTGTAGGGTGCGGGGTGCGGAGTGTGGGGTTAAGAAATAAAGGGAAGCAATTGTAATTTTAGTCTTACATTAAAGTAGTCTGGGATTAAGTAATGTATTTTGGAAGACGTCTTACTATTTTGATGTAAGATATTTGGTAGTAATATTAATCTTTGAGTTGGATTTGGTGAATTTGGTGACCGTTCATCCATTTTAGGAACCAAAAATAATATTTGTGCAAGGTTTGCGATTTTTCTGATGTTATTTCATTTATTTTGGATCATAATATTATATATTTTAGGGCCCTTTTAATAAAGTCAATTGATTTTTTTTGGAGTTGTTTATTTTATTTGGTGCCTAGGTTTAGAGTCTTAAAAATATTTTTAGTGACCGTCTAAATTATACCCTTTATAAAATAGAGGCGCCGCCAATGAGATGCTTGCTTACGGGGCGTTCTCAAAGTTTAATCCGCTTGGTACGGACGATACGATGGAGCGTTGTAGGTATGTCTGAATTTACGTAGGTACTTTTACTACCACTAAAGTTTCATAAGTTATACGGAAGAGATGACTTACTGGAATACTGCGGATGACATCATGACGAGCTTTACGTGGTTGTTGACATAAATTTCCAGTTTTAAGAATTCGTATTTTTTTATACTTATTGCTAACTAAATTAACTATTCCCAAAGAAGCAGAAAGCCTTCTGCTTCTTTGGGTTCTTCATTAAGTTGAGTTGGGCAACAGCGAAGCTTAGTCGAGAGAAACTCGATTTCGAATCTTAACACATCTTAAATAAAATCTATACTAAAGCTGAGGAGTTTGTTTGTTTCATCAAGTTAATCTCAAGAACTTCTAGTCCGATTTGAAAAATTCTGTCACCATTAGAAAGCTAATTTATCCATGAGTAACATCGATATTTCTAGAGCTTAGAAGCATAAGGTCGGATGTGCCATTCTACATCAGAAATATTCGTCGTATGTGGCTTTATCGTAAATTGGCACTTATGACCAAATGCTTCTGAAGTAGGTATATAGTACATCCGTCATTATGCTTCTGAGGTCTAGATTTAGATAGATTTAATTATAAAACTGCTTCGGGAAACGGATTAGCAAGCTAAAGTGGCAATGGGCACGACACATAGCTCGAAGTACTAACAGAAAGGTTCTCGAGTGGAGACCACGAACTGGCAAGCGTAGCGAGGGACGACCGCCTGCACGATGGACCGGCGACCTCATAAAGGTCGCGGGGAGTTGGTGGATGCCGGCCGCTAGCGATCGTTCCCGCTGGAAATCGATGGGGGATGCCTATGTTCAGCAGTGGACTACAACAGGCTGATGATGATGATGATGATGACGGGAAACGGAGTTACGCTGGTGAAACCGCTTACGGGAAGCTAGTCTTCCATAAAACTTCCTTATAATCGATACCTATAGTAATACTACATGAATGTCTATAAATTTAAATCAAAGAGTATGATGAAGGTTGTTGGGCACTCAATGGAATTTAGTTTATTGTTGTGCGTCGCTTCGAAAACAATTAGTGTTGGTTCCCGCAGGATCGAAGCGGTTTTAACTAACGCTACCATATATACAGCCAGTTGTTTTTGTGAGCAATGGAATCTTATATTAATATATAAAGCTGAAGAGTTTGTTCGTTTGCTTGAACGCGCTAATCTCAGGAACTTCTGGACCGATTTGAAAAATTATTTTAGTGTTAGATAGCCCATTTATCGAGGAAGGCTATAGGCAATATTTAATTATAAAGTTCCCATGGGGACGGGAGTTACGCCGAAATCGAGGGAAGCTAGTAAAATATACTTTACTTAACTAATAGATAGTGCGAGTGCTGGCATCAATTTTTGGTAAGGTATTTGAGACAAGCTGAAAACTTGTCACATACTTCTCCTACCCAACTGGAACTGGAACGATCTGGCTGGTAAGTAGACCCCTAATGGCTAAAACCCCTATTTTTATGGCATGTGACAAGTTTTCAGCTTGCCTCAAATACCTACCCAAAAATTGATACCAGCTCTCCTACTGTAAATTATGGAAGATGGTAATCGGTGACAGTGTATTTATAGAAATAAATAAAATTGAAGTTTCTAGTAATAACAATGATGTTATAGTAAAAAAGAGGGGCGTAGATACGGCACCCGGGGTTGAAAAATGGCACCACAAAATCAGGCCAATTGGCAAACTTGAACGTATGTCTATCTTGTTTTTGCACAAGCTATTTACTATGCTGTCCTTTTTACTCTTTAGGGACAAATTTTGCATTATCAAAACACGAGCATGACGTACCTACCTCATTTTAATTAACATCATTAACTAATAACAGATACACAATTAAAATTAGTTTTGTCTGTCTGTTAGTTTCGGCTAATCTCAGTTATGGCTCATAACGTATATTTATATTGAAGTTTTACTCAAAAAATTCGGTCCCAGTTTCTACGCAACCTGTATACAGATTTAATTCTTACGTTTATTAAGAACGATCGCCACACTAGGCTCGTATCGTGACAATGTCATACAGTTTGGTGCAATACCCTCGAATTTGTTTATATTTTTGATAAAATTGTTGTTTATCGTCCATTGTTTAATAATAGATTAGTTGAAGTTTTGCTGTGAAAGTGATTGATTGTTATTATGTATTTGTGCGGGATGTCTGACTTTTTTCGGCGGAGGTGGCCTAATATTGAGCGGGTAAGTGTATTTTGTATGTTAGCTTGTATATTAAATGGTTATTTATAACTTTTTCAGTATTTACAATTACGTATATACAAATCCGGTTATAAATTTATTAAATAAAAACTTTTTTAATCTTCTAATATATAAAATTCTCGTGTTTGTAATTAAACTCATCCGAAATGGCTCAACCGATTTTCGTGAAATTTTTTGTGCATATCGGTTAGGTCTGCGAATCGGACATTATATTTTTCATCCCCCTAAATGTTATGGGTGGTCCAACCCTTTTTTTTTTGCCTTGTATTATTATTCCAAAATAAAAGTTCAACCGTGCGAAGCTGGGGCGGGCCGCTGGTTTTAATTATAATAATAATGAGATAAACTGCATATGTAAATTACATTCCTAAACAGATCGAGAGACTAATCACGAAACGATTTGACTATTATCATCAGCCCGTATAACGTCCACTGCAGAACATGGGCCTCCTCCCGGGGAAGGGTATTTGCCATAGTCACCACGCTTGGCAGGCGGGTTGGTGACCGCATTCTATACACAAGGAAACGTTGCTGCAATTATTAAATTAATGTAGCGTCAAAAATACAATAACAATAACATAAATAATGCATTACCTAAACGCAACCCTACAGTAATGCAGACATTTTTATCGAAGTCATAGTCAAATCACAAACATCAAACACACCTCCGTAGCGTAGCGGTATTTGGTTCGCTTTACATTTCTGAGGTCGTGGGTTCGATCCTCTCCGTGCCTCGGAAAGCACGTTAAGCCGTTGGTCCCGATTGTTATAATATCATATATAATAATCGTATATCAAGGAACGGGCTGCAGCGTTTCCTTGTGTGGTACAACGTTATACTGCCGTTACCAATCCGCCAGCCAAGCATAGTGACTATGGCAAATACCCGGCAGGAGGCCCATGTTCAGCAGTAGACGTTATACGAGCTGATGATGATGATGATATGAATGAGGAGGACTGTCACTATCATGTAGGTATATGGTAGTAATAAATAATTTCTGTATAAAGATGTGCTTGATTTTTGTCTATTAGTGCTTATTGGTGACGTGGATTTTGTAAGAGGTATTTTACATAGAAATAATTTTGCGTCTATGAAAAATGTTATAAGAAATGAAAAAAAATATCCACCTTACAATTTAATAGGCCTAAGGTACAACTATTAAAAGATAAGTGTGTAATACCTAAGTAGGTATATATGTTGCAGTCAAAACTCTTAACCAGTCAAAAGTACTTTTAACTAGCAAAATCAGTCAAAACTAACCTAGCTGAACCTAAAACTACTTTTGACTTATTTTGCTAGTTAAAAGTACTTTTGACTGGTTATATGTTATATGTAGGTAAACTTATTTAACGTGTTGATCGATTTCTCACGCTCGCTCACGCTCACGCCTAACGTTGGGGTCAGCTTAAGCGCGTAATTTTAGAAAAATAATCAGGTTCCGTAAAAAAATGTTTCGGGGGTAAAATCGCTCGGGACAGCCAGTATAATATTTGTAAGTATGTAGTTATGTACCTACTTCAGTTGCTGTTTACTGTAATAAATCTTATTAATGTTGGCCGGAGACAATTTACCCCTCTAGACGAATTACTGTAAAATTGAATCAGTGTTGCGAGTGGCGACGATAGAAATTACATGTATACTTATTAATAAAGCTGATGAGTTTGTTTGTTTATTTGAACGCGCTAATCTCAGGAACTACTGGACCGATTAGAAAAATTCATTCAGTTTTAGATAGCCCATTTATCGGAGAAGGCTATTCGCCTAAAGCCTTCCTCGATAAATAGGCTATCTATCTATCTATATTAATTACTAGCTTAAGGCGCGGTGAATAGACGACTATTACGTATTAGTTTTGTCACTGTTGCTCCGCGTAGAAATGAAAGAGAAGCGAAGAGACGCCGCGATGGCGCAACGTTTCGTTCGACTCGTTCGAGTTATTTAATATATTAATCCTTGCAAATATCTTATTCCAATCGATAAATAAAAACTACAGTTCCCTTTATTATTATATATTACATCACTGTTATTAATATTATCAAGATTTGTTTATAAATAATACAGTTACAATTGCTACAATTTCAATTTAAATGGTTATTTTATGGTTTTTTTTTATCGAGAAAATTTACCGAAAACGTGTTTTGAACACAATGGTCCCCCCATAAATATGATCAAGATTAACAGATAGTTTTTTAGCTGCTCTAAAATGTAAACATTTGGCTAAAAAACTGTTTTGTGAAGCCTATTTTGACTAAGTACAGCGCCTTAGCTTAATTTACTTAACTTATCCGCGCGCGGTTTCCCCCACGTAACTCCCGTTCCCGTGGGAATTTTATAATTAAATATGGCCTATCTCACTCAGGGTGAAAGTAGCTTTCCAATGGTGAAAGAATTTTTGAAATCAGCACATCAGTTTTTGAGTTTATTCATTACAAACATACACACAAAAATAGAAATATTTCCTCTTTATAATAGCATCCAAGAAAATTTTCTTGGATGCTTTCTTGTATAAAACCAGGAGCTATCTTGTTGTCTAATAATATAGCTTCAACAAGACGTCATGCACATGCAGTTCCTGGTGGTTGGAGGAATACCCGAGTGGTTTAATGGGTAGGGTGAGGTATAGTTACATATACATACATACGGAAGGCTTTGGACGGATATATATTAATTAATCACGAGGCTATTCCTACTTCACCGGGCATATAGTCGAGCAGTGCTTCAGCCCAAATAAATTGTTAGTGTAGTTTTTAACAAACTAAGCAAACTGTTGCGGCGTTAACTTCCTAAAAAAAATTAATAATTAAATAATTATTTTTATTATCATGTATCATTGACTCATATACAGAAAAAAATATAATACATAGTCACAACTAAAATCACAGTTTGTAAAATTGAATTAAAATTGTAAATTAAAAATTAAAATAAAACAAAATGGAAATCATTATGCATGACTAAATTGAAATAAATTAAAATCAGTTAAGACAAATAAAAAAAAAAAAAACAAAATTAGGATCGCTTCTTACGTCACATGTCGCAAACAACAGTGCATTATTATAATGCAACGTCTAGTTGCTCTGCAAGCGTGGCCAGCATGCTGTTAGCGCTCCCCCGCACCCGACGCACCAACGACATTCATCTTGAGTCGTTCTTCGATTGCGCATTTGTGTGTGGATACAATCCACGCGCGCTCCTGACTTGATCTAAAATGACTTTTAATGTGGTTTGCGATTGATTTCTTAATAGCTGTTGCATTTTACGTAATCCGACGAGGACCCCTTGAGGGAACTTGTATTTAGTATAATATTTGTAAGTATGTAGTTATGTACCTACTTCAGTTGCTGTTTACTGTAATAAATCTTATTAATGTTGGCCGGATACAATTTACCCCTCTAGACGAATTACTGTAAAATTAAATATGTGTTGCGAGAGTGGCGACGTTGGAAATAATATGTATAGATACTTATATATAAAGGTGACGAGTTTGTTTGTTTACTTGAACGGGCTAATCTCAAGAACTACTGGACCGATTAGAAAAAATCTTTCAGTTGTATATAGCCCGTTTATCGCGAAAGGCTATTCGCCTATAACCTTCCTCAATAAATAGCCTATCTATCTATATTAATTACTAGTTTCCCGCACGCGTATAGCCTATTTCACTTAAAGTGAATGTAGAATGGTGAAAGAATATTAGCAATCGGCACAGCAGTTTTTGAGTTTATTCATTACAAAGATACACACAAAAATACAAATCTTTCCACTTTATATTATTTGTATAGATGTTCTTATGGGAACGGGAGTTACGTTTGTGAAAATGTTCTTTAATGCTTTCTTGTATATCTTGTTTCGAGTGGTTTAATGGGAAGGGTGAGGTATGATTACATATATCTATGAATACGACGGATATACCTATATTAATTAATCACGAGGCTATTCCTACTTCACCGGGCATATAGGCGAGCAGTGCTTCAGCCCAAATAAATGGTTAGTGTAGTTTTTAACAAAATAAGCAACCTGTTGCGGCGTTAACTTCGTAAAATGACTTTAATGTGGTTTTGCGGTTGTGTCTTAATAGCTTCTCTTAATAGCTGTTGCCTTTTACGTTATCCGTCGAGGACTACTTGAGGGAAATGGTATTTAGTGTATGTTTTGGAAAATGTATGTACTGTCACCCAACAACTAAGTGTAGTTACTATGTCAAAACTGCCTGATATTTAATTATACATATTGTTTAAAAAATTGGTAAATTTGAAAATGATTAGAGATGTATATACATACTTTTTATGGCTTGGTACCTAATGGGTGAATGGAAAGAGATAGCTCTATCCATCCATAAGGCGGAACGAAAGAAGCTCGGCGTTTCCCTCCGTGATCGAATCAGAAATAAAGAGATCTGCAGGAGAACGAAGGTCGCTGACATAGCTCAACGGATCAGCAAGCTGAAGTGGGAATGGGCAGGACACATAGCTCGAAGAACTGACAGCCGATGGAGCAGAAAGGTTCTTGAGTGGATATCACGAAGCGTAGGACGACCGCCTGCACGAGAGACTGACGACGTCATAAAGGTTGCAGGGAGTCAGTGGTTGCAGGCCGCTAGCAATCGTTCCCGCTGCAAATCGATGGGAGCTGAGGCCTATGTTAAGCAGAGGACTACAACAGGCTGATGATAATGATGATGATGACCTAATGGGTAAAAACGAGACCCTATTAGGTATGTACTAAGACTCCGCTGTCACCAGCTATGGCTGGCTATCAGGCTGCTGGTTATACGGAGCCCTATTTACGCGAGTTCGACTCGCACTAGGTCGGTTTTTTTTGACGACGACTAATTCTCGCACTAATTCTCTAGTTCCTTAGTGCGGGAGTCGTCATTCTTTCCACCTACAGTCTATATTACCCTAATAGTTTTAAAATTAGCAGCTCCTAAAAAACAATTATTGTTTTATAGGTAATTAACATTAAATGATATGATAATATCTACGCACGCGTCATCTCAGTCCCGCCTCCCGTAGTCTACGCACAGTCTGATCCAATTTTAAATGTCAGATAGATAATTGTGCAACGTTTTGGCGACGGATCAACACCGTAGACCTGTCTCACTAACACTTTGCTTCAGTTTAATCTCCCAGCCTTCCGAAGCGGCTGCCGCGCGGCTAAAACGCACGAACGCGCGTCCAACTGCCGACGACGTTTTTATAATCATTACATTTTATTATCATACTCTTTTAGATTCTGAAATAAACTGTTGTAAACGGAGTGTCGACTATGTTGTTATAGCTGTCTTAAGTGTCGGGATTTTATTTCGATGGAAATGGAAAAATTGGAAAGGAAAAGGTGATTTGTATGGAGAACAAATTTGTTGGTTTTATTATGCGCGCGTATGTTCCCTACTTCGGAACACTACAACTAATTAAACAGTAAATCTTATATTATAACTACAATACATACGTAAACATCGGTGAAGGAGTTTAAATATTATAAGTTTTTATAAGCTCTTGCAATGAAACCGAATAGTTTATAGAACTTTTAAATCAGAACCTTAAAGGTGTTTACAGAACGGATAACAGACAACTGATAAATAATTTCAAATGAAATGTTGTATCTAAACTTTTTCAATTTTTTATTTATGTTTAGTAGTTTTATTATTAGTTAAGGCTGTTATCAGGACTAAGCTAGGTATAGGTCTTAAAATTACATTTAGCTTATTTTACGCACGAAGTTTATCTAACTCTAATATGACTAACTATAACAACAATAATAATAAAGAAAAGACCAATGAAAGGTAATTAAGAATGAATTTCTCACAGTAAACTAACATCTTATGTCATTCATTAGAGACCGTTTAACTCGCCGCAACGTAAGTTAGGTCGGGTATGTCATGTTCAAGAAGTTATTTAATACTAATTATTGAGTCTTTAATGCTGTAAAACATTAAATAATTATGAGTCTATGAGTAATTTCAGTCACTGCATTTTAAGACTTTGTAAGCTAGGTTGTTTGGTTCACTGTTATATCCTTAGCAATAAGAATTATGAGTGGATTAAGATAGAAAACGTACTAATTTTGTACGTCATTCTCATAGAAAAAAATAATTGACAAACCTTTATGTATGTTAAGTTTTGTTAAATTTCACTTTTTTTAAATGGCTAACATTAACATCAATAACTAGAATTTAGAATTTCATACTCTAATTGGAAAAAACAAAACTCGGTTAGGTACCTATATTAGAAGAAGCTCGAGATGTTTGTTGTTTTGTATGTATTATTTCTTAAATCATGATTTGATCATGATAATTAAACTACGATGACTTAAATGTCGTTGGTATCTTATGCTCACTTACCATCCCTACTGATGTAACAAATTTTTATCTCATTCACGCCGGGTTGAGTGTGTTTATTGCGTTTATGATACAAGATAGAAATAAAAATGTTGATAGGATTTAAGTAATTTACATTTTTAGAGCATATCCAATACTGAGTACTTACGTGGTTTTGTTTCATATGACACTATATAAGAATAAACATTCTTAAAAACCACGGAACGGCACCGCTTTTTACAACTGGAATATAAAATTAGTATTTTTTGCATTAATTTATCATTACATTTTCATAAAAAAGAAATAAAGTTTTAAAATGTCTATAATTTACTCTGTTTCAAGTCTATGTATGAAACATACATATTTTGTAGTATAGAAATTGTCATTGGTAACAAATTGAACACCGCTATGATTTTTCATTTGCAAATCTTTATCAGGAAACAACTGATTTTACGAAAATACATTGTAAAATTATGAAATAATGTATTCTATAAATTAATATTAAACATTTATAGACTTATTTAAGCAATTAAAAAAAACTACAATAGACGTGATGACACAACGTCATTACAAAATTACAATTCATTACAAATAACGAGCATCTACTAATTCATTAATAAAGATTTAGGTATAGTTTGATTAACAACATTCGTTTAAATAAATAATAAATTAAAAGGTTTCGACTTTCGTTTTTTTATGTGTGTGACGTCCTTTTCCGAATGTAGAAAATCTTAGAAAATTAATTATATTTTCAGTAGGTATCAAAATGAATAAATATATATAAAGTTTACCTCTTAGTTAGATAGTTAATAATTAACAATTTACGGTAGACGAGTAAATAAAAGTTTTTTTTTTTACACAGCTTATCAACAAATCACCACTAATTTGGCTTTAAGTAACAAGTATAGAATCTACTATAGTTAACACCAAAGTAACCAACCGACTTCTGAAAAAAAAAAAACATTAACTGAATCATCGACTTCGAAATTTAAAAAATGTTTCGTCCGACTTTTATCCGGAGTGCCAGTATTGATGACCCTGACGTTTCGGGCTATGGCCTTGCCAGGAGCCGGAGGGCTTCGCTGTCGGCGGAGCAGCGCCGCAAGCTGAGCATGCTACGGAGCTCCAGCATACCTTCGCCGCTGACCCCGGTGAGCCACATTTACCATTTGGTACCCTGCCCGAGAAAAGACTGTAATCAGGTATAGTTTAGATATCCCATACTACATATGTGTTGCTGTGGCTAAAGTGTGACGCTTTTGTATTAGGTGTTGTTTATAGTTTGAGGTCTTCGGGATACTATTTCAATTTGAGGTAGATTGGTTCTTCTTTATAATCAATAAATATGTCATTGTTCTATCAGCATGAACATTTACAACTTATAAAACTTGTTGTTTAACCGTTCAGGAAATATTATGTTTATAATAGGTACTTATTTTCTGGTGTGTGTTGCTTATAATGGTAAAGTGGATGCCTGTTTGCACATTCTTCTAACAGTAAATTGATTATAATTACCTACATGGCAGCTGCGGTTGAAATAAGGGACAACGTCTTTAAAATTAATTGTCTTCGTATGAGGCGTATAACATTATTTGGAGACACACTTAATTAAAACTAACTTTAGGTGTAGCTATGCTATAAGCACCGGTGCACCGGTGGCTCAGTGGTTACGGTAGTTGCTTCTGAGACCTGGTGTTCTGGGTTCGATTCCCACCCGGGACAATTATTTGTGTGAACCACAAATAGTTGTTCTGAGTCTGGGTGTACTTTGTGTCCGTGAATTGAATGTTTGTAAAGTCCCCCGTGACACAGGGATTTATTTCCCTAGTGCGGGAGTTGTCTTTTTAAAAGAAGAAGAAGAAGAAGAAAAAGAAGAAGAAGTAATTCTAAACAGCAAACTAAATTAACAATTAACGCCTGAAGTTACTGTTCTAATTTGTAAATTTGTTCCGTTAAGAAGTTTGGCTGAAGAGGAAATATTGCACCCCCTTTAAAGCATATTATGTGTACAAAACCAAAGCAGAAAAGTTTGGCATATAATGTACTTTTAAAATAAATGCAGACTGTTAAAATAAAATATCTAGTGTTTGCTTTCATACTGTCAACGACCTGATAAAAGAGGTCACGAATGTACGGGTATCGAATTCAAGATTATGCTCAGAAGCTGAAGTCAAGGGCAGTGTGTCAACGCTAGCGAAAAATAAGACAGTGGTCCTGGACTTGTCTTCATACAAACTTCACTACCCCATTTCATCCTCTTAGGAGTTGAATTTAAAAAGGATTTTTAATGATATCGGATGCCTACATCATGTATAGAATACAACCTCCAAATAGTCTCTACGAACAGTGATTTAGGCTGTGCGTTGATCGATCAGTCAAACAGTCATTCAGGACAAAGCATTTTATTATTATTATTATGAAAGATGCTTGTTTAACTAATGCAACTGTTTAACAGTAAGTAACAAAGTTGTTGTTGTTATTTTAGCTACACTTATATAGTACATACGATATGTTATGTTAGATATATAGTATACATATTTCTTATTCTATTATTAATTAAACATACAATCTTTAACTAGTTTACATCCTTAATTATATTTTGAACATTAGTAACTTTTTACTAATTGTCTTAATTACTATTGCACTTTGTCACACTGTTGAAGATTGTTATTTCATATTTAGTCCTAAGTCCATGTTTATTTACTTAGTCCTAAGCTTACACTAATGTGTTTCCTTAACGGACTCCTTTATAGGTATACGGTGGTTCCTTCTTTACTAAGTCATTTACTATTCATAATAATATTTCAATCTTGTACTAGCTCTAGTTCTATTATTAAATAAAATATATTTTTTTTATCAGTTTTAATTACTGTCAATTACTGTGTAACATTGTAAAGGCTTATGTTTAACTTACCATCAGATATAGTAAAAATGATCACCAAAATTAAACCCGCATTTTAATGTAAAATTGTAACCAAAGTTTTAACATTTCGCTATCGTATTTAAGCAAAATTACTCCAAATAAATCATTGTTAACCCAAAAGTAGTAAATGATCACCAAAAGTACCTAAATGTTTTACTAATTTACTATTCGGTTGTATGGCCGCAGCTCTAACCTAACCTAACCGATTGTCATTTTTCATTGATTTTATTAACCTTTTGAACGCCAAAGAAAAAACACATGAACCTGCCCTCAACGCCAAGCCACAAATTCTACGCGAATATTTAATATTTCTTACTTTTTAATTCTCAATATCTATAATGCTATTTAATTCGTTTAATAGAAATAAACAAGAATTAGAGCTTCTATTTTAAGGTTATATAAATAAACAGGCATTAAAGTAATGTTCAAATTGTTTATTTCGGGTTTCTGTATACCACTTTTTCTGTCACGTATTTGTGTCGTTGGCGTCCAGAGACAGTTTTCGCTTGTCACGTATATGTGACAATGGCGCCCAAAAGGTTAAGGTAGAAATAGCGCAATAATTTGCTCGCTAAGATTTGGTGATCATTAACTACATTTGGTGTTCGAATACAATTTGAAGTGCAGTCGTGACTAAAATAGCTAGTACTATTATAATTTTAGACTTTATTTTTCTGGTGTCAAGTATATATTTTTGGTGGTCTTTATATTTTATCCCCATTGTAAATACCATAAACAATGCCGCGGGAATTACTTATGCTGAACTAACAGCGATCCGAACGCACAGTGACAGTTGCACTTTCTTCAAAACACGTTTCGGATGTTCAACTCATCATACCAAAAACTTGTTGGACGATACGCAGATGTCTTATTGCGATAGCATTGCTATTCGCAAAAATGTTTAGGACTGAAATAATAAAAAGCCGTTGGTTCAGTTGGAAACAAAAGTATAATAATAATAAGTATCAAAATGACAGGAAATAGAAAAGGTATAAAAACATAGACAATATTAATATATAAAAAGGATGTGCGGTCTTGCACATTCTCGTTCGCAAAGCGTACATTCGAAACCACTCTGCCGAACAATTTTAATAAACGTCAAACGTATAGACGGTTTCCCTAACATTATAAACTCGGTTAAACATGATAGATGGACTGGATTAACAATGATGAATTACACAAATATTACTTCACGCAGACTAAACAATAGAACAAGGTCGAATTAGTTTTCTTGCACTATGATTTAACATGTGATTGGCGGTTATAAAGTGCATTCGCTAATGATAGTTTTGTATACAAAATTGATTTTGACGCTTCCGGACAGCCGTTATATTGCTTAACCGAAACCGAAAATATACCGCTAGAATAAAAAGGTATACAATATGCTTATTTGTAACTGAAACATATCCGTATTTTCATCTCGTTTTCGTCCAAACTCTAAGGAGATTTTCCATCTGCACTATGAATGACTTTTGCTATTCCCATTCTCTAAAAATCCAGTTGGACAGTTTTATCGACCGGTGAGAAATTAGGTGCAGAACGGACAGATGATTGTGCTTTTGAGGCACTAGTAGATGCACGGGCCAATTTCCTAGCTTCGGGCTGGTTGATTTTTTCTCGAGAGAACATTTTTAGTAACACAATTCTGTGCTCGACGCGACACAAGTTTGTATTCGAGACCTCGGTTCGACCACAAACGGTTACCAATGAGGCAGTAGTTTAATAAAATAATAACAACTTTTTACGCAGTAGTTTGCGTTGCGTTTGCGACAAGAGCAGCAAGCGATAAATGATCCTCCATCGCCAACCCTGTTATACTTGAAAGAAGCTAAATATTGTCTAGGTCGCTTTATTGTTTATGTAGCGGAAACTAATTTCAATGTTAAGATTTTACGAGCCATCTGTTGTCATAATAATAAATTTGACTGCTCTCAATGTCTTTATTGATGTCAGGTGGCCGACTTTGTCAATTGCCTACCGTAGCTGTTTTATAGGTTAGTGGAGAAGTATGACAATTATATTTTGGCTGATGAAGAGGATGAGTACAGCTGTGTACATAAACATGTCAATTTATTGTTCTTTATATATCTATAGGTACTAACTAATAAAGCGGAAGAGCTTAATTACAGAAATTCCTGGTCTAATTTAAAAAAAATCTTATTTGTTAGATAGACCATTTAACGAGGAAGGTTATATTTTATTATGAAGTTCATAAGACAACGGGGATCACGCGGGTGCCGCAGCAACTCAAGCATCTTATATGCCTAGGTTGCTGATATATTAACAACTAGCGGCCCGCCCCGGCTTCGCACGGGTGGACTTTTATACCCTACCCCTGCCCTACCCTACCCTAACCCTACCCTACTCCTACCCTACCCCTACCCTACCCCTAGCCTACCCCTACCCCTACCCTACCCCTACCCTACCCCTACCCTACCCCTACCCTACCCCTACCCTACCCCTACCCTACCCTACCCTACCCTACCCTACCCTACTACCCTATGTCCTTCTCCCAGTTCTTAGCTACCTCCCTACCAATTTTCAGCCAAATCGGTTCAGCCGTTCTTGAGTTATAAATAGTGTAACTAACACGACTTTCTTTTGTTTTTATGTATTCTGCTATTCGGGACGGAAACAAATCCAACAAATCAAAAACCATGGCAATCGGTCCAGCCGTTCTCGAGTTATAAGTGTTGTAACAAACACGACTTTCTTTTATATATATAGATACAACAATACCTATTGTACTCTAATTTAATCGCGAACAAAATGTTAAAAAAATATTTTTGACACATAATGGATATCGTAAATTAATTTGTTAAATATTTTCCCATGTCTTATCTACTAGGGCATTTTAATAACAAATGATAACATAACGCAGAATATACCTAGAAAACGGAATCAGAATGCACCTGCATGGAAAGTAGGACCTGTTCAATGAGAAGGAAAAGAAAAGAAAACTAACTACTGATTACAAAAAATCCTCTAATTGTCTTCTCTCCCGAACGGATTCCGCATCGGAATTCACATTACTGAAACAAAACAATGCAACGATCTGTCTCTGGATAGGTATTCTTTGTTGTCAAGGATGTTCACGTGACGCAGATACGTTAATAGCTTTTATTTCAAATGTCGAGACACCATAGAAATAGTTGTTCTCGTTATAATAATGCGACAGTGTCGTGCCAACGTTTGCTAATACCGAGGTGTGAGGTAAATCATAATAGTACTAAATTCAACCTGAACGTAAGTTTATGTTTCGGAAATAAACATGGATATAGAAATATCTAAATATCTAGCCCGCAGAAATATCTTACAGTATTTATATTGAGATTTGAAAGGATTTATGACACGTTTTCGAGTGTATTTCTTGGTAGGTATGTATATCACAAAACAATATAATAATGCCGATATATTGTACATTTTACTTAGTTAAAATTAATTTAATCAATTCTCACTCTAGGGAAATAAATTTAGGTGTGATGCAGATTGAGCTTCTAACTTCTATAACGTTTGTGCAGGTTGAGAATCATAACGTATGGATTTGGACACATTGTTTCAGCCTTTGTTGTGGATGCTGGGACATGCGTCATGCATGTTCATTGCGTCGTTGCCATATGCACCATAACTTTTCCCGCGTAACTCACGTTCCCGTGGGAATTTCATAATTAAATATAGCCTATGTCACTCAGGGTGAATGTAGCTTTCCGGTGGTGAAAGAATTTTTTATATCGGCACTGTAGTTTTTGAGTTTATTCATTACAAACATACCCACAAAAATACAAATCTTTCCTCTTTATAATATTAAGTATAGATATAGATTGGTATAAGACTGAATGCTTCTCAAGTAATTACAATGGTCCATCCGTCCTTATGCTTCTGAGGTTTAGAAATGAGGAACAACAAATGTAACCCAAATAAAAATGACTAGCAACCGTGAACTAGTAAATGTGTATTTTTAAAAAGACAAATTGACGTTGTAACGGAATTGCTTGCAAAGTTTTATGATACAATCGCGAATATAATTCAAGGGGAAACGATAAACGTCTTTTTGTGTATTGCGGGGCAACACGTCGGCATAAATATGTTAGTTGTAAATCACATAGCCACGGACAGACAGTTGGTCACGGTGTATGCCAAAGAAAGTATCGCGCTCACGTGATCAGAATGCTTATGAAAGTGTACCTATTCATTGCAGGATTGCTTATAGCCAAATCCTATACAGTTAATATTATAAAGCTGAAGAGTTTGTTTGTTTGCTTTAACAAGCTAATTTCAGGAACTAGATTTAATTTTCGATCTGATTTATTTAATTATGTTGTTCCGACGGGAACGGGATTGACGCGGATAAAGATAGTTTTTATTAGATCTCCCATCCAACCCAACACCAATGTGACTTGCCATTTTAGCTCATTTTTGTTCGCATTTAGGGTTATTGGTTGTTGGTAATTTGTTAAATATCACGAGAAGGAGGATTGGAGGAGTACTCCATAACGACTGAATTTTCAACAGAAAAGCCGGCACACTTAAATGGCCGATTTGTTGCATTTACGCAGTTAGCGAAACAAATGTAAACTTTCTTTTGAGACATCTTGTTCAATTTAAATCAATCAAGTTAATCTTTGAATCAATCAGGTATATCAGCGATAGGTACTAATAATTATAAAGAACAATTCACCAATCTGGTTGTAATAAATTATTTATTAAACATGTCGCTAGATTTGTTCAATAACAGCTTGGGGTTGGCACTTATCTATCTGTTTTGACAGATACATACATCAGTCAAGCCGTTCTCATAATTTACGCCGAAACACGGTCGTCTACCTACTGTTGATTGAGTGCTAATATATTTTAAGCACTCGCACGTGCATTTTCAAAAGACCTTGCTATTATTCCGATTTACTTTTCTTTGAGTTTTAAGGGGAAATTATTGGTATGAATATTTTTTGGTAGAACAATCGATCTATGTAGGGGCACCCATTCGTACAACCTAAACTATCTTGTACTGCAAGGCAATAGAGATCATATTGCTATGTAAATTTTTCATTGCCTTGAGGGTTTTTTTTGTAAAAACGTCGATTTACCATTTTTATGTTACGTTTCGATATAAATACTGATGGCAATTTGCCCTGTCCATAATTAGCATAAAAAAAAACAATCCTTGCGTATATTAATTAGGAACACCTATATATTGTTCTTTAGTTGTTTATAAGAGATCCCCACCTCGTCCTCCTGACCCTTAGTTTGCAAAGAATCATCCGAAGCCCTCGTAGACCCGAAGTCCGAGAGTATATATATGTATAGTAGAGCGACAGTTACTGTTGCACAAAACTCCCCTAAAATACTAAAGTCATAATCCCTGAATCTCATCGCCAGCGACCGCCCTGAGCTGTGGTCTAAGCCCCACAGGGGGCGCCCTCTTGCTGAGGTTGCTTAGTTTGTAGTTTTTAAACAATTTATTAAAGCTGGAGCTCTGCTAGCCTTTTTTCCCGGTGAAGTAGCATTAGCCTTGTGGGTACCTACGTATGTCAATCCGAAAAAAAAGTCTATTAGATTTATGTTGTCTATTAGATATGGACAAGTCAAAGAACAATAAAATTAATAAGTCCTACCTACAACATCCACCTAAAACAAATCTAGAATGAAAACAAAAAAAAACTATTTTACCAAAAAATTGGACACGTATGTTTTTTTCGTTCTTCAAACAAAAAATTACATAGAAACAGCGCGTTGAAATTTGACGTTACTTCTAGGTACAATTATTATTGAAATGATGAAATAATGAATTTTATTCAGCACTAGTATTTACATACATTTGTACTTGTCAGAATTACAATTTTAGAAGATAAATTAATAAAAAAACTTTAACTAACTGATCATTCTTACTCTATAAAATATCCGACTAGGTAACTAACAGTAGTAAGTAGGCAATAGCAAATTATACAAATCTGCAGACGAGATAGACCGTCCGCCTGTCTTGTGACATTTATTGCAATTAACCAATTATTATTATTATTATTATTGTTATTATAAGAAGAAATTAAAACCGCATCCAAATTGCACGTGGTCACACTATATCTAAGTGACACACACCTGAGGTCACCCTTATGGGGTTTAGGACCACGACCCAGGGTGCCACTGAATTTTCGTAATAGTGACGACACAAGCCCCCCTCTCCTGAACTTTATAGGTTGTTGTTGGTCTGTATCTTCGTCAATCTATTGATTTGATAAATCAAAAAAAACGTGTCCAACATAGTTATGTAAACTAACTGACGGACTAAATTTTTTTTTCCTGCCTATTACTACAATTCACTTTTTCGTAAGTGGGAGGGAATGTTGTGTATCCATATATCTCATCTGTCATCTCGGTCTTTGCATTTTGTTTGTTTACAATTTTTGTAAAGTCGTAGTAAGTATTTTGTCACGAGACCGTTTACAATATTGTATTGCGATTATGTCTAATAATTCTCGGTCATTAGTCTTTCAACACGACATTTTTTTGAAATACAGTTTTGACTTTGGCTCATTTACATTAGGTCGGTTTGAAGTCGGTCACCGAAGGCGGCGGCCGCATTCGGTTTAACTGAAACGCTCACCTAAATTGAGTTGTTTACATTGGTCGGTTAACCGAATTCGGCGACTTGATTGATGCGGCGATTGTATATTCATTGCTTGCACATTCACAGTCAGGTTGCAAGCATCGTCATGAACAGTCTTGTGTTAGAAGGATTTTTAACTGTGTGCGATGTAATACAAGAAGTTTTGAGGAAAAAATTGAAAAATAGGAGTACAAAGAGAAAGAGAGTGTGGATAACACCTCTATTAAGTCAACGGTCTTTGTTAGGAGCTTCAGTGTTGTTGTGTAATGAATTCAAAACTGACGATGATTTTTTATTATTTTTTAGAATAGATAGAAACCAATTCGAATGGTTACTGAATGAAATATCTCCGATTATAGAAAAACAAGACAGTGCATTTAGAAAGTGTTTAAACCCTAGAATAAAACTACAAATAACTTTACGTTTTTTAGCAACAGGCGATTCTTACAAAAGTCTTGAGTTCTTTTTTAGAGTTTCTGACAGTGCTATAAGTTTATTTATTCCAGAAGTATGCGATGCCATTTCTGAGACGTTAAAGTCATTTATCGAGGTAAGTGGTTTATGTAGTAATTAGTTTAATGTAGTTAATGTAAGTAAAACAACATTTTTTTTTACAATCAATATAATTTCAAAATTACGAAACGTGATCTTAAAGCTAATTGATCATGCATTTTGAGAATCTTCTAGGTTCGAAAGAACACCAATCACATTTGAGATAGAATCGTTGCTTGTATTTAGCTCTATGTTTTCAACTGCTATGTTACTTGGGCTACTAGTACTCATAGTAGTACTCGTAGTATAATTGGGTGTGAAATATTCATGTACTGGATAATTACTTGTAGTATGTGCTGTTGTACATTCCTCAGATAAAATCCTCAACTCAAATTCTGTAATAGTTTGTTGGATTACTGATTTTGCTGAAATAAAGTGTTTTTTCGGCATTTGTCGCAACGAAGACGCAATGTATTTGCCAAATATATCATATTCATCATCCTTCATAGTTCCAACTTCTTTTTTTAAGTTGTCCAATTTCTCCAATGCCACAGCAATCACGTCTTCAGAGTTCTCGTTACCTTTATTTGCCACCACATGGTTTCTTTTGCGTTTAGGTTTTTGAGGTAAGTTTCGAGAATCATCAGAAAAATCAGTTGTATGTTGCGATGTACTTAAAAAGGTATCATCCGTTAATGTGGGAGTTTGCGTGACATCACTGCCTGTATCGCTGATTGTTGAAGCACAATCAATATTTTCATCCTGAAATATAAAACATTTAAATTAGGTACTGGATCATCAGGGTTGTAAAATAGGTAAGTCAAAATAAGTAATTTTTATTTTTTTCATTTCAGATCCCGAAAACAGAAGAAGATTGGCTTAAAATCGCTAAAGGTTTCGAATTGAAATGGAATTTCCCAATTTGTATTGGAGCACTTGATGGTAAACATATTGTGATTAAGGCGCCACCAAACACTGGGTCAGATTTCTTCAATTATAAAAAAAATTACAGTTTAATATTATTAGCTTGTGTAGATCACGATTATTGTTTTACGTATATTGACATTGGTGCAAAAGGCAGAGATTCAGACGGCGGTGTTTTTGATCATTCTCCCTTGAAAACGGCAATTGATAACAATGCTCTCAATATTCCTGAAAGATACGTGTTCGTAGCTGATGCTGCATTCCCACTCAAAAAATACTTAATGAAACCTTACCCGGGTCATAATCTTACTGTTGCTGAAAAAATATACAACTATCGACTATCGAGGGCTCGGAGGATTGTCGAAAACGCCTTTGGCATATTGGCTTCGCGATTTCAAATATTTGGAAAACATATCAATTTAAATATTAAAAATACGGAGAAAGTCGTGAAAACATGCTGTTGTCTTCATAATTGGCTGCGTAAAACATCCCCTGCACATGCACACTTTGAATATTCAAATACCTGGAGATCTAATTTTCTATCATTTGTTGAAGAAAACAATATGGACTGTAGTGAAGCAAGACAAAAACGAAATGCTTTACGTGATTATTTTAACAGTGATACTGGCGCTGTTTCTTGGCAAACAAATTGTCTTCAATAAATAAATAAATAATATGTAATTACTGTGTTAATTTAAGTTAATAAACTTGCTTACCATATTTGTATTTGTATGTCTTTTACTTGTATATGTCCTCAAAAATCCATCAGCTATTTCAAACCACGGCATCTTTGGTTTATAAACAGATTGTGTACTGGCACCGGATCGGAAGCTAGCGTCAATTTTTTTTCTTTCTTTTATGTAGGTAGACCGTAAATTTTTTATTTTCTTGCTTATGTCTTGCAATGAAAGTGATGGCGTAATATTCAACGAGTCTCTGATTCTTTCATAGGCGTTATCTCTAGCGTCTCGATTTCTGTACGACTTATCTGTAACATTCCATAGAACTTCGTTTTCCCGATACAGTTCTACCAAGTGCGTCATTTCCGAGTCACTTAATTTTCGAGAGGCCATTTTATGCACAATCGTGCGCGTGCGGCGGACTGGCTCGTGCTCTTCGAACTGAGCTGCGGGCTGCGGGCGGCGGGCGACGGGCGGGGCACGGCGCACTCGACACCGACAACGGGCTCGACCGAATACGGCCAAACCGAATACGGCCAAACGAATACCTGTTTATATTAGTCGGTGACCGAATACGGCCTGCAGCCGAATACGGTCTAACCGACTTAATGTAAATGCGCCAACCTTTAATGATACAACTTTTCCGAGGTGTTTAAGCTTTCTATTGTCTATCATAGCATATAATATAACGTATTATAATTTTGAAGACAGCACAAAATAGGGCAGAAATTGGCAGTAGGCCTGTTTCCTGGCGTATGTATTCAAATTTATATTGTATGAAACTGATTGCATGATTTAAATTTAATGTAGATTCAAACATTATGCAAACTTAAAGCATGCAGGCAAATCTTAGAAATTATGGCAATGGAGTAATATCGTAATTTATATCTATAACCGCTTTTATTCCTATAATTT
The DNA here is from genome assembly GCA_947037095.2 of Nycteola revayana. NCBI lineage: Eukaryota > Metazoa > Arthropoda > Insecta > Lepidoptera > Nolidae > Nycteola > Nycteola revayana. The sequence goes on from OX344840.2 coordinate 15,541,057, forward strand.
GCAAGACAGATTTTATGCGGTGTTTATTAGTTATTTCCTATAAACACCGAATAAACCAATTGAAATTCATTTTATCAGGCATTTAATAGCGATCATGTTTGTCAATATCTCTCAACGACCCTGGATTGCCTGGATATTGGCGTATCATACGGGAATATCCCACAACGACCCGTGATTGCCTGGATATTGGCGTATCATTCGGCAATATCCCTCAACGATGCTGGATTGCCTGGATATTGGCGTATCATACGTAAATATCTCTCAAAGACCCTAGATTGCCTGGATATTGGCGTATCATACGGGAATATCCCACAACGACCCGTGATTGCCTGGATATTGGCGTATCATTCGGCAATATCCCTCAACGATGCTGGATTGCCTGGATTTTAGCGTATCATTCGGCAATATCCCTCAACGATGCTGGATTGCCTGGATATTGGTGTATCATACGTAAATATCTCTCAAAGACCCTAGATTGCCTGGATATTGGCGTATCATAGGGCAATATCTCGCAACGATCCTGGATTGCCTGGATATTGGCGTATCATAGGGCAATATCCCGCAAAGACCCTGGATTGCCTGGATATTGGCGTATCTTACGGCAATATCCCTCAACGACCCTGGACTGCCTGGATATTGGCGTATCTTACGGCAATATCCCTCAATGACCCTGGATTGCCTAAACGTAAACGGGCTAATAAAGTAAAAGAAAAAGTATTATAATAGACACGGGATGGTCTATTCTAAGCTCTTGTCGTAAAATCGAACGAAAATGTTTAACGGGCATTTTATGTTTCCAAAGTTATTCGTCCGCTTAAAAATACGACTGTGGTTTATTTGTCTCGGTTATACAATAGTCTTACAAGCGTTTCGTGAAACGACTGTTTGTTTAAAGAGCGGGGTAGTGATACTCAGCCGGTTCAAAGTAAATCAACATCTTGAGCGTAACAGCTGCTTGAGATAGATTGCTATTCAGCTGAATTTAAAATAGTTTAAAGTAGTGAAATAGTTTTCTACTATAATAGACAAAATAGTAAACTATTACTGAAGCATATTAACGGTTAGTATCTACAAAATATCCCTTGTAATACATAATCGTGTATCCGATTTTAACTCCGTGCTATATTATGAGCTTAGGAACCTTTTTTAAGGTCCTCAAGATCACAACAAAAAAATCTCGTCTCTACTATTATTGTCCGATAAACAACTTTTAATTTTATAAATTCACACATTTGACAGTCTCTGTGGCGTAGCCTCTGAAGGCTTTAGAAGTATATTTAATTATAGTTCCTGCGGGAACTAAGCTAGTTTAATATAATATGTAATTAAATATCTTTCCATCGATGATTAACACGGTTACACGTAATTAATATGACATTAAACCATGTAACGATAGCTATAAATATTTAACGATCATAATTTGAACATAGAAAACTTTGATGTATAGTACATTTGTTATTAATAGTTACCATCGGCACATTAGTGGTAAGGTGTTACCACTAATGTGCCGGAAAATCTATTAAAGTTTTTGATGCTTAAACATAAATACGATGTAATAATGTTTTATGTATTTGACCTGTCTTAAATAATATCGGTGATTCATCGTTATTTGTAGGGTAGGCAATATATATTCTTTAAACAGGTCAGATTAAAAGACACTGTACTTAAGGTCTGATAACCTCCGTAGCGTAGCGGTATTTGGCTCGCTTTAAATCTCGGAGGTCGTGGGTTCGATCCCCACTCCGGACAGTAAATCTTTGTGTAAATTCTAAGATTTCTTTCCGGGTCTGGTTGGTTGAGGGACTACCCTCCGTGCATCGGAAAGCACTCCATGCCGTTGGTCCCGGTTGTTATAACATCATCTATAATAATCGTATATCAAGGAACGGGCAGCAGCCTTTCCTTGTGTGGTACAACATAATACTGCGGTCACCAATCCGCCTGCCAAGCGTAGTGACTTTAGCAAATACCCTCCCCGGGAGGAGGCCCATGTTCAGCGGTGGATGGTATACGGGCTGATGATGACATGATGACTTAAGATATAACGTTTTTTCTTAAAATTTTAAGAAAAAATGATTTCTTTACCTTCAATTATATTCTTTCCTATATTATTATGTCTCCCCCTTTCCGCTGAAGGGAAGTGGAATCTTCATTCCAACTCCTCCTATAAACTTTCTGATTAAATTAGATGCGGGATCCAAGACATGTAGATGTTCCGGGACTAGCCGGAGCCTAACAGCTTAGAGCCTCTTCCGTGTGCCAGTGTTCATCCTGGCTTACAGGACATACAGTGGCATGAGTGTGCCAGGGATTAGTCCCATTAAAAAAAAGTCTATTCATTTATTTGCAAAATGTGGGTAGCTAGCTACAATAAATATTGTTACAATAGGTATATGATATTTAATGGACAAATTAATCAGAAATGGCGTTTTCTATCTCTTGAATTAATACTAAACAATTTTAATAATACGTTGCGATAGTTTTTATTTGTTGCAAGGCTTTTCTTCTTTACTGGGCATAAAGGCGTGCTATGCGCTAGCATTAGTAAATGGTTTAAAAAGGAAACAACCTGTTCAGGACAACGTCTCCAGTCGGAGTTATACCTTGGCTCAGGGCTGTCGCTAGCGGAGGGATAGAGGATTGATGACTTAATTTTTTTAGGAAAATGTTGTGCAAATAACGCTTTAATTTATAATTCGCGGGTCTCTCGGACTTCGGGTCTACCAGTAAGCAGTAAGATTCTTTGTAAGCTAAGGATCGGGAGGGCGAGGGGGGATGCGTCACGTACGTGGGCGCACCCTTCTCCAACGGGTCCATGGTTTAAATCTTAACCTTATTATTAAGCAATAGTTTAATGCGTTAATTAAAAAAACTAGTCAAGTGCGAGTCGGACTCGCGCACGAAGGGTTCCCTTCGATTTTGAAATGTCTACATGTTGCCGTTATTGATATCGAGCAAAAAGGGCCAAAAAAATAGTTTGTAGTATGGGAGCCCCCCTTAAATATTTATTTTATTTTATTTTTAGTATTTGTTGTTATAGCGGCAATAGAAAGTCTTAGTAATGTACTGTTTCTACCCTTCGGGTACGGAACCCAAAAAAATAATGTTGTCGACTGACTGAAAGCCCGTGTACAAATGGTTTCACGTACGATTTGAAGTTTAACTTTCGGTCAAAGATTACGCCTAAGGATGTACTTGGTTTGCCATTCCCAAGGGATTGTACGCCTAATATCTTAATCGGTGTAATGAATGACTGTTTAATCTCGAGAAGAAACGATCCGCACTCTTTGACAGATTTTCCCCTACTTTTTACGGTTCCCGTGGACTAAACAACTTATTACTGAAACTTCGGAGAAAAGCTGGCAGAGCACTGTAAACAATTTTCTAAAGTAAACAAAAATATGCATTTATATACAAACTTTGAACTGACTTTGTAACTTCACTATTCCAAAATAAAATTAGGTACGTTATCCAAAAGTAACAATGGCTATATTTTAAAACAGGTTCCCAGAGTAAGAGGAGCTAATTATAGAAGCGCTATGAAAAAATCTAAAGCATAATAAAGCCTCAGAGCTTCAGGTTCAGAAGTAACATGAATTTTATCTAATTAAAGACGTTAAGATGTCGTCTTACGGAGAATCGAACCAAAAAGGGATCCGAGACGTATGCTAGTTCGTTTGTTTCACATACAATAACGAGCCGGAAGAATTAATCATTCTTCTTTAAAAAAAAATATATTTAATTAAATACGAGTAATTTATCATTCTCAAGTTTTGGAGTATTATCGTTTTGTAGGTAAAAGAGTTTCAGCATTTAAAAATGTTTTAAAAACTACAAACTAACTCGCGCAAGAAAGCGTCCCCTGTGGGACTTGGATCTGGGTTCAGAGAGGTCGCTAGATTTGAGAGATTTAGATTTTTAAGGAAGTTTTGTGCAACTGTCGCTCTACTTTACAGTTCGCGGGCCTCACGGACATCGGATCTACGTCGGCATCGGAAGGTTCTTTACAAACTAAGGGTCGGAAGGGAAGGGCGAGGCGGTTTTACCCGTGTAGATCAATTCACGTTAAAATATAGTCTATGACACTCACAAAAATAATGTGGATATCCTATTAGTCAAATAAATTTCAAAATCGCTGTAATACGTCCAGAAATCAGTATTTACTACAAATATATATATTACATTCACCTGTTATTATTTAGTAAATAATGATATAAACAACAATAAGATATTCGCTCCTTCAATACGGACGCTGCACGCCGCCTGCGCAGTGCCCCCGCGCAAGCAATAGAGTAATTGCATGCGACAGAAACGTTCCACATATTTTTAGCTTCACGGTTGAGTGTTAAAAATAATTTAGTTACATGTGTATACGTTGAAAGATATATTGATACGTGGCTTTTAACAGCTAACGTTATTTGAGCCAATTAGAAAGGCATACACCGATCCGATTGGGTCGGAAATTTGAAAATAATGAACGATGTTGCTATTGTTTGAGCTAATGAGGTTTTTGAACCGTTGTGTGGCTAGTAGGTAATAGTGGACTTCTACTGACAATTCTTTAAGATCTAAATAATAATATACTAGCTTTTACCCACGCCTACGTTCGTTTAGATTTGAATTGTATTATAAACTTCCGGTGTCAGCGCTTTAGGGATTGATTTTGTACTGTTATATATACCTAATTAGAAGGAGCTTCTTATTACTTACACACTTCGAAGTTAAAAAATACTTATAATTAACTTCTCTACACATATAATTTTTAATAATGGGCGCCAAAAACCCCGTCTCCACATCGAAGTCTATGTACCACTTTTTAAATAATTTTAAATACCTACTATTTTTCCCACAAAAGCTAAAGCTCAAATTTTGCATACTTTACGTAGCGGCGGCATAAGGCTCTCCTTAATTATTGGAAGTCGAGGGTTCGAGTCCCGCTCCGGACAAAAAATCTTTCAATAGAATCAAAAATATCTTTCCGGGTCTGGTTGGTTGAGACCTACCCTCCGTTCCTCTGAAAGAAGGTATAACCGTTGGTCCCGAATGTTTTAACATCATATCTATGAAAATCGTTTACCAAAAAACTGGTAGAAGCGCTTACTGTACAAAATTCTGCGGTCATCAACTCACGTGCCAAGCGTGGTGGCATCACCCCTTTCGAGAGAGACTCATGATCAACAGTGCACGTTGTGCGAGCTGATGATGATGATGTTTATTATGCATAACAATACTGGATTATCTAAGTGACTTCTTTAAAGGATGGTTTTATTTTTCGATGTTATTATTCTATTAAAATACTAGCGGCACGCCCCGGCTTCGCACGGGTGGACTTTTATACCCTACCCCTGCCCTACCCTACCCCTGCCCTACCCTACCCCTACCCTACTCCTACCCTACGCCTACCCTAACTAATACGACTTTCTTTTGTTTTTAAAATGTATTCTGCTATTCGGGACGGAAACAAATCCAACAAATTAAAAACCATGGCAATCGGTCCAGCCGTTCTCGAGTTATAAGTGTTGTAACAAACACGACTTTCTTTTATATATATAGATTTTGCAGCAACACTTAAATCTAATCCATATTCCCAATGCAACACTACAGCTGAAAAATGAGAAAATGAGTAGTAATATGTTCTACTAGCCATACCAAGCCGGGGCCGTTTACTAGTATACAATAAATCAACATCTTTTACCTTGGACACAATGAAAATAGCCCAGTGGCTTACATTGACCAATTACGTTAGAAATATCATCAGTCTAAATATAGATGGACAAGCCCTCGCTCTTATGCAATAATCTGTTTGTTTGTCATAGACTAAGATTGTCGCGGACTCCAGTGAGGTCTGATCAGATAATGATAAGAAATGCTAGATGAATTCAATGTTCTAAGCTAGTAATCGATTTTATTTCCGTAGTGATTTATTAGTTGTCTTTAGTTAAACTAATACCTAAGTAAATGACAATAATTCAATTATGTGGTTTGACTCAGTCCATCAAGACTGACAGTGGCTTAAAAGACACGAAGAAGTGATTGAATGAACTCCCGTATGCAAGAAGAACACTTAAGACTATGAGTTTACTTGGGAATGTTAGGTGTCACTGATTTCTATTACTTGCCATGGCAATAGAGACCACAACATTGAGACACTACTTACTCAAGTAAATATTTAAAGCCAAGCATTGCTCTTGCACTTCTCCATGACTTCTACCGGCTCACTCTCAAAGTGTTAGAGTGAGCCGGTAGAAGTCATGGAGAGGTAACTTACCAGGTAGGTGTAGGTAATAGGTGTTTTGATTACTACCTTTGCTACTACCAATACCGCGAATTGTGAGCTGGACACTCGCCGTCACAAAACGGTGACAGCGAGTGTATGGGCGACAGACCCTAAGGAACTCGTAGCCTAAGTAGATGCGACCTCTCGCTGACTACCACCGTCCTTAGGATCGATAGGTCAAGAGGGTGTGACCTCTGTCTGCGGTGTTGTGTCTCAGAAGAATGCTGCGAAGCAGGAGATGAAAAAAGATGACTACGCCCCTCCAGCTTGCAGACGGCGTAGTAGCTGTAGTTGGTGAGCTGAGTGACACTGCATGCTGTTCACGCTCGACTCAGACTTGAGGAATGGGGAATGAGCCTTGCTCTGCCTAGAGTCCGAACCATGCCGAGTAGTGATGCACTGATGTTCTGAGCTCAACATAACGGGCTAAGCTCGTGTACATGCTCCGAAACCAATGCAGTATATTAAAAATAAGAAGAAGATGTTGAGAGCAGCGTTTTATACCCGTAGCAATATTACAACAACTCCATGTTAAGCTCCTGATTAATTTAGCTTGGATTGCGAAATTTTATGTTTCTTTTGTGGGCAAGAAGCTGATGAGGCAAAATTGGGAAATTAAATAAAAATGACCCGAAATTAAACATTCCATTTGATAAAATTTTCTATAATACAAGGTTTTCATCTTTTTAACGTCCCTTTTATTTTTTATTTTTTGTTGTCCGGGAGGAAATGCATTTACGCATTCCCACCGCCACTGCAGCGTATTCGCGCGCTGGCGGTGGTATATGTGGGACTCGCCATCTCCATTGCGTGGTACGCTAACTCATATCACGAGGAAAGGACCCTACACCACTAAAACCCCCCCGGACACTCCTGCGATCCGCCGTTGGTGGGGGCCGGGCACGCATAAGCCTCGAATGGAGCGGGGCCCATGTGCCCCACTCCCCAAGGCCGAGCCTAGGGTGGTAGGCGGCGGTTTTCAGCCCGCCGCCGCCGACAGCCAACAACGCCGTCTGCGGAGCGGGTGGGCGGAAGGATCTTCTTCCCTCTCCCGCTCCGCGGCCTCCTTCTGTGACATTACTTGTCTACAGAAGGAGGTAACAGCCTACCACGACTTCTCACTTGGACCATCTTTGAAATGATGGTCGGCCACGCCAACGAGCTCCTCCCGCTCGTTGGCCCACGCCGGACACTCCACTACATCTTTTTAACGACCCTAACGCTCTACTATTTATAATGTACCTACACCCAGTTTAATAAAGGAGAAAAATGAAATTTCAAAAATACAGGTACAGAATAATTTAAAGACAAAAAATATGAAAGTCCTGAAATTAACCTGTCGAAATTTATTTCTCTGATCATTTTTGTCTTACGTTTAAGAAATCGGTTAGTCTATGACTCAACGAGTGGTCGCAAATTAAACAGGAAACCGTTGCACAGTTGAGTCCTGATGCAATAAAATTGTCATCATCCAACCACCACAATGGTTGCCTTTTATTGCTACTACAGTCTGAAGGTTAATCAGGAAAGTGTCAGGATATTTCTGTATATTCTAGTATGTAAATTAATTATTTCACAGACTTTCAAAGTTTTGTAGGTATATTTTAATAGAATTATCAACTTTATTTTGAATAAAAAGTACTACTTAATCTAATCTAATATAGACGAATAGGTTTAGAGCGACGTCTAGCGAACAGGGTAGAATATAAATAGAATGGTTGAAGTAAAGGCGAGCGAACGTTGAAAAGCTTCCAGAAAACTGGATAAGATGGCGCTGATTTTATGTGTTTATTTATCTAAAGATTTTTGAGAAACACATAATAATTCCCTTGGGAAAATAATTGTAAAAAACCCAAAAGCTATAGGTTAAGGTTTTGGGTTTTTACTATTATTTTTCCAAAGAAAAGAAAATAGATACCTAACTATTTGATGATATCAAAAATGTGCATAACTACATATAATAATCATATTCTATATATATAGTTCAAGATTAAGAAAAAATACAATATTATTTTCACTAAAAAAAATTTTCTGTTACAAATTTTCCTTTAAAACCACTTTAATTCTAATCGATTTTTATTTCAAAGATTGTCATGGACACTGCATACCTTCATTTTCTACCCCTGAAATTCTTTATCGGCACTTTAATAGAGGCATTCTAGTCCCGAGGAAGGAAGAGCAATTATGCACCTATCTAACAACTCAGCAATTTAGTTCATACACATAGTAGGTATATGGTACATGTCTATTATCTAAGCATCTTTTATATGTACATACAAGTATACCCAATTATAATATGCATAGTAGGTCACTAAAAACTTTTGTGAACCCTGCCTCGTAGCTTAAGTTCTAAAACGAAGTTTTTAAGTTCTAAAAATAGTTAATTTTCAGGACAGTGAAATAACTAGGTAATTTTATATAGACACCAATACAATACTATTTTAGGTTTTAGTTTATTTTTAAGTTTTTGTTGAATTTAGCAAATTTCGTCACTTTGTCGAAAATGCCAAATAAAATTACCTGGTATTATACCGGGGCACCATTGGCACGGCGACTGAGACGCGACAGCGACGCTACCCACAAATATATTTCGCTTGTCGTTCCTGCAGTGCAGCCTGACTTATGTTCATATGATTTTAGCGATATTAACTATATAACAAAAAATTTGGTTTACCAGATTTTTAGGGTACCGACTTAAGGATTGATTCAATGGTACCTTCAGTAAATTATCATTCTAACCCATGCACTGGGATGCCTAGAGACTTTATATTTGTTCTATTAAAGAATTGCCCTTAGGGTCGACCCACACGTACTCAAACCTTACTACATCAAAGTGACAAAATGTGGTCCAGCAGTGGTTACAAGTGAATAGTGTGATATTCATGTTCAATAAAAAATTTGCAACCAATGCGGCGTATTTTGTGTCTCTGCGCAGTGGTCTGGTTGGGGTTCGTATTCATCAACTCTAAGTTTCTAATATACCTATGTTCCAATTCACGTCTAAATAAAATATTCTGGTTCGTTTGAATAATCGAGATCTTGTGAAATATGTATATAATAATAAAAGTAAGAAATAAAAATGATTTATTTTTCGTTACATATTTTCTTAGTCTACAATCAACAGGTATGTAGGTACTTGTATTAAATCCTTCCCTACAGTGGGAGTACATAAAAATAGTTAAGAATACCTCCACCTACGCTTCAGTAATCTACTGCAATTGGTCTATAACTACACTCGTGACACGTGACAGGTGACATTGAAACAGTAGTGTATGCATTTTGTTTGTTGAACGAATAGAACAATATACAGACCACGTTTTAAGTATCATCACATGGTTAAGATTTTCGGTGACTTATTAGAAGATTTTTTTAATGTCTGTGAGACATGCTGATGTTAAGTCACAAAGGAATCCAAATACAAGCAGGTAAAGCCAGTGTTATAGATTCAAGTACAACACTAGTCACCCTCATTCTGTCAGCCCTTTCCCTTTGTGAGATATAGTGAGCTTACTCACGAACAATAACACAACATTAATCAAAAGTATTATGTGGATGTGATATCCTGTAAGATCTACTACACTACACTAACATCATTCTCTACGTCTTGATTTGGGATAGCTTAGCAATTTATAAATGCCGACCGAATTTGTTTCTTCCGATAATTTGTAAGGCTTTTTTAATTTTGATTATGCTAACTGTATTTTGGAAACTTTGAAAACAAATGAAAAAGTGTTATAACACAAAAGAATTGGTATGTTACTTTATAATTAATTCGTTAAGATACCGTATAAAAATGAAAATAATATTGTTATAGTACACATTTTATCATTTACTTAGAACTGTTTGTGCACATATGGAATTTGCCAATTATTCGATACATAGGATTTAACAACATAGAAAGATCAACGTACACAGAGGCAATAAAACGTTTCTCGTTCGGTAATTAGGAGCTAGCACATTCATCGTCTCTAGCTAGACTGATGACCACGTCATAAGTCATAGTTCAACCAATAATGGGCCAGGATAGATGATGAACGACCAAGAACTGTACCTGTGAAAATCTTAAGAGTTTTTTCAGCAGTGGGTAGTCCACTGCTGAAAAAACTCTTTTAAGAGGGTGAAATAGATGTTTCATCTGGATCGCAACGGACTAACATAAGTTATTAACTATTTATTTGCACCCTATTTCGTAAATATACATACACAAAATTGCTGTTCAATATTTGAGGTCTTGGCCTTTATAGAAATTATGTTATCAATTTCAAACACTTCCTACATTGATGATCATTACCTAATGGTAGTAGTAGTCTAAGGAAATTTAGTTTTTCACCTGATATTCAGACACAATTATTTTAAATCATGTTCTTATGATGCGTCCCTTTCTTTTGCTACCACCAGTTCTGGATGTGGCAAACTGACAAGAAACTCATAGGAATCCTTTTTTAAATAAATTTGATGTTACAATTCTTAATAAAGCAGTATTGTTTCAGAGCAACTCACTCCCAAGCTGTTTTGTCATTGACATAATCAGAAATTTTATAATAAGCTTTTTTACATAATTTATCTTTCACATATCGTTTAAACTAGTTTGTAGAAAGATCTCTAACATTATTAGAAAGTTTGTTGTAGAAGCGTATACATTGCCCCATAAAATAATTGCTTATTTTTTGGAGACGTGTAGCATGTAAAACAAGATTATGCTTAGTTCTAGTATTAACATTATGAGTGTCGCTTTTTTTCTTAAATCTATCAATATTCTTATGAACATATAAAAGGTTTTCATATACATATTGTGATGCGACTGTAAGAACTCTTTTGTTGTTTTTGTGACTACTTTAATGATTAATAGCTTTATAATAACGTTTAGTTTTTATGTAGCTTTCAATTTCAACTAATTTAATTGCCGTATTTTGTTTTTCAATATAAAAATACATAATTTTGCTATCTTAGGAACGGATCATTGATTAATGAAAATCCTTTGTATTTAAAGCAAATTGTTTTGCCCGTCAATAATTGCAACCTACCTGATATAAAATAAGTGCGTCATAACGCCTCAATAATAAATAATGCTCAGTTTGCACAAAAACGTTAGGTATTTTGACTGGTGGTGCGCATATGGTTTTTGTAACGTTTAATCCAGCGGTAAAACCATCACGAAAACTGACTACTTCGGTGTAAATAATTTTCCAAAGCTATGAATTCGTGTACATTGTATTCACAGGCTCAAGGAACTGATATGTCTTTGAAGAATAGAATAGACAGCAACGTTGAGCTAAAAGTTACAGTTCATAATTACTTATCTTCAGAGTTATTTAATTTCATTTATAACTAGTTATTAGTTTACCGGGCGTATGCGTAATTTAAATTGACCCCGTCCCTCGTTATGACCTCGAATAGCGATTATAAACAACACAAGTAGTCCGACATAACAACATGTCTGTAGTTCAAAATAATTCTAACTATCTACCAAAGTTTATCAACTAGCACTTAGGTACGTTAAGACCTAGTTTACAAACTGCTAAGTAATTTCAGCTATTTTCGCCATCAATCTAATCTAATGCAAATCAAATTAATTCACTGCCAATCCGAGTAAATCACATTTAGTTCGCCTCCAGCGTTTTTCCGGCTGAGTATCCGTCGTTGCTTTAATACGGCTTCCCTACATCGCAGTGAGCCCTCATTGCATTCCCGCTTCTCCCGACGCTTAGACGTCAGTTTTCATAAGTTCAGAATCCATACCAGAAACTGAAGTTGGTGGAATGGCTGAGACGGAAGAAAAAGGACTTCAGGTACGTTTAGGTATACCTACAAGTACGAACATTATAGTTCACCATATTCACAATAATTTAAGAGCATTGGAGTAAATTAATTTGAGCATAATTGGCGGTTTATCAGGATTTATTGGTGTTTGGTTACAAATAAATAACACGGTGCGTTTTTGAAAACTTTTTGTAGGTCCTGGAGTATTAAAAGTATTTAGGGGTCATTGTGTTTGTGTATCATAGTAATTTACAAACAAAAATAATGAATACTTATGTATTTTCTTTGAATAAATTTGGGGAGGATATAAGATACAAATAGTTATGTTAATTTAAATAATACCTTGTCCCTTTAAACGTTTATTATTTAAAAGTATCTAGTCATATATTATAATCTTACGCAGTAGAAGATGACAGCAACGAATTATTTTTGGATGATAACAGAACGAGATATGCGCCAATATTGTTTATATTAGAATTTGCGTCAGTCCAACATGGTGTTTGTATAAGTGAATGTATGTACGAGATGAAATATCTATGTTAATTTGGTTTTATGAGGTGTTTCGGCTCATGAGTCCGAAAAATACTACGTTAAATTTGATGATGTACGAAGCATTTTTGGCGTCTTTGGCTATTATACTAATAAATATTATAAAACGAGATTTGTTTAATGAAGAAAGTAATGGAACAATTTCGGAAATTACTTTACTAAGCATTATAAAGCTTCATCAGCATACAGTAACGTTGGCTTTATCTAATGGAAAGGCAAAATAGAGAAAGGTTGTCAGAAAATTTGTTTTGTGTTGATATTATTGTTGTGAAATTTCACAGTTTTTTTAACTATTTAATTAATTCGAGGCTAGTCGAAGCGTCCGTATCGTAGCGGTATTTGGCTCGTTTTAAATCTCGGAGGTCCTGGGTTCGTTCCCCGTGCCGGACAAGAAATCTTTGTGTAACTTCTAAGATTTAATTCCGGGACAGGTTGGTTGAGGGACTACCCTCCGTTCCTCGGAAAGCACTTTAAGCCGTTGGTCCCGATTGTTATAATATCATCTATAATAATTGTATATCAAAGAACGGGAAGCTGTGTTTCCTTGTGTAGTACAACATTATAATTCAGTAACCACCTGCCCAGCGTGGTGACTATGGCAAATATCCTCCCCCGGGAGGACGCTCATGTTCAGCAGTGGACGTTAGCAGCCATTAAAAAAAACAGAAAATGAAATCGAGATTCCTGATTTAATAAATAATCATAATTTAACTTGTTTCACAAACACAACCACACACAGTACAAATTTTCCATATACACTAGTTATTGGTCTTCTATAAGCAAAATAATAGTCTGTGTTAGGAGACTCCGCTATCCCTACTTTATTGAATTTTAAGGTATTTAAGGTTCGGATGTCTAGCACAGAAACAAAGACTAGACATACGAAATTTTCGTACAGTTCATAGTCTTATTTGTATCGCAGTTTCCTTTAGCTATGGAAATTTTCACATTGTATTTTTTTACAAAGTACTACATGTATATTTCCACTTTGACTATAGCATAGATTTTTTATGTCCACAACGTTGGCAAAGACATCATTCGCAAATAGCCATTATGATGTGGAAAACATCGTAAACTTTAAAGCTTAAGACGTAAATAGGTAGGTTCCTACCTAGCTTCGTAGAATATACTAAGTATAGTTACTCCTACACTTTTTCATGATTGCATTGGGTTAGGTTACGTTACGATCTTGAAATAAATAAATACGATTGTATAAGACATCATAATATCAAATTCATTTATGGGAAGTGCAAATATAGATTCTACTGTTAATTAAATTCTATTGATTATTTGAACAGATCTCATTAATATCCTATATAGAGACGAAACATTTGATTATTTGCTTTACTTTCTTTGCATAAAACTTATTGAAAAACTATATAAGTGAGTTTAGAAATTTTTGAATTGTGCTCAAAATGTGGCTCATTGAATTTCAGCGTCCCTGACCAATATTTAAATGTTTTTTAACCACTTTCCTGGTCAATAGATATATCTCAGTCAGTCCGAAACACTTTGTAATTGGTTGTATACCTACACGTGTGGTGTCCGGCTTACAATAGACCAAGCCGTGTCTTCCCATGGGTGTCGTAAGGTGATTATGAGCCATACACCTGATGGATGGGCAGCAGCAACTATCAGCTCAAGGATACTCACCATCGTTCTGCGATCACCAATCCGCCTGCCATGCATGATGATTATGGCAATATCCCTCAGCGACCCTAATTTGCCATAGTCTGAGAGGAGGCCAATGATCAACAGTATACGTAAAATGGTTGATACAGTACAGTAACTGTACAGTCCTACACTTATACACTATGTTAAACTGCGAACTTATATAACTATACGCTTCCGTTTATATTCTGAAATTGATTTCGTAATTTCTTGCGGTAGCAAGCTTGTGTTCGACTAAGCCTTGGTGATACGTCGAATGCAAGCTTGCTAGTCCGATAAGCCTTTCTAAACACAACTCAAATTGCAATTCAATACTATTGAGTTGCAAAATCTAACTGATAGTAAGTACATAATGTCTTTTGTATTCATTCACATAAATATTTGATTTCTAAAAGATACATATAGATTGATACTAATATTTTGTTCCTTCATTGTGTTTATTCTTAGACGTGGGCAGCTGATAAATTATGCCGTCTTCATTTGTCATGAATGAACATCAATGACAGCATCCGGTAGTTCAAATTATCCGCGTTTCCACCAGTTGCATTTCAGGTCAGCTGATCGTTGAGATCAGAAATGTATGTGAACATAGGTAGCTCAGTACGTAAGCAAGTTGATTTTTTGTGTGGCTGTAATGGGTCACGTTTAATTAGAACAGATCTCGCTCAATGCAAAGGGTTAATTACATTCATCTTTCTGAAATGTTGAATGTATTAAGGTTGATGGCAACCGTGGTTCTTATAGATACCGTGTTATAAAAAATAAGAATTACACGTGTATCGAAATAAAATTGTAAAAAAATAAATCGAAACTATTAATTCTGAAAAGCAAGTCTTTAGATGCTCATTGGTACGACGTGATTAGTAACAAAAACCTAAAATATGAAAATAAATTACATTTTATCTATATAAATAAAAATGAATCACCAAAATGTACTTATATAATATTGTTACGGATAACTTTAGAACGAATTTACCAATTTGTTTAGTTAGATCTTTTTTTATAGTATTCATAATTCCTAATCCTCATTTAGATTAGGAATTATTTATACTATTAGAGAAAAATTTGGAAAATTGACGCGAAAAGTCGACGCCGGGCACAAACAGCTTATTTTTGATAAACAATATGAGATAAGATAGTCGTATCTTGTAAGTGTAGCTCGATTTTCAGTGTAACTAATTTAACTGGCGTTCCAGTATAGTCCATTGAAAAGTTACATTTAGGGTTGCGTTTTTTAGAGGACGCAATTTTATTTTTTTGATGTGTAGGGGGGGTAAGTGTTAAGCTAAAACCAAGTTTGTGGGGTCGCCACCCTCGTCCCACGGCCGCCATCTTGAAAATAGGGGTTGAAATGGTTTTTACGACGTATCTCTTAAACTATGTATCTGATAAAAAAAATTTATTAACATTTTTTGTTGCAAATCAAATCCTCTACAACTTTAGTCAAGTAACTTTTTGTCGTAGAACTATAAATAAAAAAGTTATAAGCGAAAATGTTTAGAAATTCGAAAAAATAATTTATATTTTTTGATATAACTTTTTTTTATCATTTTACGAAAAAATAATATCACACCATTTTTGTAGATCGTTTTTTGAGGAACAACTTTTATAAGCAACATTTTTTCATTAAGTCAATATTTAAGGTTTTACAGCGCTCCGAAGTGAGTACTATTTTTCAGTACTCGTAACTAGACTTATATTATACGTGTGTACTAATAATGTGTCATTAGTAATTGTTTTTTTTTTGTTTTTATTTTGTTATTATAATATTTTTAATTATTAATAATTAATTATTGACTCTTTTCCACTCCATAACAGAATTTGACAATTATTGATTTTTAAAATAATTGTAATCTGATAGCCGTTACCGAGATTTCTGTCCAGGTAGAAAATACCCAAGCGACCATCAGGGAACAAAAGAACATCTGCCGGCCATTATTATTATTATTATTTCTAACCTTTCGTATTGAAAGAATAGCTGATGATATTGTGTTGAAGTTGTCGTTCAACTTATACCTTTTAGTTGTGCTACATATTTCTCCACGTGCGGATGTATTTTATTCTGTTTTTAATTGTGAAGACGATTTCAAATGATTTTATATACGTTTTTAACTTCAGTGAAAACTATATTTTTTTAGACTAGCATTTAGACTTTTTAAACGTGCTTTTTATATTATTTCATAATGAGTGATTGCTTTATTTGTAAGAAACCTTTAGGTGAAAATAAAATAAGAACTGTGAAGGCAAAAGGTGTAAAAACTTTACTAGACCGAGCTGTAGCAAAAAATGATGAGGCTAATGAACAATTTTTACGAACTGTTTCGGAAGTTACTGTACATATTGCGTGTTATTGTTATTACGTGGACAATCGAACCGATAATGTTGTTCGTCGTCGCAGCAGCAGCTCCAGTAGTTTATCGTCAGTTTCAGAAGCTCCAGAGCCAGACTTCGATTTTGCGAACAATTGTTTCATCTGTGCCAAAGCGGTTCAGGATCCAAGTAATTCGCGTACAAGCCGACAAGCGCGGGTTTGTGTTGTACGTAATGAGAGTATAAAAACAAGTATTATGGACCTTATAAACAGACGTTCCGATGACGTTGCAATGAATATTACTAATCGAATAGCTAATATTCCCAGCTTAGTGGAAGTTGGAGCAAAGTATCATAACAACTGCAGTAAGCAATTATATTCCAAAAAATGGTCAGTCACAAATAAAAAGGATGAACGTAAAAATAATATTGACGCAGCAATGGCAGATGTTTTTTCTTACTTGCATGAAAATAGTGAGGAGTGTCAATTCTTAATGACGGATTTAATGAAATCGATTACAGGAGAGTACATTCTCCAGAAGCGTACAATCATTGAACGATTGATTGATTATAACAAACAAAGCGCCTTCTCATAAAAAAAATGATGTTCGTGAAGAGAGATTACAAATAGTTAGAGATGCAGCTGCTATTATTTTGGAAGATATTCGTTCACAGTATTACGAGACAAAGAAGTGTCCACCTTCTGATAGTTTTCTGAAGGATGTTAATACTCTAATTCCTGAAAGTTTGTCAGTTTTATTTCTAAACATTTTCGCTTATAACTTTTTTATTTATAGTTCTACGACAAAAAGTTACTTGACTAAAGTTGTAGAGGATTTGATTTGCAACAAAAAATGTTAATAAATTTTTTTTATTAGATAAATAGTTTAAGAGATACGTCGTAAAAACCATTTCAACCCCTATTTTCAAGATGGCGGCCGTGGGACGAGGGTGGCGACCCCACAAACTTGGTTTTAGCTTTACACTGACCCCCCCTACACATCAAAAAAATAAAATTGCGTCCTCTAAAAAATGCAAGGTTAGGCCTAAAAAATGTAACATTTCAATGGACTAGTAATGTATTTAGTAACAGAAACGGCTTTACAGGGAGGGCCACTTATTACAACTGGGCGGGCCGTAGTTCAAATTGATATTCGAAGAGTGGTGGATACTCTGGGTAATTGGCTTAAACCGCTTGTCAATTAAGTGCTACTGTAGAGTAAGTATAGTTTCGCACATTAGCACTAGCACTTTTTAATAAGTGAAATGTACTTAGAGCATAGCTTTATATATTTACAAGGTACACTCAGTGTATAGAGTCATAGTCTAAACGTACCATTAGTAGGATGACTTACTCGACTACAAAACATACCTACGACTACGTGCAAACTTTCAGCTTAATATATTCAATCGTTTTTGCGTGAAAGAGTTTACGCATACATGCAAACTTTCGCATTCAAAGGCAACGTCAAAAATTCCTTATTCATATAGACCCAATAAAAACATTTTAAATCATGTTTTTATGGTGCGTTCCTTTCTTTTTCTACCACCAGTTCTGGATTTATAATATTAGTAGGATAATTGTATTATGGATCGGGATGTCACCTTCCCGCGTTGGTGCTGGACTTCCGTTGCCCAAGCACTAGTTATCTTTGATTTTGATCCTCCCGTCCCTTAGTTTGCAAAGAACCATCCGATGCCCTCGAAGATCTGAAGTCCGAGAGGCCCGCGAACTGTAAAGTAGAGCGACAGTTGCACAAAACCCCCTAAAATACTAAAAGTCATAATCCCTGAATCTTATCGCCAGCGACCGCCCTGAGCCGAGGTCCTAGCCCCACATGGGGCGCCGTCTTGCGCAGGTTGCTTAGTTTGTAGTTTTTATCCCATTTATTAAGGCTGGAGCTCTGCTCGCCTTTATGTCCTGTGATCTAGCAAAGTAGCTCTGTACATCAGATGATCCAAAAGAAGTTACAGAGTTGTAAGTTTTTGTATTTTACGATGTCTTCATAAAATATAGCCGATGTTATTTAAAGATTATTATATTCTTAACATTCAAAAAAAAAGAAAAATATTTTTCTGTTAATCAATAGTCAAAACAAGTAAAGTTTATTTTTTGCATTTATCATTTTACTAACATTATACTTAAATACAAAAAATCTTTTCTGCCGGGGCGTAGCGAGACATAATTGTAGGTAATATGCAGAATTCTATTTTCTGTTTTTATAAGGGTGTATCTATGTATTTTGAAGATAACAATATTTACTATACTAGGTACTTAACTTAATTTCAAATTACTACACTTACCTACATGACCAATATTTCAGGTTATTCATAAATGTTCATTGCAGCAAATAAATTTACGACGTCCTAAATATAACTTCAAGTTCGTATGAAGTTCGCAAGTCGGCTTTATGACTCGGGGGAAGAATATATACTCGTAGTATTTTATAGTATGTCATAAATGCTACTAAGGATCAGAACTTTGATGATATCGGGTTCATAAATGGTGCTTGCCGCCTTAGGTATTTTATAAGCTTAGTACGTAAATATTGTTTTAGTGTAAGGAGATCTTGTTCTTTTTCTATACATATTTATATTTTGTAATAATGACCTGACTAAATAGTTCAAATGCTGGAATGGCAACTGTTAGTGTAGCGGATGTACAGTACTAGCCTCTATAGGGACATTAGCTCAAGCGTCCCTACCCATTAACTCTACAATGCCCACGTAGACCTGAAGTCCGAGAGGCTCGCCAACCGTAAAGTAGAGCGACAGTTGCATACAACTCTCCTACGAAAATATATTTACAACAAACTATATTTTACAGCAACGTTGCATCAAATTTATAGCTTTGAATGGTCAACGCTACTTGTTGCCAAGATTGTTTATTTTAGTTCAGAGTTTACCCAATTCGCGTTGTTATGAATTAATTTATGTTAGACGGCTGACCACTTAATACTTGAGCTGTTTCTACGTTGTCCAAAAATATAAAAATGTACTTACAAAATACTTTGCACATACCATATCCTGAACACAAGTTACTTAGTCAATACAATATAGAATCATGGCAGTTGAAGCAATTGTGTTTTTACTGCGCTGCAAAAATCTAACAC
This sequence comes from Nycteola revayana, assembly GCA_947037095.2. NCBI lineage: Eukaryota > Metazoa > Arthropoda > Insecta > Lepidoptera > Nolidae > Nycteola > Nycteola revayana. Next base: position 15,560,737 of record OX344840.2, read on the forward strand.
GTTAAGACTAGGGAATGCAATCTTGATCCTGCAAGATCAAGATTCCACCAAGATCTTGAGTGATTTTCCAAGATTCAATCTTGAAAGCCATCAATCTTGAATTTCGAAATACTGGTCACGATCTTGACGAATCAGTCCAAGATTTCGAGATTTTCAGACGAAGAGGACAATACCTGAAATTCGCTTTTAACGGTCTTTTAACTTTCGTCCCTACTAGTGTGGAGGCAGAAAGGGCCTTTTCAGCTGCGGGCTATTTAGCCACTGATATACGGTGCCGATTAGGTGATGACACTTTAAGCCTACTGTGTTTCTTGAGAAGTCATTTACAAAAGGATTTTCAAAAGGTTTAAACTTTTTGTTCTTCATTAAACGTAAATTATAGGTTATAATTTGTGATCTCATTGCATTATTGCATTTATTTCATTGTCATTAAAATGTTTTAAAAATAAACATTGATTATTGTTGGTACAATGTTGTTAATTTGAAAAATATACTTAATTATATTACATAATATTAAAATACTGGTTACTATCAATTTGCCGTATTTGATACAAAATTTCAATTATGCTGCACAATCTTGAAAATCCCGAAAATCTTGATTCGCGACCAAGATCTCGACCCGAATCTCGACAAGATCTCGAACTGACCAATCTTGATTCAGAAAAAAGACGCCAAGATCTTGAATAGCCAATCTTGGTCCAAGATTGCATTTCCTAGTTAAGACGGTAATGCTATTTCCAGATCCAATCACAATATTGAATATAGTAAAACAAATGCCGGATAAAGTCAGCGCGGGGTCTGTAGCAAATTCTGTCCGGAGGCCCCTCCTAATGACTCAAAGTCACTTAACCAGCTTTTTTTTTAAGGCCTATTAGGCCACCTATTGTTAAGCACCATGATTTGGATCCATAGGATTTTTTATTTATTGGAACCAATTTCTTACTTGCGCACGTATCTTGGTTTGCGGGGCCCCCGCTTCGCGCTGGGCCCGTAGCATTTGCTACTCTAGATATATGGCTAATCCGGCACTGAGTTAAACCTTTTCGCGATACTTCAATACCGCGTAAGTGACTTTTACTAATAAAGTGTAAATTCATCTGGCAAGAAATATTTTCATAATATGAGTAGTACATAAATAATATCATTTCATTTTCAACCTTATTAGCTATCGCCGTTTACGTGGTTTTACACTATGGCCGACGCTATTATGATTACTTATCTACCTGCAAAGTGGGATCCGGTAAGTTCTTTATTGAAAAAAGGATTTAAATTATGATGTTGATTAAGAATAAGATCAAACGTAGGTACCTATTTAATTAATTGAACTAGAAATCGAAATCGTAACCACAATAATTTCCTTAAATAACGCCATAGTTGGTGTCGTTAAAAAGAATCACAAAAAAAAAGATCTTATCTTCTTATCTGGGTAATTATATTGGTGCTATACTAACTTCCGCGCGCTTCTTGATATCAGAAATAGGTCACTTGAAACTGGTACGGAACCCGTCAAGCGCGACTCCGACTCGCACTTGGCCGGTTTTTTAGTCTTTTTTTTACTTTTATGTCGAATGTCATCTGACAGTTTATTAGATAGGTACGGCAGTTTTTTAGTGTTCTATCTCCATAACAGTTGTAGGTGTGGGCATTATTACCGGTATCCCATTCTTAGTGGGCTGACGGTGGGTCTGAGTGACCGACAATTAACCCTGGTCATTTCAGAATAACAGCGCATTCATTGAACATTATTAGCTTTGTGTTCTCGTTGAGAATACAAAGTATATATTCTTAGAACTGTTTCTTCTTTTAGCTTTATATCCAAAAAGACTTACAATTGAAATGTGTATGTTAATGTTTCATGGGGGATATGCCAATATTATACAAGTTTAATATTGTTCATTTTGGTAATCATCGGCATCATCAGCCCGTACAATTTCTACAGCTGAACATGGGCCTCTTCCCGAGGAAGGGTTTTGCTATATAGCTACATAGTATAAAAAAGTCGCTTCCCGTTGTCTGTCTATCGCCACGATGAGAGTGATTCAAGAGGAAGGTTTATACGTTTGCATCCGTGCAAAGCCGGGATGGGTCTCTAGTTACTAATATTTTATGGAATAAGCAGAATGTAATGTTAGGTACTGTACGTCTACACTTTTATTTTACACGTTGTTTACTTTAAAACGATGAGTAGAATTTACTTTATTACTCATGACTCATAAATTGAGCATTTAATTGTTTATAAAACATTTGTAGCATTCGTATTATTGACCTTAAGGTCTATTATTAAATATTGTTTATTTTTAATTTTTTTAGATTAAGAGTCCTACTATTTTCGAAGAAAATTACCTCTATGCTTTGATTAGGTATGTCAACTAAAAATACTCAAGAAGTTTGTACGTGGCTGCAACACCATCTCAGCGTTCCCACAACTTTTTCTGAGATTAATTATACTAAAATATATGTACAGTAATGTATAATTACTAGTATATTATATCATACACTTCATTGTGCAGGGATATATGCTTTAAGTCTTCGCATGAGCCCGTAAAAGTGACTCTGTTTCCAATGAACATGTCACTAGTCGTACTATACCGCCAGGGCAAGCGGCCCTAAAAGCGTTAGATATAGTCTATCCAAAGAGTGTAACATAGCATTAAGAATTGCTTGTTTTTATTGTATTTATAAAGAGAAGATTAGAAGGTTTTATTTCACTGGTAAAAGATGGAAGACGGTAGCCAAAAATGTGTCCTAAAAAATAAGCTAATACTTTGATAGCAATAAATCTTGATAAAGGCTTTGTTTTCGTGTGGCCATGTTAACTTTGTTTTGTTGTTTATTTCTTCGGCAATCTGCTTAGTGTTGGCTTCACAAATAAGCTTGTTTACATTTTGGGCATATGGCGATAGCTTATAAACTTGAGTGGATTTGTCAGTTGATAAAATATGAAAAAGACGCGACGTAAATTTGTAATTAAGCTTTTCTTATCTTGTAATAGATGGCCTGTTCTTCTTTGCATTATGCACTTGACCTTTGCTTATTAATATGTCGTGGGACATGTTGTGACGATAAAATAAATAATAATGTTACTACAAATAAAGCCGTGAAGATTTTGTAACTTTCACAAATTAAGGTTTAATTACTTTCCAAAGTTGTTTGTCGACGGACGTTTGATTTGTCTCCACGAGACACTACTTTTGCTACTTCACCGGGTATAAAAGCAAGCAGGGGTCTCAAACCTTATTAAATAGTTTTAAATCTATAAACTACGCAAACTGAGCAAGAAAACGACCCCTGTGAGATTACGACCTTGGCTCAGGGCGGTCGCTGAGGGTTTAAGGGATTATGGCGTTATAAAAGTGATATATCACTTTATCATAATTGGTACTTAGTAAATTAAAGAAAAATACTCTTTATTTGTGAAACTCAATGTACACGGTCGCTATAAATTTCATTAGTGAGCGATCGCACTCTCAATTTGCCAGTTTAACGTACTTACGTCGTTTTCGGACCGGTCGTAGGTAATTTATTTGACTTTGTCATACCGTTGTATATCGCGAGGTGAGACGAATTGAAAACATTTGATAACAGTTCATTGCCCCTGATAAATTCCTAAAAGCATAGTTAACTGATAGAATGACTTAACAGAATGGGGACCAAATAAAAAAAAAACATTGAAATAATAACTTTCAGCTTCGTGACGCTAGATGGCATTATTATTATCAACTTTTATAATGTACTGTTTGATGTTTGTTTTTGTTAGATTTTATTAGTTCAACTGCATGCGAAAACATACGTATGGTATATTTTAACTTCGTTTACTAGGCATCAGGAGGTTCTTTGCAAATTAAGGGTATTGAGTGAGAAAGCAGGTGTGCCCTTATTGCGGGCGCATTCTTATCCGGCAGGTCAGATAGAACGGTCTCTGACTGGTGTAGAGAAAATTTCTTGTCGCACAATATTTTGCCCGAACCGGACTCGAATCCGGGAGCGTTAGTACGGTCGAACATAGTATCGATAGACCAACGAGGCAATATGATATTATCTAGCAGTAGCGGGATACCAGAATAACTACTTATAAGGTCCTGTACGCTGTAAATGGGAATTCAACAATGGAAGTTTCTGCAGCAACAAATTAATACCGTTTAAATTATGGGTCGATGTTTGGGATTAATATAGAAACAGGATATTATGTGAATTTATTAAACATAAATTTTCAATGGTTGCTCGGTAACACAGTCCAGTTCAGGCTAAAATGAAAATACTAATGCAATATATCACTTTGATTGTGTTACGCTTTTTGATGGATTGACTCTTGATTGCGATGATGGTCTCATTGCTGTTAGTGGTGGAATGTTTGAACTAAAGCATAGCATATGTACGGTCATTGATTTGTTGGATTTCGATCAGTAGATCTTGAAACACACGATTATTATATTCACACTTAAATTCCTGTAACAAAAATAGATTTACTGTGTGATAATTTGTTGTGTTGATAACTTCTTTGGTTTGGGAGGCATTCCCAAACCAAATAAGTTATTTGTCTATATATATATATATATATATATATATATATATATATATATATATATATATATATATTATATAATATGATTTGTGAATTTAAACCATCCAGGATGCGAACGCAATAAAAAAACATATAACATTATTCTTTCTCTAAAAAATATCCGATCCGACCGAGGTAACTAACATTTGTAGCCAACAGCAAGTCTTATAAATCTTCAGACCACATGTAGCGGACCTACTACCGTGTCCGTCCTGTGACTTTTGTAAAAAAAAATGTAATAGTAGGAATTATATTATATTTTTTGGGAATTTATTTTGTATCATGGGAAGGTTCAATCCTAAAACATAGTTACACTTTCAAGAAAAACTCTGCATTTAAGTATTGCTCAGAGAACCTATATAAATAGCAAAATAAAAGTGTAATAATAATAAATACTCGATTTTTAAACGGTCGCTATTTTATTAAAAAAGTAAAAATTAATATATAATAACAGCTAGCACATAGCCCATAATGCGGTCAGACCCGATAAACAAACAACACCGGCAACAACAATACTGTTTACTGGTAGCCACAAATAGAACTCTGAAGCTGCGCCCGCGCACGTAATCGTGCGTTTATTGCTCCGCGCTTTATTGGCAAGTAAGTGGCTAGTAGGTTGAAGTTTTGGGAGAAATTTTGTTTGATTATTATTGATAATTAATTTAACAATTTGTAAAATTTTCCCTATACCTTTTAATTTAAAGCTTCTGTAAATAATTTAATACCAGTATAATCATACCACTTCAAAGCACATTTTTGTGTTTATGAATTTTAAAAACGATATTCCTCATGTTAATCTTACTCTTCTCTACTCTAATGATTCTCAATTTTATTATTACTTGCGATCGACTTTTTAATTCATAGGAAAAGTCTAAGAAGACATGGGCCTACCGTGTTAGTTTAATACGATCTATGAATATCGTCATCATAATCAGCTCCTATAACGTCCACTGTTGAACACGGGCTACCCATTGATTGGTGACCTTAGTACCTAAACGCTGCTGCCCGCTGGTGTATGATTGACACCCGGAGGTTGTACCTCAACCACCCAGACCTGATTTTACTCAAAGATTATAAATCCGTATCTGGAATTAAACTCACGACCTTCGAGATTCAAGGCGAGGCTATGTCACGGAAGCTGTCCGTCTGAACGGTACCGGTCAACCGGGGTTTCTTTGACATTCAGGGTAACATTGGCCGTGTAAATGTACTCGTATTTGATGGTAGGTGGATCTCTTTACTAAATTCACCAGCTTTCGTTTCCGGAGCACATTTTCTCATGCCATTTTGGCATTTTGTCTCCCTTCAGATTTCATTTCACCATCACTGTGAAAGTTACCCAGAATGTCAAAATAACCCCGGTCTACGGTATACAAAAACATAGCCAGGAATAACAATTCTGTCTTGGCCTACAACATCATGCTACTACAAGTTGGGGTAGAGCAACAATCTAACGCTCATCAAACCGAAAGGCGTTGCTATGATTGAACTTAGGTATACCATGAAGTGTAAACATATTCCTGACTCCATAAATAGCAACAACGTTTGTCGAAAAGCAATTGGCTCAAGAAAGTAATCCTCATTTCAGGTGGCATAAAACATAAATGTCAGTAGCAGCAGTAAAATGTTAAACTGGTCAGTTCACCCTATTACCGTCTCACTTCGTTGGACGTCTTCATGTCGCTATAGACGCGGAATTAGAGCAGCCATTTTATGGAGAGCCTCATTTTTGGCACCAATTTATTACTTTGATATTTAAATGGAATAAACTTTTCTTCCTTTGGGTTGGATAAATGGTAATGAGGGTCGTGTTTGTGGTTTAGTTTTGTAGGTTAATTCATATCACGTAATAGTTGGGATAGTAGGGATAGTAGGCATAGTTTGAAAATCCTTATCAGTTTTTTTATCATAGATCTTTTAGAAAGAAAGAAGGAATAATACATATTTAAAACGAATAATAATAATGTATATTTTCAAAAGTCTCCCCCATAACCTTCCACTCTTCTTTTTGTGCGGCTTTCTCCGGCCGGCAAATCTATAATAAACTAAAATATATCTTTATGGTATTTATTTAATTTATAATTTGAAAGTACCAAAATGTGTTTTGTTTTGTTTGGCTAAGATTAATGCATTAATTGGCACGTAAATGAATAGTTAATTAAAATGCTGCCAGCATTTTGGGAACGCAGCCCAGTGGCGCCATTTTAAAATTGTTTTTATTTTTGGTAGTGATAATTCTTAATTAGTTTAAATTATTATAGATATTTTAAGTTTTAAGAATGATTTATTCTGTAATTTTATTATGCTATCATATGTTCTTTATAATGAAATTGTTTCAATATTGTTCTTTTAAATATCTTAGGTTTTCGCAAAATATAGGCATACCATATCACGTTAAGAGGCAACTAATGTATCTGCCTGACTACCAGTGCAATTACTGTTGTTGGTGTATCTTAACGAGACAACGAATGCACTTAACAAAGTTTACGTGATACTACCTACGTATTAGTTGATTTAACGTGATATGGTGGGTTTAATATTATTTTATCAGAGTTAATTTAATCTTAGATATAATAATATGTACTTTAATGCGGAGGCTCTACAAAAATAAACTTAAATTGAATAAATTATGTATGTCACATAAAATATAGGCCGGTAATGAACTCAATGTTTAACTATTTCTAAATATGCGTTCAACCGAATGAACGTATAAAATAACGTTACGTAGAGATTTTACTTATAAAGTTTTGTCGTAGGCGTTAGATTAGCTCTGAGCGTGGACTGTGATGATGAAATAGGTCGTTGACCTGATAGTAACGTATTTAAAATATATTTATGAGATGCTTGCTTGTATACGCAATTTATAGCTGTTTTCTGAATGCACATATGGAATAAGAAGACAACGCGCATCCTCTATGGTTTTTTGTCACCCGAAAAAGTACTCGGTGTTAAAAAGTCGGCAGATTGCCATATATAAAACAGATAAAATAAAAAGTACTCGGTGTTACATAGTAGCCGTAACAGGTCTATTATTTATTATAGTTTAGCTACTAAACCACATTGTATACAATTGGCTTACAAACCGTGTCTGTATAGTTAAGGCTTTGATCGAGCTGACAGGTTTTTAAAACCTACATGCCTCTATTCGTATGTTTGGCAGTAGCATAAGCCTCCGTTGTAATAACATAACAAAATGTTTGATAATTTTACCCATAATACGAAATAGCAGCAGTATCAACCCGTAATATACTTACTTAAATAAGCTGTATTACAAACAGTCAGCTCTTCTTGCTGTATGTTTAATACAGCTTTTAAAACAAAAAGGAAAGGGGATACGATGCTGTTGTCATATTTTAAAAAAAAGACCAATTTCCCATAAATTTACTTAACAATATTCAGCCTCTTTTTTTTGACCTTAATAATCAGCTATATTTTTAATTAAAGTTTAACAACAAAATTTTCCAACGATGAGATTCGTATTAGCATAGTATTATTTATTTACCATAATCGAAGCTTTACCGTTAGCAAATTAAATAGAAGATGACAGTCAAGGTTGTGGCGAGAACCTATAGGGATGTTTTTTTTTGATATCCATTAATTTTGAATCGCAATGAATTGTACCTATTTTAAACCGCGAATACACTTGATTTACTGTGGAGATAACAGCAATTAGTTCTTGGTGCAACGAAGTTTTTATTTAAGTGAATAACAATGCTGAACTGTTATTTGATATCCAATCTTAAAAAGAAACAAATAACGAAATGGGGTCGTTCTTAACTGGTAGAGTGCTTTTGTGAAGACTTGAAATGTTTCAGTTTCATTCAGTGTTTAGTATTTTTCTATTATCGTGCTCTAAACTTTCTTCTTTATATTTATGATCTACACATAAATGTTAATCTGGAATGTTTGCTTATTTTGTCTTCGCTTCAATAATAATATTTCCGTTTTGAAATTGGTTTGGTATAATAAATAATGTTGCTTGTTTTCGTTTTCATGACGATTCTTTAAATCCGACTGTACTTGTACTATTGGCTTATCTTTGTGCATAACGATGACTCACTCTGCTTTCCACTGTCAAAGTATGAGCAGGTACTCTCAGAATATCAAACTAATTTATTTAAAAGATTTTAAAGTACTTACAAGCATTTTGCTTTCTATCGATTCATTATCGTATTTAGCAAAAATATGTTTCAGTCTAGACAGTGACGCATGTTACTTGCTTTCTGTCTGTAAATTGTTATTAATATAATATTGTTGGTCTTATCTGTTCTTTGTAAAATAATTCTTACACTAAGAAATTACTTCAGAATTTCATGTATCATTTTTGTGGTCTGTATAGTTAGGGCAATTAAAATGATTGAGGTATGTAATTTAATCATTATGTCAGAGGGTGCCCCCTAAATATAAAACCTAATTTCTGTCACCCAAAACCGCGAGCTTAGCTTGGAAACCGTTTTTTTGCATATAGTATTTCGGAAACAGTAAGTTTTACGTTGAAAACAGAAGAGATTTTTTTGTAGATGACAAAACTTCCCATCTTTTTTATTCCAAACTTTTCCCTCTATTGTTAATATTTTTCGATATATAATATTTAGGTAAAAAAAAACATTTTTTTAGTTTTTGTTAAGTGTCTCAATAATTTTCAGACATACGAAAAAATGTTTTAATTAAAGTTGGAGAGCATTAAATTTTCTACAAATTTTATTAAAACTTTTTCTTGTAAAATGATAAGTTGCTGAGTTCTAGCGCTTATTGCGCAATAGAGCGGTAATTCGTTACTCTGGCATGCAAAAAAGTATAATCGAAAAAATTTATCATGGAGACGGTAAAGATTATATTTATCGTGAAAAGAAGGGTATTGAAAGATTAAAAAGGAAATTTTGCACAATAAAAATATTTTAACGAATTATTGGAAAAAGGAATGAAAATTTATTCATGTATCCAAATTCATTATTATTTGCGCGATATAAGTCGCTGTTTACAAATCAGGATCGCAGAATATTAATTTAATAAATTGTATTTGATAAATTTTATTCGTCGATGTTAGATTTATACAATTTTTCGCTGTTTACAACCGGAAGGGTGCTTTTGGAAGGTTTGCGAATTTTCTTCTGCCAGGTCCATGTCACCTGCATCAGAAGAATGTATGAGAGATTCATTCTGTGTATCCTCCAAATGATCAAACATTTCAAGCCACTTTTTCGGCAACCGCAGGCAGCTCCGCAATTCGTTCTGACTTAAATTGCTTACCTTCTGCATAACAATACTTTCCGCGGAGACATCGACTTTACTTATTCCTTTTGTTTGCATGCAAGTGTAACGTATTACTACTTATCGTTGATTTTCATGATCGTTTATTGCGCTAGAACTCAGCAACAAATCGTTTTGTAAGAAAAAGTTTCATTAAAAATTATTGAGATACTTCACAAAACAAAAAAAAATGCTTTTTTACCTGAATATATCAAGAAAAATATAAACAATAAAGTGAAGTAGATGGGAAATTTTGTCCTCTACAAAAAGATCTGTTTTGTTTTTAACGTAAAATGACCGTGTCCGAGATATATGCAAAAAAACCGGCCAAGTGCGAGTCGGACTCTCGCACGAAGGGTTCCGTACTAGTTGCAAGTGCCTACCTATTTTTGATATCAAGAATACAACAAGTAACATAGTATAAAAGTTCTTGTAGTTCGTTGTAACTTTGATCGATGTTAATAATAGTTGAATGAATGAAACGTAAATTGCGGTTTACGGTTTATGACGTATTAAAAAAAAACTACTTACTTGATCTCGTTCAAACCAATTTTCGGTGGAAGTTTGCATGGTTATATACATCATATATTTTTTTTAGTTTTTTCATTCTCTTATTTTAGAAGTTACAGGGGGGGGGACACACATTTTACCACTTTGGAAGTGTCTCTCGCGCTAACTATTCAGTTTAGAAAAAATTGACATTAGGAACCTCATTATCATTTTTGAAGACCTATCCATAGATACCCCACACGTAAGGGTTCGATGAAAAATTTTTTTTTGAGTTTCAGTTCTATGTATGGGGAACCCCAAATTTTTTTGTTTTTTTTCTATTTTTGTGTGAAAATCTTAATGCGGTTCACAACATACATCTACTTGCCAAGTTTCAACATTATAGTTCTTATAGTTTCGGAAAAAAGTGGCTGTGACATACGGACGGACAGACAGACAGACAGACAGACAGACAGACAGACAGACATGACGAATCTATAAGGGTTCCGTTTTTTGCCATTTGGCTACGGAACCCTAAAAACGGTTTAAGATGGCGGCTAACGCTCGCAGTTTCGGGCGACAGAAACTCAGTTTTATACTTGGGGGGCACCCTCCGACATAATCCAATCGAAAAATCAAAAAATCACGTAGAAGGATTTTATGTAGAGCGAACATCTAAAAATCTTGCACTATCGTTATCGTGCGCAGATGGTTTTGTTATTTTTTTAACATTTCATAGAATCGAATATTATCGTCTTTGGATGAAGACTATAATTTATGTTATATCTCTTTTGTTGCAGAAATATGTTGTCAGCACAGACAGGAGTGGAGATATTCATGTACATGTTCAAGTGAGTATACACAACTCATACACAGCTAATGATAACTTATGTAAAAACACCGTTTACTTATGTACACGAAAATAATCCAACACATATTACAATCTAATGTACCTATTAATAGTTAGCATTAAATTGATGATGATGATGATGAGTTGTAAGGTATAAACTTCTTGTTATGACAAGGTTTAAGTATGACTATGTTTTACCTAATATAGACAGAAATATTTTGTCTCAAAATTCTGGAATTTATCTCTTGGAATATTATAATATTACCATGAGTGACATGGTAATGTTTGATTTAACAAACAGTAGTCAATGTTTGATTAATTACATTTTTATGTATCATATTTCTTAATTCTGCAAACAAAACTGTGCTACCGGAAGGGAACAAAATCATCAGACGCCGTGTTATATGGGCATACCGTTAAAATAAATTAGCAACAATAGTGGGCTGAGGACAGTGCCCTGTGTCACACCGCGAAAAAAGCAAGTAATGTGTTTGCATTGAAGAGATTGATCGAGTTTTTGCAGCAGATTATATTAACAATTGAAATTAGGTTGGCTACTACGATAAATGTACCTTTGCTTAACAAACATGAACTGTAGCTGAATCGGCTCACCTTTATACTCGGTGAAGTAGCAAAGATTTTGTGACAAGGTACTTTTGTCCGTTATCAAAATATTGCACTAGTTCGATGTTATTTGACTGCAATTGTATTTATACACGATATTTTATTAAATATTTTGTAAGTAGCAGAGAGACATAATAAAATTCCGCGTAAGTGACTTAGCTTATAAGGTTGAACATCAAATGAAGCAAATTGATATTGGACCCTTAACAACATCAATAAAGAACATATTTCTTGAAGAATGAAATAAACAACTTATTGGCAACACGCACTTTCGCGTTATAGCATTATCACTGACAATCTTTAACTAGTAAGAAGTAATAAGTTACACGTTAGTAAATTTGGTATTGCTCATAACAGTTGACCATTTATTTGGCACGCAGTTTAGAGTTCGTATACATTTAGTTTTGACTTTAGTTATAACTGTATTAACTACAAAAGTTTACATTTAGACTAATATGTAATTTATATTACATATTAGTCTAAATGTAAACTTTTGTAATGTTTTAAAGATGTTTGTAGCAGTTCCTATTTTGATTTCAACATAGTTGTTAATTACAAAGTGTTTATATTTAGACCAAGGACATCGTTAGTTCTACATACCCCGAAAACGAACATTATTGTTTTGGTGGGATAAGTAAACGTTCAGACATTCACACATTCGCATATTCTTTGATTTTAAAGTTAATAGCTGCACATCATGGTTTTTTTGTCATTACTAATACTCAGCGAAATTATTTATTCTTGGTAGTAAAATCAATCTCTGTAGATTGGTTTTCAATAACATTAATGATTTCGAACCAGTGTTATGTGCACCATTTCGTACAACCTAGATTATCTTGTATTGGAATGCACTATTGATAGCAGTCTTCGTAAGGGAAACTATTATTTCTAAAAAACATTTTTTTTATTTTACTATGTTTATAAACACTATTCTTAGATTAATTGACATTGTTTTTTTTCTTTACTGCTAACCAGGGAATATTACCACAACACGATCGGGTAAGTACTAGAGTGACTTGGAGTACTTACAATATACTGCATTGCGTACCTACAACGCAGCGCAGCGGCCAAAATATTCCTGCGTACACAATTGCGCAGTCTATTGCAGTGTGATGCCACTTCAAACTGTACACTGTCGAGATATATATTAGATACTTTAACAGTAATTGAATCTTCTGTTGACTGTTTTCGGTCAATAAGCATTTTTTCTTTTATTAGTTGTTTATAAGGGAAATTGTTGTAAATCATCTTTCTTAGTATATTAGACTTGGAAATAATACAAAGCCTTGTCTCGTAGCTTACATACAATACAGCTTTCATGCCATTTCTTTGAAAACTGAGTATTATACTTTTCATATTGTTTTCAAATGGAAATGTTGCTTACATTTCTCTGGTGGGTCTGGTGCTGAATCCTTTCATATTTATTTGTTTTCAGAAAAATACTAGAAATCATTTTCGAGCTGGATGGGTAGGATAGAAATTATTGAAGAAGTTTAATGGCCTATTTTTATAAACTTATATCATAATCTAATTAACTTATTTAGAATAATAATCTGATATACTTATATAGACACAGTGAAATCTTTGCATCTGTATAATATTGTTTTCAGTGTCTGTTCACAATTATTTGTTCAAAGTATATTGGGATCATGTGGAAAATAATAGCCTATCTTAACATTCTAGGTTAAATGTACTGTTATCTGAAAGAATGAAAGTAGGTAAATTAATTCCAAACCAAAAGAAAAAAATGTCTTCACGAACTTGTAAAACTACATTTTAAAATCATAAAAGGGTGCTCCGATGATGACATAAATTTATAAATATGGGCCTACAATGCTTTTATGAATGTTGTTTGGATTTTTTGATATTGAACTTAAATGTGATGTCGTGTTATTTAATATGATCATCCACATCATCAAAAAATCATTTATCGCCATTCATTCAAGCATGTTTAGAATTTGAACACTTTAAATTTGAGTTTTTTCTTCTGACTTTTATCTTTCAAAATTTTCTTTCGATTGAAAAATTATATACCCATTTTCACCATGTCATGGATAGTCCACCTTGGCATTGCTTATTGTGTGCTAAGGTTTAAACATAAAAAATACCTTTATTATGTACTGAAAGTTTTTTTTTTACTTTTTAATAGAAGTAAGGGAATATCATCAGTCAAAGAAGGGTTAACGCATCGCAGCCGAAAACCAGCAGTATAGTAGAGTTAGATAAAAAAAATAACATAGTATTTTGATATGTATCAAAATGAAAATATTCGAATAATATTGTTTAAATAAAGATTCCGAAATTATTTTAAGTAAACGCTTTTGGTGAAAGTGGGAAAGCTATACATACAGTTATGAACAAATCTGAAGCGTGATCAAAAGAGAGGCCTTGAGAGTGAATTTGGATTTTCTTTATAGTGCAGTCATTGAAGCGAAAAATGGGGTGTAACCTCCGATTTTTTTTACTGTGAACCGATTTGCATGAAATTTTGGAATTAGGCTTAGGCTTCAGTTTTTTACATGCTACAATTTATTTATCATAAAATTTTCGTTAAAATGAATATTTTTGTATATATTTGCAAAAAAACTGATTAAAAACGTGAAAAATTTCGAATTTACAATTGCCAATAACTTGAAAAATATTGAGTTTTTTGAAAAACTTTACAGAACATTTTTTTCTTGAAATTAGGGCTTCTATCGATATCCTAGGTAACTCCCCCAGGGTGGGTGCGGAGTTCAGATCATTTTCACTTTTGAAGTTAAGGGTAAGATGCAAATGCGAATCGGTTCACAGTAAAAAAAATCGGACCAATAACGCTTCAATGACTGCACTATTATTGTTAGGTAACCTGATTACACATAAACTTTAAAAGCAGTTTGTAGGTTTAGTACTAGTAACGAAGCTTACACTGCACTCGTTGAGACATTTTTTTTTCGTGGACACTAAATGAGCATTTGTTTTTTTCTATTTTAATAGCATTCTAAAAGATTGTTGAGAGGAAAAGCCTGGCCAGCTTTCTTTCTGGACTGAATTTGCTGTACATCTGCTTTGACTCGACATAACAGTCACTTTCATATCTTTCATGTCTCTGAATTCAAGTGTCTATAATATAACGTCTTAATCATCCATGAAGGATTAAGTTAACAGTAATAGTATGTAGAGAGACAATAGATATGAGAGACTTATTATTTTCATGTAAATAGTCGTCTGGAGGGGAGTATTAACGTAAGAATTTTCATTTTCAGGGTGACCTGAGCCAGCAGGATAAAAGATGTGTGTTCCTCACGGTACACGATCTTGGAACCAATCGTAAGTGATGTTACGATTTTTATAATAATTTACGTAATACCTAATTGTACATACCTATTTGTGCAGTTACTTAATGCAGATTTTTCTTGATAAAATTTCGTTGTCAGATCTTCTTGGAGAGGGTGAAAGTTATAACAGAAGATGCAAATAAATTGAGTTTATTATAAATTGAATTTAGAGTGTCATCTTTTTAAAAATCGTTTTAGTTCTGGAAGCGGTAAATTTTAAAATTTAATATTATACTTCCAGACTCGTCATTGGTGGATTTTGTCAACTGTCCAGCAATGTCAGAGATAAAGGAGCGGTCTTGCTTTATCCACGTCGATGTGCCGGGACATGAGGAAAACTCTCCGGATTTACCTGATTCGTAAGTGTAATTATATGATTAATACTTGGTAGTTATATAATACATAGTAAAACTACAAATATGTCACAATGGCGAAACATGCTGAACTAGTTTATAATTGTAACAGCCTGTACCTAACCATGTTTTCAAGCAAATTTTCTCTCTCACTTTCTAACGGATTATGAATATTTTGTTGTGTGTGTGTTCGGGACAATGTATGTTAATCTCGATCAGCAGTTGCAAAGACCTGTTAGTAGATGTGCGAATACGCTGTGAAGTCAAGCGCAATACTCTATCCGTGAACGTCTCCGACTCGCGACACAATGCGTGACGTTCACGATCAGCGGACAGTCGCGCATCACGTCCCGCACTGGTCTATAGAGACCTGGATGTAGATACGTAAATACGCTGAGATCGCAGAAGTGCTTCGCGATCCGAAAAGGTTTCCACGGAGCGAGTTGCAGCCAGATGTTCTCGAACAGCATCAAATCTCTCCTGACACTCTTCGGTATATTCTTGGGATCTTATGATCCTCAATCTTTTAGCTGCTTTGGAACATTGGGAAAGATTTGACCTCTTTTTAGGCATGGTTATAGTTTCTGCTCCCCTGCGTTACCGGGTAGGCTACCGTGTCATGAAGATAAATGGAAAAGGAAATTAAACACTGAAATAACATAAGCCCGAAGGCATATTTATTTGGGAGTTTTGGCCAGTAAAGCCAAATTTTCAGTGATTCATCGAAAATCAGTCCTAAACTGTTACCGCCTTCATCGCGTCGAGGGTACTCCCAGCTTATGTTATTTTATAATTATACAGTGAAATAAGAGATAGCTTTGATTTCCACATCAGATGTTTCCGATCTTCGATTTTAATATGTCAACAGGAAATGCCCATCAGACCGAACAACTTTTCTTAAGACGTCATTCCTTTATGTGTTATGGTGTAGCTGGGCGCTTGGAATTCCACAACAGGTGTTCCAGATCTTCAATTTTTATACGTCAACAGTGAGTGCTCATCAGGCTGAACAACTATTGCTAACACGTCATTCTTATATATGTTATAGTGTAGCGGGACTCTTGGAGTGCCACATCAGGTGTTCCAGATTTTCAAATTTATTCTTTCAGCAGAAAATGCTTATCACATGGAACAATTTTTGCTATGGTACCCGTTTTTTGTATCTCTTATAGTTTAGCTGGTCTGTTGCGGTTCTGCATCAGGTGTTCAAGTTTCCAAGATAAATTATAGCCTATATGTTGCCCGGACTAAATACCTATTCAACAAAAAAAAAAAACATACAATTCCGTCGGGTAGTTCCGAAGAGTAGCGTGTACATTATATTAGTTTTTTACTGTTTTATTATATGTATAGAAGTTACAGGGGGCGGACAAACATTTTACCACTTTGGAAGTGTATCTTGCGCAAACTATTCAGTTTAGAAAAAAAATATACTAGAAACGTCAATATCATTTTTGAAGACCTATCCATAGATACCTTACGGTATGGGTTTGATGAAAAAAAAAGAGTTTTAGTTCTAAGTATGGGGTAACCCCCAAAATGTATAGTTATTTTCTATTTTTGTGTGAACATCTCAATGCAGTTCACAGAATACATATACTTACCAAGTTTCAACAATATAATTCTCATAGTTTCGGGAAAAAGTGGCTGTGACATACGGACGGACAGACATGACGAATTCATAAGGGTTCCCTTTTTTGCCATTTGGCTACGGAACCCTAATGATGTGTCCTTAGTTTTTACAACATTTACATTTAATTTTCTTAGCAGAATTAAAAATGCCTAAATAATGTTAAAGTACAGAATTATCGATAAAACATAGTTTGAGCAATACGCTTTTCTTTTTTTTATATAAAAACAATCCCCAAGCCCAATCTCTGATCATTTAAATTTTAAATAAAAATCGTTTGCAAGTCAATAAGCCCTTTTAAGAATAACGGACGTTGAGAAAGAATATTTTGCAATTCAAATGTATGGAATCGATAAAATCTTCGTTAGGGTATATCAATAAAGAAAAAATATACATATTTACTTTAGAATTATCGTGTTGAGTATATAAGATGAGTAGATATTTGGTTGGTAGACGGATACCGCCTCGGAAAGTATGTTAAGCCATTGGAACATAGTGATCTTTACTTTATCTAGACCGATTATTTATATGTCAAGGAACAAGCAGCAGTGTTTAAGCGCCGCAACCGCTTTGATGATAATTTGCTAAAGGAGGATTATTGTGAGATGCTCTTGAATTTTAAATCGTGTAAATTTTGGTTTAGTCTAGACCTGACCACGCAGGTGCGTTTATACGAGTGTTCTGTTAAAATGAGTTAAGACAGAGTTTGGTAGAGGTTAAAACTAGTCGGCAATGCAAAATCATCATTATATATAATAAGTGTTAATTGTTTTACAGATACCAATTCCCGTCACTCCAAACCTTAGGCGAGGACTTAGTCACTGTGTTGGATTTCCTGCACGTGCGCTACGCTGTAGGGCTGGGCGAGGGGGCTGGGGCCAACGTCCTGGCTCGTTGTGGACTGGCTCACCCGCGCCGACTTCTTGGATTCATCCTGGTCAACTGTACTGCTTCTACGTCATCGGTGGCTGATGCCTTCCGAACCAGGTTCTCTCGCTGGCGAGGCGCGGACATCTCTCAGTCTGAGGAGGACTTCCTCATCTACCACAAGTTTGGCCACGTGAGTTTTGAAACAGAACAACTACATTTCGACTATCAGGTATTTCTTCTTTTGTTTTTGTTACTAATCCTACTAATGATGGCTCGTTGTGAGCGTTCTTGAAGGTAAGAAGAAAGGTGCTGTTTTTTAAAAAATATGCTACATTTTTTTATCTTTGTATTGTACTCATAAAATGTATAAATAAAGTTACAAAGGAATTCGGTATGGTTCAATCAAATCTAGTTACAGTTGAAAAAATATACTTGCTCAATTTTTCTTATAGCCAATAATAGCGGCTTCTCCTGTTATAAATAGTTCTTACTAAGCACAAGCATCTATTTATTATTTTATTTTTCAAGTCGCATATTTGCTGAATGTACACCTCGAATACCAAGAATCTTAAATAAAAATCCCGTTGTTGGATTGGTATTATCTTTATTGTAGAGAATAAATATAGGTATATTTAAAAATTTATTTTACAAAAATGTGGCATGTTATAAGTTTTTTTTAAAACAGCAGCTTTTTGTTTTGTGGAGTTATCTTGACTAATAATTCTATTGTCTGCTTTAGTTAGTTTGCTTTAGATATCAAGTGACTTCACTATTTTCTATGCTTGTAGAGCGTTTTCCTCCTCCATACTAACCTACTTACTAACATTTCATAAAAATCTTTTGTAAATATGTACATTAAATTAGTCTTTGCTTTAGAGTGCTTGATTGAACATTATTCTGTTGACCCTTTTAATTCTGCAACTATTTTGAAATAAGTGTGTATTATAATTATTGGCTTTTGCATTATATGACATGTGGAATGTAATTTATATAAGCTTTTAGAATATAGAGCTAGTTTACTTTAGAAGTAGAATTAAATGCTTAGAAATCTTTATTTTCATACAACATATTGTCCAGTGGCGTAACTATACCGAAACAGACCGGCAAAATGCTCTTGCGGCCCCAGAAAATAAGATAGGTACCCACATACATTATATTTCATACAGTGAGATCAGAAGTACCTAGTATAGAAAAATAAGAATAGTGTAAGAGAATAATACTTTGATACTATGATTTTTTTGACAACCTCCGTAGAGTAGCTGTATTTGGCTCACTTTAAATGTCGGAGGTCAATACTTTGTGTAAATTCTAATATTTCTTTCTGGGTCTGGTTGGTTTAGGGACTACCCTCCGTGCCTCGGAATCCACGTTAAGCCGTTGGTTCCGACTGTTATAACATCATCTACAATAATCATATATCAAGGCACGTGCAGCAGCGTTTCATTGTGTGCTACAAGATAATACTGCGGTCACCAATCCACCTGCCAAGCCACCACGACTATGGCAAATACCCTCCCCCGGGAGGAGGCCCACATTCAGCAGTGGAAGTTATACAGGCTGTTGATGATGATGATGATGATTTTTTTATAGAAGATTATTTACAAAATATGTTTATAATAAATAGATAGCCCTATGTTCAAAGAATGTGCCACGGGCCCGGCATATAAGATTCTTATAACTATGACTTCAATAAAAATGTATTCTTCAATGTAGAGTTATTATAACGCATTTCCAGTGTTATTGTAACTACATTAATTTAAAAAAAAAAGCTATAATTAAAACATTTTAGTAAACACTGAGAATCGAAGATATTTTTATACATAGTACCTAATAAAGTTAAGTGGTTATTCTCCAGATATGATACATCTGTAGCTTTGTCATAATCATCTATATATATAAAAAAATAATCCCTTTTTCCTTTGGTCACGAAATCATTCATGAACGGCGGGCTCGATTACGCTAATTCTTTTTTTGTTAGGTTTTTTACTGTCAGGAGAAGGTTCTTATGAAAGAAAAATATAAGAAAATTGCGCGGATAATTAGAAAAATTAAGAATACTTTACCACCATACAAAATTTTCTTAGCTTTTTGACAATATAAACTTTTTTATTGTAATCTTATGGCGTTTGACATAATATTTTCAAAAAGCTTGTTGCTCTTAGTGCACATCCGGCTTAGTTCAGTGCTATCACTGCTAGCACTGCTATCATCCTTATATTACAAGTTCAATTTAATTAACAGTTTTAGTTAAGACAGGACAGCGTCTGTCGGGTCAGCTAGTTAAAGTATAAAACCAGCAGTTAGATAACATAATATATATGTAGGGCAAACAATATTTGGATATTTTGTTACTTATTCGATTGCTACGGTCCGCTTGATTAGTGGTTACCTATAAAACAACTCTTACGTATACTTATTACGTAAGACTGTTGCATAAACTGATTTACGATCTGCAATAATATATTAGTAGCTAGCTCTTAAATAATTTCGTATTAGCGATTAATTTTTATAATCTTTGGAGTATAGCTATGATAAAACTATGAATTAGGTATGTTGCAATTTCGATTTCTACGTCGCGCCCGGGGAATACTTTTGTAAAGTCGAAGATTAGGTTCCCTGTATGGTGAATTGTTATAACATCATCTTTAATAATCGTATATCAAGGAACGGGCAGCAGCGTTTTCTAGTGTCGTACAACATAATACTGCGGTCACCAACCCGCCTGCCAAGCGTGGTGACTATGGCAAATACCGTCCCTCGGGAGGTGGTCCATGTTCAGCAGTGGACGTTAAACGGGCTGATGATGATGATGATGATGATGATGATGATGGTGATAATTGTACATTGATTTAAGTTTAAATTTAAGTACCGTAAGTTGGGGTGATTTTGCGCCGAATTTTATTATGTGATTAGTAAATGTCAAAAAAAAAGTGTTGTTTATTCATTTAAACTAAAAAACTCTTAGTGATAGAAAGACTAGGTACTCAAAATTGTTTTTATTGACTAATTAACAATGGCACATAATCAGGTACATATATTTTTTTTAATTAAATTTGGCGCAAAGTATTCCCTTCGGGGGGGATATTTTGCGCTGCTTTATAAAATCAGTCTTAACTCTTATTAAATAATACTGGCGCAATCATAACCCGCATCGTTTTAGGCGCGAATTTTTACTCAATACCGTCAAGCTCTTTGACGCTGAAAAAACCTCGCCGAGAGATAATTTTTGGAGGGTCAATGCTCCCAAGGACATTTTCCCAGTCATAGAAGTGAATGTCTTTTTTCTGTGGCCATTTCCAGGACTTTAAGGACTTAGCCATTGCATCAACCGTTGCTCCTTTCTCATCGAAGTCGATAATGAGACCAGGGTACAGTTTCTCATCATATTTTACCACTACAAATGACTCTTTCTCACGTCTCACATCTTTGAATCTCGTTTCTGGTCGAGGTGGATGATTACTCTCCTCTGGGCTGTTGGGCTCTAAAAAGCAACCATCCGGATCGTCAGAATCATCATGTAATGAGTACACTTCCGCATCGTAACTAGTGCGTGGCCTTGAGCATGAGGCTATGTTGTCCTCTGTGCTGTCAAAAACTTCTTCGTTCTCAGTCTCTTCTAATAACGATACTTCATGAGCAATGCTTTTACCAGGAGCGATTTCAAATTTCTTCTTACGTCTCTTTGGCCCAGAGGCCCCAGACTCAGTGATTGTCTTCCGCTTTGATTCCAGGTGATCTATGAAAGATGCCGATACTATTGTGTTGTCTACTTCGATTGCCCCTGGTATTCTCGCAAGCAATTCGTCCACGTTACAGGGGTAGATACCGCATTTACGGAAACCGTTTTTTAAGTTGCTTCTCACATTTGGCTCGATGTTTTCTAAGAGTTTCTTTAGCAAACTCGGAAAAGTTTGTTTCGGTATCGTTGGGTTTCTGGTTCCTTCAGAACTTTCCTTCCATTCAGTTATAATTTTTCGCCACTCAGCTTTCAATGGACGAAAGAACGCGACATCGAGCGGCTGAGTTATGTGAGTGCTATTTGGCGGCAGGCACACAAAAGCAATGTCGTTATCTCGACAGAGTCTCAATGTCTCAACCGATAAATGGGAAGCCAAATTATCTCCAATCAACATCTTTGTGCCTTCCATTTTCTTAAGTCTTGGAATCATAAGATTTTTTAGCCAATCTGAAAACAGCTGGTGATCAAACCAACCTGAAGGAGAGTTGCTGTAATGGCATCCTTTGGGACCATTCTCGGTCCATGTATCCCATAACTTCTGCGATTTGTACACTACGTACGGAGGCATCAGCTCACCTGAAGCGCTACCACAAAACATGATCGAAGTACTCGATTTTGACGCGTTGCAGATTTTTTCAGGATATTTGCATCCCCTTCGAACAATAACTCGTTTTTGGCCGGGATCGTCTGTTAAGTTTGTTTCATCATAGTTAAATATATGTGTAGGAGGGATATCTCTAATTTGTGGTGTTAAATTTTCAATGTACTCTTGTAAAATCTCTTTTGATAACGCTGCCCTGATCTTCTTGATATTTGTTGCAAAACGCACTGAGAGGGTAGGATGGCGTTTTAAAAATTGTTTAACCCAGTCATTTCCGGGCGCATTATTCTTAAATTTTCGAACAATACGTCCAGATTTTTCAAGATACATTTTGACAACAATTTTGAGGTCGTGCTCAGTTAATGGAAACCCATAGGTGCCCATTATCTCAATATGTGATGCTATGGCTTCCTCTTCCTCATCTGTAAATATTTGAGGCTGACCAGGTCGATTCATATGGGCTTTTTTTATTTTATAAACCAGAGTTCGCCGCGGAATGTTGAAATGTATGCTAGCTTTCCTCTGCGACATTTGCCCAGACTTAATAGCCGCAAGACATAATTGCAACTGTTCCTTGGAGTAGTCAGCATATTTTCGAGCGCCTAGTTTTCTTTTGTAGACCCTCGGCATGTTGCAATATCTGTAAATAGCAAAAGAAGTTGAATATTACTTGAAACAGGAATACTTTGCGCCAGAATGGGTATATTTTGCGCCAGGTGCAAAGTACCCCCACTTTAGTTACATTTCGACCTTGCATTAATAAACCTAACCCAAAATTAAATCCATTAAATTATGGAATGCAATACTTTCTTATTAGACAAAAAGAACAAATAACGGATATAATATTATTAGGCTTACCTGCATAAGTACAGTGATTGCAGGGATACACACGGATTTTACCAAACTTTTTTTTCTTAAAAACTTTCTACTTTCACGTTGTCACTCCTTGCACAGATAATAGCAACAATGGCGACCTGTCAACTTCCATGACAGAACATTGACATCTTATGATTGCGTTCAGACATCAATAAAACCATAGAGTTGTAAACTTTTTTTTTAATTTTATTTTTAAAGTTGTACGGTTTTGGAGCAAAGTATTACTGGCAGGCGCAAAATCACCCCAACTTACGGTAAACAATAAGTACTTACGGACAGTAGCGATACGTAATAAAAACTTCACAAGCGTCATAGCTACCTTGCATAAGGGCCTCAGTTAGTTGTAGCTATAGGCTATTTACTGATCATTAGTTGAAAGTATACGCCGTTATTTATTGTCATTATTAATACTTAGCGAAATGTTGTTGGTAGGTACTTCAAAAGAGTCAAGGTAGGTATAGATAATAATATGGATATGCTTTTTCAATTGTATTAAAAATTATAGATTAAAATGACTTCAATCCTGTGTTTCCAGGGGCACCTATTTATACAATCTAGACTATATTGTACTAGCTTTCGCGCGTGGTTTCACCGTATAACCTATAGCCTTCCTCTTTTTCTTAAATGGGCTATCTAACACTGCAAGACTTTCCAAATCGGTCCACTAGTTCCTGAGATCAGTTCAAGCAAACAAACACTTCAGTTTTATATGTATATGTTACGGCTAATAGCCGAAGTGCGGCTACACCTAGTTTTAGCCGGCTACAACTAGGTCCAGTCGGCCACATGCGTTTATAAGTCCCTGTTCGACTCCATTGGTTTAGGTTATTTTTTTTTAACCACCCCAGCTCCTTTTTGTCCCTTGCATAGGTATTGTTTAATTTAGAGTTAACTTAGAGGAACTTATAGGAACTTATTAAGGTTGACCTAAGTTTAACCGCAAGTTGTCGGCTGCACCTAGTTGTAGCCGGCTAAAACTAGGTGTAGCCGCACTTCGGCTATTAGCCGTAACATATACACCATGTTCATTTTTCATTTGTTGTATAAATATTTTGTTGTAAATAATTTAATTATACGTTTCGATGGTTATACCTGCTGATTGTAAATCATCCTGCCAATTATTAAAAAATAACGATGTATAAGTTAAAAGTTAGTTTAATAATGAATTCTTCAGTGGCTCACTAGCTACCTACGATTCATACTAATATGAAACCATTTAAACCATTTCATCATCATCAGCCCGTATAACGTCCACTGCTGAACATGGGCCTCCTCCCGAGGGAGGTATTTGCCATTGTCACCACGCTTGGCAGGCGGATTGGTGACCGCAATAGTAGTCCCTTAATCAACCAGACCCGGAAAGAAATCTTAGAATTTACACAAAGATTTCCTATCCGGGTTGGGGATCGAACTCACAACCTCCGAGATTTAAAGCGAGCCAAATACGGCTACGCTACGGAGGTTGTCATTAAAACCATTTAAATAAATATAAAATATAGTTTACCATTAAAATCGCTATGATATCTACAAGGTTTATGAAACCGAAATCAAATTGCTTGTTTCAAAGAAGAATCAACCGACGAATTACTATCATTTTTTCCCGCCCTCGTTTAATCACGTGACAAAATGTCAAGTATTTGTGCGAATATCTACAAGCGATCACTACGCTGCAGTGGTATTTTGTCTAAGCCATCAGGTCGCTAATCACACAGAGTAGAAATGTACATAGCTGACCTGAAATCTGATCGATCTAAATGAAGTTTTTGAATTAGACAACAGGCCTCGAAAGTATTCGTTTCTAAAAGAGCTGCTTGGCGTCATTAAATTAAGTGTTTGTAAAGTCGATTTTTTCAATATGTTCGATGGGCCAAAACAGTTCAAATTTTTCTATCCTTAACGATACTCTTATTTCTAGATTAGTCGCAATGTGCGCGAACAATTATTTATCATTTTGTGCTTTCTTTTTTTTTAACCAGATTGATTTCCAGATTGATGGCACTAGTCTTAAGCTATCGCGGGCTGGATTGTTGGCACTGGCGGGCCGGAATTGGCCCGCGGGCAGTATTTGGAGACCTCTGATCTAGTCCGTTATACTCTTTAAGCTTATTTTGTACAAGTTAACTTTTTCCTTTTATCTTGAATGTTTCTATTATCAATAAATATATATGTATTGTTACTTTAGCAAATTTCCAACGAATGGAGCGAAGCGGGCGAACGCGACCGCATGCTGAGTGAGTACCGCTCTCGCCTGCGCGGAAACTTAAATACGCACAACATTAAGCAGTATGTCAAGGCTTTCATCAAGTGAGTATTCAAATTTTTACTAATTGTCCCGCATGTTTTTTCCAGCCTATCTCCCACGCCTCCTCTCCAATCCCACCATATATTTTATTTTATTTTATTTGGGAAACAAACAATCATACATTGTATGTTATATCTAGTTACACAGTATGCTATAAGTAAATGTACAATCCAGTACGTTTCCACATATTACTATCTTATATTAGATACAGTTTTGGTAAACTAAAGTACTAAAGATATAAAACAACAAATACAATTTTATCGTTGTCTAACAGTTAAATACATAATAACTAAAAGAAAAATAAAGGAAATAATTAAATTTAAGCAAAAAAATTAAAAGTTTTCAGCAAGGCGCTTAACAATTTGTTTTTTATATTTATGTTTAGATAGGGCAAATACATCGATATCATTAAAATTATTATTGTAAGCTTGAACCAATCTCTGGAGCGGCGCTCTCTCTCCTGCATTTGTACGACAGGGAGTTGTAGCAAACAGTGGATAAGAGCGCGCCCCTCGTCTCATTACTGTTCTAGGTACAATATAGTATATTTTACGTATCAGATCGGAGCAGTCAAATTTATTGTGTACAAGCCCATGAAGCATCATTCCTTGAAGCGACAAGCGTCTAGAGTGTAGTGTTAACAATTTAAACTTATTCAATGCGTCCTCATAAGATAAGCGTTCGATGCGACATTTGTACTGCATTGTACTGAGGAACTTACGCTGAACTCTCTCTATTGCAGTTTTATATTTTATAAAATAGGGATCCCAGATCATACAAGCATATTCGACTTTAATTTTATGACGAAGTTCCTACGATAGTATTGATAGGGAACCTCGTTATAAAATATATCTAGCTCATGTTATTGCTGGATACCGTAAGCAACTCGTAATCTAATGCGGAACAATTTAATCGATCCTGTTACATAATTATTTATTTTTATTATTAATATCTATTAACATTAACATCTTTGGTTATTAACATGTTTGTTTGTTGATGATGATAAAGAATGTTCTGCTGGCGTGGAGTACTTAGTCATCGTTTGATAGAATTACCATACAAAATCTGTCACATTTCTTCTGATGTTTTTGTAACTAAATTGAAACTGTTATTTGATAAATTAGCGCTCAAAGGGCTTAACCTTTAATCATTTCGCTGAGTATAAGCAACAACTAAAATATAACGGTGTATATATAATTCGTTAGCTCATATGTTCATGGATTCTTATCATCTGATTGAGCAAAAACCATTCGGCCATACAGAAACAAAGCAACAAACATGCAGAAGCAGTCACTACCTTTATTAAGATGTAATTGTAATTGTGTTACCGATTTTCAGTCGCAAGGATTTAATCCTAAAGGGATGCCAGCCAGATATTCTGCTCATCACGGGAATGCTGAGCCCTTACTCCACTGTGATTGAGAAGATGTACAAGGAACTCGATAAGGAGAGGGTCACTATCCTCAAGGTTGACAGGGTTGGAGACGTTTTGGCTGAATCTGTAAGTTCAATATTAAAGTATCGTATCGTATTTTAAAAGATAATCCCACACTAGGGAGATTTATCCCTGTGTCGTGGGGGACTTTACTTACATTCAATTCACAAAGTACTGCCATACTTAGAACTATCCGTGGTTCACACAAATAATTGTCCGGGGTGGGATTCGAACCCAGAACCTCAGGTCTCAGAAGAAGCTTTGGCAGAAAGTGAGTCACCGGTGCGGTAAAAAAAAGTGCAGGGCTTTTCTTTTTTTCGGACGGACTGCATACTATGGAGGCCCCCGAACTGTAACGTAGGGCGACAGTTGCACAAAACTCACCTAAACATCTTAAAGTAATAATCCCTAATTCCTCCGTCAACGACCAATAAAGTTCCTAGTCCCACAGGTAGCGCCTTCTTGCGCAGGTTGCTTAGTATGAAGTATATAAACCATTTAATATGGCTGGAGATCTTCTCACTTAAGTAGCAAAAGCCTCGTTGTTATATGTCCGTCCAAAAAAAAAGGCATAAGTACCTTCCACTGTTATGTTACTATATTGTACCAGGGTCCATACCTTTTTTCCCGTGGTCTTTTATAAAACAGTTGCACAACCTGTGCTCAATACCACCCGCGTAGCTCACATTTTTTGAAATCGGTCCAGTAGTTTCAAAGCCTATATAGCCTAGCCAAAACAAACAAATCTTTCATCTTTATAACATTACTATAGGTTCTAATATTAGGTTCGGAAACCTTGGTGCGCGAGTCTAGATCGCACTTCGTCGGTTTTTGTTAATAAATTATTATCAATCAGGCAATATGAGTAGTATCTAACTGTAGAGGGTTTTTAACAGTTAATTGAAATAACATTATGTTGTAATTACTAAACATTGAAGAGTACTTATATTTCCACCGTGTCGACATGCTAACGATTTCGTTCATGTCCGTTTCTTGTGAGAATTTCATTGAACATAATGCAGTGAAGGATTATTTTATAGAATAAAGCAATGTGTATGAACTCGCTGAACTATTCGAGCTAAGGAACGAATTTATTAATTTTAAGGCCAATAAATATCTTCAGATATAGCTATATGTAATATTCAGTCACATAACAAGTTACAGACAATTAAATAGACCAAGGCATTCCTAAAAATTTAAGAATACACGTTCAAAAAATTGTAAGCCACACTATATTTATTTGGATGCATAATGTTCCGGTTTTTAATCGGGTTATTGTCTCAATATACTATGGAATCCCTATTTAGTTGTCATAGTCGCTTTAAAAATATTAGTAACTAAACATCTTCAAGCATTTAAACAACTCTGGAAAGGTATTTTTATCATAGGACCTACAATTTTGCTAAATAATTTCATAAACCTAATACTTTACTAAACTAAAACTACGATAAACCTTTATTGTAGTTTTAGTTTAGTATTAATCTTTACTAATATTATAAAGAGGAAAAAATTGTATTTTTATATTTTGTATGTTTGTTTCGAATAAACTCAAAAACTACTGATCGGATTTCAATAATTCTTTCACCATTAGAATGCTACATTATCCCTGAGTAACATAGGCTATAAAAGTCCACCCGTGCGTAGCCTGGGCGGGCCGCTAGTATTCTTATAATCACATTTGACTAACTATCAAAGGCAAATAATAAGGATCCCCGCGTACAGTATAATATCGGTGTCCGCAGCAGTGCGGTGTGCTGTGAAGCAATCATTCATTTCCAACGATCTGTGCAGCAAACCGCTTGCAACCATCCGCCATTTAGTAAAAGTACCGCGCATTGACCAACTGAGACCCTTTCCGTCACTACGTGCGGCCGCGCAACGTTATTTATTTATAAACAAACTCGCGAGACAAGTTTCGCAGCAGTGTTGCAATTCGGATAATGTCATACTGAAGACTGTGAACAACAAACAAGATGTCCTTCTTCCTGTTATTAATTGAAATTGTGATTATTGGTGGAATGTTGGTGGGCTTGTACCAGAAGAACACGAATATAGTGTGCAAGTCAAAGAAACGTTACGATGGGAAGACTGTGCTCGTGACGGGAGGTACTGCCGGTCTTGGACTAGAGATAGCTGCAGATTTTGCCCACCGAGGCGCCAGAGTTATTGTCGCTTGCCCTTTCCAAGACGAAGGACTACACGCCCTGAAACTCATCATCAACAGCAGTGGCAACGAAAACGTAGTATTCAAATTATTAGATTTAGCATCTCTAAAATCTGTCCGAAATTTCGCTGCTGACATCCTCAAGACAGAACAAAGATTAGATGTATTAATAAATAATGCTGGTGTCGGCATCCCGGCAGATTTCCTCACATCTGACGGAATGAACTTCATTATGCAAGTTAACTACTTCGGCACATTTCTGCTGACTCTTTTACTCCTACCGCTTCTAAGAAAGACGGGAACGACTTCGGAACCGAGTAGGATAGTGAACACCTCATCAATTTTGCATAAGATTGGAAGAATTGATTTAGAAAAATGGAATCAAACTGGATATTGGTACAAATTACAATTGTACGGCAACAGTAAATTGTGCTTGACATTATTTTCTCGTGAACTGACCCGGAGACTTAAAGAACCTAACGTTGTCATTAATGTGGCCGATCCAGGAGCGGTCGGCACGAGTATTTTCAAAAGTTCAAAGATCGCATGGAGTGGTTTTGTAACTTTCATCATGGGGGTCTTGTTCAAACACCCTTGGGAAGGTGCTCAGACGACTTTGTACGCTGCTACCAGTTCGAGAGCTGCCAAGTATAGTGGGGAATATTTCAAGAACTGTCAAAGAGTTAAGGCAGCTCCTCTAGCTTACAACGATGAACTTGCCGCACAAATCTGGGATAAGTCTTTGGAACTCGTAAAATTAAGTGATAATGAAGTGAACCAGTATCTTAACTCAAGCTTTAATTGAATCTATACATTGTATACCAACAGAATGAATAAATGTTGAATAAAGAAATCAGTGTAGTTTTCATTGAGGATATTGATGCTATTTGTGGTGAAATAAACTTGCCTTCTGTTAATGGTTTATTGCAGTGCGTTCTGCTTGAGTGAACGATTGTTTGCGTACATTCATATCGTTTGAGCAACTGTTAATTGATTGTAGTAGAGACATTGACATGAATAAATGTCTATTATAAAACGTGATAACGCCAATGTGGGATATTACTTTACATATTGCTTCAATTTTATTTAAAAGTATAATAAATGTGTTTATACCTATACCTTACCTATATTTAAAGAATTACAGTATGTCGGTTTTGTGAAGTAGACATTTTTCAACGATTGCATAGGATTCGATAAAGATTAGATTTCGATCATTTGAAACATTTCTAATCTTTAGAATGTTTCATTTACTTTACGAATTACTTTCGGGGCGGATTTGTTTGGCACATCCTCTTGTTGTAGTCTCTACGTGTCATTAGATTAAATCATGCTAGAGTATACGGTGCAGTAGTTTACTCATCATTAGGAGAAAATCGTGCAAAAGGCCTTGTAAATAATTATCTCCCGTCTAAATTTTATAGTTAGCATTGAATTAAAATTCCTTGATCTAGTACTGGCATTGAGTACTGCAATTAACTTTTACAAATT
This sequence comes from Nycteola revayana, assembly GCA_947037095.2. Classification (NCBI taxonomy): domain Eukaryota; kingdom Metazoa; phylum Arthropoda; class Insecta; order Lepidoptera; family Nolidae; genus Nycteola; species Nycteola revayana. Next base: position 15,591,286 of record OX344840.2, read on the forward strand.
TATACATTCGCAAAACATATTTATTTTATCTGTTAAATAAATATGTTTTGCGAATGTACGAATGCCATTTTCCATCAAATTGTTCGATAAATACCGAAAGAGCGTTGTCTTAAAGCATACCAACAACATACCATTCTTTCGTAACAACGTACAACACTAATTTCCGTATGTTTCATATAATTATGCGTAGATTATGTAATCTTTGGAGTAGGCCATTACTATATTTTGATGGCCCTCAGTGGAAATAGATAATCTTTCTACTTAATTAAATCCCGGATGTAGAACGAACCATTAATTTAAGTGATAACCGCCGTAGATACATAATTTCACGAATTATCTACAATCCTACGATGTAGTGTAATTTATATGTGGCAAGTAAACTGTTCAGTACAATCAAAACTAATACATGGAGATAAATTTTTCCTAAAGATTTATCTCCATGTAAGTGAATAATCTACAGTTCACGGTCATGGAACAATACGAATTTCAAATCAATATACGGTCAGCATTATGGTGTTATAATGATTATTATAAATAAATGATTTATGTCAGTACATGGAACGTGTTACATGTTCCGTGTGACAAAACATGTAGTTCGATATTAAAATAGACGATCGGTCGCAATGATAAAACGAATATATAACAGGTAATGAAGAAAAAGTGGCGAAAATTCAATTAATTTGCACGAAAACGCAACTCCGAAGAAAAACAAGTAAAATAATTGTAGAATCTGTAATAAGTGTAGTCCGTTAAATGTAGAACCCGTCAAATGTAGACAATGACGACACAAGTAGTGTCTGTCAAATGTCGACTTAACAAAGTATTTCACAAAATGTTATTAAGTAGGTAGGTAATTAATATAATTACATCACTTAGGTACCTACCGTGTTGTGTGTTTTTTTTTAATCGGACCAGTAGTTTCTGAGTTTAGTTCGTTCAAGCAAACAAAAAACCTCTTCAGCTTTATATATTAGTGGGTATAAGGTAGACACTGCGACACATACATGCCTACAGGAAAATAGGGTAAGTTTTTTTCTGTCTGTCTGATTTTATAAATATAATTGTTTCCAGCCCGCGAAAGTGGCGCAGTCCTTGCTTCTATTCTGCCAAGGCCAGGGTCTGCTGACGTCACTGCCTCCACCTGGTGTGGAACGCCGCATGTCACGAGCTATGTCCATGGAGGAATACGACAAGCCTAACATTCGTCGGCTGTCACTCACACCGAGCGTGGCCGACTCGCCGCCGAACAGGAAGCTCTAGCTGATACGCTCCGACTCCTTGCTGGAGGAGACGGTGTGAGCAGAGGACTGTTTTAGGCTACGCAGTTTTAGGTGATGTTGGTTTTGGGATAGAAGTGGTTACTTCCTGTAGTGATATTGTTATGTTATTTGTTTATTCTATTGTATTACTTATATTGTCTTTGTTATAAATTATATTGATGGACTCTTTGATCCCGATCTTTGATGTCTAATAGCTATTCCACATTACTTCCAAACTAACATAGTACCGATTCACACATAAAGCAAAGCCAGTCTTACATTGTCCTACTTAACAGCGGTATCTTATATAATGAATGCGTTTAGATAAAACAACTAGGTAATTAAGCAAACCTAAACTACATGCACATTGATGTAAGCGACTCTCTAGATTATAGCATAGATTCCTATGCGCAGTTTAACCCGTAAAACTCCCATTCCTGTTAGAACTTCAACAAGGTGTAACGGAAAGGGTATATACATAGAAAGAGCAAGGCTTTTTTGGATGATAACAAACGACATGGCAAGGGTTATTTAATCCTATCTCTACAAGTCTGGAAGTAATGATTTTTTTTAATTCATAGATACCAGAAACCAAACTTGTCAAATTGAAATAAATACATCACTAGCATTCAATCAGCTGATCGATGTCAACGAATTATTTGCAAGTAAAAACAAACCTCTTACTTCTGGTATTTCTGAATAAAGGGGCATTTTTATTTTTTGTTTGCAAAATAATACTGACTTTTTTATTTTATTTTGAGTTGAAACCCTTGCCATATCGTTTGTTATGATCCAAAGAAGCCTTGCTCTTTCTATGTATGTACCGTTTTCGTTACACCTTGTATATAACGTAGCTTTCTAATGAGGAGAGGATGTTTGAAATCAGTCCTGTAGGTCTGGAGCATGTTTAATCCCAACAAAGGATCAAATCGTTCCTCTTTATAATATTAGTATGGATAATAAATAAGATTCAGCAGTCGCTATTTATCCTTTAAAATATTGTGTGTATCCACTTTTGATACATTTGAGCTAAGTCTATTAGCTCCATTTAGTTTGAATAGATTTTTAAGCGTTTTTATATTGATATCATTACAAAAAGTAGCCATTTGATAAAATCATTTTAACAAAGTTTTTTTCCACCATGGATTTTGCTGAATGCACATTATTACTAGTGATAGTTATTGTAGTTATATTTTGTTGCGCTTTTGTTATATAAACGTTGTATTTTTCGATTAAATGTATCTCTACAAACGTGTAGGTGTAGATTTTAATGCTAGGATAATTTTATTGCACTTAAATTCAACTTGGATAGGTTGCAATAAGAGCGTTAGAATAAAATGATGGAATTTGATGTACAGAGATATAAAAGTGATTGGAACTATTTAGTCATTACACTCTTATACAACGTGTTAATTAAATAATGCAAACCCTCTTGGATGGTGATTGTGCTCATGAATTAACACGTTGTATACATAATATGTAGTTTAGATAATATATCAACTTTTATTTTCCAGATTATAATTTTTCTTGAGAAAATAAATTATATTAAAAATGTTTCCGAGCGTCTTTATTTATATCAAAGTTTTTGATAAATATTAGAATTTATATTGTGCAACTAGATTAGACTAGTTAAGTATTGAAATGTACCTATAGTTTAATGTATGTTTATCGATCAATTATACATAATCAGTAGAATTTAGAGATTTAAGTAAGTACCTACTATTAGCTACCTACTGTTCTTCAAAATATATATAATAAATAAATAAAAAATCTATTGGAATTCGGATTACGCACGTTATGCAGGTATATGTCATGCAACATATCAAGTTCAGGAATGAAATCTATAATGAACTTAATTCATGTGTCTATATATATGTTACGGCTAATAGCCGAAGTGCGGCTACACCTAGTTTTAGCCGGCTACAACTAGGTGCAGTCGGCCACATGCGTTTATAAGTCCCTGTTCGACTCCATTGGTTTAGGTTTAGGTTATTTTTTTTTTAACCACCCCAACACCTTTTTGTCCCTTGCATAGGTATTGTTTAATTTAGAGTTAACTTAGAGGAACTTATAGGAACTTATTAAGGTTGACCTAAGTTTAACCGCAAGTTGTTGGCTGCACCTAGTTGTAGCCGGCTAAAACTAGGTGTAGCCGCACTTCGGCTATTAGCCGTAACATATATATGACCTATGTATTAATACATAAAATATTTGTAACCCTTTTTACAAAAATTGGGCAGACGGAAGATTATGCAATTTCTCACACTTATAGTTTTTATAGAGAAGGAGTACAAAATGTTAACTTTTTATTTTTATTTAGTTGCATTTAGACCACTGGTATTCTTTTAATAGACACATAATATTTTGTATATTACATTATGATAAATTTTTCATATCAAGTGGAGACCGATCTATCGAGATCTAATTAATCTCTGATCGGTATTTAAAGTAACTGTTATGTATCCTTTAAAAAATAATCTATATAATTATAATGGGGTATATTTTTATTTATTTCGATATTTTTTATTTATTTTGTTAGGTGTCTTAACATATTTATGACACAATGATTCTATAGCAACAAAATTATCAAAGCTATGATATTATCGTTACGTCACTGACTTGCCTTGATATACCAATAACCGCTTGTATATAAAATTTGGTAAGTACCCACATTGAAAATAATTATTTACTTCTTATTAAATTATTTTGTAAACCAATTATAAATGATATTTATAATAAATTCGTTATACCTAAACCTCGTGCTGTAGGTACCTATGTTGTATTTTTTAAATAAAATAATTTTATGAACATTTTTGTCAATGTTATAGTAGATTAGCCCTTGTTTTATTAAGATAAATAAACAAAAATTTAAATGATCAGACACATAAATTAATTTTACGCAAATCATATTTGTTAAAAGGTGCTGTTTCATAGTACAATGGATTGTACAAATAGTTGTCTTCTAACATTAATTATAATAATTTAGTACCTATCATAATTGTGTATACCTGTATATTTTTTTAAATTATGTTTGATAGTCAAATCAGAACTTGATTTCTATGCAGATCTTACGATAAACGCAGACGATCATTATTAAAACATGATAACAGTGGTGTTATATTAAAATGTACCTACTGCTACAATTTTCAGTAAAGATATGAAAAGGGTCATGTTTTTTTAAATTCTTCATAGATATTTTTTTATATTGAAAATTATTTGGGTATGTTTTGATAAAGCCCGCCCGTTTTGTTGCAAGTTGAATAATATGCTGAGAGATATCCGACTATTAAGTACCTTCAAAATAAATATTTACATGTATCTATGTGTTTAATTTGTACCTTTGTGTCCTATGAATTGCAATTTGTGAGTTTAATTCATGATAATCCAAAATATATTATCTTAAGCCTCATGTAGGTGCTGGTTACGCCGCGCCGGGCTGCATTAGTTTGAAACACATGGCGTTATATGAGTGCATTGTGTGATGCTACGTAGCATGACCACGGGAAAATTAACTTATTTTTATGGGGCAGTACAATAAAGTATACTTTTTCATGACCATGTGTTCATGAAAAACTGTACGTGTATTTTATTGTACTATAGAGTAAAAAATTGTAGGTAATCTCATATTTTCTCTGTTATAAACATAGGCATAGGCCTTGGCCGTGTTTTTAAGCATGTAAAAGACTGCCAATTATTGTCTGTTAAATGGAGTACATTTTGATATATTACTTATAAATGGTTGTCCGTCTGAGTTTTACCGGATTTTTCCTAGTTGAGAGGGCGTCCGGAGAGCGTCCGGGCCGGACCTCATTTTTTAACGGGTTTACACGTTTACAGTTACATGGTATTAAAAATTTAAAGTCTCGGGCCAAACTTTTAGGTCGTTGACATTTTCGAACCCCGGATTCTTAAGCATAGTTAGCTATGCTTAAGAATCAGGTGTTCTCATGCGTCTTTAGAGATGGCAACCCAATACAATGTTTAATCATAAAGTTGATAAAAATGGCAAAAATTTATAGTCGCCGCATAACGTCATGCGCGATGGGTCGCGTCTGAATGAGGCTTTAGTAATGATACGGCGAAAATCCAGTTCAAATACAAAAATTATGGCCTCACACATGCCGAATATTCTGTACGCCAACTGTTGGCTCTGTCGCAAAATGACCACTTCTCAAAATGACTACAGGTAGCAAAATGTCCCTTTCTCGGAATTTCCCTTTCGCAAAATGTCCCTTTCGCAGAATGTCCCTCTCGCAGAATGTTCCTTTCTCAGAATGTCCCTTTCGTAAAATGTCCCTTTCGCAAAATATCCCTTTCCTCAAACTACCGAGTCGGACTCGCGCACGAAGAGTTCCGTACCATTTTTAAGTGTCTACCTGTTGCCGTTATTGATATCAAGCAAAATAGGGTTAAAAAAAAAGTTTGTTGCATAGGAAAGCCCCTCTTAAATATTTATTGTATTTTATTTTTAATATTTGTAATTATATTTTTTTTTTCGGACCGATATACGTAGTTAGCCACGAGGCTTTTGCTACTTCACTGGGCATAAAGGCGAGCAGAGCTCCAGCTTCAATAAATGGTTTAAAACTACGAACTAAGCAACTTGCGCTCCCTGTGGACCTCGGCTCGGGGCGGTCGCTGGCGGGGCTACCTCAATTATAGCGGCAACAGAAATATAATACATAACTAACTTGAAAAATTAATTACAAAAGTTATTGTTAGAACTAGAAAATCAAACGATATTCGATACTGTATAGTATAGTATAACCTGGGACACCTGACACACTGCTATCTATACATACTAATACATACTTAATTTAGATAGAAAATACCCAGACAGAAAAAATTATCGGGCTCATCAAGCAGGCTCTGTCGCAAAATGACCACTTCTCAAAATGACTACAGGTAGCAAAATGTCCCTTTCTCAGAGTTTCCCTTTCGCAAAATGTCCCTTTCGCAGAATGTCCCTCTCGCAGAATGTTCCTTTCTCAGAATGTCCCTTTCGTAAAATGTCCCTTTCGCAAAATATCCCCTTCCTCAAACTACCGAGTCGGACTCGCGCACGAAGAGTTCCGTACCATTTTTAAGTGTCTACCTGTTGCCGTTATTGATATCAAGCAAAATAGGGTTAAAAAAAAAGTTTGTTGCATAGGAGCCCCTCTTAAATATTTATTGTATTTTATTTTTAATATTTGTCATTATATTTTTTTTTTCGGACCGATATACGTAGTTAGCCACGAGGCTTTTGCTACTTCACTGGGCATAAAGGCGAGCAGAGCTCCAGCTTCAATAAATGGTTTAAAACTACGAACTAAGCAACTTGCGCTCCCTGTGGACCTCGGCTCGGGGCGGTCGCTGGCGGGGCTACCTCCATTATAGCGGCAACAGAAATATAATACATAACTAACTTGAAAAAATAATTACAAAAGTTATTGTTAGAACTAGAAAATCAAACGATATTCGATACTGTATAGTATAGTATAACCTGGGACACCTGACACACTGCTATCTATACATACTAATACATACTTAATTTAGATAGAAAATACCCAGACAGAAAAAATAATCGGGCTCATCAAGCAAAGATCTGCCTGTTTGAGTAAAGGGATATTTTGCGAAAGGGACATTTTGCGAAAGGGAAATTCTGAGAAAGGGACATTTTACTACCTGTAGTCATTTTGAGGGCTCTGTCGCAAAATGACCACTTCTCAAAATGACTACAGGTAGCAAAATGTCCCTTTCTCAGAATATCCCTTTCGCAAAATGTCCCTTTCGCAGAATGTCTCTTTCGCAAAATGTCCCTTTCGCAGAATGTCTCTTTCGCAAAATGTCCCTTTCGCAAAATATCCCCTAACTCAAACTGGCATTTCATTAGAAAAAAAACTGGCTAAGTGCGAGTCCGACTCGCGCACAAAGGGTTCCGTACCATTTTTCAGTCTACCTGTTACCGTTATTGATGTCGAGCAAAATAGGGTAAAAAAAAAAGTTTGTTGCATGGGAGCCCCCCTTAAATATTCATTTTATTTTTAGTTTTTTTTTAGCCTCTAGGCTTTTGCGTCATCACCGGGCATAAAGGAGCAAAGCTCCAGCCTTAATAAATGGTTTCAAACTACAAACTAAGCAAACTGCGCAAGAAGGCGCCCCCAGTAGGGCTTGGACCTCGGCTCAGGGCGGTCGCTGGCGATGACCTCCATTATAGCGGCAACAGAAATACATAACTTGTGAAAATTTACTTGAAAAAATAATTACAAAAGTTATTGTTAGAACTAGAAAACCAAACGATATTAAATACTTAAAAAAAAAAAAAATTTATTACAATTATTATTAAAATAAATATTACAATTACATTCCCTTAAGAAAAAAACATAATTTTATTTCTTTTTTTGTCTAACGGAATAAAGACATTTTTTTTTTGTGTTTTATATTGGCTTAAGTTTAATTTGTTGATTGTTTATTTGTGTAAATTGATGTTTTGAGTGACAGTAAATCTGACAAACTTCGATTTCTATTATTTATTTTAGTTTTTGTGCATGCACTTACCCCTTTTAATAAATTATAACCTGGGACCTCACTGTTGTCTTATCCCGAACTAGGCAAAGCCTATACTATGGTAACCAGACAGCTGATAAACATACTTATATATTTATTAATACATACTTAATAAACGAAATAAACGATTTTTATTCAGCACTTAGGTATTTACAAACACTTGTACTTGTCAAGAAAATTCACAATGCAAATAAAATTAATAGGTAACATTTACTATTAAATTATGTTTAAATCTATTTCAGGTGTGCCAGAAGTCTGTCAGTCTTGCGTTAGTAAATAAGCTCTTAATATAAACGTTAATAACTATTTGCTGTATTTATTTTTATTCGAACCTTTTATAAATAAAATATAGATAGAAAACACCCAGACAGAACAAATATTTTGCTCATCACACAAACATTTGTCCTGGGTGGGAATCGAACCCACTACCTCCGGCTCAGCGGTCAAGGTCACCATCCGCTGAAACAACATGCCAGTCAACAACAATCAATTTTACTGATTAAACATTACTACCCCTCTGTGTTGTATTACCTACAGGATCATGACCAGTTTTTTTTCTAATGAAATGCCAGTTTGAGTTAGGGGATATTTTGCGAAAGGGACATTTTGCGAAAGAGACATTCTGCGAAAGGGACATTTTGCGAAAGAGACATTCTGCGAAAGGGACATTTTGCGAAAGGGATATTCTGAGAAAGGGACATTTTGCTACCTGTAGTCATTTTGAGAAGTGGTCATTTTGCGACAGAGCCATTTTGAGAAGTGGTCATTTTGCGACAGAGCCCAACTGTTGTTGCAGTATTTTGTAGCGTAGAGTTCTGTACGAAGATTGTTTTGTAATCTTCTGTATGTAGGGGTTTGTCTGTGCGCAGAATGTAATTCACGAAGAATATTTTATACGCATGGTGTTTTGTATTGAGAATAGTTTGAACGCTGAGTGCTTTGTAGGAACGCAGTATGTTCTGTACGCAGTGTTCTGACCCAAAAATATTTTCAAAACAGAATATTTTGTAGGCATAGTGTTTTGTAGATGTGCATCTGGATTGAGGGCCCATTTTATGAACCCTTGTGAAGTTTCGTTTCGCAGCGGTTTTTGGATTACATTCTTATGTAAATTTAAGTACCAAAATTTTAACATCATAATTGCACTATAATTTTAATAAATGATTTTATGTTTTGAAAATCAAAATTTTATTCTTAAGTCCCTGGCGCGAAATTTTGCGAAAGAGACATTCTGCGAAAGAGACATTTAACGAAAGAGACATTCTGCGAAAGAGATATTTTACGACCAGGGGACATTTTGCGAAAGAGACGTTTTGCGCCTGAGCCATTTCCTTCTACACGATACCTAAAGGTTCGCCCCAAGAGGTAGTCTCGTATGATGTGCACGAGACGGTCCGGCACTTTGTGTTGGGGAATGCCTTGTACGAGGAATGCCTCGTACGAGGAATGCTTCGTTCGAGGAATGCCTTGTAGAAGGAATGCCTTGTACGAGGAATGCCTTGTACGAGGAATGCCTTGTACGAGGAATGCCTTGTACGAGGAATGCCTTGTACAAGGAATGCCTTGTACAAGGAATGCCTTGTACGAAATGCCTCGTACGAGGAATGCCTCGTACGAGGAATGCCTCGTACGAGGAATGCCTCGTACGAGGAATGCCTCGTACGAGGAATGCCTTGTACGAGGAATGCCTTGTACGAGGAATGCCTTGTACGAGGAATGCCTTGTGCAACGATTGCTTTGTACGAAGAATGATTTGTATGTAAGCAGAGAATGTTATGCGTTCTAGTAATGTTCTGTATGAAAATAAAGCAAGCATCATAAATTAAACAAATATCATAAAATTGATATTTTATTCGAACGAGAACACGAGACAGTACAATGTAAACTTTTTCAATACTTTTACAACATGGGTCTGACAATACTTTAAACATTACACTTATATTAGCGACGCGATTACAAAATTGACAAAAGATAATGTAAATTTGTAGAAAACATTATTTAAATTCACGAAAGACACTCATAACAAAGAATAACAAGACTATTGGAATATAAATAAGGTGGCAATGAGGGAGTACATTCGTAATAAATTATCTGAAGGAGGCGTTAAGCATCTCGGGCATCGTTCGACCTCGGCGGACATTTTCAAACCTTTAATAAATTTCTCATATTTCTGCAATAATAAAAGCATTAATCGTGCGGCCGCGATTTTCGGGCGTCCGCTTCGGAAGCAACGCTACGTAGGTACCTCCTGACACGCATGGACTCACTGTTCAATACCATTTGTACAGGTGTTGTATAACAAAAAATAGAGGTCTCAAAATTTTTTTACAAGACTAGTTTGTGCACTTGACCTGTGTAATGTGAAATATTTTCAATATTTTCGTTCTGGTTATTGGCATTATAACAAGCATGGAGGTGTGGGGTCGGTGACCAGCCGTGACGTCACAGTTCATCGTCACAAGACTGCATCTCATTTGTCTCGGTAGCAACCTCGTCGTAGTCCCTCTCCAAGGTTGCCAGGTCTTCGCGTGCTTCTGTGAACTCACCTTCTTCCATGCCTTCGCCCACATACCTTCAATAATTATATGATCATGATTTTTATTTTTATGATTTCGTTTGATAAAATGAATAAAAAAATAAGTAACTGCCTTGCTGACGATACTATGAGTGTTTTAAGAAAAAAATATCAATTTTATACTTTGGGATCAACAAAAGTTAGCATAATCTACACATTTATTGCAAGCAGAACAGTGGTTTCATTGTAAGAGCGCAATTTATTGAGAGTATGTTCGTTTTATATTATGTTATATTAGATTATGTTCGTAGTTACTTTGATAAAACTGCAATCTAGGAAGGCTGATGATGAATCATGGTCACTGTACTAAATATTGAGATAAAGAACAACATGTTACTGACCAGTGCACAAACGCTCGTTTAGAGTACATGAGGTCGAATTTATGGTCGAGCTTGCCCCACGCCTCGGCGATGGCGGTGGTGTTGCTGAGCATGGACGCGGCTCGCTTCACCTGCGCCAGGTCGCCACCTGCTACCACTGATGGTGGTTGGTAGTTGATGCCCACCTAAAGAGATATTACTGTACTGTGTATACTCATTAACTAGAGGTTTAACTAGCTACAAATCGCAACTTTGCTAATGTTATAATTTCATTATTGAATAACGTGAAAGTGATATTTTATGAGTACTTTTTTTTTGTGGAATGTTCTAATATGTCAGTATCGTATCTTGCAATACGAATCTTCCCTTTCCCAATCCATCTCGTGTTCTAACATAATGGCAATAATTGATAAATATTTATTTTACTGAACAATGTAAAATAAATTAAGTGAAGACTTTGAATAGTGTAGACTCCTTGAAATAAAGTAAGACCAACATCCACGAATCAAATTCCAGCAGAATTTAATGCTGCAATAGCCGCATCCATGTCTTTTTAGACCACACAGCACAGCAGCTAGTAAGTCATACTTGTCATCGCGAGAATCACTTAAAATAATTCTAGATAAATATAATAAAATAAACTCACTTTAAATCCAGTAGGACACCAATCCACGAAGCGAATTCCAGCTTTCCCCTTCATAGCCGCAATGGCGGCATTAACGTCTTTTGGAACCACGTCACCACGGTATAGTAGACAGCACGCCATGTACTTGCCATCGCGAGGATCGCACTTCACCATCTGGTTCTGTGGCTCAAACAGCTCCGCAGTAATCTCTGACACTGACATGCCTTCGTGATATGCCTGGAACATGCACTTTAAAGATACAGTTCACATAATGTTAATATTGTAGGTATCGTCATATTGTAAGCAAATTGTTAATTGTTACCATTGAATAGATTTTATTATTTTGATTTAGTTTACCAACATTTGCTAATAACTTTACTTATTAGACATTATGATCCAAAAGTGAGACCTAGGACCTGCTCAAGTGTCCAACTAATTGACCAACTTATTTTATTAGGTCATGTACCTATAGTTATCTCATTTTACGTATTATCTTTAAAGGTCAATAATCATCGACTCATGGAATATGGTAAGATTGCCGCGAAGTATCAGAATTTATTTATTGTATTGAATAATTAGATCAAAATTATTTTAAAATCACTACGCACTGATACCAATGAGGATCAGACTATCGAGATACCTTATCAGCCGAGACGACGGGCGCATAGGCGGCAAGTGGAAAGTGTATCCTTGGGTATGGCACCAGATTGGTCTGAAACTCAGTCAGGTCCACGTTCAGCGCGCCATCAAAGCGCAGTGATGCGGTGATTGAAGACACCACCTTATGAACAATAGTTTATTATAACTATGTAGGCCATTCTCAGACAATAGTTGGCTACAATTCCTACACTTATGTACATCTAAGACCGTTCGTGCCCACTAATTCTAAAAATAAACCAGTAGCACCCAGAATAATGTCACGAGCAGGTTAAAGTATCAGCCTTAGTATTAAAAATTGCTGTTCCATCATTAAAGATTAATAGCGAAGTCCCATCATCTAATATGTATAAAATTCTCGTGTCACAGTTTTCGTTGCCATACTCCTCCGAAACGGCTTAACCGATTTTGATGAAATTTTTTGTGCTTATCCGGTATCTATGAGAATCGGCCAACATCTATTTTTCATCCCCCTAAATGTTAGGGGTAGTCCACCCCTAAATTTTTATTTTTATTTTTCAGACAACGTTAGGGGTAGATTAGAGGTAGGTGTAGGGTAGGGGTAGGGTAGAGGTAGGGTAGGGGTAGAGGTAGGGTAGGGGTAGAGGTAGGGTAGGGGTAGTGTAGGGTAGGGGTAGTGTAGGGTAGGGGTAGTGTAGGGTAGGGGTAGTGTAGGGTAGGGGTAGTGTAGGGTAGGGGTAGTGTAGGGTAGGGGTAGTGTAGGGTAGGGGTAGTGTAGGGTAGGGGTAGTGTAGGGTAGGGGTAGTGTAGGGTAGGGGTAGTGTAGGATAGGGGTAGTGTAGGGTAGGGGTAGTGTAGGGTAGGGGTAGTGTAGGGTAGGGGTAGTGTAGGGTAGGGGTAGTGTAGCGTAGGGGTAGTGTAGGGTAGGGTAGTGTAGGGTAGGGGTAGTGTAGGGTGGGGGTAGTGTAGGGTAGGGGTAGTGTAGGGTAGGGGTAGTGTAGGGTATGTATCGATTGAGGCAGTACGAAGTCTGCCGGGTCAGCTAGTATTAAAATAAAAATATGTTTATTGTCAATGGAACCAAAAATAACATTTTAAAATAGAAATAAAATTAAACCTCTCCCGAATACACAAAGAAATACGAATATGTTTGACGGGCGCATATATAGTAAAATCTCACTTGTGATATGAGTCTGTTGAGGTTGGCATATGAAGGTCTCTCAATGGACAGGCGCCGTCTGCAGATGTCGTAGATTGCCTCATTGTCTACCATAAACGCGCAGTCCGAGTGGCCGATAGTAGCGTGCGTCGTCAACACTGCGTTGTAAGGCTCCACTACCGCTGTTGATACCTAGAAAAGAGTGAATATCAGAAACATCTAATTTTGAACAATCTCAGCAGACTTGTTGCCGTTTCCGTTCAGCATTCTTCACAGGGCATACTGTTACTGCTTTCATTTCAATGGCAACAGTATTTTTCAACTAAGTTTGTAACTATGCGAGCTTTCTAATTTTAAAATATTTTATTTATATAGTATTATTTCCTTATACCTAAGTTAATTTAGTACACTCACTTGTGGTGCCGGATAAATGGCAAACTCCAGTTTGCTCTTTTTGCCATACTCATCCGATAGTTTCTCCATAAGCAGTGAAGTAAATCCGGAACCCGTACCACCGCCAAACGAGTGGAATACAAAGAAACCCTGCAAAATATATTTACAAGTTTGGTTATCATGATAGAAGATTTTAGAAAGGTCATCATCAGTCGTCATGGGTCATCATCATCACCACTCATCATCATCATCACCACTACCACAAATAATCACCACTAAACATCAATGTAATAAGAGTATGACATAAATTGAATAAAATATTAAAGTAACACATAGTTCAAACAACAAATCCTACAGACTTTCTGTTCTTCGTTTTCCGTGAAAAAAAAGCTTTAATATTTTATTCAATTTATGTCATACTCTTATTACATTGTTGTTTGATTGATAATACTGATTGTATACTGTTATTAGTTGATTCATAAGTGTTTAATTATTCGAATCCGGATGTTTTATTACTCTATTTGATGATATTTTATTCATCCCACCCCACTTCGTTCCTTAAACCTACCTATTTCCAACGTTGTTTACAAACTACTTGCATGAGACGAACAGTGAATAGGACCAAATGCGAATAGGACTAACCGCGAATGGGATCGACCGCGAATAAGACTAACCGCGAATGGGACCAACCGCGAATGGGACCAACCGCGAATGGGACTAACCGCGAATGGGACCATTTGTGAACGGAGGACGAAGTGCGAATGGGACAAAGTGCGCATAACCCAACACCACACATCATCAACACCACACATCATCAACACCACACATCAACACCACACATCAACACCACACATCAACACCACACATCATCACCACACATCATCACCACCACACATCACCACCACATATCATCACCACCACACATCATCACCACCACACATCACCACCACACATCACCACCACACATCACCACCACACATCACCACCACACATCACCACCACACATCACCACCACCACTCACCACCACCACTCACCACCACCACTCACCACCACCACCGCTCATCACCACCACCACTCATCACCACCACTCACCACCATCACCACTCACCACCATCACCACTCATCACCACTCATCACCATCACCACTCATCACCATCACCACTCATCACCATCACCACTCATCACCACCACTCATCATCACCACCACTCATCATCACCAACGGCCTAACGTCCTTTCCGAGGCACGGAGAGTAGTTCTTGAACCAACCAGACCCGGAAAGAAACCTTTAGAATTTTCACAAAGATTTATTGTCCGGTGTAGGGATCGAGCCCGCGAACCCCTAGACTTAAAGCGAGACGCTAGGGATGTTGTTTTTGTCTACTATGCATTACATATTATTGATCGGTAAAAGCATGAGTAAGCCGGACAGAATTTACGAGCTTACCTGTAAACCAGTGCACTGGTCAGCCAGCTTCCGTATTCTCTCCATAACAGGTTCGAGGACCTCGCGGCCGGTGGAGTAGTGTCCTCGCGCGTAGTTATTGGCTGCGTCCTCTTTGCCGGTGATAAGCTGCTCAGGGTGATACAACTGCCGATACTCACCCGAGCGAACTTCATCTAAATTTATAGTAATAGACATATAGGAAAGAAAATATTTTTTTACATTTTGAAATATTAAATTTTAATACAGTGGAACCTGGTTAATTGGGATCTCGAGGGACCAAGAATTCTGTACCATTTAAAGAGATTCTCATTTATCCAGTTTTCCAATTAGATAGGTTTAAAATTATTTGTCTCACTTACGGAGGTCAAAATTTGAGATAGTACTGACAAACAAAGCATGTGCGAAAGAAATTCTAATGTTTGTAAACAATCGTGTCCAAACCTGTCCCAACCTAATAAATTGTCTCACTTATAAAGGGAATTGAGCTCCAGAGTCCCAATTATAGAGGTAAACATCGAAAAAATCCTAGAAATCAAATCTCATTTAACCAGGTCCGAAAAGTCCCATTAATAGAGGTAATTCGATAAAAAAGTGCCGGGACCTCATTGTAGTTCTCAATAATAGAGGTTTCTCACTTATCCAGGTCCCATTTAACCAGGTTTAACTGTATTAACAGTCATTTGATAGCTTGAGATTGCACGTGTGCTGCCATGGAATTTAATAATATGTATGCCATATCATGTAATATGTGTTCCCGATATCCTAACGTGTAGTAATGTTATTTTTACACAGCTTTATACGCAAATTGGCCCATATTACTGCGATAATAACCAAAATTTAATAAATCTGTCGACCTCACACAGGGCCTGACGGGCTCAGGTCTATTTTTTGGCTCATTTGTCATTGTACGACGATGGCATCACGTCAAGCGCGCAAACCCAATCATTTATCTAAGATCCAAACCTTACCTATAACAGTGGCTTCCAAATCCACCATCACGACTCTAGGTACCATTTTCCCTCGATCAGCCTCCGAGAAAAACGTATTAAAGCAGGAATCTGCAGCGTTGGAGTCTGCTACACCAGGCGGCAGCGTGCCGTCGGGTCGGATGCCATGCTCCAAGCAGTACAGCTGCCAGCACGCTACTCCCATCTGCACTCCCGCCTGTCCCACGTGCACGGAAATGCACTCCCTCTGCTCGCGTAAGCAATCAGCATCACGTTATTTAACAAGATTATAAAATATAATTGTAATTTGAAGTAGAAACATTTGCACGGATACCAAACACCAAGAATTAGAACTGTCAGTCGCAAACAACAAATAATAATATTGTTTTTTTTTTATAATAACCTAATTCTGCCGATTTTAGTATGCAAAGCCATATAGCCTTACACATAGCCTAACAATTAATAAGCTGTTAAACATACAATACAACCACGACATAAGATAGCAAACACGTTTCAATGCAATTTTTTACGTTTAAACTTTAAAAAACATTATACAAAATGATGAAGCACTTACCATTGTGATAACTTATAATTTTGATACTGTTGTATATTTCATATAATTATTGCGTAAAAAACAATTTAAAAAATTTTGAAACGGACTAAAATTTTGGAAAAAAAATGCGAAACAGTACCCGTTTGATGGGTTACTTGAATCTATTATGATTTTTTTATTCCAGGTTCAAATTTACATGTGGCATTTCTTGTGTGCCAGTAATTAATAAGTTTGTGATAATATGAGTTTCGTATGTCAGAATTATACTCTTTGTTTGGCTTTGTTTTGTGAGATACAAAGTCAAATGAAGCTTAAATTTAGGTTTAAATTTATTATTACCTTTTTAATTTTTGCCGGTCCGTGTCTCGGGCTGGTACCGGTAAATAATAATATATCATAATTAATTTCAACACACAAATACTTAAATTTATAACAGGTGGAGACACTATAATAAGCTTATTTTAAGTTCTCTACAATACATCTGTGTCTGAACTAGATACCTACATAATATCTGTATTTCGGTCTAAATATTGTGATAAAAGACATATTTTTCCGTCTCGGTAGCGTTTCATGTTAGCCTTTAAGACCAGTGAAGTAACAAAAGCCTCGTGGCTATTTACATAATATGTTCGTCAGGAAATCTAGGATGCGGCATATATCAATAAAGGCGTGGGGACAGTCCCTCGTCAATTAGCCAAGTGGAAGTCAGAGGACGAACAGAAGGAGGGTAGTCCCTTAGCCAACGAGACCCAGAAATAAATCCACCACCTCTGGAATTTAAATCGAGCCAAATACTGTTATGCCACGGACGTTGTCGATGCTTTGAAACCTATCGATCATAAAAGAAAGTGAAATAAGTAGTTGTAGTAAAGCGAGGGTGCCAAGTAGGGCACTAAGATAGGGTGGCGGCTATTAGAACTACAATAGGGGAGGGTGTGTGGGGCGGGGAGTATTTTGCACCCCTATGGTCGTAGAGTTACTTAAATTTGCATTTTTGTACTCGTAAGGATTTTAGTTATGTTCGGTTCTGTTTAGTAAAATAATTATATATTGTGATAGGAATTTATTATTGAAAAATATTATTCATTATTTTTTTTATGATTAAAGTAAAGACATCTTTGTTGTCTATTGTTTGCTTTTTTTAAGATTAGCAAAGTTGCTACTAAAAGAAATAAAAATAAAAAAAATTACTAGTTTTTATAATTGTAGCATATACCGTATAGGTATAGGTATTTAATTAAAATGTCAGTTCTTATAATAATAAACAATAATTATAATTAAATATTTCCATTTAATGTTCTTTATACATATATACCTAATTAATTTATTATTCGTATACTTACATACTCTCTTCAATTACACATAAAAACGCTCGGTAGTGCACACCGCCAAGTCCTTGACAAAAATCAATTAAAAATAATGCGTGACCACAATAAATCAAAGGATTGTCTTTTTAACACGTTGTTCGGTCACACTCAGCCACATTGTTAATATTATTTTTTTATTCAAATGCAACGTTTGGTTTTGTCAAGTGTTAGCATTATTTTGAATATATAATTGCGTGACATTGTGCTGTGTAAATAGTGTGAAGAGCGGTTCAATCGATTTGTCACACTTGCGTGGTACAAAAGGGACTTGTTGCTAAGTTCGGACGTGATTTTTATTCACCGTTGGCTTTAGATTCTCTAAGTTATAAGTTAAAATGATAGTGGTTTGTAATATTTTAATGTTTGTACTATTTGTTGAACTTAAATTGTAACCCTTTTTATCTATCTTTAATTCTTTATAAATAAAAAGTTATCATTAAAATATACTTATGTACACACTTAACTTAAAAACGACTTGACTTAGTGTAAGTTGTGATATTGTTTTTATAAAATAGTTTTTTGGAGAAATTCACCGTAAGTGTAAGATATTTTGACGGACGAAGCCGAACACTTATAGCTAGTAAAGTAGCTTTTTAATAGATAGTAGCACCAAATACATGCTGCGTTAAATCATATCACCTGCTAACTTTTTCAATGTTTGTCATAAGCACAAAAACCAAACACCAATGACAAAACTGACAAATAGCTGTCACTCGAGAAGACTAGGGTAGATCCCGCATAGATTAGGCTAGACGGTAGATCAAAGTAAATGATATTATTGTGAAACTTGATCTTTATCTGGAGGATTATCGCTAATGTGCGAGATATCATCTTAAAAGGGTCGCGTAGAGCTTTAAAAGTAGGGAATAATTTTATGGCGTGTTAGCCTTGATAAAAATGTATGGGTTAATAGAAACTTAGCGCGTAAATCGAACATAGGTATTTTTTTTTATTTATAATTTATTTATATTCTAATTTAAAAAAATAGGTAATTGAAATGATAATACAAGTTGTATTTTCTTAACTTGGTAATAATAATAATAATAATACTGGTCTCCTGAAAGAGATATCTTTTGAAAAATAATAGCTTTGTAGCTATCGTAAGCGTTATAATAATATGTTTTATTTTATATTTTTGTTGTGTTTCTTCACTTGCTTACACACTGTGTTTTTGTTTCTTATATAATTGACAGGACGGCTCGAGGTAATTTTAATGATAATAAAAAAGTATTTACCTAACTACCTAAACAAGCTTTACTACCTAGAATTAACAGCCATCAAAGAATCACGGTGCATAAACCCCAAGGTTTACATAAATAAAAATCGATATTTAATAAAGTAGATATTTAAGAACTTATAAAATGTATGAATGAATCATAAGATTTTTAACTTTAGGACTCGACACCAAAAAAACAACAATTACCCTATTCCCAGCGTTACTTACCATGTTTACAAAAAAAAAAACGAAAATTTCCAGCTGACTGACAATCCTGGCTACAATAGTCCGAGGTGTGGGCCCAATAAAAAATCCCATTTGCTCCATGGAGGCGGAATAATGACCGCTTTTTACCGGTCTAATCCGGATCAGATAGGGCATTGGATGCCCGTTTGATATTCATAATCATTCGCCAGGACTTAGGGGATATAGCGATACGAACAGCAAATTTAATTAAGTTTTATTTAGGTATGTTTTGAGAGACGAATATTGAACGATGGCTTATTTTTTGATTAGGTATATGTCTTGTTCGAGTTCAATAATTTGTTTGTAAAATATTAATAATAAGTTCTTAAAGAATTATAGTTACTTGTTCGTGTCTTCAAATGCATGTTAAAGATTCACTTTTAAATATCGTAACGAACACACTACGAGATTTGCTTAAATCTGGTTGTATTTAGTCGATTTGTACGATCATAAATTTCGCGGATGCGTGCGTAAAACATACATAATAATAAGAAAGTGTTTTAATTAATATTAATAATTAGCAGTCCCGGGCGAATTCCATCCTCGTAGGAATTCGTCTTTAAAAAGGGAATAATTATTACACTCACAAATAACGTGGCTTTCTGTCAATCACTGGCAGCATTTCAAACAACTGACAGTTATGACACTTTTCATGTTATTTTTCCGACGGACATTCATGTAGTTAGCTACGAAGCTTTTGCTATATCACCGGGCATATCAAGTTTTCTTAAATTTTCTGTTCCGTTCTTTTATTTTATCGCCGAAACCAGAAAACAAACAGACTGATAGCCGGTCTATCGGTTATATCTATATATACATCTGGCTGTTTGTTTAATTGGTTTTAATTTCAAAGTTTTGTATTTTTATCCAATTTTAAAATAAGACACATCTAGTTTGTTAGTTACTAAATAAAATAATATTTCTACAAAGACAATGTACATCTAAACGGGCAGTAATAAAAATAACGGTGGCGGTAACGATAAAGGCAGTAATTAAATCTTAAGGGCCAGTGTTGGGGTGCAACACAATGGTTCCCTTCTGAACGCCAGGTGCCCGCACATAAAAGCGTCGGTTGACTTTATTTTATTTGTGATTTACTGACAGTGCCTGTAGAGTTTAGCAAACTTAGCGATGTTGAGAAAATGTGGTTATTTGATGCAGATACCTATTTTTTTAATATTTAGTTTGGTAACATAGGCTTAGGTCATAAATGAAGTGAAAACGGAGTACTAGTACGCTAGTCATTTTGTCGAAAACTCAACAGTAGGTACTTAATACGAAGGGCGAGATGATGTCTATGATATCAAGGATTTGATACTTTTTTATATTGTTTTTTTTTTTAAATACCACTCCCGCACTTGTGAACTTAGCTCCTGTGTCGCGCGGGACTTAAGTAAAACTAATTTGACGGACAGACTTAGAACAACTAATTTGGTAATCGAACCCAGAACACTAGGTCTCAGAAGCAACTAACGTCACCACTGAGCCACCGGTGACGTCTCATATTGAGATTCAAGATTTATTTGTCTTTAACATCACATATATTTTTTAAACTCTTATTTGGATAACCTCCACACTTCGGAAATCTCACTAAGCTTTCTAGTGGTCTCAAGAGGCCGATTATTCTGTACGTTTTCCATAATTACGGTTTCCCGCTGTTTTGAAGGGAAGACAAATACCTATTACTTTCTAAGAAAGAATAGCCTATACTACATTGTTTACTTTCAAATTAATCATATTATGCCCTCATTAACTTTTACGACACAGACACGACTATTAAGTTAGAAAACTAGAAGTGCAGCTATGTTACCTATGTAATACCACGGCTAGAACTAAGCAAAGAGCAAGATTAAAAAAATATAAAATTGCATTTTAAAACGTAATTTTGATTATTGCAAAAAAGTCATTAAAAGCTTTTGGACAACGGGAAAGTTTACCATCTCCGCTGTCTCATATTTATCGCTAGAGGTTGCCGAGTCCGTGGCAGCAACCTCCCTGAGCCGAGGTCCCAGTTCCACAGGGGTCACAGGGGTTTGCAGAATTAAAACCAATTAATAAGGCTTTGGCTCTACCCATTGAAGTAGCTTTAGTCATAGAATCTACAGCTGGGAGGCTGATGCTAGAAGCAGTATATGAAAATGGCGAAATTTGCTGCTTTAGATAAAATATTAATGCGAAACGATGTGGCAATGATTACAGAAATTTCTAGGTACTTCAATGGGCCATTTACGTTCACTGTTGAACTTGAGCCTTGAGCTTAACAGATCTAGGCAAGTCAGGGTTGGCTAACCATCATACTAGTCAGGCGGTTTGTTGATCGCATTAAGATGGTATATTCTTGCCTTGAGCTGATATATTCTGCTACCTATTAATCAGCTGATATCCCTTAGTCGCCTCTTACGACACCCATGGGAAGAAATGAAATGAAAACGTTTATTGATATCTAATGTAGACGAATCGATCGTACTTAGTCAAATACAATGATAATGAAAACAAAAAAGAAAAAACAATCTTGACTAATAAATTACTTTACATTTCAACAATAATGTTGATAAATAAAATTTACCAATGTTGTTATGGCATGTGATAGTCGATTATTATATTATAAATATAATTAAGATTAACCAGCGCGGGCTGGGATCGGGTCTGAAGCATAGAACGCGTCGTGACCGTCGCCTTGCGAGGACGACCGGACCCTATCCTAGCTTCCTACGAGTCTTTCTCTATCTACCTTCGGTGTGACACTCGGAGAAGAAAGACTATAAAAAATTCCGAGATCATTCTTTTTGTCAGCTTTTCAAGTTTTTGATTAATTAATTTTGTACATTTTTTAAACATTTTAAGTATCTAGTGATCCCCATACATTGATATGTGGGCACTCGTAGCAGGAAATTTTGAAGACAACAATGATAATTACATGTAGGTATCGAGTCCTCCCCCAGGAGCAGGTATGTTTCTATATTTACATATATAGAAACATGCCTACAGTCTGATCAGTTGTCATGCGTATATTTTAAAAGTTCGAAATTTATAAAGTTCATAGCATAGACTTAATTTGATTGCCAATTCGGTGTCATAGCTAAAGGATGCCAGTCTGCCGCAATGAGACCGATACATTCATCCGCCAAACATCTCCATGATCCATAATATATTCTTTAATATTATAGTAGCCTCGAGTCATAAGACCTTTTTCACATACTTTTTGAATTGATGGTCTGGCAAAGCTGTCACATTTAAAGGAAGATTATTATAGAATCTAATACAATTTCCGAGAAACGATTTACTGGTCTTAGTTACTCTGTAAAAAGGTGTAATGATCTTATCTTTTTTCCTAGTATTATTATGTACGTCCTTCTTCTTGGTGATTTTTTTTTACGAGCATGGATTCAAGACGTATGTTTGTCTAGCCTATGCCGGTAACCGCATGGCTATATTTCTCGATAGTCACATGATAATTACTTGGACTTATGGCAAGTATTAGTTATTATTATTCCCACAAAATCCACATCCTAAACCATTTGACCGATTGTCGTGGTGTCAAACCGTTTACCCTTATCGATACAGCCGACTCCCATCTGTCACGATGCATCGCTGCACCGCGAACAATGCTGCCATTCATAACGCCAAATTTTTATCGAAAAAATGAATGTTTTTGGAAAAAACGGGGAAGCGTTGGGTTTAAGTAGAGTACTGGTAAATAGGGGAGATTTGGTTATTAAAAATGTGTAGTTGAATAGTGGGTATGTACTTTAGAAGCATTATTGATTTGTATCGAAAACTTATAGCTAGACTAGGATAGGTACTTCTAACTGACTTAGAATACAATTGTAAAATTACACAACCAACGTCTTACAATTTGCTTAATATTCGTTAGACTACTTCATTTCTTATGAAAAAAGAATGAATGGAATCGGAGAAATAACATTTTGAGATTAATTGTGTCTTCCAAAGGAACAATACAAAATTCCGGAGTAAAAAGTTAAGAAAATCCTAGCTCACAGTATGCACTATAATCTTTACAAATTTGATTAAAATCGGCGTGTACAAAAAGACAGACTGACAAACAGATCATCATCACCATCGTACCGATAAACAGAGCAAAATTAATTCAATTAAGCATATTTTTTGCTTCAGCATCAAAAATAGATTGATCTCCAATAAATAATTTAGTTTTCTTTAATAATAATAATAATAATAATCGTTTATTTCAGAGACTTGCTCCATACTTTGTTAGTAATACAACTTACGTAACTATGTTAGTACTTACTTTTAATAAAAACAAACAAACAGAATAAAGCCTAAACTAAACAAACTATTCAATTCATGTATTTTCCTGCAGTATCAGACCCGTAGGTATGCATACGGGTCCAATATTCCAGGAAAACGCCGTCCAACCTATCCCCAATCACCATCAGGATGCCATTGGCACTGCCACGAATTGAATCTCCAGCAATTTTATTATACACCGTGATTTTTAGTCGCAGTTTTTAGTGCAGATGCGGGATATTTTAAGTATTGCTTCCTTAATCACGTTCATAACCTCAGTACTTAGTAGTCTTAACCAAGCGGTATAAGCTCTCGCCTACGTCTCGGAGGTCGTGGGGTCGATTTAAATCTTTACGTAAATTCTAACATTTCTTTCTGGGTCTGAGGGCGTAGACAAAATGCCACTAAAGCGGAGCTATCACTAATATAAAATCGCTGACGCAAATGTATGGTAGATACTTGAATGCCAAGCGTGGTGACTATGGCAAAACTGTCTCTCGGGCTCCTCCGACAGAGACTAGAGACAGTTTTCACTCCGCCCATGTTCAGCAGTGAACGTTTGTATGCAGGAGATGCGACAGTCCGCTGTTGCTACAGGTTTCCAATGCCCTCGTAGACCCGAAGTCCGAGAGACCCGCGAACTGTAAAGTAGAGCGACAGTTGCACAAAACTCCCCTAAAGAAACTAAAAGCCGTAATCCCTCAATCTACCCGTAAGCGACCGCCCTGAGCCGAGGTCCAAGTCCCACAAGGGACGCCCTCTTGCGCAGGTTGCTTAGTTTCCAGTGCTTAAGCAATTTATCTAGGCTGGAACTCTGCTCGCCTTTATGCCCGGTGAAGTAGCAAAAGCCTCAGGGCTAACTAAATAAGTCCGTACGAAAAAAAAAGTTGCTACAGGCCGATGATGATGATGAGTCACATAAAAATAAGTAAAGATAGTTGACCACGATGCGTGATGCAATGACAAACATGCAACAGATTTAATATAAAAAAGTAGCGCAGTTGATATACTTTATTAAGTTTAAATGTCTTGCCATTTACCTAAGTGCTCTTCAAATATTGTATGATGTTTAAGAATTACAGTTAAAAATATTAGAAATTCGAGTAAATATCAAATCTATCTTACTTTTTACACAATCGGGACAATGATTTGCAATTTAAGTTGCTTGTGTAAATATTGTAGGTATGTAGGCTGGGACAATTTGTGGTTAGCTAATGTTCGTACTTTAGTAGGTGACCACAACCACAGCGAATATTAAACCTATTGCTGTTTGCTAAGCATACCTACTTTATATAAATATTGAATTAATCAATTTTTTTCATAATACAATAAAACACTCTTTGTAGACATTTCTTTGCGACATAGATATTTATTAAAAAAAATATATGTTTTTTAATTCAGAATTAGGAATATGTTATATTACAAGGGTTTTTGGACCATCAAATATTAAACTAATAAGACTGTGTGCACAACTTTTAAAAATAAATAGGTACCTACAATTGAATTGCGGTCCGCATTGATCTTTATACACCTACGGGTGGCGGCGCAAAGGATTCTCGTTAACCTTCAGATTCCCTCGTAGACCCAAAGACCGATAGCCCCGTGAACTGTAGAGCGACAACTTAAGTCATAATTCCTCAATAATTTCACCAGCGGCCACCCTGAGCCAAGATCCAAGATCCACAAGGGGCAACCCCGCGCATCATCTTTAGATTTTAGTTTCGAAACCTATTAATAAGGCCTTGCTCGCCTTTATGCCCGGCGAAGAAGCAAATTTCTCATAAATAATATAAGTACACATAAATATGTCCGTCGTAAATATCTATTATAAAAAAATGGATTCTCGTCGCTATCAACCTCGTTATAGTCCTCGATAGTAGTTACTATGTTTTGGATGTAGGCAGTTTGCCATCAATTACGGTTCATACAACAGTTGTTATTTTAATCTACATATAATATATCACAACATAGTGATCCGTTAACTGTAACTAGCATAAAATCTGCGTGTTATTGGTAAATTCGTCACGCGTGGGAGTCGAACCCTGTATCTAATATACGTTTATTAATTTGTGTTCATTTGACGGTTGTCAGCTACTGGTATTAAGTTATTACGAATTACTTCCGTTTTATTTTTAAGAGACAGATATGCTCGATCGCTGCAATAGGTGGTGGCATTTTATAGTTGAATAGTTGTTGGTCGCGAAGTGCGCGTAGATCCTTACTAATATTATAAAGTCGAAAGTTTGTATGTATGTATGGATGGATATTTGTTACTTTTTCACGCAAATACTACTAAATGGATTTGGCTGAAACAAACTTTCAGCCAAATCCATTCAGTAGTATTTTATAAGCTGTATGTGTATAAGCACGCTGAAGTATAATGAGGTTTTATTATGATTTGGATGTTACGTCATTTTAAGAAATAAATCAGTTGTCAAGTGAACCATCTTTTATTATAACATGGTGACAGCGGTGGTGTTTAAAAAATTATAATATTATTAGGAAAATGCAATAATATTGACTGATTGTAACAATGGAACATGCCCGACCACCATCCGAGTTAAATCTGATTGGCGGCTCCGTCAGCCGGGCTGACGAATGGAAAAAATGGAAGACTCAGTTCCAGGTTTTTGCAAAAGCTTCTGGAATAAGTAATGAAAACAAAGAGGTACAGGCAAGCTTATTAATTAATTTGATCGGCCCAGAGGGGTTCGACGTGTATAGAACATTTTGTTATAATAATGATGAAGAGAAAAATGACATAGATTTCTTGCTTAAGAAATTTGATGAACATTTTGGTGTTCAGACTAACATAACGTTGGCACGTTATAATTTTTTTACCAGACTTCAGGAGAAAGGTGAAAATATTAAACAATATGTTACGGCATTGAGGTTGCTAAGCAAAGATTGTCAATTTAAACAATTAGAAGAAGAATTGATTCGTGATCGTATTATTTGCGGTATAAGTAGCACAGCACTTCGAGATCGTTTGTTAAGAACTGATAATTTGACTTTGGATAAGGCTATCAGTATATGCCAAGTAGAAGA
This sequence comes from Nycteola revayana, assembly GCA_947037095.2. Classification (NCBI taxonomy): domain Eukaryota; kingdom Metazoa; phylum Arthropoda; class Insecta; order Lepidoptera; family Nolidae; genus Nycteola; species Nycteola revayana. Next base: position 15,617,873 of record OX344840.2, read on the forward strand.
AATTACTATGGAGAGTACTCGTTTATTAGGAGCAGGTGACACGGGCTCGGGGTCCTGTTATGTGGATGAAGTTAATGCGCGAGGTACTGCACGGAGAGGACGAGCATGGCGCGGATACGGACGTCGGGGACGAGTATTAAGCGCTGCATCTGGTGGAGTAAGCAGAACCTCGTATTCTTCGTCCGATTGTCAAAGGTGTGGAGGACAATGCACGAATCCTTCAGAATGCAAGGCTATTTCGGCTCAATGCTACATTTGTGGAAACTTAGGCCATCATGCAAAAATGTGCAAAGTAAAGAATAGTAACAGAAAGTTATTCGATATTGAAGTGCAGGATAAAATGGTAGAAAATGAAAGTGACTCGGAGCCATTTCATGTATCTATTTTACAGCAAACTTTCGAGGTAAGGGCTTCTTCTGAAGATTGGTTTCAAATTCTTATTGGAGAATATGGTAGTGAAAAATTTAAATTAGATACTGGTGCCGATATTAATGTGTTGTCATTAAGGCGTTTCTTGCAATTGGGTTATAATGTAAATATAATTAATGTAAATCACACAGTTAGACTTCAATCGTATAGTGGTGACATAATACCAATTAAGGGCCTTTGTGAGCTTAAGTGGTGGTATAAAGGCATCCCATATAATTTAAAGTTTGCAATCGCTACTATTGACTGTCAAAGTGTACTGGGATTGCAAGCGTGCTTAAATTTAGGATTGCTCAAAAGAATTCATAACTTAAATTTATCGGAGCATGAGGATTTATTTAATGGTTTAGGCTGTTTGCCTGGCGAATATCATATTGTAGTCGATGAAAGTGTAAGACCAGTAGTATGCGCTCCACGTAAAGTACCTCTAGGGCTACGAGATAAGTTATTCGATGAGTTAAATAGGATGGTTCAACTTAAAGTAATTAAAAAAGTAAGTCATCCAACGCCATGGGTCAATGCATTAGTTATTGTAGCTAAAAAGAATGGTAGCCTACGTATATGCCTAGACCCAAGACCATTAAATACGGCTATTCGGCGTGCACATTATCAGTTACCTACAATAAATGACTTTGCTATAAAACTAAAGGGCGCTGAATACTTTTCAGTTTTAGATGCTACCTCTGGTTTTTGGGCAGTCCAGCTTGATGAAGAAAGTGCAGATTTGTGTACGTTTAACACACCATTTGGCAGGTATCAGTATTTAAGGCTACCGTTTGGGTTAAATTGTGCATCAGAAATTTTTCATGCAAAAATTAAACAACTACTTGAAGGATTGGAAGGCGTCGATTCATTTATTGATGACATAATTTGTTGGGGGTCGACTAAGGAGCAGCATGATATCCGTCTTAAGGAATTATTTAAAAGAGCACGTGCTATAAATTTAAAATTTAATAAAGAGAAATGTCGCATAGGTGTTCGCGAAGTGACGTACTTAGGTCACGTTTTTAACAGACATGGAATGAAGGTTGACAGTGAGAAGATTAAAGCTGTGAGTGAGATGAAAGAACCAACTGATAGAAAGGGTTTAGAAAGGTTTTTAGGAACAGTAAATTTTTTGTCAAAATTTATACCAAACTATTCTGAGCACACTTTTCCACTGACCAGGTTATTAAAAAAGGATGTTTTATGGTCTTGGGAAGAAGGCCATAAGAATTCTTTTATGACTTTGAAAAAGTTATTATGTAATAGTCCGGTTTTAGCTTTGTATGATGTTAAGAGTCCAATACTTATATCAGTTGATGCTAGTAGTGTAGCGCTTGGAGCGGTATTGATGCAGCAAGGGCGGCCAGTTGAATACGCTTCTCGTACTCTGTCTGATACCCAGCGTAGATATGCTCAAATCGAAAAGGAATTATTAGCTATTGTGTTTGCTTGCGAAAAATTCCATCAGTATATTTATGGGAGAGAAAAAATTGTTATAGAATCGGATCACAAGCCTCTTGAAAGTATTTTCAAGAAACCTCTAAATGATATTCCAGCGCGGCTGCAACGTATGGTATTAAAGTTGCAAGGCTATGATTTAGTAATAACTTATAAACCAGGTAGATATATGTATGTAGCTGATACATTGTCACGTGCGCCTTTGCCTGATTTATGTGATGATAAAATTAGCGAAGCAGTATTAAATCAATTAAAAATGGTTATTGATAATATACCAATGTCTCAAAGTAAATTAACCACTGTTAAAGCAGAAACAGCTAAGGATAGTAGATTAAATAATTTGATTAAATATATAAGAGATGGTTGGCCTGATCACAAATATCAGATGAATCATGATTTAATTTACTTTTGGCCTATGAGAGACGAACTATATTGTGTAGATGGAGTAATTTTTAAAAATAAACAAGTGGTCATACCTTTTTCATTACAAAGTGAAATGTTGAAGATAGTTCATGACGGGCATTTAGGTATTGATCGTTGTAAGAGAAGGGCTCGCGAAGTTTTGTTTTGGCCAGGTATTTCAAAAGATATAGACCAATATGTTAGAAATTGTAAAGTTTGTCAAGAAAATTTAAATAAACCCAGTAAAGAACCCATGTTACCGGTACCTATTCCAAACCTTCCATGGAATAAAGTAGGAACTGATCTTTTTGAATACGGAAAAAAGAATTTCTTAATTTTGGTCGATTATTATTCTGGTTTTATTGAGGTAGAATATTTGAGGGACACTTCTGCAAACAGTGTAATTAATGCTTTGAAACAAAATTTTGCTCGGTATGGTATTCCAGAAACAGTTGTAAGTGATAATGGTCCACAGTATTCTTGCAGGGCTTTTGTAAATTTTTCTAATGAATGGGGATTCAAACATGTGACATCTTCTCCATATTATGCTCAATCGAATGGAAAGAGTGAAAGGGCAGTTCAAACAGTAAAAAACATTTTACGGAAGTCTATTGATAGTAATGAAGATTTTTATTTGGGCTTATTAAGTTACCGTAATGCTCCGAGAGATAATTTAAAATCTCCGGCACAACTTATGATGGGACGTCGATTGAACTGTCGATTACCAGTTCATCCAGATTTATTACGTAATACTTATCCGACATTTGATCATAAAATACAATATAGAGAATTATTATGTAAACAAAGTAGAAGTAAAGAATATTATGATAGAGTGTCCAAATCATTACCGGAATTAGATGTCGGCGATAATGTAATTATGTTGGAACGTAATAATGAGCGACCTCATGGTACAGTTGTAGGTAGGGCATCAGCACCACGATCTTATATTGTAAGAAACAAAAATGGCATTTATCGGCGTAATCGCCGACATATTATTAAATGTAATACTGGTTCTCAGAATTCAGAAAGTGGTGGTACTTTACAAGTAAGTAAAGATAGTGGACAAGGTACTTCTGGATGTGTGTTGCCATACTCACCTCCTGTCACTCGCAGTAGGGCAAGGCAACAATAACAATTCAATTTTGGGATTTACGTCTCAAAGTGATTAAGTTTTTCATCTATTGTTTATTATTTTTTACTATTGTTTATGATTTTATTATTATATTTTTTTTTTGGGAAGAAGATATGTCATCTTATGTTGTTGTTTATGTTATGTGTGTTTATGTTATATGTCATGTTAGATATTTCATGTTATGTTGTTGTTTATGTTAAGTGTGTTTATGTTATATGTCATGTTATGTTGTTGTTTAAGTTAAGTGTGTTTATGTTATGTTCATGTTAATTCTTATTTGTTATAAAAGGGAAGATGAAGTATAATGAGGTTTTATTATGATTTGGATGTTACGTCATTTTAAGAAATAAATCAGTTGTCAAGTGAACCATATTTTATTATAACACACGCGGATAGTTTATAAGCTGGGTTAACATATAGGCTACAGAATATCACGCTCCGACCCACTAGAACAGAGTGCCGCGTCCCTCTGTTCTAGTGGGTCGGAGCGTGATAAAATAAAACCGCGGGGCGCAGCTAGTCTTAAATATTTTATCTCTACATACAAACTAGGCCACTGCTTTTCAGCCTCTCAGAGGTGCTTTATTGAACCTTTATGATCGGATGCCAACGTCGCATAGAGAATACAGTCCAATACAGTCTACCAATTTTCTGAAATCTACGATCAGTAGTTTAGGCTGTGCGTCAATCTTTCAATCAGTTAGAACAAAGCGTTTTATGAATAAGAATACCCTATTTTCCTATAGACTGATCGGATTCCGTAATAGTATTTGGACATGTTAATATAATTCGACTCGTAGTTTGTCAGTTCCTGGGTACCCTGCTATTAAATAACTAGATTCCTGTGCGTGGTTTCACCTGCCAAGCTTCCGCTCCTTTATCAATAAATGGTCTATATAACACTGAAATAATTTTTCAAATCGGACCTGAAATTAGTGCGTTCAAGCAAACAAACAAAGAAACTCTGTGCCAAGTAGAATAGATTTAGAATAGTAGTATTTTATAAGTTAGTTTTATTTTAAATTAGCTACTTTTAATTATATAATTTGTTTACACCGTTTTTATCATACCAATTATATAACTGCGCCACCTGGGGACGCATTGTACGAACCTTTAAGTTCGGTGATACTGGCAACACTGATTGCAAGGTGGCAACACTGGGCCGAACGCCTGTGCTGTTCGTATATAACCTTATAAGGATGTGGTCGAGCTTAAGACTGCATTCTAACCGCATTTTACTTTTATCCTCACATATTGGACTCTAACCGTGTGTGTGTGATAACGCTTGGTGTCTGGTGTACCCATAAACATTAAGTGCTTGGATTCTATATATCGAATAACCATATATATATTTTTTATTTAAAAAAAAATATTAATAGGTATAGAGTATAGATTAATTGATTCCAACATATCTTTTCAAAAATACCGAAGAAAGACTTTCAGATTAAATGACGCCTGCCAACTTTGTTTTCCAATTTTAAACGTATTGCATTGCGTGTTTTATTATCAATCAAGTTTTAACATACTCCTATCGGTTTCGTTGGGCCGGTTTTGGTATCTAGTTAGAAATAACTGATCTTAAGTATCTAATGTTAAGTCCGGGGAAAGGAAGCCGGACCTTTTAGTTCAAGGAGGGCTAGACTATAATTATTTACAAGCCAGTCCGACCGTATACTTAGATACTATAACTATACTTAGGTACTTACTTTACCTTAGAATATGCGTAAAACTATAGAGTGTAGATAGTGCTGCGGTCAGTTACCTTGATTGTGAGTAGATGTAGGGGAAGGTGGGGGAATTGCGGACGCTTAAGCGGAATCACAAATAAAACTCAAACTGTTAATAATAATCAGTCTGTCTTTATTAAATATTAAACTATAGTTATTTACCTATCAAATCAACATTAATTATTATATGAAATCAATCAACATTTTTTAAATTTTAACCAAAAACAAAAACATATATGTCCGTAATTACCCTTAGCTATTGGGGTAAATACGGACCAGTGCTGGGTTAATTGCGGACAGCATTGGGTATTTACGGACGAGGTCCCATTTCATTTGCAGAATTCACAAACGTAGCCTCTTGAGGAAGACCCAGCACTGCAATTCTCATGTGCCCAATTGTTGCATTTCGAACACATAATCCAGTCTTCGGTGGGTGGGTCACAATACTTTTCCTGGCAATAAATGCAGAAGTATTCATCATTTTCTTTATCACTTTCAAAATTGTTTAAGTTTCTTAAAATTTTTGGACGTTTTTCTTTAGTGTTTTTTGGTTTCTTATTTGTAGTTTTGGTCTTTTCTTCTTTTTGGTTCTTTCTTTCTATTTTCTTTTGTTCTTTTTGCTCTAGGTTTACTTTTTCCGGTGTGCTGGTGAAAATAATGGAATGTTTTTTTTTAACTAATCGTTTTGTACGAGTAGGTTTTAGAGTTGGTACTTGCACTACATCACCAAGTGGTACTAAGGGAGATGGACAAGTTTGACTTGTTATACTTTGATTTACACCAGCTTCACTAACATCACCCACTAATGCACACGTAGGTATTGTTTCGTTTAAATCGTCAAAGTTAGCCTCATTATTGGAAAGTTGAAATATTTCCTGAGATTCCATTGGATTAGAAATATTTTCATTTGCAGCATCACAGACAACTTGAGATTCATTCTGGGACTCACTTTGGCTTGAATTATTGGTATTTGTTTGTATCTGTTGTTCATGAGGAGAAACTGATACAAAAATATCACCAAAACTTTCAAAAGTGTTTTTAAATTTATCTTGATCCATTGGACAAATTCCAGCAGACTTAAAGCCATTCATAGCTTTGTCAGTACTTGTGGTTCTATTAAAAGCCTTTGTATAAAGGCCTACAACATCATATGCCGTAATTTTGGTGCCTGGATGGTTGACCATGAAGGATTCACATTCTCTGTTATATGCTGTTTTTAGTGGGCCATGGAAAGTTAAATCTAAAGGCTGCATTCTATGAGATGTGTGAGGTGGCAAAGTTAAAACATGAATAAAATTCTTGCGACAAAATTCGTGAGCTCTCAAACTAACGTGGCTTTCATGGTTGTCCAGTATTAGTAAAATAGGATCATCTGCAGATGGTTTTGCAAATGCTTTGAAATGCTGAAGCCAGTCAACGAAAATTGATTCAGTTATCTAGCCTGAGTCAGAAACACAAGCCACCATGTTACTATTACTGTCCTTCATAAGCAGTGCATTCATTCGCTTTCTCTTAAATATGAAAAATGGGGGAATGTATGTGCCTCCAGCATTAAAACAATTTACAACTGTGGTCAAGGAACCACGTTCTGCGCTGGTACATTTACCTACTTGTTTTAATCCTTTCGGTGCGAGAATCCTGGAGTTTTGTTGTACAGTACTTATCCCCGTTTCATCAACATTGTAGTTTGAATTTGACTTAAATTGGTATTTTATCATGAGTGTTTTTTAATTTTCAAAAAATATGCCTGTTTCTTCTTGATTAAATGCTGTGATTCTATTTATTGAAGTAGCTTCTGGTCTTCGAAGTGCTATATTGGGGTGTCTAGCCATAAAATATGTAATACCAATCCATACCAGCCATTTTGGTATCTTTATTGAAGTCATTTGTTAGGTTATTAGCAGCGGCAAAATCAAATGCTATTTTTCTTAGGGTAGGAATTGTTATCCCGAAGAAGGCTTTGCAAGATTTTAAAATGAATTCGACCAGTTCGTTTTCTTGAGATTCATTAAAAACTGACTTCTTACCTCTTTTTGGCATGGTACTAACACAGACTTTTTTCACTTGATCAAAAAGGGTCGCTCTGGGAATGCCATACTTTTCTGCCGCCTGTCGAAAAGGAATCTTTTTCTCTTTAATTTCTTGCACAGCTCTTTGTAAAGTTTCAATGGTGTAAGCTGGTCCTTTTTTCTTAATATATGTTCGAGGCATCTGCAATAAAGAAATATTGCTATAGGTTTTGATAAATAATGGGGTAATTACGGACGTCCGTATTTACCCCAGGCCATTTGTCCGCAATTGACCCAAACGCGATAAAAAAAGTAGAACAACAAAATTTTTAGGTTAACAAAATGTATCAAGGCAAACGGTTGTGCTATTTACTCGTCATTAACATCGCAATCGATAGAAAATATAACTTGTTTACTGACACTTATTAATTTTGAATAACACTCAAAATAGCACATACCAAAAATTACATCAAAATCACAAAAAAATTAAAATTTCAATTACCTTGAAACATGCGCGCAGCCGTCTGTCGGGAATGTTTGGTGGACACTAAAGATGGTGGAACGTAACGCGTGATCGCGGCGGCGGGACGCGGGCGGCAGTGATAGAGTAGATACACGTTAGTCCGTATTTACCCCGCGTCCGCAATTTCCCCATCGTCCCCTAAATGGCATGGCGCTATTTTCGTTTCTTTTTATTTGATTCCGCGAATCCCTTGCGACTTTGTAGGACCACTGTAGATTACATCATAATCTATAACTATACTTATATAGTAATATTACATATAAAGAGGAAACGTTTATATTTTTGTATGTTAACATGTGTTGTTTGTGGCATTCTAATGGGAAATGAATTATCGAAATCCGTTCAGTAGTTTTTGCGTGAAAGACTTACAAACAAACAGATTCACACACTTTCCAATTTATTATAATATTAGTATGGATAGGTAAAACTACGAGTATTTTTTTAGTCAAGACATTAAGGTGTTGTTCATACCCGTGCCACCCGTGCACCAAAGCGGAGATGTGTGCGGTGTGTCGTGTACTGTGCGAGAAGAGATGTTTTTCAGCTCAGGTGAATCCACCGAAGCTGTGGGGAAATGCGTAGTGTAGCAGAGATGTGTGCTGGCTAGCCTTGCGAGTGTGCGAGGCATTGAGTGCTCAGTACGCATTCTGGGAAAGGAGAGGGTGACATGGATCACTGCACGCCGCGCCCTCTCTAAGTAGTCTCCGTCGTGCGTCGTCCGCGCACAGCTCACATCTCCGCTTCCATCGCGCCATACAAATATTACATGTCTCCGCACAGCGATCTCCACTGAAGGAGGAGGAGGAGAAGACGTCTCAATAACGCAATTCTATTGTTTAAAAAACATCTCTTCGCTCGTCTCGTCTCCGCTTTGGTGGAGTCCCGGCCTTAAGCGTGATTTATAGCTTGGTAATATACGTTCCTATCTGTAATACCCTAACAAGTATGAATCATACTAATTTCTCTACTTTACCGCAATGAGTACCTACGGTTAGCTATGTAACTAAAGCGGCCGTAGCCCAATGGCTAGGGCGTCAGACTTGTGTTCTTGAGGTCGCCGGTTCGAACCCCATCCATTGCACTACCGACGTGAACCCACTCGTACTCGTAACACAAGCATTTAGCTTAGAACGAGGGGTTAACAAGAATACCTACTAGCAGAGTGCAAAAGACTGCTAGTAATCTTTAACAAAAAAACAAAAAAACAACTATAATTTATTATATTTTCTATTATTATTATAGTTTCTAGTCTTATTTAAAAAAAAACAAAGTGACATCAGGTTCAATAGGTCACTTGTACCAGCATATTAATAAATCGTAAGTACCTACCTACTTACTCAATCCGACAAATATAAACTGTTTTACGGTGTGATATAACACGCGACGCGTGGACGACACGCGTCCGACACGTTTTCACACTTAGTACCAGCCCGTGTCTGAACACAAGTTATGATTATCTAATAGTCACTTGTAAAATATATAGGGTGGACTAACATTTTTATTATATCTCAAACGATGAAGAAAATAACCTAGTTATATGAGATAAAAAACTGTTTATTGATAATGAAAATACCTACATAAAAATGTAATTTATTCATTTTAAAATATCTTCATGAAATGTTCAGCATGAAATCTCATGAATATTTGCCTATAATTCTTCAAGAGAAGCTAGGTTGTTGCTATGAACCTAACTTTTAAGGTAAAACATCACACAAAACACTTGTATGATAAGTGCTTGCAAATTTCGAATTGAGCATACATTAAGATTGCAACAGTAGGTATTTGTAACGTCCGTCCGTGACAGGGATTAATATAAATAGTGCGGGAGCTGTCTTTAAAAAAATGTCACCACATGACCACCCACCTAATCATAAAAGTTTTACATTTACCATGCCTTCGCTTGGTAACGACGCGCGACGCGTGTCCGTTATAAATCATAACATATTTATCACAATGTCACTTAAGAAGTCTTTAAGCTCAACCCCATCTGGCACTTAATAAAAATGCAATGATTTTATTATTAGTAAAACAAACAAATAGTAAGCAATCTGTGTATCACATCGGTTAGGTCACGTGACAACATCCCGGTCACGTGACCGGGAGGCAAACGGTCACGTGCCTCAACGTTGGCTCCTATTAGCTCATTACACGCCTTTTAGTTTGCTTGTATGTAATAAGTAAGTTATACTTACTTTGTAACAGAAAGTTGATCTTAATGTTATTTCAAAAATTGGTCAGTCTGCAGTGCACTTACTTAGGAGTAATCTAAATTTACGTTCAGTCGACTACAGTGTATTTTAAATTCACGCAGCAAATTACCACTCGATAATAAATAATAATATATTATATTATCACGCTTAAAGAAATTTGTACCGCTTACAAACTGAAAGAGGCGTTGGAACGCTTCTTCGTTTCCATGGCACAACAACCATAAAATACAAACCACGCCAACCTTAAGCCTGTTTATCTAAGAGGTAGGCATCTAGTTTAATAATTGGAAGTTAAGTTCAAATGATGTAACAACTTAAGCGACTTCTTAAATTACTCCGTAATCGCCGTGTCTACAAACTAATAGACAAGCCGATTACAGAGTAATTTTATTTTTCCCACGAAAATATACTAAACTTCATCGTTCTTTTTTATATACGTATGTGGGAAAATATATGAAGTACCAACTTAGTACCAAATAAAAATTACAAGAGTTTACTAGCCTCTTATTTAACACAAACCATGTGAAGTAATTAAGCGGCCTAAAAAAGTAAATCTAACCTAAAATGACACTTGAAATATTTGCGAAAGGTCACATAATCGGTACTTTTTGCCACTAGAGATGACACGGTCAGACTCAAGTGGGATAAATATTAACATTGTATGGTATTTTAAAAGCCATTGAGTGGTGAAAGGTTTATGATAATTGATATTGTTAACGTGTGAACATCATAATAGTTATCCGTTTGATATGATAGATACATAAAAAAAAAAGATTTTAATAGGCGTGAGAATGTTGTTTAGGGGTGGTTTAAAATTATGTGTAGGCCAAATGCAAAACTTATATTTATATCGTATTTCGCTTATCAATTATGAAAATTTTACCTTTGTAGTCTTCTAGATTAAAATCAAAGAGTATACGGTGTAACGAAGCGTTACATCAGTATCTTTTATTTTTTTACTTACGCTAAAGCTGACTATTTCTTTTATAAAGTATTCAATTAATAAATCAACAATATGTACAACTATCAAAAGTAAATAATACTTAAGGAATTAAAAATATAAACACTATAGTTTCTACGCGCATTAATGCTATGTAAAATTGCCTTATAATCCGAGGGGGGCCTTGAGGGACGCGCGGTGTAAGTAGACTTCCTAACGGGTTTTTTTTTGAAATATCGTCGGCGCAGCGCACAGCTCGCTCGACAGACGTGATACCGCTTCCAGAGTGAGACTACGTTCCTTTGTGCGCCGATCTGTGTGGTCTAGCCGAGTGCGCGTCTATAAACTTATTTATAAATTGAATATTTAACGCTATATAGTTAAAAAAAAAGAAGTGAAGTGTTTTCCCGTACTAGGGTAAGTTTTAAATCGCACACACAAATAAAAAAGCTAACAGTAGATTGTCATTCATCACCATTTACCTCAATTGCTTTTATATTCATTTCATTTAAAAAATAATACTAATTACTTTTAGATTCTCCATAGCTAGTCCATGATCACATTACATTATAGTAATTGCTAAACGTAGATAGTAGATCATATTTGAATCCACCCACATTTATATTTGTTAATCTAAATTGTCGTTAAAGTTTTTGCTTAATGTTTACTTTCATTATTATTATTTTTTTCCGTAATTGAAATTGAAACTCCGTTCTGATTGCACCACCCCGGCAAACTACTACGAGTACCTACTTCCTATATTCTTGTGTCTTGCCGTGGTGGGCCCCTGGAACGGAAAATCAAAAATCAGACAGTGAAATCGCTTGTCGTTAATGATTCCAGGAATCACTTCAGGATTACATTCCTAAAGCACCGTGCACAGCTTCACTCCACCAGGATTATCGACAATCACGACGGCCGTACTCTGCGCAGGGTCGTACTTAGGCGTTGACTACATCAATCCGGGGGCCCCGTCTCCACTTTCCCGGCCATCAACACCAGACGCAGGGAAGTAAGCACTACACGGTGGAAACAGATTTTGGCTCGAACCACGACCCTATAAATTTTGTGTACCGCTTCACGGTTATATATAAATATAAAAAAAAAATATATAGATATTTTTTTTTTTAAATAAATATCACTACTACCGATCATTTCGTTTTATTTTTTTAATAGCAAACGAGTGACCCGGTACACTGGCGCCCAACGTGGGGCCATTTACAACAAACCTTACTAGTATCTACACTCATAGTTTTTGTTCTTTTGTATGGGAAATAATTATGTCGTTCCCTATAAAATACCTTTCACTACAAAAGTCTGAGTTAGAATATGAGGTTGCCGTCAGAGGTGAAACCCCTGCCAATACTGTGGCAGACATTCGGAAACAGATAGGGAAATTGAGCCATATTTATCCCGCCGAAGACATTTTGTGCTCCCATCTCGAACCGGCGGAGGACTTGTCAAATTGTTTTGAACTTTTGGATAAAATCAGGTCAACTTATACAGTAGAAGTTTTAGACAAAAATATCTTAGCTCGTACTGAAAATGTATTCCATCATCTGTACCATAGGCTCAACCGTATTGATGTAGATGAAAGCCTTGTTATTAAGCATTCGGAATGCAGTACCCTTTTCAAAGAGCTTTACGAAAAATTACTTAATTTAAAGAAAAAGAGTATAGATCCTCTCTCTGTCTCTGGTGCTAGTTTAGAATTACAGAACCTGCCTGCACCGGTCCAGGTGTCAGTTACCTGTGATGGTAGTGGTAGAACAATTTCTGAGTTAGGTAAACTAAAGTATGACGGGAATTCTTGCGTGCGATCCTTCATACAACGGGTAAACGAATTTAGTGAAGCTCGTAACATTTCGGACTCTAAGCTTCTGTCATTTGCAACTGAAATATTTGTTGATAATGCGCTCCACTGGTTCCGTAGCATTAAGGAACAGGTTTCATCCTGGGAAGAACTTGTTATCCTTTTGAGACAAGACTTCGACAAATCAGACTATGACTACCGATTATTAGCTGAGATTCGCGCGAGAACTCAAGGGGAAGCGGAAAACATCACGATTTATTTATCAATTTTGTCAGGCATGTTTGCGCGCTTATCGAAGCCTTTGTTAGAGGAAGATAAACTGGAAATTGTCCTACACAATATTAGACCTTGCTATGCAAGCACTCTAGCTTCATCGACCGAAATTAAAACAACTGAACAATTGCGTCTTCTGTGTAAGAATTATGAGAATGTTCAGTCTCGTATGGTCCAATTTCGTGAGCCTACTGCAACTTGTTCTAGTGAGTTGTTAGCACCCGAGTTTGCGTACAAAGAAAAGTCAAACACATTCAAACAGAAGCCAAATTTCGCAAATCAAAATTATAATTATTCTAAAGCTAATACTAATACAAATGTTAACGAGAAATATTTGCATGCTATACACGAAAACAATTCTGGTATCGACCGGAAGTTGCCTTACTGTCCTAGATGCCGTAATAATACACATTACTTGAAGAACTGTCAGAACGCCGAGATTCTATGTTTTAAGTGTGGTCGCAAAGGTGTTAAAAAACCTGACTGTCCTAATTGTAATGCAAAAAACTAGTTTCGCAGGATTGTGGCACCATTTCTTCTTCATTATTAGGTCGTTGTAATAAGAATGAATGGGAGGAATGGTTGGAAACTGTACGAAGGTTTTTCAGCTGTTATAAAATTGCTACAATTCTGGAAGATAAACCTATGAATGATACGCGGCCTTACTTAAATATTAAAATTAATGACATTACCGCATCAGGTCTCCTTGACTCGGGTTCTGCGGTCACCATTATTGGTAATAATGCACATAAAACGGTGCTTAGTCGTGGCCTTAAGCTATGTACTGACGATATGTTATCTATAGTAGCTGCTGGTGGCCAGACTCTTCAAAGTATAGGTTATATTAACTTACCGGTACATTTTGAAAATCAGTTTCATATAGTAAAGACTTATGTTGTACCAGAAATTAACTCATCGCTGATTCTCGGCATTGATTTCTGGCGGTCGTTCCATTTATGTCCGAAATATTTAGGTTCCCTGCAGTTAACTTCGGTTCCACTCATAGATTTAAAAGTTAATAGTCCGAATACGTTTGTTCATTCCTATGACAACCTGGATAGTTCAAAAAAAGCTATCGCTGATAATATTGTGGAACAGTACAGTGACATATCGTTTGAACGCAAAGGTTTAGGCCGAACGCACTTGATAACCCATCACATTGATACTGGCGATTCTCCTCCCATTAGGCAAAGATATTATAGGCTCTCACCGGAAAAACAAAAAATCCTTGTCGAGCAGGTGGATGAAATGTTGGGCTTAGATGTGGTAGAATCTTGCGAAAGTGCATGGCAAAGTCCTGTTCTGCTGGTAAATAAAAAAAACGGCCAGCCACGTTTCTGTCTTGATAGTAGAAAGCTTAACTCGGTGACTAAGCGAGATGCGTACAACCTGCCGTATATTTCTGAAATATTAGACAACTTGCGCGACGCTCGATATCTGAGCAGTCTAGATTTGTCTAAAGCTTTCTGGCAGATACCTATTGCGGAAGAGGATCGAGATAAGACGGCATTTTACGTACCAAGTCGTGGAACATTGCGATTTAAGTCTACTGCATTTGGATTGACGAATGCTCCGGCCACACAGCAGCGCTTAGTTGATGCGTTATTAGGAGACGTGGATCATCGTATATTTGCCTATTTAGATGATATTATTATAGTCAGTAGTACTTTCGACGAACACGTCTCCCTCCTTCTTCGTGTCCTCGAAAAATTACGCAAAGCCAACTTAACAATCAACTTAGACAAATGTGAGTTCTTTAGAAGTCAACTTAAATACCTAGGGTATGTGGTTGATGCGAATGGATTGCGAACCGACCCCGATAAGGTAGAGGCCATACTCAATTATGCTACTCCTACCAATCGTAAGGAGCTCAAACGGTTTCTAGGAACAGCGACATGGTATCGCCGATTTGTTCCTAATTTTAGTACAATCGCAGGACCGCTAAACAAATTAACTTCCGGTAAGAAGAACGCTTCACCTTTCCAATGGACTGATGAGGCCGACGCGGCTTTCAAGGCTTTGAAAGAATGTCTGGTTTCAGCACCGGTTCTTTCGTGCCCAAATTATGATTTGCCATTTCAAGTGCATACGGACGCGAGTAATTATGGGGTAGGTGCCATGCTTACGCAGTGTATCAACGGCAAAGAACACCCCATCGCCTATATGAGTCGATCGCTGACGGCTGCTGAAAAGAACTACAGCATCACCGAACGAGAGACTCTGGCTGTTCTTGTTGCCTTGGAACATTGGCGTTGTTATGTGGAGAACGGTAAAACGTTTGTAGTCTATACCGACCACAGCGCACTTAAATGGTTCCTTTCGTTGAACAATCCAACAGGTAGACTCGCGCGTTGGGGCGTTCGTTTATCGTCATTTGATTTTGAGATCAAACACCGTCGTGGTGCAGACAATGTGATCCCAGATGCTTTGTCAAGGGCTGTCCCAGTTGCTGCTATTGTTACTGCTGGATCATTCACGACTTCTAGTGATGACTGGTATAAGGATCTTTATAGCAACTGTTTAACCAAACCTGTGCAGTATCCAAACTATCAGGTCAAAAATGAAACCCTTTTTCGTCTTAGTAAGAATAAATGCTATGTCACTAATGAATTTTCTTGGAAGGAGGTGGTTCCTTATGAACTAAGAGATGCTGTCATTGCTGAGAACCATAGTGAGCCAACCGCTGGTCACTTGGGAATTTTTAAGACCTACAGACGTGTCGCGCTTAGGTACTACTGGCTAGGTATGTATCGAGATGTAGCAATTTTTGTTGGTTCCTGTGCCACTTGTCTCCAGTACAAAACTCAAAACCATGCTACTCTTGGAGAAATGGGTCGTCCCAAGCAATGTTCTAGACCGTACCAAATGATATCAATTGATTTGATGGGTCCTTTACCTGTAACTCGAAAACGTAATTGTCACATATTAGTAGTAACCTGCTGTTTTTCAAAATTTTGTCATATTTATCCGATCAAGAAGGCAACTTCAGACATTATTGTTCGTATTTTAGAGGAGCAAATATTTCTTGTCCACGGTGTTCCTCAGACTATTTTCCTAGACAATGGATCTCAGTTTATCAGTGCTCATACAAATGCATTATTCAAAAAGTACAGCATTCCAAACGTATTTTTCACACCGAAATACACCCCCCAGGTAAATACTGTGGAGCGGTATAATAAAACAATTATAACCTGTATTTCTACGTTTGTAGGGAACGACCACCGTTCATGGGATACGTTTATTCCTAGTGTCCAGTTTGCCATTAATAATTCGGTTAATGAAGTGACGGGATTTACACCATCTTTCCTCGTTTTTGGGCGTGAACTAGTAGTATGCGGCTCTCATTATACTGATGTTGACTTAGGTGATGAAGTACTGTTTTTGCCTCGAGACGTGTATGCCGAGAATCTGAGTTGTTTGAGTTCTATCTTCGACCAGGTTCAAAAGTTTCTGTATCACGCTCACGCTAAAAATAGTGCTCACTATAATTTACGTAGAAAACCCTTTGAATTTAATGTAGGAGATACTGTTTACAAACGCGCTTATGTCCTTAGTGACAAGGATAAGTTCTTCAGTAAAAAATTAGCTCCAAAATATATCAAGTGCAAAGTTGTTGAGAAACGCTCGCCACTTGTCTACGTTCTAGAGGACATGTCGGGTAAGAACCTTGGCACTTGGCATATAAAAGACTTAAAAATATTAGGTCAGCAATCTTAGTTCAGTTTTTGTTTCGTTACAGCCCATGTTCCGTTTTTTTTTTTTTTTTTCTTTTTGTTATTTTCTTACAAAAAGTCATAAGTCAATTCTTATGGCCTTTGACTTGCGTTGTCAGGTTAAGTGAAATAATTTTCATATTATTTCTTTGTTTTTTTTTTGTTTATTTAATTGTATGCTGATGAAGTATAAAATTGTGTGTGAAAGGTAATTGTAAGAAACTTGTACATAGAATTTGCGGGTTTTAATTGTAAATTAAAAGCCCTTATGAGGGACCGGCGGGTAATGTAACGAAGCGTTACATCAGTATCTTTTATTTTTTTACTTACGCTAAAGCTGACTATTTCTTTTATAAAGTATTCAATTAATAAATCAACAATATGTACAACTATCAAAAGTAAATAATACTTAAGGAATTAAAAATATAAACACTATAGTTTCTACGCGCATTAATGCTATGTAAAATTGCCTTATAATCCGAGGGGGGCCTTGAGGGACGCGCGGTGTAAGTAGACTTCCTAACGGGTTTTTTTTTGAAATATCGTCGGCGCAGCGCACAGCTCGCTCGACAGACGTGATACCGCTTCCAGAGTGAGACTACGTTCCTTTGTGCGCCGATCTGTGTGGTCTAGCCGAGTGCGCGTCTATAAACTTATTTATAAATTGAATATTTAACGCTATATAGTTAAAAAAAAAGAAGTGAAGTGTTTTCCCGTACTAGGGTAAGTTTTAAATCGCACACACAAATAAAAAAGCTAACAGTAGATTGTCATTCATCACCATTTACCTCAATTGCTTTTATATTCATTTCATTTAAAAAATAATACTAATTACTTTTAGATTCTCCATAGCTAGTCCATGATCACATTACATTATAGTAATTGCTAAACGTAGATAGTAGATCATATTTGAATCCACCCACATTTATATTTGTTAATCTAAATTGTCGTTAAAGTTTTTGCTTAATGTTTACTTTCATTATTATTATTTTTTTCCGTAATTGAAATTGAAACTCCGTTCTGATTGCACCACCCCGGCAAACTACTACGAGTACCTACTTCCTATATTCTTGTGTCTTGCCGTGGTGGGCCCCTGGAACGGAAAATCAAAAATCAGACAGTGAAATCGCTTGTCGTTAATGATTCCAGGAATCACTTCAGGATTACATTCCTAAAGCACCGTGCACAGCTTCACTCCACCAGGATTATCGACAATCACGACGGCCGTACTCTGCGCAGGGTCGTACTTAGGCGTTGACTACATCAATCCGGGGGCCCCGTCTCCACTTTCCCGGCCATCAACACCAGACGCAGGGAAGTAAGCACTACACGGTGGAAACAGATTTTGGCTCGAACCACGACCCTATAAATTTTGTGTACCGCTTCACGGTTATATATAAATATAAAAAAAAAATATATAGATATTTTTTTTTTTAAATAAATATCACTACTACCGATCATTTCGTTTTATTTTTTTAATAGCAAACGAGTGACCCGGTACAACGGTTTAGCTGTATTGTTGCCGGCTTAAAATAGAATAGAAGATGCGTCTAACGGACATGCTCTTGATGGATGGGCAGCAGCATCTATCAGCTCAAAGATACCATCTTACTGCGATCACCATTCCGCTTACCAAGCGTGAGGATTACGCCAATATCCCGCAATGACTCTTGCTTGGCAAGATCTGTTAAAGAGGAGGCTCATGTACAGCAGTGGACGTAGACGGGCGTACAAAGTTAGACTAAAAAGAAATCCGAGCATAAATCCCTTTTAAAGATCTTGCAGGTTTGAAAGACTCTGCAGCGTCTACAAGCATATGTTTTTACGATGGTAAATGATGTCATTTACTGTTGATGTTATTGTAATGGTTATTGTATTTGTCTTTTGAGAGGTTGATATGGTAGTTAACTTATAATGGCTAATGCTGATCAGACACGTGTACCTACTTAGTGGCTTACAAAATATGTAGCTAGTTATGGAGTCGGTTAAAATGAAGTGTATGCAACCATTATAACAAATATGTTGACTGTTTCAAATATAATAATATTATATAATATGTTAAAAATAACACATAATATATGTAGGCTTACATACATAGGCAAATTGCTGAAATCATAACCTTTCTCTTTACCATATTTGGGCAAAAATGATAGACTTGGGTCCCTATGTTCGTAATTAATTGTGCTTTTTAGTTATTTAATTTTGTGGAAAATACTTTGTATAAATTAGTATGATTAGTTATACCTACAGATGTACACTCGACCATGATAAGGTTACTTGTATTATTGGAACAAACAAACATACAAAGATAGGTTAGTTTTCAATCAACCTCAAGTATTGAGGGATCCTAACAACATACCAAATGTTATAACTTTGGACAACCCTATAAAATTACGCTTTGCAAAACTCAACCCAATAAGCATACAATTGCGGTTTGAATTTGCTCGATATTCAACGCTCGTGTTTTTGGAAACAGTGTATTAGATATTAGACTTTAATATGTGTATCATAAATAGCTAATTCGATTGGAGAAGTGTTGCTATAAAAGGTTTTCAAGTGTTTACGGTTGGTGTAGAATAAACTTTATCAAGTTTGTACTTATAGAATGCAATAGATTTACTTGTTCGTAGTTACTGTTGCGCAGTTGGTTACTGTTGTTGTAATAATGTATTCTTATAATACAACAGAATTATTTTTACAGTACAGGAACATAATATAGTGCTTGTATAAAAGTTTTAATATTAATTATACCAAATCCGAACTTCAATTAACAAATAAAATATTTTACACTAGCGACCCGCCCCGGCTTGGCACGGGTGCAATGCGGATGTACCATACATATAAAAGTTCCTCTTCAATCACTCTATCTATTAAAAAAACCGCATCAAAATCCGTTGAGTAGTTTTAAAGATTTAAGTATACATAGGGACATAGGGATATAGGGACAGATAAAGCGACTTTGTTTTATACTATGCAGTGATATTGTAAAAGAAAAACTTAGTAGGTACCTATCCTATAAAGGTACATTATTTTATTAATTTAACTTGCTTCCTGCGTGAGCTTTCACTCGCGTATCTCCCGTTCTCGCGGGTAATTCATAATAAAATATTGCCTATAGCCTTTTTCGATAAATTACTTATATAATATTTTTCAAACCGGACCAGTAGTTCCTGAGATTTGCGCGTTCAAGCAAACAAACAATCAGACTCTTCAGATTTAACTTTAACAGATAGGCTGTATATACTATTATTATTTTATATATAATAATAGGTATATTCAGCTGAAGAGTCTGTCAATCAATATAATATATATATATATATATATATATATATATATTACGTACATTTATAGGTGGTATTTGATGTAATTATGTTCTGAGCTCCTTTAGGTACCATCTGCAACCAACCAGTCCACCACGAAATGATCGAACAAAATCAATGTTTATAAATAATTTATAATATTTGCTTTACGTCAAATCACTAAGCTCTCTTGCTCCCTAATATTTATCCACCAGCAAACTTAGATCTCTCTGGTCCTACAAAAATATCACCATCCAAATTGGAACCAGAGCTCTTTTTATTTTGGTCTTTAGAACGATGTGTTATAGAAAATGCCACCTTATTATTACAGCAATAGAGTATACATTTTATGGTTAGTAGGATTGTAAATTCATTGTCAGCTGTACAGCCAATTTGTGGTGATGCCAATTCATCTTGTGGTATTAGATGTGAAGAATGACAGAATTGATACTTTTTCATATTAGTATAATGTTTTGGATTAAAGCTATGGGTTGGATTTGGTTGCTATGAATATATTATGGGTAAGTGAAACATTTTAGAGGTATAATAGAACCAGTAATAAAGATATTCGGGTTTTAAATTTTATGGGCACTTAATATTTTATTTGTGTATTTTAATGTACCTAATACACTTATTCAAAAAATGGTTTTTATTTAATATAGATTTACACAGAATTGCTAACTTAAATTTTGTTCCGGAATTAAAAGTATAAAAACCACATAACTAGTGGTTCGACAATTTAAACGTACCTAGTCTTTATAGGAAATAAAAATAAAAATATTATTAGAAATTAAGGCCGGTTTCTATAATGGCCTGTTTAAAGACAATCGTTTTGTAATTCTTGTATTGCCGATTTTTTAATCGACTTTCCAATAGAGAAATAATACTTACTAGTAACGCACGATGTCTAACAAGATAATTTCTGATTCACCCCGCTCTTATATACCCACGAAAAATATTCTTAACTGTACCACCTTGACTGTACTTGATACGACGCACAAAAAAAAGGCGGAATCAGGATTACTTCCATGGGACACACTTCTTTTTATATATGTTCCAGTTGGATATTTATAATTAAATGCCACCATTTTTCATCCCTTAAGGGTTGAATTTTACAAAATCCTTTCTTAGTGGACCTATAGATACGTCACAAAGGGTAGCCACGGTCCAAATATCACGTGTCTAGCTTCAGTAGTTTTGCCTCGGCGTTGATGAGTCAGTCAGGACATGTTATTTCATTTCTACTTTTTACTTTTTTTTAGCAGTCTTTCTTACCCCTGAATCAGAACTTGCTTTATTCTATAGGCCTATTTAAATAATACCACTACAATTCAAAATTCAAAGTTCACTTGTTAACTTAACAAACCGTCAGACTCAATCAAAACAGAATTCAACACGCACCGCATAAAAATCTAATAAAACACCCTTCTCTTAAAAAAACTTAAACAAATGGGACAATATTAGCTTAGTGGACTAAGCAAATAATGCTCGGAGCAATGAATTTTTAACCGAACCGAATACAAACATACATGAACGGGCGCAATTAGCCTCCGGCTAGGATTCTGGACATACGATATTGGACATGTGTTCGTTATTTGATTAACTATCTCCTTTAAAAGGTACGGACAAATTAGGGACAGATTTTAGTTAAAAAAATAGATAAATTTTAATAAAAATTGATATAGATTTTTATATCAACAATCGCAAAAATATATAAGAAAATACTTTGAAGTAACGCAATAGATTTCGGTGGATCTGTTCAATCGGTTATGCAAAAATTAATTACATGCCAAAATATTGTAATACATGGTGTTGTGACAATATTTCTCGATCTATTTATTTAAAAATATTTTCGAATCGGATATGAAATATATTGAGAAGAAGAAGAGGCAAAAATTATAGAGGATGACATAATGCACCGAGCCCCAATAATGGGAGCACCAGACACAAAATTAAATTAACTCGAATCATTCATTCTTAACCTTACTATAAAGAAATTGGTTACTTCAATTTATTACGTTACTGAAAATTGGATATTCATAATAATATACAATATCGGATTGAAATTATTCATTGATTTTCGCAGCTATTTCCAACTATATTTAAAAATTGATTGGTTTCACCAGATTAGGGTGGAATGCACCCGAATGCATTGAATTAATAGCTGCTAGTACAGATTGTGGGGAGATAGGGTATACTGCTGTTTTGTTGTTCGCGTATTTATTTGTGTTATTTAGTGATATTTAATGAGATCTTAGATCGATAATGTTATGCGAGCATTTTAATTGCAACTTGACGTAGATCTAGGGACACGACTGGCCGTGCATAAATATTGCCAGGCATGTCAGGGAAATAGGCTTTATAATATTGTTAATTTATTTTGCATGCAGTAGGTACCTACTCAGGCATTTTCTTTTAGACAACTCGTGCACTCTCGAATGCCTGTGTCGCGGGGGACTTTACAGATACATAATTTACGGATACTTAGTACCTACACCTTGACTCACAACAACTTGAACTTGATAACAACAATCTGCGGTTCACAAAAATAGTTGCCCTGGGTGGGAATGGAACCCAGACCACCAATTTTACCGTAACTACCAGTGCAGTTTTTTAATAGTTGAAGTCGAGACACTAAGAGTATTTATGATTTATGATTATTTAAACAGTTTATTTCAAATAAGTAATGTTTGGCAATTATGGATGAAAAATCTTCGTGATAAATTTGAATCATCATCATCAGCCTGTTTTCATCCACTGCTGAACATAGGCCTCCCCCTTCAATCTTTGAATCATCGCAATTTGAATCATTGTCCTGTAAATATATTGTTTAGTTAAAACAGAGTAAATTCTTATTAAAAACCTTTTATGGCTGTCTAGTCAAAATTCTTTTCGTAATAATGTTATAGACACCTAAATTAATTTGTCAAAATTCTTTATTAAGTATATTTAACCAAATTATACTCCATCCTATTCCCTTACTTCGACAAATTTTACTTGTTGGATCCTCGAATAAAAGGGTCCAATGCGATACTTAGCTTCTATGTGTGGTCGCGATAATCCATTGGTTTTGGTTCATTGTTCGCAGACACGGCTGTTACTGCGTGACATTGGGTTTTGCGGTGTCAATGGAGCTAAATCAACATGGGTCGTGGCTAGAAAATTGGGAATTATAACTTTGACCTTACCTATTATTTGTCAACACCATATATGAATATGTGTATAAATTACATGATGTAAGTTCGTTACAGTAATAAGAAGTACAAACTTCTTTGAAAAAACGAAGAAAGAAAAAACATTTATTTCAGCACAACATCCAAATAATAACATCACATTTATGGATAACTAGTTTAGGTGTAAATCCCGTTTTCTTAGGAACTTCTGATTAAATATAGCCTATAGCCTTCCTCGATCAATGGGCTATCTAACGAAATTTAAGTGTCTACTGGTTTATAATACCTACTGTGATTTTAAATGGTTGCTGCATTACGATTAACCCTGAGATTGACATTCGCAAAAAGACCATACCAGCGTACGAAATGTCTGTAGCAACCTACTCCAACCATGGATTTGAAAGCCATCAATAGATTTCCAACAATTCGGTCTGCATACATTAAACAAACTAATTTCATGTTGCTTACGGAAGCTAATTTCCTGCTCGCACCGTTTCAAATCAAAAGCTTGGCGATGGAGCGTAACCAAAGCGCAGATTTGTTTTATAATTATTTTAATTTCCTTTGTGACAGTTGGTAGCCAGGTGGTTATGAAGTCGATATTACAGTAGTATTATTAATATTACTCATTGAAGTCGCTAGTTCGACAAGTAGTAATAAAAAGAAATGGACTTACGAATAGTAAAACTTAAAATTCTGAGTTAGGTATATACAATACATTCATCATGAAGCACCATCAAATTAAAATTCTACGTTAATTGTTAACTTAATTTCGTTAGAATAAATTTATTTATGAATCTAGATGAACATGGATAAGACGAAAGTTATGTCTAATGCCCATATAGTGCATAACTTCTACAGCCGTTAGGAACTCCATAATGAGAGTTGTAGACGACTAGCGACGAGAAGGTCAAATTTAGAGAGACTTTAATTGTCGAATTACTTGAGTTCCTTAAAACGAAAGTTTTCAATCAATGTTACATATAAATTTCAGACAATGCCTCTCACAGTGTCACCCAGCGAACTGTGGTAGGAGCAATACTTACTCGCCATTTCTCCGAGCGATCGACTCAGACATGAAGAGATCCTCAATAGAATGAAGGTTTTTGACATTGGGCAGGGTACATAGTTCAAAAACTGATGGCCAATGGTGCAGAAATGTTCTCAAGATCTGGCAAGTGCAGCGTAGGACAACCGCCAGCACGATGGAACGACGACCTAATAAAGGTCCCTGGAAGCCTGTGCCGCTAGCACACGTTCCCGCTGGAAATCGATGAGGGAGGTCTATGTTCAACAGTGGAACTCTATATAATAATAATAATAAGCAAATAATGTTTAAAATAAACTCTTTGTAAGATGTGTCATCTTACAAAGAAGAATTTGGAGTATCTTTACATACATAAAAAGTATGTTGTAGAGTCTAACGGTACGGAATAATTTTAAAATTATATGACATCTAAATAATTGGAGCAAACATGTACGGACAACAATGAGACCCGTAACGAATTTCCAAAGTAAACATTAGTTTTCGAAAAATCGTAAGTCGATCCAAACGGGTGCCCCTATTTCAGACGTCAACAAAATTATATTCTCTGTTACTTTCACCACTATGCTACGGACGTAAAATTGAGTTTTGCTTGAAACGTCGATTCAATTGTTTGTTTCTTTTCTATAGGGCCTGTCTAAGCTTGCTAGGGGTGCGCACAAGCATTCACAACTTTTCGCTCTTTAACAACCATTGTTCCAATTTGATTTATATTCATGGTTCCTACTTGTATTATTACACAGTGGTAAATCATGCGTCAACTTCTCCCTTACTGTTCGTTTAACTGGGCTACTGTTTAGTTGCTATTATTTCACTTGACGTTTTATTGATTGGGAGTATTTTTATTCGTGGTGAATTTATCATTAAAGTTTTAGGTCTCATGCATGACATTCTTTCTATGTATAAGCAATAAACATGTCCAACAGTTTGAGGAATTACTTTATGTCATTTGAACGAGAATTTATAAACCTTAAACATCACGTAGGTATCTTTATAATTTTTTTCATTTATTTAGACGATTGAAATAAAATAACTAATGGATTATTATGTATATTAAAGCAAAAAAGGACGTACATTAAATAAAAATAAAAACGGTGCCAAAAGGAGATTTAAATTAAAACAATGAACCTTTCACAAAATATAAAAACTTTATTTTTTCTCAAAATGACTAGCGATATTTTTTACAATATATCGCTCATTTGGAGCGACAGTGACACAAATGCAAATTAGTTAACTATACACCAGATCAGAATAAATATTATTTCTTAGTTCAAAAGAAGAATAATGCTACAAAGATTTTTTGCCCTCTTTCAGACGGTTTTTCAACCTACAAATGTGGCGTTTTTACTGCCAACGCAGATGATTATGCATAGTATTTTGGCATTAATAAGTCATTTTTGCGTATTTTTGCAAATGTGTCACTGTCGCTCCAAATGAGCGATATTTAACTTACACTTTATAAAACATTACTTATTGTCTTTGGTATAATACAACTCAGTTCTTAAAGCTAGCTATAGTAAATAGTAAAATTATCAAAAATAGTTTCACAATTTTATAAAATGACTAGTTTTTGTAGATATCAAATTTGAGCATTCACAACACTATGAGCTCTATTGTAAAAGTTTCTATAACATCTCTGATCATTATAATAATTATAATCATTATGAAGGTATTCTCCATTGTTCCCATTGTAAATATTAGTTTGATTGTAACCGTAAATAGAATCATTATATTTTCCATAATTGTATTCTTCAGTCTTCTCAATCCTTTTGCTTTTTGCGGCAGTGTCAAAAGCGTTCTTAAATATTTCATAGTTTTTCTGGTTAAAATATTCTCCAGGTGTATTGTTTGCCTCAAACATACCTTCATTGTACGTAGTGGCTCCACATCGTTGATAAAATACGTTGTGTTGGTTCATCTCATCGCTAAAGCTTGAAGGATTTGTGAAAAATCCAGTACCAGTTGTGGACGTAATACAATTACCTCCTTTATTGTTTACTGACACAGTGACATTGCCAACGTTTATAAGGACGCCTTCAGGTGTTTGCATAAAATTAGATCCGTTCGGGAACGGTCTACTGAAACCTTGGAAGTTACGGTAGCTACCGTCATTAAATCCTTCAGTCTTATTAGGGACTACAAACATGTCTCTAAATGCGTCTTTTGTGACTTTTTCACCAGTTATCGTAAAGTTTTGTAGTTTCTCATAATTTAGAGCAAATCCTTCTGGAGGTATCTGTTCAGGGTTGATATTGTCTAAGGACTCTAAGGTCTGGCTGAGTGCAAATATGTAGTTGTGAGCAAATCTTAGTGTTTCTATTTTAGTAAGCTTTGTGTCTTCTGGAAATGTTGGTAACACACATCGTAGTCTATCCAGAGCTTCGTTTAACATGTGCATTCTGTTTCTTTCTCTATCATTTGCTTTCATCCTCCGGTTTCTCTTTATTTTCATAAGTTGAGTTGGACTCTTACATCTTGAGATTCTGTTTTTGCCATTAGCGTATTTTCTTTTAGGTTTTGTTGGATCTTTAGGTTTCTTATCTTTTTTGGGCGTTGATGTATTTGTTGGTAACATATTTTCTTCAAAAGCTTTGACGTCTTCAATCGGGTCTTGGAAGGCTTCATATTCATCGTGGAATAGTTTTCTTCTTACGTCTTTAGTAGGTGTGAGCGAGATTCCAAGATCTGTGGTTTCATGTTTTACAGGAGTGCTGTGTGTTGTGTTGAAAGTATCGTTATAAGAGCGATCAAAGCCG
Source organism: Nycteola revayana (assembly GCA_947037095.2). Taxonomy (NCBI): domain Eukaryota; kingdom Metazoa; phylum Arthropoda; class Insecta; order Lepidoptera; family Nolidae; genus Nycteola; species Nycteola revayana. The sequence continues at coordinate 15,644,757 of OX344840.2, forward strand.
GAGTCGTTGCTGCAGATACTGTCGTTGAAGTCACAGTAGTCATCAAAGCCGGTGCTGAACATTGTAGAAATCTGTAAAGAACAGAGTACAATGTTAACATTTATTTTGCAGGCTTTAAGGTATTTTTGTCTAGGATATACCATAATACTATGTATTTAGAATTATTAAGAAAAATATTTAAATATGCCTTTCATACAGTTTTTAATGACTACATTTCACTTATAAAAACTGGGGCTACTGCTACCCTCGTTGTTTGTGTAACAATTACCGTGTCGGGTGGGACAGGTGATCAGTCCTTGTAACTTGCGTGACCGACTACGGAAAGTCAGTTGAACTTTATCACTTCCCATTTCCGTAGAGATATCCGATTTGAGGGCAAAATATGTTGCTAGAGTCAACGTTGAGCTAATATGAATTGATGTATTATGGACAAAAATACATTTTTCAATATCTTATAACTGTTAAAACTCTTGCTTTTGAATATTAACTGAACGCAGATTAAGGACAAATCATTAAAGTTACATTGAAATAATTACATACCTACACATACCTGCCTATTGAAATATCTATAACCTACATAAATTATTAGTAGGTGCCTATGTCGAAAAAGAAAGGTATATATCTAATGTTTGTATTTATAATTAACAAGAGCTGATTCAGAGCAGGAGGATCAACATATAACGATACTACTTTAATAACATTGTTTCCGCTATGCATGCAAAGAATTTGTAAATTTATTAAGTTACTATAATTTCAATAATAAAGTAACAATAGAAAATGCATAATAATGAATCGACAGCAATGAAGACATTTTAATCGATCGAAGTTTTAATCACATCGTTACTTGATAAGCCTCTAAGAGCGTACGTAAAATAAACCTAGTAAGTTGAATTTAATCTTCTAGCATCGCATAACAGAAAATCCGATGATTATTATACTGTAGGTATTTAGAACAGATTAGTTGAACTTATGACCGCAGTTATTCTTTTCTAATTGTTAGATAATTATAATAAATAACTAATTCCTAAAACTGTAAGTCGTATAAAGTGTAGGGGCGTCACCTGTGCGGTGTGCAACACGCGACCGACACGCGCACATGCTACAACGAGCGCACTGACGCGAAACCGATACGTAATTAAATTGTAATACCATTGTCATCTGTCTTTTGTCTCTACAGTTATTTATAATACTGTAAATGTTGACTTATATTTTATTATATTTAGTTACTGGCAAGTTATTCATACTTAAAACCACGGTTAACTAGGGTATACAAGGTGTTTCGTAATTGTACCTATATTTTGTTATATGGTAGGTATGAGATCATTTAATCAGTGGCGTAGCTAGGTGATCCAGGGACCTGGGGCAAAATAAACTGTTTAGGTTTTATTAATGTATGAACATATTTTAAAAAGGTAATACGAGGATTGCTAATAGGGTATTGGGGTCCCCAGCCCTTCGGTAGCTACTGGCGTAGCTTCCCAAGGGTATTTCATATAATGTAGTTGTTATAAAGGTACACGGTAAACCTAAGTCAGTCTTAGATTATCTTAGTTATCATCGTATTTAATCATTCTACGCTGGCGCTGTAAGCTACGATGCGACGCGGCGACGCTACGATTATAATATCGAGGGCAAAAGGCTAATTGAGCTAAGCGACACCGTGAGCGATATTGATAATATACCTTATGGAGAGAATACATAAGGTATTCAGTTAAATATCGCCCATGATGTCACTTAGATCAATTAACCTATTACCTGTTGATATACCTACTACGTTAACAGGACCAACTATGTAGTAGCTGCTGCAGTTTTATTTTTTCGGACAGACAAATTATAGGTAGTTAGACACGAGGCTTTTGCTACTCAACCGGACATAAAGGCGAGCAGAGCTCAAGCCTTAATGCTGCAGTACGTAGTTGCTCGTGTTTCATGTTTATAATTCTTTTATATTAGTCTATCAAGAAAACAAATGTTTAAGGCGTTGTACGTGTATATTATCGTAGTCGTAGTTTAGCGCATAGCTTTGTGTTGTAAATGAATTTACACTAATATTAGTATACTCAAAATATAAGAAAGATAATTTAATTGTTTGTAAAATTGATTGCTTGTAAATTTCTATTGAAGTACTAAAAAATCACCATAGAGGCAGAGACATAGATAAAGACAAGTTTATATACCTATACTCATTCGTAAAATATTACCTACATCCTAATTATTCCGAATGGGCTTCAGCCTGTAGTTAATTTTCTCTAACGCTTTAATGTTGTATCCGTTATACTTTTTTCCATACGAAATAAAATACAGGCACATTGTTAAAAATAATAAAAAATCCTTATTAATAACATCAAAAATAATGATGACTACTAAAATAGCAAAGCTCTTAGGTAAAAAATAGGTACTCTTTAGACTTTATGGAATTAATAAAATTTAGTGTTAGTTCATCTTCCAATGCTCTTATTTACTTGAATGAATAAAGTTTTTAATTAATTATTCAAGCAGCTTAATATATTCACAACAGAAAATAGTATAAGTAACATATTAGTTGCGTAGTTATTTTATTAATGGATTCATATTATCAAATTCTTAACTTAAGTTTTCATAACTGAATAAACCTCAATATTTAGGCTTGGATACCTAAGTATCTATTAAGTTTCGTTTTCTTGATTATTAACTACAAAAATAAAAAGGGGAAACTCACTTTAAAATCAACACACCAAATTGTTTCCAAGTCACTCAAAGTACATCCACAGCACTAGGCACTAATTAAGCGAAAATATGAAAATAATTATATATATTTTTATGCTATTTTCGTTTATCCATGGTGTAGGTGCGCAGAGCGTTTGCGCGTATGTTGATCACTGCGGATAGGGGCGTCATACACCCTGTTTTATGGGATTCGAGTCCCATGATCCTATAGGATAGGCTAAGCCACGCCCCCACTTGGGGCTCTTGAAACTATAGGGAATTGAAAAAAAAACAAATAAAGATGTATGATTGATTAGTTTTAATTAAAATTATATATAGCTTAGTTATTATTATTATTATATAATATATATTAGCTTAGTTATAGTTTGTTTGTTTGTTTGAACGCGCTAATCTCAGGAACTACTGGTCCGATTTCAAAAATTCTTTCAGTGTTGTATAGTCCATTTATCGAGGAAGGTTATAGGCTAGGTATTTTATTTTCAAAAAAATTAGGGATCCGTACGAAAATTACGATTTTGTAACCCAAGGTGTAAAATCGAAAACCTATTTAGGCGTGCGCTGCAAAAACTATTGACAATAGAACAAAATGATGTACTACGGGTTTGTAGGTCTTATTAAGATCTACAAAAAAGTCCGCGAGAGCACATATCTAACTATCATAGTTTAGTCACAATAACCGCTTTTATGTTCATAAAAAAATATTAAATCGTCTGAAGAAAGAACCTACGTTAAATGTGTATCGTAATATTAATCATTATCCAAATGAAGCATTATGTTATCAAGGGTATTTATGTAGAATTAAAATACTTTTTGTTTTATTCCAATCGGACATGTCGTTGAGAAATTATCACGAGTATAAAAGTGCAAAGAATAAATAATTGGTACCTAATAATTATTTGCCATAATAGATAAAGCTAGTTTAGTTTGCTTGAACGCAAATCTCAGCAACTACTGGTCCGATTAGCTAGTATATTATAAGTGCAGGACTTAGTAAAAAATGGTTTTGAGTTAGTGACAGTTACGCATTGTAAATTAATAGGTATGTCAGACTTTTTTATATTAATAGGTAAATAAATACATTTTTTTATGTTTTTGCATCAAATCAGTTAAGTTTCATCCCCTTTTGAAAAAATACATTCTTGTAGAACCAACACAAAAAGTCAGAACTTGTTGACAAATAACTGTGTGATACTGTCAATGCTGTTTTGCATAAATTGGAATGTAGTTTTTCATTTTCAATTTCGATTGAACGATCACAAATAGTGCTAATACCTAGTTTTACTAACAAATATCAAAGTAGGTACCTACACTTTAGTTAAGTAAGGTTTCGCTCATAAACGTTTATTTTAATTTAATAATATATATCTACCTAATATTCTATACCAACATAAAAATATTTTTGTGCTCTAGTAACCCATTAGATTCACTATAATTTATTTAAAAGTTTAAGAGCCTAACAAACTGAGTGTGACGCTTTTTATTGCTAACCCTTTGTCGATATTGACATGCAATAAATTATATCAATATTTGATCAGACATACAAGTTTCACGGTGTTTTATTGGTAAAAGCAAATGGTGTAGATTTGATTCGGCTGAAAAAAAAAGAAGTAAAAGTTGTATAATACTTATACATATATAATACTTTTTTTAATAAAGTACAGGTACCTAGCCTCTACTATATTAATAAAAAGTATTATAATAAACAAGCGAGAGCCTTGGAAGAAAAGGCCTTGAAAGACATGAATTCCTTTGGAGTTGGATTTTTTTGTTTTTGTTTTGTATTTAATTTAAAATTTAAATTTTGCCATAGATAGGTAAGGAATTGTTAAGCTTCTTAGGGCATAATAAGTTCAATACCAGCATAAGGTCGGATGTAAAGTCGAAGTAAGTATAATACTAGTATAATATGAGGTCCCCCTCGCCCTCACTACCCTTATTTTGCAAAGAACCTTCCGATGCCCTCGTGGACCCGAAGTCCGCGAGGCCCGCGAACTGTAAAGTAAAAAAAAACTTAATAATCTCTCAATCTCCCCGTCAGCGACCGCCATGAGCCGAGGTCCAACTCCCACAGGGGACGCCTTCTTATGCAGGTTGCTAAGTTTGTAGTTATTATCTGGCACCTTTATGACCGCCGTGAATATCATAGTTTACTAGAAGAAACTATATAAATATATATGTAGGTACTCTGACCCAACTCCAGACTCTAGCAAGTTAAATAAAAATTATTTTTATTTACGTAAACCTATTACAGGCACTTGCAACTAGTCAAAAAAATAATTTAGTATTAATCTATAATGATAACATTTTATAAATTTCCAAATTAAGCAGGTATTTAAAGTACTATTTGTGAAAATATCAAACAAACATTATTTTCTTAATTATAATTAGCTGTAATATTAGCGTAGAAATACCACGTTATTTTGAATTTACAAAGAAAATGCATATTGCTATTATTTGCGTAAATAAATCAACCCATTAATTCGTCATGTACTTTTCGGTTGATTGGTTGACAAATAATCGGACAAAGCGACGTTTTAACACCAAATGTTACCGTCACGGCTCAATAGCGATTTCTTGTAAAACGTAACGTGACAAACTGCGTCACGCTACCTCGTGGAAGGGTTAGAAAAAAATATTTTTGTAAGGTAAATTATCAATCGAAATCTATATGCATTGTAAGTATAATTGCGACGGACCGTTACAGTTTAACAGAGTCCCGGGTTGGACAAAAACTAACTCGAAATCAGGAATTTAGGTTTGACATTTAGGTATAGGAACACGGATGAATCCACAGTTTATCCGTGTTTTATAAGGTACCTATAGAGCTCACACTAGAACATTTTAATTTGTTTGAAGCCGGCCAATCTCCTTTGAGCTTGACCGCCTTAGTTAGTATGTGAAGATGGGCCTAATCTTAACAGACCTTAGCAAGCCGGAGTCTTTGAGGAATATTGTCATAATCACCATGCTTGGCAGGAGGATTGGGGAGTGCAGTAACATGGTGAGCATCTTAGAGCAGATAGATGCTGCTGACCATCCGCTGTATAATAATAATAACATAACTATTTATTTCAAGCAAGTATTGGGTGCATGCTATATGGAAGCTCTGTCTCCTGAACTAGGCTGACTGAGCTTTATATCAGGAGACAGGACCTTACTAGGTTACATTAATCATGTTTAAATAGGTGGTAAAAGTTAATTTGAATGAAATTACACAATAACTAAGAAAAAAAAAACATCATGAATAAAATACAAAATGGAAATAAAAACTGTAGGTATGTCATTAGTCGCCTCGTACAACATCCATAGGGACACATGGAGTAAAGCTGAAGACTTGCATTATTACTTGCAGGAATTCACATTGTGTTTTAAATGTCATTCAGTAGAATCGAGCTTACCAGTTGAACACACTTGCTTCTACCTAAGAAGAAAACCGTTGCCGCTTTCATTAAGTCTAATTTATTAATGGAACGAAATAGTTTAATCCGAAATTTAATTAAAACATTTGTACTTAAAAATAATCATATTAAATGATATACCTAGTAGGTATGTTTTTATACACACCTACGTATATTAATACAGATGTAGCAAAAATTAAATCTCATAATTTCGCTAACGACTTCAACCCTTTTATCTCAAAATTATAAAGCGGCAGTTTAAAATAATAAATAAAAGCGAAAGCTAGGGGGTAGTTTAGTTACTTTGCAGTCGCCGCGCTTGAGAGACCATGAATGCATTAAATGTGCCTACATGTGTACGCTGTTGAAGGGTTAATATAGTGATTTTGGTGATGTGAACTGTGTACCTATCGATGAATTCAAATAAAAAGAACTAATATTTACATTATTTCTAACTTATTTAAGGGTTTGTTAACATACAAATAAATGGACTATTTGCCGTCTGTTAAGACAATACATTTAGTTTATAATTTTTTTTTTTTTTACAACCTCTCTGACGCGGTTGTATAGGTGTCGTTTTAAGTCTTGGAGGTCCTGATTCCCAAGCCGCCGATCAAGAAAACTGTTCCTTTTTTTTTGTTTAAATGGGACTAATCTCACCTACATTCCCATCACTGCAACTCCACACACTGGAAATAGATACGAGCACCGAGGCCCACCAAGTCCCGGGAAAAAACCGGGTTAAACTGCCTGCAACGAATTTAATCAGAATAGCATATAGCATATAATAGATTAGGAAGAGTAAGAAAGTCTTCTCAAAATGTTTCCACTTCCCTCCATTACAAAGCAGGCGTCAGACAAAAGGGAATAAAAATATGACATGTATGTAGTTTTAAAGGTGTCAATTACGGCTAGAGAACATGGTGCACTAATTACAGGGTCTATACGTGACCTGTTCTATTCGATTCCAGTAAACGTTTAAAAGCACGGAAATTCTTTTTGGGTGCTACAAGATCCAAGTAGAATGTAATCAGTATACGTGAGACTAAGTACATCCTAATAAATTGATGCCATATATTTTAAAAGTACCTACCTTATATATAGATAAAAGCTGCTGTCCGGTCCCTTGTATATAATTGACATTAGATGTCATTTCTTTATAATAATTGGGACCGTCAGCTGCATTTTTAAAAGCATAGATAGGTAGGTACCTCAACCAATTAACCCCTAAATAAAAGAGCCCCAAGAAAAAATCCGATTTGACACTAAGACTACGAAATCTGAGCGCACGAATAAAAAAATCTTATAAAAATATTATCGACACCCAGCAACCCTATCACACCAACCCTATAACGCGCCCCTAGTGCCACAAACACCGGCTCGCCACCGAGCATAATTCTGCGGACTTAACCCGTAGAGCCCGGCTCATTATTCGCTTGTTTCCGACTTACACGATCGTATAAATAAAAATAATCTTTTGTCTATATTGGTTGAAAAGCATGAAGGATTTCTCATATATCATATTGAGAAGTGTAGGTATTGAAGAGTTTGAGCGCGCAGAATAAACAACCTTAAAACAACCGTCGAATATCCCATTTGTTAAGTACTAATGATGTTATAGTAAAAAAGAGCGACGCGAAAGTGAGCTAATTGGCACACTTGAACGTATATCTGTCTCATTTTTGCATACGCTAATATTCATGCTGTCTTCTTTACTCTATAGGGACAAATTTTGTCTTAACAAAATAGTCTAAGATCCGATTAAGAAGGACCTTCACCGATATGTTTACTGGATAATATAACGCGGGTGGGTTGCCTTAGAAATTCCTGGCCAAACTATAATTATTTAAAAATTTACTTTAAAATTTAATTTAACTATTTAATTTACTTTACTTTAAACGAATAAACTTAAGGCGCGTACTTAGTCAAAATAGGCATCACAAAACAGTTTTTTAGCCAAATGTTTACATTTTAGAGCAGCTAAAAAAATATATGTTAATCTTGATCATATTTATGGGGGGACCAAAGTGTTCAAAACACGTTTTCGGTAAATTTTCTCGATAAAAAATACCCATAAAATAACCATTTAAATTGAAATTGTAGCAATTGTAACTGTATTATTTATAAACAAATCTTGATAATATTAATAACAGTGATGTAATATATAATAATAAAGGGAACTGTTGTTTTTATTTATCGATTGGAATAAGATATTTGCAAGGATTAATGTATTTAATAACTCGAACGAGTCAAACGAAACGTTGCGCCATCGCGGCGTCTCTTCGCTTCTCTTTCATTTCTACGCGGAGCAACAGTGACAAAACTAATACGTAAAAGTCGTCTATTCACCGCGCCTTAATACTAATCGAAAGTATGAAGCCTATAGAATATAAAAACGTTGAGTTTTCTTTTTGTTTCCTGCCATAACTACTGGGTTGCCAGGTATTAATAGGAATGTCGATACTATTTATCTTCACCTATTTGTTTAATAAATAAATTTTATATCAAAATATAATATTGTTTTGCTACAATCTGCAATAAAAAATAAAATATTTCGATTAACAATAAAAAATTAAATATTTTTTTTTATAAATAACAATTTGGCCAGGAATTTCTTAGTCAACCCATCCGCGTTATATTATTCAATATATTACATTTAATATAAAAAACTTTTCATCCAATAAACAGATTGGTGAAGGTCGTTCTTAATCGTATCCTCTACTAAAACACAAGCATGACGTATCTACCTCTTTTTATACAATATCATTGCCTTTAACTAAATCGCTTAAGTTGTTATAGTGATCCATTTGGTACTTATGTATAGAACCTGTTTCGCACGGGTAGTTAAGCCAAATTTACACAAAACCTTCATAAATTATGTATCTAAACATTTATATGAATCTACTGGTAGAAACTGCATGGAAATCCGTTAAGTATTTTTTGAGTTTATCGTGAATACATAGAAAGACGCGACAGAAGATTTGTTTTCTAAAATGCAGTAAGTTCTCGTAGGTTCCTAAAATTATATCTGTGTCAGATGTTGGAACTTCTTCTTTTTTAATTATCTTAAACTTATTTAGTCAAAAGCTAATATTAAATTAATTATTCTTTAAGTTAACATTATTTTAAGATAGGGCTAATAATAACACAACATGCAGTCACAATTGAAATCTTAAACACAAATAGAAACATTTTAATCCAAAAAATATTTACCTATACTAAAACGCAATAACATGACGCTAATCTTTTAAATATTAAAACATTTATTCAGAAGAGTCGCTTAATCCTTCATGGCGAAAAAAAACCATACATCATCTATTGTTGGTATTTTTTTAAATGTTAAAAAGGTTTGTTGTTAAGGGTTTATCCGAAGGGGTTGTAAATAATGACGGTGCAAGTCTTTATAGAAAACTAAACGGTCGGTAAAAGGGTGAACTTTTAAAAGCTATGTGGGTTATAAAAAAAAAATGTAAGTATTACATTTTAGTAGGGAGTTAGTAAGTCTCGTATTTATAAGTAATATTACTTATCCTTAGCATTTGCTTGGGAATAACATGATTTTTATGGGGTTATTGTTATAAAACAATATAATTAGTAACACTCATAAGCACTTTTAATTCAGGCTACTTATCTATGTCTATACATACATTTGTGGTGCTTGCTAAATATATAATTAATATCAGAGAAATTTATATTGACATAACTTATTATGTTGTATGGAAATTCATAAAAAAAAAGAAAAGAAACGGAATCAAGTCGAAGTGAAATTAATTCCTCTAATATTTTTTATAAGACGAATTAAAAAACTAGCACTTACTTAGGTAGGTAGTCTATCTATAAGTTGTCACGTAAGGTACAGCTCATTTTTCCATTTCAAATTAATTCACTTTAAATATTACATTTATCGCGATATTTGGAATAAAATAGTTTTGTAATGTGTTTTTGGTACTTGTAAACAAATATAAGTTATGGAAACCAGCTTCTCCGTTTGTCAGACGAAAAAACTTTGCCATTTCGTGTAAGCCACAGGCAGTAAGATAATAACAAACGATGAACTACATTTTTTTTTATTTCGCATATAATTGGATATTGCAATTATATTATTAAAACTATAATCAATGTGGTTATTTTGCTAAACAACACTGTTATACCTAAACACAGGGTTTCACTATTGGAAAAGTAGCCAAGGAAAGTCCAAGATGTTTTAAAACGACGTAACCCCAATAGTCAAACATTGCGTATTTCAATTGTCATACATTATCTTGACAATAATTATAATGACGAGGCATTAAACTGTAAAATTTCAATAAAAACAATGGTATTTCAATATTAATGCCGAAATTACAATAACAAGTATCAGCAATCAAAGTAGTGTATGTCCAACAAAAATCAGTGACCACTTACCTATTAGAAATATTTATTAAAATCCACCTATATGAATGACACGTGATAAAACCGTGAGAATAAAATTCTTAACTCCAGATGTTGTCAGATAGCGATTTATTAATTTTGCATATGATATTTGTTGCTATATTTTTGTGCCAATCATTACTTTGCGCAGATTGCGTTGGCAATTTGAGATACTATGAGAGTACTGTTAAACAAATATTAATTTTTATTTTTATTATTTATTTTAAATATAAGTACAAACTAATATAACAGATAATACCTTCGTACCTGATAATTCGTTGAGATTTACGAATGAGTGCTTGATTTTTATGGAAAGCAAGAAATGGATTTATATTTCAACGCCTCGGTGCACGATAATCCGTGATAAATTTATGAAAATGTTATACCTAGTAACATTCAAATAATACAAAGCTTTTAGTAAGTTCAATTAGCTGAGCTCTTCTTGACAAATTTGACACTTTTCAAATATTGCATGAGTGAGATACTCCTGATAAGTCGCTAGTCAGGTTTTTTTTAGATTGGGTATAAGATCCATCTTATGAGGACAATAATTGCACATTCAACGCAGTGTCACCAGAAACAAAAGAGGTCTGGTTATTCTGGATATACTGATAAGCTAGAGCTGTATTATAGCTTGTATATAAGTAACATCCATTGTCCTTAATATTATCTCATACCTGGGATAACTAACCAGTTCTTTGGTGGTCCCCGCTGCATCTACGAAGGTAACTAGATTCTTGCAGCGTCACCTTTCCAGTTTTTATGATTTTATGTTAAAATAAATAAGTTAGAATAGGTACTGTCATATCTAGTGCGATTGGAGTGAATAGGAAAAAATATATTAAGTAGGAGATCGAATCGTATTTAGGTGTAGGTAAATTCAAGGATGCTTTTTCCTAACCCCAATAAAAGGAAACAACAACCTAGGTACAAGTCGAACATTATTTGTAGGTATATACCATTGTATAGTTTATATTCGTATGTCTATTGTCTTTTATTAACGAACGTTATTTGCAATCGATTATTCCATCGTGATGAAAGTAAGTTCACACAAAACGGTAATATTAACTTTGTGTAAAAAAAATACTCTTCTATAATAATTATATATTATAGAATTATTAAAATAAAGCAGGGCAATAATAACACCCCAGCATGACGCGATTGTAAGCGAAATCGGTGTAACTTTGACACATTAATTTCAACAATTAGCACTTAATAAATAATTTGTAATTAATATGATATGATATGGTTGTACAAACGGTTGGGATTCGGCTCTCTCAATTCCATTTAATGAAATTATTGTATGGTGGTTTGGTAAATATTTTAGTTTTCTGTGCTTCATGAATTTGCACATTCCCCGCACGCGAGTAAGTATGTATAAACATACACCGATGGCAAATTATGATCTAATGATTTATCTACGAACTTTATGGTTATATTGTCACTTCTTCTTGAGAAGATACCTTAATGAAATTATTAGTAAAACAAAGCTTGGAATCTTTCTTTCACGTATTTTCTATAATTAGGTCCGCTTCGTTCGACCTACATGCACGCACGTGCCTTTTTGCCTTCGACGGCGCGCGGCCCGCGGCGCCGCACCTTTTTAAAACTGATCTCAGTTGTCCATACAATAGGTAATTTCACAGTTTTTGATGCCTGGAAAAGCTACGATAAAATAGACATAACAAAAAATATTATCAAATCAAAACTAATAATAAAAACTTCGTGTTTATTTGCACAATTGGTCGCAAAACGACTCGATTGTAAAGCATGTTCTAAAATAATTCCTGACAATATTGTAACTGATAATCGAGCTAATCCTTTGTTTACACTGAAGGTGAGTGAAGTGGGTGCTTTGATAAGCCAGCAGGTAGACAGATCCAGCAATTTCTATTGGTGAATTTTTGATTTCATATCGCAACAGCAAAAACTCCCTTACTATTCCGTTTTGCGAATGAAGGGTTATTTTATCAAGAATAATATAATATTTATTTAGACTAAATGTAGAAATAAAATCAATAAAGTGCTAGGCAACATGTTGGTTAAGCCCGCTGACAACTCCAATTACAGTTCAAATTGCGCGCGCGAAAGTTCATGCATTGTTTGGCGCGCACTTTTGCTACTATTAGCGCGGCAGTGCGGTTGTAAGTTATCAAACTTTTAAAAAGGGTGATGAAAAAAAGTGTGAATACCTTGGTTTTTTGTGTAAGAAACCAATTTATAAGATCTTTGTACCTACGTCATATTTTTATGCAATCTGTGAGAAAAAAAAAAACTAATACATTAATTATAATAGGCAGTGTGAATGAATAATGTTCAAAGATGTTTTTTTTTTCTGGTAAACAAATTATGTGGGTAAGTTCTTGAAGGGCATTGACAATGGTGCACAATATTACATGGTCTGTATTAACATATATTTTTATAATACAATCAGGAGCCGCCACAGCGGACACTTCACCCACCAGACTAAGTGGAACAACGCGACGTCTCACAGTGCAATCTGCCAGGAGTAGCAATCGGACGTCTCTTTCCGGTTTGGCGGTTTAACTGCGACACTGATACCTCCCAAAAATGTACCTATACTTTTTAGAATTTTACTCATTTTTAAATATGGAGTGGACGCTTAAAGAAGACCGTGTTGCAGTAATTGCGTTGCATCGTTGCAGTTACGCGCCAATTAAAATTTTTGACATACTGAAAAATTTGAATATAACCAAAAGATTCGTTTATCGCCCCATCAAACGATACAATGAAGACTCTAGTGTAGATGACAGGTCAAGAAGTGGTCGCCCTCGGTCTGTTAGGACTCCAGCAGTGATAAAAGCTGTGAAGGCGCGAATTCAAAGAAATCCCAAACGTAAGCAGAAACTGTTGGCCCTTCAGCTGGGGTTAAGCAGAACCACGGTGAAAAGGGTGTTAAATGAAGACTTAGGGCTTCGGACATCCGTCGGGGGGCCGGATTGCTCATGCGTACCCGACCCCCGCCAACGGCGGATCGAAGGAGTGTCCGGGAGGTTTTAGTGGTGTAGGGTCCTCTCCTCGTGGTATGACTTTAGCATACCACGCTATGGAGAGGGCGAGTCCCACATATCCCACCGCCAGCGCGCAAATACGCTGCAACGGTGGTGGGAATGCGTAAAAGCATTTCCCCCCGGACAAAAAAAAAAAAAAAAGAGACTTCGGACATATCGAAGAAAAACAGGACATCGTTTGAATGCTCGTCTAATGGACCTGAGACTGAAGAGATGCCGCGCTTTGTTGAATCGGTACGCGGGAAAAAAATATCGGGGATTCTTTTTTCGGATGAAAAAAATTTTACCGTAGAAGAGAGCTACAATAAACAAAATGATAAGGTATACACAGTAGTGAAGAAGCGAGCAACCGTATTCCACGTGTCCAACGAGGTCATTTTCCATCCTCGCTCATGGTATGGTTGGGAGTTTCTAATTGGGGCTTAACACAGGTACATTTTTGTGAGAAAGGTGTAAAAACGAATGCAGTTGTGTATTTATATATAGTCCTGACGAACCTTGTGGAACCTGTTTCTCAGACCATGTTCAATAACAGGCACTGGCTGCCGTGGCATAACTAAAATGCCGTTATCCGACATCTGGTCGATTTTTAACTTTGAATGCTATTATAACGAGAAAATAAAAATCTACCGATCTGTGTTTTCGAATTTTCAATACCTTGAATAGTTTTGGAAATAATCATTTTAAGAAAGCCGTTACGTACATATTTTCCTCTTGTGAAATAAGCAAAAATGCCTTTAAGTAACTTTGTGAGTCTATACAGCCGCTATAGTTCATTAACTCATATTTTTATTACAAGTTTTTCATATGTCTGCTTCTCTTGGTTGCCGTTAACAGTCTTTTGTACACTATAAAGCGGTAAAGGTACTTTAACTGTTTTATTGTTAATCTTTTTTTATTATAGAAGTTTACTTTTGTTAAGCTATAACGCCGTTAATTAAAAATGCTAGACTTTCATGTGATTAAGGATGTTTAACGGCATTATAGGTTAATATTTGACATACTTGTATTTTGACTTTACGTATGTTATAAGCCAGTGGCGGCATTTCCAAAACTAAACATACATTAATTGTCCGTCATTATTAGACTAAAATGACGTTATCTCACACTAATACACAATTAAATAAAGCCGTTAACTAATCTCGCGCGGATCGGGGGGCAGCGGCTAAGTAACGTTCCTGTTCCGAAATCAGAGGGGTCGGGGGTGAAACTAGAGCATCGCACAGCAGGCACTTTTTGGGTGAGGACTCGAGGACTCCAATAAAGAGCTTTTGCGTGAAAGAGTAACAAACATACATACATCCACATATACAAACTTTCGCATTTATAATATTTGTAGGATACATCTATGTCATAATCTATGTATTATTATCTATTTACATATATAAAAGCGAAAGGTCATTCATTCACTCATCTCGAAATCTCAGAAACTACAAAGGAGCTAGGCCTAGGAGTCTCAAATTTTGTGGGTTCATTTAGGACGTAGGTGCTAACTGAGACGGGATATTGCTAAATTCAACCCCTAAGGAAGTAAGAAGGGGTGTCAATGTTTGTATGATTCAAATTCAAAATTAATTTATTCCGTAAAAATGGTATTATTTGTTTGGAATCGTCATATTTTTCCCTTACCGTGCAGTGCGTGATGTGACGACTAATGAGAAACACTGAGATTAGAGCGATTTAATTCCAAGCATTTTTGTCACAAAGATAATCAGATTTTTTTCTGAGAATTCGGAAAATGTTGAAATTTGGCTTTAACAGACATTTTCAACTTATTTATAGACAAATTCTCTTATACTTTTGGGAAGTTTGTTATAGAACCGTATACATTGCCCCATAAAAGAGTTACTTATTTTGCGGAGACGGCTAGCATGAACAATAAGATTACCTATGCTTGTATCTAGTATATATGTTACGGCTAATAGCCGAAGTGCGGCTACACCTAGTTTTAGCCGGCTACAACTAGGTGCAGTCGGCCACATGCGTTTATAAGTTCCCCTGTTCGACTCCATTGGTTTAGGTTTAGGTTTTTGTTTTTTAACCACCCCAGCACCTTTTTTTCCCTTGCATAGGTATTGTTTAATTTAGAGTTAACTTAGAGGAACTTATAGGAACTTATTAAGGTTGACCTAAGTTTAACCGCAAGTTGTCGGCTGCACCTAGTTGTAGCCGGCTAAAACTAGGTGTCGCCGCACTTCGGCTATTAGCCGTAACATATACACTTATGTGTGTCGCTTTTTTTTACAAAATGAGTCAATATTTTTATCTACATATAACACATTATCATATATTATTATATATTATGATGCAACGGTTACAATATTTATTTCTATAAATTTCTCAAACTTTGCTTGGCGACCCAGTTTGTAAATAGCGATTACGACTCTTTTTTTCAATATAATAATACTATTGATATCCGCGCAGTTACCCCAAAGAAGAATCCCGTACGAAATTATGCTGTGAAAGTAACTGAAATAAACGATTCTAGCCGTATCAACATCAAATACCCGTAAGCCGTCTAATTGTTTTTACTGCATTTACTGCAGAACTTAATTTTGCTGACATTTTCTCAATGTATGGTCCCCATTGTAATTTGGAATCAATGGTGATACCTAAGAACACAGAGTTTCCACAGGGTCCAAGCCATTTACATTAGTGGAAACCTGTCTCACATTGGGTGTTGAAAACTTGATTACTTACTTTAGTTTTCTTATCATTTAAACAGAGATTATTAACATGTAACCAATGAACAACTTTAGAGAGTGCATTGTTAAGTTTGTCATAATCATGTAGTTGTCAATTAAATGTCTTTCTTATCGTTACAGTTTCACCAAACACTACTTGTAAATTATTGTATTTGAATTTAAGATTGAACCGAAATGTATCGAATCTAAAAGAAAAGGTGACATACTTAAAAAAATCCCGGTACACGTTCTGATAATAGGAATAATAATATAGACTGATGTAAGTTTATTGAGACTGATTAACTATTTTAACTAAATACCTAATCATTTTAATTTTAAACATTGTCATATTATTTTAAGTTATTTGGTAAAGTGACTGTATTAAGATTTGAATACCATATTTTTAAGAATACTTAAATATTATCAAGAAGGCTATAAATGTAGATAAAAAGTTAAAACTAAAATTTAAATAAGGCAGATTATTTTTTTTGTTTTTAGTATAGGATGATTGTTTTTTATTGATAATAGAAATTTACAGTTTGATGTTCAAGGAGAAGAGTCCACTTAGTCTTGATTGTTTATAAAGTATCTCAGGTTTCATTAAGTATTCTTTGTGTCAATTTCATTTGATTGATTTATTTTATATTATATTTTTTTGAAAGTACAAGTTGTACCTAATTAATATGGATAAATAACTGATGTGATATTTGTATTTGTGAAAACTAAAAGTTCCTAATAAATCTAGTTTTAAGTGAAATTTTGTCAAAGTTAAAACTTTGAGCAAAAGTATACCCTATTTTAAAAGCTTTAAAAAAATATATTGACTAAGTGATTGATAAAATAATGACCTTTATTAAAAAAATGTCTTTATTTCTAGTAACTTCATGTTGTTAAGTAAATATTATTGGTTCACTATTTTTTTATTCCGTCTGTTGCGCTTTAATGCCGTTAAACTATAAGGTTTTTACTTTAACCACGATTAAGCTTAACAATGATTCAAGTTTTTCCCTTAAATTTAAATACATTAATAGGTTACCAGACTTAAAAGCAGTAAAGTACCGTTAAACACACTAAAGTCTAACATGAGTCAGTTCAATATTACATATTATTAAGCTAAATAGACGTTATGTACTTTAGCGACGTTTTAGTTATTCACCAAAGAGATTTTTTTTAGCATTTTAACAGACAATAGTTTGCTATGGAATAGATACACTAAAATGCCGTTGCGCTACGCGAAACGGCAAAAAGATAACGGCATTATAGATATATCACGGCAGCTGGGTATTCCAACAAGATTCGGCGCCAGCTCATAGAGCGAAGAGCACACAAGACTGGCTGGCGGCGCGTAAAATCGACTTCATCCGGCACGAAGACTGACCCTCCTCCAGTCCAGATTTGAATCCGTTAGATTACAAGATATGGCAACACTTGGAGGAAAAGGCGTGCTCAAAGCCTCATCCCAATTTGGAGTCACTCAAGTCATCCTTGATTAAGGCAGCCGCCGATATTGACATGGACCTCGTTCGTGCTGCGATAGACGACTGGCCGCGCAGATTGAAGGCCTGTATTCAAAATCACGGAGGTCATTTTGAATATACTTTAGTGTCATAAGAATCTATGTTTTGTTAAGTTCATTTTGGTATATAAATGGTTACATAATGAATAAACTTGTTTCAATGATTTTATATCAAACATGTGACAGAATTTATGACCTGACTAGGTATATACAGTGATGAGTAATAAGAGCTCAAAGTTAAGTTATTAGGTAAGTGCTATTAATTAAAAAGATGATTACCAACTAATTTCTTTGCATTTTATCAATGTTAATTTTGAAAATTCTCTCTGGTAAAAGTTTACATTTTGTAAAATTGGTTTCTAATGTCGAAATTCAGTTTAGTCAGTCAAGTATTTTAGTTTAGTATTCTTATTTTTAAGAAAATACCAGTTTTACATTTAATTAACATTAATGTTCAGTTCTGTCATACAGGTGAAGCTTTTGTGAAGAGGCTACCACTTGATCGAAGGGCTACCACAATAATTTTGCCTATTTCAGAGGTTTTAACATAGAATGTCAAAAGGAGGACAGAGGAGAATGTACGGTCAAAAAAATAAACATATCAACAATCCAAACAAATATCAAACTCCGATACCTATTTTGAAGTTTGTTGAGACAGTTGAGTTCATCAAAACATTAATTTTATAATAAGACGTATTGTTAATATGTAGTCTCCTTAAATTAGCTACCTACTTTTAGTTGTATTATGTATTTTATTCATTAATGTAAAATGTTACTAATTATTCATTCAATCTGTAGTTTCTCGACGTATTCACATATGTCAATGTCAAAGTGACGTTCTTGGGTGCTATAAGCAAACGTCACAATTATCATTTATAGTATTATTATGCACAATTTTAATTTATTTTTATCATGTATTTAATAAATAATAATATAATAAATGTTCTACAGGAGTGTGAAAATCAGTTCATCAGAATACAAGCGCATACGCAAGTACACAGTTGTCGTCTTTTCGTATTGAAGATATGATTGCATCGCATTTCCGCAATAAATCTTTTTCTGTGTTAAAGCCTTTAAAACTATATGTGATACAATCAAAACAGACCCATAAGTTTTCGACAAAAATGGTAAGTTGCAGTGATATTAATTTCTATGCTAATCCGACGACACGACCTTTGGACATCCCAACTTAAAGGACAACCATAAACGTCGTCGTAGTACGGAATCAATTTAAAATAAGCGTGCCAATCGTAGGTATACCTACATAATAATTAGATAGATATTATTGATGTATGTAAACTGTCAAATAAAGTTTAGATTGAGTGTAATTTAATCTATCTTAAGAATATTTTCTTAATGATTTCTTGGACAAAACCTTTGAACATCTAAGACTATGCACTGACCCTTAGTTGATGTCTGCGCCATAATCAGAATAAATTTTAAAAACCCATGGTGCTCATTAAATAATTATAGTTAAGTACCTACTATAATTAAACTGTTACAAATTGTTTAAACTATCTAACTTTAAGTAGGTCCTTACTTATTTTAAGAGTAAGAAAATATTTTTGGATTTTGATTTATTTATTATTGGAACAGAACCTGCATAGGGTTCAGGAATATTTGCAACTGTTAAATATTGTTAATTTTTTGACAAAATATTCTGTTAGAAAATTTTGGGCTGCAATGTTTATTATGCCTAATACAATAATTATACTTTGGAGTCATATTCAAATGAAAACATATAATTATACAACAATGTGCCTTCCCAAAGAAGTGTTCTCATACCTAGTTGTGATTGCACAATTCATTTTACTTTTTATTTGCAATTTTCGAACTATTTTTTTAACGATGTCTGCCAATAAGACTTTCCTAGATACTACAGGGTTATTTGTAAAACACCGGTAACCTCTCAGGACTATACATATTACTAACATCATAAACAACAACTTTTGTTATATGACTTTTTACAAAACATAATACATTTACCAAAAACAAACCTTCAATATTTTGTTAAATACAGAGTTGAAATGTGTTAGATAGGACTAACACATTTCAACTCTGTATTCCCCCCTCCCCTCGCTATTGTCGGTACTATCGCTTTCTTTTGCTTTGCATAGACTTCGTAACATTTAGAGCGTTGAATTTAAATATTTTTATTTTTATGTATAAATCTGATGAATTAAAATAAGATGAATTTTTAAAAGTCATAGAACAAAAGTTGTTGATTATGATGTTAGTAACGTAGTCCTGAGAGGTTACCGGTGTTTTACAAATAACCCTGTATATGTGACTGCATTGTTGGTCTAGCATAACTTAGTTTAACCATAACTGGCAAGGGTTTAGTTTCCAGTCAGGTCAGGCAGACAAGTGAGTTATCAGAAATGTTCTCTAGAAAAATTTAGATACCAGCCCAAAGTCTGGAAGTTGGTGATGTTTCACCTCTGCCTTCGAGAACTTGTTAAGGTACACCTGATCTCTCACCCATAGTATTTGTAGAACTATTCCACTAGGTAATGAGAGTAAAAGAATAGGAAGTACACCCGTGTTTGTGCACACACTGTTGTGTTGCACTGTACATGTTCTGCCCTGATTCTCTACCATGGCCATAATTAATAGGCTATTAATTTGTAACTATCTAGTAAGCAAATATTACTTTCTTACCCTTTAAATTGATGTAAATTTATATTAAACCATTGAAAAAGGCTTGACCGATGCACACTATAATGCCATGCTGTGTATTTTGAATTTTAGCAAATGGATCATGGATAATTAAATAATTAACTAAACAAAAAAAATGAGAAATGTATACCACTGTTACAAAACATGTGTTATGTTCTAGCCCGGCCATAATAATGAGTACAATCTTAATACAATTGTGGGTAGTTGAGAAATAATGAACAAAGTTTTGAGCAATTATCATATTTTTTTTTATTTTCCTGCATGTTTTATCTTATTATTTATTCGAACTATAATCAACTACAATTTTTGTTTGGAAGCAAGTAGTAAATCAATTTAACCTAAATTTTAGTTTTAAATAAATACACAATCAACTACAGACTTAGGCGCCTACGATAATTGCTTACGTAATAAGTTGTTTAGCGTTATTGCTGTGATATTCATGCTAGGCGTTTCGAGTCCCAAAATTTATTGGTTAAACAAATTAAAGGCCTATTCTGTAAGGTACACAAGGCGTACATTTAACTATGACATGAATAATGGATGGGAGTAGTGGATTTATGGAGATCTAAGCGTGGCCGGGCTGGGACAAACACGTCATAGCCCGGCTACAAAAAATCCTTTTTAGCTCGTGAAATAATAAGGTACTATTTTTTTCCTCTCACATAACAAGTAGTATACAGCCGTACAGTCTACTACCATAAGAGTGACCTTATTTGACACCGTAGCCGGGCTAAAACGTAACACACTTACAAAACCACGGCTGCAAAATTCAAATATTAATAGTCTGAGAGCTGGCATCAATTTTTGGATAGGTATTTGAGGCAAGCTGAAAACTTGTGACATTCCTCTCCTACTTTACCCCAATACGGAACTGCAGACCAGGGGGCCGAGTCTGCAATTTTTTTAAGTATTGTGCCACCGTAGTGCCATCATGATATCATTATGCCAAAAACGGTAATCTACTAATCTCACTATGGTATCGGCGCTGGAATGGCAGTCGGTTTAGCTACCGCAGAAACAAGTTGTCAACAGAAGTAGCAGGGGAGATGGTTAGGGAGATTGTAATGTTTATTTAGGCGATTTCAAAACTTATAAATGTATCATTTGTTATTATATTCAACTACGCTAATGTCTTCGAGGCGTCAAAATGACACCATTATGACGTCATTTGGATTGGATAATTCCATTGAACTGTCCATTAAACTGTCATTGACAGTTCATGAACACGCCATTACGATAGCAGACTCGGGGCCCTGGCTTGTGAGTAGTAGGGCTAACTTGACCCATAACTTTTTTTAATATTTTTATGTTATTAAAAAAAAATATTTGAGGCAAAGGCATTTTCTTTTCGAAAATCTTATTCTTTAGTTATAAATAATACTCTTTTAAAATTTCAAGTAGCCCCAATACATTTTCATATTTTTTGCAAAATTCATATGTTTGCATGCCTCTGGCAATGTTAAAGTCCCAACTAAATCGTCTGGCTTATTACTTTTTTTAATTCTTTAAACATTAAACTACAACAAATAAATTTTATACTGCCTCAAGTATATTTTTAATATTAAAAAAAAAACAGCCTGGTCTGCAGTTCCGTGTTGGGGTATAACAGGAGAGGAATGGTACAAGTTTTCAGCTTGCCTCAAATACCTACCCAAAAATTGTTACCAGCTCTCCTACTATAATATGTTTCTATTGGGTTGACTAAAGTCTAAAAGGGTTTCATTATTGCAGAGAACGGATTCATACTACCATAAACCCCCCTCGCTCTCCCGACCCTTAGTTTGCTAAGAAACTTCCGATGTCCTCGTAGACCCGAAGTCCGAGAGGCCCGCGAACTGTAAAGTAGAGCGACAGTTGCACAAAACTCCCCTAAAGAAACTAAAAACCATAATCCCTCAATCTCCCTGTCAGCGACCGTCCTGAGCCGAGGTCCAAGTCCCACAGGGGACGCCCTCTTGCGCAGGTTGCCTAGTTTGTAGTGTTTAAACCATTTATCTAGGCTGTAGCTCTGCTTGTCTTTATGCCCGGTAAAGTAGCAAAAGCCTCAGGGCTAACTACATAATAATATGTTAGTCCGAAAAAAAAAAAGAATCTTACCATAATTTGGTATCAATTTAGTTATTCAATTGAGTGGGTTGCCTCCTGACCAGTTGCAGGTAGAGACTCGGCTTGTAATATCCCCATTTAGCCCTCCATAGACCAAATAATGTTTTGATTTTACTGTATGTGATTAAATTTTGCAGAGTTCGTATGGCAGGTGGATAAGATTGAGCATGGCAACATGGTTGTGTGCCGAACGAATCAACCAAATCGGTCCAAACTTTTCTCAAGGTTAAGCGTGTATTGTGGTTTAAGTCGAAGTTGGTCACGCTCAGACCAAATAAAATGTTTTTACGAAGGTCACGCATATTCTGTAGTCTGCAATAATGTGATAGCTTAGACAGCTGTATACATAATTTTATTATGCATTAATATTCATATTCATATTCATTTATTGCACACCATACCTATGTATAAATAAGTTGTTACAAAGACAAAACCAGTACAAAGTATGGACCCTGACGTGCACGGCAAGTTAGAAGAGAGGCGGAAGCGATAAAATTATTTTTCAAAAATCTCAAATAATGTAGGTTACGTATTGTGTAATTAGTAGACTATCAACTACTGGCATAATGATATCTATCTCGAAACAATTATGATCCTTACTGATATTATAAATGCGAATGTAACTCTGTCTGTCGGCCTTTCACGCCAAAACTACTGAACCGATTTGAAAGAAATTTGGTATGTGTACCAAATTCAATTCAAATCGGTTCTGTAGTTTCATAGATAGGGTAGAACCTGAGATAGGACAGAAACTACTTTGAAGTTGCAGGGGGTTGAAATGGGGGAATAAAAAATCACTATTCCACGCGGACGAGGTCGCGAGAGCTTGCTAAGCTTGTTAAGCATAAAGTAGAAGACTCGGCCCCTGTAAAGCAATTGATTTTATATGTCACAAGACGAATACATCCAAACTAATAGTATAAAAGGGAAAGTGTGTGTGTGTCTGTTTGTTTGTCCGTCCTTCACGGCAAGACGGAAAGACGAATTGACGTGATTTTTTAAGTGGAGATAGTTGAAGGGATGGAGATTACCCCTTGTCTCTTTCTAACCCACCACTTTCCTAAAATGGAAGTTTGTATGGAGCATTCCGCAATTTTCAAGGTAGTGCAAGGAATTCTACCCCCCATTCCTTAAAAGAGGGGTTGACATTTTATATGGGACGGACACGGGATCTACCCGGGTTAAACCGCACGGGAAAGCATTTAGTATTTTATAATATTACTTAGAAATATATAGGTAGACGTAGTATCGAGTGGTTTTGTGACGCATGACGTGTATTGGTTTCTACGTTACTGATTCTATATCCTAAGAATATTAGTCTTGTTTGGTTTTCCCATAGAATACAAAAATATGAATTCTGAAAAATCTGATATTAATTATTACTTGTTTGTAGTGAATTTAAATATATCTATAAAATAAAAATATATGTTCATAAGTTTTCGCTGACGTCTTCTCTTCATTATTCCTAAACACTAGAGATCGGCCGACTATAGTATTTGCCGACTAACCGACTAGCCGACTAATCGGTTTTCAAAATGCCGATTAGTCGGCCGACTAATCGGCAATGCCGATCATTGTAATACCTACTTGTCATAGGTGTTCGGGCTTTTTCGTCATCCCTCGGCTTAGTCATCGCGTGGCCACTGAGCTTAATTGCTGACTGATTAATACGTTCCTATGTTGTAAAGACTGTAACTTTAGATAACTACTCTAAGTAATGTTTAGAAATGATTAAACAAGTTCAAATTATTTGTTTTATTTCATTTGTTATACGCCGATCTTAATCGGCACAATTTGCCAAATAGTCGCCGACTAGTGCCGACTACAAACGATGCCGAATAGTCGGCTTTCCCGACTAGTCGGCGGCTAGTCGGCCCATCTCTACTAAACACTGAAATCAGCCCCTCCCGACCCTTACTTTTCAAAGAACCTTTCGATGCCCTCGTAGACCCGACCCGACTACTATAGGCCCGCGAAATGTATAGCGACAGCGACAGTTGCACAAAATTCGTCTAAAAATCTAGTCATCATTCCTCAAGACTGCTCTGAGTCGAGGTCCAAGTCCCACACAGGGCGCCCTCTTACGCAGGTTCCTTAGTTTGTAGTATTAAAACCATTTATTGAGGCTGGAGCTCTGCTCGCCTTTATGTGCGGTAAAGTAGCAAAAGCCTCATGGCTAACTATGTAATGTCCGTCCGAATAAAAAAGATATCAGCGATCATTCTTCCGCGGACATGTAAGTTTTGGAATAGTCTTCCTACTGCGGTGTTTCCTTTATTTCCGTTTATTTGTGGTCTTGAGGCCTCCAGATATATAAAAACACTGATTTCTACCGAATGTCCTATTGAAACCGTGACAGGATTTAGTAACAAGTACAGAAGTAGGTAGTCCTTTTAAAATTAAAAAAATATATTTTTAAATCAGCAATTGTCCCAGGAATTAAAACCGAGTACCTACCTAAATATAGATCGGGTTTGTTGACATACAATATACGCAATATACCTACTGTACCTTTTAAATTATCGAAAAGTTTTTATTAGTCATATTTTGATGATTTTCCTTATGTTACCGATATAAGAACGAACGTCCGCTAGAATAGCACTCAGATAAAGTGCGTAGCCAATAAACAATGGTAAGGTAACGACTTAAATAGCCTTTTAATTTTAATAAAAGAATTTTACTAATATTATGAACATCAATCAAATGAAAATATGCATTTTTTTGTTTTTATTATTGTTTAACAGTAAATTTATTTAATCTTTTGAGTAATTTTAAATATGCTACTTTTTTATTTGTTATATTTATAGTTTTTATTTACTTTTTTTTGTGTCGGGCAGAGGGTTTTCGATTCAGTGCTTGGTCTTGCTTTGGCCATGGGGATGTGCTCCTGTTATACTATTCAGGTAATTTTTTATAGTATTTGACAAAACCTAACGTAACTATATTCATCATTTACTGACCTAACCACGTCCTATTATAATTTCTGTGACTTGACTGATATGTCTGTTTCGGTGGCCCTGTATAGCCTTGCAACCGATTTCCGTCAAATCGGGCAATATCTGGGGAGCCATCTGCATAGGACATAATTATAGTGCACAAGTGCGTGTCTAAACACATCTCAGTCTCTATTCCTTTACTCTCTAATCCGGTGGGATGGTTCTACCAACACGATCGGTGACAGATAAATTGAAGGACCAGCAACTTCCAAGCTTCGGGATGGTAGGTTCTTCGATTTTTCGAAATAGTTTCTAGAAATATATTTTTTGCGGTGATCGAACTCGGATTACACTTGTAATGGTCGAAGACATGTATACACATTCACTTACTCTTAGATAAGAAAGAGAAGATAATCTAAATACTGTTCCTAATTGCCTTTCATTCAATAAACTGCACTTTCTTATTATTAACCACAAGGTGTGTATAGTTACAAGACTGAAGAAATGTACCTATTTAAAAATTTACAAATTTTAATTGATATGATTAATAAGATACTTTTTTAGATTATCTTTTATAGGAATGTATACAATATGACGTGTACGTGGTACTCGACTAACTCAATTTGATTATTTGTATTGATGACTTAGGGTTACAGAATAATATTATAGGTAAATTTTAACATTTCTTAATATTAATATTTACTTATTGGTTTCAGGAGAGTCCCATCGTGACAGTAAAACAAGGCAAACTGAAAGGCAGAGTTAATAAAACCTTAGAAGGTGCACCGTACTATAGTTTTAGAGGCATTCCTTATGCTCAACCACCTATCGGAGAACTGAGGTTCAGGGTAAGCAGCTGATACTTTAGTGCAGTGGTCGTCAAAATTTTCTGCTCATGGACCATAATTATATACACATGTGGAGAATCACTGAGGGTGGCAAAATCTTATCGTTTACCAGTGTAAACGATAAGTTCTAGTGGACTATATTTGTGAAGCTCGCGTGCTAACGACTGCTGCAATATAACCGTAAACAAAGTAATTTTTGGCTATATTGCAGCGTCCCGTGGGCCGTAGTTTGACGACCAAGGCTCTACAGCATTCCTTTAAAGTCCTTTTCAAAGTGTATTGGTGACTGTATAGTGTTAATAAACGCTGCTGTTCCTTTCCTGGTCTACGTCTTATGTGCTAACCAATCTTTCCGACACATAGTGGGCAATAAAGAGACGTTAAATACAACTTTGAGCTAATCATGCTGATTCCATCTGTCAGCTGTAGGTATATTGCTTCGTCCCCTCTTACCACACCAATAGAAAGACATGGGACCCATATTATGAAGATATGTTTCGACGCTGTAATAATATGTAGTTAATATTTTAGGCACCTTTACCACCAAAGCCATGGCAGGGAATACGAGATGCGACAGCACACGGAAAAATATGTCCTCAATATGACATGACGACAACAGAACAATCAGAAGGGAGCGAAGATTGTCTCTTTTTAAATGTCTACACTAAGTCAATTCAATCTGATGCCAAAACTCCTGTAATGGTTTACATTCACGGCGGAGCATTTATGTCTGGTTCGGGAGATTCTGATACTTATGGTCCGGAATATTTATTCCTACATGATGTTATTCTAGTTACATTAAACTACAGACTCGAGGCATTAGGCTTCCTTTGTCTCGATATTCCCGAAGTTCCAGGAAATGCTGGAATGAAAGATCAAGTTTTGGCTTTGCGCTGGGTAAAGGAAAACATCCGTAAATTTGGAGGTGACCCTGACAATGTAACTATTTTTGGAGAAAGTGCAGGCGCTAGTTCCGTCACATACCATATGTTATCACCGATGTCAAAAGGACTGTTTCATAAAGCGATAGCCCAAAGCGGAGTTAGTATTGCTGATTGGTCAATAGCCTATGAACCAAAACAAAGAGCATTAAGATCAGGAAAAGCCTTAGGAAAAGACACTGAAGATGTGAAAGAACTATTAAAATTCCTCCGAAGTGTACCAGCTATTGATCTGGCAAAACTTACATTCAAAACCAGGACACAAGATGAAAAACGTAGAGGTTTACCAATGCATTTTGTCCCCAATATTGAAAAACAATTTGATGGAGTAGAAGCATTTTTAACTGAAAATCCTATCGATATGCTTTTAGCTGGAAAAGTAAATAAAGTACCTTTGTTGATTGGTTACAATTCTGCAGAAGGTCTGTTAATGGTAGAAGACAATATAAAGAAAGCGGATGATTATAATGCGATTCCATCACACTATGTGCCAAGAGAACTGGCATTAAAACTGTCTAAAGACAAGTTGGAAGAGTTTGGTCAAAGGATCAAACGTTTTTACTTCGGCGATAAAGGCATTAGTAATGAAACAGCTCAATCGATGGCAGCTTTGCAAACAGACTTACATTTTTCGTACCAAACACGAAGGTTTATGCATTTTTACAATACTTTAGCACCTACATACATGTACAGGTTCGACTATGAGACCGATCTAAACATTTTAAAACGCTTCCTTGCCCCTACTTACACAAAACTAAAAGGAGCCTGTCATGCAGATGACCTTTTCTACTTATTTTCAAATGAACTTAATAAAGAATTGTATGCAGAACAAGAAAAACTACAAAAAATACTGTTTGACTTAACGAAGTTCTGGGTGGACTTTGCGTGGACTGGGTAAGTTTTGGCTGATTTTTGCGTTGAATTAATATTTTTACTAAAATTATTCTCTAATTGCGGTAAATATAATTAATGATACTATTTATTAAATGGCTATTAAGGCGGATGAATCCGTACGGGAAAGTATACCTAGTTATTTAATGGTTAACAGGTTATTAGAATTTAAAGTATTTAACACCAGCTTCCCGCGCGCGGTTTCACCCGCATTACTAACGTAGGAATCCTTATAATATAAAAAGGAACGATTCGATTGTTTGTTTGATTGTATTGAATAGGCTCCGAAACTACTGGACCGATTTGAAAAATTATTTCACCGTTGGGAAGCTACACTATCCCCGGGTGACATAGGCTATATTTAATTATGAAGTTCCCACGGGAACGGGAGTTAACTCCCGTTCCCGTGGGAACTTCATAATTAAATATAGCCCATTTTTCGCATTAAAAAGTAGCCTATGTCCTTTCTCATGCTCTAGACTATATCTGTACCAAATTTCATTTAAATCGGTTTAGTAGTCTAGGCGTGATTGCGTAACAGACAGACAGACAGAGTTACTTTCGCATTTATAATATTAGTAAGGATATAGTCTTACGTTTGACCATATCTCGCTTGATGGAAGGCGAAGATAAGGCCTAAGATGATACACGCGTGCCTAGAAAGTGTCTGTTCACTTTAGCTTTAAAGATGTCCAGATTATAGCGTTCCGGAAAAACTGACCCCGGCAGACAATTCCACTCCTTAGCCGTCCGCATTATGAAAGAAGAAGCAAATCGCTTCGTGCGTATTGAAGGAATGTCTACAACATAAGGGTGAAACCGCTCGCCGCGCCTGGTCGTCCGGTGATGGAAGGGTGAAGAGGGTATCAAGTTATGTAGAACCTCCGCACACTCCCCGAAATGTAACCGATAAAAAACCGATAGGCAGGCTACTCGTCTACGGTGTTCGAGGCTCTGAAGACTTGCCTCCACAAGTGAGTTATTGCCTATGACTCTCTTCGCTCAGCGCTCCAATGAGTCCAGAACATCCAGCTGATATCTAGCAGACCCATCCCAAAGATGAGAACAGTATTCCATTGAGGAGCGAACTTGAGCCTTGTAGAGACTTAAGAGCTGCTCCGATGAGAAGTACCGCCTCACCTTGGAGAGAAGAGAATGCCAAGTTTTTTGGCTGCAGTGTTTGTAATGGACTCGATGTAGTGACCGAAGTGTGGATTAGAAGAGAGGTCAAGCCCTAAGAGCTCAAGATGGTCGCTGATCGGAACGGAAACATTCCGGAAATTCGGAGTCAGTTGGAATGGACTCCGTTTCGCCGAAAAAAGACAAGCCTGTGTTATTGAGGGGTTAAACCCAACCAGGTTGGCATCACCCCATAAGGAGACAGCATCCAAGATCGAGTTCACCCCCTCCATCATCGACTCCCTGAACGACTGAACTTTTGACCCACACTTCACATCAGACAAGTATCTCACCGAGACTGTGCTGTCGTCTGCGTACTCAATGATATCGGATATATAAGTATAAATGGGCACTGATAGAATTTTTCAAATCTGACCTGTAGTTCCTGCGATTACCGCGTTCAAGCAAACAAACAAATTCTTTAGCTTTATATATTAGTGTATAAGATACTGAACGGAAAATGTCCGTGCAGTAAAAAATAATGATATTAGTCAAAAGAATCGACTTATTTTTTTAATTATCAAAAACGTGAGTTGAAATCGAATGTTATATAAAAAACCCACTTTGGGAAACCCATAGAAGTAGTACTCGATTACTCATAGAAGCGGTCACTGTCTGTGTCGTATACATCAGGTACATCATTATGTAGATATCGCGACAGATGATTCTAAACTTTAAACCCTTATTACTAAGGTGATATTTTGACATTCGTAGATAAGCAATCTAATATAAATTTCTAACCTCAATTGTTTATTGGTACATAGAGGTAAATGTCTATTACCCCGGCCTTATGTCCATGAAAATTTGCTTTTCCTTGAATATGAAAATGTGACTCGAAGGCGATTCGTGTATTGGTTTCAATGCCTTGGTTGTCAGAATTACAATGTAAGAAGATAAATTAATAAAAACAACTATAACTAACAGCTAATTCTTAGTCTATAAAATATCCAACTAGGTAACTTACAGTAGTAGGTAGGCAATAGCAAATCATACAAATTTACAGACTGCATAGTCCTTCCGTCTGTCCTGTGTCATAGTTTGCAATTAACCAATTGTTATTACTATAAGAAGAAATTAAAACCGCATCCAAATTGCAAGTGGTCACACTATATCTAAGTGATAATACACTTTACTATGTGGAAAATGATGTCTTACTTCGTACATACAAGCGCAAAGTTGGGATATGACAGCATACTATTTTTTTCTTTATTTCTTTCTTTCATACTAAAATGTATTGTATGTGTTTGTGATATCTTAAAAAATCATTGTTTCCAATTTTTTTACTTTGTTTTTTTTTTTTCAGTAATCCGACTCCAAACAAGGCAGACCTCCAATGGCATCCATACACATCTGTTAACAAAGATTGCATAATACTCAATGAACAAATAACTCCTGGAAAAAACCCGGACGGCGAACGAATTGATTTTTGGAACAAACTGTACTGTGAAGCTGGTGTTCCTAGTATCAATAAATCGTCTTTATAAATAACTAGCGTCCCGCGCGCAGTGTTACCCGAGTAGCTCCGGTTCCCATGGGAACTTCATGTAGCATTCTAATGGGATTTATATTGTTATGCTTTATAATTACTTATTTATAAAGACGGTTGAACGGACAGCGGCATTTCCTTGTGTGATACAACATTATACTGCGGTCACCAACCCACCTGCCTAGCATGGTGACTATGGGAGTAGGCATGTTCAGCAATGGACTTAAAGGGGCTGATAATGATAAATCTAAGCTAAAAGCTGTACTAAGTTTTTATATTAAGGATATGGGTACAATTTATTTATAAATTATATTTATACAGCAATTAAAACTCGTGCTAATTAATATGAAACTTCTTACGAAAATAGGCCGTCCCGATATACCCCGCTCTCGTCCTGTAGTTTTTTTTTGGACGGACATTCTCCCATACTTATTTAGCCTCGAGGTAAAGGCGAGCAGAGCTCCAGCCTTAATAAATAGTTAATCTCGTCCTGTAGTAGCGTTGGTGACGATGATGATAACCATGCAAGTCAGATTAATTTGTTTATTGTTAGTTGTTACTGTTCCGATCGGATTTTTGTTAAGATTTATCTATGTATTTATTTTTGCACTTTTTGTTGAACATTTACGTCATTTAAATATTTTATATAGGTAGCTGATAATTTTGTTATCTAATACGCAAAATAGTAGATTATGTATCTAGGGAGCAAACAACTATTTTAAAGGCGAGAGTGTTTTTTTTAATCCAGAGCGGAGCGAAGGATTCTAGATTAGAATCCCGAGCGGAGAGAGGGATTCTTAACCAGAATCCTGAGCGCAGCGAGGATTAAAAGTATGTCACTCGAGCTTAAAATAGTGTTGCTCCCGAGGTGGACACTCTACTTTTCATTACCCTCTATGAGAAAATAAGTAAGTGCAACTTATGCACAAGAATTTATTTACGTACAATGAAGAACCATAAGACATAATAATACTTTCACTTGAGGAAGACACACTCATTTTTTATAATTCTAAAATCTGAATATGAATCAACTACGAACGAAAGCAGAATGCATTTCATTTCGCGGGTTGTTTATTTTTCATCAACTTTTTTTAAATTTGGCGCGCTCGCAGTTTTTCAGCCAGTCACATATTCAATACATTGTTTCCGCATGGTTTGTGATTCACCTTTTTGCTGATTGAAAAATTATTAACAATATCCACATTCCAAATTCAAATCAATTTTGGTCCCTAGGGATTAATGAGCTATTTTGGTCCCTGTTTACGAGGAATAAACTAGCTCTTTTTGAATAGATGTGATAAAAAAATAATTAAAACTTTTTTACTCCAAGTACTTCGAGCAAACGTCACTCAAGCCAGGGGTCATGTTAATTCGCACGAGTTATAGGTTTCAAAGTTTTACTGTGATTGTTACTTACGTTATAAATATAATGTTTTAATATAATTTTACAAAATGATTATTTGTTGTTATTCTTACTATTAATACATACCTATCATATTATTAATATCATAAGTTAATTTCTTGTGCTTATAATTAAAATCATCATCTATAATCGTTTTGGAAATTTACAATAGGTGGTCTTTAGTAAAATGAGCAAAACTATACAACCGGCCAAGTGCGAGTCGGACTCGCGTACAATGAAGAACCATAAGACATAATAATACTTTCACTTGAGGAAGACACACTCATTTTTTATAATTCTAAAATCTGAATATGAATCAACTACGAACGAAAGCAGAATGCATTTCATTTCGCGGGTTGTTTATTTTTCATCAACTTTTTTTAAGCCAAGCCAACCAAGTACTTCGAGCAAACGTCACTCAAGCCAGGGGTCATGTTAATTCGCACGAGTTATAGGTTTCAAAGTTTTACTGTGATTGTTACTTACGTTATAAATATAATGTTTTAATATAATTTTACAAAATGATTATTTGTTGTTATTCTTACTATTAATACATACCTATCATATTATTAATATCATAAGTTAATTTCTTGTGCTTATAATTAAAATCATCATCTATCATCGTTTTGGAAATTTACAATAGGTGGTCTTTAGTAAAATGAGCAAAACTATACAACCGGCCAAGTGCGAGTCGGACTCGCGCTCAAAAGGTTCCCTACCATTATCTATTTCGTTTTTAGTATTTGAACTGTTGTTATGATGTTGCGACAACAGAAATACCTACATCATTTGTGAAAATTTCAACTGTCTAGCAATCGCGTTTCTTAAAATACAACTTGGTGACGTAGAGTCCCTACTTTACCCTTCGGGCATGGAACCCTAAAAAGTAAAAGAAACAAACAAAAAAATAATATGAAAAGATTGCGCTATTGTTTCTTTACGCATTTTTTTTATGAGTGTCGTATTGTTTCGAAATGCGGCATTCTTTGATGTCGTTTGTTAAAATAGTATTTATCTTTTAAAAACCATACTTTATACAAATGAATGTAAAAGATTATCTTGTCACTATTCCTTCTAAGTGGCAAATTAAATTTGAAAGATTCTAGGAAAATAGCAATACAGTGTTTTGCAATTTGCTAACAATAAAATGTCAGGCGTTATTATTTACAAGAATAAGAATATGTATATTTATTTATATAAAACCAACGAACAAACACTTGTATGGTTATTATGTATTAAGATTATCTTGATAGCCTAGTGGTATTATATTGAAAGCGTCAAGACGCTATATATTCATATATATATATAACGTAGACTTTAGACATATCTTTCACCGCTCTTATTCTAAGAGCCAGGGAATAGTAATAAAATAAACCAGGGCCGTATTTAATTTTATTACTTTTTTTATAACTAGCCCAATCGCTAAAGCCTCGGACTTGTGATCGTGTGGTCGCCGGTTCGATCCCCAATGGGTATTGAACTACCGACGTGAACCCACTCGTAACACAGGCATTTTTAGTTTAGCACGAGGGGTTAACAAGAATACTAGTAGACTACAAAATTCTAAAAGTAAAAATTACAAAAAAAAAATTGCTGTCTCCTAATATAATTCCAAATTTCTTTACAAAATGTTCTTATAGCTACTCCGTAATAAAATATAGCCTATGATACTACTTATAACGTAGCTTAGGTAGTTTGCAATTTTTTAATTGGCTTTGTTCTTAAGTTTATTTGTTAGAACCGAAAATACAAGTCTTTATCAATAATTTATCTACTAGCGACCCGCCCCGGCTCTGCACGGGTGCAAGCTGTATTATAGTGTATATGCCTACTTTTAATGATGTATTATAGGTATATACCTACTTGAACCTTCCTCTCGAATAGTGGTTGTTAAGTTCTAATCGTAGGTACATAGGGACAGACAGACAGCCGGAAGCGACTTTGTTTTATACTAGGCAGTCAACTAGGTAGGTATATAAAACGGTACACCCAATACATCCAATATTTAAGGGGTGCATGGAAGTAATTTTATTTTGTATCTACAAAACCTGCCATAAGGAAAGGATTTAGTACTACTTAGGTAGTTAAGTAAGTAGTACCTACCATGCATTGTGTAAAACAAACTATTAGTTATGCTAAAAAATTCGCTAATGTAACACAACTTGTGAATAAAATAGAAAAAAAATGTTATGTAGCATATACGCTGCGGAAACTATTGACAATAGAGCTAAGTGATAAACTGTCGTTTTATTGAGGACAGCAATATCTACAAAAATGTCCGCGATAGCATACATCTAACTTACAAACTAGGTATTTATTTAATAAT
Organism: Nycteola revayana; assembly: GCA_947037095.2. Taxonomy (NCBI): domain Eukaryota; kingdom Metazoa; phylum Arthropoda; class Insecta; order Lepidoptera; family Nolidae; genus Nycteola; species Nycteola revayana. The sequence goes on from OX344840.2 coordinate 15,679,297, forward strand.
AACTTTAAGCACGTTAAAAACAAGCGTACAATGGTGGACTTAATGCCAAAAACATTTTCTGCCAGTCAACCTTAGAGTGGTGCAGAGAAAAGGAGGAGTAGGTGGGTAGGTAAGTCACAAATTACAATGAATTATGCCATGACAAAGTTCCATACTATTTAAAAGTAGTCATAAATGAAATAATTGTCACAACCACCAATGAAATTAACCATGTAATATACAGTTTACGAATATAATTATACAGCAAGATATAATAACTTTGACCTATTTAATCGGATAAAAAGTACCTCTAATAAAAATAAGTATAATATTTTTCGTCGTGACAACCTCCGTAGCGTAGCGGTATTTGGCTCGCTTTAATTCTCAGAGGTCGTGGGTTGAATTCCCACGCCGGGCAGCAATACTTTGTGTTAATTCTAAGATTTCTACCCCGTTCTAGTTGGTTGAGGGACTACCCTCCGTGCCTCGGAAAGCACGCTCAGCCGTTGGTCCCGATTGTTAGAACATACGGCAAAATAATCGTATGTCAAGGAACGGGCAGCAGCGTTTCCTTGTGTGGTACAACATAATACTGCGGTCACTATGGCAAATATCCTCCCCCGGGGGAGGCCCATGTTCAGCAGTGGACGTTATACGGGTTGTTGATGATGATTTTTCGCAAGTACCTGATCAGATAATGACTTGAGATCCAGAAGCTAATCATGTAACGATATGACTATGACTTCGACAAAAATGTCTTAATTATAGTAGGGTTATTGTTACTGTAGGTTTTACTGAAACTACATAAACTTGTATATTCCTGCAAATAAATGATTATTATTATTATTTCGGTTGTGTTGTTTTTTTTCTATTATTATTAATAATAGAGTCATCATCAGCCCGTACAACGTCCACAGCTAAACATGTCAGTACCTCCCCCTAAGGTAGGGTTTCGCCATCGCAGTATTATGTTATAACGATACGAAGAAACAGTGCTGCTCGTTACCTGGTATACAGTGTTATAGATGATGTTATAACAATCGGGGCCAACGCTTTAACGTGCTTTCCGAGGCACGGAGTCCCCCAACCAACCAGACCCGGAAAGTAATCTTAGAAATAACACAAAGATTTCTTGTCCGTTGGGGGGATCGAATCTACGACCTCCGAGATTTAAAGTGACTAATACTTACTGCTCTGCCACAGGGGAGGTAACATTTGTGCATACATAGTAAACGCTGATTAGCGAAGATTAATTAATTAATAATCAAAGTAATTGTAATAATTGTTACGTGATTAGCCGCCTGACCTAATTCGCAAAAAATGTACTAAGAAACATTTGGTAGGTCCTTACTTTATATCACAAAGTTTTTTTTTCGGACATGGACAAGGAAAAGCCTTGAGGCCTTTGCTACTTCACCGGGCATAAAGGCGAGCAGAGCTCCAGCCTATATAAATGGTTTAAACTTTATCACAAAGGTCAATCTAATGTTCTATGAAAAATAAAGAATAGAAAAAATAAGGAAATATATATATATATATATCACACAAACTAGTTTATTTACCTAACTGAAGGCAGTCCAGTAAAAACCTTGTTTTAAACGTTTAAGTCGTTGTTACTCGGATGAGTATAGTGATGCACAGCGCCGAACTTAGGTAATGACGCCCCGCTTGCAAAATCTTTTTTTTTTTGTTGTCGGTCGGTCTCTATAGGGAGCAGGGCCCATACGTCCCGCTTACAGAACCTATCGCTACATAAAAGTGGCTTCCTGCTGTCTATCTGTCCCTATGTATTTATGTCTTTTAAACAACGCGATGAATTTTGATGTAGTTTTTTTATAGAAAGAGTGATTCAAAAGAAAGGTTTATATGTATAATACAGGTATATAATAGTATAAAAGCAGTAATGCGATGTCGTAAATAAAAGCATTTTTTTGCTAGCGCAGAAAATGCATTGCAATAGCTGGCTTAACCCTACAAGATAGATCAAAATAATAATAATAAATACGTTTATTTTTCCATCCACAAATTAGAACTTAAGGCTAGACTATAACTATAACTGTGTGAAATAGGTTGCGAAAACCTGTGCCACAGGTCACCAGGAAATCCCCTCATGGAATAGGAAGTAGGTACTTACAATTAAATTTATAGTGAGAAAAGGGTGCAGAGAATATGTATATGATAGTGTGTATGTGTGGGTATATGAGTGTTCGTGTGTAAGAGGCGTGTTGAGATGAGTCTGTATGTGTGGGAGTGTACCGGTATGTGTGTTATGTGATATTTAATTTTATGTTTGGGTTGGTGTGAGAGTATGGATGTATGTGTAAAGGTGGCTGGAGGTGGGCGTATATCAGTTAATGTGATAATAGTAAAACTAATACTACTAGGGAGGGGTATAGTAATCACTGTGGCGGATGGAGTGATTTTTCGGTGCTTTCATAATTTAGGGATTTTAGGTGCAGGATAACCGCTTGCTTGCACTTGTATTTAAGAAGTGGGTAGATATTTAGGGCTGCATTCACCTTGTTGTAGAGTTAGTCCCCAAGAAAGTAATAGAAATGCTGTGAGAATGTTGTTCTTCTAGGTTGGTACGTACAAACCGTACCCTTTCGACGTTTATCTTCATTCTTGTTGGGTTCATACTCGGTTTCGGAATGTTTCATAAGTATGACTCTAAGGATGTAGGTTTTCCTAATGGATAGTATGTCCCAGTTATTGTAGAGCATATCTGTCGGGTGTCGGTAGGGTAGGCCAGCAGCGACCTTGAGGGGCACCCTTTGGGCTCTTTCTACTACTATCATGTGTGTCTTAGTAGCTTCTCCCCAAGAGTATTCTAAAAGGGACTGGCATAGAGCATAATATACCTTCTTGATTATGTCTCTAGTGGTGACGTTTGTTAGGGTCTTGAATATGTTTATTAATTTACGTAGCCTTGCAGGCTGTCGGGCCCATATTGGCTCACCTAAAGTTCTTTACCCGAAATTGTTCTTCCTAACGATTTGTAATCCTAATGATCACTCTTCCTAAAATTTTTCATGCTAAAGTTTTCATTCATACTATTTGTAGTGCTACCGGCTATGTTCATAACACTTATGTTTCCGAAAATTGTAATTAATAATATCATTAATGTAAATATATTTTAACTCCTACTGTTTTTTTATCATAACGCTTTTATCCCTAAACATAATTACCATAATATTTTCACTCATACACAGAAAGAAACATTTTTACCAAGTGTAATAAAAAATATATGTTTAGAATGATTAAAGGTCGTTTCACAGATTTTTGTCTTAAATGAATGGAATTCATAAAACACGACTCATTTACGGTTATGTTTATGACCTGGGAGTTAATACCGCAGTTTTAAACGTACCTAAACCAATAACTATAAGACCGATTCGGTTCTGGCACTTCGCCGGCCGCTGCCGCGGCACTCTAGCTTCGCTCGCTCGGCTCGTGCTTTATGGTCGCAGTTCTAACTTAACTTAAACCAATGACTATAAATAGTACCGTGGTATATATATGTGAAAATAACTAAAACTGTAAAAGTTACGCAAAATTAATGTTTAAAATACTGATTATTATGAATAAAAAGAAATCTAAGTAAACAAAAAAGATATGACTTTTAGTAATAGTGTGAAAGATGGTTATGTTGAGAAAATATAGGAAAAAAAATAAAAGTATAATAGATGTATATTGCTACTGCTGACATTATGAAGTTGAATGCTCGGAATTATGAACATTAGAGACAGAGTAGTTAGGAATTGTGATTGTTAGGATGAAAAATGTTAGGAAGAACATTTTCGGATTTCCAATTATCGGAGTTGAAATTTTAGGTGAACTTTGGCGCACCTTTGCTGTCAGTAAATCAATATGGATATCAAATAATGTAATGTACTTATTATACGCTTTAAAAAGGTCTTCAAAAAAGTCCCCGATGGTATCACAATAACTAATTTTATTCTTTAGGTACTTTTTACGAGAATTAATGGCTTATTTAAAAAGCATATTTAAGCAATACATAAACATCAATATGGCTCTATACAACATGTAACTTAAATGAATAATTTCGAAGATGTTGCATTGTTTAAATGTAGGGACATAGCAGTTACGGCGGTACCGGCCAGGGGGCTGTAAAACACAGTTTTCTTAGTATTAAGGATTATTTACTGTAAACCATTTGGTTAATCGTGTGAGATTACTATTTACTTCGTCAAAGTCATGTTTATTTCGATCCACTTTAAAGATAAGTGAAGTATCATCTGCAAGAAGTACTACATCGCACATATTTACCACATAATCAGGCAAATCATTAATAATAAAAAAGGAACCAAAACAGATCCTTGCGGAACGCCTAATTTAACTGCTAACTCATGAGATCTGACTCCATCTACATCGACACACTGAACTCTTAGATAAAGATAAGAGGTCAAATATCATGTGCCACTCTCTCCACGCCATAGTGCCGAAATTTCAGTAAGAGCGTGTCGTAATGGACGCAATCAAATGCTTTCTACATACCGCAGAATATCCCGATTGCGTTTTGCGACCTCTTCCACGCATCAAATATGTATTTAATCAATTCAACCCCAACATCGGTAGTTGAACGCCCTTTTGTAAAACAAAACTGGTCAAGTGTTGTTTTTATTGAAATGCCTAAGAAGCTTCTTGAGTAGGAGTTTTTCAAATATTTTACTAAAAGCAGGTAAAATTGAAATAGGGTGGGTTTTGAATTGAAATTTTAGGTATGTTTATCTAACTCGATTAGAAAAGCAATTCTGTACAAACGTAGCATTAGCAATGCATTCAAAACTCAAACTTTAGAAAAAATTAAATAACAATATAAATTAAATCATATACCTACCTACTGTATAATAGAAAACGAAAACAATTCACAAATATTTAAACTGAATTTTGATAGAATTCTCGAATAGAGCTTTAGTTTTTCGCATTAGTACCTAGGTACTAGAATATTGTCCAGCTCAAATTACGGCCCTGCTCTCCGGTACAGTTTATATAATAAAAAGTAATGTCATACTATTTTCGCTTCACATAAAACACTTTTATAGACAGTGTCACAATCACAGTCACAATGTTATGGGGTTTAAGTTTTTTTATTTCTGTAGTAATAATACTGTGTGCCGCTGTATACCGTTGGCGGAATCGGCGATTAATTGCATTGAGTAAATTATTAAAATGTGATATTAAAAGTTATCCTTTATTGGGACATGCCCTCATATTTCTTGGAGGCGGAGAAAGTAAGTACGGTCACGGGATTAAAAATAAATTTTCTCCCGTCTTTATAATTATATTCATTTTAAAATAAGTAATTAGTAATATATGCATGATTATGTGAAGATATTTTATGTATAAAAACAATGAAAAAGAAATATCTCAAAATATATTTTTTTCCATAATATTCCTCCACCTCCTCCTCGTTTAAATTTATTTTAGTTTTTTTTTTTAATATTTTTCTCTTTATTATGCCATAGATAATTTCGTGGTAGGTAGGTAGTCTTCAAAATAATAGTTTAACTCTCAAATTTAAGATTAATCAAACATAACATTATTTTAGTCTGAAAAAAGAAAAAAATCCTTAGAAACGACTTTCTAGTAGCCTATTTTTAATTTTGAACAATCGTCGCATGTTTATTGTAAAATCAAGCTCTCGATAGTAACGAGGTGATGATAATAATTTATTATGGCAAATGAATAATGGTAAATGGGTTATTTTCTTCATTCCTCCTTCTTGTAATCAGGTAAAAGAGACCCAAGTAGACTATTGATACCTGTTTGTAAGACTTCATTATTTTGAAATAACTCCTACATATTTTAAAATAACTCAACACATACATTATGTGGTAGCGATAATTAACAAGATGTTTCAGGCTATTCGTACTTACGAATAGCCTGAAACATCTTATACAACGGCAACTTACAAATCACTAATCGAAGTAAAAAAAAATGCAAAAAATGTTAGATACACCATACTTTTCTTTTTCAAAGATTTGTTGTTTATTATAATTATTTGATTGTTCATAATTATTTTAATTAAAGAATAATCACTTTGTGAATTATAATTTTAATATATCGACTGACTGTCACTTCATAATTATGACAAAGTGTCTCGGGTAATTTTTAACAATAACATATTTTATACCAGCCTTTATAACAATAACAAACAACAATTGTATTCTTATGCTATTGTTAATATTACTGTTATAAAAAGACTTTAATTTTTTTTTGTCACCTAGATCGAATGCGAGCATTCCAGACCATAGGACGGCAAGCTATTAAATATGGAATATCTTACATTTGGTTAGGACCTAGGTTATTTGTTGGTGAGTACGTATTTTTTTACTTATTTTACGAAGAGGAAACATTGGATTGTTTGTTTGCATTGAAAAGGCTCCGGTACTACCTACTAGACCTATTTAAAAATGTTTTCACCTTTAGAAAGTTTCTTTATACTGGGAGTAACATTGGCTATATTAAATTTATTTCGCGGGAATGGAAGTTACGCGGGTGAAACCGCGCGCGAGAAACTAACGGTGATTGAAATCGCTTCTTTATTTTATTTTCCGAGAGGCCCGCCAACTATAAAGTAGCTCGAAAGTGGTTTTGTTTTGTTGTCCGGGGGAAATGCATTTACGCATTCCCACCGCCGCTGCAGCGTATTCGTGTGATGACGGTGGATATGTGGAACTCGTCCTCTGCATAGCGTAGTATGCTAACCTCATACCACGAAGAGAGAACCCTACACCACTTAAACCCCCTGGACACTCATTCGACGCGCCGTTGGCGGGGGCCGGGTTCGCATAAGCAATCCGACCCGCATAAAACTCCACTAACAAGCTAAAAGTCATAATTTCGAGGTCCAAGTCCCACAGGTGTTGCTATTTTGTAGTTTTTAATGCATATACGGCAAGGCTTCTTGCACCATTAGAAAGTTATTTTGTCCTGCAGTATATGGTATATGGTTTCAAAACTACAAAATAGCAACACCTGTGGGACTTGGACCTCGAAATTATGACTTTTAGCTTATTAGGGGAGTGTTGTTTCCTGTAACAGTTGGAGCTAGACGGAAGAAACGAAAGAAAATTTCACTAGGAGATATCAGTTTTTGTTTTTTAGGTATAATTTGTGAGAAATCGTTAAGTTTAACTACTTAAGTTTAATTGAATAAATCATAAATCATAAATTTTTATTTGCAAAAATATGGTGTATGTACAGATGTTACTATTAAAATTTATGTATCACACATTAGCCATATTTGATCATGGCATACAAACTAATAATTAATTACTAAACATTATCCTTACATTTACAATTCACCTTACATTTATAATATAAAAATGAATCGCTGAATGTGTTGCTAAGCGCAAATCTCGAGAACAGCTGAACCGATTTCGCTAATTCTTTTTTTTTAATGTTCGTCGAAGTTTAAGGATGGTTTTTACGGCGAGAAAAATTCGAATAATTGCCTGAAAACCCCTTAAAACAGCCTTTTTCTTTTTCCCATACAAACGTTTTCTAACTAAAATGTAGAGTCAATTTGAGCTTTATTTTGTTAATTAAAAACTTGAATTTTTTTGCCAAGATTTTTTAGGGTAGGGGTAGTGTAGGGTAGGGGTAGTGTAGGGTAGGGGTAGTGTAGGGTAGGAGTACCGCATAAACGAAGTCTCAACGGCCCAGTTTATTTTATACAAATGTTTAGGTCTTTTATGTATCGATTGAGGCAGTACGAAGTCTGCCGGGTCAGCTAGTATTATTATAAATCAAACATTATTATTCATTTTTAATTAAATTATTTTATACATGTATCACAGATATTCACAATTTAGTTTTAAAATACTCATCTATAGTATAAAACGTCGCCCCGCATAACCATTTAAGTATGTAGTTCGGTTTTAAACTTTTTTAATGGTAAATCTCGTATTCCCTGAGGGAGATGGTTGTATATGCGCACCGCCATTGCGTAACTTGTGCGTCTACATAATTCCGTTTTTAGTCGCGGAAGAACAAGTTTTTCTGGATATCTAGTATTAAACTTACATACGTCTTTTTTACATTTAAATAAATTTCGGTGAGACTTTACAAAAACACACACTTCAAATATATATATACAAGGAAGAGTCAGTAAATTTAATTTTCGGAACAAAGGTCTACAAGACACCCATGGAGCGACATTACGAATTCCTCTGATACATTGTTTTTGAGCTATAAATGCTCTATTTATGTTAACTGAATTGCCCCATAGTACTATACCGTACCTCAGATTTGAAGCCACAAATCCATGGTAAGCCTTTAAAGCGGTTTCTTTATTTGACAATTTAGTTAGTCGCCATAGAGCATAGGCAAATCGGTTTATTTTATTACAGACCTTTGAGATATGTGCCTTCCAATTACATTTGTCGTCCAACATTATGCCAAGAAAGGATATCTCAGTAACTTTAGAATGTTGGAATTCTTTCAGTGTTGGTGGATCCTAAAGATTTGGAAGTTGTAATGAAAACAGCTTTGGAAAAAGATGATGTAATGCGTTTTCCTAGATCGCTCATTGGAAATGGAACCATATTTGCACCAGGTATATATTAATATCATTTACATAATAATATGCATGTAAATTTACCAACCCGTCGCGTCGTCTCTTGCCATAGATGTGATGATTAACCCACTACTTATGGAACCTTTTGTCACTACTTTTCCATGCAAGCGAGGCTTCTTTTTTGTTTTTTTTTTTTACTTACTGTAGGCTTACGTTTGACCATAATCTCGCTTGATGGAAGGCGAAGATAAGGACTAAGATGATACAAGCTTGCCTAGAAAGTGTCTATTCACTTATCGTTTTCTAGATGAGTCTTGTAATAACAGAATCTCAGCATAACCTTTTGCTGCGTTCTGTTATTAGTGTGCAATAACGACTATATATATCTATAATTTTCTAAATCCGGGGACACATCGTCTTTTAAGTTCTTACACCACGTATCTACCTACTTAGGCATTTTCTCATTAATGCTATTTACAAGAGAATCGAAAAACACTTTGTTTCACCCAATTAGAGACACACATCGCCCAATAAAAGGAAAAATGGTATTGTAATGGTGTCTTTGTAAAATTTACTATTTCTCACATACGAGATATTACTGGCGATGAAACATAGATCTCGAGTAGGTATTCCTCATTCAGTACCAATTTTGGAGGACCAATGGTTTTTAGCACCAGCACTGTTTCAAAATAACTTTAATACTTAAACCATTGGGTGCTCAAAACATTGCTGCTGAATGAGGATACTCCATACATTTCAGACATAATCTCACACTGTATGCCTCATAAAAAGGCTCAATTGAATCAGAAATGAAGAGATCAGGAAAAGTAGATCAGCTGCTACTTATGTTCATCTACTGTATTGTCACTAACTGTCCTTTTGTTTGAATCTACTTCATAGCAAATGGCCCCTTTACTTGGCCACAAATAAAAAAATGCATTAATTTCCAGTGACAATCTGGCGCCCCCGACGCAAGGTACTGGCCCCAACCTTCTCCCCACGGAATCTAAACAACTTCGTTCAGATCTTTTCCCGCCAGAGCCAAGAGATGGCGACGCAGCTCCAGACTGTCACTGGCACTGGACCCTTCTCTGTGTGGAAGTATCTTACTACTTACACTATGGATTCGGTTTGTGGTGAGTAGTGAAGATATACTCATTCACGATCCATTTTAGGTATAACATATATGATACATATGACGTATTACATTTGAGTGCCTCTTTGGCCTAGCGATAATATGTTTGACAATACCTATCGAGGTCCTAGGTTCGATTCCCAGGTCAGGTAAAGTGTCCCGAGGAGGTTCTAAGTACCAGCACGAAGTCGGGAATTTGCTGGTGTTTCACCAGTCCCCCGGAGAGTGCGTTAAGCTGTAGGTCCTCCGCGTGTTATATCACCGGTCGAATCGGTAGATCCGTTCTATCAGGTTCTTAAAATAAATAAATAGCGAGTGCACCTGTGTTTTGACATTCACTTGTTCACTGTAATATGTCTTGCTTAGATAGTTAATCTCCTTAGAGATTGGCAGCATCTACAGTTAAACGCATCCTTGGTATAGTTGTCATAAATGGCAGTATAAAAGTCAAGAACAACGGATTAACATGATTTCCGGGACACGGAGGGTTTTATTAACTATCTCAAATAGTACAAACTTTACACTAACATGTTTGTCCGCCATAGTAACTTACAACCTCCAATTTACATAAGTAGTGTTCGTTTTGAACAATAAACAAAATTGCATCGTTAATTTATTGCTATTTACTTACTAGCCCACGACTCTCAGCCTATAAAAATAATTGTAAAAAAACATTTCAAATGGGACGAAAAAGTCGTGGGACGAAACAACAAATAAATCAAACAAATGAGTAGAGACATGGTAATTTTAAAATTAGAATGTTACACTTACTGAAAGAAAATCTTTCTGCCAATAAAAAGAAACAAATAAAAAACACCGTGTTTTGTAACCGTTTTAATTGTTTTATTGTATACTAGCCCCGCGGTTTTACCCACGTCACTCTGCTCCAGTAGAGCGTGGTATTTTGTAGCATTATGTTAATTCAGCTTTTTAACTATTCGCGTGAAAACTGTCAGTCAAATCCATACAGTACTTTTTGCGTGAAAGAGAAACAAACACACATATACGAACTTTCGCGTTTATAATATTAGTAGGACAACAGACTTTTAAACAAGTTATCTTGACATACATATTATACACGTGTGAACAATTAAAAACGAACTAATTATCTAAGAATAAGGAAAATATCTCATAATAATAGATCCTTATTATATATTATTAAAGACACTCACTTCTTGACACGGTTCAGAATATTTTGTGCATTGTTTTTTTTAATAATACTATCAGAGTTTTGCCCTCTACTAGTATTCTTGTTAACCCCTCGTGCTAAGCAAGAATGCTTGTGTTACGAGTGGGTTCACGTCGGTAGTGCAATGGGTGGGGTTCGAACCGGCAACCTCAAGATCACAAGTCTGACGCCGTAGCCATTGGGCCATTAGATACATTATAATAATAAGTATTTAATAACTTGGTAACGATTAAAAGATAATATATAAATAGCTTCTACTCGCGACGTCGTTCGCATAGATTTCCTTTAAATCTTTAATCCTCCGTTTCACTTTTACGTCTGTAGAAATTGAATTTAACAAAAAATCTCACTTCGTGTTCATCTTGGTAACCTAAATATAATTTAAAATGGTTTTTACGATTTATATGTAGCAGTTACTCAGTCACGGTAAAATATAATGTAAATATTGTACCATAACTGAGTCATTGACTAAAAGATAGAAAATACTAAGACTTGCTCCAGCTTTCTTCGTGAAAATTATCAACATATTCTCATTCTTTTTCATAGAAAGCGCCCTTGGAATAAGAGTAGAGTCTCAAAAGCATAAGCAGCTTCCATTTCTCCATGCCTTCGAAGAGTCCTGCCGTGTCATCGCCACAAGAATACTGCTGCCCTGGTTACATCCTGACGCGGTGTTCAAACTCCTTCCCTCTTACCGATACCTCAATGAATGCAAAAAAGTCATCTACGGCTTCATTGATGAGGTAAACTATAATATTTAACATTTCATTTATTATTATTATTAGGTATGACGTTAAACATTTTTTCCAGTATTTAATGTTATATTATTTATCATGCTGCTGGAAAAAGTAAGATAGAATTAGGGCTGCCGCCTTTTTCCAAAAAGTTGCTAAATATATAGTACTTTTGGGAAATTCAAGGAAAAAGGTTTTCCACTCCGAGTCGCTCAACGAGTCTATTTTTTTTTGGGTCGGAGGCCCTACTTAGCGTTTTATTGTTTTCATATGCCGCGCTGAGGGTGCGGTCTAAATTTTTAAATGGGGTGAATTTTAGTTTAGCAAAAAATATAGTACCTATTGTACTATATATTTTTTGTATAATATATAGTAAATTTTACTGAAATATAGTTAATTACTATATTATATAGTACGGGTGGCAACCCTAGATAAAATTAACATATTCACATAATAGATTTTTTTTCGATTGCCTGACGATCACCATCATCAGCAACCCCACTGCTGAATATGGGCCTCCTACCGACCGGGGGTTATGTCATAGTCACGACGCTTAACAGGCGGATAGGTGACCGCAGTAATATGTTTTAACACACATAGGGTGGTGTTGTCTGTTCCTTGGTATGCAATTGTTATAGATGATGTTATAACAATCGAGACCAATGGGTTTACGCGCTTTCGGGTAGTCCCTCAACTTACCAAACACGTATTGAGTAATCTTAGGTTTTACATAAAAATTTGTTATCCGGCGTGAGGATCTTACCCACCACTACCGAGACTTCCGAGTTCGTCACGTTATGCTATCGACTTTAATCCAGGTGGCTTTTCCTTAACACGAAGTGTAACGAATATATATATATATATATCTATCTATTTCTATGCGTCAACCTTTCTACAAAAAGTAAATAGTGACATTAGTTTTATTTCATTCAAGACTAACGATTTCAGATTATCAACGCGAAGCGAATAGAAATAAAGGAAAATAGTCGAGAGCCGAAGAAATGTAAGTACTGAATCAAAATCTAAGTTGAAAGTAATAGTTATGTATAATAATAACAAATAGGTATACCTAATACCGCTTTTTTTTTAGAAAAACCCTATGACTATTAATTAGATACAACTCGTTTCAATATCCTTCTTCTAATTAAACTATTATAACTAGTATAATGAATGACAATAGAATACTTTGAGGTAATTATTTATTGTAGTATTATATTATCGTGTAATATTAATTAATAATAATGATACACTTCGTTTTTAAACTGTGTATTTATAAACATATATAATTATTGTTGTAGCCTTGCTCTTTCATTTACAACATAATGGTTTATACTTAAGTCAGCAGGGTCTCGCCGTGGTTTAGACTTATTAAAACCAATTGCTATAATTATTTTTATTCCCATAATAATACAAACTTACAACTTCTGGTCGAAAACGTAGCCCCGGCAATGGGAGGTATACCTACAACTAAATGAATGGTTAAGTTAAAGAACACAAACAAATTTTGAAATGCATTACATCAAATCAATTTTTAAAATAAATAGTTTTATTTTTATTTGAACACAGGAAGTGCCCTGTGTTAAAATAAATAGATTTTGGAAATGATGCTATTAAAAGTTTAGAAAAACGTAGGTACATAATTTTTAGTGATATAATTCTTTCGGCTTTAAACAAAAACGTCTTTTTGACGCCATTTGATTAATATTGAACTAACATTGATAGAGATTTGCTTTTAATAGAAAATTGCACATTTCCTGTTCTTTGCCAGTACCATTCCAATGTGTTTTTGTCGTTTAGCTTGTTGAACCTAGAAGGTTAACACGGAACCCATAAAGGACTCGCTCGTTTGTCTGTCTGACAAGACCTACATCTCAAAAACGTGAGAAGCTATCAAGCTGAAACTTATAGGGAATACTAAACTTGCTCTTGGAGCTGCAAAATATAGTAATTACCCTGCAGGTTTAAGAACCTGCAGGGTAACTACTATACACTATAATATTTCAATATTTCAAGGTTTTAGTAAGTTTCAGTTTCATTAACGTTCGATGTAATTTCAGTTGTGCTATAATGTTTACTGTGCAGCTGTCAAGCGACAGCAATTTCGTGAAAACGACATCAAGCGACATTTATTTGTTCGTAGCTTTGCCGCCGCGTCGATGTCAGCGTTACAGTGTGGCAATGGCTTTAGGTATCTTATCCAAGATTTAACCATTTCAGGTTCATCTAGCGACCTGAAAACTTTCCTGGAACTGCTAATAGAAGGTTCGGGCGGTGAACGCGGGTTCACTAATTTGGAGCTACGGGAGGAGACAATGGTGATCGTGATGGCTGGTACGGATACGTCGGCCGTCGGCGCCTCATTTGCTATGGCTATGATGGCAAAACACCCTGAAGTGCAAGAGAGGGCCTATCATGAGTGAGTCGGTTGCTTAAGTTTTCTATGTTTATTCAATAAGTGGGCTACCCAAAAAAAAATCGGGTTTCATAGAAACATTTTCTGCTTATGATTTTTTATTTTTCAGTAGGAATTAGTTTTGTTTCAAATCACAGAAATAGTTCTGAGTGTTTGTAAACCCCCCCCCCCCCCGCGACGAACGATATCGCCATGAAAATTTCGTCATTTTATACTTAACGACTTTAACCTATCCCTTGTTATAATTAATTACAGGTTGATGTCAGTATTGGGTGATTCGAAGAGGGCTATAACTCCGGAAGATCTCCCGCATCTTAAGTACTTAGATGCTGTTATTAAGGAAACCCTGAGGCTATACCCACCGGTGCCTGTCATCGTTCGCCAGATTGACAAAGATGTGGATATACGTAAGTGAGACAGTTTTTTTCGGACGGATATTTGTAGTTTTACTATTTCATCGGCTATAAAAGCAAGCACAGCTACGGCCTTATTAAATGTTTAAAAAACTACAAACTGAGCAATCTGCGCAAGAAACCCCTGTGAGACTTAGGTCAGACTCAGGCGGTCGCTGACGGGGGAATAGAGGCTATTCTCCTGCCAGCGACCACCCTGAGCCGAGGTCAAAGTGGGCCAGTCATCATATTATGTATGTACGTATATGACTCTAGACAAATGGACTGCATTTCAACCACACTCCGACTGCAAATTCGCAGTTAGTACGACTGCAGTAAAATTGCAAATCTCAGTCGGAGTGTAGTTGAAATGTATTCCGACTCTGTTTAAAGGCTGACCCTACAATTGGGCGTGCGGATTCCTCGAGCATGTGTGCGTCGTTAATGCCGCTTGGCCTCGATACCTACTATCCTCATCGCCATCCGATATGACGGATAAAATTGGATATCGGATCAAATTCAAAGCCAGAGTCAATATGTCTTTATTCACATGGAAACATTGATTTATTATCTATTTTTTATAATTTCATTGTTCTTATCCTCTTTGTTTTTTTTTCTACCACCAGATATCATGCTACTTCTGTTACCGTTCAAAGTTTTTAGCATTCAAAAGGAGTATACGGGAATTTAAGGGTGTAGATCTGTGGTAGACAGAACTCTCAAATTCCCCGCCACATAGTTTCCCCAAACTTTAGTTGAATAAATTTTACTGCTCATATTCGTGGCATTTATAGTAAAACTGTTTAAGTTATATTTATGCCCAATAATATCCTTCATACTTATTATCTTTTATACTAATAAGTCAAAATTGCTCTTCTTTCCTTTTTCAGCATCAGGTGTAACGCTAGTCAAAGGCTGTGGTATATTAGTGAACATTTGGGCCATACAGAGAAATCCTCAGTATTGGGGTGAGGACGCCGAACAATTTCGGCCGCAGCGGTTCATTGACGCTCCGCTCAAACACCCAGCCGCTTTTATGGCCTTCAGTTATGGACCCAGAAATTGTTTAGGTATGCGAAATTCAGATGAAAATATGTCACCGGAAAATAATAAGAATCGCAAGTTGATCAATTTTCTAGTTATAGTTAATAAACTAATGAGGTTTCGGGCGGTTGAAAAAAAACCTTAACCTAAACCAATTCAGGACTTACATCAGTTTCATATTCTCGTTTGGTTAGGTTAAGTCAAGTGACATAATAATGAAGTAAATAATATAATAATTATGCGCTATTACTGCTACTGGCATAGTTGAATTTAACAATATAAGTGGCTCGAAAGTTGATCAACTTGCGATTCGCATATCATTTCGTATAATCGACAACCCATATGACATGTGCTCTTTTCGAAATTGCATATTCATTTAACTTTAGTAGTTTTTTTTTTGGTCTGATTTTATCTGGTATAATACATATTATAAAAGTGCAATTTTGCCGATATTTCGTTTTTTTTATACGTTTATAAGCTAGATTAATATAAAGATTATAAACATCACAACGCCTCACTGAAGCAGAGTAGCAATCTAACGCGAGTAACACTGCAGGGCGGGACGGCTAGTAACGAATGTCAGAAAAGATTATACGATCTTAAAGTTTAGATTTAAACGACTAAAGTTTTTTTTACTTCATAAGCTTACGAAGTAAAAAATCATAAATTACTAAGTAGCTTACGCGCGGTTGTATGATATTGTTATAAGTTTTATACTGCTGAAAGGGTTAGTACCTGTCTCAAAATTAGCTTGGAAGGTACCGCGGGTGTCGTCGGGGGGCCGGATTGTGCGTACCCGGCCCCCGCCAACGACGACGGATCGAAGGAGTGTCCGGGGGGTTTTAGTAGTGCAGGGTCCTCTCCTCGAGGTATGAATAAGCATACCACCGCTATGGAGAGGGCGAGTGTAAATGCATTTTCCCCTGGACCACAAAAAAAAGGTATTAAGTAAAAGTAAGGTACTCAACCATCATCTGGTGGTTTGATAAAAGGCTCTAAAGAAATTCGGACACTAGCTTGTTATATCCTTGGAATTTCTTGTTAACATTGCAATTGTAAAAATTTGGATGTTTGGATGTTTGGATTTATGGTAAGAAATTCGGACACTATCCGTGGATATAATAAGCTTGTGTTCGAATTTCTAACCAACATTACAAATGCTAAAGTTTGGAAGTATGGTTGTATTATTGGAAGTATGGATGTTCCCACGGATATAACAAACTACAGTCTGAATTTATTACAAAGTAAGAAAATATTAACAAAGTTGCAGATGCTAAAGTTAGGATGTATGTTTAGATATATTGTTGCTCCATTTTTAATAAAGCGATTTATTTACAGGTTATCAATACGCAATGATGTCTATGAAGACGTCTTTGGCCACTATACTAGCAAGATATAAAGTTCTACCTAAAGATCCAGACCTATCCGGGTGTGGGGACGACACACCATTAAACGTCACTTTTGACATAATGATGAAAGACGTCGACCGGTTTACTGTGCGGTTAGAAAATAGAGTGTAATACATAATAAATAATAAATGCTAGTAGAATTGTACTTTGTCTTTTAATTCATTTATTTTTAAGCAAGCGGCCGTAGCCGGCTAGGGGTCTCGGACTCGTAATCTTGTGGTCGCCGGTTCAAACACCACTTATTGCACTACCGTCGTGAACCTACTTGTAACACAAGCATTTTAGATTAGCACGAAGGGTTAACAAGTAAACTAATAGAGTGAAAACTCTTCCTCGTAATCTTTTTAAAAAAAAAGAAAAAAACGCATCCGGAATAGTAAAATAATAATCGTCATTTTTACCAATAATTAATACATATATGTCTGGCAAGTCTCGCCGAAACTTAGATGTGAATTATGCAGAGATTACGTAAAGCGAAGACGCGACGAAGACGAAGACGTATGATAGATGATAGATGTAGTAGATATGCGGGACAGAGATAGTCTGTCCATACGCTTGCCGCTTGTGTCCATACGTTTGCTCCGCTTGTGTATAATTCAAGACTTGTCTAGTAGGACAGTTCATTAAGCGTACTAACTCGGCTCTACTTCTCTTACTAACATTACTTTTGTGTTATTCCTGTCGGTTTTGAAATCATAAGCTGATAAACTTGTCTTTATAAAATAACAAAGTAGTTGAAGGTCCATAATAAAACTACCCATTACCGAAATAATTCTACTAAAAAATAGGCACTTCTTTAATTATAAATGTCTCAATATATATTGTTTGTAGTGCGTTAAATTTTATTGTTGACTCTCTCTTTATAAACCGTTAACCAATTTGAATGAAAAATAAAACAAAAATACACTAACTCTTAACCCGACAATTTGTTTATCTTTTTATTTATATTCATCATTAATTAACACCTTAAGTCTAATTGTATGGCAAAATTTTGTACATCTTTTATCATAATATCAAATTTAACTCTAATATCGTTGACATTGTACATTTCGTTGGCTGGTCGTATTCGGTACTGCCGAACAATCGTGGCTATAGCTGTTTTCATTGACATCATTGCATATTGGTATCCTGCAAATCATAATATTTTTATTAGCAACATATATATTTGAAATAGAGTAAAATCCAAGTTAGCGTTTCATGCAAAATTGTTAAATAAGCAAATAATTCTATGCAAAATTGCCGATGCTACGCAGGTAATGAGTCGTGCGCGCCGTCATTACCTGCGCTCGTGTGTATCGATTGTCGCGCTGCCGTGCGCAATTATTATCAAAATATCAGAAACTGTAAAGTATGTGTCGTGTAACATTGTTACCGATGAGCTATTAGCGTATATACAAAACAAAGTATCGATCGCTGATGAAACCAGTATTGTGAAGATTTGTGCGTCAAGTTTTTCGAGCGACGAAATTCAAAGATCAAAGTCGTTATTGATGGAATCTTTATCTTCGGAAGTGCGTAACACTGTCCGTAAAGGAAAAGGCGACGACATCATTGCCATTATTAAAACCACAGATCCCGATATTTTGCCAGTTTTTGTAGCCCGTGATCTCAACAAGCTGCCTCCCATCTGTTTCGATTATTTGGATGTGTCAAAGCTGCTGAAAGATTTAGTGCTAGTAAAAGCTGCTACATATAACTGAATACATTGAAAAGAAAACTGGAGAGAAAGTTAGCCTAGAAAGGATTAATATTAAATGCGAACATAATGCGTATAAGTTCTTTGTGTCCCAGAGTAAGCTTCAATTGTTTTTGGATGATCAGCTGTGGCCTCAGGGGATTATTTTTCGGCGTTTTGTGAACTACAGACCGAAACGTTTAAATAATATAAGCACCGTCAGGGAGGTCGGCTCACAAATTATTATAAATGATGGGTAACGACAATGTTTGCAAATTCATTTCATTTAACTGTAAAAATGTCAAGCGCTCCATTCAAAGTATCCGTGACTGATGTAAACAGTCTGATGTCATTGCGCTGCAGGAAACGTGGTTATTGCCAGAAGAAATCACGTTTCTTGACTCAATAAGCAGTGAATTCGGCAGTACGGGGGTGTCGGCAGTGGATACGTCAGCAGGCCTTCTCCGCGGTAGACCCTACGGTGGCGTCGCATCGCTGTGGATAAAAGTCTGTTCCAGAATGTGGTTGTTGTGCAGTGCGGTAATCCACGTATTTGTGCTGTTAAAGTCTTGTTAGAGGAAACATCCTTCTTAGTGTTCAGTGTTAACATGCCCACGGATATTACACGGAATTTAATGGATTTTACGGACATATTAAGCTCGGTGAGTGCGATTATTGATAACTGTAACATAGATTATGTGTATATGTTAGGAGATTTTAATGCGCATCCATCTGAACTATTTTAAGTCGAACTTGCCAGCTATTGTAGTGAACAGACTTGGACTTGTATTGATACGGAAATGTTAGGACTATGTTCGAACACTTATACATTCTTGAGTGAGGCGCACGGCTCAAAGAGGTGGCTCGATCACTGCGTAGTGACAGAGGCCGCTGTGACCAGTGTCAGGAATGTGTATGTAGTTTATGATGTACTTTGGTCTGACCATCTGCCACTGGTTATCGAATGTGATTTGAGTGTGATTCTTCCAAAGAAATGTGCTATTGTTGAATGTATGAACAAGGTAGTGTGGGGAGAAAGAACTCAAAATCAGATAAAAGATTATCAGCGTAAATGTCATGAAAGGTTAAAACTGATTGACTTCCCACACGAACTTGGTCGATGCTGTGATAATATGTGTAACGACAAAAATCACAAAATTATTATTGATAAGCTGTATGCCGACATAATACACGCTCTTAGTACGGCTGCCTCGGTGGGTCGAGGAAGCAGAAATAGGCGCCCAGGGAGGGTAATTGTTGGATGGAACAAACATGTTGCTGAGGCTCACAGGGAGGCTAGGCAGAAATATTTGTTGTGGGTTTGGAATGGTAAACCTACCTTAATATATAAGGTGCTATAAAAATATCTGCCACGGCTTTAATGGGAGGTAGTATTATGTTTAAAGATTACAATAGTGAAGAGCTTTCGTACCCCGGAACAGTTATTTCAATTTGAGAAAATAAATAAGTTAAATAAACATTGACTATACTCTGCATAAAGCCGTTCACAAATTACGCGCGATGTGTCGCATCGTCAATGAAAACAACTGGTATCTCTTTCCATATGTACCGTGAATGAAAACTGAAATCACTATCTGTACGTGTAGGTACGCAATAATACGCTGTCAAACAAGTGTTTTAAAAGTGCAATTACTTACCAGCTTCTGCATTCTTCCAAAAAACTTACGTAAATAAGATGATAAACTTCCCATCACACTTAAAACAGGCTTTGGACTGTCAAGTTAGTGTAAGAATCGCAATTTTTTTCTTATTATTTTTAAACAATAGGTAGGTACTTAGATTCATTTCAAATAACGATAAATTACAGTAACTTGGCGTGTTTAAAAGTTAATCATCTTATTTACAACAATTGCACCGTATTTACAGTTATTTACACACTCCCTACCTACTTGTCTACAAAACTGTTGCACTAGTTCGCGTTGCACACAAATGTAGGCACGCTTACATAGGTACGTGTCTCTTAACTTTGTTTAATATGTCCGTTTCACTTTTTAATTGTCTAAATGCGCGTTTGATTCGCCTTATTAGTTCTACCACACTTCTGATATCATGTCCGGTTCAGCCGTACACTAGGTCCTTTACACGACCCCACAAAAAAAAAGTCTAGAGGGGTTAAATCCGGGTAGCGAGGAGGCCACGGCACTGGCCCTCCTCGGCCCGGGCCTATCCAACTTTCACCGCCGTACCACACACCGTTCAAAAATTCCCGTACGTTGATGGCGAAATGAGGTGGTGCTCCATCATGTTTGAAGTGCAGCCCTCTTATCTCTTCAAGAGGAATACGTTTCAACATTCTTCTCACACGGGTTCGTAGTAAACGCAGATACGACTCTCCGTCCAGTCTGTCCAAGAACACTGGTCCTAGTATTCTGTTTAGAATACCGTCGTCTGGGAGGCATTTTTAATAAAGGCGCGCAATATTCCCGTCGCTGACCGCTAAAACTATCTTCCGAGCGGCCGGGGGACGAGCGGCGACTGGCGAGCGCCCGGCGATCGGCTAGCGCGTGCGACGAACGGGGTAGTGCGGGTGCGGGTGGGAGAGCGCGGGGCTGTCCTTTGACAACCGCCGCGCGGCGGCATCTTTCGATAAGAATGGCAACAGCGTAGGTATGAATTCGGTGCGTCGTGCGGTGCGGCAACAGCTTATTAAGTCTACAGAATGGTGTTATGCCAATAAATCAATTCAAATTTATACGTACAATTTTTTGTATGAAAAAAAATATGACAAATTACTTATCAATAATTTTTCTTCACTATTGTAATCTATAAACACAATACTGTCTCCCATTGCAGCCGTGGCAGATATTTTTATAGCACCTTATATAACGATATGTGTGGGTCTAGAAAAGTCTTTAAGTCAAGGTCAAAGTGGTGCCAAGACCATGAAGACCAAGTTAAAATGGATATTCTAGCTTCACACCACGCGAAGAATGATTTTCGAAGCTTTTGGAAACACACAAATAAGTTGAAAACCAGGCCGGGCATTCCTGTGAGTGTCAGTGGCATGAGTGAGCCGGAAGACATTGCCAATCATTTTAAAGAGGTGTTCTTTGTAAAGTCTCCCCTAGGCCCGTCCCAGTCGGAAGACATTGCCAATTATTTTAAAGAGGTGTTTTTTGTAAAGTCTCCCCTAGGCCCGTCCCAGTCAGTGCCCGATGTTAGGCCCGGGATGGAGAGAGGGGTTAAATTTAAAGCCGCAGAGATTACTCGGACAATTAGGTGTATGTCTAAGGGTAAGTCCCCGGGCCATGACGGGC
This sequence comes from Nycteola revayana, assembly GCA_947037095.2. Taxonomy (NCBI): domain Eukaryota; kingdom Metazoa; phylum Arthropoda; class Insecta; order Lepidoptera; family Nolidae; genus Nycteola; species Nycteola revayana. The sequence goes on from OX344840.2 coordinate 15,701,090, forward strand.
TTAGCATCGAGCATCTAAAATATGCTGGCCCTCACTTGCCTAGGTTGCTAAAAATGGTTGTGCCAATCGCTAAAAACAAAACTGGTGACCTCTCTAATATCAAAGGTTTTTGACAGCATGCTTAATGCACAACTGAACAAAAAAACAACCATACACGACAACCAGTTCGGCTTCAAGGCTGGGTTGTCAACTGAGAGTGCAGTGTTGTGCCTTAAGCATGCTGTCACATATTATGCAAAGCGTGAGACACCTATTTTTATTTAGACCTATCCAAGCCTGCTTCCTGGACCTATCCAAGGCTTTTGATATGGTTTCTTATGATCTGTTATGGAGTAAGTTAGAACGGGTTTAGTTACCCTTAGAACTTATAAATATTTACAAGTTTTGGTAAGTATATAAACTAGATCAACACTGTACGATGGGCTGGGGCGTTATCTCGTCCATATGGGTTGGAGTGTGGGTTGAGGCAAGGTGGGTTGAGCTCACCTACGCTCTTTAACCTTTATATGAATGAACTGATTGCCGAGCTCAGCAGTACCAGGGTTGGGTGTTACGTAGACGGTATCTGCGTTAATAATATCAGTTATGCGGACGATATGGTGCTGCTGAGCGCGTCAATCTGTGGAATACGGAAACTGGTTGCTCAGTGTGAGGCGTATGCTAGATTACATGGCCTAGCGTATAATGTGAAGAAGTCAGAGATCATGGTTTTTGAGGCTGGGGGTAGGAGCCCTAACAAGGTACCACCAGTTTTACTCTATGGCACGCCTTTAAACAGGGTACATAAGTTTAGGTATCTAGGTCATATACTAACCGCCAGCCTCAAAGACGATGACGACATTGAACGGGAGCGGAGAGCGTTGTCGGTTAGAGCGAATATGCTGGCTCGCAGGTTTGCACGATGCTCACTTCCCCTTAAGATAACGCTTTTTCGAGCATACTGTACATCTTTTAACACGAGCAGCCTGTGGGCTAGATATACGCAAAGGGCGTACAACGCTCTCCGCGTTCAGTATAATAATGCGTTTCGGATGCTGGTGGGGCTGCCCCGCTTCTGTAGCGCATCGCGGATGTTCGCGGATGCGCATGTAAATTGTTTCTATACAATTATGCACAAAATGAGTGCGTCCATGGTGCGCAGGGTGTGGGGCGACTCCAACAGTATCCTAGGAATGATTTCAAGTCGCCTAGACTGTGTTTACGTGGGTCACTGTTGTGCCATCTCACACGGGTTGCCACCGCGGTGATCCACTATTATTATTTTTATGTATTTTTGTGTAGTAATTAGGTATATTTGTTACTAATATAGTTTTAAGTCTTACAAATTTATTGAGTCATGTTACTTGAATAAAGATAATTATATTATATTCTATTAGCTAGACAAATTCGTGCATATATAAAAGATAGGTGATAAAATCTACGTATTTTCACTAATGCAGAAATTGAACCTGTGCCCCTTACAGGCGGTAAGGCCCGAACCGATGACTACTAAGCTACAGAAGTTATCTACAAATATTGCGACACGGTCACTTTTTCATTGTATTATGGGGCCATCAATATTGCACTGCAATTTTGTAAAGAATCGACAATGATACGTTCACGAAACGTTAGAATCTCATGTTCTATATCTGATCTTGTACTAATATAATTTATCTCTCTTACCCAAACAACTTCTAGGTCCATGACTGAATGGCATGAAGGCAGCAGGGTGTGTGAGCGGCGTGTCAATGAAACGCTCTGGTCGGAACACTTCTGCGTCCTTACCCCAGTATTGAGGGTTGCGATGGATCGCCCAAATACTGACAAACACTCCACACCCTTTGACTAGTGTTACTCCTGACGCTGTAAAAGAAAAGACACTGGACTACTTACACTTTACTTCACAACTGGACATAGGCTTCTCCCAATAGGCTAGTTGACACTTTTTTGAAATTATTTTAATATGGTTAAGAATGGTTTCACTAGATCAAGAAAAAAATATGGCATATATTTGAGATCTAGAAAGCACTAAAATAAATATTTTACACTTGGCTTGACGTTTAGAGATGAAAACGATGTCAGCCATGTTGGTCTATATTATACATTATCTGTGTTCGAGATCGATGACGTCATGACTCAGAAAGTGTAATAGTGAAGGATCGCGTTCATGTTTTTTATCAAACTGTACGACGTCACAAAATGGCTGATAGCGTTTTCGGAAGTTAAAGACATAGGCAAAAGAAATAATTTTCATATTGAGTTTATACAAACATATTCAAGTTTTATGAACAGAAATCATTATATTTAGGTTCCATATGACAAATGATTTTAGAAATAAACATCATTGTAATATAATTTCATAAGTATGTGTCAACTAGCCTATTAGCACCTTGCGCAGAGTGCGGAGAAGTGAATATAATATTAAAAAGAAGCCTTTGCATACTCCATTTCTAGTTACTCTAGCTCAACTGATTTGATTAATTATTGGTCGAGTTATTCGGAGGGGACTGGAAAACATCCTAGAGTGTAGACATCTACTCTACACTAGAGACGCACGATCAAGTACAAAATAATTAAAGAAGCTATTAATCCTATTGCAAGGTTAAGCAACTCAATTATAAATCCAATTTAGTATAGTAAGTAGTCGCTTTTAAAACCTGGTGTTTTGGGTTCGATTCCCAGCCGGGACAATTATTTATGTGAACCACAGATAGTTGTTCTGTGTTTTCTTTGTGTCCGTAAATTGAGTGTTTTTTAAAGTCCCCTGACAAAGGCATTAAAATACCTACAGCGTTAAAAAAAACTTGGTCTGTGAACTAGGTCGGTAATTTTGATATCGGTCAGATATATTTGCAAAATGTATGATTTCGAACGTCTCGTTGTACGACCTAAAACTTGTGGCTTAATCAGTAGAAGTATAACATTATTAAAAAAAGCATAAATCATAATAACTGCGATGTGTTTCTTACGTAGAGTAACATCTCTATCCACTTGTCGTGCGATGAAAGGTGCTGGAGGATACAGACGTAGCGTTTCTCTAACGACAGCATCTAAATACTTCAGATGAGGCAGATCGTCGGCTGTCACCGGCCTGTCTGAATCACCGAAGACTTCTTGTAACCTGCAACATCATCTATTAGGAACATTTTCACAGTATAAGATCGCCGGTTCGATCCCCACCCATTGCACTACCGACGTGAATCTACTCGTAACACAAGCATTTTAGCTTAGCACGAGGGATCAACAAGAATAGGGTTTTAAAATTTTTTAGATGAATAGATGTCTCCAGGCGCGACAAGGCAAAGAAATTGCTCGACGCACCGAGAGTGCCTGGAGGAGCTATTGGTCAATGAAAGATCTTCTAAAAGGAGATCTACCTCTATGTCTCAAAAAGAGAATTATGGACATGTGTATTCTCCCCATTCTCACATATGGTGCTCAAACCTGGTCTCTGACACTCCAGCAAAGGTCCAAGCTCGAGGTTTGCCAGCGAGCCATGGAGCGCAGCATCCTCGGGGTTCGAATTTCTGACCGTATAAGGAACACAATACAGCGCGCCAAAACCAAGATAACAGACGTTACCCAGAAAGCCGCTAAACTTAAGTGGGACTGGGCTGGACATGTCTGCCGCATGTCAGATGACAATTGGGCTAAAAAAACCACCGATTGGGTCCCAATAAACGGTTGACGCCATCGCGGCAGGCCGAGACGAAGAGTGGGACGAGCTTGACTTCTACCGTAGGGACTGTTCGGTACTCGCAAAAGACAGAGTTGGGTGGAAAAGGGAGAGGGAGACCTTTGCCCTGCAGTGGGAAAACACAGGCTAGTTAGATGAATAGATACTTAAAAGAGCTAAACCTGTTAGCTTCTCTTCTAACGTTTTGACTTGTACGATTTTGAGGTCATGTCCCCTGTGATCTCCCACCACTTCGGGCCGCGCTCTACTTATATATGTTGCTATTTCACTTACTCCATATAAAGTTTTTCTTGGACATCCTGATGCTGTGCCAACATAACAGCAGTGAAAGCAGACCCGACTGCCGACGTGTCGGTACCAGCTAGCACGATAACCAGGGTTTCCTCCCTGAGCTCTACGTTATTGTATCCATTCGTCCCTCCTGAAGATTCTATGAGAAGCTCCAGGAATGTTTTCAAACTATCTTGGTGTTCTATAATCGAATTCATAAATGTAAGAAATCTTCATAAATAAAAAAAGAATTACGACATCTTTTTGATCAATGTATTTCTGATCAATATAAATGTACCTAAACGCCTAAATGCAGGGCAAGGTTTGTATTAATTTCTCTTTTTTTGAAAAATCAAGAGGAATGCAACGATAAACTATATTTGAAAAACTTCACTGGTATGATCTGCTAATTAATATTAACATTATAAATAAATTAGTTTATTGGAGGTATTACACTGCTATCGCATGTTAAACTCAAGTGTAAAAATAAAAATTAAATCAATCAGTGTGAATATTAAAATAATATAAATTATCTTTTTCAAAAATTAAACTTTATCTCTCTTTATTAGTTTATCTTTCTATTTGAAATGTTAATCTAACATTTCAAAAAGTATCCATCATTACGTAGGTAGGTATATTATTTTTAAAGAACACTTACTTTTAACCAAATTTGAATCCAACTTCTCTTTTTCTAAGTCTTGCCATTTGCTTGAGATAATCTAGAAAAAAAGTTTGTTTGATTAATAAATATAAACCAGCTAATCTTCGGCCAGCCAATTAAGAGTCTTATAAGGCATTGCAAATCAAATCCGAAATCTGACTGAGATGGTTAGCGGGAGTTTTATGTTTTCAATCTGTGGATGCAGTTATGATTCACATCTAAAGATCGTGACGATTATTTTAACTTATTTTCAATTTAGTAGTTCGTCGAGCGTGCGAATGATGTTAACGCTGCAATCGCGTCATTCACATTGACCGCATGTGAATGACGCGAATGCGGCAAGGGAACGGGAGTGGCTCGCTGAATTTAGGGTCAACTCATGACCAGAACCAAGAAGCTGTCTCTCGGAGCTGCATCGGCATTGTAGTTTATCTTAGATGCATAAGCCAGGATTGACACATGTGGAACCATAATTAGCAAGAAAGCCTGAGACTCGAATCTGGGAAATATAGCTAGCTATCTCTTTATTAATTCATTAATTTAATTTGTTTCAGAAGTATTCTATTCAGACTTACTTTATTCATAAAGTCCCAGATAAGCTCTTTGCTTTGTGCATGTGTTTCGAAGGAATCTTTACAGAAATGTCTGTAGACTGTATCATTATATAACCAAGGCTGACAAATGCGTTTAGCGTCGATTTTGCAACAATTTTCAAATGCATGAAGGAATGGCTGATTGGGCTGCATTTGAGCATTCATTTTTATTCCTAAAGTAGTTTCTGTAAAAAAAAACATGCTGTAAATACTGATATATATAATAACTCAGTGAAAGATGCATAAGACCCAGAAATAATAATACAGAGTTATTATTTTTAACTGAGAAAAACAACCCTGGATGTTTTCAATTATTATAAACTTTAATATAGCTATATATCATACGTATAGTATAATAAGTGATATGAATTTTGTAGAAAGCCATATTATGAAGAAAAAGAGAATTAGTGATAACGATATCCAAACCATTTTCATATTGCAAAAGAGAGCAATCAGAGCCATATATAAAAAAAAAGCCGTGATTCTCTCCGTACTCTGTTTAAAGAAATCAATATACTTAACTTGCCGTCTGAATACATTAAAATTTATCAAAATATAATGTATGCTCGGAAAAATATTGATAAATTTAGTAAAAAAAATAGATGTTAATAATTATAATTATAAAAATAAATAAATATATTAACTGTGCCATCTGAGTATATCTACCAGAATATTTTATTTGTTAGGAAAAACCTAGATACATTTAGTAAAAAATTGACTTTCACAATATAAATACTAGGAATAAGGACAAACTAGCTATGCCGTGCTTTAGGGTCAGCAAAGTTAGTAAGTCATTCATGGGAAATTGCATTAGATTTTATAACAAAATTTTCCTCTTATATTACTGACATGCCTGATGCATTATTTAAAACACATGTAAAACGCATCCTAATGAGTAGGGGCTTTTATAGTATTAAAGAGTATATAGATGATAAAGATGTATGGCAGGCTATACCCTCGTCCCGCCGCCTACCGCCCTAGGCTCGGCCTTGGGGAGTGGGGAACATGGGCCCCGCTCCCTTCGAGGCTGACCCATGAGGAGTAGGGACGCCTCTATACTCCGGGCGTCCCTATAATTGGGTAAATGGGCCACTGCAAGTGTGGCCCTGGAGATCCTGCGGTACCATATTGGCCGCGGGTGCCGTCGGGGGGCCGGATTGCTCATGCGTACCCGGCCCCCGCCAACGGCGGATCGAAGGAGTGTCCGGGAAGTTTTAGTGGCGTAGGGTCCTCTCCTCGTGGTATGAGTTAAGCATACCACGCTATGGAGAGGGCGAGTCCCACATATCCCGCCGCCAGCGCGCGAATACGCTGCAGAGGCGGTGGGAATGCGTCAATGCATTTCCCCCCGGAAAAAAAAAAAAAAAAAAAAAGGCTATACCCTCGTGCACCAGATCGGATACCCTATATCTGATGAAGCATTGAAATTGAAAGATCATGATAGTGTATTCTGTGTACTGTCTGTAATCATAATCATAAAAATAACACATGTTCTGTCTCAAAATAACTTATCTGATCTGTTAAATTAGCAAAATAAAAATAAAAGTTGTATAAAAACAACCGACTGGTAAATTGTGTAAGCCAATTAACTAAATAATGACAGTAACTGAACCTAAATAATGTTGACATGCCCATTTGAGTTTGTTTCGCCGGATCTTCTCAGTTGCGGCGTATTGGATCCGGTGGTAGCATAAAATCGACGATATACTTATGGTCCATCTAAATAATAACATACTCAAAGGACAGAACTTCAGACTATTAAATTATAGATAAAAAATTAAATTAAATTTTCATACCTGACAGCTTTTACGCTAAAGCTATACAAAAATATCTTATACAAACTATATAATATTATAACTATAATAACTAAACTAAATTAATAAATGAAATATATTATATTAATGCGCCAAATATGTTTTGACTATTTGCAAATGCCTGTAGTTAATAGGTTTACGTAAATAATAGTTATTTGTTACGTAAATAATAGAGTGCAAAGTTGCTTTTTGTGCAAAGGAAATGCGCATTATTAACAGTTTCAGTCAATTCTGTTGGCGTCAAACAAACTTCCTCGTCGCTAGAATCACTCATTTTAGTTTTTTCACTTGTTTTCAAGTTTCTTGTTTTTAATATAAGGTTTAAAAATGACGACACCGTTGTTTAGAGTGAGTAAGACAAAAAAAACATTTCTGGGAAACTGCATTAGATTTTATAATAAACTTCCAACCAATATTACAAACTTAACAGAGTATACATTTAAAACTTATGTAAAGCAGGTTCTTATGAGCAAAGGCTACTATAATATACAAGAATATATGGACGATGGAGATGTTTGGCGGATGACTCCGTGTCCTGTTGCACTGAAGCAGACTGGCGCCCTCTGACTGTCACACTGAGCTTATAAAAATAAATTAACAAACTAATACGACCGATCAGACTTAGTGTATGTAAGAAAGTTACATTGTAAATGTGAATGTAGGAGAGTGCTTCCTATAAAGCTAGTTTTTCTTTGTTGGTTTTAATTACTGAAATTATCAACAAATTAGCTTATGGGAGGCACTGTCCTAGATGCAAAAATGTAATTATTTGTAAATCATAAATATTGTAAAACGCTATTTATAAAGGAGGACTAAAAGAAAAATTCCGGAGTTTCTTATAGTCTTTCTTCTCCGGATGTCACACCGTAGGTAGATAGAGAAAGACTCGTAGGAAGCTAGGATAGGGACGGTGGTCCTCGCGAAGCGAGACCTGATCCCAGCCCGCGCTGGTTGATCTAATTTCTCAAACCACGCGACTTATTATTATTATTTTGTGTATACTCGTTTTGCTCGCGACAATTTTTCATTTTATTTTATTTATAAATATCTATATATATTTTATTGATCTTTAAAATAAGATTATAATAGTAGTAAAACATAGTGACCATATAAAAATATTGTTCTTAATTAAGTATAAAAAAATGTACTTAAATGTGTTATGCTTTGTAAAGGACGTATAACAAGATCGAATTATTCGTCTACGTTACTAATAAACTATTTCATTTCAACGTGACGGCTGACAGAAAATAATGGAAATTACACACGCTTGTTGCGCTGACCAAAAACAAATTTGGTATAAGAGTAGGAGATAATGATGACGATATATCATATAACAAGTATGTTTGCAAATGGACGCAGATTATATTAATATTTTAAAAAAAAAACATACCACAAACAGAATCCATGGTGTAGCAAGTGAGGTACTTCCAAACTGAAAACGTTCCTTTACCCGCAACTGCACGAAGTTGGTTCGTCATTATTTTACTCTGACGAGCAAATATGTCCACAAAATAATTAAGATTTTTTTGACTAAATGTCGGTGCTAAGACTTTTCGTCGAGGACGCCATATGGACACTGATGAAAATAAACATATTCAATGCATTTTAATATTATTTTGGGATATTAAGTTTCAAGCTGATTATGTAGCTTTCTATAAATAGGTAATTAAATTTAACAAAAAAAAGTAAACAGGAAAACTAAAAATTTGTTTACTACACATACCTGGGGCAAATATGCTTCCATTTCCAAGAAGTACTGTGAAAAATTTAGTAACGCTGTCCTTTTCTAAACAAGATTTTAGGATAACTTCAGCGGCAACGGGATCTGCTACTACTGTAAAATATTATTATAAATTAAATATAGGTGTAATCTAAAACCACAAATCTAATTAAGACTTTGAGTCGAATAATTTTACAAATTATATTTTGTACTGGGTATAAGTAATATAAATTTAATATTTATGAAAATAAATGATCACTTCTGTGGCGGAGGGGTAATGACGCTTAATTCTCTTAATTCTCGGAAGCCTGAAACAACTCAAGTGATTTGGCTGATTTATTTGTGTGACAACCGCCGTAGCGTAGCAGTATTTGGCTCGCTTTCAATCTCGGAGATCGCGGGTTCGATCCCCATGCCGGACAGGAAATCTTTGTGACAATTCTAAGATTTCTTTCCGGGTCTGGTTGGCTGAGGGACTACCCTCCGTGCCTCGGAAAGCACAATAAGCCGTTGGTCCCGATTGTTAGAACATCATCTATAATAATCGTATATCAAGGAACGGGCAGCAGCGTTTCCTTGTGGGTTAGAACATAATATTGCGGTCACCAATTCGTCTGCACGGGCTGATGACGATGATATAATTTTATTGCTTACATATATATAAAATGGATCCATGCCATTGAGATATAAGACCACCGTTATCTAGTGCCTCTTGACCAATTTGCTGTAATGCTTTCATTCGATCTGAAACAGGAATACATCTCATCATTATTTATTTAATTACTTGTTTCATGGAGCCATAGAGTTTGCGCCAATTTCCGAAACAATAATCTAATGGACCTTTTTTGTAAGAGTTGCCTTTTCATCAATTATTTTACATTTCAAATGATTATAAGTCGTGTTAGTAATTATATTTAAAAAATTAATTAGTTTAGTGTTAGTATAGTTAGTTATCTTCTTGATACGTGGATCCCGTTTGCGTACGCATTCCCACCGCCGCGCCGCTGCAGCGTATTCGCGCGCTGGCGGTGGGATATATGGGACTCGCCCTCTCCATATCGTGGTATGCTCACTCATACCACGAGGAGAGGACCACACACCACTGAAACCCCCCGGACACTCCTGCGATCCGCCGTTGGCGGGTGCCGGGTTCGCATAAGCAACCCGGTCCTCATTCATCCTCATCCTGCTATTTGAATAATGTTATCAGCTATGGCTAATGCCACAATCCACCTAAAATTAAGTTGCAGAGGAGTCCAAATGCAGGAACAGCTAGCGCCTCTGCTCTGTATGTACATCACCAGCCGCTCTTGTTCCGTCGAGCTGAAAGCTCTCGACTGGTTTAAAAAAAAATATAGGACGGAGGTGACAATATGTCGTGGGAAAAAATTGTAAGTATTCAATTATTTTACTCTAGCTGCGCCCCGCGGTGTAACCCGCGTTACTCTGCTCCAGTGGGTCGGAGTTTCGTAGCCTATATATGTTAATCCAGCGTATTAATTATCCCGATGCAAAATTTCAGCCAATTCCGTTCAGTATTTTTGGCGTGAAAGAGTTACAATCATCGCGAAAGTTTGTAAGTATGGATGGATGGATGCATCCATCCATACTTACAATTTTTCGCGTTTATAATATAAGTAGGATAATAAGAATGATGTAAATGAATTGTAAATGACGTATAACAAGCGCAAAAAAAATTGTCTACGTTACTAATTAACTATTTCATTTCATTTCATTTCTATATTGAGTTGCCGCATTTACGGTTTTAAGCAAGCGCGGTATCTAGACGAGCGAGAGAGATCAATCATTTATTTTAGGACGAAAATTTCGTTGTATATACCTATTAGGTAGTAAGTTGTTGTAAACTCATACCTTCGTCATTACCCAGAAAAAGATAAGCGTGTCCCACAAAAGGTAACGCTATATGTTTAGATCCAAGTTGTTTAGCCAAGGCAAAGATTTTTCTTTTATTCCATCTCAAAACCAGCCACCATATCACTGCAAATATCGTCACTAATTTCCACAACATAATTTTTAACAAAAAATCTATAATAAAAAAAGGAGTTTAGATTTTACAATTTTTTTCCGAAGTAACCGAACTATATCAAAATGTGTAATGGACTCCACCAATACTTGGCAGATGAGTAATATACTAACGCGGTTCTACCGCAATCGATCTGTTTTATGACAGCATTAAACAAACTTATCAAAAACTTCGGTCAAGTGCGAGTTAGACGTAAACTTTAATGGCCCTTCTGTTTCTTATTCTTATGAAAAAATGGAATCAGCTTCAAACGCCATTAAATATTAGGTTCTGCTATCGCCTGGGGCATACCCTATCTTTTCCCAACCGTTGTAGCCGTGTAGTTTCCGGTTTAGAATATACCACCTCAGTAGTATACCTTCAGACTAGCTGCAATCTTCAAAATATATTTTAGAAGTTTTTTCTAATGTATGATGTACCTAAAAAAGGCTATATAATATGTATTTAGATATAGTTTGTTATTTTGGTATTTAATATAAATTTAAGTTAGACTATAGGAATATGAATGTTTTAAACGTAAGAAGTGATTATGAATAAATTTATTGTTTTTGAAAAAAAATCTAGTATCCTACTTCCTACTAATATTTTAAACGCGAAAGTTTGTAAGTATGCAGCATCCATACTTACAAACTTTCGCGATTGTTACTCTTTCACGCCAAAACTACTGAACGGTATTGGTTGAATTGCACCGGGATAGTTTATTCGCTGTATTAACATATTAGCTACAAAACATCACGCTCCGACCCACTGGAACAGAGAAACGCGGGTAAAACCGCGGGGCGCAGCTAGTATAAAGTAATTTAAAGGCTATATTTAATTAGGAATTTCCCATGGGGACTAAGCTAACTACTTAGCTAGGAAATTATAAGTACGTACAAACTCTTTAATTGATCGCGAAGGTACTAGGTCGGTGCGTTGCTTAACACCATAATATAATTTCTATAAGTATTTGTCAACATATTCAAAATTATTCAAGCACGGTATTTAAATTCACTCGAAGGAAATGTACAAGATGACTGTTTGTTTACTAAACCAATGCCAAAACTGACCAAGTTTAAGTGACACTTAAGAGATTTGTGTTCCGTGGCATAAGATAACGTCAAATATACATAGGACAGTTCAAATGTAATTGAGTAATAATTTTATAAGATCCGGTTCTTATTTATTGAACTTTGAACCTTGCATCCTAACAGCTTAAGGATTGATATTTATTGTTGTGAACATTCTCCAGTGGTTCATATGTGCCAGGTATTGAGTCCTTAGTTTAATTTATGATGCCTAGGTTTTCTAATTATTGGAAGCTGAAAAGTAAAGAACCTACTTTACTTGGGCCCCCAATTGTTTGAGCTGTAAGAATAACAGCATTTTTATTATTATTATCTTTACCTTTACTAGCAGTAGCTATTATTATATCTTAGAACTTTATTTTTTGAATTTATTTTTAAATTACTAAAGGGTAATTCGGATATGATTTCATTTATTGTTCTAATAGTCCGGCTTATATTAGACCACTCTTGTTCTTCCCATGGGTGCCGTACCTAAGACTGAGGGACAAACAACTGATGGATGGGCAGCAGAATCTATCAGTTCAAGAATACTCACCATCTTACTTCGATCATCAATCCGCCTGTCAAGTTTTTGCCAGTTAAGTGAAGTCACCTCGCTTGACAGGCAGATTGGTGACCGGCAATATTATGTTGTAATACACAGAGAAACGCTGCTGCCCGTTCCCTGGTATACGCTTGTTATATATGATGTTAAAACAATCGGGACCAACGGCTTCACGTGCCTTTCGAGGCACGGAGGGCAGTCCCTCAACAAACCAGACCCGGAAAGAAATATTAGAATTTACACAAAGATGTTTGGTGTGGGGATCGAACCCACGACCCCTTTATTTATTTTTATCCCTTTAGGTTGCTCAGTTAGTAGTTTTTAAACGATTTATTGACGCTGGAGTTCTGCTTGCTTGTATGTCCAGTGAAGTAGTAAAAGCCTCGTGGCTAACTATAGAATTTCCGTCCGAAAAATAATTCGTTCGTTAGTTCGTTTGTACCTACAGATTTCATGATGATATAATTTTTCGCGGTTACGATATTTTGATGCCATTCGATCTGAAGACCAATTATTATTATTTCAGCCAAAACTGTAAAAAGAATATCATGCAAGACAATTTATTATGCGCAACGACATTTTCAACTGTAATTAATGTAATAAATACTACCTATTATTATACTGGTATAAACAAGTCACATAGAGTTACGAATTAATTTGATAACCAACCATATTACCATGCCATGTTGTTATTCATTATCCTACGAAGGTTAGGTTGTATAACCATATTTTATGGTAAAATAGACACGTTTAATCGTGCAGAAAAGTTTGGGCTTGACAAAACCGAATAAAATAATTAAAAAGCTGAAAGTTTTGCTTTTAAAGAGTTGTTAAGACAGTCTCCATGGCATAGCGGCCTTCCTTAAATATCGGACATCGTGGGTTCCATTACCGTTCCGAACAAAAATCTTTGTGTAATATCAAAGATTTATATCCGGATGCAGTTCGTTGAGGGACTACCTTCCGTGCCTCGGAAAGCACTTAAAACTGTTGGTCCCGATTGTGATAATAAGCGTACCTGGAGAAAACATTACATATCCCCTCTATATCATCTATAGTAATCGTAAATCAAGGAACGGGCAGCAGTGTTTCCTTGTGTGGTACAACATAATACTGCGGTCACCAACCCGCCTGCCAAGCGTGGTGACTATGGCAAATACCCTCTCTCGGGAGGAGGCCTTTTGTTCAGCAGTGGACGTTATACGGGCTGATGATGATGATATGATATGAATGTAGTACTAATAATAAAACACAATCAATAAAAATGCTTGTTTGTGTGTCCGTTTGTTCCAGCTAATCTCAGTAGCGGCTGGAATAATGTTGACGAGGCTTTTAGTGGTAGATAGGTAATTATATTAGGTACCTTTTTCTATATCACATATTTATTTGTTGATCCATGTATCCCGCTTAATCCCCATAATGTAGTAACAACTGGTCGAAAATATAAATAAATCCTTATAAAAAATGCTTATCTATGAATAACCAAACAATAATGTCAATAAAACATATTGACGTCTTTACAAAATTGTAGTGTCCCAAAACACAATACACACATAGATATTGTAGGCGGTCAATTTGCAAAGACGTCATAGGAAAATATCGAAGAAGACATATTAAACATTTCACGCTTATAATTGGTTGACCACGTTTTATATGAAAATGTTAATGCAATTGATTAAACTGATAGTTGCAGTATCTAACTCTCTTATGTATGTATTTGTGGGTATGTAGCATTATATGGTGAATCGAGAAAATAGTATTAAGATAAATGAAATTTGTATCTACAAAACGAGTTTCTATTTGTAAATTTTAAATTGCTAGTGTTACATTATACTGTAATCAATAGGGGAATATTTTTTACGGATGTTGTACGCTTTAAGTTAAATTAAGAGAACTGTGCCGACAAACTGCTATGCAGTTTGGCAAAATTGGTAATGTGGTTTGAACTTGAAAATGCTTATAAATAATTTTATATTTAAAAAAAATGTTGTGTCTCAAAACACAATACACACATATATATTGTAGGCGGTCAATTTGTAAAGACGTCATAGGAAAATATCGAAGAAGACACATTAAACATTTCACGCTTATATTTGTTGACTACGTTTTATTTTTAAAATGTTATTGCAACTAAACTAACAATCGCACTTATTGTTTTACACACAAGTTAACAAAAAACTCTTAAAAACGGTGGATTCCGGCTTAGAATGAATCACCTCTTATCTTCCCGTGGCTGTCGTGAGGCGACTAAGGAACATACAACTGATATATTGGCAGCAGAATCAATCACTATAACAGAATCAATTAGCTTCAATATTAAATTTAGTGCTCGTAGAGATAAACATGTGCCCTACATATATACAAAAATAATATTTCTTACTACAACCCATTAACACGGATGGCCCGTCAATATAACGGTATGGTAAAATATAATGATTCCCTAGATATTTTTGTTCATAACATTAATGCATATATTAAAATGGTGAAACACATCCTCCATAGTAAATTTATCTTGGAAGGTTCTGAATAACCTAAGGACCGTCTAAATTTAATTTTAGTGTTATTCTTTTTAATCATTTCATAGAGTAGGTAGAGCTGTTACTTGTCTAGTTTATAATGTTTTTTTTTGTGCGCATACTTTTACGTTGCAATCCAGTTTAAAAAATGTATCTGTTAAATGTGATTTATACTGATTGTAATGTGTTTTGTGCATTTAAATAAAAAAGAAACAGTTTATGGTGGTGTTCTTCCACACAAAATTAAAATGTTCTTTTTTTTACTGTTCTGAACTTGTATATGTTTGAATTGGCTTGTGAACTTGTATTGCGCGATACAGGTTAGTTGGGATGCTAGGCGGTAGATGGCGCCACTCGTCCA
Source organism: Nycteola revayana (assembly GCA_947037095.2). Lineage (NCBI taxonomy): Eukaryota > Metazoa > Arthropoda > Insecta > Lepidoptera > Nolidae > Nycteola > Nycteola revayana. The sequence goes on from OX344840.2 coordinate 15,716,356, forward strand.
CTTGTAGATTTGTGCGGCTACTGTAGATGTCGCTACAAGTTATAAGTTACTTACCATCTTACTGTGATCACTAATCCGCCTGCCAAGCAATTTTAACAATATACTTTAAAGATTTAACAATATCCTTTATAACCATGGCTTGCCAAGAGTCGGTTTAGAGGAGGCCCATGTTCACCAGTCAACATAAACAAGCTGTTGAAGAAAAGTGAATCATATACATCCAAGGAACTTATTTCAACCATACCATCATAATCATCAGCCCATATAACGTCCACTGCTGCGTGATATGTCCGGCGTAGAGGTTGAACCCACTATCAGAGAGTTTAACTTATACCGCTACGCTATGGTGGTTGTCAGACACATATACACAACACTACCAATAATAATTAATCCCTATTACCGTAAGTTTATCTATTTTATTTCACGTACTAATACGGTATGCATTTCTCATCATATCATAAAACAATCTGTTATTTCTGTGCACATATTAACACTTTTTCTCTATACCACCCTATGGTTGACTGGCAGAAAATGCCACGGAAAAGTCCAACATGTACTTATAAGTACAAAAGTTACAACAGAGATATTAAATGAATTACTGACATCTTAACAATGCTAGATAAACGTTATTTTTAGAGCTGTGTATTGGTTAAAGTTTTTCAAGTGTTATTATAATAACATGCGTATAATCTGATGATTATAGTTTGAAAGAAAACGCAAAACAATTCAACAAACCAGAAATTTTAAAAACGCTTCTTTTTAGTATATAACTAGTGTCGTAATTAAATGTCGTTTAGTCGATATAATCTGTGAATAGGAAACGTCGTTACGATGTTACTTGTCTGGGCAATATTTGTATGCATTATATTTCTTGTGCACTGGCTATGGAAGCGAAGAGACATTTACAAGTTAGGAAAAAGTTTGAATTGTGGATTGGTGGCTCTACCGTTTGTGGGTCATGGCTATTTATTTCTTGGAGATAATGAAAGTAAGTTCTTATATATAAAAATGTATTTTTGTGTGAGGTTTTAAATACTTTATTTTAGTACAACATATAAACACGTAGTATTGCTAAAGTGGAGTAGTTCGTCAGTAGTAGTTATTGTAAGAAAAATGAGTATTTTAAAATTTGAAACAATTTCATATTTTAAATGGAAATACTTACATGAATTAAACATAAATATATTATAATCTCCAGATAAATGTGTATATTTCCCATCTTTTAGTATAGATGTAGATATTAATATAATTTTACGTATAAATCTTTTTATTCGATTACAATTTCGATATTGCATATGAAAGAACGGGCAGCAGCGTTTCCTTATGTATTACGACATAATACTCCGGTCACCAACACGCCTGTAAGCGTGTTAACTGTAGGAAAACCCTCCCTCGGCAGAAGGGGCCCATTTTCATCTGTGAACGTAATATGGGCCGATGAGGATTATGATGATACATTTCAAAGCCCGTCATCGAAATTTATTAATCTCTTTGTAACGCGCCTCTAAGGGGGACGTTACCGATCACCGGCTGTGGTTCCACCGTAGCCTAATTGGTTAAGGCATTAGGGACAACCTCTGTAGCGTAGCGGTATTTGGCTCGCCTTGAATCTCGGAGGTCGTGGGTTCGATCCCCAAGCCGGACATGAAATCTTTGTGTAATTTCTAAGATATCTTTCCGGGTCTGGTTGGTTAAGGGACTACCCTCCGTGCCTCGGAATGCACGTTAAGCCGTTGGTCCCAATTGTTATAACATCATCTATAACAATCGTATATCAAGGAACGGGCAGCAGCGTTTCCTTGTTTAGTACAACATAATACTGCGGTCTCCAACCCGCCTGCCAAGCGTGGTGACTATGGCAAATACCCTCCCTCGGGAGGAGGCCCATGTTCAGCAGTGGACGTTATACGGGCTGATGATGATGATGATGATGATTAGGGGCTTTACCTAAGATGCAGGTTCGAATCCTGCCGGTGGTCGAATTTTAATAATCTCAATTTTGAAATATAGTATCAGGTAAACTTTTCCATAAAGTGTTCAAAACATTTAAAAAAATATGATAAATGTTATTAAAACTTATCATCCTTTCTTTCTTAAAAAACAGCAACTACCGCACTAGGGACAGTAATTTAGTTATTCCTGTATCGCAAAGGACTTTATAAACACACAATTGCTGGACACACCCAGATTCAGAACAACTATCCGTGGTTCACACAAATTATTGTCCCGGGTGGGAATCGAACCCAGAACTCCAGGTCTCAGCTAACGTAACCACTGGTTCAGTATTAAATTTAAATTTACCAGAATAAAATAAACTGGAGTCACATTTTAGGATTGGACTTTCCATACTTAACAAATTCCGAAAAATGGTAACAATTTCAATCAACAATAAATGAAGCTTAAAAAGTTTAAAATTACTAGAGAATGAATTCAAATATTTAGTTTTCATATATAAGCCATATTGATGAATTTCGGAGTTTTTTTTGGGAAGGTTGTTAAATATAGGACAGAACGCTGTCTTGCAGCGGCTGTTCTAACTTTACGCGGCGTAAAAACAGGATTTTGAACCATGAGTTCGTACTCATGTTAATTGGCAGCTTTATACTCGTGTATAAAGCTGCCAATTAACAGTTAATTAAGTTATTTTATCAAACTTACCAATATTTAAAAGCTGTTTTAAAAAATATGTTGTTTTTTTGGCAGATCGAATGAAAGCACTACAAAAATTTGGCCGTGACGCTCTGAGTAAAAACAATGGCTTGTCTGCTCTTTGGGTGGGAACCGATCTTTATACATGTAAGTTAGTCACCAAATATTATAATTTATATAATTTATAATTAAATGGGATAGCGAATCTCAGTGTTTAGATTCGCTTAAATAAAATTAAGATGTACTGTAAATTAAAAATAATGTGCCATAATAGTTCCATCAATACCTATAAATGGGTACACTTATAGATATTTCATTATTTACTTCTAGGGGTGACAGATCCTGAGGCAGCCGAACTTATACTAAAGACTTGCCTTGAAAAAGATGATGTAATGAAATTAGCAACTGTATTTGTAGGAAACGGTAGCATATTTGCTCCAGGTAAATATATTTTTATATTTTACGAGTAGGTAAAGAAAGAAAGAAAGAAGAAGAAAGAAAATACATTTAATTCAGCACAACACACAAGATATTACACAGCAAACATTTCGTTACATGTACCAAACAATAAGACGCCTCGTACGTGCTGCCGTCAAATTCTCTACCTCAGCATAGGCTAGGCGATACAAGGTAGGTATTTCGCGTTTTCAATTGGCAAATCGAGCAGTGACCCACGAACGAGGGATGTTACAATTAAACAGTATAGGTACCATTAATGTAGGGGGGAAATAAAAAGAACTACTATGGCTGTTATTGTTAAGTTTGAATTTCTTATAACCTCGACATTATGAGCAATAATGAGCACACCGCCCAAAAGACAGTAAACTATGAATGCTGATGAGGAGGGACGGTTGGTGGTGTTCCTCTACAGTAAATAAAGATCTTCTTTGCCAGGTGACGTGGCCCGACGGCCGTTTGGTGCTATTCAGAACTTGTATATGTTCGAATTGGCTTGTGGTTGGTTGGTTGGGATGCTAGGTGGTAGATGACGCTACTCATCTACTTGTATTTTAGCGCCTACTGTAGATGTCGCTACACTGGGAATACAAAGTATTGCTTAACTAGGTAAGCTTAGCGCTTCCGATGCCCTCGTAGACCGAGAGGCCCGCGAATTGTAAAGTAGAGCGACAGTTGCACAAAACTCCCCTAAAGAAGCTAAAAGCCATAATCCCTCAATCTCCCCGTCAGCAACCGCCCTGAGCCGAGGTCCAAGTCCCACAGGGGACACCCTCTTGCGCAGGTTGCTTAGTTTGTAGTGTTTAAACCATTTATTAATAATATTATATTATACACGATATTGATCAATAATATTATTTGATTGCTGAGTCGAGCCAATTGTTTTTCTTTAACTTGTATTTTTTTATTTTGTTGATAAAAGCTTAAGTTATATTAGTTTCGTTTACATACATTTACAATTTTGTTCTAGTGTCAATATGGAGACCACGTCGCAAAGTCCTTATTCCTTGTTTCGGATCAAAGAATTTGAAACAATTCTTATCTGTATTTGTTCGCCAAAGCAGCATCTTAGTTGAGCAAATTAAGAAAGTAACATATAAAGGAGATACATCTGTGTGGCAATTCTTTACTTCATACACGATGGACACAGTTGCAGGTAACTAACCATTGAACATAGCCACAAGATTAAGTTATACTTAAATATGCCATGCTAGTGCCGCTTATTGCCCAATGCAAATTGTAATTAGCTCTTGAGAAACACTTAAATCTTAAATCTTGAAGTTTACTTAAAGATACAGATAAAGGAGTTGCTTATGGCATCAAGCTACCTATTGACTACGACAAAATTAAATGTCAGTTTTTTGGTTGTCTGGGAAAGGCTGTCTGAAATATTAGTCTATACTAATTTTATAAAGAGGGAAGATTTGTATTTTTGTGTGTGTATAAATTATGTAATGAATAAACACAAAAACTAATGTGCCGATTACAAAATTTTTTTCACCATTGGACAGCTACATTCACTCTGAGTGACATAGGCTATATTTAATTATGTAGCTCCCACGGGAACAGGAGTTACGCGAGTGAAACCGCGCGCGGGAAGCTAGTAGTTTATATAATGGATATCATACATAGGTATGTATGATATACATTATATTAATTACAAATTTTTCCGTATTCAGGTTACTTGTTTTTCTCTTTATCAAGTTATGTTCAAAAATATCATGTTAACAATTTGTGTGTATCGTTAAGAAAAAAAACGTTTCAAATATAAGTACAGAGCAAATGATGTAAAACTATCTTTAAATATTTCAGAAGTAGCACTGAGTTGTCAATTGAATGCTCAAACAAACTCCGATCATCCATTCCTCGCAGCATTTGACAGAGCATTAGTATACAGTGCCCAGAGGGTATTACAACCCTGGCTGCATAGTGATATGGTCTTCATGAACCTCCCAGTTTACAAAACTTTGATGAAAGATAAAGCATATTTATGGGATTTCGTTTCTCAGGTAGATTTACTCCTTATTTTTTTTTTGTTTTTTAAAGATTAATAGCAGAATTTTGCAGTCTACTAGTATGCTTGTTAACCCCTCGTGCTAAGCTAAAATGCTTGTGTTATGAGTGGGTTCACGTCGGTAGTGCAATGGATGGGGTTCGAACCTGCGACCTCAAGATCACAAATCCGACGCCGTAGCCATTGGGCTACGGCCGCTTAGTATTTATTTATTTAACAGGATTTTAATAAATTAATATTTGAAATTTCTAATATTGTATGTATATTGTAGTATCTATAATTTACTGAGATTGTTACACAATATAATTTTGCCACAAGATTTAAGACTCACGCTAACTTGTAAAACATGTGATTACGTCTATAATTAATCTGAACATACATTGCAGCTTATCCAATCCAAAAGAAAAGAAATGAAAACAAATGACGACACAAAAGAATACAATAAAGGTAATTAAAGAAAGACTCAGTTGAATTAATATTAGGTGCTATGAGTAATTATAGTCATGAAAAAAAAAGAACACAGGACTCCCATGGGCGTCGTAAAAGGGACATCTGATGGATGAGCAGCAGCGTCTATTAACACAAGGTTACTTAACATCTTACTGCGACCACCAATTAGCCTGCCAAGCATGGTGGTTATGGCAATGTCCCTTAACGAACCAAGCTTACCAAGGTTTGTATATGAGGCTCATGTTCAGCTGTGGACATAAACGAGCTGTTGAAGAAGCGAAGACATGTAATAGGCATGAGGGCTAAACAATTATAATTAGTCCGCCAGTTAGATTGCTAAAGATTATCAAATAAATGAAAATTTACAAAGAATTAGGACAACATCAAACTATAAAGTTCATGAGAGGGGGGCTTGTGACGTAACTATTAATTAAATTGTACCTAAAAGTGACGTCACACGAAATTCCAACGCGCTGTATCTTCGACATTTTTTGTTTGAGGAACGAAAATAAAAAAAAATACGTAAAGATTTTTTTATTCTTCATGACTATTACCTATAACTATTAGTAAAATTTTATTATGTGCAAATATGTGATGGTAATTTTCATTTTCTGTGTATCAGGTGCATCAGAAGATGGCCTCAAAACGTTTCTAGAACTATTAATCGGAGCATCAGAAGGCGATGACTACTGCAGTAACATCCAAATAATCGAAGAAGTAATGGTGATCTTGATGGCTGGGAATGATACTTCTGCAGTCAGTGCTTCTTTCGTTACCTTGATGCTGTCAAGGCACCCCGAAGTACAAGAGAAAGTTTACGAAGAGTAAGTTATTTGATCGGAGTGATTGCTAGTAGAAAATCGCTCACGCAAATTATTTTTTATGGCAATCTGCCGACTTATTCTGCATCCTTACGGATAATACTTGGCATGCAAAGCATAGACATGGCTTTTATAGTGCTAATTTTATAATAACAACGTTTTCAGGTTGTTGGAAGTATTTGGTGATACTGATCGGCAAATTTTACCTGAAGATATTCCTCAGCTTAAATATTTAGATGTGGTGATCAGAGAAACCCTGAGATTGTTTCCGCCAGTGCCGATAATTTCAAGGAAAGTTGAAAGTAAATTTAAATTACGTAAGTGAAGTTGACTATTATACCTAACTAGCATCCGCGCGCGGTTTCATCCATGTAACCCGTGGGAACTTCATAATGAAATAAAGAATTAATGCAGAACTTAGGTATTTACATACACGTGTATTTGTCAGAATCATAATTAAATATAGCCTTTAGCCTTCCTCGATATATGGGCAATCTAACACTGAACACTAATTTTTAAAATTGGACCAGTGTTTCCTTTGATATTTGTGTTCAAGGAAACAAACACACAATCAAACAAACTCTTCAGCTTTATATATTAGTATAGATACCATAGTATAGATAACACAAACTAAACTACGAGTGTGTCTTATAGTTTAGCCAACTTAACTAGACAGCGCTAAAACTTATCTTCAAATTGAAATTCAAAATTCATTTATTCCGTAAAAATGGTTACATTTGTTTGGAATCGTCATATTTTTTTTCCTACCGTGCAGTGCGTGACGTGGCGACTAGAAACGCTGCCAAAAAACTCAGTAGAACCCTCTTTTAAAATCTAATAATACATAACAATTTTTTATTAACCTAATAACAAAATACTTTATTTTACATTGAGATTGGAGCGATTTAATCCCAAGCATTTTTGTCACAAAGATAATCGGAAATTTTATAATAAGCCCTGCTGTACTATTTGGCTTTAATAGTCATTTTAAATTTATTTATAGACTAATACTATTTGTAAGTTTGTTATAGAACCGTATACATTGCCCTATAAAAGAATTACTTACTTTGCGGCTAGCATGAACCACAAGATTATGCTTATTATCTAGTATTTATACTATATGTGTCGCTTTTTTTACAAAATGAGTCAATATTTTATGGACATATAACAAATTCTCATAAATATATTGTGATGGTACGGTTAGAATATTTATCTCTTTAAATTTTTCTCTCAAGCTATCTCTGTTGTTATACCCAGTAGCATGTAGCTACCCAGTTTGTAAATAGCCCTCACGGCTCTCTTTTGTAATATAAAAATGCTGTTAATATCAGCGCAGCTACCCCAAAGAAGAATGCCGTATGACATTATGCTATGAAAGTAGCTGAAATAAACTATTCTAGCCGTATCAACATCAGTTAGCCGTCTAATAGTTTTTACTGCATATGCTGCAGAACTTATATTTCCAGATAACTTTTCAATTTGTGATCCCCATTGTAGTTTAGAGTCAATGGTGACACCCAAGAACACAGTGAATCTTAATTTTAGAGCACTTTACGATATAGTATAACACATTATTACTTACTTACTTACTGTTAGCCTGTATTATCCCACTGCTGAGCAAAAGCCTCTCCCCATGACTTCCAGCTCTTTCGATCCAGGGCTACTTTAGCCTCGAATATTATTACTATATTAAAAAAAAAATGCCTATAGCCCCTAACGTCTAATTTATTTATCTAAGATGGGTCCCAAACGGTCGTCGAAAATCAATCTCTTCACAACGTCTCTAAGGGAAATGTAGATGCCATCTATCGATAATGGTTATCATTACTCTACAAATATCTCTAAAGTTAAGTCCTCTAAAATCTGTTTCTCTAAAATTTATTTGATCATTTTTATTATTTGCAGCATGCGGTATACAATTAGTTCCTGGTACCGGAGTAGTAATTAATATCTGGGGGGTCCACCGGAGCCCCAAGTACTGGGGTGAAGACGCTGAAGAGTTTCGTCCGGAGCGGTTCATTGACACACCCCTCAAACACCCTGCTGCATTTATGCCCTTCAGCTATGGATCTAGGAATTGTATAGGTGAGTAAATATTACCAAAAGTAGCAATAAAATAAATCATAATTACCCAATCCCTTCAAATGATCAAATAACAATGTTTATATCGTTTTTTAATTAGTCTATTAAAATCTTTGTAGTCGCCTATTTGTAGTCTACCCGAGATAGTTGAATAGGTGCAATTAACAAAACGGTGAAGTGGAGAAAAAATATCTACACCTATATATATTTTTCATCGTATAACAGATCGAGATATCAAAATATGGAACATATTGTGGAATTTGCCATATTTTCCTGATTCCGGCAATATTATGTATACAGGGTGTCCAAGAACCTGGCGTCCAACTGGATTCCCACGATGCCCCAAGTTCTAACAGTACTCAGAAAAATATTTTAAAAAATCCACCCCATGTACTTACAGAATTATACTGATTTAAAAAAAAAAGGGGAAATGAGCACCCTGTGACATACTTTTGAATGCTGTGACTGCTAATGCTGATAATTTCGATATTTCTTGGAGGTTTTGTAATCTAGGGTATTGCTGTGTCTAAATAGAATGTAAAAATAAAGTACTTATTGTACCATTTTAAAATAAAATATTATTTTAACTAAAGGTGATATGGAAAACTATTGAATTTCGCAACTTTGACCGACTGTAGTGTAAAAAAAATGTACCAAAATAGTATGGCAAGTGACGTCAAATTTTGACGCGTTTATTCCTCTTTTTAAAAAGGTATAATACTTACACATTAATTTGAAAAAAAAAATTTTGATAATATTTTTACTCAACAACCCAATTTTTACGAAGTGCCTACCTACTAACGGTAACTGTCGGACCCTTTCTTATCTTAGAAACTGTTATGTTACTACTATTATTTACTTCGGTTCCAAGAGTGAGCAAGAAGGAAATACACACAGGTAGATGGGTTCCCAGTAGAATAAAAGCAAAGAATGTTAGTTTAAAGATATTTTATTACAATAAATGTTCAAAATGTTGACCACCCGCGGCAATACAAGCTCTCACTCTCCTTAAAAAGGACCGCTTTATGTTTCGCGAGTAACTTTTTTGACGTATCACCTGCACTGCTTGTGTTATCTTCTCACGAAGGTCAGCGATGTCATTAATGGGCTTCGCATAAACGAGCTCCTTCATAGTTCCCCAGAAAAAAAAATCCAGCGGATTTAAGTCAGGTGAGCGGGCTGGCCACGGGATTGTTCCTGATCGCCCAATCCACCTGTTCGGGTATTGCTCGTCCAAAAACTCTCTAACGGATACGCGAAAATGTGCTGGACAGCCGTCGTGTTGGAACCACATATCTGGTGGGGTCTCTTCTAGTAAGTTTGGCAAATCATTTTGAAGAAAATTTAAATATGATTCGCCAGTCAAATTCTCGGGCATCTCAAATGGACCAATAATATTCCCACAGAGAATACCGGTCCACATGTTCACTTTGAACCGGTACTGGGATCTATCTTCTCGCATCAAGTGCGGATTTTCCACATGCCACTCGTGCAAGTTGTGTAGGTTCATGTAGCCATCCTTCTTAAATGTTGATTCATCTGACCACAAAATTTTGTCGATAAAGTTTTCGTCTTCTCGATGTTTTTGCAGGATTGTTTCACAAAACGCGACTCGGCTCGGATAGTCTCGAGGTAAAAGACTTTGCACTCGCTGTACGTGGTACGGATGATATTCTTCTTTTTGGAGAATACTGTGTGCTGTGCTCTTCGGTATCCCCGTATCAGCTTCTATTCCTCGCACAGAGATGCTTGGATTTGCCGACACCGCCTCTAAAACTTCATCGCGTATGAAGTCATTTACGGGTCGTCCTTCACCAGCTACTTGATTGGGGAACCGCCCGTCACATAGTGATCTGTGCACATTAATGAAAACTCGATGGTCGGGATATCGCGTAGCCCTCGGATACCTTTCTCTGTAAAGTCTCGCTGCAGCTCGTCCATTACCTCTACATTCTCCATAAATGTAGTGCATATTTGCGTATTCTTGCGGAGTGTAGGTCGCCATGGTAGCACACACAAAACACAAACTGTCCAAACACAGGCAAAGGTCGTCGTAAAGAGTTCGTTTCAAAGTCCAGAGCACAAAGAGTAATCGAGTCCAATAAACAAAGCTTTAAATCGTAGTACGTGATCAATGGTAACAATAAGAGAGAGGTGCGTAGTAACGGCAGGAGGCAGTGACGCGTACTGACCGTACTGTTATCCTAAATAGCACGATCCCAGATAGCGTCACTATCTATCTCACTCGCACCTCTAACCTTTTTCTCCCTCACTCTTACCTGAATAATGGGGTACCATAAAGAAGAACCAGCAAATCGCAAAGATAGTTTCTGTCTTGCTCCCTCCTGTTGTAATAACGAATCACTATGGTGAGATGCATGCACATACCGTCCCTTACGGTCTAACCTGTTTTTTGAGAGGCCTGTTGTTATTTTTATGAGCATACAACAGTAATTCTTTAGAGGTTAGATTCAATTCGTCGTAAATTTTTCTTTCTAAGAATTCTGTAAGACATCGTAAAAATTGGGTTGTTGAGTAAAAATATTATCAAATTTTTTTTTTTCAAATTAATGTGTTAGTATTATACCTTTTTAAAAAGAGGAATAAACGCGTCAAAATTTGACGTCACTTGCCATACTATTTTGGTACATTTTTTTTACACTACAGTCGGTCAAAGTTGCGAAATTCAATAGTTTTCCATATCACCTTTAGTTAAAATAATATTTTATTTTAAAATGGTACAATAAGTAGTTTATTTTTACATTCTATTTAGACACAGCAATACCCTAGATTACAAAACCTCCAAGAAATATCGAAATTATCAGCATTAGCAGTCACAGCATTCAAAAGTATGTCACAGGGTGCTCATTTCCCCTTTTTTTTTTAAATCAGTATAATTCTGTAAGTACATGGGGTGGATTTTTTAAAATATTTTTCTGAGTACTGTTAGAACTTGGGGCATCGTGGGAATCCAGTTGGACGCCAGGTTCTTGGACACCCTGTATAACCGGAAGGTGTCTACAACTTAATTCCGAAAAAAAGATGCGTCGTCTTTTCAACTACTGGGTGCAGTAGTTTTATTATAGACTTCAATATCTTCTTAAATAGCTCGTTTAATTCCATTTTATAAAAAAAATATTATCTCTTAATATATTTCTAGAGCTTAGAAGCATAAGGTCGGATGGGCCATTATACGTCAGAGACATTCGTCGTATGTGCCTTTATCGTAAACTGGCTCTTAAGACCAAATGCTTCTGAAGATAATAATACATCCGTCGTTGTTCTTATATGCTTCTGAGGTCTAAATTTTTATTCTAAATTATACCTACTGTATGTAAGTGAAGGATGGTACCGCTTAAGTCAATGATTTTATAACACCCACCATACATCAATATTACTATTTGGCAGTTTAAATAGTTACAATTACATATACAAGCTAGATTGCTATATTATATTTAGAATATTTAACAGGTTACCAGTTTGCCATGACTTCTATGAAGACAGTTTTATCATCGCTTCTCCGCCACTACAAGATCTTACCAGCGACCACCACCTCTGGACACTCGAAAAATTTGACCATCAGACTCAAGTATGATCTCATGATGAAAGACGTTGATAACTTTCAAGTGCAAATTGTCCCAAGAAATGTTCGATAGCGTTAATGGAAATAATATAAGTTAATAATAATAAATTAAAATTAGTTTAAATTCAAATTAAAGTGGTTTTAAGTACATAACTGTGTTTGTTACTAATATACCTACATGAAGACAAAAAAAAATATTTAGTCTGTCAGATAAATTACAAAAAAATAATGGACACGTATTTTATTATTTATCAAATAAATAAAAAATGACAAAGATACAAGACAGCAATAAACTTAAGTTCACGAAAGAGAGGCTTGTGACGTCACTACTAGGGAAAATTGTACCTGGAAGGGACGTTACACGAAATTTTAACGCGCTGTATCTTCGTCATTGTTTGGTTGAGGAACTAAAACAAAAATACGTGTCCAATATTTTTGGTAATCTAAATGACGGACTAAGTTGATTTTTTATACCTACCCGAAAATTGGTGCCAGCTCTCGAACTATTACACTCATAAAATATATATTATATTATTTTTCTCCTGCCCTTACTCCATTTACTTGTGGGATCGGAATAATATGTTTTTCTCATCTATTCTCTCTTGTCAATAGTCATCTTTTCACGCAGCCCTTTTTGATTCATACCTTTTTTCACAGAATCCTCACATGTTTTCTCTGGTCGTCTTCTTCCTCTCCATCAGTCAACATTCATAATTATCACTAATCTTTCCTGCCTTTCTTCCCTCCTCATCATGTGTCCATACCACGCCAATCCTTTTCTGTTGTTGACGCCACTTTCAAACTTCCTCTATTGTTCATTTCGTACTTTACCAGCAATAGTATTTAATGTACTAAAGGATGGATAATCTGAATTTGTAAATATCCTCCTCCTCTCGACAACCTCCGTGGCTTAGCGGTATAATTTTTTGGCTCGATTAAAATCTCGTAGGTCGGGTTCGATTCCACGCCGGACAGGAAATCTTTGTGTAAATTATAAGATATCTTTCCGGGTCTGGTTGGTTGCGAGGGACTACCCTCCGTGCCTCAGAAAGCACGTTAAGCCGTTCTTGGTCCCGATTGTTATAACATCATTTATATCAATCGTATACAAGGGAACGGGCAGCAGCGTTTCTTTGTATGTTACAACATAATACTGCGGTCATCAACACGCCTGCCAAGCGTGATGACTATGGCAAAACCCTCCCCATGTTCAGCAGTGGACGTTATACGGGCTGATGATGATGATGATTATGACGAATTAGTAAATAAAACTCATGTTAACATAACAATTATTATTACGTTTTATTAAGTTAAGTACCTACATCAATTTTTCCCTGTGACATTCTTCTCCCATCACCCATCCCATCTCCAACCACATTTACAAATATATGAGTAGGTATTTAACATTTGCATGGGTAAATGTTTCCTCATTGCTTCAACGGCAACTCAACACATACTCCGGTCTCCCTAAATCCAATAGGGAGCTCCTCGAAACACCACTATGTTATTGCAACTGACTAATGTGAACACTTCTTCTTAGTCGGTCCCTCATATCTGAGGATCGTGGTCAGCATCAGCGTTGCACCTGGAGCGGATGATCTGTCTCCACCGGTTTCTGTCCAGTGCGTCCCTCACGACCGTGTGCAATTTCAAGTCTCTAACTTGTCTCTAATTTCGAGTCTTTAACTTGGTCGGTCTATCTTGTTCGTGAACGTCCGCGTGCTCTTTTGCCTTCTGTGTTTACAACCACTATCAGTTTTTCTAAATGTGAACACTAGTATTTATGACATTTATTTTTGTGCTTTGTACTTGTTCGTGCCGTGGTAGGCACGAACAAACACATTTATATAATAGTGTGACAGAGAGCCGAGTTTTATTTGTTTGTTGTCTTACGTAATGAACGTCGTCGATACAATGCAGGTATGTTGAGAGTGACTTGCAACACGCACCTTAAGCCCGATTTACACTGGAAAAGTGTTTAGTGAAGTAGATAAGTACAGTGATACTAAATGATCGGACTGTAGCGTGTCAACCTGCCTCATAATTACTTAACGTTGAAGTTGTGGATCTGAGGGTTTTTTTGGAACGGGCTTGTAAAGTAAGACACGTTGGTTTGACAATGATGATAATATTGTTGTAATAACGCAGGATACCAATTTGCAATGCCTTTAATGAAAATAGTGCTTTCATCGTTTCTTCGGCACTACAAGATTCTGTCACCAACTTCCAGCTCTGACCATCCACCTATTTTTAGGTGACAGAATCTTGTAGTGACGAAGAACTTTTTCAGTGGAGTATTCTTCTGCCAGCCAACGTTTCAGTGCAACCTTTTCGAGATGATACGTTATAAAGTAATGATTTAATATTATTAGATAAGTTCTCGAGTAATATCTTACCACATGAATTCAGATTTTTTTAATATAAAGTTATATTGAGAAATTAAAAAAAAAAAACTGTCTAGATTTTTGATATTTGACGATTGTTTCGGACCTCTTTAAAGCAAATCTCAATGTAATAAATAATAAATTAATTGCATAGTTACAGGCTTTGTAAATATACATTCACGGCAAATACCCATGTGTTTTTTTTTTGTGTCAAATCAGAACTGTAGATTAGCTTGTTTAAGCAAACAAACTGTCCAGCTTAATATATTAGTATACCTATGTAGGTATTATCCGTTATAAAGTAATGATTCATTATTATTGGATCGAAAGAGCAGAGAGACAGAGATAAAAGTCGACATTCATACGTTATAATAAATTAAGCAATACTGAGAACAACGTTTTGCGTATGCAATAAATCGTTAGGCGTTTTACTCTACTGAAGATTACAAAATTAATAAAAGAAAATCATATTCAAAAGTGAAATTAAATTTATAAAAACCTCACAGCGGTATAGATTGAGAATAATTTCGCAATATTAAATAAGTGATTTTCAGTTTAAATTAGCTACTTTTTTCTATATTTGTCATGATAATTGAAAAATGTGTTTCTGCAAATTATATAACTACATAATACTTAATATATTTTTTGTGTTTCATGGTTTACTCTAAAATAAAATAAGTATTCGAATTTGAAATTCACTTTTATTTTATATGGCAGTGTTAAGTAAGTATGAATTAGGACTAGAGCATCCTTCTTATAATTACAATATTTGGACATAGCAAAATTTATATGTATGGCACCGTCGTTAATAGTATTGAAGACTCAATATTTAAGCTTGGGTAGGGGCGGCAGGTTGAGCTGGGGCAGCAGAATGCTCTGAAGCCGCAGATTTCTGATCAGCAGAGCCCTCTTCAGTGGGCTGGTAACCATTCTTGTCAGCAACGAAGGAAACTGAAATGTGCTGACCATCAGGAGCTACATACTTGTAGCTTCCCTTCACCACGAGGCCTTGTTGTTCAGTGTCGTTCTTGTACTCGCCAGTCTCTTGTCTTGAGGTACCATCGCTGGTTTCATACCTTTAATAAATAAACAGTTTGACGTGAAACGTTTTATCGATATTATTGTTATAAACATTATAATGTTTATTGTTAAACTCAAAATCGTTTGGAGCACTTTAAACTCATTTAATAACATAAGACAATGCCTGGATAAGATGGCCGCGTAACTCCAGGCACTATGGGAACCTTTTCATAAAATCATCATCATAAGCCCATATTGGTTCACTGCTGAATGGGCCCAAGGTTTTTTTTACCATCGTTTGTTGTAAGACACAGGAAAACAACGCTGCTGCCCGTTTCCTTATTACGATTGTTATAGATAACGTTATAACATAAATGTTATAACCAACTATAATATTTATTAAAGGTTTATTCAAATCGAATTAGTAGCTAATGGTTTTATCAGTTACAAACACAATTACAAATCTTTAAGCCTTTAAATTATAACATTGGGTTCACTAGAATTTTAACCAAGAATCTGTTCATTAGGTGTGATGGAATACATATAAATCCTTAAATGTCAGTAATTAACTATTAAAGGTTAAGCATATTTTCTATTATCAAGATCTAAGTATTAATTTAGCAGCCTTCGTTAATGATATTTAATTAAAATTTATTTTTCTTCAGCATACGTTAGCATTTGATACATAAAAAATACGTTAAAAAGGCTGATTTTTCAATAATTATTATCACATAAATAATTTGAATCAATTTAAAATTTCACAGAATTTGTACGGATATTCTGTTAAACGACGTGATACTATAAGGGTTTGGTTTTGTAATGTATAGGAACTGAATCCATAAAAAAGACTAGATAGTAGGTATATCGTCAAATAGACAGTCCTAAGGCCTAGACAGGCCCTAACAGCTGGCTCTTACCTCGGCCAATGGATAAGCTAGGCTACCCAGCGCACCAATTTGGGGCCACCCTGTTTGCGGGTGGCGCCCTAGTGGACGTTTAGTTTATTAATAGATTTACAATAGTATTAATTTTTTATAGGCAATTTGTAATATTTTAGATTTCAATACGGAAAAAAGATTTCATTAATAGTAACAATTTACCTAATGACTCAAAACATAACAGTTCCAACAATATCGTTTCAGGCTTGAAACTCAGTCAAAGTTGATAACCCTTAGCCAGAGAGAAGGTACGTTTAGAATTAATTGATTTTGAACTTAATTACTAGCCTTTAGGGTTCAAAATCCGCTCGCTATGTCATCACGACTTACGGGTAAAACATCAAAGGTTTGAAATTGAACTCACTCAAAGTTGTATTTGTTGACATCCACCTCCTCAGTCTGCTTCACAATTTCCACGGGCTTGGCTGCAGGTGCTTGATGTTGTTCCTGAGCACACACCAGGACGACGGTGGCAAGGGCGATCAGAGTCTGAAAATAAATAATAATATAGTAGGTATACATTAAGCATTTTAGTTGTTTGTAATTTTGCTTTTGATTGTTTTGTTAAATGACTCTTTTGTAATCACGTATTTATAAACATTGTTAGCTTATATAATTACTTGAGAATGTCAGATGTCCCTTTGGTATTTTATATTGCAAAAAGTTATTACTTAGACAAATAATCGAAGGTTTAAGATCTTCTAAATTTATGGCGTAATTGTTTTGGTGTATACATATATACCTGGCTCCATAATATTGACAAAAACACTTACAATTTTCATCATTTTCGATGTTTTTTTTTGAAAATGCAATTTAGATGTTGGTACTTGGACGAGTCCTGAACGTCTATACTCTGAAGTAAAAACTTGTGGTATAAATATGCTTCACAGTGTTGACAATGCGATGTTTCGAAGTTTCATTGGGACGTAAGGTGTTAATCACATCAAGCAAACAGTTTTAAGGTGATCCAAGAGTTACGAATTGTGTAAATAATTGTTTGGCAGACAGTCGTGTCATATGTAACCGACATGAAACGCATATAAAGTCCTTGAGCTAGTATAATTTTGTTCTCAGTTTACACGACGTGACAATTAACTTTATTAGCACAGTCTTTATCACATTCAAAGGACAATATCGTACTAAAATTAACAAAAAAAAAATCATTAATCTCAATTGACGCTGAATTGTATATTCTAGATAATTTGCCCTTTTTATGGTTATTAATTTGTATAAGACCGCAACATTCATTTTAAAAGATATCCTAGATTGTTAATCTTCTTTGAAATTGGCCACCGTAACCGATATCGGCCAGGAGAATTACTTATATATGCCATGAATTTTATAAATTGTTTATTCCTGAAATCTTGTAAGAAACCTAAAATCTTTTCGTCTGTTTGCGGCTAAGGTTAAGAAACTATTGCACCAATCATAGTGTAGGATAGGGCTTCCTTGTGTTTTCTTGTGATTGGTCATAACTATTACAAACACACATTTAGGATGTTTTGTGTTAGTCTCAATTCCTTACAATTCCTCCATCGGCCATCACATCAGTATTTTTTGTTACCATTATGGTTTGTCTTAGTTCGTTCCTGTTGTAATTACTTAATAAGGTTCTGGTCTAGCTTTTAACTACTTCGATAATTTATTTGCTAGATCGTCTTATATAAATTCCTGAAGCAATTTTTGAGGTTATTTTATCCTTTTATTTGTTCATCGCTATTACTGCCTATCAATGGATCTAGTCCGAATATTAACATATTAACTAATATTAACTAGTCAGTCTATTTTTTCGAAACCACTTCATACAACTTAGATCATCGGCAAGGCAGTAAAGTCCATTTACATTTATCATTGTTTTTTACATAAAAAGTTGCCCTCAAGGAGACCTTTTAATGCAACTTTTTTTGTAAAAGAACATATACTTATGTAAATTTAATTAAATGTTTCGGTCGTAACAGGTATTGATGGCAAATCTTCTTGTCCATTATTAAAAACAACTCAAAAATCAGGGTGTATATAACGCAAATGTTTTATTTGGATTAATAAGATGATGTTTGTTATATTTCACTAAAAATCAATGAAATGGTTTCTGGGGAACTGACAAAGATCTCCATAGACTTTCATAATAATAGCATTACATTACTGCAGAACCCGATCTACCTTACATATGACATTAGGCATACATAAATTGAACATTCTAATAATATCCTCGACATATTCATCCAGGCCAAAAATAGTACCAGTGTTCACCGTTTGTCCTTTTATTATCACGTTTAGATCTGTGCCCTCTTACCTACTAATCTAAAAGGATGTATCAACAAGGCAGGTCACGAGTTCACGACCGGTTCCATGACGTCATACATGTCGTTTGAAACGCAGATTACTTTTAATTGCAGACAATATTACATTTTTTATGTAAAATTTGGTTAAAATGACTAAATACTGTATTTTTCTTGTCCTATTAATAGTCGGTTCTGCAAATGAACGCGCTAAGCTCAGTTCTGGTCAAAAAGCAGAATCTTTTATCAAGGAAGGCCATATGCTACATTTGATTATAAAGTTCCTAAGGTAACGGAATTAAGCGGGTGAAACCGGGCGCGGGAAGATAGTTATATATATATAGGCGGACTGCCTCTGACATAGGGTGGTGAAGAGACAATGTAGTAGGTAAGTGCACTGTAAAAGATAAATTGGGTATACCACAATTAAATAAATCTATCTTTATATATATATATAAAGAATCCGTGTTTCCCTTCGTCATCGCATCACGCGTGGACAGATGGACCAATTTCACTAATTGGTCCATCCGTCTGACAATAACGAATACAACAACTTTTTTGTTGTATTCGTTATTGTCAGGACAAGGTTCATATGAAAGAGAAAAAATAAGAAAATTATGCGGAATTTTAGAAAATTTATATAAACTTGACCATCATATTAAATTTTATAGCGTAAACTTAACGCTTTTAACATTATAAAGATTTTTAATGTAATCTTATGACGTTTGACATAACATTGACAGAATGCGTGCTGCTATATTATTCCTAATATTAAAAGTTCAATTTAATAAAGAGTTTTAGTTAAGACACGACAACGTCTGTCGGATCAGATAGTATATTTATTTAAATAAGAACTTCACTGAATTGCAAATTACTAATAAGGGCAAGCAAAGCCACTTTCTTTTGGACGGACATATGTAGTCACGAGGCTTTCGCTTTATCGGATATAAAGGCGAGCAGCCTAAATAAATGGTTTGTAAACTACAAACTAAGCAATCTCCGCAAGAGGTCGCCTTTTGTGAGACTTGGACCTCAGGGCGGTCGCTGGCGAAGGGATTCAGAGATTTTGTCTTTAGATAAAACAATACACCAACACTGATTCATACATTCAGCATGATTTAATAAAATTGAATTCACTAGTAATCTATAATCCTTATATATTCAAACGATAGGTCAAGCGAGAGATAAGTACGTATATCGTTAAGGTTTGGTGCAAATGCAAACATATGTACATCGCACATGTTATGTAATGACTGCGGTAACCCGCACCTCGCAATATGTCATTGTAACCGCTTGTCGTAGGGCTGTCCCAATGCAACATGATTCTTATTTAGACAACAGAATAAATAAAACTATAACCGGCGAGCAGGAAAGAAGAGGCAGGTGAATGTGGAAGAAGTGAAAAAGGTGTACCAGGATTGAGACAGGTTACGTTGGGAGAAAACTATACCGTCACATGTACCTAATACCGCATGTATTTAATAAATCTATGTCTATTTGTCTTTGCCTACTCCTATGGGACAAAGGCGTGACGGAATGTACTTAGGTATGTAATAAATAAATGAAAAATAATCAAAATCTATAAAATCTGTTCTTTTAGCAGTCATCATATTCTTCCTAGTATTATTGCGGGAAGTGGTAACATGGATCTTACGATTTAGTCATTATACGTAAACGTCTTCTACAAAACTAAATAAAATTAAAGTGTATATTTTAATATCAAGCTGACGATTTTTGTTATATATATAAGCTATGTAAACAACTTTTTTGCCTGACCGTTTGTTTTACGTAACCACCGACAGAGCTGCACCGATTTTGACAGGAACTTCACAACGAGATAGAGGAAGTTAAGTTAAGGCGCTGTACCTAGTCAAAATAGGCTTCACAAAACAGTTTTTTAGCCAAATGTTTACATTTTAGAGCAGCTAATAAATATATGTTAATCTTGATCATATTTATGGGGGGACCATTGTGTTCGAAACACGTTTTCGGTAAATTTTCTCGATAAAAAAAAACCATAAAATAACCATTTAAATTGAAATTGTAGCAATTGTAACTGTATTATTTATAAACAAATCTTGATAATATGTGTAAGCGCAGGATGGTTCTTCATTAGAATCTGTCATAGTTGGTCAGGCGTGGATACTTGGGCAGGGGATCGTTATTTTAATTAACACTCGAATTTTGAACAAAGACACTATAATTCGCGTTAACAAAGATTGATTCACAAAATAACTGTTCTATATTCTAGCTTAAGTCAATTAGTAATCAAATTCACTGTTATAATTGCATTTCACACTAGGATGACACAGAATATCAGCGATTCGTCTAGCGCGTGGTGCACGGTCCGCTCCCGTTCAAACAGTGAAGTTTCAACATGGCCGCCGTGCTCCCACCTGCCCGACGCTCCGCTAGAGTGACGGCTGTCACTCTTATTCTGACATCTGACATTGACACCTGACGTTAACTGTCACCAATCAGTAGAAGCTGTCATCGATGGCAGCTGACAGTAGCCGTCCAAATACGACATATTAGCGATGCGCCGTCACGGCCAACCTGACTAGCGACCGTCCTCGGGCGTACCTGGATGCAATCCTGAAACAACGTTATGCAACTTCAGATTTACGCTCGTCCAACCTGACAAGCAGAATAAGTTTTGACTTTGACATTGCTATCACCATTCAATTGCATGTAGACTTGGACCGGACGGGTGTGTCCTTACGACTAACCCTGATGTAATTAATGGATAGCCCGGACTACACTGTCCCTTCGGCCAATGACTCAAATACAAATTTTGGACCGGACGGGTGTGTCCTTGCGACCATCGCGGATGGACCGGACGACACTGTCCCTTCGACCAATCACTCAAATACAAATTTTGGACCGGACGGGTGTGTCCTTGCGACCATCGCGGATGGACCGGACGACACTGTCCTTTCGACCAAGATACCAACACAATACATCTGGACCGGACGAGTGTATCCCTTCAATCAACCCTAATGGGTCTGGCCCGGATGACACTGTCCCTTCGACCAGGATACCAACACAATACATCTGGACCGGACGAGTGTATCCCTTCAACCAACCCTAATGGGTCTGGCCCGGATGACACTGTCCCTTCGACCAGGATACCAACACAATACATCTGGACCGGACGAGTGTATCCCTTCAACCAACCCTAATGGGTCTGGCCCGGATGACACTGTCCCTTCGACCAGGATACCAACACAATACATCTGGACCGGACGAGTGTATCCCTTCAACCAACCCTAATGTGTCTGGCCCGGATGACACTGTCCTTTCGACCAGGATACCAACACAATACATCTGGACCGGACGAATGCATCCCTTCAACCAACCCCACTGGGTGTGGCCCGGACGACATTGTCCCTACGACCAGGATAGACTATACGGATATCACTTCATTTATCGGAATCAAAACAAAATGAAAACTTCTCACCCGTTTCTGTCAGAAGATGATCAGTAGCTGGCTTGATGGTGCAGACATCAACCCGACGCTCCACACGTTCCTCACTTGTTTGGGCTTCTTTTTTTTTTTTTTCGGGCATTGCGTCGCCATGTGACCCTCTTCATTGCAGTAATAGCATGTAGGTGGCGGCTTCTTCGGGGCTCCTATATCCTTAATTTGGTGTAGGATGTAATTCCCTGAAAACTCAGAACGTGTATTAGCAACATTGTCTCGGTTGCTTCTACTAAAACATTCAGTGGACATGTGGCCCATCTTGCCACTATTATAGCACCGTCTTGTTTGATCGATTCGTGGTTTCTTCGCGTCATTAGGCAAGTTCGCTTTGTCCTGTACCGGTGGGCCTCTTTTGCGATACGTCAAGGCCATTAACTCTTGCTGCAGTTTAACACGCGTCTCAATTTAAGTAGTAAATGCTAATCGTTGTAGCCGTGGATCAATCCTGGACGCATGTGCTATCGTAACCGCAATCGCTATAGTGTGCATCTGGGTCGTATTCGGGAAACGTGATCTTAGAATTATTATTAGAGTTAGGTTCTTTTATAGCACGAATTAATTCCAACATTTGACGTTGTTGCATTTCAAATAAAATTTTCCAAGGGTCACTTATTGGTCATTATCACCAATAATATTACAAAAACTCTGACCTGCATGTTTCTCCGATGTCCCGGGTAATCCTACTTCTGATATAAGCGCAAGATGGATCTTCATTAGAATCTGTCATAGTTGGTCAGGCGTGGATACTTGGGCAGGGGATCGTTATTTTAATTAACACTCGAATTTTGAACAAAGACACTATAATTCGCGTGAACAAAGATTGATTCACAAAATAACTGTTCTATATTCTAGCTAAAGTCAATTAGTAATCAAATTCACTATTATAATTGCATTTCACACTAGGATGACACAGAATATCAGCGATTCGTCTAGCGCGTGGTGCACGGTCCGCTCCCGTTCAAACAGTGAAGTTTCAACATGGCCGCCGTGCTCCCACCTGCCCGACGCTCCGCTAGAGTGACGGCTGTCACTCTTATTCTGACATCTGACATTGACACCTGACGTTAACTGTCACCAATCAGTAGAAGCTGTCATCGATGGCAGCTGACAGTAGCCGTCCAAATACGACATATTAGCGATGCGCCGTCATATGAATAACAATTTAATAATAAAGGGAACTGTTGTTTTTATTTATCGATTGGAATAATATATTTGCAAGGATTAATGTATTAAATAACTCGAACGAGTCAATACTCAATACTCAATCGTTTATTGCATTCCACAGTGTTTTTAGGTGGTATTATTACAAATTCTGTTCAATGTGGACCCTGTCAGGCACAGCAAAGTAAAAGTAGGAGAGAGGGAGACATTTAATTAAATAACATTAAATCTATTGAAATTATTAAATATTTATTTATTTATTTATGTACACACACAAGATACAAAAAAAGAAACAACAAAAAGATAACTATGTACAAAGGTACTACTTATTTCTAAAGAAATCTCTTCCAGTAGACCTGCAAGAGGAGAAGTCGAAAGATAGAAGAATTTAGAAGTGTGTACAATTTAAATATGTTTACAATTTTAATATTTTGTGTATACGATTAATTATTTTATTATAGTAGATAAAAAAAAATATATATAGGTATATATATAAATTAAATATAATTATTATTATAACTTAAAATCTGTCATTCATGAAATCGTTAATACTGTAGTAGCATTTTGAGATGAGTAATTTTTTAAGTTTGTTAGATAAAATATGTAATTCTGTCTCATTTCTTAATTCAAAAGGCAATTTGTTGAATATTTTTATTGACATTACATGTGTACTTGAGTCGAACGAAACGTGCGCCATCGCGGCGTCTCTTCGCTTCTCTTTCATTTCTACGCGGAGCAACAGTGACAAAACTAATACGTAAAAGTCGTCTATTCACCGCGCCTTAAGATAAGATGATAAAGTTTAGATACACAAACTACTCTTTCTAAAATAAAAACAATGGGTATGAAGACTAAACATAATTTATTAAGTCCGTCAGTTGGATTTCCAAAAATATTGGAGACGTATTGTTTTTTCGTTCCTCAAACAACAAATGACGAAGATACAACGCGTTGAAATTTCGTGTGACGTCATTTCTAGGTACAATTTTACCCAATAGTCACGTCACAAGCCCTTGAACTTTTTAGTTTGTTTTTGCTCTGTATCTTTGTAAATTTTTATTGATTCGATAAATATATTTTTTTAATCTAACTAAGGGACTAATTAGATTTTTTTAGTCTTCATGCCCATTGTAGGGCAGGATTACCAGGGATTAAATGATTGGTGACACCAATATAATCATTGAATGCTTTATTATCATCTAGTCAAGGTAATTCATTTACATCTTGGTAAGAATGAGTTCTACCATAGAAATACTACGCGTTAAATAAATATAATATTATATTAATTATAAAAATTATATAATTCTATCAACAATAATTTATTATGGCCATGTACCAATTTAAATAAATTACTTCATCCTTGAATAACAAATCGCAAACACAAAGCGATGGTAATACATTAACTTAATACATCTATACAAATACATAAAACTAAAGAGTTTGTTTACTTGAACGCATTCAGCTCAGGAACTACTGGTCTGATTTGAAAAAATCTTTTAGTGTTACATAGGCATAGTTATGATTCGATAAATATCGAAGAAGGCTAAAGGCTATATTTATTTCTGAAGCTCTGACGGGAACGGAAGTTACGCGTCTAAAAGCTAGTAGTCATATGAAAAATATTTTTGCATGCATAGCAAAAAAAAACGAAATCATAGTCATATTGTTAGCATAGTCAACAGTTCAAAATATTTGTTTAAAAATTGCCATATACCTACCTACTGACCTAAATCGTTTTTATAGTGGAACTCGCAGGCTCAAACTCTTGCTCTGCAGTTTTTGTGAACTTCTAGGACCACCGCCTACATGATGGACCAACGTCCTAATAAAGGTTGCAATAGCATTGCAGATTGCCAAAACCTGATTTTATCTGAAGTTTAATTACTGCAGACTAAAAAAAGATTGACAACCCTAAATATAAATTATCTAGTAAATTCAAATTGACCTCGAGTACGCACACAGACCTAGTAAAGTGTATTCTTATAGACTTCTTCTATAAAAAAACGGTTAATTATCACTGCGATGCGGAATATACAAACGATTCGATAAAATTCCAGTCGTGTATAACGTATTTTTTGCGAGGTTTTTTATTACTGTGTGCCATATGGATTATTATTGAGCTAAAAATAAACTGACCCAGCATGATAATATAGAAAATATCTAATGTTATATTTGTTATTCCATAGGCTAGCTTAATGTCTGGAGAAATATAAAAAAAATCCAATAATTTCATGAACAGTAAATGATTGTGATTAATTAAATGATTGATTGATGATTAATTATATCGTGAATAATATTTTAATAAAATATAAATTGTCACTGCAATTCAAGGTTTAAGTTATAATATGAAATGTCATTTGCAGTTTAATGGTAACAGTTCAAGTAGAAACTGGCCATAACATCATTTTCTAGAAGCTTCTTGGCCCTCTGTTACTTTTTTGTGGAAAGATCTAGAGGAATCAGTCGCAGTTCCTTAATATTGTCATTCACTGACTTACCGATCATCAAATTCCTAAGGTAGTTCTAGCCGCAAGCTCCAAATTTGAACGTTTATTTTGATATTTCTGTCCCGTTCCGGTATATTGAAAATATTGAACTGAAAATTTGGTCCCGTTTTCTTGGAAGTGCTATGCCGCTTTTCGACTTTATCCAAAATTCATTTTAGCCAGTCTCGTCACTCTATTTATTTATGAAAAAAAAAACAATGCAATTGTTATGGTTACAATAAAATCTTATAAGCTTGTTAATAACAAGATATTTGATTAATTAATGATAAAATAAATTATTGAATTAATTTGGCTTGCTGCATAGATTTCATAACATTTTATGACAGTATGATTGCGTTGTGGAACATGTTTGAAGTTTTGTTTTGTATTTCATGGGATTACACTTTATATTTGGACTAGCTGACCCGGCAGACTTCGTACTGCCTCAATCGATACATACCCTACACTACCCCCACCCTACACTACCCCTACCCTATACTACCCCTACCCTACACTACCCCTACGCTACACTACCCCTACCCTACACTACCCCTATCCTACACTACCCCTATCCTACACTACCCCTACCCTACACTACCCCTACCCTACACTACCCCTACCCTACACTACCCCTACGCTACACTACCCCTACCCTACACTACCCCTACCCTACACTACCCCTATCCTACACTACCCCTACCCTACACTACCCCTACCCTACACTACCCCTACCCTACACTACCCCTACCCTACACTACCCCTACCCTACACTACCCCTACCCTACACTACCCCTACCCTACCTCTACCCTACCCCTACCCTACACCTACCTCTAATCTACCCCTAACTTTGTCTGAAAAATAAAAATAAAAATTTAGGGGTGGACTACCCCTAACATTTAGGGGGATGAAAAATAGATGTTGGCCGATTCTCATAGATACCGGATAAGCACAAAAAATTTCATCAAAATCGGTTAAGTCGTTTCGGAGGAGTATGGCAACGAAAACTGTGACACGAGAATTTTATATATTAGAAGATGTTATGTATTAGCATCATTAGATAAAAATACAAATATTTTTAAGTAGCTCTGGCCTGATATTTTTTTATTATATTTAAATAGAGAAGTAGCCAATCATTATTCTGCCCTCCTTTATGCAAACGCAGTTCTTGCAAAATCGCGATTTCAAGATAAACGCGGTAAACACATTTTTTTATATCGAAACAAGAAGTTTTTATTACATGTCTTTTTAAGTGAACCAAAAAAAAAAAAAATCTTTATATATAGATTAGGGTCCTGAAATATCATTTTCCCAAAAAAGAGAATATCCCAAAAATTTCGATTACTGCAAGTACAATTAGCAGGGTAGTATTGCTAGAGTTTCTAGTACATTACGTTAAAACATCCAATACAAAAACAACATTAGGAACATAATAAGTTCATTTGATGTCATGTTATTTTATTATTAACTCATAATGTGAAGGCTATTCATGTGATTTCCTCGTCGCTTAATTATTTAACGATTATTATATCAAAGGCATAGACCACATCAAAGAATAGAAAAAATATAAGGAAGTATTTATTGACTGTAGTCGTCTGGGTCATCGTGGTGTTCTTAGCGGCACCTACTGTTTATAACGTAATAATGTAGCTTTTTAAAACTATTTGCACAAAACTCCCCTAAAAAAAACTAAAAGCCATAATCCTTCAATCTCCCCGTCAGCGACCGCCCTGAGCCGAGGTCCAAGGTCCCACAGGAGACTCTTACGCAGGTTGCTTAGTTTGTAGTTACACAGTACACTTTATCAAAGCTGGAGCTCTGCTCGCCCGGTGAAGTAGCAAAAGCTCCGGGGCTAACTACAAATGTCCGTCCGAAAAAAAAATATATTTTTTTGGTATTGCTTTACTAGCAGAGTTTTGCAGTCTACTAGTATTTCTTGTTAACCCCCCGTGCTTAGCTAAAATGCTTGTGTTACGAGTGGATTCACGTCGGTAGTGCAATGGGTGGGGATCGAACCGGTAACCACACGATCACAAGTCCGACGCCCTAGCCTTTGGGCAAGATGGTGAGTATCCTTGAGCTAATTGATGCTGCTGCCCATCCACCAAGAGTCCGTCCCTTAGTTGCCTCTTACAACCTATAGGGTCGTCTATTCTAAGCCGTAAAACCACATAGCTGGTAGCTGCTACTATTAACGTAATTGTAACTTAAAATAGGTTACAACAGTACTGTAACACCACATTTAATACGTCATTGTCTTATATAAATAAGCATACCCATGTTTATATATATATATATATATATGTATCTGCTTTATAACTACCTATTCTGACCGCTGGTTACAACTATTTGTATTTTCGTAATTATGTATAAGTAGACAGGCTATTAATATCTGAATTCCCAATGACAAGTATTTATTTACATATCGATAATCGATCTTCTGTTAATCTTCCCACGCAAATTGCGCAGGCCAAAACACCGAAGCTTCTGCATGTATTTTTATTATTTGTTTCTGATTTGTAATGTGTACCGGCCATTTTAATAAGACGATTAGTGATGTTTATCGTCTTCTCTCGTAAATGGAAGCGTGATCTTTTATAATATTCTTTAAGACATTATCATGCAGCTCCTAGTCCTATTTGCATTTACAACAAACATCCAGAAGGAGACCTTTTGCAAATTATGAGTCTCTTTTTAACACGCTTCATTAGCTTGGGTTGTATGTATGTAACGGAATCTTTGAACTAAATTTTCACCAGTTTCCGGAAGTCTGATTACTTTAAAACATTGCATACGTATCAAGGACAGATGACAGTGCAATAATTTGATAACAACTTCCCATTATCCATTAAAAAAAATGTTTACAAAAACTGAAAAAACACGCTTTTATAGCTAACCGAACTAAAAAATGGAAAATAATTTTCACCTCAAAATAAAATTATAATAAAGTTTAAGTAATTAACAGAATAATTCAATTCAGAGTGAAAAGCGTGGGGTACTTGATTGAAAATGTCACAATCATTCTATTGGCAACTATCTATCAGAGGAGAGTTATGAAAAGTGGTAAAATGCACCCCACGCTTCTTAGTCTGAATTGAATTATTCTGTTAATAACTTAAAATTTATTATAATTTTATTTTGAGGTGAAAATTATTTTCTAGTTTTTAGTTCGGTTAGCTATAAAAGCGTGTTTTTTTAAACTATTATTTACTAACATATTTTTGCTTATCCTACTTTTCGTCTTTTTCTCCTTCTAACTGTGTCGCTCTAGTGTGTTGTGGCGTCTGATTTATCTACCTAGACAAATATCCACTACAGCGGAGTGATCGCTAGCAGAAAATTGCTAAAGGTGAGTATCGACTATAACATTTACTTGTAACATAACATCGATCATTCGCAATTTGTGACATCGGTAAGGGCGCGTATTGTGTAAAAAGGGCGAATGTTCGAAGTTCTGTTACAAGTAAATGTTCTAGTCTATACTCACCTTTAGCAATTTTCTACTAGCGGTCACACAGCTGCTGTAGTGGATATTGGTCTAGGATCTCTGATATTATAAAGAGGTAAAGTTTTTGAGATTGTAAGGGGTATTTTGTGGATCTACCGTAGCAATTAGCAGCCGAACTGAATAATAGGGTTTCCTTGTGTGTTACATTATTACAATATAATACTGCGATGCCATGGCAATACCCAATCTTGGGAAGAGGGCCTTATTCAGCAGTGAAATACGGACTGATGATGAATCTGTTTTGAACGCTCATAATGAAATACAAGCTTATATCATCATCATCATCAGCCCGTACAACGTCCACTGCTGAACATGGGCCTCCTCCCGAGGGAGGGTATTTGCCATAGTCACCACGCTTGGCAGGCGGGTTGGTGACCGCAGTAAAATGTTGTACCACACAAGAAAACGCTGCTGCCCGTTCCTTGTTATACAATTATTAAAGATGATATTATAATAATCGGGGCCAACGGCTTAACGTGTTTTTCGTCCCTTAACTAACCAGACTCGGAAATAAATCTTAGAATTTACACAAAGATTTCTTGTCCGGTGTGGGGATCGAACCCACAAACTCCGAGACTTAAAGCGAGCCAAATATCACTACGCTACGAAGCTTCTATAGCCATCTTCTATTAAGCTTATTCCACTACTAATACTATTAGTCTACTGTCCTGCTTAGTAAACTAGGTATAGCAATCTACCTCAATTTGGTTATAACAATGTAGGTATATGTACTTTTGATACCTAATCCGTTAATTATAAAGATCTTATCAACGACTCACAGATGTACCAGTCTTCCAACATGTGCATAAATTAATCAATAGTTAACCTTAATACGTAAATACATAAGTTTACTACTAAACTTAAGTATCATGTTTGCAATAAATGAGTACTAGTAAATATAAGATTGACATTCTGTGAATTCTTAAGTAATTTTCTGATTAGTAGTAAGTATAAGGAATATTTATTATTTTTTTTATTTATCAAGGTTAACCAAAGTTTATTTACAAAGTACATACTTTCAGTTTTACCCAAACAATAGGGATTCCTCGTGTAAAAATCACTTAAAGGTCAACACAATGCTGAGTTAACCTTTACGTGATTTTTATATATAAAAAAGACAATTTATTAATGAAATATTATGAAGAATAAATATTTATGAAGGACTAGTCGTGTACGCCGGTTTTATCTGTTACAGTTAGTATTTCGATCCTAATATTCCTATTGCAGCGTGCAGTTTTCAAGAGTCTAGATAAAAAAAAGTCTAGATTATATTCTTTACAGTTTGAGTACTTTAATTATGACAGAATTAGGACTAAAATCCCAATTACATATTGCCAACAAAATATTATAATTTCATGAAATGTTAATAATATACTGGGTGACTTTTTTACCGTTGTATGTAATAGATGTTTAAGGCATAGTTCTTTTTTTACTTTTTTACTGACATTGAGTGAAAATTGTAACGGTAAAAATGCGTACCTACGTAGGTACGCATTACACATGAATGAAAAGAATGAGCGCAACTACCTAGTTACGCTCACTCTTTTCAATTATGTGTGATGCGGCCTAGGTATTACAGGCCTATTTTATTACTATGCACGCGCGATGTGAGGTGTATTTGTTTTAAGAAATTGATTACCGAAACACTAGTACAAATAAAGAGTGGTTTATAGATTCTATTCCACCATGAACCATATTATTATCAAGACGGTAAAAAAGTCAACCAGTATGAGATTCATCATCATCTAGTGCTGAAAATGGACCTATTCTCCCGAAAGACGGTTTTGCCATAGTAATCATTCACGAAACGTGATGATTTTGTTGTTGTTTTTTACAACAGGCAGAGTAGTAGACCCTTGGTTATTTCAAATATTATATCGTCTAGTATTGAAAAAATCCCTTCGTGCGCTAGTTGGACTCATACTTTTTGTAATTTTGTTTGTCAGACTTATAATATTTACTTTTAATGACAATTAAAATTCGTCGAATATGCGCTTTAAAAAACAAAAGTTTTTTTTCTATATTAAGAAAACCATACGAAGTTAATATAAGTAATTATCCCTGCAAAATTCAGTGTTAACATATATTATAAGATATAACCTTGGCAGTGTAAAAATGATCAAAACTAATATCTAGTTAAATGAAGATTGAAATGACTATATTCTACAAAAAACATGGTTGCTTAACAGTTAATTGTATATGACTTCAAGGACTACAACTTGTCTATTTCTCTTTATCTGTCTGGTACTTGATAGAGAATTATTTTATTTTATTGTACTAATCTTGTACTGTTAATCAAGCTCCGTAGCGTAGTGGTATAAAGTTTCGTTTTAAGTCTCGTAAGTCGCGAGTTCGATGCCCACCCGGTGTCAGACAAGAAAACTTTGTGTATATTATAGGATTTGTTTCCGGGTTTGTTTGATTGACGGACAAGCCTCCGTGCCGCGGGAAGCACGTTAAGCCATTGGACCACGTTAATTATAACATGATCTATAACAAGCATCATTTCCTTGTGATACAACATAATACTGTGGTCGCCAACACGGCTGCTAAGCGGGGTGACTATGGCAACAATCTCCCTCGGGAGGAGGCCCATGTTCAGCAGTAGTCGCTATACGGGCTGATAATGATGATGATGAAATAAGCTAGCTTCCCGCGCACGGTTTCACCCGCGTAGATCCCGTTTCGTTGCGAATTTTATAATTAAATATAGCCTATGCAATCGTGGACAACTAAGCTTTCTAATGGTGAAAGATTTTTTTAAATCGGTGTAGTAGTTTCGGAGCCTATACATTTAATGCAAACAATCAAATCTTTTCCTTTTTTTAATATATTAGTTTAAATGTACATATTTGCATAACATAATACACAGGTATTAAGAACAAATATTATTTCCCACGGTAATATAAATTCTTCTTATTGTTATTCACTGCTTTAAATTATCTAGCTAACTTTACTCATATTAAAGATAATCAATGTACCTACTAATGATTAGAACAACAACATAATATTATAATCCTTCTAATATTATAAACGAAAGTTTGTATGGATGTTTATGTATGAATTTTTGTATGGATGCCGATATTTTACACAGGCATCACTTACAAAGTCAAAGTCAATAATTTCTTTATTCATATAGACATAATTAAAAAAAAATCAATCATGTTCATGATGCGTCCTTTTCTTTTTCTACCACCACCAGTTCGAAGACGTGGCAACTCTGAGAAGAACTGGCAAGAAACTCAGAGGAATCCTTTTTTAAATGATCAATTTATCATTACTTTTACAAGTGACTCCCAAGCCATTCTGTCATTTACATAGTCAATTTATTTCATAATATGCCTTTTTACATAATTTGGCTTAGACAATGGCTTTAAATTTAATAACAAATAATTCTCTAATATTATTTGGGAGTTTGTTATAGAAGCAACTACAAAATGTTTTAACATATAGACCTTCTTGGCGTAGCGTTATAACGCTCGCTTTGAGTCTAGTCTAGGTCTAGTCCACACCGGACAAGAAATCTTTGTGTAAATTCTAAGATTTCTTTTCGGGTCTGGTTGGTTGAGTGACTACCCTCCGTGCTTCGGAAAGCACGTTAAGCCGTTGGTCCCGATTGTTATATCATTATCTATAACAAACGTATACCAGGGAACGGGCCGCAGCGTTTCCCTGTATATTACAAAATAATACTGTGGTCACCAACCCACCTGCAAAGCGTGGTGACTTTGGCAAAAGCCCTCCCTCGGGAGGTGGACCATGTTCAGCAGTGGACGTAATACGGGCTGATGATGATGATGCCAAGCATGATGCCAAACATCAAGCCACGACCCACAGCCGAGTAGCAGTCCATCGTAAACCCTATTTTATCTGAGTGTAACATAGCTATACAATTATTATTTCACAATGAGTTTTGCAATGATTTCTCACGGGAAGAGAAGCAAAGCGGGTGACACCGCGAGTTGAAATCGAGAATTTCTGTGCATTATTTTACTTTTATTTCAAGTATAATATAGATGAATTATGCCATATTCATATGTGTGTATTTGGCATATTACCACCTTTGTCCTTACGCGAGGGTTGAACACACTACCGCCTTTAGACTTAAATTGAGCCTATTACCGCTAAACCACGGAGATTCTATTTATTGGATTCAAAAAATTTGCTTGCGCATTAAAAAAACATGCTCTAAAAAAGTGTAAAATAAAGGCCAACTGTCAAAATTATTATATAGCTTGAAATAACCATGTACAAATGAAAGTTAATTACCAATTTGCTTAATGACATAACCGCACAACATCACAGTAGAATAAAGTAGCAAATAAAAAAAAAGTCACGTGACTAACAAATTTGCGGTAATCTTGTGAAGTTGAAATCTTAATGTGAACTCATTTATTGCCGCGAAGGCTAAAATAAATACTAGTAATATAATCGGCATCTGAATTACTTAAGGTCGTCATTTGATTCAGTTTTTCTTGCAATAAAATATTAGAACATCATCATCAAACGGCCATAAAACGTCCACTGCTAAACATGGGCTTCCTCCGGAGGATGAGTTTTGCCGTAGTCATCACGCTTGGGGTTGGAGCTTAAAAACCGCAGTCATATGTCGTAGCACACAAGGAAATGCTCGCTGGTATACGCTTGTTATAGATCAAACAAAGACTTTTAATTTACTATAATCCAATTATTAGTATTAGTATAGTATTTTACACGTGTGACAGCATGTAAAGCTGTCGCATATCACCGGTCGTATCCGTTAAACTCTCCGGTCGTATCGGATAAAGAGTGAAATCAGCGTTTGTGCAACCACTTATGCTCTTCAATATGTCCTGCAGCATTTATTATCTCACAGTTCAATGTCAAATGGAATCAAAGTATAAAATTTAATCGACTGTTAAATGGAAGCGATATATTAGGTCTTTACCTATGAAATTGCCGTTCTGCAGTACTGGCCGTTTGGCTAAGAATTCTAATTTCAAATTAATGTTATTTTAAAAACATGGATTTTTATTCCAAAATTAGTCATTTGTTTATTGATTAGTGTTACATTTTTCGTCATCATAGATACGTTAAAAGTTCGAGTAATTATGGAATGTGAGTACCGTCGTGACAGCAACGCGACAAAAGCGGCACGCAACTTCAACGACGTTTACGGAGCTAACACTACAAACCAACGCATCACCTCTTATTGGTTTGCTCGCTTCCGTTCTGGAAATTTCGACCTGAAAAATGAACCTCGCGGTTGTCCGAAGACTTTGGTCGACAATGACGAATTAAAGGCGATTGTGGAAGCTTATGATACACAATCTACGGCTGAATTCGCAGCAGCTTTCGACGTTAGCGTCAAAACAATATTGGTCTATTTGCGTCAAATTGGCAAGGTAAAAAAGCTTGACAAATGGGTGCCCCACGAACTCAATGATCGCCAGCTCGAAGTACGCGTCGAGACGTGCCTTGCACTGCTCAACAGACACACAAATGAAGGAATTTTGAACCGCATTGTTAACTGCGATGAAAAATGAATTCTGTTTGATAACCGCAAGCGCTCAGCAAGTAAGTTAGATCCTGGTTCAGCACCTAAACAATGCCCTAAACTAAAACTTACCCTTAGAAAAGTGATGGTCACTGTTTGGTGGTCTGGCGCCGGTATGATTCATCACAGCTTCTTAACAAACGGGGTGAGCATTACTGCAGATGTGTACTGTGAAGAACTGAACACAATGATGGAGAAGCTGGCACATATCCAACCAGCATTGGTCAATGGCTCGTCTCCGCTGCTCCTGCACGACAACGCGCGACCTCATACTGCACAGCAGACGGTCTCCAAGTTGCAAGAACTGGGGTTGGAAGCTCTCCGTCATCCGCCCTACTCACCAGACCTTGCGCCTACAGACTATTACTTTTTCCAGAATGTGGATAACTTCTTGGCGGGAAAAAATTGAATACCCGAGAGGCAGTACAAAATGCCTTTGAAGAATTTGTTGCCTCCCGTCCAGCTGATTTCTTTAAGAAGGGCTTCAATAAACTGCCACTGCGTTGGCAAAGATGCAGTGATTGCATGGGTGATTACTTCGATTAATACAAATAAAAAACACATGAAAAAAGATCGTTAATTTTTTTCATACAAAACGGCAATTTCATAGGTTTACCACCTATTATTTGTTTCCAGCATGTAATATTCTTAATACTTACCTTAGTCAGTAAGTTATTTTGTTGATACTAACACTATAGACATATGTCAAAAATAAAGAATTTGAATATATTATGTCTATTAAACAAAAAAAACTGAGTAAAATAGAATCGTAAAATCCCAATTCGTTCAGCATTTTATTCGTGAAATAGTAATTAATATGCAATATGAGAATATATTCAAGAAACCTGTGAAGCATCGCCAAAACAAAATTATCTTATATCTATTTAAGACCAATCAAACATAATCAAATAACGGTACGATTATACAATTAATGATAATAATATAATGTATCAAAAATACTAAGAGCAAACTGATATAACTAAGACATATGAAAACAGTAATACTTGTTAGAGGGTTCCGTGAAAGTTTTTTCCTCAATCCCTCCACCAGCGACCGCCCTGAGCCGAGGTCCAAGTCCCACGCAGCGCCCTATTGCGCAGGTTGCTCAGTATGCAGTTTTTAAACCATTTAGTAAGACTGGAGCTCCGCTCGCCTAAATGTCCGCTGAAGTACCTAGCTAAAGCCTCTAGGCTAACTTCATACGTCCGTCTGAAAAAAAAAGAAAGATCTTTGGAGTAAAGTTTGTAAATATTGCATGTAAAAATATGATGAGTACAAACTATTTCCGAAATGTCTTCTCTCTTTTAAAATGTTTTCTGAGAATAGGTAAGTCGTCGAACTGCGGCCTATAAGTCTTAAACAAGAGTGGTACCAGAGAGTTTAATTTATTTTACCATTATCTTATTACTAATAATATCTTAAGCTTTTCTCGTAAACGATAGATATCTCAAACCCAAACATAAATAATTGATCAAAACATTAAAGTTGGTACATAGTAGGAGTTCACGAATTACTTATTAAATTAAATTATTCTCTTATACATACAATATTTAGTTTCACGGGATTTGTAGAAGTGATTTTATTTTAGAAATACTTAAAAGAGTAGACTATATATATATATATTATAGTCAATTTCGACACTGTTTTAGTCTTTTGATTTATAATTTGATTTAATTGTAATTCTAAATACAAAAACATTTATTAGGCCTTCTAGTCTTAACAGATCGTCAACAATATGTTTTGTGAATTGGGAGAAAAACATCAAATATTAACAACTTTTGAACACCTAAGATCATTTTAAAACTAAGTATACCATTATAAATATTTGTACCAAATGCACAACGTAAGTACGTGCACTTAGAATTTCGTTACGTTGTCGTAATATTTGTTAAACAATCATTCTAAACCAACGCCTTCTTGTAACCGTACCTGATTATCAATCTTGTAGATTTTACGACTACCTTTTTCCTACTAATCACAATGTGACTCGTATGTTAAAGCTTTAGCAAGCATATGTCAAAATGATATGGCAAAAGCTTTCAAATGACCCCATTGTGTTTTCACTCACGTACAATTTCACAATACGTCTGTCATGATTTTGTTTGCCTTTTATATTCAATTATGTTTTGTGTAAAAACGTCACGCAAATTCTTTCTTACGAGCTGTCTATATGGTTCAGGATGTCCGATACAATGTTCGCCCTTGAAGCGAAAGTAAAACGTTATTACTTTCATTTTAATAGTTTTAGTTTCGTTTACAATAATAGAATAAAGTTATCTGTAAGAAGAACCTACATTTTATTTTTATATATGTCACTGGAAATTAATACGAATCGTAAGTTAATCAAGTGTTTCAGTGAACGCGCATAATTATTATATTATTGACTAAATTGTTATGATACATGACCTAACCTTACCAAACGAGACTATGCTACTATTGTAACAAAACTTTTAATTCAATAAGTCCTGTTGAACTCCATTGGTTTAGGTTTAAGTTATTTTATGTTTTTTACGACCGAAAGCTCGTTTGTTTATTAACTAACTAGAAAGTTGATCAACTAACTAGTAAATTGATCAACTTACGATTCTTATTATTTTCCGGTGACATATATACAAACACAGGTCAGATTATATTTTAAAAAAATGAAGTTAACATCTGAATTAGAACTTGTAAATTGAGATAAGGACCAAGAAAATATAACCTATATTGACTTTGTGTAATGTTGTCCCTTTGATATTTCCAAATATAAACGTAATATAGTAAAAACACGATAATAGCTCTATAATCATGTAAATAAAGTATTTAAAAGTAAATCACAAACATGAATAGCTTTATAATTATTTATTATGCAACACAATCGCATGGAAATGACTGGCGTATTTTCAATCATGACTTGTTTGTATATAATTTTAACGCAACTTTGATGAATGGTTGATTAACCAAACTTTTGATAAATAACATTCATAATATAAGACATTTAAATAATGGCATTGTTGATCATGAATTTGATTTGTGGTCGAGTAGCAAAGGTAAAAAAGTGGTGAGGTCTGAGTATAGAGTGGAGAGCGCGTCATTGCGACCCATCCTCATATGATGTCAGCCTTCTGCAAGTGTTTGCAAGTCGGGATATATATAAAATGAACAATCTTACACTAGTTACTCATTCGTTAGTTTGAACTCGAGACGAGTACTAAGCATCATGCTCAAATACGTGAGTCCAAAATATTTTTATTTTATTATTATTTACAGTAATCGCATTAGCCATTATAACGATGTGCGAAATTGTTTAAGTTTACTTCTTGTAACGGATTGCTTAACACTGTCGTGCCTTTTGTGAAGGAACTGTATTATGTAGTAATAATTGTAAAATACGCAAAAACAATAGAGCGAGGTGTCATCGCAGTGACTTGATGATTCCTGACCCCAGGGTTATGTTGCAAAAGGACTTTTGTATCGCACGACCAAGTGATGTGAGCTTCGCTGTTTTAATGACTTAGCCAATATTGGTCAATGGTAAAACAAAATTATTATTTTTACTCCGCGATGTGTAGTTTCAGATTAGTTTTTAAACCCTACATTTTTTTTTTGTTTGTATTGAAGCAAAAGTTTTGTGTCGATTATATATTAACTATCGATTTTGAGTAAAATACTAATAAAGGTTTATCGCGATAGAATGATTTTAGATGTAGCAAAGACCTTAAGGTTTATAAAACCAGTTACTTGACTTATTTTACTATTGCGAACTTAAAGTATTCGTATGGGATTATAACGAGATGCTGCAATGTTTATTTGCAAGTCTTTAATGTCACGACCCTACAACTTAGTTTAGCATACAATGTAAAGATGCAGCTGGCCATAGCCATCGATCTGGGTAAAGCGAGACTATTTCGGCGCCCTTTCATAAATTCAAGTGATACATATCATTGAATTTGGAAAGACATATTATTATATCATCGTCATATGGTAAGAAGAAGAGGCTGAAAGTTAAATTAATTATGTTTTTGTTGACAATATTTAGCATTTTGGTGCCTCTTGATTCCGAGCCTTCTGATCCGCGCTGCATAGAAGTTAAAAGAATACGCTCGAACGCCATATTTTGGCTATAACCTAAGCTTTTAATTATTTTTGCGCGGCCGAGAAGTGAGTACTATACATATATATAGCTTACTATAAGTTGTTTTTATATTAAAATAGTTAGGTATAGAATACATTATTGTTTGATACAAGTTTCACAAAGCTTTATTAACATTGAACTACTGTTCTACTTAAATTCCAGAAACCAAACTTTCAAATTGAAATAAATACATCACTAGCACTCAATCAGCTGATCGATGTCAACGAACTGGTATTTCTGAATAAAGGGTTCCGCATCTTTATTTTTTGTTTGCAAAATAATACTGACTTTTTTTAATTCTACTTTGAGTTGCATAATCACCACGCTCGGCAGGCGGATTGTTGATCGCAGTTAGATAGCGAGTATTCTTGAGCTAGTAGATGCGGCTGTGCATCCGTCAGGTTTATGTCTTAGTCGCCTCTCTCTGAAACCTATGGGAAGATATGGGATGGTCTATTCTAAGCGGGACACTAAAGAGCTAGCCGGACACCACAGAGCTAGCCGGACAACATAGAGCCAGTCGGACGCCACACAGATTGTTATAGGCATATTTTAAGACATGTACAATGTTAATTTTTTCATTGCAGGTAACCCTAGTATGTTTGTTCGTGGCGGTGTGCTCCGCAGCGCCTCAGCAGAACCCACAAGATGTTCAGATTCTCCGCTTCGACAGCAACGTTGAGCCCGACGGTTACAACTTCGCGTGAGTTTTGTATTATTTATGTATACAAGTGATAGTGAGGCCACAACTGTCTGACCGTCCGGTATGTCCAACCAGCGATGTACAGTAAACTATAAAAAGTGCAGTCAGCATTTCAATTATCATCAATTTCAATTTCAGCATTTATAATAGCTTGTTCTAATTGTGAAATTAACTATATTAATTGTATACAATCGGCAATGTGTGATTTTTTTGTCAAAGTAGAAGATTGTAAAAAGCTAGTATTAACGCTATAGTTTTGTGTGATTCCTACTGGACTTCCGTCCAGGAATATGCAAATGTTTTACCTGTTTTGGACTGTAACTCCTCTCCAGTAGGTCTTCGCGTAATATTTAATCCTACTAATATTATAAACGCGAAAATTTGTAAGTATGGATGGATGGATGTTTGTTTGTTACTCTTTCACGCCAAAACTACTTAACGGAATTGGCTGAAATTTTGCACCAAATGTTCTACGCTGGATTAACATATAGGCTACAAAACATCACGCTCCAACACACTGGAGTATAAATATATAAGTTACTAGCGGCACCCCGCGGTTTCATCCAATCATATATCCAATTTATAAACGATGCCTGTGTTTAATATCGGTAAAATCGGTTCAGTAGTTGTTCCATACATCCTTTCATCCATACAAATTTAATAATGATTACTTCTTAAACCGTGATAAATAATGTAATCACTTTCGGTCAAAGCTAATTGCTTAGGTTTGCTAACTTAAGTCTTTCTGTTTTGTCCACCTTACACCGAAAGCTTGGTACGCCCTTACCCACAATTATAAAGACAAACACAATTACTTCATATAGTTGCAAAATTAACTGAGTTTTAAGTACGCGACGGCCCTTTGTGATGTAACCACTCCATACACGATAACCATAAAAATAACATAAATTATATTATGTATGGAACTGTTTAAGTATCTGCTTACAATGTGTTTGTATGGTAAAGAAACAACATTATGCAATAAGGAAATAAGAAGGCAATACATTTATCAATATGTAATATTGTGGCGTAGTAAAAGGATCGTCTTTCATTTCGGAGGCCGTGGAGGCTCTGGACAAAAAAAAAAGGTTAACTCGAAGATTTTTTTCCGGATTTGGTGGGTTGAGATAGGTTTCCAAGACACGGAGGCTACCCTAACACACGTTAAGGCGTTGGTTCCGATTGTCATGACATCATCTGTGACAATGGTAACGGGCAGCAGTTTACCTGTGTATATACTGTGGTCACCAACCCACCGTCCAAGCGCGGTATGGTAACACCACCTTCAAGGGAGGCCCATATGTTAGCACTGGACGTTAAACAGGCTCATGATGACATACTACAAGGTTGTCTTTATAAAGTTTGTTGTATCGTCTTAATGATTTAACTATCATTATTTAATTTAATGAAACATGATCTGCCATCGGAGACATCCTCGCAAAAGGTCAAATAAGATCCACCCTAAACCGACGTGCTTGTATGAAGAATTTTATGAGAGTGAATGAAGCGAAAGATGTGTGTAGGGATCGTAGCAAGTGGAGGTCTATTGTCTCTGCCTACCCCGCTGGGAAACTGGCGTGAGCTTATGTATGTATGTATGATCTGCCAATAAATGACAACACATAGCCGTCGATCGCCAGACATCCTCGCAAATAAGAAATAGATAATTTTCTGAGGAGGAACACCCACCAACCATTCCTGTATAAAATTAACGCGCGTTGATGTCTTTTATTTACCTTATCAAAGTATCTTGCCGTAGCAACGTATCCTGTTGTAGCAACGTATCCTGCCGTAGCAATCAATCCTGCCGTAGCAACCAATCCTGCTGTAACATGCGACAGCGGATATTGTTCCATTAGTCAATTTAAATGTTAAAATATTTTGGGGCTTATCGTGCATTTGACAGAAGACGCAATTTTTTTTTGTGTAATAGAAATGCACGATTTTTGGGTAACAGAGCTCTTCCCACGGTCGGTATCTTAAAAAATAATGATGAGTATTCTGACAAACAGTGGGTATTCCACGGTTAAGAAAATGTTAGTCGTAGAATTATTAAAATTACACCCGGTGATCAGTAGCACGCATCGTGACTGACACGTTCCTACATTCGTCCATTGTTTTTTTTTAAATTAAATGTTATGTTTTAAAATTAAATGTTACGTCTAGTACCTAATTACTTAAAGTTAAATACGTTATTTTTTCTATAGACATTTAGAAATAAAAATAGTGAACCTGGGATTTCCTTACCTACGATATACGGTGTTGCATGTCACATAATAATTATATTTTCCTCAACAGATATGAAACCAGCGATGGCACCTCAAGGCAAGAAGAGGGTAAACTGGACAACCCTCAGTCCGAGAACGCGGCCCTCACAGTCACCGGTCAATATGCGTACGTCGCGCCCGACGGCAAGCACTACACCGTAACCTTCACCGCCGGACCCAACGGATTCCAACCTAAGACCTCTTTAGGACAGTAAACTAACCCATGTAAATAGTGAATACTCTTAATGCCGTTAATAATAATGATATACAGTATACTATAAGGAATATAATCAGTTAACCACTTCAAATTAGGGGCCATCCATAAATTACGTCACACAAATTTCATGATATTTTTACCCCTCCCCGTCTTTGTCACAACTGGTCACATTTGTGGCACTCCCTAGTGTGACGTCACATATTTTGCAATTGCGAACCAATAAAAGTTGTAAGACGAAGATTTTAAAAAAAATTCCCCCCTCTGTCCCACAATGTCACACTTCGTCGACCTCCTGCCTCCCCCTTTACGTGTGACGTAATTTATGGATGGCCCCTTATTGCTTTGAACTGCGTATGCGTAAGATCGCCATCTTCTTGCATCTCCATGTAATAATGGCGCAAGTATTTCGATCGTAGATGGTTTATTGCTAATGTTTCTGATAGTATATGATCAATAATGTCATCTAAGTTCACGTGCCATAAGGACGTTTTTTGTACTTTTATAACTACCTACTTGTATTATAAATGCAAGCACTCTGTGTGAATAATATACTGTTGTGAAGTAAAATGGCGTTTTTTTTAAGAGTTATTACTTTGTTTTAGCGGTATAGTCGACAACGAACAACGAAGATATAGCGAATAACAACAAAGACATAAATGTGAACAGTTGCGTGTTTATTCTAGACGGACATATGTAGTTAGCCTCAAGGCTTTTGCTACTTCACCGGGCATAAACTGTTCCCCGAGTGCGAGTATTTACTTTCAGCAGAAAAGCATTGCCATTCAACGGGGTAATGCTGCCATAATTCTGAAAACGTTTATAAGTATTATAGTTTTAAAATAATTAGACTGTTATAACTTAAATTTAGTTTAAATTAGCTACTTAAAAAAATGATGTAATTGTGTAGCTGTTCATACCCGGTTCGCTCGTGCCCGCGTCGGTTGTATTGACATATCCCGTGGATTTTTTTAATTTTTCTTATAAACAAACCTTGTCCCCATAATAACAAATACATCCTTACTAATATTATAAACGCGAAAGTTAGTGAGTATGGATGGATGGATGGATGTTTGTTACTCTTTGACGCTAACTACTGAATGGATTTGACTAAAACTTTGCACGCGGAAAGTTAATAAGCTTGATTAACATATAGGCTACAAAAAATCACGCTCCGACCCACTGGAGCAGAGTAACGCGGGTAAAACCACGGGGCGCAGCTAGTACATAATAATTAAGTAATTTGGTAAAGTTGTTATCAAGTTATGCGCTTATTACTAATTTTTGTTTATATAGCTTCCCATATGAATAAATCGTACCATACCAAGTGACATCTTAGTGGCACTAAAACACATATAGTTACTCCGGTTGGAAAATGAACCCAGAATTGACATCAAATCTGTGTTCTACTGAGATTAAGTAGGTCTCAG
This sequence comes from Nycteola revayana, assembly GCA_947037095.2. Lineage (NCBI taxonomy): Eukaryota > Metazoa > Arthropoda > Insecta > Lepidoptera > Nolidae > Nycteola > Nycteola revayana. The sequence continues at coordinate 15,759,933 of OX344840.2, forward strand.
TAAAACACAGTTTTGATGTCATTTTTATGTGTGATGTTAGTAAAAAAGTATTGTATACATCGATTATACCACCAACAATAACAAAGTAGATATACGTAAATTAAATTAATTTATTAATATTTCAACAATTACGATTTCAATAAAATCAATAATAATTATAGTTATAGAAATAAATCGCATATAATTCGCATATTAAATATAAATATTTATAGAATACCCAATATGTTTAATGCATATTAATCTACTGATGAATAATTAATTTCTAATAACTGCGGTTTATAGTTTTAGCTTATCACTTTATTTTATGACCGGAAAAAAATAACGACAATATAAAAAAGTCATAAACTTGTAATGGTGTTATTACGTTCTACGTTTATGAATACATTAGTAAAATAAATATATAAAATAATTTCTAAATCCACGTGTTTTTAGCATACCTGAACTACCGGTGGTTCATTAAAACCTTTTAATTTATGACTGTAAAGAGAAATTAATGCAACTGTCACTCTACAGTTCGTACGCCTATAGGAGGGTCTACGAGAGCATCTATACCTACTTATATATATGCACTAGCTACCCGCGCGCGGTTTCACCCGCGTAATTACCGTTCCCTAACTACATTCACCCTGAGTGACATAGCCTATATTTAGGTATGAAGTTCCTACGGGAACGGAACGGGAATTACGCGGGTGAAACCTCGCGCGGGAATTCTAATGGTGAAAGAATTTCTGAAATCGGCACAGAAGTTTTTGAGTTTATTCACAAACATACACACAAAAATACAAATCTTTCCTCTTTATAATATTAGTATAGAAGTAAAGGTATCTTATCAAAATAAGGGAGCGTAAAACCTAATCAGCTTACGTAAGATGGCTTGGGATTTAGATTTTAAGAAGACTTTAGTGCGACTGTCGCTCTAGAGTTGGCAATCCACTCAGATTTCGGGTACACAGAAATTTATTTTCAAAATTAGGGCCATAACATACCATACCATAAGCGTTACAGTGTACAAAAAAGTACAACACTTTTCGCCGATCTACACGGGCATTCAACATTTTTACGAATATTTTAATCAAATAGGTAGTTATTAAGCTCCGAGTTTTCCAACATTTATACTTACACTGACCATATTTATTGAAATTTAGTAAAATTATAGTTAGCTTAACTGTTTATTCAATTAATAGCTGCGCCCCGCGGGTTTACCTGCGTTATTCTGCTCCAGTGGGTCAGAGCGTAATGTTTTGTGAAGCCTATATGTTAATCCAGCGTATAACCTATTCCGGCCAAAATTTCAGCCAGTTCCGTTTTATAATTCGGTAGTTTTGCATGAAAGAGTTACAAGCATCCATCTATCCATCCATCCATACTTACAAACTTTCGCGTTTATAATATTAGTAGGATTTGCAACCAGCAATATGCGCAATGGGATTTTATATGTTATTAAAAACTATTTTTAATTACGAATAGTTTCGCCTTGCATGTACCTTCTTATAGAAAGCAGTATTTGCGACAAAATTAATTTAACAGAAATAAGCTTAAGAAGCTAAGTAACCATTAAAATCGTTTATTTATGTCTCCCAATTTGCGATGTCGGGAAGTGGAATTTATTTTCTAACCCCCCCTTTAAACTCTTTGATTGAATTTGATGCGGGATCCAAGAAATTTAAGTGTCCCGAGCCAAGCCATACAGCTTAACACCTCTTCTTGATCCTGGCTTACAGGAGTGGCGAGTGTGTGGGAGGGATTAGTCCCAAAAAAAATATTAAAATAAATATGTTGTCATAACTTAACGTTATATGGGTTCATGATGATATAATAATAATTTTAAAATAATATAAAGGTACAATGTTATTTTATCTTCATAACGTTCAGGTATTGTCATCGGAGCACTTACTCAAGTGGCACTCTGCGGCGAGTTCACGAGCTTTGCTTATTTAAAACGATTACAAAACGTAACCTCTTGACATCTAACGTTCGTTGGATTGCCGCCATCGTCGTTTGCTAAACAATTTCAGTTTACGACTCTTTTACCTTAATACGATTTAACAAGTAATAAAACATCTGTACACCGTAGGTACCTACATAACGCGATGATACCTATGTTTTATATTTATTAAACTACTAAACATATTTCAACAAATCTTTACCCGTCAGAAAGTTATGTTAAGTCTAAGGGTTTTTTTTTTAATTGCCAACGGTGGCAAACGAGCTAGTGGCTTACCAGTTGGTAAGTGATACCGCTGCTCATGGACTTAGTAGTGCCAGGGGTGTACCCACACAGCCTGCCAAACCGCTGCCTACCGAAATAATAGTGTTATCAAGAGTAACATAGGCTTATCATTACTTTTTTCGTGATCGTGATAGAAATACACGCGTGGAGCCTACGTTTTGTTTTTAATTTTAGGTTGCAACTCTAGAGGAGTTTCCACCAAGTTTGTTTTTACTTGAAAATAATGTAAGAGAAACAGTATTTCAACGATTCAACTAAAGCCTCTGTGGCCTAATGGATAAGGCATCGGTCTGACTTTACAGCTGACATTACAAATACACACGCTTTCTGAAGGCTAGCAATCATTTTTGACGGAAATTTCACATGAAGAAAGCCAAGTCGTGGACAAGAATTAGTCAGGTGCTATTGAACTAAGAAGATACACAAATTATTTTTAACCGTTCAAATAGACAAGGCCGGGATTCAACGACATTTGTACTTAGGTGAAGGTCCTACGCATTTTGATAAAGGTTAAGTAGCATTTGAATGACCTCCATATAGCAAAGATTTTGTCCATTCATTACTTGGAAACGACAGATTCAAAGCCTCATCAGAGTTGAGGTTAAATGGTCTTAATAGTAGTTTTGCGTCAGACGGAAACTTTGCTTTGCAGCTCCGTCTTGTAAACATTCTAATAAGTAATGGGAATCAAGACACTTATGTTCCGAAGATCAGCCTAGGTTGAAAATGACCACTGGCCACAAAGACTAAACGCAGCCACTAGCAAATTTTTTTTATTTAATATATTATGTCACCGGACAATAAGAATCGTAAGTTGATCACCTTTCTAGTTCGTTGAAAAACTAACGAGGTTTTAGGTTGTTAAAAAAAACCTTAACCAATGGAGTTCAACAGGACTTATTGAAGTTGAAGTTTTTTTGTTTTGTTCCATCAGTAGCATAGTCGCGTTTAATTAGGTTAGGTCAAGTGATTATTAGTAAATAATATAATATTAATTATGCGCGTCTACTGAAACTGGCATCTAAATTTAACAATATTAGTGGCACGAATGTTGAACTTTCGTTACGAATTATTTTCCGGCGACATACTATAGGTGCATTTTATATGGACTCGTTGCACACTTTCCACGCAGGTGCCCGCCAAATTCTACAAATAGTCGCTGCTCGCTTATTATGACCTATACCAGCCAGTGAACACCGATATAAAACATCACCGTCTGTTTGTTATGGGTAATTGCCAAAACGGTTTTCAACATTTCGCTGAAATACACCTGATTACAATGAACCGGTAATGAAATAGGCTACATTTTGACAAAAGGAAGTCCATGCGAAAAATTACGATTTCGAGGGTGAAGCCGCAGGTCGCAGCATGTGCATTAAACCACGGTTAGAAAAACAAACGCCTATGATATTAGTACTGTATGACATCAGAATTTACAGTTAAAATATTGCTATGTATAAACCATTATGATATCGTTGGTGATACTACAATATCAAATAAGTGACAATAGCTAATAATGTTGATTAAATGTAGCAAATTGATATTTTGCCCTTTACAACTCAAACAAAGAAATAGATGATCTTGACAGATGAAATTATACCAACCTTGCTTGCTGACCCGACAGACGTTGTATTGTCTGAACTAAAACTCTACTTAAATTGAACTTTTATTAGGCCTACTTATATTAGGTTATTAGGCCTTATATAGGTATATTATTATAGCTTATATTAGGTTATTAGGCCTACTTATATTAGGACCTATGAAATTGCCGGGCCTAATAATAGTATTAGGCTCTGAACTAACCGTGATAAACAAAGAGCAGCTCGCATTATGTTAATATTATGCCAAACGCCATTAGATTACATTTAAAAGTTTATATTGTCAAAAGCGGTAAGGTTACATTAGAAAATTTTATTTGGTGGTTAAGTATTCTTAAATTTTCTAATATTCCGCGCAGTTTTCTTTTTTTTATCTTTCATAAGAACCTTCTCCTGATATTAAAAAACCCAACGAAAAATAATAACCGAAAATTAGTTCGGTTAGTCGTTCGAGCATGGTACCGTGTCTAAGGGAAAAATTTATATATACCTAATATATAAGATATATTAGGTAGATAAGCAAATGTGCGATTACACTCGTTATGCACAGCAAATTTATGAAATGAAAAAACATAAAACGCCTTAAGAAACGAAATAATAACTTTACAATTGATAATATAAGATTTAAGACGACCAGGCGTCGTAATCATGCATGGGTTAAAATAGTAAAACTCGGGTCAAGCTAAACATTGTGTTATTAGAAATTTTCTCTCTATAAAAAAATAAGCACTAGCCAGGACAATGACAGAAAATGAATAGAAAGTAAGTAGATACGCTTGTGTTTGCGCTCGCTGATATACTATAAGTCCTGCACAGATTGACAATATCCCTAAAGTTAAAACACCGTGGCCGCCAACTGTCGGAATGGCTAATATCACATATAGATCGATCGTATATTTATTTTAAATACTAACTTAATAACAACTTAAACTGAATATTTATATTTTTTACTAGCAACGATATCTCTCGCGTAAGATTGCTAAGTATGTTTTTTCAAGCATTTTATTATTCGTGAAAGACAGTGAAAACCTTCTTTTGGAGGTGGCCTTTTTATTTCTCTTGATACATTTGACAACAAAAAAGTAAAGACCCCCGCTGTGTAGATTTAAACATTTACCTTCAAATTGGTTAGACCAGGGATGCCGAACCAATGGCACGCGTGCCATTGATGGCACCCGACGCAATATTTTAGGCACGCAACTATGAAGTATTGTTAATATATTCGTGAAAGACAGTGAAAACCTTCTTTTGGAGGTGGCCTTTTTATTTCTCTTGATACATTTGACAACAAAAAAGTAAAGACCCCCGCTGTGTAGATTTAAACCTTTACCTTCAAATTGGTTAGACCAGGGATGCCGAACCAGTGGCACGCGTGCCATTGATGGCACCCGACGCAATATTTTAGGCACGCAACTATGAAGTATTGTTAATACATCTAAGATCGGACGCGATTGATCCAAGATCGATCAACGTCCATTGATGAACATGGGCCTTCTCCATGGGTTTTGCCAGTATTATATTTGCTATAACAATCGGGAGACAGATGTTGTTATAACAATCGACACCAACGGCTTAACGTGTTTTCTGAGGCATGGAGTGTAGTCCTTCAACATACCCAACCCAGAAAGAAATCTTAGAATTTACACAAAGACTTCTTATCCGGCGTGGGGATCAAACCCACGACTTGTTAGACTTATAATGCTACGTCACTGAGGCCCTAGTAACTACGAAGTCACAATTATTTGATGGCAGGTCTGCAGCTTCTCTAAACTTTCTTTTAAAAAATGGCACGTCCATGCATAAAGGTTCGCCATCCTTAGGTTAGACCAATCAATTTGAAGTTAAAGCTGGTCCAGTGATTCCCAAAGTAGTCCAGGTGGACCCCATAGGGACCCGAATTTATGTTGGCGTAAAAATCGGTATCCCATGTTACTAATTCTTCGGGCATAAAGGCAAAAGGGCCGCTGCTTGAACACTCTTGGGATGACAGCTATTGAGATTTTTCTTATTTTACATTTTACGAACTTCTCGAGCTTCGGGTTTATAAAAAAAACATCAGACGGTTCATTGCAAGCTTAAGGTCGGGAAGGCAACAGACGACAGTGTTGTCGTAAAATAATAAATTAAAAAAACATTTACATCTCCCCCGCCAGAGAAAGAAATGTAATCTCTTTACATATATACAAAAAACATCGAACGTGATTGGATTTGTATTTTTAAAATTTCATCAACTATGTATAATTAATCTAAATATTTTACTAGCTAACTCGAACATCTTATCTAGTTAACGGATTGCGGTGAAATTTTTAATTTCCGTCTAATCTCGTGGGTTTGATTACGGTTATGTGTAAAAAATGTTTGTGTAAAATTTTAAGATTCTGTTTTTTGGTTGGTTAAGGGACTGCCCGATCGCTATTTAATTATACAGCAGCAGCGTTGCCTGTGTATGTAAGGTGCATCCTAAATATATGCTATCCCTTCAACACGAGTTAGTGTGTATACTTATGGATGTAGTATAGTATACACACTATCTCGTCTTGAAGAGTTGGAAATTTGGCGAAGAAAATTTGCTCTGCGTCTGAATTCCAATAATGTAACTCTCTTTAATTTTATTTTCAGTATCTTGCAGATAACATTAAAGAGGGTTGTAGTTTGCAGTAGCTGATGAGCAGTCATTATATTTGATAACTGACTATATAATAGTAGTTTAACAAGAACTTTTTAAATAATAAGAACCACTTTGATTATTTTAAATAATTTTCTTCTTCTATATTTTAACTATCTATTGATACGTGTAATAATACTGATGGAGGTCAAATTCAATACATTGAAGATACATAATACATATATTCTAAACATAATAATAAAATTGGTGGAGGTCAAATTATATTAAATAAAAATATTTTTATAGGCAGTCCATTATCGATATTGAAGTCAAAAATACCATTTGATTCATTGTTTTTCAGTCTGTCTACTTGAACGCCCATGAACAAAGCTACTGAATGAATTTTAATAAAACTTGGTATGTTGATAATATGAAGAGATGTCTTACAAAAATATTATCCTGGATTTGTGCGTGATTCCATTGAGATAGGGGATGATTGACAAAATGGTAGTCGGATTTCATTAATTTTGTATTTTTCTTTTGTAAAGAAAAAGTTGTGGTCTAATGATTAATAAGTAAAATTTACAATGGGTATTCTCTAAGTAGTTTTGTTTATTTTATCAATTATCCACCCTATTATTACTGCGCTAAAATTTAACTCGTACATAGCTATTGTAACGGAAGCTAGCCGCTAAGACAAGATTCTTCTAAAATCACCCCCTAAAGGTATGAAAAAAGAGTTAAAAGATAAATCGAATTTTACGCGGATGAAGTCGCGGGCGACTGCCTTTAACCAAATATTTACCATAAGAACATATCTATCTACTGATTGTATTCTGATAAAAACTGTTTATTCTCTATTTTTCTTATCTTGATTTTCTAAATACCTAAGATGTCAATTAATTTATTCAAAGATATTTAAATACAATGCGCCTAGTATCATCGCTAGATTTAAGTAATGTTAATTTTATACAAGAATACTTATCAAACGTGACCGATCCGAGTTCCTGAACTTTATCTATTCCCTTGTTTTAATAAAGAAGTAAAACAGGGTGTCTCATTAAGCACCGGATGTCAAGATGATGCAGTAAACGCATCTACTGCAGTACCTATTCTAAACATCGGTGTTGGGGAGACCCCAACACCGATGTTTAGAATAGTCATCATCATCATCAGCCCATACAACACTTCACTGCTGAATATGGGCGTCCTCCCGGGGTGGGTATATGCCATAGTCATCACGCTTGGTAAGCGGGTTGGTGACCGCAGTATTATGTTGTATCACACAAGAGAACGCTGCTGCCTGTTCCTTGATATACGATTATTATAGACGATGTTATACTATATTAGTGTATGTATTATAACTATTTATCATTGTATGTATGTATTTAAGTATATGTGTAGTTATTGTATGTATGTATATCTACCTACATACTATTATTTATTTCTTTATTTTCATATCTTCTTTCGCAGGTCTACTGGAAGAGATTTCGTTAGAAATAAGTAGTACCTTTGTACATTGCCTTTTCTTTGCATTTTATTTACTATATTTATTGTGTGTACATAAAGAAATAAATAATTAAAAAAAAAATAACACTCGGGGAAGCACGGATGTATTCCCTCAACCAACCAGACCCGGAAATATTTCTTAGAATTTACACAAACATTTCCTATCCGGCGTGGGGATCGAACCCACGACCTCCGAGATTTGAAGTGAGCCAAATACCGCTACACTGCTGAGGTTGTTTTGTTTAGAAGAGTACACGGGAGGTTTTTGTGAGTCCGCGCAATCCCAAAGTTGTTAGTATAATGATCGTTTCCGATTTTTTTACAACTAAATCAAATACCATTTCTATTTGATATGCATCTAATTAAAGAACATATAATACAACTTGCTGGCGGGCTGGTAACATAAAAAATACGACAGCGATATTTTTTCAGACAAATCGCAAAACTACAAAAATTTACTCATTGTCACACCAACGAAACATTTTAATACGTTGACATAGCAACCAACTGCATAAATTTGTAGCTATACTTGACATTTAACCACCAACCATTATTTTTTTTAATACGATTCTAATTCGTATTCGATTTCTAAATTTTTGAATTGGGATTAATAAATTAAGACCACTGGTAGGATTCTGGCGTTTTAGAGACGTATTATGAAGAGTTCGATAAATTTCGTCGACTCGTTGGGTTCCACCATGGCCGAATATTTAAGGCATTAAGGGCTATACCTAAGATGCAAATTTGAAACCTGCCGGTGGTGGTCTAAATGTATTAATCTCAAGTTTGAAATTTAACCACCGAGAGGCATGAAGACTAAAAACATCTACTTAGTCCGACAGTAGGTTACCAAAAACGAATGGCCACTATTTCTCTTTCGTTCCTCAAACAAAAAATGATGAAGAAACAGCGCGTTGGAATTTCAGGTGAAGTCATTTCTAGATACAATTTTACCTAGTAGTGACGTCATAAGCCCCCTCTCTCCTGAACTTTATAGTTTGTTGTTGCGCTGTATCTTTGTAATTTTTTATTGATTTGTTAAAAAGAATACGTGCCCAATATTTTTTAGTTATCCAACTGACGGACTAAATACATTTTATAGTCTTCATGACTATCAAGTACGCGTGGTGCTTTTGACATAACACGATTAATCTACTAGATTATGGAAAAATATGTGCTGCCGCGTTGCTTTGGCAAGTTATGAGATTAGCTGGAGATCGGACTTGGAATTTTCTTAAGCGGATATCGCTGTAAAATGCATGTTTTTCAAGCTTTGCGTTGATCCATCAGTCATTCATTTATTTGGGCGCTGTTATGTTACCACTGGATCCAACGCGCCCTAAATGGGAAAACCCAGCGAAACAAACTCAGTGGGTCATTTACTACAGAATTCAACGCGGTTCACATGAGACTTTTCGGCGAAACATACACAACTGGCCTAGTAAGCTAATTTGCGTAATAAGCGAATCCTATATTGATGTATCGAAAAAAGGCTACTTCTCTTCTGTCTAGAGCCTATGGCTTACCTTACCAAAATAATGATAATTACTATTAAGGACCTATATACATCCAGTCTCACTAACTTTTGCATTGATATGTAGGTATTATTAATAGGATATCATTATCACAAGTGTTCACATGCTGTATGTATTATTAGAAAGGTCATCATAGACTTAACAAAGCCTCAGCTTCCATAATAAACATGTACGCTTATTTATTAACCCGCATGTAATAAATATGAGTCATAAAGGACGCCTTTCTGAATCTTATTCTTTATAGTTTTACTATAATTGCTTAGTTTTCATCATCTCTAGGCAAAACTTGTGATTTTTTGAAATCGGCTGAATAGTTTTCAATTTATTTGTCGCAATCAAAATACAAGCTCTCTTTATAATATACTAGGTATGTATTCTAAGTATACCTACTAAAGATATAATTATCAGCCCATATAGCGTCCACTGCTGAACATGGGCCTCCTATCGAAGGAGGGTTATGCCATAGAGCACGCTTAGCAGGTGGTTTGGTGACCGCAGTATTATATTGTAACAGGGAAACGCTACCCGTTTCCTGGTATAAGATTGTTATAGATTATAGATGATTTTGAAACTTCCGCGATTTGTACACATAATTAAAAGTATACGCGGGTCTCAATCGCGGTACGATTTTAAGGCAAATCATTACCTTTTTAATAATCCGACCTTTCGACATAGATTACACCAGTCGTGGTCACGGATAGACTGAGTCTATCCGTGACTACGACTCGTGTAACCCATGGTGTATACTTTTAATAACGTTATACATGATGTTATAACAATCGGGAACAACGGCTTTACAACATCTGAAACTGAAAAATCTTAGATTTTATACAAAGATTTCTTGCCCAGCAAGGGAATCAAACCCGCGACCACCAATTCTTAAAACGGGACTTGTCTACACTACTATATAGAGCTGAAGAGTTTGTTTGTTTGCTTGAACGCGCTAGTCTCAGGAACAACTGGTCCAGTATGAAAAAATCTTTCACTGTTAGTTAGCCCATTTATTGAGGAAGGATATAGGCTAAATTAATTATGAAGTTCTTACGGGAACGAAAGTTACATGGATGAAAGGACGCGTGGGAAGCTAGTAAAAAATAAATTTGGCATTAATCTATTAAAAGCTTGTATCTAATAACATTTTTACAATCAATTTTGCTACAAGATGCTTATGTTTTTTTTTTAAAGACGACATTATAAAATATATAATGGAATAATAGGAATTATTTACATTATTTCATAGTAACATACTTATGGGTGAGACCATAAAAAATCAATCTACGAATTCAGTAGGCGTAGGCTGATTATGATGTCAAACCCGTTAAAACCATAAAAAACGGAATCAACAGATTTTATTTATATTTTATTATATACTTACGTCATTTTATTACAATTGTGTATGAAATACGTATGTTTTAAGTGCTGTAAGGTAATAAAATAGATTCCTACTTAAGAGAACAACACAAAGTAGGTACCTTCAACAATATAAAAATAAAAAATGTACTTGCAACATAGTATCATATATATCCTGAAGTATACCTAATTTACGCCAAACAACACATTTTTTATTACTCGGGGTTAAATGCATTACGCATCCCCTCGCTCTCGCAGGGATTACAGAATTCAAAGTCAAAGTCAAAGTCGACCTCTCAAAACGAATACGCGGCGCGAAGGTCGCGCCGTGAAGAGGGTATACCCACTAAAAATCCCCTGGATGTGCCTTCTCCCGCTGTTTGGCAGTAAGGGGCCCGAGCACCAGTCTCGGCCTTCGGGTATTCCCCCGGCGGCTCCCGCAGCTAAAACCCACGGGCCGACAAATGCCACATAAAATATAATATTTTATCAGACTTAAGTATTAAGTACATAAATAAAGTCTATTTCATCAATGAATCGATAATTTAAATTCAAATTTATTTATTTGTTTAAATGTGGTGTATACATATAGATCTTAAAAAAAAAGTTGCTGTCTCACACATTTGTCACTTCTAGGCTATGCATACAAATATTAACTTAAAACAAAACTAACAATTTAGTCATGCATCTAAATCTATTAAGGTTTTCAATTAATTATATTCTTCTATGGAATAAAAACATTTTTCTTTCAGCCATTTGCGCAGTTGAAAACAAAATTTATAAATATTTAAATTATTCATTTAGTGTTGATTGTGGAATAAAATACATAAGTGTGTGCGTAACAAGACGCTCTATAACTTATAATGATGCTAGTTACATAGGACAATAATATATTTTAAGAGGTGTAAATATAGCCCCGGCACTATATTCGCACCACTATGCTATAAATAACTAAATAAAAAAAAGATAAAACGTTTTTCATTAGATCGATGTACTTAATATTAAACATTTTGATGCTTATGTCATTGTAAACAATTTTATATGTACTGCAAACAGACCAGATTCGCCGTCATCTAGATGAAAAAATATCATAACAATATTCTAATCTTTAAACTTATAGAGTTGATCGTAAATAATATTTCGTTCAAGGCCAAATGTTATGTGTGGGTGCCGGCTAAGAATGGACGATCCCATATATTCCTGTGAGTTTCGTGGCGGATCCCACGAACAAAGGAAGATTATAAGAAAAGGGACACACACTTTATTTTTGTTTTTTTTTTGTTGTTGTCCGGGCGGAATTCCATTTACGCATTTCCACCGCCGCTGCAAAGTATTCGCGCGCTGGCGGTGGGATATGTGGGACTCGCCCTCTACATAGCGTGGTATGCTAAACTCATACCACGATGAGAGGACCCTACACCACTAAAACCCCCCGGACACTCCTTCGATCCGCCGTTGGCAGGAGCCGGGTACGCATGAGCGTGTACCTGTCAAGCGTAGGTAGTGATTATGGCAAAACGCTTAAACGGCCCTGACTTTTTGAAGAGGAGGTCCATGCTCACCTGGACGTAAACATACGGATAAAGAATAAAACGATAAAACAATTTAATACGCAATTTTTATTCAATTTGTACCATAAATATTTTTTTGTAAATAAAAAACTAACGAATAGCAACTATTATACCTACGTTAGCACAGATCTTAACTAAATAATATGTTTATAATTTAAAATATTGAAAGCATAATCTTTTAATAAAAAACGCAACAACTAATATGTAGGTACCTAATTCAATAAAACCCTTAATTAAAATCACAATCAATTAAATCCTTTTCATATCCAAAATATACTACCTAGTAAACATTAATCGTTACTTATATTATAGAGAAAGAATATTTGTATGTTTGTTCTGTCTTATATAATAATAGTCTCAATCACTTTTTTGTCCCTTGACTTGGGACATCATCCTATGGGATTTGTCAAGAAATTTGTGTGGTTTTTCAACATTCGACTCATTTCTCTCATAGGATGAAAGGTTCGTGGGACAAAAGCGTAAATGCTCCGTGTGTAAGGAATAAAACCGAAAACTCCAAGACCCATTCCAACAATCCTTTAACCTTTAGGAGAACCGTTAACCGTGGAATTTCTCCCAGGAACTTGATCTACGAGATGAAAATGCGTAGTGAGCATACTTAACTACTTTTTTAGAATAAGGTTTGAAACTCTGCAATCTTCTGAAATTGAAATCTTTGGTCACGGTTCAAAAGGGCTAGAAACCCCGGAAAGAAAAAAAAATGTCATGTTAATGAAATATTTTTATGGTGAAAAATATTTCGAGTATAGCACAAAAAAAAAACATTACGCAGGTGAAACTGCGCGGGAAAGCTAGCTTTCTATATTTTGATATGACCACATCATTTAACGGCACCATTCATGTACAAACGACCTTCATTATGCCGGTAATTGTAAAATAAACAGTCAATACTCAATACTGGCCTTTGGCAATTAGTTAGTATATACTATTTGATACTCAAGACCTTTTATTGTGACAAAAGAGATACTTAACCCTAGAAAGATAATCATTTTGAGATGTACGGAAAACATAATCATGCGTAAAATTGATGCATGGCTTTAATTTTCTGTAATGTCAAGTATGAGTATCGACAAGAATAAAAACACAATCCTAAATATAATGTCGGTATCTTAAAAGTACCAATATCATGCACTCTCGGGGCGACTTATGTTTTTGGATGGACATGGTAGTTAGCCAGGAGGCTTTTGCTACTTCATCGGGCAAAAGTATCTTATGTGCCACATATGTAGAAGCAATAAGCGATCACGTAAATGTGCTAAAAGCAGAACGACGCATTTGATTTATTTATAAAATTATATCAATATTTCGGAAAGGTATGCGTAATTTTTACGCAGAATATCTTTCTAGGGTTAATTATGTTAAAATTATTTATTTTGTAAATACGTGTTTCGTAAGTATTTACATTCTATATCATATAATTTTTTACCACATTCACTTTCATACGAGCTTAACATTTTGTCATTATTCAATGTGAGAACACTTCCTCTCATTGAATAATGACAATGGCTTTCGGTATACAGCCAATCAGCCAGTCAAATGTCACTACTTAAAAAAAAGCGAAAATCGTACCAATTCGGCTTATAATTGGTACGATTAAATTTAGATTTAAAAAGTTTTTTTAATGTGATTCTTTTGTTTTTAAGAAGCAATATGTTACAATTGTAATTGTTTTTCTATGCTAATGTGTAAAATAGTTTGGAAATCGATACCAATATATGGGGTGTCATAAATTTAATAATAAAATATTTAGTGATATTTTTCTAGTAAAGGAGCATTTCAACGCTGTTGAAACCGCAAATAACCGGACGCGATCAATTTTTAATTTATTTTGGACAAGTATTTGCGGAGTCCACAGAAGGAGTAATGACTCATCGCTCAACTTATAACTCTCGAACTCTCTTAGTTAATCTGTAAACACCTATAAAAAAATTATTCTTCTTTAAAATTATATTACAATTCAGTATACAAGCGTGTAGTGAGGCCTCTTACCAAGGGTGAACCGTTTGGTTTTTCTGCCGACGGATATAATATGTAGTTCCACAAGCCTTTTGCTACTTTATCGGGCATAAAGGAGAACAAGGATCTAGCCTTTTTAAATTATTTAAACACTATAAACTAAAACAAACAAACTACCCCCTGCTAGGTCTGGAAATCGGCTGTGAGCAGTCGCTGGTGGGGGTTTTAAGGATTATGATTTTCAGAGGTGAACCGGCAGATGCAGCCAGAGCTAGGAATAGGGATGACTTTATAGATAATAAAATTAATAATTTAATATTGTTTTATTCTAATTTCAAAAATTAAATTTACTACGTAGCAGCAAAGACTATATAAAGTCTCTGGTAGCAGTAATTCATAAACGCAGTAACTTTTAATGAATAAAAGTTTTCATGAATTAAAGACCTTAGTATTTGTATTTTTGATTCAATCTGCGAACAAAACTTATGAAATAAATAACATCCCAAGTCATTACAATCCCACGTTAATTAAAAAATCAAAGAGTTATGTAATTTTTTTTTTTATGAACCTTCCCTCGGTTTCGAGTCCCTTGTTCAGCAGTGGACAGTTATACCGGGTGATATAACGATGAATTTTAACGCTTAAATATCAACTTAGGTACATAATTACATTCAAAAACCTACTTCAATACCTCAAAAAAACATAGAAGTTCAATCAGTACACCGGTATTTTTATAACTTATCCATGTATCTTCTTAAAAGCTGTAAAAGTTGTACCTATTTCAACCGCTCGTTATTAATAAAAAAACATTTCTTCTAACAGTTTTGTCATTAAAAGAATGATATGTATTTATATTTCTTTGTCCTTAATCAGGATATCATAATTCAAGTCTTCAACTGGTTTCATCTTTATTATATAATATTTCCTTAAGAATATCCTTTCAAATGTGAGAACCAACAACTATCCGTTAAGTATAACGTTATAAGTAGGTATAAAGCGCTTCCAAAATATATGCCATCCTTATAACCGAAGTATATTGGGTGTCAAACTTTCGGGCCGCATCAGAAATTCCATACTTCGCTCCAAAACTCAAATAACTGCGATGTTGGCCTCACAGCTACAAGATTGAAGTGGAACTGGGCTGGCCGTATCTGCCGAATGCCGGAGGAGCACTGGACTAAAATAACCACTCTATGGACCCCAACTGGCAGGAAACGTCCACGTGGCAGGCCCAGAAGAAGATGGCGAGATAAGCTGGGCTCATTTTTAAAGTATTGGCCTACAATCGCATTACATCGCAAGAGATGGAAGGAGGGAAGGGAGGCCTTTGCCCTGCAGTGGGACAACGTAGGCTCTTAATAATTATAACAGTCGATTGTGTCACGTATAGTAAAAATATTAATAAAAAAAATATCTATGATATATACCACTTTATTTTTCCATCCAAATAAGAAGCCCAATACTAAGTGTACCTCTCCGTGTGTAGACAGTTGCACAAAACTCCTCTAAAATATTAAAAATCAAAATCCTTCAATCTCATCGCCAGCGACCGCCCTGAGCCGAGGTCCAAGCCCCACAGGGGGCACCCTCTTACGCAGGTTGCTTAGTTTGTAGTTTTAAACCATTTAATAACGCTGGAGCTCTACTCGCATTTATGCCCTATGAAGTAGCCAAAGCCTCGTGACTAACTACTGAAAAAAAAACCATGTATCGGATAGTTAGTAGGATCTTACCCCACATTTTTATTACGTAGGTAATTTAATGTACCGAATTTTACTTTTAGTATAAAAATTGTTAATACAATTAAAATATTATTTCACCGAAATTTCTGTGAAGTGATTATTTCACTGACCTTTAATTTCAGTGATTACGTTAATTTAAATACCTAATCCAGACTTTATAGGGTGCTTTGGAAATATTATTATATGCAGCGCATAATATCATGTGAAGGGATGGCATATCTTTACAAAGCACCTTATAAAATCTGGATTATGTAAATTTTATCGTCACACATACACACATATAACACACCAAAAGTCGTTGAATCGTATGTAATCATCATAAAGTATAGTCAATTTATTGACGATTGAAATTCGAGACTACCACATAATATTGTAAATGTTAGCGAATTATCGATCATTCAAAACTACATTAAATAATTCGTTATTGTGTTGAACATATTCATACAAATTGTAAATGAATAGTAAATCGCATAATGATGTGCAACCGTAGCGTAGCGGTATTTGGTTCGCTCGGAGGTCGTGGGTTTGATCCCCACGCCGGACAGGAAATCTTTGTGTAAATTCTTAGATTTCTTTCCGGGTCTCGTTGGTTGAGGGATTACCCTCCGTGCCTCGGAAAGCACGTTAAGCCGTTAGTTCCGATTGTTATAACGTCTTCCATAATAATCGTTTATCAGTGAACGGGCAGCTGTATTTCCTAGTGTGTTACAACATAAAACTGCGGTCACCAATCCGCCTGCCAAGCGTGGTGACTCTGGCAAATACCCTCTCTCGGGAGGAGGCCCATGTTCAGCAGTAGACGTTGTACGGGCTGATGATGATGATGACTCTTCTAAGCATTTGTGTTGCGGACACCGTTTACTGCATCATCTGGACACCCGATGCTTAATGACACACCCTGTTTTACTTTTTTTTTTTCGTACAGATTACTAGCAGAATTTTGCAGTCTACTAGTATTCTTGTTAACCCCTTGTGCTATGCTAAAATGCTTGGTTTACGAGTGGGTTCACGTCGGTATTGCAATGGGTGGGGTTTGAACCGGCGACCTCACGATCACAAGTCCGACGCCCTAGGCATTGGGCTACGGCCGCTTCAAATTCTGCAGTGGATGTTATTTATACGGGCTGATGTTGATGATGATGTTTATATGATGTGTGGTCTCACCCACGTTGTGACCGTTCCCGTGGGAACTTCATAATTAAATATAGCATATTTTACTCCGAGATAACGTAGCTTACTATTGGTGAAAAAAATAATTGAAATCGATCCAGTAGTTCGGAGCCTACTCATTGCAAACAAACAATCATATCTTTCCTTATTATAATATTAGTATGGACAATTCTAAAACCGACCTCTAAATTAGAATAATTTGACAATTTTAGTTAATAGATCATGAATATAAACATATTTGGAGATAAAAATCACATTAAAAGATAAACTTGAGTTTATGTATTGATTTCAAAGCGGGAATAGTTTGACATGATAATCCGGCAGGAGGCGTACCTTCTCTTGCGCAGTTTACTTAATTTGTAGTTCATAAATCATTTAATAAGCTGGAGACTTGCTCGCCTTTATCCCCGTGAAGTAGCAAAAACCTCAAAAAGAAGTAAAAAAAAAGAAAATAGTTTGACTTGAAACAATACCTTTTTAGTTCAAATTGAAACAAAGAAAGCTTATAATCTTTGTAAGTTCGATTGTATAGAACTATTGAATTGAACCTACTTGTTATTATCAGAATCGCAATGTAAAAACAAACTTGAACTTATAGCATACCTATTATTCTTACTCTATGAATGAAGAAATTAGGTACCTAACTAACAGTAAAAGCTTACATAAGTCTCGAAATCTATAGATAATTTAGTCCTTCCTTTAATTTGTAGAGGGATTCCTCTAATCACATGCTTATATTAACATTATTTTTAAATGTGTAATTTAACGTTAATTAATTAAATAATTCAACACTGATCGTTGTAAAATTTATGAAATCCTATAATTAAACTCGGCGAATATTCCTGACGCGCTACAACTGCACTCTGAAAATATCCTCCCGACTCTTAATTTTCAACCAAACTTCCGATGCTCGCTTAGACCCGAAATCCGAGTGGCCCGCGAACTGTAAAATAGAGCGAGTATAAAATAGTCCAAGTCCTACTGGGAACTTAAAATACCTCAATATTGCACATTAATTACAAAAAGCCAAAAAATTATGCTGATTCTGATTAATTTGCTAAATTATATATGTAAAAGCATCAGCTGTCGTGTTGCTAAGCTAAATATTAATATCTCTGTCTAACTTTTGTTAGACAGGCCGATTTGTTAATAGAGCATAAATAAAACACTATTTTATTTATATTTCGATACCGGGTCTCCAGGGAGCTGTTCTTAAGATGTGCGGTATCTACATCAATCCAAAGTCTCAATCTATAACCTTTAATGCTACTAGCCTCTAGTTAGACAGGTCGAAATTCAATCATATTCAAATAAAATAGCATTCTACACTCCTTCTCTATGTAAACTATAAGCGTGCGAAATTTCATACAGCTCCGCCAATTTCGTAAAAAGGAGCACAAAAGTTTCTGCTTCACGTCTTTTCTTTTTAATCTACATTAATTAAAAAGAAAAACCAAACAAAATCATACAAAAGTTATTACCGTAAAGTTAAGACATTAATTCCATTCATCCTTACTAATGAATACAGTGCATTTATTTACAAACATACATTAATCGTGACATCGTGCTCATCAGTGCGGAAATATGCAATAAAATATGCCCACAGATATGAACGGTGACGGTAAACTTGTCGTCTAGCTAATCTCCTATGAACACAAGTATTAATAAATTACGTGAGCAAAGAATCGGCGCAGTCTCGTGTCAACTCTTGCGCAACAGGCCGCCGGACGGTCAGCGAATTGTTATACGGAATCTGATCTAAGGTAAGTCGATTCGAGGAATAATCAGTGTGTATTGTAAAAGTGTATTATTATGAGCAAAATAATTTATAATCGATATATGTAAGTTAAATATAAAACAAAAATAAATATTAAAATTTGTCGATTAGATCCGCAAAAAAAACATCGCAGGACATTCAAAACGCAATGGAATAAAAAAAATACAATAGCAAATAATGCAACAAATAGCAAAACGACTAAAACAATATAAAAAACATGATTTATTTAGTTAGCTTCAGTAACAATTAACAAATTATAATTATCTCTTCTTTTATTCGTACTAAACTTAAAGGAAACTTTACATTGCTGTCACGCAATAAAAAATATTCAACCTTATTATTATAATTTAGGCTATACATCACAAAAACCGAATCT
Organism: Nycteola revayana; assembly: GCA_947037095.2. NCBI lineage: Eukaryota > Metazoa > Arthropoda > Insecta > Lepidoptera > Nolidae > Nycteola > Nycteola revayana. The sequence goes on from OX344840.2 coordinate 15,779,373, forward strand.
TCATGAATATAGTGACAAAAATATTTTTATGCATTAAAAAGATAACTCTTGAGCTAAAATATCAATATAACTTATCATGTCGCGGGGGTCCAAACAAAAAAAAACCCAAGAGACTCATAACAACGAAATTTCTGTAGTACACACAATAGTCTAAGATCCGATTAAGAAGGACCTTCACCGATATGTTTACTGGATGAAAAATATTTTTCTCGTAACAGCTTATGATTAAATAAACGGACGATCAGTAAGGCCGTAATTGCCTTGTACTTTAAGATTTATTTTTATTTGAAGCAATTATGTTCTTAATACCACAGTATTGATTTACCGTAATAATAAATGTCATTAGGATTCACAGCAATCAATAATGTCCTCTAGTTGTTTCCTATCTAAAAGTTATTTATTATATCTTATACGTATAATAAAGTATGTACAACTTGTTTATTAACTTGAATGTTATGTCTTTGTCTAAACTTAAAGTGCATAATTAATTAAGGTATATTGAATTATATTTATCAGTGAATTGCCAAATAATAATGAGACTGCTACACCGTTCCAGAGGGTCAGAGCGTGATGTTTTACAGCCTATATCTTAATCCAGCTTATAAACTATGTCTGCGCAAAATATCGGCCAAATCATTCAGTTGTTGTTTTATGTAACAAACATCTATACATCCATCCATTGATACAAACTTATGCGTTTATAATTCACCAATCGAAGCTGATCTTCAGCTGCTGATTGTGTAACATTTTTGCGCGAAAATGACACTAGATATTTTGTGTTATTAATTTAGATCCTCTATAGCAATAATAATGGCAATTTATAAAAGATAAAAACATCTGTAAAATTATATTAGGTAGGTACTACTATATGCTTTAACATATACCGTCTTGAATAGTTTACTATTCCAGTACAAAGTGTAATAATGATTTTAGTAAACAAGCCTAAAGTATTCTTAGCTACACGTGAATAGGTATCGTAAACCTCTATAATAATTTAGTTGTACAGCGTTTTCAACCTTGTGACCAGGATATCTATAAACCTAAATGTGTGATTTATTACATACAGTTTCAGTGATTTTTAGGAATAGGTAGGTATCTGATATAGTTGAAATTTTCACAGATGATGTATTTTTATAAAAATAATACAGACAACCAAAAAACGGAATAAAATAAATATTTATTTTGGGTGAAATATTTAAGTGGGGCTCCCATACGACACACGTGATGTTTGCAGTTTTTTACCATCATTGTATAGATAAGGGAATGGAACCCCCCCTCCCGACTCTTAGTTTGATAAGAACCTTCCGATGCCCGAAGTCCGAGAGGTCTGCGAACTGTAAGAGCGACAGTTGCAGAAAACTCCCCTAAAAATCCAAAAGTCATAATCCCTCAATCTCATCGCCAGCGACCGCCGTGAGGCGAAGTCCAATTTCCACAGCGGGCGCCCTCGTGCGCAGGTTGCTACGCTTGCCTTTATCCCGGGTGAAGTAGAAAAAAGTATGGTACCCATTTTGCGCGAGTCTAATTCGCATTTTGACGGGTTTATAATTAAAACAATACATTTATTTATATAGTTAGATGCTTCCATTACATTATGGAAACACTTGAAACTTTATTGTTTTTGAATAAATTAAACAAATACTTTGATATTTTGTAATTATTTATTTATATACTTACATCTAAAAGTAGAGGTTAGAGGCCAAGAGGTTTATTTTATATGTCCTTTTCATATGTTTTAATCATTAATAGCTAATGATAATTTTATCATCGCTGTTTTTTTTTTAATAACATCTGTTTTCATTATAGGGTAATATTAAAATAAATTGTACAGTCACCAAAAAGAAACGAAAATGAATTTCGTTACAAAAATGAAAAGTGTTACAAAAAGGAAACAAAAAGGAACTAATAAGGCAATTTCACACTATGAACAAAACAAAATAGGTTTCAGTTTTTTTATTAATTATATACATACATATAATCATTCACATAGGTAATAACTGAACTAGTTACAGCAACCTGGATAGGTTCATCTGAACTTTTAATAATAAAAAAACCACTCTTGATAAAAACAGTTCAGTAATAATCTCATTTTCAGTTGTTGCCTCATCCGTTTTTTGACATTCAAACAACATTTTCTGTCGATAATTTTTATTTTTTTGAGTGCTGCTGTTTTTTCTTTTGGATTTCTAGTTTCTTGTTCTGTTTTTAATGGTTTCTTTCAGTTTGTAGTAGGTTTTTAGGTAAAGTTTTCTTGATCTAGTTTTCTTTTCACGTTCTTTGAGATTCTTTTTCTGATTCTTTTTTAGCCTTCTCCAGTCTCTTCTTCCTTAATTTTGTTGCCTTTCTGGTAGTTTAGATATTTTAACATACCTGCACTTTACTCTTTCCAAGTTTTTTTTACGAATTTCTTCATATTTTTCAGAATCGTTTTGTTTTAGTCGTTCTCGGAAATTGCGTTGTCGTTTTGCAGGTGTCATGGGCATTTATTCTAACAAATATATATATATATATATATATTTTAAATCTCAGTTGTGAGTTCGCACCTTAACCGATACACTATTTTAATAAACGTGAACCCACTCCAGCACAAGCATATTCAGCTTTATTGGACAGTAATCTGTTAAACTGTATAATTTAACTGTCCAATTAAGCTGTTCATTATTTAACCCAGATAGTAATTTGACAGGTGTAATGTTAAACTCGATACTAAAAAGAGAACACAAAAACACACAAAATGTTAAATTACTATCTGGGACTAAAAACGAACCTTAGAAAAAATATAGCAATATTTTCACATATTTTATATTAAGAACATTTTAATTTAATATTAAGAACATACACGTGCGTATTTTTCAGCAACATAAAAGCACCCTTACTTCCTTTTTGTTAACTCATTTTTGTTATATTACAAAAAATTGTGACAAAGTGTAACGAAAAGGAATATAAAAAACGTGTTGAATATAACCTCAAACGAATTAAAAATCAACAGACCTCCTTAGCTAAAATTGTTGTTTACTTTTGATTTGAGCGAGAATAATACAACAGTTTAATGGTCTAATAGTAAATAAACAACTTACCAGGTGAGAAACAGATCAGCGAACAAAAGGAATGTATTATAGTTGAAACAATTCACCACTGACTTAGGCACACTGCACTCATAAAAACGCACGTTGCAAAACGGCCGACTGTCACTAGTTAGCGCTACGTGATTGGCTGCTTACAAAAATCGCAGAGCTGCCAATTCTACATTTTAAAAAAATCCGAATATTGGTGTTACAAAATACAATAACAAAAATGACAAAAATCGTGGACGCAGATTCGATATTAAATTAATTATCTATTTCTTTATTATTTTAAAGAAATAATGCAGGGTATGGATAGTCTTAATAATACTGAAGTTTATTTTTAGCTTGAATTGATGAAATATGTAGCACGCAAAAATTTTGAGTCTTTTTTGTTACGCACAAGTCCTCGAGGACATAATTATTTACATGGGAAAAATATGATATTCCCCAAAACAAAAATGTATATTTTAAAAACTAAATGCATTATTATACTGTGAAATTCATATTATTCATCCCTAATTCTGTATGTCTACGTATCATAACTTGTTTTATAAAATATACGCATTATTTCGATAGAACCTACCATGGACATTTCAGCATGTTAGAATGTACAATTATTTTTGATATTACCCTATATTGACCTCTACAGTACAGACTATTCTTTTATATAATAATTGCCTACATATCGCAAAAATCTTTTTATTAATATCTGAAACTAAAATAATGACTGTATTTTTAAAATTTCTATGAGACATTTACCCTAGTTATCACAAAACTACTTTATTCTCTGTATCATCCTAAATTACGCACGCTGCTGTACATGGGCCTCCTCTTAAGCCAGGGTCGTTGAGAGATGTTGCCATATTCACTTGGCAGGTGGATTGGTGATCGCAGTAAGATGATGAGTATCCCTCAGCTGATCGCCTCTTACGATACCCATGGAAAATGGAAATGCATGGAGTGGTACGTACATTCTAAGCCGGACACCTTAAAGCATTAGGTATTCTCATTTCCCAATTATTCTGTATCAATAAAAGCTAAGTTCAAACTATTTTAAACGCTGATCAGTAAGCTCTTAATGTAAGGCTTGCGTAATATATTTAAAAAAACTTTCCTTATTGTATAAATTTTCAAAAAAATATATATTTCAATAATAATTTAAATTAAAAAAAATGTTATCTCTATAAATTTTATGCGTCGTTAACAAAGAAGACATCGACTGATAACATTATTTTTATTACTCAATTATCGAGTTTCATATACTTACAAACTTTATTAATGGCCACACATTACAATATGAAAATATTTTGACACTCGTAAAATTAAATGGATTCTAAAAACAAAAACGTGACCACCGGTCAGTGATAAAACGGTTCTTAACATATTTTTACTTACCTATTTCAATATTTTTCTACCATTTTTTTTACCATTCCTGTGGATTATTTTTAATGTTTTTTTTTTATGCAGACGTTGTCGTTATTTACGAACACAACAAAAATAAATCAATCAAGCAATTCTAAACTGATCCACGAAGGTATATATAACTATACTATAGTATATATTAGCGACTCATTTTTATTTATATAACATCAGAATATATTAATTATATCTATTATTTAATCTTTCAGAGTTTGGATAACTTAAAAAACGAGATTGAAATTAAACTTGATACATTGATACATATCGTCACGCCTTTCTCCCACAAAAATAGGCAGAGACAAAGGAACGCCACCTATCTCGATTCTGGCACACCTCTTTTGTTTCTTCCACATTCATCAGTCTCTTCATGCATGCTCACACTTTTTAAACCCCCACTTTTGCATGGGTGTCGTAAGAGGCATCTAATGGATATACCTACAGCTGATAGATGGGCAGCAGCTCAAGGACACCAACTTACTACGAACGCCAAAATGCGTGCCGAGCGTGGTGATTATGGCAATATCCCTCAACGACCCTGGCTTGCTAAGATCAGTCAAAAAGAGGTCCATGTTCTGCAGCTGACATTAACGGGTTGTGGAAGAAGACATATGTGCATAACACTTTTTTTTTTTTTTTTTTTTTTTTTTTTACTGCATATAGGCTTACGTTTGACCTTAATCTCGCTTGATGGAAGGCGAAGATAAGGCCTAAGATGATACACGCTTGCCTAGAAAGTGTCTGTTCACTTTAGCCTTAAAGATGTCCAGATTATAGCGTTCCGGAAAAACTGACGCCGGCAGAGAATTCCACTCCTTAGCCGTCCGCATTATGAAAGAAGAAGCAAATCGCTTCGTGCGTATTGAAGGAATGTCTACAACAAAAGGGTGAAACCGCTCGCCGCGCCTAGTCGTCCGGTGATGGAAGGGTGAAGGGGGTATCAGGTTATGTAGAACCTCCGCACACTGCCCGAAATGCAACCGATAAAAAACTGATAGGCAGGCCACTCGTCTACGGTGTTCGAGGCTCTGAAGACTTGCCTCCACCAGTGAGTTATTGCCTATGACTGTCTTCGCTCGGCGCTCCAATGAGTCCAGAGCATCCAGCTGATATCCAGCAGACCCATCCCAATGATGAGAACAGTATTCCATTGAGGAGCGAACTTGAGCTCTGTAAAGACTTAAGAGCTGCTCCGATGTGAAGTACCGCCTCACCTTGGAGAGAATGCCAAGTTTTTTGGCTGCAGTGTTTGCAATGGACTCGATGTAGTGACCGAAGTTTAGATTAGAAGAGAGGTCAAGCCCTAGGAGCTCAAGATGGTCGCTGATCGGAACGGAGACATTCCGGAAAGTCGGAGTCAGTTGGAATGGACTCCGTTTCGCCGAAAAAAGACACGCCTGTGTTTTTGAGGGGTTAAACCCAACCAGGTTGGCATCACCCCATAAGGAAACAGCCTCCAAGATCGAGTTCACCCCCTCAATCATCGACTCCCTGAACGACTGGACCATTGACCCCGACTTCGCATCAGACAAGTATCTCACCGAGACTGTGCTGTCGTCTGCATACCCAAAGATACCGGGAGTAACTAGCAGGTCGTTTATGTGCAGCAAAAAAAGAGTCGCGGAGAGAACAGATCCCTGAGGGACACCGGCATTAATACCAAGAAGATCGGACGAGGCGCCATCAATGACAACCCGAATCGACCTTCCCCTCAAGAAATCCTGAATGCAGGTGCAAAGTACGGGAGCAATACCGTAAACCGGAAGCTTACCAATGAGACTTGCGTGCCAAACCCTGTCAAAAGCCTTAGAGATATCAAGAGACACGGCAAGAGCCTCACCATGTCTCTCAATGGCTTCGCTCCATAAGTGAGTAGCATATACAAGAAGATCCCCAGTAGACCGGTCTCGACGGAATCCGTATTGACGGTCACTGAGGAGGTCGTTGTCTTCCAGGTATGCCAGGAGACGGTTGTTTAAAACACGCTCCATAACCTTACAGAGTATGGAGGTGATTGCGATTGGTCGGTAGTTGGCAGGGTCGGCACGACTACCTTTCTTGGGGATCGGTTGAACGTTGGCAATCTTCCAGGATGCTGGAACTAGACCAGTCTTCAGGGATAAACGATAGAGGCGAGTCAAAATAGGAGACAACTCAGGCGCACATGACCGCAAGACAATGGCAGGAATGCCGTCAGGCCCACTAGCCTTATTCACATCTAGAGTGCTGAGAATTTTAAGTACCACTTTTTGCCGAATGTGCACCTCAGGCATAGTGGAAGTGCAATGTGGTAGCCTGGGTGGACTTTTACCAGCAGCATCTAGTTGTGAATTCTTCGCAAATAGAGACGCAAACAAGTCTGCTTTCTCTTTGGCGGTGTGAGCTAATGAACCGTTCGGCTTCTGCAGTGGCGGCAAAGAGGACCGACAGAAATTGGCTTCGACCGATTTGGCAAGAGACCAAAAAGCTTTACTCCCAGATGGGTAAGATGCTAGTCTGGCTCCAATGCGGCCAATATGGTCAAAGCGGGCCTTGCGTAGGGCACGTTTGCAAGACTTGGCAGCACTATTGTAAGCTTTCTTCAGTTTCCGAATATTTGGCGCTTTGCGGGCTCGAGCATCCGCCCACGCTTGGTAAGCAGAGTGCTTATGTGCTTCAGCACTATCACACTCAGCGTTGAACCATGGACGGGCTTTGTCTTGGAGTGAGATGTCAGAAAATGGAATGAAATATTCCATAGCCTGACATATCACCTCAGAAACAGCCTCCGCGCAGCGAGTCGGGTCGTCTGAAGAGAAGCATAAGCGCAGCCAAGGGTAAGACGCGAAGAAATGCCGCATCTCATCCCAATCTGCTGACTTGTATCGCCATACTCGCCTAGTCCCCTTGAGATCGGGATCGGGTGGCGAGTAGACAGACACAGATTTCACCAGACAGTGGTCGGAGCTACCCAACGGTGAGGAAACCGCGACTTGATATCGGTCTGGATCGGTTGTCAGCAGAAGGTCTAAGCAATTGGCCGTATGGCCATCAATGTCAGGCACCCGTGTCGGCCCAGTTACCAGTTGGGAGAGACCAAGCGTCAGTGCAGATGCATACGCTAATCTCCCAGCATGGTCGGTGTTCTGGTATGGGTACAGCCATTCCTGATGGTGGGCATTGAAGTCCCCCAGAAAAACTAGCTGCGCCGATGGGTACCTGAGCTGAGCTAATTCAGCCGAGTCCGAAAGGTACTGAAACAACCTGGTTGTCTCCATGTTGTCGGTGTGCGACCGATAGACACTGGCATAGAGTATCTGCTCCAAGCCAGTGTCCACCAGAACCCATAATACGGAGAAACTGGAATCCTCAATGTTACGGAGACGTCGAAAACAGATGTCATCGCGAGCATACACGCAGGTGCCAGCGCGTGGCTTAAAATTGTGCTCCAGGGTGTACCCTGGGTAGCGCAAGTATGCTGCGTCAGCTGGACATCTGATTTGCGTCTCCGTGAGGAACAGCAGATGTGGTTTTTCGGTCTCAAGGTGGTGATGGACCGGGATGAGATTGGAGTGCAGACCTCGGATGTTAGAGAGGTGCACTTTTAGTGCGAGGGAGTGCAACCGCTGTTTTACCAGTTTCCTATTATTTTTATTCATTTAATTTTTGATGGCGAACAGACAAGCAGGAAAGGGACAGTTGGGCGAGGTATGGCAAGAGCGAGTACCACGCAATACATTCGTAATGCTGCACCGACGGGAGACTGATCTGGAGCGCGCGGGGACGCCCTAACCCCCCCAGAGATGTTCACCGGGCCCTCGCATCCGGTCGCCAACCGGCACGGTGACGCATCCTGGGATTTTTCGCTAGTTGGCGGGGCAGCCTTTCATAGGTGGCTTTCCTACTAATTGGGCCCCCTACTACCTGCGGTCGGCCAGCGGAAGACCGTGCTTAGGATCCCGCTACCCTCCGCGAACAGTCACCCAGCACAGACACCACGCAGCACCGGAACCGGTTCGCAATACCACACAACTGCCCAGACTCCCCTTCCACGATGGCTACTCAAGGCAACATGCCGGAACGCGACAAAAATCACTTGGCGGCATGGCTTTGCCTTGAGGGTGGTGACAAACCGCGGTCGAAACCTACCACCAGATGTGCTGTTCATTTGGCGCTACCCAGGGGACACGTGTGGGTGACTAGAGCTAAAGCCCACGGACGCGAACAGCATTATCCCCCAAAAACTTTTATTCGGAAAAAACAAAAAAGGTGACCCTGAGCTGACCCATGAAAATGCGGGCGCTAACCGAATAATTTCTCTACACTTCTCAACTAAAACCAAATGCATCACACGTGTACACGATACTGTTCCTAAATCTCACGTGTTTAGGCCAAATAAATGCTTGGCACTAAGAATAATAACTACATTGTATTTAATATGTTTCTACAAAACCGGTGTGACAGGTGTGTCATCCTTTTATCAGAAAATGTTAATAATAAGATTAAAAATACTATATAAGTAAGCATAAATCTTCTCAGTTTCATATCAGAGTCATTAAAGTTATGACAAATATCTTATTTGTGACACATTAGGTTAACGATAAAACTGTATCAATTGCTACAAACACCTCATAAATCTTTTACAAACAGATGCTTAAAAAACGATCTACATTTATGTGTCATTAATGCTCCAATTATGTCAGATGTTTGCATATTTACAAGAATTTAAAACTTAAAACGATTTATCATTCGTACAAGAATGTGTGCGTGTGTTAATTTGAATTTGTTAAATATTTAATAGGTGTTTAAATATGATTACGATGTCGCAAAATTGACAGCTTTTAAAAGTAAGGATTGTGGAAACTATAAAAAAAGATAGGTAGCTATTTAATTACAGATTTTCATATAGTCAAAGCGGTAACGCCTACCATGTTACTTTAATAAGCAAGAGTTGTGCAGAATTAGTTAAAGGCCGTATTTTTTTTTATTAATTGGCCATAAACTCCTTGTGTCATGTCATAAACTACGACACGGACTTAAATATTTTTTATTCAAATTAAGATTGTTACAATAGTTTTATTATTAAGTTACTCCTTAATGTCGTAAATTCTGCTATGAGGCTATTAAATTAATTATATTCAACATGAAAAATAATGAAACGTTCATTTTTTTTTACAATCGTCATACATACAAGTAGTCGCTACTATTTGTATGTAAATAAAGGATACGAATACGAAATATAGTTTTGTCGGTGTTTTGTAATTAGAAAATTATTATGATACTTTTATCTCGTGTTTTATCAATGACAATTTTTTTATTTTTTTTATTTGCCCTCTTATTTATAAAAAAAACATATATGTGACATAAAGTTCGATCAGCTTATTAACATGTTTATACCAAGCAACATAATAAGTTAAAGACTGTTTTTGATACCTATTCATATATCGCGTCTTCAGTAAGACATGGAACAATTGCAGTTATTTTAATTGTACAGGACTACCATTTTATGATTTTTCTAACCATATATCTCATATTGCTCTATTCTCTGTCCCATAAAATAAACTGTCTATGATATTTCTTGATAGAATTCAAAACGTGTAGGATTTTTTTAATGGCTGTCTTTTTCTGCGAGCGGTACAATTGTGATCTTGTCTTAACAAATGTGAGACATGTACATACAATAAAAAAAGTGTTAACTGTTCTGTGTGTTTCAATTAGATAGAGCTTTCGTGTTGCGGAATAATGTTGTTTAATTTATTATTTGGCGTCGGAATGAACCGACACCGTTCTTTTGGTTCAGTGTATCTTATTTATACAAATCTCATCTATATATTAAATGTACCATAACGTATAGGATGATGCATGGTAATTTGTAATAGGTAGACTCTAGAAGTAGGTACTACATCGATTTCAAAAATATTTTCACCATAAGAAAGCTACATTATGCAGGAGTAGAGTTGCCATCTGTCCGGGTTACCCCGGATTTGTACTAGTTTAGAGGGCATTCGGAAAGCGTCCGGGTCGGACTTCATTTGTAGCCTGGGTAAACGCACTAAGCCCGGGCCCCTATGTTTAAAAACACCTTGTGACATGTCCGGGGTTCTGGACTCTAAAATCCGGAAAAATTTTCACGTGTCTTCTCCTGGTTTCCAAATTTTGGAGATGGCAACCCTATGCAGGAGTAATATAGGCTACTAACGGACCCGCGCGGTTTCACCTGCGTAGATCTCGCTCCCATGGACCCCTTGACTTAAAATATAGCCTATGACATTCACGATCATCACATTTGTGGCTTTCTATTGGTAAAATAGTTTGCTAAATCGGTTCAGTAGATCAAGAGATTACCCCCTACACTCACAAACTGTAAGTCTTCATAATATTTGTATAGATTAAGTTTCCACGGGAACGGGAGCTGTGCGGGTAAAAACCGCGCGGGAAACTCGTTAAAAACATAACAACATATTAACTTTACAACGTCTCACGAACAAGCTTTACCTATCTACTTTTTATTTTAAACTGCTGAACTTACTTAAACTTCTTCTCTTAACCGACCTTGGCAAGCTAGGGTCGTTGAGGGATATTGACATAATCACCACACTCGGCAGGCGAATTTGTGACCGCAGTGTGATGGTAGGTAACCTTGAGCTGATAGATGCTGCTGCCCTTCCATCATGTGTGTGTGTCCCTTAGTCCCCTATTACGACAGCCATTAGAATACATGGCGTGGTCTATTGTTAGCTGGACACCACACAGCTTTTACTAATAATAAATTCTATAAATATTTAAACGTACAAATGTTTTGGACATTAATAAATATTTAATACCTAATTAATAAATGGTACTTAAAGATGCATATCAAATCACATCAATAAAGGCCAATAAATAATTAATGTCATACAACAGAAACTTGTCGGTAGCTAATTAACATGATTGATAAATATTTCTGACAGGATACATCATTATTTTCGTCTTTACATCTATATATAAAACGATATCAATGTATGCATAAATTTGCTTTATTACGTTTTTTTATAAGATCATTTGACAGTATTTGAAATAACATCTTTAACTAGCTTCCCGCGCACGGTTTCCCGTTACCGTAGAAACTTCATAATTTAACATAGCCTTCCTCGATAAATGGGCTTTCTAACACTGTAAGAATTTTTCAAATTGGACCAGCAGTCCCTTAAATATGCGCAAACAAACAAAATCTTCAGCTTTACATATTAGTTTAGATTTGATAGTATTTGCAAGATACGTTGATATTCATAAATAACATCTATGATAATTAAAAGCCTGAGAACGATTTCGGTTGTAAGATTGACTACACATCGAGCGTCCGCAATCCTCGAGCGTGTGCCATGGGTACTGACAGGCTGGCGCTCGCGAACAACACACACGCCCAATGTGAGATCAGCCGTATGTAATAAAATGTTTGTGAGCAGAGTTTATTTTAACATAACTCATACACTTAGTTATGTAGTATATTTCCAATCATTACATGTAGGTAGGTACATTCAAAATAAAACAATTCAAGACACACATATATACAAGATTACAACTATTCTAGATGTAGGTAAAATTAAAATAATAGTTATAATGCCTATTTAATTATAAAGTAAATACCTATTTGCATTTTTTCTTTAGCTATCATTTCATTTATTTCTCCTTAATTTTAACTGTTCTCTTCTCTGGTCGTGGAAAATGCCGTTGGCATTAAGTCCGCCTTTGTACATTTTTTGTGCATAAAGTTTTAAATAAATAATAATAAATAAATACACTAGGGAATTTAATCCCTGTGTGGCATACTCTACAATACGCTACAATTGATGTTATCTATATCTACTAAAGTTAATAATTTGGTATGTACGATGAACTGAACTGGGTGAACTGCGCGACCTGAACGAGTCTACTATCGAAATGGCGTGTCCATGAATGACAGTTCAATGGTCGGTTTTTTCCCACTTGGTAATCAGTAATGGTAATGACGTAATAATGGTGTCACTATGACGCCACGATGACAATAGCTTAGTTGAATATAATAACATATGATACATTTATAAGTTTTGAAATCGCCTAAATAAACATTACAATCTCCCTAACATCTCCTCTGATACTTCTGTTGACGGCCTTTTTCTGCGGTAGCAACACCGACTGTCATTCCAGCGCCGACACCATAGTGAGATTAGTAGATTACCGTTTTTGGCATAATGATATCATGATGGCACTACCAGTGGCACAATACTTAAAAAAATAGCAGACTCGGACCCCTGGTCAATCTCCGGATCTACCGTCAACCGTACCTATTCATCAAACACACTGATTTGTAATTACCCAAAATTAACATAATACAATATTTATGTTCCGCCTTATTAGAAGTAGGTATTTATTGGTTTAGTTAATTGATAAATAGGTATAAAGTTAAAAATCGCAGCTATATAAATCAAATCATAGTTTTTACTAACACCCAGTTTATTATAGAGAGATAATCAATGAATGACATACTGAAGTTATCTATGATTTACAATTTCGTTATAAATCAAAATCATTTTTATTTACCTAAACCAATTACAGGCACTTGTAAATAGTCAAACATTTATTTATTTATACCTATTATAACTATAATTATTTATTAAAATAAACAGAATAAATAAACATTTTTGTTTTTTTACGGTCATAGGCATGTCAAGAGTCTTTTGATCCTTTCACTAAATTCACTTAAGTATTTTTGAAATTATTCTCGCAAAAATCGAAACAAGTACCTAGGTTACCTACCAAAAATAAAATTGTTTAACCAAGTAGATGGCAAATCTATACTTATCAATGTGGATTGAATTCTTTTTATACATAATATTTTTTCATTCAACAAATACGTATATATACATACATACATACTCGTACATCCTAAGTAGTAGGTTATTAATACGATAAATATGACGTGTGATATTATTTCCTTTGGCCAAAAATTACGTCATAGCAAGTTTTTTCACTTAGCGCAAATTGTAGTAGTTATAAATATTTGTATTCTCCTTGAATTTAAGTTCCGTATTTCGTATGACATCTTATTTGCCAATGATTGCACTCCATTAACTATAAGTTATGTATAAGCAGTTATTAATGAACCTTCGAGTAGTTTGCGGAATGCGATTTTTTATGTAAGAGAATACAAATTAAAAAAACAATTAATCAATTATCTATACTTATATAAAGCTGAAGAGTTTATTTGTTTGTTTGTTTGAATGCGCTAATCTCAGGCACCACTGGTCCGATTTCAAAAAAACATTCAGTGTTAAATTAGGAAGTTTCTACGGGAACAGGAGTGACACCGCGTAGTTCATATAATAAAATAAATTTACATAAGTATACATAAGTATAAATAAAATTATATTATGTGTATTACATAATATAATTTTATGAGAACCAAGCCTAAAAGTGTTAAAAATATGTTTGCGTTAAAAATAATTATTGTGGTTATTTATCTATATAAAAGCGAAAGGTCAAATCATGAGTGAGAAACTACAAGCCCTCCTCTGCTGAACATGGGCCTCAACCGAGGGGTTTTTGCCAAAAGTCATCACACATGGTAGACCTGTTGGTAGCACGACCTTTCCCTCGTATATGATTATTATAACAATCGGGACCAACGGCTTAACGTACTTTCTGAGGCAAAAAGGGAAATGCTACTTTACAGAATTATTTATTTTCCGGCCTGGGGATCAAACCCACAATCTCCAAGATTCAAAGCGAGCCTTTTACCCCTTACGCCACAGAGGTTGAAAATTTATAGTAAAGCTCATTTAATTTCTCCATCATTCCAGATGTTGCAACTCAAAAGAATTGGGATAGCAGTAAGCATAACAATATGTTTCTTACTACAAGCTGACGGCGCCGACAAGTATACTGATGAGAACAGACCCTACGAGTTTGGGTTCACCGTCGACGGTCAACAACACAGGCATGAGAAAAAAGGTAGGTAATTTTTTTATAACCATTAGAAATTAGCTGTGAAGTCAGAGCCGGATCTACTTAAGGGCTTTTTGGGCTGCAGCCTAGAGCCCGGCAGATACTAAGGTTCTCAGATCCTACGGATAACAAAAGGCAACATTCTAAAACTCCACTCATAAGGTTTAAAAAAAAAAACGGAAATTTCTAAAACTCCACTCATAAGGTTGACAACCTTGAAATCAATAACCCATGTGAGCGTGCTCTGACAAAATGGCAATTAGTTGAGTTTTTAGGTGGACCCCTAAGTAGTCAGCGCAGGGCCCCAAAAATTCACGATCCGCAAATGTGTGAAGTAAGGTAAGAGTTAAATTATTTGTAACCGAAGGAAAATTCGGGTACAAATAATTTCACTCATCTGTGCTATGTTTCCATTGTACCAGAATACAATGCGAACTTCTGTAACACTTAAACTTTACCCATAAAGCACCTGCCCATTGGAGAAAACAGTAATACAATCCGTTCGGTAGCGTAGGGTAGTAGAACCCCATATTTAGGCGTGAGTGAATTATGCAACTGCTCCTGAACCCGTCCCCTGCTACCCTGTCGCCGCGTCGCCGCGCGCCGTCCGCATTGACACACGAAGAACGCGCGCACCCAATATGGGGTCAGCCTAAGCGCTCATTGCGTCAGGGCTCGGAAAACGAAATCTTTTTCGGAACGGTTCTCACTTAAAATACCAAAAGAACGAAATGTTTCGGTTACGTTCGAACGGAACGTTAAAAATAACGTTTTTGAAGAAGATCAAAATTATATCGTTCTTGGTTTTTTTAACGTTTAAAACCGTTTTATTTCATTCATTTCTTATTCTCATTTAGTTAGTAGGTTATTACATATTTAACTGCCACGCTCGTGGTCGAGTGTCTTCGTTTGCTATTGTTTATGTGTAATATACTTAGCTGTTTACATAGGTAAATAAAGTTCAATAATAATCGAGTAAGAGAGAGAACTATGGATAATTCAGGAAGGACTTACTTGTCAATGTTTTTCTAAATAGTCGAATAATTTTAAATCTTTACAAAATACGCTCTAAATTTCGTATATAATTATATTCTGTTAATTGATTAAAATTTTTTTAGATCTTAATAAGACCTACAAACCCGTTGTACATCATTTTGTTCTATTGTCAATAGTTATGCAGCGCACGCACAAATAGGTTTTCGATTTTACAGCTTGGGTTACAAAATCGCAATTTTCTTACGGATCCCAATTTTTTTTGAAAATAAAGTATAGCCTTATAACCTTCCTCGATAAATGGACTATCCAACACTGACAGATTTTTTGAAATCGGACCAGTAGTTCCTGAGATTAGCGCGTTCAAACAAACAAACAAACAAACTCTGCAGCTTTTAACTTGGCTGGGCGGGTTACAGTTAATCGCTTTAGTTATGCCAAATCTCACTCTTCTCCGTGCCCGCAGTATTAAGATTTCGCTTAGCGTTTTAATATTATACAAGGTGTAACGGAAAGGGTATATACATAGAAAGAGCAAGGTTTCTTTGGATCATAACAAACGATATGGCAAGGGTTATTTAATGCTATCTCTACAAGTCCGGAAGTAATGATTTTTTAAATTCATAGGTACCAGAAACCAAACTTTTCAAATTGAAATAAATACATCACTAGCACTCAATCAGCTGATCGATGTCAACAAACTATTTGCAAGTAAAAATAAACCACTTACTCCTGGTAATTCTGAATAAAGAGTTCCGCATTTTTATTTTTTGTTTGCAAAATAAAAAAATCTTGTAGTATTTTATTTTGAGTTGAAACCCTTGCCATATCGTTTGTTATGATCCAAAGAAGCCTTGCTCTTTCTATGTATATACCCTTTCCGTTACACTTTGTATAGATTCGAATAATTGCTTTAACAGTCAACAAACCATAGCGGACGTTAATGATGATAAGGTGTATTTAATTTTGAATAATATGATAGGGTTTTAAGTAAAAGTCAACTAGTGTTTACTGAAGCAGAGGATGTAAATCCAATTACAGATTTACCAGACAGTCAACCAGTGTATTGTGAAGTAGAGGATGTAAATCCCTTTACAGATTTACGAGACAGTCAACCAGTGTATACTGAAGTAGAGGATGTAAATCCGATTACCGATTTACCAGATAGTCAACCATTTTTTATTAAAAATGAGGAGGAAATATTGACAAGTAATTACCTAAGAATTTGATTAAGTGCCTTAAATGTAGCAGAGTTTTAATTATAGATACACTACTGTTAAATTTTGCACAAAAATAATGTTACAACAACAACGGGATCGTCAAAATCAAAGATCTGAAACGTCTGTTGTCGAATTCAAAGGCCCGGGACAGTTATTCAGAGAATATCGAAGTCGATCAGAATTCAAACGTTCGTTGCGCTCTTCTTCTGTCTCTTCATGCCGTACTCCAGAAATTCTTTCTCTCTCACTTTCTAACGGATTATGAATATTTTGATGAGTGCGTGTTCGGGACAATGTATGATAATCTCGATCAGCAGTTAGTCGCCTGAAGACTAAAGACCTGTAAAAAGATGTGCTAATACGCTAAGAATTCAATAAAGAAATTAAACACTTAAACACAGCGTGATTCTGTATAGGTAAACGTTTCCGACTCGCGAGACAATGCGTGACGTTCACGATCAGCGGCCAGTCGCGCATCACGTTCCGCACTTGTCTCTAGAGACCTAGAAGCAGATGCGTAGATAGTTAGATACGCTGAGATCTCAAGCGCAATTCTCTATCAGCGAACGTCTTCGACTCTCGAGACAATGCGTGAAGTTCACGATCAGCGGACAGTTGCGCATCACGTTCCGCACTTGCCTCTAGACACCTAGAAGCAGATGCGTATATACGCTGAGAACTCAAGCGCCATTCTCTATCAGTCAACGTCTCCGACTCGCGAGGACCTAGAAGCAGATGCGTAAATATTATGAGAACTCAAGCGCAATTCTCTATCCGTGAACGTCTCCGACTCGCGAGACTATGCGTGACGTTCACGATCAGCGGACAGTCGCGCATCACGTTCCGCACTTGTCTCTAGAGACCTAAAAGCAGATTCGTCGATACGCTGAGAACTCAAGCGCAATTCTCTATCCGTGAACGTCTGCAACTCGCGAGACAATGTATGATGTTCACGACCAGCAGTCAGTCGCCCATTATATGCTTCACTGGTCTCTATAGACCTGGATATAGATACGTAAATACGCTGAGAACGCAGACGTGCTTTGCGATCCGAAGAGGTTTCCATGGAGCGAGTTGCAGCCTGATGTTTTCGAACAGCATCAAGTCTCTCCTGACGCTCTTCAGGAGATTCTTGGGATCTTGATGATCCTCAATCGTTTAGCTCCTTTGGAACATTGGGAAAAATTTGACCTATTTCTAAGCATGGTTAAAGTTTTATTCTGAAGATACCTGATCAATTAAAATCTAAGTGACTGCTCCCCTGCGTTGCCGGGTAGGCTACCGTGTCACGAAGATAAATGGAAAAGGAAATTAAACACTCAAATAACATAAGCCCGAAGGCATATTTATTCGACAAAATAAAAAAATGAATGGGAGTTTTGGTCAGAAGAGTCAAATTTTCAATGATTCATCGAAAATCAGTCCTAAACTGTTACCGCCGTCACCGCGTCGAGGTACTCCCAGCTTGTGTTATTTTATAATTATACAGTGAAATTAGTGATAGGTTTGATTTCCTGATGTGGAAATCATGTTTCTGATCTTCGATTTTTATAAGTCAACAGGAAATGCCCATCAGACCAAACAACTTTTGCTAAGACGTCATTCCTATATGTGTTATGGTGTAGCTGGGCGCTTCGAATTCCACAACAGGTGTTCCAGATCTTCAATTTTTATACGTCTACAGAGAGTGCTCATCAGACTGAACAACTCTTGCTAAGACGTCATTCCTATAAATGTTATAGTGTAGCTGGGCGCTTGGAATTCCACAGCAGGTGTTCCAGAACTTCAATTTTTATGCGTCAACAGAGAGTGCTCAACAGGCTGAACAACTCTTGCTAAGACGTCATTCTTATATATGTTATAGTATAGCTGGGCTCTTGGAGTTCAATATCGGGTATTCCAGATCTTCAAATTTATTCTCTCAGCAGAAATTGCTCATCACATGGAACAATTTTTGCTATAGTACCATTTTTGTATCTCTTATAGTTTAGCTGGTCTGTTACGGTTCTGCATCAGGTGCTCAAGCGACCAAGATAAATTATAGCCTATATGTTGCCCAGACTTAATACCTATACAACAAAAAAAAATCATTCAAATCCGTTCAGTAGTTCCGAAGATTAGCGTGTACAAACAAACAGACAAACAGACAGATTATGTTTTTTGGATTCGTGCTCTATTACTGTTTCTAAACCCCCCTCAATTATTATTTTTTGAATATATTCAATGTACAGACACACTATTTTTACTGTTTTATTTCATTGTTAAATACGCACAAACACAACCAAGGTACTAATGTATTAACAATATATATCTTTAATATGAAGGAAAGTAAACAAACTGGGCCTAAGCGTCCGGCGTCCTCAGTAAACATGCGCATCGGGATGAATGATAGAATCAAATCAAATACCTAAGCTTAAATAAACACGTCAAACTAGCGCGTACGCCTTGCGCGGGGCGGTGCGGAATAAACCGGTTTTCGATAACGTTCTCATTTCGTTTTCGTTCGAACACAATGTTGTGCAAGTAACGGTTGGAAACGTTTTAAGAACGTTATTTTAAATAACGTTTCCGAGCCCTGCATTGCGTAAATATTCATAGACCTCAGAAGCATACGGACGGATGTACTATTACTTCAGAAACATTTGGTCGTTAGTGCCAGTTTACGATAATGGCACATACGACTAATGTTTCTGACCTATAATGTCACATCCGACTTTATACTTCTGAGATTTACTACCGATACTTAACCACAATATAGTAACGTTTCGGTAGGAACAAATTTTATAGCTGTGCCATTAACACTGTAAATATGTTATGTAACATAGTAAAAAAAACTTGATACCTACTCGAAATGAATGATAGTCAAACGAAGAAGGTATCACTTATACGTAAATACTTGAACTAAGATGATTTATAAGTACAAGATTTTTTACTAAACGGAACGATTAATGACATTAATGGCCAATTAATTATCTGTGTTTGATATAACTCTTTAATCCTGGCCCCCACGACCACCACTGTATCTACTTAAGTGATTTAAACTTCATCATTATCATCATCATCATCAGCCCGTATAACGTCCACTGCTGAACATGGGACTCCTCCCGGGGGAGGGTATTTGCCATAGTCACCATGCTTGGCAGGCGGGTTGGTGACCGCAGTATAATGTTGTAGCACACAAAGAAACGCTACTGCCCGTTCCTTCACATACGATTATTATAGATGATATTATAATAATCGGGACCAACGGTTTAACGTGCTTTCCGAGGCACGGAGGATAATCCCTCAACCAACCAGATTTTATTATGAAGTTCTCATGGGAACAGGGCCCCGACTCTACTATCGTTATGGCGTGTCCATAAACTGTCAATGACTAGTTCAATGGTCTGTATTTTTTCCATTTGGTAATCTACTAATCCACATGACGTCAAATGAAAAATCTCCCTAATCATCTCCCCTGCTACTTCTGTTGACGGCCTCTTTCTGCGGTAGCAACACCGACTGCCATTCCAGCGCCGACACCATAGTGAGATTAGTAGATTACCGTTTTTGGCATAATGATATCATGATGGCACTACGGTGGCACAATACTTAAAAAAATAGCAGACTCGGCCTAGTTACAGTGCCGGTTTTAGCACTACCAGCGCCCTGGGCGAGAGTTTTTCGGCGCCCCCTAACAGCAATTCAATGTCAGAAACATTCGAAAACCTCCTCTCCTACCACTAGCAAATATAAAGAAAGGGGCGCCTGCGGCGCCTCTTTATATTTGGCGCCCTGGGCAGTCGCCCAACCCGCCCTACCCTAACACCGCCTCTGCCTAGTTAAGAGGGTAAAACCGCGCACGGGAAACTAGTGTAAGATAAGTTGTTACAAACATAAAACTAATACAAAGTAGGGTATAAAAATAAATCCTTAGTGGGTATGACCAAGACGGAAAGAAGCAGTAGGCTATATAGGTAGTTTTTGTTTTTTTACCAATACTAGTTAGTATTTAGAATTTAGAATTTAGATATTAGTATAGAAATATAATTTATCGTCGGTAATACTGCAAGACCGCGTAAGTGCCAGTTGATAATAAGGGGTAGTTTCATCTGTCAAGAAATATTTTCGTTATAATGTTTTAAAAGGAAAATAATAAATTTCGTACATTCAATTTTCATCCTTTTTAGCTATTGTCACTTTCGCGATATTGCAGTATCATCGACGTTATGTAAAATTAACATATGTATACGCGGTCGAGAAGGACGATTCTCTCTTCCCTTTTTTAAGTTCTGTACCTAAAGGAAGAAATAGGACACTATATCTAGACTGACTGTCTGTCGATCTGTCACCAGGCTGTATCCCATGAACTGTCAAAGCTAGACAGTTAAAATTTTCATAGATGATGTATTTTCATACAACAAACAAGATAAATAAATAAAATAATAAAATAAAAAAAGTTTTTATTCACGTAAACCTATTACAGGTATTTGTAAATAGTCAAAACATATTTGGCTTATTTTTGATTTAATTAATCAATTTTATTTGTTTATTGCTACGTATAATAAAAGTTTATATAACTTTAGCCTAAAAGCTGTCAGGTATGAAAGTACAATATTATTTTATTATTTTATATCTATGATTAAATCTAAGTTACGGAGATAATGGTACGGTTCCCTTCGCGCACTTGCCTGTTTTTTTGTTTTTTTCGTTTCACGCGCTTTACTACTTGCCTTTAGAGCCTATGATATTGGTTTTCAGTAAAATGTGTTTCGGTTTTCTTTACAAAAAATGATTAAAGGCCATACAAATTAGATTATATAAAATCTGAAAGTGATCCGATATTGGTGCGATATTTTTTACATTTATTTTATTAATTTTACGCCATAGGCATATCTATTACTAAATCACATAATATATTTTTATGAACATAACACAATTTTGCGGCTGTTTTAATATGATTTAGAGTATGCCTACTGTGTTGTATTTTATGTTCGACTGGTTTGTACGTCAGGTAATAAAAAAAATGTGATTCTAAATGTTTTCATTTCCAAACTACCGCATGGAAAATATTAAGTATCCTAAATATAATTTTATTTACACACGATCAAAGGTTAGGTAACCTAACTATTTATTGAGGTTCTATCTATTTATTTTACATAATTACAGTCAAGAATTACTATATCTTGATCTCATCCTCAGTTTACATAAATAACGTATTAACTAGGTACATTACGGTGGTAGTACAGTTTAGAGGTATAATTGTATATTTTTACTTTGCACAGCAGGTAAGCATTAATTGCCATTTAACGGGGTAATGCTGCCAGCATTCTGGGAACCTTGCCAAGTAGAATAAATTTAGAATAGTAGTATTTTATAAGTTAGTTCCCGTAGGAACTTCATAATTAAATATAGCCTTTGTAGTAACATAGGCTCAAAAAGAATCTACATTCACCCTAAGTAATGGTGGCTGTAGATTTCCAAGGGTGAAAGAATTTTTGAAATCGGCACAGTAGTTTTTGAGTTTATTCATTACAAACATACACAGGCACACACAAAAATACAAATCTTCCCTCTTTACAATAGTAGTATTAGATTAGCTACTTTTAGTTGTACCTACATATACGGTTTTCTTTGAATATCTTTAATTAAATTAACTTTTTTAAATAAAGAAATGTACAATTTAGTGATAAAAATAAACAAATTGTCTATTTATGTTTGTATCTAACAATACATTTGTATGTTTGTTTATTTTAGACCTACGAACACTATCCGTCTTTTATTTTTCACATTTATTATCTTGCAGGTCTGCTGGAAGAGATTTATTCTCTTTCTCTTCTTTTGAAATAAGCAGTAATTTAGTACAATACCTTTCGTTATAACAATAAGTTACTTATAAATCAGCTTTGTTCTTGTTGTGTGTAAATAAATAATTCAACGATATATACACAGAAACATGGACCATAATAATATGTTTACTGGTTCAGACCAAATTTAATTTGTTCATTTACTAGCTACGCCCCGCAGTTTTACACGCGTCACTCTGCTCCAGTGGGTCGGAGCGTGATATTATGTAGCCTATTATGTTAATCCAGCTTATAAACTATCTATAACGCGTGCAAACTTTCAGCCAAATCAATTCAGTAGTTTTTGCGTGAAAGAGTAACAAACATCCATCCATCCATCCATCCAGCCATACTTACAAACTATTAGTAGGATTATTTAAGAGAAAATAACATGGTAAGATGTAAATGTCACTAAATTGCGACGGTGAAAATACAGCTCGTTTTATATACATAGTATTATTTTAATTTACAGAAGCTTTTAATTAATTAATTGCCTACTTTTATACAATACCTAAATTCTCAGTTGTTATAAAATAAGTGATGAATTTTCATGTTCTAAATGGCCAATCTATATATAGAGATCAATGACGTAGTTACGTATTTTTATTATTATTATTAGATAGTAATATTAATAAGTAGGTACATCTTACGACCGGATATGTCTGATCAACATTAATATAACGCTTGTTTTACGTGTGGGTTCACGTCGGTAGTGCAATGGTTGGGGAACGAACCGGCGAACACATACTCGCAAGTTCGACGCCCAAGCCATTGGGCCTATGGCCGCTTTATATGCTTTTATAATTACCGCAATAAAACACGAGTCCGTTGAAATTAAAACAACATTACCTAATATTGTTTCATTACATTATATAAAATACATGGGATTATATCACGTTAGTCGATTCTTTATCATGATTAGATATGATAAATTCTATATTTTTTTCTTTTTTCAGATAAGGATGGCATCATCATGGGTGAATTCGGTTTCATCACAGCTGATGATGTATACCACGTCACCGTTTATGCTACCGACAAAGAAGGACGGTTCAAAATATTGTCGATGAAAAACATTCATTTGAAATCGTGTAAGTTACAATGTAAATAAACTTCTTTCGTAAAAACCTTAATGAATAGTCTATAGAACACAAATTTAATTTCGAAAAATGTAATAGAAATTTATCCAAACGTCATATACTTTCAGCTCAAGCTGCTCCAGGCCCAGCAACTTCCTCAAGACAGGGTCATGCTCTTGCCTTACCGCCCGCACAAACCCCAGCACCCGCAGCTCCACAAACAACTCAACCACCGCAACCAAAACCGATTTCTCTTGAACCTCCAGCCAGATCCTGTTCATCTTGCAGTCTTCCACCAACAACAACAAAGGCACCACCACCACCACTCCTACCCCCTCAACAATCTCCAATTCCTTCTAATAATCAATATGAGAAACCTAACCAATTTAGTAATCCCAATCAGTTTGGAAGACCAAATCCAGTCGGTACATCAGTTCCTCAAAGGCCTTCTTCAATCCCAGTAGCACAAACGTATGGAAACAATTATCCTACAAACCCGCAAACCTACGGTCAACAAGATACTTCCAGCTACCCTCAACCACCTGTATCAACACAACAGAATTATCCGGGGTCACCAAATCTACCTAATGCTGCCAACACACCTTATGCAGGAGGAGAACAAGGTGCATTTGGTCAACCAATCGGAGAATCACCCGCTGGACCAAATGGTCCTCAAAACTATCCAGTATCCAACACACCTTACGTAGGAGGAGAACAAGGCGCATTTGGTCAACCAATCGGAGGATCACCCGCTGGACCGAATGGTCCTCAAAACTATCCAGAATCAGCATATAATCCTAGTCCTGTATCCCCTGGTAGTCCAAATTATAGCCCACAAAATAGACAAGAATATCCAAATGTCCCATCTTCAGAATTACCTTCAAATGAGAGAAACCCTAAACAATATAATGGACCTGAACCACAATACAATCCTAATAGTGGTTTCAGTGGCCCTGAAGGTGCGAGACCTCAAGGACAACAACCTGGTTCCGTGAAACCCACTTTAGTATCAGCTCAAATGCAAATAGTTGATAAGAATACCGACATTCATTCCCTCCGTCCGGGTGAGAAACAAGGATTGCCACCTGGTTTGAGTGAAGGTGATATGACTGATCTCCTTTATACCTTCAATTATACGGTTGGTTTTCATGGCCATTTCGAAGAAGGTTACAGAAATGGTGCAAAGAAAGGTTACTATTATGTGACTGGTAGAAACGGTGTAAGAACAAGGATCGATTACACGGCTGACGAATCAGGTTTCCATCCTAAAGTATCACAAGAAGTACTTGATTTGATATCGGAAGATGTCCCGAAACCTGAAACTGAGAGAGATGCTAAATATGGTCTCAAAGGTTACGAATTCAAATGGTTGTACTATCCAACTGATCCAAAAAGAAGATAGGACAATTGGCTGTCTCGAAACTTCAGTGGACCTGATACTTATATAATTATCTTATTATAAACATAACGAAAACTATAGCTTTACATTCTCCTAGTATTAATTTTAGATTAGATTTTAGAATAATTGTTAAAGATTCTAAAGTTAATATACCTATGTAAGTGCGTTATTCTCGTCAGTACATAATATGCAAATCACACTGCCACGTAACTGCCTTTAATTTAATTTTAACTAGTAGGTACTACCTATGACGGTTTTTTTTTTAAATCAGTAGATCGTAGTTATCAACAAGTTTGATCTATCAAAAGACAATACATGTATATAATTTCATTCAACTTCTGTATCTTTCTCTCGATCATTAATCTTTTAAAAAATAAGAAATATGTGTATATAAGTCTAGAATAACATTAAAAAATAGTCCCTAAAATAAAATGTTAAATAAATATAACCCAATATTTGATTTACCTAATTTGCGTAATTATACTTGTTTGTTATAAACAGCTACGTATACCTCACTCACATACAACTAAATTGGTACCTACATTGGTTTTACATTATAGTGAACAAATCTTAGCTTGGAAATAGCAAAAACCTTTGACGACAATCATATGATATTAAAAATATAAATATATTTCAAATAAATTTAAGATCACCTTATAGGACATATTAAATACTTCATACATTATTTTATGATATGCCCAAAGCAGCAACCGAAACTTTAGATACAAATAGACGAGTAAAACATAACATAAATAAACATTCCAATTAGCTGTTAATTCTAAATTTAATAGACATTTATTTATTAATGTTTGAAGGTGTGTTTCGTTGAAATTAAATTAAACGATAATTAACCCTTTGCAATTTTATAGTTCAATCTGTGGCATTGAACTATAAAATTGCAAATTGAATGATTTTGGTCATTCGTTTGCGAATAAACGACTCATAGTTGTTTTACGCAAAAGCTTTCAGCGTGGAATTTGTAATAGATAGGTACTTCATGCTTCATGAACAACAAATCAATTGATCTAAAAAATAAATAATAATACAAAAAAAAATAGTCTATACTCTAGTTCACCCAGTGACGGCGTTAAGGGGGGACGCGATGGGACGATGGCCCAGGGCGACAAATTTGAAGGGGCGATTGGGGGGATGGGATGCTTCTCACCATGCTTCTTCATACACGTTCACAATGGTCCAGCAAAAAGTGGGTGCCATATAATATTCTTGCCGGGGAGCACAAATTAGAAAAGACGTCTACTTTTGACTTTTACCGAAAAGATGCACATAATCCATGATCTTTTTTTTAACCGAGGTTCTTTCAAAGCTGATTTTGTTAAATTACAAAATCAGCTTTGAAAGAACCTCGGTTAAAAAAAGTTGAAGGTTTAAGACTAATAAAAATTATTATTGAGAAAACTCGAAAAGAATATTAATTGCCATAGATTAATGAGAATCAGCCGTCAAATTTCATGGAATAACGCTCATGCTACATAACATCAGCTGTCAATGCCATAATCTTTAGGTACATAAGGGTGGGGCCCTGCTCATCTTTTTGCCAATTAAAGTTACAAAATCCTACCACACAATACGTCTATTACAAAAAAACTTTACCGGATACGACAGTGAATGGGTACCAGCTCGTTTGGTGACCGTGAACTTGTGAACTATGCCTGTCTCAATGTCCACGTCTGCGATGAGCAGAATATTAATTAGTCCTTTAAGTCAATGTGCCGATGACAGGTTTAAAAACCACTTTTAGTCCATCAATTCCACCTGCAAATAGATAATTAGTTCATCATAAATAACAATTTGGGATATAATTGTATGCTAATGTATGTTTTAATTTATATTAGAAATTAATATTAAAACAATAATTATAAATAATATTTTAAAAACTGGTCAAGTGCGAGTCGGACTCGCGCACGAAAGGTTCCGTACCATTTTCAAGCGTCAACCTGTCGCTGTTATCGATATCTAGCAAAAAAGCGCAAAAAAAATGTTATGATAAAATTATATTTTACTTAAATATTTATTTTATTTTCAGTATTTGTTGTTATTGCGGCAAAGAAATACATCATCTGTGAAAATTTCAACTGACTTAGACAGACAGCAAAGTCTTAGTAATAGGGTCCCGTTTTTACCCTTCGGGTACGGAACCCTAGAAAATAGTAATTAACAATATAAATGCAAATAATATTTGTGTAGGTCGACCAGCTTCTTTGTGTTTACGAGATATAAAGTCCTGTAAATTTATTAGGAACTAGCTGTACCCGCGACTTCGTCTACGTGGATAAGTGACTTTGAGTAGTAGTTATAATTATTTAGGCTTAAAAAATTACGACACTATATATATAATTATATATTTATATATATATAGGGTGACTGGTAATTAGTGACCGATACCTAAACACATCATTGTGCTCATGATAACAAACAACTTTTACTATGGCACCAAACCTGAAATCGCGAAAAAAAAATTGCTGCTCCCTACCATGTTGACGAGTTATGTGAACATGAATGTCACCCCAAGGTTAACTGGTAGAAAATGCCGTTGGCATTAAGTCCGCCTTTGTACGATTTTTTTTGTGCATAAAGTTACAAATAAAATATTCAACCCCCTACAACCCTTTTTTCGATGTAAAAAGTAGCCTTTCTCAGTTCTAAGCTTTCTGCGTAGGTACCAAATTTCATTTAAATCAGTTCACTTGTTTTTGCGTGAAAGGCCTATAGATAAACAGACAGACAGAGTGTTACTTTCGTATTTATAATATTAGAAAGGATAAAGATAAGGAAGTAAGGATGGATTCTCAATTTGAGGAAAAAAACTGTAGGTACAATTCTTTTTTTTTAAATTGATTGTATGTTGAAATCATTTGCTCTTTAAGCCAGAAAATATTCTCAAGCTTCTAAATTTTGCTTGTTAGATTAGATGAGCCCAAATGAAACGACAGTCAGAGCTAGTACAGCGACTAAAAAAAATAGCACCGAGGTCCGAAGTATTTACGCAAACTTGTCAGAATTACAATCAAAGATAACTATGACTGTAATAATATGAGATGGGTATTCTAACTCTAGTATGTATGTCTATATATCTAAAGTACCTATGTAACTCATAACAGAAGGAATAAGGTGAAGTATTTATACCAAACTCAAACAAAACTTGAATTTACAGTGGATTGCAATTAAAAAAATATATTAATTAAAAATATATCCGATAAAACAATAAATAACCATGCCCCTGCCAATATTAAATGGCAAACTGTAGACTACAAGATAACATTGCATTGTGAATAGTATTAAAAACATTCCGATTCAAAATAACCCATCATTCAACAGGTTAAGAGTAAATAAATTAGATATAAAATATATCTACATTATTATAGTATTGACACAGCAAATATTTTTTTCATTTTGGAATTACAATTACATTTTTCCTAAATTTACTACTTTAAAGGGAATATTGAAACATTCTCGGCATTTGGCGGTTGATAGTGCAACCGATCTAAGTTCAAGAAAAAAAGCTAACATTATTACAATGAATAGCAAAGTTATCGATTTTTACATTCACTTAAGTTGTTAGATTAAACCATCGACAGTTGGTATTGTCGATTAATATTTAATTAAACATAAAAAGAAACTCAATGCTTTATCAACCCTAATTCAATCAGTTAGTTCAAGGACAAATAGACACAATAATACAAGCGCCTGCAGAAAAGTTCAATTTATATCCTTAACTAGCTGATCCGGCAGACTTCGTACTGCCTCAATCGATACATAAAAGACCTAAACATTTGTATAAAATAAACTGCGCCGTAGAGACTTCGTTTATGCGGTACTCCTACCCCTACACTACCCCTACCCTACACTACCCCTACCCTACACTACCCCTACCCTACACTACCCCTACCCTACACTACCCCTACCCTACACTACCCCTACCCTACTCTACCCCTACCCTACACTACCCCTACCCTACAATACCCCTACCCTACACTACCCCTACCCTACACTACCCCTACCCTATACTACCCCTAACCTAAAAAATCTTGGCAAAAAAATTCAAGTTTTTAATTAACAAAATAAAGCTCAAATTGACTCTACATTTTAGTTAGAAAACGTTTGTATGGGAAAAAGAAAAAGGCTGTTTTAAGGGGTTTTCAGGCAATTATTCGAATTTTTCTCGCCGTAAAAACCATCCTTGAACTTCCACGAACATTAAAAAAAAGAATTAGCGAAATCGGTTCAGCTGTTCTTGAGATTTGCGCTTAGCAACACATTCAGCGATTCATTTTTATATTATAGATTAATTCGTGTCTGTAGCGCCATCTAGTAAATATTGCAAAAACCAACAACATTCCAAGTGAGCTACCGCTCAAGACATGACCAAAGCACAAATATAATATTGTCACTTAACTCCTCAATATATCCACAGATGTCTTCGTATTCGAATAAAGTTAAAATATTTGGTGCTAAGTATGCTATTTTTTGATAAAAAAAGAAAATAGCATATTTCGAGATGGTTTTTATCATTTGCTCTCAATTTTTTTTGATATTTTATGATTTTTTACTCTGGAAATATCACCGCGGATTGCCATGGCAAGCCATTAATTGAAGAACAGGCTGTTGTAGGAAAGCTTCCTGTTAAAGATGCTTCTTCTCTATAACTAATATACATCAACCACTTGGCTTTTGCATAGGGTTGCCACCCGTACTATATTATATAGTATCGTACTATATTTCAGTCAAATTTACTATATACTTATTGTAAAAAAATAATATAGGTAGTCCAAAAAGTACTATATTTTTTTGCTAAACCAAAATCTGATTTTGACCGCATCCTTACGGCATATGAAAACAATGAATTGTTCATTTATTTTAATATGGATCTAACATGCTCAGACTCTTATATTTATGTTAAAGGTTTTTAACATTGATGGCCGATTTTTTTTTGAAATAAATGTGTACTATTTTTTTTACCTTAATTTCCCAAAAGTAATATCTAGCAACTTTTGTAAAAAGTTCTATATAAAACAAAAAAAAGAAGGCAACCTTACTTTTGCATCTTTATCGGGCAAGATTACTTACAATTTGAATTTTATTTTATGTACAAATATATATATAAATAAATACTTCACAAAACAGTTCATCAAATAACCTTGCTAACATCTATCAATCATTGAAACTTAATTAACTATGCACAATAATTAATCACAAATATAGTGTCATACAACTAGAAACCATTTGTAGGTAGATAATTTAAAATCTAATAAACATGTTGCAAAAAACTCGCCTTTGGCAGGATCAGAAATATTCTTTGTTTGTTTATATTGCTAATTGTTGGAACAAGGATTTTATGTAGAAATAAAATAGGTATCATATCACATCGTTTTATTATGTAACAAATAAATACAGTGCCTGTAACTTGTAAACACAAAAAACAAAGTGAAAAGATGAAAGCTATAACGGTAATCTATTATTTATTATATACAGAAAATTGTCGATGAAATTTTAAACCTATGCACCTTGGTAGTACTTAGTACTTAATCTTAACAATAGCCGCTACACAAACATTCGACAAATACCAAGCTTGCATGAAGAGTTCTAAAAATTGTATTTGACTCCATACCTACTTTGTGTAATGCAATCAAAGCCATTTGGTTATCTTTATCACCCCCCTCCATTTTAATAGCACAAATTATATGACAATGGAATGGTGTGAAAATGGGAAAAGCACAATAAATAATCATATAACATGACAGATTCCAAATTCAAATGTAATATTTTGTTTATTTTGAATTGTAACAGTATTTATGGCCAGACTAAGTATATAGCTGTGTGGTGTCTGGCCTAGTAAAGACCAACCCATGTCTTCCCATGGGTGTCTTAAGAGATGATTAAGCTGAAAAATACTGATGGATGGGCATCAGCGATATTATATGGCCAAGCGTGGTGATTATGGCAATATCCCTCTTCTATCCTGACTTGCCAAGTTTTTAAAGAATAGACCTTCTTATATCAACTACTGTAGAGCCAGAGAGCCGAATTATAGGCAAATGACAATCGGTTAGGTTAGGTCAGATCTGCAGCCACGCAGCGTCCGAGCCATGACAGATACCAAACTGATGTAGGGTAAACTTCCTGAGATATGATAGTTCTGCCTTTTAATGACTATCGATATGAATTTTATACTTAAAGACGATTCTAACTGTGAAGTTTCTGCAACACGATGGTTCTACTACTTAATTATTATGGATATGAAGTTTATGATGGTTCTGAATTAAAAAAATATGCGTTTGAATGTATGATCAATGAATGTCTGCCAAATGATTTTCTGCGAAATGAAGTTTATGCTATTCGTTGTTATGCTAAATATAATTATGACTAAAAAAAATCTGCCATAAAGGGTAGACTCTAAAGCAAAAGTATGTTTCTATTAAACTATTTGTAACCAGTAGAAAATAGTATAAGTTTATTTTATTCAATTATTAGACCCGATTTTTCACTCATTTGATAAACCATGAGATTTGTAGTACCTGTCCCTTAAACTTAAATGTCTGACCAAAGCAAATTTTCCATGTAATGTTATTCATCAGTTGACTATTTATGGATTTTCCGTGTCATGAATGTCATAGTTGCCAACTTTGGCATTTTTTATGATCATTTTATAAACGTCAAAATGATCTTTTTTTATTTTACAGTTAAGTTTAACTGAGTCACAAGAGTAATCCTTACTAATATTATAAACGTGAAAGTTTGTGAGTATGGATGGATGGATGGATGTTTGTTACTCTTTCACGCAAAAACGACTGAACGGCTTTGGCTGAAACTTTGCACGAGGATAGTTAATAAGCTCGATTAACATATAGGCTACGAAAAATCACGCTCCGACCCACTGGAGCATAGGTACGCGGGTAAAACCGCGGGGCGCAGCTAGTTTATTATAATCAACAGATATTGGCTATATCTAAATTTATAAAGAGGAAAGATTTGGTTGTTTGTTTATTTGTTTGCATCGAATAGGCTCCGGAACCACTGGACTAAAGAAAGTAACTTTATCCAGGAGTAATTAATATAAGCTGTGTATATTTATTTATGAAGGTGCCATGAAAACGAGGGAACACGGGTGAAACCGCGCGTGGGAAGTTAGAGAATATAATTTTTTTATAATTACGCTATTCATTTAATTAAAATTAAATGCTATTTGTCTGTTTATCTGAGATATCGTGATTACGAAGATAGAGAAGGGAATGTTGAGATGGTTTGGTCACGTGGAAAGAATGGATGAAGAAAGATTGACAAAACAGGTATACATGGCAAGTGTTAGTGGCACAGTCGGAAGGGGAAGACCTCGACGAACGTTCTCTGACCAAATCGGAGACATCCTCGCAAAGGGTCAAATAAGATCTACCCTAAACCGACGTGCTTGTATGAAGAATGTTATGAGAGTGAATGAATCGAAAGATGTGTGTAGGGATCGTAGCATCGTAGCTCGCTGGGAAAATGGTGTATGCTTATGTATGTATGTATTGTTATCTGAGAATTGTAAAATCGGACCTAAGCGTCATTAAGCTCTGGCATTTCATTTTAAGTATGTTTTCCACAATTGTAAAGTACCAAATTATGTATTAGGTATACTAGCTTCCGCGCGCGGTTACACCCAAGTAGCTGTAGTTCCCGTGAGAACTTCTTAGTCAAATATAGCCTTTAGTCTTACTCGATAAATGATCTATCTTACACTGAAATAATTTTTCAAATCGTTGCAGTATTTCCTGAGATTAGCGTGTTCAAGCAATTAAACAAACAAACAAAGTCTTCAGCATTATATATGAGTAGATATTTTATTATAATAATAATACAAATCGATTGTATTTCTACGATAAAAAGTACATAGGTATCAAAGTTTTTGCGAGTATAAAATTAAATATGCCATAGAAATCTCATTAAATAGCGTAAAGCATACATTTGCGTATTTTGGAATTATTATATAGGTAAATGGACGTGATGCAAAGCTTTTGATTTAACATAGGTAGTCAAATTTCCCGATGCCTGAATTATCTCTCATCTATCACTGAATTAATCGCACCTCATGGTATGAAATACATTTTTAACCTTTCAAACTAAATAGGTAGGTAGGTATATATTGTTTAAAGAGGGGACCAATCCTGAAAAATCAGGAAAAAACTGAACTCTTTCCTGAACGATTGGTCCCATGTGGCTTCTGATATGGAAAAATGGAATGAAGGAAGGGAGACCTTTATTATGCAGCGAGACACACCGGAGTCTTAATAATAATAATAATACTGTTAAAATGAATAGTAAAATAACGATGTTACTACGATTTAACTGTGAGACAGCACGCATTAATATTTAAAGTTAAAATAATCGAGGGACAAAGTCAGTATCGCAGCGGATAATCGTGATCCAACCACAAAACAACGATCCGCAATTGATAACAATAATACGAAATTGCATAATCACTATTCGCATTCATGAATGAATCTTCGCGGCTACTTGCAGCCACTATCTCTGCGTGCTTTTGGCGGGAAACCTCCACCAGTCGTACCAAAGCAGGCGCGTGCGCACCACGCGTTCGTTATTCAAATTTTCTGACCGCATGCGCTCGCGAACGCGACGTTTTGTCTCCTAGTCTTTTTGTTCTAAAATTTATTTAAATGGAAGTATTGAGTACTAACCTCATTTCCTATTGAAACAATTCTGTTCGAAACAGTGTGAATATGTTTTGTTCACTGATAAAAGAAGTGTTAGTTATACTTTCTTAAACTTTGAAAGAAACGAATCCTTGTTGAGTATTTTATGTTGGACTATTTATAGCGAAAGACGTTCCAATTAACTAAGTAAGTAGGAAAATGTTTTTATGAGATAATTACAAAAACAATGCTCAACCCATAACCATGCTTTATTAACTGAATAATAACAAAATATGACTAATAAAGATAAGTGGCGTCATGTAAATAACATCTAACAAGTTTAGGAGTGTCATTTTATTTCACAAAAAATACAAAATATCTATAAGCTGCTGACATTTTCGATAGGTAATTCATGTAACCTTTAACTTCATTTAATATTTTTATACCTAAAAATTTGTTGGCATACTAACTCATTAAATTTTGACAGCGACGACAATGACCTACATCTATCTAGGTAAATAAATGCACCTAAGTTGTTACATTGTGCTACTCCAGTGGCAACCTGAGCGTTGGTCCTAACCCCTTAAGGCTGTACTCTGATGGAAATGAAGAAGGTAATTTTGCACCCGTTACCCGTTACGTTATCATATATCGCTGGACACACGGACGAATTACAAAAGCTACTTAAGTGATAGTTTTGTTACCTACATTGATTGTAACACATTGGTGATTCTGTCAGTACAAATCCTGAATAAAAAGCATTATATTTATTATAAAATATAGAAGCACGAAAAATATTACAATTTATTGTTATCATTGATCCTGCTAGTTTTATTTTATCTGTGTTTTTTTACGAGTACAGAGTTAATAGCAATTCATACGAACATTTTTTAATTACTTTCATAGTAGGTACCTACTTTTTTTTTCTCGATCACCGGAACGCGTTTTCCGGGCGATATCTTTGACTTATGCCACAATATTCTAGTGCCAGCTATCAATTTTTATTTACTTTTATTTTATTACCAAGCCTTGCCAATATACTAACAAGCATCTGAATTAAGACAGTCAGAAAATAAATGATTTAAATAATACCTATTACCGATGCAACTCAGGTCTCCAAAAAAAAAAAAAATATTTATTTTCGCTGTAGACTATGAAATGGTACCATATCATCGATAATAGTGTAATTTTATCCGTCAAGTATTTTATTCTTTATTGGTGTAGTACCTACATTAAATTTTGATCTTATAGCAATTTTCACTTACGCGGCATTGCACTATCACCGAAATTGCAAAATAAGGCATTATTATCTCCATTACGATTATGATTTCTACGAGATAACTTATATTCCAAAGAACAGTGTTTCCTAGGTACCTACTCCGTGTAGTTGTGTCTACTAGTGTCTAGTGTTTCAAAGTATATGATATCAGATATTTTTCTTAATTTATGTAAATCAAAATAATATTTTTAAATGTTTTTGAATATTTTACGGAAAAGTTTACCATACTATGTTTCAAAATCTATCAAACTCTTTTATATCACGTCACTAACGTCCCCCTTAGAGACGTGATATAAAATAGATTGATAGATTTCGATGATCGGTAGGGTTCCACCGTAGCCTAATTGGCTTTAGGGATAAGTCCCTTAACCTAAGTTGCAGCTTCGAATCCTGCCAGCCTGCCGTGGTCGAATTTTATTAATCTCAATTTTGAAATCAAAATAATGTTCTTAAATGTGGTAATGCATTGTAAATTATGTATAACAAACGCGAATTATTCGTCTACGTTACTAATGAACTATTTCATTTCATTTTGCCTTATGCCTTATTATTACATTTATTGTTTTATTAATAATTCAATTGATCAATAACATCGGACTATTAAAAGGTAATTTTATTTAATTAATCAGTGTAAACATAACGATTTTAAAATAACATATCAGGGGTAAATAATACCCTGTTTGATGTCTATTTTCGAAGTGGTACTCAGGATAAATTAATTGGGTACTGCTATAGAAGATAGTGCCGTGTGGTTTCCGGCTTAGAATAGACCACGCCATGTCCGCCCATGGGTGTCGTAAAAGGCGACTAAGGGACACATGGCTGATGGATGGGCAGCAGCATCTATTAGCTCAAAGTTTACATCTTACTGCGATCACCAATCCGTCTGCCAAGCGTGGTGATTATGGCAATATCCCTCTACGATCCTGGCTTGCCAAGGTCTGTTAAGAGGAGGCCCATGTTCAGCAGTGGACGAAAACGGGCTGTTAATAAAATGATGATGATGATAGAAGATAGAGTCTACTTTTTGGATAGCTTTTTGGTACTTATAAATGAACTAAATATAATTACCTAGTAGATGATTATAGTTTGCATAATTAAAACTGTCTGAATACTCCAGGAATAGAATTGGGAAAGAAGGCAAATTTATGACTATTTACAAAAGTGTTAAGCAATTATCTAATACTATCTTCCCGTACCCGGCACTACCCGCGTAGCTCGCGTTACCTTGGTAAGTATATAATAAAATATAAATTTTAATATAAGGCTATCAGCATTCCTCGATAAATAGTCTTTCTAACGGGTTCAAACAAACTCTTCAGCTTTATATACTAGTATAGTACTAATCTTAAACATTGATTTACATATCGAAACAACATTCAATAAAGGTAAATTTTTTATACGATAACAATTACCTCGCAATTTTTAAATTTCAATGATTAAAAAAACTACTAGGTAAAGCTATAAACATGAATCGTGCTAATAACATGCCAAGTTAACAAGTAGGATTATCTTTAAGACATGATAATTGTGATAGTAATTACTAGTACTACAACAATATGTATTTTAATTGATCGCTAATCAAGAATTCATGGCGTGTCTTCTTGAGAACTTAAGAAATAAACGAGCTCATGGTAAACTTATGTTAATATAATTATAATAATACTAGCTTTTTTGCATGACTTAGCACACATGAAGAGTGTCATGCGAACACTCCTAAGAAAAAAATACTATATTGCATCTATATTAGCGGCTCGCTTTTAATCTCGGAGGTAGTAAGTTCGATCCCCACACCGGACAAGAAAATCTTTTTGTAGATTTTAAGATTTCTTTAGGGGTCTGGTTGGCTGAGGAACTACCCTCCGTGCCTCGGAAAGCAGGTTAAGCTGTTGGTCCCAATTGTTATAGCACTCATATACCAGGTAACGGGCAGCAGCGTTTCCTTGAGTGTTACAACAATATACTGCGGTCACCGACCCGCCTGCCAAGCGTGGTGATTATGGCAAAAACCCTCCCCCGAGAGGAGCCCCTTTGTTAAGCAGTGGACGTTATACGAGCGGATGATGATGATGTTCAGGGGATCTTAGTGCGTAGACTTGAACTACTAAAGTTATTTATTTTAAATTCATTCAATTCATTTATACTTATTGATTTGAATGAAATGAAATAAAATATCTGTATATCTATTAATGAAAAGATTTTTATCTATGCCATTCATCCTCAGAGTATAAAGAACTTAAAAACAACTTTCTTTGAAAAGTAAATCATTTTGAGTAGCGTGCACCTACGCACGCTACTCAAAATAGATATTAGGTACACACACACATAAGTAGATATTAGGTATCTACTTATGTGCCCGTCATGATTTAATTATAAACTTTCGTATCTTTAATATCATATTCCTTAGGTTATTTAAAGGTGCTACCTTATATTAGAAACCAGTTCATTTAGTTCACAGACCGCGGGGCAAAAATCGTATACTTTTTTATCTAAATTAAAACTCCAGAATTAATTGTAAACCCAGACTGGCAGCTAAACCACCCGGTAGGTGTTATTTTAAACTTAATTAGTTATTTTTTGTTCCCGTGATATTTCTTAATATTCAAATGACTAGCTGCGCTCCATGATTTTACCCGTGTTACTCTTCTCTAGTAGGTCGGAGCGTGATGTTTTGTAGCCTTTGTGTTAATCCAGCTTATAAACTATCTGCTTGCAAACTTTTAGCCAAATCCGTTCAGTAGTTTTGCGTGAAAGTATTTAACAAACGTTTGTTAATATATTCTTACAAACTTTAACATACATATAAATGTATGTTTAACTAGCTGCGCCCCATGGTTTTACCCGCGTTAGGGACTAAATACACCAGTGCGGACTAAATAAACGCCAGTTTTGTAGGGGATGCGTACGCGTCTGTTCAGCCGAACGCATGCGTACGCATCCCCTACAAAACTGGCGTTTATATGGACATAAGCTGAATTGAGCTGAATAAGTGTATTTAGTCCCTTACTATGCTCAAGTTGGTCGGAGCGTGATTTATATAAATCAACAATGTTATTTATGATTTTAATACTATTGATCGGGAATACTTGCTAAATCTAGTTAGTTGGTGTTATAAATGATAATTTAAACAGTAGTAGATGCAAATTCAACATCGTTTTTCAAACTTAGTAATCAAATCAAATCAAATCAAATCAAATATTTATTTATTTCTCTTTCACAAAGGTTTTCACAATTTAACAAAATATAAATACAAGCAAACAAATCAAGACCGTCAGTGATAGTCATTAGCCGACAAAAAGTTGATTTATTCGCACAAAAACTTAAATTATGTGTGAATAGCATTATGTAGATAAATAATTGGCAGAATTGTTTGTAGTAATTGATAAAAAACGATTAAAAATACTGTTGGTTATATCATCACCCAATAACGGATATCCTGAATGGACAATTTCAAAATGTCACTGCGCATTAATTTGGAATATATAAAACTATGAGCCACATGTTACTGCGATTATGACATTTATTATAGGTATTAGTAAAAATGTTGTGTGGTGGTCCGTTTCCTTTAAAATTAATTGGTACTTAATTAAATATTAGATGCGACTTCAACCGCGTAAAATAAGTATTTTATCTATATTTTGTCCAAGCGAAGAAATTTCTGCTTAGTTGAAAAGTAGATAATACGTTTTTTCTTACGTCAAAAAATCCTTTCCACTTTAAATCAAATTCTATCAATTTATGGCATAAAATATATTATGGTTATATAGAAGCAAGAGACCATTTTATATTGTAAAAGTTCTTCCTGTTGATGACTTCTCTATAATAAGTATGGATGGATGGATGGATGTTAGTTACTCTTTCACGCCAAAACTACAGAACGGAATTGGCTGAAATTTTGCACCGGGATAGGTTATACGCTGGATTAACATATAGGCAAAAAATCACGCTCCGACCCATTGGAGCAGAGTAACGCGGGTAAAACCGTGGGGCGCAGCTAGTACTTAATAATATGGAGGATATAATTGATTATTTGTTTAAATTGAATAGCCTCCGAAACTACAGGACCAATTTAAAAGAGGAGGATTAGAATTTGCTAGGAGTAATATAGGCTATAATCAATTATGAAATTCCCGCGGGAATGGTAGCTCCGTGTGTGAAAACCACCCGGGAAGCTAGTCTATACTCTCTATCTTTATATAGGTATATAATTCTACTGTACGTGTGTATGTCACTGAACTCCTCCTCCTCCTCCAAAACCGATTTGAATGTTTTTTTTTGTCTGCGTTTGGGTGGCGCCCTGGATGGTTTAGATTCACAAATCATATATAATATATACATTAATATATTATCATGCAGGACAACGTCTGTTGGATCCGCTAGTTAATATATAAAGCTGAAGAGTTACTTGCACGCGCTAATCTCAACAACTACTGGTCCGATTTGAAAAATTATTTCAGAGTTTGATAGCCCATTTATTGAGATAAGTCTCCACGGGAGTTTAGCGGTGCAACCGCCCGCGGGAAGCTATACATAAAACATGGCATATTCGTAGATACGTTGACATAAAAAATGTTGTCATTGGCGAATCAGTCACGAGAATAGAAAGTAAATCAATCAAAAAACGGGTCCTTTTATTTTATTCCGGTAATTTTATTCATAATTATGTCCATAAAATGGCTGCTTAATGGAACTACATGCAAACTGACATTTGAAAGAAGTAAGTGGGGCACTCAATGAGCTACTATGCTATGTTCGTGCGTTTTTAGTATTTGTTGTTATAGAGGCAGTATAAATACATTATTTGAGAAAATTTCAACCATCTAGCTATCACGGCTCATGACATACAACGTGGCGACAGACATACGGACGGACAAACAGACAGACGGACAGCGGATTCTTAGTAATAGGGTCCAATTTATTACCTTTGGGTACATACCAAACGAAAAAATAATAATCCTTAAGTGGGTCTCCCATACTACCCCCGTAATTAGATTAACAGGTGAAACTAAAATAATATACCTACCTATTGGCATTGATTGACATTGTGTATAGATAACTAGCTGCACGCCGCAGTTTTGCCCGCGTCACGCTCCGACCCACTAGATCAGATCTAGTGGGTCGGAGCGTGATGTTTTTTGCCTATAGTTAATCCATCCCGGTGCAAAATTTCAGCCAATTCCGTTCAGTAGTTTTGGCTTGAAAGAGTAACAAACATCCATCTATCCATCCATACTTACAAACCTTCGCGTTTAAAATATAGTATAAGTAGGAAGTTAGGATGCTTCGAGTTCCGCAGACCTGTGGAGGTATGTTCGTTGGTATATCTATATACCACTTTAAGTTGACTTCGGCCCGGAAAAGAACATTCTAAGGGCCCATTCCTATTATCACTACATATTATAAAACAAAGTCGCTTTCTCTGTCCCTATATCCCTATGTATGCTTAAGTATTTAAAACTACGCAACGGATTTTGATGCGGTTTTTAATAGATAGAGTGATTCAATAGGAAGGTTTATATGTAGGTATACATCAGCATTGCGCCCGTGCGGAGCCGGGGCGGGTCGCTAGTAGTACATAAACTAGCTGTCCCGCGCGATTTCACCCGCGTAGATCCCGTTCCCGTGGAAACTTAAATATAGCCTATGACACTCACAAATTAGGTGGCTTTCTATTGGTAAAAGTTTTTTTTAAATCGGTTCAGTAGATTTAGAGATTATTTATTTATTTATGTCTTAAACTTCATGCACAGTGCATTGTACAATGGCGAACTTAATGCCAGGGGCATTATCTATCAGTCTACCTTTGGGTGATGCAGATATACCTATTTTTGGTAGCGTGCAGATTATCCCCACAAACTCACAAACGTTACCTCTTTATGGTATTAAGTATAGATTTAACACCATATACCTAATAATGCATTATTTAATTCGCCATAAACACACTAACTGACTATTAAAAGTTTTTATAGACTAGATTCCCGCGCGCGGTTTCCGTAGGAACTTTAATTAAATTAAGCATATCTGAGATTAGCGCGTTAAAGCAAACAAACAGGTTTGTTTGCTGTAGAGTTCTACAATTTAATGTATAAGCATAGATTTAAAACAACATTTTGATGTGCGAT
The DNA here is from genome assembly GCA_947037095.2 of Nycteola revayana. Lineage (NCBI taxonomy): Eukaryota > Metazoa > Arthropoda > Insecta > Lepidoptera > Nolidae > Nycteola > Nycteola revayana. The sequence goes on from OX344840.2 coordinate 15,820,358, forward strand.
TCGGTCGTGCAAGTTGACGACATTAAGTTTAAAAGTCCAATGCCCCGACCCCCTGCTGAGCTGTCTCTACTGCAATATAAGATAATTTACCTAAAAGTAACATAAACATAAGTTATGTAATAAATAATAGATTATAAAAATGAATAAAAAACATTTACAACCTTAATAATTTTAATTAATTAAAGATGATGGTAGTTTTGTATCTAACATGCAGTGAACTGATATGGTCATAGATGAATATCCTAGTCTTAAGCTTATTTACAGCCCTTAAAATAATAGTATCCGGATCTGTGATTTCTTGTATATTTTACGACAAATTTGATTGATAGTGACGTACCTATATTGTATTGTCATGACAGGCGTCAACATCAAATTGACGTAAGAGAAATGTTATTTGTATACATTTTGAGTTTTCACATTAAGTCGCCAAAAACCGTGAAGATAGTAGAGACTTCTTAGGGCATTTCAATTTTCCATCAGTACATACTCATCTTTACTAATATTATAAAGAGGAAAGATTTGTTTGTTTGTTTGTATTGAATAGGCTCCGAAACTAATAGACCGATTTGAAAAATTCTTTCACCGTTGGAAAGCTACTCTATCCCCGGATGACATAGCTATATTTAATATTGAAGTTTCCACGGGAACGAGAGTTACGCGGCTGAAACCGCGCGCGGGAAGCTAGTACTATATATTTTGCTAGTAAGTTTGTTCTAAAAAGTGAAGAAATTCTTTCCCCATTGAATGGATCGTTATCCAAGAGTAACATAGGCTTGATTTTACTATGTAATTCCCACGGGATCAGCAGTTTCACGGTTGGAACCACGCACTATTCTGATATTAAAGACTTCCTGACATCCGATTCACACTGTGACTCGATTTCAATCACGCTCAAACACAATTCGAAGCTTATCAAGTGCAATCTTCACATTGAGCTCAAAACAATTGCACCACACATACAAACTTGTATGTGTATGTTACTACCATGTATGTAGTATCAGTGCAGAAACAAAGAAAGTGCACTCACATAGGGCTGACAACTGTTTTTAACCTAAAATACGTATAAACATAAAAATATTCCGTAGCGTTGCGGTATTTAGCTCGCTTTAAATCTTGAGGTCGTGGGTTAGATCCCCACGCCGCCGGACAAAAATCTTTGTGTAAATTCTAAGATTTGTTTCCGGATCTGGTTGGTTGAGGGACTAACCTCCGTGCCTCGGAAAGCACGTTAAGCCATTGGTCACGATTATTATAACATCATCTATAATAATCGTACTTATATCAAGGAAGTAAAACATACTGCGGTCACCAACCCGCCTGCCAAGCGTGGTGACTATGGCAAATACCCTCCCTCGGGAGGAGGCCCATGTTCATAAGTGGACGTTATACGTGCTGATGATGACGATGAAGAAAACATTTCTAATCTCAATGCATAATATTTTAGCATGATTTTAATGCAGTCTATCAGTGGTTTATATAACATCATCACTCTTACAGTTATAGGAATACGCTCGAGGAACGCTCATCCCAATATGCGGTTAACAAAAGTTTTTGTAATTTAAATAACAACATTGTAATTTAACTAATAATACAAGACAATACTTTGGACCTGCTACCGCCCCAATTGAAAATCTCCTACAGGGCCAAGAGGAAAGCGGTACCGCCACCGTTGGGATCCTACAACCTAAAGTAATTTTAATGCGGAAGCCATAAACCTAGTGTTATGCTTCAAATTAGGGAAGTCCTTTATCCAGTAGGTAGTGAATTATCATGCGTTTGCGAATTAGACACTCTTACACATACCCGATGCTAAAATTATTTTATTTACTTTTGTCAAGGATACTCTCCATCTTACTGCGATAACCAAACCGATTGCTAAACGCGCAAATTATGGCAATATCCCTCAACCATCCAATGACTTGGCAAGGTCAGTTAAGAGGAGGCCCATGTTCAGCAAGCGGCCGTAGCCCAATGGCTAGGGCGTCGCACTTGTGATCTCGAGGTCGCCGGTTGAAACCCCACCCATTTCACTACCGACGTGAACCCACTCGTAACACAAGCATTTTAGCTTAGCGCGAGGGCTTAACAAGAATACTAGTAGGCTGGAAAACTCTGCTAGTAGTCTTTTGAAAAGAAAAGATGTACGAGCTGATACAGTTAATTTTACTTGTTGAAGCAATGCATTGAAAAGGAGAAATTGAATAGCTAGCAACCCTACATTCACTGTTATAAAATGCACAGCCAGTACAACCGTCGTTTTTAAAGTAACACTTGCCTACATATTGAGTAAGCATTTTCCGGAAGCGAATTTAATCTTATTGAATTTAGTTACGTTACTTTCGTGATATATTGGACTCAATATTTTATTTATAGTTGTGTCACATTGATTGTATTGCTTTGGTTTATGTTTATTTCAAAATGTGCAGGCAATGAGAGTAGAGTAATTGTAAATTATATAATAACTAGCTGGCCCGACATACGTAGTTCTGTCTTAACTAAAGCTCTGGATTAAATTGGACTTTTAAAATAAGGAATGATAACTCTGAACTAACCGTGATCTACGCACTAAGAGCAGCAGGCATTCTGTCAATGTTATAACCGACGCCCTAAGGTTACATTAAAAAGTATATACTGTCACGTTATTTTTTTCTATCATAAGAACCTTCTCCTGACAATAACAAACACAACAAAAAGAGAATAGCGAAAAGGGTAAATTTTATATATTTATATACATGTAGAGTCAATTTTATAAGTCACATTTGATACTCGATCAAAATTCAACAACATCGTAAAACATTTGGGCCACATTTCATAATGTGGGCCAGTTGCCCAATTATAGGGACGCATGGGTCGGCCTCGAAGGCAGCGGGGCCCATGTGACCCACACCCAAAGCCGAGCCTAGGGTGGTAGGCGGCGGGCACTATCCTAACCAAACGAGACTATGCTATTGTTATAATAAAACTTCAACTTCAATAAGTTCTGTTGAACTCCATTGGTTTAGGTTTAGCTAATTTTTTTCACCACCCGAAACCTCATCAGTTTGTTAACTAACTAGAAAGTTGATCAAATTACGATTCTTACTATTTTCCGCTGACATACCTATATATTTTCTGCACTAGTTATTAATAAATATTAACGATGATTGAGTAATTTTAATAACTAGTTTATTTGCTAGACGTAACCAGTGTTATAGCATAACTATAATATGTTCCTTGACGTAATCTTAGTCAGAAGTGCATTGCAGAAAACTAAGCAAAAACCTGTTTTGCGATAGACGATTCAATAACATCTAGAGGGCCGTCTTTAACCATTTGCTCGCGATATAAGGCTTACGGGGCCCCACTTTCCTTTTTTTGGATGGTTATACCTATTGAGCCACGAGACTTTTACTACTTCACCTAGCCAAAAGGTGAACAAGACTTCAGCCTTATTAAACGGATTAAAAAAGTTATTTATCATTTAATGAGGTCCAATGAATAAACATTTTTCGAGGCGATGCCCGGGGGCCCCACGATCGGACCTTGCCTATAATGCAGTAGTATAATTTAAATAAAAAACTCATTTAATGAAATCATAACAACAAAGCTACATAGTTTATTTTCATAATATTATATGTCGTAAAAAGCGACTAAGGGACATATGGCTGATAAATGGGCAGCAGCATCTATTATCCAAGATATCTATTATATCTTACTGCGATCACCACAAACATACTCTTCAGATTATTTATATATTAGTCTTAGATACGTATTATTAACAAAGTATACAATATACATAATATTATGTATGTTTATTTTCAATAATTATTTTTTATTTTTTTATTTTATTATTGTCATTATGGAAAATATGTAAATGTATGATAATAATATACCCACTTATATATTTACTTTCTTAACGCGAAAGTAGTTTTGTTTGCATCATATCCATCATCCAATAGGCAGTAGTGTTTTTCTAGACATTATTAATCAGCTGAACTGATTGTTTACCACCCGCAACATTATAGGTAACGTAACCTGAAGAATAAAGATAGGTACCTGATAAATTAATATTTTATAATACTCGTAGAAGCTATTTTCATTATTTTTATTTCTGATGTTATCTATATTAATATTCTAAAGAGGTTAGGTTTGTGAGCTTGTGGGGGATAATCTCTGGATCTACAGAACCGATTTTGCGAATTCTTTTACCAATAGAAAGCCAAATTATTTGTGAGTGTTAAAAGCTGTATTTTAAGTCAAGGTTACGGGATAATTAAACAATACAAATTTTATGACAAACACTTTCTGGCTCGCAGGTCTGCTTACATTTCATATGGATGACGACATAAAAATATAAATTTCGTACGTCAGTTAGATTAAAAAAAAAAATTTACTCGTATTTTTTTATTTCTTAAATCAATAAAAAAATACAACAACAAACTAAAGAGTTTACGAGACTGGGGCTAGTGACGTCACTCCTAGGTAAAATTATTAACAATCTAAAGGGGATGACCTATCCACCTGCCAAGCGTGATAGTGAACCACCGATCACCTGCCAAACGTAATATTTACGGCAATATACCTCAATGACCCTGGCAAGCCCCAAGTTCCATAAAAAGCAGGCCAACAATCAACAGTCGTACGTCGTCGTGTAAGGACGTAAAAACTGTTGAAATAAAGTGGAGTATGATACTGCATGGATTATAAAAACGAAGAACTAACATTACTTTAACTGAAACTTACTTGTTCAATAGATCTTTAAAAAATCTTGAAATGTAAAAATGTTCTACAATAGCCATACCATTCTTAAATCGCAAGCTGCCACCATGCTTTAAAACATGGTGGCAGCATCGGTACGATCAATGTGACACTTATCTTCTTTCTAAACTTTATTAAATAGGTATAGGATATTAAAAAGTATACAAATTTAAAATTAAAATCATAAAGATGTCGTTACCACATCAAAGCAGCGATCATTGACTTTTAACTTTAATAAAATTATATGCCGTGTCAAATATCACATGCACTGTTATTATTAAATTAATAAAAATAAAACCTATGAAATCTAATTTAATGACTTGGCTGACAAGTTTATAATATGCTTCTTTTTATGGAACTCGAATGCTAAATTCCACACAGCTATCATCATCTATAGTCATCATTTAAATTATAATAAATTTGAAAATTATCGTAATTTTAAATATGAGTCATAGCCTAAGTAGTGGGGGGTTAGACCACCCCATATTTCCTATGGGTTTCGTTAAAGGTGACTTAGGAGCATACAACTGATTGATGAGAACTGAGTCACATATTAAGGAGTAAACGTAAACGAACTGATAAATTAATAAAAATATAGCTTTAAGGCTTTAATAGCGTACTGTCCAGCCAAAATGTCGAAATTAGCTTAATGGGTTGCAAATTTTCAAAGTCTGTTCAGAAGATTCGAATACTTCTTAAATCCTCAAAAACGTATCTCTATACAACCCAGTATATTTGCGTAACAGTATTATCTAAGGTTACAAATATATTTTTAATTCTATTTTTTTTTGTACAGCTATCATCCAATCAATGTCTGGCATTGACAGCGACAGTGCCGCAAAACATGATAGATCCAAATCTCATATATCTCTAAGTCTGTATTCAGTACAAATATAAAAAAATCTATCTTAGACATAAAACAAATACTTCAGAAAAAATATGATGTTTAGAATGTGTTGGTGGCCAATACTCATGAGAGTTCTAAGACCTGGTTGTTCTTGGTTCAATTCTTATCCGGAATTGTGTCCATGAATTAAGTGTTTATAGTACATTCCCCCGGGACACAGGAACTTATTTCAATTTAGGGACATGATAATAATGATAAAATAATGATTAACATGTTATTAAATTACCTGTTAATCATTATTTTAATCATCATTAAAAAACGACAGATTCTTAACAATAAAATTACAATGATACCTTTATTCAACAGTATCTTGCAAAATAGCATTCATAATGGTAATTAATAAATAAACCTACTTAAACTATTTCAAAGTTCAACAGGCAATATAACTTTAATAATGTCTTAATGTTAATAATTTACTTTTTTGACATTTTATGGCAAGCGCATACTAAATTTAAATCCGAGAGTGATAAATTTTGACAACTGGCAAAATTCAAATCTGCTCATACTTTAGGTAAAGCCCTTAATATCTTGAACATTCTAAATAAACCACAAAAATACGTTTTTAAGGAGAATGTAGGTGCTATCTACCGATAATGCTCAGCTTTATTAAATAGAAATAAAGTTCTCGTTCCATCATTTAAAAAAATCGAAAGCAATTATTGTATAAAATTTGCAAATGATTACAATAAAATCGTGAACTAAAGTATTATAACAGCAGCGGCGTTACGAACAAACCGCGGCAATCGTTTCTCTTACATTATCATATTACCTCCCAACGTTTCCTGTTTATTGTAACGCAGAACCAATTGTTTGCAACAATAACTGTAATATTCTAATAAAATCGTTACAATCTCTATCAGATTTTAAAGTAATTATATTCTATTAGTATTTATATGCTGCATGTGAGAACATAATGTAATATTTTACTTCCTCATCTCGGGAAAACGTGTGTCGCAAAAGACGAGAAAAGTCTACGAGTTTGTTGGTAAATTCGCTGTTACATATATAAAACATAGACGAGTCCAATTATCAGAAGGTAAGAAATTTTAAAGTAGATTTAAATGATAAATTAGTAAGTAATTTGTCAAATATTATTGTATTTTAGGAAACCGCCGTTATGTAAAATACTTAAAAATCGATCAATTATTTTGATTGTTAAAAACTATAAACACAACATAAGACTAACATAATCTAGGTATACGAATATTATACAGAGGTAAACTTTGTGAGGTTGAACGAGGTAATATCTGGATCTACTGAACCGATTTTGAAAATACATTTACCAATAGTAAGGCATATTATTTTGTGAGTGTCATTGCTAATTTTGAGTCTAGGTTTCCAATGGAACGGGATCTACGCGGGTAAAACCGCGCGGGACAGCTAGTACTATACAATATAGTTATAATCAGGTATCAATATGTTTGATCACGCCAACCTCCGGATCTAACCGATTACAATAAAATGTGTGATTCGTTTCTCTCTTATATGGTACTCGTCTGATACTCTTAGAAAAATGAACCATAGACGACGGGGTTATTATAATTTGGCAATATATATATATACATAATAAATTATGTTTATTATATACCTACACGTCAAAGACGTTGTTAAATAACTAAATAAAAAACGCTGGTATCAGTTTAATCGTATATAATATTGTCTTAAGCCCAAAAATTATGGAAATGAATAATGTTAATAAATTATAACGTCACCCCATATAATTTAGAATACGTACTTAAATGCCAAAAAAAATACAAAAAAGTCCGTAAATGGGTTGTGAAATAAAGAAAAAGTTAAGACATAGACTAGTATCAACGCGATATTCAAATGTTGCACCAATTGGTAGAACAACATCAGTGTAATGCATGCAAAGCTACAACTGCGTTTCTATGTTATCGGGGACAACGTTGCATTTTAGTTCCGTCGGTTGTTACCGAAGTCGATCATTACCAGTCATATAAACCGCACCAAATGCTCTCTCAATTATGCGTGAGACACCGCCATTTTTACTATGACTAGTTGTGAAAGAAAGACTAAATAAATGTGATTGTACAAATGCGAAATTTTAATTTCATATGTTCCAAATTTTGGTAGTACAAACACGAAATTGATATTTTGAAACAATTTATGATAGCACAAATGCGAAATTTAAACATCGAACTTATGGAATAACTACACGTGCGAATTCACATGGCACTTGGCTTGAAAATCAAACCGTAATATTCTTTTTTTCTTTTTTGGAGGGACATTACAGTCTGTAGCCATAAGGCTTTAGCTACTTCACCGGGCATAAAGGCAGTAAAACAGTATCGTTAGTATGACATAGGTAATTCGTTTGCTGTTGTATGTTACAGTTATCGATTTGTTGTAAAATTTTAGCTATTATTTCGGTTGGAAGTTGTATTTGTTACTAGATTCGTTGAACTTTTACGATATTAAAAAAGCCTACAATGCGTAAAAAAAATAATAGCTTTTTTGCGCTCAGGACTTATGTTAGCAAACGTCATTTGAGGCGACGTCATGTTAATAAGCGCGGGCGCAACTGCGTTTCTATGTTATCGAGGACAACGTTGCATTTCAGTTCCGTCGGCTCGTTTCCGATGTCGATCATGAGCAATCACATAAGTCGCACCAAATGTCCACTTGTTATGCGTGAGGCACCACTATTTTCACTATCGTTCAATGTCCCATTGTACTCACACTTTCTATAGTAAACAACGCCTTAATGGATATAGAATTTATAAATAATTACGTATGATATAGTGCCTGCAATTCTGATGTCACTATTGTTACTTAATTAATATCAATGCTAAATTTTAATGAAGCACAGCCGCATTCCGGATAGTATGTGGGTTTATTCATTATTATATGAACAATACAATTGACACAAAATTGTGTTTCTGAGGCCATTTTAATTAGTCATCGTGTTCATGGAAAGGTCGTATAAAAAATCTGCACTGAATCATAGCGTCATTAAATCGATACTTACTAATATTATGTAGAGGAAACTTTAGTATTTGAAACGGAAAGTATATTTTATTTTATAACGAAATATTTTTTTAAGATTCGAAGTAATTTTTTAAATTATTGTTACTAAATAGTTTACAGGTGTATTCTTTATAACTACATATAGTAGTATAAAACAAAGTCGCTTCTCGCAATCTGTCTGTCGGTCCCAATGTATGCTTAGATCTTTAAAACGAAGTATTCGTAATGGAATTTTATTATTTGACTGAAAATGAATAGGGGATACAAGTCGAGTTCGCACTAAAAAAAATTGATTACTTTATACTACGCGTATTATTTGCATTTAATGTATACAACTGGCCGTCTAGTAATCGTAATTCGATCATATGTTATAGTTTTTTTTTAACAGTAATAACTGGTTTTATTGACTTTAACCATAACATAGTAAAGTGTGTGAGCGCAGTATACTCTGCTGTATATTGTATATACTGTTTATTTTAATAAATTAAATGCATTTTAATCCATTTCATATAAAAACTGTTCAAAATTTCATACTCTTCCGTCAACAGAATTTCGCGCCAAAAATTAATCAAAGATGTACTGAAGATTACTCATTTTGAGTACTAATTAATATCCTTTATATTTTCCTTTATAAGAAAAAACAACAATGAAACATCACCCACACTTGAAACACCTATACCAAGTAATACCAACACATGAGCAATGAGCAAAAAACATCCAAACCCACAAGCGAGTGGCTCCATCTTGCAATAAATTGCAGAGGCATTAAAGTCTAAGTGCTACCGTCATCGCATTCAATGTCACTGCGCATACGCAAGGGAACACCCACGCCAACCTTGCCATAACTAGAGCACATTGTGACCAAAATGGAATTCTTTTATGTTCCGAATGGAATAATGATCTGATACCTGTTTGCTAAACTTAAAGGACATTAGCCAAGACGACAAGCATATTATAGTCTACAAGTAACCCATCTCCAATAGTTTTCAACATATTGTATCATTAACCTACTTTAAATTCCGTGTGTTTGATTGGTACAACTTAAAAACTGAATTTTCAAATATTACCTTTTTTAACTACATAGCAAACAAAAACTCTTAACAGATAGGCTTCGCGTATATTAGATACTTAGAAAGAAAACTTTGTACGAAAATTGCGCGAACGGAGGAGCATGAATTTTACTTATCCTACTAATATTATAACGTGTAGGTATGGATGGATGGGTGGATGTTTGTTACTCTTTCACTCAAAAACTACTGAATGGATTTGTCTGAGAGTTTGCACGCGGATAGTATATAAGCTGGATTAACATATAGGCTACATATTATCAAGCTCCGACCCACTTTCCGGAACGCTTTAATCTGGACATCTTTAAAACTAAAGTGAACAGACACTTTCTAGGCAAGCGTGTATCGTTTTAGGCCTTATCTTCGCCTACCATTGATTTATAGTCGAATTTCGACCAATGAGCGACCACTAGTTCAAATTGAGCTGCGTTATGTGTAGCGTACATATAGGAAAAAAAACCTTTACAATAATAAAATGAATACGCAATAAAAGACAAAGTTCAAATGCAAACGTACGTATCAACTATTTTACTTGAAAATTCTGTTAATAGTCATAATTATGTGCTAATTCATATCAATGTACATAATTACGTTCATTGAAACTTAACTCACGATAGACCTTCGAATAACTAATAATCTATTTACTATTTATATTAGTGTCGGTTCACGAATTGAATATAAAACTTAAATTATTGTTTTTGTTGCAGGAACCCTCATAAACTGTGATGAAAAATGTTTAGACAAGAATTCATACTTTTGGTAAGTTCATATTTCTAGGCCTCAGAAACATAACTACGTATTTACTATATACTTCAGAAGCATTTGGTCCTAAGTGCCAGTTTACGATAAAGGAACATACTGACGAGTGACGTATAATGGGGCTTCCGACCTTATGCTTCTGAGCTCTAGATTTTTAATCAATAAACCTGGTAATATGTAGGGAAAAACTAATTAAATAGTAGACTATATTAAAATTTGTGTACTGACAAAAGTCAATATTTATCTTATTTATATAAACACTTTTTTTTTCAAATAATGTTACAAATTAAAGGGACGCATTGTAAGTCCTCTTAACCTTCTAAGTTCAGTTCTTAACATGACAATTTTGTGAATAATCGCAAAAAAACGTATTGTAATACTTTTAAATGATGTTTCATATCGTAAATATTTTAATTTCAATTGACTGAACTATATAAGAAAGCCTTTAAAAAAAACATTTTACATAGGTTATATATACATTCTTTATATCAGACTGATAGTTGTCCACATTGTAATTATTGATACCTTCGTTCATAATAATGGACATTTGCTTATACAATCGTTATATCACGTAAGCCACCATATATTAATGCTAAGGATATGTTGTCACTTCTTTTGTAACATTGCCCGGTAGTAAATAAAGACACCTCGATAATTTATTTACATTAATCTGCATTGCTAAATAATAAAGAACCCATACTCATACCATAATTACTCGTCAAAAAAATGTCTCATGGTTTAAGAGAAAAAAAAACAGTATTGTTGAAAAATATAAAAAAGGTGATTGCTTTTTATATCAGTTTATTTTACTGCTTACAAAATATATTTGAGTTTTTTTTTTTTGCCATTTCTCATAGACGTGTCATTTTTACATGTTTTCTTCGTAATCCGATTAACCTACTCGTAAACCTAGAATAAAATAAATATTTATTTATTGAATAAATTAAATTGTGTTCTTTCAAACTGTAATTAAAAATTTAAGTATTCGTGTTTGTTATCTGTGGCCTTTTACATTATTTGTAAACTGAAGATCACACAAAGAAAACACGTATTTCGTCGTTTATATTTTATCCTATCACGATAAAAAAAAACAATTTCTTTATAAAACCGCAAGTAACTTTTTTCAATTTACTTGCAAGATTAACAACCAATGAAGCAAACCATAGTTAATTTTTTATAGCCTGACATATTAGATTCCTATTCGCATACATTTACGTGCGTGATGTAATAATAGAGACATGAATTTCACTTTTTTGTGTATTGTCATCGCCTCGTTATTCATTTTGTGTACTGCGGTAAGCCAGACAATAGTCCTCAATAAAACTAACTTAATCATATGAAAGATAGTTGAGTTTTAAATTCAAATAACATATTTTAATGTTATATAATGTTGTTGTAGCCGAATTTCATACTGTGGCTAAACTTGAAGATTAGCCATATTGACATGTGCACAAGGCAGTTTATAAGTCCGTTGCGTATAAGCACATAAATATACACATATATATTTTTCTTTTACCGGCTCCCATAGACCGAGGGGATGGTGATATTATATAAATATGTAATCTTCTAAAAATAATTATTGTTTTTCAGATTTATAACAAAGATATTGTCTGTGTTAAAGATGAGGTAAAGTTATAAACACGAATCAATTTTATTACCTTTATACATAAACATATAATTTAAAAAAAACTAGCTAAATATCATACCAATTTCAGGGAAAAGAAATGATTTGTACAACATTACCACGAGTATCTCGTAGAAACAATGCAGATAATGAGCCGTCACATGACCCATACATACCTAGATATGACACAATTCTTTTCAACTGTTCCAAAGTATGCAAATTAGTCACATTTAACTCAATGACACAACTCACTTCCCCGTATTTAACATTAAAATCATGTTACCAACAAGATGTCGATCACATCTGTGAATCAGTTAAATACAATAATTACAAAAATAAAGACAAAATATTATTTCTCTCGAACATTATAGAATCGAATAAATTTTATGAAGTCGATTGCTTAATTTACTCTGACGGCGAACGAGTGTGCCATAAAAAGGGAGATCCTGACTCATACAGCACGTTGATTGATACAGGAACTTTAACTCGGCCGAATAAAAGCAATATCCTATCACAAGAGGAGTTCATATGCGAAGAGAGTCCTTATAAAGAAATCAACTGTGACCTAAACCCATATGTACCGTACAGAGACGGTTTAAAAGTAAAAGATGCAATTCAGTTCGGTGATAAAGTGCTTTTAAGAACTGGTAGCTACATAGTTCCACTATCTCGTGCTTGTATTGGATCTTGGTGTGGATACAGTGGAAAAGTGTCAGCTACTCGAAGACAGTTCAGTTACCGTCCTCCTGGAGGTGAAACATTCCGTTGCTACTATGCTAAAAGACAGCAGATTTGTAAACGAATGGATACCGATAGAGTCTATAATTCCAGAGGTTGGCTTAGCAGCAGATAATTCATCATAATAATATTATTACTAGTAATCTTGCACTACTTGTCCTGACACCTACACGCTGGAAGATCTTATGAATGTTACAGACAACAATTCTCGGCTGACACATTATGAAAATAGTGTCAATACAATGCGCCGTTAAGCAGTAGTAGGCTACCAATTTGGTTTTGCATATATAATTATTAAAGTAGAATTATCGTCATTATTTTTATGTCCAGTCTAATTAATATATTTTTATTTTAAATTCTTCACATTATTAACCTCATTTTTATAAGGTACAATAACAATTGTGTCTTCCTACATAACTCCAGCGCGATCCTATAGTAGCCTTTGTATATACGAAGAGAACAATTGAATTAATCAATTTGATTGTATTCGATTCTCAAATAGGATTGATGTATTTGTAAACAATATTCAGTTAGAACAATAAATCGGAAAACATAACAACATATGCGGTGACGTAACAAGTACATACGTATCACAACAAGGTGGAGGCCGGTAGAGGCCTTGCAATTACGATAAGGACGAAAAAAACCAAGTAAGACAGTCCTGATTTTATAAAAATATTTATTTATTAAAAAGAAAGGATATCGGATAATAATAAGGTATCAGAATCTTTATCTCCCAATATCGAAATAGAAGTTATCTGGAAGTGGAGGTAAAATTGCAGTATCAGATGAGTATTCTGTAAAAATAATGTTAACTTAAACTAAACTTTACGTTGCTTCATTTCAACTATTCTCCAACTGTATGCAGTTCATATGCCCATTATCTTTCTTTGCTCAGGACTTGTTCACAAAGATGTCATGTTACATATAATTGAATAGCTTATTTGCTATGCATAAGTGGACGTTTTGAATGCAAACATGATATATCTAAGATGCAATAGAATAGAGTTATGAATAGATTTCACAACAGAATGACGGTCAGATGAACAAATAGATTTTACTGTAACGGTTGTGCAAATAAAAAAGTATACTCTTAAAATGTAATGTACAATATTTGAAAATTGAATAGCACCTTATAACAGGAAAAATACATTGAATGTTAAGTAGAATACACACAATAAATACAGCTATTGCTACAAAAATATTGAAATTAATGACAAAAACTAAATAAACAAACATATTATTATTTCACGGATTAAAACAAACATTTTATTCAGTTGGTTTCGGTTCAGTAAAAAAAATACATTATGAGAGTAACTTGTGATCGCCGGTTCTGTCCCTACCCATTGCACTACCGACGTGAACCCACTCGTAACACAAGCATTGTAGCTTAGCACGCGGGGTTAACAAGAATACTAGTAGACTGCAAAAACTCAGCTAAAAACTTAAAAAAAAACTCCTCTCTAATTATATTTAAAACATCAAAAATATAAATACCACGCTACTGTTTGTTTATATATTACATTATTTTGTAAACGACAGATATAAGTTATATAATTTCACATATTAAGTAGGTATTACAGAACCGAAACAGTTTCACAGTTATACATTGTGTCAAGGCCATTAAGAAACTACTGCAGTCAGATGTTAAGAGTCGTATACCTACTTATGTGTAGTCATTGTAATACTTGCTCTAAGAATACTGCTTTCAAATTTTACTTAGTAAAATTTTACTACTCCTACATACAGGTATAAATCTCGCTTTAAGTCTCGGAGGTCGTGGGTTCGATCCCCACACCGGACACGAAATCTTTGTGAGATCATGGAGGGACTACCCTCCATGCTTCGGAAAGCATGTTAAGCCATTGGACCCGATTATTATAACATCATCTACAAGCGTATACAAGGGAATGGGCTTCAGTGTTTTCTTGTGTGTTACAACATAATACTGCGACTATGGCAAAACCCTCCCTCGGGAAGTGACCCATGTCCAGCAGGCTGATGATGATAATTATTATTTTAATGTGGTTCAATTTAAATTGAGACTATTTTAGGTGTTAAAAAAGTATGTCAAAGTATAAATACTGTCTCGATTAGTTATTTATGGACCTTATATCCAACTTACTATTGGTTATATATCAAAATGAGTTCTATTCGTTATGATCATGACTTTTACAAGTAACATTAACTAATTTCACAATTGTCTACAACATGCAACTGTATTCAATACACGAAAGAAATAGTAAACGTGATTTAGTTGACTTTAGGTGCACATTCTTACCTAAATAAAAACTTTAAAATGCATTGGAAGCATCAGCCGGTGACCTAGTCTCTTTGATTACATTCAGTACTTTACTCAACAACACGTAACACCAGTATTACAGAGCCATTTAAAAGATTTCGAATTAATTTGTAACTTAACTGTTAATAATATTTAATTAAACGTAATTTTTTGAATTGTTAATACTTGTATAAAGAAAGACCGTGACCGTGATTTTTAGTCGTTGCACTCCGCGAAATAATTTATTTTTAGCATTATAATTGATCTAAATATATGTATATAAATGTATGTTACAGTAAAAACTTATAATCGGTCAAAACCACTTTTAACTGCTTTAATTAATCATTTGTATGGAATTTGGATCTGGCACTTCGCCGACCGCTGCCGCAGCACGCTCGCTTCGCTCGCTCGGCTCGTGCGTTGTGGTCACAGTTCTAACCTTACCTAACCTACAGAAGTTGGAAGCCCGGTGTTTTTTTTAACCTTTGACCAAAGCTAAGAGCATCTCGTTTCTGGAATTTTATGTGAGCCAATATGGACCGTCAAAACTACTTTTGCCTGATTTTGTACTCAAAAGTGGTTTTGACCGATTATAAGTTTTGACTGTAACATATATACCTACTTATTCAACAGTATTAATATAACACACTAGCGGCCCGCCCCGGCTTCGCACGGGTGGACTTTTATACCCTACCCGGGTACCTAGGTACAAATCTTTCCTCTTTATAATATTAGTGTAGATTAAAATCACTTCGAACTTATGTTCCCACTAGGGCTTGCAAATATTCGAAAATTTTGCAATTTGAATATTCGATTATTTTTTTGGGTTTATTCGAATAATTCGAATATTATTCGAATAATAAAAAAAATAAAAAGTTTTATAGAAATCATGTCCTTCAATTTCTTAATAGTCTTAATTCTCCCAAATATCATTAGTTAACGCTAACGCAATCCTAAAAGAACTTTAAAATATAATTTTGAAAATAACATTTTTTTGGGACCTAGGGAAACTTAGAGCATCCATAAATTCATCGTTTAAGGCACATCTTAAATGGTTGCAAATATATTTGCTGGAAGAAAACCTTACACACTCTACACTTGTAGGTGGTACACACTGCAGAAAGTCGTATGCTTGGCTCAAATTAACTTGTTTTGGACCTCCTCTATCAAATAGCGCCATTTGCATTAGGATTGACGTTTCCAACTATTCTCTGCATGATAAATTTGCGGTTGATGTAGAAGAAGTTGCTAAAACGGTCGCATCGATCTTTTTTTGTAGCTTATTGCAGTTTCCTAAATTGCATTATTTTGTCGCTGTCGCTGCTGCTGGTGGTGATCAACTAAGGATCTATCTTCATTGTCTTAAAAGTCTTGTATATGGCTAAAGTAGAACTTTACCAATCGTGTCGTTTCCTGGAGATGGGAAAATATTCGAAGGTGTCTCTGTGTAATTTATTCTGGGATTGTGTAGATATTTTAATAAACACATCAGATCTAGTAGGCGTCTCTCATTAATTGTTTTGTTCAGACCCTGGAGTGCTTAAACTTGTAAAACTGTTTGTCGCTTGAAGTTTCGCAACTATAAATTGTAAAGCTGTCTCTACACTAAGCAGATTTGCATTTTTTTGGCACAACGCCTCGACTGTTACATTGAGAGAAGTATACAATTCTTGGAGTAAAGCTAGCTCAGCGGCACTAAATGTGATTTCGTTCTTTAAATCAATAAGAGCCTTCATGATAGGCGTATTTAGTACCAAAATCCTTTTGATCATATCAGCCAAGCTACTCATTTTTTAATGTTCTTCTGGAAGGTAGTTATAAAAACACCCAAACGTGGTGGGTGATTTCCTAAAAAAAATAAAAAAAAATCTTACTTTATCTATAACATTTTTTAGATTTACATTCCCGTATACATATTGAATCCTGTTCAGTTGTCTCCCAGTCCCAACTACCAATCCACTATCTTCTTCATCACTGTCAGAGTCATCATCCTGCCGTGTCGCCCCTGTGTCTTCTGTAGATTCTTCCCAATCTTCTTGGGCATTTTGTGTCTTTTTGTAAATTACACCCAATACTGCACATTGGATGCCGTGTGCAAAACATAATTGATTATACGAAGGCATCTGTTGGCCAATAGCACACATCACACTTGCTCCGTCAGTCACCACACATACTATGTCCACTTCTAAAGAAACATTATAGGATGCTAGTTTGTCTTTGGCACAACGTTCTGCTGTTCCCCGGTCAGTTATTCGTTAAGACGTAAGCGAAACCTTGTTTGGACGGCGTGCATGAACTTTGAATTTTATGTGCACTTCAGATTATTGAGTTATGTTTTCTAGGAGTTGGTCGAATATTCGAATATCGTAAAATTTCTATTCGAATATTTGAAACAGTTGATTATTCGAATAATTCGAATATTCGAATATTCGAATGCAAGCCCTAGTTCCCACTAGCTGCGCCCTGCGGTTTTACTGCGTCACTCTGCAGTGGGTTGGTGCGTGATATTTTGTAGCCTAAATGTTAATCCAGCTTATAAACTATCCGCATGCAAATTTTCAGTTCGCCGAGTGCAACGACTTAAAATCACGGTCACGGTCTTTCTTTAAACAATAATAATTGTTAACAATTCAAAAATTACGTTTAATTAAGTATTATTAACAGTTAAGTTAAAAGTTAATTCGAAATCTTTCAGTAGATTTTACGTGAAAGAGTAACAAATATTAAGGTAGCTCATTGCAATTATGTAATTTGTTTTTTATTGGAAATAAACAGTTTAAATTTTTTTTTTTTTTTTATATATGTACATCCATACATTTTTACAAACTTTTGCGTTTATAATAATGTTTTCATGCATTATGTACAACTTAGATTGTCTTGTATTGCAGGAGAAAATTATACGATTCAGTACATTTATTATTCCCGCCTTCTTGACGGAAACTTTTGATGTAAAATCATATTATTATGTCCTTTTAAAATGTGAATGCTATGTTTCGATAATACCTAATACTGTGCACGCGGTGTGAACACCAAACAAAATATTTGTAGAACATTTTCATATCTTTCATAATGACTGCCTGTGCCTCGTGCTTTTATCCGAGGACTGCTACTCTGCTCCAGTGGTTTCATCATCATCAGCCCGTACAACGTCCACTGCTAAACATGGGCCTCCTCCCGAGGGAGGGTTTATGCTATAGTCACTACGCTTGGCAGGCGGATTGGTGACCGCAGTGTTATGTTGTAGTATACAGAAAAACGCTGCTGCCCGTTCCCTGGTATACGCTTGTTACTTTGACTTTGCTCGTCAAACATGTAGCTAGTGACCGATATTTATGCAGTCCGCTAGCTGTTACTGTAACGTAGCCGTAAGCACGCGATACGCAATAAGAATTTTGTTGCGAGCAGTGGTATATCACATTTAGGATATATTTTCTTTTTAATCTTAAAGCAAAATAGTATTTACTAATTCCTCACTACACTATGATATTTATATAACTAGTCTAGAATCTAGTTATTTAATCTATCTCAACACGAACACATGGTTGTTACTCAATTAGGCAAAAACTATACGGATACGAGACTTAAATGAAATTAGGGTTAAAAAGCCGCGGGTGTCAGCTAATCTCTCTATTGTTAACCAGTAACAGTTGCAAGTATGAAATATGCTTATCGTGGCGATAATCCAAACCCTCATCGAGGGAAGTCCATGTTTAGCGGTGGACGTTTTATGAGTTGACGATGATAAAGAGGATTGAATCTTTGATTTCGAAACATGTGATTGGTCAAATATTTAAAAGAAGCTGTACAATGATAATAATCAGCTATTTTCTAAATAAACACGCTTTTTATTTTGGACGGACTTAAGTACCTATATAGGTATGTAAGTCCGTCAACAAGTCAGGGATCAATCTTTATTAAATGGTTTAAAAGAAAAAAGTAAGTCACCTGCTCAAGAGAGCGTCTCCTGTGGGACTTGGACTTCAGAGCAGTCGCTGGATTAAGGAATTATGACGTTTCAGTTTATAGGGCTTTGTCACTGTTAATTTGGGTGACAGTAACACAAAGCTACTGTAGCTCAAATTTACAGTTCGGCCTCTCGGACTTCGTGTCTCCGAGGGCATCTAAAAGATCTTTGCAAACTTATAGTCGAACGAGAGTGGCCGCATCGCGTTCGCAGACGCACTCTTTCCTGGCCACAAACACGCTAAATCTAGAAAGATCATGTAAATGCATTTTGTCACATGGTAGTAGAGTGAATGTTGCGACACCCAATGCCCATAACATCTACTCTCAATTGCTCACACAGGACCCAATACCAAGTAATGGAACTTGATTTCGGTGAAGTTACATAAAGGTTGCGCCATAAGTATTTCCTGCATTAAATGAAAGGCATTCAATACAAAGGCAAAGCGATAAATTGGTAGTGTGTACTTAAGATATTGCCGAAAGCTTGAACATAATCTTGTGCGATGCCTGCTAGTTTGTAAATCTGCATTTCGGTATGTAGGTTTCTATGATGAAATGGCTGCAATGTAATATAAATTGCTCTGGTTAAGTATGATTGGTGGAAACATTTCAATTCTAACGATACAGTGGTAAGTAGTGCCATAGTTTAACAATTACACGATGCAATTTATGACTAAGGTTCATGAATTTATTAAGGTTTTATGTAAACTGGCTCAAGTGACAGAGATAATTGGCCGTGTGGTTTCGGGCTTAGAATAGACGACTCCTGTAGGTGTCATAAGACTTGAGCCGGTTTGCTTATGCGTACCTGGCCTCCGCCAACAGCGGAACGAAGGAGTGTCCGGGGGGTTTTAGTGGTGTAGGGTCCTCATGGTATGAGATAGCATACCAGGCTATAGAGATGGCAAGTCCCACATATCTAACCGCCAGCGCGCAAATACGCTGCAGCGGTGGGGGAATGAGTAAACGCATTTCCCCCCGGACAAAAAAAAACATATCATGTCATAAGACTAAGGAACATAAGCTGATTTATGGGCAGCAGCATCTAACAGCTCAAGGACACTCACTCCGCTCGAAAAGCAAAGTGATAATGACAATGTCTCTCAACTACTCACGTTTGCCAAGGTCAAAGGAGGTCCATGTTCAGCAGTGAATGCCAACGGGCTGATAAAAAAGTCCCTAAAAAGACAGAGACAGAGAAAGTTAGCAGAATAATAAACTGTTACTGGGGATATAATTGCTAGTCTAGTTTTATTAATTGATTATGGCATCCAAGATGATATGCTCAGTGACCGCGTAAAATATTCGTGTTCAGAATTACACTGAAACAAGTAGATAGCGATGTAGGGTTCGTAACAACACTGAATCAACACGATCAGCCAACAATTTCATGTAACCGTATTTTATTAATGTTAAATGGGTTTTTCAGTTTTACCCGCGTAACTCCCGCTCCCGTATGAATTTTATAATTAAATATGGCAGCCTTCCTCGATAAGCGCTATCTAACACTGAAAGATTTTTTCAAATTGGTGAAGCAATTCCTGAGATTAGCGCGTTCAAGCAAACCAACAAACTCTTCGACTTTATATATTAGTAACAGATATACGCAAGTTTATGCAGCTGACCATTACCTTGTATATAATTGTCACGAATGGAGTTATACTAATTCGGAGCAATACCTGATTTTGTTTTCTGAGGCAAGAAATCTCTCAAACAACCAGACTGGTAAGTATATTTTTATTTTACTAGAGGTAGCCAAGTGTCGAAATTCAACCATATTAAAAAAATATATTCCGCACTCCTCTATATATTTCATACTCCTCCATCCGCGCAATTTTCGGAAAATCAGGTACAAAGTTTTTTCTTCACGTATTACACATTGATAGGTACTCTCTTTTTTTCGGGCTGGAGCCTAGAATCGAACTCACAACAACAAATAGCCATAAAATGAACACGATAATTTTAAGACCAAAGCAATTACAAAATCGACGCACTTTTTGAAACAGTTCACATACAGATGTGGATATTATACAGTTGCGATATAAGTTGCCTAATGGTCTGCAAGTTTAATGGTCAAATACTCACTATAACTGTAATAGCGATCATTAGTCTTTTACATTTATAGAACAGTACCGTGACTAATGAGTGACTGATGTATCGTTGCTTAAGTTGTAACACCGCGTATGTCAGAAAAAGTTACTTTTCAGGAAAGTGAAATAACTATAGCATTTGACATAGACACCGGAACAAAACCAGTTAACTGTTTATTTTATTTTACGAGTTTCTATTGGACGACGTGTGTCTCTAATTATTGAAACAACGAGTATTCCCGTTCTCTACCAAATGATGCCATTTGGCAGAGAACGAGAATACACGTTGTTTTGTAAATGTCAAAATCAATAAAAAAATACTTACGTGGTGTTAGAACTTAAACGACGACATAATTTAGTACAACACACAGTATATAAAGGTTGACTGTTAGACTTGTTAATGCCTCTGGTATTAAGTCCACCCATGTGCAGATATTTTTTTTGTACTGATGTAAATAAATAAAATAAATATACCCGTGACTCCCGCGAAACCGCGCGGGAAGTTATTCTATATTAATATTATAAAGAGGAAAGATTTGATTGGTTGTTTGTTTGTATTGAATAGGCTTCGAAACTACTGGTCCGATTTGAAAAATTCTTTTTCACCGTTGGAAAGCTACACTATTCGTTCCTGAATTCAAGCTAAAAAATAAACTCTTCAGCTATTTAAATATTAGTATAGATATGTCTCTTTTGGATAAAGCCATCCCGTAATTTTTAAACCTGCCAGTCGCATAGTGCGGGCGCACATCTAAGATGGACGTTATGTGAAATGCAGCAATTAATTTAATTTCCTACATTATGTACTCCCAAAACTAACAGTATCATAAAGAGGTAAAGTCTGTGGGTTTGTATGGTTGTAGCGGGTAATCTATGTATCTTCTGAACCCATTTAGAAAATTCTACCTATTAGATTTATATAGACATTAGGGGCCATCCATAAATTACGTCACGCAAATGTCATGATTTTTTGACCCCTCCCCCGACTTTGTCACAGCTGGTCATATTTGTGAGACTAACCCCTCCCTAGTGTGACGTCACATATTTAGCAATTTCGAACCAATATAAGTTGTAAGACGAAAACTTTAAAATGTGACGTCGCGAAATATAGGACCCCTCCCACCCCCTTGTCACACTTCGTCGACCCCCTCCCCCCCCCCCTTAACGTGTGACGTAATTTATGAATGGCCCCTTATTTGTAAGTGTCATAGCCTACATTTTAAGACGAGGTCCTCATGGAAACGTGTGAAACCGGAACAGGTAGTGAATTATATGACGAAATAAAAACGAAGTCTAAACAGACAAAGTCGCGGTCAAAACCTAGTTACAATATAACACATCTACGCACCACTCTCAATTAACGCCTTTTCAATGACGAACAATAGGCAGCTAAAGAAAATTCACAGATTTGTTCGCGACGCATTCGGAAGTCAACTTAGTCACACACGATACACAAAGCACATTCTTGTCAAATTGTACTATTATTACATCGATATTGTTATTAGATAATTCTATATACCCATGTATTAATTACCTTTAGCCTGCGGTACATTTGTCGGAAAATTAATATGTACTTAAACCAGACATTTGATTTTATTGTGATCAATAAAATTATATCCAGAGGCTTTCGGACGACTGTTTGTTACGCGGAAGTGCTTATTAAATATTATTGATCAATAATTTTGTATGACATAACATACTATGAAATGCTTCTCTATTTAAATTGATATGCTGCCGTCATAGTTAGCATATTTAACATATTATTCAAATCAATCTTATCCAATTATATTGATGACTATTCATTTTAGAATGGCTATGACATGCAATTAGGGTTGCCAGATGGTCGAGATTTCCGAGGCCCCTCTTAATGCCCCAGAGTCCCTATACGACCTTATTTTTTTAAGCCTTCATCTACTGTCAAATCATCAATTTTATTTTTGTATCTCCCGAGCAAAGTCCCAAAATCCCGAAAATTTGTTATTTCTCCCGATATTATGGTCATTTGATCTGGCAACCCTAAAGGCAATCTAAGCCATTCTTGCGTACAAACGTACTTTAACAATATACGAGGCTTTTCTCGTGATAAAAAATATAACATATTATACTTAATGCTACAGACACTGTACATATTTTCAAAACTTGCATCCCACGTTCGTTTTCATCCACGCGACTCCCGTTTTCATAGGAATTTCAGAATAAAATCTATAGCCTTCCTCGATTAATGGGCTATTTAACACTGTTTTTTTTCTATTCGGATCAGTAGTACCTGCGAATAGCGCGTTCAAGTAACAAACAGTCTTCAGCTATACAGGGTTATTTTTAAGCCACCAACAACTCTTCAGGGGTTGAACGTACCTACTGATGATTATAAACAACTTTTACTATGCGACCAACCCTGAAACGGCGAAAAAAAACAGCTGTTCCATACATTTTGTCGAGGTGAGTGAATATAAATGTAACAGCTGATTTATTTCTCGCGATTTCTGGGTTGGTCCCATAGAAAAAGTTGTTTATAATCTCCAGTACGAAAGTACCCCATAAAGGTTGTTGCTGTTTTAAAAATAACCCTGGATGTATGGATTCATAATTACACGTGTAGTCGTTTATTTTAGTGACCATCTATCTGTGTGTCTAATTTCCTTTAATGTCTGTTCTGGTGTGATTTAGTTACATATTTTAAAATTTTCACATTAGGTAAAGAGTAAGATATGTAGATAGCTATAGATAACTCACATTATACAGATCTAGGTAGATATTGTATCTAGTACAAGCAACAAGCTTTCACTAAAATTACACAAAGGTGTCTTTTGTATACTGTAGGTACCGTTCCATTTTTCTATTTACAAACGTAGAACGTTCTATTAGATTCGCTTAAACAAAGTAATTGTTGAGAAAGACTTACCACCTACAAACTAATTTATTATTATTTTCACACTAACTTTGCGGTTAGGTTATTCCGTCAATCCCTATCGAAGCGGCTGTAGCCCAAACACTAGAGAGTCGGACTTGTGATCTTATGGTCGCCGGTTCTAACCCACCCATTGCACTACCGACGTGAACCCACTCGTAACACAAGCATATTAGCTTAGCACGGGGGGTTAACAAGAATACTTGTAGACTTCAAAAACCTCTGCTGTTATCTTTTTAAAAACAAATAGAAACAACTTCTTCATAAATACAGCCTACGTTACTCACTGATAAGGTAATTTACTTTAGTTGACATTTTATTTTATCGGAAAAGTAATTATTTAATTGCCTACTTTTATATTTTATCTATACTGATATATAAAGCTGAAGAGTTTGTTTGCTTGAACGCTCGATATCTGTACCTACTAGTTCGACTTGAAAAAGTCATTTTACTGTTAGATAGCCAATTTATGGAGGAACACTATAGGCTACATTTATGCAGAACAGGAATTACGCAGACAAATTCGTTATAAAAACTCAAATATTTTCTCTAAATATATTGTAGATATGTAACATAACGAGACTTATATCGTCGGCCGATAGGCTAAAAGAGCTTAGATACACCATGGGCAATATTGAATTATACTCTTTATGTTGTCCTATCATAAGGTAAATAATTCAATGTTTTCATCGTGTCGTTTAGCTCAATTAGTCTTTTGCCCCTCGATATAATCATGGCTTATAGAAGAAGAGCTGATACCAATTTTTGGGTAGGTATTTGAGGCAAGCTGAAAACTCGTAACATAACTCTCCTACTCACTAGCCCCGCTACTCACCAGCCAGGTCTGCAGTTCCGTGTTGGGGTATAGTAGGAGAATAATATGACAAATTTTCAGCTTGCCTCAAATCATCATCACCAACCCGTATATCGTCCACTGCTGAACATGGGCCTCCTCCTGAGGGAGGGTATTTACCATAGTCACCACGCTAGGCAGGCGGGTTGGTGACCGCAGTATTATTATATAACACACAAGGAAACGCTGCTGCCCGTTCCCTTGTATACGATTGATATAGATGATGTTATAACAATTAATCGGGACCAATGTCTTAAAGTGCTTTCCGAGGCATGGAGGGTAGGCCCCTTAGCCAACCAGACCCGGAAAGAAATCTTAAAATCTACACAAAGATTTTCTTCTTCGGCGTGGGAATCGAATCCACGACCTCCGAGATTTAAAGCGTTGCTTCAAATACCTACACAAAAATTGGTGCCAGCTCTTGGACTTATTAGTTTTAGTTCTCAGCAATTAGTCTTCATATCTATATCATGATCTATATCTAACATACATTTTATTATACCATAATCTATATCTAGCATAAAATATCTACAAAGATTAAAGTAAGCGCTCTCAGGTCGGCGACCTTGCAGAACTGGTCCTAATTTAGTGCGTTTTATGGGACTTACAAAAACAACGACTGTTTATAGGTTTTGCTAAATCATATTTTATAGGATATTAACGATTTGGTATCTTCAGCTCACAGACGTAACTTTAATGCGGGCAGAGGCCCGCAGCGGAGAGTAAATTACTTTAGCCTGAGGGAATGGCATTTCATAAGATGAGAGTAATATTAAAAAAACCGGCCAAGTGCGAGTCGGACACGCGCTCGAAGGGTTCCGTCCCATTTTCAAGAGCTTTACCGTTGCAGTTATAGATATCGAGCAAAAAATGGAAAAAAAATCACGTATGTTGGTGAGCAAAAAAATCACGTATGGGAGCCTCCCTTAAATATTGATTTTATTTTATTTTTAGTAGTTTTTGTTATAGCGGCAATAGAAATACATCATCTGTGAAAATGTCAACTATCTAGCTATCGCGGTTCTTGAGAGCCTGGTGACAGACAGACAGACAAACAAGTCTTAGTAATAGGGTCCCGTATTTACCCTTCGGATACGGAACCATAAAAAGAAACAGAAACTCAGAAAATAAAAGGACTCCAGCAAAAATAAATGGATGTTACGACGATAAGTATGTCGTCGAAGTTTTATTGCTTGTTATTTTTGGCATTTGAATCTGTAAACTGGTATTCATTACAAAACGTACCACCCGTGTCACCCGTGCCGAAACATTGGATAAATGTAATTGTAATTATATAAATTATTTGCATTAAAGTTGTACCGCGATTGATACCCATGTCTTTTACAAATAACGAGCCACAAGATTGTGCAATCATACTAGATTTCACATCTTACTGTGACATCTGTAGTATGTTCATAGGAAATTAAACTTTATTTAATTATTTATTTAAAACTTTAGCACTAAATAGTACATCGGCGCAGGCAAGCTAAGCTAAGGCATTCTCTCCCTCCCAGTCAACCATTGGGTGGTGCAGAATGAAAGTGGTAGGTGCACAGAAATGGAAATGTTGTAGGAAAAATAAAATTATATTTAGGTTCACTGCATAAAACATAGACGATTTAATATTGTCTTCTATTTTTGCAACGATCCATAATTGCTCATAAACCTTATTAGACAAGCTCCGTGACGTATCGGTATAAGGCTTGCCTTTAATTTTGGAGGAAGTGAAAAATATTTGCGAACAAGCAAATTTCAGTCTGGTTCTATTCTCCGTACCTCGAATAGCCGTAGGTCTCGTTTATCATATCATTATCTATGACTATCATATACCACATATGAACCTGTGTTTATACACAATAATGCGTTCACCACCCCGTCTGCCAAGCGTGGTAATACCCCTTTCGAGGTAGACCCATGTCCAGCAGTAGCTGCTGATGGCTGATGAAAACTTTATTATCATTGAATAATGTTCAATTTTCTATGATAGTTGTCATAGAACAATTCCCAAGTAAATAGAAGTTAGTGAGATTCACAGGTTGCTAGCAAAATATCACCTTGAAATGAAACACTATAATAGAGATATTATATGAATTGGTTTACTCCCGTGAAAGATAGCATCTGTTGAGAATTGCCTTCATGACAATAATAGGAATAATGAACTACAATCAGTTACAGCAGCTCATCTTATTATGAAACCACTATTGTCTCATTACAAGGATATGAACAACTTAATACTATAGCGCTGTATGATTAAAATACAGTTATGTAATGCTGCACAAAATAACAAATTAGAAGCGCTGACGCAGGTAAGGATAAACTTTCCGGGACTAGTGTATTTAGAATTAAATAATTTCAAAATATCTCACCATATAGGCTTCGTTCTAAAATATGCACGACAGGTGCTGTCAACTATGGAGGAAGAATAACAGAACCAGGAATGGCATAAAAAAGATTCGGAACCGGGTTGAAGTGCGACGACAGCACATCCGATCAAGATAAGAAAAGATTTATTTATGTAATCAATTGATGTTCAATTTTCCGTGTGTTAGTTGCTTTAAAACCTTTTCCTAGAATCTAGTCTATAGGAACGTTGGATTTGAAAATACTATTGGGTCAAGCCACGATTTATAAAAGAATAGGTATATGAAGTAATTTGACAAAAATTTCTAAATTTACAAACGTACCATGCGTGTAGTAGTAAAATGGGATAAAATATTTATTTATTATTATTTTAACCGGAACTTAGCATAAGAAATAATCTTCATAGATATTAAATTTAATTTAATTACCATAACTGATCAATTCAAATATTGAGGCGTTTACTTATACGTATATAGCATAGGTACGATTCATGATGTAACCTTTGAAATACGTTAAGACGACCGATTGAGAAAAACATGGTTATAGTCTAACTCTATTAGACTATAACCCAAGTTCTGAAACAATCAGGTGTCAAAACTTCAAGTGTCAAGCCAAAAGAGTTTCTAAAAGCATGATTACGGCATTAAATTTTATTTTCGAGTTAATTTGAAAACTTTTTTTGAGAATAGAATTACAAATGGCATTTAGTAAAGAAATCGAGAATTTTCATAATTCATGTTTTAGAAACTGCTTTGATTTGACAGGGGAGATAAGTTTTGATTGAATTTTAAGAGCCCTAATCATGGTCCTCATTTTATATTTTTTCAGAGGTATTCAAGAAAACGTTTGAAAGAATGAGTTTACTAAAAATGTCATAATCAATTGAAGTTATTGTTATTGCCATAACAACAATGACCATGGCAGTGAGACATAACATGTCCCCGTTTATACTTAAAGCAAAGTATTGCTCGTAAATACCAGAGCTTTCCTTTTCAATCCGTTATTTTACAGAAGTCTACTTAGCTGACTTAATCCTTCAAATCGGACTCCCGCTAAATAATTTGTATGTCGGTTCCGAAAGTCCACCTGGCAATGTTTATGAAGGATGACTTTTGACTGAAAGGTGTTTTATGCCAGTGATTTAGTGAACCATTTCGTGACACCCTATAGTACATCACGTCGCAGACATGACGTTTATTAAAACTCTAGCTTATAATGTAGCTGGTAATGGTAATTGCGTGACATATTTTAATATACCTACTTAACTTTAAAGATTTATTTATTTGTTTGCCTTATCTCAGGTCTACTACTGGTCCGATTGAAACATTCTTTCAATGTGAGATAGCCCATTTATGGATGAAGGCTATAGCTATATTTTATTACAAATGAAGTTTTCACAATAACAGGAACTATGCGAGTGAAACCGCGCGCGGGAAACTAGTAATATGATATTATTTTTATGATTTATCTTCGATAGTACAATCCGTCTATGTACAGTCAACAAATATTTACACATTGTGAAATACATTTTAAATTTATATGTCAATTATATGTTCAATCGATCTTTTATATCATACTGACAATAACAGACACTAATATTATAAAGAGGAAATATTTGTTTGTTTGTATTGAATAGGCTCCGAAACTATTGGACCCAATAGAAAAAATATTTTACCGTTGAAAAGCTACACTATCCCCGGATGACGTAGGCTATATTTAATTATGAAGTTCCCACGGGAAAGGGAGTTACGCGGGTGAAACCGCGCGCGGGAAGTCAGTTATTTATAAGTTACCCCACATTAGTTCTGATGCATGAAGAAAATAACCAAAACCCTATAACGTATTCACGGTAACATTTATAGACTGTTAAGGTAGCAGTTCAATTTCTTATTGAGTAATCAATGTTTACTATTATATAATATGTTCACTGTCTA
Source organism: Nycteola revayana (assembly GCA_947037095.2). Classification (NCBI taxonomy): domain Eukaryota; kingdom Metazoa; phylum Arthropoda; class Insecta; order Lepidoptera; family Nolidae; genus Nycteola; species Nycteola revayana. The sequence continues at coordinate 15,849,571 of OX344840.2, forward strand.
TAGCGGCATTATGTATTCTGACCCATTGAGTTAATCCACGAATGTCAACAACGCATACCGGACATGCTGCAATGCTTATACGTAAGAAAACGACATTAGATTAGCTGTGGAAAGTACGGTTACATTTATATAGGTTATAGATTATTATGTTGATTTTTTTTTTTATTTATATAACTTCATGCACAGTACATGTAGAATGAATGCCAGAGGTATCTCCCAGTCAGCCAGTTATTAAGAAGAAATTAAAATATGATTTTTGTACGCACTAATATTATTTTGTTTGTATTCGGAATAAAAGGAGCTGGTTCGAGTAGAACTAGGGAATATATTTGTATCGAGTAGAACTAGGGAATATAATTAAAATATCATTGTCTTACGCACAAATATTATATTGTTTGTATGCGAAATAGAGCGCTGGTTCGAGTAGAACTAGGAATATATTTGTATCAAAAACAGAGTGTTAAAAATTATAAGTATTAAAAATGACAAGAACTCTCAAGAATCGACTCTCAAGATGTTCGAATTAACTAGTTTATATTCGCCTGATATCCTGATTTCCGATCTAACGTATAAAATAGATTTGAAAATATTTACGGGTAATACTTTTCTTTACAGTTGAATTAATAAGCCTGACTTATTAGATTTATTAATTACCTTATTACAAAAGTTACAACTTGAATAGTTTCAGTTGCACAATACACAAATATCTTTGCTATTATAAAACAACAAGCGACCTGCCCCGGCGTCGCACGGGTGTAACGTTGATGTAATTATATATAGGTATAACACCTTCGGGACGCCTATGTGTATACATACATAATATTACCTTTAATTCTACTCGTGCGAAGTGACTACTAAATAAACAGGTGAGTCGCTAGTTTCACACAGTACCTAAATCAGTTCACATACGAATACCTTATTAAAATTCATGAAAAATGTTCTATTAAGATGAATTCTTTATTCGCAGTTAAATTTCTATGACATACTTTATCTTTCCGCAACATGTTAACATTAATTTATATAGCAATTAAAACACCTTTGTTACCATAGAAAGCAACACATTAGATAATAATCATGCGTAGGTGTGAACGTAGGCGAATCTGCAAATTTTGCGAAAAAATCTTAATGACACATCTCCATTCACAATGCAAGAAATATGTGAAAAATGAGAATACAAACATTGGCAATAAATAAATACCAAATAAAACGTCGTTTATTAAAATTCACACGCCTTATGTGAAAATTATTAATCGAAGATGAATGAGAAATACGCCCTAATGGTGCGTTATATAAGAAAGTTATAATTTTGTTAAGGAAACCGTTTAGTAAACGGGCTATTGCACAAAAGCATGGGCTTGGGGAATGGCCGGCTTGGCAAGTGGACTGAGAGACAAAGAGCGAATGTGGAGCAAGTTATCGAGCCACTAACTGACGGTTGCGTAATGCACGACCGTAGGGCTGCCCATAAGTTCAGAGTAAGTTCCTATAGTTTAACTAAGAATATTGAGGTGTACTAATGGGATACAAATTATATTACACTATCACAAGAGGTATTTAAAGTCGGGTATACTTCAACAGATTACAGATATCTGTAATCTGAATACATGAATAATGTAAAGTTTCATCTTGAAGGCTCTACCGCGATTATTTTATTTTTGTTATTTTTATTTATCCAAATGTTAAAGTAGGCATATGTTTTTTTACAATAAAAGACATATGTAGTTAGCCCCGAGGCTTTTGCTACTTCACCAGGCATAGAGGCGAGCAGAGCTTCAGTCTAGATAAATACTTTAAACACTCTAAACTAAGCAATCTGCGCAATAGGGCGTCCCCTGTGGGACTTAGACCTCGGCTCAGGGCGGTCGCTGACTGCGAGATTGAGGGATTATGGCTGTTAGTTTTTTTAGGGGAATTTTGTGCAACTGTCGCTCTACTTACAATTAGCGGGCCTCTCGGACTTCGGGTCTACGTGGGCATCGTAAGGTTCTTAGCAAACTAAGGGTCGGGAAGGCAACCTTAAAAGTGACGGCAATGATAAATGTAGGTAGGTACATGGTAAAATAACGGGTGCCCCTAACTAACTGACATGGTCGGTGACTTTTTAATCTGTACCTAACTAAAATTACATTATTTAGCTGCGTAAAAAATCACGGGTATAAAGTATAACATAATAAATATTTCCTTATCCCAGAAGCTAGTAACCCTTTTGAATAGTAAAGACCGCTAAACGCGCGCAGTCTCACGCTGCCCATTAGAATACACCTACTAACTTTACATAAAATGAGTATCTATGGTATCTGCGCTGACCCGGTTGCAAAACCACTGGAGTAGCCCCGCGTTCTGAACATAATTCATTAAATTACAAGGCCAGGCGGAGACACCTTGATAAGTCATGTCCATATGGTTATTACAACACGATATTTTAGATGTCAGCCTTTAATGTACGAGTTTAATCATTAATTATAATTGTAATATATTATTATCAGTCATGTAATGAAACCTCTTGGAAAGTACGTGTTTATATGTTGGTCCTTTTAGCAGCATGTCACAGAGAGCTTAGAAGCATATGGTCAAATGTGTCATTATACGAGTACGTCAGAAACATACGTCGTATGTGCCTTTATCATAATCTGGCACTTACGACCAAATGCTTCTGAAGTATAATAGTAGGTACATCTATGCTTCTGAGCTTCTAGTATATTCTGATATATTTATAACTAACTACCCATGTCTTCCCATGGCTTTTGTAGGAGGTGAATAAGGGACATGTATACATCTGATGGATTGGCAGCAGCTTGTATCTACTCAAGGTTACTTACCTTTTATTGAGATCACCAATCCGCCTGCCAGGCATAGTGATTATGGAAATATCCATCAATGACACTGGGTGTCCAAGGTCAGTTAACAGTATTGGGATAGGAGGAGGATAGGAGCCCACTTTATAACAAAAGGAGATAAAGTTACGTGGGTGGTGTACTGAGGCGGCTTATTTTTTTTTATTATATATATTTGCTGTCCATAGCAGTTAATATACGGACCGGGAGCCAAATTAATTTGTAACCTTGCAGCAGCCCTCATAAATACCAGCACTCTGAGAACGTGTTGCATTACAACACGTTCTCAGAGTGCTGGTATTTACTTTGCTCAGCATTCAAGCTTTTTTATTCAACGAGGCAATGCTGCCAGCATTCTGAGAACGTTGTCAGGTAGATATAGAATAGTTAGTATTTTTCAAGTTAGATATTTCTATAATTTATTTTGTAATAATTTGAACCATTTCAAACGTTAATATTTTAATTAATATGGTTTATTTTATTACAATTATAATCAATTTTACTTTCGCAATATAATAGCCAAATTCTTCGTATAAGAATAACAACCATAAGCACAATTATATCCATACATTCCTCGCAAACTTTCATACTTACAATATCTGTTGGATAGTGTGCATTGCACACTAATATTGCTTCATATTTTGAAATTTATAGACTCAAAGATCTTAGTTTTTATACTTAGGGATACATTAATGACTGTTGCGATAGCAAAACTATGAGAAATATTGGATGTTTGATGAAATTTACCACAAAATAATAATTAATATGTGCCAACATTGGATATCTTTCTGTTAATAACCACATAGAACACGCACATTCAAAACATAATTGTTAATTATTAGGAAAAAATATAATTTAGCGTAATAAAAGAAGTGTGAAATGACTTGATTTGAAAACCGTTAAATTGGTAATTAAATCATCTAACGACATATGATACCATTTTTATCCCGTTTTTTGATCCTGGATATAGTAATACCTACTTGCGTTATATGCTACTAATTAAAGTTTTTTTTTCGGACGGACATGTGTATTGATCCTCCAGGCTTTTGCTACTTCACCGGGCATAAAGGCGGGCAGCCTAGATAAATGGTTTAAAAACTATAAACTAAACATCCTGCGCAAGAGGGCGTACTCTGTGGGACGTCGTCCTCGGCTCTGGGCGGTCGCTGGCGGGGAGATTGAGGGATTATGGCCCTTAGTTTTTTAAGGGAGTTTTGTGGAACTGTCGCTCTACTTTACAGTTCGCGGACCTCTCGGACGAGATTCATTAAAGTGAGGACCAAAAGGCCATTTATATTTTCTTCAATGATGTGGTCTTCTTATTCAATTAATGACCTGCTACCGCAATCAGCGATAATTTTGAAAATGTCAGATGGTTTAAAATGTTAAAATATAAAAAATATTAGTTTTGTAGTAATTTAGTAAGCAAATAAATATTTCGCCATTTTATATTCTGCCGCTAACCAATGATGTAGGTACTCGTAACGTCAACAAAAAAGTTTTGAATCCGATATTATGAAGTTATCTTAATTGTATATTTAAATGTAAAACATAACAACTAAGTACTATAAAACAAATGAAAACTATTCGAAATGTAACAAACCTATAAATAAAAAAAACATCCGTTAGGCATAGAGCATCCGATATTTAAAACATTAGCAAAATAATTAAATAGCAATATTCTATAAAAATCCCATAAACCTTAAAGTAGGTAAATTATCTTACTTTAACTTAATTATCCTAATTAACACGACATTTATTAGGTATAAGATAATCCGCATTGCTAACATTAATACCTACTTAATTACATAGGTATATTTAACAACTTAACGTCCGCAAATATATAAAAACAGCGTAATTTCCTCCATTTACAATTAATGACTACGTCTCTTCATGGTTTAAGATTTTGATATAAAAACAACGGTGTCGAGAGAAACGTCAATTGCAATAAAACAGGCTTTGGTTCTCATGGCCACTTTTTTGAGAAACACACTATAATAGATAATTAGTTTGAACACTTTAAACTTATCGTCATATAATTAGCTTAATTTATAGTTGAAATTTAACCTGTCATTATGTATTTATGTACAATGTTGTCCTAGTATAGTTATATCTTTATTTTTTTATTTTTTACGGACTGACATTTTTAGTTATACCCGAGGCTTTTACTACTTTACCGGGCATAAAGGCAGAGCTCCAGCCTAGGTAAATGGTTTAAACACTACAAACTAAGCAACCTGTGCAAGAGGGCGTCCCCTGTGGTACTTGGACGTCGGCTCAGGGCGGTGGCTGACGGGGAGATTGAGGAATTATGGCTTCTAGTTTCTTTACGGGAGATTTGTGCAACTGTCGCTCTTCTTTACAGTTCGCGAGCCTCTCGGACTTCGGGTCTACGAAGAAAGAAGAAGGTTCTTAGCAAACTAAGGGTCGGGAGGGCGAGGGGGGATTTCTTTAACTGATGACTACAAACGATACCTTAAAACCATAGCTCCGAAAACAGCAACACTATATTGACTCTATATAGAATGTATGACACTTTACCGATGGAATTTGATCCCGATGTCCTTTTTATTTCTTGTAATGTTATTTTTACACAGTTTACTTCGCAAACTGCCATATAACTTCTATTGTGACCAACATTTTTATTAAATTTGCGACACGTATGCCTCTTACACAGTGTGTGCTCGGGTACGCCGATTTCAGCGTAGTATTTTATGCCACATTTTTAAAGTACGACTGCGGTATACAGTTCAGCATAAGCCCAATCATTTGACCAAATTCTTTAACTCCTTCACCGGACATAAGAGCAACCAGCTCCCAGCCTCATTAATAATTTTAAAACTATTAAATTGTGTGAAAACTAGTATAGTTATGTTTAATTAAAGATTTAAATATACAGTTGGTGTTCATAATTATCAATTATTAATTTATATAACAGCTCTACGATCTAACGGAGGTTATAAAACATAAGCTTAATAAGGAAATTACTTCCACATAAATGCTTACATTATAATTTAGATAAAATGTTTAATTATAAGTTTGCATATCAAAGATATAAATCAAACACGACGAAGAGTAAAACTATCTATTCTAATATATAACGCTGAATTTAGTTTGTTTGCTTCAACACGAAGATCTCAGGAACTTCTGGTCCGATTTCAAAAATTATTTCAGTGTTAGATAGCCCATTTATAGAGGAAGGCTATAGGCTATATTTAATTTAGAATTTCTTACGAAAACGAGTTAGGCGGGTAAAATCGCGCGCGGGAAGCTAGTAAATTTACATTTGTTAACATAATCACCACACATGATACTAACTGCTATTTAAAATAAGGCAAATATTTGGATTGTATCTTATTTTTTTCGACCATGATTATCATCATAATCAGCCCGTATAACGTCCACTGCTGAACATGGGCCTCCTCCCGCGAGAGAGGTTTGCCAAAGTCACGTGACCGCAGTATTATACCACACACAAGGAAACGCTGCTGCCCGTTCCCTGGTATACGATTGTTATACATAATGTTATAACAATCGGAACTTACAGTTTAACGTACTTTTCCGAGGCACGGACGGTACTCCCTCAACCAGACCCGGAAAGAAGTCTTAGTATTTACACAAAGATTTATTGTATGGCCTGGGGATCGATTCCACGACCTCCGAGACTTATACCACTACGCCAAAGAGGTTGTCCTCGCGATAAATTGCCAATAGTTTTTATAAAAAAATGGGAAACCTTAACTTAACCATAAATTGAAAGTGAAAACAGGAACCTAGGAATATGTCAGCAAAACTTGTCAAACGCTGGATGTAACCAAACTTGATTAGAAATCGAATGTGCGCAAAATCACAAGATGTTTACCTAATTATAGGTATCTCGTAATGTGCTGAAGGAAATGACAAATGCCTTCGCGGGATTTCCTTATAGCAGTGTAGTAGTAGTATCTAGTAAAACCGAGATGTCAACTTAAACTTCATTAAGGAAAAAGCATATAATAATAGGAGAGCTGATACCAATCTTTGGCTAGGTATTTGAGGCAAGCTAAAAACTTATCACATACCTCTCCTCTTATTGGAAAAATAAAATCATTCATATTCATATTTATTTATTGCACACCATATGTATAATAAGTTGTTATTGGGGGTCGATTTAGCCCCGCTACTCACCAGCCAGGTCTGCTGTTCCGTGTTGGGGTATAGAAGGAGAGGCATGTGACAAGTTTTCAGCTTGCCTCAAATACCTACCCAAAAATTGGTGCCAGCTCTCGGACTATAAGGTCACCTGTGGTGCGCCCATATGTGGTACGGACGGACACCACCTAGATTATCTGGTATTGCAAGGCATTAGAGCTAATTTTATCATGTACCTATACCTATATCTATGATTGCAGTCTCCTTGAAAGAAGTTTTTTTAACATACATAAGTCTATTATAAAATTTTAATGTCATCGATACTAAAACTGATGGTAAATTTTTAATTTGTCGAGTAGCAAAAAGAAGCTGTAAGTACAAATACAGAGCACTTTAAACGAATGACACAATTTAAATATGTCCTTTAATAAACTGGCTTATGTACTACAAATTATAAAATTATGTTACACTTATTTATATGACATGTTATTACTATTGTAGGTATATGTAACACTGTATATATTAAACGGGGCTAGCAAGATCAATAATACCTATCAATATTCATGTCCTTTACAATTCCATATAAGATGGCATTTATTAAATGAATAATAAAGGTTTATTATATTGCAATTATATGTTAATTACAGATCCATCATTTTTATGTTTCATCGTGTACAGCAGTGTTTTTCAATCTGTGGGTCGCGTACCTCGCGGATGTTAGAAGCCATACATTTACATAGTCTTTTAAATTATTTATTTGTTGTAATAAGCGGTAAAGGTTTCCGTAAAGTATTCAATCGTCATCATCAGCCTGTTGTCGTCCACTGCTGAACATAGGCCTCCCCCATCGATTTCCAGCGGGTACGATTGCTAGCGGCCTGTATCCACTGACTCCCTACGATCTTTATGAGGTCGTCGGTCCATTGTGCAGGCGATCGTCCCACGCTGCGCTTGTAGAATAAAAAATAAATTGCCTGTCTATAGCACAAAGGGGTCGCCCGATTTTTTTATCCTGTAAAGGGGGTCGCGAAATCAAAAAGATTGAAAAACATTGGTGTAAAGGCACTTATGGACGCCATGCTAGCAGAGCGCAACGGTTACATAGTAATACACATATTATGATAATCGACTTAATGCATGGTCTAAGTCATAATAATTTAAGATAAACTTGCACTTGAAACTGCGTTGTTGTCCCTTTATAAATTGAAAGCGATGACCGTCACATGTCGGTCTAGGCCATATATACCATCATACTCAAGACATAAGCAGTAGCGGTAAAAAATATCACTGTTTTCTAAAATAAAGAAGTTGATCAACTTATGATTCTTATTATATTCCGGTGACATAAATAAATTTATTCCAAATATTAAGTTTTTTTTTTATTATTTAATTTTTTTTATTTTAGAAAATTGTTCACCAATGGAAAAGGAAAACAAAAAAAAAAAACCAGAATCATAAGTTTTGGGTGACAATACAACATGTCTTCTTTAAATTCCCATCTGTAAATTCCCTCACTTCCGAGTAGTTCGGCTTTCAGCCACCTTTCCACGCCTTTTAAGATCTAAGTCCTTACAGAGAGTTAGTTTGTTCAAGCTGTTTGGCTGTCATTCAGATATATCTCAATACAATAAAATTATCGGCACCGGTGGATGGAATGTACTGGCGGCACGGTAATGGTACTTAGTCGTAACCTACATGGGCTGTTCTTGGTTGGATTCCCACCAGGGACAAATATTTGTGTGAATGGATATTCAGTTGTTCTGAGTCTGAGTGCATTTTAAGTCCGTAAATTATGTGTTCATGAAATCCTCAGTATAAACTTTGATGTAAAAAATCTCGGTTACCTTATGACATGGGACAAAGCATCAAATATTGCAAACAAATGTCATCTAACAACTGGTAAGGTTCGAGTATGTTAGGGACCACTTAGGAATGCAGGCAAGGTCAGTAACTCGTTGAACAACTGTTATAACGAATACATGCCAACCAGAGCTCAATTTACATAGGAGAAAGTCTATTATCAACAGAAGGTGAGGAAGGTATGATATATGATATCGGATTTTAATTGATTATTGTTTATTTAGGGTGATTAATTATGTTATTTGTACATGCTGAAAGTGTGGTTTGATTTCTCTTTACTTTATCAATTTAAGATCGCATCGTTTGTGATTTAATGTTCTAGAGACTTTGTTTTATTTTTCTAATAGCAGCTCCCCGCAGTTTTACCCGCGTCACTCTGCTACAGTCGGAACCAGTGATGTACAAGTCTCGAGTCGTCCGAGTCCCTTTACCTACAGCTCGGTGTCGTTTACGGGGCTCGCCTCGTATGTATGGCGCCCGACAACTCGGGAGTCTTTTTTAGAGCTCGAGCTTTTTTGAAGTCTCGGGTCCTTTTTGAAGGCTCGAGCCCTTTTCGAAGGCTCGAGCTCTTTTGAAGGTTCGAGTTCTTTTGAAGACTCGAGCCCTTTTTGAAGGCACGCGCCGTTTTGAACGCTCGATGGATCTCGAAGCATTTCCCTTTAGCGCATTAGTCTTTTTCTGCCCTCTAGTTTTAATGGATGCTGATGAATGAAAATAAGTAGAGGACAACCACAATAGATTAAGCGTTTACGGTGCACTTTATTCTAAGCGCCGCGCCGAGAGGCTTGTACATCACTAGTCGGAGCGTGATTTTGCCTATATGTTAATCCAACTTAAAAAAATATCCGCGTGCAAACTTTTAGCTAAATCCGTTTAGCAGTTTTTAAGTGAAACTGTAACAAACATACATTTAGATACAAACTTTCGCGTTTATAATAATCTGAGTAGGATTCCACTTGAACTTCAGCTCTCTTGACATAAAGTGGTAAGGTTTAATAGCTATGTAAACAGGTAGATGACGGCACACAATACTGATTATATTCCCATCATCGGACATAGCTGCAAAATACTTATAGTAGAATAATTACGTAAAGTATCTATTAAACAAGCATTGCGATCATCTAAGTAATGAAGTAGGTCATTTTGTTTTAATTGATCAGCCCGTTTACGTCCACCGCTTACCGTGGTCCTCTTCTCAGCAAACCTTGGTAAGCCAGGATTATTGTAGGATATTACCAAACCACGCTTGGCAGGCGGATCGCAGTAAGATGGAGACCTTGAGTTGATAGATGCTGCTGCCCATCCATTAGGAGTAGGTCCCTTAGTCGCCTATTACTACACCCATGATAAGATGTGGCTCTATGCTAAGATGAAAACTACACGGCGAAGTTATTACCTTCGATAGTTCTTTTAATACTGAATACTAAAGTACGAAATAAAAAAGAAGTAATACGACAAAAAAGTACCTGTTTTATCTTTACGATTTTTATTAAAACCCATGTCAACCAAGTTACACTGAATGCAACTGGATTTTATGAGACAAACTTTAAAAATAGTAGTTGATATCTATTTTTAAAAGGCAGACACGGTTATTATGTCCTACGGTAACATGCATTCAGATCCTGAACCCAGATATAACGCTCAGTAGAAGTAAATTGGTTAACAACGCAGTTCTAACGAGTCTCAAAATATTCTTAAAAGCCTAAACAAGTGCAAAGGTCAACTAACGCAGTTTTTGCACCTCTTAAAGAACCATTTCATTCACAACTGTCGCAGTTAATAGGACAGAAAATCACGAACGTTTTAGTAGGCAGAGCAGCCAAGGTCTCAGAGCTAAATAGTTCTTGACGCCTGACGGCCACAGCATGCTTAATTGCACGCAACTCTTTAAAAATAGTGTGTAAGTGTTATATCACTAACTACAAAGGAATTAGTTAACACAGCAAAAAGTGACGTAGGTGAATCACGTAAGATGTTTTACTGTTTTTAACAAAAAGAGTTGATAACATTATATTTCACTACAAATTGGGTAATTTTCGTTGGATAAATAGATCCATTGAATGGAGTATGATAACAACTAATGTGGATAATATATGATGCATTGTTTAGGGCAGAATTGTTATGTAATGCTCCATTGACTTTTGGCTGTGAGAAATGGAAGTTTAAAGGGTTTGCTTGTTTGTTGTATAATCTTGTCTTTAACTTTGAATTTATTAGAGTAAACCATGGCTACAGCCTGTGTCGTTTAGATAACTAGAAAATAAATTTCATCTGTTCTCAAGTATTAATCTCTTTCTTTTTTGCTATCTGAAACTTCTTAAATAATCCGTTTGTGTCCACTACTGAACATAGGGCTCATTTTAAGACTTTGGCAAGCTAGCAGGTTTATTGGCAATTTAAGTATGATGGTGATGGATTAGCCTTGAGGTGATAGACGCTGCTGATCCACCACTTGTGTCTAAGTCCCCTACGGTGGATTATTTTAAATTCATAAAGTTCGATATTATTTGTGAATGACATCTCAAAGTCAAAGTATCAAATAATATATTAATGATAGCTTATTATAAAGCAGGCTATTTCATTCAAAGGACCATACGATATGTTACATGGCATCAAATAATGTTTGTTGTTCAATCAACATATGAAATCCTAATTTGCGACACCCAATCACCACAAACATCAATTCTGAATAATGCAATCGTGCACCAATTTGATAAGAACTAAACAAATAGTAATTTGCCTTGACTACTGACGCTAACTTAAGAGCAAACACCCGGCCAAGGATCATTAGACACACACAATAGATTATTTACACAAGGTCTTCAAAAATGTACACGTCAAATCATGACACTTGCAATTTATTTGCGCTCGTAAACTTATGAGGAATGACTAGAAGCCCAAACGTGTGAATCATTTGACAATGATGTACTGAGTACATTATAATTAATTAAGTTTTTTGCCCCGTGTGTGGACGGAACAAAACTGAAAGTTAGTAAAAGCGTAAGTATCTTGAAGTCTATAAAACCAAATCACCCATTAAAATTAAGTCGATCATTGATAAATAAAATAATGGTAAAATATTGGATTCTAGCTGTCACGTATGGTTTCACCCGCGTAGATACCGTTCCTGTGGAAACCTCTTCTAAAAATATAATATCAGAATTTCACACTCGTTAATAATGTAACTTTCAATTAGTTTCGATCCAATAGTTTTGGAGCCTATGCAATGCGAACATACAAGTATATAAGTAAATAGGTTTATTATTACATTTAATCGATCAAATGACGCCATATATCCTCCCACTTTGTTCATATGTTTTCCATTAATTACACCTATTAATTCATTACAAAAACATCCATATTTAATTTCGTAATCTACACCCAGCACAGTATCCGACTAATTATTCATTTGCACTGATAACTATCTGTCCGCATACAATAAACAACAATGACATATTTAGTTTCGGGCGACGATATAAAACCAACCAGACCATACCCTGATATGTGAAATATTCCTATCTAGAACATAACAATGTTATCAGCGATGTAACGTAGGTCACCGACGACCCACAAAACAATACACCAAAGGCTTTTTCACAAAATTCATCCATCCAACTCAAGGCTTCATTCATAAGAGAGAACAGTGAGAATATTGCTCAATGTCACATAATGATACAACTAACGATCGAGGCACGCTGCGACGAGACAAATTACTTGCATTATTAATACGTGTATTACTTCCTATTGAGTATTGTACCATTATGTGTAATGTTTGTAAACCTAGTTGCATAGTCATTTGTAATAACAGTATCAGTTTGAGGTTGAGGTTATGGGTTTCGTCTTAAGCCACGATCATTTCTAGACTTAAGAAGCATAAGAACGGATGTCTATTGTTCTTCAGAAGCATTAGGTCGTAAGTGCCAGTTTACGATAAAGGCACATACGACGAATATTTCTGACGTATAATGCACATCCGACTTTATGCTTCTGAGCGATATATTCTGAAGTCACTCTGTGTAAGTATGAGCGTAATAAGTATGTAGAATGCGGGTTAGTTGTTATGCAAAATTAAAGTAGGATAATAAAATAACATAACAGTATTTGAGTTACTCATTTACACTAATACTAAAATTAGTCAAAGGTATTGTTTTGCCTCAACATTTACATCGATTTTTCAAAAATACTACACTAAGTTGTTTTACTTTTTACTTTATCAGGCAGTTACGTCCACTGTTAAACGTGGGCCTTCTCTTAAAAGTCCTTGGCAAGCCAGGGTCGTTGAGGGAAATTGCCTTAAATTGACACACTTGGAAGGCGAATTGATGATCGCAGTTAGATGATGAGTAACCTTGAGATGATTGCCGCTGATACCCATCCATCATGTATGTCCCTAAGTCGCTTCATACGACAGCCATAGGAAGATATGGGGTGCTCTATTCTAAGCCAGTAAGCATAACTCACCGTCATTCTCCTACTTACAATATTAAAAAAATATTGATTATTTATTTGGTGACTGACGAATGACGAATCAACTCATAGCCAAATTTTAGAGGATGTATTCTCTATATGACGTAGACATCCCATAACAAAATATTTATTTTTTAATTATACCTCTAAGAGGACCATTTTACCTACTTAAAGGTGAAATTTGAAAATAAAGTCTTTGGCAAAGTTTGTGTGGAGAAATCCACACGAATGAAGTCACGGGGAACAGCTAGTAAACTTTTTAAATGTAACCTCAATGACCTACAACTTACCCATCGATTCAGTGCTCAATGCAATACTTTTACTAATTGTCTGTAACATTGATGGAAAAGACAAGTAAACTGATAACTCGTACATATACTAAATACTTCAACCAGATATTAAGGGGTAATATAATAAATTAAAATCTTTTTCCAGAAATGTCCGTCAAAATAGCATTCACCCTAATGTCATCGCCCATCGGAGAATCATAGCCGCTAGCAAAAGAAAGTTTTCCAACGACATTCTTGTTCTCCAGTAATACTGACGTAATATAAAAATCCTATAGAACTTTATAGTATTGATAACATCAACAAATTTACATTAATAACCCATGATACATTTATCTTGTACCATAACCTACATCATTTCTATTGCATCATTGTTGCAGCAGTTGGAAATCATTTGTCATTGAGTTCGATTTAAGCCGAAACCATACTTGTTACTCCATCCGCCATTAGATTTATTAACGAAACGGAATTGATAGTTATCCGGCGGTAGTGTTGCTAAACTGTGGCACTTTGTACCTACTATTATAATTAGTGTGTGTCGTTACGGTCACTAATCTTTGTTCGAACACATAGGAACTAATTCAATGATGACTTAATTACGATTACGATGAAAAACTGTGCCAATTACATACAGAACAATTTGAATACTATTATGTCCCAGCGTTGCTATTTATAGAACAGCAGCTTTTTTGCTAAAATAGTATAAAGAATATATTTACCAATGAATTAAATTGTACTTATTTCTATGAGGGATTTGTTGATAGTTTTTAGGGCTCCGTACCCGAAGGGTAAAAACGGAACCCTATTACTAAGATTTCGCTGTCTGTCTGTCACCAAGCTGTATCTCAGGATCGCTATAGTTAGACAGTTGAAATTTTCACAAATGATGTATTTCCGTAACAACAAGTACTAAAAATAAATATTTAAGGCGGGCTCCCATACAACTAACTTTTTTCTTTGCTATTTTTTGCTCGTTATCAATAACGGCAGCAGGCAGGCACTTGAAAATGGTACCGTGAAACCTGCTTACTTTGCCACTTTTTCACGTGTCAATAAGTTTAATTCGATTGAAAAAAATATAATTATATGAAAACATAAAGAGTAACTTACTCCTAGACGTATTAAATTTCATGAAAATGTATATTATTACCAAATATCTATTTTATTTTAGTAAATTAAAATATTATAAGTATAATAACAAATATGGCAAAGTCAGCTGTCACTTCGGGTAAATTTGCCATTATGAAATTTAAAATGATTTTTTGGAGTTTATGAGGTTTAAAAGTAATATATTTGCACTCTTCCTTTATCCCGTAAAATAAAAGTGAAAACTTAATATTATTTAGCACTGGTAATTTTACTCTTTAGAAGGTGGCAAAATCACCAACCTTTCCAAAATATTTCATAGTAAAACGAAGTTAGGGTTAGGGTTGTCAAATAAAAATGTTGTCATAGTAGGAAATAATAAAATTTAATAAAGGTA
Source organism: Nycteola revayana (assembly GCA_947037095.2). NCBI lineage: Eukaryota > Metazoa > Arthropoda > Insecta > Lepidoptera > Nolidae > Nycteola > Nycteola revayana. The sequence goes on from OX344840.2 coordinate 15,864,633, forward strand.
AAAAAACATAATCAATTTTAGTGAGATCAACACTTATTATTCGTTGTGAATAGATATTCATTAATATAGGCTAAGTAGGTAGGTACCATCTACCATCATATTTAACCTCAAATTAGTTTCCTTATATGCTCGGTTTCCTAACAAAGGTCGGCGGCGTCGTTTTTCCATCTTCTAAAAAAGGAAAACAAAATGTTTATGTAGTCAATATTTTGTACTCAAAGTACTCATGAAATTAACCTAAAGGTAAAATGGGTAGCAACTACAACAATGTTAAACAGTGTCTAGTCAAATCATTTTGGACCATTTATGGAACTTGTGAATGTCAAAAGAAGTAATTACCACGATCTAAACTATTATTTCCAATGGAAACAACATTTTAGATATAAAAGGAAATAAAAAAAATGTTATGGAAAGTATTGTAAAATTGCAACGCTATACAGTAATTGCGCAAATAACTAAATCACTTCACATTAAAATTTAATTCTAACTGACGCAAAATAAAAAAATACTTTTTAAATTACCCGTCACCCTATATACCTTTTTTACAACCTTCATACACATGCACTGTGTATTTAATATCTGGGTACCTACCTACTTATATTATAAGTAGGTACTTACAACGACAATTTAATTAAAATATTCATAAGAAATTTTGTGACAGCCCTAACCTCCAACAAAACATGGCAAATTCACCAACACGGACGGTGTGATTGGGGTTGTTGAATTTGCCAACACCAATTGCGAACTACAGGTAGCTTGCAGCACAGTAAATCAGCTTTTATTTAGCTAAAGAACATTATGCTAACATAATATCAAAAAAGTACTTACGTAGGCAATGCTTTTCCCGTTTGTTTTTGTAAAAGTTCCGGAGCACTAAGTTTTACGCCACCAACATTCGAAAAAAGTAACCGCTGAAAATGATATCTCAAAAACAAGTTGGGTTGCCACATCTCATTCGGTGTTGTCATTTAACTAATAAATTTTATTATAAAGGCATACATACATGACAAAAAACTGTTATTAAGATGTAACTACACTTTTTCCCTCAGAAGTTGGCTATGGCAAATTCGGCAACCGTTGGCAAAGTTAGCAGGTTTTACGGTACGGAACCCTTCGTGCGCGAGTCCGACTCGCACTTGGCCGGTTTCTTAACATTGCTTTTTTTTCGAACAGATATGAAGTCAGCACGAGGCTTTTGCTACTTCACCGGGCAAAAATTTGAGCAGGGCTCCGGCCTTATATAAACTACAAACTAAGCAACCTGCGCAAGAAGGCACCCGGTGTGGGACTTGGACCTCGGCTCCCGGAGGGATTGAGGGGTTTTGACTTTTAGTTGTTTAAGGGAGTTTTGTGCAACTGTCGCTCTACGATACAGTTATACACACAGTTACAATTTGTTATTATAAAATAAACCATAATCTACGTAGCTTTTTTTTTGTTATCCGGGGAAATGCATTTACGCAATCCCACCGCCGCTGCAGCGTATTCGCGCGCTGGCGGTGGGATATGTGGGACTCGCCCTCTCCATAGCGCGGTATGCTAACTCTTACGACGAGGAGAGTACCCAACACTACTTAAACCCCCCGGACACTCCTTCGATCCGCCGTTGGCGGGGCCCGGGTACGCATAAGCAATCCGGACCAATAATCTACGTAGCCTGATTTATTTCAAAACAAATGTCAACTTAATATTCGTTTCTGAGAAACTTATTCTCAAAAGCGTTTTAAATGACGTTTTCATGGCAAATCCTAAATAACAATACAATAAAACAAACAATACAAAAACTTTTGTGACATCTTGTGTCATTCGTTAAGTCACGACTTTGTGTGTAAACGCCGATTATACGTGCCATATCGGGTGAAAGTGGTCGTCATTCCTGTTACCCTAGTCGGACAATTCCGCAATCACATTAACCCGTCATACAAAACGTTTAAAATAAACAAGAATACATTACATAATAATGTTTCTATAATTAAAAAACCGGCCAAGTGCAAGTCAGACTCGCGCACGAAGGTTTCCGTACCATTTTCAAGGTTGCCGTTATTGATATCGAGCAAAAAAGGGCAAAAATTAATTTTGTGGAATGTCTATGGAATGAATGATATGGAAGTCTATTTTATATTTAGTATTTGTTGTTATAGCGGCAACAGAAATACATCATTTGTGAAAATTTCAACTGTCTAACTATTGCGGTTCTTGAGACAACCTTTTGACACTTGACACCTGACTTTTGACAAACCGACAGACAGCGAAATCGTAGTAGTAGGATCCCGTTTTTAACCTTCGGGTACGGGACCCTTTTCTTTTTTTACTGTCCGGGGGAAATGTATTTACGCATCCCCGCCGCCTCTGCAGCTTTTTCACGCCGGCGAAGGGGTATGTGGGACTCGCCCTCTCCATAGCCTGGTATGCCAGTCATACCATGAGGAGAGCTCCCTACACCACTAAAACCCCCCGGACACTCCTCCGTCCGCCGTTGGTGAGGGCCGGGTACGCTGGGCAATCCCGCCTGGGTACGGATCCCTAATAAGTCGGTGTAATATATCGTTGTCAAACACGACCGTTTTATTAAGCATCAAGTCAATGTTTCCATTGTTATGCGTGCATACAAGATGTGCATACATAATTAGTAGAGAAAGGTGGGAAAAACTGGAGTGATAGTAGCCTTTATATGAACTTGGCTCTTTGCCATGATCTCAAGAATGGCCTTCAGATTCCGCAGTTGAATTATGTATGTATTCTACACAGGATATTGCAATTTGCCTTAGCCATTGATGGAAATAATTGTCATAAATATTCTGCAACGTAAATATTGTCCATTTTTTTGTTGTCCAGGGGAAAACGCATTTCCACTGCCGCTGCAGCGTATCCGTGGACTGACGGACTAATTAGATTTTTTTAGTATTCATGCCCATTTGCTTTTGACATTGATGGAATTAATTGTCATAAATGTTCTGCAGCTTAAATATTGTCCTGACATGAACATCAATAATGTTGTCACCTTAAATAAGTACTTAAAGAAAAAGAGATGTAGGCGAAACAATTGCCGTTACTAATAGTTATAATTATTGGCATTCAATTTCATTAATACGCCTGCAAAGTGTGGTGATTATAGCAATATCCCTGGCTGCCCAAGATCCTTTGTCAGGAGGCTCATGTTCAGCAGTGGAAATAAACTATACTGATAAAGAAAATTCATATTTAATTTTAGGCTGTTTTTAATTTAAATTAAGTATTATAAATGTTTTAAAGTCATTAATTATATTAAAACAGTAAATATAAATATGCATAATGTTCGTTTTGTGTCATCTAAACCCACCAAGTTATTTTTTTAATTTACAATTACTTTATTTTTAGCGGGAAGGTATTTTCTTCCACCGATAACATGGGCTTAAATATAAACTAGCTTCCAACGCGCAGTTTCACCTGCGTAGATCCCGTTCCCGTGGGAACTTCATAATGAAATATGATATAGCTTTGTTACTTCTGCATGACGTTGCTTTTAATGGTGAAATATTTTTTGGAGTCGGTCAAGTAGTTTCGGAACCTATTCAATGGAAACGAACAGTCAAATCTTTCCTCTTTACAATATTAGTAAACATAATTTAATCAACTAACTTTTCCAACCGTAAATATAAAATAGCATAGTAGTCGGTTCTATTCATAGGCTACAAACAATAATATTGCGGAAATATAACAAATATTAAAACATGAAATATATAGGTTTATACCTAGGTACTTTATTGACAAGCGCTGTTGAGTATTCACATATACCTCAACACCGCTTGATCAATAAAATGCGCCCAGTCGCTTTACATAAAAATAGTTCAATGCTTTAAACATCACGAACTAGTATTAACGATATAAATAATTAAAAATAATTATACAATAACCGATACTAGTCTCATATTAACAAGAAGTTGAATACAATAAAATTGGACTATCAAATATTTAAACATGGCTGACTCACGCGCCTAACTTGACAAATTAAAGTGATATGTATTCAAGAGGGATTTTAATTTTAATTTATTTGACGAACAATCCGGATTACAATTAGAAAGCACATATAACATTTGAGCACATGTCCACGTGTCTCGTGCATTGTGTAACTATTGTATGTTGTGTAATCGCAATGCAACACATGCTAATGTTTTGGACTTCCGAACGGACCTGTCAATTTATTTAGCGTTGCGCCTAGTTTTCTTGCGTTACAGCAATAGAAATTAAGATTAAAACCTTCATCCATTACTACAAAGATATTTCGTTATGAACAAATAACATGTTCCAAAGTTATAAATAAATAACCTTAACAATAATGAAATAGATCTGAGAAAATTAATTAATTTCCATTTTGGGACCTCTGACCTATGATGGAACTATGTAACAATAAGTATTCCATATTTTATCTATCTATGGCCTTCCACATACTTATAAAAATTATGTCGTCTTCATCATTGGTTCATCAAAAGTATTGTTAAAAAATAAATTGCTATTTGTTTTTGATAAATCTTTAATACTGCGACTTCTCTCTGCACGGAATGTACTAAAACACTTATCAGTCATGATAATGTGTTAAACTTTCAACAAATATTTTTTGGTAACCTTTAAAGCATTATTTGAAAATTTCAATGTTGAACCTATAAATACTTAAATGGACGTTCTTATTTAATTACAATGCATACTACAAGTTAAAATTGTATAAATGCAAATTGCCGTTTTCGTAGTCACCGCTTACCTTAATTATTCGACGATAAATCAATAATAAAGTTAGATAAATACTTAACTATAAAATGTAGACTACTAACGTGTGCTAATGAACATGATTTATTGCTATATCCAACCGCCAAACTATTTCACGTATTACTTTTAACTAGTTGAATATACTCGTTTTTGCACACGTTATATAAAATTGTTAGGTGCGGAACCATAAATTATAAAATTGGGGACAAAATAGAGCGTACAAAGTATTGGGCGTAGGCAATGTATTTTAAATTACACATTTTTCAATGAGTAAAGGAATTAATCACATTTTTTATAATCTGGCGGTCTTAATCGCTTATGCAATTTCTGGCAATAGCAAGCCTATGTCCATTCTACAATGTTGCCATATCGATTAAATAAATCTATTCTTATATGTATGAAGCACAAGAGTTTGTTTATTTGCTTGATCACGCTAATCTCAGGAACTACTGGTCCGATTTGAAAAATGATTTCAGTGTTAGATAGCCCATTCATAAAATAAGGCAGGTTTTTTTTATTTATGAAGTTCCTACGGGAACAAGAGTTACGCGGAGAGTTATAAATATTTCATTGAATTAATTATACTGTTTTTCACACTATAGTAAGACTAAGATAAAAAAATGATATCACTAATGGACCGTTTATAATACTAGCTGCGCCCCGCGGCTTAACCGTCGTCACTCTGCTCCAATGGGTCGAAGCGTGATATTTTGTAGCCTATATGTTAATTCAGATTATAAACTATCCGCGTGAAAACTGTCAGCCAAATCCATTCAGCAGTTTTTGCGTGAAAGAGTAACAAACATACATCACATCCACACATACAAACTTTCGCACTTATAATATTAGTAGGATTGGTTTACTTGTAAATTAGGTATGTGTTATTTCTAGAAACTAATTTGTGGCCCACCTGTGTGTTCTACTTGAGAAATAGTTGCATAAAGTTACAAAAATATATACAGTAGCAAATATTTCGTAGTAGTAGGTTATATAATTATAACATACCTACATAACATAACAACAATAATTGTACCTATAACTTATGGTTTAAACTTTTATCAATAAATCAGATATTATTTATGAAATAAATTGTTGAAATTTTATATTGATAAAATAAAAACCCATTCTATATATTCACAAGATTTTATGTAAGTTAACTTTTCATTTAGGTATATAATATGCCTATTCAAATATTCCTCATTACTAAAGGTGTGCCCTAATACGCTGTAATTTTTTTCTCATTCTAATAAGTTATGCCGTTTCCGAGATTATAGTGCACAAGAACAAACAAGGAAGCGCGGCCGTAGCCCAGTGGCTAGGCCGTGGGACTTGTGATTTTGAGGTTCGAACCTCACCCATTGCACTGCCGACGTGAACCCACTCGTAAAACAAGCATTTTAGCTTAGAACGAGGGGTTTACTAGTAGACTGCAAAACTCTGCTAATATTTATATTATTTTTACGAAAAAACACTTTATTTTCATAGTTTATATTTAAACTATGAAAATAAAGTTCAGTTCATTCATTAACAACTGCTTCCTAAGATCTTTCTGATGCCCGAGAACCGAAGTCCGAGAGGCCCGCGATCAGTTGCACGAAATTCAAGCCATGCGCCAGCAACTGTCCTGAACCAAGCTCCAAGTCCTAGAGGTGGCGACCTGTGGCGCAGGTTGCTAAGCTTGTAGTTTTTAAACAATTTATTAAGACTGAAGCTCTGCTCGCTTTTACATCCGGTGAAGTAAGTTTTTCTACTTATGTTCGTCCGAAAAAAAAACATTCTGCTTCCCAAAGACTTCCTCTACGATAGAAGACAGTCGTTAAAACAATTGCCTCAAAGCAATTAAATGTCATGTCGTAAAGTAAACAAGAGCGCTTGGTGAGAAGCCATACTCACATCCTTTCAATGAATTCACAGCCATATAGGGTTTCCCACTAAATACCATAATTTTTTTGCTAAAACCACCTTAAGTAATTAACTTTTTTACTTAAAAAATGCTTTATGGTTCCATTGTAAAATTGCTAATACAATTAAATTACTGAATAATAAAATTTGTTTAGTAACATCTCATGAGTTTCACCAATTAATGCCATCCACGTTATATGTGTTTGACTTGAAGGTACTATAACTATTATTTTTATGGTATATATAGTACTAGCTTCCCGCGCGTGGTTTCACCCGCGTAACTCCCGTTCCCGTGGGAAATTCATAATAAAATATAGTCTATGTTCTTTCTCAGGCTCTAGACTATATCTGTACCAAATTTCATTTAAATCGCTTCAGTAGTTAAGGCGTGATTGCGTAACAGACAGACAGACAGACAGAGTTACTTTCACATTTATAATATTAGTAAGGATTAGTAAGGATATAATATACCTACTTAAAATAAATTTGTAAGTATCATATCGTCAGTGATAGTACAATATCACATAAGTGACAGTTGCTTATAAAGTGTAATTTCATCGGTCAAGAAATATTTTCTTTGTAGATGTTGTAAGGGCAAAAAAATAATTTGCTACATTTGAATTTCAACCTTATTGGTTTATGTCACTTATGCGATATTGCAGTATCACCGCCGATAAATTATATTTTAAGACAAGGTTTTCACGGAACGGGATTATCGCGGTGAATCCGCGCGAGACGATTAGCTGTGCTTATAAACTTATATTTTTAATAAGTTTTATATAAGTATATATCTAAGTATATAAGAATGATGCCAATTTATGCCAGTTGCGGTGTGTGCGTATGTGTTCGACTTAAGATATAATTATATATCCAAGGTCACTGAAAATTGTGACAATTACAAAGTTAATTAAGTTAATTAATGTGACTATCATTTAAATTATATTTCTTTAAATAAATTTAAGAATGATGCTAGACTGTCTTAATATTTCGTACCTACTGTGTAATTCTCACGTAATATTTTTTGAGCTAAATATATTTAATGCTATGAATTCATTAAATTGTATTAATAATTCAAGTAAAATTAAATGTAATTTTTATACTTGAATTTCAAAATGAATAATATAAAATTGTAATTGAAATAATGTTTTCAATTAATTATATAATTTGAGTAATTATTTGTCACGTTGATAATATGACTAATTGATATTAAATTAATAAAGCCCTGTCTGTTTTTAGCATATTCATATCATATCATTAATGAAATAAGATTTTAATATAAGGCAGATTCTCTTTACCGTTCTGTATTACCTCGTTTACGTCTCCTGCTTAACACGGGCCTCCTCATAACGGACAATAGCAGGCCTAGGTTTTTGAGTGATATTTCTATAATTACCACGGCAGACGGATTGGTAATCGCTACAAGATGGTTAATATCCTTGAGCTGATAGATGCTACTGCCCATCCATCAACTGTATGTCCCTTAGTCGCCTCTTACGATAGCCAGGAAAGACATGAGGTGGACTACTCAAAACTGAACTAGAGATGTGCCAACCCGATAATATCACCCGACAATATCCCGAGTTAGACGGTTTGATCCGAAAGTGTTACAAACTGAGTTAGACGGTTCGATTTTACGAAGTCACAGAAAAGAAAGTATTATCGAAGTCATATCGTTACGTGATTTGGCCTCCATGTAAATACAGGAACAACTGGCTGCCATATCATAAGATAAAATCTCTTCCAGGCACCCCAGACAAGAAATTAATGTACAAAAGAGTTTTACAGTTGGGTTCTAACCTACGTATTAATATGCCAAGAGCCGAACACTAACGGTTTCTGAACTGTTGAGCGTTCATTATCATATTCAACGGATAAAATGCATCTGATAGATGGACAGCATCGATAAATGTTATGTCAAGTGCTACAGTAGTGGCATCTTAGCATTTTTATACCTTCATTGAATATAATTTGCAAATTTGTTTGACGACACAACCATTTCACTGAATCTTTTATGTTGTGTTAGTCAAGGTATCGACAGTTGCACAAAACTTCAAGCCAAAGCCATAATCCCTCAATTTCTCCGCCTGCTACCGCCCTGAGCCGAGGACCCAAATCCCACAGGGGACCCCGTCTTGCACAGGTAGTTTAGTTTATAGTTTTGAAACCATTTATCAAGGCTGGAGCTTGTAGTTTTTAAACCATTTATCTAGGCTGAAACTTTATGCCCGGTGAGGTGGCAAAAGCTTCGTGATCAACTACATATGTCCGTCCGAAAAAAAAAGATTAAGGTATGGAAAAAGAATGGAAACATTCAAAACTTTGAAATATTACCGGCTGACAATTTGTAACAATTAACATTTTATTTATTATGTCCTAATAGAAGCTCTCTGTAACACCACTCGACAGTAGAGATTTTTTATAAACTAACTAATAAAATAGATTCTTCATTATGCATAGTGTCGTACCAAGAGGTCAAGTCATTTGCAGATGATATAGCGAAAGGGAAATTACTCTACCAAAGATACCTAGCTCTTAAATGCAATACATAAATTACGAGTTTATACTTAACTATCAATTTCGTACTAACGCTTATCGGTTGTTGGCTACTCAAGCACGATATCAAGTTAGCACCTTGTAAGCGCCTGCCCACGTTGTCGCAGTATTACGTCAGCCAGCTTTCGTCTCGTGAGAACCTCGGCGCATTGTGGCCGCGCATCACTTTCATTGTTTATACGGAACTCGTGCGCAGAACGGACCGATAGACGGAAGATATACGTACGTGATTACATACTTTTAATGATCATTTTGTATAACTTGATTAAGATAACTATTGTGTTCATGTTAATTTCTGTTTTTGTCGCTCGTTACATGTGCAAATGGAAATCTACAACCATTATTTTATTCTATAGTAGGTATGTAGTTTTTATCAAATTGTATAGTGTTGATTTGATTATTAAAATATAAAGAGGGAACAAAAATACATCCTTAATAGAAGTGCATAATTTTTGATAACGTTATCTCTAAACAAATCAATTTATATAATTTCGAGTCAAGCCTGGCAAAAAATATAATTAAGTTAAATTTCACACTTTCTTTTGCTGATGTAGATAAGTAATCTCAAAGCTTTTTCACTCCTTTCTATCTTTATAAACAATTTCTTAGAAGTTCTAACATAAAACGAGATTATAACTCGATAAATGATGGCGCTAGTTCTTATGCAGCGGTTGCAACAATACGTTACAGTTATGATAGAAGCATTAGCAGTACATACGGCAAGGAATGTTGACGGACCGGCGACAACTCGGCGCGTTCTATTGTCAATTCAGGAATAATGCAACCGGATTCTAACCGTGCCGATTCAGTGTTTTTCCATGTGTGGAAAATAAATTATAGACTAAGTTTTTGATATTCCTAGGAATCATTATTTATAAAGAAGAATGTTGGCTTAATTGCACAAAATGCTCTTAAAAATCTAAAGTTATCAGTCCTCTATACCCTCTATACTATAGCGACTTCCCTAAGCCTAGTTCCAATTCCCACAACGACGCTCTCTCGCGCAGGTTGCTTAGTTTTAAAACATTTATTAAGGCTGGAGCTCTGCTCGTGTTTATGACTAGAAGGGTAACAAAAGCCTCGCGGCTAACTACATATGTACTAAACACAACTGTTCACATTTCTGTCTTTGGTGATTTTTCTAATTAAGTCCATGAAACCCATATGCACATGTATAATTTTGTGATGTTCTTTTTCGATACATGACCAAATTCGAAAAACCGATAAAAGATAAAAGGTTTAATGTTAAGACACCAACTATATATTTTTTTAAGTATTAGGACCCTGATCTATACCTCATTGAAAACATCGTAATTATCATGTTCACATGAAGTGACGAACCTACCTACAATGAGTTACGTATGAGCTTTTTAACAGCGCATTACTGTAAAAATGAATGCAAAGGCCCTCTAATTCTCCACTGCCGTTTTCCCAAGTTGTAAGATTTGTAATTGGAAATTAGCTGCGTTTACACAGTAACAATGCATTGTACCTACTAAGTAGGTTCATCAGCCTTACGTACATTTCACAGTATTTACGCAGACTCAATGATTAAGCTCAACAGAATAATAGAAGATTTTAGGTTTCCTATGCATAATATTATCTTTCTTCTTAGATTTGATTGTGTGTGATATTAAAACAATAATGCAATATCTTAATAAATCCAGTTTAATATTCGTAATCGTCGTTCTCATAGATCCTCTCATATACCTAACTCGGAAACAGTAGGTACCAACTTATAACAAAAACATACGAGTTTATTAAGTGGACACACCTACCAATCTGCTCACTTCGCTTAGTGGAAAGTTATAAACATAAATAATCACTAAAATCGTGAAGTCTATTTCCCCTTTGAAATTGCATATTGCAAAATGATAATAGAGGGGTTTAATTATTTTGCACAGCATGATCTCGTAAACGTACTATATAAAAACATACATAAGCTCACGCCTGTTTCCCAGCGGGGTAGGCAGAGAAAATGGCTCCACTTGCTACGATCCCTACACACATCTTTCGCTTCATTCACTCTCATAACATTCTTCATACAAGCATACATTCTCATACGTACTATATATTTACCTGTATTTACATAAAATATATAACTAGTAGCACGTATCAATTAATTGGCCATGTGTCAATAAGGACCGGATCTCATAATGTCAGAGAACGGTAATCTATCATCTTATACGGGGTCACAGAGTCTAAACTATTTCTAAATTTCACAAATTGATGCGTGGCCGCTCAAACTTAATTATTTACTGCCTAATAACAGAAGGTAGGAATCACATACATACATACATTATGACTTTTAGATTACTTTACAGTTCGCGGATCTCTCGGAAGTCTACTAGTGCATCGGAATCCTTAACGATTTACTTAATTAAATGCAAAAAAGCAGCATCTATCATCGAGAACTTTCTTCTGCTGCTTGTTTAATATATATATACTGTATTTGTCTTATTGAATATAATGAATTATAATCTTCAAACAAAATGCACTTTTTGTTAACATTCTCAGAATAGGAAAAAATGGGAAAGACTTAAATTTCGTTGCAATTGTGTGGCGTCATTATTAATCAAATAACGGGAGTATACATCGAAGTTGAATAGTAGTACTGTGCAATGATTATCTTATAATCTGTATTGTTTCCCTTCATCCAACTACAATCGTAAATCCTTCTTTTTACGTAAACCTAATTTTGTTCCGTAAATATTAGGCATCACAATTATATACATCGGTGTATCCAATATTAAATAAAAACATTTAACATTAGAGCTGAATTTATTGCAGCAATACTACGCTCGATTTTATAATACATATATCATAATATAAACATTAGGAGTCAAATTTATATAAACCTACTGACCTAGATAATGACGACCACTTAAGCAATCACGAAGGAAAAAATAAAATTGGTAAGGTAAAATATACCAATGATAGCTATATACCGGCTTCCAAACCCGATTGTACTCACTAAGCACAATTTTACTAGAAGTATTGAGCCGTTTCTTTTTGTAGGCGACCAATGAAGGTCTATTAAGGAATTTAAATCGGTGGTGATTAGCAAAGTAACTAGTATTTTCGATGAATGCGGATTTGTGCGCCCTCAGAGCCCACACGATGCCTTGGGAAACACCCACATAGTACAACGAAACCAAACTAACTAGACCTGCAACACTCACAAGTGCGTATATCTAGCCTTCAGACTACATTTCGTATTCACAATTACACGTGGATAAATAACTTATCGCCCACGTTTAATCCAAGCATTAAAAGCAACCTGATCTCATATCTCGATATTCCTGTCACAATACCAAATTATTATGTAGATTAATATTTTAATTGTAAATTGATAGCCATGAATGACATGTGTACAAAAACTGTCGGCAAAAAATGCTTTATTAAGGAAGTGTTCAATTAAGTTCAATTCATTTTATTTTTCAGTTGTATAGAATTAATATCACGGATTTCTCAAATCACAAACGTAGACTCTTAAGATAAAAACGATGTAACTTTATTTGAATGTGTGTTCAAGGTTACAAGTTCAATTGCCACATCTAAAGTCAACAACCCAATCTGGAACAAATTATCTTAAAATCGTTGTATGTATCAGAATAAGCTAAACTTATATTCATTGACGACAGGCAACCTATACTCAGTTTAAGTTCTAACTTTCAAACCGGCAACGTGACCCTAATTTAATTGAGACACAACTCTAGAAACTGTAGGCGTACCTTCCAGGCGCCGTGAGTGACGCAATCAGTCTTGTAATTATTATGTTTGTGTATTTTATGGACCATATATGGATGTTGACTCAATTTGAGTCAGTGAATCATACACACAAGACCTAAATTGTCAAAATTATTTTAAAGATATAACAAATTGGGAATGATTGACACATTTTATAGAACATGGTAAAGAGTAAGGACAAATATTTTCAAACGACTTGTATAGTTTTTAACATAGCTAATATTTATTGTTCAAATTAGGCAATAGGTTGGGCAGCAAGTTCAGGTTTAACCGGAACTGGGAGATGTTGTCCTTCAGCATGGGCCCCGTCAAGTCCCGCAGAATACTTGGTAACGTAAGTCTTGCCATCGTCACTGATGTACGAAACCTCGCCTTCGAGGACCATCACGTAGCCAGTGTTTTCGGCGTTGGGAACCAGGCGGCCGCGTTCGGAGACCACGGTTCCTTCGGCGGTGACGTAGCGTAGAGCGTACTGGCCTAGCTCATCGTGCACTTCTTCATGCTCTAAAGCTGGCAGCGTGCGACGGCTCATGAGCTCAGCATCTGGTTTGGGTGGTGCAGCAACAGCAAGGGCGAATAGGCACACAAATGCTACGAACTGCAAATAACAAATAGTGCACATAAAAATATAATCTTTTTGAATAAATTATTTAGATAACAAATGAAACTGTAATAGAAATATTTACTTACGAATTTCATGTTGATAGAGTTGGTGTTGTTGTAAAGAGGAGACACGATGATATTGTCAATAACTCAAATTGGGTACTGATGCCATTTCTCCAAAAATAGCACAGTTTTATAGTATCACTAATGATTAAACACCCATAATTAACGTTTATTAATTATTGCCCAACATTTAGGCATAATTACTAATGATTATGGCAAAATTTTTGCCATTAGCAATGCATACTGCATTAGTTTAGTAATTGCATTTTAGTGCAATTGTCAGTTGAATTCTTTTGTTTCAATTGCTAGTGATATTGCCAGTTTTGAATTGATGATTCATATTCCAGTTTGTTTTTTATTATAATGTCGAAGATATTAGTGTATTAAAATTGGAATAGATCGTAGAAATAAAAGTTCAATAGATAAAATCTCTGCTTAGCCGTACTACCGGTAAGCATTTTAGTGTTCATGAAAGTATCTTCTTATTGCACAATAATTTTTCAGTACCATTCAACAATGAATATTTAACTTATAGCTACCTAAAACATTTTAGTGTAGATTGACAGGCATTATTAATTTTTACACAATTGCATTCTAACCATATTTAGTACTAGTATTCTTAGAGACAATATGCTGAAAAAATATTCAGCATTTAGCTATTGTCGACCGATTTAGTTCGGTTATGTCAAAGCTGAGCTTTTTAACAATTCCAAAAAAAATAGAAACGTTTAATTTTCACAAGGTTTATTATGCGTCATTTAAATCAAGACTTATCTCGTAAACATTAATTCCAAAGAGAGAACTTGTCAGGACCATATCCAGCTATCTTGTATCCACTTCAAGTTGGTCGTCCACTCTATACGATTCCGTGTTTGCCCGAGGTAGATGAACTTTGGGTAACACTGCATTTTATTTCCAAGCTTTTTGCCTTTATTATTTTTCTTAATTCCAATCAAAATATTCATCTCTAGCTGGCCCGTGCGTTTTCATCCGAGTAGCATTCCTCCATATGGGTATATCTTTGTTATTATACATTTATAACTATACTCATGTATGTCATACGAATCTGTGTGAGTTATACGAAATCCCATAAGTCTCCTTGTGAATGCCAAGTGTAGTAACTATGGTAAAACCCACCCACCTCAGAAGGAGGCTCATGTTTAGCTATGGACGTTATAAGTGCGGTCGGTTTTTTTATCATTATGTAGTATTTAGTATATTTTGTTATAGTAATATCCTGTATAATAATTTTCGTTACTGTAATCTTTGATTCGAGTTTCTTTGTATAAATGAAACATGCTTATTCGCTTACATAGTTAAACTGATCAAAGTCCCCAATCAACACAACACTTGATTTTTCTAGAAAATAATTTACTTTTTTTTTTTGAATGGCAATCTCCCAACTTATTCTGCAATTACTGCCAGTGTCATGTAATGAAACAACTTACTACTTCTTAAAAAATAGTAACTCTGACAGTATCCAATTAGTCTTTGACTTTATTTACGCAAACTTTTTTTTCCGAACAGACATAATATGTAGTTAGCCACGAAAATTTTGCTACTTCACCGGGAATAAAGTAAACAATGCTCCAGTCTTAGACACAAACATTAAAAGTACATGAAGTTAAAATACGAATACTAACTTTATAATAAGTGTCATTGTCCATTTTCAAAAACAGTAAAATGTTTTATCCAGCATTTAGTGTCTTTACCTAAAAATACGCTGTCCTAAGAAACATCTAGTTTTAGTAGATAATAGTGTTCCTAATTAGTTACGAGATTTTAGATTATTTGTAATTAATTAAATTATTATAATGTATCCGGCTATTCTTAGTTAATTTAATTTGAATAATTAAAATAGTTTTTCATGTAAGTGCTAGGCAATTATTTTAC
Organism: Nycteola revayana; assembly: GCA_947037095.2. Lineage (NCBI taxonomy): Eukaryota > Metazoa > Arthropoda > Insecta > Lepidoptera > Nolidae > Nycteola > Nycteola revayana. The sequence continues at coordinate 15,880,137 of OX344840.2, forward strand.
ATCTAGTTTCCTTAATTATATCTACTCTTTGTTTTGAGATGATGCTTAATCACGAAATGATGTTTTGCAATGATTTGGTACCGATAAGAATTCATGCCCTTACACGAACATAGCAACAACTGGTTTATTATGATGGATAAATATAACACAGGAGAAAAAGTAAAAGACGAAAAAAGAAGAGATTGGGTGAAAGACGATAGGTTAGAAAGGTGACTTATGAAATGACGTCAGATAGAGTAGAATAGAAGTATAGAAATAAACACATACTACGCCAACGCCAAATAGTATTGGGATAAGGGAAAAATATAATGATAGGTACTCTAAATTAGATGCTCTCGCTGGTCTAGCTGTTATGTATGTTATGTTTGACCATAACTAGCGAGATCCTGGATTCAATTCCCAGGTTTGGAAAAAAATATGTTACTAGAAATTTTATATTTACAAAAATCTAAGTACTAGTCTGAAATCTGGAAGTTGGTGGTATTTCACCCGTGCCTCGGGAGCCGGGAGCACGGTAAGCTCTTGTTCCTGCGCCTGATCTCTCACCGGTCATGTCGGTAGAACCTTCCCACCGAAATTTAAAAGCAAAAGAATAGAGAGTGATTCTGTATGTGCGTACACACTTGTGCACTATAATATGTCTTGCACAGATGGCTAATATCCTCAGAGATGGCTGCCAAGGTCGAAATATGTCAGGAGGACTTCATTATTAATTGTTTGCGGAAAACAAGTTACCTCGGTATAATAAGCGGTATTTTTTGTATTAAAGGTCTTTATTTCTTACTAATCGTATAAACGCATTCTTCAAATATGAGTAAGATTTAATGGAAATCCCATTAACTTATCTATAAAATGTATTCCTTTCCTCGTATTTACTTGGAAATTGAGTCATTAATAGTCGACACGGCATACAGTGATTTCCTTATGAGGATATCTGGATAACGCGCTATTTTGTCATGGAAATTAGTATTTTTGTTAATTGTTTATTTATCTTGATTAGTCATAAACGCTATGAATGACAAAAGTAGTTCCTAGATAAAAAAAAGTGTTTTAACATTTTATCAACGACATTTAACATGGTTCAGAACTTGTCGAATTGTTTTTAAATAAATCAGGGTTTATTATCAGTTCTATCATAAACATTACAAAAAGAATGCAACCAATCCATAGCAAAATTCACTAGCTAGTTCTTAATTACTACCATTCTTACAGAAATGACAACACATAGTATAATTAATTCACTAACCGAATAGAAATCAGATTTTCGAAATATGAATTGTGCAAGCAATACTTTACTGAGTTATTGTACTATAAATTATTGATTAATTTCCGATCAAATCACGTCAATTGAGAGGAAACGTTTGTATTTTTTTAAATCATAAAAAAAAACATTTTTATATAATAATAATATATTAAAAAAACACTTGTGACATATGTTTGCCAGTGCCTAGGTAACTTTTGAAATACCTACTTGATTACTTTAACGGATTATTTATCGAGTTTGTATTTATGGTCACCAACACACCTGCCTAGTGGTGCCCATCTCGTGAGAAAAGCCATGTTTAGCAGTAGAAGGTATACCTGCGGGCTAATATAATAATTGATGATGATTAAATGTATGCTTTAGGATCTGGATCAGAAATAGGTTTGAATAAATTGTAATTTTGATATAATTTCAGAAATTCTCAAATCTATGATTTTTATTCATTTCTATTCTATTTATTGAAAACGAAAAATGAAAATGAAAACGTTTATTGATAATGTAGACGAATCGATCGTACTTATTATAAGTCATATACAATGATAAAGAAAAAAATAGAAAAAAAAATCTTAACTAATAAATTAGTTTACATTTCAACAATAATGTTATTAAATTTATTAATATTGTTATGGCATGTCCGTAATTAATCGCTTATTATAAAATAGAATTAAGATCAACCAGCGCGGGCTGGGATCGGGTCTGAAGCATAGAACGCGTCGCGAGCCTCGCCTTGCGAGGACGACCGGACCCTATCCTAGCTTCCTACGAGTCTTTCTCTATCTACCTACGGTGTGACACTCGGAAAAGAAAGACTATAAGAAACTCCGAGATCATTCTTTTTGTCATCTTTTAAAGTCTTTGATTAATAATTTTATACATTGTTTAAACATTTTTAGTATCTAGGTTAGTGATCCCCATACATCGATATGTAGGCACTCATACCAGGAAAGTGTGAAAAAAAACAATGATAATTTCAAGTAGGTATCGAGTACAGGGAGCGCTCCCCCAGATTTACATATATAGAAACATGCCTACAATCTGATCAGTTGTCTTGCGTATATTTTAAGAATTCGAAATTTATAAAGTACATAGCATTGACTTAATTTGATTGCCAATTCGGTGTGATAGCTAAAGGATGCCAGTCTGCCGCAATGAGACCGATGGATTCATCCGCCAAACATCTCCATCATCCATATATTCTTTAATATTATAGTAGCCACGAGTCATAAGGACCTTTTTCACATACTTTTTGAATCTATGGTCTGGCAAAGCTGTCACAATCAAAGGAAGTTTATTATAGAATCTAATACAATTTCCATTTCCATTCTATTTTTGTACGTAACACTAAATATATTTTTCAAGTAAATTTATGGTATAATTGTTTCACACCTACTGTGATGACACGTAGCTCTTATCTATGCAAAGGATGGATGGTAGAAATCGCTTTATGCGATTAGACTTCCCATTGTATTGATTAGTGTGTGAACTTTAAAGATTTTTTTATGATAGGAAATTCGTGGTAGTATAATCAAAACCAAAGCTCACAGATTTAAATCACTTTGGACTTGTTTTAAATGTCCATGCGTAAAACCTAGATTATATTGTATAGTAGAGCTTATGTTGCTATATACATAATCAAAGCTTGAGGGAGGGTGTTTTTGTAAAAAATATTTGTGTTATTATATGTGTTTATTTTAAAATCTCAATCCTACATTTTAATAGTAATACTATCGTCCTGTCAAGTATTAGCACCCATTAAAAATCACGGTGAGTAAGTATAGGTATATGTTTTTTTGTTTATTGTTGGATTATTTAGTCATGCATACAAATGTTTCCGCGTAGGTCCTTAGTTACCGACCCACGTATGTCCCGAGGTTGTGGCAATAGACGCAGGTAACAACACATTGATATTCCATCACTTGTGCTATGAGTAAGGTTGTTGAGTCCTTCTAACACTGATCATTTCCTAATAAAGATTGTCCATCAATTCGTGATGAGGAAAAACTTGTTAATGAAGGTGAAATTTTTATAGGTTTTCGTGTATCCTTATATTGAAGATGAAATCTATCTAAATGCCTTATTTTCTTTGCCGAATAAGTTTGCAGATGCGTATGAGCTTGGCAAACAAAGATACCTAATGGAAATCGGTTACCGTTTCCGCTTATTTGCGGCTTAATTTAATTTACAATTAGATATTTCATGCTCCAGCAATAGCACTATCCCGATTCTGAATAATTACTCTACGTTCATGACCACCAAACATATAAATCAAAGTGATGGTGTTGTGGTATATTCAAAATCGGATCTGTCTGTTGTATGCGAAGAGCCAGAATTCCACCGATCAGCATCTGGTCTTATTATAAAATGAACCTTGACTTGGCGATAATCTGTATTTATCGATCGCCGTCAATAGACAATATAAACAGCTTTCTCACAGTTCTTAACAATATTCTTCCGACACTGCAAAAATTTAAGTCAGTAATTATAACAGGTGACCTTAATGTGGACATCAAACCTACCACATCTGACATGCGCTCCCACGAATACCTTAATTGTCTTGCCTTTCACGGATATCTTCCTGCCCACACCCTACCGACCAGGGATGGCAATTGTCTTGATCATACATTCCTCAAGACAATTTCTCCAAGCCATACATTTGTCTTAAGCTCCACAATAACTGATCACTCCTCCTCCTTACTTTGCATTCATGATAAATGTCTACGAACGGTCACAAACTCCCATATAGCAAAAATTGACTATGAAGGGCTTGACAAATCAATGTCACAACTGGATTTCACCCCTATTCTCAGTATAAGAGACGCAAATATGGCTACCGATAAATTACTAAATTTATTAACTTTATCCATTTCTGAAAATACCACAGTTAAAAAAGTTTCATCAAAAAAGAGAATCCTCAAACCGTGGATCACATCTGGTTTATTAAGGTGCATTAGAAACAGGGATGCTCTACACAAGAAAGTAAAAAAATTCCCAGGTAATGAAGTTCTAAAAATCACTTACCTTCGATACAGAAATTTTTGTAATAGGATCTTAAGGAAAGTAAAGAGAATTTATGATACAGAAGAGCTAAATAAAGCTAGTAAAAACCCTAAAACACTATGGGATGCTATTAAACGGGTAACTAACACTACTAAAACTAAGAACACGTCTGCTCAATTACTAACTTTGTCATCTTCACCTACTGAGTCTTGCAACACTATAAACTCATACTTTGTTAACATTGGTGAGAGACTTGCAAATGATATAATTCACACTAGTACTACGCAGCCATTGACAGTCACACAACCCACTTCCGATATCACATCACCTTCATCATTCGTCCTCGACCCTACTGATCTCGACGAAATTACAACAGTCATCCATTCATTGCGCTCTGATGCTGCAACTGGCTGGGATGGCATATCACCCTACATTCTGAAAAGATACTCAGCCACCCTGGCACCCATACTGTGCCATATTTTTAACATCTGTTTTGAGACTGCCGTCTTTCCCTCCTCTCTTAAAAGGGCAATCATTCACCCAGTCTTCAAGGGAGGGGACGGGAACTTGCCGCATAACTATCGTCCCATTGCAGTTCTGACTGCCTTATCCAAAGTACTAGAACGTCTTATCAATAAAAGACTTGTATACTACCTAGAACACTACAAACTAATATCACCACAACAATTTGGATTTCGTAAAAACAAGTCGACCTGTGACACTGTTCAGGAATTAACCAACAATATCGTACAAAACCTAAACACTAATAAAAAGGTCCTAACAATATTTTTAGACCTTGCGAAGGCATTCGACACCGTTCCCGTCCGTACTCTGTTACTCAAACTTGAAAAGATGGGTGTCAGGGGATTACAACTTGATCTTTTCCAAAGTTACCTCACAAATCGCTCCCAAATAGTGAAAATTGATCGTTACAGCAGCAATGAGCTCCCCATATACTACGGCGTTCCACAGGGAAGCATATTGGGTCCCAAATTATTTCTAGTTTTTATAAACGACTTATGCAATTTAAATATCCCAAATGCCAAGATTACATCTTTTGCCGATGACACAGCTATAACTTTCATCGCCAAAACATGGTCTGAACTCGAGGACAAAGCACAACAAGGCTTTGATGTAGCGTTAAAATGGCTTAATATCCATACGCTAGTCAACCAGACCTCAATAAGGAACATGATAATAAGGTAATAACAATATACAAGCCACCCATGTTGTTTACTGAAATGCAACCTAATGCTCCTATTGAAATGCAACCATTATCCATAACACCGTGGATCACCAGTAAAGAGAAACATTATGAATAACAAACATATTTTCGAAGAATAACACAGGAAACATAACAAACATGATTCCGAAGAACAGTCTATTATAATGAAACAATGGGACAGTGAAGAGTATAAATACCCTGAACAAGCATAAGAGAATATTCACTACTACTCGTACCTTAGTCTACATCAAACCTCAGTATAATTCTTATATTAATAATAAAAGTGTAATCATTGTATTAATAAATTAATAATCATTGTATTAAATTGTAATTTTTATATTAAATTTTTTAAAAACTATTATTGAAGTTCAATAATTTTGACTGGCGCCCAACGTGGGGCCCAGCTTCGTAAAAATCGGAAAAATCGAACAACGTGATCTACAAAAATCCCGTACATCGTGACCGAAAATTACGTGACTCTCAAGTCTTAATAACTGGGAAGCCCAACAAATAAATAAGTCAAGATTTAAGATGCTGACTCGTTTTGTCGTCGTGCTGCTGCTGTAAGTACCTTTTGTATGAATCCTCCAAGATCTCCTACAAAACCCTTCTTCCTCAAGCCAGCAACATTTGTATTTAGACCTAAGAGTAGGGTTAGTGGTGAATCAGACCCTTTTCCTACGATTTCGGGTGATTTAAGCTCCGCACAGTCGCGCAGCTCGAATAACGTCCCAAGTGGTGAGACTATTTTCATAGAAAAGAAAGAAAATTCAATATCCACAATGGACCCAAAAACTTTGATTTGTTTTGTCCCATCATACAATGGAGACCCATATACTTTATATAATTATATAAACAGTGCAAAACAGTGGTTAACACTTGTAGGCGAAAAACCTGAAAATGTTATGTTATTATTAAGTAAGTTAGAAGGCAAAGCTGCCGTTAGCATAAGTATGATTGACCATCAATTTAAGTGGCCAAATATTATGGTCGCTCTAAAAAGAGAATGTGGTGATAATCACGACTTTAATACTTTATTAATAGAATTATCGAATGTCAAGAGACGTGGAACATATAAAGATTTAATCTTCGAATTAAAACAAAAAATATTTTTTATTAAAAGTAAATTAGCCGATAAATTCTCTAAATATGCGATAGTTAAACCCACAAAAAAAAGTAGAGTATATGACACTCTAATTGAAATATTCTCAATGATAGGAGCACCAAAGAAAATTGTACATGATGGAGAACAATCATTCTGTAGTGAAATCATTAACGAACTTTTTCAAACATATGATATTATTAATCACACGACATCTCCACAACATCACAAATCTAATTCAGATGTGGAAAGATTACATAGTACAATTCAAGAACTCTATCGATTACAGAGAGAATCCGAATTAGATCAAACACAAAAGATTTATTATATTACTCATGCTTACAATAATACTACACACAGTACTATTAACATGACTCCTTTCGAAGTTCATTTTGGTAGAAAACCTAAATTGAAAAATTTCGACAATTTGCGTATAGTTATACAACGTTATACGGCACAACAGAAAGAATTTACGAATAATTTAAATAAAAATGTACACGATATAATTCAAAAAGAAAAGGAAAAACGTAACGAATATCACAATAGGAGAGTAAGACCTCCAAAAACTTTCAATATAGGAGATTTAGCTTATTTAAAAAATAGTATGGCAGATAGACACAAAACTAAACCAAGATTTTTGGGACCATATAAAATTATTTCAGTAGAACAAAATAATAAATATAAATTGAGTAATGGTAGAACTTACCACATAGAGGAACTTATTGTTACAGAGCCGCCGTTACCGTCAGTTTCAAGTTCAAGCAGTTAAATTTAAACGAACATGTGATTTTAGTTGAACTTAAACCTGCCCGCATAGTCGAAGGAAAATGGACGATAATTCATAAGCTAGATATAAGACCTATTGTAGAAAATCTGATTAATATTAAAAAGACCACCGAGGAAGTAATATATCAATCTAAGTTAGAAGATGTAAAACATATATATCAAAGAATTAAGATAATCATAGATCATGTAAGCGAAATATGTAATCATTTAAATATCCAAAGTAAGAATAGAATAAAAAGAGGTTTAATTAATGGACTTGGTTCAATACTTAAAAGTATAACAGGAAATTTAGACCAAGATGATTTAAATAATATCCAAAGAGATTTAGAAACCCTTAGAGTTGCTTATAATAAACAGATTTCAATAACAAATGAATCTTTAGAGGAATATAATAACCAAATAAATAAAATGACAAAAATACAGAAAGAAATAAATGAGCGATATGTCTCAATAACAAATAGTGAAATACAACAAAAGATTGCTATAAGTTTATTATTACAAGCTCAAACTTTACAAGATGTATCTGAAAGATTAGCTACTGCTATAACTTTTGCTGAACATGGAATGTATCACTATAGTATAATTCAATCTCATGTTTTAGAAGATACTTTAAAATGTTTACCTATAGACTTAATGATATCTAATAATGTTAATGATATTGAACCTTTTATAACAGTTAGTAGTAAGATTGTTGATGGAACTGTATATTTCATTATAAAAATACCATTAGTTAAGAAAAATTTGTATCAAACAAGGAAAATTGTTCCCGTTATCCTAAACACCCCTACCTGTTCCTATCCTTTAATGCAAAAGGTTACAGTAGCATATAATAATGAAGAAATTTATGAAGTGGAAAGTTGCAAAGATTATGATACTTTGATTTGCAACGGAAAGCCTATTGAAGTAGATACTTGTGAAACTGAAATACTTTTCAAAAAGGAAGCTAATAAATGTCAAACAATACCTATAAGATGTCCGATAGAAGAAATACAAGAAATATCTCCTAAAGCAATCTACATGTATTTTAATAGAACCACTGAAGTTCAAATAGACTGCAATAAACATCAAGAAATTACTTGGGCAAAAGGATCATATATATTACAAGGTGACAATTGTGCATTGAATGTTTCAGGAAAAATATTATATAAAACAAAATTATCTACAGAAAAGATAATAATACCAAATATTGAATTCCCAAAGATGGAAGAAGTACCAGAAATTGAATTAAATTATGATAAATCTAAAATAACAGCAAAAATAAAACAATTGAAAGAAGTGCAAACTTTAGTGACTTCAGAAACACACCAAATAATTCAATATAGTTGGATTACCGTAGTCACAATAATTATGATAAGTGGCTTCGTCTATTTGAAATTTTGCAGATCCAAGGTTTGCTGGAAACCTAGGACTTTGAATTTAGAGGGGGATAGTCAACCAGACCTCAATAAGGAACATGATAATAAGGTAATAACAATATACAAGCCACCCATGTTGTTTACTGAAATGCAACCTAATGCTCCTATTGAAATGCAACCATTATCCATAACACCGTGGATCACCAGTAAAGAGAAACATTATGAATAACAAACATATTTTCGAAGAATAACACAGGAAACATAACAAACATGATTCCGAAGAACAGTCTATTATAATGAAACAATGGGACAGTGAAGAGTATAAATACCCTGAACAAGCATAAGAGAATATTCACTACTACTCGTACCTTAGTCTACATCAAACCTCAGTATAATTCTTATATTAATAATAAAAGTGTAATCATTGTATTAATAAATTAATAATCATTGTATTAAATTGTAATTTTTATATTAAATTTTTTAAAAACTATTATTGAAGTTCAATAATTTTGACTCGCTTACACTTAATACCTCCAAAACCAAGCTTATTACTTACTCGATTAGTTCTACTACACAACCAAACCCACCAATATCACTTAAAGTTCACACATGCAATTTGCAAACTCAAGTCTCTTGCCACTGTGCACCTATATCCTCTACGGATGAAATCAAATACCTAGGTATAGTCATAGATAAGTATCTTAAATTTAAATCTCATATTAATGTCCTTACTAGCAGAGTTCGCAAACTTATTTATATTTTTAAGACTTTAAGAAATATTGCTAATCCTATTATTATACGTAGTGTCTATTTTGCCTTATGCCTATCTATTATTACCTATTGTATTCCCTGTTGGGGTAGTGCTGCAAAAACTATTCTAAAACCATTGGAAGTTGCTCATCGCGCCATACTGAAAGTGGCTACCTTCCGTCCACTAATTTATCCAACTAATCTGTTATACAAAACCTGCAATGTCCTCAATGTGCGGCAACACTTTATCCTACAATCAATACTATTGCAACACCGCATAACCCCTTATATTGAAATTACTAAACGCCGAAAACATAAGATATGTGCTCCTCCAAAAACCCGCTTGTCGTTTACTAAAAGATTCTTTTATTATTTAGGTCCGTCTCTCTACAATACAATAAATAAAAAATGTCCAATAAATAGATTATCTTATCATAATTGTAAAAAGAATGTCCGCACATTCCTTCAAAATAAAACCTACGACGAAACAGAAAAATATTTAATTTACTAAGTTATGAAAAGTTTGTATATTGTACCACGCACCCTAAACATAATCCCACACTAACTTAATCCCCTTACATACGCATGCTTACACAGCCGCACGCTCACACACATACACACACACAGACTCATACATTCACACATAGCACACACGCACTCTCACACACACAGACACACTCACACACACATACACACACGCAAATGGAATCGTTTACTATTAATTGTTATTTTTAATACCTTTATTTTATTTTTAAATTGTAAACCATAAAATTGTAGTGCTTAATATTCAATGCAATTAGAGGGGCTCGGCACTGTTACTCCTTAATACAGGCTATGTCATAGCCTAGCAAGGAGCGCAGCACGTCACCCACTTGATTGTCTAAAAATTCAAAACTACCCACTTTGTGAAAACTGTACGACAATCTGTTTTTTATATAAATAAATATTATTATTATTATAATAATTTAGAAAACATTTATTCAAAACCAGCTCCACGTCTTTATTCGCGTATGTTTCTATTTAAGCATACAAACTTTTGACCTCCGTATCTTACGGGTGAATTTTGGAAACATTGCGTTACGAACTTTTTAGTTTTATGATTTTTATTTATTCTTTTTGTTTACATATAAAGGAAACATATTAATTTAATATCAAATGAATTAAAGATTAATAAGATCCACCCTAAACCGACGTGCTTGTATGAAGAATGTTATGAGAGTGAATGAAGCGAAAGATGTGTGTAGGATATAATAACTACCTGCGTGTCAAATGACAGCACAATCTGTTAAATGATTTGAGTTGTGTGTTTTTATATATATATAAGTATATAGAAGATGATCTCTAATAGTGCGGGAGTTCTTTTTAAAAGAATGAAAAAGTTACCATAGTCTCTAACTCTTACCATAGTGATATATTTATTTTTATTATTATTATATCAGCCCATAGTGTCCCACTGCTGGGTAAAGGCCTCCCTCCACACTTTCCACTTCTCACGGCTTTCTTCGACCGTGATAACGCAGAAAGTGATATATATATATGTAACTATAATATTATAATAACTCAGAATATTTCAAACTAATAGTCTGCTCCATATAACTTTTGGCATTCAATAGACGATGACATAACTCAAGTTATCATGTATTTAACTGAGTGACAGGGCTTATTTGACTTTCATTGTATTTTTTTCCATATTAACGGAGGAAGGTTCGTATGTTTTGTTGCTACATCTCGACCTTCGGGGCTGAGTTAACATCTATTGTTCAACAAATTACTAATTCCGTCTCTAATTCGTGGCAACGGCATTGTCTCTTACAATCGGTGCCCGATTTTACGGGTACTGCACATCTTGAACTATATATGAGCTAATAGTACTAAGGGATATTGTAACGAGAACTTATATTATTTATAGAATGTATAAACCATATTTTTTTTATCGTTGTTAATAATTGGTAGGACGATTTGTAATCAGTACATATTACTATCGAAATCTAGCATTATAATTTTAAAATAGACAATATGCAAAAGTTATTCTTTTTTTTGTGTAAATGTTACTTTTCGTGAAAGACTGGTCTGTTGAAGGAGTCGGTCTTCTTTATCAGCTCGTTTAGAGCCACTGCAGCTTTTCCTTCGTTTCACACATCGATCCATCTTTTCTTTGGCCTCCCATCCCATCTTATCTCCTCTCCATCCCTACATTCATATTTATTACTCTTTTCATCACATGCGAATCAGCCCTCCTCTTCACGTGACCATACCAAGACAACAGATTCCCTTTCAACTCTTCTATCACAGGTGCCACTTTCAAACTTCCCCTAATATACTCATTCCTGAATTTGTCCATTCTTCAACATTCTCATTTCCGCTGCTAAGATAGATGCTGCCCATCCATCAGCAGTATATCCCTTAGTCTCGATGTAGTAGTTTTACGATGTCTATTGGAAGATACGGGGTGGTCTGTTCTTTGCCGGAGACCACCTTACATCCCTATAGATATAGGTACCTTTCAGAGGCCGATTATCTTTAAGGCAAACTAGGCACGTGCCTAGGGGCGCGAAGATACAAAGGAGCGCGCGGTTGGAATAGATGCAGGAACAGTAAATGTAGTTGAGGACACTACAAGTCGGAATGCAGAAATGCCATCTCCAAATTGGAGTAACCACAGATGTAGTAGATGTAGCAACGCCTACAGTGATCAAATTTTGACTAGTACTAATCCTACTAATATTATTATAAATGCGAAAGTTTGTATGTGTGGATGTATGTTTGTTACTCTTTTACGCAAAAACTACTGAATGTATTTGGCTGAAAGTTTGCACGCGGATAGTTTATAAGCTGGATTATTATATAGATCATAAAATATCATGTTCCGACCCACTGGAGCAGAGTGACGCAGGTTAAACCGCGGGGTGCAGTAAGTAAATAACTAGTTATTTACTGAATAGGGGCGCCGATGAGATCCTTGCCTATGGCGCTCTCAACGTTTAATCCGCCTTTAGTATCTTTGCTTACATAAAGTACAGAAAATCGCATGATGAATACAAAATAGTGGTTGACTAGTAATACAAGCCTTTTGATATAGGTATGTAGTATTACTAGTTTACAAATCCATCAAGATTTTTTTTCCGCAGGAAACAATTTTGAACAGATTATTAACAGTTTCATAGTTAATTAAAATGTTATACAGCTTAATTGTTTTCGATGTTATTCTTTTTATATGAACTTCATAAAAAGTAGATTGAATTATTGATATCATTGTAACATAATAATTGAAATCAGGGACATAGATTTTGTTAATCTATAACCAATTTAATCCAGTGAATCTAGGCCAGTTATAGCCAAATTAGTGTCTTTATTTTTTTCGGAATGTTTGAATTATTAATGTAAGTTAACGTAGGTATGTTGTAATGATGTTACCCTGTGCTTACGGTGTTGGTAATGTAATTTTTTTTTTATTTCCGGGGAAGAACCCGCTTCACGGAAAGAATGAATGGGTAACCCGTTCATACCAGGTAGGTATATATAACAATCGAGTGTTTTTATATTTTTGGATGGTTTGATCTCCACGCCGGCAATAATTATTCGTTTAAAATCTTAGATTTCTTTCCGAGTCTGGTTAGTTGAGACACGGTGGCTACCGTGTCTCAGAAAGGACATTAAACCGTTTATCGTAACTATTATAATAGTTATAACATCATAAATAACACGTACATACCAGGGAACGGGCAGCAGCGTTTCCCTGTGTTTTGTAACATATTTACAACTGCAGTTACCAGCCCGCCTGCCAATCGACTATGGCAAACACCCCTCATATATCAGGTGATGAATATACATTCGCCATCGAGTGACATGCGAGCGTTTAGCTGTTCACCTATTTATATTAAAGCTATATAAAAGAACATGATACTCCAGCTGTGGACAACCATGTTTTTCTTGTTTTTCGATGTGTTGGCTAACATATGTAAGATATGTTTAGCCACAACATTTTTGCTACATCATCGGGCGTAGAACGACAAAGATTCCACACAAAATGATATGAGATTATGAGACATTAAAATAATCTCCATTGTTCGTCTATTTCACAGACTTATTTATACGATAAGTACATGATATAATAATGATTCAGTAACACTATTATTTACCCAGCTAGTCCTTGACACCACCTAATAAACAGCTATTACTAACAATCCTATCCCACGCTCGTCTAACCCGTAGTTTGAAACTACCTCCATACACTTATAATCAGTTATCGACTACCGCAGACCTTGTCTTAGCCCACAATGCAAGACAATAAGCTAACCTATATGAGCTACACTGTATAACAAATAGATCTAAGACAAAGGATATATGCACTGTATCTCAGGAAATCAATTATTTCAATTTATATTGTACCTACCTAGTCGTCTGATAGTATAATAAAAATTGCCTACATATTTGATTGTAACCTTAAATTTTTACACAAATTTCTGATAAAAATTGATACCTCCAGCAAAAGCATTTATCAACTGTCTGTATTTTCATATAATTATATGATGTGTGTATCTGTGTGTACATAAACAAATAGAGAACCAACAATCAACCAACATTCCAATAATCCATTAATATGATTGAAAATTGACTAATTTACAGAAAGTAAGTCTTAGTTTTATATGTATTTAATTTTATTTCAGCTGTTTTAGAGTAGCAATCTTAAAAAAAACAATCTAAACTATGACAAGTAGATATTAAATATCAATTTAAATACAATTAAACAATGGTAAAATGTTGTAAAGTTGTTTTTCGACTTCCTTTTGTTTCTTTAGTACCTATAAGTCTACCAACTATTTAAGTCTGTAGCTGAATTTAAATTGAAGTATCCATAATTAAGAACAGAGATCTATCAATGTCATCTAAAAGGACCCCTTAGTATAATACCTGTTTACTTATGGACTATGAACCTCTCATACATATTGTATCAGAAAATGATCTAATAATGAGTCACTATAGGTGTCTTATTTAGTTTACGATTCTTTAGATACAGAGAATACGTGTATCGTATTCAACACAGGTTTTGTTCTTATAAGGTACTGATTTCTGCATTTATTATTTACTAACTTCACGTGCGCGGTTTCACCCACTTAGCTCCAGTTCCCGTGGGAACTTCAGTATTAAATATAGCCTATGGCATCCGGGGATAATGTAACTTTCCAACGGTGAAAATATTTTCAAATCGGTGCAGTCGTTTCGGAGCCTATACAATACAAACAATCAATCAAATCTTTCCTTTTTATAATATTATAGATTAGCCACCCTGGCGTCGCACGGGTGTAATGCTGATTAGTATTACACATTTAAATCTTCCTCTTGGATTACTCTATCTATTAATAAAAACCGCGTCAAAATCAGTTGCGTAGTTTTAAAGATCTAAGCATTCATATGAAACGACCGATACACGCGAAGCAACGTCAAACATTTTAATTTTTAATTTTAAAGTACATACATCAATTTAACTTATAAGAATAAAATAATTTCGCTGAAGTATTAGAGAATTCTAAAAACCTTATGTTTCAATATACTCGCTATTCACGCGCGGTTTCATCCGCGTGGGTCCTGTTCCCGTGGGAACCTCGATAGATGGGCTATCTAACACTGAAATAATTATACAAATTGGACCAGTAGTCCCTGAGATTAGCAAATGTTCGCGTTCAAGCAAACTCTTCAGCTTTATATAAAAGTCTATGATTTTGATCTCAACAAAACAATATTTGAGTTTACCACATTGAATCTCCTAATTGGCACGTCCGTCAGACAGTAATTAAGATAGGTCAACGAGAAATAATAAATATAATTACTGCTACGAAGGAGTAGACTGAGCTAGATACTAATAAAATAAATTGATTCATTTTCTTCAAGGTTTAGTTAATAACCAACGGGCAAAATTTAACGATAACCAATTATCTATATCAAATGAAATTCAATGTATTATATATTTAGTATCATTTAAAAGGAACACAACACTATCAAAAAATAATTAACAAGTAATAATAGCTTAACTTGTTTGTAACTTAAGTTTTTAGTTTCATACATACCTCCTTATCTACCCACGTTAGATGTAACAATATATTTATTATTATTATTATTATTCCTGAAATATATTGCCTGCAATGTAAAAAAAAGTACAAGACAAAGATTTGCTTTATATGATGAACAATAAAACGAAACGGTGCTGCTTTTTGTTTCAATGAAGATTTGAGAATCTGATTTGCAGCAATAACACACAGTTCTTCAAAATATCAATATATTTTTGCGTTTTCAAAAAGCCGCCAAGAGGTTGTATCACGGCTGAATCAATATAACTCAATCAATATAAATATAACAATCGGGACCAACGGCGTAACGTGGTTTCCGCGGCACGCAGGGTAGTTCCTCAACCAATCAGACCCGGAAACATATCTTAGAATTTACACAAAGATATCTAGTCCGACGTGGGGATGAAACCCACCAATATCGTTACGCCACGGACGGAGGTTGTCTAAATTAGAAGAATCTATCTTTATTTCGGACATCAGGAATAAGATAGAAAAGAAATAAGATTTTCCAAATAAAGGGTTTATTATTTTTTCAGGTTTGTGCGTGCAGCGTACTCGCTGCCTTAGATGGGTACAGTTCTCAGCAGGACCCTGACCAGTTCCACATTCAAACAGACGAGGATGACGAACGATACTTCTTATATCAAACTCACAACGGACAGTACAGAAAAGAGAGAAGATTAAAAGATGGATCCGTTGTTGGTGAGTCTCCTTCGGGGTTCAAATTGTTTAAAACAAAATTTACCGACTTTGATTATCATATTTATGACTTAGGAATTTCTCGTTTGATTCTCATACCCGACAATTATTTGTGTGAACTATAGAGTTCCGAGTCTGGGTGTGCTTCGTGTCTGGATTGAGTGTAAAGTTCCGCGGTCCTTAAGCGGGAATTGTGGTAATAATCACTGCTCGTTACTATTTTTATAGGTCTACTTTTTTTAAATAATGTTCTCATGTCTCTGTTCTCTCGTCGTTTCCTACTTCTCTGGGTTTAAGGCGGGCAGGACTCTAGCCTCATTAAATGATTTATAGGCACTTTAAATCATACAGTTAAAGTTAAAATAACATATTTTCATTAGAATACATTTGCTATAGCTTTTTTATGTGGTTTGAAAGTAGATGTAGTGACAAGGATTGAGAAAGATATGTTAAATGGGTTCAGACATCTAAATGAAATAAATAATAGAAGACTAAATAGTCGAATTTCAATTTTTTTTAATTTAAAAAGAGATATTAAAGCATAAGTTTCACATTCAAATCGGGGACGTTCTTATTAATCTCCTTATTAATGGAGATTAATGAATATGGGGGTGGAAAAATTAGTATGTGAAGTATATAACAAGTGGAAGGAAGTGGTCTTTGTCTACCCCTATGGGAAAGGGCCGTAAATTACATAATTTAAAATTCTAAAGCTTCTTACTATAAATAGTTTTTCATTATTCAAAAGTTCCAAATAAAATAAAAAATCTCTGGCAAAGCTGCTTTATGACATCAGGTGACAACAACCTACAAAAAAAACAACATTTAGTAAAACCGTTACAAAACCCATTTTTAGAAATAGTGTATACCTACAAGTTAGTTTAACCAACATCCATTTTAATGCTGATGTAAATCTCGGCCTACATAATACCTACACGTATCGAACAGTTCATTGTCCTATCTCCGCAAGTCCTTGTAGGCGGATGATCTAGATAATAACAATTTCCATCTAAGGATCTGAGGATAACCAAAACCTACGTAACAATTTAATGACGTTAAAGAACACACAATTCGTGACGAACCTTTTTTGTTTAATGATATACCTATGGGCAACCTCCGTAGCGTAGCGGTAATTGGCTCGCTTTAAATCTCGGAGGTCGTGGATTTGATCCCCACGCTGGACAAGAAATCTTTGTGTAAATTCTAAGATTTCTTTCCGGGTCTGGATGGTTAAGGGACTTCCCTCCGTGCCTCGAGTGTTACTACATAATACTGCGGTCACTAACCCGCGTGCCAAGCGTGGTGACTATGGCAAATCCCTCCCTCGGGTGGAGGCCCATGTTCAGCAGTGGAAGTTATATGGGCTGATGATGATGATATACCTATGTTATAACGGTATAAACGAATTTCAAGTCATCGTCCGCCTGCGTTTCTCCGGTCCTAATTAATTTTATAATAAAATATATAGCCTGCCTATGTGTCTTCTAGATAAAGTATCATTTTACCGGTGTAAGAATTTTTCAAATCACCTCATTAGATTTAGAGCCAATTCAATGCAAAGAAAAAGCAATCAAATCTTTCCTATTTATAATATTATTAATAGATTAAGATCTAACCGTTGTATTTAAAATTTCAGGTACAACTGGCTGGGTTGGAGCTGACGGATACCTGCGTCTACAGGATTATATTGCGGACAGTCAAGGATATAGAATCTACAAATCGAAAACTGTTTATGTGGGCGAAAATCGACCGATAGGAGTATGTATTTCATTATTTACTACAATTAACATGAGCTATTGTTTCATCCTACTAATATTATAACAGAGAAAGTTTGTAAGAATGTATGGATGAAGGTATGTTTGTTACTCTTTCACGCAAAAACTACTGGGTTAACATATAGGCTACAAAACACCACGCTCCGACCTACAGAAGCAGAGATACGCGGGTAAAACCGCGGGGCGCAGCTGCTATTCAATATTAAATCATTTTTTCGTATACTTTCCAGGAATCATTACAAATAGCGAAGACGGCTCCGACTGATTCTGGTTACGGCGTGACCCGTGCTCCGGCTCCCGCTGTCCAGCGCACTCGTGCACCACCGAGAGTGTCCTCTACCACTCAAACCCCACCACCTTCATCAACTTACGAGCCGCCCAACTTCCCTGCAGAAGTTTCGGTGACGCCGCCACCTCCAGCCTATACTCACCCAACAGCTACACCTCAAGTGTATGTTTCTCCTAACTCTATTGACTCTTCGACAACTACATACGACTTCAGACCCACGGTAACGCCAATCACAGCTAGCGAAGCAGCGAGCACTCGAAATCCATATGACTACGATTCCTCTAATACCAACACACTTGATGATGGATACTACACGAGTGACAGCAGACGTTACGATGTGTTCAATCCTAATTCCTATAGACACGCTGATGCCTGGCTTAGACGTCAGCAACAACAAGGTGGGGTAAAAGTCGGTGATGGATACACACCTCAATTCCCTACATATGATGGTGTAGCCTTCAGAAGAAACGGTTTCAGATATTATCTTCCCAAACAGTATCACGAGGAACAATCAAGTGATTCAAACGAGAGGACTGGTAGTTTCGGTTATGTAGATCCATTCGGTATTCGAAGAGTAATATACTACAACACATCACCTGGCGAAGGCTTTCAAATACGCAAAAACAATAGGTACGTTGGCCATGATGCAACCCCGTATGATCCGAGACCAGTTAATTAATTTAGAAACTAAGTTTATATTTATTATATGTGAGAAATGGAAGTTACCTATTAATTATTGCATCAGTATTGTAAGTTCCCAGGAACTATTTAATATAAAGGAGACAAAACGAATTGATCGAACGAAGCGAAAAATTCTTAGCCACTACTTGATATGTATGTAAATACATCATCCTAAGTACTTATGTAATGTAATATATATATAATGTAAAAAATATTCTAAAACCAATAGTTTGGATATCTTTAAAAATCCTAAAAAATCTTTCTTATTTTCATTGTGCCATTGTACTATATTTAGGTAGGTGCATTATACAGTGATAACATATTTATATATACTTATCTGTAAATAATCCTAAATATAATACTGTTAAAATGTTCGCAAATTATGCTAATATTATATCTATTAGTTCTAAAATGGTACAAGAATTACCGTTAATGTATTCTAAACATCTAATAAGGAGTTATTCATTATGTCTAAAGGCGTGGAGGTCTTTGACCTGATCTCGATTGTCATCTAAATGAATCTTCATGCAAATGGGCTCACAACCAGACGGTTTATTTACAAATATATCTGAGACCTGATTACCTTGCCGCGATCCAAAAATAATAAAAACAGAGGATACGCTTATAAATCAGGCTTTTAATTGTTTTTTGAATTGACTTTTTTTAAATTGTTTGTAAAACCTTAGTATGGAAGAGGCTAATGTTTGTATTCTAAATCAGTTTATCGAATCTGAAAATCGTCATTGTTTTTAATTCTTACTGAGTATTTACTTATACACATTTGATTGTAATTCTTTGATTTTAAACTAAAAAATGTTTAGTTATGAATTATGATGTCAGTGTGTTTTGATCACCTTAGACAAATTGAAGAATTGACATTTTTATTTTTTTATATATTATGCCAAATTTACGAAACAGTAGGCCTACTTAAAGGAATCGAAAGGCCCGTTATTTACTTTTGTGTTGTTATTTACGAATATCAATATAAAACTATCACAGCCTTGATATAAATTAAACTAGTTTAAGACCATGGTTACCATCATAAAAACTGATGTCTGTTGCAAAAAATGTGATCAAATATTTAGCAGTTTTAATATTGTTCTGTTATTTATATTCTCCTTGACCAATTAAAATGTTTTATGATTTACCTACCTAAAAAAATAATTTAAGTCGGGTGCAAGTTTAAAAAAGTTCTTGCTAATAATTTGTCATTTTAAAAACGAACCAAGCTATCCGTAATTAATGACAACTTGTTGCAATGACTGTGGGTATTAATTTATATTAATGTAATAGGAATAATTATTATATTCTTCTAAATGCTTTATTACTTAAGTATATAAAATAACTATTTAATTAAAATATAATATGGAAACGCACATCATTAATTTATATCTACTAATTTGATTGTTATTTAAGTTCTTATCTACATAAATAATTGTTAACAATATTATGTTGTTTTATTTCTATAATTTCTGCCAATTCAAGTTTTGTTACTAGTTTGTCAGCATTTAAACAAGTAAATTAGTCACCTTGTTTTGGACCTGTATGTTGACTTGAACAATATTACTTGTTTTAATATAATTATCACACTAAAGTATATAATTGCTCTGATTTTAGCAACGATAGTCAGTATCACCGAGAAGGTAAGTAGAAATAAATAGAATTAATACTACTTTATAATTTTTTTTTTAGTGAGTGTTATTTATAAATAATTGATATTTGGTTTTCAGAAAAATGTTCATCTTAGCAATTTGTGGAATTCTAATTACACAATGTTTGGGAAATATTCACCAACAACGGACCGGTCAAGAAGATTACTTCAGCGAACTTCATAGCTTAGATTTAACAAAACCTGGTTCCACGTTTACATTTAATTTTGAACAACTAAGAGCAGATCAAGAGCCCCTCATAGAAGAAAGAGAAGAAGATATGGGAAAATATTTACATACACATCCTAAAACTACTACAACTACAACTACAACTACCTCAGCGGCACCAGATGTGTATCTTAAAAGTGAAGAAGCCAAAGAAGAGTTTTCTGTCAATCCAGTTGTGTTTGTCGAACCGACTGTTCAAACTACTCAAAATCCAACATCTACATTGGTACCTCAATCAAAAAACTGGAACAATTGGCAATCAGCATATCCTGCTATTATGCCACCTGCGCCGATAATGCCTGTCTGGAAAGATTTAAATGATATATATCATTTAAAACATCGTCACCAAAATCCAACAGAATCCATCTACGTTGCTCAACATCGTCCACATGGACATCATCATCACCAACATCAACACCAATCAACATCTACCACTTCGGAAAGTCCTTTAGAAATGGCATTCTCGGAGAACAGCCAGCCAAAGATGGACTTTTCGGAAAACAGCACGCAAAAGATATCTCGTAGTCGTGTCCATCATGCACATTCTAGTAATCACATTGATCATATCGCACCAGTGGTGCAACCTGCAGTACGTGAGATGAAACATGATAGGCATATTCCACATAGGTTACACACTAATAGAGGCAGCCATAAATTCAGCATGGACAATGTAGGAAAAGCTCCAGTCGAACCAATTGTCGAACCAACGACTGTGCAACCGAATTTGCCCCAGAAAGCATCCTCACCACCACCTGTGCCCACATTGTCACCATGGTATGATGGTTTTGGTAAATAATTGTTTTATGTTCGTTAATAAATAATCTGATTTGACAAAAATTTGGGTTTTCACTGTCTCAATTATTTAAAAATACATTATTTCCGATTAATGTGACGCTTACATTAAGTTACGGGCAAACCACTTGACAAAACATAAAAAAATACCAATAGCAAAATATTTTTTGGTGTAATAATATAGTCTTGTAAAATGAAAAGAAGTAATCTAAAAAAGATTTATTAAGATCTGTGATGTTCTGTGTCTCGCAGACACCATTCGCAAATGGCGAACCTCTTAATTTGACAAATCTAAGTATCTTCGGGTCCACCAGTATTTAAAATACCCTATTTATAGAGTTAAGGAAAAATAAAAATGACTTATGGTTGTTGCCAACGCTTTTATTGTTTGAAATTTAACATATCAATTGAATAGTTGTGTATTTTTAAGATACATACTTTATATTTAGTAAAAATCGGATGAGGCAATTACAATTACTTGACGGTTTGATTTATCCAATTCTGGCTCGAGGACCCCACTGCCAGACTTAATCAGCTTAGGACCCGAAAAAGGCCATTTGAACCAAGAGGGTAAATAGTTAAACAAGCTAGTTAGAAAAGGATCCCTATGAATAGTTTGAATTAAAACGGGTTGAGATACTAATTCAGGTTGTTTGTTCTCCTCAGGCTTAGGTTCTTCTTTAGCTTCAACTGGATGTGCCTCATTATTTGGAAGCTCTACCTTTTCTGACTCAGCTGGTTTAGGTTCTTCGTGATCAACTACCGGGGACGGTGCAAGCAGTGCAGGAGCTGCATCTTGTACAGATGGTGTATCTTGCTCAGATGGTGCATCTTGCTTAGATGGTGCATCTACTGCAGATAGACCATCTTGTGCAGGTGGTGCATCTTGTTCAGATGGTGCATCTACTGCAAATAGAGCATCTTGCGCAGGTGGTGCATCTTGCTCAGATGGTGCATCTACTGCAGATAGAGCATCTTGCGCAGGTGGTGCATCTTGCTCAGATGGTGCATCTACTGCAGATAGAGCATCTTGTGCAGGTGGTGCAGATGGTACAGACAAGGCAGTAGCATCTAAATTCTCTGGATGATTTTCGCTAGATTCTGGGGCAGAAACTGCATTTGTATGGAGTTGGTCGGGATTGGGCAAAGCCACAGCTAGCCCCAACAGGCATAACAATGCAAACCGGTACATCACGGAATCTTTAAATAAAAAAATAGAATAATAGCTAAGATATGATTAATTTTATTATTTTAATAATATTAAAAACCGAGATAAATTATATTATTTAAAAACCGGATATAAAACACCGTAACTATTTATTTATTTACTTACCTCTTGTTGAGTTTGATATTAATGTTCAACTTATTTAAGTTCGTCCGTTATATATCAACATTCATAATTAATACTAATTTCTAAAGCAATTGGATTTCAATTAATACGTTAGATAGATGATGCAAATTTTTCCATTTATGTCATCTTCATTTGTTTACATTTATAGAAAAATTGACATTCTTTTAATATATTTATTGTGAATTGCTTTTTCAATAAAATACACATACATCTACCCAGCGGTTTTACGCGCGTTGCAGTTGGTCTAATCATGCTGTTTTGTAGCCCACATGTTATTCCATCTTATAAACTATCCTCGTGCAAAATTACAGTCAAATCCGTTGAGAAGTTTTTGCGTGAAAGAGTAACAAATATATATTTCCGTATAAACTGTTGCTTGTATAATTTTTATAATATTAGTAATATTATAAAACAAACATTAGTATATCTTAATTAAATTCAAAATTTAACTGCAGATTTCACTATATTTTTTATTCTACCAAACTATTCAGAAATATAAAATGTAATGACTTAAATTTACCTAATGACTTTAATTATATTAATACTGGAACAAAAATCATAAGCACATAAATGTTTACAGAAAAATAAAGAACAAAATTACCGTTACAAGTACCGTTGTTGTAGGAGTTTAAACCGTGATTAGTGGAAAATGAAATTAAACTATAAATATATTTCAATTATCATTTATTTTGCCTATGTTCATATAAATTACGCAACGACTGGTACAGGTAAATGCTCTCCATCAGCTTTATAGCCATCAGTTCCTGCTGAGTATTTAGTAACATAAGTCTTTCCATCATCACCAATGTATGAAACTTCTCCATCGACGACCATGACATAGCCATTGCCTTCAGCATTGGGTACGAGCTGCCCGCGCTCCGACACCACTGTGCCTTCAGCGGTCACGTACCGGAGGGCAAATTGTCCACGTTCGTCATGTACTTCCTCGTGTTGGAGCGCTGGTAAACTTCTCCGAGATGCCTCTTCAGATGGTGCAGCCAAGACAGAAGAAAGAGCCAACAGGCCAACGAAGACAAATAACTGCAAAATAAAAAATATAATGACTTTTAAATGAAGCTTACTTAAAAAAACTAATAAGAGATTTAAAAATATATCCTAATAACGTCATCACCAAATTCAGATGTGTAATGTTTTGTATAAACCATTTTAAATAATTACCTTAAACACTATACGGTATTAAAATAACTTTGTTCAAGAAAAATATTGTATCTGAATCCAATTAGTTAAAATTCAACACAAATTTTACCGAACGAATTTACAAACATGTCGAGTTTAATAATAGCTTGAAAAATAATTAAAAACTCATCCTTATATCAATAAGTGGCAAAATCTGATATACCTTAAAAAAATGGTTACACAACCATTTTTTAAGTTCGTGTCATAAAATCACTCACCTTGTTCATAATGTTTGAAGAAGAAAGTATTGACGTCTTTGGTATAGTGAATCACAGTGTAACTGTTAGCATTTGACATAATTTTCGCGTTTAAATACTGCTTGATTTGTCAATTTTGCTCATCCCTAATGAGGAACTTGTTTCAACACATTAGTAGGTAATTGATTGTGTTCCAATTAATATTGCTAGTGGTCACCCCGTGTGCGAAATTTCATACTCCTCAACAAAGCTTTTGCTTGACGTATTAATAAAGTCAAGATTACTTTTGACTTGATTTGTATTAAGTTGAAAATCTATATAACTGATCAATCTACACTATATCTACACTAATATTATAAAGAGGAAAATTTGTTTACCCGTGCGAAGCCGGGGCGGGTCGCTAGTAATCTATATATATAAAAGAAAGTCGTGTTTGTTACAACACTTATAACTCGAGAACGGCTGGACCGATTGCCATGGTTTTTGTTTCGTTGGATTTGTCTACGCCCTGAATAGCAGAATACATTTTAAAAACAAAAGAAAGTCGTGTTAGTTACACTATTTATAACTCAAGAACGGCTGAACCGATTTGGCTGAAAATTGGTAGGGAGGTAGCTAAGAACTGGGAGAAGGACATAGGATACTTTTGGGTAGGGTAGGGTAGGGTATGGTAGGGGTAGGGTAGGGTAGGGGTAGGGGTAGGGTATAAAAGTCCACCCGTGCGAAGCCGGGGCGGGCCGCTAGTAATATTATAAAGAGGAAAACTTTGTTTGTTTGTTTGTTTGGTTGTAATGAATAGGCTCAAAAAGAACTGAACCGATTACAAACATTCTTTCACCATTCGAAAGCTACATTATCCACGAGTAACATAGGCTAAATTTTATTTTGGAAAAAAATAGGGTTTCGTAAGATATTTGGGTTTTTCGGACACAAGGTGTAAAAAATCAAACAGAAAAGTTACTTATTTTACGTACGCTGCCTAAACTATAAAAGATAGAACCATAAAATGTTGTAATTAATTGTAGATCTTATAAATATCTACAAAAAAGTCCGCGACACACTATACCTATCTATGCCGAGTGAGGCACAACAACCAATTTTTTTATTTAGAAATCTTGAATTTTTTTTGGACTACATTTAGAACCGTTTATTTTACTCATGCTATTAATCCTTATCAAAATAATTTCATCACTAAGAACAGTTTATGTAGATAATATTTAGTCTTTGAATGATTAAAATTGGAGGTTTGGTTTTGAAGTTATGGCGAAATTAAAATATTACGATTTCTGCTGCACGGCCCGTTGCGAAGTATAATAATTGTCGTGTGATTTTTTTAGATTTCGTTCTTAAAACTACACCTACGCAAAAGTTCTTCTCAGAGCTAATCAACGGTTCTTCTTAGAGCTAACAAACAGTTCTTTTCAGGGCTAAACAACAGTTCTTTTCAGAGCTAGAATATTACACGCTATTAATATTTTCTTGAACATTTGAAAATGCCTAAAATGCCTAATGCCTAAATTGCCTATTAATTACATTTAAATATTTTCATCGCTAACAACTTTAACATCCACAGAAAGGCAATCTGTGCAGCCTGCGGATAATGACTGCGTCGTCGATGTTTGTGTCGGTGTCTGTGAATTGACCTGGGAAGCATTTTACTGACCGTGTCTTTCCTGGGTATGCTTTTAGCAGCGGTAACCGACATCCGCACGGAGCCACGGGCGACCGCTATCACTACATCACTACATATTATAAAACAAAGTCCCCGGCCGCGTCTGTCTGTCTGTCTGTTCGCGATGAACTCAAAAACTACTACATGGATTTTCATGCGGTTGTTACCAATCGATAGAAC
This sequence comes from Nycteola revayana, assembly GCA_947037095.2. Taxonomy (NCBI): domain Eukaryota; kingdom Metazoa; phylum Arthropoda; class Insecta; order Lepidoptera; family Nolidae; genus Nycteola; species Nycteola revayana. The sequence continues at coordinate 15,906,391 of OX344840.2, forward strand.
GATTCTTCCGTTACATATATGATTTGTTTAGTTTATGTGTACATTTGACTAATATATATTGATATTTGTCAGAGGTGTCGGAAAAAATTAAGCCATTTGGAAGCTTTCAACGAAAACGCTGCCTAAACCCTATGAGATATAACAAAACAATGTATGGCGGAAATATTCTTCTCTTTTAGATCTACATAAAAGTCTGCAATAGCATATGTCTATCGATTATATCTTTTAGAAAAATGATCATTTCTGATGCGGTAATTGTAAAGCTAGACGGATTCAGTATTTATCCTTATCATTTTAAATGAGTTAATATTCTTAAGCATTTCATGCAGATTATTTTACCCCTACGCTATATACTTTAAATGAATAACTTAGAAGTTATCGCAAAATAACAGCGCGTGTTTTCGCAGCGCAGCGAGTGAGGTGGGCCGAATGCGATTATGCGCGCTCGATCCTTATGGACTAAGAGCTGACAACCGAAAAGGCAAGGTAATTTGATCATTCATAAAAATGATTTATCAGCTTACCTGGAGCATTCTAAGCATAAATACGTCGACCTGGCAAGATTCGCGTGGTGGATGTGGGAGTTATGGGGTGGGAAAAAAAAAAAAAAAGTAATGTGATCAGGATTACTTTTTATGCCAAATGGTTTGCCTACCTCCCCAAAGCACACAAAAAAAATCTGGCGTCATTTGGTTGGTGGAAAGGTATCGCCAGGCTTAATTAAAGTGAGGAAAAAAAATTATTTTTAGGTAATAAGAACAAGGCTGGCTTTTTTTGTGCTTAAAGTTTATTATTTCCAGAGGCTAGGAAAAAAGCCAGCCAATAATAGTGGTGGGAACATGTCGAAAAAAATAATTGAAAATTTCTAATTTTGCTCGAGAAAGAGCTAAGGGGCATGAAAAAGAGCGCGTGGAGTCCTGTAGTGCTGTAGAGCTGTGTGAGTAGTGGAGACTACGGCGTCCGTGCTCTCTCGGTAATGTGCCTGTAATTGGTTTATGTAAATAAATATGATTTTTATTTTATTTTATTTTATTTAAACAGAATATAAAAACACGTCCACGCGCTGTAAAATAGACGCTTAACTGAAACAGCTGGCGCTCCGGAAACGTTCGGCTTTTTCCGCTCAACGAGTGCGACGAGGCCAGCCAGGCGCGTTAGGTTTACCGAACATGAACGACGCGCCGAGAGAGCACGGACGCCGTCGTCGTCGCGTGTATCCCCTCCACGCGCTCTTTTTCATGCCCCTTAGCTCTTTCTCGAGCAAAATACAATTTAAAATATAAATTTTCAATTATTTTTTTCGACATGTTCCCACCACTATTATTTGCTGGCTTTTTTTTCCTAGCCTCTGGAAATAATAAACTTTAAGCACAAAAAAACCAGCCTTGTTCTTATTACTAAAAATATATTTTTTTTCCTCACTTTAATTAAGCCTGGCGATACCTTTCCACCAACCAAATGACGCCAGATTTTTTTTGTGTGCTTTGGGGAGGTAGGCAAACCATTTGGCATGAAAAGTAATCCTGATCACATTACCTTTTTTTTTATTTTTTTCCCACCCCATAACTCCCACATCCACCACGCGAATCCTGCCAGGTCGACGTCTTTATGCTTAGAATGCTCCAGGTAAGCTGATAAATCATTTTTATGAATGATCAAATTACCTTGCCGTTTCGGTTGTCAGCTCTCCGTCCATTAGGAATTATAGGGCAAATTTTTTGTTTTGTGTTCGTTGTAACTATGGTGGATAGATACTTGAATACCTATTTATTTAGTGTTTGTTGTATTGTTAGTCCTGAAGAGTATAGGTATTTCATACGATAAAAGTATACCCACCTACTTATTGCACTGAGTTTTAGTAGATACCCGTATTAATTTGTTTCTGTTTGTTTTGACCAAATTTCGCCCGTTTGTTAGAGGTTTAAAGACATTCTGTAGTATAAGTATCAGTATTGTACCCGTGCGAAGCCGGGGCGGGTCGCTAGTCAGAAATAAATGAACTTTAGATTTTGTAAATCCTAAGCATAACGTACAATAATATATTTTTTAAATACACTACATAGGGTAAGACTCTTGGATTTGATCCCAAGTTGTGGTAAAGTAATATCAAAGTCTACATTTTTTTTTCTGAACTATTTTTACTTCTCTAGATTAGAACACTGATACGAAAATCTACATAAATGAGTATGATAGAACTTGGCACGCGCGATTGGCAGTAAGATGATGAGTATCCTTGTGCTGACAGATGCTGCTGAGCGGCTGAGCGGCACATTCCCAGAATGATTAAAAAAAAAGAATTTTAATAAAATATGATAAGTCGGTAACTATTTATTTATTTATTTAAATACTTCAGCATTATAAAAGTACATAGGTGGACTTAATGCCAGAGGCATTCTCTAACAGCTGCCAGCAACTACTGATTATATTATATATTAACTAGCTGACCCGGCAGACTTCGTACTGCCTCAATCGATACATAAAAGACCTAAACATTTGTATAAAATAAACTGGGCCGTAGAGACTTCGTTTATGCGGTACTCCTACCCAACACTACCCCTACCCTACACTACCCCCACCCTACACTACCCCCACCCTACACTACCCCCACCCTACACTACCCCCACCCTACACTACCCCCACCCTACACTACCCCTACCCTACACTACCCCTACCCTACACTACCCCTACCCTACACTACCCCTACCCTACACTACCCCTACCCTACACTACCCCTACCCTACACTACCCCTACCCTACACTACCCCTACCCTACACTACCCCTACCCTACACTACCCCTACCCTACACTACCCCTACCCTACCTCTACCCTACACCTACCCCTAATCTACCCCTACCCTACCCTACACCTACCCTAAAAAATCTTAGCAAAAAAATAAAGCTCAAATTGACTCTACATTTTAGTTAGAAAACGTTTGTATGGGAAAAAGAAAAAGGCTGTTTTAAGGGGTTTTCAGGCAACTACTAATAAATTAAAAATTAATTAAAAAACATTGTCCAGCGGACAAACTTGTGAATCTAAACCATTCCCAGATCCCCTTGAACACACACAAAAAATTTCATCAAAATCGGTCCAGTCGTTTGAGAGAAGTTCAGTGCCTCACAGAAGAATTATATATATAAAGATGTATTTATTAAATGCTCACCAATTAAAATGCATATATGTGTTATTCACTTAGACATTAGGTAAATACGAAATTTCAATTTATTAAAATAGACAATTTTTTTATGGATTCTCAATGTGTATGAATCGCGTTTCTCTGTTAATTACGACAAAATAAGTTCTGCGATCGCCAATCGCTTGCAATTATCCATTTTCATTATTCTAAGTATGTTTTCTATTTAAGATTATTTAAATTTGTTCAAGTGATATCCTTCGTCCGTGAATTACTACTTAGATTAGCAATAGTAAATCATACTGAAATGGCGATCTTTTTGGTAAGTAAAACATACATGACGACTTATCGTTTTTTTTTTGTAGATATGTTTTAATTGTATGATGTTTATAATTTTGTGTATTGGGCTGAATTAAATGTATTTTTTAACTTTTCAACCCGCTTGCCAAGCGTGGTATGTGCCAATAACAAACTCCCTTCAAGTGAGGCCCATTCAACTGTGAACATTTTTTTCTTTAAAAAAAAGACTACTAGCCGATTTTTGCAGTCTACTTTTCGTTAATCCCTCGTGCTAAGCTAAAATGCTTGTGTTACGAGTGGGTTCACGTCAGTAGTGCAATGGGTAGGTTAGTTAGTTAGGATCGAACCGGCGACCACAAGATCGCAAGTCCGACGCCCTAGCTATTGGGTTACGGCCGCGTTTTTGTCCATTGATTGATTGATTGCGCTTTCCTCTACCTCTTTTCCTTCTACATTTATATCTTTGTTATTTATTAATAGGTTGCTGGTCTGTACGTTAGGTTAAATCAAACTATTCAGGCCACTTTTAATTATAAATGGTTTCATTAAAATTATTTTGTTCTAATTGCTTCTTAAATATACATATAATTAACATGATTGTTTTCATTTCATAATTATTATATTAAAGGTTAATAAGCATGTAACGATATCAAAATAATTAGTGTTCGTATAATAAATATGTAACTAAATCTATACTTCTGTACTAACATATACATAATAGCTGAAGAGTTTGTTTGCTTAAACTAACTTAATTTCAGAAACTACTAGTCCGATTTGAAAATGTTACAGTATTAGATAGCCCATATATCGACAAAGGCTAGAAGGCTATATTTAGTTCTTAAGGACGAAGGAATTGCTGCTTAAACTGCTGTTATTCTTTCTTTGCTGTATTACCAATTAACAAAATAAAAATTCACGAAATACATTGATATATTTATTCTTCATTACAAAATAAATGTAAATGTTTCAAACACGTTCAGTGGTTCGGTATAGTTCATTTCACATAGAAATTGTACGGTGACATGTGTCACTATTATAGGTAATTAAGCTTAATTAAATAAACAATAAACCATGTACTAATGAAATCTATTACCATTGAATAAGGTTTAATTTCCTATTCTAGTTACCTGTTACTATACAATTCTATATTAAATGAAAAGTCAATTGTTTTAAGGTGCATACTACGCTATTACATAGTATTGACCAGGTGAACCTGGGTATCGTGGATAAACAAAGTTTGATCCACTAACTGCCTTTGGTCCAAGGAACCAGGGCTTCCATGGAATGTAACTGATCATGTTGTTCCAAAATGCAGCATCTTTGGGTTGAACTAAAACCACTTTATAACTTTTATCCTCCTCGATTTTCTCCGGTTTCTCTTCTGTGGGTTTATCTTGACCTTCTGGTTTCTCTTCTGTAGGTTTATCTTGACCTTCTGGTTTCTCTTCATCAGCCTTCTTTTCTACCAGAGTCTGAAACTGAATGGGATAACGAGGGAAGGTAAAGTAAGGATCGTAAGCCAACGGAGCCAGTTCTGGTGGAGCTGGAATAGCCGGAAGAATAGCATCGTTGTAGCTTGGCTCCAGCACGTTGATATGGAGTTGGTCAGGTGCAGGCAAAGCTACAGCTGCGCCGATTAGACACATAAGTCCAAAACGATACATGTCGACGTTTTTGTTTTTCTGTAAAGAAATGATAATAATATGTTGTCTATAGTCATAATCATCATCAGCCCGTTTAACGTGCGCTGCCCGATCCCTGGTTATAAATGATGGTTTAAAAATCCGGACCAACAGCTTAACGTGTTTTCGGAGGCACTGAGGGTAGTCCCTCAATCAACTAGACCCATGCAGAAAGAAATATAAGAATTTAAACAGAGATCTAATAAGTTATCTTATAAGAAATATTATTTTATTTCTAGTGATGGAAGTGAAAGCAGGAAAAATTAGTGTTGGCACATCGAGCAATAAATTGAAATAAAATAATAATAAAAAATATTTTATAAATTTTCATACTCAATCCCTTTCTTGCAAGGGGCAAGGGTAATAGAACTAAGAAAAGTAAAATTGTTTTTGTTTTTAATCTGCGACTAATTTTGTATGACTATAGCGATAAATTTTTAAAAGATAACTAATAGAAAAATTCCGCAGCTCGCGACGCGTTTTTGGCTTGGCTTTAGACCAGATCCCAGCCCGCGCTGGTTGATCTAATTTCTCAAACCACGCGACTTATTATTATTATTTTGTGTATACTCGTTTTGCTCGCGACAATTTTTCATTTTACTTTATTTATAAATATATATATATATTCTATTGATCCTTAAAATAAGATTATAATAGTAGTATAACATAAGTAACCATATAAAAATATTGTTCTTAATTAAGTATAAAAAAAATTTACTTAAATGTGTTATATAAATGACGTATAACAAGCGCGATTTGTTCGTCTACGTTACTAATAAACTATTTCATTTCAAATTATCTAGTATTTTGAGAAAAAAACATATCGACAAACTCTTGGTATAATTACTAAAGAGACATCATCATCACCATCAGCCAGTGTAACATCCACTGCTGATCAAGGGCCTCATTCCGAGGGTCCTCACTTGGGATGAGGCCCTTGTTTTTGTTTTTGCCATAGTCACCACGCTTGGTAGGCAGGTTGGCGACCGCAGTATTATGTTGTAATACACAGGGAATCGCTGCTGGGCAGCCGATATACGCTTGTTACAGATGATGATATAACAATCGGGACCAACGGCTCAACATGCTTTTCGAGGCACGGAGGGTAGTCCCTTAACCAATCAGATCCGGAAAGTAATCTTTGACTTTACACAAATATTTCTTGTCCGGTGTGGGAATCGAACCCACGACCTCCTTGATTCAAAGCGAGGCTTATATCACTACGCTACGGAGGTTGTCGTTGTCGACATCAACAACTGTTTAATGTAATGGATGCCTTATATAGATTTTATAATTGTTTAAATATAGGAATACACAGGTAAGTGAACTTACCTGTTAGGCAGACGAAGTCACCATGCTATTGTTTCGATATTTCTTTCTTTTTATATCCATATTCTAACATAGAATCTTACAAGATGAATTGTATTCTAATTGATCTAATTACTTTACTATTAATACTCCATTAATGGAATCTATGTGGTCAGTTATCTATATTTGAAGTTATTAAGATGTAATTGTGTTGTATACATACATATGCTCTAAATTATATAGGTATTTCGTCCAATATGTTAATCAAATGATGCCTGTGCAAAATATCGACAAAACCGGTTCAGTATTACACGAAATATCTTTTATTTCATAATATTCTCATAATCTATTCTCTGATTTCTTTTTATTTCACTGAATTTATATTATTTTCTTCTAAGTTATAGTTATTTCTAGGTTTATATTAGTCCCTATTCAGTTTTTTTCCAACTGACAAAAGTATGATATGTAGGTATACGAAATAAGTACCTTAAATACGTTTTAATAATAATAATACATATATTTTAATGAATATAAGTCATAAACGGCCATAATATAACATTATATTTATAACAGTAATACATACATAGTATGTGCCTTCTTATATTCATCCGCAATATCACAATCACAATTAAAAAGCAACAATAATATCATATCATCATATCATAAGCAACAGCAGAGCTCCAGCCTAGATAAATGGTTTAAACACTACAAACACAGCTACCTGCGCAAGAGGGCGCCCCTGTGGGACTTGGACCTCGGGCTCAGGGCGGTCGCTGAAGGGGTGATTAAGGGATTATGTCTTTTAGTTTTATTTAAGGGGAGTTTTGTGCCACTGTCGCTCTACTTTACAGTTCGCGGGCCTCTCGGACTTCGGGTCTACGAGGGCATCGGAAAGTTCTTTTAGCAAACTAAGGGTCGGGAGGGTTAAATAAATGAAAGAGTGAAAAAAGATGGAGCTTAAGTTGGGCTTTTGAGAATTTGACGTATAACTAGCTCCCCGCGCGTGGTTTTGTCCCTCCCAATCCCGTGGAAACTTCATCATAAAATATAGCTGCTATGAATATATTTTTAAATATAGCTGCTTATATATAATATAGCCTTCCTCGATAAATTCCCATCCAACACTAAAAGATTGTTCAATCAACAAACAAAATTCTTCAGCTTCATATATCAGTACATAGGTATAGATTTAAATAGCATTGTCTTTATATTGTCGAATTTAGACACGAAAAGGAAATAAGCGACCCATAGATTAATTCAAATTAACATAAAAAATAGACTTGCAATGTAGGGATTGTGTTTTGTATCATCAGTTATAGAGAAGATTCGAGAATTGATTTTCTGTAAGAGCTCTTAGTCAATTAGTAAGCCGGACCATTTTTATTATTTGGTCTAAAGCACCATGCTATTTAATAAAGAGCCCATGAATCAAATACCTTTATCTATACCAATACCTCTGTGGCGTAGCGGTATAAGTCCCGCTTTGAGTCTCGGTGGTCGTGGGTTCGATTTCCACACCGGACAAGAAATCTTTGTGTAAATTCTAAGATTTCTTTCCGGGTCTGGTTAGTTGAGGGACAACCCTCCGTGCCTCGGAAAGCACGTTAAGCCATTGGTCCCGATTGTTATAACATCATATATAACAAGAAGAAGATCTATTACAAGCGAATACTAGGGAACGGGCAGCAGCGTTATGTATCCTGTGTATTGCCACTTAATACTGCGGTCACCAACCCGCCTGCCAAGCGTAGTGACTATGGCAAAAACCCTCATGAGGAGGCCCATGTTCAGCAGTGGACGTTATACGGGCTGATGATGATGATGATGATACCAATACTATAAAGAGGAAACATTTGATTGTTTGTTTGCTTTGAGTAGGATTCCGAAGTAGGTATTGGACCGATTTCTAAAATTCTTCTTCTAGAAAGTTACATTATCCAGAAGTTCCCAGGGGAATAGAAGCCACGCGAGTGATATGTTATAACCTCAAAGTTTTTCAACGCAACCTTGCAGAGGATTCTTATTTCCTTAACATTAGGTTGAAATTATAAGAGTACTTTTATTTGTGTGAAGTCGAAAGTAACAAAAACTTGTGAACGATGTGGAAAACCTACAATTGGAAATCGTTTTTCCGTTTTAAATTAATGTTTTTGCTCAAGCAATGAAACATTTTATTTTTTTTGCATTTAATTAAATTTGATAGCTTTCAATTATTTAGTTGGCGATCGGAGCTTTAGGTGCAACTGGGAAGTGTTCGCCTTCAGCCTTGTAACCGTCTGGTCCTGCTGAGTACTTGGTGACGTAAGTTTTTCCATTATCGCTAACATAGGTGACTTCGCCATCGACGGCCATCACGAAGCCCTTGCCGTCAGCTGTGGGTACGAGTCGACCGCGCTCCGACACCACTGTGCCCTCAGCAGTAACGTACCGGAGAGAGAACTGTCCATGTTCGTCGTGCACTTCCTCGTGCTGCAGAGCTGGTAAACGTCTAGACTCCTCTGTGGGTGCAGCCAGGGATGAAGAAAGTGCCAACAGGCCAACGAAGACAATCAACTGAAACATAATATTTATATTATTTTTGGGCATATAAAATATTCAAAATCATATAGGGATTTTAGCAGGTACATATTAATGAACTAAAAATATGTCTAATGCCGTGGAAGTTAACGGGAACTGGGTAAAAGAGTGTGTGTAGCAGTTTAGAGTAACCTAAGGTTATTCTTTCTACGAAACCACTAACACTCAATACCCACTCACTGCCGGATAAAGATTACAATTTTTAATTTTATTGTATTTGTACAAATAAGTGTAAATTCTATACAAAGTATCCTTACCTTATTCATGATGATCGAAGTTATACTTGCAACCTTATTGTTGATACGATTTTGTGTAACTGATGGCATTTAAAGCAATATTTGTGTTTAAATACAAAATTATTTTGTCATTTTCATATCTTAATGAGGGACAGTGATGAGTAATTGTGTAATTTGAATTAACTTGTTGCCATTTATTCATTAAGTTTAATTTGCAAACATTAAAATAATGAATGCTAAGTACTTCCGATCTAACAATAATTCAATAGTCATTGATTAACAAGAGGCTTTCTATTTGCTAAAATAATTAAATCATATAATTTTTTCTAAAATCTCAAATAAAATCCTAGTGAACCTCAGTGCCTAAATAATGCCACTTTATTATAATTATTATATCAACCCATAGTGTCCCATTGCGGGGCAAAAGCCTCCCTCCACTCGTTTCACTTCTCACGGCTTTCTGCGACTGTCTCTCAAGAAGCGGTCCAAGTCATCTCGCCATCTTCGCTTCGGCCTGCCACGACGTCGAGTTCTCCCTTTTGGAAAATAAAATGCCACTACAGCCATAAAATCGCTAACGCAAATGAATGGTACTGGTTTAGTGAGCTGATACTCACTCCAGTTTTAGCTTATTACAAATTCAACAACTTTCAGCACCATCTTTCTTTTCATTTAGCACTCATAATAGACGGAATTCATAATCCCAACATCAATATCTTCATATTTCAAAATTGAGATTAATAAAATTCGACCACCGACAGGATTCGAACCTACATCTTAGGTAAAGCCCCTAATGCCTTACCCAATTAGGCTACGGTGGAACCACCGTCGGTCATCGAAATTCGAATCGAAATATAGTAGGTATAAGGTAAACTTTTCCATAAAGTGTTCAATACATTTAAAAATTATTAACTTTCTTGGAGACCACCCATTTCGTAATTAAGCTGTCATAAATACGAAATACTTAATTCCGACGATCAAAACCATTATTTTCATAGACTTTTAGCATTCCCGAATAATTTGAAATTGTAGACACTTAATTATAAAACAAAATTATCTTAATTCCTTATGTTTTTAATTACGATTAGGAATGCCATTAATCAATAATCCGAAATCTCATAAAAAAAGAGTAGACCAGATCCTAGATAAGAAGCAAAGGATTTTGCGGACGTAATTGGAAAGCAAAAAATCGTATAAATTTACGACTTTCGGTAAATAAATTTCGTGATTTTTCATTAGGTATAGACACTATGATTTTTAGGTATTATGCCATTCAGACTTCTGGCAAATAATTGGGTGTGTTCTCATTTTTGACACGACGGACGTACTATCTACATGCTACTTTGTAAATTAGAACTTCTTCTCAATGACAATTCCAACAATTCCAAATTTTCAATGACAAACACTAGGGTAATAAATCCCTGGGTCGTGGGGGACTTTGCATATAATTCACGGACTCAAATGACACCCAGGCTAGATTTAGTTTTTGTCTATTTATTCGTGGTTCATACGAATAATTGTCCTGGGTGGGAAACGATTCCAGATTACCAGGTGTTAGAAGCTACTGTCGTAACCACTGAGTCACCGGTGCAGTCATTTACTTCTATACTTTTTTATACATAATATAAAGCTGAACTTTGTTTGTTTCCTTGAAAGCGCTAATCTCAGGATCAACTGATCCGATTTGATTTACTTTCCGTTATAAATGGCTCCTTTATCGAAGAAAGCTACAGGCTATTATTTAATTATAAAGTTCTTAGAACCGCGTAGGTACTTGTAATTTCTTTCATTCATCAAAGTTATGATTGCGTTCTTTTCTTTTTGTAATCTTTATTTTGATTTTAGTGAGTGTTTTTGTCCTATTCAATCTCGATTTTAACTTAATTAAGTGTAACTTATTTAGTTGACTATATAGAAATGTTACAAAAATATGTTTACTAATTAATAATTACCTACAATATTCCAAATTTATATTTTTAACTAGGAATTTAAACTGTTTATAATTTTCATGATGTCGCATAATTTTCATTTCTTTTCTTTCTTTGTTTTGTTAATCCAAGTTTTCAAGCACTTTTCTATTCAATTCTAATTCAATTCAATTCTAACAGATTTTTACCTTAGCTTGGGGCCAAGGTAAAAATCTGTTACAATTGAATCCGTTGATGAAAGACGTGAGAATAGAAAAAGATATGATGTATGCGTATAATTAATTTTCTTTTTTTTCTCCCTTCTTGGATGGATTACTTTTGTTTCTTGGACTATCATACCAAATAAGACATTCTTTTTCATAAAGCGAAAGGGGCAGGAAAAATACTTTTCCTATTAATTTAACCATTTTATTTTTTAAATCTGTCGAAAATCATTCGGAGGACGGTGCTTTGGGTGCAACTGGGAAGTGTTCGCCTTCGGCTTTGTAACCATCTGGTCCTGCCGAGTACTTGGTGACGTAAGTTTTTCCATCGTCACTGACATAGGTGACTTCGCCCTCGACGGCCATCACGAAGCTCTTGCCGTCGGCTGTGGGTACGAGCCGACCGCGCTCCGACACCACTGTGCCCTCAGCGGTCACGTACCGGAGAGAGAACTGTCCATGTTCGTCGTGCACTTCCTCGTGCTGCAGAGCTGGCAATCTTCTAGACTCCTCTGTGGGTGCAGCCAGGGCTGAAGAAAGTGCCAACAGGCCAACGAAGACAATCAACTGTAATAAAATATTTATTTCATTAGTTAAATAAAAAGATGAAACGCTTTTGCAAATACAAGTTTAAACGTTATACTTTAAATAGTACCTACCTAATAATCGGGCAAGAGTAGGTACCGAAAACAACTAAAATATGGACTGCCCGATACAATGCAACTTGAATCGAAAAGATGTGAAATTAAAAAGGCAATTTTAATGACTTTAATTTATTGTGATATAATTTATCATTCAGCTTTATTCAAAGTACTTACCTTATTCATGATGATTGATGTAAGGAATAATAAGAACCTCCTTTTTGTTACGATTTTATGTAACTGATGATATTTATCGCAACACTTGTCTTTAAATACAAAATTATTGTGTAATTTCCGTATCCTAATGAGCAGCAGTTCTGATTAATGACCTAATTTTCATGATTTTGTTTCAAGTTATAATTAACTATTAAGTAATTAAGTTTAATTTGTTAGTATTGAATAATGAAGACATTTAATAAGTATTTCTAATCGAATAATAATTGCACTGTCGTGAATAAAGCAGTGCGCCGACAATTGTCACATATTAATATTTTTTTCATCTGTTATGTCTAAAAGTCTAAATTCCATTAATCTGGTTCTAACTAAAGACTTCTAGCATAGATATCTATAATCACCCTATAATAAAATGGTTTAAATGTAAAATTATCGTCATTATGTTTGAATTAATACATCATTTTTTGTCAAGCTTATTGGTGTAGATACAACATAATATATTTGTATCTACCAATAAGCCAAAAGAATAAGCTTTTTGTATTTGGCTCGCTTTAAATCTCGGATGTCCTGGGTTCGATCCCCACGCCGGATAGGAATTCTTTGTGTTAATTCTAAGTAACTAAGCCCCTCCACCAACCAGACCTGGAAAGGATTTTTTTCCAGGTCTGGTTGGTTAAGGGACTCAGTTACTTAAAATTTACTAACCAGAATTTAACTCAAGCTAATATGAGAAAAAAAAGAGGGAATTTAATGTCAATAATAATAATAATTGTATTCGTCGAAAAAATACAATATTACAATTTGAAACACGTGAATCGGGAAAAGGACGCGTGGGGCGACAACCGTCAGCCCCTAACTATTGCCGCATCAGCCGCACCCGTCGGTCGTCAGTCGCGATGCTCGAAAATTAACCTTAAGGGCGTTATAAGCATTTCTTATTATTTTTTTTATTTATTTTTTTATTTAATACCAACGACTACAAAATCACAGCGTACAATTAAGTACATTTGTATAATCGCAATAGTAATTGGGAATAAACTGCTAATATAGCTACATCCTTGAAAAGCTCTCTGAGGGAAAACCTCATACCTAGGTAATAAATTACGCCGCGGGCACCGGCGTAAGAATGTTGCCCCCCATCTCCTCCCGTGGGCGCCGTAGGACCCGGCCAAGGGAAATTCAGAAGATGGGCAGCAGCGTCTTCTTGGACTAAAGCACCTAATACTGCGCTCGCCAACCCGCCTGCCAAGCGTGGCGAGTATTGGCAAAATCCCGCCCATGGAGATCTATGAGGGAGGCCTATGTCCAACAGAGGACGTCCTGCGGCTGAAATGATGAGGTAATAAATTTATCTGTTTGAACAGCCCGTTTTTATAAAATAAATATTTATGCTATTAATAGCCAATTTATTTTATAAAAACAGCTTCAGGTGACATTTATAACAGCTGCCTCAAAGCACCTACTTTGGCTACTTTGGCTTCAGCCAAAGTAGGGTTCCGTAAGACTGTGTGTCAAAAAAAATTACTGAAGTGAACAAGACGATTACAACAAGATTGTCTGAATTAGCCAATTGCCTTAGGTACTTGTATTTTTCGCGTATGCAACGAAGCTTAATTTCCCAACTAATCTCTATATGTGAGTAGGCCATTGTACGTTAAACCATTGGTGATGTTGTACATCATAAAAAAAAACAAAAAGAAACGTATACCTACCTATTACAGGCACTTGCAAAAATAGTCAAGACAATAATTTTGTATTAATCTATGTATAATTTAACATTTTATAAATTAGCATATTAAGCAGGTATTTTAGTTATTGTTTTAATAATGGTTTAGTCTTAACTTTATTATTCAACTATATTGTGTCCAATAGCCTGTTCTGTCTATATTAGGTTAGAACAATTGTCATTATTTGGGCGGATGATGAGTTTATAACGACGGACGTGCTTTAATGACATAGGACGCAATAATCCGACTGAGAAGATCCAGCGAAACAAACTCAGTAGGTGATTCTACTGCCGGTTTTAGTACGACCCACATGAGACGGTCCGGCGAAACTTACTCAAATGGGCAGAACCACCTATAACAAGCTGGCAGCAGTGTTTCCTTATGCTGCTTAATCTGCCTGCCAAGCGTGGTGACTATGGCAAAATCCTCTCGTTGGGAGGAGGTCCATGTTCAGCTGTGCACGTTATACGGGCTGATGATGATGGTGATGTATATTATAAGTTGGATCCCTTATTTGTAATATTCTGCGTCATAAATTTTTCACATTTAGTATTTTTAACTGATAAATCATGGGATCCAGCTCAACCTATACAAACAAATTGAATTGAACTCTTTGGTGAAGATAAAAGGTTGATATATTAACCGCAACTCGCTTCAAACTATATTGCTGAAGTGATAAGAGTGCCGTGATGGACGCAATCCAATGCGTTGGAGAGGTCGCAGAATACTTTGATGGCATTTGCGATTTCCCTATATACTATTGAATGGAAGTAGCTAATATTTTTGAACCTTAAATGCCTTCCAATTGAGTTAATACCTATTTGGTCAACCTCTACATCTTATTCCAAAAAAGGACCCTACAAAATTTAGATGGGCAGATTGATTTGACTGATAAGAGGGTAACTAAAAAAAGAGAGAAGAAGAAGCAAAATAACTCCTCCAAATCAACATGTATTGCCTGTTCAACTTTAAAAATGATCAATATAACACTTTTAGGCGTATAAAACAAAAAAAAATGGTTTTTCGATTAACTTAACAAATTTTAATTCTTAAGTTTGACAAATTATTCGGAGGCCGGTGCTTTGGGTGCAACTGGGAAGTGTTCGCCTTCAGCCTTGTAACCATCTGGTCCTGCCGAGTACTTGGTGACGTAAGTTTTTCCATCATCACTGACATAGGTGACTTCGCCATCGACGGCCATTACGAAGCCTTTGCCGTCGGCTGTGGGTACGAGCCGACCGCGCTCCGACACCACTGTGCCCTCAGCGGTCACGTACCGGAGAGAGAACTGTCCATGCTCGTCGTGCACTTCCTCGTGCTGCAGAGCTGGTAAACGTCTAGACTCCTCTATGGATGCAGCCAGAGCTGAAGAAAGCGCCAACATGCCAACGAAGACAAAGAACTAAAAAAAGTACATATCTGTTATTTATTTAAATTCAGTCAATTCGGGAACAGGTAAAATTTTCATTGTGTTTCTAGGTGGACATACGTTAAAAAAATTGTAATAGAAAATTAAATAATTGATAAAACATGCCAATCTTACCTTATTCATGATGTTGTGTAGTTATAAATGATTCAACCTATTTGTTGTAAGGGCTTTATCCAACTGATGTAATTTGTTACTATACATGCCTTTAAATACAAAGTGGTTCCACAATTATAGTACTCTTAATATCCCTAATGAGTCAGTAACGAAGTCCTTATTAATAATATAGTTTAGTTAAAGTTGTGCAACAAAACCAGCTATTACTTAATAATGTATTAATGGGCATTAATTAAGCTCATCTTTCTACTATTGAATCTGAAAATAGTTATGATTAAAAAATTCACTTCACTTAACCAATTTTATTTACATACTCTTATTCCTATTTTTCAGAAAATTTCAATAGTGGCCAGTTCCCTTCACAATATTCTATTGTTACCACGGGAAGAAGGTACTACTAAAAATCCTCCAAGAGATCTTCTTCTTCCGATATGAGGATTATGAACTGCAGATGCATTCAGAAACTCTTGGTGGTGTAAGTAAACATATAAACGTGCAACTTTTCGTGCAACTCGTCATTAGTGGACGATCCGGAAAAAATGGATTGAAAAAAACCTCTTTTTGGCCTTTTGGTATTTTTTAAGTCACTTATTAATATATTTTTGCAGCATAGCTGTAAAAATCCTCGTTAGGATGAAGAGTGATATTAATTAAGAATAATTTTAAATAATAATAATAACTCTTTATTTAAATCAAATATTGTGTGCATGCTATATGGAAGCTCTGTCTCCTGAACTAGAACTCCTATTGACCTGTATCTCAGGAGACAGGACCTTCCTTGATTACATTAAACATGTTTAAATAAGTGGTACAGAGGCAATTTAAATAAAATTATACAATAACTAAGGGAAAATAAACATGCATAAATTACAAAATGGTAATAAAAAAAGATAAATAGAGGTTCACACAAAAATAAAGAAAAATAATAATGCTAATGTGCTATTTACTTTATGTTTCTGTGTTGATAAAAAATGATAAAAAATGTATGATGTATGTAGGGTGTGTATGGGATGTATGTGTCAATGTGTGTAATTGCAGGTGTAATTTAAGGTGTGTTTGAAATGTGTCAATATGTTTATATGCAAGTTTAATTCGATATAGTGATTTTCTTTGTACTTTAAGTAGTTGCTTATTTGCTAGCTTGGTAAAATAAGTGATTCTGTTTCTTCGTAGGTTTTGTTACTAAGCCAGTTTGCTATGAACTTTTTGAAGCTATTGTTACTTAGCTTTTGGATGTTGTTGTATACTTTTGGTGCTATAACTATATGTAGTTATAATGTCGCTGTGCATATTTGGATTTAGTTTATGGTAGGAGGCGTAATCGTCTTTTTGAGGTGGGTGGAATTTTAGGTACCACGACACGGTGAAATCTACGCAAAATTTCATAAATGAACAGTTTGCGCACAGATAGTTAATTGGCTTGCTGGTAGACATCAGCGGTGGGATGTCGAAATTGTTTCAATACGTGATGGAATTTTAAATTTCTTTACAATTTCCTCAGTTTGCGGTAATAGAAAAAGCTCACCTAAATTTCTAGTAACTTTGAAAGCTTAAGTACTAAGTAATATCATAAAATCAATGGTTTTATATTCACGTATATGATCAACTAAGAACTTAATTAAGCGATGACTGACTAAAGTCTTTGCTTAATTTACCAAAAACTACACCGATTATCTTTTTTCAGTTCTCATCAATTAAATAATAAAATACACTCTACAAAGGATAATTAAGATTAAGGTAGGTTGATTTTTATCTTTTAACTTTCAGATTGTTTACGACAATAAAACTTTTTCTCAGTTATGGTTTCGTCTTACTACTCTTGAGGGTGACATCATCTCTTCTATTCCACGTTATTATAATCATCATTATCATATCAGCTTGTTGTCGCCTACTATTGAACATAGGCTTCTCTAATCAATTTTCAGCGGAACGATTGCTAGCAGCCTCCATTCACTGGCTCTCTGCGATCTTTAGGCTGCTTTTCCACCAGAAATGTGCTATGCAGCTATGCTGAGCTGTAATAGCTAAGCTGTGAAACTATGTGACCATTTTCACTAATACTAAGCTGTGTAGCGATGCGAGTAAGATGTGGTATGAAGATGCGGCGCCGCCGCAATCGCAATCGGGCATACTTTAGGTACTCTGCTCAGCACACAGCTACACCACTCGCGATGAGCCATAGCAGGCATCCATGGCACGCATCCATAGCACACATCCTTCCATATAAAATCTTAGTTGAATCCGTTTCCACCAGTACTTAAATGTACACCAATGAATATGATTGGTGGATATCAAACGCATCCATAGCAACGTAGCAAAGCACATCTCTGGTGGAAAAGCACCCTTATTAGGTGGTCAATCCATCGTGCAGGCGTTCGTTACACGTTAAGCTTGACATTTCGGGATATTTACTCGAGAACGTTTGTGCCAAACCAACGCATCATTCCCATTGCCATTTAAGTTTGCTAGTCCGTAGAGTGAAAGTTTAAAAAACAATGAATTACTATTAATTCTTAATTAATTACCATCGACTTATATTATGTTTACTACTAGACATAGTCAGTCTCTATAGGGGTTTTGCCATCACTATGTCGCCATGCTCAGCAAGGGCTAAATGCTGCTACCTGTTCTTAGGATTCCAGGCTAACGACTGTTTTATATGATGTAAATGATATCAACCGTATATTAACGTACTTTATGAGGGTACAACCTTTTTAGTACAACCGGTTTACCCTCTGTAAACAACAATCCACACTCCTGAAATAAATATTTGATTTACACAAAATGGTTTTGGTATTCGAACGGATTATAATTAGCAATAATGTGGCAATACTGTTATTGAATTTCTTTCTACATCCCATTTCAAAATAAAGTAGAGAATATTTCCTGTGTTTTTAAAGCATAGTTTATAAAAAGAATGATTTAATTTTCTCAACACTTTGTATCTTCTTAAAGTAAAGTTAAGTAAAGTTCTTAAAGTATCGCATGTAATTATTATTGTTCATTTACTAATGAGGAAACTGGTACTTTTTTCTGTTGCCTAACAGTTTTATCGCATAGGTATCTCCCAAATACGGTATTTGTCGTTTGCGGAATAGTTATTATAATTTCTTATTGATAAGTTTATTGTAATAATGTGACTCTTAAAAATCCTTGCTTATAAACAAAACCATCATTATATGTACCTACCTACGTATGATGATGGTTTTGTTTATAAAAAAGGATGTAACATTTGACAACAATTTAACATGATACCTGGAAGGAAATAGAGCCCTGATTCCCGCACAACGAACAACATCTGGAAATTCGACGCAAATTTGACTTTGATACAAAGCGATCATTCGACTTACTACATTGATTATCTTTGTTTTACATATAAAATAAATGAGTTCGTGCTTGTATTTTGTAAGATTTTAAGTAAATATAAATAAGGATTTTCAAGATTTAGAAGAACATTTGAAACACAATATTATTTTATCAATCGTATTTATTAATTAGTTATGGCCGATTGGTACAACAGGTGCTACGGGTAAATGTGCTCCTTCCGCTTTGTACCCATCAAGTCCCGCTGAGTACTTGGTGACATAAGTCTTGCCATCATCACCGATGAACGTGACGTCACCATCGACGACCATCACGTAGTCTTTGCCGTCTTCATTTGGCACAAGACGACCGCGCTCCGACACCACCGTGCCTTCAGCGGTCACGTACCGGAGAGAGAATTGGCCAAGCTCATCATGCACTTCCTCGTGTTGCAGAGCCGGCAAGTTGCGTGGAGATTGTTCTTTTGCAGGAGCAGCCAGGACAGAAGAAAGAGCCAAAAGGCCAACAATGGCGAAGAACTGCCAAATAAATATTAAATACAATTAAAATTCTGGTCAAAAGCTATAATAATATGATAAATCCCAGCAAATTGCTAATAAGGTAAACCTGTGCTAAGAGTAGCCATCCTACAAATGCTGAGACGATATTTCTTCAGAATTTGAAAAAAAAAGAATCACAAGCAACATGAATTCATCGTAGTTTTTTAATGCCTTTAAAATTGAACTACGTAGAAAAAGAATGTCGTACGCCTTCTAGGATTGCAATTCAATTAGTTAAAGACAGATTTGACATTCATTCGTTAATTATTTCCATATAGAAATTGTCACAATGCAAAATCAAACAATGATTTTTAAATTAACTTACCTTATTCATGGTGTTTTTAAATTACTAATCGTACAAACTGCAAAGATTTAGTACTTTAAGTAACTGATGGTGTTACTGACGATGCATTGCTTTAAATACCTACGTATAGATACATACTCGTAGGTACATTATGTAATAGTGTAATTATAATTAGTTGGTAATTAGCGAAATAAGTGATGACATTTTGCATTTCTTTATTAGTATATAAGTATTTTATAAACTAAATTTTATTTTGTCTTCATTAATTCCATTATTTCTCTACTTATATTTGTAGCCCATGTAAAATAATAGCTATCACAAGTATCTGAATATCTAGATATCAAGATGAAATATGAAATCAAAAATAAAACTTCAAATGAAAATGGACGTTAGGGATTATCCTAACGTCCATTTTCATTTGAGGCTTTAGCATATTAATGCTGCATAAAAAAAATCCAAGAACGAGGAGTATAATTAACCACTTCGGCGTTTATGGACTATGAGAAAGCTTTTGATTCGGTCGAAATTTGGGCGGTTCTACGGTCTCTTCAGCGACTCGCATCGACTATCGTGGACCATTGATGTGGTGAAGTGCTTGTACAAAAACTACAATGTCAGTACATGGGCAATGTACGAAGGCCATTCCGTAACAGACAGGCGTAAGGTAGGAACATGTTATGTATCCCAAACGGGGTTTCAAAGATTGCATGGTGAAATCGAACTCTACGTGGGCAAAGTAATGGTGCATGAATATATACTTAACATTTTTTTTTTTTTTTTTTAGCGGAACCACGATAGTTTGTATATCCCAGATAGCTGATATTATATATAGCAGATAGCTGATATTATATATAGCAGATAGCTGATATTATATACCGCAGATAGCTGATATTAAATATCGCAGATAGCTGATATTATATATCGCAGATAGCTGATATTATATACCGCAGATAGCTGATATTATATATCGCAGATAGCTGATATTATATATCGCAGATAGCTGATATTATATACCGCAGATAGCTGATATTATATACCGCAGATAGCTGATATTATATACCGCAGATAGCTGATATTATATATCGCAGATAGCTGATATTATATATCGCAGATAGCTGATATTATATACCGCAGATAGCTGATATTATATATCGCAGATAGCTGATATTATGTATCGCAGATAGCTGATATTATATACCGCAGATAGCTGATATTATATATCGCAGATAGCTGATATTATTTATCGCAGATAGCTGATATTATATACCATAGATAGCTGATATTATTATCGCAGATAGCTGATATTATATATCGCAGATAGCTGATATTATATACCGCAGATAGCTGATATTATATATCGCAGATAGCTGATATTATATATCGCAAATAGCTGATATTATATACCGCAGATAGCTGATATTATATATCGCAGATAGCTGATATTATATATCGCAGATAGTTGATATTATATACCGCAGATAGCTGATATTATATATCGCAGATAGCTGATATTATATATCGCAGATAGGTGATATTATATACTGCAGATAGCTGATATTATATATCGCAGATAGCTGATATTATATACCGCAGATAGCTGATATTATATACCGCAGATAGCTGATATTATATACCGCAGATAGCTGATATTATATATCGCAGATAGCTGATATTATATATCGCAGATAGCTGATATTTTATACCGCAGATAGCTGATATTATATACCGCAGATAGCTGATATTATATATCGCAGATAGCTGATATTATATATCGCAGATAGCTGATATTATATATCGCAGATAATGGGGTTCGGTTTTCATGGCCGGCCAGCCTCTGTCGCGACAGCGAGGATTGAAACCACCTGGTCCTCAGCTTCGCCGCTACGTGTACGCGGGCTTAGTTTACCCTCCAGGGGAGGTAGACAAGATTCGGGAAGTCAGTTTACGGCCATTAATTACTGTCACTAACTTTTATAGTACAACAAAGAGAGTCTTTCTCTAAATAAATGTAATGCTGAAAGAAATTGAACTCTGCCAATGATGATTGTGGCAAATAAAAAATCACCATCGTTGTTAATATAAACATCAACCAGAATGTCCGTCCGTCCATATAAACATTGGGCGATATAACAATTATATTAATGACTTAAAATTTTCCTTTAAAGGAAATTAACCTGAGTGTTATTACTTGTGCCGTGTGGTTTCTGGCTTAGTATAAACCACCCCATCTCTTCCCATGAGTGTCGTAAGAGGCGACTAAGGGCCATACAGCTGATGGATGGGCAGCAACATGTATCAGCTCAAAAATACTCACTATCTTACTGCGATCACCAATCCGCCTGCCAAACGTGGTGATTATGGCGATATCCATCAACGACCCTGGTTTTCCAAGGTCTGTTAAGAGGAGGCTCATGGTCAACCATAGACGTTAACGGACTGATAAAGAAGATTTTTTATTATGTTTGTGTATCCTGGGTTATTTGTAAAACACCAACAACCTCTTAAGAGTTCATGGTACTCATTAGTATAAACCACTTTTACTATTGGACAAAAACTAAAATCGCGAATAAAAACAGCTGTTCCAGTCTATTCTAAGCCAGAAACCACACGGCATTACTATGCGAACAACAGTAACTGCTCTGGAAAAAAAATCGTGTAGAGAAATAAAAGTTTGTGAACTTATGCGTTTGAGGAATTACGCGAACTGATAAAAAAACGAGTGGGGAAAAAGCGACTGGAAATTTTATTACACGGATCTAGCTACTCCTTTAGAGGTTGTTGGTGTTTTACAAATAACCCTTTATAAAGCCTTTTAATTATTTTTTTGACAGTCTGTCTGACTGTTAATATTCAAATAGCTTACGACATTGTATAATGTTGCTTTCTCAGCGATATATTAACTAGTAGTTAAATATTCAAGATACTACATTTTATTTTCTCTTCTCAAATTCCATAATTTATCCACTTACATTGTTTTTGCGGTGTGATATACCTACCTACGTTCAACAGTTTGTTGTGATAGCATAATCTTGAGAGGACAAAATGATTATGTATCATCATCATCATCATCATCAGCCTGAACACCGTCCACTGCTGAACCTCACTGCTCAATGAGGTTGAGCAGTGGGTCACCACGCTTGGCAAGCGGGGTGGGGACCGCAGTAATATGTTGTATCACACAAGGAAGCGCTGCTGCCCGTTCCTTGATATAGGATTGTTATAGATGATGTTATAACAATCGGCACCAACGGATTAAAGTGCTTTCCGAGGCACGGAGAGTAGTCCCTCAACCATCCAGATCCGGAAAGAAATCTTAGAATTTACACAAAGATTTCTTGTCTGACGTGGGGATCAAACCCACGACCTCCGAGATTTAAAGCGAGCCAAATACCGCTACGCTACGGAGGTTGTCGATTATGTATGGTTTACAGATATTAGTAGATAAATGATGGAATTTGAGAAGTGGAAATAAAATGTCGTGTGTAAAATATTTAACTACTAATAGTATATCAAAGCAAAATAATAGAATTTCGTAACCTATTTGGATAATTACTAACTAATTATAATGACATCATTACGTATGAACGAGTATGTATACCTATATGCGTAGGTATTTAAAGGAATACATCGTCAAGAACACCATCAGTTACATAAAGTACTAGATCTGTGCAGTTTGTACGATAAGTTTGAAGTCATCATGAATAAGGTGAGTTAATTTTAAAATCATTGTTTGATTTTCCATTTTAACATTTGTGATTCTTTTTTTGTCAAGTGCTGTTTGTCATCTGCTGAAGAAATATCGTCTCAGCATTAGCATCATTAGTAACGAAAACATTATCAGTTTTTTTGATTAAGCTCATATCAATAAAACTTGACCATAATTTAAATTGCATTTTATATTTATTTTGCAGTTATTCGCCATTGTTGGCCTTTTGGCTCTTTCTTCTGTCCTGGCTGCTCCTGCAAAAGAACAATCTCCACGCAACTTGCCGGCTCTGCAACACGAGGAAGTGCATGATGAGCATGGTCAATTCTCTCTTCGGTACGTGACCGCTGAAGGCACGGTGGTGTCGGAGCGCGGTCGTCTTGTGCCTAGTGAGGATGGCAAAGACTATGTAATGGTCGTCGATGGTGAAGTCACGTACATCGGTGATGATGGCAAGACTTATGTCACTAAGTACTCAGCGGGTCTTGATGGGTACAAAGCGGAAGGAGCACATTTACCCGTAGCACCTGTTGTACCAATCGGCAAAAACTAATTAAATAAATGCGAGTGGTAAAATAATAATGTTGTGTTTTAAATTTTATTCCAAATGTTAAATATCCTTTTTCTTAACTACTTCAAATCGTGAGATATGTGCACGAAATAATTCATTTAATTTTTAACGAAATGGTAATCAATATAGTGAAACTAAATTATACTGCTGTATTGTTCGGTATCAATCGCTAATTTATGCCTATCCACCAGTTTTATCATGTATATAAGCTCACATCATGCTTAGGCTATTTTAAATTCGTCTTTAGCACGAGAGTCATACAAATATCGACCACGGGCCACATGCGGCCCACGTTTTGCAATTTAATCAGCACGATCCTAAAGCATCTTTACCAAAGGCCATTTTTTTTTACAAATATTTCTACCAGAGTTTTCAGTCTACTAGTATTCTTATTAACCCCTCGTGCTAAGCTAAAATGCTTGTGTTACGAGTGGGTTCACGTCGGTAGTACAATGGGTGGGGATCGAACCCGCGACCACACGATCACAAGTCCGACGCCCCTTGCCATTGAGCTACGGCCGCTTCATTGACTACGCTGATAAACATCTAGAGAAACTCGAACGCTTTTTGGGTTTGTACTGCCTTTGTGCACACACAAATTTAAAATTCCCGTTCTTTAGACTATTTTTACGGTAGGTAATTTACGTAGCTTTTATTTAGGTTGCTTAGTTTGTAGTTTTTAAAGTATTTAGTAAGGCTGGAATCATGCTCTCTCTCTTGACTCGAATAGTGAACAAGCTAAATAATATAATATATCTGGTGGATAATCTCCTCACGGATGCGGCGCGAAATATAAAGAGGAGACCACCACCGCGATGCGGTTTAGGCGCTGGTTCAAATCTGCGTTTGAAGTCTAGGTGTTCAAATCTCCCATTGCATATCAATGGCAGCCAAACAGAAAAGGAAGCTCACGTACCTTGGAAAACCAATATTCGTGCAATGAGTACCCGCGCTTTAGTCTGCTTTACTGGCGCCAGTTCACGATGTTTACAGGATCCGTCTGGCTGCACAATCCTCCACAGTACACAAGTGAAGTTATATTGCGATTTCTCGATAGGTATAAGTTTCTCAAAAAGGGCGGTAAAGTATGCGATGCGTTGTAATAGATGTTTACAGTAAGAGCGATGTCTCGAAGAGAAGAGAGCGAAAATTTTATGGAATCTAAGGTAAACGCAGCTATTACCGAGGTAATTTCAGGACCTTAAGCTTTAACCTCTCGAAATAAGAATTTCTTATAGTAAAAACAGTTACAAGTTTATATTTTCTGATACGTTTGGATATGCACTTTAGAAATCTATAAAGATATAGGTAAGTTTTGAGTAAATATATAAAGAAAAAAAATATTAAATATACAAATCCGAATGTTGCTATTACCGAGGTATTTGAAAGTGATTGCAGCTAATACCGCGAATCGTGATTCTATTACCGAGGGTAGAAAAATAATAGGCATTTTGGTTCCGTACCAAATATTTATTAAAAAACAAGTCATCATTCCCGCAGCTGTATAATAGGTAGGTAGGTAATTATATATTCAATAATATTTGCTTATTTTAGGTAATGATATCTTTATGGAGGTATAGTTGGCGATTCATCAAGTTTCGCACCAATTCTTTCTAATCTTTGGTAATAAGAAATAAAAATAAAGAAATTTATTTTATTTAAAATGAAAAGAGGCAGCCTCGAATGCTTCGCCTATTTTACCATTGCCACAAAAAAAAATGAGTTAGAAAGCTAGCTAGCTAAAGTCTGAAGAATTTCAAATACTTAGATATTGTTTCTAGAGAACCCTAAACTCAAAAATAAATGCTATTATCACTCGGTGTTAGATTTCTATGGTGAAGCTAATACCGAGTAATAATACTCGGTAATAGCTGCTTATACAAGTAATTACCGAGTAATGGCTTGTTATAACCATCGGTGATAGCTTCATCTGCGATAGTACAAATTATCTAATCCCGATGAATAATATTTGATCAATTTTAATCAAAACAAAAGTTAAATCTTCTTCTTGATACTTGAATTAAATTCTTGGGTTTAAAAAAGAGACTAAGGCAAGGTTTCG
Source organism: Nycteola revayana (assembly GCA_947037095.2). NCBI lineage: Eukaryota > Metazoa > Arthropoda > Insecta > Lepidoptera > Nolidae > Nycteola > Nycteola revayana. Next base: position 15,932,350 of record OX344840.2, read on the forward strand.
TGTCGTATTCAATTTAGTGCTCTCATACAAAGTTAATTTTTATGAGTCAATTAAGGACGAAAAAATAAGAGTCCTAGTGCAATTTTCATACCGCGGAAATAGTTTTTAACCATAAATACCTAATGACTTAAACGAATTGTCACATCATTTGGGTTATTGCTATATAAAATATTCTTAAAAAATTTATAAAATGATTGGTACTGATTTATGCTACTACCGAGTTAACCGCGGTTAAAACATTCAAGACGAAAATTGTGAAGCCATTACCGCGGTATTTTATTCTTGTTAATTGTTGAAAAACTGTGCAAAATAAATGAAAATTAGATAGTTACAATCATGGCTAAAACTATAATCCACCTTTTGACCTACTTAGAATCTGTATAAATGGTTTTTTAACGACGCAATAACCATAACAAAATATTGAGCGTTCTTACAGTTCGCGACTATCGTTTGTATGGAAGTCGTGCTCCGGCGCCGGTTTGCAGCAAACTAATCGTTGTTTTGTTTTTCTGCGTTGTTGTGCACAGTGCGCCACGGATCCATTCAAACGGATATAAAATTGTCTTTCATAAACATTTTACTTTTTGAGTAAAATATGCTTGTAATTGCTTAAAATTACAATTATATTGCATACCTCGGGAATACCTGCAGATTTTTGACCACCGCGGTAATAGCTTACGCGGAAAGAATGCGTTCCATGTTCAAATTGCGCGGGAATTACGCCCTCTTAATATTGACATTACAATTCACGCGCGCCGCCAATTCTATCAGGCTGACCATAGACAAGCAATGTGAAATATTTTTTATTATTATTATTTGAACTACGCGAAGATATAAACGATACTCTCCAATACCCATCCTAAAAATTATTACCATCGAGTATTTGATACCTAGACAGAATGACTAACGCACCGCCGCTTTTATCTTCTTTGCCTCCTCATGTATGTAGTACATATAATAGTTCGAATAATGATTCCCTAGCTGTGCCCGCGACTTATTCCGCGTGGAATAGTTACTTTGAGAAGCATTTTTTAATATTTAGGCTAATTATACCTTCTGATGCCCTCGTAGACCAGAAGTCCGAGAGGCCCGCGAACTGTAAAGTAGGGCGACAATTGCACAAAACTCTCCCAAAAAACCATAAAAAAGCCATAATCCCTCAATCTCACCGCCCTGAGCCGAGGTCCAAGTTCCACAGAGGACTGTGTACCCTTGGAACCTTGGCCCTGTTGCGCAGGTTGCTTAGTTTGTAGTTTCTAAACCATTATCTGTTGCGTAGGTTGCTTAGTTTGTAGTTTCTAAACCATTTATCTGTTGCGCAGGTTGCTTAGTTTGTAGTTTCTAAACCATTTATCTAGGCTAGAGCTCTGCCCGCCTTTATGCCCGGTGAAGTAGCAAAAGCCTCGTTACTACATAATATGTCCGAACGAAAAAATCGGCTAATTATTTTACAAATAAAACATATCGGTTACGTATAAATTTATTTAATGATTTTTTTTATGTTTCCTTAAATAGTAATCATTCTCTCATATTCTTCTTCTTCCTTGTCGCAAACTTATAAAACATTCACATAAATCTTACATTATACCCATAGAAACTTTTATTACTATTGTTATTTTACCCCCCTGTTAGATTTTTTTTAATTATGGAGGTCATATTTATTCATGTATATGTTACGGCTAATAGCCGAAGTGCGGTTACACCTAGGTTTAGCCGGCTACAACTAGGTGCAGCCGACCACATGCGGTTAAACTTAGATGTACCTATCCTACTTATCTTCGGTTAGAACTAGGTTTTAATTAAATAAACAATACCTATATGCACGATAGAAAAAGATGTTGGGGTGGTTAAAAAAAAAATAACCTAAACCTAAACCAATGGAGTTGAACAGGGACTTATTGAGGTTGATCTAAGTTTAACCGCATGTAGCCGGCTAAACCTAGGTGTAGCCGCACTTCGGCTATTAGCCGTAACATATATAATAAAAAAACTTTGTTTTTAGACTGCTGCATTCAGTCTAAAAACTAAGTTTCTAGCTTCAAAAATTACAATACTTCCAACCTTTATCCCCCCTTTTAACCACTTACAACTTGTTTTTGCTCGCTTTACACTATGTACCAAATTTCATGTAAATCGGTTCAGTAGTCTTGGTGTGAATGGGTGACAGACAGACTAATTTACTTTCGCATTTATATAAGTAAGGAAGTAAGGATTATATGCAGGTAGGCGAAAAAAACATAAACCTATTAACTTTTGATTTTACGTTTGCATCAGGTTGTATGTTATGAGAGTGCCGCATGCAATTATTATTGATTTTATACATATTTACTATATTTATATTCTATATCATAACATTTTTAACACATATCTTTCAAAATCTTATATTTTTCTGTGAATGAATGAATGAATGTGATACAAGTATTTGAAATACTTCTATTTCAAATACTTGTATTTTTCTGTGTGTGTGTATGAATAAAATAAATGTGGTGTTAAACTATTTCTTTTTTATTTTTATTAAATAAATATTGGCTTACATTTGACCATAATCTCGCTTGATGGAAGGCGAAGATCAAGCCTAAGAGGATACACGCTTGGATAGAAAGTGTCTGCTGAAACCTGCTAGATTTGTTTTGGCCATAGTGTTAGAGATCGCTGTGGAACCGTTCCGTATCAGTTAGTGGTTTAGGAAAGCTTATTCGAAAGGTCATCATAATATATAATAAATAGGATTATAAAGATTTGGAAGACAATTTAAAACACAACATTATTATTTTATCACTCGCATTTATTTAATTAGTTTTTGCCTATGGGTACAACAGGTGCTAAGGGTAAATGTGCTCCTTCCGCTTTGTACCCATCAAGTCCCGCTGAGTATTTGGTGACATAAGTCTTGCCATCATCGCCGATGTACGTGACTTCACCATCGACGACCATGACGTAGTCTTTGCCGTCCTCATTTGGCACAAGACGACCGCGCTCCGACACCACCGTGCCTTCAGCGGTCACGTACCGGAGAGAGAATTGACCATGCTCATCATGCACTTCCTCGTGTTGCAGAGCCGGCAAGTTGCGAGGAGATTGTTCTTTCGCAGGAGCAGCCAGGACAGAAGAAAGAGCCATAAGGCCAACTATGGCGAATAACTGCAAAATAAATATAAAATTATAGTCAAGTTTTATTAATATGATCTAAGCCAGAATATTACTGAACGGTTTTCTTTACTAATATGAATGCTAATGCTGAGACGTTATTTCTACAGCAGATGAATAGAACTTGACAAGAAAATAATCACAAATGGAACAGCAAAAAATTATTTTAAAATTAACTCACCTTATTCATGGTGACTTCAAATTACTAAACGTACAAACTGCACTAATGTAGAACTTTAGATGACTGATAGTGTTAATGACGATGCATTCCTTTAAATACCTACGTATATATACATATAAGCGCAATGGTATAATTATAATTAGTTGGTAATTAGCGAAATTTTGCTACGTTGATTTGCTGTATTAGTAGATTAGTATTTGTCACTTTTCATTTTCTATAATTTCTCTCCTTATATTAGTAACCCTTACAGAATTAATCAAATTGCTATCACGAAAAAAACTATGTCATTAAGATGAAATTAGAAACTAAAAATAAAGCTTTAAAGTCAATGCTATTGGAAGTTAGGGTAATTTTATGCAAAAACAATTGAACTACCACTGCATTAAATTATTTTTGCATAAAATAGGGTTTTCATTGTGAACTTTTAATGTAGGTATACAACAAAAAGTAGCTCAAAACCTTTAGGGCACTTCTAATTAAAATATGATGATTGTTTTATATATTACGTATGTATAAGTAGGTATACTACGAATGTCATATAATAGGTCTTACCTATTACCTATGAAATTGCCGTTTTGTATGAAAAAATTTAAACGAATTCTTTTCATGTATTTTTTATTTGTATTAATCGAAGTAATCACCCATGCAATCAATGATCTTTGCCAACGCAGTGGCAGTTTATAGATGCCCTTCTTAAAAAAATCAGCTGGCAACAAATTCTTCAAAGGCATTTTGTACTGCCTCTGAATTCTTTGTATTGAATTTTTTCCCGCCAAGATGTTATCCAAATTCTGGAAAAAGTAGTAGTCTGTAGGCGCAAGATCTGGTAGGTCGGAGAAGGGCGGATGACGGAGAGCTTCCAACCCCAGTTCTTGCAACTTGGAGACCGTCTGCTGTGCAGTATGAGGTCAGGCGTTGTCGTACAGGAGCAGCGGAGACGAGTGATTGACCAATACTGGTTGGAGACGTGCCAGCTTCTCCATCATTGTGTTCAGTTCTATTCAGTTCTATTCATTCACACCGGCGCTAAACCACCAAACAGTGACCATCACTTTTCAAGGGGTAAGTTTTCCTTTAGGGCATTGTTTAGGTGCTGAACCAGGATCCAACCAACTTGCTGAGCGCTTGCGGTTATCAAACAGAATCCATTTCTCATTGCAGGTAACAATGCGGTTCAAATTCCTTCATTTGTGTGTCTGTTGAGCAGTGCAAGGCACGTCTCGACGCGTACTTCGCGCTGGCGATCATTGAGTTCGTGGGGCACCCATTTGTCAAGCTTTTTACCTCGCCAATTTGACGCAAATGGACCAATATTGCAAGCTGCTGCTAATTCAGCCGTAGATTGTGTATCATCAGCTTCCACAATCGCCTCTAATTCGTCATTGTCGACCAAAGTCTTCGGACGACCGCGAGGTTCATTTTTCAGGATTTTTCAAAATTTTCAGAACGGAAGCGAGCAAACCAATAACAAGTGGTGCGTTGGTTTGTAGTGTTAGCTCCGTAAACGCGGTTGATGTTGCGTGCCGCTTGTGCCGCTGCCACGACGGTACTCATATTCCATAACTACTCGAATTTTTAACGTATCCATGATGACGAAAAAGATTGAAATGCGATGAAAATGTAACACTAATCAATAAACAAATGACTACTTTTGGAAATAAAAATCCATATTTTTTAAATTAAATTAATTTGAAATTAGAATTCTAAGCCAACAAAAATTATTTTGATTTGAAATGGCCAGTGCAGAACGGCAATTTCGTAGGTAAAGACCTAATATAATGATTGTGAAGAAATTGTGAAACTTTCATTTTTTATTATAAAACATGAAATGATATCCAAGCATTGCAAAGGTCCTACTGAATACAACTTAATTTTTTTGTAGCTTTTAATAGTAACCGAAGTGATTTATTTTTTAATAGTAAAATCAATCTATGTATATACTTTTTCAATAGCATTAAATATTAAAATTACTTCGATTCTATGTTAGAGGCGCCGTTCCTAAAACCTGAACTATCTTGTACTGCATGGCATTAAAACTCATTTGGCCTTTTACATTGGTCATTAACTATTAGTAACACTGATGGCAATATACACTCAAGTAAACAGTGCTGTCCGTTTCCTGTTCTTGATGTGCCGATGTGACGAATCTATAAGGGTTCCGTTTTTTGCCATTTGGCTACGGAACCATAAAAATTACCTTCTTTCCGGGTCTGGTTGGTTAATAAACCAACCAGACCCGGAAAGAAGGTGATTTTTCATATCTTTTTATGTCGGGCGAGAGAACCGAACCCATGGCAAACAGTATTAGCCTTATCATACATTTCAGAACGTAGTTCCTACACATAGGGTAAACCAAGGAAGGACACGACATTTATTCGCAATATTTTACTTATTGTGAAAGATATACCGAATATATTAAATAACATGGTCATCAGTAATTACCTATAATTTCACATTTGACGATATCTGGTTATTGTACCTGACCTATTAATTGATTCTGGATTTCTTAATTAGGGTATTTTAACAAATTTGCACAACTATATAAAGTAAATCTGAGTTATTCTCTTCACACAAATATTTTGCATCCAAACAAGAATCATGGTAAGTTTAAAACAATTGTTAAAAAAAATAGTTTTCACTCACGTCAACAGGTATTCGTAAATAACACATATTTTGGCAAATTAATATAATATGTTAAATTAATTTAGTTTACTTATAAATGTTTGTATAGTATTAGCCATTACGTTAAAAATATTTAACTTTAGGTATTTATATTTTTATCCAATGTTAAAAATATTTATAAAGTCTTTTTTGTTACAGATTCTACCAACCATGTTTTTCTTACTTTTGGCATTATTTAATGCGCCTGTATATTCATCATCCTTGGATCAAGAATCTATCAAAATTACCGTTAACGAGAATTTTAACGCGCTACCAGGAGTACGATCTTCAGAAGCAATGTTACCTGGATTGGCTTCTGGTTTTCTACACCAAGGAGCTAATTTCTTTTTCAATCCTCAACTTCAATATGCCCCAGGATATATTCCGTCTCATTTAGAAGCTCTGGCGTCCATGATCAATCAACACAACATATCTCCATTGTCAGGAGCGTCAAATGTTGTAGTAGAAGAAAAATTTGAAGCAAAGTTAACTGAAAAATTAGAGCCTATCGCAGTGCCTATGGCAGTATCAGAAGTAATTAAAGATTGTGGCGAAATTGTGGAAGCACCGCTTGCAAGGCCAGTTGAAATAATTGTGGAGGAAAAATTTGAACAGGTTCGTCCACCTGCGCCTGTAATTGTTCAAGAGGAAATAATTGAAATCTCTGCACCTGCGCCTGCGCCTGTAATTATTCAAGAGGAAATAATTACAATCCCTGAAGCTCCAGTATTGCCTCCATTTTCCATTGCTGATATCTCTTTTCCTGTTTTTGAAGATGTGAAAGTCGAAGAACCCGTAGAAGTAATATCACCTATAGTTTTCGAGGCTCCCAAACCAATCATTATACAAGAATCGGTAGCGTTTATTCCTGAAATACCACATTTCGAAGATTTCTTCTTTAAAAATCCTTCCGTTGACTGTATTTTCACACCTGAAGAAACCTTACCTTCTATCGTTATTCCTAAACCTGAACAACAAATCACAACTGTGCCGATTATGACACAACTCGAATCCTTTGTACCATTTGTTAGTTCAAGGAAACCTATCTTACACAAGCACTCAAGGAAACCAGTTATTGCCTTACCGTCTACCTCAAGACTGCCAATCGTTTCAGTACCTAACAACGCTTTTAACTTCATATCGCTGGATAATATGCAAGAAAAAGACGTAGTATCTTACACCACCGGATGCGCACACGAAATTATCGCAGATCGTGTTGTTCCTAATATTGTGCTCAAGAGAATATCTCCTCATCATAGTTAATCGGCGTCTGTTTCATTCTCGTGAGCCAGTTCATTAATATTAATTTAATGATATGTGAACCTAATAAAAATATAATTGCAAAATATTCCTTTTATTTGCTATAGTACTTAATTATCCTTATATTAAACAAGCTAAACTTTTTTGGTTTTTTTCTTTGGTTTAGCTTGTTTCCATTTCCATTCGATCAATATTAGGGATATTGAGTGAATGGAGACGATAAGTGGGTTGACTTTGTGTAATATTATATTAAAATTAAACAACAAAAATTTGAAAGTTAAGTTTTAAATATAATAAGTTTAGTTAGTCTTCTCGTGTTTTTAAACTTATGGATACAGGTTTATCAGGTTTGTTAATAAGCAGTGTTCGAATTCCGAGCTCTCCACCCATCCATTGCACTTGAAACTCACGAATCAGCTGTAACAAAATTAGTATCATAAAAAATGGGAAATTAGTGTATGATTTTCTTATGTACTGAATATAGAATTAAAATTACCCGCATAAGAAATATAGACATATTTTGTTCAGCTAGCCTTCTCGCGATGCATGATCGAGGTCCAAACCCAAATGGCAAACTTAAAAATGGGTGAAAATTTTCATACGCATCGGAACTTCGAAGCCACCGTTCAGGTTTAAATTTTAAGGGATCACGCACATATTGTGGTAAACGAGATGCCATCATATTTTGAGTCACTATCACCGTCTAGAACAAACACATAAAACTGTAAATATCATGACATCTTCACCAGCCCGTATACGTCCACAGCTGAACATAGGCCTCCTCTTAACAGATGTTGGCAAGCCAGGTTCTTTTATAGATACTGCAATAATCACCAAGCTTGGCAGGCGGATTGGTGATTTAGTAACCTACCATGAGCTGATAGATACTGCTGCCCATCCATCAGCTGTATATCCCTTAGTCGCCTCCTACAACACTCATAAAAAGACATGGGATGGTCTAGTCTAATCCGGAAACCACACGGTACGAAAAATATAATGTACTGGGTAATAATGACCTAGTGACTGCCTTGTTGGCGTGGTGGTAAAATGTTTGACCGTAACTTGCGAGTTACCGGGTTTGATCCCTAATCCCTGGCTTCGGGGAGCACCTTAAGCTTTCAGTCTTACGCTGAATCTCAACGGTCGATGCCGATGGCTAATCTCAATAGACATTGGCCACCGGTCGGCTACTACGGCTATGTTTTGAGTAATCTGTATACTTACTCCTTTAGGAATTAAATACCCTCTTAATATAAAGTCTTTTTGAGATAAACGCCCAATTCCAATAGAAACGGGATTTAATCTCAAGCTCTCTTTTATACAGCATTTTAGATAAACAGCCTTATTTATTACATCTGCTGATAAACGAACGTCTTTTGTAGGCAATAAAGATCTAATTTCCGTAAATATTTTTTCTTGAACTTCTAGATTTTGACTTATATGGTATAGAGCAAAACTGGTTGAATACGATGTCTGAAAAAACAATAATAATATTAATTAATCGTTTCATTTCAATTTATCTAGTACGTGGGACACTCAGAAAGATTTGCGACACTAAAAAAAATTGTTCTACAGGTACATATATTTTTATTAAATCTTTTCAAAGTACTCTCCACCAGCCTCTATACAAAGATTCATGCGTCTGAACCAGTTTTCAAAACACTTTTTCCAGTCCGCCGTAGACACCTCGTTTACAGCCAGCGCATCTTCCGGCGACGAAAATTGTATCCCCTTGAGCTGATTTTTTATTTTTGGAAATAAAAAGAAGTCACACGGTGCTAGATCAGGGCTGTAAGGAGGGTGACCCAGGAGTTTGACTGGTGTGCTGTCTAGGAAGTCCCTCGTTTTGAGCGCGGTGTGTGCAGGCGCATTGTCGTGGTGGAGCAGTAGTCCGCGGAGCCCTGTGTTTGGTCGCTTGTTGCTCACAACAGAAAAAACTTCTGGTAAACATTTGGTAGTATACCATTCGGCGTTGATGCTTCTTTGATCTCGTAAGGGAATTGAGGCCAAGTGGCCAGTCAAATTAAAAAAGCTGGCGATCAAAATCTTCCCCCCGCTTCGAGATCGCTTCACTTTGGTAGGCGTTGGTTCATTTTGAAACACCCAAACTGTCGACTGGCGCTTGGTTTCTGGATCGTATTGATAAATCCAGGACTCATCACCTGTTACGATGTCGTAAACACGCCGAGACGAGCCTGCTTCAAATTTGTTCAGCATATCACGGCACCATTCCACCCGGGCCTGCTTCTGAGCGTCGGTGAGGTAGTGCGGCACCCAGCGCTATACTATCCTCCTCACGCGAAGATGCCCGTGTAGAATCTCGTGAACGCTTCCCGATACAATCTTTAATATGTGTTGAATCTCCTGATATGTAATTCGCCTATTATCTTGGATTAAATTTTTCACTGCTAGCACGATTTCTTCCGTAATAGCCGTCAAAAGGCGACCGCTTCTTTCTTCATCCCCCAATGTTGGTCGACCGCGCCTAAATTCGTTATACCAACGATACACGGTTGCCTTGGAGGGGCTTTCATCCATAAATGCCATTTGAAGTCTATCGAACGATTTATCCGGTTTCAGGCGACACTTGAAATCGTAAAAAATCATAGCTCTAAAATGTTCCCGGCGCAGATCCATTTTTCAGTAAGACACGGTACTTTGAATTGGCTCGCAAAAAATGTGGAGGGAAATTTTGAAAATGGAACACACATATTTTTACTTACAAGTAATCATATTTTCGAAAAAGATTCTAACCGGCCAGTCTCCCATATATAAAAACTATTTTTCGCAATACTTTCTGAGTGGCCTGGTACATACTATAGTTTCCAAATAATTATTCTTAGAGTTTTGTAGCATCATACTTAATATTATTTTATTTTTATGGTTTATTGTATGGTACTTATTTAGCAGACATACTCATATAATAAACTATTTAAAAAACTCAAAATATCAAGTGTTTATTCCAAAGCATAAAATAAACAAAATATTATATTTAATCTTAATAAAATTACAAAATTAAATAAACGTTATTATGTTCAATTATGTCTATATAAGTTTGTTACGGAGAATAAATAAATTTAAAGTTCAATCGGAACCTGCTACAACAAAATGAGCTCTGAACTTTAAATATCATAGAATTTTCGTAACAATTCTTGAAAAGATGAAAAATCCCATTTAAAAATACTCACAGTATCAATAGCAGCCATTAGGATGTCAACCATTATTCCATGCACGTCCTTCAAATCTACATTTGATTGTTTAACAAAGGATGCTAATAAAGATTTGTCGTCGATTCCAGAATTTTCGAAAAATGAAAGTCTATTTATTAATATAAGTCTAGATACTCTGAAATTAATTAAAGATTAGGTATACTTAATAGGATTTTTTAGACGATTGTTGATTAATAAAGTTGCGATCCCACAGCTAGTTGGGCAATCATCATCTGCCCGTAGGTATAATTGCTGATCAGAGGCCTCTATTGGCTACCGCTCTATTAGCACAATAAACGCTGATTACCCGTTGCTAAACTTGGCACGGAGTTAAGTCTCTCAATCAACCAAACAAATCCAGAAAGCATACGTACTTGAGCTCTAAAGTCTTTATGCAGTAATTAAAACCTGAGAGTTTTTTTTTTCGGACGGACATTATGTAGTTAGCCAGGAGACTTTTGCTACTTCAGCGGATATAAAGGCGAGCAGAGCTCCAACATCAATAAATGGTTTAAAGTACTACAAAATAAGCAACCTGCGCAAGAGGGCGCCCCCTGTGGGACTTAGACCTCGACTCAGGGCAGTCGCTGGCGGGGGGATTGGGGAATCATGACTTTAGATTTATAGGGAAATTTTGTGCCAAGACCCTAGTAGTGTTTAAAAAAGACAAGTAAAAATATTAACGTGTTGAGGACTTGTGGGTTGTGGATTAACAACCAAGTTGATAACAAGAAATTTTACTTTTCCAGATATTCCTGTGATTCTGCAAGTTTTCTATAAAGAGGCGTCTTAAAAATCTTCCAAAGAAATCCTTTGTCTAATTTCATGACTCCGCAGTTAGATCCAAAAGCAGCTTCGATAGTTTTACTACTTCTTGAATCAGGATGTTGCTCTTGTTCAGAAAAACTATCGAACCGTTCATTAAATGCTACTTTTCCGATTACTGGAATAAATGACTGTTATTTAATCCGACATAAAAACATACAAACTAAATAAACTTCGGCAGCAAGTTAGAATAAAAGTTGTTTATAAGAAATACCTTCAAGATTTAGTCTGTTTAAGTATGGCAAAAAATCTTCATTATGTATATGTTTTTTATATTTTATCCATTCAACGAACTCAGTCACAATACTGTCTGTACTTTGAATATGACTTTTCACACTTTGCGGGCTTGTGAAATTCTTTTGAAATGTGCTTCTAAGTTGCCACCATTGTGGGCCGTTCCTGGAATATTTAACAAACAAGATTAAAACCATTGCCATTATTTATTTAAATAAAATATTAATGTTAATAAAGTGTTCAGATTTTAAGAAAAGTTAAAAGCTTTACCATAAAATAAATGTAGTGCCAAGTCGTCTAAGTTTTATTACTGTGTAACATACGGTCACAATCTTATTCAAAGAGTACTAACATATGCTTTGTTCCAACACCATCTTTTGAGTGGGTATTTAATTTCCTACTTCCTACTCCTTAGATTATTTAGCCTTATTGAATATATGTACTTGGAAAATAATGCAAATTAAGAAGATTATCATTACGTAGACAATAATCCTCCGGTATTATAAACATCGGGTTTATTGGTCCTATAGTGGGCCATAGCGATATGGCTTCGCCTGGCTGGGTATCGATGGTCTTGTCGGAATACCGTCTCAATGTCCTCAGGGTCGAAAACATGGAGAACTCTCACACCTGGTGACTCTCGCACCAGACTTCCATAACGTCGCCAATTCATAAACGAATTCTTGTCTAGGGCTTCTACATCATAGTCTCCTGAAAATACATATTGTGGTATAAGGATTTTTTTATATGTTGCAATAGAAATAATGTTTAGAAAATGTTATTCTAATATAATTTTGTTAACGGATATCCTATTACGGCATTACGTATAATTCATTAAAATGACATTAAACTAATGTAAACTTAACGATGATTAAATATACATTTTAAAACTATTATGAATGCATCTTTTGTCTAGCAAAAGATTGAACAATATTGTTTTATTAGTCATCTCACTTTCATTGAGTGATCGAATACTACAGTGAAGGCACGGTGACTTGTCGTAACTAATATTATGTATAAAAATATAATTATAACTGAATATTAAAACATCAAATTCATGCTAAAAACTAAATATATTTTGAATATAAATATTTATTTCAAATCGACAAAAAAATAGTGTGACAGTGGCTCTTGGGTAACAATTATAAAAGAAGCTATCCAATAGCTTTGAAAGCTAACGAAATGTACAATCATCTAAGTCAAAAAGGGCTTAAAATCCTATATAAACCATACCTATGACTGGGAGATATTTATGCAGTGTACCAATAACGGGATAACTCCTTGGACCTGGTATTTCATCAAAACTTTTAACATCGTCATGTCCTATCGGTTCATTTTCAGTTGTCGTTTGAACATTATTCTCAAAGTTAACTTGCACTCGCGACGTTAGATTTGCACATAGCAATCGTTGTTTATATAATGTCTTATAAAATTTAATCCTCAACATATTTTTGTAAAGTTAGCAGTTAGCACGTCAATGCAATCGGATCTACAAGCGTCACTGAGCTAAGTCATCGAATTACAATGAGATCCCGTGGCGTCCCCATACAATTATGCACATAATAATAAACAAAAGAAAAAAGTTGGGCTTAGCGACAGTTATGCTGTTTCTCTAGTGTAGGTACTGAATTGTATTGCAAAATAGTCATTCCAGTTCACTTATGAAGCCCACGTTCTCGTGGGAATCCCTTCTTTTTTTTCGGATGGACATAAGTAGGTAGCCACGAGGCTTTTTCTACTTCACCAGGCATATAGGCGAGCGGAGCTCCAGCTTTATAAATGGTTTAAAAACTACAAACAAAGCAACCTGCGCAAGAGGGAGGCCCGGTGAGACTTGGACCTCGGCTCAGGGCGGTCGCTGGCGATGAGATTAAGGATTATGACTTTTAGTATTTTAGGAGAGTTTTGTGCAACTGTCGCTCTACTTTACAGTTCGCGGGCCTCTTGGATTTCGGGTCTACGAGGGCATCGGATGGATCTTTGCAAACAAAGGGTCAGGAGGACGAGGGGGGATGGAGTCCCTTGGTTTACCAAGGGACTCATCTTCTACTTCTCAATGAAGTCATCTTCTACTTCTCAATGTAGCTTTGTTGTGAATTCATTTATGAAAATGTTTCAGTTGGATTCCTTGAAATGTCATTACAATCGCCAATCTTTTTAATATCCTACTAATACGCAAAAACTATTAAACGAATTTGGATGATTGGCAGTAGCAATCCGACGCGAGTAAAACCGTCGGGATGTATCTATAAACATATACAAAAATATATTTATTTACCTTATCTAGGGGAGAGTGGGTAACGGTGGATCACGGGTTACAGTGGATCACGGGTTACAGTGGATTATTCGTTTTAACTCAGCATCTATATTGCTTTACGCAAACAAACAAACGCGTGACTACTGCTCATCCGCACCCCTCTCCACCACGCAAGTCGACAATGCGCTGTCAAATCGGAAAAATGTGCACTTCTATGCGTAGAAAAGTATTTTATTATGTAGTTTAAAATTTAGTTGTATCTCTAAGTGATTGCGAAATAAGACATAGGTAACGCTATGAAAATAACTAAAGTAAACTATTCTAGCAGTATCCAAATCAGTGAGTGGTCTCATAGTTTTAACAGCATAGGCCGCATAGCTAAGTTTTCCTGATAGTTTCGAAATATGTGGGCCCCATTGCAATTTGGAGCCAAAAGTTATTCCCAAAAAGACAGTTGACTCCACTGGCTCCAACCGAATACCATTTATTTGCACATTCATATCAATTTGTTTCACATTAGGTGTAGAAAATTTAATGACTTTGGTTTTGTTTTCATTTAAAATTAGATTATTTACATTAAACCAATAGACTACCTTCGAGTAGGTATCGAAGTAATAAGTTTGCCCCCATAGAAATATTTAAATATAAACATTTATTTTCGGGTCTGGTTAGTTGAACGGCAACCTTCTGTGCTGAACGCACGATAGATGTTGGAGACCGGTATGTTTAATTTTCGAGTTTAACTGGTACTATGTTTAATTTGAAACAAATTAACCTGTCACAGAACTGTAACAGAGTCTTATTGAGTTTTTTTTTCCACATATAAAATCTATATTAGTGAAAAGAAAATAAAAATGGTGTTAGAATATTGTTGTTCGAAAATTGTAGTATTTTTTTTTATAATGCAATCAATTGCTATCTGTATGTAATACCCGAATACCGGTAGGTATAGAAAACAATAGTACCTACGCATATCCACGTTATGATTTTAATTTGAAAATAGAGTCATTTGGTACCTACTTAAAAAGTTTTATTTAGGCTGGAGCTCTGCTCGCCTTGATGCCCGGTGAAGAAGCAAAATCGTACTGGCTAATTACATTCTGTCCGTCCGAAACAAAATTTACTTAAAAGTCTATAAATAATATAATTATTTTATTACCTATATTCATCGTATACCAGGTTACAAGCAGCTGTGTATGTATTCAGTTGAGGACATAATAGGAGTTGTTGTTTTTTTTTTTATCGTAGTTCACAGTTGATACGTCGCTTTAAGCGTGATATTTTGTATTAGATTATATAATGTATAATGACTATTGTAATAGACGATTTTTATTGTATTGTAATATATTATTACTCATTCAGGTAAAAGGAGTAAATTAGAAAGATTTTTTTCCGTTGCTATACTTAAAAAATCGCCTACACTTAAAGTAGCAGATTTATTATTTTAGTACATCACTAAAAGAACGAACATAATTAACGAATTCATAGAAAAAGCGCGGGAAACGTCGAATCGTTCGGTCGTAATTTTTTCATAGAAATTTTAAATTATAATTATTTTAATATATAAGGATTAGTAGAGTACTTTTATGTAAATAATATTTGTATTTAGTGTATATATAATAGTTTTTTGTGTTTTTTGTGTCCAGACTAGGTAAGTTTTTATGATTTTCATATGAACGAGCCGCCCGACTTGCCCGCCCCGGGGGGCATGATGGTCCCCCCGGCGGCAAATTTTGTTACTATATCCTCCCATACTAATAATATATTTTCAAACGAATCAGAAATGGATACTGATTGTTCCACGACCAAGCGTAGTGGTCGTAAAAGGAGTGGTCATACCAAAATATGTAAAACTTGTAATAGGAAAAAAAGGAAGAACGCTCAGGCAGTTGACGGTAAGACAGGTTGTCGTTGTGAAAATGAAAATAGTAATAATACTAATATTGAAACGAATGAATCCCCTTCCATTACTGTTCCGGAGACACCATCGCCCGCTACTAATTCCGAAAAGATTCCTGTGGGCAGAACTAAGTACGAGTCATTTGATATAGCTCCTTTTGTAGTCCATGTACAGCGTATAATGAAATCACCGGATGATGGAACTATACTGCACCCAGTCTCGTTTGGTAAACTACTTGTTAGAAATAACATCAAAAATATTGTGAATGGTTCTCTGAAAAGAATTGGTAGGAATAGGATTAGTCTAGCCTTTTCTAACTTTAGTGATGCCAATTCATTCATGTCAGGCAATTGCATAGAAATTAATAATTTAAAGGCATTTATTCCAACTTTTCAAATTACACGTATGGGTCTTGTACGTGGAGTGCCATCTGATTGGGAAGATGATGATGTCCAAAATAACATATCAGTACCTGATGGATGTGGTAAGGTTTTAAAAGTACGTAGAATAAAATTTAAAAGCGTTGAAAATGGCATTATAACCTGGAAACCAACACAAAATGTTGTGCTAACATTTGATGGGCAAGTGTTACCTCAACGAGTTTTCATGTGTTATAATGCATTACCGGTAGATTTATATAGATACCCCACTGTCCAATGTTTTAACTGCTGCCGTTTTGGCCATACCAAAATTCAATGTAGATCAGATCCTAAATGCTATAAATGCGGCGACAAGCACACCGGGGATACATGTAATGTTGAAGAGGAGAACGTATCGTGTTGTAATTGTCACGGAAACCACTACGCTACAAATAAAGTGTGTCCTGAATATAACCGGCAAAAAGAAATAAAGGTTGCTATGGCAGAAAAGTCTTTATCATATTTTGAAGCGGCCAAAGAGTTTCCCCCTGTACATAAATTATACTCTGATGTTTTAAATTCACCTCCAGTTTCTAACATAAGTCAAAATCATCCAGGTATGCAAAGATCCTTTAAACAAAACCCATCACATAGATCATATAAAAAAACAGTTACGATAAACCGTCGTAAACCTCCCACACCAGTTAAAGGTTTTGATTGTGAAGCCCATAATGAACTCATCAAGGATTATAATATTCCGGCGCCTGAAAATGGTTGCGCCCTGAACTCGAGTAGCTCTTTAACAATGTCTATAACAGATATAATTAAAATTCTTATTCAGACTTTAACTCAATCCAACATAGAAATACCGTCCAACGTCGCCCCTATATTAAACATGTACAGTTCTGAAATTTTAACCAATTATGGATGTCCTAGACAAAATCCTACAATGGAACTGTAGAAGTGCAGTTTCAAAGAAAAACGAAATTATTTATTTAATAAATAAATTTAAGTTTAGTGTAATTGCACTATCGGAGACATGGCTAAAGCCAGGCTCCATTTTTAAAATCCACGGATTTTCTTGCGTTAGAGATGATAGGCCTGATGGATATGGTGGTGCCGCTCTACTCATCAGGAATAATATCTCTTTCCGCCCTGTATCTCTTCCTGTATATAATGATTTTTCTGTAGTAGCAGCACAGATAAATAATATTTGTGTTGTTTCTATTTATATTCCATCTGCTTCTTCTTTAGCCCTTCATTCCTTTGACAATCTTATGACTCTTCTACCCCGACCTTTCTTAATTTTAGGAGATTTCAACTCGCATCATACATCTTGGGGGTGCTCTGACACTTCACCTAGTGGTGACTTGTTGTTAGAAATACTCGACACTCATAACATTTGCATAATAAACTCTGGTTCCCCGACTAGACGCACAGGCCCTAATGAAAACATTAGTGCTATCGATCTTTCGCTTTGTACTCCAAATTTAGCGTCAACTGTGACATGGCATACTTCGCCCTATACTTATGGTAGCGACCATTATCCGATTATTATTTCATTCCCTGATAATACGTTTCAAAAAAATTCAAAAAAAAGTTTTCAAAAACAACCGCGTCTAAAATATAATCTATCTGATGATAAATTATGGAATAAATTTAAAACTGCTCTAGAACTTCGAATATCCAATTTACCTGATATATCGCATGGAGTATTGGATTGCAGTAATGCATTTATAAAAGAACTTATACAAGCTGCAGATCAAACGTTTCCAGTAAAGAATCTCGCAAATGGCCGGATACCATCTCCACCTTGGTGGGATAGAGATTGCACCGAGATAGTCAAAAAAAGGAAAAAAGCGGAAGAATTATACCGAACTGACATGTCTGATAAAAAATTTAAAATTGTATCCGACGCTATTTCCGATGCTCGTAAATTATTAAAAGAAAAGAAATTCGAGGGATGGAAAAGATTTTGTATGTCTATTTCACCTCATATAAACCCCTTTATAGTATGGCAGAACATAAAACGGTTTAGGAATGGTATGGCACATAATCGTATGGCAACAATGCCTGATCATTTAAACGATTCTTTCCTAAATAATCTAGCACCGCCTTCAGTTCCCGAACGAGATATTTTTTATAGAAATATTCCTCCATCTGTCCCCCGCGACCAATGCTCTCTCGATTCTCCTTTCACTATAGAAGAACTAAAAGGAGTTTTATCTAAAGTTAAGGATTCTGCTCCTGGTGAGGATGGTATTCCATATTCGTTTTTTGCGAACCTTAATGATTCTTTTCTTTATTATTATTTAGATCTTATTAATAAGGTAATGTTATCCGGTAATATTCCGGCAACTTGGAAATCACAAGTTGTGGTTCCTATTCTCAAGCCAGATAAATCTCCAAATGAGTCATCTTCATACCGCCCAATAGCTTTATCTCCTGTTATTGCAAAAGTTGCTGAGAATCTAGTCAAAAATCGTCTTGAATGGATAGTCGAAAATCGCCAAATTCTATCTGATTCACAATTTGGGTTCAGACGAGGTAGAGGCACTTTGGACAGTGTGGGTACTTTTGTAACGGATGTACGAATGGCATTTGCACGTAAAGAGTCTGTTCTTGCTGTCTTTTTAGACTTAAAATCAGCATACGATAATGTAAATCTTAACATTCTAAAATTCAAACTGAAGAAACTGGCTATACCAGAAATTATTTCTTGTTTTATAATAAATCTTCTCTCAGGTAGAATAATAAAGTTAGACCAAGCAAGGCACCAGAGCAGACTTGTGTGGAAAGGTCTTCCACAAGGATCTGTTCTCAGTCCCATATTATTTAATATATATACTTACGATTTACCTCCTTGTGTTCAAAATTCCGTAAATATTCTTCAATATGCTGATGACTTAGTGATATACTCCATTGGTAGCTCATTGAGTTCATTATGTGATAAAGTGTCTAATACGTTAGTATATTTAAAGATTTGGATGGATAATAATAGTCTCAGTATTTCACCACTAAAAAGTTCTATAGTTTTATTCAGTCGGCAACGATTACATCCTCCTATTTCTATCTACTTTGAAGATCAAAGAATACCAGTAAAAAATCATGTGAGATTCTTAGGCGTAATTTTGGATTCAAAGTTGACAGGCGTACCTCACATCGAATACGTATTAAATAAATGTGAAAAACTCCTTAACTTGATGAGATGTTTGTCAGGTGTATGGTGGGGTGCACACCCGTTTTCTATGAAGCTTCTTTATAATGCTTTGGTTCGAAGCGTTCTTGATTACGGAGTGTTCTTACTAGAACCATGTAACGTTACGACCTTAAAGAAACTAGATATCATACAGTCAAAGGCTATGCGTATTGTTACAGGAGCCATGAAATCTAGTCCACTTAATGCATTACAAGTCGAATGTAATGAACCCCCGCTTCATTTAAGGCGTCAGTTTTTAGCTGATCGTATGTTTTACCGCGTATTACAATTTTCCAACAGTCCATTAATATCAAAATTACAAGAACTCATTGACCTTATAGAATCATCAGTGCATTGCAGTAACAAGCCTTTGCCATGTTTAGTAAAAAGTTATCTGAATCATAAATATATTCAGGCTCCGACACATCGATCTCCAATCCTTGACTTTTTTAATTCAAAATATGAAGCTTTAACTTTGAAACCCATTGTAAAATATTTTGTAAATACAGATATATATAATATAAATAGCCATTTTAATTTTTCTATAGAAAACAGTTGGCCTGGCTGGCACCACATTTATACTGATGCCTCCAAGCATAAAACGGGCAATTTTGTGGGAGTGGGAGTTTATCATGCACAATATAACATAGTAGAAAAAATAAAGTGTCCACCTGAAACTTCTGTGTTCACTGCTGAATGTCTTGGCATCGCTAAAGCATTGGAATATATCCTAATTTTCAAACTTGAAAATAGTTTAATCTTAAGTGACTCCATGAGTGCCCTACAGACTTTAGAAAAATATCCTTTTAATTCAAAATCTATTTTTTCTGTTATAGCAGACATTAGAAATAAACTTCATAATTGTTATACAAAAGGATATTTAGTTACTTTCGTTTGGATTCCTGGCCATCGTGGTATCACGGGTAATATAAAAGCTGACAGGGTTGCAAACGAGGCTGTGGAATGTGGAGACCTATTTCCTTTTAAAAACGTTGTTCAGGACTTGGCTACACTTCCCAAACAATATTTAAAGAGCTCTTGGGAAACATTATGTGCGGAAAGTAGTAAATCAAAAGGTAAACACTATTTCGATATCCAACCACAAATACCAATTAAATCGTGGTTTTCTATCACTAAGTTGGATAAAATTGTGACTTCAATATTGATAAGAATGCGCCTTGGACATACTACTTGCCCTGCCCACTTAGCAAAACTACGTATTATTGATAATACTCGATGTGTTTGTGGACATGATTTTGGGGATTTGAACCATATTTTCTTTTCCTGTCCAAATTATGACCGTTCTTCCTTTGATGATAACCTAATCTCCCTTGACATTCCTTTCCCAACATGTATTAAAACCCTCTTATATTCTATCAATCCTTCAATATATAATTTACTTTCTAATTATATACATAGTAATAATATTAGATTATAAATATAATAATATGTACATATTCATTAATATTTTTATGGGTTTTTTATTTTATTTAATTTAGTATATTTTTGTTTTTATACGTTTTATAAAATAACTTTCTCTCTGATCCTGTATTGAAATATCTAATTTAATTGCATTTAACGCGTTTCGTTTCCCTACCTTACCTATATCCGTAACAATCCAATCCAAACAAACCCATCAAAATACGATTCAACACAAGCACAAAACTGAAAATGTCAAGAAAACTTGAATATGGCAGATGCACAGAAAGTGCGAGCCAAAAGCTCTCAGAAGGGAGCGAGAAGAAAAAAAAAAAAAACGAATTCATATGTTCAGCTGTCAATTGTCATTATGACATAAAATTATTTAGGTTATTTATTTGAAATGCAAGAAATCTTAAAAAAATTTTAACTTAAATTATTTATTACATTTTTTATTAATGAATTTCTTACATGGATATAATTGAATATCATATTATGAACTATAAGATGGTTAAATCTTGGTTGCGCAGTTATAATCATTTGTTCTTGTAAGGTTATTTTAGGTATGTAGTGTGTGTAATAAACTGCTATTGAATCAATACACCAAAATAATTTCCTGATACATTTACCTATCAAAGAATATAGGTTCCTGCGTCATGTTTTTAAGGCGCTTTATCGTTTCACATGTGGCTCCTGCCACTAAACAATATTTTATACCAAACTCCAGATCCTATAACGAAAAGAGGTCAAGTATCAAAATACTTGGCATTGAAACATCATGTGACGACACTGGTTGTGCCATTATAGATGGAGATGGAAGACTGCTATCAGAAAAAATACACTCACAAAATTTAATTCATTTAAGAAATGGAGGTATCATACCTGACATAGCACAAGATCTACACAGAGCCTATATGGAACCAACTGTATCTGAAGTTTTAAAAGGAGCAAATTCAAACATGAATGATATCTCAGCCATAGCAGTCACATTAAAACCTGGATTACCACTTAGCCTGGTAGTGGGAATGAAATATGCAAAACACTTAGCTAGACAATACAAAAAACCAATAATACCTATCCATCACATGCAAGCTCATGCACTAGTGGCAAGAATGCAACATAATAATATATCATTTCCATTTTTAACTCTTCTCATATCTGGGGGTCATTGTTTATTGGCTGTAGTCCAAGACATCAATCACTTTCAACTTCTTGGAGAGAGCATGGATTGTGCACCTGGAGAAATATTTGACAAAGTAGCTAGGAGATTGAAATTAAGAAATGTGCCAGAGTTCACTAAAATGAGTGGAGGACAAGCCATAGAAGCGGCAGCGGCAAAAGCAACCAATCCTCACATGTTCAAATTACCATTACCTCTAGCTGAATATAGAGATTGTAACTTCAGTTTCAATGGCTTGAAAACATCAGTATTGTATAATTTACATAAAAAAGAAATGGAACATCAAACTGTAGCACATGAATTGATCCCTGAAGTAAATGAACTGTGTTCTGCACTGCTAATGGCTTCAACAAGACATCTAATTCATAGAACACAGAGAGCTATGGAATTTTGTCAAGAGAATAATCTAATTCACCTTGATAACAAACAACTGGTTGTATCAGGAGGTGTAGCCTGTAATAACTATATATTTAATGCTTTGCAAATGCTATGTAATGAAACGGGATATGAAATATATAGACCATTCCCTAAACTATGTACAGACAATGGAGTGATGATAGCTTGGAATGGATTAGAAAAATGGAGAAGAGGCATAGACATAGTAAATGATTTAAAATCTTTAGATATAGAATCTACTAGTCCAATAGGTGAAAATCTTATTCCACATGTTAAAGCAGCTCAAATTTCTACAAAATTAATGAAAATAAAAAAAAGTGCTTAATATTTATATAGTTGTTTAAGTGTACCTTGCTTATGTATTATTAACTATTATTATATGTAACAAATACCTAAATACTCTTTCAAAGTTAATATTCCATATACATAACTTTGTACTTACATCGTAAATAAAACTTAACTGTAAAAAAGAATTACAAATAATTTGTCATTACAAAATATTTATAGGTACCTAGATATTTAAAATCAAAAGATGTTTTTATTTGTACAGATATTAATAATATATAAGTATGTAATTTACTTAGGTACTGAAATAAAATCAATGTTCAAAAAGGCACAAAATAGTAGATACATTAATAATTTATGTTATATACTTTACTTCGGTACCAAAATAATATTTATATTAATCAAGGCTAAAAAACAAGGCGTAAAATAGTAGATCATATCAGTCTTAGATAATTGATGGAACCCTACCTGGGTTGGGTACCTGACCCAGCCCAGCAGAAATATTACAAACCTATTTCGGTAACTACATAGATATACTACAAGAATTACTGTTCCTAAGAACCATCTCATCCGTTTATAATAAAGTACTCTGTGATCGATACTATAGACAATAGTTTAATTGTATGTCATACTGAAATCCCTGTAAAGTTTTGGTATCAAAGTCAAAAGTAAACTATTTTAGTGTGCAGATCTCGGCGACATCCAGTTACTTTCAACTGCCATCATAAAAATATTAACCTTATTTAGGCAGTTTTAAGATTCAAAATTGACAACAATCGATTCTTCTTACAAGTATTTCAGTTTCTAAAAAAAAACGCGCGTGTATTTAATCTGTAGCAACCATAAAGCAAACATCAATTGGTACTCGAAATTTGAATATAA
Organism: Nycteola revayana; assembly: GCA_947037095.2. Classification (NCBI taxonomy): domain Eukaryota; kingdom Metazoa; phylum Arthropoda; class Insecta; order Lepidoptera; family Nolidae; genus Nycteola; species Nycteola revayana. Next base: position 15,955,744 of record OX344840.2, read on the forward strand.
AAACATTTTTCTTGGAACAATACGTGTTTTAAATTGAAATGATAAACTAAAAAGAAATGTGAAGTTCCTAACTCAACGGATTTCTTCTTAGTTTAAGCTTTTGTTTCCTTTCCTAAGTAGGTAGTCGTACTGTGCTCGGTTTTGACACTTTCGATTCTAAATTCTAATTTAGTCTATGGTTGTTGTAATGCATGACATGAATGAATGATTGGCAATGATCTTTCTGTTTGCATTTAGCAATCTCTTTTCAGTACAGTGTATATCTGTATTAATTAAAATTATAGTATACTAACATCACAAACCCTATCTGTTGCCAAATAATGTGTTGCGACGTAACCTTATTTCAGTTGTGCATGTAATAGAGTGTAATTTATTTTGATACAGAGTTTTATTTTTCAATAAGATGGATATCCTAGAAAAGATTTATCGCAGCGTTAGACAACAGATCATAAACTTGCCGGTAACAATACCGAAAAGTGTAGATGTAGTTAACAAATCAGTGGGTACGCTGCGATTGCCACCATTTAGTAAAGACAATGTGTTGTACTATTATTTACCTATGCAAGGCCTGGTTAGTTACACAACTTTGTCAGTTAGTGTGATGAACCCACATTTAATGGTTAGGTAAGTGAATAAATAGAATAGTTCTCATATAATTAAACTAACTTTTCACTTTAACTGAGTAATAAAAAGTAAGTAATACAAGTAAATTTTATTAATTTCAGATTGTTTCCACACCGGGATGTGACAGATCTACTGTTCTTGACTGCGGGTGGTGGTGCAGGTCTCTGGCTGTGGGCGAGACCACATATGGCTGCAGCAACTCCAGCCCGAAGATTTTCATGGGCATTTTTGGGTGGATGTCTATGGCCATTGGGATCCATTTTCTTGTGGGCTATACTAAGAAGTTCAGTCGGACAGAGGCCTGTTATAGGCACAGTGCTGGGGATCACAACCGGAGCGATGCTCACAAATATTGCTTTAGACTATTTTCACTATGTAGAACTCATGTTCTGTGGGGAAGTGCAACTCCCCGATGAGACATACAGTCCCAACAGTGACGATGAAAAATATGATATTGATATTTAAATTATTTTTAATGTATTATTATGTATAAAATGCTTTATTTTTAAAATTGGAAAGTCATTTACAGTGGGATACTTACATATTTATAACTATGCATATTTCTTAGCTATAGTTGTTAAGTAATTATTATTATTTGTTGTTATGCACCTAGCATGTTGATGTTGTATAATCTTTGAAGTCTGTCTAGTCCTTCACTAAGAGCTTTGAATAAAAAGTATTAAACCCATGTGCTGTTTTATATTTATCCTAAAACTTACTCTTTGCATGTATTAATAAGATATTATAATGTATGTATTATTCTGGTATTATCGGAGACTAAAGATTGGACTTACTCACATCATCTCTCAAAACTATAACCTGGGTCTCTTCAAGTCAAGAGTGAATAAGTGTCTTCTAGACCTTTGAGATCCATCGTCAGCCACATCGTCGCTTACCATCAGGTGAGATTGTGGCTAAACAAAGGTCAAAAAAAAATCTGTCATTTGACTCAAGACCATACCAATCACGCTCCATTATGCCATCATAGTAAATGTAAGGATATAAGAACTGTAGCATATGATTAAATTCTTTAAAAAAAAATAGCTGTTCTAGAGAAAATAATTCATGTGTCGCGGCGGACTTTATAAATGTTCAAATCACCCACAATTCCAGACTCATGACTCTTGTTTTGTTGTGGAATGCAACTAAGAGAATGCGGAGTCGGGGCAGATCGCTTATTATCTATATTTCTATTTCTAACAAACTAAGCTACGAGATTCCAATCATTTTAAGCCCGCGGCACCGTTATAAATTTAGTATTTTTCCACGGCGCACTATATACTTAGGTAGGTACCTACAATAATAGCAGGTAGTAGTTAACTAGATGGGAACAAAAATTAAAAGATCTTCATTATGAATTTGAGTATTTTTATTATAAAAGACGATAGTAGTGACTTTGATTTGCAAATCAAATGTGAGTTTCTCAGCTAAAAATCCAGCTGCATCTGTGCATGTAATGGATTTTGGATCGTGAAATTTTTAACTTAATCATCTGGAAAGTATACCTACTTCAAAATGTTATTGCAGGTCCAAATAAGGTATCTGCGAATATTTGCGGTTATGGATAATGATAGAGGATTGACTCACGGCGCCTCCTTTTAATTTCTACAGCCCACACTTTGGTAACCAGTGAACTAAGATATTCTACAAAGATTTCTATCGTTCTTCATTGTTGAGATACATTCATGCATAATGCCTTATCAAGCAACTTCTGAAATATTTATGAGGCATGTGGCCTTACTTCTATTTATACCATAAATTATTGATAAGTAACGTAAATCAGTATACATATATGTGGCAGTCAAAACTCTTAACCAGTCAAAACTAACCTAAACTAAAACTACTTTTGACTGATTTTGCTAGTTAAAAGTACTTTTGACTGGTTAAGAGTTTTGACTGCAACATATATAAGTATATTTTTTTATTACACTTAAATGCATTTTTTATATCCTCGAAACCAAACTGATAAACACGCATGGGTGCACAAGTGACTACGAAGATATGATTGATATGTTTTAATTTGCTAGTAATTTGAATTACGTATACTAGACGGACAGATTCACCCGCGTAGCTCCCATTCCCGTAGAATCTTCATAATTAAATATAGCCTATGTTACTCAAAGCATTCTAATGGTGAAATAATTATCGATAACCATTTGCCCAGCAGTGGGACAGTATGGTCTAGGAAAAGAAAACCGTCCAGGATTTTTTTAAGTCTATTCGTATCAATGTTTTTTTCTCTTTATAATATTAGTACCTATCGATTACATGCTTCTTAGGAGTATACTCTTTTGTCTGGTTGAGAAAAAATAATTAAAAATGCCTTTAGATATTAAAGATGTTTATTGAAAATTTGTGTACATACAATATGGAAATGTTAATTATAATTTTGTTAATTGTTCTGTGGGGGCTTGGACCATTCCACGTTGAGAATCAAGTGATCGTAACCGTGGCCGTTGAGTGTCTGGATAGCTTTAGCAGCGTCAGCACGGAACTTGAAATGAACATAGGCGAAACCTTTGCAGTGACCAGTACTCTGAAACAACACAACATGGTGATCGACAAAATACAAGATAATATTACAAGCTAAGTGGGGAGCAAAAACGTAGTTTCATCATCAGCCCGTATAATGTCCATAGCTGAACATGGGCCTTCTACCGAGGGAGTGTACTTGCCCAGTCAGTCAACCAACCAGACCCGGAAGGAAATCTTAGAATTTACGTAAAGATTTTCTCTCCGGAGTGGAGATCGAACCCACGACCTCCGAGATTCAAAGCGAGCCAAATACCGCTACGCTATGGAGATTGTCTAAAACTAAGTTTCACTTTTCAATATATTTGCAAATTTTAGGTAAAATATATTTATACATTTTACTACACATTGGTAGAATCATTGTTGATTGCGGTGGCAGGCCATCGATTTGCGATTGCATCGATTGAGGAAGCAGAGCCAAGTACGAGTTAGGTTCACACACATTGTCTTCCTTTTTTTGCTTTAACGATTATAAAGTATTTAGTCTACCCTGGTACAATAATTTGTGCTAAAGTTTTAAATAAGTTAATAGATAAAATAAATCAAAACATCAAGGCCGGATTTAAGGGAGAAAATCCAGGGCAACTGCTCCGGCTTCCACAATAGAGATTTAAAATCTTTCAAATTCTGACGAGTAAACTGACTTTTCGTCTTTTTTTTGGTGTTGTTCCCTTTCCTACCATAATTTGTAGATTAATGTAATTGTTCTTAAATATTGTAATAACGGTTATTCATCTATACTTCTTTACTTAAGTTCAACAATCAGTAAAATAGTTAATTAGAATTCAAATTGTCCTGAAAAGTGGGCACATAATTTAAATTTTCTACACATTTAGAGGGAAACTTATTTGTTGCCAGGGGGCCTCTTCTCCTTAGTTGCCTCGGGGCCTCCCTACTTCTAAATCCGGCCCTGCTTAATGTAAAGATTGTACAATACCTTTTCCTTGGCGAGATACAGCTTGTGCACAGGTCCAAAGCCTTTCACCAGGTCGTCCAGATCAGCCTCCACAGCGAAGTTGCTGAGGTTGGAGATGCGGATGGCGGCGAGGTCGTCGCGCCGAGCGCCCGGGGGCTCGCGCCCGGCGCCCCGCCCCGCGCCGCCCTCGCGCATGAAGGGCGTCACGTACTTGTTGGTGGTAGCCGACTTGGCCTCTGTAAACGAGGTTTATAAAAATATTAAAAACATGCTAATAGAAGGGCACGATCACTTAAAAGAAGGAAATTCATAGATTCTTCCGCCACCCCTCTCCTAAATGGTGTGTTAGCCATAGTGGAGGTGGGAGGGTTAGGTTAGCAGCAATAAAATCGAGTATTACTTAATTCAATCTGATAATTTATAACATAAATCGCATACAAATTTAATTATTGTATCACTAAGCCTACAAAATGGAATGCAATTATTTTTTAATATCGATTTTATAAATGTCAACACAATATATTAATGAGATTCTATAACAGCTTCTTAATCATGACTTCATCACCACCATAACCATCACAATCAACCCATATAACTTACACTGCTGAACATGGGCCTCCACCTGAGGGAGGAATTTGCCAGTCACCTTCGCTTGGTTGGCAGACAAGTTGGTGACCTCAGTATAATGTTGTAACACACAAGGAAACTCTGCTGCCCATTCCCTGGTATACAATTGCTATATAGATGATATTATAACAATTAGGGACAATGTCTTAACTTCTTTCCGAGGAGGGTAGTATCACAACTAACTAGATCCAGAAAGGAAATCTTAAGACTTTACACAAAGATATTTTCTCCGGCGTGGGGATCGAATCCACGGCCTCCGCGACTTATACCGTTACGTGATGCCTCCAGCGACCTATCAATAATTTTTATTATGCTATTAAGTTTTGCGGTTTATCCATTTCTTGACAAATCTGATAAGAGATAACAGGGCCAATAAAGATATAAAGAAAAACACCTAGAGCTAAAAATATCTTGCCAACATAGCGAACATGTTAATGCTGTATTAATTAATGCTGTAAAATAAATTAAAGTAATTTATTTTACAGCATTAATTTGTTGTAGTTTATTGATGATAGATTTAAATAACAATTGGCGATCACAAAAAAAAAACTAACATGAAACTTATAACATATTTTCTTTGATATAGATGAATTACACAGGTCAACAAAATTTTACTTTTTTCAAGTTGCAGAACTTCTATTTTAATATTTGTATTAATCAGTGTTAATTAAAATCTGAACAATAATTACCATTTATATATCATGTCACATTTTTGACATATTTGCTTGTAAATTTATAAAAATATACTGATTTAGCTATATTTGCAACTTTATTTAGAATAGTATAATATATAATTATTAACTTAATATATTTGATTGATAGTCAAACAACTGAAATGTTTAATGCAGTTTACAAAAAGTTTTAATGATTTTCTAATGCAAAGATATTAAAGATTTTGTTGGTCTTTATTTTTCTCATACATTTCAATAGAGTCATTTTGTATGGAGTTTTTACTGATGGTTTCATAAAAGATCATTTAAGCAACAAAATCATAAATGGTAATTGGAATTAAGAATAACTACTTACAAAAACAGTTATTATACAATTTTACTAATAGATTTATTAGAATATTTACCTGATTATAAAAGGCGTAAATGCCATGCCTTTTTATTGTCAAATATCTCTAAAATTTGATGTTACAGAATATTTTTAATGATGAAATTATATCCATCATTCTCTGAGATGACAAATACCTAAATGTTGTTTTTCTGTGCACCAAAACCCTTGTCGACCTGTGTTATTATTGTTGTCTCATGTTTAACTTATTATATATACATTCAATACATACCTAATGCTTTGGCAGCTTCACTAGCTTTAGCCTGAGCAAGCTGGGTGTGTTTGAATGGACAACTGGTGGTCCAATGCTCTCCTTGGCATGTACGGCATTTCACCATCATGGTGCTGGTTTGAGGCTGTAACGAAAAAAAGATATTGAGAAAAATCAAATAAGAAAATATTGTAATAGTATTGGTTTTGAATAAAAAGCAGTAAAGTCAAAACTTTCTGGATAGAATTGAACACCACATATCTTCCTATGGGTGTTGCAAGAGGCGACTTAGGGATGTTAACCTGATGGATCTATCATCTCATAGATCAGGGTTGGCCAGCCTACGATTGACTTTTTACTGTTTGCAATCAACAATATGTCATACACAATGTGATAAATAGCTATTTTTTCAGATTATTATATGATAAACACTAAGTTTGTGTCACGTATATATTGTCTATGGCACGTATTTGTAGACTACCATGGACTAAAATATCACTTTTTATTATATAAGTGGATTAACTGTAATAGCTGCTGGGATCGACCGGTTGGCCACCCCTGTCATACATACTCCTATGTTACTGCAATCACCAATCCTCTGGCTACCACAACAACCCTGGCTTGCCAAGGTCTGTTAAAAAAGAGGCCTATGTTCAGGAGTGGACATACACAGGTCGATAAAGTAAGTAATTAAGTAATATGGGCATTTTCACTTTTAAGTGTACCCGCGATTTTAAGACTGTCCCACTTATTCAAAATTTTATAGCAAAATTAATCATGGGCATATGGTTTAATTTATGGAATAAAAAAGTAAATTATTAATTAAATTGATGAATTCATCTGAAATCCAGGTAAAACACGTATTAATTATTCATTTATGCGTATTTCAAATATTCATAGTAACTGTTTTTGGCATGTCCCACCCCTTGCCAACATTGAATTGACCAAAATTACTAAAATACTACTATGAATACATTTAAAAGTTTTGGTGTGTTCAAAGTGTATATCTTTGTCGTCACATAAATTAAATTTATACAATTTAAACTATAATAACAAAGGCCACAATACGTTTTCAAAAAATGTTCTAAATTGATACCGGTCGGACATGTCAGTTCAGTGACGGTTCCAGTTGTTCAAAATAATTACTAAAGGAACTCATAATAATTTAAATGGCATCATTAAGTGAAGAAGATCACGGCAAAATTTTTTCAAAAAAAAAATTGCGGCTGTGTCTCGAGTAAAAGGTTGTTATTGTTTGTGTCGGCAGCTGTCCTCAGTTTTTATGTCAGGTTAGTGACGTTATTTCCTTGTTAATATAGAACGTTTTACAACCTACAACTGTTTCAACCGAATCAGATAAAACTTACAAATATTTTCACATGTTATATTCTTACTTAATATTTAATTGTGATTAGAAAACATTTTTCTTTAATATTTACCCGCGAATGTGACGTCAGTTTGGTGACATTTTTATTCCGTCACATATAGGACTGACTACAAATGTCACCAAACTGACACAAAAAGCTAGGATTACATAGCTACAATGTGCAATATTTTATTTTCAGGTATTTTTTTTTTAATAAATCTCACTATGCCACTAAGTGGCGCGGAAAGAACGAAACGATATAGGGAAAAACTGAAATTAGAACGCCCTCAGGAATATGAAAAATAGAGGAAGAAAAATTTCTGAATTGCCGCCAGAAGAAGCTGACTGAACTGACCTATACATTGCAAAAAACGCAAGAAAACTTAAACTTCGCGGGCTAACACAGCCTATCCGCCCTCAGATATAAAAATATTAGTTTAAATACTTTTAATAGAAATGTTAAAGAATAAAGACTTTTATTTACCAACGCTATGTTTTATTTTGTATCATGTAATCTCAGCTTAAAGTTTTTCAATGTGTAACTTTGGTGACTGTCCCAATTTGTATGTGAACAAAAAATATTTTTTTAACTTTTGTTTCATTGTTAAATTATATTTGTTTGAATATTGTTTAAGCCTGTTGCAATATTGAACACTACAAAATACATTAATTAAAAAAACTAAGCCCTTTATCAAGGGAATTAATAAAAAATCGATCTTCTTAGCGTCACTTGTCACAAAATAGAAGTTGAAACCTCAATTTAGAGAAATGAGATTTTAATTAAAGGTTAGTATATATTTTTTTCGATGGATTGTTTAATATTCAGTAGGAAAAGAAAATAAAAATTGAGTCATATTACTTAAAATAATAAAACAGGATGAATTTTATGTAGTCACCAAACTGACACTTTTTCACTACAAAGTCCAATTATTTTCCGTTTTTAATAAGGAAAGCACTCGATTTATTAAAAATAAAATACTATCTCCAGTCCGTCATACTATGAAGTACAGGTTGAGATCTTTAAACATATTAAAAACACAACTTTAAAAAAAAAATCGTAATTTTAACAGGGTACACTTATAAGTGAAAATGCCCATATGAATAATAACTAGCGTGATGAATAATTATATCCACAGTTTTAAGAAAACATTAATGTTATTAGCAATTGTTTATGAAATAAGGAAAACATTGTTGTAAAGTGTAGTAAAAGGGATACTATACAATCATCTTAAGCAGGCATGCTATATATATGAAAGTGAGGGTAATATTGGAAAGTTTTGTAGTAATCACCCCAGCTTGTGAGTGTGGGAGACAGAGCACTGGGCTATCCTGTTGTTTCTCAGTTATTCTACTAATATAATAAAACGCGAACATTTGTAAGTATGGGTGGATGTTTATTTCTCTTTTACACCAAAACTACTGAACGGAATTGGCTAAAATTTTGCACTGGGATAGGTTATACACTGGATTAGCATATAGGCTACAAAACATCATGTTCCAACCCACTGCAGCAGAGTAACGCGGATAAAACCGCGGGGCGCAGCTAGTTTTCAATAATTTTATATACTAATAGCTTCCAACGCATGTTTTCTCTAGCTTATCCCCGGAGGATAATTTAAATTTAATGGATAATTAAAGTTAATCTGGTGTATAAGCCAATATGGCTTGTTAATATTGTAAAGTTTCATTAAAATCCAATTATTAGAATTTACTAATATTATAAATGCAAAAGTTTGTAGGTTTGTGTCAATGGATGTTTGTTACTGTTACACACAAAAACTATTGAATGGATTAGGCTGAAAGTATACACCCGGATAGTTTAAATGCGGGATTAACAAATAGGCTACCAAACATTATGCTCCAACCCTCTGAAGCAGAGTAACATGGGTAAAACCGCAGGGCGCAGCTAGTTATAGATAAAATTCTTACCTTGAGCCCATCCAGTTCACCATCATCAGGACGCTGACTTTCCTCTTTGCTTGTGATGAACTGCATGAAAACATCTTCAGAAACCATAGTAGTAGCTGGATTGGGTCCAGGCTTATCATTGGCAGAATCACCAAATTTACTCCAGGTTTTGCGTTTAGCAATACTCTAAAACATAAACTGATAAGTAGCATATAACTTTAATTATACTGTAAAGTGTTAAAATGTGTTTGTTTGTAAAACTATAATATTAATCTATGCAAAAAAATATAAAAAATAATGAAAAAATAACTGGCTTGAATTAAGAGTACTAATAACAAAACAACAATTTAAAAAAAATTGCTGTGTGGTTAATCTCTCCAACCAATGGATTGATTTTGATGGGACTTTCACTAGTAGATAGCTAATTTTAAAAAGTATATTACAATAAACAAACGAAATAAAAAATACCTTTGAAACTACACGTTTTTCAATTTTGTAGGTGCGCACAATTTTAACTTTCTTGTTGTCATTGTCATATTTGTATTCAGTAACAACTTTCAATCCATTTTCTACAACTTCTGATGGTGGGGGCAGGGCTCCTTGATCGATTTCAACCTCATCAGCCCAAGAGGACTGTATTTCGTCAGCAACAGGCATCTTAAAGTAAACGGTCCTATTAATATATAGTAGTATAAAAAAAAAGTTAAACATACTACAATTTTTAAATCAATCAATAGTTTAGATATTGCTTCCATTAGAATATAGTATAAACGGTTTGTAGATATATTATGGAATGCTTAATGTTGAAATATTATTTATAGTTTTCAAGAAAATTACAAACAAATGTTAAAATGTACCTCACAAATACTTGTCGAGGTACGAATAACCTAAGTAATGACGAAGGCACAAACTTACTTTTTGTTGGTTATAAAATGTGAACACACAATTATAAACAACTAAGCTTAGCTCTAATTTACTTGCAAATAAATGAGTATACTCACTGTTTAGTAAGAACCTGGATTTTTTTAATTAAATAATTCTAACTTCGTATAATTATTTGACACAAGGATACCCAAAAAGAACAAGATCTGTGGACTCTGATACTGCCACCCTACTCCATGTTCTTTAGGCTCATAAACCACAGACAAAATATAACAATGATTTCAATATTTTAGTCGATTTTCAGAATAGCTTAGCTATATAGCAGCGTTAAATAGCTACTTGTGACACTTAATTATCTAATAATGTCACATTCGGTATTTGGTCAGAAATGGGCACAACACTAGTACGTTGTGGGTGGCACAGGGCACTGACGAGTGGCGTATGTTGCTGAATTTTCGTGATCCAGTAATTGTAAGTCAATAATTAATGTTTTCTGTATAGATAATAAATTAATGTTAATCTATTCGCCAGTGTGTAGTTTGAAATGTCAACATTATACTGTTTTTTAAGTTTAAAGCATTAAAAATCAGAGAATGGACCACAAGCAATTCGTAAGAAATATGTCAAAACATTAGTGATAGGGCTTGTAGGTGTTCGTGTATTTTCTATTAAAAGTTTGCAAATGTGCGTTAAAAGTTGAATGGTGATTTGTTCGTGTATTTAAGATCGTGTTACTACGCAACAACAAATGTGCGACTTAGTAATATTTAATCAAATTAAGAATAACTACCTAGTTGAAAATCCATAAACCTAATGTGGTAGTACTTATGGATACTGATAATTTACTACACTTTAAAAGTTAAGTGGAACAAGCTTATCGCTTCTGGATATTACCATAATATACATATACATAATTAAGACTCACCTGATTTGAAAAGCTATTACAGAATTTTCTGGAATTGTCATTTACTAAAGCTTAATATTTTTATTTCAGTTGCGACATATATACAAACATGTTGCGCTTCTTGAGCAGAAGAGGAAGATCATCAAGTCAAAATCGAAATAAGCAAACACTAAAGGCTTCCAGTAACAAGAATTTAATACAATGTAAGGTTTTATTACTTGATGAGACAGATATATCCATTAACTTGTCCAAGAAGGCTAGTGCAGCTGATCTTTATGAGCAAGTATTTTATACACTTGATTTGATAGAAAAGGACTACTTTGGACTACAATTTACTGACACACATAATGTCAAACATTGGCTAGATCCAACTAAAACCATTAAAAAGCAGGTTAAAATTGGGCCACCGTATACTTTGCGTCTAAAAGTGAAGTTCTACTCTTCTGAACCCAACAACTTAAGAGAAGAGTTGACTAGATATCAGTTCTTTTTACAATTAAAGAGGGATATTTTAGAAAGTAAGCTGGAATGTCCACACTCTACTGCTGTAGAACTAGCTGCTTTAGCTTTGCAGTCTGAACTTGGAGACTTTGATGAAAATATTCATACTCCTGCCACCGTCTCAGAGTTTAGGTTTGTACCCAATCAAACAGAAGAAATGGAGATAGAAATATTGGAAGAGTACAAAAAATGCAAAGGTCTCACTCCTGCACAAGCTGAAGTCAACTATCTGAACAAAGCAAAGTGGCTTGAGATGTATGGTGTTGACATGCACATTGTATTAGGCAAAGATGGATGTGAATATCACCTAGGATTGACACCAACTGGTATTCTTGTTTTTGAAGGCCCCCAAAAAATTGGTTTGTTCTTTTGGCCAAAAATAAGTAAGTTGGATTTCAAGAAAAAGAAACTAACACTAGTAGTTGTTGAAGATGATGACCAAGGGCGAGAACAAGAGCACACTTTTGTGTTTAGATTGCACAATGAAAAAGCCTGTAAACATCTTTGGAAATGTGCTGTAGAACATCACACTTTCTTCCGATTGAGAGCTCCAGTGAAAGGACCCTCTGCCCGACAAAACTTCTTTAGAATGGGTTCTCGATTCCAATATTCTGGAAAGACAGAGTATCAAACTACTCAGCAAAATCGCGCTCGGCGCACGGTCCAGTTTGAAAGGCGACCTAGTCAGAGGTTCGCTCGGCGACAGAGCCATGTTCTCAGAGAAAGAGAGAAACAAAATGTTGTTAAAACTGAAGCTGCTCAACCTGATCCACCCACAGAGACCCACAGTACAACCTCTGACACTGCAGTGCTTGTGCCTGAACTTGCTGATACATTATCTAGGAAGAGCAGTGCAAAATCACAAAAATCAACTGTTATTGAACCTGACTGCAAAGAAATTGGTGAGCCATCCACAAAGAACTTAATGAATGAAGAACCTCCAGAAGAACTGTTGATATCTAAAGATGAATCTATTAGCAACAAAGTTTTGTTCAAAATGGATAAGTCTGTTAATGAAGATAAGAAGAATAACTTAACTCAACTTGTGATTAATAAACCAGCTTGTAGTTGCTCCCCTGTAACTGAATCGAATCCACTAAACGACCTTCTCATGAGTTTGGTTAAGGAGAAGTTGAACAATGATGACTCTAAAAATGAAGCGAAGAGAGATCAGCTTGATTCTGCAAGTGAAAAAGAGGTGCCAAACAATCAAACAAAATGTTATCTCTCTTCAACAAAAGCTCTGCCCCCAGGGCAATTCAAATGCAATAACATTTTGAAGGCTAGAGAAAATGAAGTTAAGATTATAAATGAGTCTACTAACATCAATCTGTCAATACCATCCACTCCATCACCGAAGATATTGAATGAACCAACAAATCCTATAAATTCACAATATGTTTCAATAGTGGTGGTAGAACCTCCTCATAATCAACCTAAATTGGCTTCTCCAAAGCCTGTGGAGAAGAAGGAAGATGTAACTCCGAAGTCGCAGCCTATTTCTTCTCTGTCTCCATGGCTGGTTTCTTCAGAGCCGAGCTCCCCGTCTGGTACAGGTGAGAAAGAAATAACAATAATCCATCGTAAGTCTGTAATAACTACGCAACTATAGTTGTATGCTAAATCTGAGATAATTAACAAATACAAACCTTTAATCTATATGTACTTAGATGTGTATTTGTTGCATGAGGTCATATGTCCCTCATAGAGAACTTTTATATATACACGTAAAAAGTGTTTTTTAAACTTCAATCATTAATTTTTGTGTCCTTATTATTGGATCCATTCGGCCGTAGTCTTCGTGGGACAGTTTGATGAGTAAGATTTATTTTTTTATTAATCAAATATTATATGGTGCTACTAAATTTGTTCTTTGTGTGTGCATTGTAAAAGGTAAGCACCAGAATGTAATGTCCCATTCGAAATCAAGTAATAATAGACTATAAACTTATGTATCTAAAGTTCAATTTTCACATTCTTAAGATTTATATATATTATATATTAGAAATTTATCAACAAAATACACTCTAGCAGAGTGTATTTTGTTGATAAATTTTATAATTGTTAAGTGCCTTACAAAATTCGCCTATTTCTATTATAGAATAAAATATGTTACGTACTATATAATCTTATCTAAGAAGAAACTGAAATTATTGTATAATTTCAGATTTATTTCTTCCCCTTAAATCATTGATATAATTTACATTCCATGACAAAAACTTATAATTAAACTTTCGTTTTCTAAGTTTCGAAGGAAACCCAAAGCGAGATGATACCTTTACTACCACAATAGATATTTGAGATCAGTAGGTTTCATTCAGTGAGTTGTTATTTACCTAGAGTGGCAAAGTCCCTACAACAAACAGCAAAACCGCGTAAATGACTGAAATAAGTAAAAACCTTGGGAATTAAAGGTTTTAATAAGCTAAAAATTTTAGTTTACATGACAAACAGTAATGACAACAGAATAGACAATAAAACGATAAAGAAGAAAATAATATAAGAAATGAGGTTTATATCATTCTCCCGTGCTAGTTTTCCAAATATAGTCGTTAAGTTTTACGGGTGGATGGCGTTGTCGATTTGACCTTCGTGGAGATTGGAGATTTCTATCAATTGTAGGTGGCGACAGTGTTGAGGCTGGTCTTTCATAATTTTCGCTAGAACCTGACGGTAGTAGTACGTCAGTGCAGTCACCAGTAGGTATTTGTTCTGCTTCGGCTACTGGTTCTTCTACCACTGACTCTGGCACGGGATTATCTCCTTCAGTATTCATTTTATCTCCAAGAGTTTCTAATGGAGCCAAGTGGCGGTTGGATACTGTAGTTTCACGTCCGTCGGGAAGTTTAACATAAGAAAAGTCCGGATTACTTTGTATTAATTCTACTTCCTCTACAATTGGCTCATATTTATTTGTACGATTAAATTTCTTTAGTAGAACATGCCCCGACTCTGTTAGCCAACTAGGTACCGATTCGCCATTTGTGGATCTTCGTGGATGGACAAACATTCTTTCATGAGGTGTACAGTTAGTCGCTGTGCACAAAAGAGAACGAATGCTGTGCAGAGCTTGAGGTAAGACCTTCTCCCAGTTTTCAACTGACAAGTTCTTTGTTTTCAAAGCCAGAAGAATGGTTCTCCATAACGTATGGTTCAGTTTTTCCACTTGACCGTTTCCTTGAGGATTATATGCAGTAGTGCGACTCGTAGCTATACCTCTTGAATGTAGGAATTCCTGCACATCATGTGAAAGGAATGACGTTCCTCTGTCTGAATGAATGTAAGCAGGCATTCCAAATATCATGAAAAGATTGTTGAGATTAGTGATGACAGATTGTGCACTGATGTCAGAACAAGGGAATGCAAAAGGAAAACGCGAATATTCGTCGATAACTGTAAGTAAATATTTGTTTCTTGTATTTGAGGGAACTGGTCCTTTAAAGTCAATGCTCAAGCGTTCAAAGGGTTTTGTTGCTTTTATTAAATGTCTAAATGTCTTTTCCGATTTAAAGAATCTAGGTTTAATTTCCAAACAGATTCTACATGAAGCTGTCATGTTTCTGATATCTTCTATTGAGTATGGTAAGTTCTTAGATTTTATCCAGTGATACATTCTTGTTACACCTGGATGACACAGGGCTTCGTGAAGCGAAAGTAGTTTTGCACTTTGTGTGCCAATCACGGCGCATACACGAGAGAGTGCATCTGCAGCTTGATTATCTTTACCCGGTCTATAAATTATATCATATTTGTATGGAGAAAGTTCTAAGCGCCATCTTAATATTTTCTCATTTTTTATTTTGCTAGCATTCTTATTGTTAAACATGAATGATACAGACCTTTGGTCCGTTATGAGGTTAAAATGTTTACCAATTAGGTAATGGCGCCATTTCTTTAAAGATTCAACTATTGCGTAAGCCTCTTTTTCGATTGCAGAATGGTTCTTCTCACTCGCATTTAATGTTCTAGAGTAGAAAGCTATTGGTCTCGAAGCTTGTGTCAATACAGCAGCAATGGCATAGTCGGAAGCATCAGTTTC
This sequence comes from Nycteola revayana, assembly GCA_947037095.2. Lineage (NCBI taxonomy): Eukaryota > Metazoa > Arthropoda > Insecta > Lepidoptera > Nolidae > Nycteola > Nycteola revayana. Next base: position 15,971,310 of record OX344840.2, read on the forward strand.
AACGGTGAAAGAAATTTTGTCATCTATGGCATATACGGAAGACTTGGCAATGTCCGATTTTAACTTTTGAAAACATTGTATTTCTTCAGTTTTTAATGGAAATGAGCCAGCGCGAGCAAGTAGATGTATTTTGTCTGAAAAATTCGGTATCCATTTAGAGTAATGGGCGAACATCCCTAATGCCCGTTTCAACGAAGACAAGTCATGTGGTGGTGGTAAATTTTGTAGAGGCTTAAGACGCTCAGTGTCAGGTGTGATCACGTGATCCTTTATTTGATATCCAAGTATATTAATGGAATTTTGTGTAAACTTACATTTTTGAAGACTTAAGGTAAGGTTATATTTCTTGACAGCATTTAAGAATTTTTGGAGGTTTTGATCATGTTCATCTTTCGACTCTCCGCAAATGGTAATGTCATCGAGATACGCGTATGTTTTAACCAATTTCTCTTGCCTGATGACCCAATCTATCGTTCTTTGAAAGCTGGAAACACCGTTCGTTACTCCAAAAGGAATACGCTTGAATTGGTACAAATTTCCAAGAGCTTCAAAGGCAGTGTATTTCTTTTCTTCAGGAAGTATAGGGACTTGGTGGTATGCACTTTTTAAATCAATAGCGCTAAAAAAAGAATTCTTGGCTATCCTTGATACTAAATCTTCGATATTAGGCAAAGGGTATGCGTCAAGTTGAGTGTAACGATTGATCGTCTGAGAATAATCTATTACTAGCCGCTTCCTATGTGTTTCACTCTTTGTTATAAGGACTTGAGCTCTCCAAGGTGATTGGCTTTCCTCTATTACACCTTCAGCAAGAAGTGTTTCGATCTCGGATTTGATGAATTGTCTGTCTTCATCATTGTGTCTGCGAGACTTGATAGCGATAGGTCTGCAATCTTTGCAGAGATAAGAAAAAAGTGGAACAGCTGGGACTGAAGCAGCAGTTACATTGCATACTTGCAGTGGTTCTTTGGGTCCACCGAAAGATAGTTCGAATTTGGAGTGTTCTTTAAGTACGTCATGACCAATAATCATGTCGGCGCATAGGTTTCGCACGATGAGGAGATTAACATTTTTGTAAACATGCTTGCCTATAGTTACTGTTTGGCAAGTTTGGCCATTAACAACTGAGGTTTGCGAAAGAGAAGCATAGGAAATAGTTTGGTTACATGATCTTCTTTTAAATCCACATAACTTTGCAAATTCATCATCGATGAAACTCACAGAACTGCCAGTGTCCAGCAGCGCTTCTGCTTTTACCCCTCGCACTAGTGCAATTACAGTCGCTTTTCTTAAAGACGCAGGAGATGCAGCAGTAATACAGGCGAGTAAGTCTTCGTTTGTTGTTGTTACTGAATTTATATTTTTAGATGACCGACATACTTTAGCTAAGTGGCCTTTCTTTTGACATAACTGACAAGTTTGTTCTAAAGCTGGACAATTTCTACGATTATGTATTTGTCCTCCACAGAAGTAACATTTTCGTTTATAAGGTGTGGTGGCAGCATTATTTTGTAGTTCTGTACTTGACTGTTTTTCTCTCTGTATTGTTTCTTTTTGTGTGGCGTTAACAGATACTGTATTATAGCTATTAGAATTTACTTCAGCCGTTTCTAGAGAAAGAGCTTGATTGTAAGCCTGGTCCAAGGTAAGAGTAAGGTTCTCCAGAAGACGTTGCCTTATTTTATTTGAATTTAAGCCAGATATAAACGCGTCTCTTATACTGTTATTTTTATAAGTTTCTGCATCTACAGACGTAAAGTCACAGTCTTTAGACAATAACTTGAGTTTCTGAATGTAAGTACTAATGTCTTCACCGGCACTCTGTTTTCTAGTAGCAAGTAAGTGTCTTGCATATATAATATTCTTCGGCTTTATATATATATTGTTTAGTAGTATAATTGCTTCAGAGTACGTACCAGTTTCACTGATGTAATTGTATACCTTAGGCGAGATGTGATTTATTAACAGCTGTAATTGTATCGTAGTGGCAGGTTGAGCACCAAGGAAACTTTCAAAAGTCTTCCGCCAATGACGCCAGGCACCAGCCGCGTCACTATCAGCCGGGTCCTTGTCAAATCGTTCCGGTCGTAAATATTTTTCCATTTTAAATATTCATTTAAATTATGATTAGCTTATTAAATTGAAATAAGTAAAAACCTTGGGAATTAAAGGTTTTAATAAGCTAAAAATTTTAGTTTACATGACAAACAGTAATGACAACAGAATAGACAATAAAACGATAAAGAAGAAAATAATATAAGAAATGAGGTTTATATCAATGACAGTTGCTTATAAGGTGTAATTTCATCAGTCAAGAAATATTTTCATTATATTTGTTTTAAAGGGCAAAAAATGAATTTGCTAAATTTGATTTTTAACCTTATTAGCTATTGTCACCAGCAACGTGTCAATTAGCTGTAACGTGATTGGCTAATTAATTACTTGTCCTTGTTACACGCCGCTCTCTAAAAAGAGAAGTGGGTAGTCAATGGATTACTGAGCTGTCAAAATACTTAGCAACATTTGCCTAACTAGGCGTTAACATATAAATCTATGGTTTCTTTACACATTGTGAGTACTAAGCTGGTATCAGATTTACACTACATTATTTTACATACATTTTATAAGACTAGAACAACCTATGTACTTAATTGACTAGTTTTTAGCATTTATTATTGACGCTTGAGAGTTATTCAACTCTTTAGTCTATGTGCCTTAAAATATGTAAGGGTACATTGAAGGATGCATTTGCAATTATAGTACCTAAATCAATTTCTTACGGCACTCAAATAAATTTTAAACTATATCAATACCTAACTTAGAATGAACTATAAAATGGGGCCTACAGACCATTTTAAAGTTTAATTAATAATTATTATGCTTATTTAAATATATTTTTATTTTTATAAAATATTGATAGAATATAATTGAGAATGTAGCTATCAACTATGTGATATTAATATGATTAGCAACAAAAATTGCCATTGAATTATTGAAATATTTTGTAACTTAACAATAAATTAAATTGATTAAATAAAAATATTTAAAAATGTATTGATGATTTACAAATGCATCCTTAATTACAAAGATGAAAGATCTAATATTATTGTATTAGAGATAACATAATGCATTCCTCATATTTACCGTGTTATCAGATTTGTGATATTGTTCTTGAAGCCGTCCATATATTCTTAAATAAAAACATTTACACGTTTTAACAAATCGTACATAAATTAGAATTAAGTACAATATTATATCAGTATTACAAGTAAAACAAGTAGGATGTTCGGTGCCATAGTTCATTAAAATCTCTGCACTAATCATTGCTGCGTTTTAGGTATGTGCGCGGCGAGACGTGGGGTTCTATCAACGGCCCTATTTTTTCAGTCCGCCGTCATCGCTTACGTCATTTGCTTTTTCCCTCCCGTCCCTACCACCGCTCCGCCCTTTCATAAAGTGCGGTATAGTGTTTTCGGTCAAACATATAGACTGTATGTGAAATTTTATTCCACCTAGTTATTAATTAAAGTGGCTCAAGTAAATTCAATAATATGTAATTTATTATTCAATTTTGAACACTTTTGTTTGTGCAATTGAATGGCATACGCGACGTAAGTTCGTATAAACAGGAAAACAAGCTAATTAAATAAGGTAAATAAATCATACAGAAAACTATAGTCTAATGTTATGTGTTATAAAATAATCATTGTAATCAATATGGATTTTATGAATAGAACTACTTATTTTGAATGCAGTACTTACAAGTATTTACAAGGAATTGAGATGCTTAATGCATTATTTTATTAAATTTGCAATTTCTGTAGCAATATGATATAGGCAATTCTCATTTACACTAGATAAAAAATGTTATAAAATACCTAATTTTAGTTCACAAAATTATCAATGTTTTATTATAAATGATCCATACATTTTGTGGGTTCTCAAAGCGTGCGCCGTAGAAAGTACCTAAATAGGTTCATAAGGTGTCACTCTATGAGTAAATGTGTATATTTTATGAGATTGATACCTATTCTTGTGATTATCTCAATATATTGCGATTAGCTAGTTGCTCCGACGACTGATAAATGTTTGGAAATTCCTGCTATGATATTTAAAACTGGTGCCAATTAGTATTGATTTATTTGGAGAATATAATAGCCGAGTAATAGAATCTCGGTGATTATTGAAATAAATAGGTATGTTCATATGTTAAAATCAAAATAAATGAAATATAAAATGTACAAAGCAACATGTTAGGCACGTAGAAAATATACATATATTTTGAATAAGGAATGTTATTTAATCCCAATAAAAAAGAGTAAAAAAAAAACTATTATACAAAGTTTTTTTTGACCTTGATATAATCGAATATTATTTTATAAGAAAAGAAATGTCAGAAAAAATCTGTCAATATATTATTGTAACTACATTTTAACTAACTTTATATTTGGTTCAATTCGAACAAGTAGAAGTGAAAGTTCGTCAATTAAACCTAACTAATTGAAGTTACGAACGAATAAATTTGATATTTGAAAAAGTCGAGTTTACAGACGCCGTGTACTTACGCTTCTTAATTTTATTTTGTTCTAATGATAAATATTTTATGACTGTTTAAAGCCCATCGGTTGAATGTGAATGTTATAAAAAAATGAGGCAGAAGACAACTGGAAATCAATTTTCCTATGTATTAATATTTGGGCTTTGATCCTTCAGCAATCTGCATATTATCATTTAAGACATTAATTATTATTAATTGACTTGCATATTTAGCTGTAAGAAAATTTTTACGCAAAGAATGTACTTACTTTATTTTATTATTACAAATATTGTTCAGTATCATAAATCAATAAAATATTTATTTTATTTTACTTGTCTGTTTTATTTTGTCCCGTTCAGAAAGTGATTATTATGATTTGGAAAAAGTATGTGGACTGTAAGTATAAGTAAGTACAAATGAATACTACAAGTAGTACTAACTCAAGTAAGGAGGGATTTTAAATAAAGACATAGCATGCAATTTTGCTGAATATATTCGACGATAGTGCCATTCCGCGTAAATGTGACAATAGTTAATAAGGTTAAAGATCAAACGCAAATTGATAATTCGTCCTTTACTAAATAAATAAAGACAATATTGTCACTTACTCATATTCATATTCATTTATTGCATCTCACAACATGAAACGCCGTTTTTAAATGGAACCCAGAATCGGAAGATTCGCGCGCTCGTGGCACTACTACTGAAAAAAGTTTTACCTATTTAGTCTGTTGTGTAGTAACCTTAAAATAAGTAAAATATATATTTTTTTTTTCAATGTCAGAATCAACATTAACAGTTTATTTTCACGTGTTTGTGCAGAACAATAATTATTGTTATCACAATTTTTTAAAGTGTTCAAAAATGAGGAAATCGTTTGACAAAGTATCTTTAGAAAAGCAGTCTGATGATTTTACAAACGTATATTCACATAAGCGCTATTTCATTAATAATTTAGATTCTTACCATGGCGGGTATCAATTGAGAGAAGTGGCTCAGGTATTAGAGAAAAATGCCTTGTCAACGAAAAATACCTCTCAGACGTTATTTGGCGAAGACGATGTCCGGAGGCCTCCTGTACTGGAGCAGCCCTACGAAATTATAGGTTAGAGATGTAATATGTATCTAGTAACAATTCTTTATGAAAAAATATTGGTACTGATGAGCCTGTATAACATCCATAGCAAAATATAGGCCTCTCACGAAAGCGGGATATTGACTTAGTCACTATGCTTGCCAGATCTTTTTTTGTGTTTATTTTTTTATCAGCAATCAGTCAGTTTCAACTTTAAGCAGATTTGATGAAGCGACGTAAGAGCCATGCCAGGTGGTTGGCAACCGTTGTATAATTTCGTAAGGTCTCGTTTACGGAGACGCGGGGCGTCGCGCTTTGCGCGTCTCGCATCTCACTCGCACTCATATAACGCCATATGTTTGATTTCATACCTACGTTTACCTCTGTAGAAATTACAAGCTGCTGCCTATGTGCTAGTATGCCTACTATTGTTATAAATTATGTTATGACAATCGCAACTAACGGCATAACGTCCTTTCCGAGACATGAAAGATAATCCTTCAACGAAATAATTTTGGAAAGAAATCTATGATTTTACGAAGTTGCCTGGCGTGGGAATCCAACTTGCACCCTCCGAGACTTATAGCTGGTTTACGAAAGTTGTATTTATGAGTGGATACATTTGAATAGATTAATATCAGCGACATGAATCATACCACAGTTATGTCAAAACTTTGTTATAGTAATGGATACCAATTTTAAAATCAATACAAGGTTTTATCAAAATGTACCTATTTAAGTGCGTAATATGGATAATTATAATAATTATTATAATAATAGTATACATATTATAATACCTTTTCCACATGCGATACCTATAGTGCAGGTTATCTATATTTTCAATTTTTATTTTTCTCCCACTTCTGGACATGGTCCTTCTCCTCCTTAACAGACCTTCGCTAGCCGCTTCGTTGAGGGATATTGCCATAATCACCACGCTTGGTAGGTAGATTTGCGATCGCAGTAACATGTGTATCCTTGAGGTGATAGCCATCCATAAGTTGCAGGAGTCTTCACGTCGGGGCGGATTGCTTATGCGTGCCCGGCCCTCGCCAACGGCGGATCGAAGGAGTGTCCGGGGGGGTTTTTGTGGTGTAAGGTCCTCTCCTCGTGGTATGAGTCAGCATACCACGCTATGGAGAGGGAAAGTACCACATATCCCCCGCCAGCGCGCGAATACGCTGCAGCATCGGTGGAAATGCGTAAATGCATTTACGCATTCCCACCGCCTAAAAAAGGTGTATTAACGTCGACATTTTCCTAAGTCCCCTCTTACGACGCCCATGGGAAGACATTAGGTGGCCTTTTCTTAGCCGGATACCACACGGCTTTTTCAGTCAATTTAAACGGAATCGCTATAGATTTTATCGTCTAATATTAACGAAGTTATTTGTATACACAGGAACAGTTCTTGATGCAAATATCAAAAGCATAGATAATGTAGCTCGCATTGTGACGAAGAAGGACTGTATTTCCCAAATGCTGACTTGTGGCACAGTAATCCTGGATGTTGGTTGCGACAGAGATGAACTTAGGATAGCTATAGATTACATTAAAGGTAACAAACATCGTCCAGCTGTACTTGTTATTATACACTCAGAGACAAGATCACGGGCTAAATCATTGATATCAATGAATGGAAGAGAGAGAATACGTGGAAGCGTAACTGTGCTTTGATTACACGAACGACTGTGCTATTTCGTAGAGTGGACGGATCATCATCACCCTACCCTTATTCCTTTTTTTGCTTGATATCAATATTGGCAACAGGAAGACACTTGAAAATGGTACGGAACCCTTCGTGCGCGAGTCTGACTCGCACTTAAACAGTTTTTTTCTATCATTCGGTACTGTCAGCCGTCACGCTATAATAGGCGTGACGACAGTATCAAAAAATTAAAGATTTAATGTTTTTAGGGGAAAGTAGGTACATATAAAAAGAAATTATTACACTTATTTATTTTTATATATATATAAAAATAAATAAGTGTAATAATTTCAAGGTTTCTCAAGGTTATTATTTAACCTTGAGATTATTGTGATTTTTAATAAAATAAAAGATTAAAATACTGCAATCGGCCATTTTGACTGAAACACCATTCACGGCGCATGACGTCACGATATTGTAACCATCAAAGAGAATTCAACCACTACGTTAGGTTTGGCGGACTCAATGACATTTTTTACAATAGCGTGACGTCATAGCCGACGCCATGACACTTGAGGCCTTTTTTCGCGCGCTATTTAAAATTTAATAGAAATATGGCTTAAACTTCGTTAAATTTAAATTTATTACCGAAATATTGTGTTTTTCGTACTTAGAAAATGACTACCCGCGCAAGAGGATTCCAAAATATTGCCTCATGCCTATTCCCTTTTCCTTCATATCACTTATCAGAATCCATTCATGTTTTCTTTGGCCTCTCTTCCTCTCCATCCATACACATCACATTTGTCCACTCTATTTTATTTACTTATTTATTTATGTACCTACACACATAAAAAAAAAGAAAATACATAAAATGAACACATGATTCAAAGGTATAGCTTAATTGTACCATTGTATCGATATATGAGTGGACAAATGTGCTGTGATCCTTACTATCCTTACTAATATTATAAATGTGAAAGTAACTCTGTCTGTCTGTCTGTCTGTCTGTCTGTTACGCAATCACGCCTTATCTACTGAAGCGATTTAAATGAAATTTGGTACAGATATAGTCTAGAGCCTGAGAAAGAACATAGGCTATATTTTATTATGAATTTCCCACGGGAACGGGAGTTACGCGGGTGAAACCGCGCGCGGGAAGCTAGTATAAAATAAACACTGCCTGACATTTTAATTGATCAGTAGGCCACAGATCACATTAATACCAAAAGTATTAATCGCTCTATCACTGGTAGGTATCTACCTACTCTTGAAAATACTAACTATTGATACATGTTTTCTGTCATATATACCTATGTACGTAGCCACGAGGCTTTGCCAACTCACTGGTCATCAAGGTAAGCAGGGCTCCATCCTTATTGAATGGTTTATAAACTACTAACTAACCAATCGAAACCAAAGAAGCGGCCGTAACCTAATGGCTAGGGCGTCGGGCTTGTGATCTTGAGGTCGCCGGTTCGATCCCCACCCATTGCACTACCGACGTGAACCCACTCGTAACACAAGCATTTTAGCTTAGCACGAGAGGTCAACAAGAATACTAGTAGACTGCAAAAACGCAGGTAGTATTCATAAAAAAAAAAACTGCGCAAGAGATCGCTCCCGCCGCGGGAGGATTGTAAAATTATGACTTTTATTAGAGAGATTACTTTGACAACATAAAAGGTAGGAATTTTTTTTGCTTCTTCTTTCAGTGTTGAAGGAATTACTAGAAAAAGAAACTCCAACACCGAGGTCAGGAGGTGATGCAGATGAAAAGAGCCTTATTTCTGAAATAAAGAAGCGTCACTTGATATTAATTTCTACTGTCATGACTTGGGCCTCTTCAAAACCATTGGACATGGTAATTTGTTACTTGACTACTAGAATAGAAGGTAGTTAGTAAGTAATTCTTTTTATAGGTAGGTACGTAGGTAGGTACTTACCGCTTTCGAAACAAACCGGCCCCCGCCTCACCGCTCTTTCTTAAGGCGTAACTCAGCGGTTTTAGTCAAACTCTTACAGCCTACTTACTCTTGATTGATTAACGGTATTAAAATTAGTTTTATAATGTTTTAGATACTAAACTTATTATGTTTATTGGGTTTGTGTTCTTTTTAATAGTTAATTAACGAAATATCTTTATGGTTAGGACACTCCGGACATGCCATTTATCGAATCGGATTTTCGTAAACGCAAGCCGCACCCAAACTATAAATTACATTACAGTCTAGAAAATGAAGTGATTTCATTGGCTAGAAAACATCATTTGCAAATTGGGTAAGTTTATTTTCCAAAACCTACTTTGGCTTCGAATGTCGCAACGTCTTTAAAATCTATGAAGTACCAACTCGTAGAAACGTAATAAGTAAGTAATTTAGAACATCTAGTTTTACCCCTTCGTCTATTTTCCCGGTCTAAATATTTTTATACTTACATCGGGAGATTATTTACACGCGCGATTTCAATCGCGTAGCTCTCGTTCTATTGGGAACTTCATACAGTAGCGGATTTACCAGCAGGCTAAGTAGGCTGAAGCCTAGGGCGGCAGAATTTACAGGGCGGCAAATTTGGCCCAAATGTTTGAAGAAAAAAATTCTTAACGTCTAAAATGCTAAGTAGTTCAACTGTAGGGGCGGCAAAATTTGAATAGCCTACTGGCGGCAAATGTGTAAGTCTGCCACTGACTTCATAATAAAATATACCCTATAGCCTTTCTTGATAAATGGGCTTAAGCTTTATTTATTACCTAGTAGGTATAGATTAGAAACCACAAAAATAAAATTGTAGATCGATCTACGTAGGTATACTGGCAACTAACTCAATATGTATTACTTATTTTTTTATAATCTAAATAATTATACCTCATAATTTTATTTTTTATTAGAGCTTTGGTGGTAGCCTATGGTGTAACTTACGGAGGCAAAGAAGACGTGTTAAACTATTGGTTCCAAAAGGCTTGGGAATGTGACACAGTGCTTCCAATCTTTGGAAGGGGAAATAACGCAGTGCCAATCATAAATGTTCAAGATTTAGCAAAGTTAGTATCAAGACCTAGGTATATCGGTATAATACTAAGGTTCAAGTTTTCAATCCTCAGACAAATAATAACAGATTATCTATGTTTCAAAATTGAGATTAATAAAATTCGACCACCAGACCACGGCATGAAATAAGCCATAAGTTAGTTAATTTTTAATAGATTCGATTTTATTCGATTTTTCTTAGGTTGTAGATCGTAGTCTGCTGATTGCATTTTTATTAGTAATTGTAAAACAACAGTAGGTATAGATACCTAGTTAATGAAATACTTAATTTCCAGAAATTTCCGTTAATTTCCAGAATTATCTACAATCTTGTGGTAGACTTTCCGAAAAAGCTCTACATTTTAGCTGTGGAACAGAATGTCATAAAACAGAAAGAGGTAAAGCGTTTTGTTTATTAAACACTTCACGACCTTTTCGAAGCACGGCCGCACGGGTGACACACCAGCAACCAAGCGCGGATCCAGTACTGAAAAAAGGTTATGGCACAGTAATCCGAAAATCGGCCAAGTGCGAGTCAGAATTCGAAGTCTCTCTAAACAAATCATGACTTTAATGCCTTGAGCACACCGGATGCGTATGCGTAGACGTAAGCGTAGACGTGCACGTACCGCTGAGTTGTAATGTATGGAACCGTATGAGACAGGACACACCGCTTGCGTAACGTAGACGTGCGCGTAGACGTAATGCGTAGCCCTACGCAATGCAGCTCCCAAGGCACAAACTGACTGCGTGACCTACGCCGTACCTTACGCAGAGCAGAGCGGCAACGTTGCATGATGACGTTGTATTCAATGGCGCGCCTTATTGGACGTCACACCGAGCAGCAAAGGTACGTGCGTGTACACGCACGTACCTTTGCTGTGCGTAGCCCTACGCGCGTAACTTGCAGTCAGTTGTATTTTTTTACAAATATACAGGCACGTAGTGGTGTTTTGTATTGTTTTTATAATGAATACAAAAACTTATTGAAATTGTGCGTATTTATGAATGTATCTACAATACAAAAAGTAATTTCTACAAAAATGCATCGTATAAATATATATATATTCCGCAGGATTATTCTGGCACAATAGTATTAATATTGCTTCTTCCTCGTCATGTCAGACATCGTGCACAACACAACCTTCGAAAACAGAATAAAATATGGCTGCCGCAGCCGGGTACGCAATAGGCCATGTGCGTTGCGTACTCGGCTCGGATGCGTAAGCGTATGCGTAACCCGGTGTGACATCGGGTTACGCCGTAACTACGCGCGTGTCTACGGCGTGATTACGCCGTAGTAACGCATACGCATTCGGTGTGCTCGAGCCTTTAATTGGATTATTTCCTTATCTCCGCGCATCAGGGCTTTGGATCAGCCTTAACAGCAACTTCATGACTTCAGGCTGGGACTAAGCCTTCACCTTACACTTGTCTGCTTAGACCAAAAGCTGAATATACCCCTGTCGTGGATTGGCTTATTGCCTTAGTATTGGTCCATGTGATTAAAATAGTAGAATTGACTATAGGTATTCGACGTGATACAATTAATTATTATGAAATAAAATTGTGATTAAATTATCTACTTTATCTACGTTTGAACATAGAGCACATACACTTTTATTTTTTATTATTTTATTATTTATTATTTATAAATGCTTGTGTAGAGGACCTGTATTGGTGGTGTCCCTCCACAGAAAATGAAGATCTTCTTTGCCGGGCGAGGTGGTGTGCCCGGCGACCGACGGCCATTTGGTACTGTTCGGAACTTGTATATGTTCTAATTGACTTGCGAACTTGTATTGCGCGATACAGGTAGTTAGGATGCTAGGTGGTAGATGGCGCTGCACGTCTACTCGTAGTTTGTGTGCGGCTACTGTAGATGTCGCTACAGTGCTCCCCTCCGAGACTGTAAGTCGTTCTGCTGAGTTGGAGTTCCAGTGAGTCGGAATCGATGCGGGTCCCAGTGAGTCGGGCCCGTTGTGGCTGTGACTGCGTGCGGCGAAGCTGGCAGTGCTCCGCAGACCGCGGTGCGTGTGAGGTCGTATGCGCAGTGCCGTGGTGCTGTAGCCGGAGTCGGTGGAGCCGTGTTGCGGAAAGCTAGTTGCTTTGTTGGTTGTGGTTGAGCTGGATGAGGAGTAGCTTGCTGGAGTAGCCGGTTGCGTGTTGTTTACGGGGTCACCAATTGTAGAGGAATGGTTGGTGGTGTTCCTCCACAGAAAATGAAGATCTTCTTTGCCGGGCGAGGTGGTGTGCCCGGCGACCGACGGCCATTTGGTACTGTTCGGAACTTGTATATGTTCTAATTGACTTGCGAACTTGTATTGCGCGATACAGGTTAGTTAGGATGCTAGGTGGTAGATGGCGCTGCTCGTCTACTAGTAGTTTGTGTGCGGCTACTGTAGATGTCGCTACACTTGTATTAATTATATAAATATCATCGTAAAAAATTACGTATTTACTTTTGCCCGCCGATTGTTATATGGTTACCGTGGCCTATGTACGCTTGCAATTCAAGACGTATCACTTACGTGTCGCTCAACCTAAGGCTAACCTCACTGACAGAGGGCTTGTCGCTCACATGTTCACACGTTCGCGATATGCGCCGCTCAATGTGGGTTCCACCAAATCCCCCCGTGTAATGTGAGTTCTGGTGACCTTACCCAAGCATCATAAACATTATATTATTTTGTGTTTGCATGTTATATAAAGGTTTACGATATGATGTTCCTAGTATTCTGTAAGCCTCCACCTAACAGATTAGGTACAGTCAGCATCAAAAGTTGATGACCACATTTAGATTTCCAAAACCGCTGAACACCGTATTATACCTAAATCACTCAACATGACAAGCGCCAGAAATGAATTATTATCATAAAAGGCCATAAGTAGGTGACCATCACTTTTCAAAAGTCGCTAAACAAAATTATAGTAAAAATAGCATAACATTCTTCGTCTCTAAAGTCTCTGAACAACTTTTTGACAAAAATAGCATACCATCGTTTATCTCATAAGTCCCTGAACAAAATGAAAAAAAAATTGGGTTTAATATGTGTGTGTATTTTACAAGCTTTTATTTAACTTGCAATGTATGTATCTGTTCGGGTGGAATCTTGCAAGCATATGTATATTGCGTGACAATGCAATAATATGGTACCTTGAGCTTATCTGATGATGGAGTCGGAAGGTGGTCATAGGAACTCACCTCTGTACTGAATAAAATAGTCCAGTTTGGGCTCGTTTGTTTTGTGTTTATGAGTACCTACTTTCCATTGCATATGATGACCGGATGGCATCGACCGTGCGTGACCCGCTGTAAATAGGATTACAAGCTTAAGTCTAAAAAGTCATTATTAATATTAAAAAAATATTTTTTTAAACAGGCTTTTATTAAAAAATAATGTGTACTCATAGTACAATTTCAAATATCAAAATATATAAATTGTAATAGCTTGAGGCACTGAAATATAGTAATGAACGCCTCAAGCTTAAACTGTGTCTATACATTGAATATATTAAAAAAATAAACAATTGAGGGGGGTTTAGAAATAGTAATTGAGCACGAATCCAAAAAAAAAATCTGTCTGTTTGTCTGTTTGTTTGTACACGCTAATCTTCGGAACTACTCGACGGATTTGAATGATTTTTTTGTTGTATAGGTATTAATTCTGGGTAACATATAAGCTATAATTTATCTTGGAAACTTGAACACCTGATGCAGAACCGCAACTGACCAGCTAAACTATAAGAGATACAAAAATGGTACATAGCAAAAATTGTTCCACGTGATGAGCATTTTCTGCTGAGACAATAAATTTGAAGATCTGGAACACTTGATGTGGAACTCCAAGAGTCCAGCTACACTATAACATACATAAGAATGACGTATTTGCAAGAGTTGTTCAGAATAATGAGCACTCTCTGTTGACGTATTAAAATTGAAGATCTGGAACACTTGCTGTGGAACTCCAAGAGCCCAGCTACACTATAACATATATAGGAATGACGTCTTAGCAAGTTGTTCAGCATTTTTTTTTTGTTATCCGGTGGAAGTGCATTTACTCATATACATATACACATACACTTTAAAACATATAGGAATGACGTCTTAGCAAAAGTTTTTCGGTCTGATGGGCATTTCCTGTTGACTTATAAAAATCGAAGATCAAAAACATCTGATTTGGAAATCAAAGCTATCACTAATTTCACTATATAATTATAAAATAACATAAGCTGGGTGTACGTCCACGCGGTGACAGTTTAGGACTAATTTTCGATGAAAATGAATCAATGAAAACTATACTGGCCAAAACTCCCATTATTTTTTTTATTTTATCGAATAAATATGCCTTCGGACTTATGTGTTTAATTTCCTTTTCCATTTATCTTAGTGACACGGTAGCCTACCCGGTGCGGGTACGGTACCCTAACGCCCCCTGCGTTAGCAGTCACTTAGGTTTTAATTGATCAGGTATCTTCTTCAGAATAAAACTATTACCATGCCTAGAAAGACGTCAAATCTTTCCCAATGTTCCAAAGGAGCTAAAAGATTGAGAATCATAAGATCCCAAAAATGTACCGAAGAGCGTCAGGAGAGACTTGTACTGTTCGAGAACATCAGGCTGCAACTCGCTCTGTGAAAACCTCTTCGGATCGCGAAGCACATCTGCGTTCTCAGCGTATTTACGCATATTCATCCAGGTCTCTAGAGACCAGTGAAGAATATGATCCGCGACTGACTGCTGATCGTGAACGTCACGCATTGTCTCGCGAGTCGGAGACGTTCACTGATAGAGAATTGCGCTTGAGTTCACAGCGTATCTACGCATCTGCTTCTAGGTTTCTAGAGACAAGTGCGGAACGTGATGCGCGACTGTCCGCTGATCGTGAACGTCACGCATTGTCTCGCGAATCGGAGACGTTCACGGATAGAGAATTGCGATTGACTTCTCAGAGTATCAACGCATCTATTTCTAGGTCTCTAGAGAAAACGTGATGCGCAACTGTCCGCCGATCGCGAGCGACATGCATTGTCTCGCGAATCTGAAACGTTTATCGATACAGAATCACGCTTTAATTCTCAGCATATTCGCACATCTACTAACAGGTCTTTACTCTTCAGGCGACTAACTGCTGATCGAGATTAACATACATTGTCCCGAACACACACACAACAAAATATTCATAATTCGTTAGAAAGTGAGAGAGAAAGAATTGCTGGAGTACGGCATGAAGAGACAGAAGAAGAGCGCAACGAACGTTTGAATTCTGATCGACTTCAACATTCTCTGAACAGCTGTCCCGGGCTTTAGAGTTCGACATCAGACGTACAAAGTCGCGGGCGGAAGCTAGTTTATAATAAAATAAAAATTAAAAATGTTTTTTTACTTTTTATTTTATTTTTTACGTTTTAGTCTTTAGCTTATAACCCTATTTACTGGATTTTCATGGTATTATAGAGCGTCTATTTTCATAATATCTATTGGCAATCATCTTACTCTGTATAATTCTTGACCGAAAACGAAACTTCAGAGCGCATATGGAAACCTTTCGTGCACGAGACAGACAGACAATGTAGTTGACTGAGCTTAAGTAAAGCACTTAAGCGCAGTCAACTACATTGTCTTCTAAATTCACGCAGCAAACTTTCACATGATAACAAGGTTGAGATTTACACCACGTGTGTACGACCGATTACGACGTACGCAAGCACCAGTGGTAAAGTGCCTGCTACTCATTAGACCCCCCTCATCATGTGCAATGGACAATACTCACTAACACAAAACAAACGATCCTGAACTCGACTATCTTAGCGCTTGCATTAAGGGTGTACCAGTGGTAATGTTCCTGCTCCTCATCAGACCCTCGTCATCATGTGCAATGGAAAGTACTCCTAAACAAAACAAACGAGCCCAAACTCGACTATCTTAGCGCTTGCATTAAGGGCGTACCAGTGGTGATGTTCCTGCTCCTCATCAAACCCCCGTCATCATGTGCAATGGAAAATACTCACTAACTCAAAACAAACGAGCCCAAACTCGACCATCTTAGCGCTTGCATTAAGGGCGTACCAGTGGTAATGTTCCTGCTCCTCATCAGACCCTCGTCAACATGTGCAATGGAAAGTGCTCATAAACCCAAAACAAACGAGCCCAAACTCGACTATCTTATTCAGTAGGTACAGGAGTTCCTATGGCCACCTTCCGACTCCATCATCAGATCAGCTCCATGGTACTATTGCATTGTCACGCGATATACATATGCTTGCAAAATTTCAGCTCAATCGGTTGAGGGTATGTGCTTCAAAATTTAGTTGCAAGATTCCACCCGAACAAATTACATACAAAGCAAGTTAAATAAAAAAGTTCAGTAACTTTTGTTATTTTATTATGTTAAGTTATTTTTGGACATTGCCGTGATTATACTAGATAACTAAAACAAGCATTTTATATTGTTCAGTGACTTTTGTAAAACTGAATGTTATGATATTTTCGGGTATTATAACGATCAGCGATTTTTGACAAAATGGTGTTCAGTGACCTTTGACAAGTAGTGTTCAGTTAATTTTGAACTTTAATGATATTCATTCAATACTGGCGCCTATTTCGTTCAGCGATTTATGGGTGATATAGTGTTCAGCGGTTTTGGAAATCTAAATGTGGTCATCAACTTTTGATGCTGACTGTACCACAGCTTAAAAACGTTATTGATACCTAATGAATTCAAAATTGAATTCTTCTACAGTCGAACAGATTATAGAGCTTACTAACGCTTATATGCGTTGACTTTATTTATACGCAAATTATATATTTTTTCCAAGTGCGTCGTAGTAAATCTTACCTATACACTTAGGGTTACCAGTTCGCCATACCTAATAGCCGGACAGATTAGCTAGGCTAGTTTGACCGGACATTTAAGTTCAAAGGCATTTGGTTTAAAGGTCGGAAATCCTACGTCCTACATTATTAAGTATTTGGTATCTAGTATTAATAATGAAAGAAAAATGTTTCAAAATTACCTATCGTTTCTGCGAAATTAAAATAGCCGTCGTTTATTTTGTCCGGACACGCAATCCAAAAGCCTACCGATGTCCGGCTTGACCTGGACCATAGGCAACCATAGACAAGATTTGCATTGAGGATTTTATTATAAGCTTGTTTTTTTACAGCTAATTAAATCAATTGGTCGTTGCATCGGCACTGGAATGTTCAAAAACATTCCAATGGAGGATGCTTTCTTGATGCCTGAAATAGACGTAAGTACCTATGCACTTATAGTAGGTTTGCCATACGTACCGGTACGTCGGTACATGTCCCGTTTTCGAGCGTCATGTCCCGGTGTCCCGGCCAACAAGGCAATGGTCCCGGTGGGCGCGCTTACCAAAAAAATAAGAACCTTGCTTCGTTCGCAATAACCGCTATGGGAGAACCCCTTCGGCTCTCGGCTCTGCGTGTGATTGTTTTATCTACGCTCGGACTATTGTCCCGGTCAGCGCCGAAACATTTATGGCCATCCTAACTTATGGACTCAAATTATGCAATGCTTCTTAAATTGATTCTAGCAATTCTATGAACATTAGAGTGAAAATCTAAACAGAAAAATTCGACCCAGCATATTGACCTTACTCGACCACATAAGTACTGTAGGTAGGTAGGTATACATGCAGTTAATTCGTAATCAAATAGTTAGATAATTAATACAGTTAATCATAATATCCGAACTATGTTTAAAACCAATTGATTTATTTATTTATGAAGATAATAAAATATCTAAACTAAATGAAAAATAACTTCTTGCGACTTTATATAGTAGGTAGGTACTAGCTTCCCGCGCGCGGTTTCACCCGCGTAACTCCCGTTCCCGTGGGAACTTCATAATTAAATATAGCCTATATCACATGTAAAATGGTGAAAGAATTTTTGAAATCGGCACAGTAGTTTTTGATTTCATTTATTACAAACATACACACAAAACGTGTGTATCAGAATGGCGGGTGTAATTTCCAGATTTGCCTAAATTTATTACAGTTATTTGGTACCTTCTGTGTACCTTTACGTACCTCTCTTGAAAATCTGTGTACCTACACCCGTATGATGATATTTTAAAAATTAGGTACACCCGCCATCCTGATGTCAGAACCGCGGGTGTATTGCTAACCAATATATGTAGCCAAGCGTACTGTTTATGTAAATTTGGTACCTCTTGTGTACCTGCAGATAAAAGTATTAAATAAACGAAATACTGCAAGGTTGCTGCAAAAATAAAAAATAAAAATTTCTCGTAAAACGTATCTTTTAAAATAACAATCTACTTATTGATAACTTATCTTAAATATAAAAAAAAACTATATGTATACATAATTACAAAAACAACATATTGCCCATTTTAGAATTGTGAAGGATTTATAGAATTAGGATGTTTGTCTATCAGTGTTTCCAGAATCAAAATGAAACAAGAGACAGTTTTAAAGGATATATTAATTAATTTTCACGATAACGAAATAAGAAAGGATTAATATATGAATAACGCACTGATTCCATGTGCATTTAACTCGGCCTTATAATTTGTTACAAAACTATAATCAATGTAATAAAAATTGGACTAGTATACAGGGTGGAAAGATAAGTCGGGCGTTGAAGGCAAAGTACCTTAAATCCTTAAGTTAGCTTATTTTACTTAAAGGAAACATTCCTTTATTTTTAAAAAGAAACATAACCGCATTCAAAGATTTTCTAAAAGTTGCTTGCCCAGCCCGGGACTCTCGAACCAACTAAAATTTAAAAAAACAAAGTCGCTATTTTATTTTACTAATCGATAAGGTATTAGTCAAGGTAAAATTTCTCTAAGACTAAATGATACACGGAGGTTTGGGATTACTATTAAAGATATTAGGTACACATTAAACGTATCTTGGCAATATGTTTAATATGGAGGTTCAAGGTTCAATTACCGAAGATTGTTATTATCCTTTGACGTCGTTACTATTGTTAGTTAGTATTATAAAATACAAAGTAATGTCGTGTAATAAAAATTTTTTATTTTATTTTTCGCAGCAACCTTGCAGTATTTCGTTTATTTAATACTTTTATCTGTAGGTACACAAGAGGTACCAAATTTACATAAACAGTACGCTTGGCTACATATATTGGTTAGCAGTACACCCGCGGTTCTGACATCAGGATGGCGGGTGTACCTAATTTTTAAAATATCATCATACGGGTGTAGGTACACAGATTTTCAAGAGAGGTACGTAAAGGTACACAGAAGGTACCAAATAACTGTAATAAATTTAGGCAAATCTGGAAATTACACCCGCCATTCTGATACACACCACAAAACTACAAATCTTTCCTCTTTATTAGGTACCTATATTAGTATAGACGAGATGTGCTCCGCGCGGTTTTATCTGAATAGATCCCGTTATCGTGGGAATCTTTTAAAATATGCGACATAGCGTTCCCCCCCACAAACAATGTGGCTTCCCATGGCTATAAGAATTTTCAAAATCGGTTCATTACATCCAGAGATTACCCCATAGGTACATCCTGACTAACTTTAGATACTCTAAATATTAGTATTATTACACCTACTCGTATAATAAATGTGAATTAAATATAATAAAAGTGATTATCTAGTTTTCTACCTAATAAAATAAAATAAAAATAATACATCTAAGTACCAATTAATAAATGATTATATTTAGGCTTTACCAGTCCGTTCGCAATTAAGCTATTCAAATCACAAATAAGTCTTGCGCATAAGACACAAGTCGCAAAGTCTCTTGATACTTATGTCAAGCAAATTGCCGCTGACATGTCGCCGACATTGCCGTGGGACAATTTGTCCCCTAGTGATTTTCTGGCTACATATAGTCTAATATCATTTTTTTATGCAGCAACGGATTTACGATTTGATAACCCTGAACCTTAACATGGAGCCAAACTATATAGTGGACCCAATGAACCTGGCTTGGACAACAGAATTGAGCTTTGCTGATTACGTACCGATTTTATACAAACAATACAAGAATGAGACGGGATTGAGATCTTTTAAGGTAGATAAGTAGTTAGGTACCTTCCTAAGTCGTTATAGAGCTTCGATAATTATTTAAGTACAAGCAGAGGCGGATTATCAATAAAAAATAAAATATTACTATAAAGTAAACTAGGCACGTGCCCAGGGCGCGAAGGTACAAAGCGGCGCGGGGGCGGAATAAACGCTGGAACAGCAACTGTAGTTGAGGCTACAACAAGTCGGAAAAAAGAAATGTCAGCTCCAAATTGAAGTAACCTCTACGACTCATATAGTCATATGAACTATTCTCATATAGTTAGCCCCGAGGCTTTTCCTACTTCACCGGACATAAAGGCGAGCTGAGCTCGAGCCTAGATAAATGGTTTAACAAAACAACAAACTAAGCAACCTGCGCAAGAGGGCGCCCCCTGTGGGGCTTGGACCTCGGCTCAGGGCGGTCGCTGGCGATGAGATTGAGGATTATGACTTTTAGTATTTTAGGGGAGTTATGTGCAACTGTCGCTCTACTTTACAGTTGGCGGGCCTCTCGGACTTCGGGTCTACGAGGGCATCGGATGGTTCTTTGCAAGCTAAGGGTCAGGAGGACGAGGGGGTGCCTAGGGCGCGAAGGTACAAAGGGGTAGGTACCTACAACTGTAGTAACCTCTACCACTCATATAGTAACGTCAACTACAGCGATCAATTTTTACTAGTACCTACGTAGTGGTTAGGTATTTATAAAATAAGGGCGCCCGCGCCGATGAGATGCTTGCCTACGGCGCTCTCACCGTTTAATCCGTCTCTGAGTACCTACAAGTTAAACTGCCATATGCGTTACGTAAGATAGTGTAGGTATCATTATATTCAACGAAGTTGTAGATATATGTACATACATAGCAAAATGGGCTTAAATGCCTTGCAATACAATAAAATCAAAGTTGAACAAACGGGCGCCCGTAAAATAATCGAAGTCATTTTATTATTCTGTAATTTAAATGCTATTGAAAAAGTGCCTATGCATAGATCAATTATGCTACCATTTCATCATCATCAGCCTGTATAACGCCCACTGCCGAACATGAGCCTCATCCCGAAGGAGGGATTGTGCCATAGTTATTTCACCTGGCAGGCGGGTTGGTGACCCATGTTGGAACACACAAGGAAACGCTGCTGCCCGTTTCCTGGTATACGATTGTTATAGATGATGTTATAACAATTAGGACCAACGGCTTACGTGCTTTCCGAGGCACGGAGGGTAGTCCCTCAGCCAACCAGAACCGGAAAGAAATCTTAGAAAATCATTTCGCTGATTATTACGTTGCAACGACTTAACAATCTCTGTATATAATGGTTTCCATACAGGTGGTCGTTTACGGCCCTCCTATAGTGGGCAAAACTACTTTAGCCAAGAAAATTTGTGAAAATTACGGCCTTGTATATATCTCTCCTGAAACGGTGGCCCAAGATCTTATAGTGGAATTAGTAAGTTCTCAATTAATTCATAATAAAATATGTAGGTACCTACTTATAACAAAAATAGTGTGCATTAGACAACCTAATCAGATGCAATTTTTTTTTTACATAAAGATTACTAGCAATATTTTGCAATCTACGAGTGAATACTGTACTACTACTACTGTATACTTGTTATCCCCTCGTGCTAAGCTAAAATGCTTGTGTTACGAGTGGAGTTCACGTCGGTAGTGCAATGGGTGGGGGGCAATGGTTTGAACCGGCGACCTCAAGATCACAATTCCGACGCCCTAGCCATTGGTCTACGGCCGCTTCAATTATTTTTTATGTAGGTATTTACTAAATTTAAACAAACTACCAACTTTTCTACTATGAATCACAGTATTCTATTATTATATTTTATTGGCTAGTACAGAATGAACGACAAACACATGGCTTGTTACAATTAAATTATCTATATATTATCAACGTTCGTAATTTAATAGTGCAGTTAAATTGGTAGGTACCTAGAAATTATAAATCAGCAGATACAAACAAAAATATAGATATTGTTCGGTAATATGTCAGGTAGGTTGGTAGGTGTTGTAGTAAGTCGCCTAGGTATGTAATAGGTATGTAATCGGTATATAATGTGTAATTTTAAATTAATAGACCGATATATCTTTGAAAACATTATTCTATAGCAGTCAAGAGAATCTCATTTGCAGAATTCTTATTTCGCAACGGTCAGTTGCAAATAAGAATGCAGCACCGATATGTAATTAAAGGATATTCAGGATTCGGGTATAAGATTAGGTAGAATATAGTAAATAGATATAAATGGCTAAAGGTATAACTCTTTGTAATATTAAAAGATTAAAAAAAATCAGGAAAGTCGACTTCGTCACTGGGAGAGTGGAGGAACTGCGGGCTTAACTATGTTGGGAGAAGCAGATGATGACCTTGATGATGATGAAGCCAACGCTGATGATGAGGCGGCTATGGAGTCGGCGAAACAAACCCTTGCTGTATTACAGTCCGGACGCACACTCGGCGATGAAGAACTTTTGGGGTACCTATTTATTTCCCGCTATTTCTTATAACTGCTATTCCAACAATTGAGCTTAGGAGTTGGAACCTTATCTATCTCTTTTGTCAATAGTGTTATCTGTCCCTTAGTCCCTTATAAGCTAAAATTATCTTTCATTCTTATGCTTTTAGTCATACCATTTATACCTTCGTATATCTTCAATTCTCTGACCAATTTCAACACTTGACGTAGCAATTCGTCATAATTGAGCCTGTTCTTAGATAGCAGCCTCCTTTGCTAATTCATTTCCATCCAAACTTTAATATAGAACAGCTAAACGTTTGTAGCATCTATAGAAGCCGCACAAAACCAGAACGTAACTAGCAGCGCCCTCTAGCACCTAGCATCCCAACTAACCTGCATCTCGCAATACAAGTTCTCAACTCAATTATAACAAATACAAGTTTTGAATAGGTAGCAACAATTGGCTTCTGTGGAAGAACACCACCAATCGTTCGTCTACACGTTCTTTTACTCAGCTTTGGTTAGCCATTGTTGCCCTCCATCTACTGACCGACCAAACAGGAGTAGAGAAAAGAAGGCCCTTGCACATTTTACCTCTGGATTTTCTGCATTGCTTATTCATGCGTATGTATGTAGGGGCCTAGTATACTATCTTATATTGAACTGTAAGAAAATAGAGGAATGTTTATGATACCGTCGCTTTATATGGAGAGCGTAAATACACCCGTATAAAATCAGTGGCGTAGCGGTACTTCTTAGTCTTGCCTTAAATCTTGAAGGTCTTGGATTAGATTCCTGATCCGAACATTGTGACTAAAATCTTTGAGTTTTTATACTGAGTCTGGTTGTTTGAGGAACTGCCCTCCGAGCCTCAGAATGCAGCTAAGACGTTAGTTCATTATCTATGATAATCGTATACCAGGAAACGAGTAGCAGCGTTGACTTGTCTACATAGTGTTGCTTCATAATACTGCGGCCACCAAACCGTCAGCCAATCCTGTTGCCTAAGGGAATGTCTCTCGAGGCCCATTGTCAGCAGTGGACGCTTTACACACTGATCGTGACGATGATAGCTAATGTGTGATTGTGACTAAATCATTTGCCTTCTTCTAGTTATATACGACAGAGAATGTTAACTCGAGAAGCCTTGAATAGAGGATGGGTTTTGGACGGTTATCCTATGTCAATAACCGAATGTGAAGCATGTGAGTAGCCGCGGTAGATTTAGTTTCTCGTTGACTTTGCCTTACTACCTATTGTCAATCAGTCTAATATTTTACTTAAGTCATGTGTTAATTGGAACAAAGACAATTATCAGCAATATACACCAGAAGCTTTTCAAATATTTAGTATCCAAATGTTCATATCTCACATCATAATAATGCCCTCCCGACTCTTAGTTTGCAAAGAACCTTCCGATGCCCTCGTAGACCCGAAGTCCGAGAGGCCCGCGAACTGTAGAGTGACAGTTGCACAAAACTTCCCTAAAATACAAAAAGTCAAAATCCCTCAATCTGATCGCCAGCGACCGTCCTGAGCCGAGGTCCAAATCCCACAGGGGACCCCCTCTTGCGCAGGTTGCTTAGTTTGTAGTGTTTTAACCATTTATCTAGGCTGGAGCTCTGCTCGCCTTTATGCCCAGTAAAGTAGCAAAAGCATAGTGGCTAACATATTATGTCCGTCCGCAAAAAAAAATCTCATAATGCTATTATTGAAATGGTTTTTTTTAAGGGGCTACTTCTAACACCAATGATGTGAAAGAAAATAATCATTTGTTTTTTAGTGTTTGAAAAGGGTGATGATCAAGATTCAGATGTCGACGATGAGGCTGTTGATGAACCTTTTGATGAAGATGTCGATTTATACAGCAATATTTTAAGAAAACTGTTGCCCGGTAAATATACTTATCTTCTGTAATTTTGCAGTTGTATACGGTATGGTAGGTACGTCTAAGCCTATAAGGAATTAGGTGTATACCGGTAGCGTGTTAGTCTCCGCCTTTCAACCAAGTACCTACCTATTCTAATTCGAGCAAGTATATAAATGGAGAAACGTAACTGGATGGCATATGTCGGAAGTGTAATATATACGAGCTATCGGGAACCCGACTCTCTGGAATTCTAAGAATTTTTTGACCGAAATAATTATGATATTGTGTTGTAATAGATTGGTAAACACTTGATCGTACCCTGTTAAATGCTGATGTAATTATATATTGGCTGGTTCCACCAGTTTTCCGATATACTGAGGCTCGATCTTAAATCCTGGTTAATTGACCTGGACTAGATATCTTATCTAGCCAAAACTGAATTTTAGAGCATAAGAATAATAAAAAATTTTATGTAAGTTTCAATAAGAACAAGTAATAACGTTCATTCATACACTTGAGGTTAGCCTTGCTACTGTTTGTCCTCACATGGTGAGATAATGAAGTATTGTTTGATACTTAGTTTAATAATATTAACTTATTTTTTATTTTCGATCATTTTACGGCATTGTTTAACAGATACTAAATATACCTAAGATGCAGGCTCTTAAGTTAAGTAAGTTAAGTTAGGTAGGTACAATTATTATTCAAAATTTTTAAGTAACTGGATTTTCGCAGATGTCGTTGTAGCTTTGGAAGCAAACGACGATTTTATTTGCGAAAAAGCTATGCGGCAACCCGAAGGAGATTCTCGTTTGGATGAAGAGGTTATCTTAAAGCGTTTGAGCGCATTTCGAGCAAGTGATGCACGGGATATAACACCACTTAACTTTTTTGATGAGTTGGACATCCATCCTTTAGTTGTACCCGTGAAAGATCATTCGGATTATGAAATGAACTTACCTTATTGTGCTGTTTCCTTAAGAATGGGGCGCCCGTGTCGATACGGAAAGTTGATCGGTTAGAACTAAACGTACTTAAACTTACTTCAATATTTTTTGTTTTTTTACTTATGTATATGTTATATATCGATGTCAAATGTTCCTTCTGTGATATAGCCCTACTGGAGGCTGCAGTAAAGAAGAAAAAGCGAGAAGAAGAATATTTAAAAGCAAAAGAAGAACTAGCTAGGAGAGAACTTGAACAAAAGCTGAAGGAAGAACGAGAAGAAAAGATGGAATATTGGGTATAAAGTTAAATATAAATTCTAATAAATTTTACTTGGTCAAATACGTTCGTAGGTATAAAATGATCAATTCAATTAGTTACGCAATTTAAAGTATATGAATATAATACAAAAAGTTAGCCTAACTTGGACTAACCAACTAGGTTACGTTATGCTTAGTTCCCTTTTACCTCTTTCAAGGCGGTATTCTTTCTACATTGATTTTATAACTCATGAACTTCAGTGTGCATACCCATCTGTGCGCAGATGACCTGTGTCACTATTGAAAGCCTCCCAGAGGCAATACGCAGACTTCACCAGGATTGAGCTGCAATCAAAAAGTGGTCCGAAAGATTTGGATTAACTAAGTCCGACTATGTGCCAAACCATGATTGTTGGGATTTATCGAGCACGAATATATCCACGTATCCTTCAACCGTTGCAATATCAGTGGGTATCTCTTCAAGACCGTTGCTCTATAAAGGTAGTAACTGCTCTTTATTATATTCTCGACTCTCCTTACTCTCCTGTTTACTTATTTTTCTACTTGCAATACCTCTTACTTGCACCCTTTTTTCGTTGACTTTTACAATATATTCTTCTATGAAATGAGCTGCCTCTAGAAATCAGCATGGCACAAATTGGCCATTTATCATCAGCGTGTTGTCATCCATTGCTGAACATAGGCCTGTCCCATCGATTTCCTGCGGGAACGATGGCTAGAGGCCTGCATCCACTGACTCCCTGCGACCTTTATGAGGTCGTCGGTTCGTCGTGCAGGCGGTCGTGGTCTTCACTGGAGAACCTTTCTGCTCTATCGGCCATCAGTTCTTCAAGCTATGTGTCCTGGCCATTGCCACTTTAGCTTGCTAATCCGTTGAGCTATGGCAGCGATCTCTTCATTTTTGCTGGAAATGCTCAGCATAGCTTAACAAATTGGCTACTCAATTAAAAAAGAGATTGGGGAATTATTTTACAAAAAGTTGTTGGCACAGTAATTTCTTCGTTTTTTATGGAATTGGGCGTCGTTTAATCTATAAACACCTACTATTATTTTCTCCGATCCACCCTTAACTGCCCTACGTCCACCTTTGTACGGTGTTATGTGCATAAAGTTTCAAATAAATTAAATACGAACTGTGCCGTCCGGCGGCAAGAACTATTTTATTGATTATTTTTTTAAGATTTATTATTTATTTTTTTATTTGTATAGACGGAGTTGTACGCTACGATGAGAGAAGAAGAAGAGGCTGCACTTGCGGCGGCCAGCGAACCGATGAGGAACTATCTAGTCCATCACATCTTCCCAACTCTCACACCAGCCCTGCTTGAAGTCGCCAAGTTGCGTCCTGAAGACCCTATTGATTTCCTTGTATGTATTTTTTGTATTCACATCTTGTCGTATGAATAAGTACAAAATCGACTATGAATGAGCTATTTATAATATTTTATGCTGTGAAATAAGTATTTTTTATAAAAACTTCGACTAACCAACTAGGTTACGTTATACTTAGTTCCCTTTTACCTCTTTCAAGGCGGTATTCTTTCTACATTGATTTTATAACTCATGAACTTCAGTGTGCATACCCATCTGTGCGCAGATGACCTGTGTCACTATTGAAAGAGGCAATATTCAGACTTCACCTTCACATAGTCAATAAAAAATACTTATTATACAGATTATCTCTGGCCAAACCAATTCATTAGATACATAGGTATCTAATGAATTGGTTTGGGCAGAGGTAATCTGTCATCCCCATGCCCCATACCCTTGTACACGGATTCACTCGATTAATCCCATATTTTTTTCTCCTTATGGTATATCGCGTATATTTAACCGATAGACCATGGCCTATTGGGAGAAAAATATACGTTAGTGGTATATAGGTACGCTATTTCATCTAAATTATACTATTGTTACCTAATCAAAATTAATATTTTTAATTAGGCTGAACACCTATTCAAGTTGAATCCAACCGGTAAAATGCTGGAGCCAGGTTATAACTTGCAAGAAGAGAAACTGATGGGGAAGATTAAGATTCTAGATGAGGCATTGTTGGATCTTGACATTAAAATAGAGCCTCTGGCTAGCAGCTTGGATGATGTAGAGGACAAAGCTGGAGCTTCGTCACATTTCCAAGGTGATGATCTCATGAGGATGAGCGCCTTGTAGAATTGAAAACGACAATGAAATATCGTTGAATATCAGTTTACCGTGATTTTGTTGTAACTGCTATCTAGCTATTATTTTATTATAGATACATTTATGATGAGCAATTTTCATTGTTTTATTTACCGTTTACTTTTGGGAGGGGAGAGGAGAATTTATATATCTATACTAATATATAAAGCTGATCAATTTGTTTGCTTGAACACGCTAATCCTAGAAACAACTGGTCAGATTTGAAAAAATAATTCACTGTTAGATAGCTCATTTATCGAGGAAGGCTATAGGCTATACTTAATTATGAAGTTCCTACGGGAACAGGAGTTACGCGGGTGAAACCGTGGGCGGAATCTAGTCTACTCACTAGAGGTCTACTCATTAAACCCTCACGGGTGCTCCTCCGAATGTACTGGCATAGAGGCTTCAGGACCTGTAATGCTAACTTGCCAACAAAAAATAACAATACTTCCTTAAAAATATATCAACCTTTAGTTATGTATAAATAATTATGAGTTATGAAGCATTAATAAAGCTATAAGTTTCGTGACACAATTAATTTAATTCGATATTGTGTTTTATCAAGATAGTGGATTTGGGGTTCCATAATGGTTTTCAAACTGGGCAAAGACAAGGTAAAATTCAAAAAAAATATCTATGTAATGCTGGTATCTACCTAATACCTGTTTGTAGTCTTTATATCCACCACTGCCGGACCATCTCCACCAGATGCAAATCCCTTTGGCAAGCCGAGATCTAAGGCTAGACGAGGTTGATACTGCAGAAAGGGATACGTATTTTGGCATACCCTGGTTTGTAAAGAAAATACATCGTATGTGAGACCAGCAGTGGAAGTAAATGGCTAACGAAGTGAGGTTTATTTCTTAATCAACCCTAACTTCATCCTTTTCAATATCCTGAAAATGATCTGTAAACAACTAACCTCATCTGCTTATTCTAGCACAAATTGAAAGTCAATTTAGGTTTGCAACATAATTCCAGTATAAAAACTTGCATTCAAAGGTGATTTAAACATTTTATACTGTAGTTATAAGTATCTACTTACATGTTTTAATCTAATTTATTTGTTATTATCCATCTAAGTAAGTGTCTTAGTATATGATAGATATTTAACGGCCAGCAAATTTTATATTTTTCTCATTGCCGCCTGGCATGAAAAAAAATGTGGCAAACATACCTAACAATACTATCATTAGTATGTAACAAAATTGAGTAGGTAAAGTACCCGACACGCAACGGGTGGTCGATATTTCTATAATTTCGATGTTATCTTTGTTTCGTGATTTAGTCCATCAATGTCAGTTGTCATGTATACAACGTAAACATTTCTTCCAATCTAAACAATTTATATGAACATGTGAGCTGAAATGAAAGTTTTTCCTGAGACCGGCTTCAAAAATGGGTATTCAGGTTCTGAAAAGCGGCGGTCTTCGAACGTCGGCTGTGTATCACTGTTGGCGGCGAGTCTGCGACATCAGACTACAGAATTCTTCAATAATTCAACATTACATGGAGTGCGATACATTGCCGAAAAGGATAGACCGTTTTGCGAAAAGTGAGCGTTTTGGTAAATTACTTAGGCTGAGCCTACATCGCGTTGCTCGAGCTTGGAGTCACATGCGAACGACGGCTGGGGTCCCTACCCTTCCTCCCTACCCCTTGTCCCGGGAACTCCTTTACCGGAGGTTTGCGCTCGCGTACGCATCCTCGAAGAACACTTACGCCCGCTGACAGTTTATCTCGAAGTGAAAGTCTGTAGAATCTGTAACTGACCCGTATCAAAACATGTTAGTTCTCTAACATGTTTTGGAGGGCTTCTGCCATCTACCACACACTTTACACCTCGAGGTCAATCTGCTGTGCCAATCCAAGATACTATAACTCGACTTACCGTAAGCTTAACAAAATGTTTTTTCAAAGTCCCCCTAATTGTATGGTGTTTAGTATAATTAAATCTGAATATTTTGCAAGCTAAAACACACCTACCTTTTTATGTTTTGCTCGGCGAAGTAGCAGAAGCCTCGAGGCTAACTACATAATGTCTGTCTGAAAAAAAACTGTAGTTATAAATGTTTTAATTAAGGTTAAATAAAACATTAATCGTCCAGTGTCTCACATGTGGTTTTCAAACGTTACAGTGTTTGGGTTCGGCAGGGTACCACGTAACTCGGGGCCCCGTATTATTGGTACAGCTGATACGGTAGTCGTTACATCTCTGCTGTAACTTCAAGTCTATTTCTCCAAAGTTTATTAATAATAATGAAATAATGAATTTATTCAGCACTTAGGTATTTACATACACTTGTACTTGTCAAACATTATTATTATTATTATTATTATTTGTGTTTATTATTTTAGGTTTATGTGGTTCAGTTTCACAGCTGTCGGGGCAGTAACCACTTGTATTATAATAGTTAGCTTGTGGGAGAAGTTCCAGACCAATCCTACGATCACAGGTGGGTCAATTACCAATGTTTTTATGTTTTATATTAACTACCGCTTCATTGATGTTTGCTCAAGATTAAGATGTTTATTTGATCATTCATTGTTATCATATAAGTTTGTAGGTTTACTTATTATCTGCATAAGTAAGTACTTATGGTCTACCATATACTAGCTGTAAAAAGACTGCAAGAAACTAGCACCACTACCACTATATCGGACCCGCCGGAGAAGAGTGCTCCCGCGAACGCGACGCGTCCCCCCTCTTCCTCCTGACCCTTCGTTTGCAAAGAACCATCCGATGCCCTCGTAAACCCGAAGTCCGAGAGGCCCGCGAACTGTAAAGTAGAGCGACAGTTGCACCATACTCCCCTAAAATACTAAAAGTCATAATCCTTAAATTTCATATTCCAAGCCCCACAGGGTGCACTCTTGCGCAGGTTGCTTAGTTTGTAGTTTTTAAACCATTTATTAAAGCTGGAGCTCTGCTCGCCTCATGGCTGCGTACGTAAGTCCAACCAAAAAAATAGCGAGCCTCATATAATAGTTATGATTATTATATTAGTACGATATGTAGGTAAGTACCTTTATTTAATCTAATGTTATTATACCTAAACTCATTATGTTTGTAGGTCTCGACACAGATTTCCATAACTGGGATGTCCCATTTCCGGCCGTTACAATTTGTGATGACAACCCAGTAGACGATGAGCTTTTACAAGCTTACATTGAAAGGTATGCTTCAGTAAAATATACCTCGAAAAAAAATACTATCAGGCCCAACAATCGGTGACCGACTTTTTGTAGAAGGAAAATAGAACATACTGATTGCAATAATATAACGCAAACGTCCTACTAAAAGTCGGTCACAGATAAAATCGGTGCATCCCGATTCCCGACCGATCCTATTGTCGGTGAAAAATGAAAGGTCCGGAAATGTATGCGTTAGCGCACACTGCTCAGTGCTCATCGACACAATTGGCCGATTGCACTTGCACCTGTCACAAAATCAGTCATAAGAATCGAAGGAAAAATCTGTCCGATTATCGGTATATCACGCTCTAGATGATATTGAGAAGACTAATTTTTGAAATTTGTGGCGTACCGGTACGTCTCGCTTTAAGTCTCGGAGGTGGGTTCAATCCCCACGCCAGACAAGAAATCTTTGTGTAAATTCTAAGATTTATTTCCGGGACTACCCTAGCAGTTGGTCAACATCATCTATAACTATTGTATACCAAGGAACGGGCAGCAGTGTTGTCCCGTCTATTCTGACATAATACTGCGGTCACCAACCAACACCAAATGTGACAATGGCAAGTTGTTCGTTAGCCTCCTCATAAATATATTAAAAAAAAAATAGTTGAGGCCCATGTTCGACAGTGGATGTTTTAGGTCTAATAATGATAAATAATGAATACCTATTTGAAATATTATGCTGATTTAGTAAGATAGGCCAGGTTAAAAGTATCCTAAACCGAAAGGACATGCATGAAAAGATTAATGAAAAAATTAACTGGAAGGGATTGGTCTCTACCTACTCCTATGGAAAAGAGGCGTGAATGTATGTATCCTAATTAATACCGAATATATTTCTAGTATTTGGGGAGAAGAAGCTCCAGAGAAAGCAGCTGAATTTCTCCGATGGTTGGCTACCCTCAGCTACCGGTCAATAGCAGAGCGAGCTGCAGAATTTACCTCGGACACAGAACTTGTGGGGAAAATAGGCGATGATAAAACACTTAAAGATGCTGTTTTTGAAGTATTTACCCTTATTAATTACACCTAGTTTTTAAATATTTATTTGAGTTCATGCTCGACATGCCTAATTTCTAACTTTTTCTGTAGATTCACTGCCATTACAAAGATAACAAAATAGTATGCACAAAATCGGTTAATTTTTGTATCATTAATTTTTTTATAGCACTAAGGCAACTTACGCAATTCTAAAAATAAGTAAGGTATCTGTAGTAGGTATCAATAATTTCGGAAGATTACGTTTTGCAATTAATTTTTACCAATTATCCTGAAGAAATTTTTGGACTTTCTATATTAAATTGGTAAGGTGACTTTTCTAATACAATGATTATGAATGATACAAAAGCTGAAGGTTAGATTGTTTGATTAAACGCGCTAATCTCAGGTTTTTTTTTGGGTTAGATAGCCCATTTATCGAAGAAGGCTTATTTTTACAATCACCACTGTGACTGTGCCGACGATACGGCGCAGCACACGGTGGTGGAGTGTCCGGCGTGGGCCAACGAGCGGGAGGAGCTCGTTGGCCTACCGCCCTAGGCTCGGCCTCGGGGAGTGGGGGACATGGGCCCCGCTCCCTTCGACGCTGACCCATGAGGAGTAGGGACGCCTCTACACTCCGGGCGTCCCTATAATTAGGCAAATGGGCCACTGTAAGTGTGGCCCTGGAGATCCCGCGGTACCATATTGGCCGCGGGTGCCGTCGGGGGGCTGGATTGCTCATGCGTACCCGACCCCCGCCAACGGCGGATCGAAGGAGTGTCCGGGAGGTTTTAGTCGTGGTCCTCTCCTCGTGGTATGACTTTAGCATACCACGCTATGGAGAGGGCGAGCCCCACATATCCCACCGCCAGCGCGCGAATACGCTGCAGCGGTGGTGGGAATGCGTCAATGCATTTGGGACAAAAACAAAAAAAAAAAAGGCTTATTTTTACAAGCTTTTATTTAGCATGCAATGTAATTTGTTCGGGTTCGGGTGCTTGCAACTCAATTTTGAAGCAGATACCCTCAACCGATTGAGATGAAATTTTGCAAGCATATGTGTATCGCGTGATAATGCAATAATATGGTACCATGGAGCTGATCTGATGATGGAGTCGGAAGGTGGCCATAGGACCTCCTGTACCTACTGAACAAGATAGTTGAGTTTGGACTCGTTTGTTTTGTGTTTATAAGTAGGTACTTTCCATTGCACATGATGACGAGAGTCTGATGAGAAGCAGGAACATTACCACTGGTACGCCCTTAATGCAACCGCTAAGATAGTCGAGTTTGGGCTCTTGTTTTTTTGTATATCATCACCAATGAAGAATGTTTCAACCTACTTATTCCACGCTAGGTATATTAATCTTGTTTGCCATTTGTGTTTTGTAGATAGTCCGACACTGCGAATCATTGTTTTACGACTGTGAATGGAAAGGAGACTCCGAGGAATGCTGCGACATGTTGATGCCTGTTTTTACAGAAATGGGCTTTTGTTACGCATTTAATTCTAAGCATGCAGAGAAAACCTGGCCATGGTAAATATATTTACCTAATAGACTGACTCATATCCTGTCGTAAGATATTACGTATACTTATTGATTATTATTTGCTTTTACTATTCCTTAAATACATTTTATTAGAATACAACGCACAATTTACTGCTCAACTGGAACAGTTCTTCCACCTTAAAGAATACCACAGCCAAATTAATAACATTTTTGATAAATGTAGTGATTATGAACATGAGGAGAATAGGAGTCATTTGTCTACCCTGTAACTCTAACTTGGCAGGCGGGTTATTGATCGTAATAAATATTATGTAGAGCATCATCATCATCATCAGCCCACATAACGTCCACTGCTGGACATGTGCCTCCTCCCATGGGAGAGTTTTTGACATAGTCATCACGTCTAGAAGGCGGGACCGCAGTATTAAGTTGTAACACAAGGAAACGCTGCTGCCCATTCCCTGGCATACGATTGTCATAGATTATAATATATAATGACAATCCGAACCACCACCACCGGCATAAAGTGGTTTACGAGGCACGGAGGGTAGTCAACCAAGACCAACCAGACTATCAGAATCTATGATTTCACACAAAGATTTCTTCTCAGGAGCAGAAATCGGACCCACGACCATCCAGATTTAAGGCTACACACCCGTTAAGTCATGAATGTGGGCTGGAAGACTCAACTTATATAGTAATACTGGTATTATTCTATAAGTTAAGGGCTGGAAGACTTAACTTATATAATAATACTACCACCCAATAGACCTATATGGTCTGGACCATATAGGCCTTTTGGGTAGTACCCCAGGGCCCCGACGCCCCCGACGATATATAGGCCCCTTTTTACGAGGGAAAATGCATCTTTTTAATCAGCAGGACTAGTGGTTCTTTATATGCACTAGATATGCATAGATGGTCTAGATTTTATGTTTGCTCCCATAGTAAAAGTTGTTTATAATGATGAGTACAGTGACCTCTTAAGAGGTTGTTGGTGTTTTGAAAATAACCCTGTATACATCTAAGTGTTTGTATCTATATAGTAATTATTTTGTTTTAGGCAATCGGTTCAGAATGATCAGTATGCTGAAGCATTCATCCATGAGACAGATGCAAAGTGGTCATTTATGTTTAACTCAGATCGTAAAAATACTACCTTTGACGTGAGCATAGCTAAACACAATATTTTAACCGTAACCCGTGATCTCTAATTTGTTAACATTATCATCTAAACCCGTAAAGAAATCTTGGACACTTGCAAAGATTTCTTGTTAAGTGTGAGGATCGAGCCTAAACTGCCCATTATATATAGCTACCTACATAAGTTCCATCCAATTTTTTGAGTCGAGATGGTACATATGATTTACCGGATTGCTCATGCGTATCGAAGGAGTGTCCGGGGGGTTTTAGTGGTGTAGGGTCCTCTCCTCGTGGTATGAGTTTAGCATATCAAGCTATGGAGAGGGCGAATCCCACGTATCCCATCGCCAGCGAGCGAATACGCTGCAGCGGCGGCGGCGGTGGGAATGCGTAAATGCATTTTCCACCGGACAAAAAAAAAGGTACATATAAGTTAAAATGTACCTACTTAACTTCTCTTTTTTTCCTTCTACATAACTTCTCTTCTTTTCCTTTTAAAATTTAAGCTGAACCTTTTTTTTAAATGGTTAAGTAGATATATTTACAAAATATATTTCCAGATCTATATACACTCGAGTGAAGAAATGGCCGGTTTGGAGCAAAGCGCCCAACATTCTTGGGATCGAAGGGTGGAGAAGGTGTCTTTCTCTGTCAAACACACCTACACCACTGAAGATGCCCGCCAACTGTCCATTCGTCAAAGGCGCTGTGTTTTTTCTGACGAACTTAAGTTGGAGACATCGAATATCTACACTTATTCAGCTTGTATGAGACAGTGTCGCATGCAGAGAAGTCGAGCTTTCTGCAAATGTGTGCCACATTTTTATCCCCCATTGAGTAAGCTCATTCGTGTGCTCAAACTTACTTTTTCATTTTTGTGTTATTAAATGGTCACATGTGGGTATTTGTTTTCAAAAATGTAGTATGGATGGATGGATGTTGGTTACTCTTTCACGGAAATCTACCTACTGAATGGATTTGGCTGAAAGCTTGCAAGCGGATAGTTTATAAGCTGGATTAACAAAATATCATGCTCCGACCCACTGGAGCAGAGTGACGCGTGTGAAACCGCGGAGCGCAGCTAGTATACTAATATATAAAGCTGAAGAGTTTGTTCGCTTGAACGCGTTAATCTCAGGAACTTTTGGTTTGATTTGAAAACTTATTTCAGTGTTAGATAGCCTAGCCCCTCTAACGAGCAAGGCTATAGGCTATATTTAACTATATTTAACGGGCTATATTATACGGGTGAAAGTGAGCGGGTAGCTAGTTTTACTATAACTATGGGTGTAGTGAGGTTTCAAGCAAGTTATCAAAGCATGACGTACTTGCGTACCTATGTCATGTTGACCTTAGTTTAACTTGTCTATATATAAGGTGCTTTCAAAATATATGCCATCCTTTAAACACACATTATACTAACTACTGTTAGCTACACAAAAGTACCTAACACGAATAGGATATATAGAATAATATAAAACAAAAAAAGGTGGCAACCCTAACTCTTACTTAAACTTTTTTTTAATTTCAGAGGGCTATAAACAATGCTCACTTCAGGAGCTAAGTTGTGTAGCAAAACATGCAGCTACAATAACTGACGTCACGAAATGTTCTTGCGAACTTGGTTGCTCGCACACTGTATATGAAGTTGAGAAACTGTCAGATGTTGAGTTAGTACCTACATATCTTTTGTTACTTCATCATCATTAGTCTGGGCCTCCTCCCGAGGGAGGGTATTTGCCGTAGTCCCCAAGCTTGGCATGCGGGTTGGTGACCGCAATATTATGTTGTACCACACATGGCAACGCTGCTGCCCGTTCCTTGATATACGATTATTATACTTAGATGATGTTATAATAATCGGGTCCAACGGCTTAGTGTGCTTTCCGGAAGGTGGTCCTTTAACCAACCAAGCCCGGAAAGAAATCATAGAATTTACACAAAGATTTCCTGTCGGGCCTGGGGATCGTACCCACGACCTCCGACCACGACTACGGAGATTGTCTTTTGTTACATACCTATTTGTATTGATAAAATTTGTATTGCCTACGCGGTGCTTTTCCTATGGTCCCTATAGGTCCTAGATATGTAGTTTACAGTGATCATTATGAATATTTTTTATGGAAGTAAGTACCTAGCTATTTGTAGAGTTAGTCAGACAGACTTTAAATTTAATATAACAACTACATAGAAGAAACAGTCATTAGGTTCCTATCTATCTACATGTAGTGCTGTGGACTCTCTATCACACACTTACACTTTCACGC
The DNA here is from genome assembly GCA_947037095.2 of Nycteola revayana. Classification (NCBI taxonomy): domain Eukaryota; kingdom Metazoa; phylum Arthropoda; class Insecta; order Lepidoptera; family Nolidae; genus Nycteola; species Nycteola revayana. The sequence continues at coordinate 16,008,493 of OX344840.2, forward strand.
ATAAACTACTGAATGGATTTCGCTGACATTTTTCATGGGGATAGTTAAGGTATAAATTGGATTAACAAAAAGGCTACCAATACATCACCATACGGCCCATTGGAGCAGAATAGTAAGTAGTGCAACGCGGGTAAAACCGCGGGGCGCAGCTAGTAAAAGATAACTGCCTAAAGATTCTCACAACCTATAAATCTTAACGTAGTTGATTATCTATTTAATTCCGAGTAATTATGGTCTATTTGTCGTTAATTACCTACTTATTTCGCAGTTCAACAAAGAGCGGCGATAACACTCTGTTGGAGACAGAATTTGTATCGTGGCCGATGGTGCGGTACAAACGCGAGGTGCTTTTCGGTTGGGTCGATTTGCTCGGTGAGTCAGTTTGCTATAAAGAATTATAGTATGAATGAAATTTGGAGTAGATATGAATGTTTAAGACTCGAATTTATCAGTAGGTGGATGTTCCCATTTTAAATTGAAACCTAATCTTGATGTTACATAAGGGAAGAAGATGCTTTATCAGGCTGTAGTTATCGTAGAATAGGGCCCTCTTTATGGCTTAAATTTTTCGTGTCTCCTCTGGGATGAAATCGCTAGGATCTTCCACAGTTAACCTTATCTTTAATTAAGACTCAATTCCCACATTGGCAGGGTCGCCATGCAAGGATGGGACTTGAGTGTGTATCCTTATCGGTTACTTTTTTATTTGTTTGCCCTAGTATCTTTTGGAGGCATAGCAGGCCTATTTCTCGGCTTCTCGTTGCTATCGGGAGTGGAGTTGTTGTACTACTTCACATTGCGCGCCTGGTGCTCGGCCGCGAGAGACGCTGAGATGTTGAAACAAGAACGGGCAGAGCGGCTCGCTAAGCCGAAACCTCCACACGATCTTAGCCTCGTGCCTTGGTAAGAAAATTATTTATATTAGATTAATTTAAATAACTTTTGTTGAGTTGCGGTTCTTGATGCGCTAAGTATTATAGGTCTCTTAAATTGGCGTCGGTAACTTACCAAAAGCTGACATTAACAGGACCATATTTACAGAATCATGGTTAATAATAATACTAAGTAGTACTGGTAGTAGGTATAAATAAGTTGCTACTATTCAAGCAAATCATGGTTGTTTTATGCGAAACCGCCATCAGAGATACACATTGCCGGAAGCCATTAACTTATGAGGACGACTTAGAATTTTGATATTTTACTAATTGATGTATAAATGGTTTGGGTTAATAATGTTTGACAAAATGTATATAGTAAATTTTATCGCTACTACTTACATCTGACCTCGGGCTGGCAATAATCAGTACCTTCCTACCGAGAGCGGTTAGAACCCTCGAAGAAGTTGTAACTATCACCTTTTCGGGCAAATGTTTGTCATAAGTACCTATGTAGGTAATTTATTTAACTTGCAATGTTTGTTTCGGTCTATGCAGGTGGAAGCAGCCGCCGATACCACGAAGCGCTCGGCCGGTAATGGTGCGCACTAAGAACACACATCCACCCCAATACTCACCACCGCCTACTTACAGCACTTACTTACCGTAGAAATATTCATTTTTTTGTATGCGTTTCTGTATACTAAATTGACAGACCGCACCGGTGGCTCAGTAGCTACGATAGTTGCTTCTGAGACCTGGTGTTATGGGTTCTGAGTCTGGCCTTGCTTTGCATACTAAATTGAAGTTCCCTGTGACACACGGGGTTTCACACTGGATTAATTTCTCCGGTGCGGGAGTTGTCGTAAAACGAAACGAAATAATGTGTCTTTTATGACAGAGATTTTTAGTCGGTGGTCTATGGATCACTAGTGGGCTTTGTGCCCTACCACTCTTTTCTGATTCTGAGGGAGGGCCTAGGACCGAAGGATCCAATAAAAAAGATGCATATTACATATTAGATCTTCAATAGAAATACATCTCGATATTAATTGACTGCCGCCATATAATTAGCGATCCATGACAAAACAGAAATTATGAAAAATGGTTAATAACCACTGTATTATATTAAGAGGTTTCATTTAATTAATTAAAACATCGTGTAATTTCTTTAAGTTAATATTTATTACAATATTTTTGGTCACATCCATTCTAATGTCGCAATTAGTAAAATTCATATCGAACTACATTATCGTGACAAATTGGACACAAAAACAGTCAACAAGTTCCAAAAATTCGAGAAATATAAACATACATACAGTAAATTCTAAAAACTAGAACACCACAATAATGCAGTTCAATAAATAACAACTTTACAAAAAAAAAAAAAAATTCCAAAACATTGGTGTGAACTGTGTATTCTATACATTTCATATATTTATACATTTAGTTAGCTAAACAACAAAACGGACTAAATTAATACATCAGCACCAAATATCTAAGTACTAATTAATTAAATAAATAGGAATTGAATATTTCGACGACTTTAAATGTTGCATCGTATATCAATAGACTTGGTAATAATTATACAGGATTCACTAAGGGTATGTACAATAATTATAACACACCTTGAATCCAATCTGAATACATACTGACAAAATGCTGATTGTATTTTTATCGCAATGTAAAAATTATGCGGTGACTAACTCACCGCATAATTATTATTATTTTATATAGCATCAAAAGGCTCTGGCCTCAAAAAAAACAAGTTATCATACCACAATCCCCCCGACGGTGACCGCTCTGAGCTGAGGTCCCAAGTTCCACAAGGGGCGCCCTCTAGCGCAGGTTGCTTAGTTTGTAAGTTTTTAAACCAAGAAGTAGCAATAGCCTCGTGGCTAAATATATAAGTGTCCGTCCGAAAAAAAAACCCACACGTGGAGTTTGTTTAAATCTTACTACGATTGCTTAATGTTATCATGCATATAAATTACGACATTATCAACTACACTTTCTATTCAAAACATTTAAAACGAATTCTAACTTTGGTATAATAATACCTTATTGTTTATTTCGCTAAAAGGAACTATATAGGTATTAAATTCCTTGTATTTGCATAAGGAGTTACAGTATAAGAACGTATCGCTAGATCATGCACATGATCTACTTTGATCTTATATCCGTTACTCGTTCTCCGTGGACATAATGAACTAAGTCTAAAAATAATATTCTTACGAATGTTTTATAATGTAAATAGATTAATCGACAAAAAATGGAATAAAAGCTTACGAGGTTTCAAGTATTTCGCACAAATATATAGCGTTAATCGAATAAAGCCACGCATAAATTAGGGGACAATTAATGTCCTACGACACGTGTCGACAGCAACATCGAATGAAGTGTTGCGCGATGTGGCTAGACATGTCGATCAAAGTTGCTCGACTAGTCTTTACATATCGTATGAAGTTGCTCGACTTGCCTTTACATGTCGTGCAAAGTGGCTCGACTAGCCTTTACATATCGTACAAAGTTGCTCGACTTGCCTTTACATGTCATGCACAGTTTATCTATTTGACTACACATAACGTAGGAAATTTGTCACCTAGTTTATCCTTGGCTGTAGTGTCTAATTTTAAGTAATCTTACGATGTTCTTATATAGATTTTTTAAAATATCTCAGAGTTGTATGTTATAAGATAATAACTATATTTTAAGTAGAATTGTGTACCATTAAGTAATTTTATAATAATCAAGTGCCGCATGTCTTTAATGTACTACCAGGGCCATTATTTGTGAACCAATTTTTGGACAAAACTGGTGCAAGTAGCATGGAATTACCTCTTATACCATCGGCTGATGAAATCGCTTCTCGTCTTGGTTCACTTTTAATGTTCCTAATATTACATATAGGCATACGATACTATTTTATGTCACAAGTTTGTCTTCACCTATTTGCACATTTTAATGTTCATTTACGATAATAATACAATACAGCAGTAAATTTGTTAGCATTGTTTTATTTAGCGTGTTCCTTGAGCCTATTTATATGAATGTTATACACACTGATACCTTAAAAGCTGTATAAGGGATAGGGTAACAACTTTTACGAGCTTTGTTTTGATTTTTTTTGAGTTCGAAGTGTTATTTTTAATTGCTTATAACCTACATTTAATCGAAATTTATTTGAATATAAAAATATATAGATGATTTAATTTTCCGGATTTTGTATACAGCTTTAGTACGATTGTCCAATATATTTCAATATAAATTACTTCAATATATGTAGCTGAAACTTCGAAAATAGTACCATAAACTATTTTCAAATAGTTCAGTAATGTATACATTACTTTGCTACGCTATCCCTTTTACCCAGGAGAAATAAATAAAATAAATTAAACTACGAACTGAGCACAAACTATGAGTACTTAAACTAAGTACAGGCAAATGCAAAATCACTAATTTCCTTTTATCATAATCGCACAAATCTAAACATACGTAATTTCATTAACTGTATCTACATATATTTACAAGAATAAAAATTAAGTAGGATTTTCAACTCATTACATCTATATCTATATTAATTAAATTTAAAAGGATACTATAACTATATTTTTCTAGTAAAATCCGTATCATTTCCGTTCAAAAACTTTTTCCAATTTTTTTTATAAGTACCTATTACTTTTGTGACATGAATAAAAAAAATGAAGCTAAGTACATAAATTAACTACAAAATGTTGAGTGCAAGTTTTTAAGATTCCTAGAAATATATAAATTAAACGAACTTTTTCATCTTGTAAGGGTCTTGATGAGCATTACAAGCCGTGGATTTTGCTCACTGGTCCGATCAATTTTACATCATATAAATTATGTTATTCATGAAACAAAAGTGTACAAACATAATAAGTTAATATTATTTTCATTATTTCAGTATAAAAAAATAAAATTATGTATATTGAGTGTCGTAAATAGGATTAATATAACTTTTAAAACAAAATAGTACGGAATTTTCAATGACATTAACGATATTCATTGACGGACGATTTCCGAGAATGCCTTTATCACAGCAGAAGCCACGCATATCGCTACATATAAAGATAGTTCAACTCATCTTTGCGTGCTCTTATAATTAGTATTAATGGTGTGTATATGTCTGCGTGTGCGCCTGTGTGAATATAGGTGTGTGGGTCTGTGTGAGTGTGTGTGTGTAACGCGGCAATCACTGAGTATAAACAACCTACACAGAGCCACACGTAGCGCGCACTGATGACTTGAACTATACATACGAGATATGACATAGGATTAGGTTCTATTTCCATCTTAGTACCTAATGTAAGTTTTAAGGCAATACTTTAAGCATTGGTTATAAGTAGTCCCGTCAAAAACTTACACATGATACTCTGATCCTTTATGAAATAAACCCAAGTAAGAAGGACCAGAGACGGTACTAAGGTAATTTACTAAAATTGGACCTAAAATTAATTAACAGCCTACAAAATAACTGCCAGGTGATGAGATGGACAACTTTCTTTATCGTCTTATTACGAGACTAACTCCCGTATTCAAGAACAACAGTTGAGACTATGAATTTACTTAGGAATGTCAGGTGTCACTTTAATAAATTCTATTACCATAGCAATAGAGACCGCGACAGTGACATTACATACTCAAGTGAATACTTAAAATCATAGTATTGTTCTTGCATATCATTTGTAAGCAACAACACAAAAGTTAAATTTCCTAAATATTAACTCACAACATTCAGAGAAAGTATTGAAGTAGAAAGGTAATTAATAGCGTTCAACCGAACATTGTGATTACATCAGATATTACCGTTTTTTTAATGGTTCACAAACACCATTATTATCTGATTAGAAAAAAAATAATACCTGATATGTGACATGCTGTTGGGTCTTCAGCAGAAAGGGCCAAAGTTTGTTTACTGGCTATTTTCGATTCGACTCAAACGACCGCTTGTGCCGTTCTACAATTTTAAAAAATTACCCCGTTTTTCTGAGGTTATTTCGGATTTAGTAGTGACTACAAAATCCGGTATATTTGTTAAAAAACGAGCCATAGACAAGCGTTTTTTTTGCACCCGATTGACAAGTGAACATAGATAATTTTGAATTATTTTAAAATGGTAATTTTATACTTTTTTCATTCACGATGCAGTGTCTGTTAAAAATATTTGTGTAATACGTTTTCATTGGATGTGACTTAAAATACGTATTTCATTGAAAAAATAAATTTATATGACACTATGGTCAACTTGTCACTTTCACACGGGGCAAAGACTACATGAAACGTGGTAAGATTCTAAAATCGATGTTTGTAGAATACACCTTACACACATACAAATGAAAATATAATTCTGGGGCTATAAAATGATCGCCTTCTGTTTATAGAATACTAGCTTCCCGCGCGCGGTTTCACCCGCGTAACTCCCGTTCCCGTGGGAAATTTATAATAAAATATAACCTATGTTCTTTCTCAGGCTCTAGACTATATCTGTACCAAATTTCATTTAAATCGCTTCAGAAGTTAAGGCGTGATTGCGTAACAGACAGACAGACAGAGTTACTTTCAAATTTACAATATTAGTAAGGATTTTATTAAGGAGTAAAATATCCATATTTAACTAGATATGTTTGTTCCAACATTATAGGAGGCGAGCTCGTAGCCATGCCCGATATATAAATTAGTTACCTAAATAGTTTAGGTCATAGACTCGAGAAACAATTCCTCGTCTCCTTGTCACGACTAACTAGCGAACGTTTAAGTTTTTGTGCCGTTCTAAAAATTGTGTATAATGTATTCTACAAACGTCAGAAGTCGATGAGTGCGTGTATAAGCATGTAAGAGCGTGTATAAGCTTTTGAGAGTGTATGTGAGCGTGTGAGGGCATGTATGCGTGTGAGAATGTGTGTGAGCGTGTGACAGCGTGTGCGAGAGCATGAGCGTGCGTGTCAGCACTGCAGCGCGCGGTCGGGCGCCCACAGCGGGCTGGCGGCCGCCGGCGACTTGTCGCAGCGGCGCAGCGCGCGCGCCAGCCGGGAGAACTTCTCCGAGTCCGACAGCGTCGCCTGCGGACAGATGGACTCACTTAGTCGTCTTTGAATTAAGAATTATGTCATTTCTGTCCAACAAATCGTGTAACGTACATATCGTCGGTGATACTGCAATGCCGCATGAGTGACGATCTATGTATATAAAACCAGAAACTGACTGATCGATCGACCCATAGCCGATACCGCTGAGTATAGAACCATGCTATTTAGCACATTTTTTTTTATTGACGTAGGTGTTCCATAGAATGGATTTTTGATCATTCAATTTGTATTAAGTAATCGCAATCTACACGGACGAAGTCGCGTACAATAGCTAGTAGATTGAGATTCAAATGTAGCAAATTATTACAACATAATATATAAAGAGAATATTAACCGATGAAATTACACGTTATTAGCAACTCTCACTTAAGTGATATTGCAGTATCAGCGATTATACAGGGTGTCCCAAAATATTACGTAGCTGGGAAGGGGGGTGATAGGGATGGTCACAAGGGTCACCAGAAAAATATAAAAAATTCCCTCTGGGTGTTTAAAAAAATAAATGGCATTTTTTAAGACTAAAAATTTTACACCTTGTGCTAACTGTACCTACAAATATGGCTGTATTTAAAAAAAATGCTGTTATGTAATCTTCAATAACAACAAGGTCATCAACATCAACATCAAAAATAACAAGGTGAAAAATTTTAAGTTTTTAAAAAAATGCATTTTTTTTTTAAATACCCAGAGCGGATTTTTTTTTATTTTTCTAGTGACCATTGTGTCCACCCCTGTCACCCCCTTTCCCAGCTACTTAACCTTTTGGGACACCCTGTATGTAATATCCTATCACCATCCTAAGTTATAAACACAGTGATGAATACGAAATAAAACCACATTAAAAACGACGACTTCTAGACCCAGTGGAAATTTTACGAGTCCTAAAGGACATATAAGATTTATTTAATACACAATAAAATAATGATTATAGTGTATTAAAATATATGTACTTCGATATTCTATAAAACTCTAATACTCACTAGGTTAGTAAGTAGGTCTCCATTGAAAAGTATTTGAAGCTGGTAACGTACAAACTTTAGCGTACGCCCACATACCATACGATCACTACATTTTGAACGAAACTGTCTATTTTTATGAGAAGAAATTGTTAAAATTCATGTGTAAGAAACAAAGTTGCTCAATTATACCAACAACATCACCAAAAAGCTTCAATAAACAACCTTCAACCCAATAAACCAATTTTGTATGAATTATGAAATACAACCTTAAATCAATATTGTAATGAGGCCCATCACCAAATGATAATAATTACAAACAAACAAACAATTGTAATTCCCCTGAAAATCAAACCTTACATGGTGGAAATAAGGTGTGTAGCTCTGTTATTATTCTTATGTCAGTATCTCAACTAACCCTTAGACATTGTAGTATCCTGTTGTAAAAAAAAAGAATTTAAAAACAATGTAGGTTTCACACGAGTGCAATTTGATTCGAGTCCGTGAGATTTTCCATGTGTCTTTATGTGTGATCATATTTTTTTCATTGCTTCGCGCATTGCTGCCCGCGCGCGGTCTCACCCGCATAGCTCCTGTTCCCGTGGAAACTTTATAATTACAGCCTATATAACTCCTGGAAAATATAATCTAGGAGTAATATAGGCTGTCTGTATATCATCTATATACATGGTGTAATATTTTTTGAAATCCGATCTTCTATATAGATGGTGTAATATTTTTTGAAATCCGATCATCTATATAGATGGAGTAATATTTTTTGAAATCCGATTATCTACATAGATGGTGAAATATTTTTTGAAATCCGATCATCTATATAGATGGTGTAATATTTTTTGAAATCCGATCATCTATATAGATGGAGTAATATTTTTTGAAATCCGATTATCTACATGGATGGTGAAATATTATTTGAAATCCGATCATCTATGTAGATGGAGTAATATTTTTTGAAATTCGATCGTCTATATAGATGGTGAAATATTTTTTGAAATCCGATCGTCTATATAGATGGTGAAATATTTTTTGAAATCCGATCATCTATATAGATGGTGTAATATTTTTTGAAATCCGATCATCTATATAGATGGTGTAATATTTTTTGAAATCCGATCATCTATATAGATGGTGTAATATTTGTTGAAATCGGTGCAGTAATCTCGGAGCCCATTCCATGCACTTATAAACTATTAATTTCATGCAATGGGGAAGACCTTTTTTTCTCAACAACGTAGTTCGATGACTGGTCCCAATTGTTTATATTAAGAATTTGTATAAAAATGATTTATGAAGGTGTTATATTGATGGATTCAATTTTGCTTACAGTATTTACTGCTTTGGCGCATAATGGAAAAAAAGAATGTCCCAAACGGAATGTTTCGACATTGATATATAGTTAGATTTTGATATTTAAATCGATTTATTATAAGGCCTGGTTTTCATTATTACACCTTATAACAACAAAGCAACATGCACATTTCACATGCACATTTAGGATTAGAATATAAATAGTCAGGTAACAGCTGAGTGTAGGTAAAAGTTTTAAAGATTAGATAGCTTATGTTCGCTACGGATTAAGCAGAGGAACATAAATAGATAGTAAGTAAATAAAAGGTATTTCCAAAATATAAGTCTTACCTTTAACACACAACAACAGCAGATACGTCAAATTTTTATCGTAATCAATCAATTTATAATTACTCATATTTGGCACGACGCGACGATTTGAATCAGTAAGCTAGCGTACCGTAACATTAAAATATACATATGTGTTTTACAAAATGGCAATAAAAGATAAACCAAGTTGTACGGCCATAACATGGGTTCCAAGTCATTTTAAAGCTATTGAAAGAAAGTATATAAATCACTGTTTATAGCGATTAAGTTACTAAATTTCAATGATATAAATTTCATTTTTAAACATGGGTAAAAATATATCTGAATATGTTTTTAAGAGACAATTTCTTTGCCCAATATTAGCTGTGCTGGCCACACTCCTCGGTGTATTGCACTTGTATTACGTATTTAATACATTTTATTTATTTGGTATAAATATAATTGCAGTTAAAAACTTATTTATAACTAAAAACTACTCTAAAATGGCGTCACGTGGCAATGCTGCCAGCGTTCCCAGAATGCTGGCAGCATTGCCACGCTGAATAGCAATGCTGGCAGCATTCTGAGAACGCGTTAAAGTTTTTAATTCTTAATTAGCTTTTATTAAAGGTTATTTTTATTTGTTAAGTTTTGTTTTAGAATTATTCTGTTTCATTGATTTATTTAGTACACTTATATGTTATAGTTTTAGACGAAATAAAACCCTATTTTATTTATTGTAAAAAATTAAATAACTTTTAAATAACTAAACTATTATTAATATACATCTTACCATCTACTGTCAAAGTAGATGTTAAGATGTGTAGTAATTTTAGAAGCACCTTATAAACAATATAATTACATATTTACCTCTATAGCGATAGCCAGCACTAGGTGCAACATCGGTATAAGTAGCAAGTACACTCGGAACATGGACTGCTCTTTATTCGCCAGGTCCATTACTTGGACTTCCATAGTATCAGCCAGCCATTGCCACGGACACAGCAGTAGTACTATCACGAACACCGCTTGAGTTAATAGCGTTATCACCATATAATCTGGAAAAAAAAGAATTCATTTATTTGTGAGACAAAGATTTTTTTTTTATGACGCGTGTCACCTCCTGCAAATAACTTTCCGATGCCCTCGTAGATCCGAAGTCCAACAGGCCCGCGAACTGTATCATAGAGCGACAGTTGCACAAAACTTCCATAAAAAACGAAGTCATAATCCCTCAATCCCTGCGTCAGTGACCGCCTTGAATAGCGGTCCAAGCCCTTTAATTTCCGTTTGGTTGTTGTTTATAAATCAATAAATAAGGCTAGAGCTCTGCTAGCCTTAATGTGAAGTAGAAAAAGCCCTATGGCTTACTCCATTTATGCACGGTGGCTACTCCCCGTCAATCAATGTGTAAACCCCGTACCGACCCTTGTGTGTACCTTGCTAAATTATAGGTATTTATTTCGACTCCATCCTTTGTACTTACATATAAGATGATATAAGACTCAATTAACTATTACTGAAAGTAAGTATATAAACAGTAATTATGCATAAATACAATCTAGAAACCTTTTTGTATAAATAACTTAACATAATTCGTAACAATAAGGGAGATGAATTTTATAATTAACAAGAACAAATTTCCAGCAAGTGAAGCATAGTTGGTTTTAAAAAATATTGACGTGATGGAGAACACTCTTGAAACTTGATTCACTTCAAAAATTATATATTAGGTCTTAACATATGAAATTGCCGTTCTGCAGTACTGGCCATTTCAAATCAAAATGATTTTTGTTTGGCTAAGAATTCTAATTTCAAATTAATTTTATTTTAAAAACATGTTTTTTTTTCCAAAAGTAGTAATTTGTTTATTGATTAGTGTTACATTTTCATCGCATTTCAATCTTTTTCGTCATCATGGATACGTTAAAAATTCGAGTAATTATGGAACATGAGTACCATCCTGGCAGCAACGCGGCACAAGTGGCACGCAACATCAACGACGTTTACGGAGCTAACACTACAAACCAACGCACCACCTGTTATTGGTTTGCTCGCTTTACTTCTGGAAATTTCGACCTGTAAAATGAACCTCGCGGTCGTCGGAAGACTTTGGTCGACAATGACGAATTAAAGGCGATTGTGGAAGCTGATGATACACAATCTACGGCTGAATTAGCAGCAGCTTTCGACGTTAGCGTCAAAACAATATTGGTCCATTTGCGTCAAATTGGCAAGGTAAAAAAGCTTGACAAATGGGTGCCCCACGAACTCAATGATCGCCAGCGCGAAGTACGCGTCGAGACGTGCCTTGCACTGCTCAACAGACACACAAATGAAGGAATTTTGAACCGCATTGTTGCCTGCGATGAAAAATGGATTCTGTTTGATAACCGCAAGCGCTCAGCAAGTTGGTTGGATCCTGGTTCAGCACCTAAACTATGCCCTAGAAGAAAACTTACCCCTAGAAAAGTGATAGACACTGTTTGGTGGTCTAGCGCCGGTGTGATTCATCACAGCTTCTTACCCACCGGGGTGAGCATTACTGCAGATGTGTACTGTGAAGAACTGAACACAATGATGGAGAAGCTGGCACATCTCCAACCAGCATTGGTCAATCGCTCGTCTCCGCTGCTCCTGCACGACAACGCGCGACCTCATACTGCACAGCAGACGGTCTCCAAATTGCAAGAACTGGGGTTGGAAGCTCTCCGTCATCCGCCCTACTATTTCCTGGGAAAAAATTCAATACCCGAGAGGCAGTACAAAATGCCTTTGAAGAATTTGTTGCCTCCCATCCAACAGATTTATTTAAGAAGGGCATCAATAAACTGCCACTGCGTTGGCAAAGATGCATTGATTGCATGGGTGATTACTTCGATTAATACAAATAAAAAATACATGAAAAAAAATCGTTTAAATTTTTTCATACAAAGCGGCAATTTCATAGGTAACGACCTATTATTATACGAATAAAAAAAAGAAAAAAAAAAACAAATATTAAATTAAAACAATTTATACTACATAAAAAATATATGTTGTGTGTTGATTAATTTATCATAGGTGTTGATGTAGTAGTACTTACAATTGGCACAGAACGGCTGTCGGAAAGGCCAGCCTTTAGCATAAACACAAGCCATAATCAAATATTGGAATGAGGTAACTATAAAGATCATAGTGTTCTCCCAGCAGCGTACTTGTTCCACGTCTGCTCCACCTTCCACTGCTTTGAACCTGGAATAAAGAGTAATTGAAGTATATTAGTATTATAAAACGAATAAGCTGAATACTCCAGTTAAAGGCACTAATCGTCACAAACTCAACGAAAACAATGTGATAATTTGCCTCACGAATGATCAATCACACAAAGCAGAAATTAATTACGTTCCTACATGGACAATCACCATTATTTGTGCTCCAAAAATGTTATGGCAATGAAACGGTCGGACAACTGCCTGGTATTGTTTTACGTACCACGGCTGCGAGTAGAGCAGGGAGACGGACGCCACCTGCACGAGCAGCACGAGCGATACCTGCATGACGAGCGGCAGGATGCTGGACACACACACGAGCGACACGGGCGGGCACTGCCTCGTATTGTGTTATACGTACCACGGCTGCGAGTAGAGCAGGGAGACGGACGCCACCTGCACGAGCAGCACGAGCGACACCTGCATGACGAGCGGCAGGATGCTGGACACACACACGAGCGACACGGGCGGGCACTGCCTCGTATTGTGTTATACGTACCACGGCTGCGAGTAGAGCAGGGAGACGGACGCCACCTGCACGAGCAGCACGAGCGACACCTGCATGACGAGCGGTAGGATGCTGGACACACACACGAGCGACACGGGCGGGCACTGCCTCGTATTGTGTTATACGTACCACGGCTGCGAGTAGAGCAGGGAGACGGACGCCACGTGCACGAGCAGCACGAGCGACGCCTGCATGACGAGCGGCAGGATGCTGGACACACACACGAGCGACACGGGCGGGCACTGCCTCGTATTGTGTTATACGTACCACGGCTGCGAGTAGAGCAGGGAGACGGACGCCACCTGCACGAGCAGCACGAGCGACACCTGCATAACGAGCGGCAGGATGCTGGACACACACACGAGCGACACGGGCGGGCACTGCCTCGTATTGTGTTATACGTACCACGGCTGCGAGTAGAGCAGGGAGACGGACGCCATCTGCACGAGCAGAACGAGCGACACCTGCATGACGAGCGGCAGGATGCTGGACACACACACGAGCGACACGGGCGGGCACTGCCTCGTATTGTGTTATACGTACCACGGCTGCGAGTAGAGCAGGGAGACGGACGCCACGTGCACGAGCAGCACGAGCGACCCCTGCATGACGAGCGGCAGGATGCTGGACACACACACGAGCGACACGGGCGGGCACTGCCTCGTATTGTGTTATACGTACCACGGCTGCGAGTAGAGCAGGGAGACGGACGCCACCTGCACGAGCAGCACGAGCGACACCTGCATGACGAGCGGCAGGATGCTGGACACACACACGAGCGACACGGGCGGGCACTGCCTCGTATTGTGTTATACGTACCACGGCTGCGAGTAGAGCAGGGAGACGGACGCCACCTGCACGAGCAGCACGAGCGACACCTGCATGACGAGCGGCAGGATGCTGGACACACACACGAGCGACACGGGCGGGCACTGCCTCGTATTGTGTTATACGTACCACGGCTGCGAGTAGAGCAGGGAGACGGACGCCACCTGCACGAGCAGCACGAGCGACACCTGCATGACGAGCGGCAGGATGCTGGACACACACACGAGCGACACGGGCGGGCACTGCCTCGTATTGTGTTATACGTACCACGGCTGCGAGTAGAGCAGGGAGACGGACGCCACCTGCACGAGCAGCACGAGCGACACCTGCATGACGAGCGGCAGGATGCTGGACACACACACGAGCGACACGGGCGGGCACTGCCTCGTATTGTGTTATACGTACCACGGCTGCGAGTAGAGCAGGGAGACGGACGCCACCTGCACGAGCAGCACGAGCGACACCTGCATGACGAGCGGCAGGATGCTGGACACACACACGAGCGACACGGGCGGGCACTGCCTCGTATTGTGTTATACGTACCACGGCTGCGAGTAGAGCAGGGAGACGGACGCCACCTGCACGAGCAGCACGAGCGACACCTGCATGACGAGCGGCAGGATGCTGGACACACACACGAGCGACACGGGCGGGCACTGCCTCGTATTGTGTTATACGTACCACGGCTGCGAGTAGAGCAGGGAGACGGACGCCACCTGCACGAGCAGCACGAGCGACACCTGCATGACGAGCGGCAGGATGCTGGACACACACACGAGCGACACGGGCGGGCACTGGCGCGTGAGCGCGGGGCCGGGCGCGGCGCGGCCCAGCGACAGCGCCAGCAGCGTCGTCAGCACCAGGTCGATGTACAGGAACTGATTGTTGCCGAGGATCGAGTAGAACTGGAGACCGTAATAAATATATGTTTGACAACAATATAACGGTTCGATGCTAGAGAAGAATCTCCAGTAAGCTTGGCCGCCACGCTCATCCTGGTCGAGTGTGCTTAAGAAACTTGTGTGAATGAAGTTCTGTCTAGTTATACAAACCGAATGCGTCAGCATTTACGAACCGACCCAAATGTAAAGTTTATGACATGTTGATATAATATTATACATCTTTATCGTTTACGTCAGTAATTGGTCGGTCAACATAGATTCAGAATAGCCGGATTAAAATTAAAAAAATACAATTTAAATCTTAAAATTTCGTTAAAAATTTGGTCCTTCGAGCTGAATGGTTTTACTTAATAGTCTGATCATAACATAATTACAATTTAACTTCTAAATACCTATTTAAGATCAATTTGTAAATCAAGCGGACAACATTTCTAGTAAACCGTTATTTATATCGGTTTAATTTGATTATTTTTGCTTAGACCAAAGACAAATAAATTTAAAATATAAAATATTTATATAATATTACTTACGTTATACAAGATCAGAATAGAGAAGAACTGAATAAGGGAATAAAGCGCCATGTATTTGAAAATAGCGAAAGATGTGCTAAGAGCGCAGCGGCCTTCCAAAGCGAGGAGTTTGACGCATCTGATGTTTTGTTCTTGAGATGTGAAGGGTGCCGCCACTGAAATATAAATGATGTAAATAGAAATAAAAATTAATGTCGATATCAATTATATCGATAGTATCCTATGCTGAACATTCCCATGCTATGTCAAGCATGACGGAGTAGTTGCCATTGTCACCACGATGATGTGTAGTCAAGTTAGGTTGCAGTAGCATGTATATCGAAAAGTCAACGCTGCTGCCAGTTTCCTGTCAGATAATTTATGACAATAGAATGTAACAATTTCCCCAACCAGCGACCGCCGTGATCTAAGCCGCACACGGAGAAAAATATTTAGCGAAAGTCATCTTTCTCATATTATTATATCTTATATATATATATATAAAAATGAGTGTTTGTCTGTATGTCCTTCATAGAATGGAAAACGTCTGGACCGATTTGGATGATTTTTTTTGGTATGCATTTGGGTGGCAGGACCACGTTTATCGGGTCATCTAGTTATAGATAAAGATCTCTCAGTTTTGATCTTACAGCAGGAACAGCCGTTCCTCGGTGTGGCGTCTTCTATCCTCTTCTATTATTTTTTCCATTTTATTTATGCATTAACTGAAATTTAATCTTCCCGTAAACATTTGTACGCAGACGATTTGCAACTTTATCGAAATTTTAGGGTCATGGAAGCTAAGGAAGTCATTGCAACATTGAAACATTAGCAAGTGGTCAATAGGTTTTGAACTTTTGGTAAATCCCTTTAAACCTCATCATTTAATTTTAAGTTGCGGTGAGTTGCGGTAAATAAATGTATATATGTATATATACATTTATTTACCGCAACTCACGCTAATTATTTAAACAATGAGCCAATACCCTTCTCGGATCATGTAACAAATGTTGATGTCTATATACTGTACTGCTCATTCAAGAAATGTTTAGATAAAAAGTCACCATTGCTCAATCTCTTATTTCCTGTGCATGTGTTCCGTTTAGTTTTAAACTTGAACATCATCTAAATCTCATTTCGCTTCATTATTATAGTTGTTCGTCAGCGTCGGAACAGTGATATTTTGTCTCTTCTGCTCTCTATCCTCTAACAAACTTTGAGTATTTTTTAGGACCAGAGAAAACCAGTTGCAACCCTACTTTTCTCCTTTTGAAGCACACTCCTCATGACAAGTCTAAATATGAGCATGCGGTTATGCAATTCTCGTTCACATCCTATTTAGGCCTGCTCTTTTGTTTATACATTTGCAAAAGAGTATTTTTGTAGTATTTTATATTACAGTACATTGATATACAACTCAGTGTATGCATGTTTTAATGTGTAATACTGTGTACTAACTCACTATATTATTAATATTTATTTGTTATAAGCTTATTAAAAGATATTAATTTTAAAAAGAATTCATAATTGAGTAGGCTAGCTGACACTTTCTTTTTAATTGTTTTTTAACTGTAAAGAATGCTCGTACTACACCAGTGAAAAAATATGGTATTTTATGAGGGTAGACCCAAAAAAACTGCTCTAAATAAAATATTTAAAAAAAATTCATGAATTTATATTGTCACGAAAACAATGTCAGCCATTTTGATCTACAGATTATTTAATCTTTAGGCCAAAATGGCTAACACCGTAGTTTTGTGACGTCACTGATGCAGTAAACGATCCCATATAATTTTATATTCTTATACTGAGTTCTTAACACTATGATTTTTGTTATAGTAATCAAAGGATACAGTAATTCTGACTATAGTATCCTACGTTGCAAGCATACACCTATGACCTCTGATACATTGACAGGCTTAAAAGGCTCTCCAGCCAAAGAATGATATATTTTACCAAGATCTTAAGATGTCTCAAAATATTAATACAAATATTATTTTCGGCGATTAAAGACCAAAACTTAAAAATAATTTCCAAATTGAATGTAAACAATCATCTTCCAGTTTCATTTCAGAAATAACCATAATTGTAACAAAATTTGATTATAGCATATCAAGTTATGTCTAATCTTTTAAACTCGCCTAATAAATGTATGGTTTCTGTGTACAAAAAATAATAAATAATATAACATGTGGTATCATACCGGAGGCATCGGCTTCGGACAGCGATATACCGACGTGAGCGGCTTTCAGAGCACCACAATCATTAGCGCCGTCGCCACACATGCCCACAATTTGATCCAGACTTTGTAAAGCAGTTATTAACTGCGTTTTTTGGTCGGGACCGAAACGACCAAACACCATTCCTGCAAACAAATCATTAGCCCGTATAACGTCCACTGCTGAACATAAGCCTCCTCCCCAAGGGAGGGTTTGCCGGAGTCACGACGCTATGCAGGCGGATTGGTGACTGCTCTATTAAGTCGTGATACACAGGGAAACGCAGCACCCAGTTCCTTGGTATACAATTGTTAAAGATGATTTTGTAACATTTGGGACCAATGGCTTAACGAGTGCAGTTTCTCAACCAATCAGACCCGAAAAGCAATCGATGAATTTAAACAAAGATATGACTATTTCAAAAGAATACAGTTTATTGTCATTGTTTACCTCTGCTTAGAATAGTAGGCATTATCTCAGGATAATGAGTACGAATCACAGCCCATGTTTTGCCTTCCAAGGCAATTACATATGAATCTATAGATAATTTAGGCGGACCACCATCACCAACGACCTGTAACAACAAATTTAAAAATTCTATGTAGGTACGATATCGCCTAGGAATAGTTTTGAGAAGGTGGATTGAGGTGGGACATTGAAGGATTATCCTTCAATGAACATCCTTCTTTAATTTTGTTGATTGTTTAGTTTTAGGCCCAAATCGAATCGCGAACAAACCCTGATTGACCTTATGTGGATCCAGCATATTTTAATGATTTTTTCTCTGTGCTCTAACTTAGCTAGCTAGTCGAAAATAGGTAGGTACCTACTGCGATGTTAGTTAAAAAGGGGACTGATAAATTTTGGACATCTACCACCAACATTTTTCTAATATATTAATATTATATGCTTGTCTGGAAGAAATTGCTTAATGCGATAAGATCTTCCATTGTACTGTCTATTATGCTTTTTTTCTATGTATTCTATTCTAATATATTTGACTGCAGTAGTTGCTTCTGCGACCTGGTATTCTGGTTACGATTTCCATCTGGGACAATTATGAGAACCACAGATGTTGTTCTGAGTCTGGTGTGCTATGAGACATTCGCCATTCGCCTTGTGCTAGTTTAAAAAAAATGCTTTCCCTATCATTCATAACAGCCTAGTTCAAAGGTGACTGACGATGATAATTGTGATGACTTTAAAGTAAGAATACATACCTCCATACAAAGTGGAGGCCTCGAATCGTTAGTCTGTTGTTGTCCCAGGGTAATAAGAACAATCTTCTGATGTGGTTGTACCATGAAGCAGCCTCGTGCAACCGACATAGCTGTCATTATGTTATCACCTGTAATACACGTATTTATTTAATAAAAAATGATATGAATCTACAATCAATGGATAATATTATTATTACAGTTTATTTACTCAATTACGCAAAGTAGATGAACGGTTGGAAGCAGAAAACTTGGCATGTATATAGCCTACTACTATTTACGAGTTACTCTGCTCCAGTGGATCGCAGCGTGATATTTTGTAGGCTATATGTTAATCCAGTTTATAATCTATCTGCGTGCAAACTTTCAGCAAATCCAAAGGAAAGAGGAACTAACATCCATCCATCCATCCACATATACTCACAAACTTTCGCGTTTATAATATTAGTATGGATTATAGAAAGATTATGACATTTCTTATTACAGTTAACATACACTTAAAGATTTTTTTATGAAATGAGTGAGAGAGTTTTTTATAACTATCGACTACATCCAAACTCACAAACATTTCTTTTTATAATAATAGTATCAACAAGTTTGATGAGAAAAAAATGGTGGAGCAGGTCAACATATTAAATAAGGTATGCCTTATTTACCTGTGACCATAATCAGCCTCATATTAGCCTCATGCAGTTCCTTGATCACTTGAGTAGTCTCTGGTTTCAGGCTATTTTGCATGACTAGAAAGCCTAGGAACACCATATCGCACTCGAGATTTTCTCTCTTAATTCTTTGTGCGTCCACCCATTTCATTTTGCGATCAAGCCTTTTGTGCGCAAGGCCTATAACTCGGAAGCCGTTGGAAGTATAATCGTTTAGCACGGAACTGAAGTTTTCTGGAAGAGTATCTGGATTGCACATGCCCGCCACCTTGAAAGAATTTTAATTTTGTTAATTTTCACCAGTGCTGTATATAATACACGTACACATACAGGGTTGATACGACAGAGGGGCTTTCCTTTAAACTGCCTATACAAGGTACCATTTCCAAGCTCTGTACCAAAAATCAATTAAATAGGAGCAGTAGTTTAGTCGCAAATGATTTTTTAAGTTTTTGCGCCGTTTGAACACGATGTATCTTTCCTTACGATGCGTTGTTGCCGCTCTGACACAAATCATTGCAAAACATCCCGCACCGGCTCGCGCGCGACGTTGCCGCTTTGCTAGGTCAGTGAAATTTATTTACAAATGGTGGTTACGTTTTACTCTGATTTGTAAGCTATTTAGTTTGTTTGAAAGAAAAAAAATCTCAATTTGGTTGCTTTTTATTTTTATACCGTATCGGATTAATAAAAAAAACGTATAGTAAACGTAGCGTAATTTAATGCCCCTCTGTCGTATCAACACTGTATAAAATGTAGTGAAAAAGGGTACATGGATAGTAGTACTGGGCTGGCCGTGGCTTATATACCACGAAAATATTTTTTCTAAGATCCACAAACGTCCCGTCTTCCTCTGTGTCCTTAAACCCAACTATTTTTATGCTGCTAGTAGAACATTTATATTTATATATTCACAATTTATTGAACTATTATTAATAATAATAGTTCAATAAATTGTTTGAAATTATAGTCTTATCTTATATGGAAATTGTATTGTGATGTGGAATATTAAGCTTTGTTTAAATTGAAATAATATTCAAGAACTGTTTTTTTATTATTGTCTATGATAGTGTGATCCTTATACATCGAAACATATCACCATAATTATCTTTATTATATGAAAAGAGCAAAAAGTCTAGAATCAATTTTATTTCTAACATTTATATTAAATACAGTGGAAAACTAACCTTTTCAGGGGCACCCTTAACAAAATACACCATTTGAGGCTGCCCAAGGACTCTGGCAATAACACCCATTGACTGCTGTGATGATGAGAAATGGAATCTTCGCAACAAACCAATCTGAAAACAAGTGCGTTAATATTTATGTCGATATTATTATATTAAAACAATTTCATACTTTATCAGCCCATTTACGTCCACTGCTGAAGATGTACCCCTCTTGGTCTTAACAGACCTTGGCAAGCCAGGGTCGTTGAGGGGGTCGGATTTCTTATGCGTGCCCGGCCCCCGCCAACGGCGGATCGAAGGAGTGTCCGGGGGGTTTTAGTGGTGAAGGTTCCTCTCCTCTTGGTATGAGTTTAGCATACCACGCAATGGCGAGTCCCACATATCCCACCGCCAGCGCGCGAATACGTTGCAGCGGCGGTGGGAATGCGTAAATAAATTTCCCCACGGAAAAAAAAAAGTTTCGGATTGGTGATCACAGTAAGATGGGAGTATCTTCAAGCTGATGCGAGCTGGTGCTGCTGCCGATCCATCAGCTGTATGTTCCTTGGTCGTCTCTTACAGCACCCATAGGAAGATATGGGTCGGTACATTCTAATCTGAAGATAATACGGCAAATTCACAATTTCTAGTTAATTTAATTCGTATAAAATATACTAACCTCATAAGGTATTTCCATGGGGAAAGAGTCGTAATCCAAATTCTCCGGGATGGTATCTTGGGTGGTAGCTGGCTTAACTATTGCGGGAGTCAGGTTGTCATATCGGGTGTTTTCTGGACCGGGCTCTTCGAGTATCTATTTTAAGGGTTACCAGACCAAATTAGGTACTTTTTTAATAATCCTGATGTGATTGTCTAATAAACAGGAAATTTCAAGGTTAATTATTAGTACTTGTTTATGATGATCACTGTTAAGGTGCTTACTAGCCAGGAACATTAAACAGTTGAAGTGACATTCAAAATAAATGTTCAAAATGTGTTATTTAAGTTTTTTAAATTTACACAAAGATTTTTTGTCCAGCGTGGGGATCTCACGACCTCGAAACTCAAAGCGATACATACATAGAGGTATATGAATCGCTTTGAGTTTCGGAGGTCGTTATGAATGTTGTCTTCCATACTCTATCCGACTTAATTTTTTCATTAAATTATGTTCTATTTATATGGATCTTAGACATAGTCGCGGACTTTAAACCTAGTCAATTTCGTTATCCATAGTAAACAGTGTTATCTTAAGCAACAAAACACGATAAAAAGACACTAGTTAAAACTATTCACTCTATCTTTTTATCTAATCTCTTGCCAATATTTTATAGACAATTCCTGACATCTGATTACCAAAGTATTGCTAAGAATTGAAGTAATTCTATAATCCGATTATTTTTGTATATCTTTTCTACAGTAACAATCGTAGATGTATTCAATATGTCACCATGATGCGGTGTTAATCCGAGAGAGTGTCATGGTTGTCATAAAATAAGTCTTAAGTGATTCAGCTATACTAATATTATAGAGAGGAACGATTTTATGTTTTGTTTGCATTGAATAGGCTTCGTAACTATTGGACTTATTCCTAAATTTCGTTCACCATAAGAAAGATATGTTACCTATAAGTAACACAGGCTATGTTTAATGATGAAGTGTCCATGCCTACGGAAGCTAGGCGCGGGTGAAACTGCGCGCGTGTTAACTACACGCGCGAGTCAAGGTACCTACTGATAATACGGTTTGCCAAAAATATATTTATTTAATTTACAAAACCGTAAAACTAGTGTACAGGAAGACGAGCAAAAACAGAATAATATTAAATACGATTTTAATTAAAATGAAAGGTAGGTTACAAACAACAAGGGTTTCATATATCCGTATTATGGGAAAAGTAGTATCCTTAACTCGCGCAGTTTTACCCGCGCGTAGTTTCAAATAATTTTCATGGCTGGTCAAGTTTAAACTTTATTTTCTTTTTACCGAACTCATTTCAGTGTAAGCCAGATTGAAATACTCACCCATTGTGTGAATTCAAACATCTTCAAATCTAGGGGATCTCCTTTCAGCTGTCCTTGTATGCTAGTGAGTGAATGACACGAAGCTAGAGCTTGCACCAGGGGGCTGGTCTTAGGCAGCAGTCCTACATCCACCACACAGTCACCGAATTTGCTCTCAGAGTGTGCTGGTATTACAGCGTAAAAATCCAAACCGTCTTCAGTTAAGGTGCCTGTCTGGAAATGTGCAAAAGCCAGGTTTTAAGGGGGTACCAAATATAATTAAAAAGATAGTCACGGATTGGGTTATTAATTTAAAAAAAAAGTAATTACCTAACTTTAAAAAATAAAGCGAGTAACCTTAAAGATTTTCGATCAATGTAATGTTTTAACGAATTGTCAAAATGAATGTGTGTAACTAGCCCAATCCCGAAGTGGAATTTGCTAGTCACCATTCTTAGCAGACGAGTTAGTTACTACAATTTAAATACACCGGTAATCAATCAGTATATTGTAAGTGCCGTCTATTTTACGGAAAATGAATCGTCAGAATGGTCTTAATAATTTACTTCTGGACACATCAACTGACGACAACGACTGTACCATTTTGTAGTTATGAAACCAGTTAACTACATAAATGACCGTCCGAAAAAAAAAGATACCACTAAGAGCGAGTTTTGAAAAATATTGTATTGATGCCAATTTAAATTAAATCGTTTTAACCTCATAAGAAATAAATACAGGACATACCTTATCGAAACACATGACTTGTAGTTTTCCGCAAATAATGATTCTAGGTGGAGATACGCAGAATATTTTGTTTCGCCTCAATCGCTGCTGACTGTACACAATGCCGGCGGTCATGGCGGCGGGGAGCGCGGGGGGAACGACAATTGTTATGATGTCCAATGTACGGAGAGCTATGGTACCCGCCATACTCTGAAAATTACAATTTCAATATAACGTTCAGTCTGTTTATACACAACTCTTGGACTGGAAAAATAAATCTCTGTGTCGCGGGGGACTTAAAACACATTCACAGACACAAAGTACACCCAGACCAGACTTAGAACAACTATTGTGGTTCATACAAATAATTGTCCTGGGTGGGGATCGAAACCACAACACCAGGTTTAGAAGCCACTTCGGCCACTACCTGTGCAACGTGGCGCAAAGAGAGCCGTACACTCGCTGTCACCACTGTGACTGTGCCGACGATACGGCGCAGCACACGGTGGTGGAGTGTCCGGCGTGGGCCAACGAGCGGGAGGAGCTCGTTGGCGTGGTGGGAGACGACCTCTCGCTGCCGACCATCATTTCAAAGATGGTCCAAAGCGAGAGGTCGTGGGAGGCGGTTGCCTCCTTCTGTAGACAAGTTTTGTCACAGAAGGAGGCCGCGGAGCGGGAGAGGGAAGTAGATCCCTCTGCCCACCCGCTTCGCAGACGGCGTGTTGGCCGTCGGCGGCGGGCCGAAACCCGCCGCCTACCGCCCTAGGCTCGGCCTTGGGGAGTGGGGAACATGGGCCCCGCTCCCTTCGAGGCTGAGCCATGAGGAGTAGGGACGCCTCTACACCCCGGGCGTCCCTATAATTGGGCAAATGGGCCACTGTAAGTGTGGCCCTGGAGATCCTGCGGTACCATATTGGCCGCGGGTGCCGTCGTGGGGCCGGATTGCTCATGCGTTACCGACCCCCGCCAACGGCGGACCGAAGGAGTGTCCGGGAGGTTTTAGTGGTATAGGGTCCTCTCCTCGTGGTATGACTTTAGCATACCACGCTATGGAGAGGGCGAGTCCCACATATCCCACCGCCAGCGCGCGAATACGCTGCAGCGGTGGAGGGAATGCGTCAATGCATTTCCCCGCGGACAATAAAAAAAAAAAAAAAAAAAAAAGTTCTATAAGCCACTACCGTACTCACTGAGCTATTAGTGCTGTCGCCAATTTTATTAACAGAATCACTACATAGTATAAAACAAAGTCGCTTTCTCTGTCCCTATATCCCTATGTATGCTTAAATCTTTAAAACTACGCAACGGATTTTGATGCGGTTTTTTTTAATAGATATAGGGATTCAAGAGTAAGGTTTATATGTATAATACATCAGCATTGTAGCCGTGCGGAGCCGGGGCGGTCGCTAGTTAGTTATAAAGAACAAAGTAAATATTATTGGGTATGAACATTTAATAAGGCTCGCCTTTATGTCCAGTGAAAAAACAAAGACTAACTACATCTGTTTGTCCGAAAAAAAAACATATTTCGGGAAGTATAAGTGTATAAAAAACAAAATTATATCAAAAATATCTGTCTTATTTATAAAATGATGAATTAAGACCTAGGCGGACGTTCCACGATCAAATTATGACGTTCTTAACAAAGGCCAGGTTAAAAGTACCCTAAACCGAAGGACATGCATGAAGAAATTAACGAATTTAGAGGCGAAAGTGGTAAAAGGAAGGAAAAGGAAGTGGTTTCTGCCTATTTCTATGGGAAAGGAATGTGAATGTATGTATGTACGAATTGTTCCTGCGTCTCATCACACCCGGTTTCAACGACTGCGGTCCCCACCTACGGACCCCCCGTCATTCATCATTGGATTCACCTGACCGCCACTCACATGTGCGCACGCATCGCGACAAGCTTCTATGTATCAATTGCCTATTTTTAATACAGTCACCAAAAATATATTAAGTCTTTTAATAGTCAAGACCCCCAGCCATACAACTGGAGCTTGTTATTCAAACAGTGGTCCTTCGAGCCTAATGTTTAATTCTCTTTTAATAGCATTCAGACATTAAGGACATTTTACACTCAGAGTTAAATAAAAAATTGTTATCTAAATTTATATATAGAACTTACCCCTCTTTTAACATAAAGCCAGATAGAATAAGCCATTCCAATACCGGCAATGCAGAACATAAATATGACAAAATTGACGGCATCCTTGTAGAATTGGAAATCAAATTGTTTTGGGAACAGTATACTTTTAATTAATTCTCCTTTAGCAGTGTAGAATCCTGTGCGAACGACTTTTGCCAAAACCTGTAAAAAATTAACATGCCTATATTTAATTATGAAGTTTCTACAGGAGTAAGTTTAACGGTGGAACCTTTAGTAACAATTATTTTTTTTATTAAATTAGTCACCATTAATATGAAAAAACATTGAGTACATAATCTTACCTGATTATTGCCATAGAATCTAGTTTGAATAACGTGGGTACCAGCAAACAGAGTATGCCTTTTATGTGCCTCGGTTGAATATACTTCAGGAGAAATGCAAGGTGGTCCTTTCATTACCGGTACACTTTCACCTGAAAGTAAATTATTAATTAATTTTTCCTCCATCTCGATAAGTAGCGCACGGTTATGAAACCTCCATAGCATCTCACCCCAAATCGTTATTGTCTATGATAAAACCTGTCTTTTTGGAATATTGACTTATTTGACTTATAATATTTCCAGCTATCCCCAAACTCATGAATGTCTTTTTGAAATATATACTCTTGCTAAATGCTGATACTTATTTCATTTTTTTTTACACAGACGCCCCCCCCCCCTTTTCTCCCTACCACAAAATTTGCCTTGCCTCTGTCGCGCATAATCACATTGTAAAATCAACGATGTTATCTTTAGAACAGGGTTACGAAATTTCCACTAACAAGCACCACTATAATATAATACTTATATTGATTGACGACGCGGAAGTCAATAAAATGTCGTCATAAAAAAGAAGTATATACAATTAAGTATCAATATTGAATACTAAATAAATAGCAATTCAATATAAGATATGTCTACGATTTTTTTGTACCAACTAATGTCAATTTTATGAAATAAAAAATAGGTCAATTAATTTAGTCAGCTACCAGACGGGTCATATTTTTTAAACGTTGATACGTAGGCAGTGGATTCTCAGAATGATTCTGATATACCAATGCGTCACTTTTCGAGACTTCGTCAGTTTCATGAGATTCATAATAATCTATTAATAGTTCAATTTACTGTCACGTACTATACGTGACAGTAAATTGAACTATTAGTAGATGGCTAGGGCGTCGGACTTCGGTTCGATCTCCACCCCTTGCATTACCGACGTGAACCCACTCGTAACACAAGCATTTTAGCTTAGCACGAGGGGTTAACAAGAATACTAGTCGTGTGCCAAAACACTGGCAGTAATCTTTACTTTAAAAAAAAACAGGTGCAAATGCAAGTTAAAACTAACAATATAATTTAAGATTTTTACGCATTATCAGATGTTGATGTTATAAGAGCGACAAACAAACATACGCCCCACATTATGTAAAGGAGTTACCGTAGTCTTTGAAAGCTTATTGACAAAAGGTATCCACAAGTTGAGTAATCTAAACCCATCCACGTGTGAGCTCTGGTCAATCCAGCACAGGGACCCAATATATTTGACTGTAGTATTCTTTCAGGTAATTTCGTCCCGGCAGTTAAATAAGCATATAACACTTTAATTAATCCTAATAGTAATGAAAATGTTTTAGAATTAAAACTTTCGTGAGTGTTATATCCGGTTATACTGACGAGTTGACTTAGTTGCCCGGCGCAGCGCCGTCGAGTCGAAAACTCCTTGAGAATAGACCTCGGCATGGTCTCGAAACTAGTCGGGCATATCCGATAATGAGAAATCGTGAGTACAACTGGATAGTAAATATAAATAAATTAAAATGTTGTATAAAAACTTGCCTGTAAGCATGCTCTCATTGACAATACACGTTCCAGTGAGTAGCATAGCATCGCATGGCATCACACATCCGTCTGGCGGTAAAACAAGCACATCTCCTGGTACTAGACGACTGGCATTGACCACACATTCCTCTTTTACACCCCGCGAAGGTCGCAGTACGGTAACAGTAAACGCGCTTGTGGAACCGGCCATTTTGTGTAGGTTTATGCTCATCTGTGTCAATGAAAAACAGTTGTAAGTATTTCAGTTAATTAATTAAACGAATTTTCATTATGTTTTCTAGTGGCAGAGAAATTCACATTCGAGTTACGTCTCGCAGAGTAACCATATAAAAATATATGTTTTATTAATGTTCAATGTAAAATTTTACCCGAAATGGCCGTAATAAGATCACAATCATTATTAAAATACTATGCAAGCTATTAGAGTCATTATGACAAGTATAGCTAAGGATAAAAATAATTTAAAACTAGACCTCGGTTTCACCCGTGTAACTCCCGTTTTCGTAGGAACTTCATACACACAAAAATACAAATCTTTTCTCTTTATAATATTAGTACAGAAGTCAGCCCGTATTCATTACATGTAACATCAAACAATATGATGTAGTTGAATAATTCAATTAACAACATAAATCATTATTATTCTGTGACTGTACATTTGAAACAAGAATATGTTTCGTGTTAGCTAATATTACCTACCTATAGTTTTACTATATTTACCTTCATAATGATTTCAACTGATCTAAACTATATCAGCTCTTCTATATTAATATAATATATAATTTGATTATTTGTTTGACAACCGCCGTAGTGTAGCGGTATTTGGCTCGCTTTAAATCTCAGAGGTCGTGGGTTCGACGCGCCGGACAGGAATTCTTTGTGTTAGTTCTAAGATTTCTTTCCGGGTCTAGTTGGCTGAGGGACTACCCTACTAACGTCAAGCCGTTGTTGGTCCCGATCATCTATAATAATCGTATATCAAGGAACGGGCAGCAGTGATTCCTTGTGTGGTAAGTACAACATAATACTGCGGTCACTAACCCACCTGCCAAGTGTGGTGACTATGGCAAATAACCTCCCTCGGGAGGAGGCCTATATTCAGCAGTGGACGTTATATGGGCTGATGATGATGATGATTATTTGTTAGCATTAAAAAAGGCACCGGAACGATTTAAAAAAATATTCAAGCAATTTTTCCGGGATTGACATAAGACTATATTTAATTATGAAGTCCTTACGGGAACATGATCTACGCGAGTGAAACTGTGCGCGGAAAGCGTACATTATAATACAGACTGATTATATAATTATATATACCTAACATATATATAATCGTAATTTTATTATTGATTTGACATAGTACAATAACTTTTATCAAAGTAGGTATAACCACAATGGCTATTTTAAATCTTTCAATGTAATCGTCAGACCTACTTATCAAAATGTATGTGTTTATGGCTAACCATAGAGCAAGATTATATTAAACGGTTCTTATTTTAATTTATTCAATTTATTTTTAATGTTAACATACATTAATAAAATAATTGTTAAACAAAAGCTTATTTACTATTAAAAACATAACAATATTATTAAAACTTGTTACCTGTGTCAAATCTAATGGTAAGAGAAAATGTTGCCAAGTGCCAGGAAAGACATGGCACATGGGCGAACGTGATGGTAATGAGTGAAAGAGAAGAACCCTCCCCTAGCAGAGGAGGGTTTTGCAATTATGTAAACAATGGGTAATTA
This sequence comes from Nycteola revayana, assembly GCA_947037095.2. Lineage (NCBI taxonomy): Eukaryota > Metazoa > Arthropoda > Insecta > Lepidoptera > Nolidae > Nycteola > Nycteola revayana. Next base: position 16,037,778 of record OX344840.2, read on the forward strand.
CGTAACGATATAACTATGACATAATAAAAAAGTATTACCTTACTGCATAAACTATTTTAAATGTACAAATTTATTAGGTTAATGTAGCTTAATTAATACAGTAACAACAACTTAGGAAATATATAATAATAACGAATAATATCGTCATATCGTTACGTAATTACCCTCCCGATTTGAGAGTAAAACAAATTTACGTCACGTAATTACCCTCCCGATTTGCGAGTGATAAGCAAAACAAATATATATTTTTTTACGAATTAACTTTAAATTCAAGTCTTAAATATAAAAATAACCCACCTGTTTAGTTTGGTATAAAGCCATCATACAGGAAGCGGTAGACAGGATTAAGACAGCCGTTGCGTACTGATAATACTCATCAAGTGACCAAAGAATTATAGAGAAAACTTGAAACAAGTAGAACGGATTGAAAACTTCATTCACGAACAATGTCCAGTAGCTTTTAACTTCAACTTCCACAGAATTTGTTCCATACAGTTTGACACTGAAAATAAGAATAAAACTTAAGTACCAAAATCGAAATGATTGCTCTTATTGACTTTATACTACTAATATTATGAATGCGAAAGTTTGTATGCATGGATGTATGTATGTTTTTTACTCTTTCACGTTTCAAAAACTACAGAATGGATTTGGCTGAAAGTTGGCACGCGAATAGTTTATAAGCTGGATTAACATTTAGGCTACAAAATATCACGCTCCGACCCACTGGAGCAGAGTGATACGGGTAAAACCGCGGGGCGCAGCTAGTTCTAACTAATTCAGCCTGCTCAATTGGAATACGTAATAACAACCCAATAATTATAACACCTTAAGCTATTAGACTCGTTATGACGAGCTATTAGGATAAAAATCGTCTCGTCACAAAATCATAAACATAAACCATTGTCATTTAGAATGATGATACTGTCACTGATTTATGTAGAAGTCAAAATATCTAGAGCTCAGAAGCATAAGGTGGGATGTGATACGTCAGATACATTCGTCGTTTATGTGCATTTAAGGTCACAGCACACATATAAACTTGGAAAGGGATCGTCACCGTAAGGCCTTTCGCCTTGCCGTCAACCTAAAGTTTGCACGTAACCAAAATGTATCAGCAGCTCCTGTACGTCAACTCGGATACGGCTAGGCGATACCGCGCTTACGGCTCGCCGACCGCTGGCTGATCATGTTCGCACCAGATCAGTTTGAATTGAAACGTTAAGTGTAGCGCACGGTTATGTCTCGGTTTACAATACGTGAGATCGCTATCATAGCCATAGCACTTGATGAAGAGGAAAAAAAAATAGCAAGAAACGAAGAAAAATATATTGGGTGGACGAAGAGACGTCTCTCCGTGCCCGAGCCGTGAGCTGACGTAAGCGCGGGGACGACGAGCCGTTAGCGCGGCAACTGCAAGTTAATTACGCACCGCATCGCGGTTCGTGGTTAACTTGCAGTGCCCGCGATAAGAACGTAATCGGCAGCTCTGGGGCGTCGTCGCGTCTAACGCTTGTCGTTGATGCGACGTAGACATACGGACGTGGCGCATGGACCACGAGCCATTCGTGAGATGCTCCCGAGGCGTTACTTTGCTTTGCAGTAGGGAGTTACATACAAAGAACACTAAACCACTTTTGCTGAATACATATGTGTGTGTGTGTGTGTACCTTAAGCTGTAACAACTGTACAGTGTACATGCTTTCGAAACAAGTGCACCAACATCTTTGAGGCGATACTAATATCAGGCGGATTATGACTTCTAGTCTAAACATGCGACGTCTTAAATGTAGTAAATAGTAGTCCCAAATATCCTTTGCCCAGGCGTGGGACAGAATCTATACTAATATTACAAAAAGGAAAGATTTTATTTTTTGTTTGTTTATTTCTATTGAATAGGCTCTGAAACTACTGGACCGATTTGAAAAATTCTTTCACCGTTGGAAAGCTACACCATGCCCGGATGACATAGGCTATATTTAATTATGAAGTTCCCACGGGAACGGGTATTACGCGGGTGAAACCGCGCGTAGGAAGCTATAAGTTATAAAAAACAGTAGTCACACATTTCATCACTTACAGTTCATTTTGCTGGCGTTTGTTAATACCAGACATATTCTCCATAAGCAGGCCAATAGTCAGTTTTTCGTTGAGCGCAAGGACATGGACAAAAGCACCTTGTTCATTAAGCCAAATGAAACGGCCGTGTTGGTATGAGAAATATCGCAAACGGTTCTCTCGATGGTATGCCAGGTTCAGATCCATTTCATACACTTTTTCTATCTTGAACAATCCATCGGAGTCAGTCACTGTAAATTAGAAGGAAGAAAGAATTTAATTACGATTAATAGGACATAAATTAATAATCATTGCATTGTTCTTAAAGTATGACGCGACATTTGCATAAGTTATGATATGTTCAATAATGATTAAATTATGGGTGTAATTACAACTGGTAGTATTGTTGTTAATGAGTTTATTAAAATTTAGCAAAAACTTTTTTAATTGAGAATTTAAAAATAGGTAAAATGTGCTGGATGGCTCAGTAATACATTTTTCAACGATGTTTGGAACATTCTTTAATTTGTATTCATGTATATTTTTGGATGGATTAGTAGTAATAATTTCAGAATTAGTAGAAAAAAAATCAAGGAATTCACTAATGCTCAAGTGAATTCCTTTATTTTTTTTTAAGACTGCACTCTGTTTGATCTTGGTTTGATTCCCATTCGGGACAACTGTTTGTGTTAAATAAGAATAGGTGTTGTGACTCTGGGTGTGCTTTGTGTGTTTGTGAATAATTTATTTGCAAAGTCCATTGCAACACAGATTTTTTTATACACAGCTGTGTGTGTTTAAAAAAAATGTGTTAACATTTTATTAACTAAAATCTAACCTAATACAATTAAAATAAGAAGCAAAAAAACAATCCAATTCGACTTACCACAAACTTCTTCAGCCATTTTTAAACTGCATTTTTTATACTTGAATCGGTTGAAAGCTGGATAATAAGCTAACGCAAAATATGGTAACCCACATAGTAATATGCACACGGTATGAAATAAAATTGCGCGTATTTTGGAATAATTGAAGCCATATATTTTGATTGTTGGTTCGTCGCCAGTGTTCTCCAATACTTGCCATTGTGCTTCACCGATAACTTCATATTCGTCTGTAACATAAAACAAACGGTCTGCAATCTTTACCGGGGATAACTGCTGGCTGTGGGGCACCACTATGTTTGCATTACATAATCAATTTTAGTATTTGTTCAAAAATATTAAATTTGCAGATTGTCACATGTCACATTTTCTTTTTTTTTTCGGTTTGACTTACTTAGGTAGCCACGAGGCTTTTGCTACTTCACCGGGCATAAAGGCGAGCAGAGCTCCAGCCTTAATAAATGGTTTAAAAACTACAAACTAAGCAACCTGCGCAAGAGGGCGCCCCCTGTGGGACTTGGACCTCGGCTCAGGGCGGTCGCTGACGGGGAGATTGAGGGATTATAGCTTTTAGTTTAAGGGAGTTTTGTGCAACTGTCGCTCTACTTTACAGTTCGCGGATCTCTCAGACTTCGGGTCTACGAGGGCATCGGATGGTTCTTTGCAAACTAAGGGTCAGGAGGACGAGAATTGTCACACAATGCATATGGTAAAACATGGAATAAATTGACTAAATAAGCGATTTCAAAAAGGGCATATCTCATACGGCTTGACTATTGGAGTTATGACTTTTTCAATATTGGTCATTTGACTATATTGGATAGCAATTATTTCTGGTAAAGATAATATATTGGTCTGAATATAAATACTATAAAAATCAAGACTTTGTACCGGTAAAACAAATTGGTACTAAACTTGATTCACAACACTGCAAACAGGTCAGATAAAATAATGCTTTAAGCAGAGTTTATACGAAGCCAGTCATGCTGGCGCCAGTCCTGCGACAAGCCAGTGTTGGCCTGGCCCCTGTTGTTTAGACGAGGCCATTTCATTCGCGGATTTTTCTTCGGGTGTGCACACGTTTGAAGTAAAAAATAATGATTTCGCGGCAAAGTCTATTGAAAAAAAAATGTTTAAGGAACATCTCTGCACTATTAAAAGAAGAGTTGATTGATATGTTAGAAAAAAAGAAAGCGAAACGACTTTGGATAAGAAAATGGTTAAGCGATAGACCTATAACTGGTGCTTCTGCCTTGTTGCTGAAACAACTAAGATTAGAAGATCCTTCTGAGTACAGGTTGGCGTTGCGGGTTACTGCTGAAAACTTTGATGAGTTACTTTCACTTATACAGAGCTCGATTCAGCGCCAAGACACCCTGATGAGAGATGCATTACCAGCAAAAATAAAATTAGAAGTAACGTTATCGTTCTTAGCAACTGGAATGAGTTATCGAAGCCTGAGTCATTTTTACCGTGTTTCCAAACCATCTATATCAAAATTCATACCAGAAGTTTGTCGAGCAATCTATGAAGCATTAAAACAGTTTATTAAGGTAAGAGTTTATTTATTTACTTAAAATTGAAATAATAAGGCACACATTTTTAAAAATACAACTAACATGTGATATTAAGCCTTATCGAAGGCTTGTTGAATGACATCACTGTTGTCTACGCTTTCGCCGTAACTTTCATAATTGTATGTAGTTTCTGGGGATACAATATTAGTAGTATACTGGGAACACGAAGAAGAACATGTCGATGGACTGGGCTCTGGAGGAGGACAGATTGTAGTTGTTGGCAGAGAGTATTGGGGTACTGTGAAGCTTGGAAGAACTTGTGTAGAATTCCAATTATTTTGCAATTGCATTTGACAAGAATACGCATTCTTGGCTCGTATATCTGTAAGCCTGCATTGTGTCAATATACTCTGTATCTTTTCCTTAGCAATGACTGCCTGTTCCTCTGTCAATTGTTTCAATTGTGCCGAGACGCTTTTTCCAAATAGATCTAGTTCTGTTTCTTCAACGCATGTTCTGTCGTTAATTTCTCTTAAGTCACTTATCATGTTAGATATTTGTGTTAACTTGCTCCGCTTAGGTTTTGTGGGTGGGGTAAATTGTGGTATCTCTTCTGCCGACTCATTTTCTCCATTTTCAGAGCGTGGAACCAACGATGGTCCTGATTCATTGCTATTCGATGATCCTGGTTCATTGCTATTTGGTGTATCCATGTTATTCTGTAATTAAACAAAATAAATTACTGTAATTGTAATGTTATAGTATGTTTGTGTCTAAAATTGTATTAAATAGGAGAGATTTTAATTACTATCCTTTTTTTACAGGTGCCAAATGCAGAAGAATGGAAAAACATCGAAAGGGGGTTTAAAACACGATGGAATTTTCCCTTATGTTATGGTTCTATAGACGGAAAACATGTGTCAATTAAAGCTCCTCCTAAAAGTGGAAGTTTATACTTTAATTATAAAAAAACAAGCAGCGTCGTATTGTTAGCTATTGCCGACCACGACTACTGTTTTTCGTACATAGATGTCGGCGCATGTGGTAGCGCATCTGATGGAGGAGTTTTTAAGAATTGTTCGATTTACCGAGACCTGGAAAATAACTTATTACCTGACAGTGGAGTCATTGTAGGAGATGCGGCATTTCCACTAAAGACTTATTTAATGAAGCCGTATCCAGGTGTAAACCTCAGTACAGAAGAAAAAGTTTTTAACTACAGATTATCTCGGGCAAGACGGATAATCGAAAATGTATTTGGAATCTTAGTTAGTAGATTCCGGGTATTAGAAAAGCCAATACTGACTAACTTGGAAACAGTAGATGCAATCGTTTGTGCTTGTTGCGCCCTTCATAATTGGCTACGAAAAAAAACAAGGTCTTACATCACCGTTACTTGTGTTGATAGGGAAGATGAACAGGGAAATTTTCTGCCCGGTTCATGGAGGAGTCAAATACATGCCCTACAGAGTATTGGCAATCAAGGTAGCAATCATTCAGCAGACACAGCAAGGGAGAAAAGGGACATTTTGAAAAATATGTTAAATAATGAAGGAAGAGTTCCTTGGCAATTAAATAGCATACATTAACAATCGACCTAGAAAATAAACATTGAAACGAAATTACATTTAAATGTACATACAAACATACATACACTGATCAAATACATAACCTTCTTTTGTTATGACATGTACCTGACGAGTAGTTGTGTATCTGACAAAACGCGTATCTGTAAATGGCTTTATAAGTTGCTTAAATGTAAATTTCGTTTAAAATAAATAATAATGTGATTTTACTTACTATGGTTTTTCTCCTTATAGTAATCGGCTTTACAAACGAATCATATTCATCAAACCATTTTGCCTTTGGCTTATAAACGCTCCCCCCAGCCCCAGACCTCGTAGATTTTTCGATTTTGTCGAGTTCCAAGTAGTAAGTATTTCGAATACTTTTGATTTTTGATTTAACTTCATTGATAGTAAGTCCATCTATATTCATTCCTAGACGAAGTTGTCCTAGTGCTGCAGTGCGCATTTCTTTATTTTTGTATGCATCACAACGTTTATCCCACAAGCATTCGTGCTCTCTATAAAGTTGTACGAATTTTAAAGTATCCTCTTCATTGAATTTTCTCGACATTTTGTCGCAGAGTTCCGAACAAAAAACTAAAACATACACACCGTATAGACGTTCGCCAGTGACTGCGAGAAGCGTCTACACGTGTCGCTGGCGCTGGCGCGGGGGTCGAGGGGTATGCGGGCGGAGGTCACTGGCTAGAAAAATAGGCCGGCGCTCTATTCACGCCAGCGTTGACTGCCAGCGCTGGCTTGGCTTGAAAAACTGTTTACACAAGGCAAATGCCACGCCAGCGCTGGCTGCCAGTCTTATTGGCAGCCAGCGTTGGCTTCGTATAAACTAGGCATTAGAACGTGCATATACAAATAGACACATTCGAGACAAAAAAAAAGTAATGCCAGCAAGAAATGACAGTTATGGAGACCAGAAAACATTATTCCTAAATCATTCTTAATTTAAACATTATACCTTCTAAATTCAAATCATGTTCAAGGTTTGATAAAGAGAAGGAATTGATCCAACTATAAAAAATAGGGAAAACCATCCCATGTAATGAGATAATACTCTCATACTACCTACTAAGTGCACAAAGCTGAGAAATTCATAATTCTAGTAGAGTATTTTTTTTTAAATGTGACAATCTACAAAAATAATATCTTTTATAAAATAACATTATTTCGCTGTCATTATACATAATAATATAATAAATATTATATCAAATAAAAAAAACATTTAAGGAAAAATAATATTGAACATATTGTAGAAATGTTGCCTTGTAATAAATGGAATACATGACTGTAGTGTCTGTACCTCACTAACTATTGATGATTAATGTACCAAGTATATTCAGGTCAAATAATAACTGGCACAGGAATTTAAGGCTCAGTGAACATTGTTTTATTAACATTGTGATCAATCAATATGACTCTTTTCAATGAAATCATTAAGAGATTTCTCAATGGTCTAAATATAAGTGTACAGCAGTAGACAAAATGATATTATTTTATCATAAAAATACACGAAAATTTGTATTAGTAGTAAAAGTATGCTAGTTTAAATTTTGTAAACTGGAGATTTATAATCAAGTACTCTCCCAGTTAAAGCACATACATATTTGCATTTGTTATCTTACTAATATTATTATAAATGCGAAATTTTAATTTTGTCCACACATACAAACTGTATGTATGTTTGTTACTCTTTAACAGAAAAACTACTGAAAGAATTGGTTGAAATTTTGCACTGGGATAGGTTATACTCTGGATTAACATATAGGCTACAAAACATCACATTCCGACCCACTGGAGCAGAGTAAAGGGGGTAAAACCGCGGGGCGCAACTAGTGTTTATATAATATTAAAAACTCATATGGAAAAACAGATAAATATCATAGTCAAACAGATGTGATCATTGTTAACCTTATCCAGTACTTTTACTTTCACAAGTATTGCTATATTAGTAATATTATAGTCAAGAATAATGTGCTATTGTAATGTGGTATTATTTGAGATATTTAGTGTCTTTGTGCAGGCTAATAATGAGGCTATGAGGTGGATATTAAAACTCTCAATTGGTGCTAAAACATTTGTATATTCTATTGATGAGTATTATGTAATAGGCATGAAGACTAAAAAAATCTATTTAGTCCGTCAGTTAAGTAACCAAAAAATATTGGACATGTTTTTTCGTACTTCAATCAAAAATTTATGAAGATACCGCGCATTGAATTTTATGTGTCATCACTTCTAAGTACAATTTTAACTAGTAGTGATGTCACAAGCCCCCCTCTACTGAACTTTATAGTTTGTTTTTGCTCTGTAGGACCAGATGTATGGAGATTTTTTTTTTTTTTTTTTGTATTGCTTTAATTCTATCTATCATTATGAGATATTTAGCAATATTTGCAATAGTAGTCCTTGCCTTGCAACATTGACCATCCACTGGTAGGAATGTTAATCAATATTGATTGCCTAGATAATCAAGTCTTGTGTCATCTTTTTTTAAGCCTTCTGGGTCCTGTCACCAGATTTATTAGATTTGAACTTTTGCTGACAATGTTGTGGATGACAGTAAGTTAAATAGATAAAAAGCACCAAGTGAACAGCAAAAAATGGATTATGATTTTGTGGGGTAAAAATAATGATATGATTGTGATATTATATTTGTTACAAAACATATAATTATATTAAAAACATTTACAACAAAAATTGTGCAAACACAGTGCAGTCACCTCACATTAAAAATAAATACACAATATGAATAAATTTAATGATTATAATTTCACATTTTGTTATAGTGGTTATAATTGTGTATTTAATTTTAATCCAACAGCATCCCCGGCAAAGCATACAATTTCACATTAATGAATTGGCAAAAAATGTTTTAACAACAAGTGGTATGGTACAAATATCACCAATTAAGCAAGTCAATCAAGATAAGTTTGTGTTTTTAAATGAAAAAGCAATAATGTTCTAATTAAAACTTATAAATTGTAAAAATTCCACTCTTATCATATTCAAATACTAAAATTAATAGGTCATACAAATTATTGGCAGATTAGGAAAATATATTTTTATGTACTAGGTATAAATAGCATCCATTTTGATGGGTCTCCCACAGATGGCATTTTGCCATTATTTTGTTAAACACAGGTAATATGGGCATAGATTGTTTATAAAATCAGGACTGACTGGATTAACTTGCTTTCAGAGGCATAGAGAGTAATTCCTCAACCAACCAGACCCAGACAGAAATCTTTGATGATAAAAATGTGTAAGATTTATAAAATTAAATGTAGTTAAATTTCTTGGTAAATGTGTGTTATCTGAGATCAATAATATTATATGGTATGTTCTAACAATGGTTTACCTTGAGCAACATACAGAATAAATAACAAATATATTATACAAGTGATTATCATGACTTATTATGATGAGTAAATGTTATATATAAAAATTACTTGATTGAATTGTAATAAATAATTTAAGTATGAATTAGATCTAACTACATAATATGGTTAAGGTATGTATAGAAGAAATAAACTGTCTTAAAATCCTTAGTCTATTTTTTTTTGTTCAATGATACATTAAGAATATTAAGAAATATCTAGACTAACGTTTTTTGAGATAATGAAATAATAATGCTCTGATAAATACCCTTTACAGTATTTAGAAACAAACATGGCTCTTATGTTAACATTTAAACCTTTTAACTAATTTTTAATTTTGATGACTATAACAAGCATGGTTTTTATATATTTTTAACCTTTTAATAAAATTTAATGGCAAATCTGAATGTCTACTGACATATCTGTATTTAGTCATAGGTAAATGTCTGGAGATAAAGAGATATATGATATTTTTTCTTGTCTAAATTTTACTGACTATAATTTGGTAACCATTGTATTACATATGTAGTAATCAGTGTTTTATGGTAAATTCATATGTATTCGGTCAATTGTTAACAATTTTCTCGTGTTTTAATGAGTCACACGATATTTAATCAAGTGTGCGAGACTTACCATTGGCGACGGTGGCATTATTAATGTTCGGCATTCCCGCAAAAACTGTGATAAAGTTTTGTAACACAAAAAAGTTAAGGCATATTACTCAGATGTTGATTAGTTATTTTTAAGTAACCTCTGCTACCGCATCGCAAAATATTTTAGATTTCTTTGAATAGTCGCACCGCTCACATCACACCTTACGAAGGATTTGAGTTATAGACAATGATATTATAAATGTCAAAGAAAAACATAGTTGTTGTCTATGATCAGCCCAATGTCACAAGGCTGACTAAAAAAAATAAAACATCGACTAAAATTGGCCATTAACTATTTTTTTTTATCAATATAATGACAAAATAGTTAAATAAGTTACGTAATCAAGTAAAACCGTACTTTTTATAATAACAATAGAGTATTTTTGCTACGCCATTATAGTCTAATAAATTAAATATAGAGGGTGCTAGTTACGACTGCACATATTGATTTTGGCGCGAACACAGACTAAACAAACCAACAAACCGAACCGATGACAATCGACAAAGATTGGGCAAAAATTAGTTCTTTGAATTTTAGTTATAAAGGCAAACGAGTAAAATGGCTCATGGCGGTGTGTTTGCTAAGAAGAGTGATTATTTAGAAATTGGTGAATATAATTTTTCGTGGCCAGGGGAAAACGGAACTTTACAAGATTTTGGCTCAGTTAATTATACTATGCCATCAGGTAAACAGAGTACTATCTTCCAATAATTATTAATAAATTAATATTAGGAAGTAATTTATTTTTGTTTTTAGGGCCATGGTACTGGCCTTGGTGCCCACTTTGGAAAGTATCTCAGCATCCGCTCTTTCAGGTACCATGATGATTATTTTACTTTCTAAATGTGTTATACTATTTGGTATTTTCATTTTAATGACTCAATGATTATGTTTTAGCTTTCAAATATTCTTTTCGTGGCATCGTACTGTGCTCCAAGCACAAAAAAGGGTCAGTTATGGATGCACACCATTTTAATATTTGGTAAGTAGGATAATATTTTTTTCGCCGTATGGTTTCCGGCTTAGAATAGACCACCCCATATGTAGCTGTATCGTAATAGGCAACTAAGGGACATACACCTAATCGATGGGCAGCAGCATCTATCAGCTCAAAGATTCTTTCATCTTATTGCGATCACCAATCTGCCTGCCAAGCGTGGCCAATATCCCTCAACGACCCTGGCTTGCCAAGGGTTGTTAAAGAGGAGGCCCATGTTCAGCAGTGGACGTAAACAAGCTGATACAGGATAATTAGTTTATTACTAATGTATATATTGCATAGGTATTATATTTACTTACTAAATGTAGGAAATGTTCCATAATTTTAGATCCTGGGTTCGAGACCTTGTTTGGGCAAAAAATTGTGTTACTAGATTTTTTATAGACTATTAGCTTCCCGCGCGCGGTTTCACCCTTTTATCTCTCGTTCCCGTAGGAACTTCATTTTTAAATATAGCCTACAGCCTTCCATGATAAATGGGCTTTCTAACACTAAAATCATTTCTCAAATTGGGCCAGTAGTTCCTGAGATTAGCGCGTTCAAGCAAAGAAAATCTTCAGCTTTATCTATTACGACCCGCATTATACATATAAACCTATCTATTAAAAAAACCGCATCAAAATCCGTTGCGTAATTTTAAAGATTTAAGTATACATAGGGTCATAGGGATATAGGGATATATTTTATGAACATAAAAGCGGTAATTGTGACTAAACTATGATAGTTAGATATGTGCTCTCGCGGACTTTTTTGTAGATCTCAATAATACCTACAAACCCGTAGTACATCATTTTGTTCTATTGTCAATAGTTTTTGCAGCGCACGCATAAATAGGTTTTCGATTTAACACATAGGGTTACAAAATCGCAATTTTCTTACGGATTCCTAATTTTTATGAAAATAAAATATACTTAGCCTATAACCTTCCTCGATAAATGGACTATCCAACACTGAAAGATTTTTTTAAATTGGACCTCGTTCCTGAGATTAGCGCATTCAAACAAACAAACTACTAAACTTTATAATATTAGTATAGATTAGTATAGATAGAGATACTATATTGCTTGCACATGGCATTATTGCTCTGTGAATCTATACGTTTTAATAGATTAGTTCGTTATTTTTACAATTTACCCAACAGCCTTCATGATGTACTCAATCTGGGCATGGCATGTCATTTGTTCGCCTGATGCCTTCTCCTGGAACTTTGGCTTCGTTTTCCTGAACCTAGCGCAAGTTGTATATCTCGTATATGAGATGAGACCAGTTAAGTTCGACCCTGAGCTAGAGGAAGTATACCACACACTATTCGAACCTTTCAAGGTGAGTAGGTAACAATTCTAAATTACTTATTAAATATTTCATGTAGTTCCCGGATTAGAATAGATAGACCACCCCATACCTTCCTATGGGTGTCGTAAGAGTTGACTAAGCGACATACAACTGATGGATGGGCACAGCTTTTATTAGCTCAAAGAACCTTTATATCTTTGCGATCAGCAATCTACTAGCCAGGCGGAGCTCAGGAGCTCTGCTCGCCTTTATTCCCGGTGATGTAGCAAAAGCAAAATACTTACAAATAAGCCCGTCCGAAAAAATGGTCTTATATAGGAACGGCTGGTGGTGTTACTTCACAGAAATTGAAGATCTTCTTTGCAGGAGAGGTGGCGTGCCCGGCGGCCGATGCCCATTTGTTAGTGCTCATAACTTAGTGGCTTGCAAATTTGTATTGCGCGATGTAAGTCAGTAGTTTCTATAGGGAATATATGCGCCTACGGCATTATACCCCAACGTCCCGGTTTTGTCAAAATCTGTTAAAGAGGTGGTCCATGTTCAGATGTGGACGTAAATGGGCTGACAAAAGTTAACAAGTAAAGAAAACCATTTGGTTAGTTTAAGTCGCATTTGGACATATTGTGGCGTATTAAAATAGCGCTCATAAAGTGATACCATATCAGATGGATTGTGTAACAAATGAAGGAAATGGGAGTAAGTGTTAGCGTGACGGCTAACAGGACATAGTGGAAGAGAAAAACGTGTTGCGTCAATTCCAAAGAAAATGGTAGGTGTAAGGACAGGGAGATGAGATGATGAAGATGAGGGTGGTACCAAACTACTCGATCCATTATCAATCGATGCTAGTTTACATGGTTGGATGATTAATCGATTAACGTCGCCGCGTCGATCCATCGATTGGTTGGTCAACGATTTTTGGAACCGAATCCATCGATCATCGAAGTTACTTATTGATCGACGACCTATCGATTTGTGCGGTTTCACCCTGGGGCATCATGTTTCTCTATATAGGTATAGTTAAAATTTAGTGTAAGGTTTAATTGCGTAACACCAAGATTGTTGTATGTGTATAGTAAAGGGCGAAATATTTAATTTGGTACATTCGATATTTAATCTTATTAGTTGTTGTGACTTACGCGGGGTAGAACTGTCATCGACAATAATATATAAGATGTTAACATTAGAAATTATTCTGCAATTTTCTTAGTTATTTTTAATCTTTATACGAATCATTTGATGCTTTCGATGTAGGTATCGCGACTGCAGTTTAAGCGCATGGTATCTCCAGACTTTGCACATGTTATGTCTCTACATGCTGGCGAAGCATATGCCATGCAGAATCTCACCAAAACTGACAGGCTGGGATTACTTCTCGCGGGGAAGGCAAGTAATATTGTTTTGTTGAATTAGGAAATAATTAATATTTTTCTGGTAGAACAATTTGCAATCATAATTTTCTAGCAAGGATTTTTACTTATTCAATTTGGTATTTTTTTTCACTGTGATTTTTTTGTCGTTGTGAATAATTGGCAGGTAAGTCGATTGTCCATTAGTATTACTATTAAAACGTAGCATTACATTATTTAAATAGATATGTTTTTTTTAATTTAAAAGAAACATGTCAACCACACTTATATGGCAAAATGAGGTCTAATGTATTGCAATACCAGATAATCTAGGTGTAATTTTCGGGTATTGCAACACATAAGAATGAATAAGTATAATATATAACGATAGTATCACCAAAATAAATCATTTCGCTGTGAGTAATAAGTATTTAGTAATAAGTATATTAGTTGTTAGATGTTTAAGTACCTATCTTAATGTGTTATTTTTTATTAAAAAATAACACATTTAAATTTAAATCTCAAACCACGTAAATTTCGTTGGCTATTACATATTAGTCTACTCATTATAAAACTTACTTAAACTCGTGCAGGTAATATAGAAATTGAATATCTCAACTGACTTGGGAGCACCGTATTGAGGCACGTACACGTCTTTGAATGACCTACAAGCATTTCAGAGCTATACCTGCTTAGGTAATCATTCATAGCAAACATCGGCACGTATGACCTCAAAAATTTCTTAGAATTTTCCAGCTGTGTGGAACAAACTTGCATCTGCATATTTATTTTCTTTACATAAAACTCGGAAGTAATATTTGTGTTAGGTAGCATATGGTTAATAGAATTGCATTGGTAAGTGTACATGTTTTATTAATCTCGTTAACATAATTTTATTCGTTTCTAATAAAGAAAAACGGGACAATCCTGGAAGGAAATTAAAATAATAAAGCCAATTTAAAATAATTGTTTTTGACAAGCAAAACTTGATGTTTTAGTTTGAACGTAGGCATATAGATTTTATGTAGATAGATAAGAGACCTCATTAATTTCAATTTACATAAAACTAGCTCCACAAAATCAAATGATGAAGGGCCTGCCTCCATTTCTGTCAGTCTTGTGTCATTTGACAGTTTCTCAGGAAGCCATCCAAGGCGTCCCGCCGAAATTCGAATATTATGTTAGTGTTTAGCACGAAATACCGTTTTTACAACTTTCATCATAGGTATCTTTATTAACTAGGAAAATTGAGCCTTATTATCATGGAGATTTGGTGTCCATCAGGATGGACGGTCACTAACCATATTTTACATCGAAATAATTATAGAAAGTTGCTACCTAGTTGCTACTAGTTGCTACTAATCGTCAGATAATTGCTACCCCCGAATTTCTTTAAATAAACTACTTTTTAATGTGACCAGTCATCCTGATGTCAGGATGGCTGTCACCTATCCAGTGAGGATAAACTGCGCAAAAGAATCGAGTTATTTTTTAACCAATAGTTGCTACTAGATTGCTACCTTCATATACATCGTTTTGGGCGTCATAGCTTTTAAGGATAAAAAGTTATTATCAATTTACTATTTTGATGCCTGAACGCCTGTAGAATTAAATGAGCAAATTTGAAATCAAATACATTAATATTATTTTATAAGCAGGCGCCACTTGTTGGGAATCTCAAACTTATTTAAAGTGTTTAACGCAATAAATAAAACAGTTTAGTTTGCCCCATAAATAACGTCATTAGAAAAGTATCCGTCTTGCGTGTTCCTAACACACCTATCACTTGTTTACAAGAAGCCGCAAATTCGCTAATTGACAATGTTGACATGACAGCATGCCGTAGTTCCAGTTGCAACGGAATCAAATCATTTGAATTAACTTTACGCGATATTATTGCTTTTGAAACTTCAGATGAATTTATTTCGATATACGACGTACCAGTAAAGTTAGTTTTAAGTAATAATGACTATGAATTAACTACCATTATAGAATTTGTTCCACCCAGATTTGGTGAAATGGGCCATTATAAGGCACACTGCAAACGTGGGAATGCATGGCAGTGTTACAACGATCTGCATAATAGAGTAACAAAAAGTAATAAAAGAGTAATAGCACATTGTATAATATATTTAAAGAAAACAGGTACATAATTTTTTTTTCATTAAATTGTAATTGCTTATCCTTAAAATTGTTTTATTTATTGCGTTAATCACTTTAAATAAGTTTGGGATTCCCAACAAGTGGCGCCTGCTTATAAAATAATATTAATGTATTTGATTTCAAATTTGCTCATTTAATTCTACAGGCGTTCAGGCATCAAAATAGTAAATTGATAATAACTTTTTATCCTTAAAAGCTATGACGCCCAAAACGATGTATATGAAGGTAGCAATCTAGTAGCAACTATTGATTAAAAAAAAACTCGATTCTTTTGCGCAGTTTATCCTCACTGGATATGTGACAGCCATCCTGACATCAGGATGACTGGTCACCTTAGAAAGTAGTTTATTTAAAGAAATTCGGGGGTAGCAATTATCTGACGATTAGTAGCAACTAGGAAGAAACTTTCTATAATTATTTCGATGTAAAATATGGTTAGTGACCGTCCATCCTGATGGACACGAGATTTGGTTGAAATTTTACAAGTATCTATGTCGTTTATTTTGACGGTTGAAAACCACCTAAATTCTTTTGTTGTTTTTAAAACTTACCTTATAAAATAGAAACAAAATGAAAAATATTAATATAAAATTGTTTCAACAGCACAAAAAGTAATACTATTCCTCCTTTGTCCATAAATACTTTACTTTATGCCCGCGCGCTTCGCCCGTCCACTTTAGAAATAGGTAGATACATGTAACTTTAAACTTCATTTATTAATGCTCTCTAGACAGTCAGAAGTCTGTTCAGTGCACATCCCGTAGGTAGGATTCGTACTATCTAAAATAATTTTCAAGAATACTAAATCTTAAAGCATCAAACTTGTTAGAATAACCCTTTTTATTTGATTTTATAGGGTTGCTAAGTGTACCTACTGTTAAAACAGTATTTTACTGTTTTTCACTACATTTTACCTTTTACTGTTGAACAATAATAAAGTACTTATACAAAATACTGCTTTGAGCATCAAAATGCTTAACACTATAAGTATTAAACTTAGACGCTGATCTAATTTTTTTAAATGTTTTGTGTCAAATATTCAAAACATCTAGTAAAACGTAGTCTTAATTTTTTTTAATACTGTGCAATATTCTATTCAGACCTAATATGCTTTTTCCTTCTAATAAAAGTTGGCAGCTCTAGATATTTAAGTATCTTAAGTTTCTTGAGAATAGATTACAAATATTACCATGGAAAAACAAGGGTCAATTTTAAGACAATTATGCGTCGTTGTTAATAATTGGTAGGACGATTTATCATCAATATTATTATAGAAACGTAACATTGAAATGTTAAAATATGATTTTTTACAAGATAAGTTTCCCCTAAAGATACGGCAATAATAAATGTGACAACCGACGTGACCCACACGTAACAGAAGCATTCTAGCTTAACACGAGGGGTTAACAAGAATATTAGTAGACTGCAAAATTCTGATAGGAATCTTTAAAAAAAAATGTACATGGCAAAAGGAATCCTTCAATTACACGGTCTCGAACTCATGCTGTCGAAAAAAGTATATACATTAATTTTACTACAGTGGACCCCCGGTAGTCCGACAATCATTTTGCAGGGCAGTGTCGAACTATCGAATTTGTCGGATTGTAGAGTACTGCCTAAGACCCCTTATAGTCCGATTTTTTTTACAAAAGAGTACCTTGTAATCCGACAAATTATAGATCCAATGATGATTCTTTATAATAAATACATTGTATAATGTACTCTGAAGTACAAATGGTTTTTTTTTAATGTCATAAATTGTAGATCGGCCTACCCCGTATTCACTTGCTAAACTACTGAAAGATTCATTACGATTTAGGCGGTCTAAAATATCACATTTTTCTTTAATTGTCAATGTTTTGTGCTTTCGCTTTTGAGCTTGTGACGACATTACTAGGTACGTATATCTACGTAATACACAATGAATAAACAGTAAACAATAAACACACGCTAGGCGCACGCACCACTCCTCATCGGCTGTAGTCAAATTCAAACTAAACAATCGGAATCAAAACAATACCCTACGCGTCGAGCAAGTTGTAACTTGTTCAATCATGCATTAGCGAAAATAAATAATAGACCATGTCGGATTACAGGGGGTGCCGGACTAGACAGGGGCCGGATTACCGGGGGTCCACTGTACTTCCAATTCACCATTTCGCTAAGTAGGTATAAGCAATGACTATAAATGTCTTTGTTACTCAAATGTATTAAGTAAATGCTGCCTACTAAATTAAAGAATTGTAGCTTGCTAAATTAAAGAAAATGGTCATTTATTACTGTAATCTTTTAGCAATAAAGACATTTTACTAGAGTCATTGATATATCGTTAATTTCGTTATGTTATACTTATCCAGTTATATAAAACACTGTGATAAATAAACTGGGTAAGTATTACATAACGATATGCTAACACAGTCTATCATATATCGAACTCCCGTTTTTAGGGTTCCGTACCCTAAGGGTAAAAACGGGACCCTATTACTAAGACTTCGCCATCGCTGTCCTGTCACCAGGCTGTATCTCAAGAACCACGATAGCTAGACAGTTAAAATTGTCACAGATGATGTATATCTATTGCAGCTATAACAACAAATTCTAAAAATAAAATAAAATAAATACCTAAGGCGGGCTCCCATACAACAAACTTTTTTCTTTTTATTTTGCCCTTTTTTGCTCGATATCAATAACGTCAACAGGTAGACGCTTGGAAATGGTACGGAACCCTTCGTGCGCGAGTCCGACTCGCACTTGACCAGTGTTTTTTATTGGTCATTTAATCCACAATTTTGAAGCTGATTCATTTACAGGTGAATGTTATGAGCGGACATCAATTTCTACATCCGATTCTTCCTTGTGAGTTTTTGGACTCTCCAGAGTTTGAGTCTAGTCGAGCCACTATCGATGAAAAATTTAAGGTGAGTTAAGTTATCATTTAAAGTGTATTTATGAATAATAATTAATATAAAAAAAAACTATGAAAGTGTTTGTAGACTAACGACAAGATGAAAATCTCCGTCATGCAAAAATTATTTCAATTGTGCAAAAAGTGCAAGTTGATGTCAGTGCGGATAGTAATACCAGTTGTTGACAGTGGTATGGTATGTTACAATAAGATAGAAATCGCTACTAGAAAAGTAGGTTAGCTTAGGTTATAACTGATACTACTTTATTAGATGGCGACGAAACGCTAAGAAGATATTACAACGATAATACGCCCACCATTATACGGTCATATATATTTTTTCCTATCCTATTTCCACGTCGCCGCGTCGGTGAACCGTATCCCACAAGAGAGTCACCGTCATATAGGTACAGTGATTAACTCACCAAATCAAAATAATAATTCAAACACTAACAAATGCGAATAGGATAATTAAGTTCCCATTTCGTGACGCTTACAATTGCTACGTTAAATTGAATGACGATAACTCAATGTGATTGATAGCGAAAGAAGTAATTTAGGTAAGTTCCTCGCGTCTTTGCAAGACTGTTTAGATTTCATCGATATTTAACCCAGTTTCTTGCATTTATAGCCACTTGGGCTGTTGTACACCCATGCCAACAATCAGGTCACCGGAATGGGTTGGTAATGGTAACACGATCAACGGGTGGATAAGGTGATCATGGATACCAACTGTGGGGGGATTATTGAATATCTATTTCATTTAGTTTGTTCATTTTTTGTTTACGGAACAGAATACGTGTCCAATATTTTTTCACGTAACCATATGACTGTGACTTCGATGAAAATATATCGAGCCTTTTCAGGAAGAACATCGTAAGCGCCAAAAATCCCAACAAACTGTATTTATATTATTTTTTAAATATTTAAACAAAACCTTCTCCTGTAAAATATGCAAAATGGCGGTTACGATCTTCTTCCTGATAAGGCTCGTATTCATTTCTGTAGGGTTATTGTAACGCATTCCTACTGTTACCGTATTATTAAAGCTACATTAACTTAATAAATTTACATGTTTAAAATATATTTTGCATGTATAGTAAACAGTGAGTGGCGAAGACATTTTTAACAAAGTCATTACGTATATCGTTATGTGATTAGCCTCCCGATGGACCTTTTTTTAACCTTAATAAATGGTTTAAAAACTACAAACTAAGCAACCTGTGCAAGAGGGCGCCCCCTGTGGGGCTTGGAATTCAGGGCGGTCGATTATGACTTCGTCCTCCTGAGTCAGGAGGACGAGCAAGGACGCGTCGCGTTCGCGGGCGCTTCTCCGGAGCCTCCCGATGGACCAAATTGATTTTTTTGTTCGTCATCCGTATTATATTAATCATTATGCCTGTCTTATGATACTTGCTTGGATTGTACTCTTAGAAAATTATTGATATCATAAACAACAACAAATAAAGCGCAAAGTTCTAGATATGTTTAAAAATTTATTTAGTTTCAATAGTGCTCCAGATTAGTCCAGATATTTTTGTTTTCAGCATACAATGCATGCTTTTGAATGTAAAACCACAATTTTATTTACTTTACTATTATCTTGGGACTTACTCGGTATAGTGGTTGGATTGTTTTCATTTATTCGAATGATCTTCTAGAAATACGATCATAAAGATGGAAAAACAATGGAAAAAGCTAAACAAATTTTTTTATTCCGGAACCAAGCAGTTTATCATCAATCCACCTGATGTTAAGAGGCATATTGGTCAAATACAAGTATAGTGCCAGAACAATAGATATGTACAGCTTGATTTTGTCCTGTCTTCTTTTTGGGTTTCCATCTCTGTTTCTGACCTGTATTCTGTACCGTAACCGTAAGCTCTTGTGACACAACATTAATCAATTATGTTATTTGGCTGTAGTTTTTTATAAGGTTTTTAAACGGTATTTTTCGTTCACAGTATGCTGACAATACGCTATAGTTTACGTCCGTCCGTATGGAACAGTTGATTTCTTTTCACGATTTCAGGTTTGGTGCCATAGTAAAAGTTGTTTGTTATCATGAGCACAATCATGTGTTTAGGTATCGGTCACTAATTACACCAGTCACCCTATATATATGAAAAAAACATTGATTAGTTCTCGCTTCAGTCGCTTGGTATTAATCTGACCTTTTCCTCACTAAACCCTTTCTTCGTAACATTTGTTTAAATAGGTTAGTGGGTGCTAGAGTAGTAGTGTCAGGAACTCCGCTCCCCTTGAATAATGAACTCATCAGTCCGCCACCCAACCGTGTTACTCAGCCCCATTGCCTTACTTAACTATGTGACGCTTTTCGCCCTACATTATTGCGACAATTTATGAACTGAATAAAAAAGAATGGTTATTTTAACGTTGATTATTTTACTAATGATTTAATTACTGCACCGGTGACTCAGTGGTTACGAAAGTTTCTTCTGAGACTTGGTGCTCTGGGTTCGATTCCCGCCCGGGACAATTATTTGTGTGAACCACGAATAGTTGTTCTAGTCTGGGGGTGCATTGTGTCCGTGAATCGTGTGTTTGTAATGTCCCCGCGACTCAGGGAGTAATTTCCAAAGTGCGTGAGTGGTGATAAAAAAAAAACATTCAAAATATACACCGTGATTTTTTTGTCGTTGCTAGTACTTAGGAAAATGTATTACTTTATTTTTTGTAATACAATGTATCTATGTATATACTTACTAGCTGCGTCCCGAGGCTTTACTCGCGTTACTCTGCTCCAGTGAGTCGAAGCGTGATGTTTTGTAGCCTATATGTTAATCCAGCGTATAACCTGTCCCTGTGCAAAATTTCAGTTGTTTTTCGTTCAGCAGTTTTGGCGTGAAAGGTAACAAACATCCATTCCTCCATCCATCCATACTTACAAACTTTCGCGTTTATAATATTAATAGGATTTAATAGCATTATCTATACTAATATTATAAAGAGGAAAGATTTGTACCTATTTTTGTATGTTTGTATGTTTGTAATGAATAGGCTCAAAAAGTACTGGGCCGATTTCAAAAATTCTTTCACCATTGGAAAGCAACATTCACCCTGAGTGACATAGGCTATATTTAATTACGAAGTTCCCACGGGAACGGAAGTTACGCGGGTGAAACCGCGCGCGGGATGCTAGTGTATTATATTTTAGTAATACATTCAGATTAAAATGCCATCGAACATGGAACAACTCAAAACTAAATAAGTCATGGTGTAGGTATATAGGGTGACTGGTAATTAGTGACCGATACCTAAACACATGATTGTGCTCATGATAACAAACAACTTTTACTATGGCGCCAAGCCTGAAATCGCGAAAAAAAAATCAGCTGTTCCATACATTCATGTTCACATAACTCGTCAACATGGTAGGGAGCAGCTGTTTTTTTTTTTAATTACCAGTCATCCTATATAGTGAAAGTAGATTGGTATTTTATAGTAAAACTTGTGGCAGCCATCATCATCGTATCTAAGCCTTCTTGTTGACAATATACTCATTAAATTGATTATATCTCACTAAATTTAACACTTCCGATTCATTTTAGTGTACTGTGAGATAACGTGTATAGGACTCGCTGTTGTCAGTAAAGAATTAAGCATTTATTGCGACTGTCATTTTATTTTCAACTTTATTAGCTATTGCACTTACGCAGTATTGCAGTATCTATGACGATATGAGCCTAATGCCCTGTGCCTGTGTATATAGGTTTCTAACGAAGTGAAACCCACCAAAGTCATAGTACACTAAAATTCACATTAACGGAACTATAAGGGTTAGTGGGATTTCTCTATTAAGTAGGAAATTACGATAATACAATACGATCTTATTATTGATGGCTAAAAACCAACTCGAAAACCTTAGCGTTAAAAAAACCGCGATTAAAAAGAGCTTGATATAAAAAGAACTTAATGTACTTTTTTGACACTGGCATCTGATTTAGAGATAAGAATATCATACTAATCAAAAAAGGTTTTTAATGTCGTTTAATATCACCATTTCAAATTGGGGAGCTAAAAGATTTTATGGTATTTAGAGTTTTTGAATAAAACGCAAGAATTCAATATTTATGATATGATTACTTTCTTCATATTTTCAGGTTTTAATTCTGGACCTACATCAGACGTAACGCTTTGAAACATTATGTCCCAGTAAAATTTTACTTAATATACATATTTGGAACAAAGGTTAAAATTGACATGTAATAGGATCTTCTTTCTATAATATTATAAAGAGGAAAAGTTTGTATTGTTCATTCTTTCACCGTTAGAATGCTACATGCACCCGCGTAGCTACTGTATACTGTTCCTATAGAAAGTTTATCATAAAATAAAACCTATGTTACTTCTGAATAACGTAGATTTTTAATGGTGTAAGAAATCTGATTATAATAATTATATCTATTCGATGCAGACTTTTTCTCTTTGATGAATAACTCTTTAAACTGTTGACATTGTAACAACCGCGGATTATCTTGGATTCGTAAAAATCTATGAATTCGCCAAAGCTCTACTTTAGTCAAACTACTTAAAGTATCATCATTAGCCCGTATAAAGTCCATTGCTGAACATGGGCCTATAAATAATGTTATAATATATATTCCGAGGCACGGAGGGTAGTCCCTGAACCAATCAGACCCGGAAAGAAATCTTAGAATTAACACAAAGATTTCATGTCCGGTGTGGGGATTGAACCTACGATCTCCGAGATTTAAAGCGAACCAAATACCGCTACGCTACGGAGGTTGTATCATATTTAAAGTATCGTGAGTCAGTAGTATATGAAAAGATAGTGTGTGTGTCGTCATTACTGTATCTGTGTCGAGACGTCTACAGAGACAACGCCTCAGCCAGCGCAATATTGTTTAAAAATAAATAAACATCTTTACGACCGAGCACGTATCTACGAGTACATGGAATTCTGCCTTCTAGCTTTTACGTGTATGTATGTTACAACATGCATTTTATATGCACTTTCGTATATAAAAGTCAGTAGGGTAAAGAGCTCTAGATGGACCCCATTTTAAAACTTGTTGGAGAGCTGCAGCTCCTCTACCACATTGTCAGGGCCTTTATCATTCACACGTGCCGCTCCCGTCCCCGGTTTCACCTTTCCATCAGCGTGTTTATTCATGATTCATGGTCTGACAACAACACACAACCATTTTTAACACACCATATCAACAAAATTCTTTATCACACCAGGTATCAATAGTAGCTGCGTCGTCGTGTCGCTACGTATACTGGCAGCGCAGTTCCCTTGAATACCTATTCGTGAAGGAGCAGTACCTAGCTTGCGTGGTAACTACACTGATAGCCCGAGATATTACCACAAAACTTTATGCAATGAACAACAAGATTGTGACTGAACGTGGTTCGCACTTAGACATAAGGCTGCCGAGTATTTCACACGCTCTTGCGCGGAGCCCTAGAAAACTGCGGGCGGCTAATAAAATGCCGCCTCCTACTACAGTTCAGCCAGTTCCGCCAGAGAAACGAACACGTAAGTCTGTCCTTTTGAGTACGGTTTTAAAGTGTTTTGTTTTGGTTTTGTACCAAGTTTTTGCAGTTTATTTTTGTTGCTTACTAACTTTAATTGCAGTATTTACCGTTAACACTTGATAATACATTGTGTTATATTACTTTAATTGTAACATTCCAATGTTATAGATTTTTTTGAGTTAAGTAAAATTGTTGTGTGTCTACTTACCAGATATTATTATTAATTTCGTGTAAGTTCTTACATACCTTTAGGGTATGTATGTATAGGGTATACTTTCGATGCATAATTTCTCAGGAAAACTCATTTGATTGAACTACGTAATGCGTAGAACTAACAATTATCCCTACATTGAGCAAGCGAAGCACTAATGTTTAAAAGATAGTTTAAAAAAAAATTAATTTCCCTGATGGTAAATTAAGTGTATTATAATATCAAATATGCATATTGTTGAATAATTATTGTATGCATTGGAACTTAGAACGGGTAGTAGCTATGTTTACTTGTTTAGAATTAATTAGTTTTGAACTTTAGAACAAGCACTTAGAGCGCAACGTTCGCACTTTAAGTATTTATCGATGAATATGTTGGAATATGGCATTTTTAACTGTTACACTTAAATAATTGTTTATTTAGCGAAAAAAAAAACAACAACGGGTCTATTGTAAATAAGCCTTAAAAGTTAATAGCATCTGTAGACCAAGGAATTTCAATGAAATTAGAAAAGTATAACATTTTGATACAGATACAGATAGATCATCTTTAATTATATCCGGTAAGAAATGCCACTTTCTGACAATTTCTCCGTTAAATACCTGAACTGCGAACATTGCGCCTTAAAGTTCAAAATATGTTGGCGACTAAATAGTTACTGCTTGGTAACATGTTAAACATGAGCATTAATAAAAACTCATTCATTTTCCTACAATATGTTTCTCCAACAAACAACATCTACCTTAAACAATGCCATTCAGTTCCACACTGTAATAGCTACAATATTTCAGATTGTTGGTCGCGTGACACTGAGCCATTAACTAGCGTTGTAAAACGCAATTGCTCTGGCTCGTACAACGGGGGGGACGAGGAACTAATGCCTTTAGCAGCACACGAGGCGCCGGCTGCTTCCTCTGATGACCTGTCGGTAGCCGACAGTTGTCCGGACACCTCTTCGAAATACCACAGCTGTGAAGCGGTCGAAACGGATGATGAGCTTAGACATTGAATTGTCTTAAAACTACGGCTCATGGACGGTATTTATGCGGTCCGCGGGCTGTTTCTGAAATGTAGCCCTAGTGCGGCTATAAACAATAATATTTTGCCGACCTGTTGTGGTACTCAACATTCTTAGATAAAAGGTTGGTCCCGCGCTCTCGAATAGAAACCCTTTATACCATAGCTACGTAAATGCGGCAACTCTATATTGTAGTGTGTATAGGACTGCTGTACCGATGTTATCCTCGATGTCCTTATTATTTCTTTATTGATTGTCATGTTATTTCTCCCCAGTTTACTATGCAAATTGGTATATTACTTCGAAAACGTTCGACACGTATTACTCTCACAGCGGATTTAATGGCTCGGGTACTTTTTTGCCGCATTTCTCAGCGGTATCTAGTCGACCGCACGAAACCAATCTTAATCTGAGCCGTGATACGTGGCCCTTAAGCTGAAAATTTATATGACTACTGCCTTGAATAATGAGCTATGTCCTGATTTGTTGTTTCATTTACTTTCATGCAACGATATTATTTTGGTTTCCTTAGTAGTAAAGAATTTTAACAAGAATTTGTTTTGTAAATCAAAATAAAAAAATAAATTGAGATGACAATGATTCCAATTTTGTCGTATTTTGATGAATGAATTAATATCTGTCGTGGCCATCTTGGTATCTTGACATCTATCAAATACCATTTTTCAATAATAATTGCCAATCTTTACAGTTTTATTGTTTTATTTTGATTTGCAAAACAATGATCTTGTTGAAAAATATACAAGATTTTTTACATTTGGAATCGAGAAATACATTTACGGAAAAGAAAAAGAAATTTGTAATCAAGAAATGCGTTTATGGAAAAAAACAATTTTAGGCTAAAGCTTCAGCTTCAGGAACAATGTTCAAAGATTGAGTCATATAATGAATGAGATACTCAACATTTGTAAGCGCTAATTTTTCAATCGACTGATAAATAATACCAGACAAAAACAAATTTGAAGTTGAACAGATTAAATTGTGTAATAAATTTTGTCTATCGAATGAAAAATATTGGCGTGAGTTGATAAATGTTTACATCTTGTTTTCAATGTTTTATTTTATTTCAATATAAGTTGTTTTTTTTGGTAAAACAATACGCGTGAAGACTAAAAAGCTATAAATAGTTCGTTAGATTTGTTCAGTTAGATAACTAAAAATATTGAACACGTATTTTTTTATTTATCAAATCAATAAATATTGACAAAGATAATTTGAAATTATCTTCGTCATAAAAAAAATCGAATCCAATGTTTTTTGGTGATTTAACCAAAGGAGTAAATACTACAATTGTTTTTTTTTTTCTTTATGCCTATTGTCAAAATTAAAGGCTGTATTATTATTTTAACATTATTAAAACTGTTTACCTACTCATTGTATGTGATCTGTAGAATTGTGGTTATATAAATATTTACATAATATGTATATACACATTGTATCATTTTACATCTGATTAAAAAAATATTAGTCGATGCAATATGTACCTACCTATAATGCTTTAAGTACTATGAAAATAATGCGATGTATCTGTACCTCAGAGATTTACTATATTAACTGAACTTTGCAAAAAATTTGATTACCTATGAAAAGGAATAACTCGTCGAAAACCTATAACTGAATGTTATAGGTTTTCGACGAGTTATTCCTTTAGTATTTCCTTTGTTTAATCTACTAACGTACATAGTTTTAATCCGCGCTTTTTTGCCTGTTATTAAAATTAGCTTGTGCTAGTTAGCTGTGCTTACTTTGAGCTAACCCCGATTTTGAATTATCATCCCTCGTCGATGGGCTATTTACCACAAAATAAAATTTATGAAATTGGTCCAGTAGTTTCTGAGATTAGCGCGTTGAAGCAAACAAACTCCTCAGTTTAACATAATGTTATATTCCTCTGAGGTACAGATATCAGCTATTGCTTTACATTAAACTGTTCTGTAGTTAAATGTTAACCAAATAATGCCATATTAAAATATTAATTTTTAGTATTAATGTTACCCTTATTATCTGTACTCACGTTATTCAAAGCTTCCTGTTATTTAATAAGTAAAATTTTTTGATGTTTGTTTATGTTTTATTTCTTAACCCCTTCCAAATGTACAGTAAGTATAGTACTGAGTTCTTAATTATAGCCTTCCTCGATAAATGGGCTATCTTACCCTATTTTTTTTAATCTGTCCCCTATTTGGTGATAACAGTCCGTTCAAAATAGCAAACACCAACAAAAACTTTATAATATTAGTATAGATTTATTTTTTCAGTCGCCAGCGCGTCATCACGGCCAATACAAAGATATTGAAACCTCAACCTCCCTAAAAAATAATTCACTAGCTGCGCCCCGCGGTACTTTGCTCCAGTGGGTCGGAGCGTGACGTTTTGTAGCCTATATGTTAATCCAGCTTATAACCTATCCCCATGCAAACATTCAGCCAAATCCGTTTGGTAATATTAGCATGAAAGAGTAACAAAATTACATCCATATATTATTACAAAGTTAGGTTTAGTTTAGCGGTGATTGCGCCGCTTGTACTGCTGATGTATTATAGGTACGTATAAAACTTCCTCTTGAATCACTAGGTATCTATAAAAAAGCTGCATCAAAATCCGTTGGGTAGTTTTAAAGATCTAAGCATACATATGGACAGAAGAAACGCGGGAAGGGACTTTGTTTTATACTATGTAGTGATTTATTAGTAGGATTAATAAAAAACTTACACATTGAAATTATACTCTTTTCTATGGATATACCTAAGTAATTTTAAAAATTACATTATCATAATTATTTCACTCGGATGCATTTATTCGTTTCGATGGAAACTGTATTCTGAAATTTCATTAGTAATGAAATTTCATTCAACACGGGCGTTTAAAATGCGATGCTAATAGCGCTATAAATATGAAGTAACATATAGACAGTACCCTTGGCGTATCGGTTTGGTAAGTCTCGCTGTAGGTCGTGGGTTCGATTCCCACGGGGACAAAATCTTTATGTAAATTACAAGATTTATTTCCGGGTCTGGTTGGTTGAGGTACTACCCTCTGTGCTTCGGAAAGCATGTTAACCCGCTGGGCCCGGTTGTTATCACATCGTCTTTAACAAGTGTTTCTATGTGCCCGCCTGCCATGAGTGGTGGCTATGGCAAAAAACCTACATGGCAGAAGGCATGGATAATGATATATAATGTAGGTAGGTAGGTATTTATGTTGTCTGGGCCGGATTGCTCATGCGTGCCCGACCCCCACCAACATCGGATCGAAGGAGTGTCCGGGGGGTTTTAGTGGTGTAGGGTCCTCTCCTCGTGGTATGAGTTTAGCATACCACGCTATGGAGAGGACGAGTCCCACATATCCCATCGCCAGCGCGCGAATACGCTGCAGCGGCGGTGGGAATGCATTTCCCCCCGGAAAAACAAAAGGTAGTTATATGATTTTTTGAGTGTGTAGGTACCTACTGCCCATAATATTTTTCAACTTTTCTGCGGAAATTTGGATCAAAATATGAAAATAAGATGTCTCTTATAATATGTTTTCGCATGGGTATTAAAGCATAACTAGCATCTAAATATAAACATTTTTCATAAATCATCCATCAATCTGTTCAGTCATTTCTGAGTCTATCATAAATCTTTGTTTTGCAAAAATGTGGTGTATGTGCAGATGTTATTATTAATAATGCTCTTACCCGCGTCACTCTGCTCCACTGGGTCGGAGTGTGATATTTTGTAGGCTATGTGTTAATCCAGCGTATAACCTATCCCGGTGCAAAATTTCAGCCAATTCAAGATGCAGGAAGCACTCTAATCAAGACCATCCTAGAGGCTTGGGAGGGATCACAAGATGCTTTGGGAATCTTTTGTGATCTTTCCAAGGCATTCGATTGTGTAGACCACAGAACGCTCGCTGTCAAGTTAAAATACTACGGAATTTCCGGTACATCCTTGGACCTTGTAGTATCCTATTTATCTGGTCGCGAACAGGTAGTAGCCATAAATGGAACAACTTCGGAAGCTTCCCCCATCAAAATGGGGGTACCCCAGGTTCAATACTGGGTCCGTTTTTGTTTTTAATATATATAAATGACCTCCCATATTTAGTAGATAAAATATCAAATATAGTTCTTTTTGCTGATGACACATCCTTGATATTTAAAGTAAATAGAAAAGATAAAGACTATACTGAACATACAAACACACTTAGCTTAATATCGAATTGGTTCTCAGCTAATAACCTTTTGTTAAATGCAGGGAAAACTAAGTGTGTTAAATTTGTACTTCCAAATGTAAATAATGTCACACCTACCATTTCACTCAATAATGAAACGTTGGATCTTGTTCCTTCCACGGTATTTTTGGGAGTAACATTAGATTCTAAATTACAGTGGGGTCCTCACATTGAGAAATTATCGGGTAAATTATGTTCTGCTTCTTATGCCGTATGGAAAATAAAACAATTGTCGGATGAAGCCACGGCTAGGTTAGTATACTTTGCTTACTTCCATAGCATCATGTCTTATGGCATCCTGCTCTGGGGGTCAGCTGCTGATATTAATACTGTCTTCATTCAACAAAAGAGAGCGGTCAGGGCTTATGGACTAGGTAGCCGCGATTCTCTGCGAACCTTATTTAAAAATATAAATATATTAACTGTGCCATCTGAGTATATCTACCAGAATATTTTATTTGTTCGAAAAAATATAGATACTTTTAGTAAGAAAAGTGACTTTCACAATATAAATACTAGAAATAAGAACAAACTAGCTATGCCGTGCTTTAGGGTTAGCAAAGTTAGTAAGTCATTCATGGGAAATTGCATTCGATTTTACAACAAGCTTCCTTCTTATATTACTGACATGCCTGATTCATTATTTAAGACGCACGTCAAACGAATCCTAATGACTAGAGGCTACTATAGTATTAAAGAGTATGTAGATGATAAAGATGTATGGGAAGTTATACCTCCTTGCACTAGATCGTAACCCTATAGCTGTTGAAGCATTGAAAGACCAAGATAAGGTATTCTGTATAAAGCTATTCTGTGTACTATCTGTAATTATAAAAATAATACTACACAACAAACAGTTCTGTCTTTAAATAAATTAGTAAATCTGTTTTTTAATGAAAATGTAAATAAAATTCGTATAAAGACAACCGATTGGTAAATTGTGAATGCCAACTAAATAATAAAAGTAACTGGACCTAAACTTCTTGGACATGCCCATCTGAGTATGTTTCGCCGGATCGTCTCGATGAGGCCGCGCTGAAACCGGCAGAAAAATAACCCCACTGAGTTTGTTTCGCCGGATCTTCTCAGTTGGGGCGTTTTGGATCCGGTGGTAGCACTAAAGCGCGTTCGTCGAGATACTTATGGTCCGTCTAAATAATAACATACTCAAAGGACTGAACTTAGATTTAATCATAGATATAAAATAATACAATAATAATGTACCTTCATACCTGACAGCTTTTAGGCTAAAGTTATATAAACTATTATTATACGTAGCAATAAACAAACAAAATTAATTAATTAAATCAAAAATAAGCCTATTGACTATTTACAAATACCTGTAATAGGTTTACGTGAATAAAAACTTTTTTATTTTATTTTATTTTATTTTATTATATCAACTTCGGTAACACTTTCCAAAAACACACATTTCAAATGTATATTTATATGGATCATGTATATGGAAGACTTAATCAATTTATTTTCGGAACAAAGGTCTACAGGACAATCATTATTACAAATTACGAACTGATAGTACCTAGTAACGTGCAAAAACATAAAACTTTTGGCAGTAGGTAATAGTAGATAATTATATTTTTTTTAGTAAGTAGGTACACTTACTAAAAAAATATCAACGTCTAGTACAAGTAACGATATATTATATTGACGCATATATCGTAATATATCGTGTCTTGTACTATGTGTGTAAATCTTGCATAGAATATTAAAATAGTAGTCGAGTTATTATCTTAGAAAGACATTCTCGTGTATTCTCTCGATGGGCGCAGTCTCAGAACAGTAATAAAGCACAATATCAACAAATTTAAGGAGACACTACGAACTCGCTCAATCTCATTGAGATTCATAGTGGTGGAGTGGTGTAATATTGTATTTATATAGTAGACGGGGACAAGTAGCAATGGAATGTTTAAAAATATGTTTACACTTTTGGTATTTGCGAATTTGAAGGAAAATAACAGGTCATTGTACACTAATTAGGTTCTAAACGTTAATTTTATTAGTAGGCCAACAATTTCAATTAAAGCAAACAGTGCAAAATGTAAACATGGGAAGATATTTACTAGGCCTTTTCAAGTTTTTGACCTAATGATGACTATACATAATAATGTCATTACATCCGCAAAAAAGACAAGTTACCAACAAAAATTCATTTTTGGTCAAATTGTTCGTTAAATACCACACTGTTTTCATACCAATTACTTGAGAAA
Organism: Nycteola revayana; assembly: GCA_947037095.2. Classification (NCBI taxonomy): domain Eukaryota; kingdom Metazoa; phylum Arthropoda; class Insecta; order Lepidoptera; family Nolidae; genus Nycteola; species Nycteola revayana. Next base: position 16,069,786 of record OX344840.2, read on the forward strand.
AGTAGAGCGACAGTTGCAAAAAACTCCCCTAAAATACTAAAAGCCATAATCCCTCAGTCTCATCGCCAGCGACCGCCCTGAGCCGAGGTCTAAGCTCCACAGGAGGCGCTCTCTTGCGCAGATTGAGCCACGAGGCTGTTGCTCGGTATGGTCGTCCGACAAAAAAAAATCGCTTGTGAATTGTTATTGTTCATCTACACTATTTACACTAATATTATAAAGAGGAAAACTTTGTTTGTATGTTTGTTTGTTTGTAATGAATAGGCTCAAAAAGTACTGGACCGATTTCAACAATTCTTTCACCATTCGAAAGCTACATTATCCACGAGTAACATAGGCTAAATTTTATTTTGGAAAAAAAATAGGGTTCCTTAAGGATATTTGGATTTTTCGGACACAAGGTGTAAAAAATCAACCAGAAAAGTTACTTATTTTGCGTACGCTGCCTAAACTATAAAAGATAGAACCATAAAATGTTCTAATTAATTGTAGACCTTATAAATATCTACAAAAAAGTCCTCGACACACTATACTTATCAATGTCGAGTGAGGCACAACAACCATTTTTTTAATTTAGAAATCTTTAATTTTTTTCGACTACCTTTAAACGCGTTTATTTTACTCATGCTATTAATCCTTATCAAAATAAATTACTGAGTACAGTTTATGTAGATAATATTTGGTCTTTGAATGATTAAAATTGGACAGTTGGTTTTGGAGTTATGGCGAAATTAAAATATTACGATTTCTGCTGCACGGCCCATTTTTTTTAGATTTCTTTCTTTAAACTACACCTACCCAAAAGTTCTTCTCAGAGCTAAACAACAGTTCTTCTCAGAGCTAAACAACAGTTCTTTTCAGAGCTAGAATATTAGGTACACGCTATTAATATTTTCTTAAACATTTGAAAATGCCAAAAATGCCTAATGCCTAAAATGCCTATTAATTACATTTAAATATTTTCATAATTAACAACTTTAACATCCACAGAAAGACAATCTGTGCAGCCTGCAATGACTGCGTCGTCGATGTTTGTGTCGGTGTCTGTGAATTGACCTGGGAATCATTTTGCTGACCGTGTCTTTCCTGGGTAGGCTTTTTGCAGCGGTAACCGACATCCGCACGGAGCCGCGGGCGACCGCTATCACTACATCACTACATATTATAAAACAAAGTCCCTGGCCGCGTCTGTCTGTCTGTCTGTCTGTTCGCGATAAACTCAAAAACTGCTACATGGATTATCATGCGGTTGTTACCAATCGATAGAACGATTCTTCCGGAAGGTTTACGTATATAATTTGTGCAGTTTTTGTGTTCATTTGACTAATATATATTGATCAGTCAGAGGTGTCGGAAAACATTAAGCCATTTGGGAGCTTTCAACGAAAACGCTGCCTAAGCCCTATGAGAACAAATGTATGGCGGAAATATTCTTCTCTTCTAGATCTACAAAAAAATCTGCAATATCATATGTCTATCTTTCAAGGTTAACTTGCTATATCCATTATACCTTTTAGAAAAATGATCATTTCTAATGCGGTAATTGTAAAGCTAATCAGACGGATTCAGTATTTATCCTTATCATTTTAAATGAGTTTATATTCTTAAGCATTTCATGCAGATTATTTTACCCCTACACTATATACTTTAAATTAATAAGATAATTTAGAAGTTATCGCAAAATAACAGCGCGTGTTTTCGCAGCGCAGCCAGTGAGGTAGGCCGAATGCGATTATGCGCGCTCGATCCTTAAGAATTATTGGGCAATTTTTTTGTTTTGTGTTCGTTGTAACTATGATGGATAGATACTTGAATACCTTTTTATTTAGTGTTTGTTGTATTGTTAGTCCTGAAGAGTTTAGGTATTTCATACGATAAAAGTATATTATTTCAGTTACTACTTATTTCACTGAGTTTTAGTAGGTACCTATATTAATTTGTTTCTGTTTGTTTTGACTAAATTTCGCCCGTTTATTAGAGGTTTAAAGACATTCTGTAGTATTAGTATCAGTATTGTACCCGTGCGAAGCCGGGGCGGGTCGCTAGTGTTAAATATACTCGTAGGTATGCATTATAAATTGCTATAGGTATTTTTTTGGTTATGGACGACTTTCCTTGAAAAAATGACATGACCTAGAAGTACCAAGTAATATTTACAATTGGGAAATGAGAGTTACAAAAAAAGCTTTAAAAACCATTACTTAGCTTTATTAATAAATAGAAAGTTGATGTCGCATGTCCTCAACAGAGCGACAGAGTAACTTGTAACTTAATATGTCTCTCCTTCATTGAATCAACGCACAAGTTCTTATTTTCCTCTGTAGATAACAGTTTTGTACTGTTTCTATCCAAGCTACTTATGTACCGACGGGGCAGGTGCTTTATAAATGATTCAACGATTTACCGGGTTTACGACTGCATCAGATTTTCTGACACTAAAACTTCGCTTTTTTTCCAGCGGTCGTAAAAGCTCTGCGGTTTGTATACAATTGGATAACACTTTAGCTTTATCTAGAAAATTCGTATACTTAGATTTGGAAGCATATAGTAGCAAAATAGTATGATGGAGTCCGACTAGTTTCGAGATCATCCCGAGGTCCATTCTCAAGGAGTAGTCGACTCGACGACGGCGCGGCGCGGCGCCGGGCAACTTAATACAAATCGTGAGTACAACAGGATAGTTAATATAAATAAATGACGTATACATCAGTTCAAATAACATTATCACCTTACTGCGGTCATTAATCCGCCTGCCAAGTGATTATGACCTGGTGATTATGACCATAACCCTCAACTATCGTGGCTTGGTCTATTAGAAAGAGTCACAAGTTCAGCAGTGGTGGTGACGTAGGTATTACTAGGTACCTATACGAGGTGATAAAGATAAAGTTGTAAATTTTCTATTTATTATCAAGGTCTATCGATATATTTTAAGAAAAAATAAACAAATTTCAACATAAAAAAATCTATACTAATATTATAAAGAGGAAAGATTTGTATTGTTGTGTGTATGTTTGTAATGAATAACCTCAAAAACTACCTAATGTGAAATTTCAAAAATTCTTTCAGCATTGGAAAGCTACATTCACCATGAGTGACATAGGCTATATTTAATTATGAAGTTCCCACGGGAACGGGAGTAACGCGGGTGAAACCGCGCGTGGGAAGCTAGTCGTCAATAAAAAAAACAGATTAAATGTGACGATGTGTGGTTTGAAGGTCATAAGGGATATAAAGACGGGCGCGGAATGCCTCTTTATTTTAACCTTAGTCAGGAAAGGATAAGGAAAATATCTATATAACGTCAATAAATATGCATAGATATCTTTAGACATGAGTATTTAGCTTAGGGCGTCCCTTCCCTTTTCAATAGTATTATTAGTATACCTACCTTGTAACTAATTACAATAGGCTAGTTGAAAATCTTTTAAAACTATTTTTATATAAAAATAATGGAGTAAACTAGACCAAGAAGAAAATGTGGTATTTTTTTAAATCTAGAAAACGCTAAAATAATTATTCTAAAATTGACGTGACATATAGAGATGAAAAAAATGTCAGCCATTTTGGTCTATACATTATCTGTGTCCTGACGTTATTACTGGATCGATGACGTCATGACACATTAAATAGTATCGTGTTCTTTATTTTTTAAACTAGACTTATGACGTTTCAAAATGGCTGATCCTGTTTTAGGAAATTATCTAAAGACATGCACAAAAAGTAATTTTAATGTTAAGTTTACACAACCATCTTGTAGTTTAATGATCAGACATTTATTAGCTATATTTAGGTTCCTTATGACAAATACTTGCAGATATAAACATCATTGTACCATAATTTTATATTGGTCAGCTAGCCTATAGTATACCTGATTTAAAATGTGTGTTAAGTACTATTTTACTAAACACTACTGTTTGGGGCCTGAGTTCCAAACTGGTGTAGTCATCTTGATCAATAAAATTAATAAATAAATCTTCTAAGTTAACGAACACTGGCCACCCGCGAATTTCGAAATTTTCTGTTATTTCTTAGTATTTGGTACCATTTGAGTTTATAACTTTCAGATAGACATTACTAGAAAGACGTTTATACTATATAAAAAACAAAGTATGTGTATTTCATGATTATCACTTAAAAGAACTGGGATTATGAAATACACAGTGATATGGAATTATTTTATTAATAGGTACATATAACAGGCTAGCTTCTAGCTCGCCGATTCATCCGCCTAGTCCCACACGTTGTCCTGAGAACTTCATCATAAAATTTTAATATAGCCTATAATTTTACTTAGATAACACAGCAGGCATGAAGAATAAAAAAATCTACTTAGTCCGTCAGTTAGATTACCAAAAAATATTGGACAAGTATTTTTTTTTCGTTCCTCTAACAAATAATGACGAAGATACAGCACCGATTTCGTGTGACGTAACTTCTAGGTACAATTTTACCTAATAGTGACGTCACAAGTCCCCCTCTCCTGAACTATAGTTTGTTGGTCCTCAGTATCTTAGTCAATTTTTATTGTTTTGATAAATAAAAAAATACGTGTACAATATTTCAATCAGGTCAGTAGTTTTTGAATTTATTCCTGTAAACATAGAAAAATATAAATATTTCTTCTTAAAAAAAATTGTACTTATAGATATTATATTTACACAGAAGTGCTATACAACTAGAAATAAACTAATACGAGTGGAGGAATAGCGGCTTTGAGTGTACAACAAGTAGGATAAAGGAATCAATATCTACGGCTTAGCGCTCACTAGCCGACTAACTAGTTCGGTAAAGTGTTCTTGTGTTGTCTGATAGAAGTGCAACGTGCTTAACAGGGCTTTAAGTTCTATTAAAGAATATAACTAGGTCTAAGTAGTTGTTTGTTGCATGCGACTGGGTTATTTATTTTGTTATATAAAAAATCTGTAAGATTAAAATTTTTTATCAATGTTTTAGCTACTTAAGTGATAGTTTTGTTAGAATTAGTCTTACACATTGTAATTTTGACAAGCACAAGTGTATGTAAATATGTAAGTGCTGAATAAATGTCATTATTTCATTATAAGTTTGATAGTAAAATTTAGTTTCATTTTAAAAGTACCTTACATTTTGAGTCAAAAAATGTAGGTAGGTAATTAAAATGTGTTTATGAACAAAGTACATTCATTATTATACATGTACAGACAGCCTCCGTAGCAGTATAAGTCTCACATTAAGGCACAGAGGACGTGGGTAAGATTTATTTTTGTTTTTTTTAAAAGATTAGCTACTAGCAGACTTTTGCAGTTTACTAGTATTCTTGTTAACCCCTCGTGCTTGTGTTACGAGTAGGTTCATGTCGGTAATGCAATGGGTGGGGTTCGAACCGGCAACCTCAAGATCACAAGTCCGACGCCCTAGCCATTGGGGCTACGGCCGCTAGATTCATGCGCCAGAAAAAAAACTCGAGAAAATTCTAAGCAGATACCAGCCCAGGAGTCAGGAAGTGAGTGGTGTTTCACCCGTGTCTCGGAGAATACGTTATAAGTCATAAGTCATTAATTTCATCACAATTATTAAAATTGAGACACTAGAACATCATTAGTATCAATTACATCATTTCAATTCAATAAATTATACCAAAGATTACATAATTCATTATTGTTAAGCTGTGATCTGCTGAACGCGTCGCAAAAACCTCACTGGATTCGGAGAATCGATTCTAAAGATGCTTCCGATATTTTGCTGTGACCTATCAAATAGCCTGCAAAGGTAGCCTGAGGACTATGGCAAACCTCCATCGAGGGTAGTTCATGCTCACTGATGATAATGACATTTTACCGTACCACGAAAATGTTTACTGAATAATAATTCCTCTATCCGAAATAATCTTAGATTATACGCTGTTGTAGGTGTAAAAGCACACGCTCGCGACTGCCATCTGTGATATTAAACTAGTGTGCTGTGTAGTCGTTTGGCTCTCTACATTAGCCATGATGCCAGAAAAGCAGCAGATATTCATCCGTCCTGCCAAACACCGTCAGTCGCAGATGTACCTCTCTAGCCAAATGAACCTCATCTAACTCAACGGACTTTGGCTAGCTTTTTTGGCTACAAAATCCAACGTGGGCGTTCGCTAATTAACTTTGCTATTTTAAAATCGTTGATAAGTTTATTGTTCATATTAATATTCATTTGTTGTACACCATATGTATGAATAAGTTGTTTCAAAGACAAAAGCAGTATTAAGTATGGACCCGGTCGGGTACGGCAAGATAGAAGATAAGAGGAAGCGATAAATTTATTCTTAAAAATCTAAAATAATTTCATCATATTAAGTAACCCATTAAGTGAAATATATGTATTATAATTACTTATTCGTATAGGTACGGTCTAATAGAAATAAATACATTTTGTTATTTTATTATTATTATAATAAAGTAATTAATAAATACTTATATTACAATCTTAATATTATTTGTTTATCATTTTATGTATTCATTTATATGGTAGTAGGCTTTATTAATTAGAATTTGTTTTAGTTTACGTTTAAATATAATATTATTTTGAGTTATGTTATTTATAGACTCTGGAAGTTTATTGTATATCTTTATGCACATTACGAATGGACTATTTGAATGTAAGCTGATGCGAGAAGTAGGTAATAGTAATAATGGTTCGTTATATTAACGAAGACTGAGAAATTTTAGGGAATATAATTTGACTAGCTACCCGCGAGCGGTTTCAAAACTACGCCACTTACACCGCTACGACACGGCGATTGTTTTCATCATCATCATCAGCCCGTATAGCGTCCACTGCTGAACATGGCCTCCTCCTGAAGGTAGGTATTTGCCATAGTCACCACGCATGGCAGGCGGGTTGGTGACCGCAGTATTATGTTATAACACACAAGGATTATAACATCAAACAATCTCTTCTTATTATTCTAAAAGAGTATTATTAGCATGATTTTATTCCTTTAATGACTTTAAATTAGGTATATAATCTTGTCGAGTTTGGCAATTTCGGCAATAGCTCTGCAACGAGTGTAATTCGTCAGAAACTTGCTCGAAGGTTGTACAAACATCGCGATATTTATGTTCTAATTTTACTCGGCTGAATGTCGGTAAAGTAAACTCGTTAAAGGTGTGCAAACGATAGCTTGCCCTCTAAAACGATCGATTTTATACTTTACTGCGTCTACATACTTACTCGGACGGCCTAGATCAAAACTTTGCCAATCATGATACCGCCTAAACTATTTTGCTATTTCCGTGTTGGTACTTAAAATAAGCTGAGTAACTTTTATAAGCGGTGTAGGCTTGGTCGGTGTGAGCCTTCAACCTCGTAGCTGTAGCAGTAATACACATGGTCACAGGGTCTCACTATCCGAATCGAATATCTAAGGCAGATTCCACATTTACAATCTCAATGGCGTAGCATTGACAACCTTCGTAGCGTGGCGGTATGACAATCTTCGTAGCGTGGCAGTATATGGCTCGCTTTGAATCTCGGAGGTCGTGGGTACGATCCCCACGCCGGGCAAGAAATCTTTGTGTAAATTCTAAGATTTCTTTTCGGGTCTGGTTGGTTGAGGGACTACCCTCCGTGCCTCGGAAAGCACGTTAAGCCGTTGGTTTCGATTGTTATTACATCATCTATAATAATCGTATATCAAGGAACGGGCAGCATCGTTTCCTTGTGTGGTACAACATAACACTGCGGTCACCAATCCGCCTGCCAAGCGTGGTGACTATGGCAAATACCCTCCCCGGGGAGGCTGCCCATGCTCAGCAGTGGACGATATACGGGCTGATGATGATCCCACATTGGGCATGCGACTTCTTCGAGTCCGTGAACGACGAGGTCCCGACCTCGCTACCGTCGTCCGAATGTGAAAAACGCTCGAGGAGCGCGCACACTCAATGTAGGGCTTTAAGCTAACTTAAAGCCGAAAAACTAATCGTAGTATTTTCTTTACTTTATGAGTTCGTTTACGCCCATTTCTTATGATAGACCTCCTCTTTAACAGACCTTGGCAAGCCAGAGATATTGCCGCAATCACCACCCTTGGCAAGCGCATTGCTGATCCTAGTAAGATGGGAATATCACTGAGATGATAGATGCTGCTGCTCATCCATCGGCTGTATGTCTCTTAAGAGGCGAATTACGACATTCATGAAAAGATTATTAGATTATTCTAAGCCGAAAAATACACATCTCCGTCATTGCATATACAAAGAGTTTATTTTCAGACGTATATAAAATAAATGCCTTAGAGGTGAGGAAGTACTTACTTCAGCGGGCTTTCATGATTGATGAATGTAAGCACGCTTGGCCGTGTTGCTAAGGTCCTTTTGCTAGTAGCCGCTTTGAAGACATTCTGCGTGGTGACTCAATATTTTTTTTGAAGTATTCGTTTTAATTACGATTTGCGACGTGAGTTTTCAAATTATATATTTCGTTTCCTCGTGTTTACGCCACTGATTAGATTTTTTATAGCTTTTACCTTACGACAACGATTAAGTTAACTCCAATTTGAATTCATTATGCGACATTTTGAATATAAAGGCTGAGTTGTGCAAGCACCTTCAAACTTTAGGCCACAAACGCTTTTCTTACTGCTATCCTCCATGACATGGCTATAAAGCTTAGAGTTCGTGCGTTCGATACCCGCAATAGAAAAAAACATCTTTGGAGATTTTTGAGATGAATAAAATCAATCTATACTAATATTATAAAGAGGAAAGATTTGGAATTTTTTGTGTGTGTATGTTTGCAATGAATAAACTCAAAAATTACTGTGCCGATTTCAAAAAATCTTTAACCATTGGAAAGCTACATTCACCCTGAGTGACATAGGCTATATTTAATTATGAAGTTCCCACGGGATCCTGAGTTAAGCGGGTGAAACCGCGCGCGAAAAGCTATTTAAAAGATAATTTGGGTGTAATCAGTTGAGGACTTCGGAAAGCACAATAAGCCGTTGATCCTGATTATCATAACGTAGCAGCTTACATCTGTGTAGATGGGTTGTCTAAGGCAACACCCTTTTCAGGGAGCCACATAAAATGATAATGCTAATGTTGAAACCGTAACATGATAATTAACTTTAAATTCAATTGTAACATATTTTTTTTAAATAAAGAACCAGATTTCATAGACATTTTAAGTAAGTATGCATTGCATTGTGAAAATTCAAATATAAAACACGTTATTTTCTTAGTAAAATTATATAATTCAGGTTGTTAACGTTGTTTTACATGTACCTACTAATGTTATGGCAAGTTCTGTAAAATAATTTAATAAACAGACAGAAATACGATCGCGTGACCACAAGTATCATAATTATCATGTTCGAAACAAGTAGGTGATTTTATCGTGAGGGAATACAAATTAAAAGATTATAGTTTCATTATGTGTCATTTAGGAGTTTAAGTTGAGCTTAAAGTCTAATTTTAAAGTAACAAAATCAATTCGTATTTTAGCAGGTATGTACTATATCAGCCCGTTTACGTTCATTGTTTAACATGGGTCTCCTCTGGCAAGCCAGGGTAAGAGAGAGATATTGCCAAAATCATCACGCTTGGCAAGCGGATTGGTGATCGCATTGCTGCTGCTCATCCATCAGCTATCTGTCATGAGAAGACATAGTGGTCTATTCTTAGCCGAAACAAGTCGGAGAAGCCTAACTTTTTTGAACTGAAATACTTACAATTTACAGAAGAAAAAATAAAAATACCAATATCAAAAGTGGTTATGCTTATAGTATATACCACAAGTTGGCTGATGGCGATTAGTGGCCTTATGGCCGCGACCACAAACTCTGCGTCCTGCGGAGTGATGCCGAAGCGGCAATTCTTAATGCGTAGCTTAAAATGAAAACCGGGCGGAAGCGGGGCGGTCGAACAATACGCGTCAGTCAAGTGAACTCAAGTGGCGCTCACGCGACTGCATTGATAAAGTGTAAACTTTCTTAGAGGTTGTCTAATTTGGAATGACGCGCCCCTTTCCCGCATTTTGCAAACATTTTACATTTGCTTATACGCAAAATGCGGGAAAGGGGCGCGTCATTTCAAATTAGACAAGGTCTACTTTGATGATGATGCCGATAATGAATCTTTCACAACAGATCCCAGCACCGATCTATCCAGTTTGGTTTCATGTCGGGGTCGATCGCAAATCTTCTTTTAAACAAAGATTTCATGAAATTGGGACATTAAAGCATTTTACAAAGAAGTGACCAATCCGCTTACGGACCACACTTCGCGTATCGTGTTGACCCATAACTTTGTTGGAACATCCTAAATGCTATATATATTTATTTTAATACCACAATATTACATGATATTAGTGATGTGCCGGATATCCGTATCTGTATCCGCGGATATCCGAGGCAGAAAAAGTAACGGATACACGGATACGGCCGTGTCCGTATCCGTTACTTTTTAGCGGATCTATTTACCTTATTAATTTTAAATTTATAGGTAGATTAAATTCTTTGAGGCGAAGGGTAAGGCGCACTAGCGACGCTAATTGCCGAGATTCTGACTGTCCACAATTATTTAAAATAGATCCGGTTTAGTAGCTAACAATTTAAAGCAAGTGGCGAATTAATTGATTTTTTTATTAAGTAAACTAGTACTACGTGACACATACAGTGTTAATGTTAGATTAAAATCACAATGACACAGATTGTGTAAGAAAGTTAATATCCGTATCCGTATCCGTATCTGCAGATCTTGACACCAAATATCCGTATTCAGTCAGATCCGTATCCGCGGATCTACATTTTTGACGATCCGGCACATCACTACATGATATACTATAACTTGATGCGTTTTAAGGTTTAATGAACAAATCTGCATAAAACGTTTTTTTATTATGAAACATTGCCCACAAATAATTATTATGGTAATGTGCCCTAACTAAACTAGTTACTGTTATGGCCACAGTGAGTAATCGTAATCTTGTTATAAAACAAACCAGTAGTTAAATTTGTAGATTCTAGTTATAGATGAGCTTAAGTATGCCTACCTATTTACTTCGTAATTACTATGCTCATATTTTGCGACAATATCATCAATGCGGAAAATATTGCAAATTGAATAGGACACGAATTTCGATTCAAACAACTCATAATAAGTATTTATGGGTTTGTTTGTGTAATGTAATCCAATTAGGATGTTTACCGACACGGGTATTCTCCTACGTCTTCCATTATCTAAGTAAATTAGCATTTGACCTTAACGTGTAAACAGTAAAGTTGACTCAACAAGGCGATAGCAGTAGATTATGATCTGATCACCTGCAGGTAAGTTGGACTCCTAATTACGTTACTACAAGGCGATAGATTTGAAGTTGCTTAGCATCTCTTTACAATGCATGTAATTATTATTTGATATTAATATAAAATCATCTATAACAATAGTATGCCAAGGTAGGGGTTCCTTGTGGATACAAAATATTCATAAATAAATACGGTGACCAACTCGCTTTTGATAGGCGAGTACGTGACCGCATTCTGTGTAATTATTGTAAAATCTAACTCGGAAGAGGCTCATGTTCAAGTCCAAGCGTGGTGATTATGGCAAATACCCTCCCTCGGGAGGAGGCCCATGTTCAGCAGTAGACGTTATAGAGGCTGATGATGATGTACAACAATGATCTCATACTAGTAAAAATATTTTTATCATAGCGATGGCAATTCGTTACGTTATTACCCCCTGGTCAAGGCTGTGTTAGCCTACGCTAGCGATGCTTTCTTATCCACTGTGCCGCACTATTCTTGAGCATTACATGCGATTTACCATTTGTGCGCTTATCTGATGGCCTACGGCGGTAACAAAAGAGCTCCGAGTTACGTTGAAGTAAGATCGATATACTTGACCGGGCGATCCAATACGAAAACAGGTCTAGCTGGCGCATATTCAAAACGCTAATGAAAATAACGCACAATATTCATACTTCCTTTTGAGAGTTTTTGACTGTACTCTTTGTAGAATAGAATAGTTTATAGATATATCTAGTACAAGAAACCAAATATTGATTAAGAGTAAAATTATGGACCTAAACCTGCGTGCATGCCTGAGTATGTTTCGCCAGATCGTCTCGATGAGGCCGCGCTGAAACAGGCAGTGGTAGAATAACCCACATAGTCTTCTCAGTTTTGTCCTATTGGATCCGGTGGTAATATTAATATAGTGCTGCTCACTATAACTGAGACTACAGTATAATCTTTTTTATTTAAGATTTAGGTAACTCATTGCAATTATGTCATTTGTTTTTATTGGAAATAAAAAGTTTTTTATTTTTTTTATTTTTTTATTAAAGCATTTCCGTTGATATAGGTAGGTATTGATGATGATGGTGGCCTAACTAATGTTAAACTTATAGACGGTATAACAAACGATTAAACAACAAACACAATCTACTTGCCCATAATTAAAAAAATATTACCATTCTGCACTCCTTCTCTAAATAAGCTTACTTATAGTTAAGTGTGCGAAATTTCAAACTCTTAATTTTCGCAGAAACACAAATTTTTTGTGTGAACATTTGGTATAAGTATTTAGTTTTTTTTATTTGGGAGTGATTGCAGTAAATCATTTAATTTAATAAATGTTTGTCCGTCCGTCTGTATCTGTATGCCTGTCCGATTTTTCGAAAGCTTAGCACACCAAAACTATTGAATGGATTTTAATGAATCTTGGCATGATTATTAGTGCACATAATAGAATAGGATCATACATGCCTTTTATCTCGGAATAGTGCATAGGATATAGGATAAATATATAACTTATGAATAGCCCAATTTCATAAATTCTTAAAGATTTCTTAAATTTTATTATATTACAAGAGATAGTGGTCATATTAATATTTAGCAAAATAAGGATTAGTACTGAGTAGGTAGGTATCGTACTTTTTAAATTTTATCTATTATTCATCTTTATATTATACTAGCTGGCTCATGATTGTCTTCAAATTCGGTTCGCAGATACATTAGTTCAAACTTTAGATAAGCCTAAATCTTCAATAATCATCCCCTAAAGGAGAAAAACTGGGTTCCAAAGTTTTTATGGAGAAATCGAAATCTTCGTGGATATGGAATGGCGTAGATACGACCGTGGAAGATTTGGCGCAGGAAGGGCGAACAGTCTTTCGTGCTGTCCGAGGCACGGGTGTAACATCGTCGACTTTCATTTTCATAAGAGAAGGCATGGCAGTCATGCCCTCCACCTTTAATCCTTTTTTTTTAGTTAAGATCAAACGTGTGTTAATTCTATTTTTTTTTGTGACTCCCTCCAAGCTTAGTCATGTCCTATTGAAAAAAATAGACTTCTGGATTTTTGTTAAATTGTGACTTATTTCCACAAAGGAATCCTGTATGTTTATATTATAGGACGTTATTTATAATGTTGTAATGAGTAGCTACAAATGAAAAACCATAGCCAAAACTCTCATAAAAAATTGTCAGTAATAATTACAATAATCATAATAATAATTACCGGTTACATTTAACAATAATCGCTAATCATAATAATAATTAGCGGTTATTGAAATATGATTTCTTGATGTTATAAACAAACTGCGTTGCTACAAGGCTTCGTATCTACACAGTTGGATACCTGCCAACATTTAATCGTCGTCTAGTTATATATTATATTCAATCATAAATATAATAAGCATGCAGAATAAAAAAATATATTATTATTTAGTCCGTCGCGTCGGTTAGATTACCAAAAAATATTGGACACGTATTTTTTTAGTTCCTCAAATAAAAAATGACGAATATACAGCGCGTTGACATTTTGTGTGACGTCACTTCTAGGTATAATTTTACCTAGTAGTTACGTCACAAGCCCCCTTCTTCTCAACTTAATAGTTTGTTGTTGCTCTGTATCTTTGTCAATTGTTATTGATTTGATGAATAAAAAAATACGTGCCCAATATGTTATAGTAATCTTACTGACGGACTAATTATCTTTTTTTAGTCTTCATGACTCTATAATCTATAATCTTATTTAATAGAGTCCTTATGCATGTTTGCCGTTCACTGCCTTTTTATATTCCATAATGGAAGAATGTATAATGGGTTGAAATTAGTGTATTTTCATAATTTCATCTGTCTGTAATTATGAAAATACACTAAAATGTGAGAGCCCCGTAGGTAAGATGGGCCTGTGCCCATGTTACCTAATGGGCTCTGGGTATTTGCCTAGGATCTGACTGTCCAAAAAAACTAATTAAAATTTCGATGTTGTTTTGCCCCGAACTTATGTAGTAATATAATTAGGTTTAAATAAACATTTGAATGAATGATGTGTAAAGCTTTTAGAAAAAAATTAGAATGCTTTTGCTTATCACACTTTGGGCACGGGCGTAGGGCAGACAAAGATCACAGGGTGTCTACTCGAACCTCATGTACCCATCCAGGGTCTCCAATAAATGACGGCCCTACCACAGAAACATATATTATTTGTAATTACTTAAATATGATATTCTTTTTAATAATTCTCTTTTTAACATTAAATTCAATTTAATAATTATATAAGCTTATACTTACATCAAAAAGTTATTCTATTGTCTCGTCTGTAAAAATATCGAATGGACTTCCTGAAGATCCAAACTGCATCAAACTTTTACCCGTAAACTAAGTAGTTTTGAATTGCCCATCTTGTTAGATAAGCCTTACGCGTTTCGTATCTAATTGAGGTAGAATATTGCATTATTTCGCTCAATGTGGTTCTCAACAAGTGAATTACCTTCACTTTAGTTGTTACGACGATGTCCCGATGTTCAAAATAAAGACAACGGGTTGAACATCGTCGCCACTCGCCAAATCCCATTTGGTGGATATATAGGGTCGGCAACGGGTAGGCGATCTCATTGTTGCAGACGGACCATAGCTTATAGATTGTTTTCCGATTATATGAAATAAAAAAAAAAAACAAAAATAAATAAAACATATCCGACTTTTGCAATGGGCATGAAGACTTTAAAGAACTTAAGACTTTATTGACTCCGTCAGTTAGATTACCAAAAAATATTGGACACGTATTTTTTTTTCGTTCTTCAAACAAAAAATGACGAAGATACAGCGCGTTGAAATCTAGGGCTTGTGACGTCACTTCTAGGTACATTTTTATCTAATAGTGATGTCACAAGCCCCCTCTCCTGAACTTTTGTAGTTTATAGGATATAAATATCTATATCTATCCTATCTGCTCTGTATCTTTGTAAATTTTTATTGATTTGATAAATAAAAAAATATGCTATAGAACTTTTTTCATTTTATGCTTGTGGTTGACAAGCTTTATGACAGGTGAAGCTGAAAATTTTTGTTTTAAGAATGTGCACAATTCATGCCTTGAGCACACCGGATGCGTATGCGTAGACGTAAGCGTAGACGTGCACGTACCGCTGAGTTGTAATGTATGGAACCGTATGAGACAGGACACACCGCTTGCGTAACGTAGACGTGCGCGTAGACGTAATGCGTAGCCCTACGCAATGCAGCTCCCAAGGCACAAACTGACTGCGTGACCTACGCCGTACCTTACGCAGAGCAGAGCGGCAACGTTGCATGATGACGTTATATTCAATGGCGCGCCTTATTGGACGTCACACCGAGCAGCAAAGGTACGTGCGTGTACACGCACGTACCTTTGCTGTGCGTAGCCCTACGCGCGTAACTTGCAGTCAGTTGTATTTTTTTACAAATATACTGGCACGTAGTGGTGTTTTGTATTGTTTTTATAATGAATAGAAAAACTTATTGAAATTGTGCGTTTTTATGAATGTATCTACAATCCAAAAAGTAAATTCTACAAAAATGCATCGTATAAATATATATATTCCGCAGGATTATTCTGGCACAATAGTATTAATATTGCTTCTTCCTCGTCATGTCAGACATCGTGCACAACACAACCTTCGAAAACAGAATAAAATATGGCTGCCGCAGCCGGGTACGCAATAGGCCATGTGCGTTGCGTACTCGGCTGGGATGCGTAAGCGTATGCGTAACCCGGTGTGACATCGGGTTACGCCGTAACTATACATACGCATTCGGTGTGCTCGAGCCTTCAATCTTGACTAAAATAAGTGCAAAAAATTAACATTCCAAATTTATGATACATATTCTTTACACAATCATTAGACAATAAGAAAGTAAAGTTATAATAGGTTGGGGAAAAAGTTTTTTCGCATTTTTTAAGAAAATTCAAAACATTTTTTAATAACATTTATTTAACTACATTTAACTAAAGAATGTAGGTACCATTTTGTTTGATAACTTTTTACCATATTGTAGGTAGGGACATGATCCCATTGCTATAGAAATTTTGAGACTTCTGATCAAAATACCACGACAATTTTGGCAGTCCTCTCGTGATGTTAACCAGACACTGCCTAAAGAATTCTGAAGAGACCGAAACAGGTGGAAATATGACGGTGCAAGGTCAGCACTATACGGCGGGTGCATTAACACCTCCCAGCCAAACTCTCTTCATTTTTGCTGAGTGGCTAAATATGTGTGAGGTCTAGCGTTATCATGATGAAAAACCACACCCCTTCTGTTGATTAATTCCAGCCGCTTTCTCTCAACTTCTTGCTTTAATCTCATCAGTTGTTCGCAGTAGAGTTCAGAATCGATGGTCCTGCCTGGTGGTAACAGCTCATAATGAATAATGCCTTTCCAATCCCACCACACACACAGCATCACCTTGTTGCAAGTTAACCCGGGTTTCGCCACAAGCCTTTGACCACGACCTTTTTCGCAAGTTCTTGTCGTACGTGATCCACTATTCATCATCAGTTATCAGCTTCTTCAAAAATTGTTTCGGTTTCGGTTTCATCACTTCGTAATAAAGAATCACAAATTAGTAGACGGTTCATTAGGTTTCTTTCAGTGAGCTCGTGAGGTACCCAAATATCGAGCTTTTTTGTGTACCCAGTTTTTTTTAAATGCGCTAAATCTGTTTTGTGGTAAATTCCCAGTTTTTCAGCTACGTCGTAATTACTGAAATGCCGATCTTGCTCTACTTTTTCAAAAATGGCATCCATTTTATCCGTAATTGGGCAACCCGAGCGACGTGCATCTTTGACATCAAAATTTCCGGATTGAAAACGCTTAAATGAAATTTGTGCTACCCTCACAGACACTGCAATAGGTCCATAAACATCGCAATTTTCTTTTCGCGGATTGTTTTGCAATTTTACCTTTTTTGTAGTAAAATTTTAAAATGTATCGAATTTCTTCCTCAGAATAAGTATAAGCGTATAAGGCCCGGATTCCTCTGTCGCTGACGTCGGTCGCGTACCGTCAGTCGCGTAGCGCGCTGACCATCAGCGCCAATGAAAACATCCGTAGTGCAATACTGACCGCTCCACGGTACAGGCGTCCTCAAGTGGATTTGTGAAGCGGAGTTAATATGCCTTGCTTTGTTCTGAAATTGACAGCATGTTATTGCATTAGACTAGATTATTTTAAACACATAGATTATAATAACAGATAGATTATTTTAAAATTATTATAAACACAATTATCTTTTACTTACCGATCTCCTTTTTTTTATCATCGCCCTCATTATTGAATTCGGGATAAAGTGCTTCATAAACTTGTAACCAAAATTATGCTCTGGCATCGCGATCTTTGTAAAGTTCATTCGATAAATCCCACAATGCAGGACGTAGGCGCACCTCGGCAATGAAACGTTCGGTATCAATGTTCATGGTGGCGGGCGATTGTACGCGCGCGTGCCGACGGTCGGGAACAGAGTGAGGACGCTCATAGCGTTCTATAGCGCGTCAGTCGACCGACGAACGCGGCGCTGACGAGCGAGACCGACGCGCGTCATCAGCGGCGCGTAGCAACTCGCGCGCCGCTGATGTCAGCGTCACAGTGTGGTGCTTAATAGAACACAACGTATATTCGTACGCGCGACCGACATCAGCGACCGACATCAGCGACAGAGGAATTCGGGCCTTAGTGTTAGTACTACATCAGTGATTTCTTCATTAGATTCACTCATCTTGACAGTACGAAAATCAAATGAAAATCACACATTTTCCTAATTTGAATTTGGAATTATGTTCTTTAAAATTTAAACTTCCAATGATACCAAAACCAGTCAGATACAAATAGTATAGCCAAAGAGATTTTATTAAAATTTCATACATACTATAATGCGAAAAGACTTTTTCCCCAACATATATATATAAAAAAAAAACACTACCATGGTTGTGATAATAGTTTCAAAATCATTAAGCCCAGATCAGTATTTAATGTATGTTACTACTTACTTTAAACAGAAGGGTATGTAAAATTCATTTTTTTGAATAGAATTTTGATTTTCAAAACCTTTTTTTAAACGAAATTTAAACCCGATTTTAAAGTGTATCTCACCTATATTTTCCAGGAGCAACAGAGACTATATTTTATCCAACCATTCCCGCGGGTCAACCGCGCCCGACAGCTAGAAAAAGAATATAACCAACATTATTTTTTTGTTCGACAATAAATTGCTTAGTATCAGCTGTGATTTCGCGTGATGTGTGTAAATGAAAATATAGAATCTGTATTTACTAATGAAGATATAAATATGAAGAGTTTATTTGTTTGTTTGCTTGCTTGAATGCGCAGGAAGGACTGTTCGGAAGTCCGATTTGAAAAAATATTTCAGTGTTAGTTAGATAACCCATTTATCAAGGAACGTTATAGGTTATATTTAATTGTGAAGTTCCTTCGGGAGCGGTCTTTTTTTGTTCGAGAAATGGCTTAATACCACAAGCAGTAGCGAGTTTGCGTAATGTGTGTGAATTAAAATGTAGAATCTATAGGTATCTACCTACTAATGAAAAAAGCTGAAGTGAATTTGTATGTATGTTTGCTTGCTTGTACGCGCTAACCTCAGACAGTATTTTCCGAAAGTCCGACTTGAAAAATATTTCAGAGTGGGATAAGCCATTTTGTAGTAAGTAGTGTTTTATAAAAGTCATCAAATACATCCTTTTTGGAACATGACATTTTTGTTTACCAGACAATATTCCTGTAAGTAAAACAAATTTTGCCGATATAAACCATACGAATGTTGACACACGACAATAAATAGTACTGCAGCTGCCAAACCTATTACTCCTTCTGGCTAAGACTTAACTGGTTTAGTCCAATAAATAACTCAACTCTTTAGTCAATAGTAGGTATCTACTTCTAAATGTATTTAGTAGTCATATCAGCCGAAAAACCAAAGCTCTATTACATTTGTGAGTTAAGGCCTCGTTGCCACCACAGCGTAACCTTTTACTTTCAATGATTTATAGATAAGATTTTCGGTAAAAAAATCTGGACCGTTGCCTCAATAACAACTTTGCTACGAAAGCAAATCCACTTTCAAGAAGAAGGTTTCTACCTACTTAAATGTTATCTTAGTAGCTGGACTTCAATTATAATTTGTTTTAATATCAGTAACATATTAAACAAATCAGAATAACTCTTAATAAGTGAAAATACGAATACTAATTGTAATTATTATTGTGTTACTAAATATTATTATAGTAATCATCGCAATTGTTTCTCAGCTCAGTTAAAAATCACTCGATTTTATGCTCAATAAACGAAACAATTGACAGGCTGCGGCTATCGGACGAGTTGATGTCGTACAATAATTTTATTGATAATATCTAAGTAGTACGTAGCGAGATGGGAGTAAGGGATGGCGCGGGCGGCGGGCGGCGGGCGCGGCAGAGCGCGTGCGTGCGGCGCCGCGCCCGTCGGAGCCGAGCGCCGCCAGGCAGTAGTGCCGCGCGGCGCCGCTACACCGCCCGCGCCGACCGCGTCCGGAGACTATGCGACTCGCGTGCCGCGCTCACTCGTGTTGTGGTGCTTTATGATGGTACGGCATGACAGTGCCCGATATGCGGACGTTCCGTGACCACGAGTGCTGCCCAGTTCGCCACCGCCACAAGTGGGCGGAGAGACGGGACGCGTCTTAGGCTGCTCAGGTGAGCGGCCCTTCGCATCTCACGCCGTTGCACGCTGGTTAAAGACGCTGTGATCTCGGGGTCGATAAGGCACCTCGCTCACGAAACTAGGACAAAAGTTTTGTTTTCCTCATCTTTACCTCTTAAAAGTAATACAGAGCTTGGCTGCTGATAACTAGTGCTACGCATTTCGTAGCCACAATATGCTACGCGCAACAATCTCTTCAAAATAACGGTAATCTTTGACACGTTTATTAGTTTTCGTTATCGCACTTTGACATACATAATTATATTTTCCTTATTACAGAATGCTGCAAGCATTATTCATTTTGTATTAAGTATAAAATTATTCGCTTTCATTATTTCATATCTTTGAATATACCTAAATGAAAAGTAAACTATATACTTTTAGACAAAAAAATTGACAAAAGATGAAAGCTGTATTCCTCAACCACGAATCAATTCAGACAATTCTTGGCACCCTATTAGGTTGTCAACAATACCATGTAACATGTCTGCACTAAAAACTGTACACACGTTGCCACAGGCATAATTTGCCAAACTTGGCACGTAACTATCCTTACTATCGGACTCATCGATGTCATTCAATACCTATAAATGTAAATAAACAAGCGTCCGCATGTTCACAACTGCTAGTAATGAGAGCGAGTTGATAGACTTAGTTGTAATTATACGTTTAAGTGTTTGTAACAACAGTACTAAGAGATATTTGTTACGCTCTATAAGAAACTAGTATAATTATGCGGTATCTGGTATATTAGGAAATTATTATAATACTGAGTAAAATTTAGTTTCACGTTTGAGGGCTCTTGTATTTAAACGTGCGTCTGCGATACGAGCGTTACAGTAATTGACGACTGAATGGGGACGAAGCTTAACGTAAACAAATGATTGTGTCCCTACAGTGCAGAAACCTCCCCTTTCAAAAACTAGTAAAGTTCCTTCTAACAATATTAATGAAGAGGAAATGCTTTAAAATGATCAAAACAATTTTCAAGTAATTCGTATCCAATAGATGTATACGACTTGGAGGTTTGCAAGGTAATAAGTTCGGAAGCACATCGGTATCGGGGTTGCGAGTCGTGACTCGTTACTCGTCACGCAACATCGGGAACATGGCTTATCTAGAGACGGAATAGGCTTCAACCGCCATCAATCTCGAGCCGAGCATTAGACAGCTTCTATACACGACTGGCGTTGCACGAATATGTTATTTTTGGGAACACCCATTTGTAAGTCAAACATGCAGAGTCAATATTAGGAAGTTGGATCAAATGACTCGTGGTTGTAGGGTTCTTATGTTTTCCAGTCTGTAAACATTCATATTATATGTCTACGTTATACTTGTAATTACCATAACGTCGCTTATGTTCCACGTAAATAATTATTTGGCGGATTTGAAATTTTGATACCATTTGCTACCGGATCGGCTGACACTTTGTTTCAGTCAATTAGAAATACACATCTTCCAATAGAAACTCGTAAAATAAATCTTAAAATAACATAGTATTGTACTAGTGTTTACGTAAAATTGCGTAGTTCTTTTCACTCTCCTAGAGAATCTTAGTACCTAGATACTATTTCTGACACGCGTCGTGTTAGAATGATAAGCAACACACCGTGAAATCTTCAAATAAAAACAAATAAAACTATACAAACTAAGTACATAAAACAATTAATATAAACTATCTATGGATTAAGAGCTACATAGAAACTGGTAGTTCAATTGTATTCAAAGCCAACATATCCACATGTTAATCAGTCAAGATATTCTCATAAATTTTGGAATATATTATTATCAACCTTGGAGGTTATTTTTAATTGTGGGATAGGCAACGGGGGGTATCTATAAATAAAATTAACAAACAATATATTAACACAACACAAATACTAGTAAATTTTCTTAAAAAATATAGGTACATTCGTGTTCAAGGAATAAGATATTTAATGATGTTACCCAACTTCATGTAGGTACGTATCTTGAGCAATCATACCAGTGGGTACATCCAATAAAAATGGTCGTACAAATATCCGTCTCATATTGACGTCAATAGGAAACGTCTGAGTACCACCGAGACAGTAATAGGCTATTAATTTAACTAAATGCAATAAAATTGCATTTCTCCGTTCTGTATAGGTCGGCAGTTATTCGTCGTATAAGATTTTCGCGGCTGGAGGCGAGTTCGGCGCGCCATGCCGACGCCACGGCGGAGCCAGTGCCAGCCGCCCCTGCATTCACACACACAACATGTACACAAATATCTGCCTATAAATAACCCTCAATAACTCTTCTACACTTGAATGACTTGTTTATTTGCTTGCCTTTTTCACATGAGTGAGTAATTTTATTAAATTGAGAACGTGCCTCGCAAAATCTTGGTAGACTTTTAGTGTTTCGAGACAAAGTGTAGTTTTACTTACTTTTATAGCTCGTTTACGTCCATTGCTGAATATGGGCCTCCTCTTATCAAGCCTTGGCAAGCCAGAATCGTTGAAGGATATTGCCATATTTACCACGCTTGGCAGGCGCATTGGTAAGCGTAATAAGATGGTCAATATCCTTGAGCTGCTAAGCTGTCTGGATGTCCCTGCGTAGCTTTTTACGACACCTTTCTAGGCAAGCGTGTATCATCTTAGGCCTTATCTTCGCCTTCCATCAAGCGATATTATGGTCAAACGTAAGCCTATATTTAATTAAATTTTAAAAATTAAATAAAAAAAAAACATGGGATGGTCTATTTTAACAAAAATATATTTTTCAGTGCTGTTAATGATTTGGTGATTGAGAGGACACAGACATACATTAAACATGAAGAGGAGGACCATTTTATGTAGTCGTATAGGTTGCACGGTCTGTTAATTCGACTCGTAGACCCGAAGTCCGGGCCCGCGAACTGTAACGTAGAGCGACAGTTGCGCAAAACTCCCGTGAACTACTAAAAGTTATATCCCGCAATCCCTTCGTTAGCAACCGTCCTGAGCTTAAGTCCTAGTGTAGGAGTAAGACTGGGGCCGTCATGCACAGATTGCTTAGTTTAGAAATCATCTAATAAGGCTAGAGTCCTGCTCGTCTTAATGCCCGGTGAAGTAGCCTAAGCTTCGTGGCAGACTACATAAATATCTGTCCGAAAAAAAAGGACTTTTGATGGATGAATGTTTATATGGGGTGTGGATGGCATAACTATTGGCATGACCATGTCCATATCACATTTAGCTAGGATATGAGGTTTACAAATATATCATTATATAAAGTTTATAATAAAATGTCATCACAATAATTGATCTCATATTTGCTTTACATAATACAAGTTTATGAGCCAAAATACATTTTTGTGTACCGATAAAGTAGGGTACCGTTTATAGCGGTAACTTGCGATAACGTGTCGCTGCCGTGTAATATAACTGCATTATATTTACGACATAACATTGTATTCTAACGTGAAAGTACCGTAACCTACATGCAAGTAGAATGAGCTAGTAAAATTTGTTATAACAGGTGACCCTATCACGACTCGAATCGATGTTCAAGGCAAACCATTCTCCTAAGAACATGTAGTCTACGACGTCATACATACGGGATAACAGTCGAGACCAATGGCTTAACGTGGCTTCCGTGGCACGGAGTGTAATCCTTTAATCAACCTAACTCGGAAATAAACCTGAGATATTACTCAAAGATCTCTTGTGAGAATCAAACCCACGACCTCCGAGGCAGGACCGGAGACTCTGCCACGCCACGGAGGTTATGATTGACAACATTTCATTTTTTACATGTATTTTTTATCTATACTAATATTATAAAGAGGAAAGATTTGTATGTAAGTATGTTTGTAACGAATTGGGTCAAAAAGTACTGGACCAATTTTAAAAATTCTTTCACCATTTTAATGCTACATTATCACTGATTAATATCATCATCATCATCATCATCATCATTTCAGCCGTAGGACGTCCACTGTTGGACATAGGCCTCCCTCATAGATCTCCAGTTGTTGCGGTTAGAAGCGGCCTGCATCCACCGTGATCCTGCGGCTTTAACCAGATCGTCCGTCCATCTAGTAGGTGGACGTCCTACGCTACGCTTGCCGATCCGCGTTCTCCATTCGAGAACTTTTCGGCTCCAACGGCCATCTGTTCTCCGTGCTATATGGCCTGCCCATTGCCACTTCAACGAACTAATCCGTTGGGCTATGTCGGTAACCCGCGTTCTTCTACGTATCTCCTCATTTCTAATCCGATCTCGTAGAGAAACCCCGAGCATAGCCCTCTCCATAGCTCGTTGAGCGACTCTGATACTGTTTATAAGGCCTATAGTGAAGCACCACGTTTCGGATCCATAAGTCATCACTGGCAACACACACTGGTTGAAGACTTTCGTCTTTAGGCATTGAGGTATTTTGGACGAAAAGACACTGCGAAGTTTCCCGAACGGTGCCCATCCGAGTTGAATTCGGCGATTGACCTCCTTCTCGAAGTTGGAGCCACCTAATTGGACTGTCTGTCCTAGGTATACATACGCGTCAACAACTTCAAGAACCGTATTCTCAACCATTATAGGGGTAGGCACAACATGGACGTTAGACATGATTTTCGTCTTGTCCATTTCCTTTTTAAGACCTACCCGTTGGGAGACTCGGTTGAGGTCTTCGAGCATTGTACTGAGTTCTTCCATTGACTTTGCCATGACCACGATATCATCAGCGAATCGAAGGTGAGTGATGTATTCGCCGTTGATGTTGATGCCTAGACCTTTCCAATTCAGAAGTTTGAAGGTACGTGTCTTCCAAAGTGGTCGTAAACAGTTTCGGAGAAATAACGTCTCCCTGTCTTACGCCTCTTTTTAGTGGAATTGCCTTCGTACACTGTTCTTGTACTCGGACCGACATTGTGGCGTTTCTATACAAACATTTCAACACTTCGATATACCGATAGTCAATACGGCATCGCTGGAGAGACTCAAGTACGGCCCATGTTTCGACCGAATCAAAGGCTTTCTCGTAGTCCACAAACGCTAAACAGAGCGGCAAGTTATACTCTTCGGTCTTCTGTATTACTTGCCGCAGCGTATGTATGTGGTCTACGGTACTATAACCTTTTCAGAATCCGGCTTGTTCGGGAGGCTGAAAGTCATCAAGCCTTCGTTCGAGACGATTCGCAATAACCCTGGAGAACAGCTTATAGACATGACTCAAAAGCGAGATGGGCCTGTAGTTCCTTAGTAAGGTGTTATCGCCTTTCTTAAAGAACAACACCACCTCGCTTTTGTTCCATGCTTTAGGCGTGGTACCTCCGAGCAAGGAGGGATTAAAGAGCTTCTGAAGGACTTTGAGTACCGGTGATCCACCCGCTTTCAGGTGCTCTGATGTGATTCCGTCCTCACCCGACGCCTTGTTGTTCTTTAGCTGTTTCAGGGCCATGCTTATCTCGTTCAGGCTGATGTCCGGGATATCCTCGGTATAGTGTCGGGTCAGTTTGGCTCTTGGGTCTGTAGCCGCACTGATAACAGGCTTGGTGACTGAAGAGTAGAGCTGCCCATAAAACTTTTCCACTTCCCTTAACACTTCCGCTCTTGTCGACGCAAGACTTCCATCATCCCTCTTCAGCTTTGTCATCTGGCTTTGCTCAATAGACATATCTCTTGCAAACACTTTTGAGCCCTGGTTCCACTCTATCGTATCTTTAATACGGGACGTATTAAAGCTACGGATATCGTGCCGCAAGGATGTTTTTATTCGTCTATTAAGCTGCCTATGTGACTCAGCGTCATCGGGAGATTGCAGTCTTAGCGAGCGTCGTTCAGCCATAATGTTAAGGGTGTATTCGGAGAGCTTCTGAGTTTTGCTGGTACGGCGAGTCTTAAAGAACTGAGACCCGACCGTATGGACAGTCTCTACCAACCTGTTATTGATCTCATCCACTGATGCGTTTTCATCTAGGCAATCGAAACGATTTGAGAGCTCGAGTTGAAATCTCTCGGGGTTATCGACCTGAGCGCGAGTAGGTCGGAGCGTAGACTTCATCAAATGGGACCGCTCACGTTTAACATTCATATCCAATGTGCCTCTTACTATTAAGTGATCACAACCGGTTTTCACCCTGTGAATCACAGAGACATCATTGAAAATCCGTTTCTTGTCGGTCATGATGAAGTCGATCTCATTTCTCGTGGAACCATCGGGACTCAGCCAGGTCCATTTCCTGTGAGGCGGCTTCTGGAAGAAAGAATTCATCATATAGAGTCTTTCTTTCTCCAGAAAGTCGGCCAGCCTCTGTCCCCTAGGGTTCCGTTGCCCATAACCGAAGTTCCCCACTATCAACTCATGATCGCTTCTCTTGCCTAGTTTCGCATTGAAATCCCCCATAACAACATTAAAGTGAGTCTTATGAGTATGTATGGCCCTACTAATGTCCTCATACATACACTCAACTTCCTCATCTGGGTGTGCCGAGGTCGGTGCATAGACCTGAACGACCTTCAGCAAGTATCTTTTAGATACTCTGAGTGTTAGGTATGCCACCCTGCTAGACACACTGTCGATGGTAATTATGTTGTTAACGAGGGACTTGTGAACGAGAAACCCGACACCACTTTGGGATTGTTGACTTCCCGGTAGAAGAGCAGGTTGCCAGATTTCAGGGTCATCGTGTCCTGTCCCTCTCTACGGACTTCAGACAATCCCAAAATATCCCACCTGAACCTGCTCAATTCTTCTTCCAGCTCAACAATCTTTTCATCGGTCCTTAAAGTGCGCACGTTATGTGTTGCCAGGGCCAGGGTTCGTTTTTGCGATTGGTAGCCACGTGTCTTCCGGGGATTCTTAGCACCCCTAGCCCCGCCAATACCATGACCGCTACCGTAGCCAGGCCTAGCGGGGCCGCCGGGAACTCGGCGCCGTGTGTTTTTAAAACTTTCCATGGGGGGAATTTAGCCAATACTCGCCACGCTTGGCAGGCGGGTTGGCGAGCGCAGTATTAGGTGTTTTAGTCCAAGAAGACGCTGCTGCCCATCTTCAGAATTTCCCTTGGCCGGGTCCGTTAGTCCTAACGAAACCAAATGTTCTTCCGGTGGTACAAAGAAATGTTTAAGGGTGTTCACACCATAAAATATAATTTTTAAAAGTTCCTTTTCTATTTCGGAGACTACAGTGTGATCACTCTTCGGCCATGGCACGTAGAATTAAATTGCGGTAGAAACGAACACGTAGCAGCCTTGTGTAACGTGTCTGTCGCAGCCAAATATAGAGTTATTCTAATAAACTTTGCGGTTATAAATAAATAGGATTTAGATTTTACCACAATGTTAGTTGCAGGCTATGTTTTTTCTTTGTTTATTGCAGACATTAGCCTTAACAACAGTTTCGAATTTTAAAAAGAATGATGTGAACGATAAAGGCGGAAACATATTGTTAAAACGCGACGCGACATATGAACACCCGACGCGACCCGACGCGACGTGTTCATAGTGTGATTCTGGTCTATAGAAAACAATACATTTGATCCGACTCAACACGCGTCGGATCTCATCAGGTCGCGTCGCGTTTTAACAATATGTTTCCGCCTTAACACTTTTATCATTCTAAACTAGCTATTATACCGGCGTTGCCCATTTTCGTCGGTCATATCAAAAATAAAGAATTAATCACATTGGTAAAGTCGTCATATTATATTAAGTTATAATCATTTTAAGTTATACGCGTACATACATTTTGGCGATTCATTTTTATATATTGATTAAAAGCACACACTATTTAGTGCTCACTTTTAAGCGGAATTAACACTAGATATTTTGCCTTTTTAATTTAAATTAATATGGATTTCCGCAAAGTAACGCGATTCTTTTAATTATATTTTTTTTTAACTTTAAAAATACTTGTTTGTTTAGATACTTGATCAGAAAGTATCCCTTTGAAAGCCATGTCATTTATTGGCTTCAACAAACACATTCATAAAATTAATCTATTATCTTTTCCAATATTCCAAAGGAGCTAAAAGATTGAGAATCATAAGATGCCAAGAATGTACCGAATAGCGTCAGGAGAGACTTGATGCTGTTCGAGAACATCAGGCTGCAACTCGCTCCGTGGAAACCTCTTCGGATCGCGAAGCACGTCTGCGTTCTCAGCGTATTTTAGCATCTACATCCAGGTCTCTAGAGACCAGTGAAGAATATGATCCATGACACTGACTCGTGAACGTCACGCATTGTCTCGCGAGTCGGAGACGTTCACTGATAGAGAATTGCGCTTGAGTTCACAGCGTATCTACGCATCTGCTTCTAGGTCTCTAGAGACAAGTGCGGAACGTGATGCGCGATTGTCCGCTGATCGGGAACGTCACGCATTGTTTCGCGAGTCAGAGACGTTCACGGATAGAGAATTGCGATTGACTTCTCAGCATATCTACGCATCTACTTCTAGGTCTCTAGAGACAACGTGATGCGCGACTGTCCGCTGATCGTGAACGTCACGCATTGTCTCGTGAGTCGGAGACGTTCACGGATAGAGAATTGCGATTGACTTCTCAGCGTAACTACGCATCTACTTCTAGGTCTCTAGAGAAAACGTGATGCGCGACTGTCCGCTGATCGCGAGTGACATGCATTGTCTCGCGAATCGAAAACCTTTACCGATACAGAATCACGCTTGAGTTCTCAGCGTATTCGCACTTCTACTAACAGGTCTTAATCTTCAGGTGACTAACTGCTGATCGAGATTAACATACATTGTCCCGAACACACACACAACAAAATATTCATAATCCATTAGAAAGTGACAGAGAAAGAATTGCTGGAGTACGGCATGAAGAGACAGAAGAAGAGCGCAACGAACGTTTGAATTCTGATCGACTTCGACATTATCTGAGCAGCTGTCCCGGGCTTTAGAATTCGACATCAGACGTTTCAGATTTTCGATTTTGATGACCATCATAAGCAACAGGATCCGCGTACGAAGTCGCGGGCGGAAGCTAGTAGTATATAAACCAAAAATATGTTTATTTTTAAAGTATAGGTGTCATAACTTTTTTTTAAGCACTTGAACGGATCATCATTGTCAGCACTTATAACGTCTACAGCTGAAGTTTTGTTATAGTTACCATTCATGGCAGGCGAGTTGATAATTTTTCATCTATATATATATAAAAATTGAGGGAGGCCTATGTCCAGCAGTAGACGTCCTACGGCTGAAATGATGATGATATAAAAATGAATCCCTATTTCCCTTGGTCACGGCATCACACGTGAACGGTTTGTCCGAACTCGCAAAATCTGTTTAGTTATGTTTATTTTTGTTAGGAGAAGATTTTCATGAAAGAAAAAAATAAGTATATTGCGCGGAAAATTAGAAAATGCAAGAATACTTAAAAACCATATTAAACTTTCTAAAGTAGCCTTGGCGCTTTTGACAATATTAACTTTTTTAATTGTAATCTTACGGTATTTGACATAACATTGTCAGAACAATGCTGCTCTGGCACATCAAGGTTAGTTCAGAGCTTTCACGCCTAAATTAAAAGTCGAATTAATGTAGTTTTAGTAATAGAGCAGAGCATAGTGGTGCATTCGTTTGCAAAATCGTTTTACTACGTAATTTTTTTTTTAAATGTCCGGCAGGTTCTCCTGATTCTAAAATTGTAAGTGGACACTTGGTATCTGTTGCAGTTATTGTTTAAACAACGAAAAATTAAAAATGCTGCAAAACAAGATTTTTTGCAATAATTTTTTTTTTAAATATTTTTTGACTTAATACTAAAACTTAATAAAAAATCATGGGTTGCAGATACGGTAAAAAGTGTAAGGACTTTTTTGATTCAAAATAGTCTAAAAAATATACATAAAAAAAATTATTGCAAAAAACCTTGTTTTGCAGCATTTTTAATTTTTCGTTGTTTAAACAATAACTGCAACAGATACCAAGTGTCCACTTACACTTTCAGAATCAGGAGAACCTCCCGGACATTAAAAAAAAAAAATACGTAGTAAAACGATTTTGCAAACGAATGCGCCACTATGAACTGCACTATAAAGACAGGACAACGTATGTCGGGTCAGCCAGTGTTCAATATAAAACATCACACTTTAGCACTAGGCTGATGCAGCTATCAAATGTGATTGATACCGTTTGATAAATCTATAACGGGTTTATATGTAGCTATACGTTATTATATGATTGTAGATAGGTATATAACCGTCGGGGCTGGTAGTAAATGGGTTGCGCTAATAGGTTTAAGTGGTGATCTAGAAAATTCCGCGCGTGTTAGACCATTTCAATGGCATTTTATTGTGGAAATCTCTTTATAATTGTATATTGTATTGACTGTATGGTCAATATATATTTCTACTAATATAATAAAGAGGAAAGAGTTGTATTTTTGTTTTACAAGGGGTTAACAAGAAAACTAGTAGATTGCAAAAAATATGCTGGTTATCTTGTAAAAAAACAGTTTCTTAACTTTAAACATTACAAAATACAACTATATTATCGTTTGGTTGTTGTTTATTTAAGTAACAATCATCCATTTATCAAAACTTTAACCACACTTTAACTTTTTTTTACCATTTATTATACAATTGCGATTTATCTGGTATCCTCATCAAGGAAACAATAATTATGTCAGAATCATACACTTAAGTTTAATAAAATTAATATTTATGTTAATAAAAAGTAGAATATTTTCATGTAAAGAAAGATAAAAGTAAATGGGTACCAATTTCTGATAAATGTTTGAGCACATGCACCGATGTCATAGAGACTTAAATGCTAAAATCAGCTAAAGAAGAATCTGGATTAAGCAATTAAATACTATTTTACGAACCAAATAGAGGTACCATATATTTAACAATTATTAAAAACCTTGCAGTCGAATTAAAGCTTTTTTTTCGGACGTACATACGTCCTTAGCCACGAGGATTTTGCTACTTCACCGGACGTAAAGACGAGCAGAGCTCCAGCCTTAATAAATGGTTTAAAAACTACAAACTAAGCAACCTTCGCAAGAGGGCGCACCCTGTGAGGCTTGGACCTCGGCTCAGAGCGGTCGCTGGCGATGAGATCGAGGGATTATGACTTTTAGTATTTTAGGGGGTTTTGTGCAAATGTCGCTCTACTTTACAGTTCGCAGGCCTCTCGGACTTCGGGTCTACGAGGGCATCGGATAGTTCTTTGCAAACTTAGAGTCGGGTGGACGAATTAAAGCTTGTTTATAGTGATATACTATGTGACGTATTACGAGTGACGAGTTGGTGTAGCCAACCACGGGTTACTTTTATGTAAAGAGATGAATTATACCACAGATCACTCAGTACATTATTGTTTATTACAATTAACTAACATTGACATTTATTTATAGTAGTAAAAGATTAACTTAATTTAGACAAAAAAGCTACAGTCCAGATAAACCGATATGTGTTTTAGGTAATAAATAACAAAATAGTACCTACAACTAATACTAAAATGCTTCTCCATTGTCTGAAAACAAGAAATGTGCTTGTTTTGTGCTGTGGTAGTTGGCCGATTGAACTTTCATTGTTTCTAGACAATATAGCGTGGGAATGTCATGTACATGCGACACCAGATATTACATTTTACAGTGTTTAATATTTAAGCTAAGGGCTATTTTTTTTTAGAGAAATAATTTTGAATTTTGACAAATTCATCATCATCAGCCCGTATAACGTCCACTGCTAAACATGGACCTCCTCTCGTAGAAGAGTGTTTTTTATTGTCACCACGGCTAGCAGGCGGGTTGGTAACCGCAGTATTATGTTGTAACACAGGGAAACGCTGCTGCCCATTCTCTTGCATACTATTGTAATAACAATTGGGACCAACGGCTTAACGTGCTATCCAAGACACGGAGGGTAGTCCCTCAACTAACCAGACAAAGTTGAAATCTTAGAATTTACACAAACATCTTGTCCGGGGGTATCGAACCCACTACCTCCAAGACTTAAAGCGAGACTTATATCACTACGCCACGGTGGTTGTCATAAATAAATCTATTCTAACCCAGAACACCACGTCTCAAAAGCAAGACCGATATGCACTAGCAGTGGTGACTCAGTGTCATCAGTGTTACAAACAATTAACAAACTATTGTAACAAAGTGCATCAGCAGACACAATTGATATGTTTGTACGGAAACTGAAAACTTTTTACTTAAGTAACAACTTAATTGTGAAGTATGATTTATTAATACTTTCTTATTAAAAAGATGGGATTTTTCAGTGGTAATCCAGTTAAAATGAAATTCTAGTTTAGTTGAATAAATATAATAAGAAAAAGTGGTTTATTTCGATAACAAAGACAACGACCAAAGATAAAGAGTATTGACATAGAACACCAAAAGTTTAATTCAATAAAAATTCTAAACAAGTATAAATAGATACACATGGCTGCACCGAAGAGGTAGTAAAACTTATACATATACATAATGTCCAGTCTAGTGTTAGGAAATACAACGACCAAGTCCAAATATAGTCATTATACTCACAGAATTAAAATATAATCATGATACACAATTACAAAGTTACATTAAATATTGATAAAACTATATTTAAACGATGTCATTCTTATCACCGTGTTTTGAATAGACCCCCATGTCTCTCCATGGCTGTCGTAAGAGGCGACTATGGGACGTACAGCTGATGGATGAACAGCACCATCTCTTAACTCAAGATTACTCACCATCTTACTTCGATCACCAATCTGTCGGCGAAGCATGGTGATTATGTCAATATCCTTCAACGACCCTGGCCTTGCTAAGGTCTGTACACTCATATCTAATAAGGTTGAAGATTAAATGTAGCAGATTCATTTTTTGCCTTCAAAATATATATAAAATATTTTTTTCTTGACACATGAAATTACACCTTATTAGCAACTGTCACTTACGTGGTATTGCAGTATCACCGACGATATGTAGGCCATTGATCAGCAGTGGACATAAATGGGCTGATAATATAAAAAAAATGTATTACACGTAAAATTACGAGTATGTCTTCAAGTTCTATTTTAGAAAAATGTCGTTATAAAACTGGTCCAAACATCGAATGAAGTTAGAATTTTATCTTTCTTTAGAGCCAGACTTGAGAGACTTGAGACATTACGTGAGAAGCAAACTGTAAGTAAGTAATCGTGGAAGTTGGAAGTAGTACGTAAAGTGCAGTACACTACTGTACTAGTGTGGTTCAGAACTTGGCGAAGTACCCGCTCGTGACCAAGAACTACATAAACAAACATGATCTGTTTTCATGCGACTATTGTTTATGTTAACAGGAACATGATTTTGAGCCAAAATGCATTTCAGCTGCACGAACTCCTATGGAGTGCGTTGTAATTTATAGTGTAGGTGTTCAGAAATTGTATACACGGTTTTAGAATTCAGTAAGCATATCTCACTACCAAAAAAAAAGTTTGAATTATCATTTATCTGTATTATTCGTGCGCGTGTGGTTTCCAGCTTAGAATAGACCAACCCATGTGTACTCATGGGTCTCGTAAGTAGCAACTAAGGTACCTACATACAGCTGATGAACGGGTAGAAGTATCTATCAGCTCAAGGTTAATTATTATCTTGCTGCCGTCACCAATCCGCCTGCGTAGTGATTATGTCAATATCCCTCAATGAACCTGGCCTAGGTCTGTTAAGGGTGTCCTTGTTGTGGACATTAATATGCTATTGTATTTATACATTTAAAAAATTATCTACTAAACTAAAAATACCTTCAAAGAAAACATTTTCATATCAATCATGAAAGGGATGCAATTTATAAATTGTATTCTCAAATGCATCGTCGGGAACTCGACTAATGCAATTGAATATAAATGTGTTGATGAGACGATAGCAAGCCCCAAGCGGCGGCGGGCGCGGCCACTAGCCGGCGCCGCGACGCCTCCGTACCGACACGCTCTGCTGACGACCTATGTTTAATGTTGCCATCAAAGTGGTTTACTATAATATCTGGAGATTTCAAATCTTCTAGTGGGCATGAAGAAAAAATCTTAGCAAATTTTAATTAATTTAATACACTAGTTTCCCGCGCGAAATTTCACCCGCCTATCGCCTAGTAGGAACTTTATAATTAAATATAGCCTTCCTTAATAAATGGGCTATCTAACACTAAAGAAGTTACTGAGATTAACATGCTCAAGCAAAAAAACAAACTCTTCAGCTTAATATATAAGTAGGTATAGATTTGGAAGCGCGCATCATGAAATTTGGAAATTCCCTATAGAGTTACCTCATCAACAAACACATCCAAAAATACAGCCAAACCGTATGACGTAAAAATTTTAATTGTGTCTTCAAATTAAAACTTGTGTTTTTCTACAGTTTGCTTTCAATGCTACATTTAGTCTTTTATATGACAACCTCCGTGGCGTAGCGGTATTACTAAGTCTCGCTATAAGTCTCCGAGATATGTGGGTTCGATCCTCACGCCAGACAAGAAATCTTTGTGTAAAATCTATGATTTTTTTTTACATTTTCATTTCGGTTCTACATAGTTGGTTAACTAACTCTCCGTGGCTCGGAAAGCACGTTAAGCCGTTGGTCCCGATTGATATAACATCATCTATAGCAATTGTATATCAGGAATTGGGCAACAGCGTTTCCCTGTGTGTGTTATTCACCAACCCGTTTGGCTAAAACCCTCCATCGGGAGCATGCCCATGTTCAGCAATGGACGTGATACAGGCTGACGATGATGATATTACTCTTTAAAACTGGTACTTATGTTACATAAATACTGTGTTGTACGATAGTTCAGAGGTTTTCTTTAGCAGATTTGCTAATATAATATGTTGGCAACACCGGCCATGCTTCATGCCGGATAACTTAATGTGTTCGGAAACGTCGCGAGTTACATGGCCACCGACCCGCTGCATACGATCCTATGTTCCGTCACTTTAAACTTGCTTCGTGATTTATATTTACTCTATGTGTGTATGATGCTGTTTTATTCTGGTACTTAATTTTTTTATTGAACAGTACTAGTTGATGGGTTTAATGTCGTACGAGAGGGGGGTTTTATTGTACATTTATTGTGAAAGGCTATTTTTTAAATATAGCCTTTCAACTATGTTACCACGGGAACGGCAGCTACGCGGGCGAAACTGCGCGCGGGAAGCTAGTATTGTTATATGGAATTAATGAAACCATTATTGCTGTCGCAGTCGAATATTTAGTGTCGTACGAATTTCGCTTTAGACTTCTTGCACTTCTTCTATATATTAACTTTATCTTTCGAAAATGTCACATTCCTCTCTTTAAAACTTTCTTCAAAAGGAATCTAAAGTTTTAGTTTTCTAGGTATTACTAGTTGCTGTCCACGACTTCGTCTGCGTAAGGAAAATATTG
Organism: Nycteola revayana; assembly: GCA_947037095.2. NCBI lineage: Eukaryota > Metazoa > Arthropoda > Insecta > Lepidoptera > Nolidae > Nycteola > Nycteola revayana. The sequence goes on from OX344840.2 coordinate 16,105,129, forward strand.
CTCTAGGAAAAAAAGGATGGATTAAAAAGAAAACCTGGCTTTTAAAATCAGTTTTTACAAATGAAAGTCCCGTTAAAATCGCTTCTGCTTCTTTTTACTGAGATTAGCCGAAACTGACAGTCACAGACATTTTTTGTATTGTGTTGTTATTATTAGTACCCTATAAACATTAACATGCATTTAAATCCTGTTATTTTTTCAATTAAAACACACGTGAATTAAAATTAACCATGCCACTTAACATACCCATAACACTTTTCTATTGGGACGTTATCATAGGCATGTTTGTTAATGAATATTACTGATGCAGATACTGTTAGCCTGCATCATCCCACTGCTGGGCAAAGGCCTCTCCCCATGATTTCCAGCCCTTCCGATCCAGATCTTAAGTACGGCACTGGTCGTTTGTTTTGTCCAGCTCCTCCCGCCATCTGAATGAATAACATGTGACAATAAATATGTCACATCTGGTTATCAGATGGGTGAAGGTCGTTCTGTCACGGCTCTTAGACTTAAAGTACGAAAACCCTGTGACACCGAAACTGTCATTCTGTACCAAAACCAGTGAGATATATGTACTTACTAGTATATATAGAAATTCTTAGATTTTTTTTGTGTAATAAGATCTCTTTCCGGGTCTGGATGGTTGAGGAGGGTAGTCGGATGTATAGGTAGATAGTAGATGGTAGCACGGAGGTTGCTCCGTGCCTCGGAATGCACGTTAAGCCGTTGGTCCCGATTATTATAACATCATCTTTAATAATCGTATATATCAAGGTACGGGCAGCAGCGGAGGAGGCCCTTATTCAGCAGTGGACGTTATACGGGTTGATAATGATGATGATGATGATAATGATAGATAGATTGTTGACGAAAACAATAATTGTAAAATTATATAAAATATCGATATTTTATATAATTTTACCACAACAATGGTGAGATATGCAATAACAAGCTGCAAAAATTAGTCTCGCAAGCAAATAAATAGAATAATAATTTTATTTTCATAGTAAATAATACTACAACTTTCTGCTTTTTTTGTTAAGTTTTCGAAAAACTCTCAAGTAATAAATGAACGCATTGAAAAAGCCCAACTGGAAACCGTCGAAGTTTCGTCTGCTCTATTTATTTTAATTATTCCTTCATACCGGAAACTAAGAAATGGTTTCGCAAATTGTTTTGAAGTGCTGTACCAAAACTTTACCTTGAATTGATAATTAACAATGATGTTTACTTACTACTTATGAACACCTTTACATAGTAACGTATTTTAGTGATTTTAGTCGTTATTTAAAAGAAATTACTTACTTAAGGTACTAGGAACAATGGATCATCGAAGTATACAACAAAAAAACTTTTACAATAGTATGACATTTGTAATCATCAGTATTTGTAGTATAGACATTAAGAGGCTCTAACATTTTTGATGTTAATATGGATTATAAAAAGCTATATCATTAGGTTGATGGAAGGTAGGGGTAAGTTATGCGTACCCTTGGCCCAGATTTGGCCAATTTTTCCCTTTAACTTCAATAACATTGAAGAAATCCATTATTTTTTTACTAAACTTGCAAGAGCATTCTTTTGTTTATGCGATTCCCTGTTAGAATAAATAAGCCAATGCCACCAACTTTTAATCTCTGGTAGATAATTATATTTCTTTTACGAAATCATTAATTTCTAGTTACACCATTTTTGCCCAAACTGGCACACGAACCGTTAAAACCGTTGAACTCAAATCGCTAGATCAAGGATCGAATAATAAAACTGTTTACCTCATTAAAATAAGTAAGTTCTAAAATTTTTATATGCATGTCTTATTTACTTCGAATATTTTATGGAACTATACTAACTTATGGAATTATTTTATATACTCGATTTTTAATGACATTTTTACAGCTACAATGGTTTTCCAGTCTTTCCCAATCAGTGGTGCGCGTACACCCAGGGTACATAAAGCTGCAAGAGGCACCGTAACATTTTCTTAAAAAATAAATTTTAATAAAAACATATACTATAGTCTATCTAATATTATAAAAAGGAAAGGTTTGATTGCTTTTTTGTTTGCATTGAATAGGCTCTGGAACGACTGAATCAAACTGGACTGAATTTCAAAAATGAATTGATTATAAGTTATATTATATAAGTTGGCTGTAAAAAATGCTATATTTAATTAATAGCTGCGCCCCGCGGTTTTCCCCGCGTTACTCCGCGTTACTCCGCCCCAGTAGGTCGGACCGTGATGTTTTGTATTCTATATGTTAATTCAGCGTATAACCTATGAAGTTTTTGTGTGAAAGAATAACAAACATACATACATCCAAACATACAAACTTTCGTATTTATAATACTAGGGGAACTGGACTTCGCGGGTGAAATTAGACGCGGGAAGTAAGTCAAATTATAATCAGAATCTATTCTGATTATAATTTGACTTTTATTTGACGAAGTTAAAATTAGCTGGAAAAAAAGGTGAAAAATAACAAAATATTTTTTTATTTATCGGCGACACCTTATTGAAATTTAACAATGAAATTAAATTAATAATAAGTACACCGATGCCTTGCTGTGATGTGTTGAACAATTCCGTCTTACACTTTATTCTTCTTTCTTGTGAAAATACTAACTACAGATATTTTCAAAATTTCCTTTCAAGCGGTTTCGCACTACGTCCGATCCGAATCCGATCCGAACCCGATCCGAACTCGAGAAAATATTTGTCTAGAAATTTGGAAAGAAATCTCGGATCTAGTGCGTAAATTACCATAAAAATAGTTCTAGGTATGGCTACTACGAACCATATTTTCACAGGTTCGGATCGGTTTCGGATCGGACGTAGTGCGAAACCGCTCTTCATCTTTGTGATAACGTGAACGCTGCGATAGCCTACGGCCATATCTTACTCCCTATGCCTTCGACCATGCCAGTCCCAACGTTTCTAAGCCCAGATCTACTCCATCCGTACGGAACGCATGTCATCATTAAATACATACAGGCATAATAATATTCGTACAGTGTCGTCATGTAATCATCATTAGTCTGTATAACGTCAACATGGGTATTCACTCATTTAAGGAAGGTTTGGCCATAATCACCACGACTGGCAGGCGGGTTTCTGACCGCAACGTTATGTATCTACCTACCTAAACACACCGTGATTATTAATCGTTTCTAATAATCAGTGAAATTAATTATTTTTGGTAGAACAATCAATATAATTATGTGTATATCACCGAAAAATAATAAGAATCGACATAAATTGTAAGAATTGACATAAAAAAAGAAACAGAGCAAAAGAGACTAAAACAATAATCTCGGAGTTTCTTTCTTCCTTTCTTCTCCGGGTCGTCCACTTAGGTAGCTAGTGAAAGGTTGCAGGTTAGCTAGTGTAGGATCCTTGACGGCATGACCGAGGACCGCGTTGTTGCTTATTCCCCGAACTGTAACCTCGTGCCAGCGATCATCACCACTGTTCGTAAATCTACTCTATAGTCCAGTGGCACCCTGAGCGTTGGTCCTAACCTCTTAAGGGTGCCCTCAGGTGGATGTCGCTTAGACTTGGGCCGGATTCTTGGAATTTTTAGACCAGTTACCTTTAAGGCAACTCGCTATAATGTGTACATTTGTTGTTATCGCACGACAGACGGAGATAGTGTTGCCTATCGATAGTCGACTATCGATAGACTATCGATAGTCTATCGATAGTTGACGTCATATCAATAGTATCGATAGTCTATCGATAGTATCGATATTAGTGATAGTATCGATACTATCGAGAACCAATATGTGTTTAGGAGCAATAGTATCGATAGTATCGATAGTATTGCTCCTAAAAATGGGTTGGTCTTCGATAGTATCGATAGTATCGATAGCTTTACAAACTATCGATAGTATTGATAGTTTTGATCATTTAATGCAACGATACTATCGATACTATCGATACTATCGATAGTATTACTTTAAAAATATTGATACTATCGATACTATCGATAGTATTATAATGTAATAGTATCGATACTATCGATACTATTGCTTCCAATCAATAGTATTAGTTAATTTGTGATATCGATTGTATCGATAGTATCGATACTATCGATAGCACTATCGATATTGTTACTATTTTTCGAGGTCACCTATCGATAGCGAAACTATCGATAGTTGGGCAACTCTAGACGGAGAGAGTGATTAAAAATTCTGTGAGATCAAATAATTTTAACAATGTTTATAGCTACTTAAGTGATAATTTTGTTTGATATAGTCTTATACAGTGTAATTTTGACAAGTACAAGTGTATGTAAATACCTAAGTGCTGAATAAATTTCATTATTATTTCATTAATCGTAAGTTGATCAACTTTCTAGTTAGTTGATAAACTAACGAGGTTTCGGCTGGTTAACAAAAAAACAATAAGCTAAATCAATGGAGTTCAACAGGAATGATTGAAGTTGAAGTTGTTTTGTTGTGTTACAATAGTAGCACAGTCTCTCGTTTGGTTAGGTCAAATGTCATAGTCATAATAATTAAGAAAAAAAAGATTATAATAAATTATGCGCGTTCACTGAAACTGGCAACCAAATTTTACAATATGAGTGGCACGAAATTTGATCAACCTACGATTTGTATTAATTTCCGGTGACAGATATACATTTTTCCATAACATGAAAAAACATATTCACATTACTGCAACTAGATTCGCTTTTATTACAAAGCACCAGAACACATTTTTCCATGTACTTTTAACACTGCCGTGCCGCGTGGGCAACTTTTTTTTATAAAAAACATAATTATGTCGATTTGAAATGTTTTACGTTACGGATCAATATTAATACAGATGGCAAATCATCCTGTCAATTTATTAGCAAAAACAAAAAAACAGGGAGTATTATATTGTATATACGGGTACCTAAACGCTACTGCCCGTTACCTATACGACAGTCATAAATTATGTTATAACAATCGAGTCAAAAGCTTACCGTAGACTACACTTCAAGAACGAAGGGTAGTCCAACAACCAATCAGAGTAAAGAAAGAAACATTTGACCTGCTTGGAAAACGAACCTACGACCTCTGATCAACCTCCGTCGTGGAATCGCGATTTGTACCACTAAACTACGTAAGTTGTAATGTAAATATGAAAACACTTAATGGTATTGACATTTCTATCTGTAACTGCTAATTATAGTATAAAGCTATACATCACGTTGGAATTAATTTGGCTAACATCCAATATTAATTGAAATGTACATATTGATATTGACTTTGTTCTGTGTTCGTTTTTCGTATAGTTATTCTATGAGTGTGTATAAATGTAATTTCTTTCTCTGTTAAGCAAGAATTATGCAGTAAAATTGATGATAGTCGATTTTTAGTAGAGAGAAGAATGTTTCTTTTCAGGTCTTGTTTGTATCATAGGATAAGACCTGGATAGATGTTTATAGTTGATATGAAGCCATGATTGACTTGAAATCGACTATGACTCTATGACGTCATGACATTCTTATACCAACTAACGGACGGCAGCGTTTACTTGTGTCTGCGTTTAGTTGCTCTGCGGTCACCAACCCGCCTGCTAAGTGTGGTGGCAGATTAACGTTCAGCAGTTTATTTTGGCCCTAGATAAGTGAATTTGATACATAAAAAGACGATAGCAGAATCTTTTACGTTTACAGTTTTCAAACATTAAACGTGGACTGACGTGATTATTACACATGATTTAATTCTTATTTTTGTAACTCCAATTACCAAAACAAAAGAATTAAGCCATGTATGTGAATAATGATCACTCAACTGCCTCCTAGTTATTCCATAATGAAAGATTCCATTAATAAAATAGGTCGATAAAGTTTAAGGGTAAAGAAAACTAATATCGGAGAAAGCGTGCATCGCGTAGCAACTAGGCGACGCGTAGATTCTATGGATGACTACGCCGCTACGCTGAGCTGCTACGTGGCGTGGTCAATATTACGTGAAATCCATAGCAATTTCGGTATATTCTATGGTTCCGTGTGGTTTCCGGCTTAGAATAGACCACCCCATCTTATGGATGTGGTAAGGATTAAGGAACATACACTTGATGGATGGACAGCAGCATCTATCAGCTCAAACATATTCCTATCAATCCCGAGATTATGGCATAATCCCTCAACGTCCCTGGCTTACTTAGATCTATTAAAGAGGATATATTTAGCAGTGTACGTAAACGGGCTGATAAAGTTTAATAAAATATGTACATATTATTATTATAAATAAATATTTTCGTATAAAAGAAAGACTGGTGCTCAATAATAGATTAAATTACATTAATTAATAATATTCGGGGTTGATTTTCAACCAAAAATATATGAAAATTCTGTCATGTATATTTATATATATATATATATATATATATATATATATATATATATATATATATATATATATATATATATATAAATTAATCCCTATCTCCCTCAGTCACGGCATCACGCATGAACGGTTAGACCGACATCGTTAATTCTTTTTTGTTGTGTTTGTAATTGTCAGGATAAGGTTCTTATTAAAGAAAAAAATAAGAAAATTGAGCGCTTATTTAAAAAAAATTAAGAAGACTAAACCACCATATTCAATTTTCTAATGTAACCTTATCGCCAAAAAAAACCTTTTTTAATGTAATTTAAGAAAATAATATTATCGTTTAATATAGATGCTTCGATCGGATTTATGAATACCAATTCGAATTCAATATTCATAGTTAAGACAGGATGACGTATGTCGGGTCAGCTAGTAATTCATATTTATTCCTTTGATCTATCAAAACTTTAGCTAAAAATGTCGGGAAAAAGAATAAGACAAACATAAAATGAGAAAATATATTTTAATACTTTCTCATTTTAATTATAGTGCAAATATTTAGGAAAATACCAACTATATTGTTTTTATTTTTTTTACTAGTATAGTTTTGCATTCTATTAGTACTCTTGTTAACCCCTCGTGCTAAGCTAAAATGCTTGTGTCACGAGTGGGTTCACGTCGATAGTGCAATGGGTGGGGATCCAACCGGCGACCACAAGATCATAAGTCCGACGCCCTAGCCATTGGGCTACGGCCGCGCCGCTTATGAAGTTTACACTATCAGTAACAAAAAAAATATAATAAATCTGTCTGATATTATATTTGTTTAATATAAATATGAATCTTTTGGTGAGCAAGTGGTGACACTGGCGCATTGAGTTTATTTGTTCCACTGAAAAAGCTATTGTTTTTATCGTGTTCTTTAAATAAAATATCTTGTCTTGATCGGTTTATTATTTTGTTTTGTTCAAACAACTGACCGTAGTGCGCCAGGCAATAGAAAACTTATTGTTTGCTTATTGTAGAAAGTCCACGAGAGGTTGCGCTTACCAATTCGTAATTGCACCGGTGCCGGTGGCTCACTGGTTAAGGTTCTGCTTTTTTTTTACTTCTGACCTGCTGTCCTGAGTTTGATTCACATCGGGACAGTTGATTTCTGATTATGTCCACGACAAAACTTCTTGGGAGTGAGTTGTTCTGAAACAATACTGCTTTATTAATATTGTAACATAACATAAAAAAATATTCCTCTGTGTTCCTCGATATACCTTCTCAAACTTGCCACGTCCAGCACTGTTGGTAGCAAAAAAAAGGGACGCATCATAAGAGCATGATTTAAAATATTTTAAAATTGTCTATGCGAATAAAGAATATTTTGATGTGATTGTTGGTTGTTGTGCACAGTTACTTATTTTGAGTTTGGGTATCTTTGAATTGGAATTGATTGATGAAAAAAAACGTTTATTCGACTCAATATCCTTCCTGTCCGATAAGTATTGGAGGTAAAGTAAATTATAATAGAGGTATTGGCAACTTTCATGTCTTAAGTTATAAGATAGGGAAATTATGAGAAAACTGTTTGTCCTCCATTCGCTGGCATGCTAAGTACTCAGTAGAAGATAAATGTTACGCAAAATGGCTTACTTAACTTTATAAGATAATATACTGCGCAGTCATTTTTAAGATTCGATATTATGTTGTCGTAATTCTCTGTGATGCACTGATGTTTCAATAAAATTTCATAAAAAATGTTAAAAAACAGTATAATCTTTATATCTAAACTTTGGCAGTATATATTCGGATAATTATCACTCCTAGTGGCAATTTATTTAATGATGAGAATTATTTTTCAGAAGTTCGTTTATTTGAGAAAATGGAACAAATGACGAACTACTCAACTATTGTCTCACTTGTACCATCGTCACATCAATGGAACTATTGAGATTCTCTTTGCTCATTTTTTCCATGGGTCTTCGCTTCGCTATGGAAACATTGAGATTCATCTATCGTTGTTCCATTTTATAAAGTAATGAAAATACAGAGAAAAAAATCTCACTAGTTCCATGCAACTAATTTTGAATCCAGACATATACCTCACTAGTTCCATGCAACTAATCCTTCTCTTGTGTCCCATTTCCGACCCATTTCCATACTCCCATTCCTATAAAAAGTTCTGGAGCATATAGTTCATCGCCAACTTTCTGCATACTTGTCTCAGAACAGTATCCTCAGCCCGTTTCAATCAGGCTTTAGACCAGGTCACAGTACGGTGACGGCATTACTTAAGGTCACTGAGGACATACGCTGGGCCATGGAGCAAAAGTCGCTCACTGTTTTGGTGTTTCTTGACTTTAGTAATGCCTTTAATTACGTGGATTTTGATATTCTCCTTGAAATTCTTAAATCACACAATTTCTCCTCGGAAGCTGTGGTCTGGTTCAGTTCATATATTCGAGGTCGCTCTCAACGTGTTCGCCATAAAGAGTCTTACTCTGACTAGTGTTCACTAGTAGCAGGCGTACCTCAAGGTGGCGTGCCATCTCCTTTACTATTCTCCATTTTCATCGACTCTGTATCTGGAGTCATTTCCTCGAATTTCCATCTCTATGCAGATGATTTACGGCTATGTCGTCATTTTTCTATAAATGAGATCGCTGCAATTAATCATGACCTAAGCAAAATTTACGACTGGGCCCAATCATACGGACTACGTATTAACCCTGCCAAATCGCAGGCTATACTAATTGGTAGCAGACAATTGCGTAATGGAGTAGATGCAGCAACTTTTCCACAGATTCTGCTAGGTGGAGCGAACATACCCTATACTGATGTTGCTTAAAACCTAGGGATCCTTATCGATCGTAACTTGTCATGGAAAGCTCACATAAATGAAGTCAGTAAAAGGGTACACTTCACTTTCCATACACTTAAGTGCCTCCAGCATTTCTTGCCGTTACAAACCAAAATTATCCTAGCTCAGTCTCTTATTCAACCCATTTTGGACTATGCTGATGTCTGCTACTTGGATGCCACAGAGGAGCTATAGAATAAGCTTGAGCGCTTGCTACACACTTCTAAATTCTTCTATCTTTCGACTTCTCCTCTTGCAGGTCTACTGGAAGAGATTTCTTTAGAAATAAGTAGTACCTTTGTGTATAGTTGTCTTTTTGTTGCTTCTTTTTTTGTATCTTGTGTGTGTACATATTTTTTTTTTTTTTTTTTTTAATATTTTAAAGGTGACGAGTTTGTTTTTTTGGTTATTTGCTTGAACGCGCTAATCTCAGCAACATCTGGTTTGGTATGAAAAAATCTTTTTTTGTTAGATGGACCATTTTACGAGGACGGCTAAGACTAAGTCCTATAGGACTCATGCTAATTACTAATAGGATAAGAGATCACGCTATGGCGAATAAGACAAATATGATGCCACGCGGATAGTGAGGTGCCGGATCGTCAAAAATGTAGATCCGCGGATACGGATCTGAATACGGATATTTTGTGTCAAGATCCGCAGATACGGATACGGATCTTAACTTTCTTATACAATCGGTGTAATTGTGATTTTAATCTAACATTAACACTGTACGTGTCACGCAGTACCAGTTTACTTGATTAAAAAATCATTAAATTCGAATTTAAAATACCTATTACGAAGATCTAAATATTGTTTTCTTAATAAAAAGTGATCTTATAACTTTTAATAATATTGATCTCATTAAAAAGCTAGTTGCTTTAGCATTAGCATTTTCGAGTTATATACTATTGGTATAACAACTAACTACGGCAAAGTTTTCAACATAAAGGAGTCAAATATTTGATTTTAAGAAATAAAAAAATATCTGTATTGAATTTAATAGTTTTTATTGCTACCTAATCACCTTTTTAAGGCGACGAGTAAGGCGCACTAGCGAAGCCAATTGTGGACCGTCAGAATCTCGGCAATTAGCGTCGCTAGTGCGCCTTACCCTTCGAGTCAAAGAATTTTATCTACAAATTTTAAATTAATAAGGTAAATAGATCCGTAAAAGATCCGCCAAAAAGTAACGGATACGGACACGGATACGGATCTTTCTTCTGCCTCGGATATCCGCGGATACGGATACGGATATCCGGCACATCACTACACGCGGAGGAAGTCGCAGGCACAAGCTAGTATAAAATACTTTAGAAGTTATGAAGTTATCAAGCGAGTAATATGAAGTTGTTTGTGGTGCAGGCTGGGGTCGTGCACGAAGTGGCCAGCAGGGTGTGGTGATGGAGGTGGTAATACTACGAGCTCGAGCCCAACTGAATCGTGTGGTGTCGTCGGACCGCGGGCGCGCGGCGGGCTCGGCGCGAGAGGCGCGCGCACCGGGCGGCGGCGCGCGCGCGGGCCGCGAGCGCGCCATGGCGCCCGCGCCCGCGCCCCCCTCCCCCACGCCCTGGCTCAACGCCACGCTGTTATACAACGCCACCCGTTTCAACGCCACGTTCGATCCAGACTTCGATCTCCTCAACAGCACGAACCCTGACGAACATAACAATCACTGGTTTTGCGCCAAATGGACCAATGCACAGCAAGATCTCTTTCAGGTAATTAATACTAGAATTCATCTTTTAAATCTTATTTTCAAATAAGACTCACTTATTATAGATAGTGCTTTGTATGTTAGTAGCATGGAAAATACTACAGTCTTCACGCTACTTGATTGAAAGATACTGTGTATAAAATACAATAAACTAAGGAACACCCAATAAATTTAAGGAATTACCTGATGACATTGATACATCTTCAGAATTTAGACGAAGTTATTTGTGATTTCTGGAGATAATCATGGCGTAGCGCTATAAAGCTCGCCTTAAATTTTAGAGGTTCGATTCCCACTCTGGACAAAAATCTGACTGGTTGAGGGACTACCCTACGTGCCTCGTCAAGCACGTTAAGCCGTTGATTCCGATTATCATAACATCATCTATGACATCTATACAAGATAACGAGCAATAAACGTTACCTGTGTATGTGCTTATTACACTGCGACGCAATACATAATGCGGTCACCAACTTGCCTGCCAAGCATGGTCAACACCATGGCAACACACTATTCGAGGGAGGCCCATGGTCAGCGGTTGACGTGATACGTGCTAATGATGATTATTTGTGATTAAACAGGCGGCAAACCTCTGTTTCGCGATCGCGTTCCTGGCTCCGAAGAGTTTCAAGCAGAGTATCCTGGTGTTGCGTGCGTTGGCGGCCACCGGCGCTGTTCTCATGGGGCTGTGGGCCGGCGCCGAGGTGTGCGCGCCCGACGTGCTAGCCTGGAGCCTCGCACTCGTGCTCGTCAACTCGATACACACAGCTTTCTTAATTATCAGGTAACCCACTCAAACAAAATCAGTTTTTTTAGTGTTTACTTTACGTCAAAACCAACAGATTTTGTCTAATGATATGCCCTAAACTTTTAATAGAAATCCAGTTTGGTCCTCGGTAAATGAAAAATTTACTAAAATAACATGATATTTCGAGCTATTTCAATATTAAATCATATTAAAATTAAAAAATAATATGACCATGAAACTAAAGCACTTTTTTGATAGGTAGTGATCCTTAAATTCTTTATTTTTACAATGTAATATCTTACATAACTTGAAAACCATTTAGTTAGGGTGAAACATTATATGACAAAAGCTTTTGCTTTTGATCAGGGCTCGGAAACGTTATTTAAAATAACGTTCTTAAAACGTTTCCAACCGTTACTTGCACTTCATTGTGTTCGAACGAAAACGAAATGAGAACGTTATCGAAAACCGGTTTATTCCGCACCGCCCCGCGCAAGCCGTATGGCATGCGCCGCGAGCGGCGTACGCTCTAGGTTGACGTGTTTATTTAAGCTTATTTGATTTGATTCTATCATTCATCCCGATGCGCTTGTTTACTGAGGACGCCGGACGCTTAGGCCAAGTTCGTTTATTTTCCTTCATATTAAAGATACTTTAGTACCTTGGTTGTGTTTGTGCGTATTTAACAATGAAATAAAACAGTAAAAAGACTGTGTCTGTACATAGAATATATTAAAAAAAAATTGAGGGGGGCTTAGAAACAGTAATAGAGCACGAATCCAAAAAAAAATCTGTCTGTTTGTTTGTACACGCTAATCTTCGGAACTACTGAACGGATATGAATGATTTTTTTTTTTGTTGTATAGGTATTAAGTCTGGGCAACATATAGGCTATAATTTATCTTGGTCGCTTGAGCACCTGATGCAGAACCGTAACAGACCAGCTAAACTATAAGAGATACAAAAATGGTACCATAGCAAAAATTGTTCCATGTGATGAGCAATTTCTGCTGAGAGAATAAATTTGAAGATCTGGAATACCCGATGTTGAACTCCAAGAGCCCAGCTATACTATAACATATATAAGAATGACGTCTTAGCAAGAGTTGTTCAGCCTGATGAGCACTCTCTGTTGACGCATAAAAATTTAAGTTCTGGAACACCTGCTGTGGAATTCCAAGCGCCCAGCTACACTATAACATTTATAGGAATGACGTCTTAGCAAGAGTTGTTCAGTCTGATGAGCACTCTCTGTAGACGTATAAAAATTGAAGATCTGGAACACCTGTTGTGGAATTCGAAGCGCCCAGCTACACCATAACACATATAAGAATGACTTCTTAGCAAAAGTTGTTTGGTCTGATGGGCATTTCCTGTTGACTTATAAAAATCGAAGATCAGAAACATGATTTCCACATCAGGAAATCAAACCTATCACTAATTTCACTGTATAATTATGAAATAACACAAGCTGGGAGTACCTCAACGCGGTGAAGGCGGTAACAGTTTAGGACTGATTTTCGATGAATCATTGAAAATTTGACTCTTCTGACCAAAACTCCCATTCATTTTTTATTTTGTCGAATAAATATGCCTTCGGGCCTATGTTATTTGAGTGTTTAATTTCCTTTTCCATTTATCTTCGTGACACGGTAGCCTACCCGGCAACGCAGGGGAGCAGTCACTTAGATTTTAATTGATCAGGTATCTTCAGAATAAAACTTTAATCATGCTTAGAAATAGGTCAAATTTTTCCCAATGTTCCAAAGGAACTAAAAGATTGAGGATCATCAAGATCTCAAGAATCTCCCGAAGAGCGTCAGGAGAGACTTGATGCTGTTCGAAAACATCAGGCTGCAACTCGCTCCATGGAAACCTCTTCGGATTGCAAAGCACGTCTGCGTTCTCAGCGTATTTACGTATATCCAGGTCTCTAGAGACCAGTGAAGAATATAATGGGCGACTGACTGCTGATCGTGAACATCATACATTGTCTCGCGAGTTGCAGACGTTCACGGATAGAGAATTGCGCTTGAGTTGTCAGCGTATCGACGAATCTGCTTCTAGGTCTCTAGAGACAAGTGCGGAACGTGATGCGCGACTGTCCGCTGATCGTGAACGTCACGCATAGTCTTCCGAGTCGGAGACGTTCACGGATAGAGAATTGCGCTTGAGTTCTCATCGTATTTACGCATCTGCTTCTAGGTCCTCGCGGGTCGGAGACGTTGACTGATAGAGAATGGCGCTTGAGTTCTCAGCGTATATACGCATCTGCTGCTAGGTGTCTAGAGGCAAGTGCGGAACGTGATGCGCAACTGTCCGCTGATCGTGAACGTCACGCATTGTCTCGCGAGTCGGAGACGTTCGCTGATAGAGAATTGCGCTTGAGATCTCAGCGTATCTACGCATCTGCTTCGAGGTCTCTAGAGACAAGTGCGGAACGTGATGCGCGACTGGCCGCTAATCGTGAACGTCACGCATTGTCTCGCGAGTCAGAGACGTTCACGGATAGAGAATTGCGCTTGAGTTCTCAGCGTATCGACGAATCTGCTTCTAGGTCTCTAGAGACAAGTGCGGAACGTGATGCGCGACTGTCCGCATTCAGTCGCGATGCTGTTGCGCGTTTACGAAACGCGCGACTGCATCGCTGCAAAAAGTCGCCGTGGGCGAGGGGCCAAAAGCGCGACCGCGTCGCGCTACTAACGCGCTACTGCATCGCGATTGTATCGATACAAAAGCGCGACCGCGTCGCGCTACTAACGCGCTACTGCATCGCGATTGTATCGATACAAAAACGCGACCGCGTCGCGCTACTAACGCGCTATTGCATCGCGATTGTATCGATACAAAAGCGCGACCGCGTCGCGCTACTAACGCGCTACTGCATCGCGATTGTATTGATACAAACGCGCGACCGCGTCGCGCTACTAACGCGCTACTGCATCGCGATTGTATAGATACAAACGCGCGACCGCGTCGCGCTACTAACGCGCTACTGCATCGCGATTGTATCGATACAAAAGCGCGACCGCGTCGCGCTACTAACGCGCTTCTGCATCGCGATTGTATCGATACAAACGCGCGACCGCGTCGCGCTACTAACGCGCTACTGCATCGCGATTGTATCGATACAAACGCGCGACCGCGTCGCGCTACTAACGCGCTACTGCATCGCGATTGTATCGATACAAAGGCCCCTCGCCCACGGCGACTTTTTGCAGCGATACAGTAGCGATGATGTCGCGCGTTTGCATGGATACAGTCGCGATGCGGTCATTAGCTGTGTGCTATCGCCCACAAAACCACGATTCAGTCGCGATGCTGTTGCGCGTTTACGAAACGCGCGACTGCATCGCTGCAAAAAGTCGCCGTGGGCGAGGGGCCAAAAGCGCGACCGCGTCGCGCTACTAACGCGCTACTGCATCGCGATTGTATCGATACAAAGGCCCCTCGCCCACGGCGACTTTTTGCAGCGATACAGTAGCGATGATGTCGCGCGTTTGCATGGATACAGTCGCGATGCGGTCATTAGCTGTGTGCTATCGCCCACAAAACCACGATTCAGTCGCGATGCTGTTGCGCGTTTACGAAACGCGCGACTGCATCGCTGCAAAAAGTCGCCGTGGGCGAGGGGCCAAAAGCGCGACCGCGTCGCGCTACTAACGCGCTACTGCATCGCGATTGTATCGATACAAAGGCCCCTCGCCCACGGCGACTTTTTGCAGCGATACAGTAGCGATGATGTCGCGCGTTTGCATGGATACAGTCGCGATGCGGTCATTAGCTGTGTGCTATCGCCCACAAAACCACGATTCAGTCGCGATGCTGTTGCGCGTTTACGAAACGCGCGACTGCATCGCTGCAAAAAGTCGCCGTGGGTGAGGGGCCAAAAGCGCGACCGCGTCGCGCTACTAACGCGCTACTGCATCGCGATTGTATCGATACAAACGCGCGACCGCGTCGCGCTACTAACGCGCTACTGCATCGCGATTGTATCGATACAAACGCGCGACCGCGTCGCGCTACTAACGCGCTACTGCATCGCGATTGTATCGATACAAAGGCCCCTCGCCCACGGCGACTTTTTGCAGCGATACAGTAGCGATGATGTCGCGCGTTTGCATGGATACAGTCGCGATGCGGTCATTAGCTGTGTGCTATCGCCCACAAAACCACGATTCAGTCGCGATGCTGTTGCGCGTTTACGAAACGCGCGACTGCATCGCTGCAAAAAGTCGCCGTGGGCGAGGGGCCAAAAGCGCGACCGCGTCGCGCTACTAACGCGCTACTGCATTGCGATTGTATCGATACAAAAGCGCGACCGCGTCGCGCTACTAACGCGCTACTGCATCGCGATTGTATCGATACAAAAACGCGACCGCGTCGCGCTACTAACGCGCTATTGCATCGCGATTGTATCGATACAAAAGCGCGACCGCGTCGCGCTACTAACGCGCTACTGCATCGCGATTGTATCGATACAAACGCGCGACCGCGTCGCGCTACTAACGCGCTACTGCATCGCGATTGTATCGATACAAACGCGCGACCGCGTCGCGCTACTAACGCGCTACTGCATCGCGATTGTATCGATACAAACGCGCGACCGCGTCGCGCTACTAACGCGCTACTGCATCGCGATTGTATCGATACAAACGCGCGACCGCGTCGCGCTACTAACGCGCTACTGCATCGCGATTGTATCGATACAAACGCGCGACCGCGTCGCGCTACTAACGCGCTACTGCATCGCGATTGTATCGATACAAACGCGCGACCGCGTCGCGCTACTAACGCGCTACTGCATCGCGATTGTATCGATACAAAAGCGCGACCGCGTCGCGCTACTAACGCGCTACTGCATCGCGATTGTATCGATACAAAGGCCCCTCGCCCACGGCGACTTTTTGCAGCGATACAGTAGCGATGATGTCGCGCGTTTGCATGGATACAGTCGCGATGCGGTCATTAGCTGTGTGCTATCGCCCACAAAACCACGATTCAGTCGCGATGCTGTTGCGCGTTTACGAAACGCGCGACTGCATCGCTGCAAAAAGTCGTTGTGGGTGAGGGGCCAAAAGCGCGACCGCGTCGCGCTACTAACGCGCTACTGCATTGCGATTGTATCGATACAAAAGCGCGACCGCGTCGCGCTACTAACGCACTACTGCATCGCGATTGTATCGATACAAAAGCGCGACCGCGTCGCGCTACTAACGCGCTACTGCATCGCGATTGTATCGATACAAAGGCCCCTCGCCCACGGCGACTTTTTGCAGCGATACAGTAGCGATGATGTCGCGCGTTTGCATGGATACAGTCGCGATGCGGTCATTAGCTGTGTGCTATCGCCCACAAAACCACGATTCAGTCGCGATGCTGTTGCGCGTTTACGAAACGCGCGACTGCATCGCTGCAAAAAGTCGCCGTGGGTGAGGGGCCAAAAGCGCGACCGCTTCGCGCTACTAACGCGCTACTGCATTGCGATTGTATCGATACAAAAGCGCGACCGCGTCGCGCTACTAACGCGCTACTGCATCGCGATTGTATCGATACAAAAACGCGACCGCGTCGCGCTACTAACGCGCTATTGCATCGCGATTGTATCGATACAAAAGCGCGACCGCGTCGCGCTACTAACGCGCTACTGCATCGCGATTGTATCGATACAAACGCGCGACCGCGTCGCGCTACTAACGCGCTACTGCATCGCGATTGTATCGATACAAACGCGCGACCGCGTCGCGCTACTAACGCGCTACTGCATCGCGATTGTATCGATACAAACGTGCGACCGCGTCGCGCTACTAACGCGCTACTGCATCGCGATTGTATCGATACAAAAGCGCGACCGCGTCGCGCTACTAACGCGCTTCTGCATCGCGATTGTATCGATACAAACGCGCGACCGCGTCGCGCTACTAACGCGCTACTGCATCGCGATTGTATCGATACAAACGCGCGACCGCGTCGCGCTACTAACGCGCTACTGCATCGCGATTGTATCGATACAAACGCGCGACCGCGTCGCGCTACTAACGCGCTACTGCATCGCGATTGTATCGATACAAACGCGCGACCGCGTCGCGCTACTAACGCGCTACTGCATCGCGATTGTATCGATACAAACGCGCGACCGCGTCGCGCTACTAACGCGCTACTGCATCGCGATTGTATCGATACAAACGCGCGACCGCGTCGCGCTACTAACGCGCTACTGCATCGCGATTGTATCGATACAAAAGCGCGACCGCGTCGCGCTACTAACGCGCTACTGCATCGCGATTGTATCGATACAAAGGCTCCTCGCCCACGGCGACTTTTTGCAGCGATACAGTAGCGATGATGTCGCGCGTTTGCATGGATACAGTCGCGATGCGGTCATTAGCTGTGTGCTATCGCCCACAAAACCACTATTCAGTCGCGATGCTGTTGCGCGTTTACGAAACGCGCGACTGCATCGCTGCAAAAAGTCGCCGTGGGTGAGGGGCCAAAAGCGCGACCGCGTCGCGCTACTAACGCGCTACTGCATCGCGATTGTATCGATACAAAAGCGCGACCGCGTCGCGCTACTAACGCGCTACTGCATCGCGATTGTATCGATACAAAGGCCCCTCGCCCACGGCGACTTTTTGCAGCGATACAGTAGCGATGATGTCGCGCGTTTGCATGGATACAGTCGCGATGCGGTCATACTCTGCTTCAGTAAACACTGGTTGACTGTATGGTAAATCTGTAAAGGGATTAACATCTGAAATATTCAATTTACTTAAAACCCTATCATATTATTCAAAATTAAATACACCTTATCATCATTAACGTCCGCTATGGTTTGTTGACTGTTAAAGCAATTATTCGAATCTATACAAGGTGTAACGGAAAGGGTATATACATAGAAAGAGCAAGGCTTCTTTGGATCATAACAAACGATATGGCAAGGGTTTCAACTCAAAATAAAATACTACAAGATTTTTTTATTTTGCAAACAAAAAATAAAAATGCGGAACTCTTTATTCAGAATTACCAGGAGTTAGTGGTTTATTTTTACTTGCAAATAGTTTGTTGACATCGATCAGCTGACTGAGTGCTAGTGATGTATTTATTTTAATTTGAAAAGTTTGGTTTCTGGTACCTATGAATTTAAAAAATCATTACTTCCGGACTTGTAGAGATAGCATTAAATAACCCTTGCCATATCGTTTGTTATGATCCAAAGAAGCCTTGCTCTTTTTATGTATATACCCTTTCCGTTACAACTTGTATAATATTAAAACGCTAAGCGAAATCTTAATACTGCGGGCACGGAGAAGAGTGAGATTTGGCATAACTAAAGCGATTAACTGTAACCCGCCCAGCCAAGTTATCAAGTCCTATCTATATAAACGACCTACCTAAGACCATAAACGGACCCTGCGTTTTGTTTGCAGATGACATTTCTTTACTCACATCATGTCAAAACAACATAAATTTAAACGTAAAACTCAATTCCCTACTTTCTTCAGCGATCGATTGGATGGAAAACCACAATCTGGAAATAAATTTTACAAAAACAAAATTAATAACCTTTCATCCCTATCAAAAAGCCCCACTTAAACTTAATTTCACTTTCAACGACGTAAAATTAGAACAAGTAAACGAATTCAATCTCCTTGGTTTATCTATAGATACACATATAAATTGGAAATCCCATATACAAAAAATAAGAGCAAAGCTTTCCAAATTCTCATACGCCCTACGCGAAGTTAAAAAAACAACCAACATAGAAACTGCTCTCGTAACCTATTACGCATATGCCTATGCATGGCTCAGCTACGGCATTATTCTATGGGGGTGTAGCGTAGACTCACCTACCATATTTACACTACAAAAGAAATTAATCCGAATAATATCTAATATAGAACAGACAGAAAGTTGTAAACCCCAATTTCTAAAACACAAAATACTTACCCTTACCTGCATTTATATTTTCGAAATAAGCAAATTTGTCAGAAAACACCCAGAATTTTATAACACTCGTGGAGAAACACAAACAAAATATACACTACGACACAAAAATAGACTCAAACTACCAATTTCTAAATTACAGATTCATTCGTCCAGCCCTCTAGTTATGACTGTAAAAATCTATAATAAATTACCAAAAGATATTAAAGACGAAAGTGATAACAACAAATTTATTAACAAATTAAAACACTTTTTAATAGCTAAATGCTATTACACAATAAATGAATATTTCGATGACAAATTAATTACAAATTAAAATATTATAATCTTTTTTTTTTTTTTTTTCATACCTAATAAAAATAAATCTAATAATTTTCCATCATTAATTCATTACCTATTCAATCACATAACAAATAATAAAATTGTCATAAATACTCTATAATATAAAATATGTAATCTAAAATAATAAATAATCTAAAATAATACACAATAATTACTTAAACATAATACAGTACAATCTAATATTCTATATTTATATAACCAAAAATCGATAATCTAATGTAATAACTAAATGAGAATAAACCGTCTTCCTCTCTCCTACTGAACTATGTTGCTGTGCCCTGACAGGGTCCATAATTGTTTCAATAATTTTAAACAAACCACCTGTACTTTACATTATGGAATGCAATAAACAATTGAGTATTGAGTATTGAGTACTTATACCTAATATTATAAAGCTGCAGAGTTTGTTTGTTTGTTTGTTTGAACGCGCTAATCTCAGGAACTACTGGTCCGATTTCAAAAAATCTGTCAATGTTGGATAGTCTATTTATCGAGGAAGGTTAAAAGGCTATGCTTTATTTTCAAAAAAAATTGAGATCCGTAAGAAAATTGCGATTTTGTAACCCAAGGTGTAAAATCGAAAACCTATTTGTGCGTGCGCTGCATAACTATTGACAATAGAACAAAATGATGTACCTACTATGGGTTTTTAGGTCTTATTAAGATCTAAAAAAAATTAAATCAATTAACAGAATATAATTATACGAAATTTAGAGCGTATTTTGTAAAGATTTAAAAATATTCGACTATTTAGAAAAACATTGACAAGTAAGTCCTTCCTGAATTATCCATAGTTCTCTCTCTTACTCGATTATTATTGAACTTTATTTACCTATGTAAACAGCTAAGTATATTACACATAAACAATAGCAAACGAAGACACTCGACCACGAGCGTGGCAGTTAAATATGTAATACACACATAATACGCAATTCTTAAATAATTACATTAAAATAAATACAATATTATCTCCTAGTACCAAAATGCTACTTTGACCACTAACTGCCTACTTTACAAGACACCTCAAAGCTATTATCAGCTAAGCTCATCCATTCACACAATACATCAAACGCAAAAAATAAATAAAAAAATGTTACCTATATTAAATTTAAGTTTAATTAAATGTTTTATGCTATAGTGTTTTAGTTGTAAGCGTAAATTGTAAACTATAGAGTAATGTTTTATTTTTA
Source organism: Nycteola revayana (assembly GCA_947037095.2). Lineage (NCBI taxonomy): Eukaryota > Metazoa > Arthropoda > Insecta > Lepidoptera > Nolidae > Nycteola > Nycteola revayana. The sequence goes on from OX344840.2 coordinate 16,126,251, forward strand.
TATAAATTTTATATTGTAGAAAATGCAGTGCCCTAACGGGGTTCATGTCTGGTTCTGTTACTTTAATATAACATCTTTGTAAAACCCATGAAAGCAATAAATAAATAAATAAATAATAACCTACTAACTAAATGAGAATAAGAAATGAATGAAATAAAACGGTTTTAAACGTTAAAAAAACCAAGAACGATATAATTTTGATCTTCTTCAAAAACGTTATTTTTAACGTTCCGTTCGAACGTAACCGAAACATTTCGTTCTTTAGGTATTTTAAGTAAGAACCGTTCCGAAAAAGATTTCGTTTTCCGAGCCCTGCTTTTGATCTTATATTTGTCATTCTAACAGAAATTCGTCACATTTCCAATAACTCTGTATAGCTTTAATTATATCAAGCCAAACCAGACACCAAAATCATTTAATTTTTTGAGTCATAAATCAACATACCCACCGAGCTATGTTGTATTACGACTCAAAGGCGAGTAAAAATCACCAAATAGACCGCAGAACTCAAAGCTCGGACGAAAAAAGAATTCGGTTTTCGCCTTTTTGAATAAAACTGTGGAATATTACCGTATATGGATAGTTACAGAGCTTAATTCTATTAGCGATTATTTGTACGTACGAGTATATAAATTCAACGATACCAAGTGGCTTTCTGTCGAGCATTTTCAATAATCGTGTTGCATATTTCGAGTAGAAAGTCTACACTCTGCAAGTCTGCATATTAGTTTCTGTATTTCAGTAGAATTATATTGAAAGCCAATATAATTTAATATAGGTACAAGACAGTGGGTTTGCATGATCGAATCGGGCAAAAACGGTCTAGTAAATTTGGAAGGAATTTGATTCACAGTTAATTTCTAACATGCTTTACCTGTAAGAGAGAGAGAATCACTCAACTTCTGATTTATATAGGTACTAAGAGCATGAAATACTCATAAAATTAAAATAGATGATGGTTCAATTACTTAGCATTAACTATGTACGTACATATTTCATATGCGAATATGAAATATGTACCTCTAGCTGGCTCAGTTCATTTCAACGGTTCATAACAAATGCATTTGCTGTAGTTATGTTGTTGCGAATATAGCACCATTAGCATAATGAAACATGAAGATAATAAATGAAATGAAATACATAGTTTATTAGTAACGTAGACGAATAACAACGGTGAATAACATATTGAAAACTTAATAGGCATTTATGTAACTAAGAAAATATACCATTGATTAAATGTTGTATATTAATATTGTGCATCTTGCGAAGAATTATAATGTTAACTAATTAATCTTTGGGAAAAATTGTTAATGCATGAAGTTTATTGATACATAATTAAATAGCTTTGCATTAAATATACCTATGCTTAAAAACGAAGAGGTTTTCTAATGTTTATCATAATATGAAGTAGTCTAAGGCGATATAACCATACAACTAATTAAACATGGTATCCAAACTTTTGACATATCGATAGTGGAATTTTATTTTTCATATTTTTATTTGACATTTTCACTCGTAGATTATTGGTTTCATAGTATTACAGTGCCCGTTTAAGTATTGATTTGAGGTGCCCTTAAAACCAAATAAATATTTATTGTTAACGTGTTCTACCTAGATTTCTTCCACCTTCACTATCGCTGGAGTTAACGGATTTGTACCTGAAGCTGTTCAAGCCTCTTAAAGTCAATAAGAAGCACTTCCAAGAACTGACCAGAGAAGCGAGGCTGGTACGACTCGACGCCGGGGAGGCATATGCCATTGAAGAAGTCACGCCGGCAGACGAGAGACTGTCTATACTTTTAAAAGGAAAGTAAGTATATCTCTAGGTATCTGTTTGTTTACTATACGAAAAAAATTTTATTAAAATTTGCACCGGGTTAGGCTATACGCTTGATTAACATATAGGCTACAAAACATCACGCTATGACCCACTTGAGCAGAGTAACGCGGATAATACCGCGGGGCGCAGCTATTACATATACTAAAATTTAGTTTACGCCCGTAAAAACATAAAAAATCAGTAAGAAAAAGGATATACATAGTTTTAATACTAGAAATAAAGCCAGCTACCACCACTATTCAGAGTGAAAAGAAAATCGTGTCTTCGAAACTGCATTAGATTTTATAAACTTTGAACCCTTTGACAGACCCTATATTCAAAAAATATGTAAAACAGCTCCTTATGACTAGAAGTTATTCTATTAACATATGGATTATGCAGATGTTTGAATGCATACGTTACACTTTATTTGTCTCACAGAATTGACTTATCTGGGTACCTATGTGCTCCTTATACTTGATACCTACTTGGAATAGTACCAGAAGTAGAACACTTTCTAAGCGCGAGGACACATGTTTGTGTGGGGATCACTGACCTAGAATTGAAAAAAAAAAGAAATTGATTGATAAAAGACTTTGAAAAGTGTATATCTTTCCTATTGTCTTTCTACTCCGGGAGTCACAACGTAGGTAGATAAAGCTAGGTTACGAAGATGGAAAGAATCGAACGTGTTTCGAAATCTTTGATCTATTATTTTGAGTTCAAAGTTAAAATGTCCAAAAATGATTTTGGTAAAGTCGCCTTAAGTACTCTTAGGTCTCATGTTGTCCATAATATTCCAAAAACCATACACTTAAACGAAGGTGAAATTCATATAGTTGGGTACCGCAAACCTATCTTTAGCAAATCAATATACTGTTTTAGGACCACTAAATGGAACTAATTAATTAAACCACCCTACAACTGGAGTACACCAGCTGTTTCCGGATAAATTGAATACAGAGTAAATGTCCAAAAAGTCTTATGACGATAAAATATCGAGGGTTCGGGCTATAAAATAAACTATTCAAAGACAAAAGACGACCCTCACCATGCAATGTAAAACAAAATACCTATAGAGTACCCAACACAATATGTTACTTTTGTTTTGCTCAGAGACATAATAATTTTCTTTGTTTCCATGCCTTGTTGACATGTTTATTTAACTAGCATTCTGGCTTCCATTTAAGGACCCTTCACTTCGAGACATTTTCTTAGTTTTGGCACTATTACTGAAACGAAGTTCCTTACGGCAGGCTTGGAGGAGATAGGGATTTTGTGCCGCGACCGAACTGAAAAAAATGTGATAGTAAAACCGTAAGAAAAAGTCCGTGGAATAAAACCGTTAAATGAGACGTTAAACGCGCTAATCTCAGGAACTACTGATCCGATTTCAAAAATTCTTTCAGTGTTGGATAGTCCATTTATCGAGGAAGGTTATAAGCTATATTTTATTATAAAGTTTCAACGGGAACGGTAGTTACGCGGGTGAAACCGCGCGCGGAAAGCTAGTAAATAATAAGGGGCACAATCGTGTTTACAAACAAATACTTTCATGCGAAATTATAAATATAATATAATAATAAATAAATATATTATAATAAATATAGTAACAATGGCAAGTGAACTAACAAGTGACTTGAATGCAATTGACAGTGATAATAGTGGGAAATTATTCAGTGCTAAAGAATAATTCTGACCCACTAAACCTTACTACGATTTTAGTGTGTATATACTAAAATCTTTGTAAGGTTTTCTAGGTTATCTTTCTTGCTGTTTTGAGGGTCATACGGAAAAATTGAGAAAAAAACTACGAAACTTCATAGAGATTATATACATAAGGTGCTATAAAAATATCTGCCACGGCTGCAATGGGAGACAGTATTGTGTTTATAGATTACAATAGTGAACAAAAAATATTGATAATTTGTCATATTTTTTTTTTTCATACCAAAACTTGTATTGAAAATGAATTGATTTATTGGCATAACACCACTCTGTAGACTTAATAAGCTCAAAAATTGAAGATGTGAAACATTTCATCCATCGAGCGCTGATAGAATATACTGATGAGGTTTCTGAAATACTTGGTGGAAACTTCAGCTTCCGATGGTTTTATCTGGAGACTTCAATATCAATTTTGCAGATGAAAAATCAGAACCACTAAAAACATTTATTTTAGAAAAAATTAAATTACATATCAATAACAATCCAAAAGAATCGACAACGAGATACGGTACTACTGTTGATGCTGTTTTTTCGAGGTATTTGCATAAAATAGAATCACAAACATATGTATCAAATTTTAGTTACCACAAGCCAATAGTTTCAGCAATAGAATTTAATGACGAGACTGATTAATAAGAATTACTTATAATAATAATATTTTTTTTTTTGTAATTTGTAATTATTTCTATTTCTATGTAATTTTATGTTGTCAAACAAAAATAAAGGACATATTTTGTTATTTTAGTTGATAATTTGAATTACGATTTTTTTTTTATTTACCTAATTTATAATTTCCTAAAATAGGTACTGAATTTCCTTACTACTTTCCTGTACTTAAATAAAAACTAATCAGCAAAATTTAAGAGAAAAATCAAGAAAACCAACATAAAATTGAGCACGATTTTTTTTTTGCAAATTGTGTTGATTCTACATTAGCCGGAGGAACGTCATTCCTACCTGGTGTCCCACGACACCACAGTTTTTTTTTTCTATATTTTAAACTTTTTTTACGTTATCAGCCCGGTGACATCCTATGTAGAAAATTAATATGGGCCTCCTCTTAAACAGACCTCGGCAAGTCAGGGTCTTTAAGGGATATTGTCGTAATCACCATATTTGGAAAATGGATTGACGATCGCAATAAGGTGGGAGTGTCTTTGAGATGATAAATGCTGCTGCCCATCCATCAGCTGTACGGGCGTATTCCCTCAGTCGCTGTTCAGTTACGACACCCATAGGAATATATAGGGTGGTTTATTCTAAGCCGAAAACCACACGACATTTTTTTCTTATATTATATATCTTTGATTTATTTAATATAGTATAAATAGCCGAAAATAGTCACATTGGCGGATTAAATGCGAAAAGCATTCTCTCCCAGTCAACCATAGAGTGGTGGCAGCAATATATTTAAAGGCAGGTTGATGGGAATAACAATATAATAAAATGTAGAGAAGTCTATGATTTTTTGGTATAATTTTCCAGCAGATTATACTAGGTACCTAATTGTTTAGTTTTATCAGTTGTTTCAATACTAAAGTATTCCACTTAACTATTTGTATAGTACGTGTAATTTTCTTTAAATTATAATTCAGATACAATCAACCTAGCAGTTATTCTTAGGAAATTTAAATAACGAAGAAATATTTTACGGCACTATAATACCTTGGTTCCAGTGCCTTGGTTCCAGTGGCGTAACGGTATGGTGACAGAACGAATAATATGCTATGAGCCCGGCCTATATAGGTTTCCAGAACATAAGTGAACAGAACCTAATCAGATATTTTTTAGCACCGGAACTTATATTGTGTTTCTAGAGTTAGAAGCAGGAGCACTACTACAATAATAATATTGAAAATAGAAAAAAATATATCTTATACCTATAATTAAAGTCTCTTTTTTCCAGGACGTCGACACATTTTATACGTAACGTAGGTGTAACGAATCGAACCTCTTTTTTATCAACGAATTTACTTTTTTATTTGTCATTTTTTTATAAGATTTTTAATGTCAGTTTTTTTCCTATCAAAATATACACATCGTCACAATAGTACCGAAAACCAGCGCCTTTTATTTTGATTTATAAATATTTTATATCAGTACATAACATAGTGGTCCATCGAGCCGGATGATAAGAAAACTAACAAAATCGACTCGGAACGTGAAAGTCAATCGAAGACTCCCAGTGAAGTCGGTACCATACTTGGGCAAGCAACAGACACATTTTAAGTCACAGCCACGAGCCCTCGACAGTCACCCGCTTCGCTCCAGGGGCAAGCAACAGACACAAGAGGGCAAGCAACAGACACATTTTAAGTCACAGCGACGAACCCTCGACAGTCACCCGCTTCGCTCCAGGAGGGAGTCCGCCCATCGCAGAAAGCACAAACATACCATGATCCACTATCGGAAAGTACTTTCCAGATACATCATGCAACAACATATAACAATACCAGTGTGTGTCTGGTAATCAAATACCAGCACGTGACTGGTAACCAACCTTTCATCAGCCATTTACTACCATTTCTCCCCCCACTTTAGTAGGTTCTATAAAAATAGTCAATACTTCTGACGTATTATTTATAATCAGGACAATATTTTCCTAATTTATGTAATTTTCGATCATAAATTATAAATCATTATATAATTAACCGATATGTCACCAACTTTCATGTGAAAGAATAAAGCAGTTCATGCAATGAGATTAATTTCTTGTCTACTTTACTTAATAACGATACAAATTATATTTTTGAACATTTATATGGAACTAATCATATTTAGTTCTCAGAAATAATGAGAATCGAATATTGTCGTTTGGTATGCAGATTATCACAATCCTAAAATATCTCAGTAACAGGTGTCACGCTTATCTTCTCGTTTGTGTCCGACTAGAAATCTCTATAATGTAAAAATGAATCGCTGAAACAAGCTACACATGCTCAACGCAAATCTCGAGAACCGATTTAGCTAATGCTTTTTTTTATTGTGCTTATTATTTGTTTGGAAAAAGTTCTTATGTAAGAAAAAAATAAGAAAATTGCGCGGAAATTTAGAAAATTTAAGAATACTTAACCTCAATATAAAATTTTCTTATGTAACCGCTTTTGACAATTTTTTTTTTTTATGTTACCTTATGGCGTTTGGCATAACACTGTCAAAATGCGTGCTGCTCTTAGTGCACTTCAGGGTTAGTCCAGAGATATCATACCTAATATTTAAAGGTCAATTTAATAAAGAGTTTTAGTTAAGACAGGAACGTCTGTCGGGTCAGCTAGCATGTCTAAGAAATAGACAGCTTCTTCCTATCCTCATTAAACTATGAAGTTACGCCACTGCATGCTTTTCCATTAAAAACTAATAGGTAAGTGTATAAAACCCGCCAAAGGCTCGTAATATACCCGTGTTCATTTACTACAGTTCGCATTTGTTTGGGCTTGGTTACTTAGTGCTAATGTACGATAGTCCATAAGCTAATAATTTCAATTCCCTTGCCAGCCTTTACGATGCGGCTCCTCAATGTGAAAATACTTATTTGTGTACTTGAACAATACAAAACTTCGCTTAATTATGTATTAAAACAATTCAACAGCATATTAAAAGTGAAATTGTTAATTTAGTCGCTTTAAACGTAAAATAAATCTCCACTTTAATGTATAATTTTGGACAGGCAATAAATAAGCAGCACTTAAAGCCGCCACATATTATTTTAAAAAGAAAAAAAGCTGGTGTAGAGTTAACCATTCTGTAATATAATCCTTATATTGTAGAATGAAACTATATAAATTTATTTGTAAGTATATTCTAAAAGTTATGTTGTCCATAAACTCTACTCCACTCCATCCGGCATGACCGAGGACCGCGTTGTTGCTTATTTCCCGAACTGTGATCTCGTACCAGCGATCATCACCACTGTTCAAAAAACTACTCTTTACTCCAGTGGCACCCTGAGCGATGGTCCTAACCCCTTGAGGGTGCCCTCAGGTGGAGGTCGCTTAGACTTTGACCGGATTCTTGGAAGTTAATTTTAGACCTGTTACCTTTAAGGCATCTTAGTATAATGTGCACATTTCTCATATACCGCACGACAGACGGACAGACTGATTAAAAATTCAATTCATTTTAACAATGTTTTTAGCTACTTAAGTGATACTTTTGTTAGATTTAGTCTTATACAGTGTAATTTTGCCAAGTACAAGTGTATGTAAATACCTAAGTGCTTATTTCCATCTACTACTGGACATAGCTCTTCCCTAATTTGGACCTAGTGTCATGGCGCTAATTAGAGGACACCTATGTCAAGTCAGTTTCGGCTTTTAATTAGCATTGATTTGCCAAGTTTTATTTAGGTCTTTCACTTCATGCTTCCGCTTCACATCTAATCTGCTCCAGTATATGGAGTAGACTAGATGTAGATGGATCCTTTTTAAGTTAACACTCTATCTTGCCGGGGGGCGTCGTACCTTACGTTTGCTGAGATGCGGTCTCCACTCTAGGACGCGTCTGTTCAAATGGCAAAGAAAGACTAACATCCTTCTGAAGACATGGTGAGCCCATTGCCACTCTAACTTGCTTATTTTACTATGTCACGGGTTAGTAACTTCTATGTAGTTCTCTGTCGAATAATGTCATTGCAACTTTTAGAAAAACCCCAGCTCGCTCCATAGGTCGTTAAGAGACTTTTAAAGTTATGGACCGACGACATAAAAAACTGGTCAAGTGCGAGTCGGACTCGCGCACAAAGGATTCGTTGATATCGAGCTAAAAAGGGCAAAGAAAAAAAGATTGTATGGGAGCCCCCCTTAAATATTTGTTGTTATAGCGGCAATAGAAATACATCATCTGTCTAGCTATCGCGGTTCTTGAGATACAGCCTGGTGATTGACAGACAGACAGACACCGAAGTCTTAGTAATAGTTTCCCGTTTCTACCCTTCGACTACGGAAACCTAAAAAGATGACGCTATGACACACTGGATTCATACCACGATGCTTGCTCAGTTAGTATTCGGTTGAAGTTTTATTTGAATGTGCCATATACGACATTTTTTTTTTTTTTTTTTTTATTAAATATAGGTTTACGTTTGACCATAATCTCGCTTGATGGAAGGCGAAGATAAGGCCTAAGATGATACACGCTTGCCTAGAAAGTGTCTAACGATATATGTAAGCGTTACATTTACGTTACGGTTTTATCGCATAGCGATGATGTCACCCCATTAAGTAACAAAATACATATTATTTACATTACATTTAAACCACTTAAACCTTCTTAAATTTGCTTATACAATAATCCTCGCTTTATTACTTAAAGGAGATGCCAGCATTTGTTAAACAAAAGAACAGTACCTATATTTCAACAACCGGATTTGCATCACGATTTAGATTACACCAAAACAGTCTAGAAAATCCTTTCTTGAAGTTAGTCTAAATTTACTACTGCGAAAAATATTTACGAGAAGTAACATATTCGGTGTCTGTATGAATATTCAGCTTTCCATGCTAATTGCAGTCGGGGCTGGAAAATGTATTGTGTAACTCTGTTTTCCGCTTGGGAAAGCAACAATTTACCATACAGTAGGCGGTCACGGCGCCGTAGCGGCGAGCAATATAACCTATCGCTGTAGTAAATGAACTGGATTTGCATTTTTTAACCCGCGCTGATAATATTTAAAAGTTTATCTGCAAAGTTAATCGAAAAAAAATAGTGATTAAATCCTACTAATATTATAAACGCGAAAGTTGGTAACTATGGATGGGTGGGTGGATGTTAGTTTGGCGTGAAAGAGTATTTCACGCCAAAACAGAACGGAATTAGCTGATTTATACGCTGGATTAACATATAGGCTATAAAACATTAAGCAGTGGGTCGGACCCACTGGAGCAGAGTAACGCGGGTAAAACCGCGCAGCTAGTTTTTAATAAAACTGACTTTTCCATGTATTTTTTCTACATTTTCTGGTATAAATTATACCAGAAAATTATGAACACTATACTAGAGAAAGAATAAGTCTTTTTTTCCGACGGAAATATGTAGTTAGCCCCGAGGCTTTTGCTTCTTCACCGGGCATAATGACGAGCAGGGCTGCAGCCTAGATAAATGGTTTAAACACTACAGACTAAGCAACCTGCGCAAAAGGGCGTCCCCTGTGGGACTTGGACTTCAGCTCAGGGCGAGAGATTGAGGGATTATGGCTTTTAGTAAATAATCAGTCAATCGGTTCTCAAGTTATGAAGTTTTTTTTAATATATTTTTAATTTACATAGATACAAGCTTTTACCCGTGGCTTCGCTCGCATTGAAGACAGTGTCTCTATGTTACTTCTAATACCGCCAAGAATATGTGTAAAAAGTTTTTAATCATGATCGGTTAAGTAGTTTTCGCGTGAAAGCGTAACAAAGAAACTTTCATAATGCAATTATTAATTTAAGTAGGGATAGTTATATTATTGACTAACTGCGCCCCGCGGTTATACCCTCGTTACTCTGCTCCAGTGGGTCAGAGTGTGATGTTTTGTAGCCTTTATGTTAATCCAGCGTATAACCTATCCCGGTGCAAAATTTCGGCCAATTCCGTTTAGTATTTTTGGCGTGAAAGAGTAACAAACATCCATCCATACTTACAAATTCACATTTATAATATAAGTAGGATTAAGTTGATTCATAACAATCTACATAAGTATCAAGTAGTATTTATTTTACTTCCCACGTAACTATGTAGTTTATTTGTATAAAGCTTATTTCCATCCACTACTGGACAATGGACAACGTCCTTCAATGTGCTATTTTTTTCAGAATGAGGGTAAGCTGTGACGAGACACATCTTCACTTCATACAGCCGTACCAGTTCATTGACTCTCCAGAGTGGGAGGCCAATCGGGAGCAGTCAGATGATGTCTTCCAGGTAAATTATTATAATATTTCGCATAGATAACACGTTTGAACTTCTTTTATATCACAAGCTATACTAATATAAAAAAGCTAAAGAGTTTTCTTGTTTGAACGCGCTAATCTTAGAAACTACTGGTCTGATTTGAAAAAATATTTTATAAAGCCCATTTATTGAGGAAGGTTAGGCTATATTTAATTTTAAAATTGTTACGGGAAAAAACCGCGTGCAAGAAGCTAGTAGGCGTATAAATAAAAACTACACACGCTCAATTTTTTTACCTGTTTGCATGTTTATAAAAATGAGTCATAATACTTTTAATAACAATATCTTAAAATTCGACCACCGGCAGGAATCGAACCTGCATGCCTTAACCAATTAGGCTACGGTGGAACCCTTCACTTTATTGCAAAATAAAAAACATTAAAATAAATTTATCATCAATAAAATTCTCAAATGAGAATTATCTTAATTAATTATATTTTGCAATCGGCGGCCTTATGCTAAAAGCGATCTCTTCAAGGCTCACCCACTGAAACTCGAACGCAAGTGCACTAGTGCAAATGCGATGCCCATCCTATTAAGAGTAAACCGAAAAAATAAAAGTCCTGCCTGGTCTAGCCACTCTTGCTGCCCTAGCAAGAATGGCCAGAGCCTACGCCCTGTGCCTGGGCATCGGTGGCACCGCTCTATTTACGGCACTGATAGGTCAGACCAAAAAATAAAAGATAAAGAAGAGATTCAGAAAAAAAAATTATATAAATAAGTAATTATTGTTAATTGATATTTGTAAGCATATTAGTTACAATATTGCCAAATCGGCGTTTTATTATACTATTAAAATTGTTTTCAATATCAGGTGCGATATTATTGTGTAATTTCTTAAATTATAATACGGTCTAGTAAAATATTTATTTATTTATTGTTTCTACTACAAATATCGCTTTCAAGGCAAACGGAAAGTTACATTTTTTATTAGTTTATAATATAAAATTGAATCATCTATGAATCGGCTTCATTGTGGGACATCAAACGCATAAATAATGTAACTTTCTTGACATACTACGACTTAACTACGTAAAAAGTTAACTTCAGCATATATTTTTTAAAGCGCATAGGTATATTTTAACAAAATGAATTAGCTCCCCAACTTCCATACCAAGGTAATCACTGCGCATTCAATACTTATTTCTCAATTAAAGGCAAACACAAAAAAATGTCCACACTTTAACGTAACATGAAAACCAAAGCGTCAAAATAGTGAGAGTATTAAAAATTAGGCAATACAAGGTATGCGTTTAGTTTAGTTTTTAAAACCATATAGAGAAATTGTTACCGCGTGGGTTTATTAGAAATTGCAATCAAATTATAAACGAATTATTTTGTCCAGCATTAAAACAAAGTGTTATATATACTACCTTATGGAATTAAAATTTTCATTGAATCTGTGTTTCAACAAGCAATTAAATCCCCATCGAAAAATAAATCATCCATAATGGATGTTAAATATTGGTGCTGTTTAACACTTGTATCATTAAATAATTAATTCAATTATCCATCAAGAGTTGCGTGTTGATCTGGTGTGTCGTTTTAAATTTAATATAACAGAACTACAAACAAATTTAATGTAGGTATAATCTACTTTATTTGCTAACTACAGCCCTAAAAGCCTAAAACAGTGATTTATTTGAAGAAAATGAGTCGAACTGTTTTCCATGTAGGTATCAAAATAACTTGAGTATATTTATCCCGTGATTGTAATCATTCTCCATACAAACATTCCCACATTTTGAATAAAAAATAACCTTTTTTAGTGCTTGTCTACCTTAACAATATATTTTACTTACATTCGTCAGTCTTACGGTAGGCTGTGCGTTGGCTGGGTTGGGTCCTCTCCTAGTGGTATGAATATCATACCACCGCTATGATTAATCTAAACCTATAATAATTAATGTAAATATGAACTTATTATGATTAGAGGAATTAATGACACACGGACAGACGGAGTGCATTGCCTGTAATGTCCTACAATTAGCAGCACTCACAGGTTGCACTTGCTAGTTATAGTTACCTAAGTAGTTTTATTCGTAGAATAAGAATAATAACCAATTAATTACAGTTCTTTTTCATTGAGATTTTGACAAGTACAAGTGTATATACCTAAATGCTGAATAAATTCGTTATTTCACGTTATTATTATGAAAAGGACGAGTTCCACATACCCGTTTCATGTGATGCGTAACATTAATGCATTTCCCCCCGGACAATAAAAAAAAGCTGTGCGTTTTCTATAAGTACACACAGTACTCTTAATACCTATATACTAAGTACCTACAATACTTTGAAAGTAGGTAAGAGAGGGTCTCTGTGGTCGGTGCTCTGACATTAATGAAGGTCTCATTTACCGCACGTCTTGCTCCAAGTATTGAGGCGCAATTAACTCAAAATATGTGCCTATAGAAACCCGTAAACTCAGTTAAAACGGGTCAATTACCGTCGTTTTGCCGTCGGTTTATAATCTAATTGGTGTTGGTAACGTATTTTATTAATTGACACCATTAATTATTTACATATGTATTATCCAATTAGATGTTTGTTTTATAGGATATAATTTTATTATATCCTAAAAAACATAAAAGATAATTTAGAATACATATTCTAAATTAATGTTTTAATATAAGTTACCTATTATACCTACATGAAAATGTAGTGTGTAATAAGTACCACACACTACATTTTATACGGTGCGGTCGCATTGAGAGCTTTAAAGCTATAAGCTATTTTTAAATACAAGTCGAGATAAAATGCAAATTCTAAATTGAGAGTAATAAATTTAGACCACCGGCATGATGCTTCTTATAGGTAGGTATAGCCCCTAATGCCTCGTTTACGGAAACGCGGGGCGTCGCGCGGCGCGATGTGCAGCGGGACCCGTATGACCCGATATGGCGTTGAATGAGTGCGAGTGAGATGCGAAACGGCACGCCGCACGCAACGCGCGACTCCCCGCGTCTCCGTAAACGAGGCATTAACCATTCGGCCACGGTGGAACCCAACTTATTCTCGATATTTATCAATCTCTTTTATAACACGTCTCTAAGAAAAAATGATGATTTTGAATATTAGTAATCGGTAAATTTAGTATTCAAATATAAAGAAAAATGCAATTTGATATCTGTAAATGAAATTGAAGGTAGGAACTATATCTAAGTTAAGACAGAAACGGCAATATAACAATTTAATAATAGCTAAACTTAGGTAGCATATACCAGCATATTATATTGTCCAATAGGTTAGTATGTAGGGTACTTACCTACTCATGTGTAAAATACATATTATTGGTTAATTACCAATGTGATAGGCGGCCGCGGCGTCACGAAGCGCGACTTTATTTTATAGGTTTTCGCTGACCAATAAATTAGTTGGTTATTGGCTAACAGTTAACAAACCAATTAGGTGATAGTTAGTCACAGTTTTTGTTGTACAATTTGGAAACCTTCGTTATCATTATTATTATTAGCAATATTACAATTTAAAAATACTTAGTTTTACTTATGTAGCATTTACCAGAAGATTATAATAGTCCAATAAGTTAGTTAATATCTAAGTACACATTTTTAATACATTATTGGTAACTAACCCATTGGTTAATTACCAATGTGATGGGGTCACGACGCGCGACGTTATAGGTTGTCACTGACAGATAAATTAGCTGGCTAACAGTTAACAAATCAATTAGGTAGCTAATAGCTTACTAATCACCGAAAATTACACAGCTTTTAATGGAACCGCACCCTTAAGGTAGTAGTAAACTGCTAAATAAACCATCATCGCATGTATTTTCGCTGTAGAATATTAACTGTTGCGAAATTTATGCAAATTTAAAATACACTTAATGTTTGTATATCGCTACATAGGTATGCACGAAATGTTTGCAACTAAGTGTACTTCGCATGGAAATCGCGTGATAAGCACTCTATTATGCCGTCAATTGATAAAAGTTAACTCAACATGTTACCTCTTTTGAACGAACTTCTATTTTGGGATTATTCTATTTGAAATCTAGTGATAAAGATATCGCGAGCAACACAGTTTCTCTTGAAAAATTTGGAGGACTTCGCTACTTTAAGGTATGGTTTTGCAAATAAAATATATATAATAAAAAACAGATTAAAAGGAAAATAAGTAATAATAATAATTATATATTTATTTCAATAATGAAGTGTTATTATTATAGTCATGTTACAATAAAAGATACACAGATTGGGTTTCAGACAAAAATTAATATACAAATTTCTAGTAACATAATTAAAGTAATCTGGTGTCCTAGCTAAGTCACATAGTAGCCTGTGTTAAGGTCCGGCTAAGGTAGGAAAATAATTTAAGAAGTATCATTTAAAGGATTCTTAGTAGTCACTCTATTTGGACATACTTTTTTCTACTCCTTACTAATATTATAAAGGCGAAAGTTTGCATGTACGGATGTTTGTTACTCTTTCACGCAAAATCTAGTTAATTGATATGGCTGAATAGTTTATAAGCTGGATTAACATAAAGGCTACAAAATATCATGCTTCGACCCACTGGAGCAGAGTGACGCGGGTAAAACAACGGGGCGCAGCTAGTGTAGTAATATTTTTGAACAGATTGTTGGTTAGGTAAATATATTCTGTATATTTTTTTTTCTAACTGCCCATTCGTTTTGTAAGAAATTTTAGATACCTACCTATTTTTTTTTTATGTTTTAGTTCGACATCCTTTTTTTATAGCTCCTTATTGATAATAAATTAGATTAGAGCCACGTGTTAAAAGAATTCAACCTTCTAGCGCGATATACAAATTGGGAAAAGATCTGGCTATATGATTAGAAATATAAATCTTCCAAGTTTATTTTTCAACTTCGTAAGCCGATTCAATGTATTAAATAAAGTGGATCATGAAATTTTAACCTCTGAAGATTCGTTGATAAATTTATGAATAGTTACACAAAAACTTTGTTTGAACTTGAAACTTTTTTATATTTGTACCAAAACATTAGGTCACCCTTATTTATTCGTTTTACTTTCGCGTAGATCTCAATTTCGGCAAACAAACATTTGCCTCTTAAATTAAAAAATAAACCTTACTTGATGCTTGGGCACCTAAACTATTCTTCTTATATTCGTCAGTCTAACGTCTAACTCTTTAACATTACGGTTCGTACAAAAAAAAACAACCTTATTTTGTATGTTCGTCGTTCAAATCTTACCACCGCTATGTTTTAGTAAATTGAATAGGTACTGGAGTTTCTATTTTCTTTTTTTTCACAACACAATCACATCTTTTCACGGTGCTTAACAGATTGTAACCGCACAAATGTGAATTCTGTTAAGTAAAACAATAGTAAAAATAAAAGCAGACGGCACTTTTGTTCTATTATGTTCTTTCTACTAATTTTTATTATGTTATGCCACAAGAATTGCTTTTACAGTTTCAGAGACTAGCCACGGAAAAGCTTTATTAATTTATAAAGCTACAAAACCGGTGTAGCTAATGCGCCTTATTACTTTGTTACATACTTTTCTATTACATCTTGGCTCCTGGCAGTCATTTATAGGTTAAGTTGTAATGAAATCAATTGAAGGACTGAGAACTGGGTTTTGCAAATAACCATCAATGTATATGTCACCGGAAAATAATAAGAATCGTAAGTTGATCAACTTAGTTAGTTGATCAACTTTCTAGTTAGTTAATTTGATAAAGAAACAAGATTTCGGGTGGTTAAAAAAATAACTTAACCCTAAACCAATGGGGACAACAGGACTTATTGCACTTGAAGTTTTTTTGTTTTGTTACAACAGTAACATAGTCTCGTTTGGTTAGGTTAAGCCAAGTGTTATAACAATTAAGTAAATATTATAATTATGCGCGTTCACTAATACTGGCAACTAAATTTAACTATATGAGTGGCACGGAAGTTGATCTACTTATGGTTCGTATTATTTTCCGGTAACATATACATATAGCGTAGCGGTATTTGGCTCGCTTTAAATCTCGGAGGTCGTGGGTTCGAACCCCACTCCGGGCAGGAAATTTTTGTGCAAATTTTAAGATTTATTTCCAGGTTTCGTTGGTTGAGGGACTACCCTCCGTGCCTCTGAAAGCACGTTAAACCGTTGGTCCCGATTATTATAACATCATCTATAATAATCGTATATTAAGGAACGGACAGCAGCGTTTCCTTGTGTGGTACAACATAAAACTGCGGTCACTAACCCCTTGGTCTGCCAAGCGTGGTGACTGTGGCAAAAACCTCCCTCGGGAGGAGGCCCATGTTCAGCAGTGAACGTTGTACGGGCTGATGATGATATACATTGGTGTTATTGGCAAAATCCAGTTCGAGAGAGACTTATGTTAAGCAGTAGATGTTAAACGGGCATATGATGGTACATTGTAAATGATTTCCTGTCTTCTACAGAATTGATATAACGTATTATGGCGTAAAAGAAAAAAATGCGTAAAACAACAAGTAAGTATTTCATGAAATATCTGTATGATCCATACATGCCGCCGGGTTTGCCGCCGGTTTTCAGACTGAATATGCGCGTTCCTAAAGATGCGCGTGCCGAAGGTCGCCGGGTTGGCCGCCGGCCGTGCCGCTTGGCATGTGTCGATGCGCCATGTGAGCATGCAGATATTTAATTAAATATTTACATCAAACTTTAAACTGAATCGTAAGTTAAACGATGTTATTTTCTAATGCATAGGTCTGATAGGAATTGCGATTTCTTTACGGTTGATGGTATATGGTTGATTAATTGAATATGACGAAAGTTTGGCGACTTTCGTTATTTTATCCAAAAGTAAAATTCTTCCCTTTTAAAATATGTAATAATATGTTTAGGGTTACTAGTTTTGTATGCCCCAGGGCCTTTCATCACACAGCTACGCCACTGACACTGACAAGACTTGTGGTCGCCGGTTCGATCCCCACCCATTGCACTACCGACGTGAAGCCACTCGTAACACAAGCATTTTAGCTTAGCACAAAGAGTTAACCAGGATACTAGTAGACTGCAAAACTCTGCTAGTAATCTTAAAAAAAATAAACCTTTTAGATTAATAAATATGGGCCTCTGGTTTACAAAGTTATTTGTAACGTTTATTGCCTGAAATAAAAATATACATCGCAATAATTAAATTGTTTAATAACACTTGTTAGTGAATAAAAATATAATATACAAAAACTTTTCGATTTTTAAACGTCTAGTTCTTTCTAATATACACGCTGAAATTTAAATGGTTGTTTTCCCGCAGCGAAAAGATTTGGTCTTAGTTAAACATTCAATTTATACAAAAACTAAATATTATAAACCAAAAATGGCCGATTAACAATCGTGAAAAACCAAACTTGAAAGTGACATCGAACCGATAGTAATACCTCGCGATACCTAGCGCTCGCGTCGATCGGTCGCGCGTTCGTTGACCCGGGTGTTAGTCAATCAGCTGATACCTACACCTTAGGTAATGTAACACAGTACCCAATCATAATAATAAGCTTTATCCAATACCTTTTTAGCTACAACTTACAGAACTTACAGAAACGTAACTTAAAACAAGTTTATTATCTAATAATTATATCTAATAATAATTTTCTGAATTAGATTATAAAGTATTCAAGGCGTATTTAAAAAAAATTAAAAATTAAATGAACTCCGCGGAAATGATATGGATGCAGTCCTTCTGAGTTGAGTAGTTTCCAGACGTAGTATTGGCTTACGCCAAACTTAGCTGCCGCCATACGCGTACTTCGGCGAGGATCGCGTTCGAAGTACTCGATGATCTCCTCGTCGAGCTCTGGCGAAAGAACGGCCGATTGACCTCTGCCCTGTGCATGTGCTGGCACCTGGAACTGCCCATGATCGAGTAGCCGTCGCCGCTACGATCGTCCGGTCCTTGAGGGTTCAGAACTCCGCGAAGACGGAGTGACGCCAAGTGTTGCTGCTCGGCGTAAAGACGCCAGGCAGTATGGGAATTATAATTAGCCCTAGCGTACAGTTGCACCATAGCGACGTACTCTAAATTACTAAAACTGTAATGTCGATCCATAATACTAATAAAGTAATAAGATAACGCGTGCTGCGCTTCCGACTTTCACGGGACAACTAAGGAAGGAGGGAGTCGAAGGAGAGCGCGGGGCGTTCCGGCGTCGGCGCCGCGCGGCGTATTACAAAGGAAGTCGGCTCGTTTGTAATTCTTGCGTGCAGGCTATTTTATGCCGTATAACTACCATTTAGCTCTTATTTTGCTTTGAACGTTTATGGATCGTTCTTTACTTTGTCAGCAGCGCGTGCGATTCGAGTAGTACCTACAAGGTCCGTCTATGGTCTAGTGTTACTACTGTTTATCACGCTTTCGAGTTGTCTAATATTTTTTTTAATAATTTTAAATCCAAAACATGTCTAAAAAAAAAAAATATGTTTTGATAGTACTACCGACGGACGGCAAGTTGTTCTGCTTCGGGAAAACAACCATTAAAATTTCACAGTGTATTTGTAAAACTTATGAGATATTTTTAAACGCGTATTTATTTTCCAAATTCACAATGCGGTTGGCACTTTTAGCCTTTTGACACATTGTATAGAATCCTTTTAAATTGTTGAAATTGTTTGGTTTTTCTCAGGTGAGCGTGATCGCGGAGGAAGTGTGCACGTGCGTATGCTGGCCGCGCATGCGTCTGGAGCGCGTATTGCGTCACCGGCCCGCACTCAAGGTCGTACTGGATTGCCTTATAGGTCAGTCCTCCTTTTGTAGAAGAAGCTTCTCTTTAACTTTAAAGCTTAGCAAGAATACTATGCACACATTTAGGTAATGTTCGATCGCTGTTATTCGCAATGTACCTAAGACATTGTTAAGTGACAAGTATTAGAAGTTATGAAGTTGCGTAGGTACACTAAAAATAACAATTTATTCATCTAATCAGAATCTTATTTATCTATACTAATATACAAAGCTGAAGAGTTAGTTTGTTTGAACGCGCTAACTTCACAAACTACCGGTCCGGTTGAGCTACGGAAATGGAAATCGCACACGTGATTCTTGAATGCAAAAACCATCAATATCTGAAGCCCTTATGTGATTAATTATATGTGAGGTATTTGTTTTTGAAATAGCCGTCCAAGAAATATCATATATTATATTTTTACACAAAATTTTGTTTAACTACTTATATTTCTGCAAAATTAATCCACATATCTAACTGTTTTATGAAAATACAGAATTTGTAGGGAAAATTTTATAAGAGCATATTTTTTTTATGCAGCCGTTATAAGTCATATATGTGTATAACTTGATGTTAATAAAAATAGAAACAAAAATAATTCACTAAAAAATACTTCACAGTATATAAGGATTTCTCTATTTGTCACAGCAAATTTCATTTCTATATATAAACGCGCGTCGATATTGAAACTCGTTGACAGAAAGTTACATTCTGCAACTCAACTTTCTATTAGCACCTTTTCGCTACAAAAATGTAAAGAAAGTATATCGTAGTGGAATCATAAATATTTGTACAAGTTTGTAGAAGTTGTTGATATGATGTTTTGTGTCTTACCTTAGTCTGTTTTATATAGTAGGTAGTACTTATTAAGTAAGTACATAGTATGTATTGATATTCCAAAACTGAGGACTCAAACTTTAAAATTATCAACCGGAAAAGAGGACTATCAAAATCCCTGTCAGGGATTGGTATATGTTTATGATGTTTATATACTCTGCTGACGATGATGATGAATCGAAATTCAATCTTGAGTATAAGAAAAGAATTTCATAACATCGATGACTAGTGAAAATTATGGCTCAAATCAAATTTATAAAGCTTGCTAATGATTTGCAGTTTTTATTTATACATTATTAACGCTATCAAAAGAACAATTTTCCATCAAAAGATTAATCAAAATGTATCTAAGTTATTAATTATTTATTCAAATAGCGGAAACCGGCAAAAAGTTATAACACATTTCGAGCACCTATAAATTCTGAAATCTTCGCATTCTTGGTTAATAAATAAAAAACAGCAAAACCAAAACTAATCTCTTACTAAACCAACACTTAATTGTTTTATAAATGAACGTAACTGTTTCAGGCAAGGACATAACCCACAAGTTGTACTCTGTGAGTGAAGGTTTGAGTGCCGGCGTGATCGGTGAGAACGAAGATCTGCCATCACATCTGACGCGCTCGGCCAGCGTGGACGCCGTGCACGAGGGCACGCGCGGCCGTCTGCGCAGCAACGCGTGGCGGGCGCACACCACTATCACCAAGGGTAATATCAATATAAGTCAGACAGTTGCACAAAACTCCCTAAAATGCTAAATGTCATAATCCCTCAATCTCATGTCCAAGCCCTACAGGAGACGCCCTCTTGCGCAGGTTGCTTAGTTTGTAGTTTTTAAACCATTTATTGAGGTTGGAGCTCTGCTCGCTTTTATGCCCGGTGAAGTAGCAAAAACCTCGTGGCTAACTACGTATGTCCGTCCGAAAAAAAAACAATAGGGGAAAGTGGGGGAATTGGGAACACTTAACTTCTAACGCTCATAAATAATATAAAAACAAAATAAATATAATCATATTTTATTGTAATTCAAAGTTTACTTATTAATGTACTTATATATGTCAAAAATAATCTTAAAAATCAACGTGTTATTAGAAATACGAACGAAAATAAAAAACACTGCCGTTCCCTTTTACCCCATACCCTAAGGGGTAATTGAGACCATCCTGCGGGGTAAATGCGAACGGTGGGGGGTAATAAGGAACGAAATAAATAAGTGTCATAACAGTTAATAAATAAACCCACTACTTCTTAGAGTGGCATATGTGCCACTCTAAGAAGTACTGGTCTCGCCAGCATTACATTTATCATGTGCTCAGAGTTGACAAATGCTACACATGATCCAATCTTCTGTCAGTTGGGTCTCATATTTTTCGTTGCATATTATACAGTAATATGTTTCTTTGTCTTCATTTTCTTGTAAAGCTTTCTTCAAATTTCTAACTGCTTTACCTTTAACTGACTTCTTTTTTTATTGTTTTTGTAATCCGTTCTTTTCTAGCTTTTCTCTTTTGTCTTTTTTGTTTGTCCTCTAATTGTTTTTTATTGATGTGCTGTATAAAATCTGAGAATGTTGCTTATTGCGTTGCTTAGAAGTTGGTCCAGATTCAGGAATGATTGGCAGATTGATATTGTCTGCAAGAGGTACAGTAACTGTAGTGGATGGAGGCAGAAAATGAATGTTCACATCATTGTCGCTTTCAAGAACAGAAGTGTTATCCTGAGTTGGTGTTTGAATCTGGGTGTCAGTGATAACTGACTCATTCAAATGTTGCTCTGCTGAGGCTTCAGTATCTTGACTCTGTTATTTTATTCAGTGAAGTGGTTTCTGAACTCTTAAGCTGATAGAAGGATGCTGAGACATAAATACATAGTAACAGTCTTTGCCGGTCCAGCTGTTTTTCATAGTGTAAATTATGCTTTAGTTTGTTAGCATCAGCAAATTTAATAACAATTCTACGTAATGATTTGTATATGTATAGTTGTAAATCCATAAAAAGTCTTGCAGCAGTTAAGCTAAATTTAGCTGAGCTGCTTGAACGGTTGTAAAAACAGTATGCCGACGTTTCTTTGTCATCTCCAAAGTATTTTATGTATTTTTCTTCACCTGTTTGAATAACGTCGTTTTTGGTAGCAGTTTGGCCCAATGTGAGTTTTTTTATTTTTAAATTCTTCGATTGCTTGGCGTAGTTGTTCAATTAGGTAATTTTGTTCAGCCTTACGAATGTTCGAAATTTCGAGGCATCTGAAACATTAAACAATTTGTAAAAATCAAACTGTATCACTAGGGGTAATTGGGACCGTTCCTAATTGCCCGAAATAGTCAATGTTAATCAAAATGGCCGTAACTCTCAAAAGGGGTTTTTTTTTCCTTCAAATAATGCGAGGCTTAAAAAATAATAATACATGCAAGATTCAAACGAAATATGGTGTTTCAAAACTCAATAGTTTGATAGCTACACCATAAATTATTATGCTTGGCAAAAATTAGATCAAAAATGCAAAAAAAATCTTTTGACTCACCGTGACAACGTGCGCGCATCCCTTCACACTTAATGCCGCGCAGGCACTGAGGGGCGCTGCTTGCGTCCGTTGCACAGGTTTTTAGCGAAGTAGTGTGGGGGGAAGTATAATTACCTAGCTGTTCCCAATTACCAGCCGTTCCCAATTACCTAAAACATTAACCTGAAAGTAATTGCATCTTTACTAACGTAATTCAAATCTATTGATTTGTTAAACGAGGTTGAAAAAAAAGTACTGTTTCAAAATTTGAGAATAAATAAGGACCACCAGAAGGATTCGAACCTGCGTCCTAGGAATAGCCCCTAATGCCATACCATTTAGCAACAGTAAATCCCAACCGGTCGTATTTATTAATTTCTTTAGGTGTAACCCGTCTCTTAAGAAAACGTAGGTAGATGCTAAGTATCGATAACGGTTAATATTAGGTACTCGACAAATAGGTATCTCTATAGTTGCATTAGGAAAGAAATATTAGATAAAGCTTATAAAATGTAGGTACCTATTTGTTAATTAATTTGTTTACCTAATATTTACTTATTTAAATTATTATTCTTAATTAGTATATTATTATTAACTTAGCCTTAAAATATTCTGATTTTTTTTTATACATATTTAGTTATTTTGTCATGATTGTATAGTAGAAATGGTAAGAAAGAAAATATCTACATACCTAATGTCATTAGCCAATGGTATGAGAACATTGCTTAATGGCATGTACCTAAGTAAATCCTTTAAACTATTTTATTTATAAAAATGATAAAGTTTTATTCCATTTTTTCTTGTGGGGTTCAGAATACCACAACTCACATATTTCATTATTTACAGGTACGTCGTACTGGCAGCCAATGGTGGCGCGCCAGTTCCTCCAAAAGTCACCGTTTGGTCTGGGGCGCGTAGCTCAGCCGCCGCGGCTGCTTGCACAGGCGTCATCGGCGAGCCTGCAGCCGGCACCGGTTCGGAAACGTAGCCCGCCTCGACGGACCACGTCGTTTCGTCGCGGGCGGGAGGTTAAGTTCGCGGAGATAACGGTGGCTGGGGAGCCCGCGGTTTGACGCGGGCCGCGGCTCCAGCCCGAGCTGGTGCCGCTGGTCTCGCCACACATGTTCTCACCGACCCACACCTCCCCAGCTCTAAAATCCCCCTGACCGCCGGCAGAGCGAACGGACGCACCCCACACCACGGACTTCTAGCTGAACTTACTTCTGTGCAGTCGACGATTGAGTGCTGTTTTATATTCGGTTCTCGGACGACATAGTCTAAGTGATACGCGAAAGATTATGGTCATCCACTAATAATTTAGTTGATTCATAAAAAGAGCTTCCTGTTATAAATAATAATTAATCAATATTTATTTTGTTACTTGTAAAACCGTTTGTCGTTCGCTCAAAAATATATTCGTACGGTGAAACTATGAACAATATGAGCCTATCGGTGGCACTGATTATATAAGTGAAATAGTGTAAATTTGTTATCTATGTTAATTCTCAAAGGTGACGGTGTTATATTTATTGTGTGAGAAAGTATTATTGCGTCGAGGTTTGACCACCTACTGACATTATTAACGAGAACCTCGAAGAACGCTACATGCAAGTGCGTCAAGTGCAAATTTGAACCAACACGAACGATACGAACTGAGCGATAATGTTCCGATACCAATAACTGATAGAATAATGGAATTGTAATTATACCTAATTTTTTAGCAATTGATACTAATTCAAATGTGGAATTCTAAAAGTATTTTAATGTTAAAGTAATTAATTGTTTATTAGTATTAAGATGTGTTAAATTCGTGATATAATATTAAAATTACCGCGCGAATTTATAAATAATTATATTCAAAAAACTGTAATATTTTCCGGCTCTATGTTATGTTACAAACCTATAAAATTCATGTTAAAACTTAAACATCGTTATTACCTACACTTTTTTACAAGCGATACACGTAGAGTACCTACATGTAATACTCCAGTGATGCTATTACACACGACATTATTATAATACTTGTGTGTACATACGTACCCATCTTTACTGGTTTGTCAGCACACGACCAGTCAAGCTAGAAACTGTACAGTGAACCACTCTAAGGCCTCGTTCACGGAGACGCGGGGCGTCGCGCGGCGCGCCCCGCACTGAAATCTAACATATGGCGGTGTATGAGAGCGAGTGAGATGCGTTACGGCACGCCGCACGCGACGCGCAACGCCCCGCGTCTCCCTAAACGAGGCCTAATATTTTAATCTATCTAACAAAACGTAGTTGCTTCCCTAAAACAACTAAATAATATACGATGCACTGAGATTATACCTACATTTGCGCAATGTCTTTACACACCAATTAGATGTTATTTAAATATTTTTCAGAAGAATTGTAAGCATTCCTCGAGTGTTAATTTACCGGACAGTACAGTCGTAAATAATTTAACTCGATGCTAATCGAAATAAATAGATATATTCCGGACACAGGTCGCATATTTTTCCAAAAGGCGTGCTACGTATCAAATATTAATCAAAACACAAATCGTTGGCGTTTGTCGATAGCTATTGATATGTCAGGGAAGAAAATAAATAGAATAAAGGTATTTAATATTGTTAGAAAATTTCAAAAATGGCGGCTATTTTGGTACATGTACCAACAAATAGTCCTACTCTACAAAACGTAATAATAAAAGTGCCTAAAAACGGAAAATAGCGAATAAGTCTGTAAAAGCTTTCCCTGACGTATCATGATCATGACAAGAATCAACCATAAGTTGTATGCAAAAAAAAATAAACAAACTCAAAAAAAATAAACTATAAAACTAAAAAATTATAACAATTTAAATAACGCTTAAACTTAATTGAAAAGATTGTAAGCGATAGCGTTTGAAAGAGTAAGTATTCGGTTGTTATTTAATATAGTTTCCTTAAAAAAAAACAATAATGCGCTGTGAAACAAATATTTAATTCCATTTTAGTATTGTTTAAAAACATTTAAAAAGTCACTGAAATAATAAAAACGAAAGTTATAGGTGATACAGATAAGGGGCCATCCATAAAGTACGTCACATGTATTTCATGATTTTTAGCCCCCCCCCTCCTTGTCACAGATGGACACATTTGTGAGCCCCCCCCCTCCCTAGCGTGACGTCACAAATTTGCAATATTACATAAATTTTTTTTAAATTCAAACAATATTATTTAAATGTTTTGAACTCTATGGAAAAGATTACCTTATACTTTTTTATTTTCAAACAATATTTTTACAATTAGTTTTATTTCGAAAAAAAAATCATTACAGTCATTTTTTTTTTTTTATTTGTATCTGCAGCAGCTCTTCGATTTTAGATTCCACTTCACCTTCAATATTTTCACTACTTTTAACAATTTTCCATAAGGAATTAACTTCTTCTATATATGCTGTTTTTTATCAGCGTAAGTGGCACTGTAAGTTACATACAGTTTACGGTAATCGGCGAAAGTCAGTTGTCGAATGAAATAGAAACAATGAAATCACGCGAGGTCGCTCGTGCGGTGCGTTTGGCGGCATTAGTCAAAGGGCTCATAGTCGGCACGTGAGGCGTGTCACTAGAGTGGGTATGAACTAGTCAACAAAATAATTCAAACCGTATATTCATATAGATAGAGTCGACATTATTTTTTAGTTTCAATTAATATTTCAAATTTTGCGATTCAATTTATTACATTTGAAATGTGATGTCACAAAACATAGGACCCCCCCACCCCTTGTCACACCATGTCACACCATGTCACACTTCGTCGACCCCCCCCCCTATACATGTGACGTACTTTATGGATGGCCCCTAAATTTAAAAACTATTGTAACGTTCGCAGTGCACATTTGGAATACCACACTATTAAACGTTGTTCGAATTCATGTAAAATGCTAAGAGCTGAGCCTTTAGTAAATGTATTTACTCACAATATTATGTAAGAGTAATTTGTTGTTAAATCTACTTTAAGTGTCACCACATCTGTACAGAGAGAGATATTAACATCACACACTGTGTAGATACATCACGTCGGTATACAAAAAACCGGACAAATTGCAAAAATAAACCTTAATAACGAAAAAATATTCGAAAACACTAAGTTAATCTGTAAGTCAAATTGGAATATTTCTCTTAACTTCGACATTTTTAATATACGATCATAAAGGATTCAAATCTATCGCGATTTCACGTTAATCCCTACGGCCACCTCTAAAAGTACTATCACCACAGACACCAGTATATTTTCTACTTTCGACGAACAATGATGTTCTACGAACTCCTATGAGTAATGAAATTATACATAGGACATGAATTACGTACTACAAATCCTGCTGTGGTAGTAGTGTAAACTCCCCATTGTTTATTAACAGAACTTTGCTATGCAAAGATAAGACTTAAATTTTTACCAATTAAAATAATAAGCCTGCTGCGACAGCCAAATGTTTCAGAAATTGGTTTTGTATGTACGGACAAGTGGAGCTTTGGTAGGACATGAGCACATGTACAACAGTAGTTTCGGTAATTGTGTGAATGAATCTATAATACATAGTGGTGTGATGTTCGAATTAATCGAGATAGATACATAATCACGTCGATGTTTAGTTGATGTTGTTGCTTCATTACTATACGTGTACGGTGTCAGACTAGATGAGCACGTAGTTCGTACTTACCTACTAATATACGTCGGAATTATGTTCTCGGTGGTTTATAGTAACATTAAGAGACCGTACAACGAGGATTAAATCATCCTTAAAGACTTTGCATAATGTGATAAAATCTTGTAATCAAATGAGAGAGTAAAATTAGTCAATAGAATTATAACCTTTCTCCAGTTTTTAAAGTAGCCCGGCCTTTAACAATGTTTCGCGTCAATTCTTCTATAAGTACGGTTGTTAAGATAGTAGATAATCAAAGTAATGTTTTCCTTCCAATCAAACGAGTTGAACTTGAACTGTAACATTGTGTTAAGTAAACTCTCTTCTCTTCTTCAAATGTCGAGAAAGAAATATCGCACAACGTCACAGGTCTAATAGCTATGATCGCTGCGCCGTGATAATACAAACATAGTTGTTAGAATTCATTGCCTCAAACAGATCGTAATTCATGGGGTAATCATATAATTCGAGGTCTTTCTAGATATATAGATAGTTCTCTGTGGTCTTTATATTATTTTCCCACCCATTCGTCGTCCTTATTGTACGGTGTCTCACGCGAATACATATCGTTCTTCGTCTTGTCTCGTCTCGTTAGTTCTTTCTAATGATGTAGTCAAATGTTCTCGGTGGGCTGTTTTTTTAAAAGCAGTATTTGTAGTTTATACGGAACAGTAATTAGGTAAATACATTAATATCATTATTTCACCCACATCGTCACGTCATAATAACTGTAAAACGCTTCGTGACGACTTAACTAGTAGCAAACGACGACCAGAGAATAGTGTGATATTGTACAAGTTATCCATTTAAAGAAGGGGCATTTTGTAAGCATACATAGTACATACTCATACAGTATAAGGTGGCAATGTCGCACCGTTCTCTACATTCACGTTTTTTGCTAATTTACAAAAATGTTGGCCTTGCTCTTATGGTGTAATAAAATAACATTATAAAAGGCTAGTGAAATTTTATAACTAAATAACAACTAGACTTGAAATTATAAATTGATAAGGTATAAATCATTATGACATTCATTATTATTATTAAATTACGTACACTGTGTGTTTCATAATCAAATGCTTTTTGGATTAAGTATGTAATTTTTGTCTAATATTAGTTTACTGATAAGGTTGAAGTGCCACAAGGTTAAGACGACTTCCAATTATATCGTTTATTTTTATGATTACAAACACTGGAATTGAAGCAAAATTTAAGCTTTATAAGAATTGTTGACTTTATGTGCCTACCTACTACCTACTAATTACTTCAAATGTACGTCACTTTCAGTACTAATTAAACAGAATTGATTCTTACAATAAAGTCTTCCACTGTTTTGTGAAAAATATTCCCGTTCTATTTATTAAAATGTTATTTACTGTATAATTAAAATAAAATTACTTCCTATCAATGTATTCAAGTCTCAGTTTGTGTACTTAGTAATTGTGTATTAGCAGCTTTTAAATAAGCAAGGCCTTGCATTATAAACCTACTCGCTTAATGTACCAAATTATTTATTAGCATTACAGATAGTTGAACTTATCTGTTCGCAACTTTATGTGGGTGAACCTTACCTACCTATACTCACACGAGGTTTACCCACACATAGCGCCGCGCACACAGATGAATTTAGCTATCTGTACTAGTGTGTTGATACGTATTGACTGTTAAAGTTATTTGTACAAAAACGGGAGCAACTTATTCATCGCTTACATATTATTTATATAGTAAGTTCTAATGTTATCTATCACCGCACTTTCGTCGCTAGCGAAATGGAGTACAAAGAAATTTGGCATATTGTTGTTTTCCTATACATGGGAAATGCTTTTTGACTGTTTTTCGTAGCTTGCAAACTAGTGGATCTATTTAATATTTTACAAAATCCGGCAGGAATTGCAGTGCTTTAAAAATAAATGTAGAATATTTTGTTATGAATTATTTTACATGCTAGAATTCTGAATCAGCGACGTCCACTCACGTTTGCCTGATACTATAAAATAGTATGTCAAAAGAACTATATTTTTTGTTTAGGAATATTCATTTATGAATCACATGAAATAAAACATAAGCCCTATTTCTTCCATGATTTTCAGAACCTCTTTATTATTTCAAAGTCACTCCTTAATCAGTGCGCGGGAGTTTTGCGGGTCGTGCGTGGATATGTGTCACTAATTAGAATTGCATAGATTCTATTTTATGCAGACTGACAAGTGCTTGCGCAATTCTCTGACGTCTGCGCTGTATCTTATGTTTATAACTATATATCGTTTTTTTTTCTATGGGCCTCCGATGCCTGAAATATAATAATAATTATTATTATATTATTATAACGCAGATCGTAACATACTACTTCCAAGATTTCCACTGGATTCTTCCTGAAAAACTTCCTTATTGTTTAAATATTATATTAATATACTTTCCAATACTGATATATTTAGGCAGGTATGTGATAAATATGCAATATAAGTACCTACATTGACTTGAGAACAGCGCGATTCAGTGCTCAGACATTATTTTGGCAAGTTAAAATATATTACGCGGTAAACTATAGCAATCGTTAAATAGATTTACTTACATGAAAACTAAAAATGCTATTTATCTATGAGTGTTGTCACTAAATAGATCATTTGGCAAGCCTAGAACTAAAGTGATCTTTGCAACATTTATTCACATAAAAATATGACCAAATGACACATTGATCACCCTAGTTCCAGGCCAGTCATACATATATCTGGAGCTAGCATTGTACTATAGTTTCAATATTCAAACTTCAACATATTAATGTAATATTATAAAGTGTTTAGTTGAAACGAAAATATGTGCTATGCTGGCTCCACAGCTATTAATTAACACTGGTAATCCAAGATCAATACTTCGTAGAAAAACTCGTATTTATATATTAAATGACTGGTCTATCATATTGCTTTAGCAACAAAGATCAGATAAATTAATCATGCCATTCTCAAATGCATAAATACTTGGGAAATGTAAGTTGTTTATATATACAAAAAACAGACAGTATATACTTGGGAAAAACATGTGTCAATCTCAATTTCAAAAACAATTAAAAGCATAAAACATGCACTTGTAATTTACAGTAGCCAAATGGAAAGTGTCAGTGTCCCGTCATTTAAAAAAAGGGTTCGTGAAGTCTCCTTACCCAATTCAAAACCCTGCTTCCGCAATGTCATGGAATTCCTAACTAAATACTCACTCCTGAGGAAAGAATAAAAATTTTACTACGTGCTACTACTAAGTATTTTTCTTGAATTACAGTGTGATTTGGTAACAGCCACTCGCCGGAGCGCCTCTGTGATACACGTTAGCTATATAGAATAGCAGTCGTCGGTTGATATTATGTATTCGCAGTCTGATATTATTCTCCGTATGAGTTGCCTCCTGCGTCTCGTTCTACATGACATTACAGTTATTGATTATATTATTGTATGTATTCACTTTATTAACATGTTTATTATGTCTTTAATAAAACAATTGCTTATTATGATAGTTTTATTTACTTCACTCCGCTTTATGAATAGTCTGTTAATAAGTTAGCTCATAAGTTAGTCACACATATGGTTGCCAACTATACTGTTACAACAGTATTTGGTAGGTATACTGGTTTTCATGACATTACACTTTTTACCGTTAAACAAATATAAAGTATATAAAATACTGTTTTGAGCGGCAAAATGCTTAACACTATAAGTATAGGACTAAGACGCTGACCCAATTTTTAAAATGTTTTATGTCAAATATTCAATACATCAAGAATGAATTGTATTCTTCATTTTTTTCTAAATTAATTGTTCAATATTCTTCTGTTGACAAACCTAGTCACACACGCTACGGTCACGAAAACATTACCTGTGGAAGTTTGCCTGCCCAAGGCAACCGCATGTTAGAACGTGTGTCTCTTCCACTTCCCACACATTCCGGTGTACCTATCTGCACAGGTAGACCTCTGTAGTGGGTCGTGGCGTTTATGAAAAGCATAGAGTGGACTATACTATACATTATTTGTTCCCTTTATTAGTACTTTGCTACTTAGATAGTGGAACGTAGTTTAATTATTTGTATTAATTCTGCAATTAAATTAAATAATTAAATGCCAACCTGTAAAAGGTAAGTAATATTTATTTTTATAAGTAATAAGTAATGACAATGTGTATCAGTCCTCGTTTTCGTTAAATATGTATCTATATTTATTATTTAAAATTTTGTAGTAGACACAATTATTATTAGCGAACATTTGAAACCAGAAAGGAGATGATAAACTGATAACTGAAGAAAATCACCAGAGAAAATTGTGAGATCATTTCACAGGTAGGTATGAAAGATTTTATATTTTTATGAGTGGAACTATATATACTATTGGGTACATAAAAATAAAATAAATCGTTAAATGCTTTGCTAAGAGCAAAACATGTTCTTACCTATTAATTATTTTATATTATCCGTAGCTATTGATGTATATTTCAAAGTTCTCATCTTATTTACTTAGTTATAAAACATCAATTCGACACCTAGCTTTTAGTATGTTTATTCAGTTGTATAGTTGAACAGGCAAGGTAGGTATAGAATTGAGTAATATATCTATAACCGAAGATTAAAGCCCGAATCTTCAGTCACTTATTAAATTCCCAGAACAAACTGCAGGAGGGTATTTTTTAACAATAG
This sequence comes from Nycteola revayana, assembly GCA_947037095.2. Classification (NCBI taxonomy): domain Eukaryota; kingdom Metazoa; phylum Arthropoda; class Insecta; order Lepidoptera; family Nolidae; genus Nycteola; species Nycteola revayana. The sequence continues at coordinate 16,158,122 of OX344840.2, forward strand.
GCTTGCTTATTTATTAAATCACTATTACTTTTAGAACCAGTCGCCTTGAAAAATGTATCCATTAAATATAAACGGTACAATAATACAGAATATCTTAAAAACGTCATTCTATGTACCTACCAAGTCGCCTGTTGACCTCTATACATGACGTAAATCGTAATTTAAAATCTACCAAACGTAATAATATTATTTAAAATGGTAATCAAAACTGTGTGCTAGTGATAATGAGTTGATAACAGCAGTGTTTGTGAACGCGAGGCCCGGCACGCCGCCTCGCGACATGTTCTTATAGGATTAATTATTAACGTCTTTAGATACATTGTAAACAATGTCTTTTTTAATTAGAAAATGTGTAAATTTGAAATATGTGACGAGGTGTTATACTGTGCCTGCGTTAGTGCAAAGCGTAAGTTGTTTATTTATTAAGAACTCTTTTTGTTAAACTTGTTTGTTTCATTGAAACAAAACGGTACCTAGTGAATTAAATTGTAGGTATTGAACGTGCCTTTACAACTCAATATGTAAAAGACAAAACAAACTATTCTCACAACTATACAACTATATATAAGCTCGCACCTAGTAGGTATGTAATATTAAAAAGAAAAATATAGCAGGTAAATTATAAACCCGCATATTGATGAAGTTATGGACATTGACCAATTTCACTCGTGGAATCTATTTTGCTGTGTCTTGTCATGAGACAAGGTTGTTTTTGTTGAATGAATATTTTAAATAAATATAGCTATGCGACATTTTAATGTTCTTTTTTTTTAGCGTTCAACGCTGAGCACATACAGCTTAATCATAATAAACATGTATTTTTAATAATGGCTGTACCTATATTATAGGTAACAAATAAGTTTTTGAATATAGAATAACAATCTGCGATTGATATAATAGCTAGATTAGTAAATTATCAATCGCAATTTTAAATCAGTTTTTAAATGTTCTGCAGTGTCCATAGCAATAAGATATGAATGTAATGATAAAAACATACCTACATATTGTTATGATAAATTGAACAAATCTTATCAACTACATAATTACCAAAAAGATTGAAGGGGGCCATTTAAGATAAATGGCAATAACGGCATAAGAATCCTAGCATCGCGAAAATATGAGTAATCATTATTCATAATCATCTGATGATTATGAATAATGATTACTCATATTTTCATATCATCATCAGCAAGTATCACTGCTGAACGTGGGCATCCTCCCGAAGTAGGGTATTTGCCATAGTCACCACGCTTGGCATGCGGGTTGGTGACCGCAGTATAATGTTGTACCTACACTTGTACCACACAAGGAAACGCTGCTGCCCGTTCCTTGATACACGATTATTATAGATGATATTAAAACAATCGGGACCAGCGGCTTAACGTTCTTTCCGAGGCACGGAGGGTAGACCCTCAACCATCCAGACCCGGAAAGAAATCTTAGAATTAACACAAAGACTTCCTGGCCGGCGGCGTAGGGATCGATCCCTCGACCTCCTAGATTTAAAGCGAGTCAAATACCGCTACGCTACGGAGGTTGTCATTATTATAATTATTAATTTAAAACATACCTACTCTCTGTTCCTAATTAAGTAGTACCTTCTAAATATAAAGGCAAATAAACCATTGTCGTAGTCTTATACCATACCTTTTTATGTCTTGATATCTGTATATGTTACCGGAATTTTATAACTTAAATTTTCAGAAAAGAACAAATTCCACTAATAATTTAAGCAATGGCATCAAACATAATGCACAAACACAAAGATCGTTTCACACGAGTCATACATTGAACAAAATAGTCGCTTTCAAGCTGTCAGATATCGGAGAGGGAATACGAGAAGTGGTAGTGAAGGAGTGGTAAGAAAATTTAAATTATGTGAAAAACCATATCTTCAGTTAGGTACCTAGTCATTCTATCCACCGGAGACGAGTCGCAGACTGTTTACTATACATTGGTAATACACCCGAAAATAAAAGAAAACAGGTTCACATATCAAAAATAAAGAGAATACTTTACATAACTTTAATTTTATATGTTTATTATGGATGACTTAACAAAAACTAGCAACAACGGATAAAACTGTGTATTACAGCGGGAACAATAAACATTCATCATTTTATCCGTTAATGGTTATGTAGATATAGCATATTTTTCAAAGCAAATATAAAAAAAAAACATAATTCACGTATACGATTATGATCTTATTAAGTTATAAGTCTTTCTAGGTTTGTAAAGGAAGGCGACAAAGTACAACAATTTGACAATATTTGTGAAGTACAAAGTGATAAGGCAGCTGTTACTATCACCAGTCGATACGATGGAGTAGTTACCAAGCTATACCACAAAGTTGATGAAACTGCGTTAGTAGGAAACCCACTAGTTGACATCGACGTACAAGATGAGGGAGATGAAGGTATGATGAAATATGAACATGCACAAATAATATAAACAATTTTAAATAAATCACCTGAGACCGCTTCAATAGATTCAATAGCTTCGTAAAAATGTTGAGTAAATTGGCCAGAGAAACGTTTATCAATAAGTGTTTTGCTAACTTGAAATACTAAATCAAAATAAATTACAGGTGAGTCTGCAGCCCAAGAAGATACTGCTGTTACCAAAGAAGCTCCTGTGCAGGACAAAAATCAAAAAATTAAAGTTTTGACAACGCCATCTGTGAGAAGAATTGCATCACAGTTCAAAGTTAGTTGAAGATGTAAATATAAATGAAAAATATACCGCCATTTTTTGAGACAATATTGATGTAATTACTATTTTTTAAGGTAGACCTAAGCTCTGTCAAAGCAACGGGCAGGAATGGAAGGATACTCAAAGAAGATATGCTCAATCATTTAAATATGAATTCAGATGCATCGAACGAAGTACCTGATTTATCGAGAATTAAAGCCATAGATATACCGATACAAGCACAAGCAAGAGTAGAAATACTACTGGATGATAAAACTGTTCCAGTAACCGGTTTTACTAAAGCTATGGTGAAATCAATGACTGAAGCAATGGTAATAAACTTGGAAGCTATTTCAGCACTCAATCAAATAAAAAAGAAATCAGTCTTAAAATTTTCAATATTTTTCAGAAAATTCCGCATTTCGGGTACAGCGATGAATACGATGTCACCAAATTGGTGGAATCACGGAAAACACTGAAGAAACTAGCTCAAGAACGTGGTGTAAAATTAACATACATGCCAATAATTCTTAAAGCTACCTCTCTTGGTCTATCACAACTTCCTATTCTGAATAGTAGCTTGGATAGCAATTGTGAACACATCACATACAAGTCGAGCCATAACATTGGGGTTGCTATGGATACGCCTAATGGCTTAGTAGTGCCCGTTATAAAGGTAACATGAATTCCTAATAGTATTGATATTCTACTTCCATTGCGTGCAACAAAACAAACAAAATTCACTCTGAACTATCACTTTTATTAAAACATTCTACTTAACCTTTATTAAAATATGACACTTGCTAGTTGCAACTACGAACATGTCATTTGGATGCATTTGAAAAAATATCAAAACCTAGCGCTTCTGTTCCCGTAGGAACTTCTTTATTAAATATGGCCGATGTGTTATTCTGATGTAGGTATATGCTATATGTTCTTGGATAGTTGCCTTAAAATCCATTCGTTATAATTATGATATTATTCGTCATAATTCGATTTTGCGCGAAAGAGTAACAAACATCCATCCATCCACACATTCCTACTCACAAACTTTGGCGTTTATAATATTAGTAAGGATTTATGACTGAAGTTAACTTAGCCGAAGATATAAGTTGGTATCTCACTTATTCGTCTAAGTGTCACAATTCTAGTTTGAAAGATTTGTCATTAATTATATAATCTTTTGTTTTTTACAGAATGTACAAAACAAAACGATATTGGATATAGCGAAGGAATTAAATACTCTGCAAGAGAAAGGATCAAAGGGTCAACTCGGACTTGGTGATCTTACTGGTGGAACATTCACTATTTCAAATATTGGCATTGTAAGTATACCTATTAGGTACTTCTTATAACTCTAGTTTGGTAAGATAAAATATTTCTAGACGCTATTAAAGTATCTTCTATAATATTCAATACAATGTTCAATGTAAATAATCTTTAAAATTTAACTTTAGCTAAAATAATCAATCTTTAGAACCAAAGTTTAAATCCATACTCTAGTTCTACAGATTGTTTCTTTTTTCGATTACGGCGAAGCATAAACAACAGTTATTATATTAATATGTAATGAAATAATTTCTCAAGCATTTTTCTCGTTAATTTAAAAGCTTTTCTTATTTTCCAGATTGGAGGAACATACACGAAACCTGTAATATTCCCCCCACAAGTGGCAATAGGCGCTCTTGGAAAAATACAGGTACCACAAAATAAACGTATTATCTTTTTTACAGTAATGTAAGTTGAAAAATAATAAAGTAGGTTTATGGACTTTTCTCCGTACCCAAACGTCTTATACTCTTATACTTACATACAGCCCAATAAATAAATAAATAAAAGTTTTTATTCACGTAAACCTATGACAGGTATTTGCAAATACTCATACAGAAAACCGACTCTCGCACCGTTTTAATTATCTTTGCCTATAGGACTTACTCTTTATTACGATAACAATCCCTTTCCATGATGTGTTTCTACAGCATTTTTGTTTAGTAAAATTAAACTAAAACCAATAAATTTGGAAGACAATGATTCAATTTTCTTTTTATAAACTTTTTTTAATAAAAAAAGTTAGGCAATGATTAATGAACCACGGCCATGTTTACAATGATGTGATTTAACACCGCCGGACAAGTGTTTATGTGTTATGTTAAATCATAATCATCATCACCATTTTTGTCAAAATTAAGATTACCGTCTGCAACCGTGGTCGTAGTGGACACTTTTATTAATACAATCAAAATTTGAATCATTGGCATTGAATTATTGTTTTATTTTTATTTATAAAACAAAGGTCGTGTTGAAAAATCCACTATAAAGACACGGGGTTTTAATGTCGATGAAAATTAGGATTAATTAGGACCATTTAACTTCAACAACATTTTGTGAGTTAAACCATATAAGTGAGTAATTACAACGATTATTTAATTTCCGTAACAATGTGACTGAATGCAATACCTTATAAGTGCTGTAATTAACGATAGTATGCAAAGTTCGCGTGACAATATTATTTTGTATAAGTAGTTGCCATAAATAGCAATATTTTATGTAAAGAATCTATGGATATGAAAATGTCAGCCGTGGGAATATGTAGTTTTTTTTTATACATTTAAAAATGTGGTGAAGCCACGTTGTGAAACTATTTTCATTTCAACATTATTCAGATGATAATCGACATCTATAAAAGGGTTTAGGTTAATAATGTCCAAATCCCAAAATGTCCAGAGGTTGCTCTGGACATTTTGGGATTTGGACATTATGAACCTAAACCTAAAAAGTATGTAAATTTTTCATTAAAAAGTTTGAACTCTCAAACTTAAAGTGCAAGTCTTTTTGTTTTAGTTAATGAAAAAAATACTATTACTATTTTCACTTAATAATAATTATTTTACAAGTAAGAAAATGTAGAAGTAATGCTTTATATCTATCGCTAGCTTTTGACTAGAACTAAGTCCACATACTTAGGTTTCATATGGTCTCAAGAACGCTCAGTCTCATAACCAAATCTCATATATGTATATAAGAGCATTTACTAAGACTGGTTGCACTTGAGAAAAACTTGCTCTTATATGGGTATTTTCTAAGCTCGTTTGATTTTATATTAGACTTGTTAAATGCTAATGTAAGATGTCAGACTAATATCAGCATAGCATAAGAGTACTGTGAGTACGTGCATTTCTGATCTTATTTGAAACTAATATAAGATCAATAGCACTGGATAAGTATGATATTAGAGTGATTTTGGACAACATATTTACAATACAAAAGACAAGACCTATTTAAGAGCGTTTGATCTTAGATCGATTTTGGGAATAACTAATTTTAATAGTTTTAAGAGTAATTTTGCAAACGCGCGGGCACTGCTAGACTGGTGCGCACCGCGCACCACTCCTACGTACGCCACTCCCCGCGCCACCGCCGCTCCGCCACCGCCACCCGCGCCGCGCGCGCCGTCTTCGTGTCCGTATAGCCTTAAGATTAAGTTCTTTTTTTTTGTCTTTGTCGATTTAAGGTTTTATGTAAAATTGCGAGGAACCCTAATTTATTCCAATATGGAGTTATCTTTAGTAGTTATACCGAATGCTAAAATTAGAGTAAACAATCTTACATTAGTCTAATAGTGCATTTGTAAAATGCAGCTATACTAATGGCGACACTATCAATACAAATTAACAAATAAAATAATTTAACGAGAACACGAAATACCTTATTTAACAAGGCGCATGAATTTTGAAGCGTAAAACGAGGTCTAATTAACAGTAAATAATAAATTCCAATATGATTACTGACCGTAAAACTACTTTAACTCGTACTTTTATACTTTTAATATAGTATAAACATGAACTTCACGCAACTTTAATTTGTTTTATTTTAATTTCCAACACTCACACGAACTTTTAAGTTGGATCTGACGTAAAATTCTCAAAATATTCTAACTTTAGACCAATATAAGCCTATGCAGGCTTATAAGATACTTACGTAAAAGCAATATTAGCCTAAGTCGGCTTAAATTAATTTTGGCTACATTTCAGTAAGTGCAAACAGCATTCAATTAGACTGATATTAGATCGATATTAAACTAAATATGCTTATAATTAGTGCCCAAACCCAGGCTTATATTATTATATAGGAGCGATGTAAGAGCAAAAAAACAGTAGTCTTGAGATTGTTGTAAGCCTAGTTTTTGCTAGTTGGGTGGTGTTGTGGGTTCAATCCTCGCGCCGAGCAAGATTTATTTTGTAAATTCTAAGGTTTCTTTCAGAGTCTGGTTAGTTGAATACTCCACTCCGTGCCTCGGAAACCACGTTATGCCATTGATCCCGTTTGTTATACCTAACAAGCGTATTACAGGGAACGGGCAGCATTGTTTTCTTGTGTGTTATAATAACATTATACGCGGTTACTAACCCGTCGGGAAGCGACCCGTGTCATACGGGCTAATGATGCTGATCATCATCATCAACAGCCCGTTGACGTCCACTGCTGAATATGGGCCTCCTCTTAACAGACCTTGGCAAGCCAGGATCGTTGAGAGATATTGCCATAATCACCACGCTTGGCAGACGGATTGGTGATCGCAGTAAGATGTAAACGTTGAGCTAATAGATGCTGCTGCCCATCCATCAGCCATATGTCCCTTAGTCGCCTTTTACAACACCCATGGGAAGACATGGGGTGGTCTATTCTAAGCCGGAAACCACACGGCACGGCACATGATGCTGATGATGATGTTTTATCATTAACTATCTTCCCGCGCCCGATTTTTCCCACGTAATTCCCGTTTCCGCAGGAATTCCATATTTAAATATAGCCTATAGCCTTCCCAAATAAAAATTCTTCACTGAAATAATTATTCAAATTAGACCAGTATTTCCTGAGATTAGCATATTCAAGGAGACAAACTCATCAGCTTTATATATTAGTATAGATAATATTATGATTTTATCACAGGTACTACCGCGGTTCGATGAAGAAGGCAACCTGACGAAGGCCCATATATTAACAGTCAGCTTCTCCGCGGACCACAGGGTGGTAGACGGAGTCACTATGGCCCGATTCTCTAACTATCTGAAGAACTATCTAGAAAACCCCTACACGCTATTGTTGGACATGTAAATAAAATTTGTTCATTTATTTACTGAATAACTGTGAACTGAAAATGTTTGTTTTGTTTAATAAAACTGATATTTTTAATGAATTTATTTATTTTATTTTTATATAAAATTGTAACAAATGTTTTTTTTTATAAATATCACAGACTGGCAGTTTTATTTTGCTTTTCGATGATGAGATTTTTCGTAAATAACGTCTTCAATTTCTGCCGAAAGTTTTTAATTTACGTTCTAAAATATTTGTTTGAGTAAATTCTTTATCGGCGTAAAACTTCAAATCGGGTCACCTTGAAGTACGCAATGGTCCACTCGGGGATACTATGAGGCGTGTACTCACGATGAAATCTTGCAAATATTTCCGTAAATATTAATGCATCCACACTATTAATGGGTACCCATTTTAGAGCCAAGAACGCCATATCTATATCACAGAATTTTTTATCTGCAACAAAATACTTTTGTAGATATGGTGCTTCCATAATACATACTATCCATGTCAGGATGTCATATGTTACGTTATTGAAGAAATTTCGATGAAAAAGAAAATTTAATTTAATCATAAAAAAAATACTGCAAATAAATTAACATTAAAACATGCTGAGGCCCTTCTAAATCTTTAACACACTAGGTGGCGTGAGTGTGCCAAGCACAACTAGTAGATATTGGGGCAAGACTATTGAAAAGGAACACATATTAGAAAATCATTTTATTTTTTAATCGGAAAATATTTTACAGACATTTCTTCACTAACGTAATCAGCATACGTGGCATTTTTTTTCTCTAAGAAAACAAGAAGCATAACTTTTTGTCGCAAGCCATTTTATAATAAGGTATAACTGCAGAAAGAGCATTTTACGAAAAAGCATGATAGTAGTATCCCGTTTCACTCACCAGCTATCCTTATGAAATAGACTTTCCTTGGCGATGTGATCTGAATGTCTTCGTGTTCAAGGGCTAAAAGCGACCGTTGTTTTTGGCCCCAGTGTCGGTCCAGCTCCCGCATTAGACTTAACCGTGCCGGCTTTGTCAACAAACCATTCAATTCGGTAAAATGGCCAGTGCTTATTAAGTTTGTTATTCGGGAAATAGCCTGAAACCGCAGAGATATAGTTATAGTTGTGAATATAACTAGCAGACCCCATCGTTGCCTAGCAGTCTAGGTGTTGTGAGATCGTGGACTCGATGTCGACGCCAAAATAAAGTCCTACAGTAAAATCAAAGATTTCCGCTTGTCTTGTTGGTTGAATACTACGCTCCCCTTAGTGTCTAATAAAGTACGTTAAGCCGTTGGTCCCGATAATCATTATCTAATGTATGACAACCTATACCATGAAACGGGCAGCAGTGCGTACTTGTGTGTGTATACTGTATATACTATAGGCATACATAATAATGCGGGCAACAATCTGTCTATAATCTAAGACAGCCTCTGGAGGAGCCCGTCCTCTGCTGAAAATTTTCTTCAATGGTTTTTTTTCAAAGCCAATCTGCTGACTTATTTTGCAACTAGCTTCCCGCGCACGGTTTCACCCGCGTAGCTCCCGTTCCCGTTGGATCTTCACAATTACATGTAGCCTACGTCATCCGGGGATAGTATAGCTTCCCAACAGTGAAAGAACTTTTCAAATAGGTCGAGTAGTTTCGGAGCCTATCCATTACAAACAAACAAACAATCAAATCTTTCCTTTTTGTAATATCCTTTTTGTTTATGATTTTGAAAGTAATTGCAGACAAAACTTTGATATAATCTATCAAATTTGTTGACTCTTGTTAAAGTTTAATAATAATTATTATTGTAGGAATGCTATTATGAATTATTTACCTGTTTTGTGCCATATTTAAATTCTTTCTCTTGAAATGTTGGATCCCAAATATGTTTTAGCACCGTGAAGTCAATTTTGATTAAAATCCATTTCAAAGGATTTTGGACTAATATTAATTTAGGAACTTTTCGTTTTTGATTTGGGTTGTCATTTTTTCTCCCAAAGTTAAAGGATTTTTGTAGGTTCTTTAAAAAATTCTCAGAGTGTTGAGCTTTGATAATTGATTTTTGATCGCCTTGTCCCTTTCTGTTCGGTTGGAAGTTTATAGTAAAGTTATGATCAAAACTGGAATTTATGGGCACGGCTGGTATCGACGAGGTAGCATTGACTCCATTATTCATGATACGATTACTTAAGTATGGATTTACTATGTGTTTTGTGATAGATATACAGAAACGCTTTGTAAGATTATTTAGTACTGCCATCTGAAACAGTTTTCATAAACGATATTCAATATATTATTTTAGGTAATACTAAAATAATTTATTGAACATTAAAAATAGTATTACACGAGAACATATTTATAAATCATACCGAATTAAATACCTACCTAATCTACCAAAATTTCCGCAGAGTTACAGAAACTCGTTCCTTCCTCTCTTTTCTTCATTCAAAAATGTTAAAGAGGAATTCTCGTTGATGAGCGACCTAAAAATAGTCAAGTAGTTGAGATATTGCCAATAAAACATAGTGATCCCAATCCAATCTATCCATCCAAAGCATCCAATTTATTCCAGCAACTCTTTTAAGTCATCGGTCCGGGAGGCATCCTAACTTACATTTGCTGGTCCCTCTCCAAACATGACCAGCTCATTATCTACTTACTGGGTATGCGGGCTATATAAGTAACTTCGATTCTCTATCGACTAATCTTATTTCGAAGATTTAGAGAAACCTCAAGCCAAAAATTATCGTTTAATTAACCACTTCGAGTGTATGGACGAGCACGATAGTAAATATTTTGGTGGATGAAGGATTATTTTGGTAAGAAAAAGCAACACTACAATTTAATTTAGTAGTAAGAATAGTTTAGTTAAGTACCGAATCTCCGAGTCATTTTGATAGTCGATTTAGTCACTATTTCATACTTGATGATCGCACAGAATTTTGATATTTTCTTTTGTAGATACCTACCTACTAAATAATTTTAAAAACGTCCCATTGTGGCGTTGACGTAACTTGACAAGTAGGTATGTGCGTATCTATTTTGGTTTGTCTGTGGAAACATTTTTAATCTTAACTTGAAGTAAGGAATTAGAATAAAATTGAAACTTTTTGAATGTATTAGATACACATCATCTGAACAATTTAATATATATTTAGTTATTTGTTTTCGGTGATTCCCATCCATTCAAAATGTTCACTTTGAAAGCTTTAGTTCCTTTTACACAAACCTTACAATTACAAATACAACACAAAAGGAATCAGATACATTGATCGATTTTAAGCGCCAGATGTAAAGAAAATTTCCACCTGTTATGCACCTGCAGTCCTGCTACAGGACGTTAGGCTAAGAATTTTATAAATATCTTCCAGAAGAATTGCATAAAATCTCTGCTTCGCTTTTCGATACAACCCGATGCATAGGCCGCCTTACTGGTGTTGAGAGGGGGAGTTTTAGTGGGTTGGCACGTGGTATGATAAGCATATTATCGCTATGTTGAGAAGGGTAGTGTTGAAGGGAAAACCTAATGCGTTCCCTCGGAAAAAGGTGTCGAGAGATTTAAAAGTTTTTCGTGTAATTTTAAGAGATTGTAATATAAAATGTTGTATGGCGCTTGTGTGACACAGATCTTATAGAAGGCTAATTTCAAATACAATATGTTACGTAAGAAAGTTGGGCTGTGCACCAAATTTATATTTGCAATGCATCTTAGCTCTATCTGAAAAATGGAGTCTCACAAAAAAGGGACGATCAGCTAATAGTCTAGAAGAAATGCATTGTTGAATATGACTTTATAAGTAAATTACAACTCTGGGTTTCAATGCAATAAAGCTATTCAAATAGCAATGTAGTTGCTATACTTTTGCTATTATTCTTAAGTTGATTGTATAACATAATATTTGCCAATTATGGAATCGCAAAAAACAAATCATTTATTCTGTCAATACCACTATTATATTGGGAATCACAGTAAATAAAAATCACTAAAAGTTATAATCCCTCAATCTTATCTCCAGCGACCGCCCTGAGCCGAGGTGCCACAGGAAGCGCCCTCTTGCGCAAGTTGCTTAGTTTGTAGTTTTTAAACCATTTATTAAGGCTGGAACTCTGCTCGCCTTTATGCCCGGCGGAGTAGCAAAAACCTCGTGTCTAACTAAGCATGACCGTCAGAAAAATAAAAATAAAGTGAAAAAGACCAACACAGATCTGCTTACGTAGGTAAAATAATAGGTGTAGGTATATTTTCTATGATAGTCTAAGTATTATGTTTATAAAACCAGTCGCAGTTCCGGTTGGTTGAATTTATATATAAATAATTTATTTTATAATACTCATTGTATTGTAACGTGTACATCACTCAATTATGTTTGTTTGTATACAATAAGTGCAAATATAAAGGCCGGTGTCACTTCGTCACGACCTCGCCCCTTTTATAAGTACCAGAGGTAATGAACAACATCAAATGTGATAACAAACTCATGCAGTATCATTGCCCTCCCTTAAATGATAATAAAATACCAATTACAAATTATCTTATTGTTATACGATAAAATTAATCAGCCTAAATAAGGCTAGTATTACAATAGTGGTACTGAAGCGTTCAAATGTAAAAATTGAAGACTGAGAAGTGTTTTTAGTGACTTTTTTTGAAGAGATTTGTAATTCGTACTTACGTCAGTATACTGTGTAACCTTGGCCTTCTAGTGTGCGATCAAGTTTTGGATAGCAAATATTATATAAATTCATTGCTTAGGAACTATCTGCACATGCTCGTCAGTTTAAAAAATCGGTGAGTTCTAGTAATTGTTATATTTTTTAATTATGAATTTAGCCAGTGATGTGCTCATACCATTAACACACATATAAACATGTATAGTTATAACAACGTTTTAATTATAGGTACTTGTATTAAATCGTATGATTTAGTTTCTGTAGTCTTAATCATTGAATCATTATTGTCAAGTGTGCATTCTTTAAAAATATGTAGTTACCTACGGGGGTCATGCTACTTCAACTGGCAATTGAAGTGAGCTTCAAAGCTCAAGCCTTATTAAAGTGTGGTTATATAAATACATACATAAAAACTGTTTATTCATTGATTTGTTTAGTTATTACTTATATTTAATCAGGAACAAGTAGATTTTTTATTTTTGTAAATGGTTTATAGAGCTGCGAATTTTAATTTAGATTTTTTTCGGTATTATACATTAATGTGCAGGTATAGCTATAGCTTTTGGTAGGCCCTTTTAAAATAAACTGAACTGTTCACACAAATCCCCCTCGACAAAATTAAAACTGTTTTTTTTATTTAATTTGAAATAAAGCCTGAGAGCAATCACAGTTGCCTATAGTTTTGTGAAATACGTATTGCCCATGGTAGTAACTATTCAGTAATCTGTGCCCATGTAACATCATTATTATTAATCTAATTACTATCTACTAATCTCTTTGCTATTCTAAATGTTTTTCGTTTTGTTTTTTACGGCATTAGGCAAAAACTTCGACATTTTTTTATTTAAAATTAACCGTTATCTAAACACAAACAGTAGGTACCTACTCTTTATGTTTAGGAAAACATCTATTAGGTACTTATACTATAAGATAAAATGAAAGACTTAGCGATTAGTAACATATTATCATGACCCTGAAAAAGTCTTGATCGTATGTACCGACCGTAAGACTGACGTTGCATTGGGTGAGGAACTCGCCCTCTATTGTGTATCACATGAGGACGACGGGCGAGGGTAGCGCGTGAAGAGCATGGTCCTCGTTCACACGCTCGAGAATCGCACACGCCAAATGTGGAATATCCTTTTTTTTTTACTGGGGTATAATCATTTCGCTTCCTCTCGCTCTCAAAGTTTATGATCCCCGCGTTAGCGAAGGGTATGTAGGACTCTCTCTCTCAAAATGGAAACGCGACGCACTAGTCTCGCTGCGGATAGGGCCAACCCACTAAAAACCCACCGGGACCCATCGGGACCCAAGCACCGGTGTTGCTTTCGGGTATCCCGGCAGTTAAATGCGGAATAACCTAACCTTACCTAAACCGCATTAATTTGTTCATTTTTCTTATGCAAATGTACCTATTTCCAGAAATGTGGTCTTTATTGGTGGGATTGTTGGCGCTCGTGTCGCTAGGATCAGCATGTACAGTAACAACTGTCAGCGGGAGCTTCGCCCCTTCCAGTTTCTGCGCCGGAGATCTCATCTTCTCAGATGAGTTCGATGAATTCAATCTAGAGAAGTGGCAGCATGAGAATACCCTCGCCGGTGGCGGTGTAAGTATTACTAACCTTATTTACAGTTCCGTACTAGAAGGGTATAAACGGGACCCAATTACTAAGACTTCGCTGTCTGTCACCAGGCTGTATCTCAAGAACCGATCGCAGTTCATCATTTGTGAAGACAGTTTTCACAAATGATGTATCTCCGTTGCCGCTATAACAACAATACTAAAACTAAAATAAAATATTTTTTTAAGGGGGGCTCCCATAATAAAAACTTTTTTTTCCCATATTTTGTTCGTTATCAATTACGGCAGCAGGCAAGCACATATGTACGGCACTTATAAATAGTACGGAACCCTTCGTGCGCGAGTCCAACTCGCACTTGACCGGTATTTATTTTTATGTTATAATCAGCGTCTTTATCGGCGTTGAACGTCCTCTGTTGGTGGTTGAATAAGTTTCATACTGTAGTCCTACGCGGTGTTTGGTAGTTCTAGTTCTATATAAAAATCTATTTATTACTTAAACCATTATAACCCTCCTCATGAATCATGAATGGTGAAAACCATATCGAGGGGTGAAAGGCTATTTGTTTGAAGCGACATTTTGGACGATATGGAGTTATATACATATTCGGATTCAGCGAATTTTTCTGCGTCGTCTGAGCCGGGTTTCGTACAATTCTGAGCACTTTTATAGCGCTTAAAACAATGCCATTTTAGTGCATAATTCTCAAACATGATGTATGATCAGACTTCAAATTTGCCATATTTTTTTAGTATATCATTTAAGCTGTATACAAAAACAGAGAATCGGATCATAAGCCATTATTCCCTTCCTAAAATTTTAGTTTGATGGCAGATAAATCGTTTTTCGATGTAGCTATCTTTAGATGAAAAGTCCCTTCAAACATTTTGCTTACGACTACTTACTCTGTGCAATGTCGCTTCAACCAATTTGCCGTCAGCCAAATTCATTAAGACATGTCGTCGGTTCAACCCTTTCGCTACAACTGTTTTTCACTCTGTTTAGAACAACCAAGTTATATAACTCCTTTCAAAATCTGAGACATCAAACAACTCTTTAAGAATGTTCATCGTTGCTTAAGCCAACTTTCCTGAATCGTTAACAAAACCCAAAACCCAAACCCAAATTGGTAGTAAAACAAAATAGCCTATTCCTATTATTATTGAGTAACGTCGATTCAATCATTTTGCTTTCTCCTGCATAAGTACTGTAAAGTCACTTAAACCATTTTGCCTGCTGCTGATTAGTGACAACGTTGGAAGTTGAATCATTTTTCTTTACTCTAAAAATAAGGCGATACAGATCATTTTTTATTAAGCGACAATTAATCTTATACTCATAACTGTTTTTTAATTGAAAATTATACCAAAACATTGAGGGATTTTTTTTTCAATAAAAATTTGCGATCCCCATTATAGAAAGAGCACTAGTTTTTTCATAACGATTTATTTTCCAAATTTTGAATCTTTAAATGGCTCTCCTGTAAAGTTCGTAAAATGTCGCTTCAAACAAATAGCCTTTCACCCCTCGATATGAAATCCTTTTAAGTGTTTTTTTAAGATCATAGGGAATACGTGCATTAGGTAGATGCAAGTAATTATAATTTAGCTTTAAAAGTTTCCTAGTCTAAAATATTTGTCAAATATAGATTTCCATAATAGTCTGGACTTAGGTAGTTTTTTTCGTGAGAGTACGTAGTAGGTAAGTAGCAAATAATTAAGCGTCCTTCCATTCTCAGTAAAATTAAAAAGCACGGAGATGATCTGCAATGATATAAGCTTTTTAAGATACAGCATTACAAGTTGGTAGCAAATTATCGCGCGTGAAACCGCAACGAGTTGTTAGCTTGCTATATAATCGCCACCATCGATGAAATTAGGCCAATCATATCCTCGATTAAGAATCAATTTAATTGATAAGTTTGCGAAAACACTACAGCATTGTTGTCAAGTATCTACTTATCAACTAAAGCTGTAGCTACCTACAGACGATCCGCAATTTTTATCGACCATTCGCGATTGCAGATAGATTTAAAGATTATATGTAGGTATGTCAGATTTTTATGCTTAATTGCTTATTTTAGCTTATTTTAGCTGATAAGAGGGAGATCCCAATCCACCTCTTAAAAATTACTAAAATTCTACATTAGGGCGACGAAACAAAATACAAGAGTAGATAGGGTTACTAACTTTTATTCACAAGAAAAAAGTATACTTAGGTCTGAGAAGAACTAGTAATTTTTTTTAAATACTGTTCAATACAGCTGTATTTAAAAATAGTGAAGAGTATGTACATGTCACACTTGATGTCTTGAATATTTGACATAAAACATTTAAAAACTTGGGTCAGTGTTACAGTCAAATACTTAAAGTTTTAACCATTTTGACGTTCGAAACAGTATTTTGTATAGTTACTTTATTTTTGTTCTACAGTAAAAAGTAATGTAGTGAAAAACAGTATAATACTGTCTTTGAAAGTATAGTTGACAACCCCAGTGGTAGAGTAATTTATAATTTGAACATATTATAAGTACTTTCATTATGCTGAAGAACTAAATTATAAATATTTTTGACGGGTTGGATTTCGGTTTTCCAGGTGGCGGTATAGATTTTTGACCATCATTTTGGTACTTAACAAGATATTTTAACATTTTAAAAACTCTGATTTTTACAAAATTACTGCCGTTTGCTGTGGCAGGCATAAAAGAAAAATACCTACGATAGAAAAATACCTAGAAGAATTGTACCTACTATTAAAAATAATATTTTTGATAGTAGTTACAATCTCCTTAGTTTGTTGATAAAGGAACTCGATGTAACGATATGACTTGGATAAAAATGTATTAACCCCTTAACGGTCAGTCAGTAGGTATGTTTCAAAATCACCGGTTTTGGTCTTTATTACAATCCAACAGAGTTTAAAATATGATGGGTTCTATATTCCCTTTGCCCGCTAAAGGGTAGTTAGGTTATTGTAACGGATTTCCTATATTATTGTAACTGTATCTATTTTACCTATTAGTGAAACTAGGTACATACATTAACTTAATAAAACATATTTAAAAATTTTTTTGCATGCCTAGAAATATGCTGAATATCGTAGACATTTTTATTGAAATCGTAGTAAAATCGTTACGTAAACGGTAAATACTGTTTGTTTTTCATCTAAATAAAAGAAGCCAATAATTATCCACCACCAACTAATCAATATTTCCTATATTATTTTAGAACTGGGAGTTTCAATACTACAACAACAACCGTTCGAACTCGTTCGTCCATAGCGGTAACCTATACATCCGGCCCTCATTGACGTCTGACCAGTTTGGAACCGGATTCCTTACCTCCGGACATCTGAATGTGGAGGGTGGCGCCCCTGCCGATAGGTAAAATATGCGATTTAATCCACATCAGATTTTAGTCCACGGTAACCAGGATATGAGGGAATTGCAAGAGTTTAGTTTACAATTAATTGACAGACAGTATACTCAACTTTTTGCTTAATAATCATAGAAAAAATGTCAAATCTGTTTTGTTTCTGTCTGTGGTGCTTTAGGTAGTTGTAGATGGGGACTATTGCATAACTAAGTACTTACCAATGCCTCGTTGGCCTAGCGGTGATATGCAAGGTCCCGGATTCGAACCCCTGGGTTGGGCAGGAAATTGTGTTACCATCTAGAAATTGACTATTTAAAAAAATTAGGTTAGTCAAAGTCCGTAAGTTGGTGACACACGACCGGTGAGAGATCAGGTACCGGTAATTTACATTACGGTACCTGATCTCTCACCGGTCGTGTCGGTGCAGCCAGATTTTGAGAGTAAAGGAACACAGCGTGCCCGTAGTTGCGCACACACTTAATCACTATAATATGTCCTGTGCAGAAGCCTAATCTCCTTATCCTGCCGAGATCGGACAGGTGAACTATATTTTCACCTACCGCCGGTGGTCGTCGGAAATAAACCAATTTAATGCTATATTTTCAGATGCACAAACCCTCAATGGTGGGGTTGCGAACGTTATGGCACTCCTACCAACGTGCTGAACCCAGTCAAGAGCGCCCGTATCCGCACGGTCGACTCCTTCAACTTCCGATATGGTCGTGTTGAAGTACGCGCCAAAATGCCAGCCGGTGACTGGTTGTGGCCTGGTTAGTAATATAACGATTTCGTTTACATTCTTAAGCATGTTTTTAACTTAACTAACTGGTCTCTTGAGACTTTACATACATAACACCCTTACTTATTTTCATGATACCAAACTGTACCCAATCGCATTTAACAATTATTATACTTACCTAGTTCCAGACACATATCTACATTTTCGAAGATTTAAACAGTAGTAAAGGTTGAATTCCCCTAAGCTCGTTCAACTTCATAAGATGGATTAATTTCATATTACTAAAATTAAAGGGTCATTCCTTTTTTTAAATCATCATCAACAGCCCGTTAACGTCCACTGCTGAACATGGGCCTCCTCTTAACAGACCTTGGCAAACCAGGATCGCAGAGGGATATTGCCGTAATCACCACGCTTGGCAGACGGATTGGTGACCGCAGTAAGATGTAAACCTTTAGCTAATAGATGCTGCTGCCCATCCATCAGCCATATGTCCCTTAGTCGCCTTTTACGACACCCATGGGAGGACATGGGGTGGTCTATTCTGCCCTTCTTAATGAAAACGCATTACTTGTTAAATCGCGATTACGAGATAAACGCGGTAAACACATTTTTTGGCAAGTACGGAGGTTCCCGTTAAATAAAATAAAATGTTTCTCCTAAAAAATATGATTTTAATTTTTTTATGCATAGATTAGAGGTCCTGAAATATCATTTTCGCAAAAAAGTGAAAATCCCATAAATGTCGATTACTGCAAGTACATTTAGCAGGGCAGTATTCTAAGCCAGGAACCACGCGGCCACCATTTTTTTAAATAAATAGTACCTATTTACTTTTTTTCTGCAGCTATTTGGTTGATGCCTGCACACAACGTGTACGGTACCTGGCCAGCATCAGGAGAGATCGACATGACTGAGTCTCGAGGAAACCGCAACATGTTCTTCAACGGAGTCCACATTGGAACGCAGGTAACATACAACGCAATAACAACAGTTTAAACAAGTGTAGTTTGACTTCATAAACTACTCTTATTTAAGCCATAAAAACTTAAATTCCCATGGTATTTAGGTGGCTTTGTGCGATCCAAAAATGATGTATGCATGTTTGATATTATTTTTTTATGCCAGACGACTCTTATTTTTCTTTGTTTTCGAAAATATGAACTACTAGCTCCCCGCACGCGGTTTCACCCACGTACATCCCGTTCTCGTGGGAACTTAATAATTAAATATATGTCAACCGGGGATAGTGTAGCTTACGAACGGTGAAAAAATGTTTCAAATCGGTCAAGTAGTTTCGGACCCTATTCAATACAAACAAACAATCAAATCTATATTCGTCAAAAAAAAAAAAGAAGAATAATCCTAATTTAAATTCAGCATAAACTTGCTTGGTCAACTTTTATGCTGTTATACATAAAAACACAAAACAAAGTAAGTCAACTATTAATAATGTTTGCTTTAGGAAGCTGGTTCTACCCTGCATTACGGTCCTTACCCGGCATTGAACGGCTGGGAACGCGCTCACTGGATCAGGAGGAATACCAACGGGTACAACACCAACTTCCATCGGTACCAGCTAGAATGGACACCAGGTACGAGACATGACATCGTTTAATAAAATTAAGCTTGCACAAATTTTAAGAGTAATGGTTCTCCTAAAATTTACTGTACTTACTGTTTAAAAAGTTCAAATGAGGCCATAGTATTCCCTGACAGACGATCAAACTTCCATAGTTGCAAATATGCTAGTTCAGTTCGTTTTGTTGAACTAACTTAACTTACGCTAGCGATAGTAGCTTGTTGACTGGGGAAGCTGAAGGTCGCGTACTTTATTCAAAGAATTTACGAACCTCGCTAAAAGTCAAAGCCTACGCCTTAACTGAAATATATAAACTGGCTTGGTAAGTGGCTCACACATGTTTGTTTACAAGATATTAACAAATGTAAATCGTTAAAAGTATTGTCATGTTTAAGGATAGAATTCATCGCATTAAACCAATTACCTTTCTTATTCTATTAACTTAAAACCACGGTTAAAACCATTAAATTCGAAAAAAAAAATTGTAAAATGGTTTATTTTCATAACTTGGCCTAAGTGTTGTAATATGTCATGGGCAGAAACCAACCATGTAACACAACACTTCATTTTTATCAATTCACAGACTTCTTGAGATTCAGCATTGACGATATCGAGCTGGGCCGTGTCACACCTCCTGCCAATGGAGGGTTCTGGAACTACGGTGGATTTAACACAGTCGGCAACATTGAGAACCCTTGGAGATACGGTACCAAAATGGCGCCTTTCGACCAGAAAGTAAGTGTGATAAGAACGCAAGATTTTATCCTTGAAACTTAAGATCATGTACCTAATAATATTTTTTCGGAATCAGTTCAGTGGTTTTTGAGTTTATTAGTACAGTTAAAGGAACAAATAGTTGATCAAAATCGAAATTCTAATAATAATGATCATAATACTGAATTTCATATCCGATTCACACTTATCAATCATATATTTAATTATAAGCAACAATTCACCGCTACACTATTTTGACGCAAGTTATGTACCTATGAAAATTAGTATCGAATAGCAAATTCTGATCTACTTTTGCCTTTGTCTGTAAAAAAAAAATCCAAGTCTGTCTTCTTTAAAATATTAGTTAAGAACTATTCATATATGTATAATTTTATATTTTTTACATTTTATTTACTTTACAAAAACGTTTATCAATTTTATTACATACTAAATTTCAAAATTGAGTGTAATTCAATTGAACGACAACGAAATTAATGTGTGGTACACTATTAAAACATTGCATTATTTATTTTTGTATATAATAATTTTTACTTTTCAGTTCTACATGATTATCAACTTGGCTGTGGGCGGTACCAATGGATTTTTCCCTGATGGTGTGACCAACCCCACGCCCAAACCTTGGAACAACTGGTCTTCTATGGTACGATACATTTCTTACTTAGTCAGTTAAATAAAAGCTTGTTAAAACAAGCTTTATAAAACAATAATCTCCAACTGATTAACATGAACATTTTCAAACACATGTCATTTGGAGAACAAGGCATGATTAGCAAAATAAAGTAAAAATTCTAAATCGAATGCGGTATGAAATGAAAATTACGAAATTTTAATAACGGTTACTAAACACTAAATTGTTATACTGATTTGATTGTAGGACTTTTTTATTTTTTAATAATTTATTTATCGTCGACTTACGTTATTCATATGAGTTTTTTTCGAAATGTGCGATTATTTTGCAAACTTTTTTACGTTCACTGCTGAACATGGACCTCCTCTTTAATATAACAGAACTACAGCGGAGTGATTGCTAGCTGAAAATCGTTTACTTTTCAAATCGCTTTGCTATCTACAATGTTTATGCATCCGATATCCGAATGATCGAATCAGTCGTTACATAGAATAATAAACCAATGAATGCACGTTATTTTTTCCCCGCGCACGTTAGCGATGTTCTGCTAGCGATCACTCCTCTGTAGGGACATTTTGTCGAGGCCCTCAGGGTCATTAGGGTCAATTGCCGTTATCAACTTTTCTTTTTTTTACGTTCATCGAAACTAAATATACACATTTTCCAGGCCGCGACTGAATTCTGGTGGGCACAGAACAACTGGCTGCCTACATGGAACCTGAACGTTAACGACGGCCAGGACGCTTCACTACAAGTCGACTACGTTCGCATCTGGGCTGTGTAACCGGTTCCCAAGCGACATATTTGAACTGTACATAAATATTATTAGAATATACAAATAATATTACTTTGTATTTCATTACTTTTAAGTCTTATTGACGACTTTTCCCCGTCCTCCCGACCCTTAGTTTGCAAAGAACCATCCGATGCCCCCGTAGACCCGAAGTTCGAGAGGTCCGCGAAAAAATACTAAAAGTCATAATCCCTCAATCTCATCGCCAGCGACCGCCTTAAATCGAGGTCCATACTTTGCGCAGGTTGCTTAGTTTGTAGTTCTTAAACCATTTATTAAGGCTGGAGCTCTGCTCGCCTTTATGCCCGGTGAATTAGCAAAAGCCTCGTGGGTAATTAAGCGCATCCGAAAAAAAAAATCGACTTGTTTTCTGGTTTTTTGGGATCCCTTAGGTAATACCGATTATGTAGCAAAGCTTGGCCTAAAATGCCGGGATCCCTTTTTTTGACCTAAATTTTTTTGTCATCATTTTATTTGTCATAATGAGTTACGCATATTTTTCTTTGGCATAATAATAATGTGCCATAATTGGTTTTTGGAATACTGTTTTATTTAGCATAAATATAATTTATCCTATTTTTTTATTCATAACTTTGATATGCATAAAGTTGTAAGTTTGATATGCATATTGTTTATTCGTTTAAAGGCGAAAACACATTACTAAAACGCCACGCCACGTTCTTAGTGTGTTTCTGGTCTATAGAAAACAATACATTTAATTCGACTCAACACGCGTGGCGTGTCGTCGGGTGGCGTGGCGTTTTAATAATATGTTTCCGCCTTAATGGTTATTTGGCATAATGATGAAGCAGCTGGCGAGTCTGTCACGAACCGCAGAACCGCGAAATTGTAAGCAAATGACAATCGGTTAGGTTAGGTTAGAGCTGCGGCCATACAACGCCAGAACCGAATTGCCGAACCGCCGCGCCGCCCGCCGTAGCCACTCAGCCCTGGAGCCGTGACAGATGCGCTGCATGCTTGCTTGCATTCTTTTTACGGGGAAATAAAAACCACATAATACTTTAGTAGTAAATTTTCGGTGTTTAGTTGTTATGCTTATACGTAAGTATATTTATGCTTTGGGACAGTATGCTTAATAATTATATTGCTTATAGAAGTTATGACATAATAAATTGTGGTTAAAAAGTTATGGCAAATTAGTATTATGCGTAACAAATGTTAGGGCAAATAGCAGAATGCCATATTAAATTATGATATCAGATTTTATGAGTAAAACAGAGAACCTATAATGCCTACCTAAGAATCAGCAACAATTACCAAGACAAATAGCTGACTGACATATTAGGGTCGATGTACATCATAGGGAAGATATGTCCACTTTATTCGAATTCGCACTAAAGCATGACCGGTAATAATATACTAATTATAAAATATCTAGCTGCGCTCCGAGGTTTTACCCGCGTTACTCTGCTCGAGTGGGTCGGAGCGTGATTCTTTGTAGCATATATGTTAATCGTGCTTATTAACTATCCCCGTGCAATTGCAGTCGAATCCATTCAGTAGTTTTTGCGTGAGGGAGTAACAAACATCCATCCATCCATACTTACAAACTTTCTCGTTTATAATATTAGAAATGATTTTTGGGCCCAGCATTGCTACAAAATCAGTTTTACCTAAGGTTAGGTAAGTCAAAGTACAAGTAGGGAGTAGTGCTGTCCTTCACTACTACCCTCTTATAAAAACGAGTTGTGATAGTTAGTTACTAGTGACACCACAACACCAGTTCAAGTTCTTTAGTTCTGATTTTTTATTAAACAATCACCAAAATCGTTGTTTTAAGTAAAATCAGCAGACCAATATTAAAACTACCTTTAGGCCGGGACTCTACCAAAGCGAAGACGAGACGAGCGGAGAGATGTTCTTTAAACAACCAATAGAATTGCGTTATTGAGACATCTCCGATCCGCTCAGCTTCAGTGGAGATCGCTGTGCGGAGATATGTAATATTTGCATAGCGCGATGGAAGCGGAGATGTGAGCTGTGCGTGGACGACGCACGGCGGAGACAAGAGGTGTGAGCGGCGTGCAGTGATTGATGTCACTCTACCCATTCCCGCCCGCCAGCAACCCGAAGAGCCCCGCGCGCGAGCACTCAATGCCTCGCACACTCGCAAGACTAGCCAGCACACATCTCTGCCACACCACGCATTTCCGCACGGCTTCGGTGGATTCGCCCAAACTGAAAAACTTCTCGCACAGCACACAGCATACCGCACACATCTACGCTTTGGTGGAGTCCCGGCCTTATTATTAATTAACTTAGTCGGCCCGTTTTCGTCGACTGCAAAAATTTTCCTTTTCTTAACAAACCTTGGCAAGCCAGTGTCGCTGAGGAATATTGCCATAATCACCACGCTTGGTAGACTGATTGTTGATCGCATTAAGATGGTGAGTATCCTTCGGCTGATAGATGCTGCTGACCATCCATCAGCTCTATGTCAGTTAGTCACCTCTTACGATATCCATGGGAAGACATGGGGAGGTCAATCTAAGCCAATAATCACGGCGCGGTACCACTTTTTTCTTAAGATTACTAGTAAAGTTTTTGCACTATTCTAGTATTTTTTTGACCCCTCGTGCCAAGTTAAAGCGGTCGTAGCCCAATGGCTAGGGCGTCGGACTTGTGATATTGAGGTCGCCGGTTCGAACCCCACCCATTGCGATACCGATGTGAACCCACTCGTAACACAAGCATTTTAGCTTAGCAAGAGGGGTTAACAAGAATACTAATAAAATACCAAACTCAGCTAGTAATCTTTAAAAAAATAAATAAGCATGCTTGTGTCAGGTACGAATGGGTTCAGTCCTATGGGTGAACTGGTGGATCTAATCAGCGACCACATGATCGCAAGTCCGACTTCCGACGTCCGCTTCATTATTATTGTTATTTAAAAAAAAAACATTTTATTTCTTGATATTTATTTCAATAAATACACTTTATTATACATACATGGAATGATAGAAGAGCGTAGTCAGTCCTCAGTCCATATGGTAAAACCGTGGGCTGAGATACTGTGCCGGCTTATTACTCGATAGAGGCGTAGAAGTAGCCATTATGTAGGGCGGTAAGCGCCTTTTATCGCAATGCGGACTTACCCTTGAATAATACCGACGTTCTATTACCTGGAAATATAATTATTGGGTACTATTAAATGTAAAATGTCCTGAAGACCGATTTGGGCGACGGCAACCACTCTCAAAAGAGCCTTCACCGCAGGACATATCACTGCCAATACGATTTTATCTCAGGCCCCTACTGAACATAGGCTTCTGCTTATTTCATCCATAGCATGCTTAAGAAGACTGCGCTCGCGAACGCGATGCGTCCCCCTTGCCCTCCTGACCCTTAGTTTGCCGACTTTCCGATGCCTTATGTGCTATGCAAGGCACAGATGAAACTTACCAACTCGACTTGACTTCGGGCAGGTACATCGATTGAGCGACGATCGAGCTCATTGTCCCTACAACACCCGTTTAAGTTATTCTTTACTAACAAGGCCAAATTTTATGAAACTATTACAGATGTAATAAATAAAACAGCGAAGTTTTAAATGGAGTCGAAGTGTCCTGCAATTCGGAGTAATTTGTTTGCTATTATTTGTTATATTTTTATCATATTTTGCTTTAAGTTTTAGCAACGACTACGATGACGTATTTGTTATAGAATTTGATTGTTTCAAACAATCTTTCTATACTGTTCAATGAACGCGGCGGCGGCGCGCGGCATTAACCTGTTTAGGTAGAATAGCCCAATGAGCTTAGGACTAATGCGATGATAAGAGCAACAACTGCATATCCAACATTAAAAGAAACAAATAGTTTGTGTGCTAATCGGTAACCAGAAACCATTTCGACAGTACAAAAGTTTGTCAGTAAAGAATTCGGAGGAATTATAGGAAATGTAAGAGTCCAAACTGTAATAGGACTTATCGATGCACAATAACCGATTGAATCAATGCTTGTTTTACTTACCTTATCAAAAAATCTAGTCAACTTGACAGAATTGCTTGTGCCTGGAGCCAAAGACCTGGAAATAAATAATTGTTAATATTTTTTATTTTATGAATAAAACTCCTATAAGTAGGTTTTCACCACTTAGGATATAATACAGGAAATCGCCAACCTTGCTTGATGGCAGTTTACAAAGACTTCGTCGGCGCCACATTGTTCGGCTATACTACTTGCAAGTCTTCTGTACTGATTCTTTCTTTGCTTCTCTTCGGCCATATCAAATTTGGTCCCAATGACTAGTATAGGTATCTGGAACCGGAAAAAAAGATCTATTATATCTCGCGTAAAACTACATGTTTTAACGCCTAAAATAAAATTCGGACCGACCGACGCGCTCTTTCCGGGCCGGATAGCATGCTAAAATATGATACACAGTTCTTATTTCTGTCACATTCTTTTACCCGATGGTTGTACTGCTCCGGACTGCTCTGAACGGATGCCTACTCCACGGCAACAATATGGACTGTACAACCCATTTACACGTTTCAATTTCTTTGATCTCTGGCTGGCATTGATACTGGCAACCGGCATAGAAATTACCAGGTATTAGAAAGGGACCAACAACTAGGTTTGAAAGCTTTTAACCACGAAAATATGACCGGGTCTGGTTAGTAATGCAGTATAGAGATCAGAAAATATTGCATATAGAATAAAAAAACCTTTTTTTTTCATATGGATGTAAGATTCCATTTAATATATGTGGGTAATAATCACCTGAGTTGAACCTAGAAATTGTTCCGGATCCACATCTACATGTTGCTGGTTCGGATTAGAATTGTCTTGATTCAGTATATCTGATAGCCATTTTTGTAAATTAATTTGACTTTTTCTATTAGTCAAATCGTGAACCAAAATTATGCCTGAAATAAATTAACTGCTATTTTCATTTCTAAGTACGTATTGACGTAAAATTTATTAAATAAAAACTAACCGCCAAATCAGGCGAGGTACGCGCATATAATATGACTTAAGAACCAAGTGGCCACTTTGGCTGATTCTTGTTTATTGAGTTCGTAATTATGAGGACTAGTTTATATAAAAGAAAAACAATGGAAAAATCACACATTGTCAAAATTTGATGAAGGGCGACGTTGGGCACCAACAGCTAGTAATTTATAAAAACTTCGTCAGTCAGTATGTTCAAAGCTTCTATGAAGATCATATGATCATAAGATCTGCACTTCAGTTGGGCTCATTTAAGCTATATTTAGGCTTATACTAGCGACCCGTCCCGGCTTCGCACGGGTGCAATGTTATTTATAGGCACGAGCCGCGCCACCACCGCGCCCCAGACCCCGGCCGGTACCGGTGCCGCAACCGCTATGTCCAGCTATGTCATGTATGTGTGCAATTTAAATCTGTAATATCTTCGAAAATATTCATCAAAATTACATGCTGCAAAGGACCATATTGATTTATATTAAATGCACAATCTATTGAAGGATCTACTTAATTAGATAAGGATTAATGCTGTATTGCGTCAAATTGCTTCGTAAATGAGACATTATTTCTCGTTAAAAGTAAAGGATAAAAAATGGGTATTGTGGGTTATCCCTAGGAGGTAGACATATACCATCACGGACTTTTGTGTAGACCTTTTTAATCTGTACAATACTGTAGTACATTATTTTGATCTGCCTCGTAGGGTTCAGCCAGCGTATTACGACATCAAATTAGAAACCTCTATTATTATCAGTGTTCCTTATGCATATATTATACATATAAACCTCCTTGAGTCTCTCTATCGATTAAAAAAAACGGATTAAAATCCGTTGAGTACCTAGGGTTAAAGATTTAAGCATACATAGGTACAGAAAGACAGCGGGGAGCGACTTTGTTTTATTCTATACCTGTATTGGATTTTAATTCCAATACAGGCCTCCTGATAGATTTCTTACATTGAAGCCAAGGGAGTGCACCTGCATTCAAAAACAGGTGCATTTCCTATTGCGTTACCCTCAAAAACCGGTGGTATATCCAATGTCGGTGCCAGGGGGGGACCAGGAACTAGATACATACTGAGGAGGGGTGTCAAAAGGGGTCTAGACCAGGAATCACAAACAATGGAGAGCGCAGTTATTGAAACTTGAAACTTGCATATAGCTCATAAAACGCTAGTTACTGATATGGACGGTGTGCCGACACGACCAAAGAGATCAGAAGCAGGATCCACAGTTTAACTGCGTGTTTAAGAACGAATGTAATGAACCACCATCCCACTTACCATGAGTAGGCTGATAGAATACATTTCTAGTATTCCTATGACCGTTAGACCCGCCAACGTCCCATAGTTCTACGAAGAACGTGTTTTGTGCTTGTGTTCCTTCCTTGTACCGGTGAAGTTTTACTTCTACTGAACATCCTACAGTCCATCCTGGTGATATCAACGGCTTGTTGTGGGCAATCAGATATGTCAATGATGTTTTGCCTACGCCTGGAAATGTAGAAGTGGTTATAAAAGTAAATAGAGCTCATATTTTGGTTGTTGATACACGTGTTTTATTACCAGTTGCACAAAATTGAGTTTAAAAGGTTTTATATCTTCAAAATTCTTCAATTCCCTCATATGCAAACGCCCTAAGCTGAAGTCCCACAGGGGGCGGCATCACGGCTCGCTACTCGTCCGGCAATTATAAAATAGAAAAAATCTCGTCTGTCCGAAAAAAAAGTTTGACCAGAGTTGGACTGGTACTCCAGAGAGACAGAGACAGAGCGTGACTGGCTCAGGTACGCCGATTTGGGCTTACTATTTTTAGCCGAATTTTTCAAATAGGTACGACGTCAATTTCTAGGCGAACGTGAGAGACGAATTATTTATCTAAGAGGCGAACGCACGGCCGGGGTATAATTTTAATTCTATATTAATTTGCCGATCTAAATTGACTGTAAGTTTTTATTAATTGGGGATTAAATTTAAAAATAAAACTATTTAAGTTTGTCAGTGGCAATGAAACATTGAAAACGGTATTTACCTACACAAACAATAACAAACTACGTCATTGGTGTGAATAAACGAAGTTTTAAATTTATAAACGGGTAATAACTGATTGCTATTTATGAGTATATATAACCCTTTAGATTTTAAATGCACCCCCCAACAGCTCACATCCGTTCCATTATTTTTTTTGCCGCCAAAACCTATTAGATTAGAAATTCCTAAATGTTGGCAACCTTAAAGTGTCATGGCCACTGACATGTTGGCGAACGACAAGTTTATCGGTGAATTCAGTGTATTTTTTATATATTTATCAGTGCAATTATACAAAAAGTGTAATCATATTTAATATTAATGTTTCATTTACCGGAATCACCAAGGACGACGACTTTGACTTTCTCAATTGCAGCCATTCACAAGAAATAAACTCGGTTCGTATCTTTCCTATTATTTTGACATTCACTTCACCAACCTAACAGAACCAACTGCATAGTGTTGTGAAACAGTGCAGTTTTGCTAGTGCTGTGAGTCATAGCAAAATCGACTAAAATATCTGAATTGTTTTGATTATTATTTTATTATATTTATACTTCCTTATAAATGAAAGAATTCTAGGAAATTGATTTATTTTGAAATGCCTATTTTTATCTGTAACCTGTTATCGCTGTTATAACCGTAATTATATTAGTCATTTAAGTCATTCTCAGCTTCGATTACTAGTGTTGTGTCCTGTTGTTGCACACTTGACACATTATTGTTCTGTGCAGTGCGGTGCTCGTTTCGTTCTCTTACTTCGTTTTACTACACGGGACTAAAATCAATACATAAATAAAATAACTTTGTCCGCCATTATACAAGTGTCGTGTTTTATAATATGTTGTACTTAGCTTTACAATAAAATGCAACGAACCAATGATACACACATCGATTGTCTAACTCCTATAAAATAAAACAATGGACATTCACTACAACATATTTCTTGTGCTTCTTTTAATAAAATCAGTGTATCTTTACTGTGGACCATACAATGGACAGATCTGCAAAAGCTATTCAACTGGATATGTTTGGTACAATCATACAGGAGGATTCGACAATGAGAAAATTACAACTGGACTGTGGAAGGAAATGGTATCAAATTTGAAAGAGCCATGTCGTAGCAGAGCTGAGAAACTATTATGTGCTTATGCATTCCCCAAATGTGTTGATAAAGATGGGATAGGTTATTTTGCCCTACCACTATGTTATGAAGACTGCATGGCTGTCAAAATGCAATTTTGTTACAATGATTGGATAGTAGTTGAAGAACAAAAACGCAGGGGAGTTTTTTTCGAATCAAGAGGTCATTTCCGATTTCCTGATTGTGAAAAACTACCTAAGTTTGCTGGCAAAGGATCACAAGTAACTTGTAATAATGTGGGCACAACATATATGGATCACAGCCAAGTGACAACTTCATGCTACAGAGGTAATGGACGCTACTATCAAGGAACCATGAATGTAACAGAGACAGGACTAGCCTGTCAGGCCTGGGAATCACAGTCCCCACATCAACATACAAGACCTCCTTTAATATTCCCAGAAGTACAAAATGCCACTAATCATTGTCGAAATGCAGGAGGGGAGGAACGCAAACCTTGGTGTTACACTATGGACCCTAATGTTAGATGGGAGTACTGTGATGTACCATCTTGTGCTAATTCAAGTGATGAATTTGACAATAGTAATGGACCAAATATTATTATGGAGAATTACTTTACACCAACATTTGTATTATTGCTCTCTATTGGTGGCCTTGGATGTGTTCTAGCAATAGCTTCAATTGCTCTACTGTGCCACTACTTTGTTAAGAATCATTACTCCAAATGTAATGTTTCCAGTCGGAGAAATGTACAAAACATGGATATAGATCTGGATAAACTTCCTAGTAACTTGGCTTATCATACTACTGGTGCACAACTCAACCCCAAATTAGAAAAGTTAGAGTTTCCCAGAAACAATATTATTTACATCAGAGACTTGGGACAAGGAGCATTTGGAAGAGTGTTTCAAGCTAAAGCTCCTGGCCTTGTACCAGAAGAAGAATTTACTCTTGTTGCTGTCAAAATGCTGAAAGATGAAGCCTCCCATGACTTGAAGCTAGACTTTGAAAGAGAGGCTTGTTTGTTAGCAGATTTTGATCACCCAAATATAGTCAAATTGCTTGGAGTATGTGCTATTGGCAGGCCTATGTGTTTATTATTTGAATTTATGGGGAAAGGTGATTTGAATGAGTATTTAAGAGCCTGCAGCACTGCTACTAATTATCCACCAGGAGTTGAGAACAGAGAAGACCTCAGGTTACTAGCTACCCCACTGAGCCATATGGATCTACTCCATGTGGCTAGACAGATTGCCTCAGGCATGGTTTACTTATCTGATAGGAAGTTTGTACATCGTGATTTAGCTACCAGAAATTGCCTTATCAATGATGACATGGTGGTGAAAATAGCAGACTTTGGGTTGTCCCATAAGATATATTTACAGGACTATTACAAGGGAGATGAACATGATGCAATCCCAGTTAGATGGATGCCTCTAGAAAGTATACTATACAATAAGTACACTTTAGAATCAGATGTGTGGGCTTATGGAGTTTGTCTTTGGGAAATATTCTCTTTTGCTTTACAGCCTTACTTTGGCATGACACATGAAGAAGTTGTGAGATTCCTGAAAGATGGAAATGTTCTGGCCTGTCCAGATAACACACCTAGATGTGTATATGATTTGATGAAACAATGTTGGAATCACCACCCAAGTGATCGCCCCAACTTTAGAGTTATCTATCAAACCCTGGACAGCATTCAAATGATATTAGAAAGAAGTCATCCAGAGTGAAGTAAAGTGTACATTTGATCCATTTAATTGTAAGAATACTACATTGTGTATGATGATTTTACCAACTTTGAAATTATTATAATTAAGTAATAGAACATTTTGATTTAAACTGAAAAAATTGTAATTAATTGTTTTGTAAAAACAATGTACCTACCAAGAGAAACACCAGTGTTCCCACTTTGTAATTTATATAAATAATTTTGAATGTCTTGCCCCGGCTATGTTAGTTATTGTACTTTTTGTATGTTGATTTATAGTAATTAGATACATTTACTGTCAATTTATATTTGAATAGAGCATGGTTCTCTGTCATTAAAAATCAATTGTAGTATGGAGCTTGATAGTCACATCATTACATTAAATTTGTTACAGGCAGCTATTGAAAGTGTGGTTCAAGTGAATTTTTAATCACAGAGAAATCAATGTGGTAGCTCAAATATTTAATTAATGTTTTTTGCAAGAAGTAAAATAATGTTACATTGTGTTTATCAACTTTGCATCAAATTCAAGACTGATTTTGGTTAGAACTCAAATATCCTAATTTAATATGTAAGCTAGCATTTAGTTCAATTGTGTATCCTTTGTAAGTGCATTTGCTATTAATAAGTGGTTACAATAAAACATTTATGGATATTGCCAAATAATCCAAATCATTTTCAATTAATACCATGAAAGTTTTGTTATATACTTAAGTATTCCTTCTAAATTGAACTGAACTTTTTTGTTTGTTTAAAAAATGTCATATACAATTCTACATACTTGATACCTTTTTACCACTAGGTTTTTATAAAACACTGAATTGAAAATTAAGTCTTTCTTCAAGGTGGTGTGATTCTCTGAGATGGATGCATCTAGAATGTTCATCTTTATGTACAATAAGTATACATTAGAAAATGATGTGTGGGCATGTAGAGTTTAAATATTACATAATATTTATTGTCTCATAACAAATAATAAATTAACTTGCCATTTGATGCTGTAGAGTGACTGTTCAAACAAAATTTATGTTTAATAATAATTAATTAGGATGGTTAAGGTACAACAAAATTGGACTGAATGTCTCCCTAGTGATTGATAACAATGTGTTTAAAGTGATATGTCCAAAGGAAATGTTAATGTACATACTGCCAAACAATTTAAATGTTCTATATATACATACAAAAGAGTGATTGTAATATTTTTCGTAACGCTGACAGTTAATATTATATACCTAGGCACTTGAAAGTTAATTTTTAGAGACTTTTATTTATTTACCTATGAATTCCAGTTTTACAATAATGTAACATTTATTTGTCGAAAGGTAATCTTAAATGAATGCAATTGAATAAATTTGTTTTATGATAATACGTTATTTGATTGTCTCCTACTGATTTTATTTATTAAATACGACTATATCAAACCGCATGCATTTTGACTGCACCGGTGGCTCAGTAGTTACGATAGTTGCCTCTGAGACCTGGTGTTCTGGGTTCGATTCCCACCCGGGACAATTATTTGTGTGAACCACAAATAGTTGTTCTGAGTCTGGGTGTTCTGTGTGTCCGTGAAAATAATGTTTGTAAAGTCCCCCGCGACACAGGGATTTATTTCCCTAGTGCGGGAGTTGACTTTAAAAAAAAAACCCATTAAGTTCAAAGTGTATGTTTACAAGGAATGTGAACTTTGGTAGCTTCAATGTTTCTCCGAACTTCCGTTTTAGTACCATAGATGCTGTAGTAAAAATATAATGCCTGGTAGGTAGTAAAAAAGTCAGTGTGCGTTAACACATGCATACTTTTCCGGACTTTCCATTTATTTATTTATTACGGGCCGCCAACAAGAGATATACACATTACATAGTACTTAATAACGAGCGTTTTACAATATGTGAGGTAGTGTATTCCCTCAATTACAGGAGACCATATCATGCACAATTTTTATAACTTAGTAGGTAGGTACTATCTTAAAGCCATGATTATTTAAAATAATTATTAATGAAGTAATTAATTATTAGGGTAAAAAGTGTGTATAAAATAAAGCTATGAATTATTTTTGATTGATTTTTGAAAATTATTTAAAATAATGTATTATTAGTGTACAAATTAAAATTATGATTTGAATAGAAACTGGTAGCTCGTTGATAAATTGTTAAAATTACATATCTGTATTGGTGTATTGAATAAAGTTAGCAATGAATAAAAGTAGATTTATATTTACACCGACAATCGGATCGGTCGGGATGCACCGATTTTGTTTCTGACCGACTTTTAGTAGGACGAGTTCAATAGAACGTACTGATTGCAATAGTATACGTACTATTGCAATAATAATTAGTACGTTCAATTTTCTTCAAAAAAAATTCGGTCACCGATTGTCTGACGTGGGCGGGCACCCTAATAGGTGTGCATAATAAAACTGCTACAAATCGATACCTACATTTAAAAAACTGTAGGTATGGTTTAACTTCGCCAATTATTATTATGATCGTGTAGCCATTGTCGCAGTAATGAAGTAGTATTCATTCAACTACGAGGTTCGATGTGCACACCGCATAACGCGATGTTTTGAAGTTAGAAACCACATATAACCATAAGCCTGTCTATTGGCAGTGGTAGACTGGAAGTGGAATACTATTTCAATCTTGCCTTGCCAATGTAAATATCGACGCGAAAGCGGCTGAGGCATCAGATAAAATAAAAAAAAGAAAAGGCGGATCTCTGTCGAACAAAGTACCTTATTATATCTATCTATATATATAAAAATCTATTGCTGTTCGTTAGTGTCGCTAAAACTCGAGAACGGCTGGGCCGATTTTGATGAAATTTTGGCAGTAATCATCGCTTTAACACAAGGAAGGTTTAAACGCAAAGAAAAAAAGGGTAGGTAGGGGTTAATTAGGTGTAGGGTAGGGTTCGAATTCAATATTCATAGTTAAGACAGAACGACGACTGTCAGGTCAGCTAGTTTATTAATATATTTTTGTGCATTAGTGTGGGTAAAGTGTTGCTATGATTTGAATGTTATGAAAATCCTTTTACGTTGCAATTCGGCATTTTTGTGAACAATCCATGAAGTTTATTAAGTATAACATCAAGCACCTGACGCTGCGATAGATCGACTGACAAGATAAGGCATAGTTTTGGTACACGTGTGTGCGTAAGCTGTGTATGTACAGTCAACAAAAGAGATAGGTTTACACTTAGTAAACGCATTTTTAATTTATGTGTCACGTTTATGAGAAGAGTTAACTGATATATCTATTTGTATACAGCTAGCAGCGAACTCTTCATCCATAAAGAATTACCGGCTATCGTAGTGTCATAAACATATTTATTTACATTATTAGATACTGACCTATCTCTTTTGTTGACTGTACACGCCAAGACAGAGTTTTACTTACTCGCAGCGCTGCGTCTTTACTTTTTATTTTGTCTGAGGCTGAGGCATACTGGTAGCTTTATTTTAAATACTCGTGTTGTATAGAACACTCCATGACACGGTGGCCCACACCGCTCAGTGCACACGCCTCTGTCTGTAGGCATTAATTAAATTAAATCTTACAGGTATTATGACTGAAGAACGGTTGGTGACTGAAGTGCCCAGCAGCTTGAAGCAGTTGGCGAGGCTCGTTGTCAGAGGATTTTATACGATAGAAGATGCGCTTATCGTTGATATGCTGGTTAGAAACCCATGTACGTATAACGTTAAAGATATTAAATGATGTTTTATGTTTTCATTGCTCGTAGATACTTGTCATAAGTTTGATCTACGTGGCGAGTGATGGCAAACTTCGAAACACTTGACCAATATTACTATAGGACATGAGGAACTATACATGTTTTTTTTTTTTTAGAAATAGATTAGCATTTGACTACACACTGCCTGATGTTAAGCATTGGCATAGCTTAGGATGGAGCACGCTTACCTAGAAGGAACCGGTTTACTCTTTATTTACTATACTCAAATTAAATATCCTTCCCTTCCTTACTACTACTATACTCAAATTAAATATCCTTAACTTGACAGAAATTTTCATAAATAATTATAGATTGTGTTCCCGTAACCAACAGATGAGTGGCATGATAAAGCTTGTCTCGTGATTTTTCATCTAAGTTTCGTTTTTTTTTCTCAGGTATGAAAGAAGATGATATATGTGAACTCCTTAAATTTGAAAGAAAAATGTTAAGAGCTCGAATATCAACGCTAAAAAACGACAAATTTATTCAAGTGAGATTAAAAATGGAAACGGGTAAGAATTCTGCTTATTTTTCATTTTTCTGTAAAGATTCCGTTATTATATAAGAAAATTTATCTAATATTGAATATGATGATTCTTTTTTGACTTAGCTTCATCTCTTTTAACATTAAAGTAAAGCTTATAAATATTACCAATATAGGTATATGTACTTTGATATTTTCTATGTTTTAGGACCTGATGGCAAAGCGCAGAAAGTAAATTATTATTTTATAAATTACAAAACATTCGTAAACGTAGTTAAGTATAAATTAGATCTTATGCGCAAGCGCATGGAAACAGAAGAACGTGATGCGACCAGTCGCGCCAGCTTTAAATGCCCCTCTTGTGGGAAAACTTTTACAGATCTTGAAGTAAGTATCTATTAAAGCAATTTTTAACTTGGTCATTAAAACGAAACTGTAGATTAGATTTACACTTTTACACTTTTTGTGGTATAATAATTGCGCAAAAGCTTATAACTGAAGCCAGAAGTCGGTTACTATGTTCAATCTCGATAAATAGTTACTGCATCAAGAGTTCAATTCCAGTAGAGCCAAAATGTATTTAATTTTAAGGAAATAAAACAATCAGCACCAGCAGCCCGTGTAACGACCACTGCTAAACATGGGCCTCCTCCCGAGGCACATGTTGGCCTTAGTCACCACGCTTAGATGGCGGGTTGGTGAACACAGTATTATGTTGTAACACACAAGGAAACGCTGCTGCTCGATATACGGTTATTATAGACGATGTTATAATATCATCTCTAAAAATGTTATAACATCATCTCACATAGGAAATCTTTGGGTAAATTCTAAGATTTATTTCCGTGTCTGGTTGGCTCAGGGACGACCCTCCGTGCCTCGGAAAACACGTTAAGCCGTTGATCCCGATTATAAAATCATCTACATCAATCGCATATAAGGGAATGGGTATTTCTTTGTGTTACAACATTACCAACACGCCTGGCCAAGCGGCTGGCTATGGCAAAACTCTCCGTCGGGAGGAGGCCCATTTTCAGCAGTGGACGTTACACGGGCTTATGATGATGCTGTATAACCATCAGCTTTATGTCCCTTACGGCACTCAGGGAATCATTCGGAGTGGTCTATTTTAAGCCAGATACCACACGGCATCACACACGCAACCAACAAGTTTTCAAAGTAACTTAGATAGCTGTTCACTAAATTTTTGTTTTGATTTCAGGCGGACCAGTTATACGACATGATGACACAAGAGTTTCGTTGCACATTCTGCAATTCAGTTGTTGAAGAGGACCAATCGGCACTTCCTAAGAAAGACTCCAGATTACTACTAGCCAAATTTAACGAACAGCTAGAAACACTGTATATACTCCTGCGAGAGGTGGAGGGCATCAAACTGTCGCCGGAGATATTGGAGCCTGAACCAGTGGATATTAATACTATACGAGGGTAAGTACTAATAGCTAAGAATGGTTGGGAGTGTTCCTCCATATAAAATTAAAATCATCTTTGCCAACCAAGATCCAACTGTTGATTTCATGACATGATCTCACATTTGCCATGATTTTTCATATGAATTTTTGGCTATGCAAACAAATAGAAGAGCGGGTTTGTTTAAATGCGATTATCGCTTCCAGTAGGAATTGGAAAAATTGATTGTATTTGGAAATAATGATTTCTTGTTTCTTTGTAGCTTATCTATCAATCTTGATATTCTTAAATTGTCAATGAAAATTTGCGAATGTGTGAACATTTGTTACTTTTTAGTATTAACCATTGAACGGACATGAATGAAACAAGTATTTTTGATTCAATAGCATCATAAGTCAAAGATGTTCTTAAAGTTAAGTTAAAATCGCGTGATCAAAGTGACAATCTGTTCTATATAATATATTTTTTTAGCTTATGTATCATTAAATTATATGTTTATATCAACAAACATTGAACAATATTTTTAGTCTGAACAACAAACAAGCCGCCCAAAGGCCGCCCGGTGAACAATGGTCGGGAGAAGCGACGCGCAACCAAGGCATGTTGGTGGAGGAGACCAGAGTCGACGTCACCATCGGAGAGAACGACAACGCCAACGACACCACTGCGCTGCGCAAGGAGAGACCAGTATGGATGGTGGAAAGTACCATCGTCACCAACGAACAGGTATGTCGTGTGAACTGTCTACGATTCCAACTAACAGATATGTGATGTGAACTTTCGATGATACCGACGAACATGTCGTGATGTGAACTGCCGACGACGCTGACGGACAAGAATCTGATGTGAACTATCGACGTCACCCGAAGAACAGGTATGTGATGTCTACTGTGGAGGACACCATAGAACAGGTATGTGATGTGAACTCTCAACGAGACCGAAATACATGTGATGTGAACTGCCGACGACGCTGGCGGACAAGTATCTGATGTAAACTGTCGACGACATCGACTTACAGGTATGTCAACTGTCGACGAACCTCGAACATGTGTCACATGCGGACTGATGACGGAGACGGGAGCTAGGCGCTCGCATTGTTCACGTCCTTCACACGCTATAGGAACGCTCACTCCCAATGTGGGATCAGCTAAAATATCGACTATACAAAGTGAATACGATTCACATAATTAAGCAAAATAATATCTCGTGCGAAATTTGCATGTCTATTTCTCGCATTTATAAGCTGTCATAACATAACGCATTTTTTTAAATTAAAAAGAAACTATACAATTCTTATTTACTCCTATGACAAAATGATTCCGCTGCATGCAAACATACATTAAATTTTCAGCCAGTATTTCGTGACGCCGCTGTAGTTTTTATGCGGCGTTACTGACAATTATTACTGTGATAAGATAATGAATACTGCTTTGAATAAATTATGCACTTATTCCTCTATGATTATCTTAATTGGCATACCTACGCTTGCAGAGCGACAGTGTTCACTCGACGGACGTGGCTTTGGAGAAAGCGGCTAGTAACGCGAGCAACGCGAAAGCGACCGGCAAAGAGAAGAACGATGATATCATGTCGGTGTTGCTAGCTCACGAGAAACAAAATACTGGAGGTACTGTATTTTAATACACTGCTTAAACTATATATATTATACTCTGTCTTCTAGATGTCTTCTTAAAAAAATAGGAGAATTTAATCAAGTTTTAAAAATGAGACCACAGTGAAATGGGTGTATTTTTATTCATGAGCCTCAATAGTTTGACATGTCACTTGATATCATGCGTGGACGATGAAAGATTAGCTTATAAAAAAAAAATCTCTTTCATAGTTATAATATGTTGGAATCGACTATTTGAATTAGAATGACATGTTGGCACACAAACAGGCTATCAAACATCACTCTTAATCTGTTAGAACATCAATCCAACGCAATTGAAATCAAAAGGCGCATTAATAGTACAAATAATAAATTTGTAGAATTATCTTACCATTTTTTTACATTATTCATAATTATTTAGTTATAATCACAAATCATAATCATTACTCATAGATTATCATTATTCAGTATCTATGAATAATGGTAATCACAACATTTTACGTAATTTATTATCACAATACAACTGCCTATTATACTCTATTACTTTTCTAGCAAATGCAGCAACGAACGCTCTGAAGGGTATAGAACCTGAGAGCTCTGATTCCAGTGACAACGAGTCTAAGGATCCGTTCAAACTCAAAGATGAATTGGCAGCTGTCGGTAAGTTACCGATTTTACTTTCATTATCATTCAATGAAATAAAAAAATATTCTTTATTCATGTAGACTTTTAAAATGTTTTAAATTATGTTCTTTTGAGGGGATTCCTTTTTTTCATAATTTGAATAACCTTAAAAATAAGATTTTTAATTTTCGCTTTATGTGAAGGGAAAGGAGAAATGTATGTACACACTATCGTAATAGGGATGACGACTAAAAAGAAATCTATTTAGTCTGCCAGTTATTACCAAAAAATATTGACGAATATGATGTGACGTCACTTCTTGGTATATTTTTACTTAGAAGTGACATCACGAACCCCCCTCTCCTAAACTATGTTGCTCTGTATCTTTTGTTTTAAGCGGCCCAATGGCTAGGGCGTCGGACTTGTGATCTTGAGGTCGCCGGTTCGAACCCCACCCATTGCACTACCGACGTGAACCCACTCGTGACACAAGCATTTTAGCTTAGCACGAGGGGTTAACAAGCATACTAGTAGACTGCAAAACTCTGCTAGTAATCTTTTAAAAAAAAGATGATGAATGAAAGAATGTTATTGGTTTATCCAATATTTTTTGGTAGTCGTCATCCCTATTCAGTATTTTTGT
Organism: Nycteola revayana; assembly: GCA_947037095.2. Lineage (NCBI taxonomy): Eukaryota > Metazoa > Arthropoda > Insecta > Lepidoptera > Nolidae > Nycteola > Nycteola revayana. The sequence continues at coordinate 16,198,370 of OX344840.2, forward strand.
AAACATTTAAAATTGGCAAGCTTTGGACGCTTGTTTATTAAAATTATTTTTCGTTTTTCAGCTGAAATGGAAAGTGATGATTCAGATTCTGATGACAATGCACCAACCGTGCTAGTGAACGGCAAAGCGGTGCCTCTGACGAGCATCGACGATGACGTCATAGCGCAAATGACGCCTTCCGAGAAAGAAACCTACATACAAGTGTATCAGGAGTATTACAGTCACATGTACGATTAGAATATTATATTAGATGTAAGACTGAATAAATGTTCCACTTATGATTATGGCCTTTGCATTTCGTTCTATTCATCCACGAGTCGACTTTAATCATCCATAAAGGAGATTAAAAATTTTTGAAGAGACCAAAACATTCACCTAATAAGATTTCGATTTTAGAATTTTAAAAGCTTTTGTAAGCATCTTTCAATAATGAAATCAATCCGAAAGAGCATAATATACATCTATGTCGAGTACATCTTTTCATATGCAAATTTAATATTTTTAAATCATATTTAACATAATCAATTCATCAAATTCTTGCAGCTACAGTTAATAAATCACTTTTCATTTTAAAATGATTTTTAACTCTCATACGAACTCCTTAAACAACACACGTTAATTTAGTGGAACTTAAGGACAAAATTATTAAAACATCGCAATAAATTAAGTATTTAGTTTATTTCTAAACAATAAATAACTAACAGAATAAAAATTGTATCCAAAACAATTTATATACAATATGTTATAATTAATATAACACTAACATAGTAAACTTCGTCCATTAAAAACAAATATAAAATAACATTTGCATGTTATAATATAATACTGTTGTATATTATTGACACATAACAGTTTATTATGCAACATCTATTGCAGGCACTTTCAATTAACACTTAGACATTAAAACAGTAAAAAATAAAATAAAATGGCAACTAGTTATCTATACTCGACTAACTGTCTACAATCGACTAATTGTATCTACTCGACTATTGTATCAATTTATATGTTTGCCCCACTTCTCCCAATACTTTTCTGTTTGCATTTCCATTATTCTAGAAAGGCACCGGTCGCAAGCAAACATTTCTTCTTCACCTGTGAATATCGCAGCGGTGGCGTCTTCCTGTAAAATATAAATAAAATAGGTTAATATTATAATTTTTCCAACAAATACTTTAGACCTAATGATAAATATGTCCGAGCGGGATCTACGTGTCTGAAAAGGCTAGCAACGGCAAGTAAATTTTATTACAATAGTTTAAGGTACCTATCAATGCAAAATCGAATGCAATTTCGCGTTACTGATTGATTAAGAATATTATTTATTAATTGCTATAGCTGTAGAAAAAAGTGCCACTCACTGAATCTTTCGTAATTTTCAAATCGTCCATAAGTGCTCTATCAGCATCTTCTATTTCTGTTTTCTGGTCAAGTTTAAATAAATCCTTGGGCTCACAATCTGCTGCGATAACCACCTGTAATAAGAAAATAAATCAATTTACCATTAACAACTAAAATTTGATTGGTACAGTGTTAAGGTTGGATGAAGGATTTTTAATTTGCATGGACGTTTATTTTTGTAGTAGATTGTCACCTTAGAATTTTATTTAAATTTCTCTTAAAATCTATTTAATTTAACACTAGCTAAAAGCGCACGGGTACACCCGCATCACTGCGGGACTTCACTATAAAATATTAACTGTCGATAAAAGGGCTATCAACACTGAAATATTTTTCAAAATCGGTTCTTGAGATTGACGCGTTAAAGCAAACAAAATTTTCACCTTTATATCTTTATATATATAATTCTTCTGTGAGTGTGTATGTCACTGAACTTCTCTCAAACGACTGGACCGATTTTGATAAAATTTTTTGTGTGTGTTCAAGGGGATCTGGGAATGGTTTAGATTCACAATTTTGTCCGCTGGACAATGTTTTTTTAATTAATTTTTAATTTATTAGTAGTTGCCTGAAAACCCCTTAAAACAGCCTTTTTCTTTTTCCCATACAAACGTTTTCTAACTAAAATGTAGAGTCAATTTGAGCTTTATTTTTTTGCTAAGATTTTTTAGGGTAGGTGTAGGGTAGGGTAGGGGTAGATTAGGGGTAGGTGTAGGGTAGGGTAGGGGTAGTGTAGGGGTAGGAGTACCGCATAAACGTAGTCTCTACGGCCCAGTTTATTATATACAAATGTTTAGGTCTTTTATGTATCGATTGAGGCAGTACGAAGTCTGCCGGGTCAACTAGTATTACTATATTTTCCCAATACCTTGCCTGTACCCTGCATATATTATAGTTTATACTCTTAAAATATAGAATTTACATCACTAAAGCTTAGACACTTTCTACTCTCCTATAGGTTTATATAAATCAACTATACTATAAATCTCAGTTGGAGATGGAAGTTAAACCAAAATAAAAATAAAGTTAAAACTAGATTACTAGTCTACTTACCCTGACTCTGTTGTCGTACAATGTATCGACCATCGTGATAAACCTCCGGAGCTGAGATCTATGTGTAGTCACTGATACCTGAGGTAGGTTTCTAATGAACACAGTGTGAAATGTTTTCGATATAACTAAGTAATCGCTGGCACCCAGTGGCTGCAAAATAGAGAAGTACAGTTGAAATAATGTGAAGGTAAAGGATTCTCAAAAGGGGAGATTATTAAATTCCATTAAATCTAATAATGAGTCATCATCATCATCAGCCCATATAACGTCCACTGCTAAACATGGGCCATCACCCTCGGCAGGCGGGTTGGTGACCGCAGTATTTTGTAATAACACACATGGGGAAATGCCCGTTCCCTGGCATACAATTGTAATAAACTATGTTATAACAATCGGTAGCAACGGGTTAACATGCTTTCCGCGACACGGAGAGAAGTACCTCAATACCAATAACACCCGGAAAGAAATCTTAGATTTTTACATAAAGATTGTCCAGGTTAATGATAGAATCAATGACCTCTAAGACTTAAGGCGAGACTTATGCTCCATGGTAGTTGTAAGAAATTTATATTAAATCTCAAATAAACTGCTTATTTAGTTGTACTAGATAGCAATCAGTATTGTTTTCAAAACAGCTGTCCGCACCAAATTGTGTCTAGAATGGTGTTAATTTTTAATGTGAACTCAACAATCCACCTGCAATAACATTCATTTGTATAATATGGTAACTTACTCTGTCACACAATTCGTCAAAAGTGGAGTCCAAAACTCTTCCACATGCCTTTGCAAACTTCACGTTTCTACCGAAAATATTAATAACGCGAGAACGAACTGTATCATTCTCCTTTGATATTAAATATTTGAACAAGTTGTCAACGCCATTATTTTCGGGTGTTAGTTCGCTGTTTCTGAAAAAGAGAACATAAATGTTGAACTATTTTAATTGTTAGTGAACATTATATATCTACCCTCTATATAGTAATACGAAAGCCAGATCCTGAGTACACACATTGGCATTTGACTTGCTATAATTTAACCCTGTATCTATGATTAGTTCAGAAGTCAATTAGAATAAAACCCATAGAATATAAACACAACGATATACTATGTTTTACAATCTATATACCTACTTAAATATAAGAAAAATATAACTGTCAATCGTGCGCTGCGCGCACTTAATAACTTAGTAAGTACGGGACAACTGGATCTGTTCTCGTGTACGCAGAGGGAATTCACAAGGGCTATAAATATACTGATAGGCAATAAAGCTTTTTGATATTGTTTAATATTGTGTAAGTAGTTATAAGTATAATTTAAGTTTGTTATGTTTAACCTTTAACATTCGTCATGTTCCACTATTGCATTGGTTGTATAACTGTAATGATAGTGTGTAATTTGGAAATAAATAAACTGGATAACATAATTATTTTTATTCAGTCAATGGTTAACTAAACCAATTAATCTAAACTTAACTATGCTTATAGTCAAGTTTAGATTGATTTTAGTTTTTTTTATCTATTTTTTTCCAATAAAAATTTACCAGTACCATAAATCAATATAAAATTATAAAACGGATTTGTATTAACACTTACAGGAAATATTTACTATATTTATTACTAGTTCCTTGTAATCTATAGTCAATACCAGAGTCTAACTGAACCACACCGCAGTGAGCTTTTAACACTGGTATGAAAGGTATGAAGTTAGACCTCTGCAATCCATTTTTGTACAAATCATCAGGTTTTCTATTACTTGTCGCTATTACTACACATCCATTGTCGAATAATTGGGTGAACAGTCGTTTCAAAATCATGGCATCTCCTATGTCTGTAACCTAGAAATAAAAATAAATATTTTTAGATGTAACAGCAAAAATATGTACCACCACTAAGTAGAATTTGTAAAGAAGATATAATGCACGGTGGATGCAGGTCGCTTCTAACTGCAACAACTGGAGATCTATGTCCAGCAGTGGATGTCCTACCGCTGAAATGATGATGATGAAAACTTTATTAAACAAAAAACTTGCTTTCATAATACTTTCACATAAAAAGACTATAAATTAAGTAGGCCCTTCTTATGGTATGGCGGTATTTTATTTGCCTAATTAATTAGAGGTTTACATGAGGTAAACATTTAATTAATAACTACAGCTAAAAAATTAAGTAAGCCAAAAATAAGTAAGTAAATTTAATTTAATGGCTGTGTTGAATTAACTGATCTGTTACACAGTGTTAGAATTAATTATATTTTTTAATTTTGTTTTGTGACTTTTATGAATTTCATTTATAACATTTTACATAAGAACCTAATGTGAATATTAAAAGAAATAGTAATGTATGTGTCACATACACATACATTATTGTGTGCTAGTAAATACATCATAAATCTTATAGTAAACAATACTAAATTACATAATACTAACTTATAATGTTACAGTATTGATGTATTTACAATATTAAACCTTTAATAGGCATAGGAAATATAGTACATATTATAAACTTTGTTGCATTGTGCAAAACCAGTTGATTTCAAAAGGTTCCACCCACCTTGTCACTTAGGTGATGTCACTTGTAGAATCTAGGTAATTATTTTTTTTAGTTGCTTTAAAAATATTCCCAATTCCATTTCAATTACTTAAACTCTTTATTAAGCAAATGAGAACATTTAAGAGGATCCTGTATTAAAGAAATTTTATATCCTCCCAACTGTGGAGACAAAAACTGTTAACTTTAGGGTCAAATGGTCTATGGGGCAAAGTTTGAGAGCATATGACTGTGCTGTCCCCTACGGGGGACACAGAAGCAGAATCTGACATTGTGGTCCTGACGGGGACAATCCACGGTTGAGATAATATTTGTCAATTTTCATAGATGCCATTATATAAACAATGATTAGATCAGTATTATTTTTCCAAACAATAAAAATGGCTACTAACTTGGAATTCATCAAAGCAAATAAGCCATGATTCCTGTGTTATGTCTGCAGCGACAGGTGGGATAGGATCAAAGGGTTTGCCTTCATCACGGAAGGAACTTGCTCCTTTACCAGACTTGATTTTCAGCTCGTGTATCCTTGCATGTATGTTCAGCATAAAAGAATTGAAATGAACCCTTAGTTTTTCTTTTATCTGAAAATGTACAAATAGACATTATATAATTGATTGATTGTACTACAAAAATAGATAATTTCACTGAATATAAGCAATAACGAAAAAATCATGGTGATTAAAAGACCAGTAAAAATTAAACTAAATATCTTACCGGTATTGTGTCATAAAATAAATCCATTAACATGGTCTTCCCCCCACCCACACTCCCATAAATGTAAAGTCCATGAGGGGCAATAATCTTCAGTGGTTCGGACTTCTTAAAAAAACTAAAAAGTGATTTGGCACTAGGGTTTTGAAGTACGGGCCGACGGAAGGAAGCTACTTCATCATAAACTTGCTGCAAGTGATGAACTACATTTTCTTGGTAAGGATCCTTTGTTAAAGCGCCATCTGACACTTTTTGAGAATACACTGACCAAGGACCATCGTTGGGTACAGATTTTTCCTGAGCATATGAAGAGAGTAACTTCATACATTGGTTACAACGTTTCCAGTGATATTTAACTAGCGACGAAACATGGAAACATGAATCTTTGGCAAACATTTTGTTCATTGTCAACTGATAGAGTCGTTCGTGGAAAATGTTTTCATTATATAACTCTCGCACCTCATAACCTTGACTATTGTCTTAAACAATTTTACAGGTTTAAATATTGACGAGAATCATCATATTCCATGAATATTAACTTAAAAACACTGGCAAACGTCTTGTGTTATTTGAATCTCTTCAAACTATGAATTACCTTAGAAATTATGATTAATAACAAGTTGATATTATTGACTTTGCAAAACGATTGTAAATATTTAAATAAATTCAATAAAAAATAACAAATTTATGGAAATTTACATGGAACGCGACTAGATACTGAACGTGTGTCAGTGTCAAAGTCAAAACTGACATATGTCAATGTCAAAATCATTTTGTCTATGCTCCACGTTTCAAGTCTATGGAAATGGACAAAGCCGACATGGAAGTTTATTTAAGATTTAATATCTTTAATATTTATTCATATTTGATATTTATATAAGTTAATGCTAATAACGCATATAATTAAATACTTCCTCAACTAATATTTTATTTTTAATTCAGAAAAACACCAACCAAACCGCCTATAAAACATGTATTAGCAAAATGCGGTGATTTAAGAAATCTTGCGGCTAATAAGTAATCCTTAATATTATAGTATTCCGGGTGTATAGCAATTGGTATCCGAACCTTAAGTTCGATTTCAGTTAATATCGCATTCTCAGCCATTATACATAGGTATTTCATGGATAGGAAGCAATTTTCTTTATGAAGTTTGTTTCAGTTTGGTTTTTAAATGAATAAACGTAGCGAAATAGTTATTCATGAACAAAATAATTAAAATTATAAGTACCTATGCCTAAATCAATATTGGGCTACCTACTTATAACTAATATCTGTAGGTACCTATGATTTGGGGCACCTAAGTACCTACCGTAAATAGGTACGATCGGATGCGTAGAGCAGTACCTTCGCTTACCTTTCTCGCTCTGACTAGACGGCTATTGTCAGCGTGGTAGGTTACCATAATCCTTCATCTGAAGTACCTATGTATCTCAGTGATTCCGGGTGCTCTTGGTCAACCTGGGGATATTAGTGAGTGGCTTCAAAATCCCCCAGGTCTCTTCGTGGTATGATTCGCTAACAAAAGGAGAGGCTGAAATACGCCGCCGCTTCGGCGATGAGGCTACCTAATAAGTAGGTATATTGTACCTAAAATAATAAGGGACATTTCCCCCTTAAAAATATACAACGTTTATGTATTCTATAAATTTGTCCTGCGGTTGGGGATAATCTAAAGAAATAATAAAAAAAATACTTATTATTGAATAAAGAAAACAAAAAACATCAAAGACAACTGATGTCAGGGGTGAGGGTAGGTCAAAAGGAGAGGCTGAAATACGCCGCCGCTACGACAATGAGGCTACCTAATAAGTAGGTATATTGTACATACTTAAAAAAATACGGGACATTTCCCCCTTAAAAATAGCCAACGTTTATGTATTCTAGAAATTTGTCCTGCGGTTGGTGATACAGTAAAGAAATAATAAAAAAAACTACTCATCATTGAATAAAGAAAACAAAAAAACATCAAAGACAACTGATGTCAGGGGTCAGATAGGGTCACAATAAAAAAATAAGTAAGTAATTAAAGCACCAACGAATATACAAATAGTGGGAAGTATTTTTATATTGTAGGTATATGGATCTGAGACGTGATCTCTCACTATGTGCTCTAAAAAAAGCTTAAAGTCACTCAACGAGCAATGGAAATCAATGAAATATTTGTCTATAGATATCTATTTTAGCTTAACGCTAAAAGCTTTATAAGTTTGAAAGAACCAATGAGAACTAATTCTTCATATATAACGTCCACTGCTGAACAAGGGCCTCCTCTCAAAGAAGGGTTTTACCTTAGTCTACACGTTTGGCAGGTTGGTGCCCGCAGTATTTGTAACACGCGAGGAAACAAACGCTGCGCGTTACTTGGTATACGATTATTATAGATGAAGTCATGTCAAGTCATCCTGTCCGAGACAAGGAGGGTAGTCTTTCAGCCAATTTTCTTGGACAATCTTAGAACTACACAAAGATTTCCTGTCCAGCGTGGGGATCGAATCCACCCACCCAACCCTACGCTACGTAGGTTTCTCATACTCATCAGCAACAATTGTTGGCTTATAAAAAAGTCAGGTCCAATACACACCTTGGACACTATCGGCAGGTTACCTGTAATCCTGATGTCAGAATGAACTGTCACTATGAAATATTATATTATCATTTTTAATGCATTCCATTTTTTAATTTTTTGGAAATACGTTTGATCCAATTATCTAGTGAGTCTATCTTAAAATATACAGAGTGGCCGGTGACTCTCACGGACACAGATATTTGCCACTTCTACCAGATTTCGGGTCTTCGCTGCATCGCAAAATTGCACGAAGCGAGGGTCGGGTTGATTTAAAAAAACTGTCTCATAACTATAAATAAATCAGAACATCTTGAGAAAGCAGGATGTGGTCAAATTGACATCGACATCCTGTTGAATTGATGCAAAGTAAGTGCTTATTGCAATCAACAGTCACACATTATCGTAACATCCTCTTTTTCATGAAGATCATCAGGGATGTCACTTTAGTGCAATGAAAGGCAATTGCAGCCATTACGTTGAGGGGCCCAAATAACGCCAAACTTTATTGTTGTTGCACTTACACATTGATTCTACCACCTTTTTCTTTTTTTGTATGATGTAGCTATCCTATTGTCTACTATTTGCATAATTATGATTTGATTTTGTTTATTGCTACGTCACATAGGTACTTACATAAAGTCTTCCCGAACCTATTTGTTTGTTTTTCTAAAGATTAATACTGCACTGGGGAAATGAATCCCTGTGCCACGAGGAACACCCAGTTGACGGACACAAAGCACAGCCTATGAAAAAATATGACCGCCCCCTGTGGGCCTTGGCCCTCGTCTCAGGGCGGTCGCTGGCGATGAGATTGAGGGATTATGACTTTTAGTATTTTAGGGGGTTTTGTGCATCTGTCGCTCTACTTTACAGTTCGCGGGCTTCTCGACCGTCGGGTCTACGAGGGTATCGGATGGTTCTTTGCAAACTTAGGGTCGGGAAGACGATGAGGGACGCGTCGCGTTCGCGAACGCACTCTTCTCCGACGGGTCGGATAGAGTGGTATCTGTGTAATGGTGCTAGTTTCTTGCAATCTCTGCACTGCTACTTGGTAGATTGTTATCTCGTCTGGGTCTCCTAGGACGTCCCGAGGCCGACGCGCGACGGTGTTTACGACGCTTTATGGGCAAAGGCCTATACCTAGTCGGATGCTGCAACAACCAACGGGTTTGGGTGTTGCGCCGCGGATTCAAAGAAGCATTCCGACGCTGATTTTATATAAACCTTGTCTATTTATATATATAAGAATGCAATAAAAAATTATCTCCCAAATGGATCGACTTGTTCTAATATAACTAGTACAGAACGATATTGCTCTATAAAATTGTTCGCAGAAGCCTTTATTCATCTGATTTGCACAATATGGGTTCCAAACAAATTGCTATAGTACTTTCGTTTTAGCAGTGACGAACACTCAACTATGGAGCGATATTGTGGTATTGTGGATACTCAGATCGTTGTTATAGTACTTAGTACGTTAGTAGTCAAATGTTGCTATTAAATGACAATTATATCCTGAAAAAGAATTTTTATCATGCTTTTAGAACAATACTCAGACATTTTGATTCAACAATCGACAAAAATGGATTTAAAGAATTGTAAAAGATATAAACGCAGTGGAACATATAGAAGAGAAGTTAATAGACGTTATAAGAAAGCACCATCATCATTAGCAAACGATCTAACCAGTAATAGCAACCAAAATCAAGTTGAGGGCACAATTATAGAAAACGGTTCCGTACAAAATGAATTTTGCAAAGATCATGAGCTTTTGATTGAACATAAGGACTCCAGCGATTATTGTGACAATATTTCAGAATCTTCCATTCCATTAATCTTCAATGACTCTGAAAAAAAAAACACAATGTTGACTAGATACATTTTATATTTCTATATACCTACTTAATAAAACTAATCAACTTTCCCGAAGAAAAAAGAGGCCACATGATTAACACAGTTTAAGCAGTAAACCCTTTAAATTTATAAAGAAAGCTTTTTTCATGCGTAGAATCAGTGCTTCAGAAACATAACCAAAAAAAATCATGGTGTATTATTTATTTATGCTCACACGGATCCCCAAAATCACTCTGAACCCATGATGATAGTGAAAACATTGTCACAACATGTACTATAAGGGTCCTTAGAAACTTGAAGTCACATTAATTGATAAATATTTTAGTAAAAACTCAATAATTCGAAGGGGTACTTAAAATTCATGGTAAACCTAACCCTAGTTTATCAGTAAAATTGCGTTCGTACATCATTTTTACCTTATTAGACGAATATCATAATAACAAAATAAAATCTTACTCACCTCAAATTGATTGTACTAGGTATCCTTTTATTTTTTTTTAATTAAATTTTGGCATTGCACCCTTTCACGAATGATTAAAGAATGAATGGTGAAGTATAGGAAACATAAACTCTAGTTTAGTATGAAAAAGTACTATAAAAGGTTCTATAGTAGCCATTACATCACTATTTTGAGACCTGCGTTACTGTTACATAGATTGTATAGGACTGATTTGTGATGTGTGACACTGCTAACAGATCGTTTTGACACTAAACAGAGATATAACTGCGCCACTTTCGAAGAAATAACTCTTTTTTAGGTTTTTTATAGGGCCAAAAACAGTTTTTTACAAAACGTTCTATGGACTTTTATACAACTAGTTTTTGCTGCTTGGGAAGGATCTACTCGTTGGTAATCCGACAATCAAAACAGAATTAAACAATAGAATCCGCACTGATTTAATTTTAGAGTCATAAATACTTATTCATTAGTGCTTCTATTTCTATTGTAAACGCATCTTTACAAAACATAGGTATTTACCTAACTGGTTTATAGTCACTAAAACGATGTCACTGACCAGCAGTGACCACTCCACTGTATTATCAGCTATGAAAATGGATATATTCGTAATAACTAAATAATAAGTACGTCTGTAGGTATTAGCATAATATTATGTACTTATAACTACTAACATTCATCTGTTCCATTGAAGGATCTTACAACACGTCCAAATAGCGGATATCGCAGACTTTAATGGACGCATTACTGAGGACTTAGTTATAAATAAACCCAGACAACAACAAAGGTATCATCAAAACAGTAACTAAAACAGCCCTAAATGAAAGCTTCGTGCACTTACAGAGCGCCGCGTCGCGCCCGCTTAATTTACGAACCGTATTTTTTTGCTCCACTTGCAAATCTCCCGCCACAATATTCAAGTTATTTTCAAAGATATACGAGTACCTACTGCGCTCTGTGTTTACGCTGTGGGTAATTTCTGAGTTCTAAGAAATTAAATAGTAGTTGGACGATCATATTTTATGTTACAAGATGTGAGATGAGCTCTACTGCTTTACCTGATTCATACTGGAATGTATAAAAGTTAAATATAAACATTTCTGTAATTTGTTTATCACTATCACTACATAGTATAAAACAAAGTCGCTTTCTCTATCCCTATGTCCCTATGTATGCTTAAATCTTTAAAACTACGCAACGGATTTTGATGCGGTTTTTATTAATAGATAGAGGGATTCAAGAGGAAGGTTTATATGTATAAATCATCATTGTACATACATCAGCATTGTACGCGTGCGGAGCCGGGGCGGGTACCTAGTATATTTAAATAAAGTAGACATTCGGTTTTGAAAGGGAGGCGACCCACACTATACCTATTGTTCAAGATAACTTACCAAGATCATGCAAAAATAAATGTTTTGCATGAATTTACAAAAACGGGGATATTTTGCTTTGATCTGTAATAAAAACTTCACACTTTAAGCAGAAATACGTATCTGAATTACCTACTTATCTCAAAATTAGGCTAGTTAACGTAGTTTTAATTGACACACGCTTTTCATTATCACTAGGTTTTGGGTCGTCGCGCATATGATAAAGATATTATTCGTCGAAACTGAACGAAAACAAATGTTTCAGGTGCAACTCTTGTCGTCAATGTCAAGGTTACCTTCGTCGAACTGACCTAGGGAACCTAAATTGCTCGTGAACTCGCTCACACACTGGCCTCAATTGTGTCCCGTCTAATGCACCGGTTAACAACCTCTAGTGTCAAGGTGCCTGTGATGTTAGCATAGTGAAAGGACATCTCTAATCTGTCAACACTGCCACTATACCCCGCGTTTATTCGATTTAGTCTTTGAGTGCGATTATTGGGAACATTGGGACTGCCAATAATCACGTTCAAGGCTAGCTCTCGGTTTTAATAGTGAGCAGATGTGTACTTGGTTACTGAAATAATCGTTTTTTAATGTTTATACAACTTATAGTCTTAGTTATCTCTACGTACTTCTATACTAAATTTATAAAGAGATGTTTCTATTTTTGTATGTTTGTTTCTAATAAACTCAAAAACTATTGAACGCATTTCGATAATTCTTTCAACATTAGATTTCTACATTATCCCTGAGTTACATAGGCCGTAAAACAAAACCCGTGCAAAGTCGGGGCGGGCTGCTATTAATTTATAATTGTTCATCTTATTTGGTTGTCCAGAATGATGTAGAACATATTCAAAGAAGCATTAAGACATAAAGTCTAAAAGTGGAATCAGAAATCAACCAAGTACAATGTAAGTAACTAACATTAATGCAGCCAGCACGATATAGATTAAAAATGTTTTTGTTTATGAAAAACTAAAAGAAGAAAATGACTCTTTTTTCTTAGGTTAATTGTTCTTTAAGTAAGTAGGTAGGTAGGTAGATTTCTACAATCCTGTATTAAAAAAAATTATATGAACGTTCCTAAAATAAATTTCGTATCTTCTATAAGCAAGTCTATAACTACATTAAAGTCATATATTGAATAAGTACCTACTATAAGTTACTCAAAATTTATCTTAGGTACATACAAAGTGTAGTCACTAAGTGATATACTTACTATAATACTTGTAAACAAATACAATATCCTGTACTTTATTATACTAAGTAGATATAAGTAGGTACTTTACACAAAATAACAAGATAAATAAGAATACCTAACTAACTACACGTATCATATTATGTGTATACCTATAAAGTTATAGGTTAATATATATCTATATTATAATTTGCAACAAATTTAACCTATCGCTAAAGCTGCCCAATTGTCAATACATACTTGAATACTTATGAATATACGATTTACGATTATGAATATACGAATATTGAATTAAACTTCAAACTATCAAAAATAAGTTAAGTAAAACACTGTAGTCCATAATAAAGTGTGGAGTTTCGCAAAGTAATTTGTTGTAACCTTATACGTTGCATGATGTGTACAAAGTTAACCCTATCCAGCATTAACGCATCCCTATTAATGTCAACCCTACCTACCAATTAGGGATTTGGTAGCTAACGCGAGGGTGGTCTATACATGCGGGTTCAGCTGCATACTTCCACACAGTTTTGCACACATGCTGTTTATTATAGATATGCTATTAGCACTTCTATTTTAGTCACCGGATGCACTTTTACTTCAATTTATGAGTCGTCCTCTTGTTTTGACGACAAGTCCTTTATTTTTTAAAGAAGACCAGTGACAAATCACTTAAACAAAATAAAGGACTTAAGGAAAAATAGCACGATTTAAAATAATGATTTGTCGGTTAAGTCGGCTAATATTAGTAGGTAGGCTACATTTTAGGATTGTAATATAATATAATTGGCAGGTACTATCGGTCTGTACTACTAAATTCAAAACTTCATAGGCGTGATTTTACTGACAGCTGTCGCAGAGATCAAGCTACCTTTTACGGAGTATAGTGTAATCTTAAGGCGTTTGACATAACATTGACAGAATGCGTGCTGCTTTTGTGTACATCAAGGTTAGTTCGGAGATATTAGGTACGCCTTATAATAGGTCTTTCTGCTAGGCATCAACTAGTCAATATATTTAATTTTTAGACGAATTATTATTTTGAGTCGATTATATCATTAACGCGAACGAAGTTACCGGTAAGTTAGGTACCTACGCCCAAAACGTTACGTAAATAATAGGTCTTAACCAATGAAATTGCCGTTTCGTATGAAAAAAATTAAACGATTTTTTTTCATGTATTTTTTATTTGTATTAATCGAAGTAATCACCCATGCAATCAATGCATCTTTGCCAACGCAGTGGCAGTTTATTGATGCCCTTCTTAAAGAAATCAGCTGGACGGGAGGCAACAAATTCTTCAAAGGCATTTTGTACTGCCTCTCGGGTATTGATTTTTTTTCCCGCCAAGAAGTTATCTAAATTCTGGAAAAAGTAGTAGTCTGTAGGCGCAAGGTCTGGTGAGTAGGGTGGATGACGGAGAGCTTCCAACCCCAGTTCTTGCAACTTGGAGACCGTCTGCTGTGCAGTATGAGGTCGCGCGTTGTCGTGCAGGAGCAGCGGAGACGAGCGATTGACCAATGCTGGTTGGAGATGTGTCAGCTTCTCCATCATAGTGTTCAGTTCTTCACAGTTCACATCTGCAGTAATGCTCACCCCGTTTGGTAAGAAACTGTGATGAATCACACCGGCGCTAGACCACCAAACAGTGATCATCACTTTTCTAGGGGTAAGTTTTCGTTTAGGGCATTGTTTAGGTGCTGAACCAGGATCCCACCAACTTGCTGAGCGCTTGCGGTTATCAAACAGAATCCATTTTTCATCGCAGGTAAAAATGCGGTTCAAAATTCCTTAATTTGTGTATCTGTTGAGCAGTGCAAGGCACGTCACGACGCGTACTTCGCGCTGGCGATCATTGAGTTCGTGGGGCACCCATTTGTCAAGCTTTTTTACCTTGCCAATTTGACGCAAATGGACCAATATTGTTTTGACGCTAACGTCGAAAGCTGCTGCTAATTCAGCCGTAGATTGTGTGTCATCAGCTTCCACAATGGCATTTAATTCGTCATTATCGACCAAAGTCTTCGGACGACCGCGAGGTTTCTTTTTTCGGGTCGAAATTTCCAGAACGGAAGCGAGCAACCAATAACAGGTGGTGAGTTGGTTTGTAGTGTTAGCTCCGTAAACGTCGTTGATGTTGCGTGCCGCTTGTGCCGCGTTGCTGCCACGACGGTACTCATATTCCATAATTAAATACTCGAATTTTTTACGTATCCATGATGATGAAAAAGATTGAAATGCGATGAAAATGTATGTGTGTGACTAATAAATAAACAAATGACTACTTTTGGAAAAAAAATCCATGTTTTTAAAATAAAATTAATTTGAAATTAGAATTCTTAGCCAAACAAAAATCATTTTAATTTGAAATGGCCAGTACTGCAGAACGGAAATTTCATAGGTAAAGACCTACCTAATATTAAAAGTTCAATAACAATAATTTAGTTTTAGTTAAGACAGGGCAACGTCTGTCGTGTCAGCTAGAATTACAATAAAATGTAGCCTACATACATAAAGCTGTAGAGTTTGTATGCTTAAACGAGATAATCTTAGGGACTACTGGTTTGATTAGAAGAAATAAATTCTATCAGTATTAGATAGCTTCGTTTTTGGTCTCCGAAAATATGACCATGTGTCAGAGCTTCGGTTGCGATTGAAGTGGCTGCCTATTCGACGGCGTCGGGACAGTCATATCTTGTGTCTTCTGTTCTATCCATCACAACCCCAATGCCCCTACATATCTTCGCTTTTAATATAGGCTACATTTTATTTTGTCATGTCTGTCTATTTATTTGTCCGTGTCAGTGTGTCCAACATGAGAGAACGGATTTAGACAAGATTTTCGTTGGAGCATATTTAGGTAAACCCTTACTTTACGCAGACGCAGGCGCGGCATATCAATAAGGTTCCCTGGCCTTTGTTTGCTAAGAACTGTAAAGTAGAGCGAGGATTGCACAAAACTCCCATAAAAAAAACTAAAAGCCATAATCCCTCACTCTCCCTGTCAGCGACCACCCTGAGCCGAGGTCCAAGTCCCACAGGGGACGCCCTCTTGCGCAGGTTGCTTAGTTTTTAGTATTTAATTCATTTATCTAGGCTGGAGCTCTACTCGCCTTTAGGCCCGGTGAAGTAGCAAAAGCCTGGGGGCTAAATACACATGTCCGTCCGAAAAAAAAAAAAAATATATATATATATATATATATATATATATATATGTATCAATATGGTCTGGATTTTTTCTCAATGATGGGACGGCTGACTATACAGTATAATCTAGAGGTCTAATGTTTGTACAAAGAACAAAAACGCTAAAAACTGAGTTAAGGTGATGTTAGAAGTACAATAGATGCCATCAAAAACATACTTGTTAAAAACCCAAGTCTCGTAACGCAGTTCTTTTACCGTAAAAAGTTGTGGGATCTATGTATACCAAGTCGGTTAATTTATTCAGTCCCTACTTAAGGGACCTTCTGCCTTAAGCTATTACGTAATTATCTCACCTAACAGAATCTTAAACTTTAAAGTTTTAAATAATAGATTAACTTGGCCATCGGATAAAATTAGAATGTATCTCACAAGTATTTATTGCGATGTCCAAGTCAATCTAATATTCATAACATAAAAGTTTTGAATTTTGATATGGTCATTGTAAGATTCTGTTAGGTGAGATAATTACGTTAGATTAAGGCAGAAGGTCCCTTAAGTCGGGACTGAATAAATTAACCGTGGTGTGTGAGTATACCTGCGATATCGCAGTAAGACTTGTTAGTTGCTTGGAAGAAAGTGACCGTCTTTCTGTGACGAATGGGAAGCGTGGAAGCCGTGGTGTTTGTCCAGGGGGAATGCAAGAATGTTACGCATCTCCTCCACCACTGCGGCGTTTCCGCACGGGCGGTGGAGTATGTGGGAGTCGCCCTCTCCATAGCAGTGGAATGCTAATCATACCATGAGAGTAAAACAATATAAAACCCCCGGTTACTCCTCCGACCAGAATTGGTGAGGGGCCGGGTACTATTGCCTATCTGGGATACCCTCTGGCAGCGTCCGCGACTCAAATAGTGTTGCAGGCACTCCTGGGCCCAAATAACCAGTTTCAGGGACGCCCAGAGTACACGGGGTCCCTACTTCTCAAGGGACCGCGGCCTCCTGCTGAGACATGGCTCAAGCGAGCAAGCCACCTACATCGGACGCTGTTATGATTGTTAGTATCCTATCGTTCATAGCACAACTTATGTACTATCTTTCTTTTACATACCATTTAGTTTTTTTATTTTTTTTTCTATGATTTTTTTTACGTTTTAAATTAATCCCTGTGTCGCCAAGGTCTCCCCGCTCGATAGATACACGAAAACCAAGCACCCCTGACTCAGTACAACTGTTTGAATTTCAGACGAATAATTGTCCCGGGTGGGAATCGAACGCAGAAAACCAGGTCTCTGGAGCAACTAACGTAACCACTTAGCCACCACCTTTCAACATAATCACATTCCTATTCCTTCATTAAATCATACATATTCGTTTACATTGATTCACTGACTGCAAATGTAACTTTGTAATCCTATACATTTATAAGAAATAACAAAGTTATTAATGCAGTTGATAAAACTTAACAACTGGACCGAAATTGCAAAATGTTGGAATTTTCCCTAAACTCGAACGAACGAGTTTTACACTAAACTCTCCTAGTACCTACTCAAAATTTGAAGCTTCTACGTCTGCTAGAAGTGCCTAAACATTTTGAAGATCGGTCAGTCAGTCAGTCTGTGACAAAATTACCGAAATTACCAAACTTTGACTAGTTATAATTCTTAAAGTACTGGTTCAAATTGAATTAAATTTGAAATATATTGTAGTTTAACAAAGCCTGCTTAGATTTTGAAAATTCAGGCTCCTTTCTTTATCCGTAACGAAGTTATAGGTAGGTAGTCGTAAATGTCCTGAGTTGCTTCGAGAAAAGATAGGTATACGGCCGTGCAACTTTTTTTTTTCTTTTTTTTTCTTGCTCGACTGCCGTGCCCCCAGAACAAATCCAGATGTTTTGATTTTTTTAGTTAATCTGTCTGTTTTTACGGACTAATCTCCAAAACTGTTGCACCGATTTAAATGAAATGTCGCATGGTGGTACCTTACATCCCCGGTAACCATTTTATATACTTTAATCACAGAAAGTTAATGAGTGTTCCAGTGGGATAGTTAAAAAACCGAAGGAATAACAAAACCACGTAGTCAAAGTCGCGGGCATCAGCTAGTTCGTAAATAAAACTTGTACATACAACATGTATAGGTATGTAGGTATGCACAAGACTTGAGAATGGCTTGCCCGATTTATAAGTTTTGTACCTACGTGCATACAGTAAGTATCTAATTTTAAGAGAATTTTAAGGACAATAACTTTGTTCAAAATAATATTTTAATAGAAAATATAATTATACAAAATAATTCTTGGCAGGCCGTGCCGGACATGGATATGAAAATAAAAATCGGCCATGTGCGAGTCGGACTCGAGCACCAAGGTTCCGTACCACTACTATTGAATATTACATAGGTTACTACAACTATATTATTTTATGATTTTAAAATAATGAACCATTTCAAGCGTCTACCTGACCGACATATTTCAAAAGGAAGTCTCAGAAAAAAAAGTTTGGGTGGCCCACAAAAACATATTTTATTTTCTTTTTGGCATAACTATATAATCATTCTGATTTTCATGTTTTACAGATAAAATAAAATGTCGAGCCTTGTCAGTCTCAGTTGTCACCATTAGAATACGTAGCTGTGAATATGTTTTAACTCATTAATTTTTTATCATTGGCAGCCTCCTCCTGAGGAGATTTGTCATAGTCACCACGCTTGGCAGGTGGGTTGGTGACCGCAGTATTATGTTGTTAATTAACAATCTTCTGTGATACCAACGAAGGTACGGTTCTCTGGTATAATATTGTTATAAATAGATGGTCTTATAACATTCGGGGCCATAACGACTTAACTAAAATACTTTCCGAGATACGGAGGGTCCACCAACCAAGAACCAAGAAATCTTAGACTCTACACAAAGATTACTTGTCCGGCGTTGGATTCGAACTCTGAATTTTAAGGCGCATCTAATAAGCTTTCTAATGGTGAAAGAATTATCAAAATCCGGTCAGTAGTTTTTGAGTTTATTCGAAACAAACATACAAAAAATACAAATTTCCAAAAATACTAACTTTTCCTCTTTATAATATTAGTATAGATGTAAGAAGTTTTAATTTTTTTCTGTCTATTTATTCCGGCTAATCTCTGAAACGGCTGGAACGGTTTTGACGGGACTTCCACTGGCAGATAGCTGATATAATAAGGAGAACCTTAACTTTTTTGACAAATTCCACGCAGACGAAGACACGGGCACAGCTAGTATTGTATAAATACAAAATTGAAAAAAGCTCACATTTGAAGCAAAAAACGGTGAAGATTAGGCGTGTGCTAAAGCCGTAAACAGTTATGTCATTAATCTTGCTTCTTTGCTGTTCAGTTTGTGAATGAAAAGATCTGTTACAAAGGCCAAAGTCATCGGCCTCGTCGTCACACAACCACAAAGTTCAACCAACCCATGCTTGCGGAGACCAGAAGTCCGCAATACCGCCGTTCCAGGCCCGCGAACTATGGTATAGCTGTACTGTGTTTTTGTATTTTCCAAAGATGTATTTGATTATTTTTTCTTAACATAATTGGATACCTACTCGTAATTGATTTATCAAAAAATATTATTGCACGAAGATATAGAAGACTAAATAAGAAATTCATCATTATTTTTTTATCATTCATTATTTTTTTATTCTTAAATATATTATAACAATTTAATCGTAAGCAAAATACTAAAATTCCAGTTTTCTAGTTAAATGCGACACGGATACATACAAAAACATTTTCAGTAGGTACAAGTGCGATTTTTATCTCCAGTATATTTTGATTTAAATCGGATTTTTATGAAAGAGTTACTCACTAAGTAGTAGGTACCTATATACTCAATTAACAAAGTGAGAATAGCTCGCGTTTGACTGGTTTTCAGGGGTAAAACTAAAAAAGTTTAAATAAATTACATTTGAGAAAATTTACTGACGGAAGAATCCGATATTCTTCAGAGCCAGCAATTAATTAAAAAAAATTGTTAACAAAATGGCCTAACAATATTGCAATCATACTATGAGCAATACTATTCGCCCTACCCAAGCTGCTTGGTTTATAATAAAACAAAGCTTACAAAATACTTTATAAACTGTTTTTTTTTTCGGACGGACATAGGTATGTAGATTGCTACGAGGCTTTTGATACTTTATCGGGCGTACAGGCCAGTAGGGCTCCAGCTTTATTAAAAATCGTTTAAAAACAACCTAGGGGGTAACAAAGTAAAGTATCACAGCTTTTTTTTAGGCTTTCACGTATATTCTATTTGAAGCACCATGATTCGGATCCATAGGATCCTATGTCTTACTTGTGCAAGTATCTTAGTTTACTTCTACTTTTGCTATATTATTTGCTATATACGATTAGTCCTTAGAGTGGCTATCGGTTATCGTTTGGGGTAGGGACTAAGGGGCCCTAAACCAACGCGGGGCCCTGGGCACGTGCCCACCCCTTCTGGCCCTTCTTTCCTACTGGGCGGAAAGAGGGGCATGCTGACAGGTAGGTTGAGGAACTCTTATGATCTTCGGAGAGTTTTATGAAACTGTCTACATCAAAGTTTGTGGGCCTTTCAGACTTCGGGCTTACGAAGGCATTGAGATGTTTATTTTAAACAATTAAATAATAAACTAGGTATATAAGACGTTAAGACTAAAATATAATTAAAATAATAACTTAAATACTTGTTTAAATTGAAAATTTATAAAATATGATTATTATAGATTTTGACTATTTGCAAGTGCCTGTACCTAATAGGTTTACGTAAATAAAAATGTTTTTTTTTTTTTTAACTACTACGACTTCGAGTTGGGAGAGTATTATCTAGAGAAAATGGTCATTAAGTTCTAAAATTGTAGAGCTAACTAAAACAGAGTTTAATAAAAAACCAACAAACCGAATATTTGAGGTCCAGGGAGCACAAAATACTAGGGAAAACAAAGAAAGCAGAGCTCCCCTTACTCCCCTGAGTAGGCATGGGCTTGCAATTACATGAACTTAAATTTTTATAATTCAATTCTCTGATATACATAATCCAGCACATAAAATGACGGGTTGCGAATGGTAAGTCCATCGGAAAAAAAGACGGGTTGCGAACCAAAGTGATAAGACAAGTGGCAAAAATATTTTTTTTGGAAAAATATGGCAGAGCAAGTTTGGCACAGACCTGTGTTTTCATTACTTAGATCAAATCCTACTAATATTATAAATGCGAAAGTTTGTATGTGTGGATGTATGTTTGTTACTCATTCACGCAAAAACTACTGAATAGATTTGGCTAAAACTTTGTACGGGGATAGTTAATAAGCTCGATTAACAAATAGGCTACAATAAAACACGCTCCGACCCACTGGAGCAGAGTAACGCGGGTAAAAACCCGCGTCTCATAAATGTCACTTGTACTACTTTGGTCTGCGGCCAGTCAAAATGAACTTTTGCGCAGAGTGTCATCTGGCATGAGTAATAGGTAACCATGATACCTATATATTACTCATGCCAAATTCAAATATTTAGAGAAGCAAGAAGCAATCAAATAAAAATTATCACCTCCGCAGTTTAGAAGCGGCCGTAGCCCAATAGCTACAGACTTGAGATCTTGTGGTCGCCGGTTCGATCTCCACCCACGCACTACCGACGTGAACCCACTCGTAACACAAGCATTTAGCTTAGCACGGGGGGTTCACAAGAATACTAATAGATTGCAAATACTCTGCTAGGAAACATTAAAAAAAAAGTCGGTGGCCAGAATTAGAGATCTTTTTTAAAACTAGATCTAAATCAATACTAATATTATAAAGAGGATTTTTTGTGAATTATATGTGAGGTTGTAGCTGGTAATCTCCGGATCTACTTAACTGTCTTTGCAAATTCTTAAACCAATAGAAAGCCACATTGTTTTGAGTGCCATAGGCTATATTTCAAGTCAAGATTTCCACGGGAATGGGATCCATACAGGTGAAACCGCGCGGATAATAAGTACCTACTTTAACTATATTATTAAGAGTGATCTCTATGGCTCAGAATTAATGGTACCGTAAGTTCTTCTATATGTACCGATATAGTTTAAGACATATATGAATGCGACAGCTATTAGTAAGTATCTATTATTATTTGCCTCTTTGAAAAGTCTTTTATCTATGCGACACATTATTCGGATCACATCATCATGTCAAGAAATTTCAATGCATTTCTATGTAGGTAGTTAAGTAAAATGTACCCATTGTCTTTACCACAAAACTCCGTAGCGCAGCGGCATTTGGCTCGCTTTATATCTCGGACGTCATGGGTACGATCCCCACGCCGGACAAGAAATCTTTGTGTAAATTCTAAGATTTCTTTCCGGGTCTGTATGGTTGAAGGACTATCCTCCGTGCCTCGGAGTGATCCCGATTGTTATAACATAATCTATAAAAATCATATACTAGGGAACGGGCAGCAGCGTTTTCTTGTGTGTTACAACATAATACGGCGGTCACCAACCCGCCTTCGCCATGCCAAGCGCAGTCACTATGGAAAAGCCCTCCCTCGGGAGGAGGCCCATGTTCTGCAGTGGACAATGTACGGGCTTTTGATGACCTATTCTCTTAAAAAAAAGAAGTCTTAATCTGAAGCTACTTCCAAAAATACGAATCTAAGGGTTATAACCAAATGGTTTAGACAAGAAATATTTAATGATTAAATAAATAAGCACTAAAGTAACATACATTTTATCTATTTCACTTTGTTGTATAGACTATATAAGATGATAGCTATGAACTTATCTTAATACCTATTTTTACAGCACTCTCTTTAAAACATCTTATTAATCCATAGGTGCATTCCAATATAAAACCTTACAAACTAACAATCTATAAACTGACAACTGTTTACAAAATAAAAAAGTTATTTGTATCTTTAAGTAGGTAGGTACAGTTATTGTCTCCATACAAAAGTACTCGAGTCGTCTTGATTCCGAGCAATTAAGGTGTCTGCGAGCAGCCAAAACAAATCGATCGCTGCAAATGACCGTATCGTCGACACGCATCGTCAGACTGGTGCGAGACAAACGCAGGTACCTACGAACATACTAGGACATCTTAATTTGGCTCCCAAGAAATAGGAGCATTCGTCTACTCCGTAGACTATATGAATGAACAGACGAAAGAAAAAGTAATTAATAACTCATTAATATTATAAAATAAAATAAAAAAAGCTTTTATTCACTGGAAAATAAAGGTTTTATTTACCTATCACATGTATTTGTAAATAGTCAAAACATATTCTGGCTTATTAATATACATAATATGTTAAATTAAAGTTTAGTTATTACATATAATAGTTGGTATAGCTTTAGCGTGATTTCATAGTCTAAATTCTGTTTTTTGAGTATGTTATTATTTAGATCGACCATAAGAATATCGACGGACTCGATTTTATACTACCACCGGATGCAATAATGAAATAAAGAAATTTTTTCAGCACTTAGGTATTTACAAACACTAGTACTTGTCAAAATTACAATGGGTAAGACTTAAACTAAAAAAACTATAACTTAAGTAGCTAAAAACATTGTTAAAATAATTTGATCTTACAGGTTTTTTAATCAGTCTGTCCGTCTGTCGTGCGTTCAATGACAAATGTACACATTATAGTACGATTAAAGGTAACAGGTCTAAAATTAACTTCCAAGAATCCGGCCAAAGTCTAAGCGACATCCATCTGATCGCTGAGAGGTTAGGACCAACGCTCAGGGTGCCATTGCTGTAAGTAAAGAGTAGATTTACGAACAGTGGTGATGATCGCTGGTACGGGATCACAGTTAGGGAATAAGCAACAACGCGGTCCTCGGTCATTCCGTCGGGGATCCTACCATAGCTAAGCTGCAACCTACCTAAGTGGACGACCCAATACGCTCCAACTGAGAACAACTCTACGGTAACGTAACTTTCAGCACGAATTGCATATATACGATATAGGACCAGAGCCGCAATGTAATGTGTATTAAAACCTTCTTTATAGTAACTGCTTTACCTTATTTACGAACATAGAATGGAACTCATATAAGGTATATAATGAAAAGATAACAGTTAAATTGGGTTAAAAATAAATTATTAATATAAAAAATAGGTACAGTAATATTGAATTAACTGCTAAGCTAAAGTAAAAAGAATTCTACTTACTATGAAGTTAATGAATACATTTCTAACTATTATGATAAATCATTTATTTTGCAGATACTGAGTCACAATCATGGAAATAAAAATGTTACGCTTTTCTGATGGTGTCTTGCTTTATATATTTTGTAATATAAGTATTAGAATCTACACTCTTAAATCTGCCGCGTTTCAAGAAAAACTATTTTTGATATTAATTATAAGTGCATCACTGACGACTGTCGTGAAAGATTTACAGTATTTTTTTTCTGAAAGTGTGTGTTCCGAAACTACGTAGTTGTGGTACAAACCAATAACTAAGTAGGTAGGATACTCTGCATACGAAACTTGTAAAAAGAAGTAAGAAAAAAGCTTATGTTAATAACTTTTGAAATTGCAAATTTTTAAACACAATACCTTACGAAGAAGTATGAAGCCATACTCGGACGGCCGGTCGTAGAACATTTAGCCAAAACCCCACGACCCGACCCTAATAATGGGAGAAGGGCAGAAAGATGGTGATGACGGTTCCGTAATTATTATTGTAACATATGGACTTAAAACTTTGTTGTTATTAAATACTCCAAATTTTGTAAACTTAATTATTTTCCAAGCGCTTGTATGGTCAAAATGAAACTATTTTAAACATACAAAACAGTTTTACTGCTCCTGTAAAACTACCATGTAGTATTATGGAAGCATCATATTTATTTACTAATCAGTTACTACTTACTAAGTACAAGTAAGTATCTATTTTGAAGTTTTTATGAAATTTCTCTAATACTGTCTACTGTATAGGTACAAGTTCCGTACTTACTCTGGGCGTACAACGATAATACTTGTCTTTTTGTATGATGCTCTTACGGCCGGCAGAGTTTCGTTCGACGACAAGAAGGATGGCTACATCTGTACTTAGATTTCACTAATATAGCTTTTTTAATAGTAGGTATAATATTTAAACTTATGCATTTATTTAATTTATAAACTAAGTACTCATTACGTATTTCAGGCTATAACAAAATGGGAGTAATTTCCAAATAACTACGTCTGATTTAAATGACCTAAATAAATAAAATTCGTAGTTCATGATTAATGTTTTTTGGGCGATGCGACGTGAGGGATAGAGATTTATAATATTGATATACCAATCACCCGTACCTAATTGTAAAATAAATCGATATAACAACTACTTAGTCGATAAATTATAACAATTAATTGAATAAATTACTTTATTTAATTGAAATTACTTAGTTTTATCGGTGTAATTGGATGGCAACGTAGTAAAATAATACAATAAGCCAATGATTCAAGGAATATCATGCTCTTTATCTGTTGGCTATTCCTTAACATGGCCACTGAGTAGGTAGATATAATTACTTGTTCAGTGCTCTCGTACTCAGCTGATTGCGTGTTCCTACTTGTTGCTAACCAAACCATAGTTTGACCGATGTGTTTTAGTAGGTTAAGTACGATACGATCACTAAAACATGATAAGCTTAAGGAAATATCAATCTTTATTAAAATGCAGAGACTATAATTAAATAAGATTAAAAAAAACTCGTAACAGTGTCACGTCCTTGCCTCTACTGATAACGTATGATTATTATTTATAAAAATGACACGCTCAATGTAAATTAAATTAATGGATATTTGACAATGTTACTGCTCTTGAATGCTATACCAATATATTTCAATAATGGACCGAGATGCAGTGATACGATAGCTGATTTATCGATCGTAGTCATCGTTTTGGCAGGATGTAGTCTGTGGGTCAAGGGGAAATCAATCAACTCTAGCGAAAGTTATGGTACTGTGTCTGACATCATGCATAAGCGGTTAAATTAATTTATAGCAGTAAGATAAAGAACATCGGCCCCTTTTCCACACCACCTCGGAGGTAAGAACCATAGGTGCGCTTTTTTTATAGAGGTGTCCCCAATAGGCCTAATCCTCTTTCAAACTCCCGTTCCAGTCTAACCAGTAAGCTTGGGTATTATCTGGAATCAAAAAAATTGGAGTACAATTTAGTCTAACACATCGGGGTCTCCTGAGCCCCGAAATCATGGTAGCGTACGTTTAGATTAGGTCATGTGTCAGGAATTGTGTCATTCAGTTAAACGAAGGCGGTGCGTTTGCAAGTCGATTATGAGTCGAGGGCAGTGTTCCTCCGCCGAGTGGCAGACAGAGAGACGTCGTACGCCTACTCGATCCTACTGAACGCTAACTCCACTATTGCCAATTTTAATCTGCTCATGGGATATAAGTTATCAATATGCTCTATTCCATTTAAACAGATTAACGTAATTTATGAACCTTAAAATAAAGCAACACTAAACCGATTACAATTAAGCTACAATACAATTTGCAAATCTCTTCGTAGACACTGATGGTATACCAATAAATCTTCTTTAAATACATGTTCCCTATTTTTGTTGTCATTCCGTTTTCTCATTCATACATCATTTTATTTGTTATAATTATACAATTCAGGTTCAAAGACGCACGATGGCGGCCGCACATTTTAACCCGAATGATAACAATAACATATAAAACTTAGAAACGTACCTATCCCCATTCATTTAATCCAAATCAACACGTATATCGAAGAAATATTAGTAACCGACCAATGCAATGTAAATAAGTTCAATCTTCGCAACGCATGCATCGTCAAGAGCGCCAGTGATCCCATTATCAACGTTGATATGCTAAAAATAACACATTATATTCTAGTAGTTTGATAGTATTCGTGGGAATATTAATTCACCTGTCTATAATATTTTATGATCATAGAAAACTAGACCATACTCCAACATAGACTTTATATATTCTAGTCTATTACATGTATCGTAATTATATATGATGTATGGCCTGCGAATTTTTAAATCATAGTTTATCTTAAGGGATCGCACATTTGTTAATTTAGTAATTAGTACCTATAAAGCATAATTTTATTATGATTAACAATGGGCTGGTTTTAAAATAATTTATCGTAGTGAAATTATATTATTGAGCGCAGCAGCGTAAGTGGTGCGTTATTATTGGTATCAACAGCTAAAAACTAAATTTATACTCTTTGGGATATGTTATATTTAGGTACTATATGACATTTAAAGTTAAAATAATAGGAATCTAGTAGCTGTTTATGTCCTTCGTCGGAATTTCCCGTGGATTTTTTCAACATTTCCTTTTATAAAAAACGGTGTTCTATAATTACGAATATCATAATATTAATTAGGTATCGTAATATTACTTTTATGTAGGATTTTGTCGACATATTAACGTCGGTTTATTAAAAGCAGTAATTTCGATCTGTGTATAGATAATACTTTATTATTAGTCTTAAAAGTTCTTCCGTTCTTTCAACATATATTATCTGGTATTGTAAGGCAGTAGATCTCATATTGCCATGTATATTTATCAATGAGACTTCTTTATAGAGGCTGGTTTAAAAGAAACCGGCCAAGTGCAAGTCTGTCTCGCGCACGAAGGGTTCCGTACCAGTTTCAAGTGCCAATTGCCAATAAAGCATATTATTATGTTTATGAAATTAAATGGTTTCTTATTAAATTGTTATATTTACCATTTACACCATATTAAAAAAAAAACTACTTACTAGATCTCGTTCAAACCAATCGGTGGAAGTTTGCATGGTAATGTACATCATATATTTCTTTTAGTTTTATCATTCTCTTATTTTAGAAGTAACAGGGGGGGGGGACACATTTTACCACTTTGGAGGTGTCTCTCGCACAAACTATTCAGTTTAGAAAAAAAAATATTAGAAACCTCAATATCATTTTTGAAGACCTATCCATAGATCCCAAACGTATGGGTTTGATGAAAAAAAAAACGAGTTTCAGATCTAAGTATGGGGAACCCCCAAAATTTATTGTTTTTTTTCTATTTTAGTGTGAAAATCTTAATGCGGTTCACATAATACATCTACTTACCAAGTTTCAACAGTATAGTTCTTATAGTTTGGGAAAAAAGTGGCTGTGACATACGGACGGACAGACATGACGAATCCATAAGGGTTCCGTTTTTTGCCATTTGGCTACGGAACCCTAAAACCTATGTTAATTTTAATCATACTTTTTGATAGTAGGTATAACTGATAGTTAATCGTCCTACCAAGTATTAATAGCCATGAAAACTCACAGTGTATATATAGGCTCTATATTTGACAAGATACCTATAATATAATTATATTTATTATAGATAAATTAATTTGAATACCGTTGAAATAAAGCAATACTGAATATTTAATGCAGATACGGTTATGTTATATATCCTGATTTACTGTATTAAAGCAACAGAAAACATTATTGTAACAATAAAATGTTATTATTTCATCAGCAAACTCTCCATGGAGTTTGGTGCTGATTAAATAATTCAAACGTAATTTAGAAAAATATGCATATTTTTTCGAGGACTGTTCTACAGATATAGCAGTCGAGCTTGACCACACCTATATCTATACCTAGGAAAGCTCAGTCTTCAAAAATTTGAAGCATTCTAACCACCCACCTTGCCTTATCTACTTTAAACACTAATTTTAAATTGTAATAGGTAATTTAATAGTGCCTTTCGGAAATGTTAGCTAATGTACTTAAATAATGTCGAAGTGCTTTACTTGCTAAAAAATAAAATAATAAACATTTTCAATATAGAATATAATATCAACAATAGTTTCTAATATTTTTCCTCAGTCAAACTACATATTAAAAATATTAATCAGAACGAGTTTTTTTATAACATGTCTCAATTGAGTAGGTATTTTGACGATTACTTCTGGCCTTTTTTTTTAATTATTAAAAATGATGTAGGAATTTATAATAATTGATAACCTATCGTTGCAACTGACTACCAAAAGCGGGATTTTGCGTTACAGCTAGTCTCCTTTTTACAGCATTGCATAATAGCATAGATTCATAGACAGGTCCGAGAAATTGCAATTACTTACACAAAACACTAATGAAGGCATACCTTTTTTGTTTTAAACAATACTTTATTTTGTTAATAAAATTGAATGAAAAACTATATCAAGTTTCACATACCTACAGGCTACAATATACTCAAATCTATATTAATATTATAAAGCAGAGTGCAGAGTTTGATTGTTTGTTTGTTTGAACGCGCTAATCTCAGGAACTAATGGTTCGATTTCAAAAAATCTTTCATTGTTGGATATTCCATTTATTGAGAAAGGTTATAGGCTATATTTTATTACGAAGTTCCCACGGACACGGGAGCTACGCAGGTGAAACCGCGCGACTCCGCGCGAGGGAAGCTAGTGATATAATATGACGGCACACCAAATCCTGTTTATTAAAAAACAAAATAAAATGTTGCTCTTAAAAGCCAATAATTTTACAGTTGTAGAGGCCATTTTGAATCAATAAATAGGTAGAAATACATAAACTTACTTCTATATAAACATAAACACGGAAACTGATTTCTATAAATAGTTTCATGCACTCAATAAATACTGTAATCTACTTAAATTTACAAAGCTACCTAATGCGTCTACCTTAGATAAACTATCCTGAAAGTGTTAAGATTTTATGCATAATTCAATACATTTTTCACCCTGCACATGTTTCGTTTAACTGAGAGAATTAATGGATTTATAATCCATTAATTCTCTCAGTTAAAAAATTTAACACATCATATATTTTTTTAGTTTTAAATATTCTCTTATTTTAGAAGTTACAGGGGGGACACAAATTTTACCACTTTGGAAGTGTCTCTCGCGCAAGCTATTCACTTTAGAAAAAAAATGATATTAGAAACCTCAATATCATTTTTGAAGACCTATCCATAGATAACCCACACGTATAGGTTCTCTCAGTTAAAAGATTTAGTATTTACCATTTTTAAACATTGCTACAATGTTTTTATAAATACCAAGTATTTGAAATGTCTTTATTTACATTAATATTTAACATAGAAACTTCTAAAGATTTGAAAGGGTTTTTTTTTTATTAAATAAAGTTTTACTTATAGCTATATGATAAATTCATATCAGTATCTATCTATTACTCTTAGTATTTATTTAGTACGTGGCTTCATAAATATTTTTGGTTCAACAAAATCGATTAATTTAAAACCTTTGAATTGAATTTTGTTTGTTTCATTTTGGCTAGCCCACAAACAATTCGGCTGCCTAAGCGTTTGCGAAAAGTTAGGATCGCTCGTCGTTTTGTCTAGGCCCACTGTTTTATTTTATTGAAAAATATAGATTTCATTTTCTATAATTCATATTAAAGCCATTTTTTAATATGGATGTGTTACATGTTACGTTTTGACCATCATCATCAGCCCGTATAACGTCCACTGCTAAACATGGGCCTCCTCCCGAGGGAGGGTTTTTGCCAGTCACCACTCTTGGCAGGCGGATTGGTGACCGCAGTGTTATGTTGTAATACACAGGGGAAACGCTGCTTCCCGTTCCCTGATTGGTTTGTTATAGATGATGTTATAACAATCGGGACCAACGGCTTAACGTGCTTTCCGAGGCACGGAGGGTAGTCCCTCAACCAACCAGACCCGGAAAGAAATCTTAGAATTTACACAATGATTTCTTGTCCGGTGTGGGTATCGAACGCTACGCTACGGAGGTTGTCCAACACACCCTTACTAATCCTTACTACCTATATATATATATATATATATATAATATTATAAATGTGAAAGTAACTCTGTCTGTCTGTCTGTCTGTCTGTTACGCAATCACGCCTTAACTACTGAAGCGATTTAAACAAAATTTGATACAGATATAGTCTAGAGCCTGAGAAAGAACATAATATTATTATCCTTACTAATATATCCTTACTAATATTATAAATGTGAAAGTAACTCTGTCTGTCTGTTACGCAATCACGCCTTAACTACTGAAGCGATTTAAATGAAATTTGGTACAGATATAGTCTAGAGCCTGAGAAAGAACATAGGCTATATTTTATTATGAATTTCCCACGGCAACGGGAGTTACGCGGGTGAAACCGCGCGCGGGAAGCTAGTATAGAATATATTATTAATTTAAGATACCTAATTAATTTCAGCGTTATTAGAGTTGAACAAAAATAAATCTGATTATATGAACTATTAAATTTCACTATATACTTAAATAATTAGTCAATAAACTTACTACAAATCCACAACACCATACCCCAACTTATAAAAATGTTGTTTTTAATGTGATGAATCTATTTATGTAGAAAATAAATATAAATCAATTTAAATTATAATGTAGAATAATTACAACTAGTGCTAAAATAGTTCAATTAATCGTAAGCTATGCGCAAGTGGCAGTGGAGTTAGCGTTATCGTCCGCGGTCGAAGCCCCTCGCTCACGTTACCAGATTACACACTAGCCTGAACTTTGATAGCCCCGTTTTCGCATTACAAGAATTTCACCCTCTCTATTATATATTGTGTCATATATCTTATGTATATATTTCTTTTTATATGAACATGCTAATCGAATCCTAAAGATACATCCAACCGCGTATGCGTAACAATTTTGCTAAAAATATACATTTATACACTATTAAGAGAACTTTGACTCAACTATTAAACTATGCCTAATTCAGAATACATAAGTAGGTATGTGCCTGAGGTACTCATCATACATCAATGTTCTATAAACGTTTACATTGACCGTTGCGATAGTTTAATATTCAGAAGCTGTCGGAGACGATCGCGATTACAATCTCAACTTGTACTATAGACAATGGCACATAATACACGCGTTGAAGTTGAACCAATCATTGGCTAATTAAAATTTGTAGTGCGTGACGCGCCCAAGAAGTGCCTTACCCACTCATAGGCTGCACACGTGCCTGTCAATGAACTTCGCAGACCATGCCAATAGCCCGCCACGCGTTACCATCACCTAAATTCTACATGTAGGCTACTCATATGTATTGAACTTGTCGTGCGAAACCGACTTGTCTAAACACATTACTGAATGATGACTTATAGAATCAACGCTCACGGTATGAAAAATATATTTAGGTACCTACTCAATTTATAAATTAACATATGTATAAGTTTAAACTTTTAAAATATACTGCTTCTATCATTGGCATCAAATATTCTATGTAGAGACGACACAGAATTTGACTTTTGAGTTAAAAACGTCGACTGAAAAAATGAATCCCTGGGTACTAACGTGCAAATATGAGGACTTTGTCGGTCCGGGCGAGGAAGTCGTCCTGCTCCGTGTGCGTGACGAAGGTCCGACCATTGGCCGGCGCATCGGCCTGCACGCCGACCGACGGCCTCTTCGGCTCGAAGCGCTTCATCAGGTCCTCCGGCACCTTCGGCAGTTCCCGGCCCGTCGTGTTGGGCGCCTGAGCGAAGCCCAGCTTCGCCAGCAAGCTCTCGCGGATCACTCTGAGGCTGTGTTCGCGCGCACTCTCGAAAGAGCGGCAGGAGGCGCAGGACGCCGGAGGAGGCGGCGAGTCCTGCGGGCAAGCTGAGTCGGCGGTGACGGCCGCCAGCCACGCGGCCAGAAGTAGCAGGCTCGCGGGCCTGGCCCGCGGCCCGCGCGACGCGCCCAGCGAACGCGTGGTGCGGCAGAGCGGGAAGGCGGCGGCGTAGCGCGAGGAGCGATGTGCGGCCGCGGGTGGCGCGTGCTACACTGCACACGACGCGGGCGCGCCGAGTGCCACGCGGCGCCGCTGCAGCCCCGCGCCCGCACTGACTCACCGCGCGGCGCCAGCCCTGCACGGAAAATGCAAACCTCTACATGCGCACTCACATGCCCGTCCCGCGGCCGCCCGCCCTACACTTATACTTCATATACCTACCTAATATTAACGTAACTTTTTTGACGTAGGTACCTAACTTGCCGCTAACTTTGTTCGCGTAAATGATATACCTAATCGACTCAAAATGATAATTCGTCTAAAAATTTAATATATTGACTAGCTGATGCCCGCAACTACGTCTGCGTAGATTTCGATTTATCTTCTTCTTTTTATACTCTTTCTTAGCGGACGCCTACATCACAAAGAGGATAGACTCTCCATGTTTCAGATTTCTACAATCAGCGCAGCGGTTTAGGATCTTCGTTGATCCGTCAGGACAAAGCGTTTAATTATTATGGATTAAGTTATTAGTATCGATAATTTAAAATTACCTTTAACCGACTTAATAATGATAGAGTAATTTTAACTACCTATTTTTATATTTTGTTAACATTGAAACTCGTGATTGGTAATACCTATACGTTTTTTTTTTTCAATTTTGGAAACTTTGTTACTCATTTTGTAGTCATGGTTCGAATGTTATTAATATTATATATACCCAAAATAGTTTCTTAAACGCTTCTGTACCTATTTCTATTATTAAGATGCTCTTAAGATGTCGTGAAAGAGTGAAGACGATATTTAGTTATCTTCAAAAAAAAGCTGAAGAATGAAAGTATCGATTATTAAGTATACCTACTAAAACTAAAAACATATTTACTACCGCTTTATAGGTATACCGCGTCTTTCCTGTCTAGGATGATATACTACAATAGGCAGGAGGACTAAAAAATATATTTAATCTGTCCGTTTTCTTCGGTTACCTAACTGACGGACTAAATAGATTTAAATTTTAGTCTTCATGTTATTGTCATAAATATAATGTTATAGCAATCGCCTTTCATTCTTTCCAAACGGAATCCCGTGAACTCTCGAAGCGTCAAGACTCGGGAGTTCCCCTTCTTCCTCGTCGTTCCACCAACTTGTTCCATCAGTGGCATGAGAAGGAATTGTCATTCCTCGTTGTACCACTGAATGCAGATACATGCGGGGATGGTAGCTCTACTTAATTTCTATTGCCGCGAGAGATGATTACGGATGGTTGGAAATATATACAATATGAATTTCAGGTCAGAACCTATTAAAAGTAAACAAGTTTATTAACTATGTGCAAAAATATTGGATGAAAAATTGATTGACGAATGGTGCATATACTCGGAACGCCACCGTACCAATAACGTGGTAGAGGCCTGGAATAGTAAAATCAATAGGACTATTATTAATAATAATGTGTCATTGACCAGGCTGTTAAATGCATTGTTAAATGATGCCGCCATTTCAAATTTCAAAAAAAAAACATTTTGGACTAAATATTTCTACTGGCAGACTGGCACTGCACCAAAAAAGAGATGAATTTGTTTTACAGACGCAAATTTATGGAATTAGTAAACCACGTAATTAGTATAGGTCATTTTTTGAAAAAATTTAGAAAACTTTATTTTGATTTTGTTGAAGAAGTTGAAGTGATTTTGTTGTTTGTAGTAGAATGTAGGACCGGGATTGATTAAAACTAAATTTATGTTTTAAGATTTTTTTTATTACTAATAGAGCAACAATCATTCAATAATCATTCAGTGGTACGACGAGGAATGACAATTCCTTATCGTGCCACTGGTGGAACAAGTTGGTGGCACGACGAGGATAAAGGGGGGAGTTCACGGATTTAATTTCGCTCGAAAAGAATGACAGACGGTCATCGCTCTATGCTGACAAACTATTAAAGTAATAATCAACTTATTTTGTACACAACAAAATTACAAGAAATAATGACTTGGCTGTTTAAATTAGACTAAGTAGGAGTGATTAAAATGCACCAGTAGATTTGAGAGTTCTTGAAATGTATCTAATAAAATATAGTAATTACTTAAATACCTACTTAAAAATGTAATATCAGTACATAGTATAAAACAAAGAGGCTTCACGCGGTCTGTCTGTCCATAGGGACTATATGTTAGATCTTAAAAACTACGCGTATACGGATTATGATGAGGTTTTTTATTTCAAGAGGAAGGTTTATATGTTTAATACATCAGCATTGCACCCGCACGAAGACCGTGCGGGTCACTAGTTGTATACCTACTTAATAAAATTATAACTAACATAAATAATGTTGTCATACCGCGCGCCGTCGTAGTTTTATAGGTACTACGCCGTAGTTCTTTCAAACTGTAAATAGTTTTATAGATAAGATCCTTTCTTTAAAATCTTTAACTATACTTATATATAGCTAAAGACTTTGTTCGTTTGTTTGTTTATTGTCTTGAACGCGCTAATCACAACAAGTAGGTTTTTTAGTTCCAGTAGTTAATTTAAAATTCTTCCAATATTAGATAGCCTATTTGTCGAGGAACGCTAGTGGTTTTTTAATTATGAAGTTCCTAGAAGAACCGGAGGTACGCGGGAACCTATCTATACTAATATATAGGGTGACTGGTAATTAGTGACCGATACCTAAACACATGATTGTGCTCATGATAACAAACAACTTTTACTATGGCACCAAACCTGAAATCGCGAAAAAAAAATCAGCTGCTCCCTACCATGTTGACGAGTTATGTGAACATGAATGTATAGAACAGCTGATTTTTTTATTCGCGATTTCAGGGTTGGTGCCATAGTAAAAGTTGTTTGTTATTATGAGCACAATCATGTGTTTAGATATCGGTCACTAATTACCAGTCACCCTATATAAAGCTGAAGAGTTTGTTTGTTTGTTTGCATGTTAATTTGCATGAACGCGCTTATGTTAGAAACTACTGGACCGATTTAAAAAAAAAAAGTCAGTGATGGATAGCCCATTTGCCGAGGAAGTCTATAGGCTATTATGAAGTTCCTACGATAACTGGAATTATGTCAGTCTGGAACTGGAATTAAGTCAATTTCAAATTCATTTAATAATGAATTTATTAAGTTTCTTTGAAAAAATATCAAGTTTATGACTTTAAAAAGTTTCTCGAATTCTTTTAGCTAGCACTGTTCTAAAATAGTGACAATGCTACATTAGGAATACATTTTATGTACCTAGTCAATAAAATACATTAGTAGACTCACCTGAATTATGCTTTTCACAGCCTCGCTGATAAAATCCGCCTCAATCCTGAAGCTTTATATCTTAATTGGAAAACAATATTTGGTCACAGGATAGCAGGTTACTTAGATTCTAGATGACAGTGTGGCCCGCGAAAGAATTTTAGGTGGCCCGCGCAAGTATGGTTTAAAAATACGCACCAAATTCAAAAATCCCCTCGCGCACAGTACATCCCGATTCAAACTTTATGACCTCTGAAGACAATTGACAATGGCAGAAATCACATTGATTGTATAAACAAGTTACCTTAGATTTAAGTTCAAATTTGTTTCTTTATTTAGATTTTAGAATAAGACTCTTTGTTCCTTATAAACAATAATTCAATTTTATTTTCTTAATAATTGAGTTTTTATTCCGCTTGTCCCGAGAGTAAATGAAACAGGAAATGTAAGAATCCACCGTTTGGCCCGACTCTTCAAAAGGTTGAGATGCCTTGTTTTAGATGATGAATACTTATAATTTGATAATGTTCAATAAAATATGTTCGAATAGTCACTCGCCGCGTATCTTTAGGTGTGAGTTGTTTTTCTTCAGTGGCGGGCAAATGGCGGGAAATGATTTCTTTTTTTTTGGTTTTCATAGCTATGTGAATAGAGAGCTTCATTTCACATAACGAGAGAAAGAACATACCTACTTAATATATTTGGAACAATTGCCGTTCCGATACAAGTTCCATTGTCATTCCTTTATACGTCAACTGTATTGTATGTTCCAATGGTAAAATATATATCTATCTTTATATATATAATTCTTCTGTGAGTGTGTATGTCACTGAACTTCTCTCTCTCAAACGACTGGACCGATTTTGATGAAATTTTTTGTGTGTGTTTAAGGGGATCTGGGAATGGTTTAGATTCACAATTTTGTCCGCTGGACAATGTGTTTTTAATTATTTTTTAATTTATTAGTAGTTGCCTGAAAACCCCTTAAAACAGCCTTTTTCTTTTTCCCATACAAACGTTTTCTAACTAAAATGTAGAGTCAATTTGAGCTTTATTTTTTTGCTAAGATTTTTTAGGGTAGGTGTAGGGTAGGGTAAGGGTAGATTAGGGGTAGGGGTAGATTAGGGGTAGGTGTAGGGTAGGGGTAGTGTAGGGTAGGGGTAGGAGTACCGCATAAACGAAGTCTCTACGGCCCAGTTTATTTTATACAAATGTTTAGGTCTTTTATGTATCGATTGAGGCAGTACGAAGTCTGCCGGGTCAGCTAGTCTATATACAGGGTGTCCGGTAATTAATGGATAACCTTAAAATGGGTAATGGTAAAACTAATGACCATTCAGAAAAAAAATACAAATAAAAAAAAATACAGTTGGTACCAAAGATATGATTTTTTTAATAATAATCGGTGTTTTTGTTACCTTATTTCACATTTTTATACACCACGGCCACAAATTAAGGAATTCTATCGGTTTTTTTTTGTTATAGTAATTTACGTTAACTGAGCTGATAGATAGGTAATAAATAGTATGACTACTATTACACGGTTTTTTTTTTAAACAACTTGAATGTTTGTTCTGGGGAAAATTTGTGAAAAATATTCAATTTGACAAAGTTTGAGCAACCGTAACTTAAAAAAAAAGTATCCAGACACAAGTGACCAATTATTTTAAAATATTATGTGCTTCAAGCCAATTTCAAAATGGTATCATTCATTATTGTATCTAATGTAAATTCTGAATTATTGCTATTAGTGTAGAAAATGTGTGAATTTTGGATTAACAACAAAATTTGCAATATTGGAATATTTATTTACATTGAATGTACCTGACCATTCGGGGTTAATAAAAACATTAATAGACGTAAGTAATGAATAGTAATAATTAAATAAAGTCTCTTTAAAACCAGAAATATTTTAACAAATACAAATTGGCTTTGCAATAAATGTCGTGTGTGTAAGTCGTGTGACCGCCATACTAGCTACCTGCGCGCACCCTGCACCACCCGTCTTTTGTTCATGTTAGACAAAGAGGATATGAGTTGGATGAGTGCGAGCGAGATAGTAAATGTAAAAAAACCGGTAGGGGACTAACAGAACTTACAGGAACAGGGACTTAGACTTAGTGCGTCACTCGACTTGCTCGACTTCGCATGTGTTTATTTCGTTTCCGGTTGCAATTGTTGCTAGTTACTGTGAATCAGTGTTAAAACGACGACCTGGCTATTTTACTGGACTATTCGTTTTGTTTACCGATTTGGACTTGTTTTGTGTGGTGATATTTGCGACGACTTGGCTTGTAACTGGATTGTTTATTTTGTGAATCAACATGCCACGTGTTGAGTATACGCCACAAGAATATGCAAACATGCATTTTATTTATGGGGAATGCAGAGGCAATGGAAACGCAGCCGCAGCTCTTTATAGGGAAAGATACCCTAATGCGCGTCATCCAGATTACCGCGTATTTATAAGAGTCCACGGTTGTTACTCAGAAGGAAGAATCCCTGGTACTGGTGTTGGTGGTACTAGTGGTGGAAGAAGCGCTCGTGCTGATGTAGAAGACGTGGTACTTGAGGAAATTGCGCAAGATCCTTCAATTTCTACGCGATCAATAGCTCGACGCACGGGTATAGGGAAATCGACTGTGCATGATATCTTAAAAAAGAACAAATTTCACCCGTTCCACGTTACGCGCGTGCAGACCCTTCAACCAAGAGATTATAATGCAAGATTGCGTTTCTGCCGAAAAATGCTGGGGAAGATGGAAGCAGACCCGCAGTTTTTTAATAAAATTCTATGGAGTGATGAATCAACATTGAAAAGAGATGGCTACATGAATTTACACAATCTCCATAGCTGGCAACTAACGAACCCTCGTGCTATGCGTGAAGACAGGTCACAGTACCAATTTAAAATAAATTATTGGACTGGAATATTAAACGGAAAAATAATAGGCCCATTTGAATTACCGGGGAACCTAACTGGCCAAAGTTATTTAGAATTCCTTGAAAATGATCTTCCAAACTTATTGCAAGAGGTGCCCGAGGTGGAGAGAGAATCATATTGGTTGCAAAATGACGGCTGTCCTGCGCATTATGCTGTATCTGTTCGTGCATACTTAAATAGAACATACCCAAACAGATGGATTGGCCGCCTGGGGCCAATTTTGTGGCCCCCACGTTCACCAGATCTAAATCCACTTGATTTTTTTTACTGGGGCTGTCTTAAGGAAGAAGTTTACGCAAAGCCGATCCGTTCCTTGGAAGATTTACGTAGCCGTGTCCGGGCAGCCGCATCGAAAATAAGCGATCGACGCTATACGCGACTGCTCAGGAGAGCATTCATTCGTAGATGTAGAGCCTGTATCAGAGTGGGTGGCAGACAATTTGAACATTTATTGTAATTAATAACGAATACAGTTTTACTAATGTCAAATGTTGTTTTTTATTAAACTCCAATGGTCAGGTACATTCAATGTAAATAAATATTCCAATATTGCAAATTTTGATGTTTATCCAAAATTCACACCTTTTCTACACAAATAGCCATAATTCAGAATTTACATTAGATACAATAATGAATGATACCATTTTGAAATTGGCTTGAAGCACATAATATTTTAAAATAATTGGTCACTTGTGTCTGGATACTTTTTTTTTTAAGTTACGGTTGCTCAAACTTTGTCAAATTGAATATTTTTCACAAATTTTCCCCAGAACAAACATTCAAGTTGTTTAAAAAAAAAACCGTGTAATAGTAGTCATACTATTTATTACCTATCTATCAGCTCAGTTAACGTAAATTACTATAACAAAAAAAACCGATAGAATTCCTTAATTTGTGGCCGTGGTGTATAAAAATGTGAAATAAGGTAACAAAAAACACCGATTATTATTAAAAAAATCATATCTTTGGTACCAACTGTATTTTTTTTTATTTGTATTTTTTTTCTGAATGGTCATTAGTTTTACCATTACCCATTTTAAGGTTATCCATTAATTACCGGACACCCTGTATATAAAAGAAAGTCGTATTAGTTACACTATTTATAACTCGAGAACGGCTGAACCGATTCGGCTGAAAATTGGTAGGGAGGTAGCTAAGAACTGGGAGAAGGACATAGGATACTTTTTATGCCGTTCCCGTGTGACGTGACATAAAACGTGGTATAACAAAACGCAACTGACATGGAATAACAAAACAACTCAGTCAAAATATAAGTTCATTGGTTAAAAATGGTATAACAAAACGCAACTGACAGATGAGCATATTAAAAAAAAAAGTCTTACCGGTTGATGCATTCGTTTAAAGCAAGGAATATAAATACTCCCTGCCAGTTTAAAGTTTCTAATAAAAAGCCACAAAGCAAACTTCAACTTCAAAATTTCTAGGGTAGGGTATTAAGGGTAGGGGTAGGGTAAGTGTAAGGGTAGGTGTAGGGTAGGGGTAGGGTAGGGATAGGGTAGGGGTTGGGGTAGGAGTAGGGTAGGGGTAGGGGTAGGGGTAGGGTAGGGTAGGGTAGGGTAGGGGTAGGGTAGGGTAGGGGTAGGGTAGGGTAGGGTAGGGTAGGGGTAGGGTAGGGTAGGGTAGGTTAGAGTAGAGTACGGGTAGGGTAGGGGTACGATAAGGGTAGGGTAGGTGTAGAGTAGGGTAGGGTAGGGGTAGGGTAGGGGTAGGGTAGGGGTAGGGTAGGGGTAGGGGTAGGAGTAGGGTAGGGGTAGGGGCAGGTGTAAGGGAAGTGTAGGGTAGGGCTAGGGGTAGTGGTAGGGTAGGGGTAGGGTAGGCGTAGGGAAAGGTAGGTAAGGTAAGGTATAAAAGTCCACCCGTGCGAAGCCGGGGCGGGCCGCTAGTAGGTACATAAAAGTTAAAAAAAAGTTTCCCGAGTTCGTTACTGGTTGACCATAGACGCTAATACGTATTTTATTAATAGAAAAGTTTCCTGTGCGTAGGTAGGTACTCATACAAAATCTATTAAAAATAAATTACTAGTAGAAACAACCCAATTTCATAAAATTCCTGGAAAGCATTAGCACATGTTTTATAATAATGACGTGGCTTCTGAAAAAAAACAGTGATTACGCAAGTAAGTGTATACAATACCTAACTACTTAGAAAATCTTATTTATAAAAGATTAAGTCAGTTGATCAGTTGCCAAGCTAATACCAGATACAACTAATAAATTAGAAGCTCCATAAAGTATACCCACCGTTAAAAATCTTTCAGTAAATTTAACTGTTTATTTTAACATTAAACATCTGAAATATCTGCTGTAGGATAAATATTTTGACGTCTAACACGTGAACTACAAAAATTATGAATACCTACTCACTCACCTAAGTAAAAACTTTTATTATAACAAAATATCAATTTTACCAGGTTTTTTTGTATCCACGATGCTTTTGCTACTTAAATTATGGTCGAACCCAGTTTGCCTGTATGCCAGGCAAACGGGGCTCAACCATAATTAAACTGTTTAACAACAAAAGATAAACTACGAAACCTGTGCATTAGGGTTTCCCTGAGGAATTTGGACCTCGGCTCAAGGCCGCTGGCGAGGGTATTAAGGAAGGATGACTTTTACATTTTTAGAGGAATTTTGACTGCAACTGTCGCTCTATTTCACAGTTTGCGGGATTTTCAACTTCCGAAAGCATCGGAAGATTCGCTGGCGCACTCTTCTCCGGTGGGTCAGATAGTGGTTTTAGTTACATGCAATCTCTTCGGCTAGTCGATAAGTGGTGATGTCTGCGTACAGGTCGTCTAGGACGCCTCAAGGCTGACGGTGCTTACGACGCTTTGTGCACATTGACGTATGGTCGGATGCCGCAACAACCAAAGGATTCGGAGGTTGAGCCGCGAAATAGAAGAAGCGTTCCAACGCTTCTTTCATTCACTGCTTGATGAAACCACTGCCCCAGTGTGCCCAGTGTTACTTTGAATAGTTTGTACCTAAGCGGTACACATTTCTAGACGCGGTATGAGCGAATACGGCCCTTTCGTAAGTACCTTACTTCTGTCATATTCGGTCGTAAATACACGTTGTAAATCCTAATTTTAATATAGAAGTGATAGTCTTCTGCGTGAATTTGAAAGACCATGTAGTCGGCTGAGTACCTATAAGTGAAGCGCGTGCACGTACGATTTCCGCCTGCGCTCTGAAGTTTGTCATTCGTTCAAATTCTTGAAAGTTTGAACGCCTAAGAAACTGCCTGTATATTAGTATCCGTAATAACTATTGGACAGATTTAAATTAGGTTTTTAGAATCCTCCAGAAGGTATAAACGTTAAGGATCTCAAATGTATGACGGCTTCATTCGCGCTCTATTCTTAAAAAGGGAGCGAAAGTTTTATTTCGAGTACCTATACCTAAATAGATTAGGGAAATTCTAGCATTCAATTTATTGATCGCATCTCTGACTTCTGATTTTACTATAAGTACCTATATACCTACAAAAACAAACCTCGATTAGTACCTATAGGTAGGTACCTACTATTTAATCTTTTTAAGGCTGCAACGACAAAGTGAAATTTAGCTTAATTTAGGTACTTACCTACGTAGTAAGAATCTTATAAATTGCTTCATTAATCAACTAAGGCCGACGTATTTAATCAAGCAGCATTTCCGAGAGGAATGTGAAAATTTACAATTGTATAGAAGTTTTACTCTGACAATTTAGTGGCGGTCATCAATGAGTAGGTATTAATCAATCACTTTACTATGTGAAAAATTCCCTTCTTGCCCGTGGTCCACCTACATAGTTCACCTGGTTGTACCACGGGTATTTTTTTTCCCCGTGGTCCACCGCAGTCTAACTGGGTGTACCATGGGAATTAATGTGTTCCCGTAGTCCACCTATGCTGTTATGAAGTATATGATTTTTAATTTATATTGCCCGTAGTCCACCTATATCGGAAAACAAAAGACATTCGTAAAATATTGAATGCATCTTCAAAGTGAAATAAATTGTCATAAATATTACAATATAAT
Organism: Nycteola revayana; assembly: GCA_947037095.2. Classification (NCBI taxonomy): domain Eukaryota; kingdom Metazoa; phylum Arthropoda; class Insecta; order Lepidoptera; family Nolidae; genus Nycteola; species Nycteola revayana. The sequence continues at coordinate 16,241,662 of OX344840.2, forward strand.
TCAAGATAAAGATAACATAAAATAAACAATAATTGAACCCTACATTTCCTTATCTCATTTTTTCTAACGCAAATCCTACACAAATATCTTTATTTATTAGTTGCACACATATTATGTCATCATCATTGTCTACATATTATAATCCTTCTCCTTGTTCCAAGCACCGATTTGCTTTCGATGTCTTTTGTAAGTTTGTATGCCTGTACAATATAATATCTTGTACAGGTGGACCACGGGGAAAAAAAATTACCCGTGGTACAACCAGGTGAACTGAGGTGGACTACGGGAACACATTAATTCCCATGGTACACCCAGTTAGATTGCGGTGGACCACGGGGAAAAAAAAATACCCGTGGTACAACCAGGTGAACTATGTAGGTGGACCACGGGCAAGAAGTGGTTTAATTCCACTATCATCTAGGTACCTATTTAAACTATAGGTACTAGCCGTGTCCCGCGGTTTCACCAGCACAAAATGTAGGTATACTCTGCTCTAATGGGTCGTAACATTATCTTTTATGACCTAAGTAGGTGGGTATATGTTCATCCGGTATTCAACGTTGGCAGTTTCAGTTAAATCAGTTAAGCAGTTAATGTGTTTAAGAGTGACAAACATCGACGCATCCACCCGTAAAGACTTGTGTGTTCCCTTTTAAGTGGGATCAGTAAAATGTATGGATGTAACTTGTAAGTTAAGTTGAAACTTTAATCTACATACACAGTGGCGGCGGATTAACCAGCAGGCGGAGTAGGCTGGAGCTTAGGGCGGCAGAATTTAGGGGGCGGCAAATTAGGCCAACAACTTTTTTTTTACAGAAAACATTACCTTAATGTCTAACATTTTCAATTTTCAATAGCAAAATTTTCCTTTGTTCAATAGTAGGGGCGGAAAAAATTTAAAAGCCTATAACTGGCGGCAAATGTTTAAGTCTGCCACTGTACATACAGGTCATATTATTATGGTAGTGGTAGCCCTCTAGCATGTGTCTAAATTATAAGTATAGCCAAAGTATTTAATTAATTACGTTGCTGTACCAACATTTTATTTTATACCAAAATATATTTAACAAATAATTTTAGAGTCTTTAGATTGCATTTCGTTAGTTAAAATTTAATACACCTCATTCCCTTTCAGTATAGAGTACATTATTCAACTATTCAAGACCTTTCATTTGATATCCATATTGAGGGACACAGATAGACACACACTTATAATTGTCCGTCGTTTTTGCGTCGGGGATTAAAAATCAATATCTGCATTACACCGCGATACCATTATTGCGAGACATAATATGGATATCGCGGATTTATTAACAGGGGGCTCATTACATAACGATATAATATGACTTTGATAAAAATATCTTTGCTACTCAGCTTTACTATGCATGTAAAAATGTTTTAAATGTGTAAATTTTTTAAGACGCAACGTTCGCACTTCAGGTATTTAACGGAGAAATTGTTGGAAAGTGGCTTTTCTTATCTGTTATATTTAAAGATTATTTATGTTGCGTAAGTAAGTGGCAATAACAGACCTATGTTAAGTCATCATTAGGTCAAAAACATGGAAAAAGATTTGTAATCTAAATTTTATGCCATTCCTACCTTTCAAAATGATTAAAACCACTAATAGGTAATATTAATCATAGGTATCGAAGTATTACAACCTCCGTAGCGTAGCGGTATTTGGCTCACTTTAAATCTGGAGGTCGTGGGTTCGATCCCCACACCGGACAGGAAATCTTTGTGTAAATTCTAAGATTTATTTCCGGGTCTGGTTGGTTTAGGGACTCCGTGTCTCGGAAAGCACGTTAACCCTTAAATTGTCAACCTTAGATTTCTTGTGTGTATAATGTTGAAATTGCGTATATGGGGTTAAATTAGGATAGAAAAGAGAATAAAGAAAAAAAAACATTTTTTTTTTATATTTATTTAGTATATTTTTTACAATGTCACATAAAACGGACATTGTCTATTATATGTGCAGTTGTGGTATATGAAACTACGTCACATAAAACGGACATTGTCCATTATATATGCAGTTGTGGTATATGAAACTACGTCACATAAAACGGACATTTCCATTATATATGCAGTTGTGGTATATGAAACTACGTCACTTAGAACGGACATTGTCCATTATATATGCAGTTGTGGTATATGAAACTACGTCACATAAAACGGACATTGTCCATTATATATGCAGTTGTTGTATATGAAACTACGTCACATAAAACGGACATTGTCCATTATATATGCAGTTGTGGTATATGAAACTACGTCACATAAAACGGACATTGTCCATTATATAAGCAGTTGTGGTATATGAAACTACGTCACATAAAACGGACATTGTCCATTTATATGTGCAGTTGTGGTGCATGAATAGAATAAACATTTTCAACAGTTTAGTATAAATTATAATTAGGAACATTCTAGAATCAGTCTTAAACATCAGTCTTAAATATTAGTTAAAACATTACCTCTAAAGTAGTAATCTTGACAAATCAATTGAGTTACGAATACTTCTAGCTTAGAGCAGCATTGCTCTCAAAATTATTATAGTAGGTACAATTAAAAAAACATAAACAAAATAATCAACTTCTCAAAAAAATAACAGAACATAAACATAAAATAATTACTTTTCCTTGTGGAATCTTAGGTAACAAGATTTTTTGGCAGTTAGACAAAGTCTTTGCTGACATTTTGAACACATAATCATGGTTTTACCATTTTTACAAAGACGACACCGGCCCTGTGACGTAAAGATTGGAAAATGATCATAACAATCTAACCGTGCATCATCTACAGGTCTCGGCTGGACCGGTTTTATAATTGTGGCAAGTTTAGGTGAATTAGTCATTACGTTGAATCTAGATTTTGTACAGGTATTCATAAGCGCAAGAGCACACTGCACACGAAATTTTTTAACTCCAGTAATCTTCAACTGCCGGTAAGTCTACAATACCCATAAGTATTTCTATGCCTAGTAATATTTCCATTTCTTTTCGGGTCACACATATAGATTTCCTGGTAGTTTGTACTGAATATAAATTCGTCATTTTAACTATGATATCGAGTAACTCATTGGTGAAGAATTTTTGGAAATATTGACGTCCTGCTCCCCGGAAACCCCATTGTTTATTTTCCTGTTTATAAATTATGAATACAGTTGTACGACATGTGTACAGTCTTTGTACTTACTTGAAAACATTTGTACCTTAAAAGTTTAGCGGGTAAAGCCAACTGAATTGTGGGTTGCTACAGAGCATCTCCCTAGCAACCCCAAGTAATTTTCTTAGAAATTTTGCGTACGAACCTACCTATGACGTAAAGAAGTTGTTGAAAGAAGACAATGTACTCTTTTTTTAACACGGAATCTAATGTGTATGGCTACTAAAACGATTTTAAAATTTCGGTTATTAGCGCCTAAGTAAAATTAATAGCTAATTTGTATCAAGCTCTTTCATATAAAATTAGTAGGCGTTGTGAGGTAAATAAATTATATACTCTGTTAACATAAATCATTGTTATTAGGAAATCAACAAAATAACATATTTTTTTGGATTGGCAAACAAATTAAGTTTTAACATAAATTCAAAACAGAACATCTTTTTACACGCTTCATCTTGAAGATTGCATTGAACAACAACAAAATAATTTCCTAACAAAAGTATGAATGATGACTTTAAAACCTAAACAAATAGAGGGTAGGTAAACAATTAAAAAATATATAAATCTACGAAAGTAATAATTCCTACATACAAATAGAACAATATAGGTACATGACAACAGCTAAAGGAAAATATTCTCTAATTATAACAATAATAATTTAATTTATGTTAAAACTTAATTTGTTTGCCAATCCAAAAAAATATGTTATTTTGTTGATTTCCTAATAACAATGATTTATGTTAACAGAGTATATAATTTATTTACCACACAACGCCTACTAATTTTATATGAAAGAGCTTGATACAAATTAGCTATTAATTTTACTTAGGCGCTAATAACCGAAATTTTAAAATTTGTTTTAGTAGCCATACACATTAGATTCCGTGTTAAAAAAAGAGTACATTGTCTTTCAACAACTTCTTTACGTCATAGGTAGGTTAGTACGCAAATTTTCTAAGAAAATTACTTGGGGTTGCTAGGGAGATGCTCTGTAGCAACCCACAATTAAGTTGGCTGTACCCGCTAAACTTTTAAGGTACAAATGTTTTCAAGTAAGTACAAAGACTGTACACATGTCGTACAACTGTATTCATAATTTATAAACAGGAAAATAAACAATGGGGTTTCCGGGGAGCAGGCCGTAAATATTGCTTAGGGCTAAGGATGTCATGACGTTCCTTGAAGTTGGGGGAGTCTGATGTGTACGTACGGTTCCGGTATATAATTGATCTAAATACAAAATCTAAATGCTTCATTTTACGCTTCTTAGCTACAGGCGTCGTTGTTGCTGGTGGAGGCATAGGCGACGAGTCTATGGTGGCAGTTTGTCTGGTGCGACGTGTTGCCGTATTTGAAAGTAATGTTGGTCTGGAAAAACTGGAGGATGGTGATGCACCAACTATTGGTGAAGGTGTTTCTGGTATGTAACACGATGAGGCTGAAGGCTTACCAGGGAGTGGAGAAGATTCATCTCGCGCGATCTGTGATGGCTGTTCTGCAGCATTCATGTGTTCATGATCTTCATTGTCACTGAGATCAGCCAATATATCGTACAATGCCGGAGATATGGTACGGAGCGAAGATGAATCACTGTCATCATTGTGAAAATACTCACGTCGCTCAATGTTGCCTTCTAAATCGTCATCAGACTCAATGTCAGACTCTTCAGATTCCAGCGGAGGTAATAGTGAGAAGATTTTCTTTGATCGCCAAGCCATGTTCCTGTAAAATATGATAAAAAATTAAATAATATTATAATTATAAAAATGAAGTTTAGAGTGACAAATAATTGGCGTGGTCCGTTTTATGGGACAATAAAATAGAATACTTGCAAGTAGGCCTAAATGACAATGTCCGTTACATGGGTCAGTCAAAGAATACACTAGTTTATACTTCAAGTTGTCAAGGTCCGTTTTGTGGGACACTATAAATAAACTGTTTTTTATTCTAAATACAGTACCTAATATTTATAAAAGTTGTATCAAAATACTACACCTATAATCATATTCTAACTAATAATATAACATTAAAAACAAAACAACCAAAATACTTACATTTTTTATCATTTAGAACAGCAGCGTAAACAAATCTGACAGTTGCACTTTTTCAAATGATCTACTCGCGACCGTTCATCGCTTCGTTAATGGAACATGCACTCGCGCGAAAGAGATAGCTAGTACCCTGCCCTTCCACCAGCGCACCGCTCTTAAGAGTGTTAAAACAGCGTATATGTGCGTGGAAATACTGTGTCCTTTAAAACGGACAAAATCAATTTAAGGGTTTTAAAGCCGTTGGTCCCGATTGTTATAACATCATCTAAGGTGCGTTGGGGTAATACCGGACGGATTTTCGAAAAGTTGCGAACATGTTGCAAAAACTTTTTTTTCTCAATTTTGGTGTACACGACGTTCTTGAAAAATAGTGGAAATTGTTGATGTTGAAACATAGTTTAATTTTAAATTTTATTTAGTTAGAAAAACTCAATACTTTCTGCTTTGTAAGCCAGTAAAATCAGGACACAATTTTTTTGAGTATAATTACGATTTGGCCATGATGGGATAAGTTCGGACAATAATTTAAAACTGTTTCTATTGCTAGGAGCACAAGGTGTAAGAAAGGATTTTGTCCGCTCTTTCCTGCTCTTTAACGTGACATCGACAAAATCTACCTTATACTATAAACATAGATGTTCCAAATACATACTTATTTTTTGGGTTAAACTGTCCGATCTTACCCCAAATTCCAAATTTGGAAGATATTAGGATTCTCAAAGTTTGCAGGTTCTATCCAAAAGCATACTACCAAATAAAGCGTTAATAAATACTACCAAATAAGTATAAAATCTGAATACTGTACAGTAGATAGAGAGAGGAGGTAAGAGGTGACTGGAACAAAATGGTGTGTTTTTTTGTAACTAGGATTCTTTAAATAATGAAACGAATGACAGTAGAAAATATTATTTAATAATATAAAGTACAGAAATCACAAACACCGAATAAAAGATTTAAACACCGCCAAGTCTTGAAGTTCAATAGATGTGATGTGTGTGCAGGGAGCTTCAATATGGTGATGTTGTTCTCTATTGCTAAAGCTACCACTTTGTCATTGACATGACTGGCATGTCCATCATACAGCAATAATACGGGCCTGTCTTCACCCAAATCAGGTATAAATACTTTTAATATGTAATCATAAAAATATTAGTTTCCATCCAGCCTCTTTTGCTGGCTGCATAGGCAAGATTGAAATCGTATTTTTCAGGATTCTGTAACATCCACTTGCCCTTAAATACGAACTGTGATATTTTCTTAAGCGCTTCCACATGTTGTTCGTGTGCCATCATTGAAGGGTGTTTGTATTTTATTTATTTTTATAAAATCCTGAGTTTCATCAAGTACCTCTTCTCTTGACAACCCCCAACCCCAGTTTTCCAGTGGTCGTAGACAGTTTGCCAGTTTAGATTCTAATGCAACTGGTACAGCTGTCGGCCTGCCAAGTGTATTATATATTAAAACGGTTAGGATGACAATTAAGTATTTAAATAAAAATCATGTGTAATAAAAGTTTGACAATCACTACCAAATTCGAAACGGGTTAAGATCGGATATATTTGTCCGATCTTCACTCGAGAGGGGAAACACCGGATTTTAGCCTACACACATGGTAGATAATTCTGGATTAGTTTTATCGGCTTGTCATCGCTTAAAACTTGATATATAGGCAAAATAATACCAAAATAAGCTATACTTTTACTAAAATATGCAAAAACAAATGAAGGTGAAAGACCGGACGGACAAATATTTTGTAAAACTTACCTTGTTTTCTTTATCGGTGCATTATACACGTACGTGCTGCCGGAGCGACTAGTAGTCACTGCGGGGCGGGGCGGAACACAATGACGTGGCGCGCAATGTGGCTAACATTAAAAAATATAGCCAAATAAGTGAGAAATTTGATTTCTACGTTCTTACCCCAGCGCCGATCTTACCCCAACGCACCTTATTATATAATAATCGTAGGCATATCAGGGAACGGACAGCAGCGTTTCCTTGTGTGTTACAACATAATACCGCGGTCACCAACCCGCCTGCCAAGCGCGGTGACTATGGCAAATACCCTCCCACGGGAGGAGGCCCATGTTCAGCAGTGAACGTTATACGGGCTGATGATGATGAAGTATTATAATGTTAATAGATACATCATACAACTTATAAACTAATTTTTTTTCGTATCTATATAGGTACCTATATAAAAGCGAAAAGAGTACCTACCTATATAAAAGAGCATGGATATTGCCGTGTTCCAATGCGTTGATTTTAAACATTTAAAGAGGTGCAATGTTTGGCATGGCCTTTCCATAGTGAAAATATGCACCGTTATTTTTTAGTTTAGTTTAAGGATGGTGTTTTTCAAAATTATCTATGCAGGTACCTATGTATGTCTAATTGTATGGCACGTTCTGCAGCCTGAACGGCTTGATGGATTTAAGCTTGAGAAGTGCCGTTAGATTCTTGTAAGTAGTATTCTTGTCCTTGTATTCGTTAAGACGATAATTTTCTCACATGGCTTGTTCTTTGGTAATGTGTGTGGATGCGCCCTCCGTTTTCAAGTGCTAGAGGTTTATGAGGCTTTTGCTTGCTTTTTGCTTGAGAATTTTTAATCACTATTTAGCTATATCTATGAAAACGTCTAGAGCGTGCATTAGCGCACATGCTTCATATTATACTTTAAATGAAATATTATAAAGAAAACATATATTTAAAAAAAATGGACACACTGTGATAAAAAAGATGACGAAAAAAAAAATCCCGGAGTTTCTTTCTCCCTTTCTTCTCCGGGTCGTCCACCTAGGTAGCTAGTGAAAGGTTGCAGGTTAGCTAGGGTAGGATTCTCGCCGGCGAGGACCGCGTTGTACCCCTACCCCTGCCCTGTGATCCAGCGCCTGTAGGTCGTGCCAGCGATCACTTCCTATTATATCCACAAATCTGACTTTAATATCAGTGGCACCTCTGGGTTGTGGTCCTAACCCCATAAGGGTGCCCCCAAGTGTGTGTCACTTAATTGTATGCTTTCAATTTTTTTTTATGTAAATATTAACTAATTATGAGTAGAGGAATTAATGACACACGGACAGACGGAGTAAATTGTCTGTAATGTCCTACAATTAGCAGCACTCACAGGTTGCATTTGCTAGTTATAGTTACCTAAGTAGTTCTATTCATAGAATAAGAATAATAACCTAAGGTGCGTTGGGGTAAGATCGGCGCTGGGGTAAGACCGTAGAAATCAAATTTCTCACTTATTTGGCTATATTTTTAAATGCTAGCCACATTGCGCGCCACGTCATTGTGTTCCGCCCCGCCCCGAAGTGACCGCTAGTCGCTCCGGTAGCACGGACGTGTATTACGCACCGATATAGAAAACTAGGTAAGTTTTACAAAATATTTGTCTGTCCGGTCTTTCACCTTCATTTGTTTTTGCATATTTTAGCAAAAGTATAGCTTATTTTGGTATTATTTTGCCTATATATTAAGTTTTAAGCGATGACAACCCGATAAAACTAATCCAGAATTATCTATCATGTGTGTAGGCTAAAAGCCGGTGTTTACCCTCTCGAGTGAAGATCGGACAAATATATCCGATCCTAACCCGTTTCGAATTTGGTAGTGATTGTCAAACTTTTATTACACATGATTTTTATTTTTAGTTTTAATATAAAATACACTTGGGAGGCCAACAGCTATCCCAGTGGCATTAGAATCTAAACTGGAAAACTGCCTACGAACACTGGAAAACTGGAGTTGGGGGTTGTCAAGAGAAGAGGTACTCGATGTAACTCAGGATATTATAAAAATAAATAACATACAAACCCCCTTCAATGATGGCACACGAACAACATGTGGAAGCGCTAAAGAAAATATCACAGTTCGTATTTAAGGGCAAACAACATCACCATATTGAAGCTTCCTGCACACACATCACATCTATTGAACTTCAAGACTTGGCGGTGTTCAAATCTTTCATTCGGTGTTTGTGATTTTTGTACTTTATTAAATACTATTTTCTACTGTCTTGCACATTCGTTTCATTATTTAAAGATTTACGGTTACTAAAAAAAAAACATTTTGTTCCAGTCACCTCTTACCTTCCTCTCTCTACCTACCGTACAGTATTCAGTATTATACATAAATCGCTTTATTTGATAGTATGCTTTTGGATAGAACCAAACTTTGAGAATCCTAATATCTTCCAAATTTGGAATTTGGGGTAAGATCGGACAGTTTAACCCAAAAAATAAGTATGTATTTGGAACATTTGTGTTTATAGTATTAGGAAGATTTTGTCGACGTCATATTAAAGAGCAGGAAAGATCGGACAAAATCCTTTCTTACACCTTGTGCTCCTAGCAATAGAAACAGTTTTAAATTATTGTCCGAACTTACCCCTTCATGGCCAAATCGTAATTGTACTCAAAAAAAAATTGTCCTGATTTTAAAGGCTTACTAAGCAAAAAGTATTGAGTGTTTCCAACTAAATTAAATTTAAAATAAAACTATGTTTCAACATCAACAATTTCCACTATTTTTCAAGAACGTTGTGTACACCAAAATTGAGAAAAAAAAGTTTTTGCAACATCTTTGCAACTATTCGAAAATCCGTCCGGTATTACCCCAACGCACCTTATTAATTATATTTCTTTGTTATTGTGATTTTGACAAGTACAAGTGTATGTAAATACCTAAGTGCTGAATACATTCATTATTTCATTATAAAGTACGCGATAGTTCCACATTCCCCTAAAAATCTAAAGTCATCGTTCCTCAATGCCCCCGCCAGCAATCAACCTGAGCTAAGGTCCGCAAGGGGTAGCGCAGGTTGCTCTTGTAGTTTTTAAACTAGGTATTTATTAAGGCTCTGCTTGACTTTATGTCAGGTGAAGTAAAAAATAATTCTACTGCTTAGTTAGAATATAAGTTCGTATACTTTTTGGTGTTGCGGAAGAAATTTATTGCTAAATAATCGTACTGCATCGTTAAACACTGCTATTCAAGTATCGAATACAGAAACCTATGATATCAATGCATGGATACTTGACACTTGACAGCACTATTTTTTGTTGTCATTGTCAAAACATTTTGCCTTGACTGGTCATTAAAATCCAAAAAAAAAAAAGTAATTTCAGTGTTGATTAATATTATTTACCTTTACTTTCGTAAAATGTAATTATGGGACATTTTGCTGAGATTTCTTTTCAAGCGGTATAAATCTGTCAATCGTCTTTGGAAATGGAGTACGATAATAAATGTCGAATATGCCTGAAGTATCGCAAGAATTTACGGTTTCTAAAAGACTCCGAAGATGGTATTACTTATGCGGATATGTTAACTTCTATCGCTAAAGTTAAGGTAATTTTATAGATATAATTTCAGGTTAATCACCACCAATAAGAATTAAATGTTTGTTGAGACAGCTGATTTTGTTTACCTACCTTTTTTACATTATTGGCTAAATGCTTAGTTCGTTGCTAATTATTCATTTACTAAACAGCAGTTACTAATTAGAAGAAGTAAATTGAACTGCTGGCATTTTAATATTTTCTTTATATAAACTAATGAATCTCTATTGCTTACCACAATATTTGGTAACAATTATTCTGGTTTAGGTGATGTTTTTATTATATTGTTCGTATTTATTATTTCACAGAAATTGGCTTACTCTTATGATAGGTAAAGCAGAGCAAGAACAGATAGCAATAATAATATTAATTGGAATAACATTTTGATTACAGATACAAAAAGATCTTGAAGAAGTGGAAAGTGTATGTTTATCCTGTAGAAAAAAACTTAGAGAGGCCTACAATTTTAAAATAGAGATTGAGAGGTATGGGGTCTTAGTCATCATCATCATCATTACTGAACATAGGCTTATTTGGAAATCCTTATAGGTACACTATGAAATGACATTTCTAGTCCCAATCAACAACAATCTGCAATTCAGTAATTTTAGTGTCAAAGATTAAATTGATATCATTTTTCTTTATATATGAATTTGTAATATCGGATGATATTAGATATTATAGAATTTTAAATACACAAAATTCATTTCCTATATTTAACTCCATGGTTCACCAATGCTCTCAATCTCCAACTTAAAATCGACACCCAATATGAATAATATTGTAACTTTAATTACACTTTAATACAAATTTGTATCTTCTGCTGAATCCGTATGTCATAAATTTGTATTAAAGTGTAATTAAAGTTACAATGTTATTCATATTGGGTGTCTAAATATGAAATATGAGTGTGATCTTTGTCAACAGGAGTGTAAAATCTCTGCTTGATAGTTTTAGAATTTCCTTAGGTATGATATACCTGCTATTGGAATAAATGATAACAGCTCACATGAGGGCCCCGTAATTTATTACCCAACCATCATGCTTTACAATTGGCTTGTGTGGTTGTTAATTGACTACATATGAATTACTTTCATTTCCTTTATTTTGCTGGTTTGCACTTATAAAGTGTGAAATGGAAACATAAGAATTTCTTACTCCTCCTAATCATTTTCTAATTAAGTTGGTGGCGGGTCCCACTGCAGCTTTCTACTTCATTTTTAGGGTTGTGTACCCAAAGGGTAAAAACAGAACCCTCAATAAAACTCTTCTGTCTGTTTGACACCAAGCTTTGTCTCATGAACCGTGATAATAACAGAATAAAATATTATTTTAACAAGGCCTCTCATACAACATAATAATATGTGATTTTTTGCTCTATTTTGCAACAAGTCTGTGCTAGAAATATTAACAGAATGTTACGTTGTATATTCACTTTAATATTAAAAAAATAAAATAAATACTTAAGGTGTATTTAAAGTAGCAGAAACGCAAAGAGGAGTTTACTGCTTGTGCTGGTTGGGGTCCATCCATAAAGTACGTCACATTTAAGGAGGGGGGGAGGAGGTCGACCAAGTTTGACATGGTGTGACAAGGGGTAGGGGGGGTCCTAAGTTTTGTGACATCACATTTCAAATTTAATTGAATCGCAGAATTTGAAATATTAAGTAAAACTAAAAAAAACTCTTTTTCTTTAATTAATAGTTTATTGATTTGTTATTTTTTCAAATATTTGATGTTGATTTCATAAAAAAAAAGTAATTTAAATGGAAATAAAACAAATTGTGGAACTGCTGTTTTAATTTTAAATTTTTAGATGTAAAATTGCAAATTTGTGACGGCACACTAGGGGTGGGGGTCTATAAAATAATGAAATACGTGTGACGTACTTTATGGATGGTCCCTTATGTTTTGTAATTTAAAAGATTTCTGTAAGATCAAGGGTGCTACCAACCTATTTGAAATATTCTGAGAGATGTTGACTTAAGTACTGAAGTATAAAAATAATAATAATTCATATGTAGCATGTTATATGGATTAATATTTAAACAGTGATCACTTTATCATATCACAAAAATAGATTAATATACTTTTTATATCATTTACAGGTCAGATGTGGCTTTAAATGAGCATTACAAAAGAAAAATAATACACTTTAACAACATAAAAGATATCTCTATTGAAATTGATATAGATTATAAACCTACAGTTAAAATTAAACATGAAATTGAAGAAATGCTCAAAGCTAAAAAAGATATAGCTTACAGTGACACTACAATAAAAATAATTAAAAACAACAAACATGACTCTAAGAAATTGCTGACTGTTGCGGAGTTTTTAAATTCAATTAAGACGGAAGATGATTTTGATAGTGATTATGTGAGTTGAAATTAATTTATTATATGTAACAATATAGGTAATTAATAGCGGCCCACCCTGGCTTGGCACGGGTGGACTTTCATAGTCTATGTTACTCAGGGACTATGTAGCATTCTATAGGAAAAAATCCGTACAGAAGTTTTAGAGTTTATTAGTAACAAAACATACAAAAATACTAACTTTTCCTTTTTAGGGTTCCGTAGCCAAATGGCAAAAAACGGAACCCTTATAGATTCGTCATGTCTGTCTGTCTGTCAGTCTGTCCGTCCGTATGTCACAGCCACTTTTTTCCGAAACTATAAGAACTATAATGGTGAAACTTGGTAAGTAGATGTATTTTGTAAACCGCATTAAGATTTTTACACAAAAATAGAAAAAAAACTATAAATTTTTGGGTTCCCCATACATAGAACTGAAATTAAAAAAAATTTTTTTCATCGCACCCATACTTGTGTGGTGTTTATAAATAGGTCTTCAAAAATGATTTTGAGGTTTCTAATGTCATTTTTTTCTAAACTGAATAGTTTGCGCGAGAGACACTTCCAAAGTGGTAAAATGTGTGTCCCCCCCCCTGTAACTTCTAAAATAAGAGAATAATAAAACTAAAAAAAATATATGATGTACATAACCATGCAAACTACCACCGAAAATTGGTTTGAACGAGATCAGGTCAGTAGTTTTTTTTTAATACGTCATAAACCGTAAACCGCAATTTACCTTTACAACGAACTACAAGAACTTTTATTCTATGTTCCTTGTTGTATTCTTGATATCAAAAATAGGTAGGCACTTGCAACTAGTACGGAACCCTTCGTGCGAGAGTCCGACTCGCACTTGGCCGGTTTTTTAGTATAATATTAGTATAGATATATGCCTGTGTTACGGAGAAATGAGCAAAATATCGTGACTAAAGTTTTGAGTATGAATTTCGATGGCTATAAGAGAAGGGAAAGATCAAAGAATTGATGAATGGACTGAAAGGGGTGACTGTCGCGATGTCGGCTAATAGTATGGAAGAAAAAGACATGTTGTGTCGACCCCAAATAAATTGGAATAAGGGCATATCTCGGGGGCATATACACTTGCGTCTCGCGCGTGGTTCCACTCACGTAACAACTGTTCCCGTGGTAACTTCATAAATAAATATAGCCTGTCTCAACAGATGGGTAATCTAATACTGAAATAATTTTTCAAATTGGTCCAGTGGTTCCAGTGATTAGCCCATTCAAGCGAACAAAGAAACAAACTCTTCAGCTTTATATATTAGTATAAGATTATATCTAGTCCTTAGAAGCATATAGACAGAAGTATTATATACTACAGAAGCATTTGGTCGTTAGTGCTATTTTACTATAAAGGCAGATATGTCAAATATAATGTACAATAGCACATCCAACCTTATGCTCCTGAGTTCTAGATATAAAGTATTGATAGCTAGCCTACCCGCACTGTTTCATCCACATAGCTTTTGGGTCAGCGGAAACCACTTATCATCATCTTAAAATATAGCCTACTAGCGACCCGCCCCGGTTCCGCACGGGTACAATACATATAAACCTTGCTCTATATGAATCCCTCAATCTATTAAAAAAACCGCATCAAAATCCGTTGCGTAGTTTTAAAGATTTAAGCATACATAGGGATATAGGGACAGAGAAAGCGACTTTGTTTTATACTATGTAGGGATGTTACACCAGGATACATAGCTTAGTGGTATAGAATTTTGTATATTTTTTTCAAATTTAGAGGAACGAACATGATTTTACACAAGTTTGACCGAATGATGTAACTGAACCGCCGATTTTTCCCAATTTATGCCGCGCGCGTACCGGTATGTATAATTTGGTCAAAGTATGGGATTGTCTGAATAAATAAACTATTAATTACTTTGAAAATAAATTTATTAAATACATATATTAAATTTACTTACAGCATGATTGCGAAGTAGACGTAAATGATGGTTCTGATTGTGGCAGTGAGTATAGTGTAGAATTAAAAAAAATAAAGAAAAAGAAGACACGTCACAAAACAAAAAAAGGTAGGTAAAACTATTTTTGAATTTCCATTACAACCGCTGAGCTCCTGTTCCCATGGGGTCTTCATTTTTTATTATAAGTTACTCCTGGCAATCCAGGAGTAACTTATAAAAAAAAATGAATTGTGATCTTCTGTGAATTTGGCAACCAGGACAAGAACGGTGAATACCCCGGATTTTAGAGCCCAGATATGGACATGTCAACAGGTTTTTTTAAACATAGGAGCTCGGGTACATTGTGTCCTGCGGTTGCCCTAAGACTTTAAAAGTCCCGGACGCTCCCCGCACGTTCTCTAAACTAGGACAAATCCGGGGAAACCCGAACGGATGACAACCCTACTCCTGGATAATATAGCTTTCTAATGGTGATTTTTTTAAATCGGATCTTGTAGTTCTGCAGCCTAGTCAATGCAGACAAACATAATCAAATCTTTCCTCTTTATATCATTAGTATACTATAACTTGTTGGGTATGTCATGTTAAGAGAATTTAAAGATTTGATTTCCATTTTCAGAAAATAAATCAGTCATGAATATGGATGAGTTGGATGAGTCGTTTATACCTCTACTAGAAAAACCAATAAAGCCTATATATATAACTGATGTTGGTGTCATCCGCAATGAATCTTTTAACAGAAAAGAAAAAAATCCTGAGCAAAAAAAGAAATATAAACGTTATAAAAAAAAAAGTATTTGTCCATATTGTGGCAAAATATTTACAGCTCTCGATGTTCATATATTAACACATAATGGTAAGTAGAGGGATTTTTTAATTTTACTTTATAATTGCTTCCCACGTAACTCCTGTTCTCGTAGGAACTACATAATAAAATATAGCCTAAAGACTTCCTCAATAAATGGGCTGAAAGGGGGCTGAAAGATATTTTCAATTACCAATAGTCCCTGAGATTAGCATTAGCGTTTAAGCAAACATACAAATTCTCCGCTTTATATCCGCTGCAACTGGTGAAAAATACGCGCTACGCAATATTTATACTAGACGCGGACGATCCGAATAAAATTTGTGCTATAACGTGATTGGTGGATTACAAATACATAATATACGGCGTTAACATTTCACCACCTGTATGACTAATTTTGTATATATCTTTAGGCTAAAGTTAATAAAAAAATATATTTTACACGCATCACTATACACGATTTAAGAGTTTCATTTACTAACCTGCAGCTATAATATATTAGCATTTGTGGTTGTGTTGCGTGCAAATTTGTTTATGTGCGGTTACTATACTTGTGGCCTTCGATCAAGTATACTTGATCGAAGCCTGTGGCATAGTAACCTATAACCTATTCTCCAAATCCTCTTTGTCAAATTTCTTTCAAATCCGTTTAGCTAAGCGTCAGCACAATCGGATCTAGCCATTTTTTCACTTTACTAGGTACTTTTAGGGCCCCTGTAACCTGGGGCCCCCTCTCATTGGTATAGCTGATACCGTGGTAGCTCCTGAGTCTGGTTGTACTTTCTATCTGTGAATTGTGAGTTTAAATTCCCTAGTGACACAGGGCTTTATCTCCCTAGTGCGAGGACTGTCCTTTAAAAAAGAGAATAAGCGTTATAATAGGCTAGTTGATACATATGAAATTATGTTACAATGATGTTTATTTCTAAAAGTATGTGCGATATGGAACCTAAATATAATAATTTCTGTTAAAAAAAACTTGAATATGTTTGTATAAACTCAATATGAAAATTATTTCTTTTGTCTATGTCTTTAACTTCCGAAAACGCAATCAGCCATGTTGTGACGACATAGATCTTGTTAAAAAACATGAACGCGATACTTTACTAATACACTTTCTGAGTCATGACGTCATCGATCTCGAACACAGATAATGTTTATAGACCAACATGGCATGGCTAATATCGTTTTCATCGGTAAATGTCAAGCCAATTTTAAAATATTTATTTAAGTGCTTTCTAGATCTCAAATAAATGCCATTTCTTGATCTAGTAAAACCATTCTTAACCATATAAAAATACTTTCAAAAAAGTGTCAACTAGCCTATTGTATACTTAATGTATAGTATCGACACAGTCTCACTCACTTCTTAGTGTTGGTATAGCTACTATAATGAATCATATGGCTGAACCCTATCTCTTAAGATACAGGTCTAACCTAGTTTAAGGGATAGTACACTAAACTGTGCCTCTAACTTATAGTCATGAATAATTTTAAGGATTTGCTGTAAACGTATTCTGTGCACAATGTAAATTATTTACGAAAATAAACATTATTATTATTATTATTATTTTGCAGGTGAAAGAACATTTAAATGTGAAATATGTTCAAAGGGATTTTTTACGAAGAAGAGATTAGAAATGCACAGCAGAACACATTCAGAAAAACAATTTAAATGTAATCAATGTGTAGCCGCTTTTACCAATAGGGTTTCCTTGAATAGGTATATTTTATTAATATTATTCTTGTTTAAGCTTAAAATAGTTGCATGTATTCTTTTTTATACTAATGACATTCACGAATAATGTTGATAATTCTATTGGTAAAATAATTTGCAAAATTTATTATTTTTTTCTTAGATATGAACACGGCTCATATCTAAAAAAATAAATAATAAAGTTAAGCGGAACATTAAAAAACTTAACTGCAATATTATTTTTCTAATGAAATTGACGTGACGAAGCCACATTATTTGTGAGGCTGTATTTTAAGACGAGATTCCCGCAAGAACGATATCTACGCAAGTGAAATCGCGCGGGACAGCTAGTCTATACTAATATTATAAAGAAGAAAGATTTGTATGTAAGTATGTTTGTAACGAATTGGCTCAAAAAGTACGGGACCGATTTTAAAAATTCTTACACCATTTGAATGATTAATATAGGCTATATTTAATTATGAGGTTCCCACGGGAACGGGAGTTACGCGGGTGAAACCGCGCGCGGGGAGCTAGTATATTATAAACGTAAAGTTTGTAAATTGTTTGGGAGGTAGTAGGTGGTTCAGCTCTCAAAAAATTACTGTCTCATTACAATTAATGATATAGTATTTTTTTGACAACTGAGGCATGGGAAGTTAATATTAATTCAATAGTTATTCCTTCCGTATAAGTCTGGCCTTAAGGCTGACCCTACATCTGGCGTCAAGCCCCCGCCCTTCTCACCCGCGACCCCCGCCGTCATCCACGATTTATGACTATGTTCTTTAATTGTTGTTTGTATGTTGTGTATTGTTTATACCCCGCGGTGGACTCCTAAAAGCTCAAGTGGAAAATTCAGTCAAATTCATTAATTAGTTTTAACGTGAAAGAGTTACAAACATACATACATACATACATACACACTTCTTTGTATAATAACTTTCGTGAGTATTGTTCATATTTTATATAAAGTCCGGTTTGACTCACGTTTGTATATTTTGGCGATTTCTCGACCATCGCCAAAATATACAAACGTGAGTCAAACCGGACTTTATATAAAATACACACTTCTTTTATAAAAGTTCTTCTATAAAAAGCTAAGCTAAGCTATTGTGATATATTATTATTTCAGTCACATGGCAGTACATAAGGACGACAAAAACTTTATATGTGATGTGTGTAACAAAGCATTTAAAAGGGTATGTTATTATAATTTAAATACTTACTAATATTAGTGTACTGTAGCCCGTTTACATATGTATACTGTTCAACATGGGCCTCCTCTTAACAGACCATAGTAAAACAGGGTTCTTGAAGGATATTTCCATAGTGCCGGATTGCTTATGCGTACGCGGCCCACGCCGGTGGGAATGCATTTCCCCCCGGAAAAAAAATGAAATAAAAAAAAAGGATATTGCTATAAGGAATCACCACATTTGGCATGCGGCTTGGTGTTCGCAGTAAGATAGTGAGTATCCTTGAGCTAATAGATGCTGCTGCCTATCTATGCCATGCTATGCCTGCTGTATGTCCCTTAGTCGGCTTTGGTTGATCTTTATTGTATTTATAATATAATAAGTGATTATCACATGCCATAACAGCATTGATTAATTTTATAATAAGTACGATTGATTCGTCTACATTATCAATAAACTTTTTCATTTCAATTTCATTTTCATTAAATTTTCAATGTATTAATTTGAGACTGTATTAAGACTGGTTGTAATCAAATTACGCCTTTCGCGTTTCGTATTGCTGGTACCTATAAAAAAAATATAATAGGCTGAGCGGATTAAGATTCTGTCCGGAGGCCCCTCTTAATGACTGATGAGCTTTTTTCCACCTATTGTGAAGTAGTATTTTTCATTGTAATGTTTTCATACGCGCTGTGGTCAAAATTTTTAAATGGGGTGAATTTTAGTTTAGCCAAAAATGTAGACCTTTTTGTACTATATTATTTTTATATGATATAAAGTACATTTGACTGAAATATAGTACGGGGGGGCAACCCTATTGTCCACAAGTATTTGTGTAGGACATCATAAAAATTTATTATAATCTTGATTTATTAGTTTTTTAAATATGTAACTGCGTTCCCATAATGATCAATATAATTTGTTTTTCAGAGAAATAGCTTACGACGACACATTTTGTTGCACAACCTCGGCAACAAGCACATTCACTGCGAGCTGTGTTCTATGACATTCTATACAAAGGCTCATTTGCTACATCATATGCGAGTACATACTGGAGAAAGGCCGTATAAATGCGAGGTAATATCTTTTTACTTTGTTTAAAATAACAACTTCAGCACTGCACAGCAGTAAGGGGGCAGCATCATATAGATTATCATCATCATCTGCCCGTATAACGTCCATTGCTGAACATGGGCCTCCTCCCGGGGCAGGGCATTTGCCATAGTCACCAACCCGTCTGAGTTGGTGACCGCAGTATTATGTTGTACTACACAAGGAAACGCTGCTGCCCGTTCCATGATATACGATTATTATAGATGATGATATAACAATCGGGACCAACGGCTTAACGTGCTCCGAGATTTAAAGCAAGCCAAATACGGCTACATAATTTGTTCGTAGTGTCGCCGTACCAGTGCGGCTCCGGCATAAGGATATAAATCACTTAATACACTTACTGCTTATTCTGAACCCTGAGAGGCCCACAAACTGTAAAGTAGAGCAGCAGTTGCATGAAACTCCCCTGAAGTCTAAAATTTTTTTTCAATCCCCCGCCAGCGATCGCCCAGAGCCGAGGTCCATATCCCACAGGGGCACGATACTTAATTTTGTAGATTTTAACTCCTATAATAATGTTGCCCTGCCCGCTTTATAACCGATGAAGTAGCAAAAGCCTCGAGTCTAACAACTATATTATGTTTTCGGAGGGCGAAAAACAAACTACGACCCTCTTCCCATTCTAATAAAAAAGAATTGTTGTTTGTATATGAATAAAAATATTTATAATTTCAGATTTGTTCGCAACCGTACAGTTATAAGCACGATTTCAATCGACACTGTCTCAATAAACATGGGGTTTTCTTGAAGCGAAGATCAGTTAATATAATGAACGAAGAAATTCTGCAAAGAGAAAGAGCTCTTATGAAAGAATTAATGTTAAGAGCACATGGGGTGTTAAGAAGAGATGAGGTGCCAGAATTGTTTGATGGACCACAAGCCGCTTTAGCTTTTGAACAAGCTATGAAAGTAATAGAGTCAAAACAGTTGCCTATTAGCTTATGAACAATGTGATTCGAACTTTGAAATGAAGATAAATTATATTATTTTTATTATGTATGATAAATAACATATTGAGTTACAATAAAAACTCGATTATCCGGACCTCAGTTATACGGATTCGCGAGTATCCGGACTACTACACTCAACCAATTATATTATACCTACAAATCGAATTTCCGCAAGCACGGACGTGCCCCACGCGTTTGTTTATTGTTTTTAGTGTTTTCATTTTATGATCATATCTCTGATAGTTCAAATTTTTCGTGTTATGCATATGCATACTTTGAACTATAATAATAAACAATAAAATGTCACAAAAAGGCATTTCCTAGCAATAA
This sequence comes from Nycteola revayana, assembly GCA_947037095.2. Classification (NCBI taxonomy): domain Eukaryota; kingdom Metazoa; phylum Arthropoda; class Insecta; order Lepidoptera; family Nolidae; genus Nycteola; species Nycteola revayana. The sequence goes on from OX344840.2 coordinate 16,262,634, forward strand.
AAATATGGTGTCTTTCTTCATTATTTTATCATTATTAAACATTAATTAATAAAGTATGTGAAATAAAACAAACAACATAAGGGACCTACTACATATGTACAAAACCCTTTCTTCATACATCCGATTATCCGGATTTTCGTCTATCCAGATACCTAACGACAACTATTTGTTCGGTTAATCGAGTTTCTACTCTACTAATTTTGTTTTATATTTTTGAAGGTGGCAGCACATGCTTATGGAATGTGTCATGCCCGTATTTATATAGAAGTAATTATTTGTGGCGAATTCTTATCTTAACTAAGCCATGACTGGCAGTCAGAGTTATTAAATATAAAATTAAACTTTATAATCAAAAATTATGCGTTACTTACTTAAGCAATTGCGTAAGTGTTCCTTGATGTTTATTTATTTATGGCAATTCGTTGTTATTGCGTTTCGTTCCACTAGTACTTGCTACTTGGATAAGAATTTAAACTTTTGACGTACTCTACAACATCATTATTTTTCTAAAGTAATCAATATAACTTCTTTATAAACACGGGCGGAACGGGCGGTTGAGAAGTTTACCAAATGCATGTTACCTCCTCTATTGATCATTTTCTGCGCAGCTTTGTACTTAGTGATCTTATATTGCCTATCACTATTAACAATGTTGGAGACAAATTTTACGAATTATTCCCGATTGTCCCCTCTAGCCATGTCCTCCGGGGTGACATCTGGGAATTGTCTTCCCAGTTGTCACTAGGGTGACAATTTGTGCCGACTGTTCCCTTTGAAAACTGACTAAAGGGGACAAACGGGAAGTATTTTTCTCAGTTGTCACCGGGGGGGTGACATTTGCTACGATTGTTTCTTTTTCAGGAAAAAAATGTAATCACCGTACATTTCAGCTTTTTTTATTTCTTATGTTACATAGAATGAAATAAAAAAAGAACACAATGTCAACACGCTTATTACAACATAGGAAAAATATTAACTATTAAGTAAGTAAATATAAATGTCAAAAAAATTATATAGAATCAAATAAAAAATCATCAACATTATGTTTCCGTTAATAGGTTCAATCACAGAACTTTAATTAATACTAATCGTATAATCACAGATAATCACTAAGAGTAAAGTTACACGTGCTTATTAGTCGCAAGCTTATTTGAAATATTGCTTATTAAGTTTGTGCCTAGCGCCGCAGATATCATGACACAAAGTAACTGTCGTAACAAAATAGTCCGTCAATCTCATTTGGACTTGCTTATTTCAAGAGTGCTTAGAGAGAGATGGAGGAATGAGTTCGATTTCGTGTTATGCTACTTGCGGCGCAAGGCACAAAATCAAAGAGCAAGTTTACAAACAAACATGCTACTAAATTAGCACGTGTAACTTTACCCTAATATTTACAATGATGTTTTTGAACCACTAAGAATTATATACCTCTTAATTATGTACTATACTATAGATATAAAATTAATGCCTAAGTGTTTCTAAATAATGTCCAACAGACATATTCCCATGGAGAAAATCCATCTGCATTTCTTGGATGAATTCGACCTTGAGTACATATTTCTTCTGCCTTTCTTTAAAATTTATTTTGTTTTTTAACATCGTGTGCCGGACTGTGACCAATGATGCATCCTTTCGTATAACATTAAGAAAATGTACAACATTGGCCTTCTTTTTCCCTACTTCCCGATTCAATTTGTTGTGCCAGCCCTCCAAACAATTAGTGGTGCGATGCTGACTTCCGATAACATTCCAAGTTTGTATAAAATCTTCTTTTAATAATTGCTTTATCATATAGGCTCGAAAATGTATCATGTTCTCGTCTTCGGTTTGCTTCCGTGTGATATATGAAGAAATAAAAAAAGCTGAAATGTACGATGATTACATTTTTTTACTGAAAAAGAAACAATCGTAGCAAATGTCACCCCCCCCCGGTGACAACTGAGAAAAATACTTCCCGTTTGTCCCCTTTAGTCAGTTTTCAAAGGGAACAGTCGGCACAAATTGTCACCCAGGTGACAACTGGGAAGACAATTCCCAGATGTCACCCCGGAGGACATGGCTAGAGGGGACAATCGGGAATAATTCAATTTTACAGCTGTTCGAAGTTGAAATTGCTTGTATATATTTTTAATATAGGTACGGTAGATACAAATAATATTTTTAATAATAATTATTAAAATATAATATCTCAACTGTGGATTAGCCCCCGTCGGGGCCACGTCAGATGCCGCTTCTGTGGGCTGGCCCCGCGGGGGACTGCACGTATACGCTCAAACTTTGTCCACAGACGAACCTAAATTCGTCGTTTTGCGTCTCCACAGTCGAAAGGATAAGCAATTTCAAGTATGAAGTCCACTTCTGTAAAATTATTGACATGCAGATCCGACATTGTTAATATGAGGTGATATGTTGTCAAACAAATATATAATTCTGATTTTATATTCCTGCCCATTTTATTTATACCTACAATTTTTGCCTGTACAAAATAGTACTTGTTCACTAGTATAAGGTTAATTTACCTAATTCCTTTTAACTATTGAGGTATCATGAAGCAACGTTGCGCATTACAAAAATAAAGGTACACGATTCACGATAGATTAAAGGCATCGGCATGGCATGGCCCGGGCGCTACATTTTGACGCTAGTGGATAATAGAGACTTGAAGATCATGGCATTTTTGAATTCTAAGCAACGCCGCGCCGGCGCCTTGCTGCATCTGTGCCGTTGCGGTACTGGATTAGTATGCCATGGCTTAAGGAGTTTCGCCATCTGCACAAAATATATATAGCACTAAACAGCTGCACTAGAGTTAACTCTCAAAATCCGTGTGTATCAGAATGGCGGGTGTAATTTCCAGATTTGCCTAAATTTATTACAGTTATTTGGTACCTTCTGTGTACCTTTACGTACCTCTCTTGAAAATCTGTGTACCTACACCCGTTTGATGATATTTTAAAAATTAGGTACACCCGCCATCCTGATGTCAGAACCGCGGGTGTACTGCTAACCAATATATGTAGCCAAGCGTACTGTTTATGTAAATTTGGTACCTCTTGTGTACCTGCAGATAAAAGTATTAAATAAACGAAATACTGCAAGGTTGCTGCAAAAATAAAAAATAAAAAATTCTCGTAAAACGTATCTTTTAAAATAACAATCTACGTATTGATAACTTATCTTAAATATTTAAAAAAACTATATGTATACCTACATAATTACAAAAACAACATATTGCCCATTTTAGAATTGTGAAGGATTTATAGAATTAGGATGTTTGTCTATCAGTGTTTCCAGAATCAAAATGAAACAAGAGACAGTTTTAAAGGATATATTAATTAATTTTCACGATAACGAAATAAGAAAGGATTAATATATGAATAACGCACTGATTCCATGTGCATTTAACTCGGCCTTATAATTTGTTACAAAACTATAATCAATGTAATAAAAATTGGACTAGTATACAGGGTGGAAAGATAAGTCGGGCGTTGAAGGCAAAGTACCTTAAATCCTTAAGTTAGCTTATTTTACTTAAAGGAAACATTCCTTTATTTTTAAAAAGAAACATAACCGCATTCAAAGATTTTCTAAAAGTTGCTTGCCCAGCCCGGGACTCTCGAACCAACTAAAATTTAAAAAAACAAAGTCGCTATTGTTGTTTTTGTAATTATGTATACATATAGTTTTTTTTAATATTTAAGATAAGTTATCAATACGTAGATTGTTATTTTAAAAGATACGTTTTACGAGAAATTTTTATTTTTTATTTTTGCAGCAACCTTGCAGTATTTCGTTTATTTAATACTTTTATCTGCAGGTACACAAGAGGTACCAAATTTACATAAACAGTACGCTTGGCTACATATATTGGTTAGCAGTACACCCGCGGTTCTGACATCAGGATGGCGGGTGTACCTAATTTTTAAAATATCATCATACGGGTGTAGGTACACAGATTTTCAAGAGAGGTACGTAAAGGTACACAGAAGGTACCAAATAACTGTAATAAATTTAGGCAAATCTGGAAATTACACCCGCCATTCTGATACACACCAAAATCCAGTAGGACGGTATTGCCACGACAGATGACAGATCTGGCGCAAGACGGGTGGGTCACCCAACCCCAACTTCTTTGCAGTGAAGATTACTCCTCGCTACTTACTGTCGAACATTTGTTGATCCAGTGGTAATCGCAGTCCAAAGAAGTTTGGTTTACATTCATGTTTTTCAGTAATTGCCTAACCAACTGTAAACTCATTTTTCTGCCTACTTTAGATGTTGAGCTACGGATTCGAAGAAGCGTTTCGACTGCTTGTGAGGCCTTGTTGTCCCAAAAACAGTTGCGAGATCGGATTATAGATTTGGTTGACTACTTTTTTAAGTTAATAAATATCTAAAGAAACTATTCACTATGTTAATTAAATAGCTAAATATGTTAAACTCGAGTAGGTACCTATAGCTGGACAAGGTAAGGCAAGGGCGTATCGGTCGACGAGGGGGGAGTGGGAAACTTCGCCCCTCATACTTCGACATGTATACATTATAGTATTTATAGTATTATACATTTTTTTTCTTGTTTTATTGAACACGGTCGGTATAAATTGACCAGGTAATAAATTGTATTGTGCTTGCATTCGCTCACATCATATATACATTGTACAATATCACATGATTGTCATAAAAAAAGAAACAGAGCAAAAGAGACTAAAAAAAAAATCTCGGTGTTTCTTTCTTCTTTTCTTCTCCGGGTCCGTCCACTTAGGTAGCTATATAGTGAAAGGTTGCAGATTAGCTAGTGTAGGATCCTCGACGGCATCGGAACTGTGATCTCGTGCCAGCGATCATCACCACTGTTCGTAAATCTAATCTCCTCCAGTGGCACCCTGAGCGTTGGTCCTAACCCCTTAAGGGTGGATCAGGTGGATGTCGCTTAGACTTTGGCCGGATTCTTGGAAGTTAATTTTAGACCTTTTACCTTTAAGGCATCTTACCATAATGTGTACATTTGTCTTTTATCGCACAACAGACGGACAGACTGATTAAAAATTCTGTAAGATCAAATAATTTAATCTGTTTTTAGCTACTTAAGTGATACTTTTGTTAGATTAAGTCTTATACAGTGTAATTTAACCACAATATAATATTAAGGCTCACATGTACTTTTAAATGTAATGTTACTATATTGTGGTGAGAAAATAAATCATTATTATTATTAATTTTGTCAAGTACACGTGTATGTAACTACCTAAGTGCTGAATAAATTTCATTATTTCATGTCCTACTGTTAGCCGCACAAAACTATTAGAAGACTCGCAGCGCGATCTAGCACTTACCATCCCATAACCTAACCTGTATCGCGCAATACAAGTTAGCAAGCCAATTCAAGCATATACAAGTTCCGAACAATGACAATTAGCCTTCGACCGCCGGGCATACCATCTCGGCCGGCAAAGATCTTCATTTTCTATGGAGGAACACCACCAACCGTTCCTCTATCCTTCTTTCAGAGTAGGTATACCTGTGTCCTCGCCGCCTACCGCCCTATGCTCGGCTTCGGGGAGTGGAGCACATGGGCCCCGCTCCCTTCGAGGCTGACCCATGAGGAGTAGGGACGCCTCTACACTCCAGGCGTACCTATAATTGAGAAAATGGGCCACTGTAAATGTGGCCTAGGACAGAGTTTCTTAAAATTTCGGCTCCACGAACCCCTGTTAAAATTTCCAGGTGACAGCGAACCCCTAACTAAGTAATTAACCCGGGGGGGGGGTTAATTACTTAGTTACCCTTCAATATAATTGACTGTTGTAGAAAACGCCTGGCCGCGGGTACCGCTGGGGAGCCGGATTGTTTATGCGTACCCGGCCCCCGCCAACGGTGGATCGAAGGCGTGTCCGGGGGGTTTTAGTGGTGTAGGGTCCTCTCCTCGTAGTATGAGTTTAGCATACCACGCTATGGAGAGGGCGAGCTCCACATATGCCGCCGCCAGCGCGCGAGTACGCTGCAGCGGCGCGGCGGTGGGAATGCGTAAATGCATTTCAGCCAGGACAAAAAAAAAAAGGTATACCTATGTCATTGGTTTTTTGAATGAAAGATTGATTGCTTTTATTTATGTGTTCTCTGTGTCTAGTTCGAGTACCTATGATTTGTACCCATTGGATATAATTCATCTCTAATAAATCGATTCCAATAGATTCAATTTTATATTTCTCCAATATATAAGTAGGAAATGGGATTTTCTTATATATAAACATAATAAATTGACGCTGCCATATTTTATGCAATGCAATTCATAGTAGGTACCTAGGTAGGTACTTCTATTCTAGGGGGATTAGTTCAATAGAAAAATGGTCACTTGTAAACTAGTTCGTCGGTTATTAGCATGTAGATTGTAGAGTCATTTGGAAGTAGTTAGATATTGTTTCCAGGTGATCCTACGATCATATGTTAGGAATATGTTTGAATACCAATGCGGATTTTGAATAACTGCTGGGTCTGAATTTAGTCCCAGCCAAAGTTTACCAACGATTATGGTGGTGTCATAGTGAAATCTTATTGATCATTTTAGTCCGTCTTTCAGTTAACATCTTAACTGAAAGACGGACTAAAATGATCAATAAGATTAATAATTTTGGAGGATTTACAGTAAAAAATACTTACACTGACTGACTGATGCTCGGACCACGATGTTGATGAGAAAGTAGGGCCCCGAGTCTACTATCGTAATGGCGTGTCCATGAACTGTCAATGACAGTTCAATGGTCGGTTTTTTTCCCATTTGGTAATCTACTACTTAATCCAAATGACGTCATAATGGTGTGACATTAGCGTAGTTAAATATAATAACAAATGAAACATTTATATGTTTTCAAATCGCCTAAATAAACATTACAATCTCGCTAACCATCTCCCCTGCTACTTCTGATGACAGCCTTTTTCTGCGGAAGCAACACCGACTGCCATTCCAGCGCCGACACCATAGTGAGATTACTAAAATATTTCTTCAAGTCGGACCAGTCGTTTCTGAGATTAGCGCGTTCAAGCAAACAATTTTTTCTGCTTTATATACCTAATAATATTAGCACAAGCTTCCCAAACGTAATTTAACCCGCGTAGCTCCCATTCCCGTGGGAACTTCATAATTCAAAATAGTCTTTCTCAATAAATGAGCTAACTAACACTGAAAGAATTGGGTGTACTACGCCAAATCGAATGCCAAATAATCGAATATCAATTTATCGACCAATCAATCAATTTAACCAAAGGATTCGGAGGTTGAGCCGCGAAATAGAAGAAGCGTTCCAACGCTTCTTTCATTCACTGCTTGATGAAACCACTGCCCCAGTGTGCCCAGTGTTACTTTGAATAGTTTGTACCTAAGCGGTACACATTTCTAGACGCGGTATGAGCGAATACGGCCCTTTCGTAAGTACCTTACTTGTGTCATATTCGGTCGTAAATACACGTTGTAAATCCTAATTTTAATATAGAAGTGATAGTCTTCTGCGTGAATTTGAAAGACCATGTAGTCGGCTGAGTCCCTATAAGTGAAGCGCGTGCACGTACGATTTCCGCCTGCGCTCTGAAGTTTGTCATTCGTTCAAATTCTTGAAAGTTTGAACGCCTAAGAAACTGCCTGTATATTAGTATCCGTAATAACTATTGGACAGATTTAAATTAGGTTTTTAGAATTCTCCAGAAGGTATAAACGTTAAGGATCTCAAATGTATGACGGCTTCATTCGCGCTCTATTCTTAAAAAGGGAGCGAAAGTTTTATTTCGAGTACCTATACCTAAATAGATTAGGGAAATTCTAGCATTCAATGTATTGATCGCATCTCTGACTTCTGATTTTACTATAAGTACCTATATACCTACAAAAACAAACCTCGATTAGTACCTATAGGTAGGTACCTACTATTTAATCTTTTTAAGGCTGCAACGACAAAGTGAAATTTAGCTTAATTTAGGTACTTACCTACGTAGTAAGAATCTTATAAATTGCTTCATTAATCAACTAAGGCCGACGTATTTAATCAAGCAGCATTTCCGAGAGGAATGTGAAAATTTACAATTGTATAGAAGTTTTACTCTGACAATTTAGTGGCGGTCATCAATGAGTAGGTATTAATCAATCACTTTACTATGTGAAAAATTATATGTGAACAGACAACTAACAGACAGAGACAGACATACCTAACTACTAACGCTATGTGCGTGCTAAATTCTGCCTGACTACATATGAGATGTCTCAAATAAATAATTATTTGGTCATAACTGATATTATTTAACTGCCTACCATTTGTATGGAATCACTAAGTTCTGCAGAAGAGTTAGGTAATCGCTGATGTATAATCTACCTATGTAGAGGCTAATATATAAAGGGGAAGAGTTTGTTTGTTTGCTTGCTGCTTGACCGCGCTAATCTCACAACTACTGGTCCGATTTGAGTAATTCTTTCGGGTGTACTATATACGCCGAATCGAATGCCAAATAATCGAATATCAATTGATCGACCACTATAAATCGAACGACTAAATACTCGAACGTTCATAACATCGAATGGTTATTAAATCGAACATTCAAAACATCGCACACTCAATACATCGAGTGATCAAAATATCGAATGTTTGTTTGATCGTGTGATCAAAATATCGAATGATTGTTTGATCGAGAGTTCAACGCATATTCATTCTATCCAAAGATCAATACAAATATTTTTAAGAATACAAAAAAAAACTAAATTTTAATTGCATTAACATCTCTTTTGCCTCTTTTTTGTGAAGAAGGTCTCCCCAATCTTGCGTTTGCCTTTTCAATGCAATTAAAATTTAGTTTTTTTTTGTATTCTTAAAAAATATTTGTATTGATTTTTGGATAGAATGAATATGCGATGCGTTGAACGCTCGATCAAACAAACATTCGATATTTTGATCACTCGATCAAACAAACATTCGATATTCTGAACACTCGATGTATTGAGTGTGCGATGTTTTGAATGTTCGATTTAATAACCATTCGATGTTATGAACGTTCGAGTATATAGTCGTTCGATTTATAGTGGTCGATAAATTGATATTCGATTATTTGGCATTCGATTCGGCGTATATAGTACACCCGAAAGAATTACTCAAATCGGACCAGTAGTTGTGAGATTAGCGCGGTCAAGCAGCAAGCAAACAAACAAACTCTTCCCCTTTATATACTAGCCTCTACATAGGTAGATTATACATCAGCGATTACCTAACTCTTCTGCAGAACTTAGGGATTCCATACAAATGGTAGGCAGTTAAATAACATCAGTTATGACCAAATAATTATTTATTTGAGACATCTCATATGTAGTCAGGCAGAATTTAGCACGCACATAGCGTTAGTAGGTAGGTATGTCTGTCTCTGTCTGTTAGTTGTCTGTTCACATATAAACGTATTAATTTATAAAGGGTGACTAAAAAAAAAATTGCTTTAAAAATGTTTGTAGATTTAAATAGTCATAAAATATTATGTTGTAAGTTTGTAGTTTTTATTGGTTTTTTGTTTTAAGATTTTATTTTTTTGTTTTAATTCGTATAATTTAAATTCGTTGTTGTATTTTATCCTTTTTTTTAATTTAATATTTTAGTCTATAACTCATATTCATATACAATTGTAAGATTGTTTTTTGAATAAATAAATTGAAAATGATATTAAGTATAGGTAGGTACCTACTAAAAATTCCAGAATTTATTGCAATTTAGTCAATTCCCTACTTAGGTACACTATTTAACCGTATCGTAATATCACCGATTGGTACCTACCTACCTAAATATACTAAGTTTTTACTAAACATAAGTCACCATAACTGCGCCATGTCCGAATCGCTTCCATTGTCCACTTGGTAACTCTTTTGTCGATATCAAATCAATGCCCTGCTATTGTGAGGAACCCACGAACGAAAGTGGACCTTTTGTTCACCAGAAAGCCAGGCTTGGTATCAACTTACTTACTTATCATTTATATATAACAGGTAATTTGTTCCCTCTAATGGACCCTTTCTTCTACCTATCAATCAATTCTTACTATATAAGGGTGGATTTTTTTGATAACAAGCCAGTCACTTGATGAAGCCGAAGACACGCCGTAGTCATGGTAAGAAAACTTAATTTTAATTCTACTTATGTTAGTACGTAATCTTATATCCAGATTAAAATGGTACCTAGATAATTTTTTGTCAGTATGTTTCTTTGATTTTACTTTTTTGTGCCTGTAATTAATAATGTAATATTAACAACATACACGCGCGGTTCCACCGACATAGAACTTGTTCCCGTGAAAACCTCAACATAGAATATTGCATATATACATATTACTTCTCAATAACTATATTATTGTCAAATAATCATGGTAGGAACTAAACTATATTTGGTCAGGGAATATAATAAATACTTGTCTAATAAAAAACACATGTTTTTGACTATAATCCTTTTGTTTTCAATGATACCCAAAATCATTCACTTTTTTGAAAAAACGTTTTTTTGTTATCATTAGCTCGTATAACGTCCACTGTTGAACATCGGCTTGCCAAAGGGGGGTTTTTGCCATCATCATTATAAGCCGGTATAACGTTCATTGCTGAACATGGGACTCCTTCCGAGGGAGGGTATTTGCCAAAGTCACCACGCTTGGCAGGCGGGTTAGTGACCGCAGTTTTATGTTGTAACACACTAGGAAACGTTGCTGCACTTTCCTGATAAACGATTGTTATAGATATTATAACAACCGGGACCAACGGCTTAACATGCTTTCCGAGACAAGGATGACAGTCCCTCAACCAACCAGACCCGGAAATAAATCTTAGAATTTATGCAAAAAATTCTTGTCCGGTGTGGGGATCGGACCTCCGATAATAAAAGCGAGACTTATGCCGTTACGCCACGGAGATTTGTCTTTTGAATGGTGTACCTATTATGTAAGCCCGGCATAAAGTTTTTCTTACTACTCACACCTCTTACGGGCAATGTTCGGTTGTACTAGCAACGAATATATTTGATTTTCCCGAATGTCTTCTTCTATCTGTCCTAGTCCCAAGTTACAGGGATCGGCGCAAAATGTTGTTTTCTTCCCCAACAGCACTCATCTGGTCTCTCAGTTCTTCTTCATTCATACCTTTCTTCGCATAATCCACCCATCTTTTCTTTAGTCGCCCTCTTCTTCTCCATTCGTCAATATTGTAAACATCATTATTCTTGTCACGTGCCTTTCTTTTCACCATAACACTTGTTCATACCACGGTAGACGATTTAAACTTTTCTGTTATTGGCACTTCTTTGTTAGTGTCTCTGATTGTATAATTAAAATGAATGTTTTTTTTTCAGATAAACCGCCCAATTCTATTTGTGGTAGTATGCTTTGGATTATTTATCGTAATCCAATCACTACTTCCGACTGCGAAGGCTATGAAGAGATCATCAGATATTGACGATTATATATTAGAAAACCAGAGAACAAGGAAAAGGAAAAATTACGTCGTTAGAATGGATCGAGATGACGAAGTTGACAATACGGGTAATATGGGAGTGCCTTACGACAGTGAGTTGCTACCGGACCAAAACTCAGAGGATTTATCAGCTTTTATAGTGGACTACGCTAATATGATTAGAAATGATGTCATTTTATTAGACAATTCAGTGGAAACCAGAACACGGAAAAGAGGAAATATCAAAGTTGAGAAGTATAATGTAAGTGTGTAGGTACTGCCGTATGCAATAACAGCACTTGAGTGAGACTATGAGTGTAATTGCGAATGGCAGGTGTCACTGTGATGAGTTCTATTACCTGGTAAGAGATGCCAACCATCCTGTTTTCCCAGGATATATCCTGGTTGTATTAGTGTCCTGGATTTTTGTACGCTACGTGTGGGGTATGGGTTTTTAAAGCTCCCTGATAAGGTCATATGTATTTTGGAAATTCGCCTTGTTTTTCTACCTACTAATTGAAATTGGTATCACTGCGTCCTGTTTTTGAACAAATTGTCCTGGTTATTCCAAGTTCAAATCCTAGTTATATAACAATAGAGACCACTACAGTTAGATACTTCCGATAGTAGAGCGACAGTTGCACAAAACTTTCCTAAAACACAAAAAGTCAAAATCCCTCAATCTCATCGCACAGCGACCGCCCTAACCCGAGGTCCAAGTCCCACAGGGGACGCCCTCTTGCGCAGGTTGCTTCGTTTGTAGTGTTTAAGCCATTTATCTAGACTAGAGCTCTGCTCGCCTTTATGCCCGGTAAAGTAGCAAAAGCGTCGTGGCTAAGTGCTAAGGGGCTAACAGGGCGGTCCAAAAAAAAAGTTAGATACTACTTACTTAAGTGAATACTTAAAGCGAAGTATTGTCCTCTGCATGTTCACATAATAATATGTTGTATATACCACTGTTACATTTGATCAGTTATTTCCAGTTACCCCCACTGTCGACGCCACCACTAGTGACAAATGGGATTTCTTTCCATGAAATGTCCCATTTGCCATCAGTGGTGGCGTTACCAGTGGTGGCAAATGGGAATGGTCACTGTTATTGTTCCCAGTTGCCTCCAGCGGTGACAAATGGGAAAACTTTCTCTTTAATTAATGTTTAAGAATAAAGTTCGTGTACACGGAAAAAATCTTTGTATTTTTACACATAACAGATAACTCAACGAATTGTCATCTGTAGAAACTGTTAATTTTTTAACCAAAGTCGACATCAAATGCAGTTATTCCCAGTTGCCCAGTTGTACTCTTGCAATGAAGCAAACATTTTTTTTTTCAATAATACCACAGATTTGTTCAGTATCCGAATATAATAATATCAACATTCAAGTAGATATATTTTTTATATCTATATGGTTTTTTTTTGTGGTTAAATAAAGTATTTTATGAGACTTGGAAGTAAGCGATTGGTCCAACCACAACATAGTATTAATTTATACTTTTTATTTAACAGCAAGCTTTACCGGATCCACCTTGCAGTTGTGAATCTAATGTAAGTTTATGTTGTTAACTTTAAAAATATTCGTTTTTAGCTTTAAAAACACATCATTATAAAACTACTATTACGTTTTCAGAGGGACACCAAAGACTTGGGTGAAAATTCAATCCCCCGATATGTTGAAACGAAAAAATGCAGCAAAACACAACAAGCATGTCGAGCGCCGTACATCTGCAAGGAGAATATTTATAACGTAATTATATATTTGCATATTCTTACATATATTACTTAGAAAATGTGCCAATAATTATAAAAACATCGACGAGTTTTAATACGATTTTTCGAATACGCTATGTGTTCTTCAGAGTCTGCAATATTGGTTAATGTTATGAATTTTACCATCTGAAAGTTCGGTATTACCAATAATTCGCGGGTTTCATACATTTCTTTCTTGGACACATCAACTTACTAATTATATCTAATTATATGCAGTTTTCTTATATTTGTTATATTAACATATTATTATATACTGCGCTGCTAAACGGGGTATTCATAAGGTTTACTTATCCGATATATATGTTAGCAATTGTGGTAGGTATAAAACTGAAGGCTAATCACGTAACAATATGATTATGACATTGATAAAAATATGTTCACTACTGTAGAGTTATTGTAACGCATTTCCTTTGTTGTTACTCTATTACTGAAGTTACATTAACTTAATAAATTTAAAAAATCCTGTCCTTAATTTAATCCATTATCGAAAGGTAAACTTCAACTAACACCAAACTTAATGACTATTTTTATTTGCACTAATAGTTAATTTGATATTGCAGCTAATAATATTAACGAGAAAAGAATCACATCTGCAGCGCTCCACGGAATCACTACCTGAAGAATTACAACGGCAGTGGGTGGCCAAAAACTACTCCATCAGTGTAGGCTGTTCTTGTGTCAGAGACTATAAATATTAATTAGGTATCACATACTGGAATAAAATAATGATGTTAAACTGTGACTTGGCAATGGTTTCTCATATCAACTAATTAAGTATACATTCGACCATTAATGTTAATCTTTAACCTATTGGACGCCAAGCCCGAAAATCGTTATATAATTACATTGTTGTTTAATTAACAATGTTTTTTTTATTCAAGATTGTTAGCAGAGTTTTGCATTCTACTAGTATTCTTGCTAATCGCTCGTGCTAAGCTAAAATACTTGTATTTCGAGTGGGTTCACGTCGGTAGTGCAATGGGTGGGGATCGAACCGGCGACCACATGATCGCAAGTCCAACGCCCTTGGGCTACGGTTCGAACCATTGGGCTACGGCAATGTTCAATTTGAAACACTGTTATCTATTGTTTGCTATACAATCAGGTAATAATTGGAAATTCAACTACCACCACCTCTATTCTTGAAACATAATAATACAAGGGATAAAATATAATGACCACCAAAAATATATACTTGACACCAGAAAAATAGTCTAAAATTATAATAGTACTAGCTATTTTAGTCACGACTGCACTTCAAATTGTATTCGAACACCAAATGTAGTTAATGATCACCAAATCTGAGCGAGCAAATTATTGCGCTATTTCTACCTTAATAAAATCAATGAAAAATGACAATCGGTTAGGTTAGGTTAGAGCTGCGGCCATACAACCAGCCAGAACCGAATAGTAAATTAGTAAAACATTTAGGTACTTTTGGTGATCATTTACTACTTTTGGGTTAACAATGATTTATTTGGAGTCATTTTGCTTAAATACGATAGCGAAATGTTAAAACTTTGGTTACAATTTTACATTAAAATGCGGGTTTAATTTTGGTGATCATTTTTACTATATCTGATGGTAAGTTAAACATAAGCCATAATACAATAGTAATGATACAATATGTTTATTGTATATTATTATATTTTGTGTTTTGTCTTCGACACGTTTGGTCTTGACGAGTATGGCTGAAATTGGCGTTCAAAAGGTTAACTTTTATAGAACAATAAATGATCAGGATTTGGCACGAACAGTTCTGTAACTTTCATTTAAATCATCACATTTCATTTCCCTTATAATTATTTTAGTTGAATTTCATTTTTGTTTATCTTATAAATAAACAAAAATGTCATTGATCTTTTCAGTATTCTATAGACAATATCAGAATTACAAATTCGTTTCATTTTGCTAAACAGAAAATAAAAAATTATTGTTTCATGTAATCGTGGCAATCTTATCCATTTCATAGTGTTTTAGTACACATAGATATATTCCCAAAGCGGTCTTCATAGACCGAGGACGGGATTGATTTTCATATAAATATCAGTAAAAATATGTGTCTATACTAATATTATAAAGAGGGAAGATTTGATTGTTTGTTTGCATTGAATAGGCTCCGGAACTAATAGCCCGAGTTCAAAAACTCTTTGATCATTATAACGCATAGAAAGTGTCACGTGACAGTGCGTTTCTGCAATGTGATTGGTCGGCCTCCGTAGAGTAGACTCGAGTCGCGCTGCCTATGCTAGCCGGGCAGGAGTAGGGGTTGCCAACTATACTGTTAAAAACAGTATTATACTGTTTTTCACTATATTATACTTTTAACTCTTGAACTCCAATAAAGTACCTATACAATATACTGTTTTCAGCACGAAAATACTTAACACTTTTTTTAAAAATGTTTTATGTCAAATATTCAAGACATTAAGGGTGACATGTACTGTTGTTTAAATACTGCTCATTATTCTTCTCACGCCTAAATACACCATTATCTTGTAAAAAAAGTTGGCAACCCTATCCAGCAGTAACATAGGCTATATTTAATTATAAAGTTCCCACGGGAACAGGAAAGGAACTATGCGGGTGAAACCGCACAAGGGAAGCTTGTATACTCTTAAGATGGAATCATTATGCAAGGTGACTATGAATCAATGTTCGTGGCCCTCTCTTCTATTTGAACAATAGGATCCGATACAGCGATATTAGCCCACCTTGGTAGTAGGAGGGCTAATATCGTACACGTAGTACATTATTTGGATAATAAAAAATTCATACAATTTTATTACAATCACTAACATATTTTATTTTATACAGAAACTGTAGTATTTACAAAATCACATATAACTAATTCATAGTAAAAAAAACACAAATGCGCATTACGCAAACACTTGATCAACACTTTAACAAAAAAAAGGTTTTATGGATCATGCAGCTATATGTCACTTTTATAGCAATTGTATACACCGCAATTCTTAATTCGTTGCTAGACAATTGGGAAGACAATTTGCCATCAGTATAACTCTCGAAAAAAAAAATAGTAATATGTTTTTTACGAAAAAGTCCTCCTTCCTGGCAATGATTAATGTAACAAATCAAAATGAGCTTTAGTGCCTTAGAATAAAACATAATTCAGGTTGTACGAACGGGCTTAAAGACAGTTTAAAGATATTTTAATATATAACTTTAAATGCTATTGAATAGTAATATGTATATTGATTGTACTATACATAACATAATATATAAAGCTGAAGAGATCTCATCAGAGATCTCAGGAAGTACTGGTCCGATTTGCAAAATTCTTTCAGTGTTAGAGACCCCATTTATTGCGGAAGAGTACAGGCTGTATTTAATTATGGAGTTCCTACGGCAACAGGAGTTACGCGGCTGAAACCGCGCGAGGGAAGCTAGTCAAACATAAATCATTTCGCTGAGTGTTAACAACGTCAGTAAAATCATGATGTATAATGTTTAATTTCGTAAACCATTTTCATGAAAGCGACAAAACAGTTTCGTGGGCCCCCGGTGTTGGAACGTCTCCTATTTGTGGCATTATATGTGACAAAGCAACTCGAGTTTCAGAAGCCAGGCCCATTTCTCTTCGAAGAATGTCCTCTGTCACTGTATGAATCGATTTGAATTTGAGGTTGATACCATGCATTTTGAAGACATGGTTGTTCAAATTAACTTTGTAACTGAACGCAACGTTGCACACCTGAAAATAGAACAGTTTTATTAGACGAGATTATAATTGTATTTCTTTTTCTCTTTAAGGTTAATTTCCGTGCTTGCGGTCGATAGCCCAGCGCGGCTTCATAGTTTCTCATACTCTGACTATTGTCGCATGCACAGAAATAAACCTTTAGAAACGTGGCAAGAAAATTATAAATTCAGATTTAGATTGACCATTGATAAAGAAAAAGGGGCTTGAGCTAAGATGGTAGGTTCGAATCCTGCCTATATCTTTTTAATTGTCAAATTTTAAATTTGTAGTCGAAATCACTTGTTTTATATCGGAATATATTGGTATACGTATACCAAGTTACGTACAGCAGCACTTAGTGATGCGTTAGAAACAACAATTGCTGTTCAGCGTCGTAATTTCATCCGTCAATATTATTATTATTGGTTGCTCTATACTCTCTATTAACGCCTTTAGACAGCATTCTAACGGAGTGTGATAATTTAAAAATGTATTGTCTTCCATGAGGAGTTGTTTTATGCGTTTTTCATTAATATAACAGTAATTAATGAATAGTGGATAAGACAATAATATATGACGAAGAGTTTAAGTAATACGTAGACCAAATGCAGTTGTTAGATTTCGTAAGATACAGATCAATAATTGGGTATTAATGTGATTGAATTTACATTCTTATTTTTCTCGATATTTCTACCAAGTTCTCGCAATCACGATTATTATTATTATTAATTAGTCGAAACGTCGACAAAATAAGAAAATCCAGTTAGTACCCAATCATGACGTCCTACGTCATGATTGACGTAGGACGTCATGATTGGAATTGGCAATGGAAGATCAAATGTTTGGTCATTTAACGTACAATCATATAGATCCTACTGACCTCGCAAGTAAAGGGCCTATCCCCAGTGTGGGTAATCATATGATTCTGTAGATGATGGCTTTGCGTAAATTTTTTACTGCAGAAGTCACAGTTGAACCGTTTGATCCCAGTATGAATGTCCATATGGCGGCGGAGGGCAGCCATCTGGAACGTGAACAACGTATATGAAACTGGAACGCACCTGACATGTGTATGGCCGCTCCCCGGTGTGCATACGCTCGTGATTTTGCAACTGATGTTTCGCGTTGAACGACATTGTGCAAGCGTTACATTTGAAAGGTTTGTAACCCGAATGTATGCGCAGATGACGGTTCAGATCACAACGCTGAAATACATCAATTGCATTTACTTATTTTTTGGTTTTATTCTTATTTCGCGAGCATGCATATGGTGACCAAAGTTAATAGTATAATTTAAATAACGATTTCATATTAATGGAATGAAACGATGGAAAAAAACAAATGACTAATACCTATAAAAAATGTTTCCTCTGTATTTAAATTTTAACTATAATTTACATGCACATCATCATTTCCTTACTTAATAGTTCTAGTTGATACCATAGCTGCTGCATAGTAAAGGGAGAAAAACAAAACAAAATATAAAGTAAACAAAGACAAAGTTGATTAAAGTTCATTCATCACACTGACTACAATAGCAGTATAATGTATTACTATAAGTATGCATAAGAGGATTTTGAAGAATTGGGGGAAGCCATTGCTCAGCAGTGGGAGTGCAGGCTAAGGAAAAAAAAAGAAGATTTTAATGAATCTTGTATGCATTAAAATCTTATGTATGTAAAAACCCAAGTAATAATAGAAATCATTAATCTTCCTTTCATAACAAAACAATTGAAAATAATATAGGTATGAAACTATCAAAATAAATAAAGCAAATATGTAAATGAATTAACTATGCTATCAAAAATTACTGCTATTGACAAATTCTTCGTATAAGCTTAGAAACCAAGGTAATTAAGTATTTAATAAAATATACTTACAGCGATAAATCTCTTCGTACACAGGTTACAACCATAAGGCCTCTCTCCTTTGTGTATTAATTTATGTCTGAAAATATAAAGAATAGCATCAAATAAGTATGGGTTCCTATCTCTATCTGGCAGAATTTTAATGCTCCGAATTTCATTTAGCATAACACACTTGGCTTCATCTTCTTTAAACGAATAATTTAAGGCATAAAAATAATTTAGCATAATTATTGTTTGGTCGAATTTTTATACGTCCGAATTTACAATGGCAAACATTTAAGGTGGCAGATTTTTTTTTGGCATACCTTTGTCAAAATTACAATTACGCATAATTTTGTTTAGCATAACGTTTATTTAAAGCGACGAAATTGCGGGCAAATGACAATTGATTAGGTAAGAACTACGACCATACAACGAGAACTGAATTGCCGAAAGCCGTAGTCACGCATTTTAATGGCTATAGATATGAAATTTACCCTTCTGCCGTCTACGAAAACGTAGTTTAGTAACTGGTTTCGGTGGAGGAATTATTCTTCCTTGTACGTAACTAGTTTCGTTGGAAGAATTTTTCTGCTTTTTACGAAACCACGGTTACGTACAAGGATTTTTTTTAATACTATAAAAGTTTGCTAGTTACGTACAAGGAAGAATAATTCCTCCATCGAAACTAGTGATAAAGTGATTTTGATAAAGTTTTGTAACTGCGACCAAGAAAAAATCAAAACAACGAATAATCTGGAAGATTGGCATAGTAAAATAAACAGATATATTGGGAAAACAAATCCAACCATTGCTCATTTATTGGATTCGTTGATCAAAGAGACACGAGTAATAGACATGCATAAAAGTGGGACTAAAAAGTCTTATAATTATAATGGAAATCATAAGGAACAGCTTGCCTTTCCGCCCAAATGAAGTAGCATTCAGAATAAAACGCTAAATGTTTTTTGCTTCCCGTCGTTAGAAGTTAAGGGATAACTTCAGAACAATTTGAGCAATTTGGTTTTTTTTTTAATTGTGATTATTATTATTAGGAAAAGATTCATGTGAAAAGAGAACTCATGGTAAAAGTCGGATTTTTTAAAATTGATAGGTAGGATCTCACCTCACTAATGATTTCTGGCTGTAGAAGCCAGCGCCACAAATCTCGCAGATATGGTCCTTGACCCCAGAGTGTTGCTTAGCATGGGCCTGCAGATTACTCTTCTGAGCAAATGTTCTGGGGCACTGCGGACACGAGTATCTCTTTTTCTCTGTAGATATAAATACAAATGTATCAGTAAAGAAAAATAAATAAATTTTGCCCACTTGATTTAAGGTTCAGGATCAGTAGGTACACACAACATTGTATATCTAACACTGAAATCATTTTTAGGCATTTGACATCATTGTATAATAGGGAACACAACACTGATCCATACCAAAACTTGTAGGGGAGGCCCTCTTACAAAGTGTGCATTTTGCGAATTTTAGTACTCTTAGGGCCTTTACAGCCTTAGATATGGCGATAGCTACGCCTATATACAACATTAAAAAATGACCTAAAATATTATAGAAAATTACACACAACATTGTATATCTAACACTGAAATCATTTTTTGGCATTTGACATCATTGTATAATAGGGAACACAACACTGATCCATACCAAAACTTGTAGGGGAGGCCCTCTTACAAAGTGTGCATTTTGCGAATTTTAGTACTCCTAGGGCCTTTACAGCCTTAGATATGGCGATAGCTACGCCTATATACAACATTAAAAAATGACCTAAAATATTATAGAGATTAACTGAACTAACTGTTCATGAATTCACATAATTGTAATAGCAGCTTTTGTTTACACCTAGATCTACTAAAAGTAATGATATATATGCAAACTTCGACACAACGAAGTTCTTTCCCTCTTATAAAAAGATATGGTAACATATTTAGCAATATGAAAATCAAGTGCTTAGAAATGATGTCTGTATTGATGTATTGATTTGAAAAAGGAATACAGAATAAAGTAAGATAGATTGCAATCTATACTAATATATAAAGCTGAAGAGTTTGTTTATTGGAACACGCTCATCACAGGAACTACTGGTCCCAGTTGAAAAATGACTTCGGTGTTAGATAGCCCATTTATCGAAGAAGGCTAAAGGCTATTATTTAATTATGAAGTTCCTACGGAAAAGGCGGGTTTAACGGGTGAAAAATGACTTCGGTGTTAGATAGCCCATTTATCGAAGAAGGCTAAAGGCTATTATTTAATTATGAAGTTCCTATGGAAAAAGCGGGTTTTACGGGTGAAACTAGTAATAAATACAATCATTGAAATTATATGTCATACCTTGATGTGTAGCAATATGGTTGCCCAATGTGTATGTAAGTATACCACAAACTGGACACACCAGTTTCTCTTTTTGTTTAGGAGCTGCAGTTTTTACAACTCTTATAGGTTTATCTCTCGGGTTTCTGGACACATCATTCATACTACCCGGTGTTTTAGGTTTGTAACCTGAATGTACTTTTAATACTGTAGCATCTTTTGGTCTTTTCAATAAGATAGGTGCACCTCTTGAGCCATTCTTTAATATTGGATCTAGAAAGAAAAAGAAGTGTAGTATAAAAAAAAACCGGCCAAGTGCGAGTCGGACACTCGCACGAAGGGTTCCGTAGGTAACTAGTTAAAAGTGCCTACCTATTTTTGATATCAAGAATACAACAAGTAACATAGTATAAAAGTTCTTGTAGTTCGTTGTAACTTTGAGCGATGTTGTATTTATGACGTATTAAAAAAAAACTACTTACTTGATCTCGTTCAAACCAATTTTCGGTGGAAGTTTGTATGGTTATGTACATCATATATTTTTTTTAGTTTTATCATTCTCTTATTTTAGAAGTTACAGGTGGGGGGACACACATTTTACCACTTTGGAAGTGTCTCTTGCGCAAACTATTCAGATTAGAAAAAAATGACATTACAAACCTCAATATCATTTTTGAAGGCCTATCCATAGATACCCCACACGTATGGGTTCGATGAAAAAAAAAAATTTGAGTTTCAGTTCTAAGTATGGGGTACCCCATTTTTTTTGTTTTTTTTTCTATTTTTGTGTGAAAATCTTAATGCGGTTCACAACATACATCTACTTGCCAAGTTTCAACATTATAGTTCTTATAGTTTCGGAAAAAAGTGGCTGTGACATACGGACAGACAGACAGACAGACAGACATGACGAATCTATAAGGGTTCCGTTTTTTGCCATTTGGCTACGGAACCCTAAAAATGGTTTTAGAAGATATTGATTCATAGTTTTTTGTTATTATTTTCTGTAATTTAAAAGAATGATAACACCTTGAAATCTTATAAGCTGCAGAAATTAATAATTTATGATACACACTTTGGGTTAAAAAAAAACTGTGCTGTAGAAATTTATACATATTGTCATGTATAGTCAGCACTCCACAGAGTGCTGACTTAAAGAAAAAGAAATGCATATGACAGAAATAAATAAAAACCGGCCAAGTTCGAGTCAGACTCCCACACAAAGGGTTCTGTACCATTTTCAAATGCCTACCTGTTGCCATTATTGATATCGAACAAAAACAGTAAAAAGAAATTGTTTGGGAGCCCCCCTTAAATATTTATTTTAAATGTTTATTGATGTAGCGGCACCAGCACTATTGTAGTTCTTGACATAAAGCCTGGTGACAGACCGACAGCGAAGTCTTAGTAGGTCATTAGGTTAGGTCCCATTTTTACCCTTCGGGTATGGAACCCTAAAAATGGTGAACCACATGCAGAATCTAAATATTGTCTAAACAAGAATTTGAAGATAAACAACATTTTAATTTGTAAAGAAACTTACAACAAGTAATTGTAGTAGCTCTAGATTTATTCTCATTTCTGGATTTAGTTGGGATACTCTCAAATTCATCTTTAACTTTCTTGAGTACTTTTACCTTCCGCACAATGGTTTTCCCTGGTTTAAAAACTTTTATATCTGCCAGTTTTGGTTTTTTAAACTTAGTCTTAGGCTTTTCTATAGGTGGAACATAATCATCATCGTTATGGTCATCTTGGAATATATCATCATCTAAATAATCAGCCTGAAAAGTATATAAAATGTTCGTAAAATATATTTTATTGTTTTAGTTTTTACAAAAAAATATAAGAATTTTAAAATTTGATGACTCAACAAGTCATCCTTCATCCATCCTTGTAAATTGGAATGTGGGAGTGACTGATAACATAATGTTATATGGGTTAATCATTTTTATTTTGTTCAAACCCAGCCCCAGAGAATTCAATAAAATTTTCTCAAAATGAAATGAAAAACCATAGATTTTACAAATATTATCATTACACCTTGTTATAGAGTAACTAAGAAAGGTAAATCATTTCTTGGAAATTGTATTAGATTCTATAATAAACTTCCTTTACCAGACCATCAATTCAAAAAGTATGTGAAAAAGGTCCTTACTTGTGGCTACTATAATATTAAAGAATATATGGATGATGGAGATGTTTGGCGGATGAATCCATCGGTCTCATTGCGGCAGACTAGCATCCTTTAGCTATTACAACGAATTGGCAATCAAATTAAGTCAATGCTTTGTACTTTATAAATTTCGAACTCTTAAAATATACGCAAGACAACTGATCAGATTGTAGGCATGTTTCTATATATGTAAATCTGGGGGAGCGCTCCCTGTACTCGATACCTACTTAAAATTATCATTGTTGTCTCCACACTTTCCTGGTATGAGTGCCTACATATCGATGTATGGGGATCACTAACCTAGATACTAAAAATGTTTAAAAAATGTATACTATTATTGATCAAAGACTTTAAAGTCCAGTCGTCCTCGCAAGGCGAGGCTCGCGACGCGTTCTATGCTTCAGACCCGATCCCAGCCACCGCTGGTTGATCTTAATTATATTTTATAATAAGTGATTAATTACGAACATGCCATAACAATATTAATAAATTTTATTTAATAACATTATTGTTGAAATGTAAACTAATTTATTAGTTAAGATTGTTTTTTTTTTCTTTTTTGTTTTCATTATCATTGTATTTGACTTATAATAAGTATGATCGATTTGTCTACATTATCAATAAACGTTTTCATTTTCATTAAATTTGCTAATAAAATAACATTATGCAAGTAAACATAATATGTTGGTTTTAAAAAAATATATTTACCAGCATATTAAACCTTATTGCATAGTCCTTAAACATTTTTTTTATAGGCAATCTATAGTGACAAATTTATGAATTCAATCTTAATAAGGTAATCACTTTAGGAAGTGTGGGAATGAATTTGTAATTGTGTTTTTCAGAGATATTTTGAGATACTTGGCTGTGTAAGTGTTTGTGTTAATTGTGTATTCATTCCAACTGTAACTTAATATCTTAAAATAGGTTTTTGCTTGAAACAGTTTACCTGTAAGCCTAGTAAAATTTATATTGGTAATTATTCTATCATCGACTGTCACAGTCCAAAATTTTTATTAAATTTACCAGAACAATAAAAGTTGATTAACCCATATAATTGGTATTCATAAGTAACATACTTATATTTAATAAAAATTATAACATATTGTCAATCAAATCAATTTAATTTTTTTTTTAACATTATTTCACTCTGGCAAAAAAAACTTACATCAGGTTCCTCTTTAGTTATCTTAGTACTCTTCCAAGTCAACTGTACTTCTTCTTCGGATACTTTGGGACTCTCCTCATTTGGATCTCTCTTTCTGATGACAGTATTAGCAATGACTATGTCTTTACCATCCATTGTCTCAACAGGTTTAGCATCATGCGGTTCCAAATCCATCTCCCATTTTGGTTCACATTTGACAGACAAAGGCCCAATCTCACTTTTTATATCAGTGAAAGAATCAAAAGCAATTTTCTTTGTAGGAATGCGGTCCTTTTCCTTTGCAAGGATCTTTCTCAACTTCCTGTCAGACCTAAAAAAATATTATTTTACTTTTAATTATCCTTTACACACACAAACAAACTTACACACTTTTTTATATACAGTGAAAATTCAAGTTAAGAAAAATGTAATATTACCTTTCAGCCACAGTTTTGAGAAGATATGCCTTTTCCAAAGTGGTACAGCATTTGAGGCAAATCTTTTCAGGTAAGCCATCACTACTTGACACCTGAAATACAATTAGTTAATAATAACATCAAATTCAGAAAGAGAAGTAAAATAGTTGCTTTGTATTCATTGACTTCTTTGTAACTGTATGCATTCTATCATATGATATTCAATTTCTTTTTGTGCATTAGTGTAGGTACCTACATGACGGCATACCATTTAATAATATTGCAAGCCCAACACTATTGGGAATAGTAAATAAACAACGGTATATCAACCTACCTTGACATCGGCAATAGCTGTAAGCATTTCGGCATAATTACCAGACAGTTTATATCTGAATAGAGGACATAATGGTTTCTTGTTGGTCAGGCATATTCGACATGATTTCATGTCGATATTATCCATTGGATCTAACATTTTTCCGTTCTAAAACTAAAGTGATGACCGTAATCCGTACGAACGATAGGCACTTCACTTTTCTCAATATATTTAGGGCTTGCCTCGAGATTCGCAGTTTACAACAAAATCTCTACACCTCTACACCACCTCACTACTAAACCATAGACTATAAATATTATGAAATGCGACATGCGTTGTAGTTTTTTTATTGCCAATGAAAGCGAAGAGTAGTAATAATACATTCATAAAACTTTCTTTCTGCTTTATTCAGGAAATTGACTGAACTAGTTGTCAATCATCCAAAGCACCCTCAGATAATAAATCTCAGCTATAATTAAAGTGATAACATATAAAATTAAATTAATTACTAAGACATAGAACTATTTTTCTTCACGAAAAAAATCGCGTGGCGTTGAAAAGATATGACTGTTATTTTGTAAAGGTACAGACGTCATTCATCTATTGTAAAATTAACTTTTGGAGCTTTTGGTGCATGTCCATGGCACCTATTCTAGATTCTAGAATTGATTAGATAGTAATCGATAAACTCTTAAACTATTGCACCTATTGTAAATCTTTGAGCTGCATTATCCAGAACTAAAAACTTAAATAAATATTGCCTAATATGTTACTGAAATGTTGTTGTTTTTTGGTTTGAAATTAACAGTGAGAAAGCAGCATGCACAATCAATCACATTTGAGAGATAACGTTATCGTAGATTATAGTACTTGTGTAGTGCAACACTGGCTGAAGTAATGATGTCCTGTCAAAATGCAAGTCAAATGAAATGTGTGATGTTGGTGTGTGTTGAAAACACGACAGAATTACAGTTTTTATAGGATTTATGTGTTATTCGTTTATAAATTACTGAAAGTATTTATGTACCTAGACGTAACTGTAAAGTAGGAGAATCCAATACATACATGAACTATTGCGTAAAAATGTTATAATGGCTTCCTCCTACGAAAATTGCTTCAGAGGCAGAAAAGGTAAATATTTGTAATCTATTTATATATGTACAGATTTATTTCAATTACTTACTGTTATTTTTGTAATTAATTTTCTATGATGAAATTTTTACTGTATATTAATCATATATTTAATTATCTTGTAAATACGTTATTGTCGCACATTTCAGGAAAACGTAGTGATTTATTTAAATTGGATACTAAGAATAAGACGCCCGAAGAGAATATCATCGAAATTTTACAGGGTTTATATGGAAAAACAACAGTCCAAAATGAAACCTCTCCCACTACCAAGAGTAATCCTATGGAGTTCAAGCTTGGCTTAAGATGCACACAGAAGAGTGGTTCAGATAGCCGTAGAGTGTCCTACTTAAATGCTTTAGTGACATTATTATGTAAAGAAGATATAAATAATTTAGGGTTTTCACCTGATGAATTAATGACTTGGTAAGTAATGTATGTTTACAGCTTTGAAGTTTGTTGATATTCATATGTTTAGTAAAGTTTTTAATTTATTGATACTCAGCCTAACATTCTATGCTTTTACCATTTTAAGCTTCTATGAACTTTAAATTTGTACAAGAAATGCTGATTACTTAAAAAAAATATTATGGAAATCCCATATTGTTAGCTGCTAATATTGTTAAAAGATTAATACTTTATATTGTTTCATTCATTTGAGTATTGACTTATAATTTGCCATGGCAATTTGTTTGTAGTTTTTATGGGATTTGATTCAAATAGATACAACTGTTATAAAAAGTTTATGTATCTCTAAAGGATTTTACATGTAAATTATTGGTTTTTAATACATGCAAGATCTTATAGTTGTGTAATCTGTATATTTGTGTGAATATTTGTAAGAAATATTTTCTATTTATTATATTTACCTAGATATTATATTTTGTTTTCAGTATTCGTTTAAGCCTAGTTGATGAATCTATGGTAATAAGAGCATCAGCCCTAAGAGTATTACGCTATCTTATTAAGACTGAAAGTGATGTAGCGACATTCAATAACTTAAAACTACCCTATTTAGTTATAAGGTAAGAGTTTTTCTGTTTACAGGACAACTAACTTAAGCAACAAACTTTGAAAAAATATTCAGCTCCTTTATTATGTAACTTCAAAGTCATAGAAGATAAAATTACTTATGTAACATACATTAATATACCAATTTGTTAAGTTTATGTAGCTAAAATAACAATAACATAGGAAATGTGTAATACATTTCCTAATCAAACCTACAATAATTAAGACACTACTAGTATTAGAACTAGATCATAGGCCTCGTACGGCGACGCGGGGAGTCGTGCGATGCGTGCGGCGTGGCATCTCGCATCTCACTCACACTCATAAAATGCCGTATGCTTTTGTTCACTGCGGGCCGCGCCGCCCCGCGTCTCCGTAAACGAAGCCATAGTCATATTGTTACATAGTTGCCCTTAGACTAATTACTATTCATGAGCTCTGAATTATTATTGATCTGACTGTATGGATTTCACATCAATACTGGGTAGAAAAGGACTGAATGAGAATGTAACCCTGATTAATCTACATCTTGAAAGTCAAAACCATCACAACTGGGGTATGGGTATGGGGGTGAGCAGTATTAGTATAGAAAAGAGTTTCCAAAGTTAATATATCTTTATTCACATAGACACATTTAAAAATATTTTTAATTAATGTTCTTATGATGCATCCTTTATGTTTTTTTCACTGCCACCAGTTCTGTATGTGGCAACTCTGAGAAGAACTGGCAAGAAATTCAGAGGAATCCTTTTTTTTTTTAAATATGTTTTGGTATTACAAGTCACTCCCAAGCCGTTTACATAATCAACAATTTTATAATAATATGCTTTTTTACATAGTTTTATTTTGACAAAGGCTTTAAATTTTTTACAGATAGGTTTCTTACATTAAAATGGAGTTTGTTATAAAAACGAATACATTGCCCTATAAAAGAGTTGCTTATTTTGTGGAGATGTGTAGCATGTAAAACAAGATTATATATTCTATCATATAGATAGTGATTGTCACTTTTTTCTTAAAATTATCTATATTCTTATGAACATATAACATATTCCATGCTATTACTGCTCTTATCTCCCAATTTCAAAGGTTGATCTTCCAATAGACAGTAATAGGAGCACTAGGAACTGATGCACGACATTTGGTTGAATTATTTTTTTGAGCAGTATTTACTAATTTAAATATTAAAATTTGACAGATCTATGGATTTGATGCTCCGCAACGAAGAGGAGCGCGCACAAGCCTTACGTGTCGTCCGTCGTGTGTTAGCAGTAGTGGGAGCAGGACAGACGGCGCAGAGACAGCGGGGTGCTTACGTAGACCAGGGTCTGTTGCGTTGCCTCGCGGCCGTCGCTCGCGCAGCTAGTGCGGGCGACGGCACTGGAGATCGACTGTCGAGACCGGCCATTGCTACGTTAGCTGAGATATGTATGTTTTATTGCTATTTTTGATTGATATTTTATATGGACAGAAATTTTAATTATTGTTTTTCCATGACCATTGTTTTTAATATGGAAACATATTATACGATATACTTTAAGTAATATAACAAAAACATACAAACATCATGACAAATTACATCATTTCAGGAAAAATACTATTTAAAATTCAGCATAAGTACATTCTACAAACTAATTTGTTATTTTGAATTTATACATAGATTATGGCAACAATAAACTTGGTCTTCACAGGATTGGGATAGCTAGCGATTTTGGGGCTATGCCAGCTTTCATTGAGAGAAATAAAAAAAAAAAAAAATTATATGTCCTTTTATTTAGGAAAAAATCGTTCGTACCTGCCAATTTTTTAATTGCATGTCATTTTAAATGGGCTTCTTTGTAGAATCCATTTTTTATTTTAATATTTAGGGATATTTTTGCTTAGAATTTACATGTAAACATTATTTATTTTTCTTAAATGCCAGGTGTCCTAAACTCCGATATGTTTATATCGTGTGGGGGCGTGAACGCGGTAACTCGGCAGCTTGCTGAATGTGCTACCCCGCGTATGGCCGAAGCCCTATGTGGAGTGTTACTACACGCACTGAACGACCCCGTGTCCCGGAGGAACGCGCGGATTGACCTCATGTGTCTCAGCTCGCCTTACTGTGATTTTCATTTCCGTCCAGCCGGCACAGAGACAAGCAGGTACAGAAAACATTCAGAATTTAAATATTTAGTATTTTTTTATAGATTTTTTTTATTTCAAAGTTGAGATTTATAAAATTCGACCACTGGAAGGATTCGAACCTGCATCTTAGGCTTAGCCCCTAATACCTTAACCAATTAGGCTACAAGAGATTGATAAATTTCGACGACCGGCTGTGGTTCCAAGCCGGTCGTCGAAATTTATCAATCTCTTGTCTCTAAGGGGCGAATTTAATTTATATCAATTTTGAAATACAGTATAGTAAACTTTCCGTACACTGATCCTCCTTGGGACACCTATGAATATAAAACTCAAAATGTTGGTGAATTATAATTTCCTTCATATGTTGGGAGTATTTTGTTACCAAATTTTCAAATATTAATCTTAATGCCTGTCCATCCAAATATATAGTATCTAACTGCCGCGTGCGAATTCATCCGAGTAACTCCCGTTCCCGTAGGAACTTCATAATGAAATATAGCCTTCTCAATGAATGGGCTATTTAACACTGGAAGAATTTTTCCAATCGGTTCCTAGATTTTCCTTAAGTTTCGTTTCTGAGATTAGCACGTTCAAGCCAACAAACTTTTCAGCTTTATTTATTAGTATAGACATTTTTAGGAATCGGAACCACTACGTGCGTCTGTCTGTAAGTCTGTCACAGCCAACTTGCTCCGAATCTACTGGACCAAATCAGGTGAAATTTGGTAGGATGGTTTAATCCTATGAACCAAACAAAGTGCAAAGTCATTCTTTTTAAATAAAGTTTATTTTCGGGGGACTAATTATGAAATAAAAAGGGCTTATTATTCAAAATTTTATTTTTTACTTAAACATAAACAACATGCCTAAACCTTATTTATTACATTAGGGATGAACGTGAGATGCGCTTCACATGTAGTCGCCTAGCCCTATTGTGCGTGTTGCGCAGTTGGCCGGGTTTGCTACACTTCTGTCACCCTTGCAATAATGGTGGCTTGCGTGCTTTAGTGGCCGCTCTATATCTACCCCGCTTAGAGGTTCGAGTGAGTAAACAATTTTATTTTACCTAATGAGAATTATACAAGTCAATTACAAAAAATAAAAAATATGTACTCAAATTTCTTTCAGAAAGCAATATTAGATCTCCTATATGAACTAGTCGGATTGCCGCAACCAGAGTGGACAGATGAGATTTCTGTAGCTTTAGATGCAGTTGATCCATCTGACTTTCAGGTAAGTTGTGTACTTTATTATGCAACTAGCTGTTAGTACCTGGCCTCGCCCGTCAACAATTCTAAAAAGAAAATGTACTATATGTTACTATATAAAGTACATACATATTTCAGGATACTTGGCGACTGAACGAAGGTTTCGTCGCAGCCGAAGGCATTGCCATATTACCTCATCTTGGTGCTACGGGCCCTGATATAATTGAAATTCATCTTGCGCTGTTACTTCAGTGTTTCTTAGAGGTAGATATATCACTTATTTATGTCATATTTTTAATATTTTGATTGACCTGGTAAGAAGAAAAATGCAGTTCATTTTACAGTAGCCATGAAGACTAAAAAAATCTATTTAGTCCGTCAGATAGATTACCCAAAAATTTTTTTTTTCTTTCCTCAATCCAAAAATGATTAAGCTCATTGAAATTTCATGTGATGTCACTTCTGATGTCTTCATGCCTATTTTACTAATTCTACATATAATATATATTTCTTATATTATAGAATTGGTAAAAGATTTTTTACAAAAAAAAATTAAACGTAATGTGCGGCGAATGATTATAATTTATTTAATTCCAGGCTGGATTATTGGACGGTCTAGCCGAAGTGATAGTGACAAGTGATACTTTTATATCGGTCCGAGCGACCGTCCTATTGGGTCAACTCTTGCATTTAATACACCTGTATCTACCTCCGCAAATATGTAGTATAACGCCGGCGCTGCCCAGCCTGATGGCCGCGGCGGCCAAAGGCCGGCCGGCCGCGCTGGCTGCGGTGGCCGCTTTACGTCGTCTGCACGTTCTACTCGAGGCTCGCCCGGCCACCGGCACATTGTTCCTAGATCACATCATACAGTACTGTAGTGGCGCATTTATAGACAAAATCGAAGACACTAAAAGTCGAAAAGAGAAAGACAACGCTAGCATGGCCAAACCCAAGCCGGATATTTCGCTACAAAAAGAGAATAGCATCGAATTTTTAAACGATTCCGACAATGATAATGAGCCGAAACGACACAGTGTGGGCTCTAGAGCAGACATTGGCAATAGGAATGTAGGGGTTTTGATAAAGAGTAAGAGTGTTAGCTCTAGAACCAGTGCGGCTGTTAGTAAAGTGACCAAGTCTGCTAAGTTCTTCAACCTGTTCGAGCGAGATAGCGACAGTTTGATACGTTGTACGTCGGTCATGCAGAACAAAGACGGCAACACGTGGGATTGGGAAATTATTAGGACGATCTTAAAGGTATGTTGTGTACTTGTAAACCTCCTAACATATTCACTATGTCACCTACACTGTTTTATTTTGTTCCGAGTAACTTAGATCGTCGCAGGTTGATAGACCACTACAATAGATGAAATAAAAATAAATTTACTTGTAACCCGACGATGATTTCGTGAAAACAAACCTATTTTAACATACGTCGGCGGCCGCACTCAAGGAACGATAAGCGAAATTTATTTCTTTGTAGCGTCTTCGTATTTTAGACTGCACCGATAGCGAAGTAACTACCGTAACCACCTGGTGTTCTAGGTTCGATTCCTAACCCGGGACAATTATTGAAACCACAGATAGTTGTTCCGTGTCTGGTTGTACTTTGTGGCCGTGAATTGACTTACGTACCCACGAGGCTTTTGCTGCTTTACCGGGCATAAAGGCGAGCAGAGCTCTAGCCTTAATAAATGGTTTAAAAACTACAAACTAAGCAACTAAGCAATCAGCGCAAGAGGGCGCCCCTTGTGGGGCTTGGACCTCGGCTCAGAGCGGTCGCTGGAGACGACATTGAGGGATTATGTCGTTTCTTGAATTGGAGTGAGTGTTTGTAAAGTCTCCTGCGACACAGGGATTAATTTCCCTAGTGCGGGAGTTGTCATTTTGTTAAACATTATAATTAATTATACTACAATTTCAGGAGAATGATACACCGCTACTGAATTTGAACGACAGCGGTCACAAGGCGTGGGTGTCTCGTATAATTAATTACTTGAAACCGTCTTCCAATAAATATTCCCATGCTGATCTATCAAGCACTTCGCACGGACACTCTACCACGCGGGCAGGCTGCCAACTTATTAGACATCTACTGAGGCATAATGATGTAAGTTCGATAAGCTTTCTCTCACCACTATCACCATAATTATATATAACGTCCGTTATATATAATTTCCTGACTAAATAAGGTAATTAACGTAGTTGGCAGGTGGGTTGGGGGGACATCATCTAAAGTAAGAAAGTTACATATTTTGACATATAACTTAACTGTTATCTGGCTTTAAGCCTTAAGTACCATACAATTTATTCTGCTTCTTCAACTTCAACTGCCTGTTTACGTTCACTACTGAACATGGGCCTCCTCTTAACAGACCTTGGCAAACATGGTCTTTGAGGGATAATTTATATTATTATTATGATATTGCCATAATCACCACGCTTGGCAAGCGGATTGGTGATCGCTGTCATCTTACAGCGATATTTAACTAACCTCGAGATAGTGGCTGCTTTCCATGCATCAGTTGTATAAATCCCTTATTCGCCACCCTTACGACACCCATAGGAAGGCATGATATTCTGCTTGATGCACTGAATAAAGTAATCCACCAATTAAAAATAATAACCGCAAGTTTTTCTAAGAGAATAAATATTTACGACCACAATTAAATATAATTCAGGACTCATTTTCTATATAAACAATAAGTGTGTGACATTTCATACTCCTCTATCCGCGCAATTTTTGTATAAAGTGGTACAACGTTTTTGCATCACGTATTAATATATAGATATTGCTCTAAAAGCTTCAAAATTATGTTTAATGTTGTCTATTCTCCACAGATTGAATGTCAGAAGCTTCTCGAAGACCTCTTCTCGGACGTGAGCCGTCAGATAGAAGCTATAGAGACGGGTCTGAAGGCACACGAATGTCTGTTCAGTCCACAACACATGTGCAACACCATGTGTCAAATGTACTTCCTGTTCATTGGACAACTGTGTCATTCAAATAATGGATTGAAATTGTTCAAGCAAACTGGATTGTATGAGAAGTGAGTAGAAAACCTTGTCAATTATTGGTCACTAAACATTTTCACTTATTAAAATTAAAATTGTAATAACCTTCTATATGATCTAATTGTTAGTTTTCTGTTTAACTGGCGTGTGTTTGCGTCTTATTTTAATTACTGACAGAGTAAGAGAAATATAGCTGAATAGAATCAGAAAAAGAAACACATTCAATGTAATACCTCAATTTTTTTAAAGCTATATTTTAACACTTTGGTTTTTCAATGGTAATGGAAGTTGCTTCTAGGAATGAAACCGAGAACACTTGGATACAATTTCCTTTGGGTATAATTATTTGTGAGAACCACGGATAGTTGTTCTATGTAGTGTTGGATTATCTCACTAGTGTCGGATATCCTTTTTTTTAAGTATAGATAAATAATGATCACGTTAGAATCGACCAGGGGTGGCCAACCGGTCGATCGCGATCGACTGGTTCCGTCCCCGAAAGCTATTACAGGATCCTTTACATACATTTTAGTTCATGTTAGTCTAAAAGTAATACGTGCCACAGATACACAAAGTTTGTGTTTTTCGTATAATCATATGAAAAAATACCTATTTATCATTCGATTTGCTCTATTACACACAGTATATAGTTGATCTTATTAAGTTGGCCGCCCTGGTAAAGACAAATATTTTAATGATTTTTTTTTATTCCAGCCTCTTAGAACTATCAACCAAGACCCACCACAGTTGTTATGTAAAGCTAGTAATATCAAGTCTCGACTATACATTAGATTCTTATCCACGGGATATTCTAGCTAAAACACTAACGTGTAACATCCAAGCATCGAGGTTGTACACAACGCAATTTCTCAATGTACTACTAAGAGCTTCGCGGAAATCCCGAGAGTTGGTACGAAGGAAGGCAAAATTGAAGAAAACTGTAATGCAGGAACATTTAAAGTCTTTTTATAGAGATAATAATGTTGAAGGTGTGGATATGGAAACTTGGATCTTGCAAATGCTGGTGGGGCAACTGAAAGATGAGTCGAAAGCGGTTGTTAAGGTGGCACTGGGTATTTTGGAGGAAGCTTATTATGTTCCGGTAAGTTTCTTTATGGGTTATGAAAGATGATAGTGTTTTTTATATGTTTGGTTAAGGGTAAACTTTTTATGTATACTGATTTTTTAATGACAAGTATTAGTAACCATAAAGAAATTCACAGGTCGACTTACGATCAGTATACTTATTTTACAATTACATGCAGATCAAAGAGATTGCAATTGATAAATATACATGGTAAAAGGAGATTTAGTTAGTCAGGTTGTAAGAACGGGCTCCCTGGACCAGGTTATTATTTTTTATTACTAGCTTCCCTGCGCGGTTTTTCCCGCGTAGCTCTCGTTATTATACACATAAATCTTCCCCTTGAATCACTCTATCCATTAAAAAAAGCCATATCAAAATCCGTTGCGTAGTTTTAAATAGGGACAGACAGATTGCGGGAAGCGACTTTGTTTAATACTATGTAGTGATTCTGTAACGTTTAATACTTACTAGATCTTTTTTTTTGCAGGCTTACGTCGAGAAGTTAATTACTATGAAAGATGTACTCTGTCAAAACTGTCGCCTAGACAAGACGGCTGACCCGACTTCGTTCGACTTCGCCGTTATAAGCGACAGGGGATATCTGCTGTGGTTGGGGCTAGAAGTCGCTGTAGCCGTGCAGTCTGTTGACGCCAAGTCTGCAGCGTTCCTCAAGAAACATCTCGAATTTTGGACTAAGTCTTATAATTATCGGTGAGTTTTTTAAAGTATCAAAGATGTTTTTGTTAAGAAAAGTAACTTTTTTACATTTCTAGTACTTTTTCTTCTTCGAATCTTCTTTGCACTGTTAGCCATCTTTAGTTGTCACGGTCTTGTGCTATTAAAATCCACCGTGATTTGAACTAGCCACTCTTAAAACGCTAGCCGTAACCCATATATGCCCCCGGTTTTAGCTCTGGCCTTTATACTTCCGCGTAGTTTAACAATGATGACATCTGACCGTCATATTCTGTAAGGTGGATTTACTTCTCTAGCTCATTTCTGAATTTATTTTGTGCATTTACAAATGGTAAATCTGTATATACAGTAGTAAGACCCAATTACCCTCCTCTGTCTGCTAAAGAGTCCTAATAAATAATTGATAGCTGCCCATCCAAGGACTTTGGGGTTTTTGGATACCGATTGATGTGGGTACTATGATGTTGCGCACTTTTAGGTTTTTTTGTTCGATTTTACGTTATTCAGGAGTAGAGTATAGCCTATAAGTACGGGAACGGAAGGTACGCCGGTAAAATTGCGCGCTCAGTTGGCACTCTCACCACAAAGGAGTTAAAACTCACGTTGTGACGTGATTCCAACCTCACAACTCTCAAAGTCCACTTCGTCTTGACCTGTATGTACTCTACAATCTCCTCGGCCTTTGTAGAGTAATGCAGTCGGGACACGTAGAGCGGCGTCACGGGTGCAGCAGGACGCAGCAGGTGGTTCGGTCCGGTCGGTGCAGTGCCGCACTTGTTTTGGGTTGGCTTCTTTTTCTTTCTCTGCACCATCACGAAGCCATCCCTGTCGACATTCTCCTTCGGCTGTATCCTACTATCCTTAGTGGTAGATATACAGAGCTTCTTTGTAACCCCTCTTTCATTTGGTCGCTTTGTATTTTTCCCCTTAGCGACACAATCCGCGTAGGCACGTGTAGGGGTTGACGTACCTACGTTTGACGTCACCGCGGTCAGTGCAGACGTGCGGGCGACCGGAGCTTTGTCAGCAATATCGGCAGTTTGTGACGCACTCGTATTAGCTGACTCAAAACTGCCAATTGACACATTATGCGCTCCACGACGAGTGTTGACCTTTGAGAGCTCAGACGACCTAATTACTGATCCAACGTTGCGAAGTGATGAAATTTCTGCACGCAGCTCAGCGATGATGTCATCTGAGGCCTCCATTCTGGACTGCATCTTGGTCATCTCAGTTTTCAATGATGTGATGTCCTTGAGCAGTCTCGTCACGTCGACGTGGTCAAACGTGACGGGGGGCAATTTACTTAGCTCCCTCGCCACGAAATCGGGCACGTCGTCTGGGTCGGTCGTCTTCAAGACATTAATCATGTCTTGGAGACTCTTTTCAGTGCCATCTCTACGGCGGGAAGGCATCTGGTCCAGTTTTCCAAGGGACTGGAACAGTAGCAGCTTGGCACTGCTTACATCTTCCTCCTTGAAATTTGTTCGGCATATCTGTAGTATGCTCATTTCGTCCATGTAATCAATAGCATGGACAAGAAACGCCAACAACTCGTTAACTATAAGTTTTTTCGAACTCATAGTAGGTATCCGTGCAGCGGCTAAAGCCGCGCAAAACGCGAATAATAATTCAATCCGTGTACAGTGCAGGCACGTCAGTACTCGAGCGCGCTCACTAAGACGGGATTTTGCAAAGTTCAACACCTAAGGGGGTAAATAGGGACGTAAATGTTTGTATCAAATTTCTATAGTTTTAATAGTAAAGGTTTCAAATTAATAGAAATACTTTTTATTTTAAGAAATAAAAAATGCAGTTAATTATTTTTCTGAATAACCCTTACAAAGCGGTGTAAGTTTGTATTGCGGGAGTCACCTATATGTATTCATTCCCCGCAGTTACGTGCGCCTGGTGGAGGCGGGCGTGCACGAGGCGCTGGCGGTGAGCGAGGCGGGCGGGGGCCGGGGAGCCCCGCGCGGGCGCCGCGCCGCGCGCCCCCCGCCGCACCTGCACGCCGCGCTCGTGGCGCGCGCCCGCGCCGCACACCCGCCGCGCGCGCGCCCGCTGCTAGCCACCGTGCTACCCGACCATTATAAGGTGAGGCTCGTGAGCTCTTCCACTCAAACTGGTCAGGCTTGAGGCCTCTTCGGTGGTGTCGAACGCCATCTGTTACGACAGGCAGGTCGTTGGGTGGGGGCCCGAGGGCCGACGTGGTCTTCTTGAGTGGTGAGCGCGGCTAGCGAGGTGGAGCCCCTCCGGGAACTCCGTAGGTGCGACCGACGTGCTAGCGGCGCTCGTGCCAAGTGGCGAGGCGAGGTCGAGGCCGCCAGGGGAGTGCTGCCTGGGAGCGCCCTACGGCCGGAAGGTGGATTGTTCAACCCGACATTTTAATACAACTATATTTCTCCTTTTAACACCCGACGCAGAGGGGTTTACTAAGTTTTGACGTATTTGTCTGAGTGTGCGTCGTGTCGTCGCATCGTAACTCCCAAACAGGTAAAGAACAATTTTTATTTGTGTTTTTTTTTGTTTGAATGGTCAGTTGATTGAGAATATTATAAGCCATGTTTGATCAAAATCAGTTCAGCTTTTTTTTAAATATAGGGGATGAAAGTGGAAATAAACAACCGAATGTCTGCAAATATTATGAAGTAGGGTATCAAATAAAAGGAAATTATTCCTAAATTACAAATACTGTCCTGAAAATATTAAAATAATAAATGTAATAAAAAAAATTGTGGTCCGAGGTTTTTTAATTTTATTTATCAAGATATAAATTCTTCCCTCTATCTATGTTTTAGTTTGATATAATTCCGGTCCATCCTAAGGTTGTCTAAGAAATCGCAACTAGCGATAAGTCCAGTCATTGTACATTATTTAGCACCATTTAAACAAAAGAATACGTATCTTTTGTTTATGTTTGTTTGCCACTGACCACTCTGGGAATTACTGATCTATTTCCTGCTAGTATGGCCACAATATGCTATCAAAAAATATGCGTGAAAGCAGTTTATGGGAGACTTTTGCTCAGCATAACAGTATAGGTCGTAAAAATTAATGTTCTACATATTACCTTTTGTCTTTTCTCGTAGATTCTCCAACGTAAAAAGTGCTCCAACGAGCAGGAGATTGCCGACATAAAGGCTTCACTGTGGGCGGTCGGCAACACGGCTACCACCTCACAAGGTCTCAACCAACTGATGAGTTTGAGCAACGGCTACTTAGAAGATTCAGTTCTTGTACATATAGTGCGCTTGGCGAAGTACAATCCGGTGTATTCTGTGAGAGCGACCGCTTTCTATGTGTTAGGCCTTATCGGTAGCACATACGATGGGGCCAATCTATTATCAGATTTAGGTGAGTTACATTTTATAAGTCACTTTCATGGCAAATAGACAAATGACAACATTATTGTGTTATTTCATATATGTCGACCGAATCAGCGATGTATTAAAAAAGCATCAAATTAAAAGTACCTATTAAACCTATTAAATGTTTGCCCCAATTATTATCAGAATGGGTTAAAAGAAACCTGCGTTGCGATTTAAAGAGCGTGTATCACATAAATGTTATTTGTTACAGACTATAGATTCGATTTATTACAGCGGTTTACAGTTTTGTATAATATTTTAATTTAAAACATGTTTCAGGTTGGTTGTGCGTTCGACATACGAGACACGATCAATTCCCAGTGATACCGGACGAGACTTTTTCTGCTCTAGAACAAACCATGAACTTACATTACTACGTGACCTCACCCGAATCTCGATTCAACGCTACCTACGATACAGAAATGAGCGAACATTCAGATCATACCGACCAGAGTGTTGCAGAAAGCTTGCTATCCGACCACACAAAGGTTTTAAACAAAACAGCATCAATATTAGAACAATCAGACCTAAAAGATCAAGATGTGGTCGACCGTAGAGAACCGGACAAGAGGAAATCCCATACACTTCCCATACAAAGTTGTTCAGTGACATATGAGAGGCCAACGATGTCGGAATCGAGAACGGTGGACATTCTAAGAGATTTTTCAACGTATGAACGACCACCGCATCGATTACCTATGTCGGAGAATCGATTAATGATCGGTAGAATGAACTCTTTGGAGCACGCTCACGAAGGAAGAGTGAGGAATACAAGCGAATCTAGTACTAGTGGTGTTAGCAGTTGTGACTCTTTTCTCGGGAAATATGCTATTCCGTAAGTTTTATATATAAAGTATTTTTACGTCATCACTGTTTTAATGGTTCTGTTCTAAGAGGGTTTTTTTATTTTTTTTTATTTATTGATTGATTTATACAAATTATCTATTTTTCCTAACTAAATGTCACGGATATACCTATCGTTTATTATTCTATTAGTATTTTGTGAATATTGCCTTTACCTAATACATCAATACTAGCTTTCGGCGCGCGGTTACACCCGCTTAACTCTTGTTCCCGTAAGAACTTCTTAATTAAATATAGGCTTCCTCTATTAATGGGCTATCAGACACTGTAAGAGTCGGACCAGTAGTTCCTGAGACTAGCGCGTTCAAGCAAACAAACAAATTATTCAGCTTTATATATTAATATAGATGCTTATTAATATTATAAAGAGGAAAGATTTGATTATTTGTTTGTATTGAATAGGTTCCTAAACAACTGAACCTATTTCAAAAAGTCTTCGAAAAAAAAGCTAAGTTATCGAGGAGTAACAGGAGTTTCGTAGTTATATATTTAATACTCAATGTTTATTTCGCAGTGACAGAGTATTAACACTGAGTCCTATACCGAGTTCGTCGAGTCTGTATGGAATGAAGAGTAGTAACAGTTCTCATCGGCCGAGGATATCGGAAATGCAACGCCGTACTTCTACCTCTAGTAAGTTATTTTTAACATTATATATAAGCCATTTTAATAATGATTGGTCTCGCGTTCTCGACTGGATACTGCGCTAGCTCAAAAGCATAACGCTGTAAATGCGAGAACTCAATATTGTAGTGTTTTTTTTTTCGGACGGCTCTTTTGTATTTAGCCAGGAGGCTTTTGCTGCTTCACCGGACATAAGAAATTGTAGTGTGTATAAGACACTGTGCCGATGGTAAGTGATCCCCATCGGGATCCTCTCCTTCTTATTTGTTGTAGTGTTATTTTTTCGCAGTTTACTTGCAAACTGGCATATTACTTCGATTATTACCAAAATTTCAATAAACTTTCGACATGTCTCTTCATGTTTCTTGGCACAGATCGTGACAATCGCTCACTGGGAAAATGTTTTAGAAGATAAAAGAAACAAAGGTATTATAAAATAAAATAAATAACAGGTTTTGTACAAATATGATGGTAAATAAAACTGCAAATGGTTAATTCAGTTTATAAACTTTACAATATCTTAAATAAGACATTTAAAAGACACAACTGTAATCTTAAATTCTACTGCATTTCAATCATTAAATATCTTACTTTTCTACAGGTTACGCAGGCCACGAAGTTGCTAGTTCGCCGCCGTCACAAAATGACATGACCGGATATGCTACATTGAAATCATTGAACAGACGGTAAATTATCAAAAATGAATCCTTGTTTCTCTTGGTCATCGCATCACGCGGGAACGGATGGACCAATTTCACTAATTCTTTTTTGTTATTGTCAGGACAAGGTTCTTATGAAAGAAAAAAATAAGAAAATTACGCGGAAAATTAAGAAAACTTGACCCCCATGTTAAATTTTCTAATGTAAACTTAGCGCTTTTGACATTATTAACTTTTTTAATGTAATCTTATGACGTCTGATGATAGCTCCCTAATATTAAAAGTTCAATTTAATAAAGAGTTTTAGTTAAGACACGACAACGTCTGTGGGGTCAGCTAGTATTTTATTAATATTGTAAAATACTACTTAAAATGAGCTTTTATCTAATATATAGAAGAGAGTAATTGTAAGTATAGTAGTAAATTGTCGCGCCGGAATTATCTTTAAGATGGCCCTGGTGAAAGCACCAAGGCCATCTTAAAGATAATTCCGAAATTAAAAACTTCTATCCATATTTGTTATTCAGAAATATAAGGGTAGTTATAGTTTGCGAAAACACCGCTCAAACCGTCGTATATCTACCTTAAAGTCGAATGGTTTATGTGCCACATGCAATAGGACATTTAAAACTAAATTTGGTTTTGCGATATTATTATTATTAAAATTTATTGGTAAAATGTTCAGTAGCTGTTAAAAATTTAACTCATAGTTAAATTGTCTATGACAGACAGTCACGCTATTTACCTTATTTAGCTTGCATTATCAACCCGTAAAACATCCACTGCTGAACATTAGGGAGGGAATTTTCACCATAGTCACCACTTTTGGCAAGCGGGTTGGTGACCGCAGTATTATGTAATAACTCACACCGGTAAGCGCTGCTGCCCATTCCTTTAGTTTGCAATAGATGTTGTGTCTGAGGCACTGCAACGGAAACGTTCTTGTTGAGGTCTCTCAACGAAACCTCTTCTTATTTTTTTTTTTGCAAATAAGTTTTATCTACTTATATATTCATTTCACTTTTTTACAGGCATGTGTCGGAAGGCCCGGGATCTGGATCAACAGAACTAGATGACTTCACTTGGTTATTGACTGACACAAACCGACGGACAAAACCGTTTTCTTCGTTAAGAGACAGAGCCAAGTCAACTAAGGAAAAAATGACGAAACTCAGGTATGGTTGGTTCCATGTACAAATTTCTGCTAAACATTGGATTCTTCTTTAACAGCCTTGGTAAGCCAGAGTTTGAGCTGATAGTTACTGCTGCATGCTGTTATGGACCGGAAACAAAAGAAACATAATTATGTCTATTTTATTTACGTTTGGATAGAAGTACTGATGGCAAACCTTATTCTAAGAAAGTTGGCCAGTGGCGTCATTTTTGTATAGCTTTAAGTTGTAGTTCTCAACAAAGAGCGAACAAAAAAAATGTTACAAAAATTGTTTTGGGATCAGAATTCGAAAATAAAGAAACGGTATTTTTGTAATAGGTTTACGAATTTTGAAATGTTATCAATTATTAGAAGCGATCAAAAATATACAGTGAATAATTAAGTGACTAATTTATTTCAATAAGCTTTTTATATTGTAATTCTGAGAATTATTTGTGTATATAAATGACAAGAATAAACACTGAAGTTCCAAATAAATAAATAATTAGATGATGATTTTGCCATGTGATTTCCGGCTTAGAATAGACCACCCCATGGGCGTCGTAAGAGGCAGCAGCATCTATTAGCTCAAAGTTCCTTACCATCTTACTACGGTCACCAATTCGCCTGCCAAGCGTGGGGATTATAGTCATATCCATCAACGATATTTGCTTGCCAAGGTGTATTCAGAGGAGGCCCGTGTATTCAGCAGTGGACGTTAACTAACTGGTGATAATGAAATGAACAATAAAGATAAAGGTTTTAGTATAAATAAAAAAGATTTAATGGTTTGACTTTGGCGCCAATAGTTACATGGATGGTTGTCGAGTGTTTTTGACTTGAATGTGTACCGCGTATGCGTAGTGCGGTGTAAGGAGTATTTGAATGTGTGTGATCGAAGTTTGTTTAGTTGACATAAGGTGTAGTTATAATATTGAATACGGCGTAAACAATGGGTTTTTTTTAAGAAAAGACAAAACCCTCGAGTGCCAAATAAATATAGTAAACGTTTTCCCGCTCCAGTTTGCTGGAGTACGACTGGAAGCCACTGTCGGTGCCGGAGCCGGTGGCGGGCGGCGGGGCGGCGCGCGGCGCGGCGGGGGGCGGGGTGCGCTGTGCGCCCGAGCCCGCGCCCGGCCCCGCCTACCTCGGCGTCTGTCTGCCGCGGGACCTCATGGAGCTGTTCCCCAAGTACGTACGCGACGTCTGCGGCGTAGCACTCTATTAGCGCCCGAGCCCGCGCCCGGCCCCGCCTACCTCGGCGTCTGTCTGCCGCGGGACCTCATGGAGCTGTTCCCCAAGTACGTACGCGACGTCTGCGGCGTAGCACTCTATTAGCGCCCGAGCCCGCGCCCGGCCCCGCCTACCTCGGCGTCTGTCTGCCGCGGGACCTCATGGAGCTGTTCCCCAAGTACGTACGCGACGTCTGCGGCGTAGCACTCTATTAGCGCCCGAGCCCGCGCCCGGCCCCGCCTACCTCGGCGTCTGTCTGCCGCGGGACCTCATGGAGCTGTTCCCCAAGTACGTACGCGACGTCTGCGGCGTAGCACTCTATTAGCGCCCGAGCCCGCGCCCGGCCCCGCCTACCTCGGCGTCTGTCTGCCGCGGGACCTCATGGAGCTGT
The DNA here is from genome assembly GCA_947037095.2 of Nycteola revayana. NCBI lineage: Eukaryota > Metazoa > Arthropoda > Insecta > Lepidoptera > Nolidae > Nycteola > Nycteola revayana. The sequence continues at coordinate 16,306,363 of OX344840.2, forward strand.
TCCCCAAGTACGTACGCGACGTCTGCGGCGTAGCACTCTATTAGCGCCCGAGCCCGCGCCCGGCCCCGCCTACCTCGGCGTCTGTCTGCCGCGGGACCTCATGGAGCTGTTCCCCAAGTACGTACGCGACGTCTGCGGCGTAGCACTCTATTAGCGCCCGAGCCCGCGCCCGGCCCCGCCTACCTCGGCGTCTGTCTGCCGCGGGACCTCATGGAGCTGTTCCCCAAGTACGTACGCGACGTCTGCGGCGTAGCACTCTATTAGCGCCCGAGCCCGCGCCCGGCCCCGCCTACCTCGGCGTCTGTCTGCCGCGGGACCTCATGGAGCTGTTCCCCAAGTACGTACGCGACGTCTGCGGCGTAGCACTCTATTAGCGCCCGAGCCCGCGCCCGGCCCCGCCTACCTCGGCGTCTGTCTGCCGCGGGACCTCATGGAGCTGTTCCCCAAGTACGTACGCGACGTCTGCGGCGTAGCACTCTATTAGCGCCCGAGCCCGCGCCCGGCCCCGCCTACCTCGGCGTCTGTCTGCCGCGGGACCTCATGGAGCTGTTCCCCAAGTACGTACGCGACGTCTGCGGCGTAGCACTCTATTAGCGCCCGAGCCCGCGCCCGGCCCCGCCTACCTCGGCGTCTGTCTGCCGCGGGACCTCATGGAGCTGTTCCCCAAGTACGTACGCGACGTCTGCGGCGTAGCACTCTATTAGCGCCCGAGCCCGCGCCCGGCCCCGCCTACCTCGGCGTCTGTCTGCCGCGGGACCTCATGGAGCTGTTCCCCAAGTACGTACGCGACGTCTGCGGCGTAGCACTCTATTAGCGCCCGAGCCCGCGCCCGGCCCCGCCTACCTCGGCGTCTGTCTGCCGCGGGACCTCATGGAGCTGTTCCCCAAGTACGTACGCGACGTCTGCGGCGTAGCACTCTATTAGCGCCCGAGCCCGCGCCCGGCCCCGCCTACCTCGGCGTCTGTCTGCCGCGGGACCTCATGGAGCTGTTCCCCAAGTACGTACGCGACGTCTGCGGCGTAGCACTCTATTAGCGCCCGAGCCCGCGCCCGGCCCCGCCTACCTCGGCGTCTGTCTGCCGCGGGACCTCATGGAGCTGTTCCCCAAGTACGTACGCGACGTCTGCGGCGTAGCACTCTATTAGCGCCCGAGCCCGCGCCCGGCCCCGCCTACCTCGGCGTCTGTCTGCCGCGGGACCTCATGGAGCTGTTCCCCAAGTACGTACGCGACGTCTGCGGTGTAGCACTCTATTAGCGCCCGAGCCCGCGCCCGGCCCCGCCTACCTCGGCGTCTGTCTGCCGCGGGACCTCATGGAGCTGTTCCCCAAGTACGTACGCGACGTCTGCGGCGTAGCACTCTATTAGCGCCCGAGCCCGCGCCCGGCCCCGCCTACCTCGGCGTCTGTCTGCCGCGGGACCTCATGGAGCTGTTCCCCAAGTACGTACGCGACGTCTGCGGCGTAGCACTCTATTAGCGCCCGAGCCCGCGCCCGGCCCCGCCTACCTCGGCGTCTGTCTGCCGCGGGACCTCATGGAGCTGTTCCCCAAGTACGTACGCGACGTCTGCGGCGTAGCACTCAATTAGCGCCCGAGCCCGCGCCCGGCCCCGCCTACCTCGGCGTCTGTCTGCCGCGGGACCTCATGGAGCTGTTCCCCAAGTACGTACGCGACGTCTGCGGCGTAGCACTCTATTAGCGCCCGAGCCCGCGCCCGGCCCCGCCTACCTCGGCGTCTGTCTGCCGCGGGACCTCATGGAGCTGTTCCCCAAGTACGTACGCGACGTCTGCGGCGTAGCACTCTATTAGCGCCCGAGCCCGCGCCCGGCCCCGCCTACCTCGGCGTCTGTCTGCCGCGGGACCTCATGGAGCTGTTCCCCAAGTACGTACGCGACGTCTGCTGCGTAGCACTCTATTAGCGCCCGAGCCCGCGCCCGGCCCCGCCTACCTCGGCGTCTGTCTGCCGCGGGACCTCATGGAGCTGTTCCCCAAGTACGTACGCGACGTCTGCGGCGTAGCACTCTATTAGCGCCCGAGCCCGCGCCCGGCCCCGCCTACCTCGGCGTCTGTCTGCCGCGGGACCTCATGGAGCTGTTCCCCAAGTACGTACGCGACGTCTGCGGCGTAGCACTCTATTAGCGCCCGAGCCCGCGCCCGGCCCCGCCTACCTCGGCGTCTGTCTGCCGCGGGACCTCATGGAGCTGTTCCCCAAGTACGTACGCGACGTCTGCGGCGTAGCACTCTATTAGCGCCCGAGCCCGCGCCCGGCCCCGCCTACCTCGGCGTCTGTCTGCCGCGGGACCTCATGGAGCTGTTCCCCAAGTACGTACGCGACGTCTGCGGCGTAGCACTCTATTAGCGCCCGAGCCCGCGCCCGGCCCCGCCTACCTCGGCGTCTGTCTGCCGCGGGACCTCATGGAGCTGTTCCCCAAGTACGTACGCGACGTCTGCGGCGTAGCACTCTATTAGCGCCCGAGCCCGCGCCCGGCCCCGCCTACCTCGGCGTCTGTCTGCCGCGGGACCTCATGGAGCTGTTCCCCAAGTACGTACGCGACGTCTGCGGCGTAGCACTCTATTAGCGCCCGAGCCCGCGCCCGGCCCCGCCTACCTCGGCGTCTGTCTGCCGCGGGACCTCATGGAGCTGTTCCCCAAGTACGTACGCGACGTCTGCGGCGTAGCACTCTATTAGCGCCCGAGCCCGCGCCCGGCCCCGCCTACCTCGGCGTCTGTCTGCCGCGGGACCTCATGGAGCTGTTCCCCAAGTACGTACGCGACGTCTGCGGCGTAGCACTCTATTAGCGCCCGAGCCCGCGCTCGGCCCCGCCTACCTCGGCGTCTGTCTGCCGCGGGACCTCATGGAGCTGTTCCCCAAGTACGTACGCGACGTCTGCGGCGTAGCACTCTATTAGCGCCCGAGCCCGCGCCCGGCCCCGCCTACCTCGGCGTCTGTCTGCCGCGGGACCTCATGGAGCTGTTCCCCAAGTACGTACGCGACGTCTGCGGCGTAGCACTCTATTAGCGCCCGAGCCCGCGCCCGGCCCCGCCTACCTCGGCGTCTGTCTGCCGCGGGACCTCATGGAGCTGTTCCCCAAGTACGTACGCGACGTCTGCGGCGTAGCACTCTATTAGCGCCCGAGCCCGCGCCCGGCCCCGCCTACCTCGGCGTCTGTCTGCCGCGGGACCTCATGGAGCTGTTCCCCAAGTACGTACGCGACGTCTGCGGCGTAGCACTCTATTAGCGCCCGAGCCCGCGCCCGGCCCCGCCTACCTCGGCGTCTGTCTGCCGCGGGACCTCATGGAGCTGTTCCCCAAGTACGTACGCGACGTCTGCGGCGTAGCACTCTATTAGCGCCCGAGCCCGCGCCCGGCCCCGCCTACCTCGGCGTCTGTCTGCCGCGGGACCTCATGGAGCTGTTCCCCAAGTACGTACGCGACGTCTGCGGCGTAGCACTCTATTAGCGCCCGAGCCCGCGCCCGGCCCCGCCTACCTCGGCGTCTGTCTGCCGCGGGACCTCATGGAGCTGTTCCTCAAGTACGTACGCGACGTCTGCGGCGTAGCACTCTATTAGCGCCCGAGCCCGCGCCCGGCCCCGCCTACCTCGGCGTCTGTCTGCCGCGGGACCTCATGGAGCTGTTCCCCAAGTACGTACGCCTATCTGCGACGTAAGGGCCTATGCACAATTAAATGTGAAACAATGAAATGCGCGTCGACGGCGCGCTTTAATCCTACAGAGCAGTTTGTGGTCGCTTGTATCGGTACACACGCGCGTTATCATCGCGATTGTATCGATTCAAACGCGCGACACTTGTGCGTCGCTAGCGCGCGCGCTTTCCAGGCAGGGTTTCCCCAACAACGAGAGAGCAATTTGGTGGCGCTAGCATCGCGCCTGTATCCGGTACACACGCGCATTTTTATCAATTCATACGCGTGCAGGTGTATAAAGGTTTTAGGGCCTAAACATACCACGTTTTTTAAACGCGTCAAGGCGTAACACGCGTTGAAGCGCGTTTTTACCCATACAGACGCGATAAGCACGCAAGTCAGTAGTTCGTTTCTGAGATGCGCGTCGACGGCGCGTTAAAAAAACGTGGTGTGCTTAGGCCCATAGGTCTACAGGCTGCGTCTAACTCGCGTGCGTATCGCGTCTGTATCGCTACAAACGCGCTTCAACGGCGCGTTTAAAAAACATGGTGTGCATAGGCCCTAACACGCCATAGTCTCCTGAGCTACGTCGCACATAGCTATCTCAGTTCAGCGGCGCGGAGGTCGACCTGCGAAACGCCCGCCACTCGTTTGCGGTCATTAATCGCCGTAGAAACTTCATCATTAAATACCTATATCCTATGTTGCACCCGGATATCGTAATTTTCTAATGATGTTTTTTTTTTCAAATGAAACAAGAAGATCCCTGTGATTAATGCATTCAAGCATACAAACAAACTCTTCATCTTTGTTATATAAGTAGATATAGAGCAAGTCTCGTTCATAAAACCTCGTACTCTCATACCTATAATTCCGCGCCGCAATAACTCACCCTTAGGAAATTGAGCACAATTTTCAAAGAGCACTTACTTTCAATTGGAAAAATAAAAGTATCCTCAAAAGCTCAAAAATCGATTCCAATTTATACGTAAAGTTGTAATGCTGAATTTCGTTATAAGCAATGAAAGATATTCTCGCACTTACAGTGGCCATAACGTATATATTCGTACGGTCGTGAACCGTGCAGGTACCGTACATCTTTAATTTGAACTTAAAAAGTATTTTTATTTAAAACTTAAGCACAAACTATTGTACCAAGGTGGACTTAATGCCGTAGTAGGCATTATTTGCCAGTCGACCTTAGGGTGGTGATGAAACAACATGGTAGGTGCGCTGTAGTTTAGAAAAGATAAAAGAATAATTTAACTGTTAATTGATAAATTCTAAGAAAGCATATACATACAGCTTTAACATACATAACATATAACATATATAATAACATATATACACGTATACATATTTATATACACTCTAATAATAAATACATATATACTTACACTATACTTTGAAAAAGTACACTCACGTTTTGTCAAATTTCTCTATAACTATTTTAAATGTTACAGGGATGATGATAGAAACGACGAAGACACAGATAAAAGTGAACACACGAAACGCGGCCGCCTGCCGTCCTTCCTCGTTGACACCAGTAGTGCGAGCACAGAAAACAAATCGCGAGCCACACCGGACAGCCAAAAGTTGTCACATAAAGGTAAACTTTAGAATTAAATCAAATAGGTATACCTATGTTTTTTATTGATATGCCAATTAACATTCTATCCCATTCACAGGACAAAGTGACAGGTATTGTGTTTACGTTAGTGAAGGATTTAATGTGAAACTAGCGGTCTCGCGCGATTTAATCTGCGTAGATCCCGTTCCCGTAGAAACTATAACTTAAAATAGCCTATGACACTTACAAATGACGTAGCTTTCTAATGGTAAAATAATTTTCAAAATCGGTTCAGTAAATCCAGAGATTACCCCCTACAACGTCACAAACTCACAAACTTTACCTCTTTATAATATAAGTATAGATAATAATAATTAATAAAAACATGTTTCCTCTGAATAAAGTGGTCTCCTTGCCTGTTGGGGGACCTCCTGGTGTGGAGTGATTGCATTGCGCATGTTGCATGTAAATTAACGAAATTAAAAAAAAAAACCGGCCAAGTGCGAGTCGGACTCTCGCACGAAGGGTTCCGTACCTACTAGTTGCAAGTGCCTACCTATTTTTGATATCAAGAATACAACAAGTAACATAGTATAAACGTTCTTGTAGTTCGTTGTAACTCTGATCGATGTTAATAATAGTTGATTGAATGAAAGGTAAATTGCGGTTTACGGTTTATGACGTATTAAAAAAAAACTACTTACTTGATCTCGTTCAAACCAATTTTCGGTGGAAGTTTGAATGGCTATGTACATCATATATTTTTTTTAGATTTATCATTCTCTTATTTTAGAAGATACAGGGGGGGGACACACATTTTACCAATTTGGAAGTGTCTCTCGCGCAAACTATTCAGTTTAGAAAAAAATGACATTAGAAACCTCAACATCATTTTTTGAAGACCTATTCATAGATACCCCACACGTATGGGTTCGACGAAAAAATTTTTTTTGAGTTTCAGTTCTATGTATGGGGAACCCCAAAATTTATTGTTTTTTTTCTATTTTTGTGTGAAAATCTTAATGCGGTTCACAAAATACATCTACTAACCAAGTTTCACCATTATAGTTCATATAGTTTCTGTGACATACGGACGGACAGACAGACAGACATGACGAATCTATAAGGGTTCCGTTTTTTGCCATTTGGCTACGGAACCCTAAAAAAACAGAAATTTATTTACTAACGTAATCACTACACCTAATATACAAACGATAAAAAAATAGCAAATTTTAGAACATCCTTTTATACAATAACCTATTGTCATCAGAATAATCTCTGGATCGCTGCAACACCACCAATAACTATCTTATGATGTATCTAAGAAACATTCAAAGAAAAAATATAACCTTAACACATATCATATAATCAAATCATTTTTTTTGCAGTTAGTACAAGCGCTATTGCTCATATGTACAAATCCACTTATGATAAACCAGACAAGGGTAACGCAGATGTATCAACAGCTAGTGACACCGAGGGCACACAGTCTCTTACTTCTAAAGACAAAAAGCGAACTACCACCGATACTGCCAACGAAGCGGTAAAAGAAAAAAATGAAGAGAAAGACAATAAAAACGTATCAGACACGAATAAACATACTGTAGTAGAATCTATAAAGGAAGGTGAACAAAAGAGTACAGTTGTAGGAGATACGGTCGTAACTCCGAATGCGTTGTCGACCGGTAATTGGTTGCATGCGGCTGGGGACTGCTTAGCTTGCGTGCCTACGCGACCTTTGTCGTCTTATGAATTAAGAGAGAAGTTTTTGACTGGTGAGTCTTATTTTAGTATAACATAGTAAACCTCCGTAGCGTAGCGGTATTTGGCTCGCTTTAAGTCTCGGAGGTCGTGGGTTCGATCCCCACACCGGACAAGAAATCTTTGTGTAAGTTCTAAGATTTCTTTCCGGGTCTAGTTGGTTTAGGGACTACCCTCCGTGCAGAGGAAAACACGTTAAGCCGTTAATCCCGGTTGTTATAACATCATCTATAACAAGCGTATACCAGGGAACGGAAAGCAGCGTAAAGCGTAGTGACTATGGCAAAAACCCTCCCGGGAGGAGGCCCATGTTCAGTAGTGGACTTTGTACGGGATGATGATAAACGTAGTAAAAATTAATATTTAAAGTTAAATCGTCGATAAATTACGAGTACACTTATGTATGGGCGTATTGTATGTCTTTGCCGAAACCGTGCCTTCATATGACATTATATTTTTTTCTTACGGTTATTTACTCACAACATTTTACTTTAATGAATAAATTACATATCTAAAGCTCAGAAGTTTAAGGTCGGATTTGCCATAACTGGCACTTACGGCCAAATGCTTATGAAGTATAATATAATATCCGTCCTTATGTTTCTGAGCTCTAGATACAACTAAATGTAGCTCATTTAAATTAAAACTAACTTGTATAATATAACTATTCTCAATATATTATTATGCTACTATACTTGGCAAGATTACCAGAATGCTGGCAGTATTACCAAGTGATATGGCAATGCTTACCTGCTGTGCTAAGTAAATACCAGCACTCGGGGAATGTGCCGCATTATTGTTTTCTCATATAATTTCGTATTAATTCATACCTGTTATTTTTAATTTTAGGCGTAGAAAGTACAGAAAAAGTTATGACGGACCGAGGTCCCGGCCCACAAGCCGATCTTCTACACCAAGTGCACTTTATGTCCAATCCTATCCATTTGAAACAGGTAAGGTTCCAATAAATAATATTACAAGTATTACTTTATTTCTTGTACTCATGTGACACGTTAGAAACTACAATTAAATAAGTCATAAAAATATATTTTCACATCTTGTATAATTATATATTATTATGCTAGTTAGTTGTATTAGAATTTGTATTTCAACTTTCCAATTTCGAAGTCCGAGAGTTCCGCGAACTATAACGTAGAGCGTCAGTTGCGCAAAACTCCCCTAACAAACTAAAAGTCGTCGCCCCGTCAGCAACCATCCGATGCCCTCGTAGACCCGAAGTTCGAGGGGCCCGCGAATGGTAAAGAAGAGAGACAGTTGCACCAAACTCCCCTAAAATACTAAAAGTCATAAACTCTCAATCTTATCGCCAGCGACCGCCCTGAGCCGTGGTCCAAGCCCCACAGTGAGCGCCCTCTTGCGCTGGTTGCTTAGTTTGTAGTTTTTAAACCATTTATTAAGGCTGGAGCTTTGCTCGCCTTTATGCCCGGTGAAGAAGCAAAAGCCACGTGGTTACGTATGTCCACCCGAAAAAAAATCGCCGTCAGCGACCGCCTTTACCCGAGGTCTAAATCCCACAGCGGGTGCCCTCTTGCGCACTCTTGCTTGTGCTTAGGTTGTTTAGTTTGTAGTTTATAAGTCATTTAATAAGGCTGGAGCCCAGTTTGCCTGTATGCCTCGTGAAGTAGCAAAAACCTGTGGATGACTACAAAAATGTCTGTCTGAAAAAAATTGTACTAAGTGTTATTTTTTAATTTGTCATTTTTTTTTTCAGACGCGTTCTGCGCTTCTCTCTATGAAACAGCGACATCCAGAAGCATTTCGCAGTCCTTGTGTCTACTCAGATGTTAGCGCGTTATTGTCTCGGGACACATACATGCTTTGCGCAAGACGGTTCCTTCAAGAATTGTTTTTAGATACCAACTTTGATTGCTTTGCGACGGAGCCAAAGATTGTGCTGAAACGTCACGGAGTATCTTCCCCTTCTACCAGTGAAGCTCCCGTTCCCGGACTCGAATAGTATTTAATGAACGATCATTTTGTGGTGTCGCCTTTTCACCGCTTATGCAAAACTGTTGAACAATTTCGATATTACGCGGGTGCGATATTACTGTTCTTTGTGTGTTTATTCATCTTTAGTCACCTTAATTTGTATCAACATATTGAATATGTGCATAATTTAACCTTCAGTGTGTGTTCGTTGCTCTGAGTAGAACGGCTTATGGCTTACTTAACGTACTGAAACGAATATGATCGCATCCATATACATAAATAATGTATATAGGTAATATTTGAATCGGATATTTTAGAAACCACATAAGTCAAGGAAAGTTATTTTTCCTGGTTTTTGTTTGACATTGAAGTTATTTAAGAAAAACACAGAAATGTAAAATGTACATAATGTGTCATCTTAGAAAAATACAAAAACCCCGTTTGGTTAAAAATATGACTTATGGGGTTTCTGAAATTTACGATTTACAAATGGGTGCAATTCGATATATCAAGATTAATTTTTTGCAAATGTCATGTATATGAATAAAGATAACAAGCATCCGTTTGGTAGCCTTCTGATGTAAAGTTTTCATAATTACGAAAAGCTAAACGCTGATTTAGTTATTGGGCGTATTTTGTATACCTTCTTTCTATATTCGAATATATTTTAAGTGGCAAATTTAATTGGTGACGACTGCATAGAATAAAAACTGAAAAGATTATGTTTCGATTATTTTAGTTAGTGATGTTTTTACATGGATTTGGTCCCGGTATAAGTTAATAATTTAATTATTTCTGATGCTATTCATAATGTATTGTTATTTTTGCTTTTAGCACATATATGGATTTGCATTATTATTATAATAGCACTTGGATATTTTTAGGTAGTATATATAGTTTAAAATACGCAATCAAATTACTTATACAGAAAAAAAAAGATAATATTAGAGGTAACTTCCAATTCACATTCAGACCGAGGCCGTATTAACTAGGCGACTGCGACAGACGGCGGCTTCATAAAATCAAACTTATATAAAACTATGTTGGCGGCCACAATTCAGCAACGAAAAGCGAAATTTGTTCGTAGTTCGTATTCTCGCCGTATCGTGCGGCTTAGGCTTTAAGACCCATTGATATAACACGTACATTGCATGTATTATATATTGATTTTGTTCTAACTGCCTTTTTTGGTTACACTGTGGTCAATAATATTTATTGCCATCCCATTGCCTATGTTTTCTGGACGATATTATAACGCATGATTTTCTTCCAACATTTTTACCTACCTCTATTTCCGATCATTCTTCTAACAAAACAACATTTTGTGAAAACTTTTATGTGCGCCTTATATGTAATATGTAAATTAAACCTGAAACTTAATATCCTAGTCTTTCGCAATGACAATAGATATTCTTTAGACTGAATTATTGCACCATTCCCACTGATTTCAATATTATGTATGCTTAATCATATCTTTATCCCACCTACCCTACGATATGAAATTCTCTAGAAACAAATATTAAAACGCCTTCTACAAACTTGTGTTCATTGAGTTACTAAAGTTTTACGTTTGCATTTAATAATAGTCGTTCTTATTGTTGTTATTTATGAAAACTCAATCTGAATAACAATGTTTAAATAACATGATATTATAAGTATTAATACAAATAGCACGCTGGATGTCACATATTACTATTCGTTATAGGATTGTTTGTTAATGTTCAATGATAGTACGCATGTGTAGAATAAGTAAGTTTTCATACTAAATAGGTTTTGTAAAGTTTTAATATAAAAAAAGCTCGTGTATAAAGTCCTCGAAAGTAACTACAGTATTTATGTAGAAACGTTTTATGTCCTTCCGAGTTTATTCTGTATATTAACTTATAAGTCCTCGAAATCCTGCATTTATGATACTACTGTAACATTAATTTATTATGAATATCAAACCTATACTTAGACTGCTGGTTTCCTGTTATACAATGCTAGTCTACAAGTTATTTCTGATTGTTCGTTGATAATATTGTAATTATAGACTACTTACGTACATAAATTATATGCATTACAAGCAGTAATCATTATCATTATCTCCATGCAAATAAACAGCGCTTTAAAAAATGAATAGTTACGCAAAATACACAGATGTAATTTATGTATTTAAGAAGATCCGTTGGTTACTTATATAAACATATTCAAACATTGATAATTTAGATGTTAGATTATGAAATATGGTGAATATCTGTTTTGCATGAAGTTCTGTAATTTTATGAGGGTATTCGCTAAAACTAGAGCTTAACCGTTTGCTCGTGTCGTCCGACGTTCATATCAACAGAACAATCGACGCACGTGCCGATGTGATTGTGTATTTGGTTTACAGCCAAGTTACTGTTTCCATTATATAACTATCCAAATTAATAACTACAGGACACAACATTTTTACTAAGAAAGTTATTTCATTTTCAGTTATAAGGCTTACAATATTGTTAAAGGGAAATGAATAACAATTAATATTAGTTTTGTGAGCAAATTTGTTATTTTTGTAATGATTTGCTGTCTTCCAAACCTAAAAAGCTGCATATACATTTTTAGATTTTCGAATATCATATTTTCAATGAGAGCAGATTATAACGCGACTCTACGCCTACGGTAGGTGAAATGAAAAAAAGCTAAATTATTTTCGTTAAAAACATCATATTAAAATAGCCTCATAATAGTTATACCTAACGTTATTCAACATACATACAGTATTTGGATCTACTTAAATTTGCAAATCATTGAGTCCATCGGTTTTTAAAATCAATAGATATTCCTATGCATTAACCTATTGGAAGCCACGCCATAACCGCATCTCACATGCCCTGTACGTCAAGGCCGAAAATCAGAACAATATAATTATATTGCTTTTTAACATGAAATATATGGAATTTAGGTTGAGGTTATATATTTTTGTTTGCTGCGGTTAATGTTATAATCAAAGAATCAGTATGAGCTGTATCAATAAAAATCATAAAGTTAAAGCTAAGTAAAAGCATCTTGTTTATTGTCGAGTACAGACGACGTTGGCGTTCAAAGGTTAAAATTGTATAAATTGTTGGATTTAATTTTAATAGTATCATTTTAATTATTTGAACACATTTTTTTATGAAAAGAATATTAAAAATAGTGCCATTGTTCTGGTTCCTTGCAATTATCTTAACATGTTACATTACTAAGTACCAACTTTCTATGCCACTTCTTACACAATAAAAATATAATTTTATAACAAACTGTATGTTTTATTAACCTTTAAGGGCCGGCGCTCACTGCTGACACGGCACGGCAACGGATTTTATTACTAATGAAGTTATTTTGAATCTTATTTCAATGAGTTTAGAGTTCATGTTACTTTACTTCGATACCACGACACGTTATATTATGATTATGATACCACGTCATGCCACAGCATCCCGCGGCGCGTCGCGGCATGACCTGACGCTCCCCGGCATGCCGCGGGATGCTGCGTTATGACTCGTCATGCTGCAGCATCCACGAGTTGCCGCAGCACGTCATTGATCTCGCGAGACGTATAGGTCACTTTGTGGCGAGGAATTGTCGTTGAAATAAGGTTGTAACTTGTGCTGCGGTCATTTCGGTTAATGGGGTGCGGTCCGGTCGGTTCGCGGGGCAAGGGAGGGAGAAGACGCACTGGCGCGCGCGCGTTTTTTTGTCTCTCACACTTATTGAGCTTGGCAAGAGTTTAGTACGTGCGTACGCGATATTGTAATATAACTTTCACGTAAAATACGGATGGATGAAGAGAAACTGATTAATCTGGTTCGTTCGCATGAGTGTGTATATGCCACGGCACGCCGCGGCATGCCGAAGCAAATATGCCATGCCACGGAACGCCGCGGGATGCCGCAGCAAATCTGCCGTGCCATGCCGGCAGTGAGCACCGGCCCTAAAGTGGTTTGAATTCCTGCATTAGATCAATAACAGCTAAATTTCAGAATAGGCTATGATAGATTTCCAAAGATTAGATTGCCATCCGTCTGGATTTGTCCTAGTTTAGCGAGCATCTGGGGAGTGTCCGGACGGGGCTTAATTTTCCAGGTTTAAAAATTGTAAGTCTTGGGCTGCTTGCGACTCTCTTACTGTGCCCAGCCTAGCCCGGCTAGGCAGCGCGACTCCAGTCTACGGAGGCCGACCAATCACATACAGCCTATGTTTGTTGTGGAAGTCTCTCCACGAAGTCCACAACATAAGAACTGAACTGAAAATCTCGGGTGGATGGTAAGATGGCAAACCTATCAACGATATAGGTATCTTCATTGTACCTTCTATTTCTCAAAAAAATATGCTTTTAGCTAATAGCTTTTAATATGGCTTGTGATTATAAAACTTTGCTGACAATTTGTTTCATCGTAGGGGTGGATTAAAAAAAAACTGTTTTTATTGGATACCTGTCACATAGAGAACATACCTTCGCAAAGAGAACAAAGCGTTTCAATATAATATCAAAAGAGGGTATTGTCAGATTTTGCTATAACACAGTATTAGAATTTTGAAAACTATGTATATATTTTTTTTTCTAGAATCTCTTTGTGAACCATTTCTAGTGCAATTCTACGTCTATGATATTTTCAAACTTAAATGGCAATACTAGATTGTCATTTCTAATTTCTTTAATAAAAGTCAAATACAAAAAATAAAAAAAAATATAAAAGTCAATGTCAGTTGTCAGAATGTCAGTCGTCACAAGTGACACAAGTTGTTGTATTGTCTAGTTACGTTGAAATCATTCTTTAATAATATTTTTTAAGTTGTTAACCAGATATATGTATTGAGTTTATAATTTAAATAAGCACTTTGAGTACCAATTGTTCAAATTCACAAAAGTGAGATGAATATGGATGAACCTAATACCAGTACCGGCAAAGACTCTGCAATAGAAGGTTGGAGCAAAGATGAAAAGTTTTACCTATTGCAAGCTTTAAAGGCTTTTGGATCTCATGATATTAATAACATTCAGAACTACGTATCCTCTAAAACACATATTGAAATTAGAGAAGCTATAGAATATTACAAAAAACGAGCATTTATACATTTAGCTTCCGAAAAGGAGAAACAAGCACAAAAAGTGAAAGCCGCTTGTAAACCACGGGTCCCATTGGCGTCGTGGGCAAAGTTACTGACGGATTCATTCAGTTTTGAAGACCTACAGACGGAGACTTCAACGGCAGTACGTTTAATTGCAGATTTAGAAAAGATACCACTTCCTGCAAGTACTGAAAACATTGACTTCAAAAAAGTATATCTTTTAATAGCAAATGCCATGGACGGCAAAGCATTAGTAGCAGACAGGTCTTCAACAGCCGTTTTAAACAAGTGTATTATAGAGACAGCTTTGTCAAGCAAAGCATTCATCAAAACAAGTGCCTATAAATATGTGATTAATTCAATTAATTTGAATGTTGAGAAGGAAGATGGCATGTTTCCAAGACCTACAGATGATCATGAGCTGGCAGCACTTAGGCACTTGTCTTCACAAAAAAGATACAATCCATTAAAAATACCAGAAGAATACTTGACCCATACAAGTGATTTGGTTTTGAATAATCCTGAGAACAAACAAGAAAAAAAGTCAAATGCCAAAAGTACATAATGTTACAGTAACACTTAAAGAAATTGTTCATTTCTATGTTCCTTGTACTCGGTAGAATTTCAATTTTGAGTCTCTCAATTCATAATAACTGCCAAATGATTAATAAGTTAACAACATAGTATAATAAGTATTTATATATACTTATTATTATTATGATAAATTGTAAGTTTTTAATTGGAGTTTATTATAATGTATTGTAATTCCAATATTATTCTCTTAAAAATAAATGATTGAATAAACATAATAGGACTTTTATTTCATGATTAGCTGCGCCCCATGGTTTTACCCGCGTTACTCTGCTCCAGTAGGTCAGAGCGTGATGTTTTGTAGCCTATATGTTAATCCAGCATATAACCTATCCTTCAGTTCAGTAGTTATGGGGTGAAGAAAGAGTAACAAACATCCATCCATCAATACTTACAAACTTTCGCGTTTATAATATTAAGTAAAATATTACATTTATTTGAATTTCATGATATTATATTTATTTGAAGTATATTTATTAATTAACTATTTATCTATTACAGGGGTGGCCAACTTAATAGGGCCTATGATCGACTGTTAACGGTTTGCGATTGCCCATATGGTAAACATAAAGTTAAATCACGTTTCGTATAAGTCTAATGATAAATAGGTATTTTTTCTGATATTATACGACAAACACTAACATTGTGCGTGTGGGACGTATTTGTAGACTAAAATATCACTTTATTATATAAGTTGATCGACTATCGTAGCTGCCGGGATCGACAAGTCGATCGCGATCGACCGGTTGGCCACCCCTGATCTATTATATCAAGTCTTGATACTTATTTCAAGTATGACTATAACTATCATTCATTTTCTTTAGATTTTTTTAGTCCATATCAAATATCCACTGCTGAACATGGAACTCCCTTGAACGGAGTGTTACCATAGTCTCTACTGCTGGGGGTAGGGTTGCCATGTTTCGGCGGTGACCAGGACAATGGTTTGACAATGGACAATTATCAGAACTTTGGTGGTCCAGAGTGTTGTAATTCAGTATTTATTGCTTACATGTGTTGACTTGGTCTTATGGTTAGTACCTACAGTATCAACATGAACCCTCTTAGGGTATAGCAGATATAAGTGTAGGCAGGACCTCCGCCATATTAAGTACACAATTTAATAATTCTAATACTTATTTAATATAATGTTAATATTGCTTATCAAAGTCCGAAAGGACCGCATGAAATACGACTACACTGCAAAGTAGAAACGACAGTTGCAGAAAATTCCCCAAAAAATCTGAAGTCCCCACCAGCGACTAAGGAACAAGACTCACAGGAAGTTTATACACCATTTATTTAGGTTGGAGCTCTGCTCAATGGCTGTATACAACTACATACTTGCTTTTGCTATACTCGCCACGTTTGGCAGGTGGGTTGATGACCGATTATGACGTACGCGAGCACAGTATTTGCTCATACCGCGTCTAGCAGTTTGTACCGCTTACAAACCGTTCAAAGTAGATTCACTCTTTCGGGCCACCGTGGTTCATTCGTAATCGCAACTTCATTCTGATCTCCAACTGCCTTCCATCAAGCAGTGGATGAATGAGGCGTCGGAACGTTTCTTCGAATCCGCGGCGCAACACCCAAACCCGTTGGTTGTTGCAGTATCCGACTATAGGCCTTTGCCCACAAAGCGTCGTAAACACCGTCGGCCTCGGGGCGTCCTAGATGACCCGGACGACGAGATAACAACTTACCAAATAGCAGTAAAAAGACTGCAAGAAACTAGCACCACTACACAGAGACCACGCTATCCGACACGCCGGAGAAGAGTGCGCCCGCGAGAGCAACGCATCCCCCCTCGTCCTCCTGACCCTTAGTTTGCAAAGAATCATCCGATGCCCTCGTAGACCCGAAGTCCGAGAGGCACGTGAACTGTTAAGTAGAGCCACAGTTGCACAATACTCCCCTAAAATACTAAAAGTCATAATCCTTCAATCTCATCGCCAGCGACCGCCCTGAGCCGAGGCCTAAGCCCCACAGGGGGCGCCTTCTTGCGCAGGTTGCTTAGTTTTTAGTTTTTAAACCATTTATTAAGGCTGGAGCTCTGCTCACCTTTATGCCCGGTGAAGTAGCAAAAGCTTCATGGCCATAATTGCAATAGATATCTAATGTTAGGTATAACTTGATAGTTATAACATTAGATATCTATTGCAATTTAACCAGCACTGTGGTTTCCGAGGCACGAAGGGTAAGCACCCTTTAACGAACCAGACCCGGAAAGGAATTTAAGTTTTCATCATCATCATCATCATCAACAGCCCGTTTACGTCCACTGCTGAACATGGGCCTCCTCTTAACAGACCTTGGCAAGCCAGGATAGTAGAGGGATATTGCCATAATCACCACGCTTGGCAGACGGATTGGTGATCGCAGTAAGATGTAAACCTTGAGCTAATAGATGCTGCTGCCCATCCATCAGCCATATGTCCCTTAGTCACCTTTTACGACACCCATGGGAAGATATGGGGTGGTCTATTCTAAGCCGGAAACCACACATTTAAGTTTTAACACAAAGATTTTCTTGTCCGGCGTCGGAATGGAACCCACCTTCAAGATTTAAGGCAAGACTACTCCTAAGCCACGAAGGTTGTCCCATTCCATTACCAGTGAAGTTGTAAAATAAAATATTTATTGAGTAGCATGTCACAAAATATATAATTAAATTAAACTAAGTTGCGTATAAAAACTACATAGGTATTTATGTATTAAGCCACTCAATGAACCTGCTGAATAGTTTGAGCGCTACTTTGACCATGCGGTCCCAAAATCCGGGTTCTTCTACTTCGCGCTGGTCTTCTGATGTCGGGAACTCATCTTCGAAATTTTCTAATTCTCGCTTTACTCTATGAGGGTCATCCAAACTGTTGAGATCATCTGCAACAAAATAACACAGTATGAGACTGATGTTAATTGACTATCTGTTACCCACTGGTGTAGTATAATTTAAGCAGAGTTTTGCAGTCTAATAATATTCTTGTTAACCCCACGTCTTAAGCTAAAAATGGCTAAAATGCTTGTGTTACGAGTGGGTACACATTGGTATTGCAATGAGTGGGGATCGAACCGTAACCAGAAGATTACAAGTCGTCGCCCCTACGGCCGCTTATATAGGTATAATGACTTAATGGTCTTTATTTCAATTTATTGTTTTTTTAAGATTTTCATGCATAGTATAAATCTAAATGTTTTTTTTTATGTTTTAATGTGTAGATTCATCTTTTAATAGGTATTTTCTTACTTACAGCTAAAAAACGGATTGATGTGGAAAGTCTAAGTCTATCTAAATTCATCTTTTGGCAGTAAATAAAAAAATAATATGGTTTAAGTACTGACTTTTTTTCTAGAATTAGAATTAAAAATATTATTATTCGTTACAATAGCTAGGTAGGTACCTACCGTAACGTTACGTTTTCTAAATAGAGGTACTTATTTCCAACAGGGTGGTGGCGGTTACATATTATTTATTAGATATTATGTTGAGCATAATAATATGAAGCTACTAACTACACATTTTTATTTAAATATCTATTAAAATTGTAGATAAATGTGTGAATTACACTCACTTGTAAAGCTGGCAGGATCGAGTGAAATCTGAAACAAAGATTTAATAGAAAGAGTTATTAATTTGTAATACATAACCTATGTATAGAAAAAAGAGGCTAATCACGAGATATAACTATGACTTTATTGTTCTTTATTGCACTCAGTAAATACTTAACATAAGGATTACCTATACAACGGAAACAACATGTAGATACAAAGGCGAGCTTAATTCAATAATGAATTTTCTTCAAATTTAATATTATTTTCATCCCACCATCTCGGAAAGAGTATTTTTAATCTTCAATATCTAAGTGGAAAAGCCGTTTTTATTCTCTAGAGGATAAAGTAAATTGAATTTAGAACATCGTGTGCACTAAGTAGTGATGGGTAACTCATCATTTTTATATGAGGTTGAGGGAGTACCTCATTTTGCCTCGCGAGGTCCTCACGAGGTACCCCTCATTTGAAGCGAGGAGTCGTATGTCAGCATATCTTACGAGCCGAGCCGAGCCCGAGCCGAACTCAGCCGAATTCAGCCGATAGTCCGAGGCAGCGGGGCGGACGGTTGCGTCGACTCATAAGTACTCACGATTCTGATTTTTACGTCTCCCTCACTCACATAATTTTCTTTCACTCATGAATTTTTGACGCGTGAATGAGGAGTGAGGTGGTTCAATGTTGAAATTCGAGTAACTCTTTCAATTTGCGATCACGAGTACCTACCTCAAATGAGGCACCTCATGAGTGAGGTAGGTACACATCTCTAGCACTAAGTTTGTGAATTAAAAAAAACATTAAACCTATTTACTGCTACCTCTATGCTGCCGAATATATCATACAACTTTTTTTTAATTTGTTAAAAACTCAGACTCGGAACCTTCTTGGTGTTCTTTTTTCAATTTGCTTTGTACGCGGTTCTTTACGCGGCATTTTTTCACGTCATTGTTAAACCTTATATTAAAAACAAGAAACTTGAAAACAAGTGAAAAAACTAAAATGAGTGATTCTAGCGACGAGGAAGTTTGTTTGACGCCAACAGAATTGACTGAAACTGTTAATAATGCGCATTTCCTCGCTGAGGTGGAATGAAAAGTTACGTGTTGCACTCGAGTGCAAAGATTTTTCACCTCGTGCTCTTTTGATTCCCTCGCTAACGCTCAGGATTCTAATTTTGAATCCTTCGCTTGCTCGGTCATCATAATTGAACACGCGGTTAAAAAGCAACTTTGCACTCTTGTATAACAAATAACTATTAATTTATAGGTATAGTATTAATTAATAAATTGGTAAATACATATCAATAAAATCATTTTTATTTACATAAACCAATTACAGGCACTTGTAAATAGTCAAACATTAATTAGAAAATTTATTAATTCTATTTGTTATTTCTTTATATTTATAAAATTAATTAATTATTTCTTTATTATTACATATTTATATATTATTATTATTATTTATTTCTATTGTTCTTAGCGACGCAGAATGCTTGCTTGTTCTGTCTATATTATGCCGAAACAATTGTCATTATTTGGGTGGACCATGAGCATATTATTATAACGACGGACGCGCTTTAATGCTAACACCGGATCCAATGCCCAACTGAGAAGATAAACATACACACTAATAGATAGAGAGACATTGATAAAAATGTCTTCGTTACTCAGCATTTATGCATGCAAACAATATTTTAAATATGAAAAAAATAATTATATAACCTACAGTAGTCAACAATGACATAAGTTTGTTATAGTACCTAATAACTCAAATACATTTTTATGGAAGCCATAGTCATTTCATTACGTAATTAGCCAACTGATTTACTTTCGCATGTATATGTATCTAATATTTGCAAATACAAAGAGCCAGCCGGTTGTTGTACATTATTAAATGTCCCCAATAGCATAGCGGTTATGGTTGTTCATTATTTGTAAGTAGGTAAATCATGAATGTAGGTTCAATCTTCACCTGACGTTATCCCTGTGGTTCCATAATTTTAGGGTCGATTTTGTACCTACTAAATAACTTGCAACTTAATTGTCTAGAGTAGGTATTATTTAATATTTCACCCGCGTATCTCCCGTTTAATTTAATAATTAAATATACCTAACCAGATAATGTAGCTTCCCAGCCGGGAAATAATTTTTCAAATCGGTCAAGCAAGTTTATTTAAATATTTTGTAAACTAAGAGCCAATTTTAAATTTTCAGGTAAACGTTCGAAAGAATAAATTTTAAACTAGACCAATTTTGTATGAATATTGTAACAAAATTAAATTATATTCCCCTGATATTTTTTTTCTGAGGAATGGAAACTTAGGCCTTATTTAAGTTTTTTAATAAAATAATTAGCTAGCTTTGATAACTTGAGAAAATTAGCTTTTAGCCCACTACAAGCTAATTTTCCCAAGTTATTTCATTACATTTTATAAATTTGTATTACTTAGTAAAAGACCCACTTTTACTTATACAAATTTATAAAATGTAATCATTATAGATTAATTAGAATTAATATTAAACTGTTTTGAGTATTTGCAAGTGCCTGTATTACTTATGTATTGATTAATTCGTTTTTTAGGTTCTATTATAATTATTGCTTAAATAATGATTATTTAATCTTATTTACTCACTTGATACGTAGCCACATAAGAACACAGTACTGCTAATAAGCCAACGACCATTATAACCGTCCTCATGGTTCTGTTTTCGATCACGGCATAGGTTTGCCATGACAGTGATCTTCCCTTTTATACGAGGGCGTGGCTTCGCTTGATTGTTGTGGAAAATCATGGTTTGCTGTATCATTACTACAGTAACAAGTATTTACAATGCTTTTTTTCATTCTTTGTAGCTTGTGTAGGTATCATTACTGACAACTCGCTTAGTAATAATTACTTACTTGTAAGTTTTAGGTAGCTAAGTACCTAGTTATTTATTTTGGCTGTAGTTCTATACTTATTTTAGTTTTTGTATTTTTTGCTGTAGATAAATATTTCATCGCAAATATAGAGTCGTCGAAATCAATCAATAAGCACGTTTACAGTTAAGTAACGAGTAAAAACGCTAGTGGGAACTAAATAAATTCGAAGAAAGTTGTTGGCTTTCATATTGGTAGTTGGTAATACCTTTTTACTGTTTTTACTTTAGTACCTACATACTTACTTAGTTGGTTCAGCGGTAATCCGTTCAACTTGAACCCCCTAACTTACTATTTAAATACCATTAGGGAGTTCCCGGGTCAAGCAAACTGTGTACTTACTTAACTTGAAACTTGTCTAAGTCTGGAGGCTAATGACGTAACGATATTACTATGACTTATAAAAATATCTTCGCTACTCATCATTTACTATGCGAGCAAAAGATGTTTTAAATATGTCACTTTATTAAGTTAATAATACAGGAACAATAATACTTAATGAAGACATTTTTATAGAAGTTAAGTATAGTCGTTACGTGATTAGCCTCTTGACTTTCACCTGGTTGTTTTGGTTTACGAATTTTAGGAGTAAAGGAATATTCCTGTGTGCTAGGTCCACAAAATAGAGAACTTCCTATATAGGGAACTAGCTATTTTGTGAACTTAGCCACCACGATCGAAATCGGCACGACGATCATTATTGTTTTGGTGCCTTTGTAACTACCATATTTAGCTTATTTGATAGAGCACAGATAATTACTAACACAACCAATAATCTTATAGTAAAAAGAGGTAGGTGCCCGAGCCCGAAAAATGGCACCACGAAACTGAGCTAATTGGCACACTTGAACTTATGTCTGTCTCGCTTTTGCACACGTTCATTTTCATGTTGTCCTACTACCTCTTTAGGGACAAATGTAGTCTTAACAAAACACGAGCGTGACGTATCATTGAACACAGCTAGGTAAGTACATTTATTCTTGGGACTATGATCGGATGGTATTCTTAACTCCCAAATCACTTTGGTTATCGTCTGTACTTTCAAGAATCCCTTACTCGCATGATTTTCAATACTGAAACGACCTTGTCAATTCAGATGCATGTCACGCATCAAAGCTTGCACACAATGGGACAGGGCGGCACGTATGGCAGGCATGGGTTTAACGGAAATGAATAGTCATCTCCACGTAATGTTTAGATTGTATATGACAAGAGTTTAACTAATTGAAAATTAAGTAGTAGCTACTTAATGATGTATATTCAATGTAAGTAGAGGGTGACGTGTGATGACTCTCACACTGATCAAAGAAATCGTATCTTCTTGTAGAGGAACAATTGGTAGTGTTTGACCACAGAGAATGAAGATCTTCTTTGCCAATCGACGTCCAATTGTTAGAGAATATACTATAGTTGAATATTTTTATTATACCTACTTACTTACCTTTTACGGTAACCAACTAACTGCTCGATCTAATTTTTAGAAACTCAGAATTTGTCTTTAATAAACAAATTAATCATGAGTTTATTTTTTAATTATTAGTAAGTAAGTTTTTTATTTTTTTATAGTAGTTTATTAGTAAAGTAGAGCAACGGTTCCACAAAACTACCCTAAAATATTAAAAGTCATAATCACTCAATCTCATTGCCAGCGACCGCCCTGAGACGAGATCCAAGCCCCACACGGGGCGCCCTCTTGCGCAGGTTGCTTAGTTTGTCATATTGGCCGCGGGTGCCGTCGGGGGGCCGGATTGCTCATGCGTACCCGGCCCCCGCCAACGGAGGATCGGAGGAGTACCACATACTTATCCCACCGCTAGCGCGCGAATACGCTGCAGCGGCGGTGGGAATGAGTAAATGCATTGCACCCGGACAAAAAAAAAAAGTTTGCTTAGTTTGTAGTTTTTAAACCATTTATTATGGCTGGAGCTCTGCTCGCCTTTATGCCCGGTGAAGTAGCAAAAGTCTCGGGGCTAACTAAATTATGTCCGACCGAAAAAACAAAAAAAAACTGTTGGTGGCAAAAATTGTACTGTCCTCAGAAAATGAAGATCTTTGCCGCGCGAGGTGGTGTGCCCAGCGGCCGACGTAAATTTGTTACTGTTCGGAACTTGTATTTGTTCGAATTGGCTTGCGAAATTGTATTGCGCGATACAGTTAGTTGGAATGTTAGGTGGTAGATGGAGCTGCTCGTCTTCTTGTAGTTTTTGTGCGGCTACTATAGATGTCGCTACATTATTTTTATTGATATACTAGCTGTCCCGCGAGGTTTTACCCGCGTAGATCCCGTTCCCGTAGAAACTTTTACTTAAAATATAGCCTATATTACTCACAAATGACGGGGCTTTTTATTGGTACAAGAATTTTTTAAATCAGTTCAGTAGATCCAGAGATTACCCCTACAACATCACAAAGTATAGAATATACTAAAGATGAATATTTTCTTTACCTACTTACTTAAAAACTCACCTTACCTTTAACGGTAACCAACATAGTAACCAAAGTCTAATTGCTCAATCGGATATTACTATTAAACTCAGAATTTGTCTTTAATAAACAAATTAATCATGAGTTATTTATGTATAACACGGATGGTATGTGTACATAAAGTCAATAGCGAAATGAAGTGCAACAATTATACGAGCCATACAATCACGCACAGAGCTGAATAAAGTAGGTACCTAGGTCACAAGTTAGGATGATTATATTAAACCTACCTACACTAGCTTTCCGCGCGCGGTTTCACCCGTGTAATTCGTTGACCTGTGTTCCTGCAGGAACGTCATCTATACTAATATTATAAAGAGGAAAAGTTTGTATTTTAATGTTTATTTCACATAAACTCAAAAACTACTGGACGGATTTCTTACACCATTAGAATGCTACATTATACCCGAGTAGGTAACATAGGCTATAAAATTTAATAAAGATAAATGTGCTATCTTACACTGAAAGATTGTTTTAAAAGGACCAATAGTTCCTGAGATACGCGCGAGAGAGACGCACTAGTCCAAGAAAACAAACAAACAAATTCTTCAGTGTTATCTATAATCTACTTATTATTGAATAAATAAATTTAAAAAGTAGTTTGTAGGTATCTATGTAAACGTTTTGTTGCGGACTGCTTTTATAAATATGTCAATTGAGTTTACGTTTTTCAGCCGCTGGTGGCGCTTCTGTTGTCTTGAAAAATATTACGTAATGTCACTTGTATGAAAATATATTCTATCGTGTTTTAAAAAGAATTCTAACTAGAGTTTTATTTAAATACTGCCTAAATCCAATACTTATTAGTATAAATAAAGATAGTACCTTCCTACTTAGATATTATATTGGTGAGACTCAATTTGTAATAGGTATCCATATTTTTTCCCCTCCCTGCACTTCCAAGTTCAGTTTTGCTCTAAGTATTTGTTTTATCCCCCTTCCCCATATTATGATATTGCCTTTACATTTGAGATTTTCCATTTGTAAAAATGTTAATACCTACTTTATTGCGCTGGGTTCATTTACAAAAAGTAAATAATTGTAATTACTTTTTGTTTTTTTTTTACATGTTGTTAGGGTGATCATGAACATGGAATCAGATAACGAAAATAAAATAAAATACCTACCTGTTTTACTAGATTGCTGAAATGAAGTCAAAATAATTATTTTTATCAGTCTACCGAGATTTGTCATATAATCAAAGGGCTACACCGCTACATTGTAACGTTGGCATGACCGCGTCAAATATTGTTTCTAGTTAAATAAAAATTACGTAAATATAACGTTTACATATTAGAGACCCCCATACTAGCGTCGTTCGAGGGTTGCGCGACGTCGAATCTAGACCCCTCTAGGGGGTTTCGTATAGTGTCCAGTGACACCATTAATACATTCAAAAACACAAGTAATTTTTTATACATCAACAAATCTAATTTCATAATCTTACCTCGACTAACAAGGAATTTCTCAGAAATTTTTCCTTTTCATGTAAGTTACCCTCGGTGGCATAGTCTCGCTTTAAGTTTCGGAGGTCGGAGGTTTGATCCCAACACCGGATAAGAATTATGATAAGGGTTGATTGTAAATAACAATAGATAATACGCATATTTTGTACAGGTAAAATAAAAAGCAAACAAATAAGGAATTGAATAAGATGTTTTTTAATTTAACTGGTCTATACATTAACTTATTTTTTAGTTCCTCCAAAGCCTGAGAACCCCATAATTTGTGCCAATTCAGATGATGCTGGTGCATCTTCAGTGTCGTCTGTTTCCATGAGCTTGCGTTTCTTGTCGCGACGTCTCTCACGACGCAGTTCCTTTACTCTGGCTTCTTCTTCAGCTGCCTCTTTGAGTCTAGTGTCGAGTTCATAGTTCTGTTTCTTCTCCTCTAACTTTCGTTTGTTGAGTGCAAATCTAGCTTTAACCTGGAAAGAAAAAGGTTTGTGTATGATATTTACATATAGTATTATCTTTTGAGAAAAGATATAATTATTGCATGTGTCAACTGTCATATAATTATTTTACTTTGGGAGTCTTTAGTATGTGTTAATATAGTTAGCGCCTAAACACAATGAGTTCATACAGTTACAGCAGGAAAAAGAGATGGGAGTACCTATAACACTACTCCAGTGTCATTGTATAATAATCAGGAATTATTGGAATAGGTAGATTTTTAAGGCGGTTAAAGTGCGAACATTGCGCCTTAAAAACTCTATGGTATTTATTGATGAATATGTTGGAATATGGCATTTTTAACTGTTATACTAAAATAATTGTTTATTTTGTGAATATGAAAATCAACAACGGGTCTATTTTTAATAAGCCTTGAAAGTTAATAGCATCACAGTAGACCAAGGAATTTCAATACAATAAAAAAAGTATAAAATTTAGATAACAGATATTCACAAGGCTTTTTCTATGTTTTTGACTTTGACATAGGTCTGTTATTGCCACTTACTTTCACAAAATCTTTTTACAAAATCTTTAAATATATCATACTAGCGGCCCGCCCCGGCTTCGCACGGGTGGACTTTTATACCCTACCCCTGCCCTACCCTACCCTACCCCTACCCCTACCACTACCCTACCCCTACCCTACCCCTACCCCTACCTTACCCCTACCCTACCCTACCCCTACCATACCCCTACCCTACCCCTACCCTACCCTACCGTACCCTACCCTACCCTACCCTACCCCTACCCAAAAGTATCCTATGTCCTTCTCCCAGTTCTTAGCTACCTCCCTACCAATTTTCAGACAAATCGGTTCAGCCGTTCTTGAGTTATAAATAGTGTAACTAACACGACTTTCTTTTGTTTTTAAATTGTATTCTGCTATTCGGGACGGAAACAAATCCAACAAATCAAAAACCATGGCAATCGGTCCAGCCGTTCTCGAGTTATAAGTGTTGTAACAAACACGACTTTCTTTTATATATATAGATAAGAAATGCCACTTTCCGACAATTTCTCCGGTAAATACCTGAAGTGCGAACGTTGCGCCTTAAGTACCAATTGACCTAATTTTATCATAGCGTGAACATGCTCATTATTGTTCATAATATCAGTATTGCTGTATTTTCCAACCTTTGATTTCAACACATAGGGTTAAAAATAAAAGCTATGTGACATCTTTTATATACTATTGATGTAATCTTAAAATAGATATGCTTTGGAATCAATTCATACCATAAACTTTACTGATAAATTAAATCTTTTTTTTGTAGGTAATTTACAAATAGGTAGCTATAAATTATTAATAGGTAATTTATTAATAATCTGGGTAACTCATGTCTATGTTAATATTTATACTTCCAGTCAAAAACTATAATAATAATATTTTGTAATCATTCTGACTAATAGTCATTAAATAGTTCATTCCATAATTTATGCAATAACTAGTTTTAGTACCATTGTTAAGTAGTACTTAATTAAAGACTAAAGGATTAATAATTATGGTAATTTACATACAGACAATAGTGACCTATCATGTTATGATGTCACATAAATAGTATCTGTTCTGACGGCTATGAAATATCTTACATTGTAAAATAGAGTTTTTGTTTAACATTAGTCTTAAGCTATTTATAAGTTATCCAGATAATCATTTCATAAAAAGAATGAGAACTCTGGGCAGGAAATATTTAGCTATACTAATATATTAAGTTGTAGAGTTTTGTGTGTTTGTTAAAATACACTAATTTCAGGAACTAACAGTCTGATTTGCAAAATTATTTCATTGTTAGTTATTTATTGAGGCCTCAGCCTCTGTGTTACAACTTACTACTCCAGTTGCTAACACATCTGCTTTTTTTTTCGGATGGACATATTTATTTAGCCACAAGGCCTTTGTTACTTCACCGGGCATAAAGGCTGGCAGAGTTCCAGCCTAGATAAATGGTTTAAAAACTACAAATAAAGCAAGCAGCGCAAGGGAGCGTCCCCTGTGGGGCTTGGACCTTGGCTCAGGGCAGTTGCTGGTTATGAGTTATTATATTGAGGGATTATAGCTTTTAATTATAAACACATCTGCGAAGAACTAGACTGGCTATGGTATAATTCACCTCAGCAGTGTTCAGCAATAGATGTTATTTATTTTATTTTTTAATTCTTAGGAAAACTAACAGCTAGAGTATACCTACATATTAAATTAAAAAATTGCAGTAGAAGGCCAATTACAAGTTTTCACATATATGCAAGAGTTTAGTGCTTTAAGGGAGTTGGTAGACAAAGTGATGAAAACAGTAATTACATGACAAAATTTATTAAGGTAAAGGAAGTTTAATCTGATTAACAGATATGGATTAATGATGATGATTAATGTGTGCCCAGCAAGTCTTTGGAAAAAAATTAAACTACCAAGTTCATACAAGTATCATCATTACGAATAAAGCTTAATTTATTTGTCATGATGATGATAATTATTTGCATTAGCTCGCTTCATGGTACTAGTACAATCTTGGAACCTACCGAGGGGAGAATCTAGAATTGACCCTAATTTGAA
Organism: Nycteola revayana; assembly: GCA_947037095.2. Classification (NCBI taxonomy): domain Eukaryota; kingdom Metazoa; phylum Arthropoda; class Insecta; order Lepidoptera; family Nolidae; genus Nycteola; species Nycteola revayana. The sequence continues at coordinate 16,334,410 of OX344840.2, forward strand.
AGACTCAAATAATATACAGTAAGTATAGTGTCCTCTATAAGTTTGGCCCATATTGGGCATGTGCATCTCTCTAGTGTATCTGCCGTTCTGCACCCTCACCATCATCTGCATCTGACACATGGTCGAGGAATGTGCAAGTACAATGTAGGGTCATCCTAATGCTAGTTTTGCTGGTAAGTTATGTAAGTAATAAGAGTAATCACACTATTACAAGTAGTAAACCTACACTAGAAAAATAAAATTCCCAGGCCCGTCTTTCCCACTGGGCACACTGGGCATGTGCCCAGGGCCCCGCAATGGATTACGGCCCCCTAGTCCCTACTACTCCCACTCTAAGGACTAATCGTAAATGTGCTGGATTACCATATCGAAGTTAACCAAGATACATACGTGCGCAAGTAAGAAATTGGATCAAATTGGTAATTGGTGGATGCATAAAAAAAAGGTTAAACTTTTTATATCTGCATTCTCTGTAATATTCTAATTTACTATGCCCTATTATCCTAATGTGCCCAGGGCAATAGGTGAAAGACGGCCCTGTAAATTACTGTGTTATAGGGAATTTACAAACAGTCTATTGAATGACACAACTGAGAATGAGCTCAACCCAATTCAAAACAACTGTTGGTTCATTCAAATATTTCACTTTTATTTTAGGGCAATGTTTCATACATTTCATTTCAAATATAGATTTATAAATTTAAACTACCGGTAGAACTTACTGTGGCTGATTGGTTTGGAAATATGTTGAAATTTATCAAGCTTAATTTTATGATTAAATAATATGGTACCTACCCAGAACATAAACATAAATCATTGTGTTTATATTAATCCTTACCTGATCCAGTGAGCTTCTTTCAATTTTCATGGACATGCCAAGATTTCTTTGATGTTTCTTTCCATTGATATGATCAAGGAAATTGATAGAATCTTTGACAACACAGTCGCAAACATTACAGTAGTATCCTCCTGATTGTGATGTAGGTGTATTCTTGTAATTCTTAGGAAAACTAACAGCTAGAGTATACCTACATATTAAATTAAAAAATTGCAGTAGAAGGCCAATTACAAGTTTTCACATATATGCAAGAGTTTAGTGCTTTAAGGGAGTTGGTAGACAAAGTGATGAAAACAGTAATTACATGACAAAATTTATTAAGGTAAAGGAAGTTTAATCTGATTAACAGATATGGATTAATGATGATGATTAATGTGTGCCCAGCAAGTCTTTGGAAAAAAATTAAACTACCAAGTTCATACAAGTATCATCATTACGAATAAAGCTTAATTTATTTGTCATGATGATGATAATTATTTGCATTAGCTCGCTTCATGGTACTAGTACAATCTTGGAACCTACCGAGGGGAGAATCTAGAATTGACCCTAATTTGAAAGACTCAAATAATATACAGTAAGTATAGTGTCCTCTATAAGTTTGGCCCATATTGGGCATGTGCATCTCTCTAGTGTATCTGCCGTTCTGCACCCTCACCATCATCTGCATCTGACACATGGTCGAGGAATGTGCAAGTACAATGTAGGGTCATCCTAATGCTAGTTTTGCTGGTAAGTTATGTAAGTAATAAGAGTAATCACACTATTACAAGTAGTAAACCTACACTAGAAAAATAAAATTCCCAGGCCCGTCTTTCCCACTGGGCACACTGGGCATGTGCCCAGGGCCCCGCAATGGATTACGGCCCCCTAGTCCCTACTACTCCCACTCTAAGGACTAATCGTAAATGTGCTGGATTACCATATCGAAGTTAACCAAGATACATACGTGCGCAAGTAAGAAATTGGATCAAATTGGTAATTGGTGGATGCATAAAAAAAAGGTTAAACTTTTTATATCTGCATTCTCTGTAATATTCTAATTTACTATGCCCTATTATCCTAATGTGCCCAGGGCAATAGGTGAAAGACGGCCCTGTAAATTACTGTGTTATAGGGAATTTACAAACAGTCTATTGAATGACACAACTGAGAATGAGCTCAACCCAATTCAAAACAACTGTTGGTTCATTCAAATATTTCACTTTTATTTTAGGGCAATGTTTCATACATTTCATTTCAAATATAGATTTATAAATTTAAACTACCGGTAGAACTTACTGTGGCTGATTGGTTTGGAAATATGTTGAAATTTATCAAGCTTAATTTTATGATTAAATAATATGGTACCTACCCAGAACATAAACATAAATCATTGTGTTTATATTAATCCTTACCTGATCCAGTGAGCTTCTTTCAATTTTCATGGACATGCCAAGATTTCTTTGATGTTTCTTTCCATTGATATGATCAAGGAAATTGATAGAATCTTTGACAACACAGTCGCAAACATTACAGTAGTATCCTCCTGATTGTGATGTAGGTGTATTCTTTGTGATCACTACACTCTTGCCTAGTTTTGAATCTAAGTCAACCTTGTAGTCTCGTTGCTTCAGTAATTCCCTTTTGACGGGAGCGGCTGAAAATAAGAATTACAAGCTTTAGTACAATATTAACATTAACTGAATATTAAATGTTACTACAGCTTTATATAGATATAGGAACCTTTCTTTTTGGCTTTTTCCTCTTCTTCTATTTCAGCTTTTAATCGCTCGGCAGCTATCTTTTCGAATTCGTCTTTGTCCCATTTTCTACGGTGGTCATCTGGTCGCATACTCATGATGGTAAATTTCTCTTGGTCACTGTCGTCAATAAAATTTGTAATCGTTGCAGTTAGAAGATACACTCTTGAATTAGATGGATTATTTATAAAATTTATACGATGTTTATTTTCACAACATGGAAAACAACCACGATCTTTTTTTGACAATGTTGCCAGACGAAGTAATTGTAAGAATTTAAAATAGTACGCACATGAAATATAATATTTATCATTTGAGTTGTAGTTTTAAAACCCAAAACTAACTATCTTACATGTGATATTTTCTATAAATTAAAACAAATCTTAAATATACAAAGCAATGTTTATATTTGCATTTTTTTCAGTACAGTGTGCTTGAGTAAATATTCTCAATAAGTGAAAATTGAAAATCATTGATCTAAGACATAAAAGGAAGCTTAGGGTGCCATTACACCGTCAATCTGGATCGAGATCCGTGATCGCGGTAGATTGATATAACTTGATTTGGATTGTTGTCACATTACACAGTCAATCCTGAATCCAGATCACGTCAGTCCACTGTTCGTAATGATTACATGAAGACGTGTTCTCAGCTCTGGGGATTCTGATTGCCAATAAATAAAAAAATAAGAAGATTATGTGTTCACAATCGCAAAAGTCCTCGTAGCGTAGCGGTATTTGGCTCGCTTTAAATCTCGGAGGTCATGGGCTCGATTCCCACGCCAGACAGGAAATCTTTGTGTTTGTGCGCACATCTGTAACAAAATACCATCAGAAATAAAAAATGCTAACACAAGTGACGTTTTTAAGAAAAGGCTAGCAAATTACATAAAATGAAAACAAAAAAATTCCGGGTCTGGTTGGTTGAGGGACTACCCTCCGTTCCTCGGAAACACGTTAGGCCGTTGGTCCCGATTGTTAGAATATCATCTATAATAATCGTATTTATCATGGAACGGGCAGCAGCCTTTCCTTGTATGGTACAACTTAATACTGCGGTCACCAACCCGCCTACCAAGCGTGGTGACTATATACCCTCCCCCGGGAGGAGGCCCATGTTCAGCAGTGGACGTTACGGAGGGGCTGATGATGATGAATCGCCAAATGGATCTGAAAAAGAAAGAAGCCTGTGTAGTTATAAATTTTAGTAGTATTTTTTTTTATTCTTTTCTGTATTTTGATCACAGACTTATTTTTTTTCTTTAAGTCGTCAGTTGCGGCCGCGTCGGCATCGCGGGCACTGATATCGTCCGCCCCCATCGCACTGTAGCCACTGACTAACGTAAACTGACAATATTTCACATCAGACGTTCAATCTGGATCGCGATAAATGGACCGAGATCATGGATTTCAAAAAATTTAGATTATTTGCGATCCGATGTCGCGATCCCTCATTTTAACACATTACACATTCAATCTGGATTAAGATCATTGATCTTGATCACGGATCTCGATCCAGATTGATGGTGTGATGGCCCACATCACACCATCAATCTGGATCGAGATCCGTTAGAATTAGAATTGTAGAGTGGCTGGAGTAACACATAAAACCTTTAAGTTTTTATAGTACACAATAGTACGCTTATTGTCCAATAATAATATGTACGATTTATTTTATGCTGGCAACTTTGAAATAAAGTAGTATAGTAATATTATACATCCAATGGTGCCAACTTAGGGTAATTTACCCTAGATTTAGTGTAAAAATGATCCGGCAGGGTAATTTTCAGGGTACAAATATTTCTAGGGTATTTTTTAGAGTAATTTATTTTCATAAAAATAATAACTCACTTTGGTGTTTCCAAACGCGACCATATGGATTTCGTTTTGTGAACGCATCGATTGCTATTGCTCCTTTTTCTATGTGTGAGAGGCGTTTCATAATTCTTGTTTTAACTTTATTCCTACAAAAACAATGCTAGACAAGTTTAATAGGTCATGTATTACAAAAAAGATAGTGATGCAGAGAATACTTTCATTGTTACGTGCCATAAATAAATAATAAAACATATTTCTGTTATTTTATTTGCAATTTAAATATATAGGGTATTTTTTCAAAATTATACAGAATCTAGGGTAAATTGAGTTCAAGCTTAGAGTAATGTAAAAATCTGACCTGGCAACACTGTATACATTAGTCACCATCAGCGTTGCCAGACCGTACCAAAAAGTACGGTTTTCCGTACTATTCATCACATAACCGTACCACAATCGTACCTCAGTGTAATAGTAGATAAGGTACGAAAAAGGTACGGTCCTTTTTCGTACCTTATCTATATTAGTTATTTATTTTGATTCAGTGAATTAAATTTTTGTTGATAAAAAATATCATAGGAATAATGTGATGAGAAAGTTCAGATATGAAGCGATACTATTCTCTATATTTAAATTTTATTGTTTTTAAACAAGTGTGCACAATTCTGTTGTTTACATACCTGTCAGAAACTTGAAAAGAAATTACAATAATTTTGTTTAATTGAATTATAATACCGGTAAAAACATTTAGATTTGATATTTTTAGATCTAAAAAGACTTTGTAAATCAAATGAATTTATTTAAAAAAATATCTACATTTGTTGATATAAATCTCAATCTATTCAGATAAACTTAGATCTACAATTGACTACAATTTTCTTAGATCTGAGTAGATTTAGAAAAATTGAAAAATATCGAAAAGGATCTAATTAGATCTAAAAAAAATCCCATAATTGAGATCTAATTAGATCCAAAGTTTCAATTATAATGTTTACAACAGATTATCAATCTTCATAAATAATTTAAGTAAATTCATACGATTTTCGTTGCTAATTTATAAATTTACTTGAATAATTTCTCTGTTTATGTAAAAAAGTTTAAATACTCTTCAGATAAAAAAAAAATATTTTCAAATTCAAAATGATTCCAAAAGACAACTCCAGCGCGCCCTGTCGAGTACTTTGAATACTGAAATGAGGTTTCTTTATGTTCGATTTCCTATCGCTTTTTTCCAAACTATGGTCGCAGACAGCCAACTCGAAGAAAAAAAAACTGATCAATAAAAATTCGGACCAATAACGCTTAAATGACTGCACTATAGTGCAGTCATTTAAGCGTTATTGGTCCGAATTTTTTAACTATGAACCGATTAGCATGAAATTTTGGAATTAGGCTCATCTTACCCTTAACTTCAAAAGTGAAAATGATCTAAACTCCGCACCCACCCTGGGGGGGGGATAGAAAATAATTTCAAGAAAAAATGATCTATAGAGTTTTTCAAAAAACCCAATACTTTTCAAGTTATTGGCAATTAAAAATTCGGAATTTTTTCTCGTTTTTCATCGGTTTTTTGCAAATATCTCCAAAAATATGCATTTTTACGAAAATTTTATGATTTACAAAATTGTAGCAGGTAAAAAACTGAACAAATCGGTTTTTTATAAAGTGTTCTAAGTGCAATATTAAATTAGATATTAAAGATCAAAGCCGTTTTTTATTTTGTCTGAAATTTAATCGATGTATTTAATGCCCTCTAGCGGCGAGCAGATACATTTTATGCATTCTAATGAAATATGATTTTGTAGTGCTTGAAATTGTTAGAGGTTGCATAGCATTAAGTGAATAAAGACTCTTTGAGACATTTATATTCGTATTCAAAAAAAGAGCTATGTGACATTCAAAAAACAAAAATATATTCTGAACTGTCGTGTCTGTCATAAAAGAAAAAGTAATATGTGTTGTGTTAATAAACTAAATAAAATGCCGTTAATCTTCTAAAGAATAATAATATAAACTCGGGTAAACATCAATCATATATAATATTCGTGCGTGAACTCTTAAATACCTAAAAACTAAAAAGTGTTGTGAACCAAGTTCATCCAGTTTTTTCTCAGCCTCTTACTCTGCACACAGTCTGGTGAGTACTAAACTGTATTAGGTTGAGATAGGGCAGGTCAAGATCAAGCTCATGATCAAGATGAAGTTCTAGAGGATACAAACGAAGCTAGAGTCGGAGATGATGAGAGTGTGTACGAAGAGTTTGTTGACGCTGATGAGCCGTTGGAGATCGTTGAACCACCAGCAATAGATGCAACGACCCGATACAACTTGCGCAACCGAGCTAATCTCTCATGTCCTAAAAAGTTTGAAGACTACGTGTGCTCCGTAAACACAGACATGTATCCTGAAACTTATAAGGAAGCTGTTGGAAGGGATGACAAAGCAGAGTGGATAAAGGCAATGACGAGTGAAATGAACTCTCTCAAACAAAATGATGTTTGGTCGCTCTGTAAGTTACCTAAGGACAGAAAGGCACTTCCTTGCAAGTGGGTCTTTCGCATCAAGCGAAACCCGGATGGCACTATAGAAAAATATAAGGCTAGGCTGGTAGTCAAAGGGTTCAAGCAACGTAAAGGAATTGACTATGAACAGACTTTCAGCCCAGTATCAAGAATGGCCACAGTCAGAGCCTTATTAAGTGTCGCTGCCAAAGAAAAACTGCATTTGGTACAATTTGATGTCTCGACTGCATTTTTAAATGGAAAGCTCAAAGAAGAGATATATATGCAGCAACCAGAAGGCTTCAATGATGGTACATCAAATGTATGTCAACTCAAGAAGAGTTTGTACGGCCTCAAGCAGGCTCCCAGATGCTGGAACTCTTGTTTTGAGGAAATATTACTGGCAAAGGGTTTCCAACAAAACTCAGCTGACTGTTGCCTCTTCACCAAGAATATAGGTAATAAAAAAATATTGATAACGCTATATGTGGACGATGGGTTGGTAGCAACGAGTGACCAGGAACTAGCAGACCAATTTTTAAAGGAGCTAGGGGATTTGCTGAAGATCACCAACAAGCCAGCGTCATATTACCTAGGTCTTGAGATTGCACAGTCAAAAGATGGATCTATTGCAATCAAGCAAGAATCGTACGCCAAGAAGGTACTAGAACGATTTGGAATGATGGATTGTAATCCAGTCTCGACTCCGATTGAAAGAAGTACTCAATTAGGGAAAGTTGAGAAAGAGAACTCTGAAGGAAAGAAGTTTCCTTATCGAGAGGCAGTGGGTGCTCTAGCATACCTAATGACAGGGACGCGACCCGACATAGCATACGCTGTTGGAGTGGTTTCGAGAAAGCTAGAGAATCCAACACAAGAGGATTGGCTTCGTGTGAAGCGAATTATGCGGTACATCAAAGGCACTTGTTCTTACGGAATCAAGTATACGTCGCTACATGAATACGGTGTACTAGACGGCTATAGTGATGCAGATCACGCAGGAGACGAACAAACAGGACGCTCTACAACAGGAGTAGCATGTTTATTTGCGGGAGGAATCGTCTCATGGCTAAGCCAACGTCAGCCGTCGGTTGCGATTTCGACTACCGAAGCTGAGATAGTAGCAGCAAGTGAAGGCGCTCGTGAATTAGTGTGGCTCCAGAGAGTATTCAGCTCACTTACTAAAATGGATGGAGTACCCACATTAAAAGTAGATAATGAAGCTGCCATACGTCTAGCACATAACCCGGAGTTTCATAAGCGGACGAAGCATATCCGAGTTAGACACTTCTTCGTGAGAGAAACTGTACAAGAAGGTCTAGTTGATGTTAAGCGAACAGGTACTGCCAGTCAATTAGCAGACATTATGACAAAGGCAGTTCCTAAACCAAGACTCATGACAATGCGAGAAGCCCTAGGCTTAATAGAATGTTAGACACTTAATTAATGAGGGAAAGTGTTAGAGGTTGCATAGCATTAAGTGAATAAAGACTCTTTGAGACATTTATATTCGTATTCAAAAAAAGAGCTATGTGACATTCAAAAAACAAAAATATATTCTGAACTGTCGTGTCTGTCATAAAAGAAAAAGTAATATGTGTTGTGTTAATAAACTAAATAAAATGCCGTTAATCTTCTAAAGAATAATAATATAAACTCGGGTAAACGTCAATCATATATAATATTCGTGCGTGAACTCTTAAATACCTAAAAACTAAAAAGTGTTGTGAACCAAGTTCATCCAGTTTATTCTCAGCCTCTTACTCTGCACACAGTCTGGTGAGTACTAAACTGTATTAGAAATAAGCTTTAAAATGAGCACTGTTAAAAGTCTATTGCACGTAAAATGAGTGAGCTGTAATGCAAATAAGAGGAACATCTAATGGTTTTATCTTTAAAAATCAATGGGTTTCATAAGTGCAATTTCCACCAAAATTAAAATTAATCATATTCCGTCTAGAATTAACTTTAATATAAAGAGTTTGATGGATTCTAGCAGATTAGCTGCTTTAAGACAAATATTTAAAAAAATCACGATTTAAAAAAAAATAGTTTTCGAATTTTTACAAAAAACCACCTTCTTTTCATAAAATATCTCAAAAATGATGAATGATACGTACAAAAGTATAATGATAAAAAATTTAGGTCTTTTTCTGACAAAAATAATTATTTTTTAGTTTTTCTGTCACACAACAATTGACATGATTGTTTAAAGAGCGCGCAATCACAGTCTCTCCCTTTGACCCTTAACCGTTTTAAAATAAAAGGGTTTTCACTATGTATTGTTATCTAAAGTTGTAGCTCTTTTAATTACCTTTAAAATGGTTTTTTATACGTTGTGATAGCATCAGAATTGAAGGAGTTATGGTCCAAAAACTAATCGTATTCTAGCGATAAAATGGCTCAATGTAAATTTTTCCAGTAACGGGTTATTTACACCCCTTAAAAATAATAGCGGAGCTCAGATTATTTTCACTTTTGAAGTTAAGGGTAAGATGAGCCTAATTCCAAAATTTCATGCAAATCGGTTCACAGTAAAAAAATTCGGAGGTAAGACCTTATTTTTACCGTCAATGACTGCACTACTAGTTCTTGCAGAAGTATCTCAACCCAACCGTACCTTGAAGTTAAAAACCGTACCTTTTCAGAAAGCCAACCGTCCTTTTTTGGGAAATCATACTGGCATTACCATCAGCCATCAGCATAATAATAATATTCTTTTTCACGGTTTGATTGAATGACATTTGTCAAGGAAATTGAAACTGATGGATAATACGAAAACATGGTAGGTATATAATTGAGTAACAGCGCAGCACTACAAAATAACTTGACGAAAAATATTTCTCGAGGACTTTTGTGTTATCGTTACCACGCCTTTAAGAAAGCTTTGGTGACTTCAATACTTACGTATTAGGTTCTATTACATAGGAAAACACTCTAAACACTGGTTCCCGTTCCCTGATAGGTATACGATTATTATATACCTATGCTGGACCGCTGGTCAGACACAAAATAAGGTACAATTTACACAAATACCTACCATAGAAGATACTATAAGCCGCGCCAATAAAGAAACGAATCTAAAATGGCGTCCCTGAATGTCACTGACAGACGATAGGGTCAGCAAGTAAAAAGAAAGATAGAAAGAAAGTTTGTTTATTGTATATATAGGTAAAATACAATTGTTAGTTTAATGTGTTGAAATGTGTAACGTATACAAAAAGATACATAATCTTTCATAAAAATTAGAACTGTTTATTTGCTTACTTTTCTTTAAAAATTTTTACCTTAACCACTCGCAAGTAAGTCGTTTTTTTCCGTTAGCTTTCTTTACGGATTTCTTTTTGCATGCAGTACGCGCCGTGTGTGACTAAGATATCAACAGTTTAGAGTGAGAGCGCATGATCGCCGCTGCCATTTTAGATTCGTTTCTTTATTGGCGCAGGTTATACTAATTTACGGAGAGGACGACGATTAAACTAGTAGATACAACTTTGTATATTTGGTACGTTTTTTTTAAATTTTCGATAAAAATACAAACTAGGTAGGTACATAAATGACAGGATGGAACGCGTGCGAGCACTGTACCGTTCGATTATGTGATAAATTGGCTTCTTTATACAAATTTACACAATTTTCTTTACAACATACAGCCTCAACAGTAATTAAGTGGACGTAAAATCGTTTGCTCTCACAAATAAATGTAACACTTTTGTAAATACCTACAGAGTCATTACGGCGATGACTTCGCAACATTGCTGCACTGTCACGGGTGAGTGGTGACATGCAACTGACACGAATCACAAAAACAACATAATTTTATTTTTTGTTCGGGAAGAAACGGCAGGGCCGATTCTAACTTTTTTTTAAGGACTTACTAGCGCGAGTGGTTTCATCTGCGTACCTAACTCCCGTTCCCGTAAGAACTGAATACTTAATTAAATATAGCCTATGGCCATAGCTGGGCATTAACTCGTTAATCCGTTAATCATTAACGAAGTTAACATTTCGATTAACGGATTAACTTTTAAGTTAACATAAAAATATGTTATCGGACACGTTATCTTCAGTAAAATTTCCCAAAGTCAGTTAATCGTTAATCCAGTAGGCAGCAACGCGAGTAGGTAACAACGACGATGATGAGGTTGACTTTTTCCATTCTGTCACACAGTTTAAAGAAAAATCTTAAAGCCACAAATCTTTATAGAGCAAAGCAAAACTAAAGTCTTGGCGAAATGTGACTATACATGAAGTCGAGAGACTCGTTAAATGATGCGGCATTCCTCGGGGAACAGATATTCGAGAATCTGTTTATCTTATATTAATAAGTATATAAAGCTGAAGAATTTGTTTGTTTGCTTGAATGCGCTAATCTCAAGAACTACTGGTCTTGTTTGAAAAAATATTTCAGTGTTAGATAGCCCATTTATCGAGGAAAGCTATAAGCATAGGGAATTATGAAGTTCCCACGGAAACGGGAATTTTGCAGGTATAGCCTTCATCGATAAATATTGTATCTAATACGGTAATGTAATAATTTTACAAATTGTATAAGTAGGTAGTTCCTTTGATTAGCATGTTCAAGTAAACAAATGGATGAAGAAAGAGTGACAAAACAGGTATACATGGCAAGTGTGAGTGGCACAGTCGGAAGGGGAAGACCTCGACGAACGTTCTCTGACCAAATCGGAGACATCCTCGCAAAAGGTCAAATAAGATCCACCCTAAACCGACGTGCTTGTATGAAGAATGTTATGAGAGTGAATGAAGCGAAAGATGTGTGTAGGGATCGTAGCAAGTGGAGGTCCATTGTCTCTGCCTACCCCGCTGAGAAACAGGCGTGAGTTTATGTATGTATGTAAGTAAACAAACTCTAGCTTTATAATAATACTAGCGACCCGCCCCGGCTCCGCACGGGTACAATGCTGATGTAATATACATATAAACCTGCCTCTTGATTCCCTCTATCTATTAAAAAAAACAGCATCAAAATCCGTTGCATAGTTTTTAAAATTTAAGCATACATAGGGACATAGGGATATAGGGACAGAGAAAGCGACTTTGTTTTATACTATGTAGTGATATTAGATTAGATAGACAATTAATAACTGTATTTCCGGCTAATCTCCAAAACGATAGTACCTGTCGGCTTTACTGGTAAAAAACTGATAACTATTGGACAAGGACTTAATTTTTATTCCGAAAACAATATTTAATATAATAATATAGATACTGCAATGTCCACTCATCAATAGTGGTGTTCTGTTGATATAAATATACTACGTATGTCTTAGAGTAGTTACTTAGCAATTTGATGAACTAACTTTATCTATTAACTTTGTTAAACTATTCAAAGGGATGCGTCCCGATCAGAGAATTACTGCCATCAGCCATGATTATTAAGTCTGTTAATGTTGGTGTGTAAAATCGCTAACTACTACCCTCCGTGCCTCGAAAAGCACATTAAGCCGTTATATTATTATATCTTCTTCTTCTTGAATTAATGGAATGCAGTCATACAGTATTTAAATGTTAAAATAACTTGTAAAATACACGAGGCGCAAATATCACGCCATTTGAAACAAAAAAAACTGGCCAAGTGCGAGTCGGACTCGCGCACGAAGGGTTCCGTACCATTTTCAAGCGTCTACCTGTTACCGTTATTGATATCGAGCAAAAAAGGGAAAAAAAAGGTTGTTGTATGCCTCCCTTAAATTTTTATTTCATTTTATTTTTAGTATTTGTTGTTATGCAATAGAAATACATCATCTGAGAAAATTTCAATTATGTTGCTATCGCGGTTCTTGAGATACAGCCTGGTGACAGACAGACAGAAAGACAGACTGCGAAGTCTTAGTAATAGGGTCCCTTATTATCCTTCGGGTGCGGAACCCTACAAAGATATTTGTTATTGACCGCTGTATATCATTATCTGTGATAATCGTAGACTTAGAAACAAACAGCAGCGTTTACCAACATTGTGTTACTTTATCCTGCAGTCATCAACCCACCTGCCAAGCGGGGCGACTATGGTAGCATCCCTTCGAGCTAAGCCCATGTTAGGCATGTGTTGGCTGTTGATGACGACGATTGTAAGTTCTTAATCCATTAAATAAGATACTATCTTTCCGCGGTTTCATCCGCCTAGCTCCCGTACTAGTGGGAAGTACATAATTAAATATAGCCTGTTAATCAGGGATAAAGTAGCATAATTATGGTAAAGAATTTTCGTAATCCGTTCTGTAATTTTTGGGTTTTTTATTTTATTTTATTTATTTGGGGAAACAAACAGATACACATTCAAATTACAAATAATTACAACTACAAAAAATATATAAATGTGTAGCTCACAACGTTATCCACATGTTAGGTATAATAATGTGGCATTGCTAAATATATCTCGATAATTTTACAATCCGAAAAAGATAAGTAAAAAAAAAAAACTTATGTGTAACATACAATAACGCAAGAAACAATAATTAATTTGTAATTTCACAGATTTTTCTGTTTAAAGTATTTTTAAATTTAGGAGCAGACAATGCGAATAAATCTAAATCTGTGAAATGGTTATTGTAATTTTTAGTTATGCGACGCAAAGGTGCGCGCACACCAGCAATTAGTGCGGGATGTACAGACTGCAAACAGGGCGTTTGTACGAACCCTGCGCCTTATAACAGTTCGTGGCACTATGTAGCATAACCTGTTTGTAATATCTGAGCAGTCATATTTGTTATTACACAAGTCATAAAGGAACATGGTTTCCAAGAAAAGACGTCTTCAAATTCCATAGTTTAGTACTTAGGCTTAGGTTGTCCCGGGCAGTCAAATCATTGTAATCACAGCGATAATTCACTGCCTTAACAAATCTCCGCTGAACTCTTTCCAAAATCTCCACATATTTATCGTAAAAAGGGTTCCATATAACTACGGCGTACTCCAGCTGTGACCTATATATTATATGTAGTCTCTAAGGTCATTTAGTTATAGGAATGTTATAGTGGTAATTAAGTTTTATTTTAGTTTATATTGTAGAATTAAGCACTTTTAATAATATTTTTTATTCTTGTTTTTTAAGTAATATTCATATTATCGCATTAGGTGTAAGTTACCTGTAAGTATAGTTGTAAAGAGAATGAATAAATAAATGTTATACCTACTCATAAATATGTCGAACAATGTTGTTCTTCTTCAAAGATCCTCAATTCCTGAAATAGATAATAGAATAATATGTAATAGAAGACGATGTAGTTGCAGTGGATTTATTTCGCAGTAACATGAAATAACTAATAAATGAGGAAATATTTTTATTTATGGACGTCCTAAGAAAATTGGAATGTTTGGTCACGACGGCTGCTTTACCAATATGTCTGTTGCCTACCTTCGAACGTGTGATGAAGTTCGATTGTTTCGTTGAATATTAATTAATGTAAAGACCTTCCACCTACATATAGTAATAGCTATTACCTATATTTTACCTCTTTTACTACATGTATGTAAGGTGTTGTTAGAAAATGAAGTCATAAATATTACTAAATACGTTGTCATCAACTAAACGAGAATGTTTGAAAATGATCGGCTTTGATAAGTATTTTTTAACTTGTGATTTGAGAAATTATACGGCACAAAATATACCGCGTCACTCGGATGGATCGAAGGGACGGGGGTCTTGACCCCCATCAAAATAAATAAGGTCTAGTTAGCAATTGTTTTCTACATTTTGCCTGTATTCTAACCATAATCATAGATATTTTAGTGAAAAGTACAGTTTTGTTCATTGTTCACTTGTTTTTCTTATAATATTATTGTGCCCCTCCTAAAATTTCTGCCACGTCTAAATATGCCCGCGATGCCATAGCGTTATTGCAGACTAATTACAAGTTTTATAACTTAACGAGATTTAGAAATACGGAAACTCGTGTTATAAAGAAAATTGCCAGCTTCTTTTACTAACGTTGTTAGGAAGTTTAATAGATTTGTAATACCATTATGCCATAATAAACAACGTAAAAGCTACGTTTTTACTACATAATATGTGTTGTTGGGAATCCGCCTTTCTTATACCTAATAGAACATATGTGTTAGAAATCCATTACGTTTGTAGTCATGTATTGGGTTGTATATATATATAATAAGAATAATAACCTATTAATTATAGTTCTTTTTCATTGTAATTTTGACAAGTATAAGTGTAAATACCTGTGTAAATACCTAAGTGCTGAATAAATTCATTATTCCATTAAACTGTGAAAACAAATAGGAGATTAGATTACTAGGTCACAGAAAAATACTATGTTGTTGTAGGTGTAACTTTTTCAATGCTATTCTAAAAGTAAGTTTATAAAATATATAAGTAGGTACCTGAAATACAAAATCCAATTTCTTCGGCACTTTATTGTAACTTTACTCTTTTCTTCAGATTGCTTTTTACACTATTCAACAATCATCATCCTTCGTTTTTTAGCTAGGTAGGTACCTATGTAGGTACATAGGGTATGTTGTGTCAGATGTTCGTGTTTTCCTGTCTGGTTGGCATATAAATTTAGTAGGCATAGATCCTGATTTCATACGTACTTGTGATACCAACCCCATCACATGATACTACATATAATTTTCCATCTCATTAGGCAACTGAAAAATGAAAGGTAAACATTAAAAATGTATACTTATTAGAATATCTAAGACCAAAACAAACAATCTCAATAATTTGTGTAAAACATAGCCTCAATATTTCAACTATTTTACGCCAAACGAACATTTAAGTTTAAAATATGTTAATATATGATAACATACTCACATCAAAGTGATCTTCACAGAATTAAAGTGGTGAATTCGTGACTACGTCTTTCGGGTTTCGCCGCGCGAGCTTTAACCACTTATCTTTTATCATTTTCTTGCATTTTACATGAATAAACACTTTGTTGGGTGTTATTATTGAAGTATTTTTGCACTGAGGTACTGCACACCACTTATAAACTTTCGAATTCATTTTTATTACACGAAATGCGGAATGTTGTGTTTATTTTCATAGGTTTGGCGGAAACAATGACGTTGCTTACAATAGGGGGATAATGCTGTTCGCGTCCGTGGGCTTTAGCTCTAGTCACCCACACGTGTCCCCTGGGTAGCGCCAAATGAACAGCACATCTGGTGGTAGGTTTCGACCGCGGTTTGTCACCACCCTCAAGGCAAAGCCATGCCGCCAAGTGATTTTTGTCGCGTTCCGGCATGTTGCCTTGAGTAGCCATCGTGGAAGGGGAGTCTGGGCAGTTGTGTGGTATTGCGAACCGGTTCCGGTGCTGCGTGGTGTCTGTGCTGGGTGACTGTTCGCGGAGGGTAGCGGGATCCTAAGCACGGTCTTCCGCTGGCCGACCGCAGGTAGTAGGGGGCCCAATTAGTAGGAAAGCCACCTATGAAAGGCTGCCCCGCCAACTAGCGAAAAATCCGAGGATGCGTCACCGTGCCGGTTGGCGACCGGATGCGAGGGCCCGGTGAACATCTCTGGGGGGGTTAGGGCGTCCCCGCGCGCTCCAGATCAGTCTCCCGTCGGTGCAGCATCATGTGTGTATTGCGTGGTACTCGTTTATGCTACGCCTCACCCAACTGTCCCTTTTCTACTTGTCTGTTCGTCATCAGAAATAAATGAAAATAAAAAACAATAGGAAACTGGTAAAACAGCGGTTGCACTCCCTCGCACTAAAAGTGCACCTCTCTAACATCCGAGGTCTGCACTCCAATCTCATCCCGGTCCATCACCACCTTGAGACCGAAAAACCACATCTGCTGTTCCTCACGGAGACGCAAATCAGATGTCCAGCTGACGCAGCATACTTGCGCTACCCAGGGTACACCCTGGAGCACAATTTTAAGCCACGCGCTGGCACCTGCGTGTATGCTCGCGATGACATCTGTTTTCGACGTCTCCGTAACATTGAGGATTCCAGTTTCTCCGTATTATGGGTTCTGGTGGACACTGGCTTGGAGCAGATACTCTATGCCAGTGTCTATCGGTCGCACACCGACAACATGGAGACAACCAGGTTGTTTCAGTACCTTTCGGACTCGGCTGAATTAGCTCAGCTCAGGTACCCATCGGCGCAGCTAGTTTTTCTGGGGGACTTCAATGCCCACCACCAGGAGTGGCTGTACCCATACCAGAACACCGACCATGCTGGGAGATTAGCGTATGCATCTGCACTGACGCTTGGTCTCTCCCAACTGGTGACTGAGCCGACACGGGTGCCTGACATTGATGGCCATACGGCCAATTGCTTAGACCTTCTGCTGACAACCGATCCAGACCGATATCAAGTCGCGGTTTCCTCACCGTTGGGTAGCTCCGACCACTGTCTGGTGAAATCTGTGTCTGTCTACTCGCCACCCGATCCCGATCTCAATGGGACTAGGCGAGTATGGCGATACAAGTCAGCAGATTGGGATGAGATGCGGCATTTCTTCGCGTCTTACCCTTGGCTGCGCTTATGCTTCTCTTCAGACGACCCGACTCGCTGCGCGGAGGCTGTTTCTGAGGTGATATGTCAGGCTATGGAATATTTCATTCCATTTTCTGACATCTCACTCCAAGACAAAGCCCGTCCATGGTTCAACGCTGAGTGTGATAGTGCTGAAGCACATAAGCACTCTGCTTACCAAGCGTGGGCGGATGCTCGAGCCCGCAAAGCGCCAAATATTCGGAAACTGAAGAAAGCTTACAATAGTGCTGCCAAGTCTTGCAAACGTGCCCTACGCAAGGCCCGCTTTGACCATATTGGCCGCATTGGAGCCAGACTAGCATCTTACCCATCAGGGAGTAAAGCTTTTTGGTCTCTTGCCAAATCGGTCGAAGCCAATTTCTGTCGGTCCTCTTTGCCGCCACTGCAGAAGCCGAACGGTTCATTAGCTCACACCGCCAAAGAGAAAGCAGACTTGTTTGCGTCTCTATTTGCGAAGAATTCACAACTAGATGCTGCTGGTAAAAGTCCACCCAGGCTACCACATTGCACTTCCACTATGCCTGAGGTGCACATTCGGCAAAAAGTGGTACTTAAAATTCTCAGCACTCTAGATGTGAATAAGGCTAGTGGGCCTGACGGCATTCCTGCCATTGTCTTGCGGTCATGTGCACCTGAGTTGTCTCCTGTTTTGACTCGCCTCTACCGTTTATCCCTGAAGACTGGTCTAGTTCCAGCATCCTGGAAGATTGCCCATGTTCAACCGATCCCCAAGAAAGGTAGTCGTGCCGACCCTGCCAACTACCGACCAATCGCAATCACCTCCATACTCTGTAAGGTTATGGAGCGTGTTTTAAACAACCGTCTCCTGGCATACCTGGAAGACAACGACCTCCTCAGTGACCGTCAATTCGGATTCCGTCGAGGCCGGTCTACTGGGGATCTTCTTGTATATGCTACTCACTTCTGGAGCGAAGCCATTGAGAGACACGGTGAGGCTCTTGCCGTGTCTCTTGATATCTCTAAGGCTTTTGACAGGGTTTGGCACGCAAGTCTCATTGGTAAGCTTCCGGTTTACGGTATTGCTCCCGTACTTTGTACCTGGATTCAGGATTTCTTGAGGGGAAGGTCGATTCGAGTTGTCATTGATGGCGCCTCGTCCGATCTTCTTGGTATTAATGCCGGTGTCCCTCAGGGATCTGTTCTCTCCGCGACTCTTTTTTTGCTGCACATAAACGACCTGCTAGTTACTCCCGGTACCTTTGGGTATGCAGACGACAGCACAGTCTCGGTGAGATACTTGTCTGATGCGAAGTCGGGGTCAATGGTCCAGTCGTTCAGGGAGTCGATGATTGAGGGGGTGAACTCGATCTTGGAGGCTGTTGCCTTATGGGGTGATGCCAACCTGGTTGGGTTTAACCCCTCAAAAACACAGGCGTGTCTTTTTTCGGCGAAACGGAGTCCATTCCAACTGACTCCGACTTTCCGGAATGTCTCCGTTCCGATCAGCGACCATCTTGAGCTCCTAGGGCTTGACCTCTCTTCTAATCTAAACTTCGGTCACTACATCGAGTCCATTGCAAACACTGCAGCCAAAAAACTTGGCATTCTCTCCAAGGTGAGGCGGTACTTCACATCGGAGCAGCTCTTAAGTCTTTACAGAGCTCAAGTTCGCTCCTCAATGGAATACTGTTCTCATCTTTGGGATGGGTCTGCTGGATATCAGCTGGATGCTCTGGACTCATTGGAGCGCCGAGCGAAGAGAGTCATAGGCAATAACTCACTGGTGGAGGCAAGTCTTCAGAGCCTCGAACACCGTAGACGAGTGGCCTGCCTATCAGTTTTTTATCGGTTGCATTTCGGGGAGTGTGCGGAGGTTCTACATAACCTGATACCCCCTTCACCCTTCCATCACCGGACGACTAGGCGCGGCGAGCGGTTTCACCCTTTTGTTGTAGACATTCCTTCAATTCGCACGAAGCGATTTGCTTCTTCTTTCATAATGCGGACGGCTAAGGAGTGGAATTCTCTGCCGGCGTCAGTTTTTCCGGAACGCTATAATCTGGACATCTTTAAGGCTAAAGTGAACAGACACTTTCTAGGCAAGCGTGTATCATCTTAGGCCTTATCTTCGCCTTCCATCAAGCGAGATTATGGTCAAACGTAAGCCTATATGAAGTAAAAAAAAAAAAAAAAAAAAAAAAAAAATATCGTGACGTCATAGCCGACTAAGCCGACGCCATGACACTCGAGGCCTTTTTTCGCGCGCTATTTAAAATTTAATAGAAATATGGCTTAAACTTCGTTAAATTTTAATTTATTACCGAAATATTGTGTTTTTCGTACTTAGTAAATGTATACCCACGTTGCGCAAGAGGATTTCAAAATCTTGCCTCATGCCTATTGGCAACAACACAACGTTGGTTACGACCAACGTTGTGTTTACCTCACCCAAGTGTACTACTTGACGTTTCCACTTCACTCGATAATCAAAAGATGGCGTTACTGATTCTGACGCTGCGACATACTTATCTATTTTCTATACCCAACATATATGGGTTTGATTTTACAAGAGGAAAACATCCCATCTTGTTTAATTGTCGTCAAATAGACAATAGCTTTAGGATCCCCTGAACCAAGCATATCGACTCCAAACGGCTTAAACACATAATCATATTCAAGATTTTAAATTTTCTTAAAAATTTCGATCGCGGTGGAAATCGAACTGAGTACACCGGGCTTCAGAAGTAGCTTCGCTAACCATTGAGTCTATGGAGCAATCATTTACTCATAACAAAAGGAAATATTCTTTTATTTACCTACTTTTTTATACAACGTGAACTAATCCGTAAGTATGACGCCATTCGTTTGATAAATAACACACAATTTATTGGTAGTAATTTCTACAAATGGTTTTCATATTCGGCAGACGTAATATTATCGAGGGAAACCATTTTTGATACGTTTATGGGTCTCTATTATGTCTTATAATATTGCGGTTTCTGTAGACAGGTTCATTTATTTTCTTTTGTTGGTATGCCTTCTTTCTTAGTTGTATTACTGTGGCCCGCGACCTCGGCTACGTATATTAATTAACATTGCTCCATACACAATTTGCCGCCTTGTTCATCCTAGGCCTTCAAGGTTAATATTGGACATTTTATTACTAGGTTCCCGCGCGCGGTTTCACCCGCGTAGCTCCCGTGCCCATGGGAACTTCGTAATAAAATATAGCCTTTAACCTTCCTCGATAAATGGACTATCCAACACTGAAAGATTTTAGAAATCGGACCAGTAGTTCCTGAGATTAGCGCGTTCAAACAAACAAACTCTGCAGCTTTATAATATTAGTATAGATAAAGTTCCCACTGAAACGGGAGCTACGCGGATGAAACCGCGCGCGGGAAACTAGTCTACTATATCACAGATTTTTTTGACTTACATACTCAATTTACATGATATCTATTGTTAAAAGTATGGCATACATTTTGGAAGCACCTTACATAACCACATCGTTTATGAGACACAATTGTCTGTATGAATAAAAGTCAAAAGCCTTCATTAACGGTCATATTGATAATAAAAATAAAATCCAATAAGTGTTACATGACGAATGGTATTAAAAAAAACAAAAACATTTTTAAAAAATATGACATTTTTGTGCTACCCCTCTGTAAAGGTTAGGTTTAAAATTGCGAACCAATTTATATTTACAGCAGTAAAGATTAATGTGTGGAGGAACAGAACGGGGGAGGGTCTCGCTTACCTGTATCTGTTTTTTCCTAATCGTTGGAGCTGGTTCCAGGTGCTCACTGAGATGTATCTTTTGATATTAGATAACTCAATAAATACGAGGATTAGTAATAGAAAATAATATTGTTACTGGCGGGTCACATATTTTTTTGTGGTGTTCATTGTACTTTTTAACTTTTGAGCGGACAGATGTATGTTAGCTAGGTGCCTTTTAATACTATACCGGGCATAAAGGCGGGCAGGGTACCAGCCTTATTAACTGGCTTAAAAACTACAAACTAAACAACCTGTGCAAGAGGGCACCTCAACCACAACTTGAGGAGAGTGCGGAACGATGACTTTTAGATTTTTAAGAGAGTTTTGTTCAACTGTTTTCCAGACTACGGGTCTAAGAGGGTAACATAAAGTATTAAATTCCACATTGCAGAAGTGTCTATAACTAGTATTAACCGGAGATGTACAAAATATCTGAAATACAAAATACAAGATAATTTTAAATTAAGTATTTATAAAACCAGATACAAAATACTTTCGAGAATAGTATCTGAAGTACTAGATACAATATAGGTATACCTATTCTAAATACTTTATAAGATGAAAATACTTTTGTAAGAAAACAAGATTTTATTTTAATGATATAAAGTTTATTTTTGACAACCTCCGCAGCTTAGCGGTATTTGGCTCGCTTTAAATCACGTAGGTCGTGGGCTCGATCCCCACACCGGACAGAAAAACCTTGTGTAAATTCTAAGATTTCTTTCTGGTTTTGGTCGGTTAAGGGACTTCCCTCCGTGAGGAAAAGGACATGTTCAGTTTTACGCATTTATTTTATTAATTTCTACTAACATATTACTAAAAGTATTTTATCAGAAAAAGTATTTATATAAAATATTAAGATACCTAACAAAATATCTTTAAATACAAGATACAAAATACATTTATTTGAAAGTATTTTAGATACAAGATGGAAATACGTATCTTGTATCTGTATTTCAGATACTTGTATCTTAGATAAGTCACATCTCTGGTATTAACTTAGATCGATTGTACTACCAAATATAAATAAATTGGCTGAGTACTGGCAACGATTACGACAAGTGACTATCTATTTAAATAAAACTTATAAAAATGATACTATGATCAAAAACCGATCGAAGTTGGTTTTGTCCCACTAAAAATAGACACAAAATGTTATCTTTTTTTAGCGTAGCATTACACAGCGATTATCCGCTGGTAATATATCCGCTGTAAAACGCACCTACTTATATATTTTTGAATAAAGTAAAGTTGTTTTTGAACTTATTAAAATTCATTACCTACTTAAGAAATTCGCTCCTTAAGAACATGCTTCCTAATGATTAAGAGCCTTTAATATTTATACATAATTTTACTTCATTATAAATCTTCTGAAAGTTATACATAAAGTCAGATCGCGTTAAGTTAATCTGAAGCCAAATAAAAGAGGCCGAATAAAACGACGAATATAATTTGGGGATTCTGGGAATGACGTCTAAAGAGAAGTGGAGCCTTTTCCCTGACAGCTCCCTATAGATTAAGTGGACATGTTGACATTAGATTAGGTTCTGAATTAATTTTAACCATAATTCAAAATGTTGAGTTGCGCTTTGCTACATTTTTGTGTCTAATTAAGGAGCATGAATATCGGTATTCGCAAGACATTAACGAAATATTTCTGTAGGATTTTGTAAACTTAGTTATGATTAATATGTGAAGTTACGCTCATGATTCAAGATTTAAATTGATTTATTCTGTAAAAATGGTTGTTTGTTTGGAATCGCCTTTTTTCCTAGGTACCGTGCAGTGCATGCAAACAAAACTGCCAAAAAACTCAGTAGAACGCTTTTTTTTTAATAATAATATTTTTTATAAACCGAATTACATTTAAATGTAAAATTAAGAATATATGACATGTGTATAATACAGTACAAACTAGTTACTACAGTTATGTTTAATTCTTTATATTTAAGTGATGTGCAAACTAAATAAATTATATGCACATGGTACAATACAAAATTACCTAGTAATGGGGTTTTATTTATTTAATATGCTTATTTACATTAAGGTAATCCATGTATCAACATTTCGGAGACATGTAACCCGTATCCGAAGGATTTACCTACAATAAGCTTACCTTCCTCGTACATATTCCCCGGGCTAAATGAATGTCAAATAATGGACACTAATCTACAATGAATATAAATTCAAATGTAAATGTATATTGCGCGCGCCGACACGGGCACGGCCTCTCGCAATTTTCTGTCTTGAACATTCGAAACTTTAGCCCGCTAAAATATATAGTTTTTGTTAGACTAGCGGTACAAGTTTTGGAGGTCACATTCTGTAATAACATAAATAATGAATCTATAATAATCTTATGTCAAAATATTTTCTTGAGTGTTATAATAGAACCTGCGGTCACCAACCCGCCTGCCAAACGTGGTGTTTGGCGAAATGGGCTGGCCCATGAGCTTTTCAAACATATTTTGTTCATTATTTAATTACATATATTTTTCTAGAGATTGATTTACCTTAAGTAATTTGTATCGCGCCGTTGCAGGTGTTTCATTGGTGACGGTAGTTGCTAATGAGTCCTGCTGTTCTGGGTTCTGGGTTCGATTCCCACTTGGCACAATTATTAGTGTGAGTGGCAGATAGTTGTTCTGAGTTTGAGTGTGCTTTGTGTTCGTTTGTAAAGGTCCATCCAATACAGATACTAAAAATGCTTTTAAAAGATGTACAAATGATTAATCAAAGACTTTAAAAGATGACAAAAAGAATGATCTCGGAGTTTCTTATAGTCTTTCTTCTCCGGGTGTCACAACGTAGATAGAGAAAGACTCGTAGGAAGCTAGGATAGGGTCCGGTCGTCCTTGCAAGGCGAGGAGCGCGACGCGTTCTATGCTTCTGACCGAATCCTAGCCCACGCTGACCCGGCGAACTCTGTTTCGCCTTAGAAGCATTAAATTTCCCGTTTTCCCATAGGGATGAAACATTTTCCCGGAATAAAAAGTAGCCTATGTGTTATTCCAGACTACTATCTATCCCTGTGCCAAATTTCCTACTACTACTCGTTCGGCTAAAAACAAAAAATAATAAACTCAACAACAAAAAATACCTATTCTATTCGGTTCTTTTTTGAACTTAAATACCTTACCTTAAACTACGATTCTCAATAATCAAAAATATTTACAAAATAACCTTAACTTTAAATTCCAACCAAGACCTTAATAGAAGAAATAGAATTCGACTAAAGTACGAACGTACAACTTCGAAAAAAAAATGTCGCGCTAAAAAGCACGTTTTGTTTAAGCGTAGGTACCTACTTATAAGTACGGATTACGTCGTCGCGCTGAAAAGCACGTTTTTATTAAGTTTTTTATTTTCCTCGCTAGAGAGCTCCGATAAATGCGTGCGATCGATGCAAAACACAAAGTCCTACAGGAAAAATCGCCAATCGTGCTATTCGCACGCGCCCGAAGGGCGCGGGTGAATGGCTTCAGGGTCAGAGCCCTATGGCCATGATGTGCAACGCTATCTGTAAAGACAAATAGGTCATTGGAGTGTTAACTTACCGTTAATGTGGCGAACTCGGTGTTGTTGCGTCAGCTGATCCGGCAAGGCGGATCGCTGACCTCGTACTGTGTCTTCACTGGTTGGTGTCAGCTGATCCGGGTGGATCACTGACCTCGAAGTACTCCCGATGATGATGGTGAGCGTGCTTGGGGGCCCAGGCTTCCGGTGGGCGGCTGTGGAGTGGCGCTATGCCTTTGGCAAGCGGGTGACTCGTTCTGTCGGCCCGATCGAACATACTTGTCGCGAGACGTCGGACAAAGTCGTCGAGTCCCTCGTGCTTCAGTCCGTCGGAGATGGTCTTGTTACGTACGTAGTACGGAGCGCCTACGATGGTACGTAACGTCAGGTTCTCCTGCGCCTGCAGTCGTGCACGGTTGCCGTTCGATATGAACGGCATCCATGCTGGAGCTGCGTAGGTAAGCCTGGACCTAATATAGGTTTTGTACAAACCTAGTTTGGTGCGTATGGGCAGCTTCGAGCGAAACAAGGCGCCGAGCTTGCCTCGGGCGCACCTTGTCTTGGAGATCGTGTCCTGGACGTGAGCGTTCATCCTCACTCGGCGGTCGATGGTGACTCCCAGGTACTTGACTGTGGTCAGCCAAGGTACTGCTTGTCCCTGTATCTGGATGGGAGAGGGTAGATGCGACGATCCAAATAGGATAGCCTGCGTCTTGTTCACGTTCATCCGCATCCTCCATCTGTCGAGCCATGGTGGTATGTCTTCGAGTGCGGACTGTAGCAGCCGCGCCGCTCTCGACTTGTCTCGAGAGGTGGTGTAGATCGCGGCGTCGTCGGCGAAAAGTGCCAACTGCGCCGGAGCCGACACCGGGATGTCGTTGGTGTACACGTTGTAACACGCAGGGGAAAGGCAACTACCTTGTGGTACTCCCGATCTGATGGGGCGGTCGCTCGATGTGCAGTCTTCGACCGCAACATGGAACGACCTCCCGTTCAGGAAGGAAGCGAGCACCCGGGCTAACCTCACAGGTAGTGGGGAGGGGGAGGTGATGAACTTATAAATAAGACCATCATGCCATACCTTATCGAAGGCCTTCTCCATGTCCAGGAAGGCGGCTGCTGTGTACTCTCGGCGGTTGAGCGTGGTTGTCACGTGGTGTAACACTCGCGTCAGCTGCAGGGTGGTCGAGAGGTCACGGCGGAACCCGAACTGTTCGGGTCTCGGGGTGAAACACTCGTTGAGGTGCTGCAGGAAGAGGCGCTCGAACACTTTCGAGATAGTGTTGAGCAGGGTGATGGGCCTGTAACTCTCGGGCTTCCGTAAGTCCTTGCCGGACTTGGGAAGCATGATGACCCGGCCGTTACGCCAGGCGGTCGGGAAGTGTCCGGTCCGCGTGATACCGTTGAACAGCCGCGTGACGGCGGCTACCGCCCGGGGCGGTAGTCGTCGTAACGCATTGTTCGGTATGCGGTCCGGACCCGGCGCTTTCCGCGGGTTGACGTATAGTA
The DNA here is from genome assembly GCA_947037095.2 of Nycteola revayana. Lineage (NCBI taxonomy): Eukaryota > Metazoa > Arthropoda > Insecta > Lepidoptera > Nolidae > Nycteola > Nycteola revayana. The sequence continues at coordinate 16,360,564 of OX344840.2, forward strand.
GTATACGTCTAACCTGCTTCGGTGAGAAGACGACTGGGTCATCCTCGGGAGTCACTGGGGTGGCTAAGTAGGCACTCACGTGCTGCTCCACTCTCGCCGTGTGTTCGGGGTCGCAGCTCGGAAACGGGCTGAACTGTTTCTCGAGTGATGCTGCGAATATCTCCGCGCGGTCCGCGGCCTCGTACCGAAGCAATCCGTCGGCGTTGAGGAGCGGGCGGACCGGGGGGCGCTTTCCTGTTAGCTGGCGGCACAACCTGTGGACTGAAGGGACGTGGTCACTTATCTCCACAATGTGTTGCTCCCAGGACTTCTCGGCGTGGTCGTTCTGTGCTAGTTTCACTTTCGCCACCGCTCTGTTGAGGGCTGTCTTCAGCTCAGGATCTCTTGTCAGCTGCCACCGCTTCCTTACCCGACGTTTGTATTCTATGAGAACACGAATTCGGGTCGGGAGCGGCTCGGGGTCGTGGGTCCTCGGCTCGACGCTCGTAGACTCCTGTAAAGCAGACCTAAAACAATGGGAAATGTCAAGGGCTACCTTGTCAACATCGTCGGGGGTCGACACGGGACCCGAAGCGATGGTGTTGTCGACTATCTCGATGAATTTGCCCCAGTTGACGTTTGTGTGCGTCGAGGGGCGGGCGACTCTGGTGGGCGGCTCGCTGATGGTCAGCAAGACTGGGCGGTGGTCGGAGGGCAGGTCCATCAGTACCTCTTGGCCGATGGTCGTCCTCAAACCTTGGTGTAGTACTATATCGATGACCGTGCTACCGTGTACACCACCAGGTGTGGTCTGGTGGTGGGTAGGTTCGTCGGGGCCATCGATATAATAACCGTGGTTGTCGGAGTCTGCCAATAGTGCGACGCCCGCAGCGTTCGACTTATCGCAGTTCCAGACGGGGTGCTTAGCGTTGAGGTCGCCAGCGACCACCGTCGGGGTGTTCGTGCTGAAGATTTTGCGAATGTCGCCAGTGTCTAGAGTGTTTTGAGGCGGGCGGTATACCGCAAACAGCCTCATACTCTCACCGGCGACATTCACCAAAATACCCAGCACGTACATGGCGTTGAGCTCGAAGTGCGGGATGGCTTGATGCACGATGTTCCGTTTCACGAACACCGCCAGCCCTCTGTAAGCGCGGCCTTCTCTGGATACTTCTTCCTTCCTGTAAGAAATATAATTAGGAATTCCAAAAGGTTCCCCGTCCTTGAGGTGAGTCTCACTTACCAGGAGAACATCCACATTCCTTTCCCTAAGGAAGTGGATGACAAGACGACGCTTCCCCCTGATGCCCTGGGCGTTCCAATGAACTACCCGGAGTGTGCTAGACATTCTGGCTAGACACTGCAACAATCGCGTTGAGGATCGCCTTGTGAGCAGCCGATCCCGGGGTGGTCAAAGCCAGGTTATCGACCAGTACCTTAAGGGCACTAGCGATATCACCCTTTTTAGGGGGTGCAGATACCTTTTCGGTACAGGCGGGCTTGGGGGCTGCGCTGGGTTGCGCGGCGGTCTTCTTAGGCCCCTTCTTCTTCTTCTTCAGCGGGGCTCCTCGGGGCGTCGGGTTGTTTGCAGGGGCCATGAGTGACCCTTGCGCCGCTTCCGTAATGGTGGTGCGCTGCACCACTGCTGGTGCAGCCTTACCACCGGTGGTGGAGGCGGAGGGACCCGCTCTCCTGTTTCGTGCCTCCTTTTTGAAGAGGGGGCACGATGTGTGGCTAGCGGGGTGATCGCCTCCACAGTTGGCGCATGTGGCGCCTTGCTCACGAGGGCGTGTGCACTCGTGTGCTCTGTGTGAGCCTCCGCACTTCACACATGCCACTGGTCTGTGGCAGTTGTGTGAGGAGTGGCGGAAGCCCTGGCACCGGTGGCATTGCGCCGGTCCCTTGCGCCCCTTCCAGGCCTCCACGCGTAAACCGGACATGCACAACATCTCAGTGATGTTGTACACTGCCGGTACCACGCCTGGAGTCCTCTTGAGGAGAGCAAAGAACAGGCAGCCCGAGCGGCCTGCCTTGGGGCGGATGCGTCTCGTGGCTTCCACCTCGTAGCCGCGTCCGGAGAGTTCCTCTTTGATCGCCTCCGGCGTGGTGTTGCTGGGCAACCCGCGGATGGCAATCTTGACGCTGCGCTCCTGCGGCAGCGTGTATCCATGCCAAGACACGTTTTCTGTCTTGGCCAGGTCCGCGAGATACTTCTGTATCACACGGTACTCGGTTGGATCTTGGGGGTTGAACTTTATGCCCTCCCCGAGGGGGCGGGCATTGGGGTTCTTCCCTAACAAGGCCTTGATGGCCTTGAAGTGCTTCTCCCAGTTTGGGAGGCGATCCACCACTATGGGTGCGCCTCGCTCCTTGGGAGTGGTGGGCTGCGGGCCGTCAACCAGTTTGGGTTGCGGCCTCGGCGGCGTCGGTGAGCGGGGGGAGGGCTCTGGTGAGCGGTGGGGGGGCGTCGGTGAGCGGGGGGAGGACGCCGGCTCAGCGGCGGCCACGGCTGCAAACGACGGGCGCGGAGGGCCCACCGGTGACCGCGATCGAGGCCGTTTACCAAACGGTGGGGATGCGGACCGTGAACCCTTCCGCGCCTTCCGATTGGTGCAGTCCCTGGAACGCTCAGGTACCTGGGACGGCTGCGGAAGCGGCAGAGATGGGAGCAGTATTTCTGGGGGGTCTGGGTCGGCCACCACAGATGGGCGGGCATACCCCAGGGAGAGTGCAACCATGCGGTTGCATACGCTCGACGAGATGGTAGTGCCGGCTCTGGCTGCGTTCTTCAACGCCTCCAGCACTTTGAGCCATTCCTCCTGCTCCTTGGTGATTGGCTCGTACTTGCTCTTCAGCAAGCACTCTCTCTGCTCTGGGCTGAGAGAGGACTCCGAAGAGGCGGGCGATAGCGGCGACTCAATGTCCATGCCGTCGGCTGACGACATGTCTGGAAGAAAATCAATTAAAATTAGTGGCACACGCTGTGGGCTGCGCTAGTATGCGCAGACAACGGCAGCGAGCCCGCGTTTCCCCGCAACTCGACCCGAGTACACCACAGGGTGACACGGGTGAGTCGCGGTACTCGAAACGGGGCTACGTCACTACTGTTGTCTACACTGCACACTAACACCGCACAACAAACATGGGAGTACACTAAAACAGTGTGAGCACTCGAGCGCGTGGGCGCGGGAGGGGGGGAACGCAGGTAGTCGGTCGGCGGGAGCGAGCGCGCAAAACACGTCCGCACTCAACGGCCGCTACGGGCGAACTGTGGAAAAATCGAGCGCTTCGGCGCGCTATTTATAGGCACGCGCCGAGCGGCGCCGTCCCGGCCGGCCGGTAGTGCCGCCCGCAACCGCGATGTCCCTACATTTTAAATCTGTAATATCTTCGAAAATATTCACTTAAATTACATGGTGTAAAGGACAATATTGTTCTATATTTAATGCAATATATAATTAAGGTACTAATTAGGTAAGGATTAATACTGTATTGCTTAAAATAGCTTTGTAAATAAGCCATTATTTCTCGAGAAATGTAAAGGATAAAAATTGGTTATTGTGGGTTATCCCTAAGAGATAAACATATACCATCGCGGACTTTCTTGTAGACCTTTTTAAGGTTTACAATACTTAGTACATTATTTTGATCTATCACGTAGATCGTAGTTCAGCCAGCGTTTGCAATGTAAGCGCAAAAAAATGTGTTTATTTACGACTTTGCATTAGAAATCTTGAAATTATCAATGGTTCTCTAATTTATTAAGCATGTTATTATAAATATTAACCTTCCTCTTGAATCACTCAATCTATTAAAAAAACTCGCATCCAAATCCGTTGTGTAGTTTTAAAGATACATATGCATACATACATACAGACAGACGCGGGAAGCGACTTTGCTTTATACTATGTAGTGATGATACGCGACTATCACATGCCACATTGATAGATTATAATAGATTTAAATTCTATTTAATAACATGACTGTTGAAATGTATACTAATTGATTAGTCAAGATATTTTTTGTTTTTTTTTTTACTCTTTTATATTTTTATCATTTTATTTGACTTATAATAAGTACGATCGATTCGTCTACATTATCAATAAACGTTTTCATTTTCATTTTCATTTTCACAGATACTTATTTTCCTAGTGCGAAAGTTGTGTTAAAAAAGTAAATATTACTGAAAATTGTTTCTTTGCCGGTCTACAAAATTAAAATGTATCTTCATAATGAATAAAAGCTATAATTAAATGCAAAGTACTACTTATTACTACGAGATGCATCGCGAATACTACAATGTCGTAGCACAAGCAGCTACGATATTGTATCTGACTGTTACGAATATGCTACGAATTAAGAAAACCTTTCATAATATTTTTAGAATTGTAAACTTTATGTGTTAGATATAAAGTTGATATTCTTTTAATATTTTTTGAATGTTATACAAATTGTTGTTATATTTGGTTGTTTATATTTGTATTAAAAGTATTGGTATTATGTATTCGTAGAAAGCTTTCATTCTATACTAAAATATGTTATCTTTAGAAGTATACAGGGTTATTGGACCAACTGACAACCAACAGAAATCAGGAAAAAATATCAGCTGTTCCATACATTTTGTCGAGGTAAATGAACATAAATGTATGGAAGAGCTGTTTTTTTTTTGCGATTTCATTGTTGATCCCATAGTAAAAGTTGTTTAAAATCAACAGTACTTTCCCCCCTGGAAGGCTGTTGGTGTTTTAAAAATAACCCTGTATAAGCAAAGAATATTCAATTATTCTAAAATACATTCCTTTATTTAGGTGACACGTTTATAATAGGCTTAAGCCTGGAATCGTACGTTAACGTTTCCCACAAAATACTGGCAGCATTTCTAAGAATTTTCTTCTAACCATTTAACTAAAGACTACTGTATACGCCACATTGCTTTAACTAAACATCTGGGAGTACTACAGTCTATAAACGAAATATTTAGAATTTACAAGTTGCACAAAACTCCATTAAAAATCGAAAAGTTATAATTCTTTAATCTCTGCCAGCGACCGTCTCAAGTCGAAGTCCAAGCCCCATAGGGGACATCCTCTTTTAAGGCTGGGGCACTGCTCGCTTTTATGCTCGGTGAAGTAGTAAAAGCCTAGTTGAATATAGCCTATATATATCAGTGCGAAAAAAATTGCCTAGAGTTGACTTCCAAGAAGGGTTGCTTAGTTTGTAGTTTTTACAAACCATTAAATAAGGCTGCGGACCTGCTCTCCAAGCTCCATCTCCGGTAAAGTATAAAAAGCCTCGTGGCTGATAAAAACAAAAAACCAGCAAAGTGCGAGTCGGACTCGCTCACGAAGGGTTCCGTACCATTTTTAAGTGCATCGAGAAAAGTTTGTTGTAGGGGGAGGCTCCCATACAACCTTTTTTTTATATTAGTTGTTATAGCACTACAGTACGCTACTGTTACAGTACTGTCTAGCAATCGCGGTTCTTGAGATTTAGCCTGGTGACAGACAGACAGACATCGAAGTCTTAGTAATAGGGTCCCGTAGTTACCCTTCGGGTACGGAACCCTAAAAACTGCCACCTCTCCTATCGGAATATTTGGGACTGCTAGAGGAGGTAAACGATTAATTTACAAGATAATGTATTCATCATTATCATCAGCCCGTATAACGTCCAACAACATTGCTGAACATGGGCCTCCTCTCGAGGGAGGGTATTTGCCATAGTCACCACGCTTGCCAGACGGGTTGGTGACCGCAGTATTATGTTGTGGACACAAGAAAACGCTGCTCCCCATTTCTTGAGATACGATTATTATAGATGATGTTATAACAATCGGGACCAACGGCTTAACGTGCTCTCCGAGGCATGGAGGGTAGTCCCTCAACCAATCAGAACCGGAAAGAAATCTTAGAACACAAAGATTTCCTGTCCGGAGTGGGGATCGAACCCACGACTTCCGAGATTTTAAAGCGAGCCGAACACCGCTACACTACGTAGGTTGTGAGATAATGTATTGAATGCTCTGTTTTGCACTATATACTCATTATTTCATTGACAGTCTACTTTAGTTATACTCAACGTGCTTTCAAAGGTAATGTAATATGGGTGTAGTACACAGCGGCGACAGCGACATTATTCAGCTTATTTCCCAGCGGTTTGGTCTGTACTCCGGTGAATTTTGTGAGAGCATTGTTTGTCAAATGACTACTGTATAAGAGCAATGTTTACGTTGCAGTGTTAATGAAATTCTGCCTCACATATGCTAAATGCTTCATGTAGTCACGAATATGAAGAATATGTAGATATGAGTTTTGCAAAAAGTACTTTTATAAATGTTAAGTTATTATTTTATTTTAATTAAAACGGTTTCTTCACCAATTATATTAATTAACATAGAATAATATTGTAATTATTAAGATATTAGACATACTTAAAAATTAACACGGAATAGAAGTCAATCGTGCATAATATCTCTCGCAAAATTTTAGGCATTCTCGCATAATTTCTGTCCATCCATCAGCAAATCATCACATTCAGAGTTGTTGTTCAGGAGAGCATTTAGCACTTCAAGAGAACGATACACTGGGGAATATTTTCTGGCGACGGTATGACTCACCGGCCTCGCGAACAAGTCGTAGTGGCGGCTTTCTCGATATCTACGATACTTGCTAGGTACATATATACATCATATCAAATTATGGAGTTCTGCCCGGCTAGCATAGGCAGCGCGACTCGAGTCTACTCTACGGAGACCGACCAATCACATTGCAGAAACGCACTCTCACGTGACACTTTCTGCAATGTGAGTGGTCGGCCTCCGTAGAGTAGACTCGAGTCGCGCTGCCTATGCTAGCCGGGCAGGACAGTCAATAATCTCGAATTCTCGAAGAATTGTACCGGTTAAGTTAAAACATGTAATTTGTCCTATATCAGCCCATTTACGTCCACGGCTGGATATGGGCTTCCTCTTCGCAAACCTTGGGATACCAGGGTCGTTGAAGAAAATTGCCATAATCACCACGCTTGGCATTTGGATTGGTGATCGCAGTGGGATGGTGAGTATCCTTGAGATTGATGCTGCTGCCCATCCATCAGGTGTCACAGGTGTAAGTCCCTTAGTGGCCTCTTACTACATATATGGGAAGACATGGGGTGGTCTATTCTATGCTGGACACCACACAGCAGTAAACATGTGATTTATGTAAATAAAATTGTATTGCTACTAATTTATGTCCACGCTTGACATGGAAACAACTTATTCTTCACTAATTTATTATTTTCCTGTTCGTAATAGTCAATATGTTGCGTCCCTAGCGTGTATAGGTTTTATACGTGTAGAGGAACCTTCATGGAGCCGCCATATTTAAAATGCCGCCAGCCAGCGAGCCGCCATATTTAAATAAAAAAAAACATTGTCCTCACTTGTCTATGAATACACATTGTTAAAACAGGTTGTTGTTAAAATCTGAGTTTTATTTTATTAATAATTTGAGCATATCCAGCACCAAATGTCTAAAGAATAGACTAGAATTAATTTATCTTTACTTAGATAGACACATTTAAAAATATACACATTTGAAAATAATGTTCTTATGAAGCGTCCTTTTTTTTCAGTCCAGTTCTGGACGTGGCAACTTTGAGAAGAAATGTCAAGAAACTCAGAGTAATCCTTTTTTTGTAATCCTTAATGAAGAGTATAAAAAATTGTCAAATCTACTAAAGTCAGGTTATGCCAGGCATTCACAGCTAAGGAGTAGGACGGTACCCATCGCGGGTGCTTAACAGTCGCGGGCGGGAGTTTATAGTAGATCTCTGCCGGGGGGATGCCCTTCGCTGGCGCAGGGATCACGTTATAGGGATCCTTGCGCCAGCGAGGGGATGCGTCACGCATTTTTAACCCGGTAAACAAAAAAATCCACACTGCACATTCACAGCTAGTGGTTGGATATACAATGACATCTTGTTCTTGTTGTGAATTCAGTTATGTCATACTCTGGTGTTCTTGAGGATGGGACGGCCTTTGGTGTGGGACGCCACGTGCGTCGACACCCTCGCCGTCTCATCTTTCCGGGACTCAGGGTAGGGCTGGCATGGCGGATGAATCCGCGGAGAATCTCAAGAGGCGCAAATATTGTATCGGCTATCACCCTTGATAGTGGTTATGTATTTGTGCCTTTTGGTGTCGAAACATTGAGGCCGTGGGGACCGGGAGCCAAATTAATTTATAAATACCTCGCAGCGGCCCTTTTAAGTGCGGCACGTTTTCCGAGTGCCGGTTTTTACTTTGCACAGCAGGTAAGAATTGCCATTCAACGGGGTAATGCCGCCAGCATTCTGGGAACCTTGCCAAGTAGAATAGATTTAGAATAGTAGTATTTTATACGTTAGTTTTATTTTAAATTAGCTACTTTTAGTTGTATATTATGTATTTTATTCATGTCATTCATATATATCATGATTTATATATATGTATGTTATTCATGATTTTATATTTTATGCAGCTCAGCAAATCTTTTGTTAAACGGTAAATTACGGAGAATGTAGGGAAGCATGCAACAAAACCGTATTAAAATGTTACACAAATACCTTAATCGGTATTGAGTTTATACCTACAGGTACCTTTCTTTTTTGATCCTTAACAAATTGTGAAAGGGAAAAGGTAGTTCTAATACCTTTTTACTTACTTTACCAATGTAAACACCCGACTATGGCTCGTTAAATTTTATTGAAATGCGAAGCGAAGTGATCTGGCAAGGGATCAGGGTTAACCGCCCAAGTAATAAATTAAATTGATGGCCGATCCATATGCTAGGTAACTTCTGCATAATACGTCAAAAATATTTAAATAAAATAAAACGCTTACCTTTGTAATTTATTTCAATATTGATAGGATAAAATAGTATTTCTGAATGCATGCACTCTTATTACATTTAACCATATATAAAAAGTCATTTCTAATTTTAGGTGTGGTTGGTTGAGGGACTGCCCTCCGTCCCTCGGAAAGCTCGCTAAGCCGATTGTTATAACATCATCTATAATAATCGTATATCAAGGAACAGGCAGCAGCGTTACCTTGTGTGTTACAACATAATACTGCGGTCAACAACCCGCCTGCCAAGCGTCGTGACTATGGCAAATACCCTCCCTTCGGGGGGAGGCCCATGTTCAGCAGTAGACGTCATACGGGCTGATGATGTTGTAATTTATTTCAATATTGATAGTATAGAATAGTATTTCTGAATGCATGCACTCTTATTACATTCAACCAATAATAAAAGTCATTTACTTCATACGATTGACATATACTAAAAAAAGGACGAAAATTCATCGGTCGTGGTTTCGATCCCCATGCCGACTAGTCTTTCCGGGTTTAGTTGATTGAGTCTACTCTGTGTCTCAGAAATCACGTTAAGCCGTTAATCCCGCTTGTTATAGCATCATATATAAAAAGCTTATACCAGCTTATATGTACTGTTATGGTGATATACTATAAGAATACTAGATTTAGTTACTAAGCAATGTTTTAACATTCGCTATGAGGTGCCTTTACATTTAATTTCGAATAAAAGAATTACATTCTTAATTCGTTACAAGCCAGGGGTACGTAATTTTATTTGGCATGAAAGGAAACAATTTCTTGTACCGTAATGATATACAGAGTAGGATTTTGGGGCATCATTAATATTTTATTTTGCGTAATAATGTTTAATGTAAGCAGAATTTCATGTATTTTGCATTCATTTCGTTGCTCTCTCATAGACCAAATAAAATGGTGAGTAAATAAGTAGGAACGTTCATTATTTTACGTGGTATGCATGTTTTACAAAAATGCATTTTACGTTTTTAAACTTTCGCGATTTGTACACATAATTTTTAGTAGACGCGGGTCTCAATCGCGGTACAAATTTAAGGCAAATAATTACCTTTTTAATAATCCGACGTTTCGACATGGGTTACACCAGTCGTGGTCACGGATAGACTGATGAGTGTCAGCAACGGCGTCTTCGAACAGGGCGGGTTTCGGCAACTACCCCCGCTTGGTCGTAATAATTTTTATTTTTGTTAACTCCGGAACTGTCGGTAGATCGACACACCACACTCACAACGTCAGCACCCGTGGGAACTATATTGGTGTCGCGACGATGACATTTGGCGATTACAGGATTCCAAGCCGTTGATAACCGGTATCCATCTTCCCGGTTGAAATTGGAATATTTTTTGATTTCAACCGCTTCACGTACTATTCTCGAGTAATAGTGACGATCGGTGGAGAGGACTTGTGGTTGATGTAAATTGGCTATCCAATGCCTGGCTCCTGTATCAACGACATGCTCAGCGATGGCCGATTTGTTTAGCTGTCGGTTTTTCACTGCCGCAATGTGTTCCTTCGTCCTTTCCGCGATGGATCTTTTCGTTTGACCAATATAGGACCTGCCACAATTGCATTCAAATCTATATACACCCGGTGTTTGAAGAGGAGTGATGTCCTTCGGTGTACGCAGGTGGTTAGTAATTTTAGAGGGCGGACTGTATACAGTCTTGATGGAGTATTTTCGTAGTACTGTTCCAACTTTATCCGTTACTCCTCTAACATACGGTAAGAAGGCTGGTGCTCTGCTTACATCCGGTTTTCTTTCCCTCCTCTTTGTGTAATCTATAGTTCCTCTATATCCGTTTCGCTTAAGTACCTCCTGAACATGTTTCAGCTCACTATGCAAATGTTCAGGGTCACAAATGTCGTATGCTCTATTTGTAAGTGACGCTGCAACGGATAATAGGTGTCGCGGGTGATGATGCGATACCTACATGCTGAATCGCATCATCACCCGCGACACCTATTATCCGTTGCAGCGTCATGTCGTTGATACAGGAGCCAGGCATTGGATAGCCAATTTACATCAACCACAAGTCCTCTCCACCGATCGTCACTATTACTCGAGAATAGTACGTGAAGCGGTTGAAATCAAAAAATATTCCAATTTCAACCGGGAAGATGGATACCGGTTATCAACGGCTTGGAATCCTGTAATCGCCAAATGTCATCGTCGCGACACCAATATAGTTCCCACGGGTGCTGACGTTGTGAGTGTGGTGTGTCGATCTACCGACAGTTCCGGAGTTAACAAAAATAAAAATTATTACGACCAAGCGGGGGTAGTTGCCGAAACCCGCCCTGTTCGAAGACGCCGTTGCTGACACTCATCAGTCTATCCGTGACCACGACTGGTGTAACCCATGTCGAAACGTCGGATTATTAAAAAGGTAATTATTTGCCTTAAATTTGTACCGCGATTGAGACCCGCGTCTACTAAAAATTATATGCATTTTACGATTCAGAAAATTGTAGTAAGTTAAATATTTAGGTTGAATACATAAGTAAGTAAAATAAATATATGTTAAGTAATACGTTCTGTAAATACGTGAACACCAAAATAAATTTTACAAAATTATGTCTTGACAAAATGCCACTTCAGCGGAACAATTGTGAAGTCTTCAATCGATAACGCAAATATATACATGACGTATGTTAAGTGTTTTGAGAAAGAATCGCTTAGATTCTTTCTAAAAATGGCATGCATTCATTAGTTGATTCTTCTTTGAAACGAGCGGTTCGATTATGTTTTATAAACTGTGTGGATTGCATTATATGTTAGTTGACAACCTCCGTAGCGTAGCGGTGTTTGGCTCGCTTTAAATCACGTAGGTCGAAGGTTTGATCCCCACGCCAGACAGGATGTCTTTGTTCTAAGATTCTAAGATTTCATGCCGGGTCTGGTTGGTTGAGGGACTACCCTCCGTGCTTCGAAAAGCACGTTAAGCCGTTGTTCCCGATTGTTATAACATCATCTATAATAATCATATTTCAAGGAGCGGGTAGCAGCGTTTCCTTGTGTGGTACAACATAATACTGCAGTCACCAATCCGCCTGCTAAGCGTGGTGACTATGGCAAATACCCTCCCCGGGAGGAGGCCCATGTTCAGCGGTAGACGTTATATGGGCTGATGTTGATGATGATGAATATATTATCTTGTAAATGAATCGTTTACCTACTCGGTCGGTACACCTTTTATTTACGGTCATAAAAGGTATACCGATAATAATACTTATGAATTTATGTTATAACATGATAAATAATAAATATTACTTCTTTTATATTACCTTATTTATTCCATTACGCTTTTTACTTTTAATTAATTTGTTATCGATTACATTTTATTGTATATAAAATGTTGCCAATTTATTAATACTTGCGTGGTTAACCTAATTAATGAATAAGATTTATTGTTCAATAAATAGCACAAACAATATGTGGATTTATTAAAGGAATGTATAAAAAAATGTGTTAAAAAATTACATTGAAATATATGTCAAATAATTGGTATCTAATAGGTACTGTCCTGGAGTGACGGTCGACTGACAGAGGGACGGAAGTGACAAAATTATAAATGAATATTTAATGTTGACTACGGAATCCTAAAACATTGTAGACTAGTGGTTCTGCGGTTTTACCCGACTAAATTCCATTCCTGTGGAAACCTCAACTTAAAAGTTAGTCTATGTTCGTAGTAGCAGAATCTACAAAATCCGATCAGTAGTGTTGTAGATCATCCCGAACACCGAAACTCACAAACTTATCCTCTTTATGTTTGAAGTTTGTAACTTGGTGCATATCTGGAGAACGAAGTATGCTCTATCTCTTTCACACGTAACGAGTCGTAGCGCGGACCTTCTACTGCGTAGTAAGGAACTATTACTGTCGTAGAAGCTACTAATTATTTTGTCGTAGCACAAAAGACTGCTAATTCCTTTATGTTTCAAAATTACAAGCGTAGTAAACAGAACTTTTACAATTGAATTTCTAAGAATGACTTAAATACTCTATTTACACATATAATATAATTTGTTTCGTACAATTTGCTTTTAAAAAATAGTTTATGTATTGCACTGCATATAAGTTATGACTTTGATATATATTTTCTTTCTCTGTTTTGACTGCATCCATCCATACAATTCAATAATAAGCATATACAAATAACAACCACAACTACTTAATACTAGTACATAAGCCGTGTGGTTACCGGCTTAGAGAAGAAGTTAAGTCAGTGTGAGTGTAAGGCCGGGGCCACACTGACACAGCGATTAACGCGACGATGCTATGAAAAAAATAATTTCGCTTGTCGTTTCTTCCGCGGCCGACGACATATGTTTGTATGAGTTTGTTATCACCAAATCGCCGTCGCGTTACAGTAGCCGTACACCTCAAACCCCCTACTATTAAATCGATTGCCAAATTGAATGATAGCTTAGTCATAACGGTTATTGTAGGTATAGTTGCAGCAGTTATGTGTCAAACACAAACGAGTAATAACGTTGTAATGCGAATCATTAATTTCTCAGTGTGGAATATGATTCTGACGTTGACAAATGAAGAACATCCATTTCTTAAAGTGCTCGTACATTGAATAGGACATTTTCATAAGTTAGGACAAAAATTTGTACTTAATTATAAGTAATATTATGAGTATTACTAAGCTAGGCGCCATCTTGTCGCGTCTAATGCCAAGATTACTTATATTTATAAACTCGTCTGGTACAAGGTATACTGTACTTTTCTAAAGTAATTTAAACCTACTAATTAAAGCATACATAAATAAAAGTTTAGTAAGCAAACATAAATTATTCAATTGAATTTATAAAGGAAAGACATGGTTTCCACTGTCAAAGTGTCAACGTGGGTATTCGTCCAGCTTTAATTTTGAATATCATAAGAAACTTGTCTGTTGGCAATTCGGCACCGAACCACTGGTTTCGATGATGTTCATTTGGACTTAATTACAAAAATTCAATTAGCATAAGTTTATAGGTAAGCATAATTCATATTTAATTTATATTAGACAACCTCCTTACCGTAGTGGTATTTGGCTCGCTTTAAATCTCGGAGGTCGTGGGTTCGATCCCCAAGCCGGACAAGAAATCTTTGTGTAAGTTCTAAGATTTCTTTCCGGGTCTGGTTGGTTGAGGGACTACCCTCTGTGCCTGACGACAGCCAGGCGCGTTCGGTTTACCGAACATGAACGACGCGCCGAGAGAGCACGGACGTCGTCGTCGAGTGTATCTTCTCCACGCGCTCTTTTTCATGCCCCTTAGCTCTTTCTTGAGCAAAATACAATTTAAAATATAAATTTTCAATTATTTTATCGACATGTTCCCACCACTATTATTGGCTGGCTTTTCTTTCCTAGACTCTGAGTATAATAAACTTTAAGCGCAAAAAAAGCCAGCCTTGTTCTTATTACCTAAAAATATTTTTTTTCCTCACTTTAATTAAGCCTGGCGATACCTTTCCACCAACCAAATGACGCCAGATTTTTTTTGTGTCCTTTGGGGAGTTAGGCAAACCTTTTGGCATAAAAAGTAATCCTGATCACATTACCTTTTTTTTTGTCCCACCCCATAACTCCCACATCCACCACGCGAATCCTGCCAGGTCGACGTCTTTATGCTTAGAATGCTCCAGGTAAGCTGATAAATCATTTTTATGAATGATCAAATTACCTTGCCGTTTCGGTTGTCAGCTCTCAGTCCATAAAGTGCCAGTTTACTGAGGAACGCCATTTCGATAAAACTTAAGCACCTAGATAAATACATATTTGTACAGAGTACAGAAGACTTGTGGGGACTTTCTGTTAAAGCTATTGACATACATAATATAATACAAAATATCGCTCCTACTCTAGCAGCCATCTTTAATAAATCTCTGACTGATGGAGTATTTCCTGACTTAATAGTAAGGGAGCCGACGAGGCTAAATGGGGATTTACTCGAGCGTCGTAGAGACCTATTGGGATGCAAAGCTTAGATGATAAGAAGAAAAAAATGTTATATGATATATACCTTTACATCGGTGGGGGAAGCGGCTATAGATTTTTAAATATGTAAAAAAAAACTGTTGCATGGACATCCTCGAGCGCGTCAGATATTGATAGCATCAATGACCTACGTATTTTTAATAATGTACGTATGTTAATCTGATCGTTTGCATGATGCGGGTGGTTGTATTTAAGGGTTGAAAATGAAAAAAAAAAAATTTAATCGAGCGCGTCAGATTTTCTAAGGGAGTGTTAAGTACACCAAAAAAAGCTCTCATTCACTAATCTGACGATTTCGATGGGACGCAAACTCGCGGCCATTTTCATAATGTGCAAAAAAAATTCGCCATTTTGAAATACTCAAGCGTGTCAGATTAAGATATATATGGTTCATCTTTATGTTCTAAACGTACTGTCTCATAATCTGACGATTAACTAGAGGGATTCGCCTGATCTGACAAAAAAAAATTAGAAAAACGGTTCACCTTAAAGGCCATCCCTGCAACTTCCCGCTAATTCCATTCCTGGACGCTTAAAATTGTACTTATGACATTTTTGAGCTCAAAATATAATTTATGTGATATTTTGAGCTCGCTGAGTTCAAAGAAATAATATTTCTATGCATTTGAGCTCTCCCAGCTCGAAAGTCTGATAGAAGTTTCAAAGAACACTATTTTTGGAATTTTCAAACCGCAATAACTTTTGAATGGATCAAGCAATTTTCGACGCAGTTTTATCATCCTCATAAGTAATTTTGCAATTTTAATTGATCGAACCACAAATTTCGGAGTAATCCCGAAAAAACACTTTTTCGGGTTTCTTTCGTTCACGATATCTTTCGAACGAATCAACCGCTTTTGACCAGATTAGTGGCGATCGACGTGGTTTTTCAAGCTCAAAGGCGGATTAGTTTTTGAAATTGATCGATAAAGTTATTCCAAAAAAAACACTTTCAAAAAAAATGTTTTTCTTATTTTTTTTGAGATTTTTCACCATTTCTCAAAATCTATCGGTCCGAATCGGTTCAAATTCACAGGAAATCTAATTTTGAGGGAAATATTTAGAACGCCGTTTAGTAGATTCCGATCGGTTTAGTCGTTCAAAAGTTATAAGCGAGTAATATTAAATATAGCATAATTATAATTTATAGCACTGTGCGTGATATAAATCATTTAATGATGATTCCATCGACAATTCGAGGTTATCATATGATCCTCGAGACTTTCGGATAACCGGCTTGCTCCGACGATATTCCAAAATATTTACACATTTTTTTAATGTTTCTACCGTAAATTTAATTGTTTTTTGTAAGGTACTTTCACCACAAAATACACATTTCAAATTAATGTCACTCATATTAAATATTTATAAACTTTAATTCACACAAATAATATTAAAATAACAAAAAAATCATCAGTATCAGTGGTACCACTGGGTCGTGGTCCTAACCCCTTAAGGGTGCCCCCAGGTGTGTGCCACTTAATTGTATGTTTTTTTTTCCAATTTTTTCTATATTGATCCATTAAAGTCTAAAATAATTAATATGAACTTAAACTTATTATGAGTAGAGAAATTAATGACCAGCTGACGGACGGACTACTTTGTCTGTAATATCCTACAATTTGCTACCGGTTAATTAAGTATCTAGTTTAATTAATATAATAAGAATAATTGTGTAACATTGTGATTCTGACAAGTACAAGTGTATGTAAATACCTAAGTGCTGAATAAATTCATTATTTTACATTATTTTAAAAGCCAAAACGTTGGAAACACGTTGTAAACAGTATGCCACGAACGAGTCTTTATGATCAGCTGTGATGGAGTCATGGCAACAGAAACCAGAGTGGGGACGGAGTGAGAGAGTAATAGATAGAGAAAGAGTGAGAGAGGAATAGAAACGCGGAGAAGGAAATGTAGGCTTAACGCAGCTGCACGCATTTAACTTTATCGACGAATTTTTGTTATTTCGGCTTGCGGAAATCGTCAGATTATATATTTTTCATTATTCTTGAATTATTTCCATCAAAATAAAAAAAAATTTAGCTGCGCTCGAGAATGTCGAGATGACGTTTTTTTTTACAACTTTGTTGCCCTCCCCTTTTTTTACGTCACTCTCAAATTGTCAGATTAGTGGAATATACACTTTTTAGGATGTAATTAACTCACCCTACCTTAATCTGACGCGCTCGAGAATTTCTGATGGTCAATTTTTTTTTACTAATCTGATCCTGTATCCTTCACGGGCGGCCTTATATATGGGCCTCATGTTTTGTGGAGGTACTTAACCGGGTACAAGGTATCCCCCTGTATATTAATCTGCCGCGCTTTAGTAAATCCCGAAATCCCCGCATGGGCTCCCCTACTATAATGAAGGTTAGTAAAATAGTGCCGATATTTAAATCAGGTTGCTCAAATAACGCGACTAACTATAGACCTATCTCGATATTACCAACATTAAAGTATTCGAAAAGATTATGCTCAATCAAATGTTGACACATTTTAATCTAAATGGGATATTGCACGACAAGCAATTTGGATTCACTAAAGGCCGGTCTACTCAGGACGCAGGATGCACTCTGATCAAATCCATACTGGAGGCTTGGGAGGGGTCGCAGGATGCTCTTGGAGTCTTCTGTGACCTTTCCAAGGCTTTCGACTGTGTAAATCATGAGACGCTCGTTCTGAAGTTAAAATATTATGGAATGACTGAAAAATCGCTTGATCTTGTTGTATCCTATTTATTTGATAGGAAACAAATAGTATACGTAGACGGCGTTGCTTCGAAAGAGCATTTGATAAAAATGGGCGTGCCCCAAGGATCTATTCTGGGTCCTTTTCTGTTCTTAGTCTACATAAATGATTTGCCATACATTTTAAATGAACTGTCAGATATAGTTCTTTTTGCTGACGATACCTCATTAATATTTAAAGTCAGTAGAAAAGATACTAACCTTATTGAACAGAATAAAACACTTAGTTTACTTTCACATTGGTTTTCTTCAAATAATCTTTTATTAAACGCGGGTAAAACTAAATGCGTCAGATTTGTGCTCCCAAATGTAACTAACGCTAAACCAATTGCTTCATTAAATGGAGAACCGTTAGACCTAGTTCAATCAACAGTTTTTCTAGGTATAACATTAGACTCAAAATTGCAATGGGGCCCTCATATTGAAAAATTAACCGGTAGACTTAGCTCCGCATCTTATGCTGTCTGGAAAATTAGGCAATTGTCAGACGAAGCAACTGCTAGACTAGTGTATTTCGCGTACTTTCATAGCATTATGTCCTATGGAATACTGCTTTGGGGTTCAGCCGCTGATGTCAATAGTATTTTTATATTACAAAAAAGAGCAGTTAGGGCTATTTACGGTTTAGGTAGTCGCGACTCCTTGCGTACCAGGTTTAAAGAGATTAATATTCTTACCGTTCCCTCTGAATACATATACCAAAATATCATTTTTGTTAAAAAAAATATTTTGTTTGTTTAAAAAAATAAAGGATTATATATTATATATTGAGGATAAAGACGTTTGGCTTCATAAACCTACTTGCGTAACACTTCCTAGAGACCCTGTACCCAAATAAAATAGTAGTACGCATAATAGTGTGATGTTCTGTGAACTATCTGTAATTGACCTACTTACATAATAATATATTATATTCATAGACCGCTAGTTCTGTCTCAAATTCTTTTATTTTTCTAGTAGTATAAAAACACAATAAACAAATATTTCAAAGACAACCGTTTGGGCAAAAAATGTGTATGCCAATAAATAGTTAAAGTAACTGTACCAAAACCTACGTTCTGCCCATTTGAGTATGTTTCGCCGGACCGTCTCATGTGGGTCGTGTTAAAACCGGCAGTAGAATAACCCACTGAGTTTGTTTCGCCGGATCTTCTCAGTTGGGGCGTATTGGATCCGGTGGTAGCATTAAAGCGCGTCCGTCTTTATATACTCATGGTCCACCTAAATAATGACAATTGTTCTAACCTACTATAGACAGAACAAGCTATTTGACACAATATAGTTAAATAATAAACTAAGACGTTAAGACTAAAATATTATTAAAATAATAACTTAAATACTTGTTTAATTTGAAAATTTATAAAATATGATAATTAATAATAATAATATTATAAAATATGATATTATCTAAATAATACTTAATACTAAATTATTGTTTTGACTATTTGCAAGTGCCTGTAATAGGTTACGTAAATAAAAATGATTTTTATTTTATTTAATTTTTTTGTTATTTACAAAAAAATAAATATATACATACATATACTGGAAAAAGAAAACCCTTACAAAAATTGAAAATCTAATCTCTAATGTTTGGTAACGTGCCCAAAATGCTGGCAACATTGCCTCGCTGGATTGTAAGACTCACCTTTTGTCCGAAGTACAGGCCAGCCTTCTGGTCATGCGTGGATTCTTTTAACCTCCCCGACAAATCTTTAAAAATTTCAAGTGCACCAGGTCCCCAAGGGCCAAAAGTTTCCACCCCAAACGGAACAAATAAATAGCCTTTATCAAGGCTAGAATATTTACGCCGTTTGAGGGATTCCGCAGCTGAAGCAGCACCACCTGCCAAATTAACAGTCTCTGAAAGATGAGACGGTGCAAGGGTGTCTACACAATGTAGCATCCCAAACTAAAGGCCGTCCCATCTTCCAGCGAATTAAAGTCATGCCGTCGGGCCTCTTACCATCGTCGCGCATTAAACCATTTGGCTCTAGAACTGCTGTAACATTAGCACTACCGAAGGCCCGAATGACGTCATTTAAAGGGCAGTGTCGAGCCATACGACCTGCACTTTTAACACAAGACAGCCCGTGGTGACCTAGGCTGTCGACTGCATCGCCACATACACAACGGTGGGGAACGACGCAGGGTGCACCGATACGTAATTTGTTATTTTATATTTTGAAGAGACATAACATTAAATTGTATTAGCGATTTAAATAGGAAAATAGCTTCACCATACACGGATTTGCTCTTGAAGAAATTTCATTTGAGAATACTTGTATGTGAATTTAGTTATGAAATTGTGACGAACCTTGAATTAAATATGTCAAAATATTTACGTTAATAACCTTCAGAAATACAGAGTAATATTGTTCATAGGTAATGTAAAAATCTCGAAAGGAATTTAATAATAAATTCTAATGAGACAAAAATTTGAAGACAATATCCGAGTAATGTCGAAGGAAAATCAAATTTAATTAAATCCCGCCGTCATAACGACGGCGGCGTCGTTATGAGCGTTTTTTATTTTAATTTTAATCAGAAACCTATAATGTTTTCTTAATATTAATGTTGACAAATAAATATGTAATAAGAAACAACAACGATTATCTGCATGACTGAAATAAAACATTAAATGAATGTGTGAAGTGAATAGTATCAAGATTGCAAATTTTGAACATTGAAGATAGTTTAAAATGTTATTTTAATAAATTGTTGTCGATTTTTTTGATTATTTGTATCACGCCGAAATTACTGAATGGATTTTTTCTTCTTAATGAAAGTTGGTCTCATTTGGAGCATATTATGAATTCGTTTACAGACATTTTATCCCGCATTGCATAATGCTTGAGAGAGAGGATGAAGGTCAAAATATTTCCGTAGTTATAAATCCTTAGAGCGTATGACGTACTTAGTAACATAACATTAAACTTTATTCTTAGAAAATCTTTCAAATTGACTATCTAAAGGGAAGAAAGTTTGTTTGAAGAAATCTTAACCTACAGGGGCAAGAGTTAGTGAATGTTTGACTATTTACAAGTGCATGAAAAAGTTATTGTAATGTATATACTATTTAATTATTAGCCTATCAGCCATTTTTGGACTTCATAGGTCAAGTATGACTAAAAATTCAATCGCTGTTTTGGGCTCTGGCTTCATTGGCCCTTTGGGCATGTTAATTCATATTTATCAGGGTGTTTATTGCGGCCTTGTAGGTTACTAAATTTAATTTAAGGTTATTAATTTCAACAAAAGTAATGGTTATAAGAACTTAGTTTATTAATATATTTTTTGTACACAATCCTTTACTGTAGCAATGACGCCATGACACAAATAATCTATACACCAAAATGGCGCCACCGTTACCGTCAATTTAAAAAAATATCCATTTTAGAGCCCAGAAAGTATTCCAATTTCTGAAAAGTATTAACTAGCCTATTATCTTTTAGTAATGAATGAACATATACTTATACCTTTTACATTCACCTAATAAATAATCTATTAAAATAAAGAAAGCCATTTGTGAAGGCAAATAGCGTTCTTTATTTTAATTTCTCTTTTTAATTCTAAAGTTCTCCGTTAAATACCTAATGTGCGAATGTTGAATCTTAATGAAAAAGGAGGGATATAAAGGCTGACGAGAGAGAACAGAAGAGAAAAATATATTACGCCGACCACAAGTAACTTGGAATAAGGATAGAAAGAAGATGACAATTAGCTGCAAGATTAAGTCCGTATGTTTAATGTTTAATTACAGGTGATGCATGGTCGGTACACGGTTAGGACCGTCATTCCTTGTAATATTTAACCTAGCTACACTTCGCAGACGGCTACTAATTTCTATGTAACACATCCCTGTATTTGTTCCGAGTTTGCTGACCGTTGGGACACCTCAACTTGCATATTTCACACGGCAATTACATCTCTAGTGTTTCTAACGTGTTCAAATTTAGTTGGAAATTAATCAAAGCAGTGCTTGCTTTTATCTATATTTGAAATGTACGGTTTGAATGTGTATTCAAGAAAACGAGTTGTGTTTTGATTAGTTTTACAACGTGCAAAGTTCGCATTGGAGTTCTTTGAGCTCGTTACATTTTTTTATTACCGACTATGTTTTCTATTATTGTATATATATTTATTTTATAAATACATTAATTAACATATTTTATTACATAAGATTCTCGTGACGATGTCACTAAGAAAAATATTGGATTCGATTGGATTACGCAAATTATACAAATATCATTAAAACATTAGCTAAAAGACTCTAATAATCTGGATTTTAGCTTTAGTTTTAATCCAGATAATGTATCGTTGTCCCAGAAATGTTAGATTACCCGTGCTTCAAGTCCATGGTGCGGCATAATAGCTAGTAGCAGTTAAAATGCCTCGATCTCAAAAATATGCATTAAAACATGTATTTTATCTACTTGGTTTTGTTAACTAAGCTACTCAAAGCTGTATGCAGAATCTCTTAAAAAGCCATCAACTTTTAAAGCATGTAGAATATCACTTTTGAACAACATGCTCAAATGGCATTATTCATTAACGCTGAGTTTCTGTGCGTGAGTAAAGTCACTAGAGTTCTTTAAGTGGTTCTGAGAATAAACGGAAAAGTTATTTGTTCCAGCAGGATAAGTGTGGCTGGTTCTGAATATATTTCTTGCCCTTCTGATAGTCCTAATTCCTGTAATTAGGACCCTGTTCCCAATCTTTTAGAGCGTTTAATGAGCTATTCGACTGGGGAAGTACCTTACAGAAAACCACAGTCAAATAACATTATGTATTAATATTGTGTTCCAGTGCGTAAGTAAGGTCGTCAGAGCTGACGTCCACGTCAGCTCAGAAAGGGCCGACAGGATAAGGGTAGCTAGTACTGTAGGTACATATCTACTGGTATTAGCGGTACTGTAGGTACATATCTACTGGTATTAGCGGTACTGTAGGTACATATCTACTGGTATTAGTGCATTTGGGCTATAGGGGTCTAAATACAAAGACAACTAGTGCCATATAAAGTCAGTAATTAAAAAAGGTAAGGCTACAATTAGTCTTCTTCCTTTCACTTTATATATTAAACAGGGTCATTTTCCGAGGTCGAGTCTCCGGCTATTATGCCCAGTAAAATAGAAAGAGTAGGTATTTATTAAATTGACAACTTCCGCATTAGTGAAATTAATCTCCGTGTCGCGGTGACTTAATAAACACTCAATTTACGGACACAAAACACACCCAGACTCCGAACTCTCGGTGGTTTTCACAAATCACTGTCCCGGGTGGGAACCCGGAACACCAGGTCGCAGAATCAACTATCGTTACCACTGAGTCACCGGTGCAGACATTAACTACATATTTTATGTCCGTTAGAAAATAAACTGTCAGAAGAAATAAAGATTTTCTGCTGAAAATAGACTACCCAATATATTCGCATGGGTGTTGTAAAAGGCAACTTAAAGACATATACCTGATGGATGAGCAGCTGCATCTATCAGCTCAAAGATATTTTTTATTTTTGTTCGGGGTAATTGCATTTACGCATTCCCACCGCCGCGCCGCTGCAGCGTATTCACGCGCCGGCGCGGCGGTGGGATATCCACATATCCCACCGCCGCGCCGGCGCGCGAATAAAGGGGAGAGGGCGAGTCCCACGACTCACCCTCTCCATAGCGTGGTATGGCAAACTCATACCACGAGGAGAGGACCCTACACCACTAAAGTCCCCCGGACACTCCTTTGATCCGCCATTGGCGGGGGCCGGTTACGCATGAGCAATCGGGCTCTCCCTCAACAACTCTGGCTTGCCAATTTCTGTTATAGATGAGGCCCATATTCAGCTGTGGACCTAAATGGAATGAAAAAGTAAAAAAAAAGAAAATTCACACTTTTGCTACTTCAACAAATATTATTATTTTGTGCACGATCTATTAGAGTCTTAATATTAACACCGCGTTCTAGCCAACCTGGTTATCGTTAACGAGAAGATAGCTTCATTATTAAGTCGTTAAAAACATATTCAACGACCAACTTGCGAATTCCATTATGTTACTTTTGTGAAATATACAACATTTTAATGCATTCATTAATAGGATTGCCATGTTTTGAGAATAAAATGGGAAAGGCGGTTACGGACATTATCCTATTGTGTTCAATCATACGATGGGAAGAGAATTTGCAAGTATAAGGTATGTTTTTTTTGTGATGTGAGCGGTGAAAACGCTTTGTCGTTTCAATTAATCTATACTAATATATGAATATATGTATAAAGCTTAAGTTTGTTTGTTTATTGGCTTGAATGCGCTAATCTCAGGAACGATCTGATTTGAAAAATTCTTGTGTTAGATAGCCCAGTTATCGCGGAAGGCTACTTAATTCTGAAGTTCTCACGGGATCGGGAGTTACGTGGGTGATGCACGCGGGAAGCTCGTATTTATATAATTTTAATAACCAGATTTGCTATATAAAAATAAAAAGGAACCGCCCCATCATCGCACGGGTAGAAAAGCTTAATTAACACGAAACCTTCACAAATGATATATCTAAACCTTCCTCAAGGATCAGATCTACTGCGGTTCACTATTGGTGAAAACCGCAGTAGTTTTTGAGATTATTGCGAACAGTCGGACGCAGCGGAGGACTTTGTTTTATAATTTGTAGTGATTTAGCCATTCATTTGTAATAAATTTATAATTATAAATTAATTTGTCTAAGTCTATAAAATAATGCCTATGAGTGCCAAAAAGGAACTATCCTGAGAAAATCGAGACAACATGTCACTCTTTTTATGCTTGGTATAAAACATTATATGGTTTAAATTGTCCAATCCGTCCAGTGTCAATTCAATTATAACTTAACTCAATATAAAGCTCCATTAACAGACATTTCCTTTAATTGGATTGCGATGCCTTCATGATAGATATGTTTTCATGAAACTCGTAAATTATTGAATGTTTGTATTGTTTCATGTAATTGGTGGCGGTAATAAAACTCTGACGCATTTAAATTAATTGTTTTTAGTGTTATTGTGATGGAGAAATGAAATTATTATTTTCATATACCATTTTACTTATCCGTGTTTAATCACATATATTTATCTTTACATCTCCTATTAATATTAGTGTTTGTATGTGTACCTGTATATGCTTCTGTAAAAGTTCGAACTACGGTAAATCGTCAGTTTGTTTTTGTTTTTTTGTTTTTTTTAGTGCAATGGGTGGTGTTTGAACGGGCGACCTCAAGTTCACAAGTACGATTTGTGAGTAAGTCTTTGGATTTACCGACATGAGTTGGTGGATTAATGAGAATGGAACGATATTCTCGGGCTATTACTTTTAGAATTTAGTATATTCTAGGTCAGGTTAGGTTATGTTAAGATTTACTAAGTGAATGATGGTCGAATCTGTTCGGACTTTTATCATTATTAGTTAGTAAATCTTAAGTTTTACTGAAAAATCTGAGGATTTACCGTACGAGCTACGGTAAATCCTCAGATTTTTTTCGGTAAAACTTATATATTGTATCTTTACGAAATTGATTTACAACTTTATATAAAATCAAAGTAACGAGAGAGAGAGAGAGAGAGATATAATGAGAGATTTTAGCGTCTTAAAATGAAAAATACAATTAAGGTACATAGTAAGTATAGGCTAGATTTAAACATTTACAATCAGATGGGTCGTATGCTTATTTGACGACTGAGATGTATAAGAAAATACTAGCAAATATAACCTTCTTGCTTTTCATATTATAAACTATTATAATAGTTTTGATTTTACTCCGGTTACACTTACATGGGTTTTTATTGCAGCACCCTTAGTTAGCTGTCACAACAATTAATTGCAACCTGCGCAAGAGGGCACTTCCTTTGGGACTTGGACATCGGCTCAAGGCGGTCGCTGGCGGGGGATTGAGGAAGGCTTTAGATATTTAGGGGTTTTTTTATGCAGCTGTCGCGTTGTTAGCGTTGTTTGCACCCTTGAAGAAAGCTCTCGCCCAATGTGGGCCCAGTCTTAGAAATAATAAACACGGGTGCACCATGAAATTAACTAATGAATTATGCCCGGTGAAGTAGCAAAAGCATAGTGTCTAACTACGTAAGTCCTTCCAAAAAAAAACGAATGAATAAAATTAGTTGTGTCTTGGCCAGTGCGATGCAACGAGAAATAATAGTAAAGAGTTACATGTGGTTGGTGACAACCTCCGTGGCGTAACGCTATAATCCTCGTTCGATCCCCTTTGTTATAACATAATCTGTAGCAATTGTATGCCAAGTCACAATACTGACTATGGCAAAACCCCTCTCGTGGGAGGAGACCCATGTTGAGTAATGGACGTTATACGGGCTGGTGATGATAAACATTTAGAAAATAATAAATAAATATGACAAACAATGTGAAACGATACTGTTATTATTAACAATGGTCAAAGAAATTGTCAACAATACGGAATTACTCTATAATTCCCTCGAGATTCAAGTTAATTCTGGTGCTTTATAGAAGTGCGAGCTAGAGTTATTGTTTGTCCATCGCCGCAAGCCTCGTGTTTCCCGGGATACTGGTGCACACCAAATAGGATTAGGTTTTGTTCGCGCTCGGATTTTATTGTTCTGTCCGTACGTTATAGTAAGAGAGCTGGTACCAATTTTTGGCAACGTATTTATAATATACTAGCTGACCCGGCAGACTTCGTACTGCCTCAATCGATACATAAAAGACCTTAACATTTGTATAAAATAAACTGAGCCGTAGAGACTTCGTTTATGCGGTACTCCTACCCCTACCCTACACTACCCCTACCCTAAAAAATCTTGGCAAAAGAATTCAAGTTTTTAATTAACAAAATAAAGCTCAAATTGACTCAACATTTTAGTTAGAAAACGTTTGTATGGGAAAAAGAAAAAGGCTGTTTTAAGGGGTTTTCAGGCAATTATTCGAATTTTTCTCGCCGTAAAAACCATCCTTGAACTTCAACGAACATTAAAAAAAAAGAATTGGCCAAATTGGTCCAGGCTTTGTAGAGCTATGCGCTTAGCAACACATTTTGCGATTCATTTTTATATTATAGATATGACGAGGAAGGACGAGCATAGTTGTTTTTAATAAGGTGTGACGTCATCATTGCTGACGTCACATTCATCAGGATGGTTCTCTATCGAGGGTTGTTGATCCATAGTAACAGCAAAACTCCATAATATGGTTTTCAAGGTTTTATTCCAGTAAATTGAGGAGCTCCGTACAGTCCGGCAGCTCGAGCGAGACTGAATTGCAATCGGTCCGCCGGCCGTATTTATACTAAACGAGCGGCTCATAAACAGTAAACAATTTAGTTTGATAATTTTCAAACTATGTGAACAGATAATTATTTCTACAAATATTTCAACGATTTACAAATCATAATTTGATCCTGAATACTTATTTATTAGTCTAGTATTTTATGAACATATTTGTGTTTCTATCAAATCATGCATTGATTCACAATTTATTTATTTTGATGAGACGAGTAATTGTATTTATGTGTTTATCATTAATGAAGTGTTGTTGCTATGCTTATTTTATGTGGTTGCGCCGATACGGCCATTCTGACAGGCGGTGCGCGCTCTGCACCAGCCTCGTTGATTCTCGTCGCGTAATTGTACAATTTTATTTATTTTATTTTATTATTTTGCATCTATGATTAAATCTAAGTTCTGTCCTTTGAGTATGTTATTATTTAGACGGACCATAAGTATCTCAACGAACGCGCTTTAGTGCTACCACCGGATCCAATACGCCCCAACTGAGAAGATCCGGCGAAACAAACTCAGTGGAGTTATTCTACTGCCGGTTTCAACGCGGCCTCATCGAGACGATCCGGCGAAACATACTCAGATAGGCATGTCCAAGAAGTTTTGGTCCAGTTACTTTTATTATTTAGTTGGTATTCACAATTTACCAATCGGTTGTCTTTATACGAATTTTATTTACGTTTTCATTAAAAAACAGATTAAATAATTTATTTAAAGACAGAACTGAATAAATATTTGGGAGTATTATTTTTATTATTACAGATAGTAATTTCTGTGTAAGTCTAGGAATATCAATGCTAATAAGGTGTTGGAAGTTCTCGACGAGTTCTCGGAGGTTCTCGTAGAGTTCTCGGAGGTTCTCGTAGGGTTCTCGTAGGGTTCTCGGAGGTTCTCGTAGGGTTCTTCGCGAAATCTG
Organism: Nycteola revayana; assembly: GCA_947037095.2. Classification (NCBI taxonomy): domain Eukaryota; kingdom Metazoa; phylum Arthropoda; class Insecta; order Lepidoptera; family Nolidae; genus Nycteola; species Nycteola revayana. Next base: position 16,388,366 of record OX344840.2, read on the forward strand.
CAATACTAGAAATAACTTTCTCTGAGTTGGGTATCTGTGAGCAACTTGTTGTTGTTATGCAAAAACATGCATTTCTATGTTAGTCTAGGAATATCAATGCTAATAAGGTGTGTAAGGTGTTGGAAGTTCTCGAAGAGTTCTCGGAGGTTCTCGTAGAGTTCTCGGAGGTTCTCGTAGGGTTCTCGTAGGGTTCTCGGAGGTTCTCGTAGGGTTCTCGGAGGTTCTCGTAGGGTTCTCGGAGATTCTCGTAGGGGATGGAATGATGCTGTGCTCTGGGCGGTCCTGTTCGCCGTGGTACACAGAGGCTCTACTGGGAGTATGGAACTAGGTTGAAGGTGTTTATACACAGGTTCTAAAAGAGTTAAATTCAAGGTAATATTTTGTAAATATGTTCAACTCACAGTTTATTGTGGCAATGAATCTTCTTCACTTTGATCTCGCAGTTTTTGCTGAGGCAACCCGTCACTTGATGTGCTTGGTACGGGGCTCTATTTCTATTTCAGGTGATGGTAGTGGCTCATCTTCTGCCGATACGGTTACCTGATCACCAGGTTGTGATACACGACGAAGTTTAAATTTAGGCTTACCTCCAGAACATAGCGCTCCGGAAAAACTGACCCCGGCAGGAGAACTCCACTCCTCAGCCGTCCGCACCACGAAAGAGGAAGCAAATCGCCTCGTGCGTATCGAAGGAATGTCAACAACAAAAGGGTGAAACCGCTCGCCGCACCCAGTCGTCCGGTGATGGAAGGGTGAAGGGGGCATCAGGTTATGTAGAACCTCCGCACACTCCCTGAAATGTAACCGATAAAAAACCGATAGGCAGGCCACTCGAGGCTCCGAAGACTTGCCTCCACAAGTGAGCCATTGCCTATGACTCCTCGCTCGACGCCCCAATGCATCCAGAGCATCCAGCTAATATCTGAAGATAGATAGAAAGATGTGAAGTACCGCCCCACCCTGGAGAGGAATGTCGTCAGGACCACCAGCCTTATTCACATCCAGAGTGCAAAGAATGTTTAAGTACCACTTTTTGCCGAATGTAGAAGTCCAATGAGGTAACCTGGGTGGACTTTTGCCAGCAGCATCTAGTTGTGAATTCTTAGTAAATAGAGATGCAAATAAGTCTGCTTTCTCCTTGGCGGTGTGAGCTAATGAACCGTTCGGCTCCTGCAGTGGCGGAAAAGAGGACCGACAGAAATAGGCTTCGACCGATTTGGCAAGAAACCAAAAAGCTTTACTCCCAGACGGGTAAGATGCTAGTGTGGCTCCAATGCGTCCAATATGGTCAAAGCGGGCCCTGCGTAGCGCACGTTTGCAAGACTTGGCAGCACCATTGAAGGCTCTCTTCAGCCCCCGAACATTTCGCGCTTTGCGGGCTCGAGCATCCGCCCACGCTCGGCAAGCAGAGTGCTTATGTGCTTCAGTACTATCACACTCAGCGCCGAACCATGAACGGGCCTTGTCTCGGAGTGAGACATCAGAAAATGGAACGAAATATTCCATAGTCTGGCATATCACCCCAGAAACAGCCTCCGCGCAGCAAGTTGGGTCGTCTGAAGAGAAGCATAAGCGCAGCCAAGGGTAAGACGCGAAGAAATACCGCATCCCATCCCAATCTGCTGACTTGTATCGCCATACTCGCCTAGTCCCCTTGAGATCGGGATCGGGTGGCGAGCAGACAGACACAGATTTCACCAGACAGTGGTCGGAGCCACCCAACGGCGAGGAAACCGCGACTTGACATGGGTCTGGATCAGTTGTCAGCAGAAGGTCCAAGCAACCGGCCGCATGGCCATCAATGTCGGGCACCCGTGTCAGTCCAGTCACCAGTTGGGAGAGACCAAGCGTCAGTGCGAATGCACACGCCAATCCCCCAGCATGGCCGGTGCTCCGGTATGGGCACAGCCACTCCTGGTGGTGGGCATTGAAGTCCCCCAGAACAACCAGCTGCGCCGATGGGCACCTGAGCTGAGCCAGTTCAGCCGAGTCCGAAAGATAGTGAAACAACCTGGTTGTCCCCATGTTGTCGGTGTGCGACCGATAGACACCAGCATAGAGTATCTGCTCCAAGCGAGAAACTGGAATCCTCAATGTAACGGAGACACCGACAGCAGATGTCATCGCGAGCACACACGCAGGCGCCAGCGCGTGGCTTAAAACTGTGCTCCAGGGTGTACCCCGGGCGGCGCAAGCATGCTGCGTCAGCCGGACATCTGATTTGCGTCTCCATGAGGAACAGCAGATGTGGTTTTTCGGTCTCATGGTGGTGATGGACCGGTATGAGATCGGAGTGCAGACCTCGGATGTTAGAGAGGTGCATTTTTTTTTTGATCATGAGCGACTTTTCGTGTTCGCCCTCTTCCCACAACTCTTGCATAAACGCTCGAACATTTGCTGATTCATTTGCATCATGTGCATGAAGAATTAAGGTGGCACCCCACCCATGGACGTATTCGGCATAGGTACATTGATCATCGGCTGTTGCCCCTGTTGCGTAGACCCCATTGCTTGAAGCCAAGGTTGAGTCGCAACAGGTCGTGATGAAGCAGTTCCAAGGATCACTTCGAGTCCCACTTCTGATGACGAGGAAGGACGAGCATAGTTGTTTTTAATAAGGTGTGACGTCATCATTGCTGACGTCACATTCATCAGGATGGTTCTCTATCGAGGGTTGTTGATCCATAGTAACAGCAAAACTCCATAATATGGTTTTCAAGGTTTTATTCCAGTAAATTGAGGAGCTCCGTACAGTCCGGCAGCTCGAGCGAGACTGAATTGCAATCGGTCCGCCGGCCGTATTTATACTAAACGAGCGGCTCACAAACAGTAAACAATTTATTTTGATAATTTTCAAACTATGTGAACAGATAATTATTTCTACAAATATTTCAACGATTTACAAATCATAATTTGATCCTGAATACTTATTTATTAGTCTAGTATTTTATGAACATATTTGTGTTTCTATCAAATCATGCATTGATTCACAATTTATTTATTTTGATGAGACGAGTAATTGTATTTATGTGTTTATCATTAATGAAGTGTTGTTGCTATGCTTATTTTATGTGGTTGCGCCGATACGGCCATTCTGACAGGCGGTGCGCGCTCTGCACCAGCCTCGTTGATTCTCGTCGCGTAATTGTACAATTTTATTTATTTTATTTTATTATTTTGCATCTATGATTAAATCTAAGTTCTGTCCTTTGAGTATGTTATTATTTAGACGGACCATAAGTATCTCAACGAACGCGCTTTAGTGCTACCACCGGATCCAATACGCCCCAACTGAGAAGATCCGGCGAAACAAACTCAGTGGAGTTATTCTACTGCCGGTTTCAACGCGGCCTCATCGAGACAATCCGGCGAAACATACTCAGATAGGCATGTCCAAGAAGTTTTGGTCCAGTTACTTTTATTATTTAGTTGGTATTCACAATTTACCAATCGGTTGTCTTTATACGAATTTTATTTACGTTTTCATTAAAAAACAGATTAAATAATTTATTTAAAGACAGAACTGAATAAATATTTGGGAGTATTATTTTTATTATTACAGATAGTAATTTCTGTGTAAGTCTAGGAATATCAATGCTAATAAGGTGTTGGAAGTTCTCGACGAGTTCTCGGAGGTTCTCGTAGAGTTCTCGGAGGTTCTCGTAGGGTTCTCGTAGGGTTCTCGGAGGTTCTCGTAGGGTTCTTCGCGAAATCTGCAATACTAGAAATAACTTTCTCTGAGTTGGGTATCTGTGAGCAACTTGTTGTTGTTATGCAAAAACATGCATTTCTATGTTAGTCTAGGAATATCAATGCTAATAAGGTGTGTAAGGTGTTGGAAGTTCTCGAAGAGTTCTCGGAGGTTCTCGTAGAGTTCTCGGAGGTTCTCGTAGGGTTCTCGTAGGGTTCTCGGAGGTTCTCGTAGGGTTCTCGGAGGTTCTCGTAGGGTTCTCGGAGATTCTCGTAGGGGATGGAATGATGCTGTGCTCTGGGCGGTCCTGTTCGCCGTGGTACACAGAGGCTCTACTGGGAGTATGGAACTAGGTTGAAGGTGTTTATACACAGGTTCTAAAAGAGTTAAATTCAAGGTAATATTTTGTAAATATGTTCAACTCACAGTTTATTGTGGCAATGAATCTTCTTCACTTTGATCTCGCAGTTTTTGCTGAGGCAACCCGTCACTTGATGTGCTTGGTACGGGGCTCTATTTCTATTTCAGGTGATGGTAGTGGCTCATCTTCTGCCGATACGGTTACCTGATCACCAGGTTGTGATACACGACGAAGTTTAAATTTAGGCTTACCTCCAGAACATAGCGCTCCGGAAAAACTGACCCCGGCAGGAGAACTCCACTCCTCAGCCGTCCGCACCACGAAAGAGGAAGCAAATCGCCTCGTGCGTATCGAAGGAATGTCAACAACAAAAGGGTGAAACCGCTCGCCGCACCCAGTCGTCCGGTGATGGAAGGGTGAAGGGGGCATCAGGTTATGTAGAACCTCCGCACACTCCCTGAAATGTAACCGATAAAAAACCGATAGGCAGGCCACTCGAGGCTCCGAAGACTTGCCTCCACAAGTGAGCCATTGCCTATGACTCCTCGCTCGACGCCCCAATGCATCCAGAGCATCCAGCTAATATCTGAAGATAGATAGAAAGATGTGAAGTACCGCCCCACCCTGGAGAGGAATGTCGTCAGGACCACCAGCCTTATTCACATCCAGAGTGCAAAGAATGTTTAAGTACCACTTTTTGCCGAATGTAGAAGTCCAATGAGGTAACCTGGGTGGACTTTTGCCAGCAGCATCTAGTTGTGAATTCTTAGTAAATAGAGATGCAAATAAGTCTGCTTTCTCCTTGGCGGTGTGAGCTAATGAACCGTTCGGCTCCTGCAGTGGCGGAAAAGAGGACCGACAGAAATAGGCTTCGACCGATTTGGCAAGAAACCAAAAAGCTTTACTCCCAGACGGGTAAGATGCTAGTGTGGCTCCAATGCGTCCAATATGGTCAAAGCGGGCCCTGCGTAGCGCACGTTTGCAAGACTTGGCAGCACCATTGAAGGCTCTCTTCAGCCCCCGAACATTTCGCGCTTTGCGGGCTCGAGCATCCGCCCACGCTCGGCAAGCAGAGTGCTTATGTGCTTCAGTACTATCACACTCAGCGCCGAACCATGAACGGGCCTTGTCTCGGAGTGAGACATCAGAAAATGGAACGAAATATTCCATAGTCTGGCATATCACCCCAGAAACAGCCTCCGCGCAGCAAGTTGGGTCGTCTGAAGAGAAGCATAAGCGCAGCCAAGGGTAAGACGCGAAGAAATACCGCATCCCATCCCAATCTGCTGACTTGTATCGCCATACTCGCCTAGTCCCCTTGAGATCGGGATCGGGTGGCGAGCAGACAGACACAGATTTCACCAGACAGTGGTCGGAGCCACCCAACGGCGAGGAAACCGCGACTAGACATGGGTCTGGATCAGTTGTCAGCAGAAGGTCCAAGCAACCGGCCGCATGGCCATCAATGTCGGGCACCCGTGTCAGTCCAGTCACCAGTTGGGAGAGACCAAGCGTCAGTGCGAATGCACACGCCAATCCCCCAGCATGGCCGGTGCTCCGGTATGGGCACAGCCACTCCTGGTGGTGGGCATTGAAGTCCCCCAGAACAACCAGCTGCGCCGATGGGCACCTGAGCTGAGCCAGTTCAGCCGAGTCCGAAAGATAGTGAAACAACCTGGTTGTCCCCATGTTGTCGGTGTGCGACCGATAGACACCAGCATAGAGTATCTGCTCCAAGCGAGAAACTGGAATCCTCAATGTAACGGAGACACCGACAGCAGATGTCATCGCGAGCACACACGCAGGCGCCAGCGCGTGGCTTAAAACTGTGCTCCAGGGTGTACCCCGGGCGGCGCAAGCATGCTGCGTCAGCCGGACATCTGATTTGCGTCTCCATGAGGAACAGCAGATGTGGTTTTTCGGTCTCATGGTGGTGATGGACCGGTATGAGATCGGAGTGCAGACCTCGGATGTTAGAGAGGTGCATTTTTTTTTTGATCATGAGCGACTTTTCGTGTTCGCCCTCTTCCCACAACTCTTGCATAAACGCTCGAACATTTGCTGATTCATTTGCATCATGTGCATGAAGAATTAAGGTGGCACCCCACCCATGGACGTATTCGGCATAGGTACATTGATCATCGGCTGTTGCCCCTGTTGCGTAGACCCCATTGCTTGAAGCCAAGGTTGAGTCGCAACAGGTCGTGATGAAGCAGTTCCAAGGATCACTTCGAGTCCCACTTCTGATGACGAGGAAGGACGAGCATAGTTGTTTTTAATAAGGTGTGACGTCATCATTGCTGACGTCACATTCATCAGGATGGTTCTCTATCGAGGGTTGTTGATCCATAGTAACAGCAAAACTCCATAATATGGTTTTCAAGGTTTTATTCCAGTAAATTGAGGAGCTCCGTACAGTCCGGCAGCTCGAGCGAGACTGAATTGCAATCGGTCCGCCGGCCGTATTTATACTAAACGAGCGGCTCACAAACAGTAAACAATTTATTTTGATAATTTTCAAACTATGTGAACAGATAATTATTTCTACAAATATTTCAACGATTTACAAATCATAATTTGATCCTGAATACTTATTTATTAGTCTAGTATTTTATGAACATATTTGTGTTTCTATCAAATCATGCATTGATTCACAATTTATTTATTTTGATGAGACGAGTAATTGTATTTATGTGTTTATCATTAATGAAGTGTTGTTGCTATGCTTATTTTATGTGGTTGCGCCGATACGGCCATTCTGACAGGCGGTGCGCGCTCTGCACCAGCCTCGTTGATTCTCGTCGCGTAATTGTACAATTTTATTTATTTTATTTTATTATTTTGCATCTATGATTAAATCTAAGTTCTGTCCTTTGAGTATGTTATTATTTAGACGGACCATAAGTATCTCAACGAACGCGCTTTAGTGCTACCACCGGATCCAATACGCCCCAACTGAGAAGATCCGGCGAAACAAACTCAGTGGAGTTATTCTACTGCCGGTTTCAACGCGGCCTCATCGAGACGATCCGGCGAAACATACTCAGATAGGCATGTCCAAGAAGTTTTGGTCCAGTTACTTTTATTATTTAGTTGGTATTCACAATTTACCAATCGGTTGTCTTTATACGAATTTTATTTACGTTTTCATTAAAAAACAGATTAAATAATTTATTTAAAGACAGAACTGAATAAATATTTGGGAGTATTATTTTTATTATTACAGATAGTAATTTCTGTGTAAGTCTAGGAATATCAATGCTAATAAGGTGTTGGAAGTTCTCGACGAGTTCTCGGAGGTTCTCGTAGAGTTCTCGGAGGTTCTCGTAGGGTTCTCGTAGGGTTCTCGGAGGTTCTCGTAGGGTTCTTCGCGAAATCTGCAATACTAGAAATAACTTTCTCTGAGTTGGGTATCTGTGAGCAACTTGTTGTTGTTATGCAAAAACATGCATTTCTATGTTAGTCTAGGAATATCAATGCTAATAAGGTGTGTAAGGTGTTGGAAGTTCTCGAAGAGTTCTCGGAGGTTCTCGTAGAGTTCTCGGAGGTTCTCGTAGGGTTCTCGTAGGGTTCTCGGAGGTTCTCGTAGGGTTCTCGGAGGTTCTCGTAGGGTTCTCGGAGATTCTCGTAGGGGATGGAATGATGCTGTGCTCTGGGCGGTCCTGTTCGCCGTGGTACACAGAGGCTCTACTGGGAGTATGGAACTAGGTTGAAGGTGTTTATACACAGGTTCTAAAAGAGTTAAATTCAAGGTAATATTTTGTAAATATGTTCAACTCACAGTTTATTGTGGCAATGAATCTTCTTCACTTTGATCTCGCAGTTTTTGCTGAGGCAACCCGTCACTTGATGTGCTTGGTACGGGGCTCTATTTCTATTTCAGGTGATGGTAGTGGCTCATCTTCTGCCGATACGGTTACCTGATCACCAGGTTGTGATACACGACGAAGTTTAAATTTAGGCTTACCTCCAGAACATAGCGCTCCGGAAAAACTGACCCCGGCAGGAGAACTCCACTCCTCAGCCGTCCGCACCACGAAAGAGGAAGCAAATCGCCTCGTGCGTATCGAAGGAATGTCAACAACAAAAGGGTGAAACCGCTCGCCGCACCCAGTCGTCCGGTGATGGAAGGGTGAAGGGGGCATCAGGTTATGTAGAACCTCCGCACACTCCCTGAAATGTAACCGATAAAAAACCGATAGGCAGGCCACTCGAGGCTCCGAAGACTTGCCTCCACAAGTGAGCCATTGCCTATGACTCCTCGCTCGACGCCCCAATGCATCCAGAGCATCCAGCTAATATCTGAAGATAGATAGAAAGATGTGAAGTACCGCCCCACCCTGGAGAGGAATGTCGTCAGGACCACCAGCCTTATTCACATCCAGAGTGCAAAGAATGTTTAAGTACCACTTTTTGCCGAATGTAGAAGTCCAATGAGGTAACCTGGGTGGACTTTTGCCAGCAGCATCTAGTTGTGAATTCTTAGTAAATAGAGATGCAAATAAGTCTGCTTTCTCCTTGGCGGTGTGAGCTAATGAACCGTTCGGCTCCTGCAGTGGCGGAAAAGAGGACCGACAGAAATAGGCTTCGACCGATTTGGCAAGAAACCAAAAAGCTTTACTCCCAGACGGGTAAGATGCTAGTGTGGCTCCAATGCGTCCAATATGGTCAAAGCGGGCCCTGCGTAGCGCACGTTTGCAAGACTTGGCAGCACCATTGAAGGCTCTCTTCAGCCCCCGAACATTTCGCGCTTTGCGGGCTCGAGCATCCGCCCACGCTCGGCAAGCAGAGTGCTTATGTGCTTCAGTACTATCACACTCAGCGCCGAACCATGAACGGGCCTTGTCTCGGAGTGAGACATCAGAAAATGGAACGAAATATTCCATAGTCTGGCATATCACCCCAGAAACAGCCTCCGCGCAGCAAGTTGGGTCGTCTGAAGAGAAGCATAAGCGCAGCCAAGGGTAAGACGCGAAGAAATACCGCATCCCATCCCAATCTGCTGACTTGTATCGCCATACTCGCCTAGTCCCCTTGAGATCGGGATCGGGTGGCGAGCAGACAGACACAGATTTCACCAGACAGTGGTCGGAGCCACCCAACGGCGAGGAAACCGCGACTAGACATGGGTCTGGATCAGTTGTCAGCAGAAGGTCCAAGCAACCGGCCGCATGGCCATCAATGTCGGGCACCCGTGTCAGTCCAGTCACCAGTTGGGAGAGACCAAGCGTCAGTGCGAATGCACACGCCAATCCCCCAGCATGGCCGGTGCTCCGGTATGGGCACAGCCACTCCTGGTGGTGGGCATTGAAGTCCCCCAGAACAACCAGCTGCGCCGATGGGCACCTGAGCTGAGCCAGTTCAGCCGAGTCCGAAAGATAGTGAAACAACCTGGTTGTCCCCATGTTGTCGGTGTGCGACCGATAGACACCAGCATAGAGTATCTGCTCCAAGCGAGAAACTGGAATCCTCAATGTAACGGAGACACCGACAGCAGATGTCATCGCGAGCACACACGCAGGCGCCAGCGCGTGGCTTAAAACTGTGCTCCAGGGTGTACCCCGGGCGGCGCAAGCATGCTGCGTCAGCCGGACATCTGATTTGCGTCTCCATGAGGAACAGCAGATGTGGTTTTTCGGTCTCATGGTGGTGATGGACCGGTATGAGATCGGAGTGCAGACCTCGGATGTTAGAGAGGTGCATTTTTTTTTTGATCATGAGCGACTTTTCGTGTTCGCCCTCTTCCCACAACTCTTGCATAAACGCTCGAACATTTGCTGATTCATTTGCATCATGTGCATGAAGAATTAAGGTGGCACCCCACCCATGGACGTATTCGGCATAGGTACATTGATCATCGGCTGTTGCCCCTGTTGCGTAGACCCCATTGCTTGAAGCCAAGGTTGAGTCGCAACAGGTCGTGATGAAGCAGTTCCAAGGATCACTTCGAGTCCCACTTCTGATGACGAGGAAGGACGAGCATAGTTGTTTTTAATAAGGTGTGACGTCATCATTGCTGACGTCACATTCATCAGGATGGTTCTCTATCGAGGGTTGTTGATCCATAGTAACAGCAAAACTCCATAATATGGTTTTCAAGGTTTTATTCCAGTAAATTGAGGAGCTCCGTACAGTCCGGCAGCTCGAGCGAGACTGAATTGCAATCGGTCCGCCGGCCGTATTTATACTAAACGAGCGGCTCACAAACAGTAAACAATTTATTTTGATAATTTTCAAACTATGTGAACAGATAATTATTTCTACAAATATTTCAACGATTTACAAATCATAATTTGATCCTGAATACTTATTTATTAGTCTAGTATTTTATGAACATATTTGTGTTTCTATCAAATCATGCATTGATTCACAATTTATTTATTTTGATGAGACGAGTAATTGTATTTATGTGTTTATCATTAATGAAGTGTTGTTGCTATGCTTATTTTATGTGGTTGCGCCGATACGGCCATTCTGACAGGCGGTGCGCGCTCTGCACCAGCCTCGTTGATTCTCGTCGCGTAATTGTACAATTTTATTTATTTTATTTTATTATTTTGCATCTATGATTAAATCTAAGTTCTGTCCTTTGAGTATGTTATTATTTAGACGGACCATGAGTATCTCAACGAACGCGCTTTAGTGCTACCACCGGATCCAATACGCCCCAACTGAGAAGATCCGGCGAAACAAACTCAGTGGAGTTATTCTACTGCCGGTTTCAACGCGGCCTCATCGAGACGATCCGGCGAAACATACTCAGATAGGCATGTCCAAGAAGTTTTGGTCCAGTTACTTTTATTATTTAGTTGGTATTCACAATTTACCAATCGGTTGTCTTTATACGAATTTTATTTACGTTTTCATTAAAAAACAGATTAAATAATTTATTTAAAGACAGAACTGAATAAATATTTGGGAGTATTATTTTTATTATTACAGATAGTAATTTCTGTGTAAGTCTAGGAATATCAATGCTAATAAGGTGTTGGAAGTTCTCGACGAGTTCTCGGAGGTTCTCGTAGAGTTCTCGGAGGTTCTCGTAGGGTTCTCGTAGGGTTCTCGGAGGTTCTCGTAGGGTTCTTCGCGAAATCTGCAATACTAGAAATAACTTTCTCTGAGTTGGGTATCTGTGAGCAACTTGTTGTTGTTATGCAAAAACATGCATTTCTATGTTAGTCTAGGAATATCAATGCTAATAAGGTGTGTAAGGTGTTGGAAGTTCTCGAAGAGTTCTCGGAGGTTCTCGTAGAGTTCTCGGAGGTTCTCGTAGGGTTCTCGTAGGGTTCTCGGAGGTTCTCGTAGGGTTCTCGGAGGTTCTCGTAGGGTTCTCGGAGATTCTCGTAGGGGATGGAATGATGCTGTGCTCTGGGCGGTCCTGTTCGCCGTGGTACACAGAGGCTCTACTGGGAGTATGGAACTAGGTTGAAGGTGTTTATACACAGGTTCTAAAAGAGTTAAATTCAAGGTAATATTTTGTAAATATGTTCAACTCACAGTTTATTGTGGCAATGAATCTTCTTCACTTTGATCTCGTAGTTTTTGCTGAGGCAACCCGTCACTTGATGTGCTTGGTACGGGGCTCTATTTCTATTTCAGGTGATGGTAGTGGCTCATCTTCTGCCGATACGGTTACCTGATCACCAGGTTGTGATACACGACGAAGTTTAAATTTAGGCTTACCTCCAGAACATAGCGCTCCGGAAAAACTGACCCCGGCAGGAGAACTCCACTCCTCAGCCGTCCGCACCACGAAAGAGGAAGCAAATCGCCTCGTGCGTATCGAAGGAATGTCAACAACAAAAGGGTGAAACCGCTCGCCGCACCCAGTCGTCCGGTGATGGAAGGGTGAAGGGGGCATCAGGTTATGTAGAACCTCCGCACACTCCCTGAAATGTAACCGATAAAAAACCGATAGGCAGGCCACTCGAGGCTCCGAAGACTTGCCTCCACAAGTGAGCCATTGCCTATGACTCCTCGCTCGACGCCCCAATGCATCCAGAGCATCCAGCTAATATCTGAAGATAGATAGAAAGATGTGAAGTACCGCCCCACCCTGGAGAGGAATGTCGTCAGGACCACCAGCCTTATTCACATCCAGAGTGCAAAGAATGTTTAAGTACCACTTTTTGCCGAATGTAGAAGTCCAATGAGGTAACCTGGGTGGACTTTTGCCAGCAGCATCTAGTTGTGAATTCTTAGTAAATAGAGATGCAAATAAGTCTGCTTTCTCCTTGGCGGTGTGAGCTAATGAACCGTTCGGCTCCTGCAGTGGCGGAAAAGAGGACCGACAGAAATAGGCTTCGACCGATTTGGCAAGAAACCAAAAAGCTTTACTCCCAGACGGGTAAGATGCTAGTGTGGCTCCAATGCGTCCAATATGGTCAAAGCGGGCCCTGCGTAGCGCACGTTTGCAAGACTTGGCAGCACCATTGAAGGCTCTCTTCAGCCCCCGAACATTTCGCGCTTTGCGGGCTCGAGCATCCGCCCACGCTCGGCAAGCAGAGTGCTTATGTGCTTCAGTACTATCACACTCAGCGCCGAACCATGAACGGGCCTTGTCTCGGAGTGAGACATCAGAAAATGGAACGAAATATTCCATAGTCTGGCATATCACCCCAGAAACAGCCTCCGCGCAGCAAGTTGGGTCGTCTGAAGAGAAGCATAAGCGCAGCCAAGGGTAAGACGCGAAGAAATACCGCATCCCATCCCAATCTGCTGACTTGTATCGCCATACTCGCCTAGTCCCCTTGAGATCGGGATCGGGTGGCGAGCAGACAGACACAGATTTCACCAGACAGTGGTCGGAGCCACCCAACGGCGAGGAAACCGCGACTTGACATGGGTCTGGATCAGTTGTCAGCAGAAGGTCCAAGCAACCGGCCGCATGGCCATCAATGTCGGGCACCCGTGTCAGTCCAGTCACCAGTTGGGAGAGACCAAGCGTCAGTGCGAATGCACACGCCAATCCCCCAGCATGGCCGGTGCTCCGGTATGGGCACAGCCACTCCTGGTGGTGGGCATTGAAGTCCCCCAGAACAACCAGCTGCGCCGATGGGCACCTGAGCTGAGCCAGTTCAGCCGAGTCCGAAAGATAGTGAAACAACCTGGTTGTCCCCATGTTGTCGGTGTGCGACCGATAGACACCAGCATAGAGTATCTGCTCCAAGCAGGGACCGAATTACCGTTATTTTTTTTATAACGATACCATTTACCGTTACGTTAACGATAAAAAAATAACGATATTAATAACGATACCCATAGGTCAGTTAACGTTATCTAATTACCAGTATTATTACCGGTTAAAATTGCAATTGTTATACCGGTAATTTATACGCCTATCTCTTTCTAACAATGAAGTTGGGGAGACTAGCATATTTTGGTGTTAGTACGAGTTACGACTAGCTAAAACCGGGACCCTATTACTAACACTCCGCGGTCCGTCTGTCTGTCTGTCACCAGGCTGTATCTCATGAACCGTGATAGTACCGTATTTCTATTGCCGCTATAACAACAAATACTAAAAATAGAATAAAATATTTTTTATTATATATTTATTATTATTGTTTATTATATAATATTTTTTAAGTGGGGCTCCCATACAACAAACGTGTTTATATGCCGTTTTTTGCGATAATAGTACGGAACCCTTCGTGCGCGATTCCGACTCGCATTTGGCCCGTTTTTTTAACTTAGGTTTCTAGCGTCCACTAAGTTGCAATTAGTGGGTGATATAAGATATTGTATGGGATAAATTAGTCCCAACTACAGAGCTTTGCATTGTGCGTGGTCTGACATGAACTTGGCCGATTTTTTATTTAATAATTCCTCTATCCTACTGTAGAAGTAATTTGAAAGATTTTAATTTGTTTACATTTTTATTTATTTATTTGGCTCTCCGACAACCTCCGTAGCGTAGCGGTATTTGGGACAACCTCCGTAGCGTAGCGGTATTTGGCTCGCTTTAAGTTTCGGAGGTCGTGTGTTCGATCCCCACACCGGACAAGACATCTTTGTGTAAATTCTAAGATTTCTTTCCGGGTCTGGTTGGTTGAGAGACTACCCTCCGTGCCTCGGAAAGCACCTTAAGCCGTTGGTCCCGATTGTTATAACATCATCTATTATAATCGTATATCAAGGAACGGGCAGCAGCGTTTCCTTGTGTGGTACAACATAATACTGCGGTCGCCAATCCGCCTGCCAAGCGTGGTGACTATGGCAAATTCCCTCCCCCGAGAGTAGGCCCATTTTCTGCGGTGGATGTTATACGGGCTGATGATGATGATGATATTTGGCTCTTCAACAATGAGTACACTGTTACATTAAAAAACAATTATATTGTAAACTTAAGTCTAAATGTCTCACTACTTACAGAAGAGCACTGCATGCACTATAATATGAGCAAAAAATAATTATTATAAAATTTCAATACAATTAACATATTAAACTAAGTTGGATAAAATTGTCTTTCAAATAAAATTAAAATAAAATATTGAATAGATAATAATAATAATTAAATTAGATTATAATTTGATTTAAAAAAATAAAATATACCTTTACATTAAAAACGTAATTTATTATTCATCATCATCAGCATTTCAGCCGTAGGACGTCCACTGCTGGACATAGGCCTCCCTCAAAGATCTTGTTGCGGTTAGAAGCGGCCTGCAGCCACCGTGATCCCGCGGCCTTAACCAGATCATCCGTCCATCTAGTAGGTGGACGTCCTACGCTACGCTTGCCGATCCGCGGTCTTCATTCGAGAACTTTTCGGCCCCAACGGCCATCTGTTCTCCGTGCTATATGGCTTGCCCATTGCCACTTCAACGAACTAATCCGTTGAGCTATGTCGGCATCCCGCATTCTTCTACGTATCTCCTCATTTCTGATTCGATCTCGTAGAGAAACCCCGAGCATAGCCCTCTCCATAGCTCGTTGAGCGACTCTGAGCCTGTTTCAAAAGGCCTATAGTAAAGGACCACGTTTCGGATCCATAGGTCATCACTGGCAACACGCACTGGTTGAAGACTTTCGTCTTCAGGCACTGAGGTATATTGGAGGAAAAGACGTTGCGAAGTTTCCCGAACGCTGCCCATCCGAGTTCGATTCGGCGATTGACCTCCTTCTCGAAGTTGGACCTACCTAATTGGACTCTCTGTCCTAGGTATACATATGCGTCAACAACTTCAAGAACCGTATTCTCAACCATTATAGGGGCAGGCACAACATGGACGTTGGACATGATTTTCGTCTTGTCCATGTTCATTTTAAAACCTACCGTTGTGACGTTGGGAGACTCGGTTGAGGTCTTCGAGCATTGTACTGAGTTCTTCCATCGACTTTGCCATGACCACGATATCATCAGCGAATCGAAGGTGAGTGATGTATTGGCCGTTGATGTTGATGCCTAGTCCTTTCCAATCCAGAAGTTGAAGGTGTCTTCTAAAGTGGTCGTAAACAGTTTCGGAGAAATAACGTCTCCCTGTCTTACGCCTCTTTTTAGTGGAATCGCCTTCGTACTCTGTTCTTGTACTCGAACTGACATTGTGGAGTTTCTATACAAACATTTCAACTCTTCGATATACCGATAGTCAATACGGCATCGCTGGAGAGACTCAAGTACGGCCCATGTTTCGACCGAATCAAAGGCTTTCTCGTAGTCCACAAACGCTAAACAAAGCGGCAAGTTATAGACTCTTCGGTCTTCTGTATTACTTGCCGCAGCGTATGTATGTGGTCTACGGTACTATAACCTTTTCGGATTCCGGCTTGTTCGGGAGGCTGAAGGTCATCAAGCTTTCGTTCGCGACGATTCGCAATAACCCTGGAGAACAGCTGCTTATAGACATGACTCAAAAGCGAGATGGGCCTGTAGTTCCTTAGTAAGGTGTTATCGCCTCTCTTAAAGAACAACACCACGTCGTTTTTGTTCCATGCTTTAGGCGTGGTGCCTCCGAGCAAGGCGGAATTTAAGAGCTTCTGAAAGACTTTAAGTACCGGTAATCCACACGCTTTCAGGAGCTCTGATGTGTTTTTTGCAAACTAATGGTCAGGAGGATGAAGGACAAGTAGCGATCACGGGCGCATTCTTCTCCTGTGGATCGGATAGAAAGCTTATATCAAAACGAGGCTAGTTACTACAATATAAAATTTATTAACTACCAAACTGTACGGTAACTTTTTAAAAGTCTATAAAATACAAAATTTGCGTTATTTATGAGCTTAAGTTAAGTTTATAAAATTTTAACCAATAGTCGCATATTTAATTGTTTAATTATAACCATTGGTTTGCCATGATATTTAATAACAGATAACATCGCAAATACGTACATTATAGTATCTAAAAATGTATACATTTTTTCATATAATTCATATAGTAACAAAACCGACTCAGATACAACACAGCTCGCATCTAACCAACAAAAGCATTCAAAGATTTCAGAAACAATTAAAAATGCTTCATATTAGGCGTTCGCTCCAGTGGGTGTTAGTTTTTTAAAACCATAGAAAAACGAATCAAATCCACATAACTACTCCCAAATAGGGCAATGATAGAAATAATATCCTACTAATATTATAAATGCGAAAGTTTGTATGTGTGGATGTATGTATGTTTGTTACTCTTTCACGCAAAAACTAGTGAACGCATTTGTCTGACAGTTTGCACGCATACTTAATAATATAAAGAGGAAAGATTTGTACGTAAATATGTTTGTAAAGAATTGGCTCAAAAAGTACAGGACCGATTTAAAAAATTCTTTCACCATTTGAATGCTACATTATCAGTTATTAAGTTCCCACGGGAACGGGAGTTACGCGGTTAAAACCGCGTGCGGGAAGCTAAGTAATAGTTGACTAACTGGATTAACATATAGGCTATAAAACATCACGCTCCAATCCACTGAAGCAGAGTAACGCGGGTAAAACCGCGGGTCGTAGCTAGTCTATAATAATATTATAAAGAAGAAGATTGTTTTTTTTTATAAAAGATTACTAGCAGAGTCTTTTCAAACTACTGTTATATATTACTATATTCTCGTTAACCCCTCGTGCTAAGCTAAAATACCTTTGTTACGAGTGGGTTCGCGTCGGTAGCGCAATGCGTGCGAATCGAACCGGCGGCGACCACATGATCGCAAGTCCGATACCCAGCAATTGGACTACTTGTCCGATTTCAACAATTCTTTCAATATTAGATAGCCCATTAATAGAGGAAGGCTATATGATGGCACACTGAGGCCAATACGAGCTGAGCACCAATAAAAGAATCTTTTAAAATCAGAGTTAGCCCAAAGTAACTATTAAACTGGCTAGGGCGTCGGACTTGTGATCTTGAGGTCGCCGGTTCGAACCACACCCATTGCACTACCGACGTGAACCCACCCGTAACACAAGCATTTTAGCTTAGCACGAGGGGTTAACAAGAAAGTAACTAAGAGTAGACTGCAAAATGCTGTTAGTAAGGTCAAAAAAAAAAACTTCGCAGTGTTATTGTATCTATATTTTTTGTATGTCAAACCACCTGCAAATGTACCTATATATTATTCCTGCGAATACATAATTATGTTTATGATGAAGTAGCAAAAGCCTTGTGGCGAACAATCCGAAAAAAAAAACTCGATGTTTGTTATGATCACTAAAATAAAATGACACGCGTGAGCGCGAGCCGTCTCGTACTCATATTTTTGTTGCCGCTCCGCTTAAGCCCCGCCCAATGCACGGCGCGCGCGCGGCGCTCGTTTCGGTTTGGCAACGTCGCACCAGACGTTGCTAGATTTTAGCGAAATAACGCTATTAGTAACGCTATTAAAATACCGGTAAATCCTGCGATACAACGTTATTTTTATCGTTAAATATTTAACGTAACGGAACGAAATGTTTTGGTACTTTTACCGGTATTTTTTTGGTAACGGTAACCGTCCCTGGCTCCAAGCGAGAAACTGGAATCCTCAATGTAACGGAGACACCGACAGCAGATGTCATCGCGAGCACACACGCAGGCGCCAGCGCGTGGCTTAAAACTGTGCTCCAGGGTGTACCCCGGGCGGCGCAAGCATGCTGCGTCAGCCGGACATCTGATTTGCGTCTCCATGAGGAACAGCAGATGTGGTTTTTCGGTCTCATGGTGGTGATGGACCGGTATGAGATCGGAGTGCAGACCTCGGATGTTAGAGAGGTGCATTTTTTTTTTGATCATGAGCGACTTTTCGTGTTCGCCCTCTTCCCACAACTCTTGCATAAACGCTCGAACATTTGCTGATTCATTTGCATCATGTGCATGAAGAATTAAGGTGGCACCCCACCCATGGACGTATTCGGCATAGGTACATTGATCATCGGCTGTTGCCCCTGTTGCGTAGACCCCATTGCTTGAAGCCAAGGTTGAGTCGCAACAGGTCGTGATGAAGCAGTTCCAAGGATCACTTCGAGTCCCACTTCTGATGACGAGGAAGGACGAGCATAGTTGTTTTTAATAAGGTGTGACGTCATCATTGCTGACGTCACATTCATCAGGATGGTTCTCTATCGAGGGTTGTTGATCCATAGTAACAGCAAAACTCCATAATATGGTTTTCAAGGTTTTATTCCAGTAAATTGAGGAGCTCCGTACAGTCCGGCAGCTCGAGCGAGACTGAATTGCAATCGGTCCGCCGGCCGTATTTATACTAAACGAGCGGCTCACAAACAGTAAACAATTTATTTTGATAATTTTCAAACTATGTGAACAGATAATTATTTCTACAAATATTTCAACGATTTACAAATCATAATTTGATCCTGAATACTTATTTATTAGTCTAGTATTTTATGAACATATTTGTGTTTCTATCAAATCATGCATTGATTCACAATTTATTTATTTTGATGAGACGAGTAATTGTATTTATGTGTTTATCATTAATGAAGTGTTGTTGCTATGCTTATTTTATGTGGTTGCGCCGATACGGCCATTCTGACAGGCGGTGCGCGCTCTGCACCAGCCTCGTTGATTCTCGTCGCGTAATTGTACAATTTTATTTATTTTATTTTATTATTTTGCATCTATGATTAAATCTAAGTTCTGTCCTTTGAGTATGTTATTATTTAGACGGACCATGAGTATCTCAACGAACGCGCTTTAGTGCTACCACCGGATCCAATACGCCCCAACTGAGAAGATCCGGCGAAACAAACTCAGTGGAGTTATTCTACTGCCGGTTTCAACGCGGCCTCATCGAGACGATCCGGCGAAACATACTCAGATAGGCATGTCCAAGAAGTTTTGGTCCAGTTACTTTTATTATTTAGTTGGTATTCACAATTTACCAATCGGTTGTCTTTATACGAATTTTATTTACGTTTTCATTAAAAAACAGATTAAATAATTTATTTAAAGACAGAACTGAATAAATATTTGGGAGTATTATTTTTATTATTACAGATAGTAATTTCTGTGTAAGTCTAGGAATATCAATGCTAATAAGGTGTTGGAAGTTCTCGACGAGTTCTCGGAGGTTCTCGTAGAGTTCTCGGAGGTTCTCGTAGGGTTCTCGTAGGGTTCTCGGAGGTTCTCGTAGGGTTCTTCGCGAAATCTGCAATACTAGAAATAACTTTCTCTGAGTTGGGTATCTGTGAGCAACTTGTTGTTGTTATGCAAAAACATGCATTTCTATGTTAGTCTAGGAATATCAATGCTAATAAGGTGTGTAAGGTGTTGGAAGTTCTCGAAGAGTTCTCGGAGGTTCTCGTAGAGTTCTCGGAGGTTCTCGTAGGGTTCTCGTAGGGTTCTCGGAGGTTCTCGTAGGGTTCTCGGAGGTTCTCGTAGGGTTCTCGGAGATTCTCGTAGGGGATGGAATGATGCTGTGCTCTGGGCGGTCCTGTTCGCCGTGGTACACAGAGGCTCTACTGGGAGTATGGAACTAGGTTGAAGGTGTTTATACACAGGTTCTAAAAGAGTTAAATTCAAGGTAATATTTTGTAAATATGTTCAACTCACAGTTTATTGTGGCAATGAATCTTCTTCACTTTGATCTCGTAGTTTTTGCTGAGGCAACCCGTCACTTGATGTGCTTGGTACGGGGCTCTATTTCTATTTCAGGTGATGGTAGTGGCTCATCTTCTGCCGATACGGTTACCTGATCACCAGGTTGTGATACACGACGAAGTTTAAATTTAGGCTTACCTCCAGAACATAGCGCTCCGGAAAAACTGACCCCGGCAGGAGAACTCCACTCCTCAGCCGTCCGCACCACGAAAGAGGAAGCAAATCGCCTCGTGCGTATCGAAGGAATGTCAACAACAAAAGGGTGAAACCGCTCGCCGCACCCAGTCGTCCGGTGATGGAAGGGTGAAGGGGGCATCAGGTTATGTAGAACCTCCGCACACTCCCTGAAATGTAACCGATAAAAAACCGATAGGCAGGCCACTCGAGGCTCCGAAGACTTGCCTCCACAAGTGAGCCATTGCCTATGACTCCTCGCTCGACGCCCCAATGCATCCAGAGCATCCAGCTAATATCTGAAGATAGATAGAAAGATGTGAAGTACCGCCCCACCCTGGAGAGGAATGCCGTCAGGACCACCAGCCTTATTCACATCCAGAGTGCAAAGAATGTTTAAGTACCACTTTTTGCCGAATGTAGAAGTCCAATGAGGTAACCTGGGTGGACTTTTACCAGCAGCATCTAGTTGTGAATTCTTAGTAAATAGAGATGCAAATAAGTCTGCTTTCTCCTTGGCGGTGTGAGCTAATGAACCGTTCGGCTCCTGCAGTGGCGGAAAAGAGGACCGACAGAAATAGGCTTCGACCGATTTGGCAAGAAACCAAAAAGCTTTACTCCCAGACGGGTAAGATGCTAGTGTGGCTCCAATGCGTCCAATATGGTCAAAGCGGGCCCTGCGTAGCGCACGTTTGCAAGACTTGGCAGCACCATTGAAGGCTCTCTTCAGCCCCCGAACATTTCGCGCTTTGCGGGCTCGAGCATCCGCCCACGCTCGGCAAGCAGAGTGCTTATGTGCTTCAGTACTATCACACTCAGCGCCGAACCATGAACGGGCCTTGTCTCGGAGTGAGACATCAGAAAATGGAACGAAATATTCCATAGTCTGGCATATCACCCCAGAAACAGCCTCCGCGCAGCAAGTTGGGTCGTCTGAAGAGAAGCATAAGCGCAGCCAAGGGTAAGACGCGAAGAAATACCGCATCCCATCCCAATCTGCTGACTTGTATCGCCATACTCGCCTAGTCCCCTTGAGATCGGGATCGGGTGGCGAGCAGACAGACACAGATTTCACCAGACAGTGGTCGGAGCCACCCAACGGCGAGGAAACCGCGACTTGACATGGGTCTGGATCAGTTGTCAGCAGAAGGTCCAAGCAACCGGCCGCATGGCCATCAATGTCGGGCACCCGTGTCAGTCCAGTCACCAGTTGGGAGAGACCAAGCGTCAGTGCGAATGCACACGCCAATCCCCCAGCATGGCCGGTGCTCCGGTATGGGCACAGCCACTCCTGGTGGTGGGCATTGAAGTCCCCCAGAACAACCAGCTGCGCCGATGGGCACCTGAGCTGAGCCAGTTCAGCCGAGTCCGAAAGATAGTGAAACAACCTGGTTGTCCCCATGTTGTCGGTGTGCGACCGATAGACACCAGCATAGAGTATCTGCTCCAAGCGAGAAACTGGAATCCTCAATGTAACGGAGACACCGACAGCAGATGTCATCGCGAGCACACACGCAGGCGCCAGCGCGTGGCTTAAAACTGTGCTCCAGGGTGTACCCCGGGCGGCGCAAGCATGCTGCGTCAGCCGGACATCTGATTTGCGTCTCCATGAGGAACAGCAGATGTGGTTTTTCGGTCTCATGGTGGTGATGGACCGGTATGAGATCGGAGTGCAGACCTCGGATGTTAGAGAGGTGCATTTTTTTTTTGATCATGAGCGACTTTTCGTGTTCGCCCTCTTCCCACAACTCTTGCATAAACGCTCGAACATTTGCTGATTCATTTGCATCATGTGCATGAAGAATTAAGGTGGCACCCCACCCATGGACGTATTCGGCATAGGTACATTGATCATCGGCTGTTGCCCCTGTTGCGTAGACCCCATTGCTTGAAGCCAAGGTTGAGTCGCAACAGGTCGTGATGAAGCAGTTCCAAGGATCACTTCGAGTCCCACTTCTGATGACGAGGAAGGACGAGCATAGTTGTTTTTAATAAGGTGTGACGTCATCATTGCTGACGTCACATTCATCAGGATGGTTCTCTATCGAGGGTTGTTGATCCATAGTAACAGCAAAACTCCATAATATGGTTTTCAAGGTTTTATTCCAGTAAATTGAGGAGCTCCGTACAGTCCGGCAGCTCGAGCGAGACTGAATTGCAATCGGTCCGCCGGCCGTATTTATACTAAACGAGCGGCTCACAAACAGTAAACAATTTAGTTTGATAATTTTCAAACTATGTGAACAGATAATTATTTCTACAAATATTTCAACGATTTACAAATCATAATTTGATCCTGAATACTTATTTATTAGTCTAGTATTTTATGAACATATTTGTGTTTCTATCAAATCATGCATTGATTCACAATTTATTTATTTTGATGAGACGAGTAATTGTATTTATGTGTTTATCATTAATGAAGTGTTGTTGCTATGCTTATTTTATGTGGTTGCGCCGATAGATATAATAATATCTCTCCTATTATACACAGAACTCCTATTATAGGTACATGGAACTACAGACCTGGCTAAGACCTGGTAGCAGGGCTAAGGCCCCTATTTTTTTCTAAATGTTTCAAAACATTAAAAATAAATTTGAGGCAATATGGAATTTTTATATGTTGTAGTACAACATATAAAAATTTGTAGAATAAAAAAAATAATAAGATTTAGTCGGGATTTTAACGCCAGACGCATGAAAAACTAAAAAATAGGATTCTAGAAAATATTTTCTTTCCGGGTTTATTATTTTTTCTTCTTCTTATTTTTTCTGTCAATAAACGAAATAAATTTTTGAAAAAAAATAAAAATTACGGGTTGCGATAAATAGCCCTCTACTCACCAGTCAGGTCTGCAGTTCCGTGTTGGGGTAGGTATAGTAGAATAGGTATGTGATAAGTTTTCAGCTTGCCTCAAATACCTACTCAAAAATTGGTGCCAGCTCTCGGATATCAGACTTAAGACTTCTGCGGCGTCAGTGCGTAATTAATTGACGAGGCTCACCTAATTTCGTAAAATAGTGTTCTCTTTGTAACAGGAAAATTGTTTGCAGGATTTTTTTGCACAGATTTAACGGATCCTTAAGAAGTTAAAAAAAAAAAAAAAAAAAATGTATGTAAAATTTACAGATTGAAAATATAAAATAGTGACAGCCTTTTTTTAAGGTTCCATACGCTAAGGGTAAAAACGGGACCTATTACTAAAACTTTTGACTGTATCGCATGAACCGTGATAGCTAATCATTTAAAATGTTCACAGATGATGTAGCTGGATATTAAACGCTGGAGATATTCCAGAATTTTTAATTTAGTATACAATGCTTCGGAGCTTATCATGTGCGAGTTCGGCTGGCAATTTTTTGAACATGAAAACTAAGACTTTAATATAGTGCGATTAATTTAATTTTACTATTATTTTGTACCAGCTGCACCCCGCGTTCCTCTGCTCCAGTGGGTCGAAGCGTGGTGTTTTGTTTTGTAGCTTGTATGTTAAAACAGCTTATAAACTATCCGCTTGCAAACTTTCAGATAAATCCGTTCAATAGTATGCTTGGAAGGGTAACAAACATTCATCCATAAAAACTTACTCATAAACTTTCGCGCTTAAAAATATTGGTAGGGATAAAAATAGATATATAGTCAGATCTTATCGAAAACCAAAAAATCTTTATTTTTAAAGTCTATAATTACTATTTAATGGACTATACGGTGTTTCCAAAATATATGACATTCTTTAATCAGTAGACAGTGTACTGTAACGCCTATGAGCTGGGGTGCGCTGCGTAGCTCATCAAGGCTCACTGCTGCTAATCCTCGAAGAAGGTGTGTGAGGAGTACGATCACTTTCACTTAGCATTGTTTTAAAATGAAAGATGGCACACTTTATAATAGTATATTATTGAACCCACAAACAAATAAACACACAAACACTTCTTATTATAAATAAATTAACAACGGGCTCACGCCCTAACTCTTTGTCAGCACAAATCTTACTCTTTTAAAATATAAATATTATTGATATTAGAAATGATTAAGATCAAATTTAATTTTGGATTAGACTTTAAATCGAATGATTAATATTTTAGTTGCCAGAACGACACACCAGTCAATCAATGTAGTGAGGGGTTTAAAACCTTAATCTCACTACAGTACATATAAAGTGATTACATTCGTAATACGTAAATGTCAGGAACTGTTGATGTATGACCTCCGGTGCAAATACAGAACTCTAGATGAAATTCAAAGAACTCAGTAACATAATGGGTTTTTAACAAAGTAAATTACATTTGAACTACCTAAACACACTTTAGAAATCCGTTTGAATTCACGAAAATTTTCACAATTTCACAACGAAGATCAAATACAATAACTAGGACGTGCGAGTTAGGATTGATATTAAGCTACAGTTACACATGCTCATTACTAGCATGAACGCATGCCACTATTGAGCAATTTTTACCTAGTAGCATGTGTGTCGTAATGTTGCTAATGAGCATACTCATTTTGAGTTCGCTTAAAAATCGACAGCCGTGCGATTTTTGGCCATGCTACTTTCTGCGCGGTTGGAAGTGGGTGTGCTTTTAGCGGGTCTAAACAGGTTTTCTTATTGAGCATGCTAGTATCGATCAGTCGTGCAGCTAGCATATAAAAGTACCTAAGCTAAAAAAAGCATGCTAAACGGAAGAAAATGTGTCAATTTAAAGAGCACGTTCCTTTTAAGAATACTACTTATACATAAGCATGCCATTTTATGAGCATGTGTAACTGTACCTTTATAGTTACCATCTCAAAAAGCAAACGTTTATTCAAAACTACGAGCACTCCTTCCATTGTGATCTGTTCAAATGGTCACTGTCAATTCAGCGATTGTTTGTGCGATATTTTAGTATATTCCACTCCGAATCGTTTGTTGAATATTTAGTAATAAATCTCGAATAGTTTGAACATTTTGATTCTGTTTGTGTAGTGGCATTTGTATTATATGAAGGGAGGGAGGGGGCGGAGTGCGGGATGGGGGGTGGACGCTTATATATTGCGAGCTTTCTGTTATGGACCATTACCGGCGCATTACTGTGCTTATATGAAAATTACCTACAATACGATTTTAACAAAAGGAATGCTAAAGTATCCCATACATATACAATGTATTTCCGAATGTATGTATTTGTATACAAGATGAGAAAATTGATCCCGAGGACAAAGCATTGCGAATAACTTTATTGTATAATGTCAAGTTCATCGATTTATATTTCTGTTGTGAACAGGATATACGGAGTTTTTGTTGGATAAAAGTTGGTTGGTTTCAACTGGTGTTGCATTAGAGTTGCTAAAGTAAAACTTTAGCCAGATCATAGATTCTCAACAAGGAGAAGTGGACACTGGAACATTTCTGGGTAGTAGGTCTAAATAATATTTTTTGCATAACATGTTTAATATATCATTAATTAATTAATAATTAAGACCCTCAGCCACAACCACGAGAATTTTAGAGAAAGAGAGAGAATAATTTTTAATTGTACTATTATGTAAAATGGGTGTACTACCGGGATTTTTGACCTTGGAAAGGGGACGATAGTCAATAAAATGTTGGGAACCTCTGCTCTAGACACTAGTTGGTAGAATTTGTAAAGTTTTACCGTCATCTTTTCGAGTAGTCTAGAATACAGACACAATCACAACTTTTCTAGACAAACTTAGATGTGAAATTTCTACAAACTTCTTTGTTACTGTAAACACTATTTTTTTGGACGGACTTATGTACTATTTAGCCTCGTGGCTCTTACTACTTACTTATCAACTTGAAACTAAGTAATTTATGTAAGAGGTCCACCTTAGCGGCTTGGACTTCGGCGGAGAGCAGTCGCTAATGGGGGAAATGAGGAATAGGGATGACTATTTAAGAAAAATATTTGGTTCTTCAGTTAGATTTCCAATACACATTGGGCACGATTTTTTTTATTCGTTCCGTAAGCGTAAACAGAAAATTACGTAGATACAGCGCGTTGAAATTTCAGTTGTCGTCATTTCATGGTACGATTTTACTTAGGAGAGGATTGTTGCTCTGTATCGATAGTATCTTTCAATTTTTATTGATTCGATAAATAAAAAAATACTTGTCCAATATTTTTCATAATAAGGCGATAGGTAAAATAGAATTATTATTTATTATTATCCTGAATATTAGTTTTCTACTAAGGTTTTGTGCAATTGTTGCTTTATTAGCGTTCCTCTCGGATCTCGGGTCTACTAGGACACCAGAAGATGCTTTGCAAAACTAAGAGCGGATAACACTGTTACTGTAATTAAAGCTTCATGTTTTACTAAAGATATTACAGTTGGCACACAAGCTTATGTTACGCCGCCATAGTGATAAATAATAGCCCGTAAGTTTCCTGTATTAGCTCCATAAGATAATAAATAGTCTGCAAAGTACGTAACTATAATAGTTTGGCGAACAAACATAAACGATGCTCAAAATAACATTATTTGTTTCTCTAATAAATAGCACTATTTGTGTTGTGGATATTGGTAATAAGAACAGCTCTCGTTTTATATGGTTCTATTAGCGTTAATTCTGTTACATTTTAATTTATGGTGGCTTATTCGTTTTATGGGATGTTTATCTATACTATTATTATATTATAGGATTTGTATTTTTGCATGTATGTTTGTTACAAATAAACTCAAAAAGAGTGTGTTTACCATAGTCAGCACCCTTGCTAGGCGGGTTGGTGCTATGCTGGATGCGTTTGATATCCACCAATCATAGTCATGGGTGCACATTACTTAGCACTAGTGAAAAAGGATTCAACTAAGATATGTTTTTTATATGGAAGGATGCGTGCTATGAATGTGGGCTATGGATGCGTGCTATAGATGCCTGCTATGATGGGTCGTCGCGAGAGGTGTAGCTATGTGCAGAGCAGAGTCGCCGCTTTCCTTCTATCAATACATCGCATAGCTCGAACATCTTCCTCGCGCAGCTACTTTGCGGCGGCGCATCTTCATAGCACATCTTACTCGCACCGCTACATAGCTGAGTATCAGTGAAAATGGTCACATAGTTTCACAGCTTAGCTTTTATCCTCGCAGAATAACTGCATAGCATATCTCTGGTGGAAAAGCAGCTGCTGCCCGTTCCCTCGCATAAGATTGTTATAGATGATGTTATAACAATCGGGACCAACAGTTTAATGTGCTTTCGTGAGGGAAGTCCCTTAACCAATCAAACCTGGGTAGAAATCTTAGAATTTACACAAAGATTTCTTGTCCGTCGTGGGGATTAAGCCCACGACCTCTTACGCTTAAAGCGAGACTTATACCGCTTTGCCACGGAGATTGTCGAACATTCGGTAGTCCGAGGTCGTGAATACAATAAATAAAGTACAAAATTATTTTCATTTATACTTTCATCAAACTGCTGTAAATATTTGCTACAGTGCGGCGGTCTGTATGAATGCATTACCACAATAATTGAGCACTCTATATTTATACAAATTGATGTTGCCTCGAATTACAGTATATAATGTTTTATAGTAATTCCATGTAACTAATTTGTATTGAGTATGTGATCATGTGACCACAGTATCCTACTAATATTATAAACGCGAATGGTTGTAAGTATGGATGGATGGATGTTTGTTACTCTTTCACGCCAAAACTACCAAACGGAATTGGCAGAAATTTTGCACCGGGACAGGTTATGCGCCGGATTAAAAAAAAACCGGCCAAGTGCGAGTCGGACTCGCGCACGAAGGGTTCGGTATCAGTTTCAAGTAGTAAAAAAGCGTATGTTTATGAAATGAAATATTATTTTATATTTTTATATTCGAGTTGATTGAATGAAAGGTAAATTGCGGTTTAGGATTTATGACGTATTAAAAAAAAACTACTTACAAGATCTCGTTCAAACCAATTTTCAGTGGAAGTTTGCATGGTAATGTACATCATATATTTTTTTTAGATTTATCATTCTCTTATTTTAGAAGTTACAGGGGGGGGGGACACACATTTTACCACTTTGGAAGTGTCTCTCGCGCAAACTATTCAGTTTAGAAAAAAATTACATTAAAAACCTCAACATCATTTATGAATACCTATTCATAGATGTATGGATTCGATGAAAAAAAAATTTTGAGTTTCAGTTCTATGTATGGGGAACCCCAAAATTTATTGTTTTTTTTCTATTTTTGTGTGAAAATCTTAATGCGGTTCACAAAATACATCTACTTACCAAGTTTCAACATTATAGTTCTTATAGTTTCGGAAAAAAGTGGCTGTGACATACGGACGGACAGACGGACAGACAGACAGACGGACAGACAGACAGACAGACAGACAGACAGACAGACATGACGAATCTATAAGGGTTCCGTTTTTTGCCATTTGGCTACGGAACCCTAAAAAGGCTATAAAACATCACGCTCCAACCCACTGGAGCAGAGTGACGCGGCTAAAACCGCGGGGCGCAGCTAGTCATAATATATTATTATAGTAAATGCTGTTGCTTGTTTTGTTTGTATTCGATTGTCATAGATGTGGTTATGAAAATCGGGAATACTGATTTTCCGAGGCGTGGCAGGTAATCCTTTAACCAACCGGATCCGGAACCTTTGCTTTCAGATAAAGATTATTTGTACAACGTGGGAATCGAACCCATGACCACAATACTTACAGCGAGTCACTAGGCGAAGGAGGTTTACACAACGTCGATATTAAATACGCGTTATCTCCGTCCAATAAAAAACTTATAAAGGAGAATGCCCACGGCGCTTTGGACAAATGTACTCAATTTAACATTTTTGTGTCTTCATCAAATCATCTTTAAAATACTCGATGGCATGTCTAAATACTACCTCAAAAGATTTAACACAATCTACAATGGCATTTTCGAGATATTTACAAAAAAGAAATTACTATTTTGAGGTTATGTTCGACCAAAAATTAGTTCAAAAAACTATTTAAAAGGGTCTGAATGGTTTTACGGGTGAGCTTGGAGTCTTTGAAGCACATTTGTGTAAATCTGTAACGGTTTAGCTCTGTCAGGTGGCTAGGTGAAGTAAAAGGCTCGACTCGAAGCACAACGTAACAAAAACAACAGATAACTGTAGGTATTGTATTGCAAAAATATGGCAGACAGACGCGCAATAAATGTCAAATAAGGTTGCACCCATACTGATGAAAGATCGATTTCCGTAAACCAGCCAGTGGTATTTTACGAATACAACTTGGTACCGATGCCACCGTTTACAACCACTGACATTAAAAATACCAGCAAAAACATGTGATATAGAACTCTGTTATTACTTTACAATAATAGATTGAACAATCAATACTAAATCGATATCATTTTATTTTATGTAGGTTGGTACGCACATTACCCGCAATAGAAAAAATGGACATCCCTAGCCTAGAATTGACAGCCGATAGTAAAAAATGGCGTACTATAACGTCGGAAACATAAAAGTACTAATTATTGTTAAAAAAAACTATCCCAATATAAATATCAATCAAAGTCTTTTTAAAAAATATATTTTGATTTTAGATATTTCATGCCGTTCAAGATTTTGAGACACAAGTCATTTATCAAGAGTACTGCTCCTGGGCAATCTCCTTTGTCCAAACTTTATTTGTTGAGCAACAACGTTTAATAAACGCGTTGTAGAGTTGCTGTCAACATGATGCTGGCAACACTGTGTGTTGCAGAGTTGACAACGGCATGTTTACCATGAATACGAGGCTTTAGAAAGCTATTTTATCCAGAAGTAACATAGGCCATATTAAGCGGATGAAGTCACGCGAGAGAAGCTGAATATAGCTATATGTCTGTAAAAGTCGCCGTTTCAATGGTTATTTCTTATGGCAAAGCCAAAAAGATGATTTAATAAAATCTTCCAACATATGCAACATCGTTATATTGATTCCTTTGAAGTTGTTGGAGCGAAAACCTAAAGCAAAAAGTAGGGTACTTTCAAGGCTATTTGACTGTTTAATCGAAATGATTTGTTCTACCATGCAGTTAAAATCGTTAGATGCGTATTTACGCGTTATAAGATCACACTTTTTTTATTCAAAAATTAAATATATATCTTATTTTGTTGGCACATAAAAGAAACGATGGACGGACTGTGTAAAAGATGATACGGTTAGAAAGGGGGTGACTGTCGAGATGGCGGCTAATATACGAGTATGGAAGAAAAAGACATGTTGCTTCGACCCCAAATAAATTGGAATAAGGGCAGGAGAATGATGATGATTTTGTTGGCACATGAAGTCTTTATTAAATGATAAGTTTGTTTGTTTGTTTGCTTGAACGCAGTTATCTCAGACCACTTATTACTGGTACCTACGATTGAAAAAAATATGTAAGTTTTTATTTTCGGAGGGACATACCTACATAGTTAGGCTATAGGCTTTTGCTACTTCACCGGGCATAAAGCCGAGCAGAGCTCCAGCTTTAATAAATGGTTTATAAACTACAAACTAAGCAACCTGCGCAAGAGGGCGCCCATTGTGGGGCTTGGACCTCGGCTCAGGGCGACTAAAAAATATATTCCTAAGGTCTAAAGTCCAAAAACGGACATGTTGCTTACACTTTTGTTGATATACCTATGTAAGCCTTCTATTGCTTCGAGAAACGTCACAGGAAACAGTTATTCAACAGTGTAATGAAATAAATCCACTACAATACAGCTCGCTTAATTGGGGTTTTGACAAAACAACAAACGTGGTGGATGAAATTAAACCTTCTTTATTGGCGGGGTTCCATTACACACGTAATTAATACAACATTTAATAATACTTGACATTTTCTCACTCATTGTGGAATGTATATAGTCAGTATTCATATTTAATATCGTGCCTCGGAAAGCACTATAAACCGTTGGTTCCGATTGTTATAACATCATCTATAATAATCGTATATCAAGGAACGGGCAGAAGCGTTTCCTTGCGTGGTACAACATAATACTGCGGTCACCAACCCGCCTGCCAAGCGTGGTGACTATGGTAAATACCCCCCTCACGGGAGGAGGCCCATATTCAGCAGTGGACGTTATACGGGCTGATGATGATGATGATATTTAATATACCTACCTAAAGGGGAGTATTTGTTTCTTTGAACTTCGAGCGCGCTAATTAGAAGCGGTAATAAAATAAAAAAAGTGCATTTGAAAGCATATTTCACGAATAAGGAATAAGTGGTCGTTATTTGGGCTAACGATGATATCGTCAGACCGTATAACGTGTATAGCTGAACAAGGGCATCTATCAAAGGATGTTGCCTTAGTCACCACGCTTAGCAGGTGGATTGGTGACCGCAGTATTGTCTACAGTTTATACACAGGTAAATACTGCTGCCTGTTACCTCTGGTATGCGATTGTCATATATGATGTTTTAATAATCGGGACAATGTCTTAACGTGCTTTTCTATGTACTGGAAGGGTATTCCTCGACCAAGAAGATTTGATTTTACAAAGAGATTTTTTGTTTGGATCGGGAATCGAATCCACTACCTCCGAGATTGAAGGTGACCTTCATACCGCTACGCCACGGCGGGTGAGTTGTTGAATAACGTTACAAAATATAAGGGCGTTATTCCCTGAGTACCCTGATTTCCGGGCACCAATCCCGTAGGGCCCCGATTTATTTGTATTAACAACATACAAATTAATCAGGGTCCTAGCGGGTACAACAGCGGATCGCTCCTTATAAGTAATATTTTATTGGTTATGCATTTGTAATATAAATTGAAATACACACAAGTCAGCATTATTATTCATTTCCAATGTAAGATAGTTACGAATCATGAAAACATGTATATTTTCGCGGCTAGTTACGCAATATTGATAAAGTGAAATTGTATTTTCAGTTTTGTTTTAGAAGAGAAGAAGCTAAATGAATAGGCATACTATTATTAAGCGGATATATATATAGGTACTTAATAGCAATAGATTAGGGTACGTTATATAATTACGTACGTAG
Organism: Nycteola revayana; assembly: GCA_947037095.2. Lineage (NCBI taxonomy): Eukaryota > Metazoa > Arthropoda > Insecta > Lepidoptera > Nolidae > Nycteola > Nycteola revayana. The sequence goes on from OX344840.2 coordinate 16,420,600, forward strand.
AAATTTACTCATCTTCAAAATTACAGCACTCTGTAAAGAACAAAATGAACTAATAACTTATTTATACGCCAGACAAGCTCTAACAAAGAAAAACACGACCAACTTTAATAACGTTGCGGGATATATAATAAAAACTTTTCATTAAAATAATGCGAGTGAAGTCGCGGACGAAAAACACGAGGATAAACAATTTAATTAAATTCAAAGTAGTGACATAAATCAAGACTTTACGTGCGAATCACAGTCGGTAGGTTTCGCTTATTTTTCGGGTTGTAGATACGGGGGGACGCGCCGAGCATTGACGATACCTAAACGGGGTGGGTGTGTAATTGCAAGTATAAAATATCAATTTACCGGATATTCAACACCTGCGACCCTCGGATTAAAGACTACTTGGCTACACCGAACGTACAAATGGGGTTACGTAAGAAACCGACGGCGGTAGTGCGTTTGGTAACAAAATTTTACAGGTCCATATTTCTGCAAAATTTATCAATGTGACACAGAACTTAAGGTTGTCTGCTGTTACTGAAGCATTAACGTTTTATGGCGATCTTATGTGGTCGCTCTTACGATTTGCTGGAAAGCATTGATGTTTTACTAAATTAGGGTTGTCACTTATTAAGGGAAGCGATTAGGAATCGCTAATAAAAACCTCGCAGCGGCCCTTGTTAATACGGCAAGTTACCCGAGTGGTATTTACTTTGCACAGCATTTGCACACCTTGATAGTGAGTATTTGTTTGTGCTTTTAAGTGTCGAAATATTAGGACTGAATAAAAAAATTAAACCAGGAGCTGAATTAATTTATATGAACCTCGTAGCGGATCTTGTTAATGCGGCACAGCAGGTAAGCATTGCTATTTAACTGGACAATGCTTCTAGCATTCTGGGAACCTTGCCAAGTAGTATAGATTTCGATTAGTTAAGTATTTAATAAGTTCGTTTTATAACTCACTGATATTAACGCGATAAAAAATACCTTTTTATATTACCCGACGTTTCGATCAAATTACATTGATCGTGGTCGCGGGCAGACTGAGTTCTAAGTTCTAAGATAAGTGAGAGAAATAAGTTCGTTTTTATTGACTACTACTATTTAAATTAACTACTTTTAGTTGAATATATTATTATGTATTATATTTTTCTTGTAAATTAATAAATCGCTTTATTCGAATCCATATAAATTATTATTCGTATTGAATTATAATTTGTTTTGTTTCTGTATTTTATTATGCATGTTTTATATCTTCTGCGAATAAGATGATAATATAGAGAAGTGACAGTTTGACGCTTATCGCGTGTTATCGCTACAAAAATGGGGACAAATTGAAGGTCGTCAGAACCCGGGACAGTATCAACAAAATCTATACAAACCTCATCGCAATCATGAGCATTTGTATGAATGGCAACTGTACAAATAGAACGAGTATTATTCTTATGTAAATGTATATACATATATATAGCACTAATAACTGCCGTATGGTTTCCGGCTTAGAATAGACCACCCCATGTCCTCCCATGGGTGTCGTAAAAGGCGACTAAGGGACATATGGCTGATGGATGGGCAGCAGCATCTATTAGCTCAAGGTTTACTTCATACTGCGATTACCAATCTGCCTAGGGTATTTGACACAGTCACCACGCTTGGCAGGCGGGTTGGTGACCGCAGTATTATGTTGTACCACACAAGGAAACGTTGCTGCCCGTTCTTTGATATACGATTATTATAGATGATGTTATAACAATCTGGACCTACGGCTTAACGTGCTTTCCGTGGCACAGAGGGTAGTCCCTCAACCAACCAGACCCGGAAAGAAATCTAAGAATTTACGCAAAGATTTCCTGTCCGGCGTGGGGATCGAACCCACTACCTCCGAGATTTAAAGCGAGCCAAATACCGCTATGCTACGAAGGTTGTTTGATAGCAATAATACTATTATATAAAGCTGAAGAGCTTAAACGCGCTAATCAGGAAGTACTAGTCCCATTTGCAAATTTTTTCAGCGTCAGATCGAACATTTATTGATAGCGCTCATTAATGAAGCTTCCACGGTAAAGGTAGCTACGCGGATGAAATCGCGCGCCTAGTATAATATTAGAACTAGTTTCGTGGTTCGTGGTTTAACCCGCGTAACCCTCATTCCCGTGTGGACTTCATAATTAAATATAGCCTATAATATTCCTGCATAACGTAGCTTTCTAATGGTAAGAGAATTTTTGAAATCGGTCTATTAGTTCTCCCCTTGCCCTCCCGACCCTTAGTTTGCAAAGAACCTTCCGATGCTCTCGTTGACCCGAAGTCCGAGAGGCCCGCGAACTGTAAAGTGGAGCGACAGTTGCACAAAACTTCCCTAAAATACAAAAGTCAACATCCCTCAATCTCATCGCCAGTGACCGCCCTGAGCCGAGGTCCAAGTCCCAAAGGGGACGCCCTCTTTCTTGCTTAGTTTGTAGTGTTTAAACCATTTATCTAGGCTGGAGCTCTGCTCGCCTAATCGTAAGTAGCAAAATCCTCGAAGCTAAATCCATATGACCGTACTAAAAAATAAAAAAAACCGGCCAAGTGCGAGTCGGACTCTCACACGAAGGGTTCCGTAGGTACTAGTTAAAAGTGCCTACCTATTTTTGATATCAAGAATACAACAAGTAACATAGTATAAAAGTTCTTGTAGTTCGTTGTAACTTTGAGCGATGTTGTATTTATGACGTATTAAAAAAAAACTACTTACTTGATCTCGTTCAAACCAATTTTCGGTGGAAGTTTGTATGGTTATGTACATCATATATTTTTTTTAGTTTTATCATTCTCTTATTTAAGAAGTTACAGGGGGGGGGGACACACATTTTACCACTTTGGAAATGTCTCTTGCGCAAACTATTCAGATTAGAAAAAAATGACATTACAAACCTCAATATCATTTTTGAAGGCCTATCCATAGATCCACGTATGGGTTCGATGAAAAAAATATATTTGAGTTTCAGTTCTAAGTATGGGGTACCCCATTTATTTTGTTTTTTTTTTCTATTTTTGTGTGAAAATCTTAATGCGGTTCACAACATACATCTACTTGCCAAGTTTCAACATTATAGTTCTTATAGTTTCGGAAAAAAGTGGCTGTGACATAAGGACGGACAGACAGACAGACAGACAGACGGACAGACATGACGAATCTATAAGGGTTCCGTTTTTTGCCATTTGGCTACGGAACCCTAAAAAGTCTTTTTGTTCCGGAGCCTAATCAAAGCAAACAAACAAACAATAAAATCTTTCTAATATAAGTATAGATATTGTATGCAAAATAAGAAGCTATAAAGTCAGTAGAAGATATTTATATCGTCGGCATTCTTATTCATACAGCCGTGATTTTTAATTAAAAAGTAAATTATCGCAGCGGATTAAGCAGTATTCACGGTATGGTGAAAGACTATTCGATTAACAAAATGCTGTTATTTTTTGCTTCTGTTTATTGTCTTTGTTTAGTAGCTTTGAATACCAAGTGACTTTTAAATGAAGTATTAAGAATTCAAAAAATTGAAAAATCGGAGTACATATAAACTATGCAGCCTGAGCAAGATGGCGCCCTATGTGGGACTTAGACCTCGGCTAAGGGTGGTTGACACAATTAATCAATTATAAGATTTTAATATAAGCAGGTTATCCTTACTAACAAAAATAAGTCATGGATAAAATGTACCTACATTTTTTTAAGTTTGTATGTAGTTAGGTATAGGTCCGTTGCCTATTGTTAGATAGTTCATTATTGCTTTATCATCTTCAGCCCATATAACGTCCACTGTTGAACATGGCCCTCCTCCCAAAGGAAGGGTATGCTATGGTCACCACGCTTGACTTATATTATTATCTTATAACACACAGGGAAACGCTGCTGACCGTGCCCTAGTATATAATTGTTACATAATAATATGATGTTATAACAATCGGGACAAATGTCATCCTACTAATATGGATGGATGTTTGCTACTCTTTCCCATAAAAACTACTGAACGGAACTGGCAGAAATTTTGCACCGTGAAAGGTTACACGCTGGATTAACATATAAGCTACAAAACATCACGCTCCGACCCACTGGAGCAGAGTAACGCGGGTAGTACCGTGGGGCGCAGCTAGTGTACAATACATTTGCGTAGTAGTAGCATTTTGTCTCAGACCCCGAAAGAAATCTTAATTTTTACACAAAGATTTATTTCACGGTATTGGGATCGAACCCACGACCTTAGAAACTTAAAGCGAGACTGAAACCGCTGCACCATGGAGGCTGTCATGTTGTATATTAAACTTGTATTCTTACTATAGTGGATATTTGGGTATTTAGGTCAATAGTTTCGTTAAAACGAAAGCCAAAGCTTCAAAAATAAAGCTTAATCAGTTAAGTGCGAACCGTAGTATCCCCGTAACTACGGTTATAAAATCGTCTAAATGTGAGTCGCGTATGGGTTGGTGCCTATTTCCTCCCTATGCATTAAAATTTATTTAAAAAACTAAAGAATAAGTACAGTTACAATTTCGGTTACCGAATTTGATTAGTGCTTAGAAATCATCAAATATTCCATCATACATATATTCCTGGAGTTTATTTGTTTGTTTGTTTGAACGCGCTAATCTCGGGAACTACTACTACTGGACCGATTAGAAAAATGCTTTTAGAGTTAGATAGCCCATTAGTCGAAGAAGGCTATAAGGCTATATTTTGTTATATTATGCGGGTAAAACCGCACCTGGAAGCTAGTATAGTAAACTCAAAACATCGTTACCCTAAAACTGTTTGCATAATATTACTTGTTAAACTCGTTAATAAGAATAGAAGTCGCTTCTTACGAGTCCTTCTCTACATACATTTTTTTTGTGTCTGGTTGCATATGCATTTACGCATTCCTACCGCCGCTGCAGCGTATTCGCGCGCTGGCGGTGGGATATGTAGGACTCGCCCTCTCCATAGCGTGGTATGCTAAACTCATACCACGAGGAGAGAACCCTACACCACTAAAACCCCCCGGATACTCCTTCGATCCGCCGTTGGCGGGGGCCGGGTACCCATTAGCAATCCGGCCCGTGCATTTTTACACCTAGGACAGTGTTTTCGATATACCAATGTGCCATTGAAAATTTCAGTTAATAAAAAAGAAAAAAAACTGTCTAGCAGTAGTTTTATAGGAAGCACTCACCTAAATTCATAATTGCAATGTATTTGTTTTAAAAACCCTTACGATTTGATTCATTCATCATTCATTATACATTCACATTTTTTTTAATGAGCACAGTCAGTAGGCACCGTTTGCATTTTTAAAAGAAGTTTAACCTCCACCTCAACCTCCTCCTATACAGTTTTATATGTATATACCGCTTCTCACGAACGGTTTAACCCTCGTAACTCCTGTTCCCGTGAGAACTTCATAATTAAATATAGCCATGTCATCCGGGGATAGAGTAGCTTCCCAATGGTGAAAGAATTTTCCTAATCGGTCAAGTAGTTTCGGACCCTATGCGAAACAAACAAACAATAATATCTTTCATTTTAATAATATTAGTATGGGTTAAATAAGCGTTATCTACAAAGTTATTGAAAGCGAACAGAGAACAGAACACAATGTGGTACGGCTTAACAGCACAGCACATAGTTTAACCAATACAATGAAAGCCGAAATGGTATTACAAATGTACATTGGATCGCATACCATGCATTTTGGAAGATATTCTCCGATACAAGTCGAACTCGGAATTAATGAGTTCGACTTCCTCTAACGTTCAAATGGCTACCGATATGCGCTGTAAGCTTTGAAATTCTTATGCCTCTAACACAGTAATACCTGATAACCGTGTGTATTCTGGTTTCTTGTGCTATGTTTGTATGAATTAGTGTTGTAATATGAAAGTTTCGAAATATGAAGATGAACTACTGCTAACGAATGTTATGTTATATCTCTGTCTTCTTTTCGCTGTCTGCTCTCTTTCCTTCTAATTTTTTTTTATAATTTGCGGATAAGATGATAGAAAATTTTACAGAATTGGTTCTCACGCTTCCAAAACAGATTAGCTTATTGAGTTCAGTCCCGTTACCTCAACTAAGTATGTTAAGCTTTCGCCTTATATCGTAGTGCGGCTTACCGAATTCGGTCATGGCGGCCAATTTCTATGGAGTTTAGCCATTTGCGCAGGTTATATAGTACATAAGCGTGTGCGGTAAATAGTGTAGTAGGTGCATTTTATTCGAGTAAGTTTGGGATTGTTAGGTTACGAGGCTTTTGCCGGTCATAAAAGCACAACTAGGTACAAATCAGGCAACCTACGCAAGATGGCGCCCAACGTGGGGCTAACATTTTTTTATTTACTAATTTAATACATATTTTTATGTATATTGTACCATTAAACCAGTATTGGTTTGTATTGGTACTCATAATCGTATACGCTTTGCTTTATAAAGAATACAATAAAATTATACATAAGTCCTAAACTTAAACAGTTTGCTCAAATAATATGCATAGTTTAACTTGCCATAATATAATTTCTAAGTTAAGGCTACAAATACATGTAAGTAAATAAATAATATTCAAATCATCAATTTCATTTCACGGTTCTACACTGCTAAATCATGTTTACTAGCTAAATCTTTCTGATCGAATAAATGTCTGCCTTCAGAGTAAAAGTCTAAGGAAAAAGACAATTTAACGCTCTCCCGACTAATGTTTTATCAAGACACTTTTGTCCTTAAATGTGTTAAGGAAAAAATACCGACATAGGCCACGGAACAACGGTAATAAAATAACAAAGAATGTACATGTAATTTAGTTAATATTGTTGGTCCGTTGATTTCCAAATGCCCTGCGGTTAGAAGATCTAATTCGAGATTTGAAGGTACAACTTGCGCACGTTAGGTATTTAACGGTCAATCTTAAGGAAAATTATATATTTTTATCTGTAAAATTAATATTAATATCTCTAAATATATAAAAAGCATCCCTATTTTCCTTGGTCACGGCATCTTGCGTGAACTATGCGGCTGGGCCGATTTCGCTAATTCTTTTTGTGTTGTGTTTGTTATTGTCAGAAAAAGGTTTTTATAAAAGCAAGAAATTAAGAAAATTGCGTGGAAAAATAGAAAAATTTAAGGAAAATTAACCACCAAATAAAATTTTCTAATGTAACCGTAACGCTTTTAACAAAATAAACTTTTTTTAACGTAATCTTATGGCGTTTTACATAACATTGACACAATGCGCGTAATAGTGCGAACTAACCTTCATGTGCACTAAGAGCAGCCTCTTAGTGCACATGACGGTTAGTTCAGAGCTATCACGTCTAATTTAGTTTTTGTTAAGACAGGACAATGTATGTCGGGTCGGCTAGTATTATTTTATTTTGCGATGTTAAATGCAATAACGATTTTATATTCATTTATTCCTATAAGTTTTCTATTTATTTACTTGTATAAATTTATTATTGGCTGGCTTTCAAGTTATTTGTACATTTATTTTCTATTGCTAGTTGAGTTTTGCAATCTACTAGTATTCTTGTTAAGCCCTCGTGCTTGTGTTATGAGTGGGTTCACGTCGGTAGTGCAATGGGTGGGGTTCGAACCGCATTTTATAATCACATTGTTGACAGTATTATTAGATTACTACAAAACAATTTTAATTTGAAGTTTTCCCATAAAAGAGCAAGTAGCTTTATTTTTGTACAAGCATTTAAGCTATGCCTTTTTAAACTGGGTAGGTAATACATTTTTTTTTGTGTCTGGTTGTATATGCATTTACGCATTCCTACCGCCGCTGCAGCGTGTTCGCGCGCTGGCGGTGGAATATGTGGGACTCGCCCTCTCCATAGCGTGGTATGCTAAACTCATACCACGAGGAGAGGACCCTACACCACTAAAACCTCCCGGACACTCCTTCGATCCACCGTTGGCGGGGACCGGGTACGCATAAGCAATGCGACCCCCCGACGGCACCTGCGGCCAATGTGGCACCACTGATCTGCTGGGCCACACTTACAGTGGCCCATTTGCCCAATTATAGGGACGTCCGGAGTGTAAAGGCGTCCCTACTCCTCATGGGTCAGCCTCGAAGGGAGCGGAGCCCATGTGATCACAAATAGGCCTGCCAAGCGTAATGATTATGGCAATATGCCTCACCAACCCTGACTTGCCAAGATATGTTAAGAGGTGATCAATATTCAGTAGTAAATGAGCTGAAAAATATAAAAAGGGTGAGAATCAGAGCAGAGTACAAAAACTGTACTTTTTCTTACCTCTTATATATCTTACTTACACGTTTCTTGGGACAGTCTCCGATCACCGACGCTAATAGCGATTTGTCTGTTTAGGCTTTTAAGTAAATATTTATCGGGCCCGGAGTTTTCAGGTAACCGTACCCACTTGGATATACTCGTACCTTCAGCTGACAGAAAGGTACAACTACATAATTATACCCTATTTATAACATTGGATATTTCCTTTCATGTTTGTGTTTGTATTCCTGACGAAAAGTCTGTATGTGTTTTTATTCATGCGACATCGGAAATACGACGTTGTTTTTGTAAAGAAAATTTTCAAATGTTTTGGTATCGTCTACTTCCTATGTAGGATAAATATTATAACACAAACATTTTCTATTTATCTGATAGAATGTTGACGTATTACATCCGTATAAATAGCAAAGAGTGAAAACAAAAATATCTATAGGTAGACCCCGTAATTTTTCACATGGATGTTATTGTTAGAAAACAACTTTGGATACACTAAACGATATTTTATTCCCGGTTACTTCTGCGTATTCAGTGATAAACTGCTATAATTGCTTAACTTTATATTTAACTCGCGACCCGTCCCGGCGTCTCACGGGTGTAATGCTGATGTATTATACATATAAACCTTCCTTTTGAATCACTCAATCTATTTAAAAAACTGCATCAAAAATCCGTTGCGTAGTTCTAAAGATCTAAGCATACATAGGTACGGACAGCAGCGGGAAGTGACTTTATTTTATACTATGTAGGATGACTAGCTTCCCGGGCACGGTTTCACCCCCCTTAATTCACGTTCTCGTAAGAACTTCATCTTTTCTCTATACTATAATATATAAAACTTAAGAGTTTGTTTCCTTGAACGCGATAAGCTCTGCAACTAAAGGCCCGATTTGAAAATATTTTTCAGTGTTAGATAGCCCATTTATTGAGCCTATAATATTTTATTATGATGATCTTACGGGAACGTGAGCTACGCAGGTGAAACCGCGCGCGGGTGGCTAGTAATTAAATATAGCCTATAGTATTTCTCAATAAATGGGCTATTTAACAAATCGGACCAGTAGTTTCTGATATTAGCGTGTTCAGGCAAACAAACAATTTCTGGTATTACTACTCGTGCGAATTAACGTGACACCTGGTGACCTGGCTTGAAAAGTAACCTCCTCCGGCTAACTCGTAGGAGGCTTGACGTGAATTAATTTCGTAGTAATTTGTTTACAGTTATTTTTAACTGTTATCGAATGTTGTTAAGTTGTATCTATTGTAACATTTGAACGTTGGATTTGGCTTTTTTTTATATAGAGCCGGCAACTTCGTGGTTTTACGTTTGATGCAAATTAGTCCAGCGGTTCATCTATAGTAAAATAATATTATAAAACATTTTTTTTCTTTTATCTGTGCAATTTTTGAGGGATTACTTTCATATATATAACACAGTGTAAAAATAACAATATCGCTGGAAACTCTTGGTAATATTTGTCAGTCGAGTATCAAATGTGCGTAAAAAATATTGGAAACAATTTGAACGATATCTTATCCCGGCGGACCTACTAGGAAAAAGGATGGATTCTGTGAGAAATTGCTATCATTTCCTAACTTTATACTTAATCTAATTCATAGAATTGTACCTACATGTATGTAACTTAGCTTAGTTATTTACAGTCTTCGGAATGTAATGATCATTAGCCTATATTATGTCTATTGCTGAATATTTTATCAATATCAACATCATTGTAATGTAAATTATATTTGGAACTAGCAATGCTTCTCTCTTTTGACAACCTCCGTGGCGTCGCGTTATAAGTCTCGGAAGCCGTGGGTTCGATCTCCACACCGGACAAGAAATCTTTGTGTAAATTCTAAGATTTCTTTCCGGGTCTGGTTAATTGAGGGACTCTCCGTGCCTCGGAAAGCACGTTAAATTGTTTGTCCCGATTGTAATAACATCACCTATAACAATTGTAAATCAGGGGAGTGGGCAGCAGCGTTTCCTTGTGTGTTACAACCTAATATTGCGGTCATTAAGCCTGCCAAGCGTGGTGACTATGGCAAATACCCTCACGCAAAAATATTTTAAATATGTCAATTTATTAAGTAAATTTAGCTTCAATAATACAGTAACAGTAACGTATGAAATGTGTTACAATAAACCTACAGTATCCAAGTCATATCGTTACGTGATTTATCTACACAAAGGGATTAGCCTCTAGATGATTCTGTCATGATATATTTGTTGTTGAATAACTTTTTTTCAGGCCTTTCCATTTTTTCTGTCAAGTGGAAAGAATGATATCTATCAAATGGGTTCTGGAAGTGTTGATACACATTCATTAAGGCGAAAACACATCTGACATTCACGGTGCGTCAGTGCGCGCGTGGCGTCGTGTCGGGTGTTCATAGTGTGATTCTGGTCTATAGAAAACAATACATTTGATTCGACTCAACACGCGTCGCGTTTCATCAGGTCGCGTCGCGTTTTAACAATATGTTTCCGCCTTTACTTTCCGCAAGGTTCCTATTGACAACTGTTCACATTCCTGTCAAATATTATATTGAAAGAGTATTGTAATGATAAATGGCAATAAACAAGTACTTAAAAACAAAGAAGTCTAGTAATCAGGTAATCTAGCTGGCTATGCCAAACCGCAGGAGATTCTTCCTTCACAATATTCACTGTGGCTTATTCATATAAGGAAAATTAATGAATTCCCTACGTTTTACAAAAATATCGTTAGGTGGGCATAGTATAACATTGTGTGTTGGTTTATTTTCCCATACTAGATATTTATTTTTTATTCCATTTTATCCTAAAACAACAAGTTTCCGCGCCACTCGTCTGGAATCATCGACTGTAGCCTAGGGGATTGTTGATTTACGTGATTTGAGATTCCTTGAAAACCACTTTATATTTTGGAAACTTTATTTTAATTTAAATATCGTGCCTTCACATGATTAGGTACCGCTTGAGCTAAACTTATCAATTATAGTACACATTTCTTTAGTGTCTATTAGGTATCTTAATTTTTGCTTTTCTCATCTTTTAAAGCCGCCACTCGTCCTTACATATGATTATTATAACAATCGAAATGTACGTATTCAAATACTTTTCGGGGCACGGTGGGTAGTCACCGTAATCGACTAGACTAGACCAGAAATCTAATCTTACACAAACATGTCTTTTGTTCGGCGTGGTAATCGAAAACTAGCAATATTACACCACGGAAGTTTTCCAATACGAAAATAAAATAAAATTCAGAAATTGCATGTAAAACAACCTAATTACACCAAAAGGTCCAGTTGCAAACATTGATAGACTTGTTAAGAATTGACTGTCTAATATTGTTCCCTTGGTGGTATTGATTAATGGTCAGCGTTCAATTTTCCGGCTAGTTCTTCGGCAGTTCGTAATGTCAATAATGCGGCTCTTTGGATGCTTGGTGCGGGACGCGGGATGCGGGGTGGCGCGGCGCGTGCGACTGGCGGCCGGCCCGCCCTCATTAATTCTCTCGGCCAGCACACAATTCGGCCTGCGCTGTGTGAGAATGACAGCACTCGTTAGTTATCCAACCGTTTGTTATGTTGTTATGACTCCGACACTATCTATTAACGTTGATAGTGTAATTTACGAGCTACGGTCGCACGTAGTTTCTATTACAGGCCGGATTATAACAAGGTTAGCACGGCTTAGTCGTAACGAATGGTGCAAGGTGTAATAAAACTAAACATAAACTAAGTACAAACCGGGTGTTCACGAACACGTTAAAGCTTAACGATGCTATCAGCTGGAAGTGTTATTTGAACTGTCTACTCCGAGATGTGTAGTGTGGAGCCAAGCTATCTCAGAGTTCACTCTCCCTACGTCGAACAACCACATGATTGAGCTTACCAGAAGCACACTTCAACACAGTTGCACCTGCGTAACTCCCGTTCCCGTGGGAACTTCATAATATAGCCTATGTCACTTGGGGTGAATGTAGCTTTCCAATGGTGAAAGTTTTTTTGAAATCGGCACAGTAGTTTTTAAATTAATTCATTACAAAATCTTCCTCTCGAATCACTCAATCTATTAAAAACCACATCAAAATCCGTTGCGTAGTTTTAAAGATTTAAGCATACATAGGTACAGACAGACAGCGGGAAGCGACTTTGTTTTATGACTATGTAGTGATATAGGTACCTGTGTATTGACAAATCAATTTTTTGTAGGTAACAGGTAAGTTCTTGCTGCAAAACTTAGTTGTTATAAAACAGCAAAGTTTGTTATACTTGATATTTTATCGACAAGTAAGTATATTATTATTAATATATCTGAAGTTCATCAAACAATTATATCTAATTATAAAATAAGTAAACAGCCTTGACAACCTCCGTAGCGTAACGGTATTTGGCTCGCTTTAAATCTCGGAGGTCGTGGGTTCGATTCCCACGCTGGACAGAAAATCTTTGTGTAAATACTAAGATTTATTTCCGGGTCTGGTTGGTTGAGGGAATACCCTCCGTGCCTCGGAAAGCACGTTAAGCCGTTGGTCTCGATTGTTATAACATCATCTATAATAATCGTATAACGGGCAGCAGCGTTTCCTTGTGTGGTACAACATAATACTGCGGTCAACAATCCGCCTGCCTATTTGACTATGGCAAATATCCTCCCCGGGAGGAGGCCCATGTTCAGCAGTGGACGTTATACGGGCTGATCATGATGATGAAACAGCGGGTTTCCTGGTCCTCTTGCGCAAGTTGCTTAGTTTGTAGTGAGTGATTAAATGGTTTATGCCATTTAATTTGGCTGGAAACCTGCTCACCTATATACCCGGTGAAGACTCGTGGCTGACTTTATAAATGTCCGTCTGATATGAACAAATAGCAAAGGTCGTGTTTATAATAGATTGATTGGTTTTAAATATACAAATCACTACGTTTTGTTATCATGAGCTAGCCCGCGTACTAGTATAAAGATAATTGGACGAAAATACCGAGTCCGTAAAGGTTGGTGAAATAGGAAAATAATCAAACATCGCAATAACTACTACTTTTTTTTTTTTTTCAAATATAAAGATGAAGAGCCGGATTAACTTAACGTCGGGTTTGCAGGTTGTAGCGCCGACTAAAGCCCTAGGCTCGGCCTCGAGGAGTGGGGCACATGGGCCCCACTCCCTTCGAGGCTAGCCCATGAGGAGTAGGGGCGCCTCTACCCTCCGGGCGTACCGATTATTGGGCAAATGGGCCACTATAAGTGTGGTCCAGGAAATCCCGCGGTGCCATATTGGCCGCGGGTGCCGTCTGGGGCCCGGGTTGCTTATGCTTATGTTTACCCGGCACCCGCCAACGGCGGATCGAAGAAGTGTCCAGGGGGTTTCAGTGGTGTAGAGACCTCTCCTCTAGGTATGAGTTAGCATACCACGCTATGGAGAGGGCGAGTCCCAAATATCCCACCGCCAGCGCACGAATACGCTGCAGCGGCGGTGGGAAAGAGTAAATGCATTAACTCGGACAAAAAAAAAAGGTTGTAACAAAATGTTATAAACATATGTTAACAAGTCATGTTTACATCTGGCAACGTGGTAATTATGCGAGTGCTACGAAATTCATTCGGTTGATACACGTCTTTCCTTCTGCAAGTAAGTTATGTTTAGTACCCAACACGTTAGCACGTCATTTGGTGTCATATGTTGCACATGTGACTAAGTTTTAACACCCAAAAGTATTCTAACACTGTGTTAACATGTGTTGTGAAACATTGCATGTTGCTAAACCACTTTAAATTTACTTTAGTTTTGAATTTGGTCTAATATTATAACATAAGTAGGTAGATATGTAGAAGACCGGAGTTTAATACGAAATCTCATCCTACTAATATTATAAACGGCCCTCCGGCCCTGGCGTGGTCCATATGGTTGGATGGATGTTTGTTACTCTTTCACGCTAAAACTAATGATGGAATTGACTGAAATTTTGCACCGGGATAGGTTATACGCTGGATTAACATATATGCTATCAAACATCACGTTCCTACCCACTGGAGCAGAGTAACGCGGGTCAAACCGCGGGACGCAGCTAGTACAAATATATAAAGTTGAAGAGTTGTTAGTTTGATTGTTTTGTTTGCTTGAACGCGCTAATCTCGGGAACTACAGGTCCGATTTGAAAAAATCTTTCAGTGTTAGATAGCCCATTTATCGAGAAAGGCTGGCTATATTTAATTATAAAATTTCTACGGGACCGGGAGTTACGCAGCTGAAACCACTCGCAGGAAGCTAGTTTTGAATAAAGCGTTCGTGAATGTTGTTTATGGAGCCACGTTCGCGCTTTAGCTTTTTTGCTAAGTAACGGAGAAGTTTAAGGAAAATTGCATTTTCTATCTGTTTTTCATTATAGATATTTATAATAGATTATTATTTTGCTTCTGTAAAAAACAATAATTTTCATTAATTCCTAAAAGTGAATTAAGTTAAGTATCAAATTTTGCCGGAATATATTCAAAAGGCTGTTCCCATATTTTTTACCTAATGAGGCAAATGGTACCTAATAATACCTCACATTAGTCTATTACTGCTTTTAACATTCGCAAAATAAATGATTTATTATAATAGACTAGCGACCTGCACCGGCTTCGCACGGGTGCAATGCTGATGTATCATACATATAAACCTTCCTCTTGAATCACTCTATCTATTAAAAACCGCGTCAAAATCCGTTGCGTAGTTTTAAAGATTTAAGCATACATAGGGATATAGGGACAGAGAAAGCGATTTTTACTTTATTTGTTTTATACTATGTAGTGATATGATAGATATGATGTATTAAAGCAGAAGAAAACCTATATTTGGGCAAATTGTTCGTTAACTAAAGTGCTAACGTGTCACCTTAAGATGCTAAAGCTAAAGCTACTACAAAAGTAACTGAAAGTAGCTTACTTATTAAACTCTTACTTTTAGCGTCTTTTCTTTCATATCACAACAACTATAATACTAGAGCTTAGGGGGCGTCCAATAATTACGTACGATACTCCTCCAATTTTACGTAGGAAGAGGTCGTAGATATCGTCTTATCTCACTGAATGTTTTTTACAACAAAATTAAAACCGGAAACGCGAAGAAATATTGCCTCTCCTTCATCAGAAGGTGCAAACAAAACTGATCCCAATTTTTTTTTATATTTTCTTGTCGGCAATTTTTGAGAAAAAAATATAAACTGAAAATTGCGTGATGTCGTCATCGTTACGGTGACTGAAATATTATCGTTCCATTTTTAAAATTTAAAAACTATCAAAACATTTATTATTTACGAACTCTAATCACAGGCGTTTGAAATTAGCTTAAAACATTTTTTTTTTCAACTCTGACCAAGAAATTTCGTCATCCGGTGCTTACGTCTATTTAGAATGAGCCAAACTAAAATATACTACCAAAACTTTGAATTTCGGAAAAAGAAAAACTATCGGTTCCTTGAATTTTAATCTAGTTTCATAAAAAATATAAAAAACATGTTATAAAAATGAAATGTTACATGTTGGAACTCACTATATCCAGTGTATGTATGAAATTAGAAGGTACTGAATCAGTTTCAGGGGGAAAAGGGAGAGGCCTCAGCAGGCCTCAGCCTCTCTGACCCCTGAGTACGGCTACACATCACTATATTCTAGTAGTAACTTAAACAACATGTTAAACTATAAATGTCACAGTAATTAAACTGTAGCAGTATACATCATGTTAGCAACTGTAAGTGTTCTTAGAATTTCAAAGTGAACAAGCAATTACAAAGGTTCGGGCTCGCAGCTTGTCCGAGATATATCTCAGTAAATAATTAACGAGAACCGCTTGAATTAGGACCCGCCACCGTTCACACGAACCCATGTTCCTTTTATGTTTATAGTGACAAATATGGATCCCGCCCTTAAGAGCCCGTCTAAAATTCAAGGGTTCGTTAAAAGGTTTTTTTCGGATTTTTCGAATACATTAGGCTTTCCCACAGTTGGATTGCCCCTCACTCCATAGCTATGATAAGTTAATCATATCACGATGTTAATTAAACCCCCCGCGTGCTTCACAGAAGTTATGGTAGCACCGTTGAAATGATCGTATACATTCCGTTTAAAAACGTAAAAATTATACTGGGTGACTTTTTACCGTCTTGATAATAATATAGTGTGTTGTATAAGTGGAATAGAATATATAGACCACAGTATATCTAGTATTTCGGTAATTAGAGTTTCGAAAATCTCATAAATTATAAGAAATACACACAATACGCGCGCGCATAACAATAAAATAGGTGCCTATAATACCTAGGCTGTAATCACAATGAATGGAAAGGGTGAGCGAAATAGCGTAACTATACTCGAATTTTTACAGTTTTCGTCACACGACTTTTTCATGCTACGAGAGGTATAGCAGAAAATTATATTAAATTTCTGTGACATACCACATGGGACGAAACAGTAAATTAGTTTGAATCCTTCCGGTAGTCTACATATTATTTTCAAAGCTTTAATCTAATTTGCGTGGTCCATATTCAACTTATTATAACATTGCTGGAAAATTGTCAGAAAGCAGAGCTACATTCCATCGTTTTATACTCAACATAACTGTAATTATTAGGAAAGAATTTTGATACACATAGGAAATGCTACTTTTTAACATACCACACCACATAATGTTTGTACATTTAATAGACATGACAACACAAAAAATAATAAATAAAACTAGCCAATACAAAAATAACTATAAAAAGATTGGTCAATCCATAATATCTATATTCATCTATCATTAATCATCATCATTATCACTTCAGCCGTAGGACGTCCACTGCTGGACATAGGCCTCCCTACTATCTTAAGTTTTACATATAATATTAAAATATACTATATTTACGGTGAAGTCACAGTCCTATAAACCTACACTTTACCTTACGTCCCATATTTTGGAAACCAAGCGTATGAGCTAATTTCATTTGCCAGTTGCTGAAATCTGAAATGTTGCTTCAATAAACGCGCTCTTAAATATTACGTAACATTAGTTTGCAAACGGCCTGAGAACTTATTGGAGCATTTTAGATGTTGGAAACAAATTGACCATCAACTATTCATATTACCCAGTCATAATATTTAGGCGCCCTTTAGAGCACGTATAAAATTAGCAAAGCATCTAAATACCGCAATTTAGTCCTAATTACAAATGTTTATAATTAATTTAAGACAAAGTAATTTAAATTATTAAAGACAACCTCCTTAGCGTTGAGTTATTCGGCTAGCTTTCAATTTCGGAGGTCGTGGGTTCGATCCCCACGCCAGACAGGAAATCTTTGTGTGAATTCTAAGATTGCTTTCCGTGTCTGATTGGTTGAGGGACTCTATCCCTTGGAAAGCACGTTAAGCCGGTTGGTCCCGATGACATATAACATCATCTATAATAATCGTATATCAAGGTATGGACAGCAGCGTTACCTTGTGTGGTTTACACATAATACTGCGGTCACCAACTTTCCGCCGGCAACTTTAATGCTTAATTTATTAACTTTAATGTTTTATCTAATGCTTAATGCGCTCTTTTAAATGATTAACTATAAACAAAAATATTAAACTTTTTAAAAGCTAGGTTTGCAGAGTAATTTTTGTAATAACTTTCGAAATAAAGAAAATTGATGGTTCGCCTTGAGACTAGAGAATAGGTACTCTTAACGTTCCGAGAACATCTCCTCCCACATTTAGTCAGAATTTTTATTGTACAATAATAACACTCACCGATTTTTTTTATTAATAACTTTAGTGGGTCGGAATTAGGTTTTTCGTTTCACGTGTAACTGCTTATAAAAGCTTGTTGTAGCTTTCAAATGTTTATAACAAGACGCAATCTTGAGTAAAATAAGGTTAAGATTAATATAATAGTACCTATTTTAAGAAAATAAATAAATTACACGTGACTATATTGAAAAAATACTCGTATTATTTTAAATAGTCTGAAATCTTATTTTTGTTTTGAATATGGAACCCAAAGTTGTGCGGTTTGTTGGTTATTATTTTTATATTTTTCTTGATGACTTGGTTTTATGGTTTGTTTTATTTCTAAAGGTGTGTTATACTTTAAAAACTTTTTTTATTTGTGATTCAGTATTATAATTCAATATTACTGCAGTCGTAAAGTAGCAATTTTTTAAATATATATAATAATGTCAATGTATAAAAAAAATATGAAAAAGTCACCAACACGCTTTATTGTCAACAAAATGAAATAAATGAATTTTATTCAGTAGATACTTTGGTACTTCAATACATTTGTATAATTATGTCAGAATTACACTGTAAAATTTTATTTTTATTATATAAATTTTATAACTTGAAGCCCAATTTTAATATATTTAATTACTATCGGGTGGCGCTACTAAAAGGAGCGCTCCGAGGAATAAAAAAGGAGCGCCTCATTAGAAGCGCCTCAAAATGGTAGCGCTTCGAGGAATACTTCAAATAAGTAGGTAACTTGGTAACTAATAGCAGTAGTCAATCTTACAATCTACGTACTATGTAGACATTCTGTCCGTCTATATACAATTTTATAATAATCATTATAATTTAGAATAATCATTCTTAAACATTCAAGAATAATGAAAAAAAGAAATAGATTGGTAGATTAAGGCTACCATAAGGATTCGTATTTAGGTATAGTTCCCTTTTAATCTCAATTGTTAAATTATTTTGCCGAAAATGTTAAAAAAATCACTGTTATGTTTATAAGTAGCTATTCTTAGTTATATAATCAGTACTCCACAACGGACTTAATTAAAAAGTAAGCACAATGTGTCAAAAATGTTTCAACATGAATAAATAATTAAACGTTTTGCCCATTACGTGATAATTTCCCGGACAACTTTGAATTCGCTGGGGTTAAATTTAATGGGGTACGAGCCTCTGCTTAGCTATGTTTTTATTGAAGAACTAAAATGTTTATAACGAGTAAGATAAGTAGTACCTAACTAAGTAGCTGAAATTAAGGACTCGGATGTGCCGAGTCCGCTGAGGGGAAAGTTCCCAGAAGACAGTAGAGGAATTCTTTGACGCCTAAGCTTTTGGTAGAGTAGTAGTACTAGTAGTGTTTGTAGGTATAGTTTATTTTATTTTTTTATTCTATAGTTTTATTTATTTTTAGTTTAATTTAAGATTTTAAAATTATGCATTTTCATTTCGTTATATAAGTTTTTTATCTTCCATTTCTAATTTGTAAAAAAATGTATGTGAAATACAATATTTTATTTTTCCAGTAGCTGAAATAAATTTTATTTTAAAAAGGGTACAAAGGTATACCGGATTATATTTTTAATGTTAATATAGACTTAAGCTTTTGTCCTAAGTCTTGGTTACTTATTATCAGATTTCATTGAATAGGTATGATTATTTTAGGACGATGGATTATAAAATAATTTAAAAAATACTAAAAATATTCTTTTTTAATAGGTTGTAGGTCAGTAGCATTATTTTACTTTCTACGGAGAACTTGATGCATCATTCCGAGTCGCACTTGGCCATTTTATAAAAGTTTAGGCCTTGGGAACTCTTGTACGCAAGTTTTCCATCCACCAGAGACAAGGTTTTTGAATTTTAAATGTTTTTAATTTTATGGGGTTACTTGAGGAACCGAAGCTCCGGTTATTTATGAGTAAAGTTGAATTAAGATTTAAATAAATATTATTGTATAAGTTACAGAAATATCCCTTATATTATATATGTGAAAAGTTATGTTTAATTTCACCAAGCAAAAACAAACAAACCAATTTGATTGAACATTTGGTTACACAATCATATGTGTTTTAACAAATACTATATAATAAATAAATGAAGAAAATAACTTATGTAATTTACTTGTATTACGATAAAATACACTGGTAAGCGGGAAAGAGAACACAATACATTGTGTTCTGTTTCCCGCTTAACTTAACAATTTTTTAAACTATCAATTTTCTAAAAAATAAACTATCTATAGTAATTGCCCCCCCCCCAGCTTATTTACAGCCAAACATATAACATATGTGTATGCTTACATACCGGAAACATTATCGTGGCGCAGGTGGAAATTCCTTGCGTTGTCCAATTTTCGTTTAATTTCTCATTCGAATGGGATATTAAAATACCGAACTGTCCAAACGAAACGCCGGACACCTGGCAACCCCGCTCAGGCTAAATTCATTAATTTCCTCGTAACGACCAAATACATTTGATGTCTTATAAAAAAAAGATTGTATGTTTAAATCATATGTGTTTATCTGTGTGTTGTATTATGTAAAGAATTATGTACCAGTACGGTTGAGTTATAACTGTTCCCATTTATGTGTGAGGAAATGTATTTTACGAAGGATCTGGAGCACGGATTAAAATGATATAACCATCTAGGTAGGTATCTACGTGCTTACTATGGCATAGTTCCCACATTCGGAGGCGACACAATCGCGTGACAGCTGTCAAGTACCAAATATTAGCGTAAGCGATTTTATGCTTTGTGGCGTTTTGTCTAGACCTGCAGGACTATGAGCTGAAGATATTTGTATGACTGCATCGGTTACGGTAGTTGCTTCTGAGTTCTGTTGTTCTTGGGTCGCTTCTCGTCCAGGAAAATTATTTGAGTGTCCTTTGTAACCATGAATCATTATGTTTGTGAATAACACAAGATAGAGAGATTTATATCACTAGGTATACTTTCACGCGTGGTTTCACATATCCCTATATTATTCTTATCAAATAATATTGCATGTTACGTACAGGCTATTAACCTTTTAAACCTGTATATATAACTTGTAATTAGTAAACTTTATAATAATGAGATATTAGTCCAGTAGTTTTTGATTTTATTGATCACAAATAGGTGACGAGGAGGGATGAAACGCATGTTACTAAAAGAGTTCTAAGTATACATGTAGATGGATGGAGAGGGAGAGGAAGGCCAAAGAAAAGATGGATGGATGAAGATGGTGTGAAGAGGGATATGAAAGAAAATGGAGTTAGTGATAGTGTGACGGGTGACAGGTTACAGGACAGAATGGAAGAAACAAACGTGTTACGCCGACCCCAAATAATATGGGATAAGGGCAAGAAGAAGAAGAAGAAGAAGAAGTACAAAAAAAACTGTATAATACAAATCTCTTATATTCTTTTGTAAACAAAATAACTAACATCTTATTTCAGCTATAAATACAAAACGAAACACTTATAAAATAACTGCCAACATAAGAGTTTTAAATGATTCGTCAATTTACGTCTTATCGACGAAAAGTGCCCGATGCTATCAGTAGAATGATGAATTCGCCTCGTCCTGGGGTGAATTACAATCAAATGTAATTCCTTTTAGAAATTGAAAGGGAATACAGATCTTCGTCACAATAGAGTAGATCTTGAGCAATGTGTAATCAGCGTAGTAAAATCTAAAGCGGGTCTGTTCAAACAACGTCAACCTTTTGTTCCCGTAATAAACTGTCAGAGCACAAAAGAAATTCACCGACATCGGATGTCTCCCTGTTGAAATTTAGAGCTTTCCTCACACGCTAACGGCCAGGCCCCATTCTCAAAGGCGGTTTATGAAAATATCTCGGTTCTTGTATCTTTACGAACGTCACATATGGATTCATTATACCTTTAGAACAAAGATCTATGGAACGAAACGTAAAAATCTTATCTATAGAGTTTGTTGGCTTGCTTGAATGTGCTAATCTCAGATAATACTGGCCAAATTCGAAAAAATATTTTTGTATTAGATAGCCAATTTATCGAGGAAGGTTGTAGGCTATAGTTTATCATGAAGTTCTCATGGCAACGGTAGCTACGCAAGTGAAACCGCACGCTAGAAGATAGTATATAAATATATATAAAGCTAAATAGTTTGTTTGTTGGCTTGCTTGAAGGCGCCAATATCAGGAACAACTGATCCGATTTAAAAAAATCATTCCTTGTTAGATAGTCTTTTTTTTAATTTATGGAAGCTATTCGGTATTTAATAAACGCATACTTTTGGCATACATCGAAGCTACTGTATACAACGATTTGACATACATTTGTTTTTTTTGTACCAAACATTTGATTTCACAATTTCGGTAATAGATCAAATCAAGTCAATCAAGTCAGATTCAAAGGAGTTGTATTTGTTTTCAATATTCGTAAAATGATTGTCCATTTCATGTTATGTTTACATTCAATTATGTCATGTTTATATTCGTGAGTTTTTACAAATGGTTATGATGAACTGGCTTTTGTAAAGCGCTGCCAAATAAATATTTTAGTGATTTTGAAATGTTTTATTTTTGTTTCGTAGGTTATATAGGTAATAAGTTATCGTATAACTTATTAAATAACTTACGCATCAAAACTAACTTATGGTTCTTTGGTTTGTTGGTATAACGTATGGTTCTATAAACTACATAAAGACTGAATATGGTGGGCTGGAACAAAACTCAACATTAATTTTCCTATTTATCGATGAAGGCATCATATTTTATTATGAAGTTGCCATGGGAACGGCGATAACCTCCGTAGCGTGGCGGTATTTGGCTCGTTTTGAGCGTGTCATCTCGGAGGTCGTGGGTTCGATCCCTACGCCGGGCAAGAAATCTTGGTATAAATTCTAAGATTTCTTTCCGGGTCTGGTTGGTTGAGGGACTACCCTCCGTGCCTCGGAAAGCACGTTAAGCCGTCGGTTCCGATTGCTATAAAATCATCTATTATCATCGTATATCAAGGAACGGGCAGCAGCGTTTCCTTGTGTGGTACAACGTTATACTGCGGTCACCAACCCGCCTGCCAAGCGTGGTGACTATGGTATATACCCTCTCTCGGGAGGAGGCCCATGTTATACGGGACGTTATACGGGCTGATGATGATAGGAACGGGAGTTACGCGGGTGAAAGCGCGCGCTGAAAGCTAGCTTGGTGTATATTATTAATGTTCACAGGAACAAAACATTATTACGCGTCTGCCGTCAAATAAAAGAAACGGTGAAAGATAGATAGTTTATAATAACGCTTTCCGCAGCTGTGCCCGGCTAATCCTCAGCTTAATATTAAGTCTGAGACAACCATAAAACAGTGAAGAAAAAAGACCACGAAACGCGTTCGTACTCCGGCGACATAATTATTTCAAGGGCCGTAAATTTTGTTCTCTTGTTTGCGGATTTTGGTAATGTTACCCGAATAAGTAAGATTGAAAGGAAAATTAAATTATTCACATACAAATAAAAACCGGTAGGTATTTGATTTTAAAGGTAATGAAATCTTTTAATCAATGTGATCTGCTTTAGGGCAATTTGATCTGTTTTGATTTAGATTAAATTAGCAAGAGACTATATTTTTTTACAGGACTTTACTCATCCATGTTGATAACAAATATAAGAAAACACTTATAGGCTTATTATGTAGGTAGGTAGATGTCCCGCGTGGGCCAGAATGCTTATGCGTGCCCGGCCCCCGCCAACGGCGGATCGAAGGAGTGACCGGGGGTTTTAGTGGTGTAGGGTCCTCTCCTCATGGTATATGTTAGCATACCACGATATGGAGAGTAAATGCATTTCCCACAAAAAAAAAAGAAAGATATCCCGCGGTATTTTGCCTGCGTTGATCCCGTTCCCGTTGAAATATCCCACTACACAGAGACCACTCTATCGGACCCGCCGGAGAAGAGTGCACCCGCGAAAGCGACTCGTCTCCCCACGCCCTCCCGACCCTTAGTTTGCCCTCCGATGCCCTCGTAGACCCGAAGTTCGAAAGGCCCGCGAAATGTAAAGTAGAGCGACAGTTGCATATGACTTCCCTAAAACAAAACTAAAAGCCATAACATAATATTATAACTCTAATATAAATTTAATTAAAGACATCATCATGAAACATTACCAACAAGTATTGAGTATAATACTTTGAGGCCAGGGCGGTACTGGTATGACAACTGCGACGTGACGATGGCTTCGTGAAAACTTATATAAACATATGACGGCGACCGCACTCTAAGTACAACAAGCGACATTTATTTGTTCGAAGCGTCGGTCGCTGTCACCATCCTAGTGCGGCCTCACCCATAAAGAGTAAAATTTACTTTACATAAATATATTACACTAGCGACCCGCCCCGGCTTCGCACGGGTGCAATAGGTACTGATAATTATACTACATAATGTCTTTAAACCTCTAACAAACGGGCGAAATTTGGTCAAAACAAACAGAAACAAATTAATATAGGTACCTACTGTAACAGAACGTTCGCACGTTATGTTATTTATGTTTATCTTTTATTTAATTAGTCCAATTTTACTCCAGTCAAACTTGTTGTAAGTTTAATCTCTGTAAAATTGAGGAGGCGACTGTAACGGAACGTTTGTACGTTACGTTATTTATATTTATTTATTATTTAATTCGTCTGAATTATCATTAAATTGCGGACTGTAACTAAACGTAATATCTTACTAAAGAACCCCCGAAGCCCTTTGAGAGGTGATAAAATATATCGATTAAGATCCCCTACAAACGGAAAATAATATCTATAGCTATTTATAAATAGGGTAATCAGTGACATCTAGTGATAAAATGCAAAGTTACTAATTTCGTTATCTGATTCCATGTTCATGATCACCCTAACAACATGTAAAAAAAAAACAAAATGTAATTACAATTATTTACTTTTTGTAAATGAACCCAGCGCAATAAAGTAGGTATTAACATTTTTACAAATGGAAAATCTCAAATGTAAAGGCAATATCATAATATGGGGAAGGGGGATAAAAGAAATACTTAGAGCAAAACTGAACTTGGAAGTGCAGGGAGGGGAAAAAATATGGATACCTATTACAAATTGAGTCTCACCAATATAATATCTAAGTAGGAAGGTACTATCTTTATTTATACTAATACTAGCGGCCCGCCCCGGCTTCGCACGGGTGGTTATACCCTACCCCTGCCCTACCCTACCCCTGCCCTACCCTACCCCTACCCTAACCCTACCCTACTCCTACCTTACCCCTACCCTACCCTACCCCTACCCTACCCTACCCCTACCCTACCCCTACCCTACCCTACCCCTACCCTACCCCTACCCCTACCCTACCCCTACCCTACACCTACCCTACCCTACCCCTACCCTACCCTACCCCTACCCTACCCCTACCATACCCCTACCCTACCCCTACCCTACCCTACCCTACCCTACCCCTACCCAAAAGTATCCTATGTCCTTCTCCCAGTTCTTAGCTACCTCCCTGCCAATTTTCAGCCAAATCGGTTCAGCCGTTCTTGAGATATAAATAGTGTAACTAACACGACTTTCTTTTGTTTTTAAAATGTATTCTGCTATTCGGGACGGAAACAAATCCAACAAATCAAAAACCATGGCAATCTGTCCAGCCGTTCTCGAGTTATAAGTGTTGTAACAAACACGACTTTCTTTTATATATATAGAAGTATTGGATTTAGGCAGTATTTAAATAAAACTCTAGTTAGAATTCTTTTTAAAACACGATAGAATATATTTTCATACAAGTGACATTACGTAATATTTTTCAAGACAACAGAAGCGCCACCAGCGGCTGAAAAACGTAAACTCAATTGACATATTTATAAAAGCAGTCCGCAACAAAACGTTTACATAGATACCTACAAACTACTTTTTAAATTTATTTATTCAATAATAAGTAGATTATAGATAACACTGAAGAATTTGTTTGTTTGTTTTCTTGGACTAGCGCGTCTCTCTCGCGCGTATCTCAGGAACTATTGGTCCTTTTAAAACAATCTTTCAGTGTAAGATAGCACATTTTATCTTTATTTAATTTTATAGCCTATGTTACCTACTCGGGTATAATGTAGCATTCTAATGGTGTAAGAAATCCGTCCAGCAGTTTTTGAGTTTATGTGAAATAAACATTAAAATACAAACTTTTCCTCTTTATAATATTAGTATAGATGAAGTTCCTGCAGGAACACAGGTCAACGAATTACACGGGTGAAACCGCGCGCGGAAAGCTAGTGTAGGTAGGTTTAATATAATCATCCTAACTTGTGACCTAGGTACCTACTTTATTCAGCTCTGTGCGTGATTGTATGGCTCGTATAATTGTTGCACTTCATTTCGCTATTGACTTTATGTACACATACCATCCGTGTTATACATAAATAACTCATGATTAATTTGTTTATTAAAGACAAATTCTGAGTTTCAATATCCGATTGAGCAATTAGACTTTGGTTACTATGTCCGTTGTCTATGGTTGAAAAACGCGGTAAACAGATTTTGATTAAATATAAATAAAATTGTAAAAACGAGTAAAGTGCACAGTAAATGTGTGTTATAGTGTTTAAATTTCGTTCGCAGAAGTGATCGAACGAACGGTTTACTGTGTCATTAAAACTAAAATGATTATTAGTGATGGATGACATTACCCAGTTTTCGGGAACGGCGGAAGAAGTTTATGAGGACCATACGCACTTTGAGGAATCAATACATATAGATAATCAGACCATGGACGTGGAGGAGGAAAGCAGGAAAAGAGGAATACAAGAGGAATGGATAACAACAAAGCGTAAAAAAAAAGGAAGTATCGGAAATACACAGGAAATAATTGAATCATTAGAGGATAAAATACAAGTTGTTGTGACGAGTAAGACAATCTTACCTAAACAGTTCGAGTTGGGTAGACTATTTAAACAAAATAATATATGTAATACAACTTGCGTTAAATACGTTAATCCTTATAAAATTATACTTACTTTTTTGAGCGATGAAGATTCTGAAAAGTTTATCAATAATACCTATTTTAAAAGTTTGGAGTGGAGGATGCAGAGAACTTCAGATGTTGGATTCACATATGGGCTCATTAAAAATGTAGAAATAAACGTATCAGAAGAAGATTTGATAAATAATATTGATAGTAACATTGAATTAGTATCAGTTAAACGATTAAACCGGAGGGATATAGATTCGGAAGATATTCAAAATAAATGGACAGCTAGTGAAACAATACGCCTATGTTTCAAGGGATCCACACGTCCACCTCATGTAATTATGCATTCAATCAGAGTAAAAGTAGATCCTTATGTATTTCCAGTTACCCAGTGTGCTAAGTGCTGGAAGTTTGGCCATAGTGTACGAATGTGTCCGACTAAAAATAAGGTTTGTCCCAAGTGTGGTGAGAAACATGATAATTGTTTGACGGAATCTTTTACGTGCGTAAATTGTAAGGGAAAACATATGGCTTTAGATAAAAGTTGTCCTAAATATGTTAAAGAAAAAAAGATTCGAGAACTTATGTCCGAGTTTAATTGTACATATAGAAAAGCTTTGATGCTGTATGTTCCACCGTCTCCAAACGTTAATGACTTAAAATCTTTTCCCACGCTTAATTCAAGGTACAAATCAACACATACACAGCCCCTAATGACACCACCGAATAGTTTTAGTATGCTAGAATTTACGTACATGGATGCGTTGCAACCGAGAAATAATATGCAGGATGTGAGTCAAAAAACAAATGGGGACGTCAAACCATCGCAGATACCGCTAAAGTCGAAACGGTCCAAACATCGAGTCAATACCGCCGCCGTCGCCGTTGCTCCCACCAATATACCGGCCGCCCATTCATCTGCCGCGCCAACGCCGGTCATATCCACCTCAGAGCAAAACATCGGGGACTACGACGACGAGAACGATTGTAGCAGTAAGTCACAGTGTTCAGACATGAGTTATATACAAGAGGAAGAAAGTACTAAAACAAAACAAAATAGAAACCGTAAAGATATAACTTTTATGCAATTACTTACAAAAATCAAAACAATTATTTTTAATGGTCAACCTATTGTTCTTAAAATTAAACGTATAGTTGGTTTACTCATGAAATGGATAATATCGTTGTTGTTTAGAAATATAACGGATTGGTCTTTTATTAATAGGTTCAATTTGTTTAATGGCTGATTATTCTAGTAAATTAAGTAGTTTAAATATTATACAATGGAATTGTCAAAGCTTACGCCCGAAACTATCTTTATTTCAATCACTTATCATACAAGAAAAAAATCATATAATTGTGTTAAGTGAGACGTGGCTCGAGCCCGATAGTCAATTAAAACTGAGCGGCTATAACGTGTTCCGTTCAGATAGACAGGACGGCTATGGTGGGGTGGCTGTTATAACACATCGGTCAATTAAGGCGCAGCTATGCCCGATCAACAGTATTAATTCTGGTATCGAAGTAGTACATATTAAAATTTTTAATTGTCAGCATATTGAGAACATTATTTCGGTTTATTGTCCTTCGTCTGTATCAACACAACAAAGCGATTGGGATTTCATATTTTCACTGTCTAATGTTAAAACTTTATTATTGGGTGATTTTAATGGGCACAACAATGTATGGTCCTATAAAACAGATCAAAGAGGTATTCAGTTATTTGACACAATGTTGGAACATGATTTTATAGTATTAAATGATGGAAGTCCGACGCGAATAAGATTAGCTGATAATGTACTACAACAATCATCGCCTGATATTTCTTTTATTTCATCGGACTTGGCTTTAACATTTACCTGGAAAGTTATGAATGAATCACTCGGTAGTGATCACTTAGTAATAAAATTAGGTTGCAGTATAATTAAAACAAATAAAATAATTAAAAAGAGGATTTTTAAAAATAGCGACTGGACTTCTTATTCTTCATTTATTGAAAATATATTTAATAATTACACTATGTCTACGAATAACCAAGAATTGTATGACTTTTTCTTAGATACTATTCAAAAGGCGGCAGATTTATTTATTCCGTGTACAAAAATTCCACAAAATTTAGACCCCAAATTTATTCCCAAACCATACTGGAATGCAAATATTTCTAAATCTGTTGCGGAACGGAGACTGGCTCTGGCAAATTTTCGTCGAAATCCCAGTCCCACAAATTATGATATGCTAAAGAAAAAGATTGCTGATTCGCAAAGATTAATTCGTGCTGAAAAAAATAAAAATTGGCAAAGTTTCTGTTCTTCTATTAGTTACACAACAAATTGCAGTGAAATGTGGCATAAAATGAGATGGGTAAAAGCCCAACGTATTATTGCATCACAGTACGTTGATAAGGAATCCGCGGAGAATTTACTTAAAAAAATTGCTCCCGATTTTGTATGTCCCCCTACGCCCTTTTTTCAGTCAGTAAATTTAAAATTACAATCCCCAATTACTGAGGAAGAATTAAAAAATAGCATTAAAAAGAAAGATACAGCTCCGGGATGTGATCAAATATCTTTCAGTATGATTAATTATCTTCCTTATAACGCAAAGCTGTGTCTATTAGAAATTTATAACAGGTGTCTTACTGACGGATTTGTACCTCACCAATGGCGTGAAATACGTATATTTCCAATACCTAAACCAGGAAGAGACTTACAATTAAATGGTTTACGGCCTATTTCTTTACTATCTTGCGTTTGTAAAATTTATCACTCTATATTAAATAAAAGACTCGAATGGTATTTAGAAAAAAATAATACATTTTCCGAAGACATGACTGGTTTTAGGAAGTCCCGGTCATGCTTAGATAACTTATCCCGATTAGTTACTAAAATTCAATTAGGTTTTTCTTGTAATCAATTCACTCTTGGTTGTTTTGTGGATATCGATAACGCTTATAATAATATTGACATTGTTAGTTTAGTAAATATTTTAGATCAATTAAAAGTTGGCTCCAAAATTTGTAACTATTTATGGAATTACCTTAAAGAAAGATTACTCATAATTAATTTTGAAAATGAGGATGTGAATAGGTATACTGGTAGAGGAATTCCTCAGGGTGATCCTCTTTCTCCATTATTATTTAATGTTGCGACATTCACAATCTGTCAAAGTATTCGAGATGTCGATGTTTCTCAATATGCTGACGACTTTGTATTATACAAATCTTGCGATAGTATTTTAGTTGGAGTGCAGGCGGTGCAATCAGCATTAAATGAATTTAACTTGTTAATGAATCAATTAGGGCTCGATATTTCTCCATCCAAAAGCAAAATCTGTATTTTTAGAAAAAGGGGATTTAGGAGTAATGATTTGAGTGTAAGTCTTACCATAAACGAATCTTCACTTGAAGTTGTAAGTTGTATAAAATATTTAGGTTTATGGTTAGACCAGTCATTGAGATGGGGTAGGCACATAAACGAGACAGTACAAAAAGTTCTGAAAATGATAAACATTTTTAAAATTTTAGCTGGGTCGAGCTGGGGTGTCCATCAAGTATATTTAAGAAGGCTATATATCGCGCTTTTGCGTAGTCGAATGGATTATGCAAGTTTTTTGATTGACGACAGCTGTAAATCAAACTTATTTAAACTTGATAAGCTTCAGAACCAAGCATTACGTGTAATAGGAGGTTATATTCGAAGTACTCCTATCCATGTAATGGAGACCGATTTGTGTTTGCCTCCTCTTGATATTCGTAGAAGGTATTTGGCTAGTAAGTTTTGGTTAAAATCAAAATCTTTGTATAATAATAAAACGATTCAGCTTATACAAGAATTATCTAATAGATTGCAAAATGTTAGATGGCGATATAGGAAAATCCCTTTATTGATTAATATACATAACTGTTATAATAATGAAATAAATGTTCATTCCAGTGAACAATTAGAAATGTTCTCATTGAACACATGGGTCAGTGGTATCAAAGTGGCTAGTGTTTTGATTGATAGTATACCATCTATAACTAAATCCAAAAGTCAATATGACATCGAACATTTAAAAAACTTGTGCTATCAACATATTAATGACTGCTATCAAGGTTATTATCGTATATTTACAGATGCATCAAAAGACCGATTAGGAAGTGGTGCAGCGTTTCTAGATTTCGAATCTGGAAATTCAGTCCAGTTTAAAATTGATAGTGATTTGTCAATAATGACATTAGAACTTACTGCGATTGCTGAGGCTTTATCTTACCTTAAGACAGTAGATCACGATAAATTGGTAATTTTTTCAGATTCGAAAAGTGCTATTCAACATTTGGCTCGATGTACCACGTCCGTGCGAGGCTTCCCGATCGCCTATTCCATAATTAGGTTAATCCTTGAGCTGCAGTCAATGTCAAAAAATGTGGTAATACAATGGATACCATCTCACATTAAAATTGAAGGAAATGAGAGAGTGGACTTGCTGGCCAAACAGGCCTGTGTCGATGGTATAAGTTTCGCCGTGGTGCCCGCTTACTCAGAGTGTATTAAATTTGTAAAAAAAAAATGTGCCGAGATCTGGAATGAATATTTTGATGAGCGTTCTAAGGAGAAAGGCATTTGGTTTAAAACAATACAACCTCAACCCTTACATTATCCTTGGATTGATTTTTGTAAATTTTCAAGACGGGAATTGGTAGTTGCTTTGAGATCGCGTTCTGGACACATTCCATCAAAACATTTTGCATGGTTAATGAAAAAATCTGCGAGCCCGAACTGTGTTGATTGTGGTGTTATTGAAGATCTGCAACATGTTTTGATGGAGTGTGTCCGAAACAGGAGAAGTCGTAATGAAGTCTTGGATGGTCATAATATTGGTATGTGTAACACGATATTGGCATCTCCTTTAAGTAATAAAGCGAGGATATTGTATAAGCTAGTTTTAGAAGGTTTAAGTGGTTAAAATTTGTAAATGTAAATAATATGTATTTTGTTACTTAATAGGGTGACATTATCGCTGTGCGATAAAACCCTTAAAAATAAAGAAAAAAAAAAAAAAAAAAAACTATAAATTAAATTAAAAATATATGTTCAATACTTCTTTTTAATCTATGGCTGTAAATCAGAGATAGTTCGTATTCAATCATATTTCTTTTATGAACAATTATTTTATAATGGTTTAAATAATTGAGATAACTTAAAAAAGAAACATATTTATTTAATATTTAGATAATAATAATGATATTAGATAAAAATAATAGTTTAAACTACAAAAATATTAAGTATTGAAAAGATATTAATTTGGAATTTCGTTTGTTTTTAGATGTTGACAGTAATGATTCTTTGAATATAGAGGAATTCGAACATTAAGTAGCCTATTATAATTTGGTCAAGTTATGATTCGGACATAACACGCATGCGCGAATCCGCGATTAGGAACTTTATTTGGAGGGAAAAATAGAAGTTTTGAGAAAGAAAGGAAGACATCTTGCTTGAGGATTCTTGATTTTAGCGTCTAGGAGAGAGTAGGTGTGTCCTTTGGAAAAAGATTTGTTTGTGCGTTTATCTCTTGTATTTTCTCAGTGATTAAGTGATTTCTGTAAAACATTGTTTTGTCTTTGTAGTAATTGTTTTATTCTTTTCATTGTGAAGTTGTTTGGGTCCCGAATTTAGAAATAAATAAGGGAATAATGGCGACTTGGCGGTGAACGGAGTTAATAGTGAAATCAAAGTAGAAGCAATGTGAATGGATTTACACTTTATGAGAATGTACTGGAGAAGGTGTACAGATTGTCTTTTAACTTAATTATCCAGTCATGGTGCTGGGTTAATCCGATCTAGTTGTCCGTTAGGATATCTTGTGAGGATTAACTATCCCTAACATTAGCTAGTGGTAGGTAGAACTCGGAAAGGTTAGGGCGCCTCGAGAGATTGATTTTGCCCTTGCATTGGGATCAGCCTAATTGCCCTACACATGTTCTAATTGTGTATACTGGAGTTTCGGGGATCTGTCGAAGTGGAACCATGCTTATTGTTAGCGCCGAGACTCTGTATGCATCGTTTGAATACTGTGTTCTATCTTTATATATGTATATATTCACTAAATTATAACTGTCCGGTTGGAGGAGTATTCCCGCCTAAGGTCCTGTTTCCGACCTTGAGGTGAATCTACGGATTCCTATAATACTCTTTCGTGACCCTTAGGGAAGGTTTAGGGTTTAGGTACACCGAGTTTACCAGCTCAATATAGCAAGATTAGGAATAGGCAACACATTCACGTTTAAAATATAAATGAGCCGCGACTCGATTGGTTTTGAAATGTACACATTTAGAAGTGTAGGAATGTAGGGACAGATAAGGTAAACCTAGTCGTTGTTTAAGGTGCACTAGGAGAGCATTTAGGTTTTTGTAAGATAACTTTATTTAATAATACATATAAAGTTATTACCAAATCTTAGTACATTCAATGGTATAGCGATGATAAGTTGTTGAAGGATAATTCGGAAATCAAATGTTTTTGATACACATTTAGAGGTGTGAGGAAAGTAGGGTAAAAGGTACAGTTGTTGAAGGTACAGTTGTTATTTACGACGGAATGATAGGGGAAGGTAGGAATATTAGGTATAGAAGTGTAGGAAAGTAGGGGAAGGTAGGAATGATATGTACCTATAGAAATTTAGGAATGTAGGGGAGTGTAGATAAAAGGTACAGTTTATATTTATTATATAATAGGGGAAGGTAGGACTGTAAGGTTTTTGTAAGATGATTTTATTTTATAAAACTTAGTAAGTTATTTCCAAATCTTAGTAAATTTAATTTTATTCAAAGTACATATAAATAAATTATACTGGTTTTTGAAGACTGAATGAACTTAATTTATGAGTTAAGTTGTTTAAATTGAAAATTCAAAATAAATGTATGTTTTACTGTTCTCGTTTTGCCTTGGCGAGCTTCGGCAACCAAAGTGAACATAAAACTAAAAATGTGATCTTACTATGGGTAGACGGAAATACGAATGTACATTTGTTGGTAGAAATACAAATATTTACATCCGACTTATCTATTGTTATAAGTCAGTTCATTCTAGATTCAGAATCCCGGTTAAGTCAGTAAATCTTAAGTGTCACTCAATTACTATAAAAAGCATAGACTTACTACAGATTCGTATTCTTTTCCATCAAAACTAAGATGGTAATTTATAGTAATACAAACTAAATAAGTTAATAGCAATATAAACTTTATAAATATATTTAATTTGAAATGATATATAAAAGGAATGTTTACTTATCGTGATTTATGGAAACGAACCTTAATCATGCCACATATCCAATAATATTTGATAAATGATACAATTGTTCATATTTCTTAGTTGAGATGCATAAAATAGTTTCAACTAATTATATACTTTTATTAACCTTGTATATTATATAATATTATTTCCCTTACATAAATAAAGTTATTAGTTATAATTCTAAAATCAAGATGAGCTCTGCAATTTAGACTAATTATTTAACTCTATAGTGAATATAAAATAGATGTATGTTTTACTGATCTTGTTTCATCCTAGGCGAGCTCCGGCAACCTCAAGAGACCATAAAGCTAAAAATGTGATCTTAAACAGGATGGGCGGATATACGAATATACATTTGTTATTTGATAAATATAGTTGACTTACCGTATAACATTTGTTTAGCATATTCCAGTTTTGGAAGATAACCCATATATTTTGAACACTCTAAGGAAGTAGGTAGAGGACTACTATCACAGACTGTCTAGACCAAAGACATAGTTTTGCTAAAAGAGAATGTCCTCTTGTCCCTTAGTTTCAATGTAACAAATAAGTAATAAGGAAATGTCCCTTGTAAGACCATCTGCGGTCCAGACACGGAGGACGATTATCCAAGTCTGGAGACGAGATCGACTGAATGCCTGCGGGTGAGGGGCAGGATTCCTCAAGCCGTGTAAAAAAGGGCCCTTTATTAACATTTCCTATATTTCATAGATTTTGACTAAATTCCTTAAAACATATATAAGTTATGACTTCTATCATGTTCACTTTACCATTCTTTACTTAAACATATTCAATAATTCTGTCTTTGAAAATACCCGAAAAATTTAGTAGTGTTACAGTTATAGTTTAAGTAGTTAGTTTAGTTTCCTCCTTTCAATGTAATCAGGGTTATCTTCGGCCGCAACGTGTTCCTGACCACTTGACGATTCACCAATCACGAGCCATTTCTTTAACATATTTAATCAATATAAATTCCAATACAAATCCCAATTATCGTTATTTTCCATTTAGGTAGGTTAATTTAGGGTCTTTAGGCCGTGATCCTCTAGTTAGGTTAGGACTTGGTTTAGGTAGGCGGGTGGGTTGTTACACTACTAAAACTCAGTGAAATAAGTAGGTGGGTATACTTTTATCGTATGAAATACCTATACTCTTCAGGACTAACAATACAACAAACACTAAATAAATAGGTATTCAAGTATCTATCCATCATATTTACAACGAACACAAAACAAAAAATTTGCCCTATAATTCTTAAGGATCGAGCGCGCATAATCGCATTCGGCCTACCTCCGTAGCGTAGCGGTAATTGGCTCGCTTTAAATCTCGGAGGTCGTGGGTTTGATCCCCACACCGGACATGAAATCTTTGTGTAAATTCTAAGATTTCTTTCCGGGTCTGGTTGGTTGAGGGACTACCCTCCGTGCCTCGGAAAGCACGTTAAGCCGTTGGTCCCGATTGTTATAACATCATCTATAATAATCGTATATCAAGGAAGGGGCAGCAGCGTTTCCTTGTGTGTTACAACATAATTCTGCGGTTACCAACCCGCCTGCCAAACGTGGTGACTATGGCAATACCCTCCCTCGGGAGGAGGCCCATGTTCAGCAGTGGACGATATACGTGCTGATGATGATGATGACCTACTAAAACTCAGTGAAATAAGTAGGTGGGTATACTTTTATCGTATAAAATACCTATACTCTGCAGGACTAACAATACAACAAACACTAAATAAATAGGTATTCAAGTATCTATCCATCATAGTTACAACGAACACAAAACAAAAAATTTGCCCTATAATTCTTAAGGATCGAGCGCGCATAATCGCATTAGGCCTACCTAAAACACGCGCTGTTATTTTGCGATAACTTCTAAGTTATTCATTAAAAGTATATAGTGTAGGGGT
The DNA here is from genome assembly GCA_947037095.2 of Nycteola revayana. Classification (NCBI taxonomy): domain Eukaryota; kingdom Metazoa; phylum Arthropoda; class Insecta; order Lepidoptera; family Nolidae; genus Nycteola; species Nycteola revayana. The sequence goes on from OX344840.2 coordinate 16,456,713, forward strand.
AAAATAATCTGCATGAAATGCTTAAGAATATTAACTCATTTAAAATGATAAGGATAAATACTGAATCCGTCTGATTAGCTTTACAATTACCGCATTAGAAATTATCATTTTTCTAAGATATAATGGATATAGCAAGTTAACCTTGAAAGATAGACATATGCTATCGCAGACTTTTTTGTAGATCTAAAAGAGAAGAATATTTGCCACCATACATTGTTTTGTTATATCTCATAGAGTTTAGGCAGCGTTTTCGTTGAAAGCTCCCAAATGGCTTAATTTTTTCCGACACCTCTGACAAATATCAATATATATTAGTCAAATGTACACATAAACTAAACAAATCATATACGTAAACCTTCCGGAAGAATCGTTCTATCGATTGGTAACATCCGCATGAAAATCGATGTAGTAGTTTTTGAGTTTATCGCGAACAGACAGACAGACGCGGCAGGGGACTTTGTTTATAATATGTAGTGATGTAGTGATAGCGGTCGCCCGCGGCTCCGTGCGGATGTCGCTTACCGCTGCAAAAAGCCTACCCAGGAAAGACACGGTCAGCAAAATGATTCCCAGATCAATTCACAGACACCGACATAAACATCGACAACGCAGTCATTATCCGCAGGCTGCACAGATTGTCTTTCTGTGGATGTTAAAGTTGTTAATGATGAAAATATAATTAATGATGTAATTAATAGGCATTTTAGGGATTAGGCATTTTAGGCATTTTCAAAGCTCTGAAAAGAACTGTTGTTTAGCTCTGAGAAGAACTGTTGATTAGCTCTGAGAAGAACTTTTGCGTAGGTGTAGTTTTAAGAACGAAATCTAAAAAAAATCGCACGAAAATTATTAGACTTCGCAACGGGCCGTGCAGCAGAAATCGTAATATTTTAATTTCGCCATAACTTCAAAACCAAACGTCCAATTGTAATAATTAAAATACCAAATATTATCTACATAAACTGTACTTAGTGATGAAATAATTTATTTTGATAAGGATTAATAGCATGAGTAAAATAAACGCGTTTAAATGTAGTCCAAAAAAAATTCAAGATTTCTAAATAAAAAAATGGTCGTTGTGCTTCACTCGACATAGATAGGTATAGTGTGTCGCGGACTTTTTTGTAGATATTTATAAGATCTATATATATTTAGAACATTTTATGGTTCTATCTTTTATAGTTTAGGCAGCGTACGCAAAATAAGTAACTTTTCTTGTTGATTTTTTACACCTTGTGTCAGAAATACCCAAATATCTTACGGAACCCTATTTTTTTCCAAAATAAAATTTAGCCTATGTTACTCGTGGATAATGTAGCTTTCGAATGGTGAAAGAATTTTTTAAATCGGCCCAGTACTTTTTGAGCCTATTCATTACAAACATACAAACATACAAAAATAGGTACAAATCTTTCCTCTTTATAATATTAGTGTAGATAAAAGCAATATACAAAAGGATTTACTCCATAATAATGTCTATTTTTGGATTCGGAAGTGACAAATCATGAGCCATCTCCGGTGACCAAAAATCTTGGTGGCACGGAAATTGAGAAGAATTGAGCCGAACCCGAAGTTGGCGATGCCTATCGAATAGAAAACTATATTTTTCTACTTCATTTACTTTACAACTTTATTTGTTAGATAACGTAGATGTATTTTTTGTTATCATAATCATCATGAGCCTCCTTCTGAGGGAGGGTTTTGAAATGAAATGAAAACGTTTATTGATTGACGAATCTTACGATTCGTCTACATTATTCTCTTTACGATTTTACTCTAGTCACCATTGTTTGGCAGGCGGGTTGGTGACTCCAGGACATCCCGCGGTGCCATATTGGTCGCGGGTGCCGTCGGGGGGCCGAATTGCTTATATACCCGGCCCCCGCCAACGGCGGATCGAAGGAGTGTCCGGGGGGTTTTAGTGGTGTAGGGTCCCCTCCTCGTGGTATGAGTTTAGCATACCACGCTATGAAGAGGGCGAGTCCCACATATCCCATCGCCAGCGCGCGAATACGCTGCAGCGGCGGTAAGAATGCGTAGATGCATTGCCCCCCGGACAACAAAAATAAATAAAAAAAGGCGGGTTGGTGACCGCAGCATTATGTCGTAACACACAGGGAAACGTCCAAGAGACGTTTAAGACTTCAAGCGATAGAGTCTTGTCCTATGTGGTTCTATCTGCGTAATGTATTTTACTTTTATAGTGCGGAACTCTGATTTATACATTTTACTAAAGAAATTATTATAAACCATAAACAAGAACACCTTCAACAGAATACTCTTCAAAATGGTTCCGTTTTAGAGTTAGGTAGCTTAAAACAAACCGACAGAAAAAAAATAATCGTGTTGTGTTACTTAGATATGGAACACATCATATGCATGTAAAAGCATTTGTTTTGATACTTAAAACTGACAGTACAATTTTATTTATTTGAATATTTTTATGTTTGACTTTTGTATTTTTGTTCCACTATTTTACCTCAAATGTTTGTTCAATGGAAAATCATTAAAACAGTGATAACATTTTCATACTTATTATGAATAACCATTTATTTTCATTGGAGGCTCATTATAATAATAGTTTTGCGGCATCCGAAACCATTAACGTTTAATTACTTTAATAATCTAGATTTGTTATAACATTATGAATTTTGGTATACATACGACCAATGCCGGAGTAGTATACAAAATGGTAATACATTCACAGACTGACATTTTTATGGTAGTTTTCCGCATCGGAATTATTTCGCCTCGATATGATAGTTTATTTTGCATGCTCGCTTTTTTTCACAATAAGATGTTATATTCGTAGGAAGCTAGGATAGGGTCCGGTCGTCCTTGCAAGGCGAGGTTCGGGACGCGTTCTATGCTTCTGACCTAATCCCAGCCCGCGCTGGTTGATTCTAATTATATTTATAATACGCGACTATCACATGCCACATTGGTAGATTTAAATTATATTTAATAACATTACTGTTGAAATGTATTCTAATTTATTAGTCAAGATTTGTTTTTTTCTTTGTATATTTTTACCATTGTATTTGACTTATAATAAGTACGAGCGATTCGTCTCCATTATCAATAAACGTTTTCATTTCATTAATTTATTTTGCTACTCTGCTGTCATCGACAGCCCTGAGCTGAAGTTAATACGACATAGGGGGCTCCCTCTTACGCTGGTTGCTTAGTTTGAAGTGTTTAAACCATTTAATGAGGCTAGGTCCTCGCTCTTCATTATGTCCGGTTAGGTAGTAAAAGCGCCGGGGCTCAAAGCGCGTTTCTGCAAAAAATACGAACAAGTTCTTGTTTGTTCGTTAGCTCTGAAGATAAAACTCTTATTTCTGCAAACAAAACTGTTACGCGATTCATGTTCTATAGGAGGGTCCAATTTTTCATCACTTTATATATTTTTTTTAATTTCTTTTAGACGTTGTTAAATATCGCGAAAGATACGCAATACTGCAATTTGTCTCAATGACATTCAGCACTCATAACATAGCGGTATTTGGCTCGCTTTAAATCTCGGAGGTCGTGGGTTCGATCCCCACGCAGGACAGGAAATCTTTGTGTAAATTCTAACATTTATTCCTGGTTGGTTGAGGGACTACCCACCGTGCCTCGGAAAGCACACATTAAGCCGTTGGTCCCGATTGTTATAACATCATCTATAATAATCGTATAAGGAACCTTGTTTTCTTGTGTGGTACAATTTACTGCGGTCACCAACCCGACAGCCAAGCGTGGTGACTCATGGGCTCACGCCCATGTCCAGCAGTGTACGGGCTGATAATGATGATGATGAGGCTTAACGTGCTTTCCGAGGCACGGAGGGTAGTCCCTCAACCATTTAGACCCAGAAAGATTTTTTTTTGAATTTTCATAAAGATTTCTTGTCCGGCGTGAGGATCGAACCCACGACTAATATATAGATATCAAGATGTGCAAATAAAAAACTTAATTTTGAGGTCTGTCCTCAAATTTTCCCGTTCTGAACGACAAAATTAACTTTTCAAATTGCACATTTCGAGTTACGTAATAAGCGTTCAGTATAATATCTGCAAAAATATATTAATTTAATATCGAGTAACAAACTGAAAAATAATATGAAAACATTAAGTATGCCAACCATAGCAGATCAAAATACAGAAAATAGAGCAAGCGTTCAAACAAAATAGGAGCAGAATGGTCGGTATAATCCAAACGAATTAAAAATATGCTCGCTCATGTGTAAAATAAATATTTTCGAAGGAACGCTAGCTTTTCATGGAAAAATACTTCAAATTTTAAAAGCGTAAGGTTAAAAGAGTCAGCTCAAATATATAATAAAATCTTTTTATTATTTTTTTAAAAATAAAAAGAATGAACCTAACTTAGGGTTAATAAAAGCAATATTCAACTAACATGAAAACTTAACTTCATTATCAAATTGAATTCATTTTCCGAAACTTCCAGTACATCCAAAGCACCGAGGCGTAGCGATATAAGCCTCGGTGGTAGTGGGTTCGATCCCCGCCCCGGACAAGGAGTATTTATGTAAAAATCTAAGATTTATTTTTGGCAGGTCTGGTTGATCGAGGGATCCTGAATTAACCAGACCTGTCCGTGCCTTAATATCATCTCAGCAATTGCATACATACCAGGCATCGGGCAGCAGAATTTCCCTGTGTGTGTTGTTAGATAATTCTTCGGCCACCAACTATGGCAAAACTCTTGGCAGCAATGGACGTTATACAGGCTCATGACGACATTCAATATTACGTTTGACATTCTATTCTGAATAAAAATCGTGATATAAAAAGTGTAACAGTTCCGACATACTCTGCCCCTTAGGGCGTGCAAATTATCTACTGTACATATAAAAATATATGAGGTCAAGTTATACAACAAGTCAATTGCTGTAATTCTCTATATTTTGTCTCATCGTCTATTAAAATGTCTGATCCTCTAAGTATTCCTTGGTGGGATAATATTTTTTATTCAAAAGAAAGTCATAAAGTTTGCTTTTAAATTGCTGGTCTGTTATCTTTATTAATTATCGTGGAAGATGATAGTTTAATCGAATTGCCATGCAGTACACATTTTTCCTGAAGATTTCTTATTTTATTTCAGGTCATTTTAGTTTATCTTTATGATTGGACATTACATGATATTTATTAAATAGCTCAGAATGCTTTCTTACAAAAATACACATTTCTAATATATATAAACATGACAGGGGAAGAATTTTGTACTTTTTAAATAGCGGTTTACAACTGTCCAGAAAACTTACATCACATATTGCCCGAATGCACCTTTTCTGTGTCTTAAATACTCTATCAATTTCGACAAAATTACTCCAAATAATTATACCATATCTGATTACTGATGATACACATGCATGGTAGGTAACAAGTGAGGCACTTATGTTTACTGTCTGTCTTAACTTTTTTTTTTAAACATACACAAATCGATGAATTTTATTTACAACCTTTTCAATATTTCCAGCAACAATTTGTCAAGAGTTATACCCAAAAATACACAATCATTCATACTGCTAATTCAAGGGGAGTTATATTAACTTATATGTTTTGGAATTGTATGACGTTTGTCTTTGTCATATTTATTTTTAAGTTGTTTTAAATCAACCAGGTTGTAGCATCGTCAAGAGTTTTATTTAAATTTTCTTCTAACCGCATTTTGTCTGCAAAAATTATAGAGTCATTTGTAATCGTGTCTGGGAGGTCATTAATATACAATAGAAATAGGAGTGGGGCTAAAATGCTTCCTTGTGATGTACCGTAATTGTTTTGTTTATAGGTAGAAAGATCTGTAGCATTTTTGATCATTTTTATGAGTTTTAGTTATTTCTACGTATTGAGATCTATTTTGCTCAATAACTTTCTATCCACTACGTATTTCCTCGTATTCCATAATTTTCAAGCTTTGAAAATAGTATTTTGTGAGAGACGAAGTCAAATGCCAAAAAAGACAGGCTTCCATTGACTTGTTGTTAAGAGTTTCAGTTATGTGCTTTACTAGTGTGAAACATGCTTGCAACTTGCCTAAAGCCAAACTGTTCATTTTTAAGAATATTACATGTTAATGAAATTTTCTATTTTATTGTACATTATTTCCTCAGAAATCTTAGACAATACTGGGACTAAAGTTATTGGTCGATAATTGTTCATGTCAGTTTTGGTACATATTTTGAATAGGGGCTTAATAATTGATTGTTTAAGCCTTGTTGGGAATTTACCTTCGGTGAGAGAGAGGTATATAATGAATGTTAGCAGCGCTATGCGTATTTCTTAACGATTTAATTACTTTGAAGGTATCAAGCTCATCAATAGGTGTAGAAATTGTTTAAGGGTTTTGAGGGATGGAAGTCGTAGCTGTTTCTAGGTTTGTCTATTTTGGGTTGTTGGTTAGGGAAATATAGAATTCGCTGAATACTTCTCAGACTTGTGTTGCTATATATATTTGTAACTTAACATAAATGTTTTTTTAACGTGTAAAATATTTAAGATTTGATTTCTATCTTTTATATCAGCAACTTATAAGATCTCAAACAATCTCATATATTGTGAAAATGGTGAAGTTAATTATAGTATTCCTATTCAGCGAAATTTCGAAATTTCTGACTAATATGCATTGCACTTATATATACATTAAACGTCATTTAGGAGGTGTGCAAATCGTTAATGCTTCTTTTATATTCAAAAACGATTAAGTAGTAAATAAGTTTTACGTGTCCAGAGCTTATAATTTCCTTACCTTTCAGTTAAACTGTATAATCGAGATTAATAAGGAGAATAATGCATATATCCTACAACTAAAATCTCAACCAAAACTATATAGATAATGTCCCCACAATGCTGGTAGCATTGCCACGGTGAATGGCAAAACTTATCTGCTTAGCAAAGAAGATACGAGCAATTGAGGAACGTGCCGTAATAACGAGAGCCGATGCGAGGTTTTTGTAAATTAATTTGGCTCATGTTCCCCACAGTCCTAATGTTTCGATACCCAAAGACAGAAACACATACTTACTATCAAGGGTACTTACTGTAATTGCGCCTCTTGTGCATATATATTGTAGTAATTTAGTATGGTAACCTTCAAGCGCACTGGCTGTGAGACTAACTTTATCCAATATTCGAAATTATACGGTCCGGCATAACTATAACCTAGTTTAATACATACGTAATTTAATTTGTCTGTTCTAATATTATACCTATAGAAGTTATACGCGTTACTAATTCATGGTAATATTGTTATATCGAAATACTGAATTATTTATGTCTATAATAGAATTGTGTGAATAATATTATGATATATGAAGACTAAAATAAGACAAAAATATTGTGTGTGATATCAAGAATTCATGCTCAGATTTAAGGCAAATGACGATGAAAAATAGCGTCATATTTATTATTTTTTTTCAAGATTATTCTACCTGCATTTGTAACAGCTCTCCTGATTTGTTTAAACAAATGAACAATCGCATGATCTATAACATAAACTAGAAGTACTATCATTCCGCAATACCCTACCAGCAACCGCCCTATGCCGGGGTCCAAGCCCTGCAAGGGGTCGCCTCTTGGAAGGTTGCTTAGTTAGCAGTTTTCAAATTTTTAGTACGGGTGAAGCTGTACACTCCTTTGTATCTGTAAAGGAGCATAAACTTAACAATTGTCCGCCAAAAAATATTATTTAGAAAAACCATATAAAAAGCTTTGTTGAACATCGTTTTCGCTACAAGCCATGCATAAAAATACTGTGCAAAATTTCCTCTCTAACGGAATTGTATTGGATTTTGTATTAGACAAAACGCGTTGAAATTTGATTACATACAATTTGCATTGTCCATGTTGCAAATGCATACATTTTGCGTGATGTAGTAAACTGTAATTTAATGTATTACATTTTAGTTATATATAAAAGGTTAGGGGAAAGTGGGGTAGCTTCATACAGTTTTTATGTTACGATTTATAAATGCTGCGAATATCTCTATTCTTTAGTGAAACATTTAAAGTTTAACTAATCGCGATTGTAACACAAGTATGACATTTGTAAAAACACAGATACAAGCTACTCACCCACACAAATGTTATTATTTGGTTGCATTCCTAACTTTAGATACATCGGTGTATTTAGGTGCCCCTTGTATGAATCTGCCCCACTTCCCCTACTTGTAATAATTGTAGTTTTTGTACTTTGTTTAGGTTTGAATAAATCTAATTTATACTTAAAAGAAATACTCAATTAATTGTATATATCAAATCAACTCAATTTACAGAGTTTTACAGTAATTATTATCATGAAAAACCCAACAAAATCTACAAATGAAAAGCTAAAGAGATGTTTCAAACGATTTCCTTCATCCTAAAATTGTTCCATTGGATATCTCAAATAAACTTTTTATGACATCCGGTTGAAATTCAAAGCTATCGAGTTAAATAAAATTGTGAGCAGGTGCTCCCAACGGGGGGCCGGAGTGACTAATGAGTGGTCGTGGCGCCGACTGGGCCCCTCTGGGACCCCACACCGCATACTTTACGTCATACCTACATATTAGCGTATAACGCGTTTGGAATAATATTAATAAATGATTGAAACACGCGGATATGTGTAGTGAATATCTGAATTATTCAGTACCTGATCTCCCTAAGGCCAAACCTTTGTTTATGCATGGATTATGGTGAAATTCCTTTGTAATCTAAATTGATTTTGGTTGCTTGTATATTATGGGTATATAGAATTTACTAATCATATATTATCACGTGAGGCAGACACTATCACTACATAGTATAATACAAAATCGCTGCTGCTGTCTGTCTCTACCTATGTGTTTTAAATAATAAGTAAATAATAAGTTTAGCTTAAAAATACAAAATAAATGTTTACTTCACAAAATATATCATACTACCTTCGTCGGTACAGAGGTTAAAGACTCGCTTTAAATCTCGGAGGGCGTGGAATTCATCCCTGCGCCGAAAAAGATAAATTCGTGTTGGTTAAGGACTAGCTTCTGAGCCTTGCAAATCTCGATAAACCGTTGGTTCTATCACATCATCTATAACAATCGTAAACAGGGGAATGCGGTCACCAACCCGCTTGCCAAGCGTATTGACTATGGCGAAACCCTCTTGAGGTAGGCATATGTTTAGCAATACCAGTAATTCCTGAGATACGCGCGTTAAAGCAAACAAATAAACTCAGCTTTATATAATAGTATAGATAATCAGTCATATAGGTATTATTAGTTTTATACTAATTATCATCATCATGATCAGCCCGTATGACGTCTCCCGGGGAGGATATTTGCCATAGTCACCACGCTTGGCAGGCGGGTTGGTGACCGCAGTATTATGTTGTACCACACAAGGAAAATAAGGTTCCTTATACGATTATTATAGATGATGTTATATCAATCGGGACCAAGGGCTTAACGTGCTTTCCGAGGCACTGAGAGCAGTCCCTCAACCAACCAGACCCGGAAAGAAATCTTAGAATTTACACAAAGATTTCTTGCCCGGCGTGGGGATTGAACCCCCGACCTTCGAGATTTAAAGCGAGCCAAATACCGCTACGCTACGGATTTTGTAATACTAATTTTCATCATCATCAACAGCCCGTTTACGTCCACTGCTGAACACGGGCCTCCTCTTAACAGACCTTGGCAAGCCAGGATCGTAGAGGGATATTGCCATAATCACCACGCTTGGCAGATGGATTGGTGATCGCAGTAAGATATAAGCCTTGAGCTAAAAGATGCTGCTGCCCATCCATCAGCCATAACCCTTAGTCGCCTTTTACGACACCCATGGGAGGACATGGGGTGGTCTATTCGAAGCCGGAAACCACACGGTCAATTTTACTATACAATAAATTAATAATATGAAAGTAACTCCATCTGTTACGATTGCACACCAAAAACATCAAACCGATTTTCAATAATTATAACTACTATTTCTAATGTGAAACCGCAATAAAAAAATTATTACTTCTACAAAAGCCACTTTGTTTTCAAAGGAAAAAACGGAACAATTATAGGATAATTTTGTTGTCCGTCCATGTCCTCAAGAACTCGCTAAGTTATCAAGCTGAAATTTTTATCATATACGCACGTCTATTGTCCCTTGGAGCTGTGAAAAAATCAAACTTCTAGGCCAACGCAATCAAAAGATACAGCCGTTTATGCCGCAAATTTTCGACATTCGCAAGGGAATAAAAACCTACAGTAACTACGTAAATTTATAGTAACATCTTCTAATAAAAACAGATTTGTAAGGAATTCTCGGTGCGCGAGTCCGACTCGCACGTGGCCGGTTTTTTCTCTGTGTTTAATGCAGACAAAAATACAAGGGATTGAACCTTGACCATTCCGTGCACAAGCCACCCTAAAGTAGAGATGATGTGTAGTTCGCGAATGAATCCTTCAATTGAAGTACTTCAGGTGGAATCACTCTGTATCTCTTTCGTTCAGTGCCGTCCAGCCCGTATAACGTCCACTGCTGAACATGGGCCTCCTCCCGAGGGAAGGTTTTTGCCATAGTCACCACGCTTACCAGGCGGATTGGTGACCGCAGTACTATGTTGTAATACACAGGGGAAACGCTGCTGCCCGTTCCCTGGTTCGCTTGTTATATATGATGTTATAACAATCGGGGCCAACGGCTTAACGTGCTTTCCGAGGCACGGAGGGTAGTCCCTCAACCAACCAGACTCGGAAAGCAATATTAGAATTTACACAAAGATTTCTTGTCCGGGTTGGGGATTGAACCCACGACCTCCGAGATTTAAAGCAAGCAACACAGCTACAACAATATGTAAATTATATTCACTTTGATCGTTTTGTTTACCCTTTACTACATTACTGGTAGGTCGCAAACCTGTCGCAAACGACCCACTAGTTACACGAGTGAATATTTATGTTGTCAATTTACAAACATTTGTAACTTTGTCAGATTTTTCGTGATGTGAAAAACGTCAAAGCGAATGATAGACGACTATCGTTCCGCAATTTGGTATGGAAGAACGTGCGAAATACCTGCAACAATATTTATGGGGGACATGTTGCTAGTGTTCCCGATTGACAGTCACCCCGAGGCATGTTTATAGCGGGGAAATACGATTTATAACCACTTGGTCTAGGCTTGTAATAAACTAGATAACTCAATTTATGGCACTAAAATGGCTGGTGTGTCACCTTATATAATTCCGCAGTTATATCAAGTGGAGTTACGATGATCACCTTGGGTGTGGTTAATGTGTCCTTTATGTATTCCAACAATGTATTGTGATCACGTTTGAATAATATATGTATAGTAAGTACATATATAACCGTAAATTCGTTAATCTGTAAGCATATTATCGAGGTTGACGTGATTAAATTTATCTTTTTGAATTGAGATACCTTTTTCAAAAGATAAAGTGTAATAAAAAGGGTTTAATTTATTTCGTTTTATTTATTGAATCAGTGTTTCAATGAAGATTACTAAAATTGGAACATAAATCGATAGCTTCGAGAAAAGCTTTAGGGGTTGGGTTGTGGTGCAAAGATTAATAGGGATAATTTATACCAACTAAGTAACCCTTCAGAAACATTAATGGGAAGAAAACAGCTAACTCACAGGAAAAATCTGTGTGAGCGTGAATTAAAAAAACGATTCACTTAGAATTATCTCGGCCGACATTTTCTTTAATTTTCTTCCCAACTTGGGTATCGAACCTGGGACCGAGTTTTTTTAGGCTATTGGACTAATCCCTCCCAAACTTCCGCCACTGTAACTCCTGTAAGCCAGAATCAACAGCGGCATATACGAAATAGACTCTAAGCTGTTAGGCTTAAGCTGGTCCCGGGACACCTAAATGTCTTGGTCATCGAATTTAATCAGAAAGTTTATAGGAGTTAGTTCTTTTAGGCTAGTTAAGATCGAACGTGGACCTGTTCTCCAAGCACTATTTTACGTTATTACACCCGCTTTCTGCGCGCGGTTTCATCCACGTACCTCCCGTTCCCGTGGGAACTTTATAATCAATCTAACACCTTTAAAATCGGACCAGTACTTCGTGCAATTAATGCGTTCAAATATATTAGTATAGATCTCAATCCATTGATTCAGTGTTGTGTAACTGATTATCCAACATCAAAAATATTTAGACTAAGCTGGATTTGTTTGTCTTATGGTAAAAAAACTGCAATAAACATTCTACTTGATACGAATTCTACTTTCTAACGGTAACTTTAAAGTTGCTTTAACGAAGAACTTTTATATTAGAAATGAGTAAATACCGTAATTCAACACTTAAAAAGCCGTATTGCATCAAATTCCTTTAAATGCCCAAAGTGCGAACGTTTTGCCTTAAAGTGCTTTTTGAAAACCAAATCTTACGTTCTTTTATATTCTTTTATATATCTCTATAATATAACCCGCTCTTTTTTAAAGATTCGTCTAAACCTACCGTTCAAAACATTCACGGTTTTAAAAACTGCGGAAAACGTTCTTATCGATACAAATTCTGCATTCTAACCGTAACTTTAAAGTTGCTACGAAGAACCAATTTATTAGGTGGTAAAATACAGTTTACGAAGTTGTAGCACACTTACTAATGAAGAGCAATGCTGTTTGTTTGCTCCGAGCGTTTTAACAGGAAATGTTAGCCATCTAAGATACTGAACTTAAGGATTCTTTGTCTCACGACTAACATTCACAGGGAATTCGCTAGTTTTGTAAATAAAAGATCTTTCAATAGGGACTTTCGAACTTTGACAGTTGATAGTGGCCATCTTGTTGAAGCTATATATCGCACACCTAGATGAAGACTCCGCTAACTCAAAAATTACGAGTTTTGAGTTAGTAGCTTTGATATATTTCTTATATACTCTAAAAACTGTTTTTCATCATTTCTGAAAAATGAGGTTTTTTTGAGTTGCCGGAGTGTTCATCTAGGGGTGCGATATGTCAAATTAGTTGTCATTTATTCAGTCTGTTTTGCCAAATCCATGGACGGATACAGCATTCAACAACACGTGCAAATAATAAAATTATTATATCAAAATGGGTGTTCTGCTTGGGCAACGTACCGCGCGCTTCGCCCATTTTGCGGTTGCCATAATCGTCCTACCGAGATGACTATTCGCAGCGTGGTGGATAAATTTGAGACCACTGGATCAGTAAACGATCGACCAACACCCGTACGTTGACGAAACGCAAGATCTGCCGAAAACATCGCTGCTGTCCGTGAAAGTGTGCAGGAGAATCCAAAGCAGTCGATTTCGCGTCGTTCACAAGAACTCGGCCTGTCGCAGACCACAACTTGGCGAATTATGCGTCGTGACATGGGCCTGCACCCGTAAAAAATTCAACTGACCCAGGAACTGAAGGTTAACGACCATAGACAACGACGTGTGTTTGCTGAATGGACTCTGGAATAGTTGGCAACTGACCCTTATTTTCATCGGATAATCAATCATCTTTAGCAATGAGGCCCATTTCTGGATGAATGGGTACGTGAACAAACAAAATTGTCGAATTTGGGATGATACCAATCCACACGAGATCCAAGAGCGTCCAATGCATCCCGAAACAGTCACTGTTTGGTGTGGATTTTGGGCTGGTGGAGTCATCGGTCCATATTTCTTTGAGAACGACGTTGGTCAGGCCATCACTGTCAACGGCGAACGCTATAGGTCGATAATTACCAATTTCTTTTGGCCTGAATTGGATGATCTGGACACCAACGACATGTGGTTCCAGCAAGATGGTGTTACGTGCCACACAGATCACGCCAAATTGGATATTCTGCAAGAGTGATATGAGGGCATGGTCATATCACGTTGAAGTTATGTGAACTGGCCACCGAAATCGTGCGATGTAACCCCGTTAGACTTTTTCTTGTGGGGTTTTCTTAAGTCACAGGTTTATGCGAATAAGCCACAAACCACAGCGGCCCTTAAAGCCAACATAACCGATGCTATTAGTCAAATTCAGTCTGATATATGCGCCAGAGTCAAAAAAAATTTGACATTTCGGATGCGCTCCACCCAGAGAAATCGTGGCGGACATTTAAATGACGTATTGTTCCATACATAATGTCATCGATAGGTCTTTCAAATGATTTAAAAATTACGATGATATCTTATACACACGGATTTATTTAAATTTAAAGATAGGAAGCCCTTAATGAAAGACCCTTTATTTAGCCTTTGCTCGCGATGCTTAAAATCTAGATATCTCGTTTTAGTCCTCTGGGAGGTGAATAATGAAAAATCTTTACAATATTCTCATACTTGAAGTTGAATTTCTCTCCTGGTCAGAATAGAAAACCAATTATGAGTATTGTTTTTTTTTTAAATAATGTTCAATGATCGTTTACTTGTGTATAAGTATGTTATGTGATAGACTTTTTACTCCAGTAGTTCCTGAGATTAGCGCGTTCAACCAACAAATAAACAAACTCTTCAGCTTCATAATATATTAGTACGAGCTTCCCCGCGCGGTTTCATCCGCATAGCTCCTGTTTCCATAGGAACTTCATGATTAAATATTGTCTATAGCCTTCCTCGATAAATAATCTAAAAGTTTAATACTAAAAGTTTTTACGCTAACTTTATATATTAGTATACTTTAACTTTATATATTAAGTATTAGTATAAATAGGTAGATAAACCTAGTTACAATAGAAGTTGAAATATAAATAGGTATCACAAGCCAGCTGCCCACGCCCTCACTTCCACAGAGGCCGATAGCAAATTGGAAAACTAGGTAACAGAAAATAAAGAATACCCGAGCCAATTTCATTATTGACAGTTCATAATCTTGCAGCAATAGGTATATTTTTAACTTATACTTGTTTTTGTTGATGCAGAAGCTAAAGGGGTGTTCAAAGGCCTGTATGATATTGCAATTGATGTTAGATTATACTTTAAGAAAAAATTAAAGCTTCATCATGCTAACCGCTAAATTAAAAAAGAGGGTTAACACCTAAATTTAAATTATATATATATACTTATTTATAACTGGAGGTTCTATTCACGCACTAGACAAAAAAAAAGATTTGTTTAAGGCAAAACGAATTTTAGGCATTTAGGAATTTGACGAAATAGGGATTTTTTAAAGTGTTAAATTCCTAAATGCCTAAAATTAATAAAAGCATATTTAACAATTCACGGTTTTGATTGATAACGCAACGATACGAAATAAATAAAAACACAGTTGAAAAAACCGGCCAAGTGCGAGTCGCACTCGCGCACGAAGGGTTCCGTTTCAGTTACAAGTGCGTACCTATTTTTGATATCAAGAATAAATAAAAACGCGTATGTTTATGAAATGAAATGTTATTTTATATTTTTATATTCGAGTTGATTGAATGAAAGCTAAATTGCGGTTTACGATTTTTGACGTATTAAAAAAAAACTACTTACAAGATCTCGTTCAAACCAATTTTCGGTGGAAGTTTGCATGGTAATGTACATCATATATTTTTTTTAGATTTATCATTCTCTTATTTTAGAAGTTACAGGGGGGGGACACACATTTTACCACTTTGGAAGTGTCTCTCGCGCAAACTATTCAGTTTAGAAAAAAATGACATTAGAAACCTCAACATCATTTTTGAAGACCTATTCATAGATACCCCACACGTATGGGTTCGATGAAAAAAATTTTTTGAGTTTCAGTTCTATGTATGGGGAACCCCAAAATTTATTGTTTTTTTTCTATTTTTGTGTGAAAATCTTAAAGCGGTTCACAACATACATCTACTTGCCAAGTTTCAACATTATAGTTCTTATAGTTTCGGAAAAAAGTGGCTGTGACATACGGACGGACAGACAGACAGACAGACAGACAGACAGACAGACAGACAGACAGACAGACAGACAGACATGACGAATCTATAAGGGTTCCGTTTTTTGCCATTTGGCTACGGAACCCTAAAAACACACTGATTTTCACAAAAATAAATTGAAAAGAAAACAAAATAACTTAATTTCAGTGCGGATCCAAATACTCCAACGCTGGGTAAATAATTGAATGACAGCGCTGAAATATTTTTTTTGTAAAACGAATGTAAAATGTTTCCGGTTCTCCTTTGAAGACCAATTTGTAACCGAAACGAGTAAACTAACAAAGTTCTGGCAGGACGAACGCAATACTATGTTAGACAGCTTGGAATCTGCATCAGGTGTGGTTTATTAAACTGATCTTGTGGCAACTTGGAGAAACTTCCGTGCGTTTAAACGGTTCTGTCATACTTACTACTGGACTCAAACATAACAGCTCACATAAAAATAGGAACCTTTATTAAAAAATAAAAAAATAAACACAATGTCCGTGGTGCCAATGCCAATTGCAAAGGCTTATCTAAGTAGGTAAACTACTGAATATATGCGACACCTACACAAATGAGTTCTTTTTTTTTTCGAACAGACATTAAAATTTATAGTTTGCCCTGAGGCTTTTGCTACTTCACCGGGAATAAAATCGAGCAGAACTCCAGCCTAGATAAATGGTTTAAACACTACAAATTAAGCAAACCTGCGCAAGAGGGCGTCCCCTGTGGGACTTGGACCTTGGCTCAGGGCGGTCGCTGACGGGGAGATTTAGGGATTATGGCTTTTAGTTTAGGGGAGTTTTGTCCCACTGTCGCTCTACTTTACAGTTTGCGGGCCTCTCGGACTTCGGGGCATCTACGAGGGCATCGGAAGGTTCTTAGCAAACTAAGGGTCGGGAGGGCGAGACACAAATGAGAAATAACAAAGAGTTACTTAAGTTTTGTTGTATTAGGTACCATCTCCGTAACCTAGCGTGGTGTCTTACTTTTGATTCACGGAGGTCGTGGGTTCGAATCTTTGTCTATACAAATATTATAAGGATTTGATGGTGTGTTTGCATTAAATAGGCTTCGGAACTACTGGACCGATTTATAAAAGTTTTTCACCGTTCGAAAGCTACTTTATCCAGGAGTAACTTAGGTACATCTACAGGTAGTAGTCTATACTAATCACTATCTATACTAATATTATAAAGAGGAAATATTTGTATTTTTGTGTGTATGTTTGTAATTGATAAACTCAAAAATTACTGTGACGATTAAAAAAACAATCTCCATTAGAATGCTACATTATCCCTGAGCAACATCCTACTAATGTTATAAACGCGAAAGTTTGTAAGTATGGATGGATGGATGTTTGTTACTCTTTCACGCATAAACTACTGGATGGATTTGGCTGAAAGTTTGCACGCGGATAGTTTATAAGCTGGATTAACATATAGGCTACAAAATATCACGCTGCGACTTACTGGAGCAGAGTGACGCGGGTAAAACCGCGGGGCGTAGCTAGTTAGCTATAAAAATACGACCGTGCGAAGCCGGGGCGGGCTGCTAGTTTTTAATATTTCTATTTATATCAAAGTAAAGATTAAAACTCCACAACCTTTAATCAGTGCTCTGTTTTAGAATGTGTAGAAATACACGTGGTTCCTCATTAATTACCTACATAAAACGTATTCACTGTTTCCAGAGGGCGCTCTTTGTTTGAGGGCGGAAAATTGATGTTAATTACGTAGGATTTCTGTCTTCTACATTCGTACTTGGACTTCATTTCCATTTACATAGATTACGGTCATATATGTAAAAAATATTGTGTGTATATTTGTTCTGTATTATCCTCATTGCCGTGTGGTTTTCGGCTTAGAATAGACAACCCTATGTCCTCCCATGGGTGTCGTAAAAGGCAACTAAGGGACATTATGGCTGATGGATGGGCAGCAGCATTTATTAGCTCAAAGTTTACATCTTACTGTAATCACCAATCCGTCTGCCAAGTGTGGTGATTATGGCAATATTCCTCAACGATCCTGGCTTGCCAAGGCCTGTTAAGAGGAGGCCCATGTTCAGCTGTGGACGTAAATGGGCTGTTGATGATGATGATTATCATCATCGTTACTAATGTTATAAATGCTAAAGTAACTCTGTTTGTATGTCGCTCTGTCTGTCTGTCCGTCTGTCGCCCTTTCCCGCCGAAACTACTGAACTGATTATAATGATATTTGTAACACAGATAGTGTAGACTCTGAGAAAGGACATTATTTAAGATTGTCAAAGACACCGTCAGTCTGTCGCCATTTCACGCCAAAACTACTGAACTGATTTTAATGAAATTTGGTACACAGATAGTGTAGACCCTGAGAAATGACATAGGCTAACTATCAAAGTCATTTTTCCTCGGGGACGAAGTAGCGAATACAGTTAGTAGTAAATATGTTATATATTTTTAAAAAGCAGTTTTCAAATAAGTTTGTTATTAACTAGTGGCAAACCGAGCCCTAGATTTAGCACCAGCCCGAGTAAAATTTGTTGATCGGGCTTGAAGTAAAGTAGGTAAGTTTGCTGTCATGTAGAAACATGACAGCAAACTTACCTAGTTTACTTTATCAGTCTATTTACGAACACGGCTGACCTAGGCTGGAGCTCTGCTCGCCTTTATGGCCGGTGAAGTAGCAAAAGCCACATATGTCCGTCCGAAAAAAAAGAACACGGCTGAACGTGAGCCTCCTCTTAACAGACATTGGCAAGCCGGGGGCCTTTGAGGGATATTGCCGGAATCACCACGCTTGGCAGATCACATTAAGATGAGAGTATCTTTAAGCTTCGGTTACAATTCGGGGAGTGTGAGGAGGTTCTGCATAACCTGATACCCCCTTCACTTTTCCATCACCGGATGAGTAGGTGCTGCGAGCGGTTTCACCCTTTTGTTGACATTCCTTCAATACGCACGAAGCGATTTGCTTCTTATTTCATAATGCAGATTTTCCGGAACGCTATAATTTGGACATCTTTAAGACTAAAGTGAATAGACACTTTCTAGGCAAGCGTGTATCATCTTAGGCCGTATCTTCGCCTTCCATCAAGCGAAATTATGGTCAAACTTAAGACTATTGAAAAAGAAAAAAAAAGCTGTTGATGCTACTGCCCTTTCATCACGTGTGTGATAATAAGATATTGGGTGGTTTATTCTAAGCCGGAAATCACACGGCATTTTACAGTTTTTTGCTTATGCACTTTCGGGGGTCCGGATAATTGATTCGGTTAATACAACAGTAGGTACGCCTTTGTTAATAACAATCAGGTCCCTCTTTGAATGCGCCTTTATATATAAATGGTTATTTTCATAAAGCTATGTTTAATCTTGCAATAAATTAACTTTCTCGAGCTGCTAACCAACAAACTATACTCGTAGCTAACGAATCGGAAAACTAAGAAATTAAATTCCATTTTAATTTAAAAGACCTTTTGAATTAGATGCTAGAAATGCTCTGTTTCGTTAATCAAAATATAACTAACGTGATATATTCACACAAATAATGATGATGATTCAATGCATGCCAATTTTGCTTACAGAAACCATTATGTGTTTCTGGGTAACTAATGCTCACATACAATAAGGGGATACCAAAAACAATAACATCAATTCTAGGATTATGTGTGGCCGGACATATTATATCTGATAACACTCAAAGAGGAATTGTTCAGAAAATCAATTAGTGTAATAAGCTGAAATCTACCTATACTAGTTACTAGGTTACCTACTAGATTGCCATTTCCAAAATTCGGAAACCAGGACAAGACGCGTGGTAGCCCCGGATTTTAGAGCCCAGCCCCCAGAGACCCGAACATGTCAAAAGGTTTTTTTTGAACATAGGGGCTCGGGCACAGTGCGTGTGTGTGTGACTTTAAATCTTTAAACCCGGACTACCAATGAAGTCCGGCCCGGACGCTCCCCGGATGCCTTCTAAACTATGGCCAGCCTAACTTATACTAATACATAAAGCTGAAGAATTTGTTTGTTTGTTTGCTTGAACGCGCTACCTTCAACAATAACTGCTCCGATTTGAAAAATTATTTCATTGGTAGATAGCCCATTTATGGAGAATATACTCGTATATTATATTATTATACTCTTTAGGCTATTTAACTATGAAGTTCTTATAGAAACGAGAGTTAGGCGAGTGAAACCGAGCGCGAGAAACTATAAGCAAATAATGCGATATATTTGTCTAAACTTTAAAACTGAGGAAATAACATGTAATTTAGTTACCGAAATATATTTTCTCATAGCTTTTCAATAAGTTTTGGAAAAATTGCATAACATATTTTCTTTTGTTTTACATCGTATATTAAACTAGAGCAGACAGAAGTGACTGTGAGATATTAGAAGCGCCTGAACTAAAACACTAAACTAATTTGAAGCCGTATGTTTCAATGAATAAACTCAGCGCTTTCCAAGCTTTTATTTAAAATAACTGAAGCGAATTGTTTGAGTACAAAAAACTTTACAAACAATTTACTTCAATAAAAAAAGTGGAATTAAATTCAATAGTGATGGGGAAAATGTACACTATTAAAAGTAAATACCTAATAGATTCTATAGGCCTTTAATAAACTTAATAATAATGACGTGGCTTACTATTGGTAAAAGAATTTTCAAAATCGGTTCAGTAGATCCAGAGATTACCAGTACAACGTCACAAACTAAACTTCTTTAAAGTATTAGTATCTTCGTCATCATCATCAGCACGTACAACGTCCACTGCTTACACCATATGATGTTATAACAATCGGGACCAACGGCTTAAGGGGACTATATCGCTCAAATCCCAAAACCACCGCATGTTTATAGTAATTTGTAGATGAATCCTTTTGTGCGATTTCCATATAAAAAATATATGTTATAGTTAAGGTCATCACAAATAGATTGTATTGTTTAAAATTGTAATAAACTTTGCCAAATTTTGGAAAAAAATCGTAGTAAATAGGTCCTTTTACAAACTAAATTGTAAATTTTCTCTGTAACGGCACAATAGTTTGGTATGATTTTTTACCAAAAAATATGTAATGATGTATTTAACAATTTGTATTGTTTATATTTCTTATTTCTCTTACAAGTTTTGAATAATAAATAAAAACCTGAAATATCACCAGTACCCCGCGAGAAGCACCCCCGCAAGGCCTGTGACGCGTACACATTCAGTGTCTGTATGACACTTGTGACGGGTGGACTATACGCGTGTTATTTTTTTCAAATAAAACCTAAAAAGTTCACCTTTTAAGTGATTTTTGAATGAAATCATATTGTAAATAGTACAAATATAAATATTTCGTAAAATAAGAATAGAAATAAAGGTTGTAAATATATATAAAGTAGATTGTAATTACGTTTTGTTTTTTGAACCGATCATAGAATAAGCCCGACTATGCCTAAATACAAGAATAAATGTAAAGTGAAGCGAGGCCGAGCTCTTCAAAACTATTTGTACCAAGTAGGTACCTAACTACCTATCCACTAAATAAATTATTTTCATGGTGCTTATTTTTTATCGTTTTCGCTATAGCTATCTTGAGAATTTCGTTCGATTAAGGATGGAGGTGACTGATGGATGATGTCACCTACCTGATGGTGGACTCCGAAGGTGGGTATAGGATCTCAGTGACGGTAATACGTAGAACCATCGTGTTTGGACTCATTTAGAGGGCTCATGGAGACCTTGGTGTCTGATGATGTCACATACCTGATGGTGGACTCCGAAGGTGGGTATAGGATCTCAGAGACGGTACTACGTAGAACCATCGTGTTTGGACTCATTTGAAAGGGCTCATGGAAACCTTGGTGACTGATGATGTCACTTACCTGATGGTGGACTCCGAAGGTCAGTATAGGATCTTAGTGACGGTATTACGTAGAACCATCGTGTTGGGACTCATTTGAAAGGGCTCATGGAGACCTTGGTGACTGATGATGTCACTTACCTGATTGTGGATCCGAAGGTGGGTATAGGATCTCAGTGACGGTACTACGTAGAACCATCGTGTTTGGACTCATTTAGAAGGCTCATGGAGACCTTGGTGACTGATGATGTCACTTACCTGATGGTGGACTCCGAAGGTTGGTATAGGATCTTAGTGACGGTACTACGTAGAACCATCGTGTTGGGACTCATTTGAAAGGGCTCATGGAGACCTTGGTGACTGATGATGTCACTTACCTGATGGTGGACTTTGAAGGTCAGTATAGGATCTTAGTGACGGTACTACGTAGAACCATCGTGTTGGGACTCATTTGAAAGGGCTCATGGAGACCTTGGTGATTGATGATGTCACTTACCTGATGGAGGACTCCGAAGGTGGGTATAGGATCTCAGTGACGGTACTACGTAGAACCATCGTGTTTGGACTCATTTAGAAGGCTCATGGAGACCTTGGTGACCGATGATGTCACTTACCTGATGGTGGACTCCGAAGGTCAGTATAGGATCTTAGTGACGGTACTACGTAGAACCATCGTGTTGGGTCTCATTTGAAAGGGCTCATGGAGACCTTGGTGGCTGATGATGATGATTATATTTGTAGATATTGTAATTAGGTAAAAATGCCAAGAAAATCTGCATCAAAGAAAAATGCGGCTAAAAAGGCTCTGAAAATGCACGCATAAATGTAAGTACCTGCCTAATTTACCTACCCCACTATACCTACCCAGAGAGAGATTGCTTATGTCCACAGTCCAAGTACCTACCATCAGGTGTACTTTTTCGTCAGGACATCACACAGAGTTCCTACAACTACCTACTAAATTTACCGGGATTTGCGAGAAGTTGCGTGAAATCTTAAAATTTGATATAGTTACAGTCACCTGCATTAACATCTGCTACAGTCGTATCAGATATTTATGCACGCTTTACTATGTGTCAGATATTGGTGCCGGTGACTGTACGAGTATTTTAGTTCATTTTGTAAACAAACCGTTGGAACTGATGGTGATGGTAATGATGAAATGCGTTTTTTCTTCTTTTGTTTGGTTTTACTAACGATGTATTAGCAATGTACTAAAATTATATAAAAAAATAAAGTAAACGTGTCCTTCCATCAGTAAGTTAGTTTGTGATATTATGCGTAATTAATTTAAAAAACAATTATTCTTAGCAATTTTTAGTATAATACCCTCAGTAATACCTGGTAATACTAAATTTGAGAAGATCAAAACATTCGTATTACATTGCGGCTTTTACTTGGAGCGGTTGATGAGAGGTTTTGTTTTAACAAGTGATGAATATTTAAATAAGCGATGTTATCGTATATCGCTTCGGTTTTGTAGTACAGGAAATTTTGACAATTTTACCGTTGTAGTGCTGTTTATCATATTATTATGCAACACAAATCGATTTTCGAGAGTCGATTTCGGAAACAGACGAATGATCTGCTGGAAGAAATTTCATTAGAAATAAGCAGTACCTTTGTACTATGTTTCTTGTATTTTAATATTTTTCTTTTTCATGTTTCTTGTATTTTAATATTTTTCTTTTTCATGTTATGTGTGTACATAAAGTAAATAAATAAATAAAAATGATTTTGTATTATATAAGTACTTCTTATGTAGTCAATTTAATAAATAATCAAACCGTTTCGTGACTTTTTTAGCTTTCCCCATGTAATCAATGATGAACAAGTAATATGCTTAAAACAACCAACGTTACAACTCAAGAAATTTATTTTAGACAGTTGAACAAAAAAAACAGTCACAGACAGTAGTCAGTAGGTCGAAGTATACACCAGCATTACGAAATACTAACAATTTTGTAAAAAACATATACCTATTCCTAACTGCCTTATAAGGCAGGAATTTTATCAGGAATTTTATTTTATTGCCTTACGCGGCGGCGTCTTTGAATAGATTTGATTTTGCCATCACTAAATAGTGCTTGTGACGTCATAATAGGTATTCAAAAAATGGCACGCTTGGTTTTCATACAGATCGTGATACTTGTGTCATCTATATCTGTGATTGATACGGTAGTTAGTAAATCCATCCAACCCTGCACTTTATTCTGCTATAATACCGGGCGGCCTTGCATATCTGAGTCTCTGACATTCTTTAGCGTGTAGGCAATAATACTGACCGAATAGCGCGCACTTCTGCGCTTCTGCCTATTCTTTGATCAGCGCGGGGAGTGGTGTGCGCGCGGGTATAGCGCCTAAGCCCCGCCCTGACGGCCAAGGTCATTGATAGCTATAGTCGCCTTAACGTGCTTTCCAAGGCACGGAGAGTAGTCCCACAACCAACCAGACCCGGAAATAAATCTTAGATTTTACATAAAGATTTCTTGTCCGGCGTGGGGATCGAACCCACGACCTCCGAGACTTAAAGCGAGCCAAATACCGCTACGCTACGGAGGTTGTAATTTTTTAGATGTTCAGTATATTGAATTCTATATATAACTGATTAGCCGTTGGGTTGGGAGACATTTTTTTTTACAAAAAATCCTTGTGTTAGGGTAACGCAAACCAGTTTATGAATAATGTATTAGGAGTACCTTCAGTCTAAGCACTTAAAAGGGCCGAAATGAAAAAAGACGCCAACTTTGCAATGCTGTAAAACATTTAGTATTTTTTGTCTAAATAAATGAATACACGGTTAGGTTTATTAAAAAATATTTGAGCGGTCATCTGTCATGGCTATTTAGTAATTGACTGTGGTGGGCAGAAAAATATTAGTAATGTTGATGATCAATCTTCAACTTATGTTGACTTGTCAGCTTATAAGATACATCACACTACGAAAATAACTTATTAATTATTATAAGTAGTTAATGACTCCGCTATAGCTTTAAGTCTAGTAATAAGTTTAGGACGTCGTGAGTTCAATCCCCGCGCCGGATAAGATATCTCTGAAATCAAAGATTTTTTCCGTGTCTCGAAATTTTAGAAACTACCCTCCGGACCTCCGGCCTATTAAGCCGTGGGTCCGTGTAGAACCAATCCTTCTTGGGCTATTTGGGGAAGGATATTACAGGCGCTCACGCACTTAACGGACAAGCGACACGTTTACTCTCGCCAATGGCTCTCGTGTGCACCACAATCTCGTGCGCACCACGGCTTGGTGCGCACGAGATTGTGGTTGGGGGTAATTGACTACACATACACTATAGTCCCGATTGTCATAACATCATCTGGGTGTTTTTTTTTTAAATGACCCTAGCAAAATCGGACTTTCCCTCAATTTCAAACATTTTTATTTTAGTTTTTTTATATGGCACATGTAGATGTGAAATTGTATATGATTAAGGCAGACATTTTAAAATCAAGTTAAATTGAAAAACACCATAAAATGACGATAGATATATTTATATTTTATAAAAAGCACCACAGGAGGTGAAGATTTCGTGTGTCCCACGGTGCTCTCGGAGATTTCGAATACTTTTTACTTGTAGACTATTGTCGTGTTCGAACATAATGTCTTTATGTCTAAAAGTGTGTTTTGTGTCTTTATGTGATTAATTTATAGTTATTTTTAAGAAATATCATTCAATTAACGTTGTCCTACGAAAACCATAGTACCGGAAATTCCGGTATCGTCACGGTGAATTTGATATCTTACATAAGACAAAATCTACTAATTTGTGTCTTTTCTACTTTCCTGGCAGCATTGTGATCGTATTTTGATACCACCATTACTGTTTGAAGCCATTACAGTTGCGACAAAATCTGTAACGAAAGTGTTGGTGTCTTCGGCATGCAGAAAAAGTTTTCTGGATTGTGACAGTATTGAAAAGGTAAATAAACTCATTTTCTTTACTTTGGCATATTGTATTTAAAACATAAACTAATCTATATTAGATTAATAAAGCTAAACACAAGTTAATTTAACAGAGTATTATTTATTTTTAATTTTAAATGTCTCGTCGTATGAATATGTCACCTCCTGTGCGTCATGTGACATACTAACGGAATAAAATCGTGACGAACTTGAATTATAAAGCTTAGTGTACAACGAAATATTTAATCTTATAATAGATACTTACCTACGTGTTTCCTAATTTTGATAAGAGTTAAAATTTGTATTGTTTGTTTGTACGCACGTAATTCCCGTGACGACTCATTGGATTTGAATCTAAATTGACTTTGAAAATTGCTATAGACTACTTATTATCCAATTTTACTCCAAAAAAAGATGCCTTTCTTATTTCAGATATAAGTTCGCATTTAACATACCTACTCGTATGCATGATCACTCTGCTAGCCGAGATGGGAGTATATTGGGACGTTGACGGTCTTAGTGATTGTGTCTCAAATTGGCAGTGTGGATACTGCTCAAATTATTCCTATTCGTCACGCAAATTTCGTAATAGTAGTGACTATTACGAAAATTGCGTATATTCGTCCTATATTCTAAATTGTACAAACTAGTTTTAAAAGTATCTAGATTTATTTAGAGTATTCAGTTTTGTCACTATTAGCATTTTGTTATTGCCGCAAATTCCTCACTTGATTTTTGAATTTGTAACACGTCTCAGTTGTTGTTTACGCTGTAAACAACAACTTTTCTAGGGCGATGTGTCTAAGAAGTGACGAAAATGAAACTATTTGGCTTGTTGTTGTTATTGTTGTTATTTGAATTGTTTATTATTGCGATAGAATTATGCTAAATTTTTTTTATTTTTGGAAACATTTTAAGCATAGCTTTATGCTCATATAAGTTGATTTTGTTTCAATACCTGGTTGTTTTATTTCTGACTGATTATATTGTGTGACGTACAGGAACACTTTGCGTCATATGTTGACAGAAAAACTTGAATATTTCTCATATTTATGTTAAAATTTTAATTTAAATAGCATATTTAGCTAGTTAATAATATATTCTTTGATACCAGAGTAAATTTAAGCGATTTCATTTAATCTCCAAATTATATTTCCTGATCGTCACGGGGTCAATGTTTTTGAAAATCACCCATCTAAAACTATTGTGTACCAAGGAATGGGCAGCAACGTTTCCCTGTGTATTACGTAATAGTAGGAGAGCTAGTACCAATTTTTTGGGTACGCATTTGAGGCAAGATGAAAACTTGTCACGTACCTCTCCTATTATACCCCAATACAGAATTGTAGACCTGGCTGGTGAGTAGCAGGGCTAAGAGGCCAATTTTTTTAAATATTTTATAATATTAAAAATATGTTTGAGGCAATATGACGTTTAATGATATGTTGTAGTTTAAAGAAAACAAAAAATAATAAGCCAGATGATTTAGTCGGGATTTTGACATTGCCAGACACATGTAAACATATTTCCCAAAAATATGTAAAAATAAATAAGATAAAATAAGATTCTCAAAAAGAACATGCCTTTGCCTCAAGAATATTTTTTGAAAAAAAAAAGAAAAATATTAAATTATGTTAAGGGCCGAGTTAGCCCCATTACTCACCAGCCAGATCTGCAGTTCTGTGTTGGGGTATAGTATGTGACAACATTTCAGCTCTCAAAAGAAAGATACTAATTTTCCAAAACGGTACGCCATAACTGTTTTGGAATAGATAAAGAGAAATTATTATAAAATGTCTTTATTAAAACGTCAACCGAAGGAGCCCCTATAAAGTACATTAATATATTACTTTATATCTCCAAACGCACAAACCTCTATACTAAAAGTCTTAAATCAGATCTCGACAAAGTGCAATATTTTTAAAAACTGCGGAGATCTTCATATTGATGTTTGAGATGCTTCGTTTCTACGGAAGATTTTTAAAGTAGTCATTATCTTGATTACCTACTGGATGCAGAAATGGTGTCGGTAAACTGTCGCTTTCAGTTATGTCTCGTAATTATGCATAACTAGCTCTAGCGCGCGGTTTCACCCATGTCTCTGTACCTAGCGATTGACCATGCCCTGCGTTTTAACGAATACATTAAATAATTAGATCTATATTTGTTCTATCGAAATATGCATAATACGCAATTTGTTCCGTTTTAGTTTTTTATAAAAAAATACTTCTTCTATAACAGTTAGCCAGCAAAGTACTTTTAAATTACGCACTTTAAAAAAACTAAATCTAGATAGGCGATTAGTTCTACATTAACTCTAATTACTTATCTACTTTTTACTTATAAAATTCATTACTTTAAGTTAAAAAAGACAATACAAGGAAGAAAATCTAGCGATGTATTTCTAAGTAAATGAATTTCGTTCGCTTATAATGTGTCGCTGTAGGTATTATAAAATTTTGAAAAACAAAATCTTCTTTCTATGCGTAGGTAGTTTCTACGGTCTGGTGAGGTTCTTTTAAAATATGTGCTTATAAATAAAATAAGGACGTACGAAATAATTTGAGGGCAGTACTGAATATTTTTATATAAAATTCAATACGACCCTACAGTCACATTATAAGCGAAAGAAATTCATTCACTTAGAAATATATCGTTAGGTTTACTTCTTTGTATTGTCTTTTTTAACTTAAAGTAAGGAATTTTATAAGTAAAAAGTATATAAGTAATTAGAGTTAATGTAGAACTAATCGCCTGTCTAGATTTTGTTTTTTTTTTAAGTGCGTAATTTATAAGTACATCGCTGGCTAACTGCTATAGAAGAAGTCATTTTTTATAAAAAAACTAAAACGGAACAAATTGCGTATTATGCATATTTCGATAGAACAAATATAGATCTAATTATTTAATGTATTCGTTAAAACGCAGGGCATGGTCAATCGCTAGGTACAGAGACATGTTTCACCCGCGTAACTGCCGTTTCAGTAGGAACTTCATAATTAAATATAGCCCAGCCTTCCTCTATGTATGGCATATCTAACATTGAACGATTTTTTTATATTGAACCAGCAGTTTCTTCGTGGTCTTGTCCAATGGGATGGAGCGCGCGGCTAGCGAGGTCAAGCCCCTACAGATGATTCCGTAGGGGCGACCAACTTGCTAGCGGCGCTCGGTGTCAGGTCTGGTGGGTCATCGCTCCCTTTGACGCCTGGCGAGGTCGAGCCTACCTGGGAAATGTTCCCCGGGGGCGACCATCAGCTAGCAGGTGAAGGGAGCGGAAGTCTCAAATAGGGGGGGGGGGCACGGAGACGAGGTCACGTGGCAGGGCGAATCTGACCGGCGGCCGACGGTGATACGGCGCAAGCTCCCGCAAGTGGCGAGCGTGCGCACCGTCATGTCTGTTCGCTTGAACATCGTCGAACTCAGGCGTCTCAGGAAGTCGTCCAGGCTCTCCATCCCGGGCTATGGTGACGTTCCGTACGAAGTGGTGGGTGTTCACGATGACTGCTGCGCACGTAGCCGGCTGTGGTTCGCCTCGTATCTCCATCTTCCAGGATTTCACAGCCATATAACATTATTGATTAATGCCGTGTTCTTGTGAGTGAGTAAGGTCGTCAGATCACGGGGGGAAAGGGAAAAGGGCTGACTGGATAAGAGTGACTAGTACTGTGCATAATTATGTACTATACTGGCACTAGCTATCCTTTATATTTGGATGCCTATGCCACTTAACATCAGGTGGACAGGGTTCATTTACGGTATGATTATGACAACGTTTTTATACTTTTGGCTGCTTGTTTGTTTCATAATCATCATTTTGACGCAAATTTAATAAGAAAGTCGCTCATGCTTCAGAGAATTAGGATACTACACAAAATATCATCATCATTCCGTATAACATCCACTGCTGACCATAGCCCTCCTCCCCAAAGATATTTGCCATAGTCACCACGCTTGGCAGGCGGGTTGGTGACCGCAGTATTATGTTGCAACGTTGTAACAGACAAGGAAACGCTGCTGCCCGTTCCCTGGTATACAATTGTTGAAGATGATGTTATAACAATTGGAACCAACAGCTTAACGTGCTTTCCGAGGCACGGAGGGTAGTCCCTCAACCAACCAGACCCGGAAAGAAATCAAAGAATTTACACAAAGATTTTGTCCGGCGTGGGGATCGAACCCACGACCTCCAAGACTTAAAGCGATACATGTACCGCTACACCATGGAGGTTGCCAAATATAACAGTCATTAAACGGGTGAAACCGCGGGGGATGGATGTCTTATATAGAAATGTTTAATTGAAAAGTAGGATACCTATATTTGTCTTTGAACTTTGTTTAATACCAATTAAGAGTTTTTCATAAACCTCTAAAATCACTGAATCAAAATTAATGACGTTATTAGCATTAAACAAAGTGAGTAATTAAAATGTTTTTCAAATCAAACCTTTTTTACAGAGAAATTAATTTTACAACATTTTCACCTTTTTTGTACCTATATAAAAGGCGGGCAGTTAGAAAAAGGTTGGTACGTATACCTTTTTAGGGTTCTTTAGTTAAAAGGGAATAATTTTAATGTCTCGGAGTATCAGATCTTTTCTTTGCCAACTGCCATAACGAGCTGTTCTCACCCGGCACCATCCGTCAAACATTCGGATTTTTTCAAAATATTATTGCAGAGGTGGCTATCGATTCGTTGGACTAGCGTACATTATACTTTACTATCGCTTTTTATATTCGATCATTAGCTAAAAATTACGACAATTATTAATTAATGTTAATTCTGAAGCCGTGAAAATCTAAATTGAAATCAAAGGCATTGCTTCAATGGCTCTTGTGAGTCAAAAATCCTGTATTCCATACTATAATTGTACGACTAACCGAGCCGTTTCAACCTCGTTACTTTTACTATATAACCAATAATTAAACGGCTGCTAGCCATTGCTAGGGCGTCAGACTTGCAATAATGTGGTCGCCGCACCGCCCCGGTTCGATCCCCACCCATTGCACTACCTACGTGGACCCACTCGTAACACAAGGATGTTAGTTTAGCACGAGGGCTTAACACGAATACTAGTAGAGTGAAAATTTGAGTTATGCTAAAACTTTAACAATAATAAAGTGTTATCAAATCAATAATTATTAACTTTGTGAGAGACCGGACCCTGGTGTAGGGGTGTACAAAGCACAACCTGTGTCATAGGTTGCCAGGCCCACGGTTAATTTATTTGAAATAATGACACATTTTTATATCAGAATATAACGTTCAGGATTAAAACAAAATTGCTTTTTAGCTCTTTCCAGTTGCGCAGATACACTATCAACTCGACAATTCGTCAGAAGCGGTAGCACTTTAGAATTTAAAATTTAACTGAAAACAGAGTAATATGAAAAGCCGAGAGGGAACGGCATAAAAGGAATCGCAGGTAACGAGAGGATGACTGTAAGACGAGTCGGTTACGCCACGTTACGCGCCATTATGCCATGGCTCCTCAGGAAGTTATTACGAGTAATGTAGTGGATGTACGCGACGCTTTTTGTACCCCACACAAAGGAGTTGCGAGATAGTTTTATGCTAACAAACTACCAACCGAAAAACTGTGTAGTTGTTTGTTGTTATTTGTTTTTCGTCACTTTGGTTATTATTGTTGGTGTGGTGTTTTAGTTGGAGATTGTGCACTAGTTAATTTTTATTTTTCGTTTTAGCAGAAAAGCTTCTTCTAAATCCTCTAATAATCGCGTACTTAGGTATAGATATTCTTATTAACGTATTATGATATCGCACCCTTAGAACATAAATGGCACTAAACGAAAATGTTAATTTTACAGTATGGCCGTTTTAAGATTTTTAAAGAATTGAATGGGTGATATGGAACTAAAAAAATAGAAATAAAGCTTTGCGATCGGCTTAAAATAACAGTTTAACTAACGCTGTTTCAGTATCCAGTGGGATACAATAAAATCATTGATTATTTATCAATGGAGAAGCATTTCAAAAAAAAGTTTAGCATTGTGTCGGTTATAGTTTTCTAGTTATTCAAAACTTTTTGCTTAATGACCTCTAAATTGTTATTTTACCTACATTGTAATGATAAAAAAGAGAGAAATAAAACAATGTAACTACTAAAATAACAAAGAATTATATTTATTTGGCACATGCTCACAGTTTTCGGTCAAAATTACCACACATATTCATAATTAACAAATCTGTTTAAATCTAGATAAAAGTATTATCAAAATAACAGAATTTGGCGCATTAGAACTACCGGGGTCTTTGCATTAGGCGCGTTTCGTTTTATGCGTTTTGACTGTATACTTAACTAAAAAATGTAATTTTTTGTATAGTGCCACTTATGTTTTAAGAGTGCGATATAAACAGATAAAAGTATTACAATAACCATAGGTGACGCGTATAGGAAAAGAGGTAAAAAACTATAGGTACTAACGATACACGTTCCTTGAACGCAGGATGGAGCGTATAAAAGTGAAATTCTATAAGGTATAAATTTTAATGGAATGCTTTTCTATACGCTTTATTCTCAGACAAATCGGTACTTAAATTTTACTCAACGTAGTAAAACTTTCAGTCTATCCATAAACAAACATATAATGCCTCATGCATCTGGTTTCTAGCTTATTCTGGTATTTATATAATTATATAATGTTTTGTTTAATAAAAATTGCTTTGAGGACGTACCTCGAAGAGCACTTCAACTGATCTTACGAACGAGCAAAATGCGGAGAAGAGTGCGCCCTCAAAAACCACGCGTCGTGACTCTTTGCTCTCCCGATCCAGTTTGCAAAAAACCGTCGGATACCTAGACCCGAAGTCCAAAAGGTCCGGGAACTGTATAGTAAAGCAAACAGTTCCACAAAACTTTCTTTAAAAATATTAACCATTCAGAAGAATAATCGAGTCATCAAATATTTCTAAACTAGCTATAAATTTATAAATTTTCATCAAGCATGACTCTTAGACGCTGTGTTGTATAATAATAATTGGAAACTAGATAGAACTCCGCAAAGTAGTTTCAGTTTATGGATGTCGCTTGTATTAAGTTAGATGCGCTTCAAAGGATCGGTAAGCGTACACTAAGTTGTCGTCTTAGTCTGTCAAGTTGGAGATAAAGTGTATCTAACTTCGCACCGATAATGTCTTGTATGGTAATCAGCATACTTTGGTGCAAATACATGTCATTCTAAGTACAATTTTGGGAAATTATGTTGTATGTATGTGCAAGAAGTTGTTACTGTAGCGTGGGGGCATTAGCATAAAATATTTCAGTATCTACGTGGCCGCCATGCGTTTTCGCGCCGGGAAAATTCTTAATCAAGTCCATAACTTTTATCGGGGCCTGGTTGGTTAAAAAGATACATACCATTAGGTACTGCCTCAAAAAAAAAAACATTAATCACATTAGGAATTATAAACGTAATGATTTCTTCCAATACTTTGAAGCGGCCGTAGCCCAATGGCTAGGGCATCGGACTTGTGGTCGCCGGTTCAAACCCCACCTATTACACTACAGACGTGATCCCACTCGTAACACAAGTATTTAGCTTAGCACTAGGGGTTAACAAGAATACTAGTAGACTGCAAAAGACTGCTAGTAATCTTTTTTAAAAAAGAGACAAAAAGAAAAAAAAAACATTATGCATCGTTTTTGCATCCGCATCGAGTATGTGGGACTTCCTTTTCTGTCGAGGAGCGAGATTACCTCGTCTTGATATCAATAAAGGGTAAATCATTTATTTGTTTTTCATAAAGCTACTATTTCACTAAACCACCACAGGAGGATAGACAAATCATATATTACTCCGTACATATTATATTAAGTTCTAAGCGCCCGTTTAGCCAAAGAATACACAAAAGTAAAGCCCTCTGCTGAACATACCTATGGGAAAAATCCTTCCTCGGGCCATAGTCACTTGGGAAGCGGCTGGGTGACCGCAGTATTATGTAATAAAACACAAGGCAAACGCTGCTGCCCATTCCCTGATATACAATTCCTACAGATGTTACAACAATCAGGACCAAGGGCATAACATGCTTTCCGAGGAGCGGAGGATAGCCCCATAACCAACCTGGAACACAAAGATTTCTTAAGCGGCTTCCGAGACTTAAAGTGAGACTTATACCAGTACAACCTCCTACAAACCAATCTTTGTGTAAATTCTTAGATTTCTTTCCGGGTCTGGTTGGTTGAGGGACTATCCTCCGTGCCTCGGAAAGCACGTTAAGCCGTTGGTCCCGATGTTTATAACACCATCCATAATAATGGTATATCAAGGAACGGGCAGCAGCGTTTCCTAGTGTGGTACAACATTATACTGCGGTCACCAATCCGCCTGCCAAGCGTGGTGACTATGGCAAATATCCTCTCGCGGGAGGAGGCTCATGTTCAGCAGTGGACGTTATATGGGCTCATGATGATGATACCACTTCGCCAACGTAAACTAAATAACATAATTCATAAAAAAAGAAAAATAAAGGAAATCAGAAACGCTAATTCCCCTTACATGTTTTCTATTTACCCTTCTAAGAAAATTCCTATAAATATATTTTATGTTCATATTTCAGCGAATGAGGAATACATTAGGTCTGTTTTTTACATGTTTCTGAAAAGGGTACCAGGAATGTAGGTCGGGATGGTGCTTAGTCTCCGATCCTGCGTATAATATGTCAGTGTCTGCGGCCTAAACACAGTATCTCATGTTTGTGACGGCATTCCGGTCAGGTGTGTTGATTTAGCATGAATTTATCGCTTTTGTGAGTAATACATACCTAGGTATACATATCTCGGTGATATAATATGCATTTTTTGTTCTACAAAGTGTCTTCTTTTACGTGCACAAATATTCTTGTTTAAGGTCATGCTGAGCTGAGTTTGTATGAAAGAAAAATTTGGAAATTCCTCGGGAAATGTCAATACGATCGACGAACATGTGCGACGCCGGTCATGAACAGCTAAAACATAATATTTTATATTGACTTAATGAAAGTTTAAGTTAAATTCGAAACTGAACAAGAATTTTATAGAAATGGCATTTAATTACTTGTTATGTTCTACCAGCAATTTGGAAGTATTTACAAGTTATTTTTGCAACTAAAATGCACCGATTGCAGTGTAACCTTTTTTTATACGAAAAGGAAAAATCGTTTGCAATGGTTACTACACGTCAATTCTCCAATTGTAAAAAGTTTGTGATGTTAAAAATGTTTTTGGTTCGTTAGTTTGGTTTTTTTTAATATCGTTATAAAAGTTCCTACACCGTGTCATTCACTTTTCCAATAGAAACTCGTAAAATAAAATAAAAAGTACTATCTCTGCTATATGTGGCATAAGATCTAAAGCAACAAGGAGGTCCGTTACTCTACAACCATAATCAAAATTTTCTTGTCTTATTCCTTATAGTTATTAGGTAACAATATTTTTTTTATACATATGTATGTTTTACTAACACTTTACATTAATGAATAAAATGCATATATACAACTAAAAGAAACTAATTTAAAATAAAACTAACTTATAAAATATTATTATTCTAAAGATTCCAAGAATGCTGGCAGCTTTACCCCGTTCAATGGCAATACTTACCTGGTGTGCAAAGTAAAAACCAGCATAGTTAAATTAGTTACAATTTAATAACACTTTTCGTTTCTTAGATAAAAAGCCTCGAGAGAGAGACAGGCAGACAAGCGACCAACAAACTTAAAAGGAATCCTAATAAGATTATTTCATTAGCTGTCTGAGTGGAAATTCCTTTTGAAATTCGGTGCCTTTATTCAAATAATTATATTATTTTTGAGTTAAAATGAATAAATACCAACATAAGCAATTTCCTACAATTTAATTTACGGTAGAAAGGTATACCTTTCAATATGTTGTTGTATGCTGTTGACCTACAAATAATACTCATCCAACTCGAAAGGTTAAAATTCACTTTTGGTTATTGTTTTTATTCATTCAGTGGCTTTAGTGGGGCTTAGGACCATGACCCAGGGTGTCATGGTCCTAAATCCCTCAGGTGTGTGTCGCTTAGATATAGTGTGACCACTTGTAATTTTGATGCGGTTATATTTTTGTCTTATAATAATAATACTAAGTTACCAAGTCGGATATTTCATAGAGGAAAACTATCTGTTAGTTATAGTTTACATTGTAATTCTGACAAGTACGTAAATACCCCAATACACCTTACTACATCATCATCATCATCATCAGTCCGTATAATGTCCACTGCTGAACATGGGCCTCCTCCTCCTCCATAGTCACCACGCTTGGCAGGCGGATTGGTAACCGCAGTTGTATGTTGTAATACACAGGGAAACGCTGCTGCCCGTTCCCTGGCATCCGCTTGTTATAGATGATGTTATAATAACCAACGGGACCGGGACCAACGGCTTAACGTGCTTTCCGAGGCACGGAGGGTAGTCCCTCAACCAACCAGACCCGGAAAGAAATCTTAGAATTTACACAAAGATTTCTTGTCCGGTGTGGGGATCAAACCCACGACCTTCGTGACTTAAAGCGAGCCAAATACCGCTACGTTAAGGAGGTTGTCATGGTGTACACCTTACTACACAATTAATCAAATAAAATGTGACGAATAAGTTACATTTATTGAATTGGCTAGTTTCATTTGACAAGTACAAGTGTATGTAAATACCTAAGTGCTGAATAAATTCATTATTTCATTTGATTCATTTGTTATTTTGTGCTTTATTTCGTGGGAGTACTTTTTAGTTTAGTTTTTTATCGGACAAACATAATAATATGTAGTTAGCCCCTACGTCACCGGAGTAAATAAATAAATTATTTGTTAGGTTAAGTAGAACATACTAGTATATATTTTTTATTAATTTATTGTTGATTTGAAAGAAAACTGCAAGGATTTATTGGATGGCATGATTTTAAGGAAAGCCTACTCTAAAATGGTTAAAACGGCTAAGAAGAAGAATAGAGAAGATATACTGTTATGATTTTTGAGAGGTTTAGGTAACATCAACTTTTTTGCGGCCCCGTTCTGAAAGATTCCAACATGTAAAACTTCTACAAGATAAATAGCCTGCCGCGAGTATTTAGCTAAAACAGTCAACAATATTTAAAAAGCCTAAAGACACGCAATGAGGTAGCTTCCATTATAACCATGTACTTCAGCCTTCAGTAGGTACCTACAAAATAATTTCGACGTAAAACTACACGGTGCAAGTTTCTTATCTGTAACCGAAACTTGTTCACAAATGTGTGGAGATAATTTTCAGCTGTTACATCGTAATTAATATAAATAGTTTGTCGCGAAACTTCGTCAAGTGCAATTTGCAATTACTGGGGAATGTGTAGAAACTGCTTATAAATTCAAGCGTAAACAAAATAATTTACCCAAAACATACATTTCGTTTTAATAAATGGTCCGACTTTACCCTCTTAAAGTTAAGCTGGTGAAGTCGGTCCATTTATAAAACTGTGGTTTATTGCGTGGTTCTTTCTTTTTGTGGCTAGCAAAGTGGCTGTGGGAAAATCCGATGTAGATGTGTCCGGACAAAGCTTAGACTTTGAATAAATCAGATGAAGGGGGCATAAGGTGAGCGTCCGTCCCGCCAAGGGAGTCCTTCTGCAAATATTGCATTTATATGAGTTCATTATGTCATTGTGTCCACCTACAATCCTGTTATCAATGTCGGCACACTGGGCGAAACATATAATTTCGGTTTAGAGGATCTACAGAAATATTGAATTTTTATATTGTGAATCCCATTGCCATTACTTTATATATAACGTATAACTGAACTGAAACTACATCATACGACTTTATTTTATTTTTGCAAAAAAATATTGAAGAAACTCCACGGATTTGGGCATAGTTCTTTAGGATTAGATAAATCGTTCAAAATATTTACATAGTTAGATATAACTTCTTAAGTCGACGGCCGATTTAATTCATTCCTTTTTTGGTAAAAAAAATGTGCTAGGGATTTATAAGTAAAATTTACAAGAAAGCTACAAATTTAGTTTTTAAATTTCATCATAAATTATTTATTTTTAAATGCGCTGACATGCAGATAGTTATTGTACGTAGCCTACGATACAATAACTATCGCCTAAAAGAGGCATTTTTAAATATTTTTGTAAATATATTGACGTGTCACAAAAAAGAAATTGATTTCACCATAAAATAAATAGGTACCATTTTCATTATTTTCCACTCCTCAACAAAATAATACTTACTTCAAAAATCACTGCTACCACTACGCGTACTTTATTTTCACCCCAGAAAAAGCATCTTTGTAATTCGTACGTAAAAAAATCCCTACTCAATCCGCAAGGCAATGAAAGAGGACAATCAAAGTAACCTTAATTACAGTAAAGACCATTAACATGAAGCACATAAGTACTCGTAAC
This sequence comes from Nycteola revayana, assembly GCA_947037095.2. Classification (NCBI taxonomy): domain Eukaryota; kingdom Metazoa; phylum Arthropoda; class Insecta; order Lepidoptera; family Nolidae; genus Nycteola; species Nycteola revayana. Next base: position 16,494,693 of record OX344840.2, read on the forward strand.
GTGGCCTCTCACATTAATTACCTACAGTATGTCTATGGACTCTCATTAGTCCTCGCCCGGTCTGATGGCCGTGCGTCGTCGGCGGAAATTCATGACTGTTGTTATCGTTCTTAGTATGGAACATATTCTAGAATCTTTCTAATTATTATTATATCTAGAGTTCAGAAGCATAAGGTCGGATGAGCCATTATACGTTACAAACATTAGTAGTATGTGCCTTTATTGTACTTCAGAACTATTTGGTCATAAGTGCCAGTATTTATGACCCAATACTTCTGAAGTAAATAGGTAATCCCACGGTAGGATCCCGATCTTCCGTCTTTATGCTTCTGATCTAGATATCATTTCAAGTTTCTTTATGTCAAAATAATCCTAAAATTCGTGATATACAAATAATATAATATTATAAAGTGGTAAAGTTTGTGAGCTTGTGACGTTGTAGGATTAATCTCTTGATCTCCTGAGCCGATTTTGAAAATTCTTTCACAATATTAGTGTCATATTTTTAATTAAAGTTTCAACGGGAACGGGATAAACCTAACCTGTCTGCTTGTAATTAAAAAAAAGGATTTGATGAATAAAACATGCGTCAATTGAACTTCTTACTTTACATGTAAGTGCTATATACTATAATAATATTTAAGGCGTGATGTGGAACAAGTAGGGTTATAACTTAACATTTATTGTTATTTTTTAAATTTAATACCTACTATACTATGCTTTTAACGATGGGACTGATATCAAGTTGGAAAAACTTGTTTTTTTGGTACCTATTTATAGTGTAACGTGTAAATTTCACTCATTAATTCACGTGTTGAATGAAACAATTATGCTTTTCGTAGTATCTGTATAAAAATAATATATATATCATAAATTATATAGTTCTCTGCTATGCAAATTACTTTGGTGTAAAACAAATATAATTTTATGTATTAGAAATTCATAGCATCAGCAGTCAAGAAGGTACCCATTAAATTTAACTTTCCTCTATTCGTCTTTATAAACAAGAAGACGGGTAAATAAATTTACTTTTAATTATTTTTTGTTAATTAGTTATTCTTTTTTAATTTGTCAAAAGGAAAACGTGATGTTATGCACAGTTTTATTACTAACTAGCTTCCGGCGCGCGGTTTCACCCGTCATCATCATCATCATCATCCACAGCCCGTTTACATCCACTGTTGAACATGGGCCTCCTCTTAACAGACCTTGGCAAACCAGGATCGTAGAGGGATATTGCCATAATCACCACGCTTGGCAGACGGATTGGTGATCGCAGTAAGATGTAAACCTTGAGCTAATAGATGCTGCTGCCCATCCTTCAGCCATATGTCCCTTAGTCGACTTTTACGACACCCATGGGAAGACATGGGGTGGTCTATTCTAAGCCGGAAACCACACGGCTAACACCCGTAACACCCGTTAATTCCAGTAATACAAATAGTTTATTTGTTAATGTAGGTAGGACAATTGTTGTTACAATAGTATTTAGATTCACTACATTATCCTTTTTTTTAAAGTGTACAAATCTTATGCGATAACACTTCTACTGAAAAATTTAAAATAAAAACATCTATGTATTTATCAAAATATATCTGACCGCACATCGTTATCTTACATCTCTAGGAAATCTTTAGTGGAGTAGATACACTTATTGATGAGGTAACTTTTTAATTTCTTTTTAAACAGAGCTAAATTTAAAGACCTGATATCTCGAGGAATTTTGTTAAAAAATATTGGTCCATGGTCCCATTCTATAAATGCTTTTCTGAAGAAAAGCTGTATTACTTTTACCTATAAAAAAAGTATTAGACTCTTTTGTCAGTGGCGGGTCTGCTGGAGGTCTAATTTCGAATAAATGAGGATGAGATTTAACAAATACTGCTAACTCGTAAATATACAGTGAAGGGAAAGTAAGAAGTTTGAAAGTTTTGAAAACTTGTTCACAGCTTTCTTTAGGAGGTAAATTACATATAGCTCGTATACATTTTTTTTTGAGCTTCAAACACATCATTTTTATCTGTAGAATTACCCCAAAAAACTATTCCGTATCTTAAGATAAATTCCACATAGCTATGATAAGCAATAAGTAACACATCCCGATTGACACATTTAGACAACTTGTATAAAGCGTAGGCAAAACTATTAATTTTTTACATATTATTTCAATATGCTGTTTCCATGAAAATTTACTATCTATTGTTAGTCCTAAAAAATTTGTATAACTTTTTTCAGTTATTGGTACATCATTGTGACCGTTTAATATTATATTCAAGTTTTGGTGGGGTTGTCTTTGACTAAACTGCATAAAGTGGGTTTTTTCTAAATTAATTTGTAAATTATTTGATTGTAGCCATTCAATTGATTCATCTAAAGTCTTATTTATTGCTGTTTATAATTGTTACTGTATTATAATTATATTTAATGAATACTGTTTGTTATTATTATACTCCCAGAATATATTGATGGTAACAAACAATTAAAAAATAGAGTTTACTCCATGGAAACACGGTAGAAAGGGGTGTGCGTTACGATTGGTCCGCCAAGTTTTCCAAACAAAAACCCTTTTCCTTAGGAGATAGATAACACAGCAAAAATCGTATGTATTTATGTTGTAATAAATTCAGTGTTGCAAATTTACATTATATTATTTACATAATCATCAACGATAAATAAGAGATACAACATGCACCAACAAGTAACGCAGTCTCATAGTGAGACAATTTAGCATAAATATATATTATGTTAAGATGAATATAAGTAATAATTATGTAAGTACTTAAATAAGTAAATGGTAAGTACTTAAATAACCGTCTCATATATTAATATATTTATGTGTTGAACAATATCGGACTTTTTTCTATAAACATTTTTATATATACATACTGGATTACCAGGAGAATTAATGTACGTTTATTAAATGTGGATGAAACGATTCAAGTTAATTCACTGAAATAGTTTAATATACATTCTTTTCTTGGCTTGCTACACAATAAATAGCTTAGTTGAAATATTTTCTTTCATAATAAATGAAGGCCGTTTGCGAAGCTCAACCAACATCTGCCATTTAGAGATACGTTCTTATTGTATAAAAAAATATCACTAAGTCAGCGAGCATTTTTCTTATGAATATGTATGCTGTAATAAGAAATAGGTATAAAAAGTCGGTAAAAACTGGTGTCATATTTTATATGACTTATTTTTTATATTGGAAGGTATTTCTTGAGGACTACCGTTTACGTCTACTGCTGAACAAGGGCCATCTCTTTTCAAACCTTAGCAAGCCAGGGTCGCTTAGACATGGGCCGGATTGCTTATGCGTGCCCGGCCCCCGCTAACGGCGGATCGAAGGAGTGTCCGGGGGGTTTTAGTGGTGTAGGGTCCTCTCCTAGTGGTATGAGTTAGCATACCACGCTATGGAGATGGCGATTCCCACATATCCCACCGCCAGCGCATGAATACGCTGCAGCGGCGGTGGGAATGCGTAAATGCTTTTCCCCCCGGATGAAATAAAAGGGTCGTTTAGACATATTGCCGTAATCACTTCGCAGGCGGATTGATGATCGCAGAAAGATGGTAAGTGGCCTTGAGCTAATGTAATAATATGCTGCATCCCATGATGCCCATCTATCAGATTTATGTTTCCGCGTCTTACGACACCCATGGCAAGATAGGGAATAATAGGGATGGTCTATCCTACGCCGGAAACCACTCGAAACGGAATATAATCTATTGGTTAAAAAATACTAGGTCAGTTCTCGATTGACTGCAACAATTCTGTTGCAATTATACCAATGTCGAAGTCGAACGCATTTTTTTAAAGATTACTAGCAGTTTTGCATTCTACTAGTATTCTTGTAAACCCCTCGTTTTAAGCTTAAATGTTTGTGTAACGAGTGGGTTCACGTCGGTTTCATTGGGCATGTGTGTAATATGTATACGAGTATCGATTACCCTTCTATCAAACAATGCAATTATTTTTGTATCGATAACGTTTTTATAGTGACTCGTGTTATAAAACATTATATGTCAGTGAGAGCGTTGAATGCCGCTTGATATATCGTTTCGAGCGATATTACAAAATCATAAAATAAAAATGCTAGGGCCAACATAACAGCGTCGTACGAAGAGATTTTAAATGGAGTTGTGTGACAGTCACAGGCGTTTGATATATTCAATTATTTTGTACACCGTTTCCGCTTTCAAGGCTCATTAAAACTTACATCTCCAAATTTATTCGTTCACAATCTCTGACTCAGTTCTATGAAGAGTTTTATCATTTTTCTTTGTTTCTCCTCACGGAAATTTTCAATTTACATGCTTATGAAAGGTTTTATAACAAAAATCCGAGTAAAAACCGGTCGCCTCGGAAAATCCCTTTTGTTGCTGGCCGGGAACAATGCTATTTTTCTTGAGTAGAAAATGTAGTTTGCTGTTAGGTTCTTTCTAGAGAGTGACGTGTATGGACTTCCATACAAATCAGCTTGTTGCTATGTCAGTAATAAAATATTGACGTACCTATTGTATGTTCCTTAGAATTTTCAAAGTAATTTTTAACGTTTTGGTTTATTAAACGTCCAGTAACCTGTGCTTGCTTGTTTAATAATGATTTAAAATTAAAATATTTATATTCAACGTTTATAATAAATATAGTCGCATAAAAGTGTTATTTATCACAGTCAGGCATAAATGGAAATTAATATAATGTTTGCTTTATTAAATTGAAATTAATTTATGAGTTTTATTGTTTGATTGAAACAGAATCTCTGTTCAGAAACCACAATGTTTCATCATTGGACCGATCGAACCGCTAACCGCACGGCAACGGAGGTCATTAATGTTGTATGTATGCTATCATCTGTTCGGCGGGTAATTTCAGTGTTATTTTTCCATTGATATTATTTTAAAAAGTTTTCGTATGAGAAAAGAACATAACACAAATACAGACAAGTATTAGTAAAGAAATAGTGAAATTCAACTAAAATTACTATAGTCAAAAGCGACAACTAATTATTTTTATATTTATTCTATAGGTATGTAATAAAATACTTACATAGTTTATTTTATTTTATTTTATTTATTTATTTATAACTTTAGCATTAAGATAGTACATGGTGGACTTAATGCCTGAGGCATTTTCTCCCAGTCTACCACCGCTTTTTTTTATAAGTTCGTAAAAAAGAAAGTTGTATGCGATGTAAATTTTTGTCTTATTGTGTTGTATGTTTGGTTATTCATGTTCTTGATTCAAATGAAAATAAATAAATAACAGCATTAGCGTTCGGGTAGTGAACATCACCCTGATGATGTTTCGCGGAGTAGCGAAACACGTGTCGGGTCTTCGGCTGGTGATTGTATTTTTGCACGTTTTAATTTTCCATTGTTAAGTAATATTGTTTTAAGGAACCATGTGCATAATTTTTGCGGGGGCGGGGGTGGTGCACAAATAACATTATAGCATATAGACACATTTTATGCGGAAATAACACTAGATATTTTGTCTTTTTAAATTAGATAAATAAATAAGTTAACACAAAACTGTTTTTCAATCTACACGGGACGCAAAAAAATAGTTTATCTCGATGACTTAATCATATTTAAAAAACGCTTTGCATCTCGTATGTACTCGACTTTTCAGAATATAACAATATCTGTAAGAAATTATTTATTTATTTATTAGCAGATAAATTATCTTTTATAAGGCTGGAATGAAATAAACTAGTCGCAGTGAGAGTAAGAAAATGTAATTCCATTCAATTTAAGATACATTTTCGATACCCACGTCTTCTGGGACCTTAGGTCTATTAAGGTTGGTTGAATCACAATAGATTACTTTAAAATATCTAGGTATATATTATTAAAGAAGGTCACAAATCATAAGCTTTTGTAGATTGAATTATGAGGTTTTTTTTTCGAATTTTGCTCGTCATAAAAAGCTAGAAGGTATGGGCAAAGTCCAGTGGTTGCTATAGTTATTTGTTAGATTTGTGGTATTTTTGTTTGATTCGCCATGTAAAATGGCCGATTATATTTCTCACCTTCTTGCTTTTTCGGGAGGATGGCAGTCATCGAAACGATTTGTGACGACTCTCGAAAACAGCGCCTAAACGTGGTTGAGCAGAGTCTAAGATTAAATATTTCGACATTTTAAATATATTTATGTGTCCTTCAATGACGAAGATATCCATGATATATAGATGATAGCTAATGGAACGCCATTAGCTGTACGAGATTAGAATGGCTGTAAAGCAATCAAGACCTCAAGAGCAAAGGTGTGGTGGTTCTATACTTCAAAAATATAACAAAACTTTGTTGAAGGATATCCTATCGAGTGATAGTATAGGATCTATCCTATTACATGATTGGATAGGAGATATTGGTGTTCCACTCGGATTCAGAAGCTTAGATGTGATTCCTACATCGCTGATTTTAACTGTTTTACAGACATTCTAATCTCGTACAAGTAACGGAACGGGATATCTTCGTCATGGAAGGAATAAGTCACATATGAAAATATTTGAAATTTCTAAATATTTAATTTTGGACTCTGAAATTACAATATGACAAATAATATAAAACCAGAAACCAGAATTTATCTTTTCACATTTTACGGAAAAACCAAAACGATGATTTTAACTAACTCAGTTTTGTTTAATCACGAAGAATCCTGTACAAACAAATTTAGTTAAACGCCAGGGTTTTATTTATCTTATTAATATATACTAGGTACGGAACCCTTTATCCACGCAGGCCCGACCGCAATTCAACGATTTTATTTAACTCAAGCAAAATATATTTGTATTGAAGTACCTATCATGCCGATTGGAGGCAATTTATTATATTTCAGATTTAACGCTAATAATATTAAAAATACAACTTTTAACAGATAAAATATAGATCTCAATATTTTATCTGTTAAAAAGTGTATTTTTATAGGACTCATCTGAGTCATATAACAATATGTCATGTCATATAATAATATCTACTCTAGACATACCATCTAGAGTTCTGAGTCTAGAGTTAAATCAATATATTAGTGATTTGGGCAGTATTATATACTGCTCAAAGGACACTTGTTTCTACTTTATCAACCCGTTTAAGTCTACTGCTGAGGGGCCTTGGGACATGGGCCTCTTTAACAAACCTTGGCAAGCTTGGGTTGTTAAGTGGTATTGACGTAATCACAACACTCAAAGGACTTTACTTGTTTTTACTTTATCAGCCCGTTGAAGTCCACTGCTGACGGGCCTTGGGACATGGGCCTCTTTAACAGACCTTGGCAAGCTTGGGTCTTTAAGTGGTATTACCGTAATCACAACACTCAAAGGACGTTACTTCTTTTTACTTTATCAGCCCGTTGAAGTCCACTGCTGATGGGCCTTGGGACATGGGCCTCTTTAACAGTTTTGGCAAGCTTGGTTCGTTAAGTGGTATTGCCGTAATCACAACACTTGGAAGGTAGATTGGCGATCGCAGTAAGTTGGAAGTTTCTTTGAGCTGATAGATGCTGCCCACACATCCATAGGAAGATATGGGGTGGTCTACTCTGAGCCAGAAACCACACGGCGGCTAAATAACTAATGCTGCTTAATTTTCTACCAACAATCTAGAACATATATTTTATGCGGTCTATTAACACACCTTTATATAGGCGTTAGAATTCAGGGTGTCTAAAAGAAATTTGACTGTCGGGAAAAAAATCTGTGCTACTGCATACTGCATACTGGTCCAAAAGATCCAACTAGTTTAGCTAGTTTTGTACTAGTCCTTAGTGATCAGCTCAGTTAAGTCTGGTTGTCAGCCGTGATAGTTGTTACTGGATGCAGCAATCGATTGCAGTGGCTAGCTGATTGGTTACATAACACGGCGGTCAAAATTCATTTCATTGTTTTTCAACCGTGAACCACGACTAATGTACAAAACCTTGGTTAGTGTAGTCACTTGTGTAGTTTAAAAATTTGTTTCAATGGCTTTCCTTTATTTTAATGGTAGTTGGGTGGTATATTCATCAAACTTAACCTGGATTATTTAAGAATTTTGAAGTGGAACCAGAGGGTTTTTAACAACCAAGGTCTGCTTTTTTGCTTACATGCCATACCCAACTAGCAAAACAGTCTCAGAACTCGCACTTTTTAAGAGTGGTAGGCTTAAAGCGCTCTTATATTTGTTTTAGAACATACCATCGATCCTATATTACTTTTAGACAAGCTGGTATGGTCTCAAGAACGCTCAGTCTCATAACCAAATCTCATATATGTATATAAGAGCATTTACTAAGACTGGTTGCACTTGAGAAAAACTTGCTCTTATATGGGTATTTTCTAAGCTCGTTTGATTTTATATTAGACTTGTTAAATGCTAATGTAAGATGTCAGACTAATATCAGCATAGCATAAGAGTACTGTGAGTACGTGCATTTCTGATCTTATTTGAAACTAATATAAGATCAATAGCACTGGATAAGTATGATATTAGAGTGATTTTGGACAACATATTTACAATACAAAAGACAAGACCTATTTAAGAGCGTTTGATCTTAGATCGATTTTGGGAATAACTAATTTTAATAGTTTTAAGAGTAATTATGCAAACGCGCGGGCACTGCTAGACTGGTGCGCACCGCGCACCACTCCTACGTACGCCACTCCCCGCGCCACCGCCGCCCCGCCACCGCCACCCGCGCCGCGCGCGCCGACTTCGTGTCCGTATAGCCTTAAGATTAAGTTCTTTTTTTTTCTCTCTGTCGATTTAAGGTTTTATGTAAAATTGCGAGGAACCCTAATTTATTCCAATATGGAGTTATCTTTAGTAGTTATACCGAATGCTAAAATTAGAGTAAACAATCTTACATTAGTCTAATAGTGCATTTGTAAACTGCAGCTATACTAATGGCGACACTATCAATACAAATTAACAAATAAAATAATTTAACGAGAACACGAAATACCTTATTTAACAAGGCGCATGAATTTTGAAGCGTAAAACGAGGTCTAATTAACAGTAAATAATAAATTCCAATATGATTACTGACCGTAAAACTACTTTAACTCGTACTTTTATACTTTTAATATAGTATAAACATTAACTTCACGCAACTTTAATTTGTTTTATTTTAATTTCCAACACTCACACGAACTTTTAAGTTGGATCTGACGTAAAATTCTCATAATATTCTAACTTTAGACCAATATAAGCCTATGCAGGCTTATAAGATACTTACGTAAAAGCAATATTAGCCTAAGTCGGCTTAAATTAATTTTGGCTACATTTCAGTAAGTGCAAACAGCATTCAATTAGACTGATATTAGATCGATATTAAACTAAATATGCTTATAATTAGTGCCCAAACCCAGGCTTATATTATTATATAGGAGCGATGTAAGAGCAAAAAAACAGTAGTCTTGAGATTGTTGTAAGCCTAGTTTTTGCTAGTTGGGTAGGTTTACAGATTAACTTTAAACTGGCTGGCATGGTATGGGAGTTTACAGATTAGGTACGAGGTCGACCCTGCGTTATCGAACCCAGGGTCATTCCAGGACAAGTGGGGGCTCTGAGATACAAACAAACCAATGTGAATAAGAACACTCCCCGCAGACAATGAGCATCGGGTAAATGGACTTGCTTGTCTCAGCAGATGCACATTGAACGACTTTTTCACATAGTTTGACATGAATCAATATTCAATCTTCGTAATATAGAATAGAATAGGCATATTGTTTTTTTTCACACTTTCCTGGTATGAGTGCCTACATATCGATGTATCACTAACCTAGATACTAAAAATGTTTAAACAATGTATAAAATTATTAATCAAAGACTTTAAAAGATGACAAAAAGAATGATCTCGGAGTTTCTTATAGTCTTTCTTCTCCGAGTGTCACACCGTAGGTAGATAGAGAAAGACTCGTAGGAAGCTAGGATAGGGTCCGGTCGTCCTCGCAAGGCGAGGCTCGCGACGCGTTCTATGCTTCAGACCCGATCCGAGCCCGCGCTGGTTGATCTTAATTATATTTTATAATAAGCGATTAATTACGGACATGCCATAACAATATTAATAAATTTAATAACATTATTGTTGAAATGTAAACTAATTTATTAGTTAAGATTTTTTTTTTAATTTTTTTTTTCATTATCATTGTATTTGACTTATAATAAGTACGATCGATTCGTCTACATTATCAATAAACGTTTTCATTTTCATTTTCATTTTCATTTCATTTTCATGGAGATCGAACCATTCGATGCCGGACGAGAATGTTTTGTGTTGGATTTCTTTTCTTTTCTGCTTTTTCTTTCTTCGGTATGACCCTCCGTGACTCAGAAAATAAGTAAAGCCATTGGCAGGCCAATAACCAATGGCTTAACGTGTTATCCGAGGCACTTGTTATAACATCAGCTATACCTGATTTTCAATCGTTTACCTGGGTAACAACTGCGGTCACTAACTTGCATGCCAAGCTTGGTGACTATGGTAATAACTATCCTCGGGCGAAGCCCATTTTCAGCAATGGGCGTGATACGGGCTGATAATAATGCTTATAAAGTAATTAAAGCTCCCTTTCTAAGTAATTTAAAGAGTGGGTCCATAAAATATAGCATAGAAATAGGAAAAGTTAACCTTTTGATAAATAATACTAAAATGTCCTGAACAAACTTATTTTTAATCAAAAAGAGATTTTATAAATACATATATGTTTGAACTACACCTTCATGTTCTATTTTGTTTGAAAAAAGTCAAACCTCGCAATAAAATGTCATATTTCCATGACAACTTCTGCATCAGTTATCCGCACCAATTTGTGTATTCAAAACTTGGTTATTTAAACGGAATACATACACAACACGTTTTATGATTGCAATTCATAGTTTATCAAAGTTAGAAACTACCAGTTAGTCGCGAACTTTAGATGGAATAGTTTATTCAACTACAGTTAAATATTTGCAAATAATTGTATTGAAATTGTGAATTTTGCATACTTAAATAAGTGTTTGGACAATTAAATAAAAAGAATTTAAGTGATTAAAGGTTTAATTTGAAACCTTGGAATACGCTATCTTAAATAAAAATTCGGAAACTTATTTTTTTTTAACTTAACTGCTACAACTAGGAGAATCATCTTGATTTCAGTAAATTATTGGTTGGATTCATGAATAAATACAACTGGAGTGGATTTTTAGAAGATATTTTAAAGTGAAGTCAGTTTAAGTTTTCTCAAAATATGCTGTAACTTGCTACTCTATATAAGTACGAATTCGAGAGGTAGATAAGTTCTTTTTTTATATTATATCACACCATTTAAAAACCGTAAACAGATGGTTTAATGTACTCATACTAAAAAAAACAAGAACGAAATGCATGATAGTATATACAACACAGTAAATAATGAAAATAGTCTATTTATTAGGTAAGTTCTAATTTTTCCACACAAATATATCCCGCCCCGAATAACTAAAATCATATGTAAGATCAAAGATTTTTTCCGGGTCTTGTTAGTTGAACGAATAGGCACTCGTTCAACTAACGAGACCCGGAAAAAACCCATCAGAAAGAACTTTAAGCCCAATTGTTATAACATCATCTATGACAATCGTATGTGCCAATTTTTTATATATTTTTTTTGTTTTCCGGGTGGAAATGCTTTTACGTATTCCCACCGCCCGTGCAGCGTATTTGCGCGCTGGCGGTGGGATATGTGGGACTCGCCCTCTCCATATCGTGGTATGCTAAACCCATACCACGAGGAGAGGACCCTACAACAATCGTATACGCCGCCAAGAGTGATGTCCATGGCGATACCCCCATCGAGAAAGGCCCATATTCAGAATATGTTATATACACAGAAAGTAAATATATTTAGGACTTTTCATAACAATTATATTATAACGTCAGTTGGTGGCTTCTGATATCATTATAACGACATTAATCCAAGGAGCCAGTAAGTTATACCTATGTAGTAGTTACAAGTTTCTTGGTTTAATCTAACTCGCAAGAAATACGTTGAGTTTGCTTGTCTTTCGATTTTGATTCTAATACACATTTTAATGAATTAATTGAAATTGAAAATTTCTGAATGGACACAAGAAAAGATTCAAAGATAATTTGCGAATAGCATCAGTTTACCACTAATGCTACCGTAGACTCTTTTTTCTTTCAAATTAAAAACATGGATCATTTGTCATCGATCTGCGTTCAGATTAGGAAATCTAGAATTTAAGGAATGGAAAGAGGCAATTGTAGACATTTTAAACTTAAACAATGTTCAAAGTTATAAATCCGTTTAAAAACTTGAGCGGTAAAAAAAGTAGCCATTCAACCACAAAACAAAAGGGATCCCAATGGCCACGATCTGGTGAACACCAAAAGTTGGCGTTTTCAGTCATTATGCTCGGTTCAGTCTTCTCTCGGGATTCAGAGTGCGAGAACTTTTGCTTAACTCATTGACTCGTTATGTTAATCTCCGGTGGGATAGCGCTCATAATTATTGCTCAATGACCGCAATATTCTACTTCGTACCAAGGAGTATAGAATAACCTTAGAACTCAGAAGATTTACTCTTTGATAAATTAACTTTATGGACCGAAATATTTTGCTTATCTAGGTTAGTTTGTAACGCTGTTTGATTTAACACTGTATCTTCGTGTTTATTTTTACTGTCCTAGGTATTTTCTTTTATATTGTGTCGTAGCGGTATATGTTTCGCTTTAAGCCTTGGAGGTCGTGGGTTCGATTCCCACACCGGTCAAGAAATCTTTGTGTAAATTCTAGGATTTCTTTCCGGGTCGGGTAGGTTGAGGGACTAACCTCCGTGCCTATGAAAGTACGTTAAGTCGTTGGTCCTGATTGTTATAACATCATCTATAACATACCAAGGAACGGCATTTCCCTGTGCATTACGACATTAAACTGCGGTCACCAATCCGCCTGCCAAACGTGGTGACTATGGCAAATACCTTCCCTCGGGAGGAGGCCCATGTTCAGCAGTGGACGTTGTACGGGCATCCGCCCATCAGATGATGATCGCATTACGGGCTGTTTCATAACTAATATACGTTTCATAATTATAATATAATAATAATAATAATATAATAATAATATTTATTTATATAAAAAACAGATTGTCGTACAGTTTTCACAAAGTGGGTAGTTTTGAATTTTTAGACAATCAAGTGGGTGACGTGCTGCGCTCCTTGCTAGGCTATGACATAGCCTGTATTAAGGAGTAACAGTGCCGAGCCCCTCTAATTGCATTAAATATTAAGCACTACAATTTTATGGTTTACAATTTAAAAATAAAATAAAGGTATTAAAAATAACAAATAATAGTAAACGATTCCATTTGCGTGTGTGTATGTGTGTGTGAGTGTGCGTGTGTGCTATGTGTGAATGTATGAGTCTGTGTGTGTGTATGTGTGTGAGCGTGCGGCTGTGTAAGCATGCGTATGTAAGGGGATTAAGTTAGTGTGGGATTATGTTTAGGGTGCGTGGTACAATATACAAACTTTTCATAACTTAGTAAATTAAATATTTTTCTGTTTCGTCGTAGGTTTTATTTTGAAGGAATGTGCGGACATTCTTTTTACAATTATGATAAGATAATCTATTTATTGGACATTTTTTATTTATTGTATTGTAGAGAGACGGACCTAAGTAATAAAAGAATCTTTTAGTAAACGACAAGCGGGTTTTTGGAGGAGCACATATCTTATGTTTTCGGCGTTTAGTAATTTCAATATAAGGGGTTATGCGGTGTTGCAATAGTATTGATTGTAGGATAAAGTGTTGCCGCACATTGAGGACATTGCAGGTTTTGTATAACAGATTAGTTGGATAAATTAGTGGACGGAAGGTAGCCACTTTCAGTATGGCGCGATGTGCAACTTCCAATGGTTTTAGAATAGTTTTTGCAGTACCACCCCAACAGGGAATACAATAGGTAATAATAGATAGGCATAAGGCAAAATAGACACTACGTATAATAATAGGATTAGCAATATTTCTTAAAGTCTTAAAAATATAAATAAGTTTGCGAACTCTGCTAGTAAGGACATTAATATGAGATTTAAATTTAAGATACTTATCTATGACTATACCTAGGTATTTGATTTCATCCGTAGAGGATATAGGTGCACAGTGGCAAGAGACTTGAGTTTGCAAATTGCATGTGTGAACTTTAAGTGATATTGGTGGGTTTGGTTGGGTAGTAGAACTAATCGAGTAAGTAATAAGCTTGGTTTTGGAGGTATTAAGTGTAAGCGTATGGATATTAAGCCATTTTAACGCTACATCAAAGCCTTGTTGTGCTTTGTCCTCGAGTTCAGACCATGTGTTGGCGATGAAAGTTATAGCTGTGTCATCGGCAAAAGATGTAATCTTGGCATTTGGGATATTTAAATTGCATAAGTCGTTTATAAAAACTAAAAATAATGTGGGACCCAATATGCTTCCCTGTGGAACGCCGTAGTATATGGGGAGCTCATTGCTGCTGTAACGATCAATCTTCACTATTTGGGAGCGATTTGTGAGGTAACTTTGGAAAAGATCAAGTTGTAATCCCCTGACACCCATCTTTTCAAGTTTGAGTAACAGAGTACGGACGGGAACGGTGTCGAATGCCTTCGCAAGGTCTAAAAATATTGTTAGGACCTTTTTATTAGTGTTTAGGTTTTGTACGATATTGTTGGTTAATTCCTGAACAGCGTCACAGGTCGACTTGTTTTTACGAAATCCAAATTGTTGTGGTGATATTAGTTTGTAGTGTTCTAGGTAGTATACAAGTCTTTTATTGATAAGACGTTCTAGTACCTTGGATAAGGCAGTCAGAACTGCAATGGGACGATAGTTATGCGGCAAGTTCCCGTCCCCTCCCTTGAAGACTGGGTGAATGATTGCCCTTTTAAGAGAGGAGGGAAAGACGGCAGTCTCAAAACAGATGTTAAAAATATGGCACAGTATGGGTGCCAGGGTGGCTGAGTATCTTTTCAGAATGTAGGGTGATATGCCATCCCAGCCAGTTGCAGCATCAGAGCGCAATGAATGGATGACTGTTGTAATTTCGTCAAGATCAGTAGGGTCGAGGACGAATGATGAAGGTGATGTGATATCGGAAGTGGGTTGTGTGACTGTCAATGGCTGCGTAGTACTAGTGTGAATTATATCATTTGCAAGTCTCTCACCAATGTTAACAAAGTATGAGTTTATAGTGTTGCAAGACTCAGTAGGTGAAGATGACAAAGTTAGTAATTGAGCAGACGTGTTCTTAGTTTTGGTAGTGTTAGTTACCCGTTTAATAGCATCCCATAGTGTTTTAGGGTTTTTACTAGCTTTATTTAGCTCTTCTGTATCATAAATTCTCTTTACTTTCCTTAAGATCCTATTACAAAAATTTCTGTATCGAAGGTAAGTGATTTTTAGAACTTCATTACCTGGGAATTTTTTTACTTTCTTGTGTAGAGCATCCCTGTTTCTAATGCACCTTAATAAACCAGATGTGATCCACGGTTTGAGGATTCTCTTTTTTGATGAAACTTTTTTAACTGTGGTATTTTCAGAAATGGATAAAGTTAATAAATTTAGTAATTTATCGGTAGCCATGTTTGCGTCTCTTATACTGAGAATAGGGGTGAAATCCAGTTGTGACATTGATTTGTCAAGCCCTTCATAGTCAATTTTTGCTATATGGGAGTTTGTGACCGTTCGTAGACATTTATCATGAATGCAAAGTAAGGAGGAGGAGTGATCAGTTATTGTGGAGCTTAAGACAAATGTATGGCTTGGAGAAATTGTCTTGAGGAATGTATGATCAAGACAATTGCCATCCCTGGTCGGTAGGGTGTGGGCAGGAAGATATCCGTGAAAGGCAAGACAATTAAGGTATTCGTGGGAGCGCATGTCAGATGTGGTAGGTTTGATGTCCACATTAAGGTCACCTGTTATAATTACTGACTTAAATTTTTGCAGTGTCGGAAGAATATTGTTAAGAACTGTGAGAAAGCTGTTTATATTGTCTATTGACGGCGATCGATAAATACAGATTATCGCCAAGTCAAAGTTCATTTTTATAATAAGACCAGATGCTGATCGGTGGAAATCTGGCTCTTCGCATACAACAGACAGATCCGATTTTGAATATACCACAACACCATCACTTTGATTTATATGTTTGGTGGTCATGAACGTGGAGTAATTATTCAGAATCGGGATAGTGCTATTGCTGGAGCATGGTAACCAGCATTCAGTTAATACAACCAGATCGCAATCGAAAGAAAGTTGGTGCAGAAGCGTTTGCAAGTTTAAAAAGTTACGGTTTACGGAACGAATATTTTGTGTCAGGATTTTAATAAAGTTATTAGGACACTTCACAATGGAGAGTGTTTCCTCAGGTGCGCATGTATAGGTAGTTGATACAGATAGTTCGTCGATGTTGTCAATTAAATTGTTTATGTCAGGAGTCATTTTTCCGGTAAAGCAAAGGTAGTTTGAAGGTTACGAGAAAGTAGGGTGGTATTTGTTTTAGGAACGTGTGGAAAGCTTATGTTTAGGAGAAACAAAACTAAGAACATATTTCCTTTTATGATATTAAAAAAGCTAGGTAAGGAATAATACGGATGAACGCAAGCATATGTAGGGAGTATATTTGGTGACATGATGGAGTTGTAGTATGTAGGTGTTGAGTGATTAATGTATGAGAGTATGTTGTGCTGATAGTAATAGTAATGTGTGTGAGTTTTTTTTGTGTCTGAATTTAGTATTATAACATAGCAATTCGAAGAAATCGCAAAAATAATCAAATAATGCGTAAGAAATGACAGAGTATACTTAAATGCAAGTAGTCATGCTTTGATTATTGTCGCCAGCTGCTTCAGTTGTTCTTCGCTTTTTACCAAGATAGTCTGGCTATCAGGATCCTTTTTAAGCATAACTCTTCCATTTGACGTCCAACAGTAGTTGTACTCGTGTAGCTTTGCATGGTTTCTGGTAAGGTAAAATAACCTTTTCGAATTCGCTGTTAAAAGCTCGTTGATGTAAATAGGTGTTTCCTGTGCCGATTTTAAGTTTAAATGGGTTGATTTTAGCTTGTCTTTTGGATTGCGTTTATTATAATCTTTAACAGCAGCCAGAAAATTCGTTTTCGTCAATGTGTTACAAAACTCAACAGATAAACTCGATGTTAGGTTTTCCTTTTTTGAGGGTAGTCTTGTTATATCACGGATACTAGCGGTTGCTGTATCAAGGCCTAGATGTTTCGATAGGTGAGTTATAGTTTCATACAGCATGGTTTTGGTCTCATTCTGCCTTTTTGGCGCATTGCGTATTTCTATAGAGGTTTTGATGAGATTGTGGTCGAGAACTTCCAACTTGTTTTCTAGCGTAGCTAACTGGATTGCCATGGAACCACGTTGATGTTCCAGACCGGTAATTTTATTTTCTAGTGACTGTAATTGATCGGAGATCGTTGTCATTGCCTTTTCGAGATCAGTGTTTGTGACCTTAATTTCCGAGTAGTGATTTTTTATTTCCTTAAGATGACCTTCCAATGTGTTCATTCGGGTGCTTTGAGTACACATCATCTCATTCATCATCTTCCTGATCTCGTTTTTAAACATATCCAGGTCATCACTGGTGACATAATCCGAAAGGCCGGAATCCGGAAGGCATCTGCGCTTGGCTCTCTGGGTGATGTTCCCTTCGAAGTCTTCGTCTGCGTGCAGCATCCGGATATCAGACTCCGAACGTGATGAGTATTGATTCGGGGGGGTTTTGGGTGGTGTCTTAAACATGGTACCTTAATTTGTTTGTTTATATTATCAGAACTACAAATCAAGACAAAGCAAAGTAATATAAATAAGTTACTCGCTAATCGCTATCGCTCTTAAGTTGTGGCAGCTGACTAGGATGACGCACGCGCAGCAAGCTCCGCCTTCTATCTCCGTCTTCACTGTTGCCGGCCCGTTTCCACTAGTACTTTGCGTTTCGCGTTCTCTTCTAACTTTATGCGCGCCTAGTACTTTTGCGAAATATACTTGGCATTTAATTTCGAATTAATTATTACTTTTTAAATTAAAATTTAAAACAAAAACTTGTACGCAATGCACGTCTAAACGCTTTCGCGGTCCGAGGGGAGAGGATTATTATGATGATGTTATAACAATCGGGCCCAACGGCTTAACGTGCTTTCCGAGGCACGGAGGGTAGTCCCTCAACCAACCAGACCCGGAAAGAAATTTTAGAATTTCTTTCCGGGTCTGGTTGGTTGAGGGACTACCCTTACACAAAGATTTCCTGTCCGGTGTGGGCATCGAACCCATGACCTCCATTCCACATTCAAGGCGAGCCAAATACCGCTACACTACGGACTTTGTTGTGATAAACAAATAAAGTAGCTAAATAAAATAAAGTATGTGAGTTATTTATATCCATAATAGTACAGATTTTTATAACGGGCATTAGAATCCTTCAAACATTAAATACATTACAAAAACATTACTATTATTATTTTAATAATAGTAATGTTAAATCTTTCTATTGTGGGACACAGCCAGCTGTGACACAGACACAGTCATCTCCAGACTACTTTAGGTATCCATATACCTAAAGTAGTCCAGAGAGTTGTATTTCAAGACACCGTATATACTTAAATCATTTTTATGTTTAATAAAATAACGTAAATATCAGTCAATACCTACTTATGACATTGTTAATATCAAGAAGTCAAAATGTTTATAAAGTTAAAATAAAATAAATTTGTGATATCCATCCACCTTGTAATTAATTATTTGAGTAATAATATTCTTTTTCATTTCATTTTCATTTTAACATGACAATCTATAAATATAAAAATGAATCGCTGAATGTGTTGCTAAGCGCAAATCTCGAGAACAGCTGAACCGATTTCGCTAATTCTTTTTTTTATGTTCGTGGAAGTTCAAGGATGGTTTTTACGGCGAGAAAAATTCGAATAATTGCCTGAAAACCCCTTAAAACAACCTTTTTTTTCCCATACAAACGTTTTCTAACTAAAATGTAGAGTCAATTTGAGCTTTATTTTGTTAATTAAAAACTTGAATTTTTTTGCCAAGATTTTTTAGGGTAGGGGTAGTGTAGGGGAGGGGTAGTGTAGGGTAGGGGTAGTGTAGGGTAGGGGTAGTGTAGGGTAGGGGTAGTGTAGGGTAGGGGTAGTGTAGGGTAGGGGTAGTGTAGGGTAGGGGTAGTGTAGGGTAGGGGTAGTGTAGGGTAGGGGTAGTGTAGGGTAGGGGTAGTGTAGGGTAGGGGTAGTGTAGGGTAGGGGTAGTGTAGGGTAGGGGTAGTGTAGGGTAGGGGTAGTTTAGGGTAGGGGTAGTGTAGGGTAGGGGTAGTGTAGGGTAGGGGTAGTGTAGGGGTAGGAGTACCGCATAAACGAAGTCTCTACGGCCCAGTTTATTTTATACAAATGTTTAGGTCTTTTATGTATCGATTGAGGCAGTACGAAGTCTGCCGGGTCAGCTAGTTATTAATAAATTTAAACCTCTAGATCTAGAAACAAATATGTCCGTTACGCCCAAAATGCAGGCTGGTGGAAAGCCAAGTTTATTTGCTGGCCGAGGTAAGAAGGCTTTGGTCACCTGACTCCTCCACTTGGCGTCTAGGGCCCATGGACCCATAGTTTCGACTCTTTTATAATACCGTAGTTGTTATTATAAAAAAAACCTTTTTTATGATAAATTACTTATCTGTCTTTAGATGAATAACCTAAGATTTATAAAATTCTTTCTTTTTCAGAAATACAAGGCGAAAGTAAGTAAATAATCCGTATGTTTCTACAGTCTTCAGTTAAATGTATTTGCTATCCATCTTAATTTAAGAATACATTATCTTCCATTTGTGGATCGTTGATCAAAATACGCTCAAATGTGCGATTTCCATCAGGTCTTGACGTAAAGAACTCTTGAAAATCGTAGGGTCCGTATTTAATTGAAAAATATATGTACTGCAGTGCGCTAAATAGGTAATTGTGTTTATTTATTTCGGAGTGTAGAGGTGTAGAAAGGTCTCGACTATGTTTGACTGTAGCGATTTATTTAACGAGTAGCTTTATTTGTTTGCAACGCCGACGGTTGAGGCTCTCTGCCCTTCTAATGCTACCCCATTAACTTCATGTCAATGTATATAATACCACTTTGAACTTTATCACTCCGACATTAAGGCTTATCTTGAGAGTTAGCGAGTTGCCTTTGTCTACGCCGCCGTTGTTGCTTAATTAATGACTTAATAGTCGCTTCGTCATGTGTGTACGTCGAGTGATGTATAGTGTTAACTTAAGTTTCTACCGCAGCAACCAACTCTAAATTTAATGACGGATATTGACTTAAATTTCAACACTAATAATGTTGAACAGACTCCTGCAGAAATTAATTTTAGTTAGGCACAAAAAGAAATTACTTTATTTTTTGGAACACTTTTCGAAAATTTTTACTGCATTCTACATTTTAAAATTGAGATTTACAAATTAAATTTACCGGCAGGGATCGTACCTGCATCATAGGTAAAGCCTCTAATGTATAGACCATTCGGCTACGGTGGAGCATCATCAGATGTCGATATTGCCATAATCACCACTCTTGGCACTCGGATTGGTGATCGCAGTAAGATGGTGAGTCTCTTTGAGCTGATAGATGCTGCTGCCCATCCATAAGCTGTATGTCCCTTAGTCGACTCCTACGACACCCATGGGAAGACATGGGGTGGTCTATTCTAACCCGGAAACCACACGGCAATTTTAAACGAAATGTATTAATCATTTCTCAATTTTTAAATAACTAAGTTACTAATTTATCCTTTTTTTAGTACAGGTACTGTCACTGCAATGTTGCTACAATGTTTAATTAACTTGTAAATTATTAAAAAATGTTGAAGTTTAAAAAATATTACGAAACGAATTCAAAAACAAAATACGACATGTCACAATGACATGAGTAACATGTCGTATTTTGTTCTTAATGTGCTAGAATGCTAGAATGTGAATCCATGAATTAACTAAATAAATTTACTAAGAATTCCCTGCGTTCGTTGTTTTAACGTAGGTATATCTTTCTACTTATATAAGAATTTTAATAAGAACAGTGGTATGAATATAACTAAGTAAGTAATTGGAGACATCGTTAGCAAAATGTTAGTAAAATCCTTTAACTAACTATTGCATTATACGAGTACGGATCGATGTGTGAAGCAGAATAAATTAAAAGTGAACCACTTATATATTCAAATGGTTTTACGATTAAAATTATAATTGAGGCTGTTGTACGTATTTCTATAACTATTTTTTAAATCATTTGTTAGACTAGTACTTATAGTTTTTTTGGTTGGATGAACGTGACAACCTCCGTAGCGTCGCGGTATTTGGCTCGCTTTAAATCTCGGAGGTCGTGGGTTCGATCCCCACGCCGGACAAGAAATCTTTGTGTTAATTCTAAGATTTCCTTCCGGGTCTGGTTGGTTGAGACCCTCTGTGCCTCGGAAAGCACGCTAAGCCGTTGGCATGATTATTATAACATCATCTATAATAATCGTATATCAAGCAAGGGCAGCAGCGTTTGCTTGAGTGGTACAACATAATACTGCGGTCACCAACCCACGTGCCAAGCGTGGTGACTATGGCAAATACCCTCCCTCGGGAGGAGGCCCATGTTCAGCAGTGGACGTTATACGGGCTGATGATGATGATGATGAACGTGCCAATCTCAGGAACGATTGAAAACACTGAAAGCCAATTTATCGAAGCTGTAGGCTATTTAATTATGAAGTTCCTAATGGGAATGGAAGTAACGCTTGCGAAACCGGGAGGCTTGTTTAAAATAAATTGCGACCATAATATGATAATGTGACTTTTTATACAATTTTTATATTAAATTGAACTTTTAATATTAGACGTGATAGCTCTGAAGTAACCGTAGTGCTAAGAGCAGCACGCATTCTGTCAATGTTAAGTTAAACGCCATAATATTACATTAATTAAAAGTAAATATTTCAACGAAATTTTCTTATTTTTTTCTTTCAAAAACACTTTCTAAAAAAAATTTGCAGAATTGGTCCCGGAGTTCACGCGTGATGCCGCGACCAAGAGAAAAAGAGAAAAATTTTGTTTCATCCGTACTATGAGAAAAGACTTAATCGATAAATAAAAAACATTTGTTCTTCGAACGGCCGTCTGAGTATTGTCCCACCAAAAAAAAAATCCCCGATTGTCCCGGTTTGTATGCCTTGATTGGCCTTAAATTTATATTTCTATTAATTTTTCCTAGTTTGTCCCAATCGCTATTCCTGCTATAGTATAAATGAATTTATATTTTTAGTACATTTTAGTACAGTCAACCAAAAAATAGTTATGAAAACTTATGTTAAATAATTAAGGTGTGTGTCATTCTATTATAAAACTTAAAAGTACATAATTATATACAAAACTAAAAGTAGCTAATTATACGAATTCAAAAAGAAAAAAAAAATATATTATATCTTGTTAATTGGAATCCGATTTCGTTTAGAACGGATTATTTAAAGGCAGCAATGAATGCCATCCGGAATATCTTTTCAGTCGTAATACGCAAAGGTTGCTACTTCCATTTTACGCAAGCTATGTGGAAGAGAGCAAAATCGTTAAAGTTAATAAAAAAAGAATCATCTAAAAGCATATCGCTCTATGCTTGACATTGGCCTTGCTGCCATCTATAATCAAAAGTGATGGTTGGTTGTACAAGATTGTCCAAAAAATGAGAATATTAAGAAATTTAAAGACTATTCTAATTCGTCGTGGCTGGACAATGAGTATGTTTTGACATACTCATTGTCCAGCCACGACAAAATAGAATAGTCATTAAAATGGGATGTTTTTAAAGACATATAAAACAAATAACCCTTATAAAATATCCTTTTGATGAACATTGTCCGCATGAACAACATATAGTTCATATTATTTTTCTTAGAATTGATTAGATTAAAGTAATTTAATGTTTGTAATTAGCATAGATGTTTACTGAACTGTGATTATGGTAAGTTAAATGGTAGTATTGCAATTTTGAGTAATCATATTTTAAAACTAGACAATAATTAGTTTTTATAAAGGTTAAACTTCATCATCATCATCAGCCCGTATAACGTTCACTGTTGAACATGGGCCTCCTCCCGAGGGAGGGTCTTTGCCATAGTCACCACGGCGGATTGGTGACCGCAGTGTTATGTTGTAATACACAGGAAACGCTGCTGCCCGATTCCTGGTTCGTGTGTTATAGATGATGTTATAACAATCGGGACCAACGGCTTAACTTGCTTTCCGAGGCACGGAGGGTAGTCCCTCAACCAACCAGACTCGGATAGAAATCTTAGAATTTACACAAAGATTTCTTGTCTGGTGGATCGTACCCACGACCTCCGAGAGTTAAAACGAGCCAATTACCGCTATGCTACGGAGGTAATATTTACATTTTATTTATCATGGTAAATTTACAGAACGACTAAAAATAACCACAAAAATATATAGTTGAACCCTTCGTACACCTATACACATAAAAATAAATAGAGTTGAAGTGAGAACCTTTTTAGAAAAATACCTATATACAATAAATAACTACAAAATTTTGAACACTATTATTGTTCACTGTACATAAACGTGAGTAGTTGATCGGGACGTTCGGGGAACGAAATTACCCAGAGGGACGTAGGAGGATTTTTTTGGAATGTGGGACAATATTGGGACAATCGAGGAATAAACCATAATAAAACAGAATGCAAGATTTCGGAATGGCGTAAAATAAAATATGTATTATATTGACATAACAATGTATAATAACAACACAAAGCTAGGAAATAAGAATGTTTCTCATAAATATTGTTTGAATATTTATGAAACTTATTTCTAACGAGACATCGTTACTTTCTGTTTTCTACCGATGCCTAAAGACAAACGTTTTTAACCAGTGTGTGTTGCTAATGATCTATGGATCCGAAACGTGGTGCTGCACTATAGGCCTAATGAACAGACTCCGAGCTATGGAGAGGCTGGCTATGGGTTTCTCTTCAAGATCGAATCAGAAATAAGGAGATACGTAGAAGGACGTGGTCTACCAACATAGCACAACGGATTACTTCGTTGAAGTGGCAATGGGCAGGCCATATAGCATAGAGAACAAATGGCCGTTGGGCCGAACAGTTCTAGAATGGAGACCGCGGATCTGCAAGGGTAGCGTAGGACGTCCACCAACTAGATGGATGGATGACCTGGTAAAGGCCGCGGGATCACGGTGGATGTAGGCCGCATCCAACCGTAGCAACTAGAATTCTATGAGGGAGGCCTATGTCCAGCAGTAGACGTCCTACGGCTGTAATGATGATGATGATTTCTACCAAGATAAGTCTTTTGATATATACATGAAATCAATATTGAGGAAATTAGTTCGTATTAAAGATATTAAAAAACGACAAATATGATGCGGACGAGCATACGTTGGATACCACTTGTATTAAATAATGCAAATATAACGTGATTCTGGTTTGGGAACCACCCTTAATTTAATTAATGAAGCTAATTTTTCAATCCTGAGATAAAAAATACGACAGGAATCATAAAATTTAGAACAGAATTTCCATTCAAAATCTGTTATAAATAAAATTTACTAGTCTAATAATTTTAATCTGAGGATTGAAAAATTAGCCCTCAATAGATAACCACAAGTACCATAATAAATTTGTTCAGAACAAGCTAACCGCGCGCGGTATCGCCCGCGTAACATCCGTTTACTTAGGTTTTTTTTATTTTTTCGATCCCACGTAATTATTTAGTTATCCCCGAGGCTTTTGCTACTTCACCGGGTATAAAGGCGAGCAGAGCTCCAGCTGTAATAAATGGTATAAACACTACAAACTAAGCAACCTGCGTAAGAGGGCGTCACCTGTGGGACTTGGACCTCGGCTCAGGGCGTTCGCTGACGGGAAGAATGAGGGATTATGGCTTTTAGTTTTTTTAGGGGAATTTTGTGCAACTGTCGCTCTACTTTACAGTTCGCGGGCCTCTCGGAATTTGGGTCTACGAGGACATTCGAAGGTTCGTTCCCGTAGGCTTAACTTCATAATTAAATATAGCCTATAGCACTTATAGGACGTTATATTTACAAATACCAAACATCTCTAGTTCTAGTTGGGACATTCTAGGTTCGTTTTCATTGGCTAAAACATACCTGAAGTGAAATGATAACAATCTCTCGTCAATTTAATCTATATAACATATAAACGCGTTCAAAGATTTGCTTATAACGTTAAACGGAGCATAAATTGATGCGGTTGAGAGCGTCTTTGCCAAAACTCTCCAAATCTAATAACTTAGCGAGGCAACTGGTTGTGAAACCGCGACGGATTACGGGAAGATAAGTACCACTTGTTGGATGCATTATAAAACAGATTAAAGGATGCTGTAAGATAGGCTGAAACTAGCTTTACTTCACCTCACCAGCCCGTTGATATCCATTGCTGAACATGAGCCTCAGATCTTGGCAAGCCAGGGTCTATTGCCATAATCATCACGCTTGGCGGATTGGTGATCGCAGTAAGACAACCTCCGTAGCGTAGCGGTATTTGGCTCGCTTTAAATCTCGGAGGTCGTGGGTTCGATCCCCACGCCGGTCAAGAAATCTTTGTGTAAATTCCAAGATTTATTTCCGAGAATTTTAATTTAGGAAATAAATACCCTCCATGCCTCGGAAAGCACGTTAAGCCGTTGGTCCCGATTGTTATAACATTATCTATAATAATCGTATATCAAGGAACGGGCAGCAGCGTTTACTTCTGTGGTACAACATAACACTGCGGTCACCAATCCGCCTGCCAAGCGTATGCTATGGCAAATACCCTCCCTCGGGAGGAGGCCCATGTTCAATAGTGGACGTTATACGGGCTGATGATGATGATGATCGCAGTTAGATGGTAACTAACCTTGAGCTGATAGAAGCCGCTGCCTATGCATCAACTGTATTTAGTCGCCTTTTACAACATCCTAATAACATTAAAGTTATTAATGTTGGTTGATTTATTCACAAATTTAAGTCAATTTTATTTGTAAAAGCCAAAGCCGCTGCAGCGTATTCGCGCGCTGGCGGTGGGATATGTGGGACTCGCCCTCTCCATAGCGTGGTATGCTAAACTCATACCACGAGGAGAGGAGCCTACACCACTAACACCTCCCGGACACTCCTTCGATCCGCCGTTGGCAGGGGCTGGGTACGCATAAGCAATCCGGCCCCCCGACGGCACCCGGGGCCATTATGGCACCGCGGGATCTCCTTGGTGGTGTGTTGTACCGGCTAACATTACTAAACATATGGACTGTTGGATATAGTAAACAATTCATTAATTTAATTCTACAAATATTAATGATGTAACTATATTTTTATTTTATCGTCGTATTTAGTTTGCCATCGATAATTTTACTATAGCGATGGTATAAATTAATAAATGCTAAATAGAGTCCTAATAACGCAAAATGCCTACAGTATATATTTGGGCGAGCGCCATAACAACACTTATGGTTATTTATGGTTTTAATAAAGGTTCCATGAACGGATACAAAATTCAACAAAAAAAAAAAAGGTGTTACGATTGCTTTGCAATAATTATATTAATATTTCGGTTGTACGATTTATTAAACGAAATCGGACCTAAGACTCTATTGGTTTACTAGCTTCCCGCCCGCGGTTTCACTCGCTTCCGTTCCCATAAAAACATCATAATTAAATATGCTACTACTGGATAACGTAGCATTCTAATCTTGAAAGCATGATCGAATTCCGTCCAGTTTATTCGTAACACACAAACATACCTACAAAAATAGAAATCTTTCCTTTTTATAATATTAGTAGGTAAAGAAGTATAGATATAGGATATTGATTCCTTTGTTCGACTTAAATTGTAATGCTGTTAAACTTAATAATATTTATATTAACTAACCGATTGTACTCACGATTTGTTATCATCGGATATGTCCGACTAGTTTCGAGATCATCCCGATGTACATTCTCAAGGAGTAGTCGGCTAGACAGCGCGGCGTGGCGCGGCGCCGGGCAACTAACTGTTTTAATTCTAAAACTTAATAATATTGGATATGATAATGTATCATACATGTTAACGAAGTAACTTAGATAAAATTTTATAGGTACCTATATGTATGTATAATTATCTACCCTCAAAACAATATCAAAAGAAAAACAAAACAAAACCAATTTCGAATCTGCTTACACCTTGACAACGTAAATCTTCAATTTGAAGTTTATCCTGAGTATTAAAATCTCGATTAAAGTTGATGCGACAGGTTTTGTAGGAGGCACATTCGTATTACGAGCTGACAAAGCGATCGTGAATATCAAGTGATTGCGTATTATGGAGCATTTCTCAATATAATATCAATGGTTTAATCAATCAATTTTGTAACGAATTTAATACGCAGTTGACACATTAAATTCGTTAAAAATCGCGAAAGCTTAAAAATATTAAATTACAACGTTTTTTGGTTTGATGTTTTTTTAACTTTCGTGATTTGTACACATAGTTTATAGAAGACACAGGGCTCAATCGCGGTACAATTCTAAGGCAAATCCTTACCTTTTTATTACGCCGACGTTTTAACATGGGTTCACCAGTCGTGGTCACAGATAGACTATCCGTTGTAGTTTGTTCATTATTTATGAAATAAGAGTATAGTGTAGTTAGTTATCCTAAGTATTTATATTTCAGAGTGTTGTTTATTACGACCCCTATAACTTATTTATCGCGAAAAAATATTTTAGCAATGTTAATCTTTTGTTAATAGGATTTTTTCACAAATTATCAACCTACGCCAGTAGCTTATAAACAATGCCTGTGCTAAATTTTAGGCAAATCTAGGTATTGAGTATTTTTAATGGAAAGATTAAGAAATGATTTTTTTTTATTTCGAATCCGCCAGTGCCTAGACATCGTAAATCTTCAATGTGAAGTTTATCCAGAGCATTAAAACCTCGATTAAAGTTGATGCGATAGGTTTTAAAGACGGCACATTCTTATTACGAGCTGACAAAGCGATATCAACTATACGTCGTACGATTTGCGTATGATGGAGAACTTCTCAACAATAATATAATATTAAAGAATGATTAAATCAGTTTTGTAACGAAATTGGTTCGCATTTATCGTTACGTTCTCTTTCTTTTCTAATTTTTGCACGGGGATAGTTAATAAGCTCGATTAACATATAGGCTACAAAAAATCACACTCAGACTCACTGGAGTTAAGTAACGCGGGAAAAAGCGCGGGGCGCAGGTAGTATATTATATTTGGATTCTATTAATCAAAGAATCTGTGGTTAAAGTCTCGGAAGACGTGGATTAGATCCCATGCCCGACAAAAATCCTAGGATTTCTATCCTTGTCTGGTTGGTTGAGACACTACTCTTAGTGTTACGGAAAGCTCGTTAAGCCGTTGGTTCCGATTATAACCTCATCTATAACAAATGTATACTAAGGAACGGACAGCAGCATTCCCCTGTGTGTTACAACATAATATTGCGGTCACCAACGCCATGCAACGGCAGCTATGGCAAAACTCTCTTTCGGGAGGCCTATGTTTAGCAGTGAATATTATAAGTTCCCTAAAGTTATTAGGAAATTATAAAATAGCTGCGACTAATATATGATATCCTTGATGGACAGCTAGATACTCAACTCCGCTGGGTTGCTATGCAGTCTTAAAATGTATTTTAGTAAGAGTTCATCCAAATAAGTAAGATGATTTGGCTGAAAACTTTACCAAATTAATTTTATAAACTGCATAGTCGTAAAACACAGGAAAACGCTGCTGCCCATTTCCTCGCATACGATTGTTATAGATAATGTTAAATGAGTAGTTTTTCAATAGCAAGAGTTCAATTGCAATTCAATTAATTATCACACTTTCACATTAATAGTATTAGTACGATTAATACAAACTGCTGAACATGCGGAGCGTATACTGAATGAATTGATTTAATTATAACATCCGCATAAACTTCAATTGAAATGGAAAACCGTATTGGAATTGTCGAGAGCTTAATGATATAGATAACATAACTCATATTAAAAAAAAATCCTATAGAGGTAATTGTAAAATAAATTACTTGACTGCCTCTTTAGTCTAGTGGTAAAAAGTTTGCCCATATTTAGCAAAGTGCCGGGTCTGGAACCCGGCACTTTGCTAAATATGGGCAAACTTTTCTCCCGGGTCAGTCCTACGCCTGATCTTTCTCCGATCCTGTGTTGGTATTACCGCCAAATCGGTATAAGAGAGCAAAGGAATAGAACAGGCGTACTCTACTCACTGCTGTGAGGGTTAGCTGCCGATGTAACTATATTCGTATTACAAAAACGAGCTGTCAGGGCCATTTATGGATTTGGTAGTGGTGACTCCCTACGGAACCTTATTAAAATATGAATATACTGACCGTGCCCTCTGAGTATATATACCAAAATATTGTTTTTATTTGAAAAAATATTCATCAATGTAGTAAAAAAGATACATTCATAATATTAACACTAGAAATAAAAGCTAGACATAGAAACTAGAGCTAGCAAAACGAATAAAACATTTATAGGAAATGGTATTAGGTTTTATAATACTTAAACTCCCTAATTATATTACAGACTTCCTGATACAAGCTTTAAAACACACGTTAAAACTGTTCTCACGTCAAAAGGTTACTATAATATTCAAGATTATATTGAAGATAAAGACGTTTGGCTTTCGGCACCATCTTTGCACCTTCCTCCCTGAAGACCATAGAGCCGAGTACAATAGTTGTAACTAAATCTATATCTTATTCTGTGAACTGTCTGTAATTGGCTTCATTGCATACCTTAACTACAAATACCGCTAGTTCTGTATCAATATCATTCTATCTTATTGAGTAAAAATAAAATAAATAATAAGAAAACCGTTTGGGCAATAAATGTGTATGCCTACAAAAAAATACATGAAAATAACTGGACCAAAACCTCGCGTATTATCGCATATATCATTTCAGTATGTATTTCTTAAATAATCATAATAGGTATATAAATAACTAACAAATGTATTTTATTATTTATGATAACTGAATTTTCCAATTAATGTTTGACTATTTACCTGTAAGTGCCTGTAATTGGTTTACGTAAATAAAAATGATTTTTATTACACCTATTTTAACGTACTATATACGCAAGTGTGTGGGCACTTAATACGGCTCATTTTCTTAGAGTTAGGCTGCCGTGGTCGAAATGGGTAACTAGTACAAAAATAAATTACAAAAAAAGCAAATTACGATACAAAAGTAGCGACAGTATATATATCATCATCATCATCAACCTGTATAACGTTTACTACTGAACATGAGCATCCTCCCGAGCAAATGCAAAATCCCTTCGATTTTGAGTTTGTTTGCTGACCGCACATAGATGAAAGCTGCTGCCCGTTCTCTGGTATATAATTGCTATAACAATCGACCATCGCAGTAATTTACTATCTGAGGAGAGTGTAGGCTGTTAACCAACAAGATCTGGAAAGATAGCTTTGATTTTACACAAAGCTTTCCTGTCCAACGTGGGAATCGAACTCACGACCTTCGAGCCTTTAAGTGAGACTTATACCGCTGCACCACGGAGGTAAATAACTGTGGCAAATAGCAACACAAACATCAAGTATAGTCTTAACAGTCTAGATTACAGTCGAAAGTATCCTGCCTATTGCCCATACAGCTATTAACTACTCAGAATTTGTGTCACGATCGTGTTTGATTCGGTCTCTGCTGTACCGTTGTTTACTTATTCAATAGTAATTTGGAATTCTGTGAAATTCCCAGCTTACCTGCATCCGAGTGATGACATGGCAACCTGTAAGGATAATTCAATTATCCCCGTTCGCAATCCTCCTTTCTTCCGTTGGCGTCGGGGGATTCTAAACATGAATATCTCGCCGATACCGCAGACCATGACAGACATTTCAGCGGTATGAAGCGATCTCATAAAATACGTATCCAGCGTTCACAATATAAGGAAGGAAATAAAAACACGATATTATGTGTACGATCGTTTATGTTATAAGAATTTGAAATTAGAATTCGAAGGAGATAAAAGTTGATTTTCGTATTACATAAAGCTTTGTAGCTTGTTGTGTTTAAGCATTATTATCTTTGTTTAGATTTTACAGTATGGAGGCGTTTGAACTGTTTACCTACATCTATTTCACGTGCTCCAAAAGTGTATTTTTAGTTTTTGCATAACGAAATAAAACAAATTATTTCACAGAAAGTTGTAAACGTATTCACTATACATTATGCTATCTGATGTTGACGCTTTGTGGTTTTTGGCTTAGAATTTGAGTGAGATTAGAGTATCTAAGAATATAAGTTAAAGATATTGGTTAATATTTTTGACTCGACTAACCAGTACCTATATGTTGGTTGGTTTTATAGTTTGATTTTTGAATGTTTGCATAGAATAATTGATGCATACATAAAACTATTGAATAGTACGTCTAGCGTCTGGCGAACAAACAAGTTTATATGAATATTGTGTGCAATTACACTTAAGCTGTAATTCGCAATTTGAAGAAGAAGAGAGAAGAATTCATAATTTATATATTTTGCAGGCGCCTGAACTTATTAAGTTGTATTATTGTCTTAGTTGAAATAAAGTAATTTTCGTGTCATTATTTTGTAAGAAACCATAAAACGAGTTATATATTTGCCAAAATGAATTTGATATTTTATTTAATTACGATTGTAGTTAGTTATACCTACGTTCATTTAAATATTAACGACTATTTTTATATGTATTTTCCAAATACCTGTATTCCAAGTATTTCTTCTACCTATTGATCACCTCTAGCAGACTAAAGAAATAACACTTCAATATAATAAATAAATTACAGTTCTTTCATCAAATAAGCTATTGGAATAATCTATTGCCAAAACAAAGCCGGCAGTGTAATCGGAAATAGTCTTATTAAGGAATGCCCATTACTTGGGGGTACTTTCCACTAGTTTTCCTACT
Organism: Nycteola revayana; assembly: GCA_947037095.2. Lineage (NCBI taxonomy): Eukaryota > Metazoa > Arthropoda > Insecta > Lepidoptera > Nolidae > Nycteola > Nycteola revayana. Next base: position 16,526,742 of record OX344840.2, read on the forward strand.
TCTTGGCTGGTTGATTTCGCTTCCCTCGAACCATTTATCTTTGGCTGCGCGGTCCATTATGTTAACGACCGAGCAAATAGTTCCGGAAGGAATAAGCTAACATAAAAGGAAATTAACTGACACCTTTACGAATACAGCTGTGTGTATTGATTACTACCATTACATGAATTTATGAACCTACTTACGTCTACTTATGTAAGTAAGTTGCAGTGGATTTGTAAAAAAAATCTTTGTGATTTGTGTTAGCGTAGCGTAATTAGCGTTTGCTTTCTCCGTACAAACTTTGATCATCTCTTTTAAAATATCCTTTCTTGGTTCTTGTTTCGGATACTTAAAGAATAAACACGGTAAGTGGAAATAAGATGCGTAATAGTATTTGATTGTAAAAACTACTGTTTAAAAGTTAACATTTTCAAATAGTTCCAAATCGGTTTCAGCTTTAGCTAAAGCGTAATTATTTATCGATAAATATGTCGGAATATGGCATTTTTTACTGTTATACTAAACTAATTGTTTATTTTGCGACTGTAAAAATCAACAACGAGTCTATTGTTAATAAGCCTTCAAAGTAAATAGCATCAGTAGACGAAGGAATTTCATTACAATGATAAAAGTATACTTTTAGCGGCAAGCGAATATTTGATTTAAAAAAAAACAACAATTGCACAACTTAACTTTCTTATATTCCAAAAATACTTAATTTATTAATTACAAATTTTATACACAACAAACAGCAATTAATCCAACAAAATAACCAAAGCAAATAAATGAAAAATAATCGTAAAATGACTTACTGCAAATCGCACCGATCACCCGCTCAACAACCTCTCTGCTCGAAGACCGACAGTCAAGTGAAGTGTCGACCGGCGAGCGAGGCTTTATATACCCGTTGGCCGGTGACGTCACGAAATGCATCAAAACAATTATAATTATGCTAATACGGCCTATCCTGATAGTGCGCCGCCCACGGCCGCAATCTCGAAATTTCAATTGCGAAAGTTCATAGCAGGGCCAGATGAAGGGCCAGCCTCGCTGTCATCATCTCTGTCGTCAGAGTCTGTTAATGAGAACACAGATTATAAAACACATAGGTAACAAACAGTTGCCTATTCTTTCATCCATCACACATTCAAGGCCCTCATTAAGCACAGATGCACACTTAGCTTATAATTACGGTTCTCCACAAACATTCTTTGTGTCATACATCCACTATCATGTATCTCATTCGTACTCATACTTTTCTATCAGATCTGTTAAACCCCACACGTGTCTGCAGGACCCAAAAGTCCATACGCGTTCTCAACGCGTCTGCAGGGCAAAGCCCTACGCATTGAAAAATGCGTCTGCAAGGCATTAAAGCCCCTACGCATTGAAAAATGCGTCTGCAAGGCACAAGGCCCCTACGCATTAAAAAATGCGTCTGCAAGGCACATGGCCCCTACGCATTAAAAAATGCGTCTGCAAGGCATGAAGCCCCAAATTCATCAGAAAACAGACTAGCTCTTTAGCCAGCTGCTTCCTTCAGTGCCAGCGTGCTACCAGGAGCATCGCCAACGCTCAGCTAACACAACCACACGCCCAGATAGCACTACTACACGAGTGTCCGCGCAGCTATAGTTGCCACACCACTCGGTATTCTTCCACTCGGGCCGACTTCTGGTTTGCACATCCACGCGCGCCACATACAAAATACAAATCTGCACACATGTGCAGCACAAACGATTGTAATCATAAGAAAATAGGTTAACAATTAACTTACTTTCAAAGAATGCGGCACAACTTTCAGGACACCACTCTCCCTTCCAAGGCACCATATACTGTGCTGCTGCTTGGGTGGTTTTGCCACGAGCTCCACTTATCAATTTGAGCTCGTAGCGATCGCTCGGCAGAACCTTTATAACGCGGTAAGGCCCTCTCATGCCGGAGTCGAGTTTCCCGGTAGATTGGGAGTACTTGATAACAAAAACCCGATCACCTAATTGAAACACTCGGGGAGGGCGTCGACGACGGTTGACATTGGAATCTTGCTTGTGTTGGTTGTTTTTAAGCAATTCCTTGGCTCGGCTCCTGCTCATTTCACGTAGTGCCTCGCGATTTGGGTTAGCACTTTCAATTGCGACTTCGCGGATCAGCGCACGAATCACAGGAGTTGTTCCATTCGTACCGATTAACAAATATAACGGAGACACCTGTGTAGTCTTTTGTTTGGTTATGTTTAAAACTAACTGAATTTTATTTAAAGTATCAGACCAAGTAGTATTTTTGTTTCGACTTTCAATTCGAATTAGGTTGAGGACGGTGCGTACATAACGTTCTACTTGCCCGTTTGCATGATGCATTTCAGGCGTAATATAGTGTACATCGCAACCCATTTCGGATATCCAGTCAACAAAGCTAGAGGCTTCAAACATACGGCCTCGATCACACACTAAAAGCTTAGGTACACCAAATAGGGACACAGCACAATTAAAAACGCGTTTTAGTTCAAGTGTATCTTGCTTGTACATAGGGTAAAGCAAACAAAATTTCGTAAATGAGTCTACTAATACAAACACAAACTTGTATCCGTTAGATTCTGGTAGCGGTCCCAACACGTCGGCATGAACAGTATTGAAGGGGATTTCAGATTTTTCCCATGACGTTATGGGTTGTAGTGGAGCTCTTGGTGCACGCTTTTTAGAAAGACAAATAAGGCAATGAGAAATATATTTTCTAACAAAAGGCTTAAGGCCTGGAAACCAAAAATGTTTTAAAATTAAATCGAATGTTTTGTCCGCTCCAATATGCTCATGCTCGTCGTGAAAGACACGCCACAAACTTAGTCGATGCCCGCGAGGTATAAAACATAACAATCGTGATTCTTCACCCACTGGTGAATATCGGTAGTACAACAAATCATTTTGACAAACGTATCGACACGAGTCCAAAAGACCATCTCTTAGTTTGTGTATAAGGTCTTGAGTATCATTATCAGCAGACTGAGCCATCTGCGCCCAGTTCAAAGGCTTTTCAATGTGATTGACTTGCGCGACCGCTGGATTTCGGCTCAGATAATCTGCATGACCCATCATAACCCCTTTCCTATATTCAATTGAAAAATTGAAATCTTGCAGATACATCCACCAACGCGCCACTCGAGGAAGAAGATCCTTCTAACGCTCAGTAGCCTTCAGAGCATTGCAGTCAGTTATGATTTTAAACGTTAAACCAATTAAGTAATGTCTGAAATGCTGCAATGCCCTGACGACTGCCAGAGTCTCCAACTCATAAGAGTGGTATCTACTTTCCGCCCCTTGCGTCATCTTGCTAAAATAAGCTACAACGCGTTTACTACCATCAGGGTGCACTTGCATCAGGACAGCCCCATACCCGGTACTACTGGCGTCGGTGTGGAGTTCTGTGGGAAGAATAGGGTCGAAGATTGCAAGTACTGGTTCACTGGTTAAGCGATTTATTAAGTATTGACGAATTTCGTCTTGTTGTTGTCCCCATTCAAACTTAACCCCTTTTTTTGTAAGTCGTGAGATACATGCAGTCTTCGTCGCATAGTCCTCCACATAGCGACGGAAATACCCTGCCAGGCCAAGAAATTGGCGAACTTGTTTAACGTTACTGGGCGTAGGGGTCTTTGTCAGAGCATCAATCTTTCGAGGGCTCGGTCTAACCTGACCATGTGATATGACACGGCCTAAGTATTCAACTTCGGTTGTGAGAAAGGAGCACTTTCGCAGATTTACCGAGAACCCGGCAGCAGTAAGGGTTTGCAGGACCTCATGAAGTAGTTTAATCCCCTCATCAGTCGTCATACTCAAAATGAGGACGTCATCAATATACACCAGAACGTGTCCTGACTCGATATATTTGCGAAGAGTGTTATTAATTATTTTTTGGTAGACTGTTGGCGAGTTACAGAGCCCAAAGGGTACTTTAAGGTACTCGTAGTGTGATTCCGGCGTAACGAAACCTGTTTTGTGAATAGAGCCCTCATCTATCGGAATCTGATGGAAACCAGACGCCATGTCCAGACTCGTGAAGAATTTCGAGCCCCCAAGGCGATCAATGTGATCTTCGATAAGTGGAAGAGGATATCTATCCTTAACCGTAATGCGATTGAGTGCTCGAAAGTCAACACACATCCTGTCGGTTCCATCCTTCTTTTTGACAAGGATAATTGGGCTAGCGTACTCAGAGTTAGATTCCCTAATAATCCCTTTGTCTAATAAGTCGCGAATTATCTCGCGGACTTTAAGCTTTTCCTGGTAGGACAAGCGATAAGGGTGGTAAACGACCGGTACATCACTAGTTAAATGTATGTGCATTTTTCCGGTTGTAACGGTAGTTGTAGCAGTACCCGATATAAGATATGGAGCGAATTTATCTATCACCGTCATCAAAGAAACTAGTTCTGCTCCTTTAAGGGGCGTATTTATCTGAGATCGGTCAATTTCGACTGAATTTACTTTAGAAACTATGTTGGGGGTATGTGTCAAATATTGTTCGTGTTTGGTTCGCATGAACGTTACTCCATCCCTATTTAAGACGTCTGTTCCGATAATAATGTTGGTATTCATGTATGATGCGGGTACAATAATAAAATCAACATCAAGCGCAATGTTTTTAAATTCGACTGTGAGTGTAACATATTCACGAGAAATAATTTCGTTGTCACTTATGCCCTTTAATACACAATAAGTAGGTTTACGCGAGCAACTGAAATATTTAAGTACGTTTGATGATATTAGGGACACATTGAGGGCACCACTATCAATCAAAATATCCACCGGTATTCCCTGTATCACTGCTGTGCTTATATCATTGTTCTTAGCTGTTTGAGATGAGGTTTCTTTACATAAGTTTACCTTACGTTGGTTATTATTTTGGTTCTCGGAGCGAGCCTTAGCGAAACAGTCAGATTCCTTATGACCAATTTTTTTACAAAACAAACAAGTTAATTTACCGCTGGTTTCTGTTACTTTTCGTTTCTTAGAGCAATTTACACTTTTATGCCCAGCCTCGCCGCATGTGAAACATTTATTTTCAGATCGGTCAACATATCGTTTCTTAGGCGCATTGTTGGCAAAACGACTATCGAATTTACTACGACCAGGCTTGACATATATGGCAAGAAAAGAAACCAAGTTTTTGGATGTCAAATTTGCATTTGAGGCGGCTGCCTTAATTTGCACATCATTGATACCACGAATTACTATTTCAATCATAAGCTCTTCACTTAGGCCTTGAACCATGCGTAGACGTAGCAAAGATCGGCGTGCATATTCCGCGTAAGAAGAGAATTTATCCGAATTACTGTTCATAACCTCAAATAGTATTTGGGCATAATCTATTTTCCGTGGGCAAAGTGACTTAAATTCTTTTGAAAAGTTAGACCACGTTCGATCGTTGCTACTCCACTCATTGAGCCATGTTTTTGCATCTCCTTTTAAACAATGAGCTACACGAGATAAGCATTCAGAATCCTCCCAATTGTTTGCCAACCTAGCACGCTCGACCTCGTCAAACCATACATCGAAATTATTGACTACCGGGTCAAAGTTCGACACATAATAATTACGCGATTTTATTTTACTGAAAGACGAAAGCGCATCTAGCAGAGTTTGATTTGTAGATGGCGATTTATTATTACGTTGGGGAGTGACGGAACGATTCGAACGCGTCGGAATCTGTGAGACACTCGCGTTGCTTTCCTCAATAGCATTAAGTCGCGCTAAGATTGAACCTAACGCTAGCTTGACGGAACTATCACGTGTACGCGAACGAGATCTAGGGCTACTAGAGCATGAGCGAGATCTACGAGACTGCGCACGAGATTTACGTTTATGACTCATGGAGCGAGATTTATGATGGCGTCGGCGCAATTTGCTATGCTGACGCTTTTTCTTATGGCGCCGCGGTGATTCGACAGATTTTTCCCGTGAACGAGATGAACGTGGCATAATTAAGTTAAACCAACTGCTTGTTTGATTTTTTAAAATAACGAACAAAAAAAAATAAGGTGTGTGTGGGCACAGACCTTTATCCCACTTCTGATTTTAGCGGCAAGCGAATATTTGATTTAAAAAAAAACAACAATTGCACAACTTAACTTTCTTATATTCCAAAAATACTTAATTTATTAATTACAAATTTTATACACAACAAACAGCAATTAATCCAACAAAATAACCAAAGCAAATAAATGAAAAATAATCGTAAAATGACTTACTGCAAATCGCACCGATCACCCGCTCAACAACCTCTCTGCTCGAAGACCGACAGTCAAGTGAAGTGTCGCTCTCGTAGACTTCTCGGGCGCCCGTCAGGGCGCCGAGGAGTCGGTATCGGGGCGTGTTGCCCCCTGACCGAAGTGTCAAGCGCTGCCTGTAACTACAGGCAGGTGGTTGGGTTGGGATTTACCCGTGGTCTAGTCCCTAGGGACTGGTATTGGTGGACGCAGTGTGTGAGCGCCCGGGCTGTAGCCCGGGGCAGCTATCGCGGGGGAAATGAAACCTCCTATGCTTCACGGCGCCGGGAGATCAAGGCCCTACCGGGTGAGACACCATGTGGTGAGGCCCAGCAGGAGCCGATCTACGACCGTGCGCCGATTTCGTTAGGAGGTTCCCGTGTGCTGCCCCGGCGTTGATGCGCCTGGAGCTGGGGAGGCGACTGGGTCGCCCGGTGTCAAGTCCCTAGGGAGTTTTCTCCGGTCAAGGGGGTGTGAGTGAAGTGGAGCGAGTACCTTGATGTGGTCCCACGAAGAGGCGTCGGCGCGGTCGAACATCCGCTCGGCCAAGTGCTCGACGAAGGCGTCGATGGATTCCACTTTGAGATCCCTCTCAACGGTTGTGTTCCTCACGAAGCGAGGGGCAGCGACGATGGTGCGCAGCGTCATGTTCTGCTGCGCACGGAGCTTCTTGCGGTTTGCCTCGCTTGTGAGGGCAAACCACGCTGGGGCCGCGTAGGTGAGGACTGGGCGTATATATAACTTATACACGCCCAGCTTGGCCCGGAGAGGGAGCTGCGCTGTGAGCACTGGCCTGAGCAGAGCACGGGCGGCTCGGCACTTGCCGACGACTCGGGTCACATGGGGGGTCATCCGTAGTTGACGGTCGATCGTGACCCCCAGGTAGGTGACCTTCGGGGACCACGGGATGTCTTGGCCATGGAGTGTGAGTGGTGGTGGCAGATGTGAGTGACGTCCCACTGCGATGGCCTGGGTTTTACCCACGTTCACCGACAGTTTCCATTTCTGGAGCCAATCTGGGAGGGCATCCAAGCTGCGCTGCATTTTCTTGGCGGCGTGGGCGGCGTTCATCGAGGTCGATGTGTACGCCGCATCGTCAGCGTATAGCGCCAGCTTGGAGCCGGGCTGTACGGGGATGTCGTCGGTGAACCATGAGTAGCACATCGGTGAAAGGCAGCTGCCTTGTGGGACGCCCGCTGTGATGGGCCGCTCCGTGGAGGTGTAGTTCTCCACCACCACTCGAAATCTTCGGTTCGCGAGGAAGCTGGCGACGATCTGGACCAATCTTCTAGGGGCCGGGGACCGCGAGAGCTTGTATAATAAGCCCTCATGCCAGACCCGGTCGAACGCCTTCTCCATATCGAGGAACACGGCGACGGCGTACTCCTTCTTGTTCATGGCCGCCGCCATGTCATGGAGCGTCCTCGATAGCTGGAGAGTTGTTGAGTGTTCCGACCTAAAACCGAACTGCTCCGGTCTCGGTGTGATGTGGGGAGTCAGGTGACGCAACAGGAGTCTTTCGAACACCTTCGAGATTGATGGTAGTAGTGTAATGGGCCGATAGCTCTCTGGTTTCAATGGGTTTTTACCCGACTTCGGTAGCATAATAACGTTCCCCGACTTCCAGCAGTCCGGGAAGGTTCCGGTGCGGAGGATGCCGTTGAACAGGCGCGTGATGGCGGCGATGGTGCGGTGGGGAACGTTGCGCAGGGCTAAGTTGGTTATGCCATCCGCGCCTGGTGCCTTCCGGGGTTGCATCCTCCAGATGGCGCTCCGGACTGCACTCGGGGAGACGTGTACGGGGTCCTCGGTGAGAGCTATCGGCGACTCGAAGTAGTCCCGAAGGTGTTTCTCCACTGTTGCGTGGTGTTCGGCGTCGGTGGTGGGGTTAGGTCGGAACTGGCGCTCGAGGTGGTCGGCGAAGAGCTCGGCGCGGTCCTCGGCTTTGTACCGCGGCGTCCCGTCACTATGTATGAGCGGGCGAACTGGGGTAGGGGCGTTGTTTAGACGGCGGCACAATCTGTGTATCGCCGGCCAGTCGTTATCGGTGGCCGTGCGTGAAATAAAGTTCTCCCAGTTCGCCTCGTTGTGGCTTCCCAGGGCGGTCTTGACGTTTTCAGTCAACCTGTTGAGTCTCGCCTTGAGCGTGGGGCATCGTGTGCGTTGCCACCGCTTGCGTAACGCTTTCTTCTCGCTTAGTAGCGTGCGTACATTGTGTGGCAAGGGTGGTAGGCGTGTCGTAGCGTCAGTGGGCGTGGTCTGCGCTTCCGCTAGTGCATCTTTCATGCTCAAGGCGAGCGCGTCCGCTAACAGGTTGACGTCTTCGGGGGATGTGACGGGGCGCGTGGGCGTTGTGGTCTCCAGCTTCCTCGCGAACTGTGTCCAGTCCGGTTTCGGACGTGGCGCTGGGGGACGCAATCGAGCAGCGTAATCGTGTAGGACGACGAGTACTGGTTGGTGGTCCGACAGTAACTCGTCGTCTATGACGTGTTGAGTGACCTGGCAGTGTAGTCCGCGGTGTACGACGATGTCCAGTACGTCCGGGAGGTGGTGGGCTTCGTCTGGGTACCGGGTAGGTGCTTCTGGACCGGACACCGTGTAACCGCAGGTTTCCGCGGTTGCGAACAGTCGTCGGCCCGCCGTGTTTGTTGTCAAAGAATTCCACGCTGGGTGTTTGGCGTTTAGGTCGCCAGCGACTACTGCGGGTTGGTCGGTTTCTCCGCCGAGCAGTGTAATCAGGTCGCTGGCGACTAGTGGCTCGCTTGGGGGCTTATAGGTGGCGAAGACATTGATGTCTTTGCCCCCTGCGTGTAATTCTACACCCAGCGCGTATGTCGTGTTGAGTGTGGGCGGGTCTATGGGTTGGTGGACGACTGTTCTCTTCACCAAGACTGCCAGGCCGCGGTACGCTATACCGCTGCTCGATCGCTCGTCCTGCCTATAGGCGAGGTAGCCTGGGAATTTTATTTTGTCTGCAGGTCCCAGGTGCGTCTCGCTTATCAGCGCCACGTCGACTCTGTGTTCCTGCAGTAGAGGTCGTAAGAGGGTGGCCTTGCTATTTAGGCCTCTGGCATTCCAATGCAGGATCCTAATGGCCATTGTAAAGGGTTACGAGGGTGTAAAACCCGGCCACTAGGATCGGGACGATATCCTTGCCCTCTCCTCTTGCAGACCACACGTCGCAGGCGATTTTGATGACGCTCTCGGCCATCTTTGTGAGTTTTGTAACGTTAAAATTAAAAGTTGGGGCGCTAACCGTGGTTTGGTTGGCCGCACGCTTCCCTTTCTTGTTAACGGGGGGCGGGGCCGCCACGGAAGGCGTGGTCTCGGCGGGTGCGGTATTTGGTTGAGTGGCGCCCCCGGCAGGTGGCGCTACGGTAGCGCCCTTGCTGGGCTCGAGAGCGTTTGTTGGAGGAGAGGGTGAAGCCCTCCTCGACCTCTTTCTTCGGTTTTTATTGGCAGTGGGAGCTCCGCGCTCAGTGGGGTTATTCGCAGCCGCCATCAGCGTGCTGCTCGGGGCTTCATCTCGGGGAGTCGGTTCGAACGACTTAAGCCCCGTCGGCGGTTTGTTGCCAGTGATGGCGACTGTCCCCGCTTTCTTGTTTCTGGCCTCGGCCCGGTACGTCGGGCATCGGACGCTATTGGCCGGGTGCTCGCCCCCACAATTTACACAGTGGGCCGGCTGATCTTTAGATATTTGGCACTCCTTTGCTGCGTGCTCGCCTCCGCATCGCACGCACGCGAGCGGGCGATGGCACTGGTGAGAGGAGTGCCTGAATTTTTGGCAGCGGTGGCACTGTGCCGGCCCTCGCTTGCCTCTCCAGGCTTCTACCCTGACGCCGGGCATACATAACAACTCTGTTATGTCGTAGATTGCCGGCGTCAGGTTGGGGGTTCGCTTTAGTATCACGAAAAAGATGCATCCCGGCCTTCCTTGGCGGGCCCGGATGTGTCGTGCGTACTCGGGCTCGAACCCGAGTTCGCGGAGCTCCTCGACTATAAGATCCGGATCGGTGTCAGCGGGTAGGCCGCGGATGGCCACTTTGAGGCTCCGTTCGGCCGGCAGTGAGTATGAGAACCAGGCTAGTCCTTCCTGCTTCTCTACCGTATTAAGATACCTATGGACTAACCTGAACTCATCCTCGGTCCGGGGGGTGAAACGCACGCCTTGTCCGAACGGCCTTGCGTTCGGAGCGTGTCCAATTTGCGCCTTGAGGGCGCGGAAGTGACGCGCCCAGTCGGGAAGTCGTTCCACGATCATGGGCGGGTATCGTTGGCCGTTCGGGGCACGGGCGACTCCGTCCTCAGCGGTTTCACGTCGGGGGCTCACTGCCGGCTCCGTGGTGGTGCGCGGCGATGGTGATCTCAAGGCCGCCTCACTGTACGAGAGCGGTGGCGGCGATGGCGATGGGTGGGTGTCAGGCCTCTTGGTTGTGGCGATGTCAGCGGCGGGGTCCTCCTCCGGGCTGCGTGGCCGTTTGTCACGGCTGGGGGTCGGTAAGGCACTCATGTGCACGTCCGGGAGCGACTCAACCGATCCCGTGCTGCATGAGCGCATCGACGGTGTTTCAGGGCGCGTTGTGGCTGGGGCCGGGGAGTATAACCCCTCTTGCCCTCCGTCAGCGACCCCTGCGTCTCTGGGGCGTGTTTCTCCCGATCCCTTACGATACGGGGATTTGTGGGTAGATCGAGAAATGTTGGCTCCACTTCTACCCTTCGTGCGGGTAGTTTGGAAATCACGGGGTGGGGCACATTCACTTTCACTACACTCACTATGCTTGCGTGAAGTTGGGTTGGTGGCGGCTGCGATATCACTATGACGCGACACGGGGCTCGACCTTCCCGACGACGGGAGGGAGCGCACGGACGCGGAACACTTGCTCGACCTCACGGTTGAGGGAGCGATTGCGGTGGCGACGCGGGGATCACGGGGAGGCGATCGCGTGGTCGGCCTCGACCCGTGTCCAGTTACGGCGGCGGTGGTTGAGGTGGTTTGGCCCTGAGAAGGGCCTTTTGGGTGGCCCTGAGAAGGGCCTTTGGATGACGGACCGCTCGGCCGACCCTGTGAGGAGCCGGACGAACGGTCATCGGGTGCCACCCGCCGTCCCGACTGGGACGCGGGTGGGTCGTGGTTGCCCATACGGGCGCGCAGCGGGAAGCGGCTGGCTCGTGGTCTCCCTCGCGACCTCTTGCGGCGGGCGAGTCTTGCGTTTGTGAGGTCCGTGCGGGGCGGTGCGTAGCGCTGCGACAAACACGTCCGACAACTGCGAGTCCACGATGCGATGATCAAGTGAAGTGTCGACCGGCGAGCGAGGCTTTATATACCCGTTGGCCGGTGACGTCACGAAATGCATCAAAACAATTATAATTATGCTAATAATACATTTTAGATTACAGATATTCACAAGGCTTTTTCTATGTTTTTAACCTATTGATGACCTAACATAGGTCTGTTATTGCTACTTACTTTCGCAAAATAAATATCTATCTATCTATATCTTTAAATATATCAGATCAGAAATGCCACTTTCCGACAATTTCTCCGTTAAATACCTGAAGTGCGAACGTTGCGCCTTAGTAACAAATTTTTAATACTATTGAAAAAGTGTATACATAGATCGATTGTACTGTCGAAAAATAACTTATTGAGCTGACCTTAGTCTCCACGTTACGCACTGCACGGTAGGGGAAAAAATATGACGATTCCAAATAAATGTAACCATTTTTACGGAATAAATGATATTTGACTTTGACTTTGACTTATTATTACCAACAACTAAACAATCACGGTATAAATGAAACTTAAGTATTGTAAAACTTACCACGATAATATTATATTGGCTTCATTTTATACGATAAAAATGAAATTATGTCATGTTTTGTCAACTTCTTTCTGAACAGAACAAGAGCGTTTTTAGCCTATAAACTTACGACTTTCACAAAAAAGTTGGACAGATTATGTAAATAGTTTGAAACATTTTATGTTTATGTTAACATAACTTTGTTACTCTTCATATCTAAAGAATGCTGAAAAAAATATTGTATGAATATATGAAAAATCTGCCATTCAAGTTGTTCTACATACACTATTTTCAGTCATCATCATCATCAGACCATCTTCTTTTTTCTTCTTTTTTAAAAAAAATAAAAGTTGTTCTACATACACTATTTTCAGTCATCATCATCATCAGACCATCTAACGTCCACTGCTGAACATGGGCCTCCGTCGAGGGAAGGTTATTGCCATATTTACCACTCTTGGTTGGAGAGTGCTGGTTGGTGACCGCAGTATTATGTAGTAACACATAGAGAAACTCTGCTGCCCGTTTCCTGGTATATTATGTATGATTGTTATAGATGATGTAATAATAATCGGGAACAACGGACTGGCGTGTTATCCACGTTGAGTATTCTCTAAACTAACAAGAACCGGATAGTAATCTTTGATTTTACTCAAAGTTTTGTTATTCAGCGTAGGGAACGAACTCACTACCTCTATTTTAGAATTAAGTAAGAAATTTTTGAAATTATATTACCATTTTCACAATCATGTAAGTAAATTAAAACTAAGAATGCGTTTAGACGGTACAAGTAACAACTAAATGTTAACTCCTGTTACCAGCTGTTATAAGGATTAGACGTCTAAAAGTAAGTGTATGTAACAGTAAGTTGGGCTTTCGTTGTAACGTATACATAAATGTACAGATATCAATAGCAACTAAAATACAACATATACTTATTTTTTTTACAACATATACCTGTAACCTTAGGGACCTCTAGGGTAAAACCTTAGGGAACTCTAGGAAAAGCCTATTTCCTAGAGTTCCCTAAGGTTACACCTTTTATAAATTTGAAAGATGCACAACGTTCACTGGTGAACATGGGCCTCCTCCCGGGGAGGGTATTTGCCATAGTCATTACGCTTGGCAGGCGGGTTGGTGACCGCAGTATTATGTTGTAACACACAAGGAAACGCTGCTGCCCGTTCCTTGGTATACGATTATTATAGATGATGTTATAACAATCGGGACCAACGGCTTAACGTACTTTCCGAGGCACGGAAAGATTGGAAAATGCATAGTCATGAATAATTTTCATTATGCAGTGTATTTATTGTAGGTAATCTTTTAACATGTTACGAAAATCATCAATCCGGTTGTCAAAATGTGGCAATCCCTTAACAAAGAATTCATTGTATTATCTCGTAGGGATGACCTAAGGGATATGAGATGCATGTTAAGCAGGGGTCCATGCTCCTCACACGTAATGCGGCAGTATAAACCTTTATTGTGTATCTAAGTAAAATATGTTGATCTTACAAAAGATTTTTTATGTATATTTTAGAATATAACATTTGAATTTCGAAAATCAGTTAGGAATTACCATTGTGGTTTCCTAATATTGTAGGTTCGAATATTGTTTCCATGTATACAGCTCGTTTACGTACACTGCTGAACATGGGCCTCCTCTTAACAGAACATGGAAAGCCAGGGTCGTTGAGGGATATTGCCATAATTACCACGCTTCACAGTCGGATTGGTGATGACAAAAAGATGGTGTGTATCCTTGAGTTGATATATGTTGCTGCCCATGCATGAGCTTTATGTTCATCAGTCGCCTTTAACGACACTTGTGTGAAGACATGGGATGTTCCATTATAAGCCGGATACCACACAGCTAAATTATTACAGTTTAGATATCATTTTCAAATTAAAATCGTAGTATGCGATAACATCAACAAATTATTATTTTTTCACGATATTAGAACCTAAAATGCAACAGTGGTAATTTAGCAGATTTATCGCAGAATTCCAAAAATCCTTCGTTCGTCATACCCGTAGCAATTGGTGGCTACCTGTTAAATTTATTATGTAATACAATTTATATGGATGCTTGTAATGACAGTGCGCCATTAACCTACCGATGCACTCGTAGACCCGAAGTCTAAGAGGCCCGCGAACTGTAACGTTGAGCGACAGTTGCACAAAATTCCCCTAAAAGTCTAAAGTCATCATTCCTCGCCAGAAACTGCCCTGAATCGAGGTCCAAGTCCCACAGGGGTCGCTCTCTTGCACAAGTTCCTTAGTTTGTAGTTTTTAAACCATTTATTTAGGCGGAGCTATGCTCCTCTTCATGGCCAGTGAAGTAGCAAAAGCTTCGTGGCTGCTTCCGCAAATGCTTACAATAAAAATAAAAATAACTTAGTTATAGAACAAATAAGACGTGCACTGATAAAAAGAAAACTTTGCCTCAACTTGGTTTCAATTATGTCAAAGTACGGTACGACTTAGGTTTAGGTACCGCACATACTTGAAGGGAATCGTTCCCTCAAATACACGGTGTACTTACAATGATCGAGGTAGTATTTAACGAAACTTCTTATGCAACTAAGTCAACACAATATACCTGATTGAGTTAATATACTAAAGATTTGTCTTGCTTACTTATATTTTTCTCACAACAACAATTCAATTCAATTGAAAAATACAGACATGTTTACTTACATCAAATTAATATAGTATTTATTTAAAGTTTATATTTTTTTCTGATAAATACATGGACGTACTTAGCACTATCTCTTATTTGCCTGAACGGACCTTAGATTTCTTTCATTCAAAAACACGGTTTTTGACTACAATATTGCTACCCTAAACTAAACCTCGTACCTGCCTCTGCTCAAATTTTTCAATGTAATTGTCTGGAATACTGTCTTTTTGACTCAATCGACTTTCAATTGACCCAAATGCGTACAGGCTAAATACATGGCGTATTTGGTAAAAAATCATTATTTTTATCAGTGTGTTAACTTACATTCATGTTTTAAATCAAAACTGAATTTGCAGCTTTTCATAATGTTATTAAGTTGGTATGAATTAAATGAACGAAATATCAAATGATTGCTTAATTGATAACTGCGATTCGCTATAAAATTATTGGACTTGATAACTGATATATTGTATGAAAATAATATTTTTTATCGCGGTTATATTATTTCATATGTTTGTGTTAATGTTTTGGAGAAATCCAATTATGTATCCATCAGATTTAATTTTTTTATTATCAATATAAGTTTTTGTTTTTGGTGAATCTGAGTCTAACAGTTGAACTAAGTTTTTAGTTATTTTTGTTGTCTTACTAATATTTAAAACGTGAAAGTTTGTAAGTATGGGATGTTTGTTACTCTTTCACGCCAAAACTACAGAACGAAATTGGCTGAAATTGCACCGGGTTAGATTATACGCTGGATTAACATAATAATATAGGCTACAAAACATCACGCTCCGACCCACTGAAGCGAATAATGCGAGTAAAACCGCGGGGCGCAGCTAGTAAATAATAAAAATAAACTTAGTTCAACAAATGTAAGATGTTTGATGCAGCCGTTGCTTTTAAAGTAATTTGTGTAATTATCGAGTGATCTGCATAGTGGTTTGATATAAGTAAATAAATTGTCATAGTTTTGTTTTTTGATATATTGGAAATAAATTTATTAAAATAAATAACTGATACTGACAGTAATTTCTGCATGTTTTTTTTAAATATTAATCTAATAGTAGCTTCCCGCGCACGGTTTCACCCGCGTAGCACCCGGTTTCAAGAAATATAACCTATTTAACTCCTGAATAATGTAACATTTTTATTGTTAAAGATTTTTTGAAATCGGTCCAGTAGTTCCGGAGCCTATTCAATACAAACAAACAATCCGATCTTTCTACTTTATAATACCTATTAGTATCGATATTTAATATACTATGTATTATATTAAATATTATTATTTACTAGCTGCGCCCCGCGGTTTTACCCGCGTCACTCTGCTCCAGTGGATCGGAGCGTGATTTTTTGAAGCCTATATGTTAATCCAGCTTATAAACTATCCGCGTGCAAACTTTCAGCCGAATCAATCAATCAATAAATAAATAGGATAGGTAAATAAGAACTCTTAGACACAATGTTGTTTACTGAGTTTGTATGCTTAGATTGTAAGGTGCCACTGTTACCTGAAATAAATGGTAAAATAAATATACCTATAGATAAAGAGTAAATTACTACTTGCTCCCATTTCAAACAAAGGTTCAATTCTTTATGTTATTTTGTTATGATATTAACCCTTTCCTCGTGTTGTATACACAAAAGCGAAGGAACGTTTGATGTTAAATAAATAAAGTTTACTCAAAGGATTTACGGCGGCACTAGTGGGTTTGTACAGAGTTCCATACACATAATAGCTAATAATTTATGAATGTTTATTATATATGTGGAAATGTTATGAACAAAGGAGACTTGTGAACTGTGATATAAATGAATAGAAATAGGATGAAGAAGAGTAATTAATTAGATCTTTGTACAGGAATTAAAATTTTAGGCAATAAATACTGTAATTTTTGGTTTTATACTATGAAGTATATACCTAGCTTATTATGATGACATCCTTAGCCCGTATAGAACTGCTCATGGGCGGAACATGGGCCTCCTACCGTCAAAGAGAGAGTTTTGCCATAGTCACTACGCTTGGCGACCACAGTATTATGTTGTAACAAACGCTGCTGCCTGGTTCTTGGTATTCCCTTTCTTATAGATGATGTTATAACAATCGGGATCAACGGCTCAATAACCAAACCGACTTAATAGGTAAGATGGCTTAAACTTTTAAGCATCCGGCGAAATTTGTTCCTTGCTTACTGGGTGCCTTATAAGAAAGCTCAAAGTCACTCAGCGAGCTATGGAAAGATCTATTTTCGGCGTTTTCCTGCGTGATCGAATCAGGAATGAAGAGATCCGCTAGCTCAACGGTTTAGTAAGCTGAAGTGGCAATGGGCAGAACACATAGCTCGAAGAACTGACGGCCGATGGAGTAGAAAGGTTCTCGAGTGGAGATAACGAACTGGCAAGCGCAGCGTGGGATGATCGCCTGCACGATGGACCGACGAACTCACAAAGGTCGCTGGGGGTCGGTGGATGCAGCCGCTAGCAATCCTTCCCGCTGACTATCGATGGGGAAGGCCTATGTTCAGCAGTGGACTACAACAGGCTGATGATGATGACGAGTTCTTGTTCTAGTTCCCATTATGATCAGCTCTTCATTAAATATAACCTACGTTTCTAGACTATATAATAAGCTGGTGCCGTGCTCGCCTTTATTGCCGGTGAAGGTTTTTTTTTCATACGGACATATGTAGTTAGCCCCGTTTGCTACTTCAGCGGGCATAAAGGCGAGCAAAGCTCCAGCCTAGATAAATGGTTTATGGCTTAACCACTACGAACTAAGCAACCTGCGCAAGAGGGCGTCCCCTGTGGGACTTAGACCTCGGCTCAGGGCGGTCGCTGACGGGGAGATTGAGGGATTATGGCTTTTAGTTTTTTTAGGGGAGTTTTTAGCCCGGTGACGTAGCGGAAGTCATAACTAGGTGGTTAACTACACCAGTCTTCCAGAAATAAAAACCTAATACGAGTAGGTCATATATATATTTCTAAAAGTATTTCCTCATTCCACATTATTTGCGATGTAGATAAATTCTAATGCACTTCTAAAACATTTCCATCCGAGAATTTTATATCATATTATGTCATAACATCCCAATTGTATGTTTATTTTATACATAAAATGTATGAAACTTTATATCTACTATAACCCACGCGCTCTGTAGGATGTCAATAACAGTTTTCTGATGTCAATTGCATTCTATCTAGTTTAATATTTACGTGAGTACGTGATAGACAACTTTCAAAAATATATTTTCGCATGAAAGTGCACGTATTCGAATGCGAGTATAATAATTCTGCATGTTGTATTAAAAGTGTCAGTTATTTACTAAATATGCTGATTGAATTTTTCTTTAATATTCATAATAAAATCTTACTTTCGAAACGATTTTTATTTGAATATATGTGGCGCGGAGTAGTTTAAAAACCCTTAGACATTACCGCGCTACACAATTTATTCAATTGAATCAACAACTGGCCTACGCTCAATATAATAATATGTATATATTGAGCGTCCTAAAGCTAAGCTATAACCTCTCTTTTTATATGTAAGCTGAATATTAAAAGTATTAAGCTTACAGTATACCATATGAGGTTGTATGTTAAAGTTTAAATTGTTATCACACACGATAATACCTATTTAGAAAACTTAGTTGTCCCCCTCTACCATAAAAGCAAAGTATTTTTAACTACCTCACCCTAATAACGAGAATCGAGTGGTTTCCAAAAACGGTTCACTTGTTGGATAAAAGCATTTAATTCTTGGAATTAGCACAGTTAATTATAACTAGTTTGTGACTTGTTACGAAACGAGCGCCGCGACGTAAAAACGGTTTCATTTTTAAAAGTCATAATAATTTCGCTTGGTGTTCCTGCTTAGGTTAAGTGGTTCTCCACTTAGCCGCCTAGCTAAAGGCAAACGCGACGGTCTTAAGTAGTGACGAGTATTAAAACATTAACAAAATGGCGGAGCTTAATTATAATTGGTGTAGAAATAAGTATTATGCCCATGAACATATGAATATTTTGCATTGCTTGCGGTTTTTGACATATTTAATAATTTCAATTGATTTAATGTTATTTAATTAAATGTCTCCCTCTCTCCTACTTTTACTTTGCTGTGCCCGACAGGGTCCACATTGAACAGAATTTGTAATAATACCACCTAAAAACACTGTGGAATGCAATAAACGATTGAGTATTGAGTATTGAGTATTGACTTCAAATAGCCAAACACCACATTTCATCCTATGGTTTTCATCAACTATTGGATGGGTGCAACTATCAGCTCAAGGTTACTTACCATCTTACTGAGGTCACCAATCCGCTTGCGACCCCTTAACGACCCTGGCTTGTCAAGGTCTGTTAAGATGAGTCCCATGTTTAGCTGTGGACGTAAATGGGTTGGTGAAGATGAAGAGAATATTTTGTAGTTATAATAAGGATATATTGTAGATTATTGGTTAAACGTGAATCGTATTTCATGATCAGTCCGTAAAACATCCATTTTTTTTCTTTGGACTTAAGTATGTATCCTCGAGGCTTTTGCTCTTTCACCGGGCATAAAGGCGAGTGGAGCGCCAGCCTAGTTAAATGGTTTAAAAACTACAAACTATGCAACCTGCGCAAGAGGTCGCCCCCTGTAGGGCTTGGACTTCGGTTCAGGGCGGTCGCTGGCGATGAGATTGAGGGATTATGACTTTTACTATTTTTGGGGAGTTTTGTGCAACTGTCGCTCTACTTTACAATACAAGACCTTTCTTTGTCGCGGGCCTCTCGGACTTCGAGTCTACGAGGGCATCGGATGGTACTTTGCAAACTAAGGGTCAGGAGGACGAGGGGGGCGTATAACGTCCACCACTGAACAGGGTTTACCATAGTCACCAAGATGGCAGGCGGGTTGGTGGCCACCAAGCCTGCATTATGTAAAGTATATAATATACCTACACATGTAAACGCTAATGTCTGTTACTTGTTGTACAATTAGTATAGTTAAGGGTACATAACGTCGGTAATACGGCAATACGGCCTAAGTGACAGTGACAGTAAGGTTGATAATCAAATGCATCATATCGTTTTTTGCTCTACATTGATTGTTTTTTCATATGTAAAGAAACTATTGCTTGACAGATGAAATTAAACTTTATTAACACTTATGCGGTATTGCAGTATCACGGACGATAAGCTTCGACATTTACATAATGAAAGAGATCGAGAATGCTTGTTTCACAAACTATAACTACATTTCGTCGGAGATACTGCAATACTGTATAAGTGACAAAAGCTATAAGGTTGAAAACCAAATATAGCAAATTGTTTTTTCTAATAATGATCTCAGAGTTTCTTATAGTCTTTCTTCTCCGGGTGTGACAACGAAGGTAAATAGAGAAAGACTCGTAGGAAGCTAGGATAGACCTAATCCCAGCCTGCGCTGGTTGATTCTTACTATATTATTTATAATGCTCGACTATCACATGCCACATTGGTAGATTTAAATTCTCTTTAATAACATTAACTACTGTTGAAATGTATAGATACTAATTAATAAGTCTATTTTTTTATTTTTTTTTTCTTTGTATTTGTTTATCATTGTATTTGACTTATAATAAGTATGATCGATTCGTCTACATTATCTGGCATTATCAATAAACGTTTTCATTTCATTTCAATATCCCTTGACAGATGAAATTGCACCTTATTAGCAACTGCTACTTTCGCGGTTATGTAGTAACAGCGACGATTTGTTATTTATCAATTACGTCAAAACGAGGAGATTTGAGTCCTTAATTATTATACAGTTAGTCTAAATGTCCGCATTCAGTTTCAGGTAAGTATACCTAAGTAGGTCAACATATGCTGAGATGAAACGTACTTAAACGTAGCTATTATAGTAAAGTTAGAGTTATTTCAATGACAGTATTATACAGATATTATTTCCCGACTGAATTATACATGAAACAATAATAAAAATATAAATTTCATAAAAAATATATTATATATAAAATCATTATCATCGGCCCGTAAAACTTCTACAGTTGAACATGGGCTTCCTCCCAAGGGAGGGGGGATTTGCCATAGTTACCACTCTTGGCAGGCTGGTTGGTGACCGCAGCACTATGTTGTAATACACAGGGAAACGCTGTTGCCTGTTCCCTGATATACAATTGTTATAGATGATAGGACAGCTAAGCGTGCTTTCAGAGGTACGGAGGATAGCCCCTCAGCCCAGCAGACCGGGAAAGAAATCTTAGAATTTACACAAAAAATTCTTATCCGGAGTGAGAAATGAAAATGAAATGAAATGAAAACGTTTATTGATAATGTAGACGAATCGATCGTTCTTATTGTAAGTCAAATACAATGATAAAAATATACAAAGATAAAAAAGAAATCTTGACTAATTAATTAGTATACATTTCAACAGTAATGTTATTAAATAGAATTGAAATCTACCAATGTCGCATGTGATAGTCGCGCGTATTATAAATATAATTAAAATCAGAAGGACAGAAGGGTAGGTCATAGAACGCGTCCCGAGCCTCGCCTTGCAAGGACGAGCGACTCGACGACCGACTCGTCCGATCCCCACTCGACGACCGACGAGTGGGGATCGGACCCATGACCTCTGAGACTAAAAGCGAGCCAAATGCCGCTACACTACGGAGGTTGATATAAAAAGCATTAAATAAAAAGATCATGGTATATAACTGCCATTTTTGTGTGAAATTGCTGAATAAGTCGGAAGATTGCTATACCTATATAAAAAAATACGCCGTGAAATTATTTATTTTTGGTTGTTGGTGTTTTTTTACAGCATTAAAGAATATATATGAAATGACTTTGAATATGTATTTGTATAACCTGTATTGTCTTGCATTGCAAGGCAATAGAGCTCATTTTTCTATAGGCCGTCTACTTGAGGGAAACTTTTGCAAAAACATTTGTCTATTTTAAAATTCGTTTCGATAGAAATGCCGATTGCAAATCGTCCTGCAAGTTTTTGGCAACGATCAAAAACTGACTGTAGCCATTTACACTTTTTATTATAAACTAGCTTCCCGCGCGCGGTTTCACCCGCGTAACTCCCTTCCCGTGGGAGCTTTAAAATTTAATATAGCCTACGTCACTCAGAGTCAATGTAGCTTTCCAATGGTGAAAGAATTTTTGAAATCGGCACAGTAGTTTATTCATTACAAACATACATACACACAAAAATATAAAAATACAAATCTTTCCTGTTTATAATATTAGTATAGATTAAGAGAATGTTTCATATTTATATACATAATTGAAATTATAATACATTGGCAATTTATTTACTTTCATAAAGTCTTAATTACATCCTTTCCCCATAAAACGCTTTAACCTTCAAGCGTAAACATTTTGTTATAAATCAATTAATTTAAAGATACTTATAATAAATTATTTTCTATAAACGGCCCGTATCCGGGAGGAATAAATTGTTTAGCTACGTATAATTTTAACAATTATCACAACATTTTAACTGGCGATCAAAATGTTGGGAGCAAATTGTGTTGATTTATGTCGGTTACGCCACCCATATCGCATCGTGTATGGAAATAGAATGCATGTGCCACCGCTAGCGACTTGTTGTATAACAGAAATATTAGCTTTTTAATTTATTGTTCTCATAATTTTAACTGACAAGAGCTTTGACTGCAACCTTTATGGACCATGTTGAATGCGGTTGAACCGTATATTGTTAAATGTTTGTAGAATGAGGATTTATACATTTCTTTTTTTTTCGGACGGATATATGTAGTTAGCCCTGAGGATTTTGCTACTTCACCGGGCGTAAAGGCGAGCAGCGCTCCAGCCTAGATAAATGGTTTAAACACTACAAACTAAGCAACCTGCGCAAAAGGGCGTCCCCTGTGGGACTTGGACCTCGGCTCAGGGCGGTTGCTGACGGGGAGATTGAGGGGTTATGGCTTTTAGTTTTTTTAGGGGAGTTTTGTGCAACTGTCGCTCTACTTTACAGTTCGTGGGCCTCTCGGACTTCGGGTCTACGAGGGCATCGGAAGGAGGATTTATACTATAATTACATATCTTTGCGGGTTCCAAGGCAGCTTAACTTTTTCCCGGGACTTGGTGAGCCTTGGTGCTCATTGCCATATTCAGTGTAGATCCTGGCTTACAGGAGTTGCAGTAGTGGGAGTGTGGGTGGAATTAATCCTTGCTAAGTGTTATTTTAGTGTTTTTTTATGCTTATATAGTTATTATGTATCTATGGCAACCTCCGTCTCGATGAGGAAGGCCTATGTTTATCAGTGGATGTTGTACGGGTAGATAATTATGGTTTGGTTCATCAAATGTTTACCGTAGGAAAAATAATAATAATTTAAGAAAAAAGAGCAAAAAACAGCCCGTTTACGTCCACTGCTGAACATGGGCCTCCTCTTTACTGACCTTGGCAAGCCAGGATCGTTAAGGGATATTGCCATCATCACCACGCTTGGCAGACGGATTGGTGATCGCAGTAAGATGTAAACCTTGAGCTAATAGATGCTGCTGCCCATCCATCAGCCATATGTCCCTTAGTCGCCTTTTACGACACCCATGGGAGGACATGGGGTGGTGAATTCTAAGCCGGAAACCACACGGCAAAAATCCATCACTCAACTGGATTTAACACATTCCAGTGCTATTTTCAGTTGCTGAACTGGAATAATGTAAACCAGGCTTTAGATACTTTAAGAGATAAATTCCCTTTTATTCTGAATAACAAAAGTCCTTTGACTTTGTGCTTTAACTAAATTATATAAAATGTAAAACGAACGAAAACAAACCTCATTTACCTTTTCATAAAGTATTTTCAAATCTTATTTTATTTTTCTCTGAATAAATAAAAAAATATTGTTTTATAATATGACTTTATGTCAATGATGTAACTAAATAACAACCCATTTCCAGCCAGCATGTGTCAACAGACATCCATTGCTATTACAACCGATTGCTATCGGACCTTCTGATATTTTCTTTTAAATTTTTCCTACCTAAATTATGTCGTTGATACTATCGGCTTTTTGGGTACCGTACCCAAAGGGTATAAACGAGACCCTATTGCTAAGACTTCGATGTTTGTTTGTCACACGGTTGTATCTCAAGAATTGCGAAACTCAAAAATGATTCTGTTGCCGCTATAACAACATTAACTTAAAATAAAATGAATATTTAGGGGTGGCTCCTATAAAACAAGTGTGATTTTTTTTAGCCCTTTTTTGCTCGATATCCGTAACGGCAACGGTACGGAAGCCTTCATGCGCTAGTCCGACTCGCACTTGGCCGGTTCTTTTATATAATAGGCAGGTTAATAGCCCTTGGGCCGAATTGTTTATGCATACCCGGCCCCCGCCAACGGCGGATCGAAGGAGTATCCGGGGGGTATGTGTGGTGTAGGGTCCTCACCTCGTGGTATGAGTTTACCATACCACGTTATGGAGAGGGCGAGTCCCACATATCCTACCGCCAGCGCGCGAATACGCTGCAGCGGCGGTGGGAATGCGTAAATGCCTTTCCCCCCGGACAAAAAAAAAGGTTAATAACCCTCGATGTTAAAAAGCTAACAAGTTCAAATGCAGGAACAGCTGTTTAACCAATCTAGTGTAACCTTTCACAATTTTAAATTAAAAATCATGTAACCACTTAATTTTATTAAAGAGTTGTTTGCGCCGGCAGCGGTATTTTAAACATGAGGTCTGAGTAAAAGGCATAAAGGTTATTTTGCTCTATTTTGCGTCCTTACATAATACGGTAGATTATAATAGCAGAGAGCTGTTAAAGGTACACATCAAATATTTACAAGCGCGTGCGCTGCGTCCACCTGTGTCCTCAGAATTTGTTTAGGGGTTGTACACAATCTACGTTGTACATTTTAGCTTTATTTTTACTTACTTAAAGAACTTTAGATGATTAGGTCATAAAACATAATGAAATTTACCGTATTGGATGTGATATCGAGTGAGATTAATGAAATTATATTAAAGGCAAAATTCTTGTAGGTATATAAAAAAATACTAAATGGTTCCAAGAAACAAATTAAAGAGAAAGTTACCTTTATGTTATTTAATAATAATCAAATTCAATATTTAATCAAATTGATTAAATTGTTATTTTGAAACGATAACGAATTGAAGTAAAACGTAAAGTAGTCGGGCTCTACTCAACACAATAGCACGTTATATTGTATTGGTACTTTAGGTATTCTTGCTACTAATGCAGCAACCTCTCGAAAGTACCAACGTTTACGCTCGGGAGACTTTCACCAGCTCTCCTCACAGGCTTCCTGAGTGTACAGGGTTATTTTTAAAACATTAACAACCTTTCAAGGTGTGAAAGTACTGATGATTATAAGCAACATTTAATATATGACCAAACCTAAAATCGCGAGTAAAAAAATCTACTGTTCCATACAATTTATGTTCACTTACCTCGACAAAATGTATGGAACCGCTGTTTTTATTTTCGTGATTTCACAGTTGTTCCTATAGTAAAAGTTGCTTATAATCATCAGTACTTTCACCCTCTGAAAGGTTGTTAATGTTTTAAAAATAACCCTGTATCCATATACAGGGTTTTTTTTAACCTAAGCGGTTAAAACGCCTAGAAAAGGTCAGATGTTCATACATATGACCTTTTCTAGGTTAACCGCATCGGTTATTTTTTATTGGCCTAAGATATTTCTGTTGAAGGCTCTCAATAAAAATATAGAACCAACATAATGCGCTTTCCAGGTATACGGGCATTTTTCCCATTTACGTAAAACAAAATTGTCTTCAAACCTGTTTTTTTGCGGTTCGCTAGGAATCTATATAGCCCGTTATGGTATTATTTTTCACGGAAAATTGGGAAATGTTACCTCCTCGTTTAACCTTTAACATACGTTCGCATATAAAACAAAATGGCTTGTGATAGAAAGCCGTATTACAATTTATTTTAAAAACGAAATAAAACTAACAGGGAAATAGTATTTATACCTACTCAAAAAAGCTTTTACCAATAGGCTAGTTGACACGTATTATTATTATTATATTATTTCTAAAAGTATTTCTCATATGGAACCTAAAAATAATAATTTCTGTTCAAAAAACTTGAATCTGTTTGTATACCTAAATTCAATATGAAAATTATTTCTTTTGTCTATGTATTAAATTCCGAAAAGCCTATTTTAATTTTAGTGCAAATATTTATTTAAGTGCTTTCTAGATCTCAAATAAATGCCATATTTTTTTCTTGATCTAGTTAAACCATTGTTAACCATATAAAACTAATTTAAAAAAAAGTGTCAACTAGTTCAATAAAATTAATATTAATCACCAACCTTCTATATTTATAATAACTAAAGCTGAAACTATGAAATAATAATTTAATGTTGAATATAAGCGAATTTTCCTAGACTACATTTTCTGAACTATAAAGTTTTATGGCGTTAAAATATAATATTATTGCTATTTTGCATATAAACCTTTTGGATTGAACAATTTTGGATCATTGACTTTACGATCTATAAACCTTTTTTGTGTTATGGTACGCGTGAAATATTGTTGTATCTTTGTCATGTTGTTATCATATTATACTGAAGCGGTTGGGAAAGTGTTTCCTAAATAGTTTATCTCATTAGTAGAGCTTTTATGTTTACCGCCGCCGCTTGGTAGTTCAAATTAGCACAAGATTTGGTTTTCGTCTAACACGGTATTATGTCAAATTAATGTATAATCTGCCTGTTACTCATACTTTTCAGAATAATACACTTTTTATATTTTTTTCGGAGTCTTCTTTAAAGTTCTAATGTATCATGTTAAAAACCGACAAGTAACACATTATTGAAACAATGGGGTATATGCAAGCATAGAGAAATAGATAAAATATATCAAAAATAGTATGGCACCAGACACAATTTTGATGTGATAACCCAACTATAACATCAGATGAAACGATTTTAATATATTCAACTATTCCGAAAAAATACAAAGTTAAATGTTGTTTATTTTTAATAAAATAAAAAGGTTCTTTTTCAATATATTTAGTTGTTTATTATACCTAAGTATAAAAAGTGAAGGCATGTGAACACTACTCTTTTTAAGTTCTAATATAGGTAAGTTGTTGCAACTTTAGTCAAAGCGCAAACGATAACTGAGAAGTCTTGATTGATAACTTAAGCTACATAGATAATAATTAGGTTTCTCGATAGTCATAGAAGTTGGGCAAACTTGCTAGCTTTGCATCGCTTAACCTATATTTTACTAGTACTGATAGTTAACGAATAGTTGAACAATGTAATATACATTGTTCAACTATTCGTTAATTTGATGATGATAATTTTACCATAAAATATAATTTAAATTGTTTGCAATAAAAATGTTTAGTCTGTCTATTCCGCACCATATGAGCGAAATAAATATAAATGCAGTTACTGAAAATAACAAAATGTATTTAATTTTAATTGTATATTGTTAGACAGACTAACACTCACAGGAAAACGCTGTGTCTGCTTAACGTGCTTTCCGAGGCACGGAGGATAGCAGTCTACCCTCCGTGCCTCGGAAAGACCTTTAGAAATCTTATATTTTACGCAAAGATATCTGGTCGTGTGTGGGACTTCCGAGACTAAAAACGAGACATAAACCGCTATGCAATAGAGATTATTTATATTATGTACAACCGTATTTAATGCGTAAATATTGAAGCCTTATTCAGCTTCATAAAATAATATTTTAGCAATTATTACAAATTGGCCAATGGCAGCCATTTGTAAAATATTCACCAAAAACAAGTTTGTATTAATAATAATTTGAATAGAAACACCGAGTATAAAATTCGTATGAGTAAATAATTGAAAAAAGAACTTGTTATTCTACAGTTAATATCTGTAAAATATATCAACAGCTCAGATTTTATTAAGTACCAAGTACTCCAAGGGTCCCAACATCGCAAACAATATACACTTCTGCTTTCCACATAAATATTAACACACTGAAAATTTTCTCATAAAAATATTCTTTCACTGTGATATTTATTTCACACGTTTGTTATGTTTAAAACAGGTTTAATCAACATGTTGGTTCATGAAAATAAACCGCTTTAAAATAAAACAACTTTGCTAAACGAGTGAAAAAATGTATCTGTGAAAGTAATACGTGAAGTATGGACAGTCCCTTACATGTGCTACGTTAAAAGCATTTTATTACCTGTACAGCAGAATAAGTGCCTAGGTATTTATTGTCATTTTATTTGTTCAAGCGTACTGCAAACATGTATTATATTCGCGTAACCCTTTTCAGGGTGTCTGCCACTTTCTATTTATGTCAGTACGAACTGGGTGGCGTGCCCTCTATAAATCAGAGCCGTTTTGTTCAGGCCCATTACGTCGTTTTACCGCCTTCCTACTGAGACAAAATTAGATCATACCGAAGGGAAAACCTTGTTCAACCCATACATAACTTTTGTTGTAAAACCTTTAATACTCAGAACGCAATACGTGTTGGCTTGTTTAGTGTCGGGCCGAAGCCGACGCGCGTCACCATTTGTTTCATATCCTTTATATATTGTGGATCTATTTCCTAGATCGAGGTGCTTCCGACGCTTGAATATAAAGGAAGGACGGTTGCTCAGTTATATTAATATATACGAGCATGTTGTGCAGATAGTAATCAGATGTTGATTGTTTTCTTTTGATTGCAACTTATCGCACTCATTGCGCAGGGCGGCGTATGCGCGTTTATAATCTGTGGGTACATTCTGTCACGAGAATTTTAAAGCTTAAAGCACAGGTTCAAATTTTTACTCACATTATTATTAGAAAATATTGAAGGGCTCATTAAAATTTGTATATATTATCTACACCTAATCGTAGAGTATTTATGTTACGGTGTAAAGTTTAATTACATAGCTAACCTTACAAAATTTAATTTAACGAGTTATTTGCCTTGACTTGAGTGAAGTTACTAAAATTATTAACCGCTAAGAAAGTGCATATGACAAATAGTTTTAAAGAGGTAGTAGCGGGGGTTCAAAATTTGAACTGACAAATTAAAATCTACCCTGACGAAGTCCTAGAAAGACCTATACATGCATGCATATATTTAAACAAAAAGAAAAAAGTTGAAACACTTCGATTTGTTCATTTATAAGCTATGTATCACCAGATTGCATACACTTAGCTCTCATTAGGGTGAAACCTCTTCAAAGGATATGTCGCTTTTTGAAGGTAAGCGATTTTTAATATTAAAATGAATTAACTACTATACTACCTTATCATCATTATCATCAGCCCGTATAATGTCTACTGCTGAACATGGACCTCCTCCCGAGGGAGAGTTTTGCCATAGTCACCACGCTTGGCAGGCAGTTTGGTGACCGCAGTATTATACAATTTTTATACTCTTCTTTGTTCTTTGGTATACAATTTTTATAGATAATGTTATTACAATCGGGACCAACGGCTTAACGTTCTTTCAGAGGCACGGACCCAACCTCAAGCAACCATACCCGGAAATAAATCTAGAAATTACACAAAGATTTCTTGTCCGGTGTGGCGATCGAACCCACGATCTCCGAGATTTAAAGCGAGTCAAATACCGCTACGCTACGGAGTTTGTCGCTACCTATGCTAACTACCACTAATATAAATATTTTTTAATAAATCTAAATGTAGGTTTACAAATATTCAAAATAAATATTGTAAATCACTAAAACCATAACAAATTTGCCGCTAAAATATACTTTGCTTGCTTTCAATCGAGATAGAAAGAGGTATTCTTATTCAAAATTCTCAGTCAGTCCCGCGGTCATGTCAGTTTACCGCGCTTTTGTTGAAGTGAATACAAAATGCACCTTTGTGTACACTTAAATCTTGTTGTTGACCATTTTACACCAACCAAACATAGAATGAAACCAAACATGAAGCGCATATTGTTATAACATTTTAGAAACTCCGTAGCGTAGCGGTATTTGGCTCGCTTTAAATCTCGGTAGTCGTGAGTTCGATCCCTGCACCGGACATGGAATCTCTGTGTAAATTCTAAGATTCCTTTCCGGGTCTAGTTGGTTGAGGGACTACCTCGGAAATGCCTCGTGCCTCGGAAAGTACGTTCAGCCGTTGGTCCCGATTGTTATAACATCATCTATAATAATCGTATATCAAGGAACGGGCAGCAGCGTTTCCTTGTATGGTACAACATAATACTGCGTTCATCAACCCGCATGCAAAGCGTTGTGACTATGGCAAATATCCTCCCTTGGAAGGAGGCCTATGTTCAGCAGTGGACGTTGTACGGGCTGATGATTATTTTAGAAAGATTACGGGGAATAATGATATAAGTTTGCATAGATTTGTACATACTTTTAGATTAGAACAAGCTTCCTGCGCTGCAGTTTCACCCGCGTAACTGCCGCGGCACCCCGATTAGTTGCACCGATCTAATGACATTTTGAATGATGGTACCTAACATCCCTGTTCAACATTTTAATCACAAAATTAATGAGATCCCGTGGGTTAGTTACAACACCGACGAAATCACAAACACCACACGGACAACGTCGCGGGCGTGTTAGTGTTTCAGCTTTTTTCGTTCATTCGTTTCAATACACTTAGTTACAACTTGTAAACTGTCCATATTACTTGTACCAATATATGTAGTTAAAACTACAATATTGGTATAGGTAAAATGTTCTTACAAATGTAACCACTATAGATTAACTATCTATTGCTATAGGAATGGCATATATTTTGAAAGCACCTTATATATAAAATATTAATTTTTTTTGGTCGTAGTAAATTTTCGTTGTATATTTTTACCTTTTCTGAAGGACTTAGCAAAATCCCACATCACAATTTTCTACTATTACTAAACCTTAATTTTCTATTTAGCCGGGTCTACCCGTACCTACTTAGATTCAAAATACAAACCTTTATTTAAAGCCGAAGAAATTTTATAACAAGTTTATTTTATATAACGTCTGTATCCAAAAACATACACCCTCCTATCATACACCCCTTGTGTATGATAGGAGGGTGAACATTTAATTAGCCTTATTTCTGAATCGGTATCGTTTTAGCCTTTCTCATTTCTCCGCCCCACTAATATTAATAAGACAGAATAGGATAGCATGAGTGTCCTGAGAGGAGCAATCATAAATCCAGTCCAATGAGGATAAATTACATCCCTGGAATGTTTAATTTTATAATCTGTTCTATTTTATTTGTTTTCAAAATGGCGGTTTAACGTACTTAATAATTTACGGCGTGTAATGTAAGCTACGTGTGGTTTAGCTACTTATGTCTGCATGGGATTAGAACGAGAGAATTATAGAGAGAGTATTGAAATATTTAATTAAGTTCTGTATTTTTGTATTAGCGATAAGGTTTTGAATTAAGAGTATCAATTGTTAATGTATGTAGCTAAGTTTTATTCAAAATAGAAACTAATTTTCTAAAGCGATTTGGTCATGTTACATTGAGTAATTGTTTGTTACAATTTACTTACTCTTATAATAATAAAAATAAACCATAGATTCTGTTTCTGCTTAGAAGAACCAATGTTTCGTTTGTTTAATTATATTAGACAACTATCTTAAAGGAATTGTCAAAGCTAAATCTACACTAATATTATAAAGAGGAAAGATTTGTACCTATTTTTGTATGTTTGTATGTTTTATGTTTGTATGTTTGTAATGAATAGGCTCAAAAAGTACTGGGCTGATTTAAAAAATTCTTTCACCATTCGAAAGCTACATTATCCACGAGTAACATAGGCTAAATTTTATTTTGGAAAAAAATAGGGTTCTGTAAGATATTTGGGTTTTTCTGACACAAGGTGTAAAAAATCAACCAGAAAAGTTACTTATTTTGCGTACGCTGCCTAAACTATAAAAGATAGAACCATAAAATGTTCTAATTAATTATAGATCTTATAAATATCTACAAAAAAGTCCGCGACACACTATACCTATCTATGTCGAGTGAGGCACAACGACCATTTTTTTATTTAAAAATCTTGAATTTTTTTGGACTACATTTAAACGCGTTTATTTTACTCATGCTATTAATCCTTATCAAAATAAATTATTTCATCACTAATAACAGTTTATGTAGATAATATTTGGTCTTTGAATGATTAAAATTTGACGTTTGGTTTTGAAGTTATGGCGAAATTAAAATATTACGATTTCTGCTGCACGGCCCGTTGCGAAGTCTAATAATTTTCGTGCGATTTTTTTTAGATTTCGTTCTTAAAACTACACCTACGCAAAAGTTCTTCTCAGAGCTAATCAACAGTTCTTCTCAGAGCTAAACAACAGTTCTTTTCAGAGCTTTGAAAATGCCTAAAATGCCTATTAATTACATCATTAATTATATTTTCATCATTAACAACTTTAACATCCACAGAAAGACAATCTGTGCAGCCTGCGGATAATGACTGCGTTGTCGATGTTTATGTCGGTGTCTGTGAATTGACCTGGGAATCATTTTGCTGACCGTGTCTTTCCTGGGTAGGCTTTTTGCAGCGGTAACCGACATCCGCACGGAGCCGCGGGCGACCGCTATCACTACATCACTACATATTATAAACAAAGTCCCCTGCCGCGTCTGTCTGTCTGTTCGCGATAAACTCAAAAACTACTACATCGATTTTCATGCGGATGCTACCAATCGATAGAACGATTCTTCCGGAAGGTTTACGTATATGATTTGTTTAGTTTATGTGTACATTTGACTAATATATATTGATACTAGCGACCCGCCCCGGCTTCGCACGGGTACAATACTGATAATTATACTACATAATGTCTTTAAACCTCTAACAAACGGGCGAAATTTGGTCAAAACAAACAGAAACAAATTAATATAGGTACCTACTAAAACTCAGTGAAATAAGTAGGTGGGTATACTTTTATCGTATGAAATACCTATACTCTTCAGGAATAACAATATAACAAACACTAAATAAATAGGTATTCAAGTATCTATCCATCATAGTTACAACGAACACAAAACAAAAAATTTGCCCTATAATTCTTAAGGATCGAGCGCGCATAATCGCATTCGGCCTACCTCCGTAGCGTAGCGGTAATTGGCTCGCTTTAAATCTCGGAGGTCATGGGTTTGATCCCCACACCGGACATAAAATCTTTGTGTAAATTCTAAGATTTCTCTCCGGGTCTGGTTGGTTGAGGGACTACCCTCCGTGCCTCGGAAAGCACGTTAAGCCGTTGGTCCCGATTGTTATGACATCATCTATAATAATCGTATATCAAGGAAGGGGCAGCAGCGTTTCCTTGTGTGTTACAACATAACTCTGCGGTCACCAACCCGCCTGCCAAACGTGGTGACTATGGCAATACCCTCCCTCGGGAGGAGGCCCATGTTCAGCAGTGGACGATATACGTGCTGATGATGATGATGACCTACTAAAACTCAGTGAAATAAGTAGATGGGTATACTTTTATCGTATGAAATACCTATACTCTTCAGGACTAACAATACAACAAACACTAAATAAATAGGTATTTAAGTATCTATCCATCATAGTTACAACGAATACAAAACAAAAAAATTGCCCTATAATTCTTAAGGATTGAGCGCGCATAATCGCATTCGGCCTACCTAAAACACGCGCTGTTATTTTGCGATAACTTAGTTATTCATTAAAAGTATATAGTGTAGGGGTAAAATAATCTGCATGAAATGCTTAAGAATATTAACACATTTAAAATGATAAGGATAAATACTGAATCCGTCTGATTAGCTTTACAATTACCGCATTAGAAATTATCATTTTTCTAAGATATAATGGATATAGCAAGTTAACCTTGAAAGATAGACATATGCTATCGCAGACTTTTTTGTAGATCTAAAAGAGAAGAATATTTGCCACCATACATTGTTTTGTTATATCTCATAGGGTTTAGGCAGCGTTTTCGTTGAAAGCTCCCAAATGGCTTAATTTTTTCCGACACCTCTGACAAATATCAATATATATTAGTCAAATGTACACATAAACTAAACAAATCATATACGTAAACCTTCCGGAAGAATCGTTCTATCGATTGGTAACATCCGCATGAAAATCGATGTAGTAGTTTTTGAGTTTATCGCGAACAGACAGACAGACGCGGCAAGGGACTTTGTTTATAATATGTAGTGATGTAGTGATAGCGGTCGCCCGCGGCTCCGTGCGGATGTCGGTTACCGCTGCAAAAAGCTGCCTACCCAGGAAAGACACGGTCAGCAAAATGATTCCCAGGTCAATTCACAGACACCGACATAAACATCGACAACGCAGTCATTATCCGCAGGCTGCACAGATTGTCTTTCTGTGGATGTTAAAGTTGTTAATGATGAAAATATAATTAATGATGTAATTAATAGGCATTTTAGGGATTAGGCATTTTAGGCATTATCAAAGCTCCGAAAAGAACTGTTGTTTAGCTCTGAGAAGAACTGTTGATTAGCTCTGAGAAGAACTTTTGCGTAGGTGTAGTTTTAAGAACGAAATCTAAAAAAAATCGCACGAAAATTATTAGACTTCGCAACGGGCCGTGCAGCAGAAATCGTAATATTTTAATTTCGCCATAACTTCAAAACCAAACGTCCAATTTTAATCATTCAAAGACCAAATAGTATCTACATAAACTGCACTTAGTGATGAAATAATTTATTTAGATAAGGATTAATAGCATGAGTAAAATAAACGCGTTTAAATGTAGTCCAAAAAAAATTCAAGATTTCTAAATAAAAAAATGGTCGTTGTGCCTCACTCGACATAGATAGGTATAGTGTGTCGCGGACTTTTTTGTAGATATTTATAAGATCTATAATTAATTAGAACATTTTATGGTTCTATCTTTTATAGTTTAGGCAGCGTACGCAAAATAAGTAACTTTTCTGGTTGATTTTTTACACCTTGTGTCAGAAAAACCCAAATATCTTGCGGAACCCTATTTTTTCCAAAATAAAATTTAGCCTATGTTACTCGTGGATAATGTAGCTTTCGAATGGTGAAAGAATTTTTTAAATCGGCCCAGTACTTTTTGAGGCTATTCATTACAAACATACAAACATACAAAAATAGGTACAAATCTTTCCTCTTTATAATATTAGTATAGATATAGATATAGATTTGTCAGAGGTATCGGAAAAAATTAAGCCATTTGGGAGCTTTCAACGAAAACGCTGCCTAAACCCTATGAGATATAACAAAACAATGTATGGTGGCAAATATTCTTCTCTTTTAGATCTACAAAAAAGTCTGCGATAGCATATGTCTATCTTTCAAGGTTAACTTGCTATATCCATTATATCTTAGAAAAATGATAATTTCTAATGCGGTAATTGTAAAGCTAATCAGACGGATTCAGTATTTATCCTTATCATTTTAAATGAGTTAATATTCTTAAGCATTTCATACAGATTATTTTACCCCTACACTATATACTTTTAATGAATAACTTAGAAGTTATCGCAAAATAACAGCGCGTGTTTTAGGTAGGCCTAATGCGATTATGCGCGCTCGATCCTTAAGAATTATAGGGCAAATTTTTTGTTTTGTGTTCGTTGTAACTATGATGGATAGATACTTGAATACCTATTTATTTAGTGTTTGTTGTATAGTCCTGAAGAGTATAGGTATTTCATACGATAAAAGTATACCCACCTACTTATTTCACTGAGTTTTAGTAGGTACCTATATTAATTTGTTTCTGTTTGTTTTGACCAAATTTCGCCCGTTTGTTAGAGGTTAAAAGACATTATGTAGTATAATTATCAGTATTGTACCCGTGCGAAGCCGGGGCGGGTCGCTAGTTATGTATAAAAAGCATATTATTAACATTCTGATATTTTATAAATATGCCTTTTTACATAATTTAGCTTGCGAGTAACTTGCTCTGGAATGCCACTGCTGCTTAGAAAAATTGTATACGCGATGATAAATTAATTCGAAAAGGATTTCTCTGAGTTTCTTGCCAGTTCTTCTCAGTGTTACCACGTCCTGAACTGGTGGTAGAAATGGACCCATCTTAAGAAAATGATTTAAAAAAAAGGTGGCTATATAAATAAAGAATTTTTTGACTATACTTGAAACAATGGGACACATAGAT
This sequence comes from Nycteola revayana, assembly GCA_947037095.2. Lineage (NCBI taxonomy): Eukaryota > Metazoa > Arthropoda > Insecta > Lepidoptera > Nolidae > Nycteola > Nycteola revayana. The sequence goes on from OX344840.2 coordinate 16,562,584, forward strand.
ACCCACAAGAAAATAATGTTTGTATATAACTAAATACCAAGAGTGAGAAAACCAAAATGAATGAACTAAGTCCTTGTAACTATTAATATTCAAAGCGAACAGTGTCTAAACTTATAAGGTGGAACTAAGTTATATTGGAAGTCAATTTGTGGTACCTATCTGGATTGGGTTATCATAACAAGGAAATATCGAGGATTATGCATTCAGGCTTTGTCCACCTTCCTAAACCCACTCACACAAGTTATTTGTGCGAAAATTTTCTAGATTATCGAACATGACAAATGCGGAAAAAATAGTACGCTGAAATTGGCGTACCCCAGACAGTCGCTGCGCTCCGTGCGAGGAATACTTGCCGAAATGTTCATAAAATTTAGCTTAGTAATAAAATGCCAGATTGTGTTGTAAAACTGTGTAAAAATAACACAAAAAGAAATAAGATCTTTTTGCTTATATTGTGATTTTTGTATAAGATAAGATCAGTGTCCTATACACACTACAATATTGAGTTGCTCCTATACGGAATCTAGTCGAGAGCGCGAGACCATTCATTTACTTAAAAATATCAAAAATTTAAACTACGGGAGTCTTTTTAAATGAATTAATAATTAAACCACATTTAACTTTTAGAAAGGTAAATAATAATACATTCATATTTTTACTATTTAGGTCTGGAACTAACGAGAGATATATAAGCCTGTTGTACTGTAAACAATTAAGTAAATAAAATTCTTTCATCTTATAAATTTCTTTTGTAAATAGTGTAGAAGAATAATATAATACAAGTAACTAACAGCTTAACGGTAGAGCTGGGCCATATCTCCGAAGTACGAGCGGGCGATGTTCCGATAACAAGCGTTTGAATACACATAGAACAAAGGCCTGGATTTGCATAGGGTGCAACGATATTCTGTAAAATCTAAACTTTCCATTAACCACGATTATATTATACCTACATTTATTTCACCTTATTTGGATCGATATTAAAATTGGTTACAGTACCTAGTTGACCTAAGCGCAGTATCTCGGAGAGCTGTTAGACGTGCGCCAACAAAATAACATCATTCTGCAATCGCCAGTGACCAACAGGACTGTCTTTAACCTATTAGAGGCCCTGGACACATTAGGGTAAAGAGTCCCCTAAGACCATAGTAAATTAGAATATTTTTTTACAAAGAACGCAGATATGAAAAGTTTTAGCTTTATTTTTACTTATTTACGACTGACTTACTTTATTTTATTTATAACATTGTTTATTTTATAATTTTAATTTTTGTTTTCAATTATTATTTAATTTAAATTTTGATGTTAATTTGATTTTAATTTTAATTTTAACTCTGATTTTAATTTTGATTTAATTTAGTTTTTGTTTTTATGAAGATTTTTGTGTTGATTTTATTGTGTGTATTAATGTAATTGTTATGGGTTAATGCCTGAAATAAACTTTTATTATTATTATTATTATTTGTACGTCTTTACCATTATCTCGGAGCTATGGAGCTCCGGACATTTGGAAGGCATGCGGGGGGCCGAAGCCAACTCGCAGAGGCCTTTTAGACAAGTTTAATCTAAATGTTGTGTGACATCATCATTATTATTATTTTATTTAAACTTTAGCACGCAATATAACACGCCAAGGTGGACTTAATGCCATAGGCTTTATCTACCAGTCGATACCGTAAGGTCGACTGGTAGATAATGCCTATGGCAGAGACGATGTGGTAGGTGCTTTGCAATAATGAGTAGCCAGAGACATAAGTTTAATACATACCTCAATTATAATATAACTATATTTATAAATACCTCGCAGCGGCCCTCTTTAGTGCGGCATGTTTTCCGAATGCTGGTTTTTACTTTGCACAGCAGGTAAGCGTTGCCATTCAACGGGGTAAAGCTGCCAGCATTCTGGGAACCTTGCCAAGTAGAATAGATAGAAATAATGTTTGAGGCACGGAGGATAGTCCCTCAACCAACTAGACCCGGAAAGTAATCTTAGAATTTACACAAAGATTTATTGTCAATATATGTAAATACCGCTTCGCTACGCTTCCGCTCCTTATCGTTCACCAGTAGTGTCGGTTAAACCGTTCCAACAGATTTTAAGAGTAAAAGAAAAAAGAGTGCACCAGTATTTTCCCACAGGCTGGTACATAATCGTATGTCTTGCACAGATGCTGACCTTAAGACATTTATTTAATAATTATAACATTTTATTGAAATGGTAATGTATGTTAATTAATTAAACAACATTTGATTGGTTTACATTTATTAATAGTTTCCCGCGTGCGGTGTCAGCTGCGTTGCTCCCGTTTCCATGGAAACTCATCGTTAATTATAGCGTATGTTGTTCCTAGATAACCTACCTAGTTTTTTAAAAGTGCCAGAATTTCTAGAATCCGTTAAGGTGTTTATGGAGCCTATTGAATACAAACAATCAAATCCATCTTAATAATATTAGTATCGTAAGACAAAAAAATCATTTCTGGGAAACTGCATTAGATTTTATAATAAACTTCCAACCAATATTACAAACTTAACAGAGTATAAATTTAAAACTTATGTAAAGCAGATTCTTATGAGCGAAGGCTACTATAATATACAAGAATATATGGACGATGGAGATGTTTGGCGGATGATTCCGTGTCCTGTTGCACTGAGGCAGACTGGCGCCCTCTGACTGTCACACTGAGCTAATAAAAATAAATTAACAAACATTGTAAATGTTATTAACTAATATGACCGATCAGACTTAGTGTATGTAAGAAAGTTACATTGTAAATGTGAATGTAGGAGAGTGCTTCCTATAGAGCTAGTTTTGTTTTTTGCTTGTTTTAATTACTGAAATTATCAACAAATTAGCTTTTGGGAGGCACTCTCCTAGATGCAAAAATGTAATGAATTTGTAAATCATTAATATTGTAAAACGCTATTTTTAAAAGATGACTAAAAGAAAAATTCCGGTGTTTCTTATAGTATTTCTTCTCCGGATGTCACACCGTAGGTAGATAGAGAAAGACTCGTAGGAAGCTAGGATAGGGACGGTGGTCCTCGCGAGGCGAGGTTCGCGACGCGTTCTTGGCTTGGCTTTAGACCTGATCCCAGCCCACGCTGGTTGATCTTATTTCTCAAACCACGCGACTTATTATTATTATTTGTGTATACTCGTTTTGCTCGCGACAATTTTTCGATTTTTCATTTTATTTAATTTATAAATATCTATATATATTTTTATGATCTTTAAAATAAGATTATAATAGTAGTATAACATTAGTGACCATATAAAAATATTGTTCTTAATTAAGTATAAAAAAAATGTACTTTAATGTGTTATGCTTTGCAAATGACGTATAACAAGCGCGAATTATTCGTCTACGTTACTAATAAACTATTTCATTTCATTAAACTATTTCATTTCATTTTATTTCATAAGTTCCATTTAATATGTAAATTCATGAATAGGTATTTATTAAAATTAATTCAAATCATTAATTCACAAGCAACATGGAAAAACAGGTGGTCATCATTAAAATCAAGAACATATATATATAGTTTAACTATATATAATTAAGATTAGAAACATTCATTAAATCATTTCGTCGTTAAATTTGGATTCTAGGTTTCACACTGTTAAATTATATTTTAATAATAATTTAAATAATCTTGATTTGTATAACATTAGCGACTTTATTGTACAATTTAATTATCATTCCTCACGTTCCACAGCTCTTCTGATAAAGTGCCGTATTTGGTTTATGTGCTTATTTTGCTTTTTATACTGCAAATTTTGATCTTCATCTTCAGAATTAGAACTCGTAACCTATGAATCATATTATAGTATTTTTATTAATATATGTATTAACTGTGTATATTACAAGAGAGGAACAAAGGATGTGTGTTATTAAGTTTGAATAACATTTTACGCGCGGGCTTCCAGAAACTATTATTCTTTGCTCTACGTTGTAATAAAGTGTATTTTTGCAGTAAAAAAATATTCACCGGTGCTCTTTTCACTTTGGAAAATGTCTGTTGTATGAATAGTAATAAATTGGGTGTTTAAGCTGCTTGGTCGAGTTTATTATGTGCTTTTAAAAATTATGCCAAGTATTTGAAACTTGCATTACTCGCTCCAAAAATTATGCGGCCTAGCGTCATTGTGGCGTTCCTTCTTTCGCAGATAGAGTGACCCAAGGACCGAGCTCATATTTTGGCTATCCCTCCGGCGGGACCCACAGCGCAGTACCTCGAGCACTCCTGTACTCGATTTATAGTCCCTGCCCATTGCCACTTCAGCTGGCTTTACCGTTGTGCGATGTGAGCGACCTCTGTTCTCCTGCTTTGAATAGAAAATTACTAAAATAGCATGACTCCACGTATCTGTATACAATTTAGTACAGAGAAGCATATAGGTTTCTCACGTTCATAGGATACATAGATCTTAATGGGAAACCCAACTTTGAACAAAACCGCGAGCAAAAGCTTTTTCAAAATAGTTAGTGGAATTTCACCTAAAACTATGTCATTGTACCAAATATATCACTCGGCGATTTTACGATCTAGTAGGTAATAACATCGCTCTATTGTGAGGTAAACGACTCAATTTAATAGTGACAACCAGAATATAATTACGGATAGGTATCTAGGATAAGCATTAATTATTGCAATACTAGCTTTAGATTGCCTGTTTGTTTGATCTCAGAAAGAGGACAGATTAAAATTAATATTTCAATGTTACATAGCCCATTTATCGAGGAAGGCTATAAGCTACATTTAAGTGGCCGTAGTCCAATGGCTAGGTCGTCGGACTTGCAATCATGTGGTCGCCGGTTCGTTCCCCACCTATTGCATTGCGACATGAACCTGTGGGTTCAGCTTTAAATATAGCAGAGACTATGTTCTCTGCTATATCTAAAGCTCTTTTTCTCTCCATTTTCTGTCTCCGGACAGCCAGTATCGGTCCTGGTCGTACGCACGTAAATTGCGTCAGTTATCAATTGGCGACGCATTCGATGTATGTAAAATAATCTGTTTTATGTTCTTACATCCAAATCCAAATTATGGAGACGAGTAAAACCTGAATTGAATTGATTATTTTTATATGACCAGAAAGCTAAGGGTCGCGAAATATTTTTTCGTACCAGGGGAAATATTTTTGTGGTCGTGTCATGAAATAGGTTGAAAAACACTGCCCTAGTTTATTTGTTGCTTTTATTATATAAAATAATAATAATGACAACCTCTGTGGCGTATAACTCACACTTTTAATCTCGGAGGTCAGGGATTCGAATCCCCACGCCAAAAAAGGAATTTTTAGTTTCCGTGTCTGGTTAAGGTATACCCTGAGTGGTTCGAAAAGCACGTTAAGCCGTTGATCTCAATTGTTCTTACATATATAGTAATTGTACCTATACCAGGACATGGGATGCATTCTCTGTGTGTATTATTTTATAATACCTCGGTCACCAAGCCACCATCGAAGCGTGGTGACTATGGCATAAACCGTCACTTGAATGGCGGCCCATGTGCAGCATTGGACTATATATGGGCTGATGATGATTACTGAAATGTATTTCGGGATCTCTGGTACATAGGTATATAAACAATGTATTGTGTCGGATATAATGTAAAATGTTACAGTCGAATATTTTGCATTCTTCAGTTATTTATAGTTCAAATATATGCATGTTATTTTTATGATGTTACTACCGGTTTTGAATGTAGTATTTATATAATGTTCATTTTATTTAATCATATAAAATATTTTTTTAACACATGAACAAAACAATATTATAATTGTTTTATTAAAACACTCGTTACATACAGAATATATTTACGAGTATAACCTTTTGTTAAAATACATATATATTTTTAAACTTTATCGTTTTTTTCACTGAAGTAGTCCTCTCGACCTCTTGCGACCCCCCTAGAGATGCTCCGTGACCCCCCAGGAAGTCGCGACCCACAGGTTGCAAAACGCTGAACTAGGGAAATAAACCCTTTGGTAGCGGGTAACTTTACGAACAAATTCTTTATATACACAAAACACATCTAGATTCAGAATAGCTAACCGTAGTTAACGTAAATAATTGTGTCGAGCAGTAATGGAACTATGACGTTACCAATCAATGATAATTACACTTATTTACCGAACAAATTCAAATAATCTTTTTCATAAAGACACTTTTATATATTATTTAGGAACCATGTCCTTAAAATGCGTACTCTTTTTTTATTATCAGCAGACTCTGAGAAGAACATGCTAGAAACGTAGAGAACTCCATTTTTTTAAAATAAATTATTGTGTAACAACTCTTTGTGAAGCGTTACAGTAATAACATTTAAATAAAAGTTACATTTTTTAAAAGTAAAACAAAAATAAATTATACAGCAACGAATTTATCTCCGATTGATATCAGATTACGAAAACCAAAATAAAAGATTTATTCACGAGTCTTATACCGGATAATCATTTTGTGTTTCCAAATCCGGAATCCAAATAAAATAACAGTAATAAGCATAAAAGGGCGAATTGGTTACAGCGTAGTACCTACAATGTCGTACATACATCCAATTTATCACCGGAAAGCCAGTTATATTTGGTTCGTAGATTGTGATGGTGTCATGACTCACGTGTCGACTCAAAGATGTGACGTCACTACTCTTCCTGTCATTGATCACTTAACACAGATCAGATAAAATATTTAGAGCGTCAGCGCTCACGTTTTCTTAATGAATTTTCTTTTCCGTTAAAACATTTATGCCATTTTAAGTTTTAACATTTGTGTTACGTGAGAGACGTGATGAATCGTAAATTAAGGCGATTAAAAAGTTTAAAAATGCGTGTTATAATTCTACTTTTTACGATATCTTAACGTCTACTTATAAATATTAATCACAAGATTATTTATTATGAAAAATGAATTGCTTTTAAGACTTGCAACTAAATGCTTTGAATAAATTTAATATTTATATGGCATAGGTTTAGATTTAATGGTTCGAATAATTAGGATATATAAATTATTATTATCTAATAATATAGATCTTCCCTCCAATGACTGCTCTTAGCTGCTGAGGTCCAAGCTCCAAGGGGCGCCTTCTTGTGGAAGTTGCTTATTTTGTCGTTTTTAAAGCATTTAAAAAGGCTGAAGTAACACTCGCTTTTATGCCTAGTGATGTAACAGAAGCTTTTTAGTGACACATGTCCGCCTAAAACAGAGGACAAAAGGATGAAGCACAAAGTACTGTCCTATTTCCTTTAGACTAGATCACAATCTAAAATAAGTGTACCTATAGGTATAAATACTTCGTACTATTCTTAATTAAAATTTACTATTTTGAATAAGCATTCAGGACTATGTTTCGGCAAGTCGTCGACTACCGTTTGTTAAGAAATTAAGTATTTAGAACTCGTAACAACAAGACTCATGAATAGAGTCGCGGCTCTTTGTAGAGTGACTGAGCCATTTGATGCTAAGAAATAACATTTCAGATAGATGGAGATACAAAAGAAAGTAACAGAGTTCGTTGAACTGAAAAATAAGAATATGTATACAAAATTACTTCTCTTTTAATATAGATACAAATAGCGACTAATTTTCTAAGGCGTAAGATTTTATTTTTTACTAGCTACTCGTGCCTGTCGGTTGTACTGACATTTCTCGTGGATTTTCCATAATTCAGTTCAGGCGTGGCCTTTGTGAACATTTTATTCATTTTTGCAAGTATTAAATTTCGACTACCGACGTAAATCTAGCATAGCACTAGCACTCGTACCACTAGAATTTTAGCTTAGTGAGGTTAACAAGAATGTAGGTAGTGTGATAAAACGTCTGCCAATAATCTTTGCAAAAAAAATGTTGTAGCACTGCTAAGCAAATATTTCCCATCTTACCTTACTATTCTGCTTACACTTCCTTTACTACATTGAAAATACGTAAGCCATTTTTTGGCACAAGGGGAGCCGATATAGAGAAATGGCATTTTAGTGGATATATTTCAACGAAACGCTTCTTCAGTTGAAATATTATCACTTGCCATAACTAATAAATTTAGGCCGATCGTCGCGTTTTTTAGATGTAGTACAATAATACAGTATGTAATGTAATGTGAGGCTAATGTTAGCGACCAGAATTATAAATTCTGGTCGCGACGTACAAATAAATTACCGTGTCGACATAATATTATTATGAATGGATTAACCTAGTTAAATTATGGTTCGCTAGCTCGGTAATAGTAACATGTAATATTATTAGATACGTAAGCTGTATACTCGTAGTCAGATTCAAAAAGTATTAGTTTTTTCGAATCGTCATATTTAAAGCCGGATAATAGATTTTGAATTTTATTACAAACCCATAGAATTAAAAACGTGGTGTTGCTATGTAATCACTGCCTGGCTAAGGGATAAAATGATTCTATTTAGTAACATTATTTACATAATTCAGTATATTACATTGAAAATGGAACTACTCGATCCCAATCACTTGTCACAAAAATAATCAGAAACATTTTCATAATACATGCTACACAATTTCGCTTTAATATCTATTTTTTTTTACAATTGTAAATTAACAATTATCTTTAGTAATTTAGATAATTGTGAAAGGATCAATTAAAAAGTTATTTACGTCATTTTAAAATTTTAAATATGTTTTGTCAGTCGTTTCAGACAATATCTTAATCGGACTTATCATATCCCATCATATTATATTCAAGTTAATATCTCTTTCATTTGCAAAAAAACTTATATTCAATGATACAGGTTTACATATACATTAGTTATTAGTTAGTAACAATCATATCAAAATAAATTATGCAGTTTACAAACGCAAATAATACGCATGTTAGCCTTTGTCGATTTTATATTAAAAAGATAAACACTTACAATCACTGACCGTATTAGATTATCGTAAATGAAATGAAATAGAATAGTTGCAATGCAAGGAAAGCTCTTGTAATAACAGATAATGTAGGTACGGAGAACACTAACCGCCCTCGTTCTACTAGCTCAAAGAGTGCACCGTCATACCTCCATTAAAATGCCCTGTGTTAAAATTGGAAAAGTAAAATTTGCACTTGTATAACATTAACGGTTGAGTGAGTCGACAACGGTTAACGATTTTAACAAAGGTTTTATTTTATCTATAGCGCCTCTCGGTCTTGTATCCCATTTTTTTCAGTAAAAAAAAACTAGCTTATAAACTATTTTAGACTATATCTATATCTGTACTAAACGTTATCTTGATCCGATTAATCATTCTAGCGTGATAAAGTAACATTACTCATCCATATATATGTTACGGCCAATAGCCGAAGTGCGGCTACACCTAGTTTTAGCCAGCTAAACCTAGGTGCAGTCGGCCACATGCGTTTATAAGTCCCTGTTCAACTCCATTGGTTTAGGTTTAGGTTATTTATTTTTTTTAACCACCCCAACACCTTTTTGTCCCTTGCATAGGTATTGTTTAATTTAGAGTTAACTTAGAGGAACTTATTAAGGTTGACCTAAGTTTAACCGCAAGTTGTCGGCTGCACGTAGTTGTAGCCGGCTAAACCTAGGTGTAGCCGCACTTCAGCTATTAGCCGTAACATATACATTCAAACTGTAAGTTTATCACAGATCTTTCGAAAATATAATAAAATAAGCCATACATGAAAGGTTAGATATATACTTATGTTGTGTATGTTTGTGAGGTCTATTCGGTATAGCAGTTTAGCTACATTAAAGAAACAAAATGTAAAAGTTTAGCAGGTGTTCACAAAAGTTAAAAAAATTCACCAACACATCAAGCAAAAATTGTTGCAGTCTTACAGCGTTTGAACGTGTACGCGCGATAAATTTTGTAACAGTTGCCTGGTTGATATCACCCGCTTCATTTTGCTTAAGTACACCATTCAGTACATATTTAGAAAGAAAAAAAGGAGGAAAATCAGACCGTATAACTCCTCTGCCGTACATGGGCCTACCTCGCCGGGGTTTTTGCCGTTTCTCTATACTTGTCAAATGGGTTAGCGAACGCAGTATTTTGTATCTAAATATACAGGATAAATATTCTACAAAGGAATATTGACATCAAAAAATAAATTCTATGTAAGCAGATAATTATGTGTAACTCATATTGTAATATTAAATGTATTTTATGTAAGAAATAACAAGAGTAAAGATAATAAAAGGTAACGTTCAGTTAGACAGACAGAAAAATACACAAGTACCTGCATATTTTGTTGTAGCTCAGGGCGAAGAGTAGTGGGCCGGATTGCTCATGCGTACCCGACCCCCGCCAACGGCGGATCGAAGGAGTGTCCGGGAGGTTTTAGTGGTGTAGGGTCCTCTCCTCGTGGTATGACTTTAGCATACCGCGCTATGGAGAGGGCGAGTCCCACATATCCCACCGCCAGCGCGCAAATACGCTGCAACGGTGGTGGGAATGCGTCAATGCATTTCCCCCCGGACAACAAAAAAAAAAAAAAAAAAAAAAAAAAAAAGGGCGAAGAGTAGTGCTGACATGGCCACATGACGTAGTTCTCAGGATATTATATATATTGCTGAAAATGAATAAGTATTTGATGTTCCTAGCGGGTTTTGAGAAGACGCTGTTCATTTTATTTGAGACTACAAAGAGCTTTCATTTCTGACGTGTACCTAAGTTGTTTAGTTTAGACCTCGGAAAGCGAACGTTGTTCTTGGAATTTGCTGTAATAGAATTACAATGTTTAATTACTTACCTATCCTTCAAGGAGTAAAGTGTTGATGCTTGGATTTGGAACTAAGAACAAAGTAGCGTGTGAAGTTTAGTTGGTTAAAGTAAATCGATGCCGCGCTTCCGTATGTGTGCATTTTCTTTTAGTGCTCCAGCTATAAAGATACTTATATAATGTATATGTTACGCGATATATAAAATAAAAAACCACGTGTAAATTTATTAGAGATTTTGCGACAGAGATACAGAATTAGATCTTAAAATTTATATCTACGGCATCCAATTTTTTACATGAAATTCTAAATGGAGTTCTAACAATTATGACTCAGGGGGTGTTTGTCTAGAGGTTGCTACAATATGTGTTCACTATGTCAATGGATGTATACCTAACGTGTTCAAGACTATAGCTATAAAAATATATAACAAAATTACGCATTATTATTAGAGAAATTTAAGTTAACAATTATTGTATATACTTTTTGCTACACGTATTAATATATAGATTAATAATTATTCAATATATTAAATTGCATAAATATCTTCTTAAACTGATCATCACCTATCAAGCAGTGGATGAAATAGGAGTCAGAATGCTTCTTTGGATCCGCGGCCCAACACCCAAACCCGTTGGTTGTTGCAGCACTCGACTTTGCCTTTGCCCACAAAGCGTCGTCGTAAACACCGTCGGCCTCGAGGCGTCCTAGACGACCCGGACGACGAGATCACAACTTACCAACTAGCAGTACAGAGACGGCAAGAAACTAGCATCACTACACAGAGATCACTCTATCCGACCGGCCGGAGAACAGTGCGCCCGCGAACGCGACGCTTCCCCCCTCGACCCGAGGGGGGTTCCGACCCTTATTGTCCGAGAGTCCCGCGAACTGTAAAGTAGAGCGACAGCTGCACAAAACTCCCCTAAAAGACTAAAAGCCATAATCACTCAATCTCACCATCAGCGACCGCCCTGAGCCGAGGTCCAAGACCCACAGGGGACGCCCTCTTGCACAGGTTGCTTAGTATGTAGTGTTTAAACCATTTATCTAGACTGGAGCTTTGCTCGCCTTTATGCCCGGTGAAGAAGCAATAGCCTCGGGGAGAACTATCCACCAGTCGGTCCGAAAAAAAAGAACTGATCGTCACCACGAGATGATGAACAGTTCCAAAAGATATTGACAGCTAATAATTTGAACCTCATAGCTACGAACCTTCGAGGTTCAAATTATTAGCTGTCAATGGGACGCCGTTATGTGTTAATGACATTTTGATGGTTCACCTTGGGAATCAATAAATATATTTAAGAATTAAATTTCTGGAAGCTAATGTTCTTTGTTTGAAGTTTTGTATTGCAATGAATGATATTTATTTATTAAAAAATATTTGAAATTATTCTCTCATTATTTGTTCAACAGATTGAATTGTATGTTGGTTTATTAGCTTTGAATTGGCTCCGGAACTATTACACCACATTCAAAAAATATTTTACAATTAAAAAGCTACTTTATCCAGGAGTAACAGAGGGTATATGTACCCATGGAAACGGGACCTAAGCGTGTATAACCGCGGGAAGCTAGTATGTTATGATGATGTTCTCCGCGACGTGTCCGTCGGTGGCTCTCTCTGCTAAGTATCCCCCCTCGTCCTCCTGACCCTTAGTTTGCAAAGAACCATCTGATGCCCTCGTAGACGTAGAGAGTAAAGTACAGCGACAGTTGCACAAAACTCCCCTAAAATACGAAAAGTCATAATCCCTCAATCTCATCGCCAGCGACCGCCCTGAGCTGAGCCGCCCTCTTGCGCAGGTTGGTTAGTTTGTAGTTTTTAAACCATTTATCAAGGCTGGAGCTCTGCTCGTTTTTATGCCCGGTGAAGTAGCAAAAGCCTCATGGCTGCCGACGTAAGTCCAACCGAAAATATGTCTATGATAGGACATGCTCGCAAACCCAAATTTTGTCTTAAATACTCCACATGACACGCAGTATGTTAAAAACATACAAGAATGCCACATGCTACAACCTTTTTTATCTATAACATTATTTAATCAATAGCAATGATTAATGACAAACGTCGGTACGTACTTGTAGAGGAACGGTTGGTGGTGTTCCTCCACAGAAAATGAAGATCTTCTTTGCCGGGCGAGGTGGTGTGCCCGGCGACCGACGGCCATTTGGTACTGTTCGAAACTTGTATATGTTCTAATTGGCTTGCGAACTTGTATTGCGCGATACAGGTTAGTTAGGATGCTAGGTGGTAGATGGCGCTGCTCGTCTACTAGTAGTTTGTGTGCGGCTACTGTAGATGTCGCTACAGTACTCCCCTCCGAGACTGTAAGTCGTTCTGCTGAGTTGGAGTTCCAGTGAGTCGGAACTGATTCCAGTGAGTCGGAATCGATGCGGGTCCCAGTGAGTCGGGACGGGTCCCAGTGAGTCGGGACCGTTGTGGCTGTGACTGCGTGCGGCGAAGCTGGCAGTGCTGCGCGGACCGGTGCGTGTGAGGTCGTGTGCGCAGTGCCGTGGTGCTGTCGCCGGAGTCGGTGGAGCCGTGTTGAGGAAAGCTAGTTGCTTGCTGGTGATGGTTGTGGAGCTGGAGGGGGAGTATTTTGCTGGAGTAGCCGGTTGCGTGCTGTTTTCGGGGTCACCAATTGTAGAGGAACGGTTGGTGGTGTTCCTCCACAGAAAATGAAGATCTTCTTTGCCGGGCGAGGTGGTGTGCCCGGCGACCGACGGCCATTTGGTACTGTTCGAAACTTGTATATGTTCTAATTGGCTTGCGAACTTGTATTGCGCGATACAGGTTAGTTAGAATGCTAGGTGGTAGATGGCGCTGCTCGTCTACTAGTAGTTTGTGTGCGGCTACTGTAGATGTCGCTACATACTCATTAATTATTCAACAATATTTTCTATATATATTTTTGTACAAACAACACACAAAATAATTTATAAATATGAAACCTGTATGATAAAATATATTTTACAAAGGAAAAATATCTTCCTGTAAGATTTGAAAAGAAAATACGGACAGTGTAGTAAGTGCCGTCGGGTCATTGATCAAAAATTATCGAAACAAGGCAAATATTATGATTTTAATTTATGATTTCAGCACACTTTTATACTTTTGTGTAAAATTTAAATGTACAGGTTGACGTAAATTACCGTTAGCGACGTAATTAATGTATACAGATTTAAAAAATCTACATTTATTTTTTATTTGCAGCAAGGGTTGCTGCTAATTTAATAATTTTAAAAGACACTTAACTTTATTACCAATACTCAACTTTTTAGGGTTCCGTAGCCAAATGGCAAAAAACGGAACCCTTATAGATTCGTCATGTCTGTCTGTCTGTCTGTCTGTCTGTCCGTCCGTATGTCACAACCACTTTTTTCAGAAACTATAAGACCTATAATGTTGAAACTTAGTAAGTAGATGTATTTTCCCCTGTAACTTCTAAAATAAGAGAATGATAAAACTAAAAAAAAATATGATGTACATTACCATGCAAATTAGACTTGGATCTTGTAAGTAGTTTTTTTTAATACGTCATAAATCGTAAACCGCAATTTACCTTTCATTAAATTAACTCGAATATAAAAATAAAAAATAACATTTCATTTCATAAACATAGGCTTTTTTATTCTTTTTTTTGTTTGTAAAAAAATAAAAATAAAAAAAAACAAAACAACTTACTTACTATTCTTAATATCAAAAAAAAAAAGGGACGCACTTGTAACTGATACGGAACCCTTCGTGCGCGAGTCCGACTCGCACTTGGCCGGTTTTTTTTTCTTGTCCAGCTCTCTCATATAATACAAACCAAAGTATACTAATGTGATAAGATACATATAACAGAAATATTAACACGTAAACTTTTGTACCATAGAGAACTATCTCTATGGTATAAAGTTTACTTGATAGATCACTATATTTGCCATCGATCACAGTAATTACACGTGGAACTGTCGAGAACAGTTACTTAATCCTATTATTTTCGCTATACTTTGAACATACACATGCTACACGAATGCTTGTCCTTATATCAATGTGAAAAAAAGTGTTTGACTTGCAGCTGTAAGCTGTAATTGCAGGCTATGAATGCATGGACTAGGACAAGTATCAATCTTGCCTTGTGTTGCCACTTGCCAACCACGATCCCTACTGTCATACGATTTTACTCATGGTCAGGAATTTAAGATAGCTCTATTCCTCAATGCCCCGCCAGCGACCGACCTGAGCTGAGGTCTAAGTCCCATAGACCTCTTTTGCGCAGGTTGATTATTTTGTAATTTTTTAAACATTTCATAAGGCTAGTGCCATTTTTTTTTGTCCGTGGGGAAATGCATTTACGCATTCCCACCGCCGCTGCAGCGTATTCGCGCGCTGGCGGTGGGATATGTGGGACTCGCCCTCTCCATAGCGTGGTATGCTAAACTCATACCACGAGGAGAGGACCCTACCAACCACTAAAACCTCCCGGACACTCCTTCGATCCGCCGTTGGTGGGGGCCGGGTACGCATGAGCAATCCGGCAAGGCTAGTGCCCTGCTCGTCCTTATATCCGGTGTAGTCTCAGAAGCATCGTGACTAACTACATAAGTTCGTCCGAAAAAAAAGGATAAGAGAGAATGAATCATGTTCGTTAGAGTATGAATTATGTTCTTCAAAACGTGCATGCATCGGAAATACTCTTTGCGGAAAAATAAACGTAAGTAAAAATGGTTCATTTATTACTGCAGAAACTGTTTACTGTTTCTTTTTTGTTTACATTTGTGACACCACTATAACATAGAACAATATATGGTACCATATAAGCTTCACAGTGAAAATAAAACAGGTTTTCCCGCTGACTGTCTTTTAAGTAAAACCAAGGAACAAAGAAAGCAATATACGGAGCTAATGTTGTCACGTATTGTGACATTTACAACTAGAAAAGATCTTTTAACGTAGCCTTATATAGGAATATTATGGTGGACGGGTGTACAGAACAGTGGAACAAAAACTGTGGTTGTGGATATTCTTTAAGCTGTTCGTTTTTCATATATGTGTTTCAGTGTTTGTATTTTAAAAGCTTATCATATTTATTTGTGAGATGGAATAATAAATTTACATTTATTATTATTATAAAGCCCATTAAAGTAGCAAAAACTGTTTGTCAGGCCCAAAAATATTAAATACGAAAGTACTTGTTTCATCAATAGAGACTGACTACACCAAACTATTTCTTTTGTTAACTGCTGTTAAACAAAAAGTGTTCTTTATATAGATAGACTATAGAATTTATGAAGTCGTTATGTACCTTCCACAGCTTCTAAATTACCTACGTAAAGCAACTAAAGACATTTGCAACTCAATCAAGAGTTAGTTGTTATTAATAAAAGAAAAAAAAGTGTGAAATCGATTATTACTCTCCGAGTTTAATTGACTGAGGGAATACCGTCCGTAGTAACGAAAGCAAAAGAAGCCTTGGATACCAATCGCTATAACAGCCGCAAACCCAGAAATAGACACAAGCGTTTACATATACACATTTCAACATAATACCGCACGCGAAGCCCTTCGGTCCTATGAAAAATCCTCTCAAATGTAGGAGCAGACGATCAAAATAAAATACATAATATACAACTAAAGGTAGCTAATTTAAAATAGTAGTAGTGGTTTTTAATTCTTATTAAGCTTTAATTATAGGTTATTTTTATTTGTTAAGTTTAGTTTTAGAATTATTCTGTTGTTATTAATATATTTTTTTAAATAAATATGCTACGACAACTACCTAAATTTTTTTAATAAAACTAACTTAGTAACGTAACGTAGTAATGTAGTATTTTATACTACTATTCTATATCTATTCTACTTGGCAAGGTTCCCAGAATGCTGGCAGCATTACCCCGTTGAATGGCAATGCTTACCTACTGTGCAAAGTAAAAACCAGCACTCTGAGGACGTACCGAACTAAAGCGGGCGCTGCGAGGTATTTATAAATTTATTTGGATCCCGGTCCCCAGAACTATCAAACAATAACTAAACCTGTAAAGCAATAAATGATGATCTCAACATTACGTTTCACCAATTAATCAGGAATTTAATACGCTATTCACGATTGGGGCAAATTATGTAGCACGCAACATAATGTATTTAAATTAAATTGTTAAATCAAAGCTCTTTCATGTCGTTGAGCGTAAGTAATACATATATTCATTTGTTCCACATGGTATATTCATCGTTAAATTAGTATCTCTATTAATATCATACCGACGACGTCGAGATCTAGCAAACATTGTCTGCTACTTCAGTTACGACATTCATTAGGATTTACATGATTGTTATTACTCTGTAAAATATTCTATTATTTTAAAAATGATAACTTTTTATTTCGGAATGGAATACATTTTTACAAAAAGATGTATATAATGATATACTGATATGATTCTTACCATCATTTTGCATAAAGTTCACTTCTGAACATGGGGTTCTCCCGAGGATTTTTGGACATAGCCATCGTGCTTGGTTAGCGGGTTGATTCGCCCTTAGGTTGAAAATGATTTTTCCGATGTCCGAAGTCCGAGAGCCCCGCGAACTGTATAGCAATAGTTGCATAAAACTCACATAAAAAAAAAACATAATTCCTCCATCCCCAGGCCAGCGATGGGCCTAGACAATATGCCACTACAATGATACTTGATATTTGTCAAGTGATTAAGCGGACGCGGGAAAATGTCGGGCATTCATTGGTTGATTATTTTTTGAAACAAGTGATACGATCTTTCGGTTTTCTGTTGCATAACTTAACCTTGTAGTGTAGTGTTGTCTAGGACCTCTGAGCCAAGATCTAAGTCCCATAGTGAGCACCCTATTGCGCATATTGGTATGTTTGTAGTTTTAAAACCATTTAATAAGGCTGGAGCATTTATCTCGCCTTTATGTCCGGTGAAGTGGCAAACGTCTTGATGGTAGATGCACGTTAAGCAATTTGGCTAATTCAATCGTGCTTGGTTTTACTGAATGACTTTTTGTCGGGCGCGGAAATTGAGCTCACGACCTTAGAAACTTATACCGCTTTAGTTCTGAGGTGACTTCTTTTATAGGTATGTGTCTGTTTTTCCTTACCCCAGTTTTATATCCGAGAATTAAGTGCCAGTTGTCGTTATCATCTGTGTAAGGGCAATAAACTGAAGAAAATTCTATAACATGCTTTATATAAAACGATACGAATTCAAAATAAAAATCTATTCTATTCTATTCGAAAGTAGTTAATATACTACTTTCTACCAATGAAATTTGTAATAAGTTTTATATATGTATTTTAAAACTACTAGGAATAGCCCATATCGAATTTACTCCAACAATCATCATGGATCATGACTACGGTACATGAGTATTATTAGATTTAACAAGGTTTTGGAATATAAAAAAACATATTATCATTTTATAAAGCCTCAAATAAGAAAATAACATAGTTTCTTACGAATTAAAATAATCTTTAAAAAACTTTGTTGGCGCACCAAGAATATACTAACGATCGTATAAAAGCAATGTGCATTTGAAGTGAACTTACATCTTACAGTCGTGCTCTGAATCCCATTATTTTCAGTTCCAATAGGTGAAATAAAATATGTGTTACATTCGACAAAGCATTTTGGAAGAAATTTGAAGTCTAAATAAAGTAGAAAAGTTTAGTCGACCGATTTGTTACGTCTCAAGGAGTGTAGTATAGCTTAAGTCCGTTTTATTTATGCAAATGGGAGCGCATTTTATTTTACTGTGCTTTTTAAAATCGCTTGTAAATATCGAAATATCCGGATATGTTCGATACATAATAGTAACGTAGCTGATATTCCCGAAGCGTTTTATCATTCTTATTGGTGGTCTTCTTTATTAAAAAGTGTTTCGCTATTAAATTCTCCACAATTTTAGTCGAAAAATTTGGGGGACGCAACATTAATTTTATTTGCACTGGATTGAAAAATTGTCTGTATAACGAGCAAACTACAATACATCTAGTGTAGCTACGAAAATAACAAAAATAAATATAAGAAAAATCGAGAACAAGTTGGACTTCTGAAGACATGCTCTTAAAACACTTACAAGTTTTCCTTTTTTTTCGTCATAGTTCATATTATATTTTCAGAATAAAGAATCAATCAACTGTATCGTCGAAATTGAATATTAGAATAGCGTGTAGAGTAAGTATGAAGCCATAAAGTTTTAGGTCACTAATTACTTTTACTGTTGGCATTTATTTTTACGCAATCAAAATAACCAACATAATATTATTCCTAAGAATATTCGATATTCTTATTAGAATTCTATATTAATAATTAAATTCAGATATAGTATATTTTATTATCTCAAATATCTATCTTGTAGAGATCTATTCTTCGAATAGGGATATTTCCTAGCATTATAATTGAGGTCAGGAATGAACTTCGAGCCGGTATGTGAAAATACTACGCGGAAACGCTTCGAAGTCAAATATTTGTTCAGACTAACATGGGTTTGACCGCAATAAGTAAACCTATCGATTGATGGAAGTCTCTTGTATCGCATTAGTTTATTAAAACGTAGTCTTAACAACGAATCGGTAAGAGATACCACGGACTAAGAATTTTTATTTATTTTATTTATCCTTTCTAATATTATAAAGGCGAAAGTTTGTATGTTTGTTACTCTTTCAAGTAAAAGCTACTGAATGGATTTAGCTGAAAGTTAGCACGCGGATAGTATACAGGGTTATTTTTAAAACACCAACAACATTTCAGGGGGTGAAAGTACTGATGATTATAAACAACTTTTACTATGGGACCAACCATGAAATCAGCGAAAAAAATCAGATATTCCATACATTTTGTCGAGGTAAGTTAACATAAATGTATGGAACAGCTGATTATTTTTTCGCGAAAGTTGTTTATAATCATCAGTACTTTCACCCGCTGAAAGGTTGTTGGTGTTTTAAAAATAACCCTGTATACGCTGGATTAACATATTGGCTACAAAATATCTCGCTCCGACCCACTGGAGCAGAGTGACGCAGGTAAAACCGCGGGGCGTAGCAAGTAGGCTATATTTAATTACTAGCGGCCCGCCCCGGCTTCGCACGGGTGGACTTTTATACCCTACCCCTGCCCTACCCTACCCCTACCCTAACCCTACCCTACTCCTACCCTACCCCTACCCTACCCCTACCCCTATCCTACTCTACCCTACCCTACCCCTACCCCTACCCTACACCTACCCTACCCTACCCCTACCCTACCCCTACCATACCCCTACCCTACCCCTACCCTACCCTACCCCTACCCTACCCCTACCCTACCCCTACCCTACCCCTACCCTACCCTACCCTACCCTACCCTACCCTACCTACCCTACCCTACCCTACCCTACCCTACCCTACCCCTACCCTACCCCTACCATACCCCTACCCTACCCCTACCCTACCCTACCCCTACCCTACCCCTACCCTACCCTACCCTACCCTACCCTACCCTACCCTACCCTACCCTACCCTACCCCTACCCAAAAGTATCCTATGTCCTTCTCCCAGTTCTTAGCTACTTCCCTACCAATTTTCAGCCAAATCGGTTCAGCCGTTCTTGAGTTATAAATAGTGTAACTAACACGACTTTCTTTTGTTTTAAAAATGTATTCTGCTATTCGGGACGGAAACAAATCCAACAAATCAAAAACCATGGCAATCGGTCCAGCCGTTCTCGAGTTATAAGTGTTGTAACAAACACGACTTTCTTTTATATATATAGAGATGAAGTTCCCATCGGGACGTGAGCTACGCGGGTAAAATTGCGCGCGGGAAGCTAGTAACATGATAAAAATCTAAGCACTTATTGTAAACGTTATTCCTGAGTAAGTTTTAACACTTTTAACTTAAAGTCGAACAGTGTTAAACTAAGTTTAGAATTAGATAAAATACTTGAAAGTGAGCTCAATAACAAACGTTATTTACTGAGCTAAAGTTAATTTTGTTACTTATTCTGAACCTAATAAAGATTTGGCTCTAATACGTAGATAATAATGATATAACATCTGACAAGAACCGAGAAATTAGTTACGATTTATGTTTGATAATCCTGAAATAATCTGATAAGCTATTGCAAAACTAAACAAACTTTGTTTATCATTAGCATCGACCTTCTAACGAATTCAACAAATCGATAGACAAAGCTACGAATATTTTTTATGGAACGTTTATGATTATCTGTGATTGTTTGATAGCGGTTGTCATGTAACTGTCATCAGATGATGTACGTCACTGATATAGTACGTTGTGTGCAACCGCTTCTATTTGATATTTTCTATTTTTGTCACGCCGCGGGTGGCACGGCGGTCATATACCTACTTAATCCCGCTATATTTTCGTTAAGGTACATAATCCGTATATTTTTTCGTTAGTGGAATGTGACCGCAGCCTGATAAATGTGCCTGCTAAACTGAGATAATGTACAATGCGTCCAATGTATTATCTCCCTACGTTTTTTCAAAGTGGATCTTACTGTACAACATGTCAACATTAAGTGTTACAAATTGTTTATGAATGTTAAACTGGCAATTTAGTAGTAGTTGCTTAGTTTAAATAAAACCATTTGTTTCGCCTAGTTATATTGACCCGAGGCTCGTAAGTAAATTTGTATCGATTCTGATGTACCTAATTCTGAAGTTATTGTTTGTTTAGGTTCGGTTAAAATTGTAGTAGCTGTGAAACTTTGAAAGGTAATTAATCAGTAGATGGCGCAGTACTGTGTTACAGTGCAGCGTGCATGAGTGTCGCATCGTTTCAATTAACATTTCCTGTTATTATTGCTTATTACGTCACTCCTTTATGAAGGAGATGAATGGCGCTTATTAAGCAACTTTATAACGTAGCTGGACGTTCTATTTTCATTGAATACTTCATTGTAAGATATGTTTTCTTTTATTTAATATAGAATATAACGATTCTGTAGGCAATTTGTTTCTTAAATTGCTAACGCTGAGTTTTTACCCGAAAATATAATACACAATTCTCTCTTTAAAATCTTTTTTTCGAACGTAATAAATAAGTAATTTATTTTCTCTGTTTACCGTTATTTAAACAAAAGTAGGCCGGAAGGTGTCTGACCTCTCCCGGGCTTAGTAAATCGCCTCTGGCTCTGGCTCGGCTAGTGGAGCCATATTAACGTTCTAACTGTACCTACTATCTTTTCTTTGTTTCAATTTCAAAATGAACATTTATGATGGTTTTACTATAGAATTACTGGTGGATGGAATAGGGTGAAATCGGCGGGACGTGCTGTGCTCACGAGCTCTGAGGAATTACGGTAAATCCGACCTGAGCGCTCGAACTCAATCTGTAATGATAAAAGTTTAATGTGAGCAAGTATTTTAGCTCAATAGAAACTAGACACAGAGATTTTCTTTTATTATTTTTTATTCGGTCTTTTGTTTAGAGTCATATAAAGATTAATTTCTTTTGAGAACGTTTTTGATCTATTTGTCTGAGAGAGCACAAATTTTTATTGTTTGTTTTTGTAACCACTAAAGGAGAATTCAAATAAATAGTTTTTAAGAAAAACAGGTCACTCCTTATAAAACTTGTGGATAGACAACCTTCGAATATAAACCAGCTATCTTTGTGTACCTTGATCTAGTTTCTGAAATCCTAAGCCCTATATTTGCTCCCTTAAAACACAAAAGACGGTCTCAACAATGAGTGACTACAAAAGCCCACATTAGGGATACCTACTTCTTTATAAAATTACGTTCCATTTTCCATGATTGTTTACATACTTGATACTTGCTGAATAACTCTTTGATGAAAATACAGTATTACAAAAAGAAAGCCATTATTGCTTTTTTCAATATAAATAACTATAGTCTTGTTAGAAAACTTCTGGTAGTGTTGAACAAGAAATAATGATCATAGTAGGTATTTGACACACGATAAAATTAGGCAGTAGGTAGCATGTGTTTGTGATGCGAGATATGTGGAAGATATACTATGCCTAAAACGAATTATTTTTTAATTACTTCACCATTCCCATCAGACAAATTTTAAAAATCTCGGTTTTCACTTTTACGATAGACATATTTTAGCCATGAGGATTAAACTAATTTGCCGGGCAATCATAGAATAGATATAGAATTTAACGCTAAATTGAGTTAAACCGTATAAATACTTCTATCGCATTGAAAATACATCGACAACTATCTTACTGTTCCTGTTGATTTCTAATGCTGAAATTTAGTGACAGTCTATTTAATTCTAACACCACATAGATGCCAGAAATAGTACCTTTTTATAAGAGTACAAAACCTATAAAAATTAAATAGAAACTTAAAATACCATTTTCACTTTTTATTTTATCGAGTTTCTACTTAATGATTTGAGATAACTCAAAGATGTAAGTAAAAAAGAAGTAGATGTTTGAAAGAGACCACCACGAAATTAAGCTAATTGGCGCTATTGTGTGTATACTGTCTCGTTTTTGCACACGCAAATCATCATCATCATCAGCCCGTATAACGTCCACTGCTGAACATGGGCCTCCTCCCGAGAGAGGGTATTTGCCATAGTCACTACGCTTGGCAGGCGGGTTGGTGACCGCAGTATTATGTTGTACCACATAAGGAAACGCTGCTGCCCGTTCCTTGATATACGATTGTTATGGATGATTTTATAACAATTGGGACCAACGGCTTAACGTGCTTTCCGAGGCACGGAGGGTAGTCCCTCAACCAACCAGACCCGGAAAGAAATCTTAGAAATTACACACAGATTTCATGTCCGGTGTGGGGATCGAACCTACGACCTCCGAGATTCAAGGCGAGCCAAATACCATTTACTCTCTAGGGACAAATTTTGTCTTAACAAAACAAGAGCACGACGTATCTACCTCTTTTTTTATATAACATCATTGATTATCAATGATAAAAAAGCACAAACCGCTTCATCACAACAAACATATCTCTCTGCCTCCGTTTTATAATATTAGTTGTGCTAACATTGTTTATCTCCTGGAGCAAAGCCAGTAAGGAATGAAAAAGAAAGGAATGAAATTGCTTTCCACACTCGTCATTAGCTAAGAAAGCTCATAAACGTACGAAGTTATTGCAATGTTCCATTTTACGTAGTTCTTTGCAAGCCTACGTATCTACCAATTTTAGATACAAGACAGGAGATTCGGCTGGAGGCTTTACCGGGGTTTTGCTAAATCCAGACGTGTAACTAACTCCGCAACTCAAATGTATTTTACTTCAAAATATATGTTAGGTAGACATGCTATACACGTAACGTTGTATTCATAAATTATATGTTAAATCTTTTCTTATGAGTTGTTATCTTATATATGCTACTAGGTAGGGGGAAGTCCCCTAGTGACGGACACATAAGGTTTTTTTTAAATAAAAAAATATATGTTCAGGAAACGATGTTGTTCTTTATGGATTACCAAAATTAACAAACTTTTAAATTGTAATAAATAATCAAAAATGCATTTTCTTCATAAATTTTACTCAAAATTATAGATTTAACTTCTGTGAGGAAAAACAGAGTTTTTGAAAGTGGCACCTAGCACCGGACGGAATTCATCGCGAACCCTGAGTACCCGTACCGAATATTTAACAACTATAACAAGTTTAACCATTTAATCATTGTGGAAAGTCAGGACAGGCCTCATGTGCCCACTCTTGGCATATGTAGCACTGCATGCAGTCTTCGTCTTGGTCATCTAAATGAACTGAATAGGAGGTAGTTTTGCGTGCTTTAGTTGTTTTCTTTGATTTTTCTCCTTTTTTATATTTTGTGTTTCACTGAACTAAACGTTTTCTATAGTTTTGACAATTTTAACTCGTTGCCCTTTCTTTTCTATCTCTTTCACATTTTATAGCTAAATCAATTATTTTTTTTAAATTTTTTCGTCTATTTTCTTTTCATCCTTTTTTGTTTCGACAACAACTTTGTATGGAGATGACCCTGATTACATGATTTACAAAAAATCATGTAATATACTTTTTAGCATATTGCATTGTGTCGCAGCTTCTTGCATACCGAGTTCTCGAAATTTAAGTAATCGCAATTTGTAAATTGTTTTCATCTCACTTCCCTTTTTTCTTGTCCTTCATTTTTCCCTGAGCGTACTGATATCTAAAACCTCGTAGGCACAATAAGTACTATGGTAATTGTAAATACTACCCAATTTAAAAAATCATACTCACTGTCCGGCGTTACGTGACTATTTGGTGTCCGGTACTACGGGACAGGACACCGTTAGTGATGGGTCGTCGACGTATTTGACGTCAACGAAACTAGACCGTCCAATTTCGTTCATCGACTAGTCGATCAACTAGTTGAATTCGTCGACTAGTTTACGCGTTAACTTGGTACACATTACGACGAACGAACGAAGTCGACGGCGACGTAGGCGGCAGACTTAGACTAGTCTCTCGTATGCTTAGGACTGGCTGAATACTGAATAGAATTAATTATAAAGTGTTATTCACTATTCTGGCGTATTTAGAACATTAACTGATTTTATATATCTACATTATTTTTATTAAATAGAACTTTCCTTCGGCATCCTTTCTACACATAGCACAACAATAATATCATTCGACCCGAACAAATATCAACACCCTTCAACTAGATTTAGAGTTCAAATTTGTTTGCACGATATTTCAACGGACGAATGAATTTCTATCACTCGACTACGTTCTCGTCTCGTCTCGTACGCGCGCGTCTCGGGCGCGCAACGCGACGATCGACGTCGTCGCCGTCGCGCGTCGTCGATCGTCGCGTTGCGAGTTTCAGTTTAGCGCTCTGAGGCGTCTACGGATTCGACTAGTCCATCGTATAACGGTGAACCGTCGATTCGTTCACAGTACGTCGACGGTCGAATTAACTAGTTCGTTCATTCAACGCTCATCACTAGACACCGTTACAATTGTGTTTTACAAACCTAATCTATTTCATAAATGTACAAAAACTGTTATGATTAAAAGTAAACGAATAATATCTTTAGTAAAAATAAACTAAACATAGGCAGCTAAACACAAAAATAAGTCCGTAAAACTTATCCGAATCTGAAATGATGCAGTATGTTCCCTCCAAAATCCGCAAAAAAACGCTCATGGCATTGCTATGCGCGCCACTGACGATGCGCATGCGGTGACTTGGCATTAGTACGTAGCCCCGCACCCTTTTAGCTTATCTTTGTTTCACTTGCATTATTGGTTATCGAGATAGAACGGAAACAAACCTAAACACATATTTTGTAAGAAAAAAAAACATAAACAAGGGAACAAACAGATACACACACAACCAAACATACAAAAAGCGAATACATATTTGTGCATTCACAGACACTTCAATTTTATTTATTTATATAGATAACAACAACCTTTACATACAAAATAATAGGAACTAGATACTTATAATATGCCAATTACAACTAGCCCCGTAATAAGTAGGTATGTAAACAGTGGATAAATAAGTATTTTACTAGATATATTCATAATAAACACTGTGATATCTTAATGGCCGCTAAATACCAGTCTTCTTCCCGAAATTCCCCTCAATCCCCCCGTCAGCGACCGCCCTGATGTAAGGTGTTGCTTAGTTTGTAGTTCTTAAACAATTTGTTAAGGTTGGAGCTCTGCTCGCCTTTATGTCTGGTGAAGTAGCAAAAACCTCTCGGGTGTCTAAATAAATGTACGACCAAAAAAAAAAAACATTATTGTGTAGATTTCGGCTATTGCCAGATATCGCTTACATACTTACTTTTCAAAACTCCGCAGTCTTTTTTTTTCAACCTTCCTTTGTTATTTGAAAGTAAACATAAGTAAAGACAGCGTTAAATATAATATATTATCACAACGTGTCTATCGAAAAACGCTAAAATACCTCCTAAATTATCTAAGAATGTGTGGACTCCGAGTAATCGAATATTTTACATCCCAATTTTCAGTTATGGAACTATTTTCTACTACTTCAGACTTAAGTAGATTGTTTAAGGTCCTTTACGATTATTTAAGTAGCTATAGAAGATCTTCGGCAAAAGTTGAAGTGATGATAAGCGGATTCTAAAACCTGCCACTTATTTTTTATATCGATATAAAACTGTTTAGTACAATGCCCATTATATTATAATTATTTATTTATAGTGAAAGAATTAAAAGTTTTAGATTTTTACGATCAATGAACATCTTGCAAGTGCATTGTGTTGTCGCAGACTAAATGAAAGGTAAAACCCTGACTTGGCTTTTATCCACAGCTTATGCACACACGCGTACCAAAACTATGCCTTACTTTGTCAGTTGGTCTGCCGCAGCATCAGATGCTTGATGTCTTGGGCCGGACTGCTTTGTGCGTCCCCGGTCCCCGCCAACGACGGATCGAAGGAGTGTCCGGGGGGTTTTAGTAATGTAGGATCCTCTCCTCGTGGTATGAGTAAAGCATACCACCGCTATGGAGAGGGCGAGTCCCACATACCTATCCCACCGCCAGCGCGCGAATACGCTGCAGCGGCGTTGGGTATACGTAAATGTATTACCCCGGACAATAAAAAATAAAAACGGTGCTTGAAGTCTTATCAAACCGCATTATTTGTTTACAAAAGTTGTGCCATGAAAAGATGTGCAAATTAAAGCTCAACGTTATTTTTATTACATTGGGCTACTGTGAAAAATCATAGCATAAATTTTACCCACTTTAATGCACAAGAAAAAAACCGGCTTCAGTGAATTGCTCCACAGCACTCCGTTCTCACTTCTTATTTGGTTAAAGTACGATAAAAATTGTTTTAAAGGTAACGTCGCATTTAATATAACTAACAAGTCATTTTACTATTTTTATTTAGTGGCACCAAACATACGTAGGTACTAAACCTTGCTACCATGCCGGTTCAATTAGGTAGTTTTTGAAAAATAGCCCGCCCGTTCGTATCCCACATGTGAGATTTTTCAACAAGTTTCTCAATTTAGGCGAAGGCTTA
Organism: Nycteola revayana; assembly: GCA_947037095.2. Classification (NCBI taxonomy): domain Eukaryota; kingdom Metazoa; phylum Arthropoda; class Insecta; order Lepidoptera; family Nolidae; genus Nycteola; species Nycteola revayana. The sequence continues at coordinate 16,590,251 of OX344840.2, forward strand.
GCAGTTTTATGGCACTCGAGGGACTCTCGATCGTTTTGCCTACAAAGTATTATTTTATATGAATTTGCCTCCACCGATAGGTATATTACATTAAGCCGGAGCATTTTCTCATCTCCCGTTGGTAACCATTTTTATTTCAGTGGACATTCAAGGCTGGTGCTATAACAATTGTTACAAATTGGATTTGGCAAGAAAAGTTTGTTATAAAGTTTCATGAACTTGGAATGTTATTGTCTATTCGATTCTTGGTATTATGGCGTGTCGTTGTAACATTGTAACTTGATAAGGTGGATATAACAGGCGTCGTCATTCGTGTAAGTTTAGTACCGATCGCGGTCACGGAAATTCTAACCGGAACAAGATGTATATCTTAATGTAGATACAGCGCCATACTGTACACACCTAGCGAGCCACGATCATTTGCATACGAATAGAATCTGCTACAGAATTGTTAATTGCTCATAAAATACGATAGTTGTTAACTATTAAGTTGAATTGTTTTCCTATTTACTATATTAACTAGGGTGGTACTTATTTTTCGAAAAATAAAGACCACACTGCACAACGCAGTCGTTTTTAGTCGTTTATTTCACAGAGTATTTGCACTCAGCAAAATCAATTATTTTGGTAGTAAAATCGATCTTTGTATTGGGGGAATATCGATGGGAATTATAAACCCGCAATAAATTCCCAATTCTGGAATAAAAATTGACATTTTCTTTTTCTTTTTCTTTTTCATTTTCATTTTCATTTTTTTTCATATTTCTTTTTTCATTTTCATTTTTAATTATCGGTTTTAATTTTTATTTTTATTTTCATTCAAAAGAGTAAAATAAGTCAAGGCTTGATCTATCACCAGCTGGTTCAATTTAAATTGCAACGTTTATTAGCTCATTACACGACAATTTGTTCTAAAGAATCTGTAGATTAATTGTAGCGTAATTTTAATGATATTTATGTATCCATCCGAGATAAATTGGGAAATTGATAATTAAATAGCAACATGATGACTGATGACTTAGGTTGGCCCTACATTTGAATGATTGACAAATGTTCTTCTTCTTAAAGCAGAGAAAGTCAACATATTTTAATGTACCTAAATAAATTAAAACAATTTAAAAAAATCGAAATTATGTAGTTCCCTATTAGTTCTACAGCGCACGTATTTAAAAATAAACACATTTTCAATTTTAATAAAACTATCTAATCCAAATTCAGCAAGTAATTTTCACAGGAGCGGAAATATGTAAGTATTTCTACATTTCTGTTCCTATGAAAATTGCCTTCTGAAAGTTGTAATATGGTTTTTCTTAAATGTTCATAACCACCACTTTTCGCATTGCAATAATTTCTTGTTTCAGTCTCAAGAAAATCGTAAAACTAGGCGTTTATTTTAATTAGTTACTCGCCAAGTGCAATAATGGACCCAGATTAAGGAAATCTTGGAAATTAGCATTGCGGCTTCTTAATGTTTATATCCCTGGCTTTTTTAATCTTTACAACTGTCTGTAATAAGGATATTGTACAAAATAATGTTTTCATTTTTTTTAAAGACAATTCCCGCGCTGTTGAAATTTATCCCGGTGTCGTGGATGGCTTTACAAACACTCAATCCACAAACACAAAAAACAATTGTCTGTGGTTCACACAAATAATTGTTTCCGGGTGGGAATCCAAACCAGAACACAAACGTTTCAGGAGCAACTATCGTAATAACTGAGTTATCGGTTCAGTCAAATAATGAAGTTGGATAAAATCAATATCAAAATATCAAAAGTTTTATCACCATAACGTCAATTGCTGAACAGCTGTCTCTCATAGGAGGGCTTATCATAGTCACCAAGCTTGGCAGATAGGTTAGTAACCGAAGTATCGTTCAAGTAAAAGGCAAACGCAGTTGCCCGTTTCCTGGTATTGACGTAGATGTGGTTATAACAATCTCATCGGATCAACGGCTTAGCGTGCTTTCAGAGACACGGGGTTTTTTAATTAAAGATTCTTCTCGGAATTTTAGATATTTTTATTCATAACTAACAGGAAGACGTTACAGAAAAATCCACTCGCAAAAACTCGGCCATTAACAGCTTAAATTTATTTTAATGCGCAAATGCCTCGCCTAGTTTTTCGCCAAAATGCATTTAAGCTAGTGAACTCACACGTTCACACCTGGTTTTAACCAAAATACGAATTACTTGAGCTGATGAATGTTGGTGAACAAATTGTATTGCCTTTCGGACGAACATAATGTATGTCGGTAGCCAGGACGCTTTTGCTACTTTACCGGGCATAAAGGCGAGCAGAGCTCCAACCTAAATAAATGGTTTAAAAACTACAAAGTAAGCAACCTGCGCAATAGGGCGTCCCCTGTAGGATTTGGACTTCGGCTCAGGGCGGTCGCTTGCAGGGGGATTCAGGAATTATGACGTATTGTATTGCCACACACATTGTTGTCTACGGTGTCTGATGTTCGTTATTGGTACAGTCTCTGGTGGTACGCAAATGCTGAACAAAGTGTTCGATGATCGTGCTTGCCATGTGCGATCGTGCTTTTTTGTTACAAGTGTGAATTTACAGAATACCTACCATAGTCATATATCGTTGAATAATGTTTTGTAATGATATGTAACTACAATACATGGGCTGTCTAACAATGAAATATGTTTTGAATCGGTCCAGTAGTTCCTAAGATTAGCCAATTCAAGTAAACAAACAAACTCTTCAGCTTTATATATTAAGTATAGATATCCATTGGACTAATATTAGAGAACAAGCTGCGCTAGAACTGGACATTTCTTTTTACGTAAAATTAGGTGGTTTCGGATATTTTTTTAATAAATAAATAAAAAGATTCAGGTCATTGGTTTTCGGGCTTCCGCAAGATTCATTTTTTAACACAAAGCTTGTTTACTTGAGTGGATATAAACAGAAACCGGAAAGTAATTTGAAAGGCGAAAGTATTTATCTATATAAATTTACCTATAATTTTTATGTTTATATACTTTCTGAATAGGTAAAGTTAACACCCACGTAGTCTACGTGTACTGTCAACAAGAGCTTAATGGATTTTGTATTGGTCCCAGTGGATAATGAACCACTTAAGAACAATATGTGAAAAGTGTTCTGTGAAAGCTTAATAATACTTCGAATGAGTATTACGTACGCTTCTCAAATAACACTTACAAATAACTATTGAGCTTTAAAGCTGTGGTGTTAACGACCGTTGACCATACGAAAAATGTATCGATAACAAAAAAGCAGTTTAAAAAAATAAAAGGATGGGAGCGATATTTGAAAAAACTTCTTTTTTGTAGTAGATATATTTTTCGTAGTAAGTAAACAATATATCAGAGAATGTAAAGTAACGTAACAAAAGTAGTACCAACCTAACCAAGGAAGCCAATACCAGCAACTTCTGCAATAGGGGGACTTTAAAAACATAAATATCACGAACATAAAGCACAGATGTACTCAGAACAACTATTCTTATTTGACACAAATAATGGTCCCGGGTCAGGTTTTAGAAGCAACTACCTTCGCTACAGAGCCACCGATGCGACGCGTTTAAATCATCTGTTCTTTTTGTGCTTCTTCAGTAATCCGATGCTGATAAAACCACGTGACTTAACATTGTAAAACTAATACCTATCTTAGTTTAAACACGTGACGTACTAAACTGTAATTTATACCCATATACCTATGCATATTTTTACCTATAATTTTATAAGAGCAAAAGTCAAATATAAAACTCAAAGAAATATGGTTACCTCCTGAGTTCATCATCATATTTTAATACTAATAAAAATAACCAAACAAAATCGAATGTATTACCATAAAAAACATACTGCTGCGAGAACAAAACCATACAATTTTTAACCTGTATTGGTTGTAACCTATAATGACATGTGTAAGAAAGGTGAGTATGGAAGAGACGTCTAATAGGAAAACATGAAAGAGAGGAAAATGACATATTGCGCCGACTCCAAATATTGGGAGCAGCGCAGGAATATAATGTTAATGTTAATTACGAAGATATAAATTTAGACCTTAGAAGCATATGGACGGATGTACTATTGTATCTTTAGATGCATTTGGTCATAAGAGCCAGTTAGGGGCCGTCCATTAATCACGTGAGGCTTGAAAGGAGGGGGAGGGGTTTGACAAAAATCAAGAAATGTCACAAGGGGGAAGGGGGGTGTAGTAAGATATCACGTGTATTAATTTTTGGGAAATTATAAGTCCAGCCACACATTTCTTTATTGGCCACGTGATCAAACTTCTCATTTTATAACTTAGCAACGGGAAAATGATATTCAAGATAATATTGTAAAAAAATTAAGATTTTTTGTAGATACTAAAAATACACGTGATGTTGGGTGGGGGGTGGGGGGTAGTCTTAAACCTCACCATGTATCACCAAGGGGGAGGAGGGGTTAAAAATGCTTAAAAAAAGATCACGTGATTAATAGACGGCCCCTTAACGATTAAGGCACATACGACGAATATTTCCGACGTATTTGCACATTCGACCTTATGATTCTGAGCTCTAGAAATATATCTGACGTAATCAAATTACAATATAATAAAAAAAAAATTGTTACTAGCTCCGCCCTGCGGTTTTTCCCCTTTTACTCTACTCCTATGGGTCGGAGCGTAATGTCTTGTTGCCTATAAGTTAATCTAACTTATAAACTATCCGAGTGCAAACTTTGAGCCAAATACGTTCACTAGATTTTGCGTGAAAGAGTAACATACCTCCATCCAACTACACATACTCATCAAATTTAACGTTTATAATATAAGTAAGAATTTTCAAATGGGATTAGGTACGCAGTTTAATATAGCTGGGTCTTAACAGCAAGTGTCAACCGGATATTGCTCAGAATATAGAAATGAAGATCATTTCTCTGTTTCAGTACCCTTCTCAAGTTGTTCACCCGAACGAGTCATATGAATGTTTTCAATAATTTAAACGACCGTCACGTGTATCTCATATCAAAACATACATTATATTCGTAGTTTATTTTCATATTTTATACCAGTCATCTTCACATTCCTCTATAAAACTTTAAATAAACTTACAGGGTTGCCATAATATAAATTTGTACAAGTTATTGTTCGGTAATCTGTCACCAAACAATAACTCGTGCAATAATCTGTTACAGCTATTTGGATAGTTATTAAATATAAAAGTATAGCGATCTTACTAACATAATACTAAAATACTCGTTCTTAAACTATAAGTAGCTAATTTAAACTTAAACCTTATTCATAACATAGCCTTTGTTACTAAAGGATAATGTAGCATTCTAATGGCGAAAGAATTATCGAAATCCGTCCAGTACATAAACACTATCAAACGTATTTGCGCCTTTTGAGATTCTCCGGGTTCAGGCGCCATTTTCTGAGTTCCAGCCCTATTCTGAGTTCCAGAAAAATGAAATGGCGTGAGGCTTGAAAGGAGGGGGAGGGATTTTTAGTTGTGTTTAAAAAAATGCCTAAAAACAACATTTTTGTATCAATTTAGATTACTTTTGTAATGGTAAGCTTGATGTGTATTGTAAGTAATATACTAAAAGTCCCTTAATGTGTCGGAAAATCTCGTTTAGAATTATTAAGTAAATATAAATTCATGATAATGATAATAATTAACAATTCAGAATCGATTTTTATCAATTAAAAAAATGAATAGTAGGCTTGAAGCTATTCTGTAATTAGCGTTTTGGTTATTAAGTAAAGTTATAGCTAAATATATTTAATAAATTGCTTATGAGAATGTGTGTTGCGACAGCCTCTCATAATTGGGACGAGCGAATAATTATGTACATATATCTGATTCTGGGAGTACGGTTTACAATAATATATTCAAAATTTATTCCAGTCTGACTGAACCCATTGAGTAAGGACCGAAGCGAAGCCAACTGCAATTATTCATTAAAAATGGGTTTCTATTCCATATTATATTTACATATTCCGTAGATTGAATGTCCTTTTTGAAATAAACGCAGTACCTGGGTCTACCTACTTTCGTAAAATTATCTACGTTGATATTTACAAATAAATTCCGTTATTTTTTTCAAAATTAAGTTTAATAAAAATAGACCATGGGCAGGATTGAAATTTATAAATCTCATTTTAAAAATGTTGGTAGCGGTAAATTTGCTTTAAATTCCGTGTTGAAAAAAAAATGGTATAAAAAACGTGTTTTGCCATTTATATAATATCCTACACGATAACGGAACTTCAAACATATTTAACCACAAATACTTAGGATTCTACATAAATAAATTACCTCAATTTTAGAAGGATTTCAATAAAAATTAATAATTTTAATTAATAAAATCGGTAAGTACACATTCATTAAGAAATACGCATGTCTACCAATTGGGTACCCCGATAAAAGACTTGAATTTTGCATTTCGCTTTTGTGCAATTTTGTAGCTGTAGGTATAGATTTAAAAATCATTAACTTAGATAAATAATACCCCCAAAAATATATACACTATTATATTTTCCCTATTAACTATTAAAATCAAATAAAAAATCACCTGAACATTCATCAATTCCTTTCATTCGCCGTAAAAATAAATCAATCAACTACGCATCAACTACCAAAACACTCGTAATTTCCAAGCATAAAAATTTCAGCGTCCTATCTCTCGATATTGACATTTAATTTATTCTCACAAAGATTGGATAAAAGTGACAATCTTGGGTGCTGTCGTCATATTAACGCTGTGGACAGCTGGGCCCGCCGGATGTGCTCGAAATAAACTAGCCGCACACCCGGCCCCGCCTGCCGCCCCTCTCAGGTGCCACTACGAACATGCATCATACTTCAGATATAATTAAAGAGTGAAAGATCGTTAGAAGCATGGAAGCGACACTGTTACAACATGCGCTTAAAATAGATGACTTACTTGATTAAGTTTGAAAATGAATATACTTGGTAACTTTCCATGATTTTAATAGTATTAAATATGTACTTTCTAACTGTAATGGTGGAATGAAATAGGTCGTTGATCTGATAATAATCTATGCTGATATTATAAAGCTAAAGACTAAGTTTGCTTGAACGCACTAATCTCAGGAACTACGAGGCCGATTAGAAAAATTATTTCAGTTTTAGATAGCCAATTTATCGAGGATGCATATATATGATATGTTCATCCCGCAAATGCAATAATATAAGTGGTTGAAGTCGCGGACACAAGCATGTCATGTAATAATTATAAAATTTTAAATAGAGAAATTCCATGTGCGATGCTTTCTTGAAGTCTGATAATTATATATAATTATCATCTGATTCAAAAGATAAAGCATAACTAAGTAGTTACGCTTAATGTCACTAATTTTTTAATTACGTTCGATGTAATATATTTCAAAAAATATTCTAATAATCATAGCGTTTGGAGGTTAAAATTACACCTTAAAATAAATTGTACCTGCTTCCATTATTAAAATTCAATTTTTTTAAATATATTAGAAATTGAAGCAGATTTATTAATGTGTACTCTCTGGCCCTGAAAAATAATTCAATTACCTGATCGACAGACGCACCGACTTATTATTTTTGGTGCGAATTTCATCCTTTACAAATGTAATTTTATATTCTGATTCTTTTGAATCTTTCTAATTTTTCTATAAAGATCTTCATTTTTATTTCTATTATCAAGAAGAATAAAAGCGTCTGGCTTTTTAAAAGTGGGAACTGTTTTTGTTGGGTTTAATCTTAAGATATTGTTATTTGGGATAATGTCCTTCTGAATTCTGAAACATCGCTTATTCTTCGGCCATTCTTCCCATTTTATGTGTCAAAAATGTTAAGATTTAAGTCTCAATGAGGAGTATGTGTGAAAGTGTTATGAAATACAAAGCTAGAGACAGTCTGCGTTGCTTTATGAATTCACTTTGTGAAAGTGACGTGGGTGTTCATTGCGAGTAGAAGTAAAAACTCTCTCGTACATATAAAAGATTTTGACCTCATATAATTTTGATGTGGAAAGTAGGTACAGATAAATAATTCTATTTGGGAAAGTGAGACCACAGAGGTAATCTCAGCGTTTTGTGCTCTTGACACGCGTCGAGATATTCTGATTAAAGACTCGATGTTCCTTTGTCCACTCTAGTAAACATGTTTTCGCAGTTGGTTGGTTACTCAGGTTTCATTTCAAATTTCAGTCTCAACGATTTGCGATTTAGACGGTCATTTTACACTTATTTAGCTTTAATACTTGTTAAATATGCCTAGATATGTTGCGCCTAATTAACTCACTTGTAAATACTGAAACTTTTTAATGTACAGATGTATGTCAGAGGAGTTATATTTTACAAGTCAAATATTACACCCAACATGCAGATAACATATTAAGCAATCTACAGTAATAATAATATTCTAAAGTGAAAGTCACTTTCAATTTCAGTCGCAAAAGTACGATAAATTATCGAATCGTCATGCATCCGGCCTGGATTTAGAATTAGTAATTCAGTGGAAATGTCTCGGTGGGTTGGATTGCGATAAAGTTAATCTTACAATTTATTAAAAATCATGCTTATATGTAGTGTAAGCCTTAGAGTTTCGCTCATCTTAAAATATTTTTATATTGCTTTGCTGCAAAAGGTATGAAGACTAAAAAAATATAAATAGTCCGTCAGTTAGATTACTAAAAATATTGTAAACGTATTTTTCTTATTTATCAAATCAATAAAAAATTACAAAGATACCGAGCAACAACAAACTATAAAGTTCAGGAGATGTCACGCTTGTGGCGTCACTACTAGGTAAAATTGAACTACACACCACATTCACACGAAATTTCAACGTGTTGTATCTTCGTCATTTTTATTGATGTTTTGAGGAACGAAAAAAAAATTACGTGTCCAATATTTTTTGGTTATCCAATATTTGACGACGGACTAGATTTTTTTTATTCCCCATGCCTATTGTGACTTAACGTGTAAATCGAGTTAATAATCTACATGTACTAACCAATTAACATCTAAAACTTTTAGATTTTTAAGCAGATAACCGTAAAACCTGCAGTGTAACGGAGTAATGCTATCATCACTCTGGGAATGCTGCCTAGTAGCATAAATTTAGACTAGTTTAAACTTATAAATTAGATTTTTTGTGGTATGCATGTGGGTATCAAACGTAAAGTTAGTATACTAGTGTAGCTTATACAATATTAATAGCATAACGTAGCAAGTTGACCCATAAAATATTGTGCTAATGACTGAAATGCGGGTTTAAACTTTTTTAAACTAAACGCGCCGCGCCTCCCTGGAACTTATGAAATGTACTGCGCTTTATGGAATTGCTCGCTTGGGAAAATTGTGTGGCGAAATCGTGTATGAAAATAGTTACGCTTCGCACGACGATTCACCACTGTAATATTGAAAAATACCTTTGCCTACTCATGCAGTGATACTTAGTGTATTTATATTGCGTGAAAAAGTTACATTTTATATTCTGATTGTAGGATTCCGTTGGAAAGAGTTTAGAGCTTCATTAGATTTATTTCCAAAGCCTTAAGTGTTTGGATTTGCAGAAAGTGTAAGTCAATCATAGCAATAAATATTCAATGCAGCTCATTTTATGATTTCCGACTTATAACTTGGTCTCTGTAAAAAAATATCATTATTAAAAAATTAGGCAAATCAAATAGCATTGCTGTAACTAAATCATTTTAATCGTTTTTTAGGCCAGGAACGTAAAAAATCGATAACGATAGTTTTGCTGATTTAACGTAAAAAAAGTAACGCGACATTATTTACGTTCACACACCACACTACACCATATAAAGCTATAAAACTACAACTTATGTTGTTGGTTGCTAGGTTGCTATTGCTAGTTACTATTTGATAAGAAGTCACCAATTGCAAGGGCAACGAGACGGTTTTTGTCATTTTGCTATAATCTGCTAAATTACTGCACTACCAAAGCACAAATCTATCTGTTAGGAGGGTTTCGTATTTTGGTTGGAAACGATTACACTCAACTAATGTACTTAATATAAAAAAATACTAGAAAAAATGATTATGTCACATGAAAACAATCATACGACAGGAAAATACGTCCCGGTAGGTAATTTTATACTTCCATTTTAAATTTTGTAAAATTAATTACATTCTATAAAGGTACTTCTTTCGGAACGAAATACCACATAATTGTTTACTTCTTAGATAAAGCGGCCCGTACAATAACATGTCATGACTTAAATACACCGCAGGGCAATGGATGACACGGGTTAAATAAAAGGGATCAGGTGAGTAGACAACACCTTTGTTTCTATAATAATGGATAACTTTGAGGTTGCGTGATGGGGTAACAAAGAATCCCCTATTTGTCTAGAAAGCATTAGTAGAACAAAGTTTCAATGTTTCGCGGCAGCTCGACGCGGCTGCTACGGATGTCGCCACCAAACTTTTACTCGCTCGGCCCCTAACTTTTATTGATACTAGCGACCCGCCCCGGCTTCGAACGAGTATGTATAGGTATATACATAAAGGTTCCACTTGCATCACTCCGTCAATTAGGGACAACTGTTTGAAAATTCGTTTAGTAGTTTTTGCCTTGGAGGATGGGACGGCCTTTGGTGTGGGACGCTACATGCGTCGACACTCTCGCGCCGTCTCATCTTTCCGGGACTCAGGGTAGGGCTGGCATGGAGGCTGAATCCGCGGAGAATCTCAAGAGGCGCAAAGGTGGTTATAAAAGTGGTTATGTATTTGTGCCTTTTGGTGTCGAAACATTGGGGCCGTGGGGACCGGGAGCCAAATTAATTTATAAATACCTCGCAGCGGCCCTCTTAAGTGCGGCACGTTCTCCGAGTGCTGGTTTCTACTTTGCACAGCAGGTAAGCGTTGCCATTCAACGTGGTAATGCTGCCAGCATTCTGGGAACCTTGCCAAGTAGAATAGATTTAGAATCGATTTAGAATAGATTTAGATTTAGAATAGATAGTAGTATATAAGTTAGTTGTATTTTTAATTAGTTACTTTTAGTTTGTATTTTATTCATGTTTGTTAATTATAATAAATGTATGTTTTTGAGTTTATCGTGTTCAAACAGACAGGCAGATGAGAGCATTGTTTGATGATATTTAGTGATAGTAATATATATAATATAGTGATAGTAATTTTATTATGACCGGGTGAGCATCCCGGTCATAAAAAAAATGCCTCTTTTGATAAGATTTTTCTGTTAGTAGATTCTATGAAATATATGTAATGTCCATTAACTATCGGTAATGGCTTACGGGAGATTTGGTATTTCCGTTGAATTGATAGCTTGACGTGTAGATACGTATCTAAGCATGAAATACAAAATATCGTAATACAAACATTTGATCGACCCGGGATAAAATTCCGTTATGTAGCTAGTTACGGTTGAACACATTGCCGCTAGATGTATAAACGCAATCAAATTTTAATTTCAGAATTTCAATCCTGACATTATATATAAAATATGCTCACAGCTCGCATGGGAAAGTGTAGTAATAAAACCAGAGAGGCGTGTGCGGTCGGCTCCCGAATAAAAGGACGAATGTAGTGTATAAAAAATCAAACGAGGATGTAGGACAGCCACAGCCGCGGCCATGCGTCACGCCCGGCTCATCCCATTAATCTCAGCTTTATTATAAACACAGGGAGCCGACTAAATCATAAACACGCTTAATGTAAATCTACTTTGTGAGCCCTTTCGTTTGAAAGTTTTAAATAAAGTGTTCATTGAACTTTTCACAATTGAATTAATAATTCAAGAAGTATATGCACTCTTGAAATCTAAATTTTACTTCCAGAAAGCTTACCAACATGTAACAATGAAATAGCGCACGGGGTTTTGTGTATTCTGAAAGTTTGACAAGAAAGCGAGCGCGTTCTCTTGGCGAAAAAAAAACGCTGCTAAATACATTTTTGAAGCAACCTTTCTACAGCTGTTTGAAGATTCCTATGAAAGAAAGACTTAATAGGTTTCAATTCGATTTTGCGCATAATTAATACCCATGGCCCAATTATTCCATGAACCATAATTTTTAGTCAGCTCCTATTTTAGGCATTTTTTTTATTTCATCAGCCCGTTTACGTCCATTGCTGAAAATGGGTCAGATACCTTTAATGGCCAGGGCCGTATAGCGACATTACCGTAATCATCACGTAGCAGACGGATTGGTGATCGCAATAAGATGGGAGGATGTTTCAGCTAATCATGTGCGGCCTTTAGTCGCCTTTTACCACACCCATGGGAAGATATGGAGTTGTCTATTGTAAGCCAGAAATCACAAGGTCAATTATGTAACAAGTTTCTTCAAATAGAAAATCAATATCTTTTTATGAAATAAAACATTAAAGAGATCACACGAAACTTAAAAATACGAACGAAGAATTAATTCTTGTGACATTTATTATTTTTCTTTAGTTCGAGTTTTCTCGAAAAAAAATCATAAATTACTTAAGCTCGCTTTGTGCAAATTGTCTTTCTGTATTTTTGTTTTTACATTTTTTTTTAAATGTGCATTCAAGAGATAAAATTAATTATTAAATTTTTGTTGAGGTAGTTATTAACTTATACCTAAGTAATTGTACTAAAAATACCTCTGTAATCGTCATCAGCAATATTTCAATGTGCCTACCTACCTACTTATATCTTACTCGTCCCTCAATTCTAACCTTGGATATATTGATGTATATAAATATGTACGAAGCAATAACAAATACCCACCTATAATATCAGCATGGATATTTTATTGTGACATTTTTCCCCATAAATTACTCGAGTGTTTACATATACCGAGTGATATCACTTCATGTTTACTCTTTGGACACTGGAAAAATTGTATTGGGATTGGGATAACAATAAATAATACACCAGGAAAAAAAATCTCATTCCATAACATGTGCTAACAATGGTCCAGAGGGAAGTGTCTATATTTTGCGAGGCGAATTTGCATGTATCGTATTTTAACAATTTTCAACGTACCGTAACAATGTCGATATATTGGCCCTTGTTTGTGACTTGACTGTATAAAAATATATTTGTTTTTTGACAAGCGGCCAATTTTCATGGAGATCTACCGTTTCTATGTGAACTATTCTATACGTATATAAAAATATGAATTTATGTTCCGCAAGTATAATATGTAAGTATTGAAATGATTATGAGTTATTATTACGTATTAAATTATGGAATTTAAAACAGCATCTATGTTGGTTGGTTAGTTGGTTACCAATAATCGTTTTTTTTATGCAACTAAGTCAGTAATTAAGCATATCCCACCTAAAGGTGAGCAGTTACCATAGCCTTTAGGTAGCCTTTTGGCAACCATACATATTAAAATTCTCATATTATTTTATTGCTGATAGATTACAAATACGTAAATCTTAACTTACTTATAAGAATAACCGTGTCGACTGATTTCTGCCACGATAGTCAATCTCTAAGGAGATTAGCCATCTGTACTGGACAAATAACGATGCACAAGTATATACAAACAAAGATGCACTCTCTTCAAAAGGTGGAATTCCTTTACACTAAACTAAACTGATTCCTGTGGGATGCTTTACCGACACGGCCGGTTACCTCTCTCTCACTCCCTCTAATGTAATTGAATGTAATAATTTATTTTATAATATTTCGTTTTCCATTAAAGTCTTTTCATATGGTAAATTATTTTCTGTTACTTGTAGTGTAACTTCACCTGATAAAATATATATCATGATCCTATACCTACTTAAAGATTAAGCACTGAGTCTCATCGTTGAATTCATTAGCTGTTACAGTTTCTTTTTGTCATCTGTCTGTATGTAGAATACGCTGCTTCGATATTATTTAATGAAACCTTCTATCCAATTAAATAGTACCCAATTGGTTTACTAAATGTGAATACCAGAATGAAAACAAAACCATGTTGGCAGAGGATCTTAGATTAAAGCAAAAAGCATGTATCGTAGTAGCATGTTCTTACAAAGTTAACGCAATGTTTTTCATTCCACCCACAGTCACATACGCTGCCAAAACTTATTATTACGCCGACAAAGAAATATTATTTTATTACTTCTTGTTCATGTATTCCGCTGCTGTTGTTATAACTTTATTGTATTGAATCGGAGCTCAATTAAGCATGTGGTTTTCTTTTCTTGTTTCCTTTGCGCTGGATTTATCTTTACAGACTGCTGGAAATATGTTTTATCAAGTGGAAAAATGTGTGTTTAATAAAATAGGTGTGCTTTTAGAGCTGGGAGTCGGAATAGGCGAATTCAAACATGGATATTGGAATTCATTAAATAAGCTAGGCAATGCTGCCAGCATTCTGGGAATGCTTCCCAGTGACGCTTTTTTAGAATAGTGTTACGTTATACGTTAGTTTTTTTTAATTTTATTAGTTCTTAACTCTTATTTAGCTTTAATTATAGGTTATTTTTATTTGTTAGGTTCGTTTTAGAATTATTCTGTTTTATTAATTTATTTTATGTAAGTATTCAAATTAATTAAATTACCTACACATTCATGTTTAAGTTGCACTAGTTTTAGGTAACTAACAACTTACTTCATGTAGCAGTTTTTGGGGTTCCGTACACAAAGAGTAATAACGGCAACCTATCACTAAGACTCCTTGTTTGTCACTAGGATGTACATATGTCGTTAATAGTGACATAATTCAAATATCAAACGTGACCATTTAAAACTATAAATTGGAGCTAAAATATATCATCATTATCATCATTCTCCTGCCCTTATCCCATTTTTTTTGGGGTTGGCGCAACATTTCCTTTTGATCCATACTACTTCTATTAGCCACCATCTTGACAGTCAACCCCTTTCTAACCATATCACATTCTACACAGTAAAATATAAAAAATATAAAAAAAATCGCCCCGTAAAGAGCAAAGCAATATTTTTTTGCCATTTCACTTCACACCAGTAAGCCACGCTCTCTTTGCACCCTCATTAAATACACATAATTAATATTTTCGTATCTAATTAAAACTTGAAACCTTGTGTCAATAAATTAATGGTGAATAGAAGCCTAAGCCAAATATTCCGTTAAGGCGCCTAC
Source organism: Nycteola revayana (assembly GCA_947037095.2). Classification (NCBI taxonomy): domain Eukaryota; kingdom Metazoa; phylum Arthropoda; class Insecta; order Lepidoptera; family Nolidae; genus Nycteola; species Nycteola revayana. The sequence goes on from OX344840.2 coordinate 16,605,307, forward strand.
CTTTAATTACAATATCGCGCGAAAATTAAACCGTACTGAAAACGAACAATATTATAACGAAACAAAACATAATTTATTATACGTGGCAATATTGACAAAGTTTTAATTGGTCAAGTTTTCAATTCGTCAGTCACGTGTATACGATTGTTTTACGTTAATAAGTTGTATACCTTGACGGTATTCATTTCATAACGAGTGCTTATAACTTAAGTGCACCTACCACATTGTCTCTGTACCAGCCAATGGTTGACTGGGAGTGAATGCCTCTGGCATGAAGTCCGCCTATGTACAGTTATGTGCTAAAGTTTTAAATTGTTCTTATTAAATGTGAATGATGAAATTAACCTAGTACTTATCGACTGGTTTTCTTTAATACTATATAGGATACTAGATGTCCTGCGCGGTTTCACGTATATCCTGGTCCCTTGGGAACATCGCCTTGAAATCCACCTTATGACATTCACATATAATGAAGCTATCTGTCAATCGTTGGTAAGTATTTAAGAGAACTAGCATTAATATAGTATTTGTTACATAGTTGCAAAGTTAGATCCTTGTTTTTTGGTACCACGAAATCCGAATAGCAATTATGAAACCGTATTTAATGTTGTAGAGTCTGAATTTAGAACTACGCTTAAAACGAAAACTTTCGATAGTAAATATTTTTGTACGTTTAATGAATGGGCCACTCCGGGAATTTATAAAAGTCGATATAGGTTGTATGAGCTATATGGTATGAAAAGGTATAGATCAGATACTGGGTTTATAGAGAAGGTTCGAACATACTCTAAGACTTATAAAATAGTTTGTAGCATTGCTAGAGACAATCTCATTCGACATAAAATAGAAAACTCCACTAACAAAATTAAAACTACCTGGGGAATAATAAACAAAGAAAGTGGCAAGAATTGTAATCACGATAAACGCTTAGAATTAAAAGTGAATGATATAATTATTACTAATAAAGCTAATAGCCCAGACATTCAATATTTTTTTTGCGGACATGCCATTAGCCACTACGCGCTCCTTAAACTCTTCAGCCAGTGAGGCTGCGATACTTTTACGTGCGACCGTGCCTGAATGTAAATCTTCTTTCGAATTCAAACATGTTACAACAACGGAAATAATAAATGTTGTCAAATCTTTTGATTCGAAAAATACAGGAGATTTATGGGGAATATCGGTAAAAATCCTTAAAGAAATAATTGATATCGTAGCACCTTATCTAATGGTAATTTTTAATGAATGTGTAGATACAGATACTTTTCCTAACAAAATGAAATGTAGTAGGATCATACCTTTATTGAAATCTGGCTCAAAAGACGACCCAGCCAATTTTAGACCCATTTCTATTTTACCAGTGTTCAGTAAAATATTTGAAAAAATTAAACTTAACCAGCTCCTCAAGCATTTTAATTTAAATAGCCTCTTGCACACGAATCAGTTTGGTTTTACTAAGGGTCGTTCAACTTAAGATGCTGGGGTTGCTCTTATAAAACGCATATATGATGCGTGGGAGCATTCTCAAAATGCCATCGGTGTGTTTTGCGATCTTTCGAAAGCTTTTGACTGCGTTCAGCACGACACGCTTTTACTAAAACTACGTCATTATGGCATTGATAATGCAGCACTCGAAATGATATCTTCGTATCTTTCACAGAGACTTCAGTGCGTTGACGTAGGTGGCGAAGTCTCTGATACCTTACCAGTCAAACTCGGTGTACCACAGGGCTCCATTCTAGGTCCTTTTCTGTTCCTCGTCTACATTAATGATTTACCTTATTATTTGGATAACTTGTGTGATGTTGTGCTTTTTGCTGATAACACTTCACTTATTTTTCAAATGGAATATTGATAATTTTAATTTTATTAATAGTGCACTCACACAGATAACTCATTGGTTTACGGTTAATAATTTAGTTCTTAACGCGAAAAAAACAAAATGTATTAAATTCACTACGCCCAATGTAAGAAATACTGGACCCAATTTGATAATAAATAATGAAGTGCTTGAAACTGTTAACTCCACAGTGTTCCTAAAAATAACATTAGATAACAAATTGAAATGGAATGCTCATGTATCGAACCTTGCTAAGAAGTTAACGTCTGCTGCCGTATTGTCTATTTTAGTTATTTCCATAGCATTATTTCTTATGGAATTCTACTTTGGGCAAAATCAGCCGATATACAAAACGTCTTTATCTTACAAAAACGGGCAATAAGATCTATTTATCAGCTAAGTGCCAGATCCTTTCTAAAAGGTTTATTTAAAGATACAAATATACTAACGGTAGCTTCTCATATACATCAAAAGAGAAGTGCTTTGCACACAGCAAAGCACTTCTCTTTTGATGTATATGAGAAATAAACATAAATTGTGTGCTGAATACCACCATTTACAGCGAATTCATTCTTCTTTTGTGGGGCTTAGTGTGCGCATGTATAATAAGATTCCAGAATAAGTGCATGATTTACCTCTTAATAAATTTAAAATCGAGGTTAAGAATACCCTAATGAAAAAGGGTTATTACACAATCAATGACTATATTAATGATAAAACTGCATGGTGCAAGCAGTAAAACAAAGTCATTCTCACAATAAGTACCTATCTGTTGTAATTTTATAAGTATGTATTTATAAAATGGTTAAATATTTTAATTTGTATAGACTCACTTGTATTGGAACATGCTATGCTGAGTTAAAGTTTAGATATTTTTTATTATTATTGACTCCACAAATGCTACTGTCAGTGAGTTCGTCATGCATCCTTTGTTTGTCATTGCTTGCGGTGGCGATGTGAGTCGGGTCGCCTCCTTCCCTCTAATATGGCGAGGGAGGCGATGGCTGTGTGCTCACACGTCATACTCGTGAACGGGTGCTGCTTGCGGTGGCTGGTCGTCTTGCTGATGAATGTATTTGAGGTGGTAGTTTTTGTGTCCTCTATGACGAGAGATTTACCTCGTGTATTTTGTTCCTTAAAAATGTGCGTGGATGTTTCCTCCGTTTTCATGTGCAAGAGGCTGTTTTTCTATTGCTTGAGGAAATCCAGTAAATACTTCGCCTATACTAATGAAAATGTTTCAGAGCGTACATCAGCGCACATGGTATAATTGCAATGTAATTAATGAGATTTTGTTAACAAGATTAAAAAAAAAGAAGAGACTAAAACACAACAAAAGATGACGAAAAAGAACAACTCCGGAGTTTCTTTCTTCCTTTCTTCTCCGGGTCGTCCACTTAGGTAGCTAGTGTAAGGTTGCAGGTTAGCTAGGGTAGGATTCTCGCCGGCGAGGACCGCGTTGCGCCCCTACCCCTGCCCTGTGATTGAGCGCCTGAAGTCGGTGCTGGTGATCACATCCTCTTTATATATCTACCTTTTTACTTCAGTGGCACCCTGGGTCGTGGTCCTACACCCCAAAAGGGTGCCCTCAGGTGTGTGCCACTTAGATATAATGTGACCACTTAAAATTTGGATGCGGTTTTAATTTCTTCTTATAATAATAATAATTGGTTAATTGCAAAAAATATCACAGGACAGACAGACGGACTTTGCAGTCTGTAGATTTGTATGATTTGATATTGCCTACCTACTACTGTTAATTACTTAGTCGGATATCTTATAGAGTAAGAATTATCTGTTAGTTATAATTTTTTATTATTTTATCTTCTTACATTGTAATTCTGACAAGTACATGTGTAGTTAAATACCTAAGTGCTGAATAAAATTCATTAGGTATTTCATTATAAATTTCATTCGAAAAATTATATTGCAATTTAGTTTTATTTGCATTTCGTATGTTCAAGGTCAAGAGTTTGTTTGTTTGCGATGATATGCGCCAATCTCAGCAGCTACTAGACCGATTTGAAATAAATATTTAGGAAGGCTATAGGCTTTATGAAGTTCCCACGGTAACGAGAGATTCGCGGGTGAATCCGCGCGCGGGAAACTAGTTATAAAATATCGGCTCAATTTTAAGAACGTGAAATAAAAGTATGTAGAAATATATGTATGAGATGCAAAACAAAAAATAAATCGCTTGAAAAATATTAGGATAATGTTTGTATTATAAAGTTTCTTGAATTCATGTCGAAAAAGCTAATAATTTTACTTCGTGATTGTATCCCGTGTCTTCTATAAAATAGGCACACATTATATATTTAAAACAATATATCTATTCCAATTTACATCGGCTGACAACATAAAGCTAATTACTGAGACATAATAATTGTTAATTGAACTAACTATAATCGACCTTAATTAAGTTATATTAGATAAGTTTCGGTTTTGATCATAAATTTGAAACACGAGCCGCGGAATAATAAATATTTATTATACCTACTAAAATAGTTAAAATATTGATTATAATTAAAATATGGCTCACAATATACTCCGCGATACCCGAACCGATCCTAACTAACTAAACGACATAAATCTAAGTTAAAAGTTAATTTTGTCAATCCGGATAATTCCTCAAGGTTTAATCAGACTAAGTTGGGTGTAATTAATGTTCACTAAGGCCACACAATCTAGGAAAGCTTCGGCTTAGCCCGTTACGGAAATCGGAGTTACCAGCAGGTTAGGTGCGTGGCGCGCGCCGGGCGGATCGAGCGCGACGGCGCGCGGAGCGGACCGCGCCAGTGCCATGGGGGCGAGCGGCCGCGCGAAACGCTCCGCGCTTACCAAGCGTACACACCACCCCCCTTATTAAAATTTACGTCGGTTGTCTGTCAAAACTCACTAAAACAAATAAGTCAGTGTGACGGACATATTCGGCTTATCGTGGGAGTTCGGAAAAAAAATTTTGACAAACATTGAGATCTATTAAGTGATTTATTTGGTTTACCGTTTTAGTGCGAATTTCAAGTATGGGAAAACTTTTTTGAGGACTTGACGGTAACAAATTTTATGACTTTTAGATATCTTTATGATAATATTTACTTACATACATCTCCGTAAAGAGTTATATCCTAACATTAACTTACATATTATACCGAAGTCATTAACTTCAGTAAATAAATGTGTAATTAATGGCGTTGACAGTGTTTGACAGTAAACATCAATAAAACATAAGTTAAAAATTTATGGAATTAATATATTTATAAGTGGTTTCTTATTATAATCAAATATTTAAAAAGTATCAGGTTTATATGTGTTTTTCGTATAAATAAAAGCGACTGTTAAATGGTAGGTATAATAACAAGATATTAGTTGTTAAATTGATAGATAACCTTCATAATTAAAATTAAACTATTAATAAAGAAAATAGAGCTTATATTATTTTATATAAGTAAACTCAATAGCACAAAGTCTGGTTCATTACATCACCAAAAACTGGGAAGAAGTTGAAACGTTGAAGATATCGAAAATGACTTGGCTTTATTAAAATGCACAATGGATATTCAGCTTCGTGGTCGATCTCATTAAAGATTTTGGCGGCGACGGACATTTTCATCCGATAGACACCTTCGGCCGTCACCGCTTTATTAAAATTTTCTTTTGTGAATTGGAGCTACCTACATAAAGCAAGCCCGAAAATATTGGTAAATTGCCTCTGCAATTCTTTTGGCGAATTCAAATGGGTCGGTTCAAACAGTTTTTTATATTATACGTAATTGCTTTTATCTCTTATAAAGCTGACCGCTGTTTTTGCAATGAAATCTTTCTAGTTAAATATCTGCAAACAATTTAAAAAATACGTCTTGGAAACGTTATGAAATAAATCTAATGACCAACTTTTTAATAATTCTCATTTTGCGTTAAGGCAGCCGAAATTAGGAGCAATTTTGAAATTGTTAAGAGACTTGAGTTTGCAGTACAATAGGGAATTTTAGTTGCGTAATTTTCGTTGTGTTTCTTTGATCTAGACATTTTATTTAAATTAAATGGCATATCTGCCTCACTGTTTCAGTCCGTATCTCATTTTAAATTACAATGCTTATGAATTATATTTTTAATAGTTTTTTATGTAGTTATATTTTATTATTAATGAAACAAAATGAGAATTTAAATTAAGGACTAGGTATATTTCTATGGAATAGGAATACATCATCGTGTGGTTTCTGGAGTAGAATAGACTTCTACATATTCTTCTATATATAAAGTATTGCTATGGGGAATTTAAGTTTGGCAACGTATTTGAGTTTCTTGGCCGATAGTATAAAATATCAAACAGAATTGCATAGAAGAATCATTACGACATTCAAAAAGCTTAAAGACTAAAGCTAAGGTAGACTTTAGTGTTACAGTTAGTGTACTCTCCATTATTAAGTTCTAGCTGCGCCCCGCGGTTTTACCCGCGTTACTCTGCTCCAGTGGGTCGGAGCGTGATTTTTTGTAGCCTATATTTTAATCGAGCTTATTAACTATCCCCGCGCAAAGTTTCAGCCAAATCCATTCAGTAATTTATGCGTGAAAGTGTAACAAACATCCATCCATTCATCCATACTCACAAATAACAATAAATAAACTTATAATATTAGTAAGGATATTTTAGTAAACAGGAAAAATAAATATAGAGGCTTAAATTGGTAAATATTAGCGAACAATTTCATCTTCCTGCACTTCCTAGCCAGTAGTTACATTTATTCAATAATTACTTACTTTCCATCAGCTCTTCAATCGCCTAGAACAGAAGAGAATGTGGTAGATACTTGTGTAACCAATTATTATTTGATCTTATATTTAATTAAAGTACGGGAAATGGTTAAATATAATTATATCATGTATATATGTCTCCGGAAAGTAATAAAAGTCGTAAGTTGATCAACTTTCTAGTTGTTGATTAACTAAAGAGGTGTCGGGTGGTTAAAAAAATAACCTAAACCAATGGGGTTCAAGAGGAATTATTAAAGTTAAAGGTTTTTTGTTTTGTTACAACAGTAGCATTGTCTCGTTTGGTAAGGTAAGGTGAAGTGTCATAATAACCAAGTAAATAATATAATAATTATGCGCGTTCACTGAAACTGGCAACTAAATTTAATAGGTTAGTTGACACTTTTTTGAAATTATTTTTATATGGTTAAAAATGGTTTTACTCAAGTCAAGAAAAAAATATGGCATTTAATTGAGATCTAGAAAGCAATAAACACAAATATTTTTTTTAAATTGGCTCGACATTTAGAGATGAAATGATGTCAGCCATGTTGGTCTATATACATTATCTGTGTTCGAGATCGATGACGTCATGACTGAAAGTGTAATAGTAAAGTATCGCATTCATGTTTAACGAGATGTATGACGTCACAAAATGGCTGTTACCGTTTTCGGAAGTTAAAGACAAAATAAATATTTTTCATATCGAGTTTATAAAAACATATTCAAGTTTTTTTGAACACAAACTATTATTAAGGTTCCATATGACAAATACTTTTAGAAATAAACATCATTGTAACATCATTTCATATTATTATGACGTGTCAACTAGCCTATTATATGCGTGGCTCAGAAGTTGATCAACTTACAATTTATATTATTTTCCGGTAACGTATATATATTATATGGCGGCCACCCGTCAAGTTATTTGGCAAAAATGCCATTGCCTCGCTGCTAAGGGATGATTTCAGTGGGAAGTGGGTTGAAGTATTATTTTGCAATAACTCCAGATCGCAGTCATCATACATTTATTCAGTAATACATGTCGATATTACTGTCATCGTGGGCGGTAAAAATGGAAGTTTTTCGATAGAAAAGGCTTCGTATATTGGATTTAAAATAAGCGGGTTGGAAAAGTAGGTATATCTATACAAATAAATAAAATTGAAGTATCTGTTTGTAATAACATATATACCAAATATATTTTTTATATTTTTTGGCTGTCAAGTCTGTTTATTCCGGCTTATCTCTAGAACGGCTAGACCGATTTGGACTGGACTCTACGTGGTAAATTAAATTCCGTTTTGTTTAAATTCCATGCAGATGAAGTCGTGGACACAGCTACTTTTTAATCAAATCATTTTATCACTAACCAAATTTTCTTTGCTGTGTATATAAGGTGCTTCCAAAATATGTCATCCCTTTAACAGCAGTATAATAATTTATTTATTATTAAACCGTTTCCGTACAAATTAGCGGTAGCTTTCTTCTCTCGGCCGTTAAATTCATTTTTCACATATATTTTTTTTATATTTTATACTTTTTTCAACATCACACAGTTCTAGAATGTTAAATTGTTTAAGTAATATCTGGGTTAAGTAAAAGATTTGTTGGAATCGGTCCAGTAGTTTTTGAGTTTATTAATTGACAAACAGGAATACAAATCTTCGTTGTCATATTAGTATGAGCTTTTACGAACTACACTAAGGATTTGTTTATTAAGTTCAATGTTTTAAATAGAGGACTCCATTTTCAATTCAGTTTAGAATTACAGTTTTTAGAATTATATAGGGACATTTAACGACTTTAACATTAAATAGGTAGTTATATAAATAAATTCGTGTCATTTTTAATATTATATCTATGTCCACATAAAGTACACCAAATAAAAGTATATGTTCAGTTTCTGAAACAAGAACTACAAAACAATGCCAATAAGGCCAAAACAACGTTTTTTCATGTAGGTACATTGAACAAAAATGCTAATAATATGTGTTAACTTCTGAATTTAATTAAATATGGTTGCGGCAAATGTGACACTTATAAGCTGATAAGTTAATTTCAACTTTGAGGTTAAGGTATTTCCATGCATACAAAAACATTTTTGGTTATATTTAGTCTTACATTTATTCAGAAAAAAACATGTTTGTTGTCTGTATTCTCACTTCAGGATATTTTCTCCCATGTTTTTTGAACGTCACGTATAAATTTGTTTCACACTGAAATCTGAAATGTTGGTAGCTTCATGTACCAAAAAAGTATTTTTATTTTTCTACTTTCTGTATAACATAGATAGATTTTTTGATGTTGTAACGAATAAATATCAAAACCTATGGGAACGATTCATCATCAGCCCGTATAACGTTCACTGCTGAACATGGGCCTCCTCCCGAGGGAGGATGTTTGCCATAGTCACCACGCTTGGCAGGCGGATTGGCGACCGCAGTATTATGTTGTACCACACAAGGAAACGCTGCTGCCCGTTCCTTTATATACGATTATTATAGGTGATGTTATAACAATTGGGACCAACGGCTTAACGTGCTTTCCGAGGCACGGAGGGTAGTCCCTCAACCAACCAGACCTGGAAAGAAATCTTAGTATTTACACAAAGATTTCCTGTCCAGCGTGGGAATCGAACCCACGACCCGTTGTAATGGGATCGATTATAGAGATGATATCAGGGAGTTTAGATTTTTAAAAAACCTGTAACAAGTACCTTGCTACGTTATAGCAGAGTGGTGACAGGCAATCTTATAGATTTTTTTGTTCAGAAAAGAGCAAATGCTCATATGAAGTAGAGCGATTTAATTTAAAGGCATACGTACTGTAAAGCGACAATTGCACAAAGCTCCTCTAAACATCTTAGTTATCATTCTTCAATCAGGTTGTTTGTGATTTAAATATTTTAATAAGACTGGAGCCCTGCTTAATTAAAATATTTAAATCGCCTTTTTGCCCGACAAAATTCTTGAGGCTAACTACACATGTCCCGTCGAAAAAATAAACAAGTGTAAGTAGTTATAAAATTCGTGAAGAAATTTCCTTAAATACAAATGTACACCAATTCATTTCTTTAAACAAATTAATAATTAATACATATTACAAGCGCAAGATCAATCTTACTCCGCGATTTATCCGGAGATGTAGCCCTACGATTTGGGAACTTCAATATTATTCTGAGTTTTAGTTTAGAAACATTTTTTTTTGTACTTTAACGTAATCAATATACTTCAGACTATTTACCGTCAAAGGTAGGCATTTATTTTGAAAGCACATTATATATATAACTACAGAAACGTATTTTGCCATTAGTCAACGTATCGCTCCCCGCAAGGTACCTAAGTGAATGCCATTTGCGACTATATTTATGAGAGCTATTTTATAGCGCAACGTTCTATTTATCATTTGACATAAGCTGGAAGATTTATGCGACCGTAAGTTATCCTAGAGAAGATCAATATAATTAAAGTATCTTTATTTATACAATACTACCCTTTTTAAATGGATTCGCTCGTGTGTTTATTTTTTTAGTAGCCCGCCTGAAGTTTTGCGGTTACCGTAGTTCATGAACGCTACCGATTAAATGGGGACTCAACTTTAATTTATAATATTACTAGCGGCCCGCCCCGGCTTCGCACGGGTGGACTTTTATACCCTACCCCTGCCCTACCCTACCCCTACCCTAACCCTACTCCTACTCTACCCCTACCCTACCCCTACCCCTACCCTACCCTACCCCTACCCCTACCCTACCCCTACCCTACCCTACCCCTACCCTACCCTACCCCTACCCTACCCCTACCATATCCCTACCCTACCCCTACCTTACCCTACCCCTACCCTACCCCTACCCTACCCCTACCCTACCCCTACCCTACCCCTACCCTACCCCTACCCTACCCCTACCCTACCCCTACCCTACCCCTACCCTACCCCTACCCTACCCCTACCCTACCCCTACCCTACCCCTACCCTACCCCTACCCTACCCCTACCCTACCCCTACCCTACCCCTACCCTACCCCTACCCTACCCCTACCCTACCCCTACCCTACCCCTACCCTACCCTACCCCTACCCTACCCTACCCTACCCCTACCCTACCCCTACCCAAAAGTATCCTATGTCCTTCTCCCAGTTCTTAGCTACCTCCCCACCAATTTTCAGCCAAATCGGTTCAGCCGTTCTTGAGTTATAAATAGTGTAACTAACACGACTTTCTTTTGTTTTTAAAATGTATTCTGCTATTCGGGACAGAAACAAATCCAACAAATCAAAAACCATGGCAATCGGTCCAGCCGTTCTCGAGTTATAAGTGTTGTAACAAACACGACTTTCTTTTATATATATACTAGCGGCCCGCCCCGGCTTCGCACGGGTGGACTTTTATACCCTACCCCTGCCCTACCCTACCCCTACCCTAACCCTACCCTACTCCTACCCTACCCCTACCCTACCCCTACCCTACCCCTACCCCTACCCTACCCTACCCCTACCCCTACCCCTACCCTACCCCTACCCTACACCTACCCTACCCTACCCCTACCCTACCCCTACCCCTACCCTACCCTACCCCTACCCCTACCCCTACCCCTACCCTACCCCTACCCTACACCTACCCTACCCTACCCCTACCCTAACCCTACCATACCCCTACCCTACCCCTACCCTTCCCTACTCCTACCCTACCCCTACCCTACCCTACCCCTACCCTACCCTACCCTACCCTACCCTACCCTACCCCTACCCAAAAGTATCCTATGTCCTTCTCCCAGTTCTTAGCTACCTCCCTACCAATTTTCAGCCAAATCGGTGCAGCCGACTTTCTTTTGTTTTTAAAATGTATTCTGCTATTCGGGACGGAAACAAATCCAACAAATCAAAAACCATGGCAATCGGTCCAGCCGTTCTCGAGTTATAAGTGTTGTAACAAACACGACTTTCTTTTATATATATATGTAGATAGATTTGGCTGTTGTATTCATCAACGTGGAGATAATTACTAAGTCGAGCAGTAAAAAAAGGATTTATATATAAAGTGAATAGAAATAGTGACAACCTCCGTGGCGTAGTGGTATTTGGCTCAGTTTAAATCTCGGGGGTTGTGGGTTCAATCCTCACGCTGGACAAGATTATGTAGATTCTAAGATTTCTTTCCGGGTCTGGTTGGCTAAGGGACTATACATTCCGTGCCTCGGAAAGCACGCTAAGCCGTTGGTCCCGATTGTTATAATATCATCTATTAGGTTGGGGAAAAGTCTTTTCGCATTATAGTATGTATGAACTTGTAATAGAATCTCTTTGGCTATATTATTTGTATCTGGCTGGTTTTGGTATCATTGAAAGTTTAAATTTTAAAGAACATAATTCCAAATTCAAATTAGGAATTTGTTTTTCGTAATGTCAAGATGAGTGAATCTAATGAAGAAATTCGATACATTTTAAAATTTTACTACAAAAAAGGTAAAGCCGCGAAAAAAAATTGTGATGTTTATGAACCTAGTGCAGTGTCTGTTAGTGTACCACAAATTTGGTTTAAGCGTTTTCAATCCGGAAATTTTGATGTCAAAGATGCACGTCGCTCTGTGTGCCCTATTACGGATAAAGTGGATGCCACTTTTGAAAAAGTGGAGTAAGACGTAGTTGATGAACTGGGAATTGACCACAAAACAGTTTTGGCGCATTTGAAAAAAAACTGGGTACACAAAAAATCTCGATATTTGGGTACCTCACGAGCTCACTGAAAGAAACCTAATGAACCGTGTACTCATTTGTGATTCTTTATTACAACGTAATGAAACCGAACCATTTTTGAAGAAGCTGATAACTGGTGATGAAAATTTGATCACGTACGACAAGAACGTACGAAAAAGGTCGTGGTCAAAGGCCGGTCAGGCTTCACAGACTGTGTCGAAACCCGGGTTAACTCGCAAAAAGGTGATGCTGTGTGTGGTGGGATTGGAAGGGCATTATTCATTATGAACTGTTACCACCAGGCAGGACCATCGATTCCAGAAATCTACTGCGAACAACTGATGAGATTAAAGCAAGAAGTTGAGAGAAAGCGGCCGGAAATAATCAACAGAAGGGGTGTGGGTTTTCATCATAACTATACGGCAGATTTCCTTTCCTTCAGATTTTCACCTGTTTCGGTCTCTTCAGAATTCTTTAGGCAGTGTCAGGTTAACATCACAAGAGGGCTGCCAAAACCACTTGTCGCGGTATTTAGATCAGAAGTCTCAAAATTTCTATAGCAATAGGATCATGTCCCTACCTACAAGATGGCAAAAAGTTATCGAACAAAACCAACATACTTTAGTTAAATGTAAATAAATTATATTAAAAAATGTGTTGAATTTTCTTAAAAAATGCGAAGAAACTTTTTCCCTAACCTATTATAACAATTGTTTACCAGGGAACGGGCAGCAGCGTTTCCTTGTGTATTACAACACAATACTGTGCCTGCCAAACGTGGTGACTATGGCAAAATACCTCACTCGGAAGGAGGCCCATGTTCAGCAGTGGACGTTATACGGACTGATGATGATGAATAGCGTTAATATGATAAATGAGCTGCTTGAATGGGGAAGAACCTCCACCTAACAGAATGCCACAGCCAAGTAACATGACTCTTCAGAATTAATATTACAAGGCTGTTGTGTGCTATTGGGCGTGAGTCTACATATCTATTTTTCGTGCGCTTAGTTGCCAACCTTATGTTATAAACAACAAAGTGAAATATTATAAAAAAGCAGATATATCACAAAGGCATTGTATACCTATGTAGAACAAGATTAAATAAAATTATTCATTCAGTATCTCTCATCTCAGTACTCTCCTTAATTAAAAGGCAACACAAAAAAATAGAATGGAACTGCATAAATTAGTTATATGGACACTTGGCCACCGCCAGGAATTAAATGCATAAAACTTTTAACTAAGTATTTAACGCGAGACTGAAATTGGCTGTCTACTTCATAGGTTCAAAGGGTTATTGGATGGAAATCGCGAAGAAGTATAGTTAAAGAAGGATATACACTTCAAATGTTGTCCTATCGCCTTAATGTCCGGTGAAGTAGCAAAAGCCTCGTGGCTAACTACATATGTCCGTCAGAACAAAAAAAGGGCCAACAACCTAAATAAATATGTTTGTTTCAGTACGTAAGGTGGTAATTCTTTATATCGTCGGTAATATTGTCAATACAAAGCCATGTCATTTGTGAGTGTCATAAGCTATACTTTTAGTTAAGTGTCCATGGGAACAGGATCTACGCGGTTAAAACTGCGCGGGACAGCTTAAGGTTTAATTTCGTACACCCAAAAATAATTTCTTTATGTAGTGGTATTATGAGGTAAAGGGCAAAATATTTCTTTAATACATCGGATATTCAATCTTACTAGCCACTATCACCGACAATATGTAACGATTTGAAGGAAAACGATAAAAAAATCCTACTAATCCTAATCGTTGCGTGCGTATGTGTGCATGTATGTTTGTTACTCTTTCACGCAAAAACTACTGAATGGATTTAGCTGAAAGTTTGATGCCAAAGGTATTTTCTACCAGTCAACCTTAGGGTGGTACAGAGAAAAGAAAAAGAGTACCTATGTATATATATAATATAAATAAAATAGTAATAAATGTTACGTTCAGCAGAAAAAAAAAACTTTGTAACAAAATGATTTTTTTTCTGCTGAACGTAACATTTATTACTATTACAGAGTAAACCAAGCGTATGAAGAGTTTTAAAAATTGTTTTTGTCTCCTTACCTACTTTGTGTAATGCGATCACATGAAAGTGGTTCGGTTCTCTTTATCCACCACATTTTAATATCACAAATTATTTGACAATGTAATGGCGCGAAAATGAGAAAACACAATGAACCATCTTATAAAAATGACAGATTCCAACTTCAAATATAAATGTATTATTTTGTTTATTTTTATTATTTTAAATTGTATTTATGGCCAGACTAAGTATATAGAATATCTGAAGATCTAAATGCCTAAGTTTTCATAATAGGCTATTCCCACGGTTATCATCTTCGGTGAAAACGTTGCGATCGTTTGTTCCACGTGTCACAAGTTGTTCGATCGGCAGGTCCTCGCAAATGGATCTGTTCCGTGACTGTCCTACATATCAGTTGAAATGAGCCAACTTGACCAACTTTATTGCAATAACCATATTTTATTGTTGATTACCGCGTAGAATACGAACATATGTATTAGATTTTATGTCTTGAAATTACCGATTAATGAAATAATGAAATAATAATGAAATAATGAATTTATTCAGCACTTAGGTATTTACATACACTTGTACTTGTCAAAATCACAATAACAAAGAAATATAATTAATAGGTTATTATTCTTATTCTATGAATAGAACTACTTAGGTAACTATAACTAGCAAATGCAACCTGTGAGTGCTGCTAATTGTAGGACATTACAGACAATTTACTCCGTCTGTCCGTGTGTCATTAATTCCTCTACTCATAATTAGTTCATATTTACATAAAAAAAATTGAAAGCATATAATTAAGTGACACACACTTGGGGGCACCCTTATGGGGTTAGGACCACAACCCAGAGGTGCCACTGATATTAAAGACGGATTTGTGGATATAAGAGGAAGTGATCGCTGGCACGGCCTACAGGCGCTGGATCACAGGGCAGGGGTAGGGGTACAACGCGGTCCTCGCCGGCGAGAATCCTACCCTAGCTAACCTGCAACCTTTCACTAGCTACCTAGGTGGACGACCCGGAGAAGAAAGGGAGAAAGAAACTCCGGGATTTTTTTTTCGTCATCTTTTTTATCACATTGTGTGCAATTTTTTTTTTTTAATATATGTTTTCTTTACAATATTTCATGAAATTTATAAGAGGACGAAATAACTTCGAAAGTTAGGTGTTCAATTTTACTACGTACAATGTTTACTTTAATATTTAGACATTCTTCAATATTTTATATGTTTCATAGCGAACTGTATTAAATGTTTAAGAATGTGAATATTGCAACTTTTATATAATCAGTTGTTATAAGGGATTAAATAAGAACTGTATGTTGAGTACGAATATTGTTATTGTAAATTATTTTTGGAATACTCATGAACTCCTAAATTTAGGACTAGGAAATAATTAATTTTACCTTTTAAACAAATAATGATACAACCTTATTGAATAGCCAGTTAATGATTAGATATAGACACAAGCCCACACAAATAACCTGATTTTATTATAATAATTACCTCCAAAGTCAAATATAAATGGTGAAGTTACTCAGGTGTCCTTAAAACACATTATGAATACTTACTATGAATTTCCGTATCTCAAACTACTACCTATATACAGGTTTTACTTAGGTGCCCGGAGGTCACTCACGGAGGTCGTGGGTTCGATCCCAACGCCGGACGAGAAATCTTTACGTAACGTTAAGCCGTTGGTCCCGATTGCTATAACATCATCTATAACAAGCGTATACCTGGGAAGCGGCAGCAGCGTTGCCCTATGTATTACAACATAATACTGCGGTCACCAACCCGCCTGCCAAGCGTGGGGACTATGGCAAATACCCTCTACATTGATATCCTACTAATATTATAAGCGCAATAGTTTGATGGATGTATGTTTGTTACTCTTTCACGTAAAAACTACTAAATGGATTTGGCTAAAAGTTTGCACGCGGATAGTTTATAAGCTGGATTAACATATAGGCTCCAAAATATCGCGCTCCGACCCACTGGAGTAGAGTGACGCGGGTAAAACCGCGGGGCGCAGCTAGTACATAATATATCAACGACGATTATTCGTGGAATATAATTAAGTTACAATAATTTAGCAAATTAATTGAAAACTACAAACTAATGCTAATAGCTTAAGCAAACGGTATTGTCCACTTAATGGAATAAGGACAGATTCTATCATTAATATTAATATAATAAATCCCATGTAACGTACATTGGGAAGTTTTCATAATTATCATGTTTTGCAAGCGGGTTGGTGACCGCATTATTATGTACAGCATATACTTTGGTGACCGTTACCTGGTATATGATTTTGCTATGTGATATTATGACAATTGGGACCACTGGCTTAACGTGCTAAGGAAGTGCCTCAATCAATAAGACCCAGTAAAAAGAAATGATTATACAAAAATAAATTTGTCCGGCAGGAGAATCGTACCCACGAGCTTGGCAACGTAAGATGAGAGTTGTGTCGCTACGCTACGGAGGTTGTCATTATTTTCAAGACGGTAAAAAAGTGACCCAGTATAAAACAATTCAATCAAAGATAACAAAAAAACGCTTATGTATACCTACCTCCGATCTCAGAAAATGAAATTTCATGAATGATATCTACGTAATTAAAAAGATTTTTAAAATAACCCTTTCATCTTTTTAATTAAAGCGATCCAATGGATTCTTAGGATTTAATGTTTTGTTATGATAAAACTGTCATTCTCAAATTCTATAAAAATATTTTATAGAAAAGAAAAACTTAATAGAGACTGCTCCAAGAATACAAGTTTGACATTAATGACATTAAACCGGGTGGGTTTCAACCTAAGGCGCGAATTATACAGGAAAGGCGTACGGTGCAGGCGCGGCACAGGCATCTTGCCGCTTTAAAACGTTTCAATACAAAATGTAGGTAGGCGACACAATGTGAATTAAGGCTCGAGCACACCGAATGCGTATGCGTTACTACGGCGTAATCACGCCGTAGACACGCGCGTAGTTACGGCGTAACCCAATGTCACACCGGGTTACGCATACGCTTACGCATCCGAGCCGAGTACGCAACGCACATGGCCTATTGCGTACCCGGCTGCGGCAGCCATATTTTATTCTGTTTTCGAAGGTTGTGTTATGCACGATGTCTGACATGACGAGGAAGAAGCAATATTAATACTATTGTGCCAGAATAATCCTGCGGAATATATAAATGTATACGATGCATTTTTGTAGAATTTACTTTTTGGATTGTAGATACATTAATAAATACGCACAATTTCAATAAGTTTTTCTATTAATTATAAAAACAATACAAAACACCACTACGTGCCAGTATATTTGTAAAAAAATACAACTGACTGCAAGTTACGCGCGTAGGGCTACGCACAGCAAAGGTACGTGCGTGTACACGTACGTGCCTTTGCTGCTCGGTGTGACGTCCAATAAGGCGCGCCATTGAATACAACGTCATCATGCAACGTTGCCGCTCTGCTCTGCGTAAGGTACGGCGTAGGTCACGCAGTCAGTTTTTGCCTTGGGAGCTGCATTGCGTAAGGCTACGCATTACGTCTACGCGCACGTCTACGTTACGCAAGCGGTGTGTCCTGTCTCATACGGTTCCATACTTTACAACTCAGCGGCACGTTCACGTCTACGCATACGCATCCGGTGTGCTCAAGGCATTTTACACAAGCGGCGTGGCGCAGGCACGCCGTTTCGTCGCCTGTTCCGCGACGCTAGCAGTCGCGACTGGAGAGGTGCGCAAGCAGCACGACTTTTGTTTATACAGTAGGTGCAGAAAAATGCGCAGAAATCAATAATCTTTCTTCAGGACAGACCGGTGCTCTCCAATTTGTATGCTTCTTCTGAATACTGTGTTTTACTTTCGACAATAGAATGTGGAAACATTCTAGTGACATTTTATACACTGTAGGAAAACAATCAGGATATTCGCATATTTTTTTCCATTATTTTCTCTTGCGACACTTTCTACACAGGGTGCACCCAATATCTTCGGTGACTGCATATTAATGAGTTGCAGCAAAGCAAGCGCATCTTCGTCGTCTGAAGAGGAAGACATGCTATCACGATGTAGAGCGACAGTTGCACAAAACTTCCCTAAAATACTAAAAGTCATAATTTCTTAATCTCATCGCCAGCGACCGCCCTGAGCCGAGGTCCAAGCCCCACTAGGGGCGCCCTCTAGCGCAGGTTGCTTAGTTTGTAGTTTTTAAACCATTTATAAAGGCTGGAGCTCTGCTCACCTGTATGCCTGGTGAAATAGCACCAGGTGAAATAGGCCTCGTGGTTACCAACGTACGATCATTAGAAAAATATAATGACAAGTTGCGGCGTCTCTTCGCCTCTTTAATATAATTTAAATCATGTCTGTCCCTTATCTGTTCCGCGCCTGCTCTGTGCCTGCCCCGCGCCATCACCGTACGTCATTTCTGTATAATTCGCACCTAAGAGTTCAGTTAGGAATCTTCAGGCTATTCAGGTAATTTTTTACGATCGTTTTTTTTTGCGGTGGAATCAGCGGAAGTCTTCAAAATACAACCGATGATTACTTATTTTAAAAATAAATTGTTTAACGAAACGAATTGAGAGCAAAATTATATGCTTATTTTATTGCTCTGAATTGCATTAGTAATAGCATACTATATGATTCCATATCATTTTAAAACGTGTACCTACATAAACGTATGAAGATTACAGGCAAAGAATATTTGATAAGTTTTATTTTATCGATATTTTATTGAAAACATAGATATGTTTTCAATAAAACATCGATCAATGGCAGTAAAATAACCAATCACAGACGTTTTTGTTTATGATCGAAACGATAATCTCCATAAAAACGACAAACTTTCAAACTTTTAATTGCGTTTTTCTCAAAATCATATTTGGACATTCTCTGTTCTTTACCCTTTCTATGGTTTTTGTGAAAATACAGACAAATACTAGAAATACGCATATGACATGCGTAGACTACGCCTCTCTTTCAGAATAGACGTACCTAACGACTGCAGATTTCCACTTGTTACGATCCTTGCACACCTCTTTCGCCCCTTCGCCCTCATTAAACTCTTTTATATCCCCTCCGGCTTATAGAACTATGCGTCAAGCATCTTTTGTAAATCTGTTTGAATATCCACTACCAAGCTGAAGTATCAACAATGTATGTATATTTACATAGTGATTAATTATTTAATGAATTACTTTACACTGCTGGACATGGTCCTCTTTCTGAGGGAGGGTTTTGCGATAGTCACCACGCTTGACAGGCGGGTTGGTGGCCGTATTACATTGTATCAAACAAGGAAATTCATGCCCGTTGTCTCCCATTTGAATATGCATATATTTTTGTGGGTCGATGGAAATTAGTATTCCAGCATTTATAATTACTGAGGGCAATTAACACTTTCAATTAATAGTTAGTTCCTAAATCATTACAACTTTTTCAATATCTCGAACTACAATATTGTAACAACAGTTGTGCTCTGCCATTTTACTCACATTTCTCTGCTGCAATAATTAGTGGCGAAATCGTTTATAGTTTACGCGTTAATTCAGGTTATAAACAATCTACGTGCATTTTATCATTCCCATTCGTTAAGTAAATAAAATAAATAAATAAAAATCTAGTAGTAATAGAAGTTAAAGTAATTTTAATTAGCTACTAAGCTATGCTTGTAATTATAATGTCAGTCGACGTAATAACACGCTGCGGCTATTGACCTTCGGCTGACATAAGTAGGTATTTGAATTACATTTGTAGTAGTGTAGGGTCCATAAAGATTTTTTTCTTCTAAAATAACAATAAACACGTACCTATTTCGAATACTTGCTTCCCGCACGCGTTTTTATCTACCATTTAATGCACACAAACAAATTAATCTTTCCTCTTTATAATATTAGTATCAGTATAAAATATAACGTGACTAATTAATACAAAACAAATGAAAGCTGCAAAACATATCCTTGAATAATTCTCGATTCGGTTCATTACAACACCACCTACAAAGCGAGCGAGAAAATGTATCCCTGAGAATAAATAATGTATTAACACGAACAAAATGCATCGGTACAGTTCATGCAAAATGTGAAAAATAAACGTTGGCATATCATCTCGTTAGGAAATATGGAACACGGTGGCGCGCTCAGCACAAAATGTGTTGTATTGCTCTTTGTGTCGTTGTCTTTTGTTCGGTGATCTACCCGTATGCTGGGCATAACGTGTTATGTAGTTTTTCAATACACACAAGTAGCTCGCTAATTAAAGGGTCGACTGAAGTAGGAGGGTACGAAGCAGGATGTGTTGTGCTACATTTTTCAGCGATTTTCTATGATTTGTAAGTTTTAAGCGGGATGTGACCTGATTTTGTTCTAAGTTTGGAGTTATATTTATAGGTGTATGATGAGCGAACGAATATTAATGAATGGGTGAATAGGTCTGTAGGTAGGTGTAGGTTATTATAAATAATATCGTTTGATATATCTATATTATTATGAGAAGCGAATACTTCGTTCCCCTTTTTACGAAAATTACGCTGACGGAGAAGAATCTATAAGATTTTGCTCAGTTTTTTTTTATTACTATTAAGTGTACACTATTTATTTTTTAAGTAAGTATAATTACCGTGAATAAATGTTTGATTTAGCGGCAGTAAAGCTATCGGACCTGCGTCTGAACTCTTACCCGTAGAACTGTCCCACCGAATTATTAGAGTAAAGGAATGTGTGTACCTGTGCGCACACACAGCACCGTAATATGTCCTGTATTATATGTACGTCGTATGTATTTTATAATGATTACTAGCAGTCTACTAGTATTCTTGTTAACCCCATAGTGCTAAGCTAAAATGCTTGTGTTACAAGTTGGTTCACGGCGGTAGTGCATTGATCAAACCGGCGACCACAAGATCACAAGTCGGACGCCCTAGCCATTGGGCTACGGCCGCTTGTCCTGCACATATGGCTAATTTTCCTAGGGATTGGCCGCCAAATAAGAAAACGGTCGGGAGGACAATAAAATAATTTATCAAAGATTCATTAATTATTTCGTTAAGAATGATAAACAAAGATTGGTGAAAGGTTTCGATCAGATCAGTTAATAGTTTTAGTACCTAAGTAATTTTAATTAAAACTTAATTACTAAATTTACATGAAAATGAACATAACAAATAACTCATAATTAATTCTATAAAATTACAGTATGCACAAACTATACCATTAAATAGTTATTTTAATTAGAAATTTACGTTTCAATATATAAAGCTCCTTGTATTAGAACTCATACTAATACTGGATTATAATTAAGCTGAAGAGTTTGTCTGCTTGAATCACGCTAATCTCAAGAACTACTGGTACGATTTGAAAAATCCTTTAAATAATAGGATAGCACCTTTATCGACCTTTATTAATTAAGCTATAAGTAGCTTTATTAATAAGGAAGCTAGTTTGTAATATAGCTTAACAGCTAAGACAACTATAATATTATAATAGCACACGTTTTAAGTACGTGTGTTATTATACTATGGTAGTTGTTAGAAGTAGCGAAGCCTTCAATTAGTGAAGGATTATGTTTTCTTAGCGTACCTATCGATCTTTGAGCTATTGTCCGTCTATTAATGTTTTTTGCCGTTACATAGTACGTAAATGTCTCTCATATTCTGTTATAACAATAGTTAATAGTTTGTGGAATTAAAACAATACGCAATGTAAAAATTCTTTCAGTATTATTATATTATAGCCCGTTCCTATGGGAACTTCATAATATAATATAGCCTAACCTTTCTCTAAAAATGGGCTATATAACACTGACAGAATTCCCTCCCGACCCTTAGTTTGCAAAGAACCTTCCGATGCCCACGTAGACCCGAAGTCCGAGAGGCCCGCGAACTGTAATGTAGAGCGACAGTTGCACAAAACTTCCCTAAAATACAAAAAGTCAATATACCTCAATCTCATCGCCAGCGACCGCCCTGAGCCGAGGTCCAAGTCCCAGAGGGGACGCCCTCTTGCGCAGGTTGCTTAGTTTGAAGTGAACCATTTATGCATCCATTAGGCTGGAGCTCTGCTCGCCTTTATGCCCAGTGAAGTAGCAAAAGCCACGGAGATAAAAGTACAAGCCCGTCCGAAAAAAAAATTGAAACATTTTTTTAAATCGGACCAGTAGTTTATGAAATTAGCGCGCAAACAAACAAACTCTTTAACTTTATTATATTATAGGTATAGTAGGTAAGTACGTGTGTTATTACACATGTACTTACCAACTTTAGTAGTTATAATTTGATACGCGAAAGTTTAAAAGTTTAACTACTATAGTAGTTGTTGAAAGCCAAGTGATATGTGAAGGATTTTGTTTTCTCGGCGTTCCTATCGATCAATAAGCTTTTGTCTGTAAATGTATTTTGCTATTACATAGTACGTAAATACCTCTGACATTCAATATAACCAATTAGAGTGTGCAATTAAAACTACAACAACATCTCTACCGGTTAATTAATCATACTGATTGAGTGAAAGAACATTAATGGGTTGCTTCTTTAGCGGACGAGTTAAACAATGCTAATGTACAACTGTTTTCATTTCAATTAGTAATGATTACTGAACTGGTGTTAGGTATATAGTTTAACAGATATATGGACGTTTGATGTAGCTGTAATTACGCAATGGAAAACCATCTACATCGATCCAAGTTTAGGCTTCACGTTTACTATCGTCACTTCACCAGCACGTTTAAGTCCACTGCTGAAAATGGGCCTCCTCCTAACAGACCTAAGCAAATCTTTGAGGGATATTGCAATAATCACCACGCATGGTAGGCGGATTAGTGATCGCAGTAAGATGGTAACTACCATTGAGTTAATAGATGCTACTGCCTATACATCACCTGTATATTAGTGTATATCCGATACGATACCCATGGCAGGACATGGGGTAGTATATTCTAAGCCAGAAACCACACGGCTATGTGAATTAAATATTACTACTATTACACTTTGCCTTAAATATTAGCTACAATAAAAATGTAATGTACAACCATCCCTAGAGATTTTTGTTCCGAACTTACCTAAAGCATAACCTTAAGCAAACGTCAAGTCACGAAATGTACGCGTATCACAAAACTCTCTCAACTTTAAAGTTTTAAACAATTAATATACCTACCTAGTTGAATGAAACTCCAATTTACTTTTGAATTGTTTTGTTTGTTCAGACGTAAAATATAAAGTTTTGCGAGGGCTTATTTACTCAAAGCCTTCATATAATATATATCTACCTACTGATTGATGCAATAGCCATAATTCCTGTACTCGACTATACATAACGATTTGAGATTGTATATTCTTCTTTCTTTTGAACGCAAACATGTAGTTCACCACGAAACTTTTGCTACTTCACCGGGCATGAAGGCGACGGCTTCAGACTGAATGTTTCCTTAACTACAAAGTGAGCAACCTGCGTAAGAGGTCGCGCCCTGTAGAATAGTATAATATACACAAAGATTTCCTGTCCGGCGTGGGGATAGAACCCACGACGCTATAATATATTAATATATAAATGAATGAATTATAATATCAAGAAATAATATACATCATATTTAAGGCTCTCAAAAAATCTATAGTTTTAAGATACCTTAGTATGCCATATGCAAAAAGAATGATTTATTGAATAATCAATAAAAAAAATTTTTTGCACATTTCGAAACCCCTTTTGTTAGACTTTAAACACATTAACATGATATAATTGAAAATGATGATAATATTCTGTACTACAATTATCTTTGTTATTATCATTCGTTGGTCTGCACAGCATCCTTTATTAATGATAATATGCTATTTCCTGCAGATGTAGGTACCTGCAATACACATACAACAATATTTCCTGATGACATAATATTGTGTTGCGTTTTAATACAACACACGTGCGATCATATAGTAGATAGGTACACTTTTAATTATTATATAGATATATTATATTATAGAATTACATTATACGAATTACGGCACATATAATATCATAGAGGATATGGACATGACTGACATATACTTTAGCGCACAGCAGAATAATCCACAATATATTCTTAATGATCTAGGTGATATTAATACACAGTTCACAATAGTCAGCCAAAATATTTGTAGCATACATAAAAACTTCGACAACTTTAATATATTTCTATCAAGACTTAACTTCTTACCAGACCTAATTGTATTAACCGAATGCCGCCTCGATGAAAACACACCTATGATTAAACTTAGTAACTACGAATGTCATTACTCTACAAAATTCCTTAATCAAAACGATGGTATAGCAGTCTTCTACAAAGAAAATCTGCTGGTGACTATAGAGGAACCCCCCTTCAATGACGCCAACTGTTTACTTATTAACGTGGGAAAAGAGCTGACGATATGTGCAATTTACAGGTCTCCATCTTTCTACAACATCCATAACTTTTCTGCCTCTCTGGAGAATATTATGCAAACCTATAAAAACGCAAGTTGTATCATACTAGGTGATATTAATATAGACATCGCAGCTTCCTCTAAAGACCACCGCACAAATGACTATTTAGAACTAACAGGGCACTATGGTTTTTATCCCGGTCACAATTACCCTACGCGTTATGGGCTTACCTGTCTAGACCATGCCATGCTAAAGACAAATAAAGTAGCTAGAACAGTCATTTGTTCCTCTGGCATAACTGACCATGACACCGTCATAGTTGGAATCTCGACAGACTCCCTCCACACTAGAGTAAACAACAGCTACAGAATAAATATTAACTACTCTAGTTTAGTCGACGCCATTAGAGAAATTGATTGGACTAACTTTTATAAGCATTCCGATATAAATGAGGCAATAACCGACTTCACAAACCAGATACATGGCATAATACATAAATATACAACATCAGAGACATTACGAAATTCAAAATCGATTAAAAAAGCATGGATGACAAAAGGTCTGATAAAATCTGTAAGGAAGAGAGACAAACTACATGCGAAAGCAAATCAGAGAGAAAACAAAGACGACGAGATTATACAACAAAAATATAAAAACTACCGAAACATATGTAATAATATTATTCAGAACCTTAAAAACGAATACGATAAAAAACAATTACATGATGCTAATGGAGATTGCAAAAAGACATGGAAAGCTATTAAAAATATCTGTCAAATAGGGACCCGTGGTACAGGTAATACCCAAGAAAACCCCTGTAAGTCTTTAAACAATGTTAACACTTATTTTACGACCATTGGCGAGCAACTTGCAGAAAATATTCTTCTTAGACTTAACAAATCCGAAAGTGAACTGGTTGCCATGACTGAAAAACTCTCTAGCAGCACCAACTCACCTCATACATCTTTTTTCATAGCACCAACAAATGAAACTGAAGTTAGTGGTATTATTACCAGCCTCAAAGATAACTCAGCGCCCGGGGTTGATGGTATTTCGAACAAAATCCTAAAGCTCACAAAGCAGTTTCTAGCAGCGCCTTTAGCATTTATATGCAATTTAGGCATTTCTTCAGGAAAGGTGCCAGATTCCATGAAAATAGCCAATGTCTGTCCTATTTTTAAATCAGGAGATAAAACCGCAGTAACCAATTACCGCCCCATATCGTTGCTCACTTCTACGTCTAAGATCTTGGAAAAAGTTGTAAATAAAAGACTACTGGGATACCTGGAGAAACATAAAATAATATCCGATAACCAATTTGGTTTTCGCAGCCAAAGGTCAACTGAGGACGCTGTCACCAGCCTAGTTGATTATATCACCGCAAAAGTAGATTCTGGCAACAAATGCGTCGGCGTCTTCCTTGACCTGGCGAAAGCCTTCGATACAGTTTCTAAAAGTCTCCTTCTAAAAAGTTGGAAGATATTGGTATCCGAGGTATCACCCAGGAGTGGTTCCAGTCTTATTTAACCAATCGGAAACAAAGGACATGTGTTGATAACAACTTTAGCAACTATCTCAACCTGAGATACGGCATGCCCCAAGGCAGTGTGCTCGCGCCTACCCTCTTCATTATCTACATCAATAGTCTTTGTTCCCTTCAAATAGGTAGCTCCAGAGTCTTCACATACGCCGACGATACCGCTCTCATATTTCATGCCAAAACATGGGGCAGAGCGTACAAAGCAGCTAACGAAGGTATGGACCTTGTTGCAAGCTGGCTCAGCCACAACCTGTTAACACTCAATATCAACAAAACAAAAATTGTGAATTTCAGTGCCAACAAAAGAAACACTCCAACAAACAATCTCTATGTCAAACTGCATACCTGTAACGCTAATACCCTTAATAGATGTTCTTGTCCCATTTTTCAAAGAGCAGAAGAAATTAAATACCTCGGTGTATATCTCGATGAACACTTAAACTGGAAGAAACAACTTGTATACGTCATTGGTCGGATAAGAAAACTACACCATATTTTTAAAAATTGAGAAAGGTGGCGGACGTCATTCTTCTCAAAATGATTTACTTGGCACTTTGCGTATCTGTCTTGAATTACTGCATTGTATCCTGGGGCGTAGCAAACAAGTCGCACCTAATAAAGGTAGAACGCTCCCAGAGAGCCATCCTGAAGATCACGTTTCAGAAACCTAGACGATTTCCAACAGATGCGTTGTACCGGCAAACAGGTTTCCTTCGAGTACGCCAACTATATATTTTGGCTTTAGCCATGAAATACCACAAAATTGCTTACACAAGTACCAAACATACTGTGCGGTCACAAAGAAAGCCTAAATGGGTAATACCAAGGTGCAAATTGGACTTCGGCAAAAAAAGTTATAGTTATATGGGCCCCTACATCTATCAGAAACTAAATAATGCAATCAACATCCTAAAGATGACCCGACACAAGTGCAAAAAGCGTATTGAGATGTTCTTAGCAAACAAGGATTATGAAAACACGGAAAAAATTATTAAGAACGTAATGTAATACCCATACACTCTACACATGCATTCACACACAAATACATACACACACACACATACACACACACACACACACACACACGCACTCACACACACACTCACACACACACACACACTCCCACACACAGACAGACACCCTACCTAACCTAACTGTGACGCCTCACGGCGCTTTAACACTACCTAACTAAGTCAAAATTCATCACTTTGCCAAACTTACAGAGTACTAAATTCTAAATTACCTTATAAATTCTAATTTTGTTACACCGAAAGAGACTGGCCTCCACGACACAGGGAATCCTAGTGTGGAGGTCAGTAATTAACATGTCAATGTATATTTTTTTCTGAACAATAAAACTTTATTATTATTTATTATTATTATTATTTATAAATACATTTATTACCTAATAATTAGCAGAAAATATTCCTAATGTGATTTTTAAAATTGGCATGATTATTTGCCATCAGTATTAATATTAATACGTAACAATAACCTTTTTAAAATTGAAATATATTTTTCACAAAAAGAACATGCCTTAAAAATACCGTCCAAGCTGAACCGATGGCTTTACGTGCTTTGCTTGAGACACAGAAGGTACCTACTCCCTCAACCAACCAGACCTGGAAAGAAGTCTTTGTTTTTACACAAATCCTTTTGCCTGGAGCGGGTATCAAGCCCACGATAGATCTGTAAGACAAGCCTTATTCCGCTGCACCACGGAGGTTGTTACGTTTATGTAGTGCTAAGTGTAGAATTTACGAGTATAATATGTGTAGTGTTATATTTTAACTGGACAAGATCGGCCAATGCGGCCAACAACGTTCTTTATTAAATAAAATGTAGGTACAGCATTTTATTTACAAAACTATATATAATACTCTTTTATAAACAGTATCGACGTCTATATAAACCTGTAATTTTTCGTTTCATCACACATATCCCATAAAAATAACTTAATAATATATTTTCTCTACGAAAACCTCGAGCGTATTAAGATTATAAGGTAGAATAATAAAATACAAGTAAAATTAATAAGTTCCTTTAATTATGTAGGTATATTATGAAATATTTACATATCTAGTCATGTTTTGGGTGCAAGCTTCTGTTTTTAACGTCGTTAATTTTAAATTAAAATATATATTTTGTACCTACCTTAGATTACTATCGAGTTATCTACGGTAGAAGAAAATAATGAAAGTACATGTTCCGTTCCCGCAGTTAAGCCTTTAGAGGAACGGTTGGTGGTGTTCCTCCACAGAAAATGTAGACCTTATTTGCTGGGCGAGGTGGTGTGTCCGGCGACCGACGGCCATTTGTTACTGTTCGGAACTTGTATAATTATGTTCGAATTGGCTTGCAAACTTGTATTGCGCGATACAGGTTAGTTGGGACGCTAGGTGTTAGATGGCGTTGCTTGTCTTCTTGTGGTTTGTTCGGCTACTGTAGATGTCGCTGCAAGCCTATGTTATCCCTGGATGTTGTTTCTTTCAAACGTTATAATATTTTTTTCACCTCCGTAGCGGTATTTGGCTCGCTTTAAATCTCGGAGGTCGTGGGTTCAATCCCCACGGCGGAAAAAAAAATATATTTCTTGTTTCTTTCTGGGTCTGGTTGGTTGAGGGACTGCCCTCCATGCCTCAGAAAGCACGTTATTGAAATCCGTCCCGTTGTTGTGAGTTAATTCATTTCAAATATACCTACTGACATAGAAAAATATGCGATATATGATCATTTCGCGTGAAAATGTCGCATTTCAATGCGAAATTTGAAATCGCGAAACCGCGTATGACGGGTTCGCGTAATGCGGGGTATTACTGTAATAGTATAGATTTATTTCACAGTATTCGATCGAGCTTATTGTATCAAGTCAGATTCTTCACACCAAGATGAGTAAATTGGCAGCATTAGGAAATAATTTAACTTCTTTGATTCAAATAAACACCGTTCTACCTCTGTTTTTATCTCAAACGATAATTGAAAAAGTTTCCATAAATATCGTTAAGTTTCTTTCTTTTTAGTAATTATGAATAAGAAAAACAATTAAGATGTAATGTTGGTAAATTATAAATAAACGTCTTAGTACCTATGTATTTCATTTTAAGAGTATTTTTAAATAGCTTTTTTCTTTTGATGACAAGACTTCATTGAAGTAAAATAGTTGAATTGAAAACTTGATTTACTTACACGTATTTTTCATTAAAGTTGATTACATTTTATTATTTTCATAAGATACTGGTTATTTTTAATACGACTGTCTTCATGAAAAGGACGGGCTTAAATGAAGGATTAAATGGTTCGTCTGTGTCAATATGATAAGACTAAGATCTCTGAAAGAATGTGAGACGGAGTTAAGACCCAAAATTTGTTTAAAAGTTAAACACAGGAGTGATCTTATCACCGATTATATTGTAAGATTGAATAATGAGATGGTCTACTTATTTATCAGTTTATGTATTTGTAATGTTTGTGCGTTTTAATGTAAAAATAATTATGTTTACTGACCTGAAATTGGGTTCAATCATAATCACCGGGCTTAAAATCCGGTCGAAAAAAATAAATATATAAAAATGTAGACCGTCTCAACCCAATTTACTTGAACCTGATTCTGGAACCTGTACCTAATAATTAGACAACTTAGCCACTCTGAATTAAAATATCTTCAATTAGATTAATCTATTCTAATACGTTTCTAAGTAGAACATAAGTACCATTTATCGATAATGACGCTACTCGCATTTCGCACCTATGCGCAATTAGTATTGCCGAAAAATGCCTACTATCTAATATATTCTTTAAAAATCCATACATATCTATTAGCTATTTTCATTAACAATACCTAATATTAGAATGGTGCGGACTTACAGCAGCACTAGTCCATAAATTTAAAGTTGCATGCCATGGAGCAAGCAATGCCTGGGATTTCTCTGGAAGGTTGACTTCACAATAAACCACATCATCCAGCAAACAACTAACGCTACCGACACAGCCCGCAGAATAAGCAAGTTGAAGTGACTATGGGCTGGCTGACATCCGCTGGAGCAGACGCGTTTTAGTATGTACACATTAAAACTACGTATTGGCTAACGTCAGTTAGAATCAGTCCTTAGGGTCCTCTCCTCGTGGTAAGAGTTAGCATACCACGCTATGGAGATGGCGAGTCCCACATGTCCCACCGCCGCCAGCGCGCGAATACGCTGCAACGGCGGTGGGAATGCGTAAATGCATTTCCCCCCGGACAACAAAAAAAAAGGTAGAATCAGTCCGATGATTTAGAGTAGCCGGACTGGTTGCAGAGAGCTTAGGACCGAGAGAGAGTGCAAACAAGAGGAGTTGCTATGTGGCCTGAAAAAGACTGAGTAGTTTGATTCGAATAGTAGAATTGAATATAAAAATAAAATGAAACTAACTATTAAATCAACTTCCTGTTTAGATCGCACAATGTTATAGAAAAGCTTTTAAAAAGGTAAAAAAAACAATCGTGAGGTTTTGTGTGATCCTCCATACATAATTAGACATGTCGCATGTCGTTAGCTAGTCGACTAAGCCCAGCTTACAGCGGCCAAGTATTTTGTTTTAATCCCCTCGCGTTGTTAACATGAGAAACTTGAAGGAAAGAGGATCTGATAGCAAATAGCGTTTTCTTTAGGAATATATAACAATTTACTTCATGTTTTTGGTAGAAATAACAAGGCTTCCTGTTAAAACTTCTTAATTGTCCTTTAAAATCAAGCTTGTCATTGTACCGGTGGCTCAGTGGTTGTGTGTGTTGGTCTCACGAAGGGTTCCGTACCATTATCTATACAAGATTGGTCTCTATTAAATATTTGTGAATATTTCAAACGTCTACCTGTTGCCGTTCTTAATATCGAGCAAAAAATCACGTTTACAACATACGTGATTTTTTTTAAATTGAGTGAGTGATTCAGTTGAGTGATGTCTTCTAAATATTTATATTATTTTGTTTTTGTTGCTGTATTTATTATTATAATGGCCACAGAAACACTTCATTTGTGAAAATTTCAACTGTCTATCTATCAAGACTTATGGAAAACTGCCTAGTTACAGACAGACGGACCGTTTTTACCTTTTAGGTAAACATCATTCAAAAACCATACACGTTTCCAAAGATTGTCGGCGCCACTAAATTATATTATCTCTACTAGTAACCGCACTGCTATACCTGCTTATTGTACACATACTATTTTCTTCTTGGATCACTCGGTCGTCTAGTAAAAACCATAATATGAAAGTGTGTTCGGTAGTTATGGGTTTTATCTGATTCTTACAGATTGATGCGGGAGGTACGCTTTTATAATATTTAAAGTCGATAAAACAGAAAAAAGATTATGTAGCGACATCTACAGTAGCTGAACAGATAACACAAGAAAACAAACAGCGCCATCTAGTACCTACAAGAACAATTAACGCATATCACGCAATACAAGTTTACAAGCCTATTCGGCGGCCGTAGCCCAATGGCTAGGGCGTTGGACTTATGATCTTGTGGTCGCCGGTTCGATCCCCACCCATTGCACTACCGACGCGAACCCACTCAAAACATAAGCATTTTAGCTTTGCACGAGGGGTTAACAAGAATACTAATAGACTGCCAAAACTCTGGAAGTACCTAATCTTAAAAAAAAACACGTGTTCACTAACAACTGGCCGTCGCGTCGGTCGCCGGGCATACCACCTCGTCCGGTTAAGCAGAGTGTTCCTCTTTGTTGTTTCTCCACAGAAAATGATGATCATTTAATTGCACTCAAAATTACATATATATTGTAAATAGTACGTACACTTTATATTAACTATTAAATATTTACAAATAGACTTGAATTTAGTATTTATTGTATTACAGACGCACAGGTTACATTTTTCAAGCTAGGTTAATTCGTTAATTACGATGCATTGAATTATTTCATATTGATAAGTTTTTACTCAATGTTACCAATAAAATATTTCAATGGATTGAAATTAACGGTACCTACCTACTGCATATTCAAACTGTCTTACACAAATATTAATGCCCGAAGATTATTATTGTTTTAATTAATTAATAATAAAGCAAAAAGCAATGTAAATGGTATCCAATACATTGATTTTATTGTAGCTGTTTAGCACGGTTTTGCCCACCCAATTTCCGTTCCCATGGGAAGCTCATCCGATGCCCTCGTAAACTCAAAGCCCGAACTGTAGAGTTGCATTTGCACAAAACTCCCCTAAAACCTAAACGCCATAATTTCTCATTTCCCCCAGTGACCGCCCTGAGCTAAGGTCCAAGTCCCACAGAGAACGCCTTTTTGCGCAGCTTTCTTAGTTCGTAGTTTTAAGCTATTTAATAAGGCGGGAGCCGTGCTGGCCTGCACGCCGATTGAAGATGCAAATTCCCCATGGCTAAATACATAAGTATTTTATGTCCGTCCGAAAAAAAGTGGGAACTCCCACATACAATATAACCTATGCTACCCTCGGATAACGTAGTTTTCAAAAGCGAAAGTATGTATTAAGCCGGTATAATGGTCAATAAAAAAAAAAGTTTATTTCAATTACTATAGGCATTTCGATACATAATTATTGGAGATCACCTTTTAAGCAAGGCATTGCTTGTATAGATTCCGGGGGACTCCGCACTTCCACTTGTCATTTTTATGCAATTGAAATGTAGACAGTGTAAACACGAAAGACGAAACAAAGATAAAAATTAAAATGAAATAAAAAAAAATAAAAAGTGATAAATGAGTTACTTAAAAACTACTTCATTAACAATAAACCAACAAATATTATTTTTAATATATCAGTAGAGAGAGTATTACGCGCGCGGCCGTGGTTTGTTAATTTCTTCAAGAGGAAATAACCAAAGAATGATCTAAGAAAATTTAAACGAGATTTGTGTGCGCAATTACATTCCGACTTGTTAAGCAAGGAAGTATGTAAAAAGTTAAAATCACCTTTTTACACAAGGAAAATGGTGACTCTAATCTCTTATATGTAATAACGTTTTCCGTCTAACAAGACAGAATGTAATCAAGGCGTTACATTTTATCCAGCATCAAAAAATAGCACCTTTCATTCTATTTTTACTTCGACAAAAGGTACTCCAACGTATATTAAACACGGTGTTGTATTATATTAAAAACAGTGCATTTGTTTTATCCAAAAAGGTATTCTTAGTTCGTAACAAAAACACTCTGGAACTTGTAATAACTTTCAGAGAAAAACTTGAATTGCGGACGCAACTTGTTCCGTCGCCATATTTGAGACTTACATAAAACATGTCGCGAATTTCTGTCGATGTATTTTGTTTAAGAGAACAATCTAGATTATGCTGATTTAATATCTGATATTTTATATTTTGGATCTGTAACATATGAAATAATAAAATAACACTACTAGTAATAATTCAATCAGTCAGTATTTTTACTTATTTAAACAAAGTTAAAGTTTTATTTATTTATTTACCTCTCGACACAAAACTATGGAGATTGATTTTATTTATAAGCGCTTATAACAGAAATGTCTCGGAAAACTCCCATATATTCTCGAAAATCTGAGATCCACTTTTAAGAGACTTTATTTTTTTCACGTTCGTTGATGTTTACTGTAAAATGCTGCCACATGAAGGTCACGTACTTATAATATATTACATTTATTTCTTATTTATCATAGATTGACTATACAGTAATTATTAATGTACAAATATTAACACAGGGTAGATTGATTAAATTCATACGCGCTATTAATAAATTAGTATCAAAGAATTCTCACATGTATTCCCACTTCGTCGCTTCTAGAGTAGGCAAACTAAAAAAATAAGCTTCATTTTTCAGGCTTAGTGGAATCTACGTGAAATGGGTGTGATTGTGTGGCGGACTAATGACTGTCATATCGTGTGTTAAAAGTTGTGTGCGAGTTGAAATAGAAAGGCTACGCTTTACTGTGACTATATTATATTGTGTGTATTACGTATAAACTGTTCGTGTACTATGGTGTGGTTCGGATACCGGATGCCTGTTGGTATGGAGGTGGTTCCGTCTACAGGAAGCCGCATCCTGGTGGCTTTCTTCGCTACTGTCTTCTGGGGAATGGGTGAGTGTGTAGAAAATATAAATGTCATATTAATGTGTGTGTTGAAAGAAGGTGGTTTTATTGCAATACTGTAGTTTTGATAGAACTCAAATTTTAATAATATCTAATTGTTATTGTAATTGGTAGGTATAAGTGTAAATATTACCTACGAGAATGCAAAAAAGGTTTTTATTTTCTGAATAGATGTTAAACTAAATATTATTTAAAAAACCTAGCCTCAGTTTTCGGGTTAGTATATTAAAGGAATATAGGATATAATTAAAAGAATTGTATCTAAATAATTAAATATATTTAAATTAGGTAATAAAACGAAAAAGTCCCGACTTTTAAGGTTTTTTTATTACTTTAAGATTTAATAATAATACCTAATAATTTTAATTAAACGGGACCTTTGAAAATATTTTACAGTTATAAACATATTATTTAAGTAGACTTAAACTGTTTTATTCGTTTTACAGCTAATTTAATTATCCTAACTTTTCTTTACGTCAAAAGTTTAATTTTGTTAAAACGTGTTTACTTTCGAACCTTTATTCATGTTATGTCTGGGTGTAATGGGGCAGAACACCGCCTTTTGAAATTAATTTCATATATCAAACGCTGTATTTTGATTTTAACTTTAAATTTTTATCTTATCTTAAAATACTTAATAATGTGAGATTTTAAATAAAAAAATAACTTTCTCAGTTATTAGCTGTCCTGTGTGGTTTCATCCGCGTAGAATCCGTGGGAATTTCACATAACATACTATAATGCAATCCTACATGAAAATATCGCGCGCGAAGTCATAGGCATAAGCTAGTTTAGCTTATGCCCGCGATTTTCTTCGCTAACATTTCGATATACAATACCAACTTTGGATCATCGTTTCATACCTACACAGGTTGATTTTAGGAAAATCCTTTTCATGAAATGCCTACTTCTCAATAACTAAACCAATACATTTAGTAGTTTGAGCTGTGTGTTAATAGATCTGTCAGTAACAGTTGCAATCTATTTAATGTATAGAGTAACGATAACGCTTTTATTTAGTAGGAATATTAAACCAACAAATCTATACCTATCCCTATATTATAAATGTGAATGTAAGTTTGTTTGTTACGCTGTCATGATACTATTTTACCAATTGTAACTTTGTTCTCATATTCATGGAAGTATTAGAAGTAATATACCTAGGACCCTTTTTATAAAAAAAAACAATGCGAGTGTAACCGCCGGTAAAAGCTAGTTAAATAATAATTTACTTATCATATAATTTGCGGGATGTTTGTATAGGCTATTAAACATCACGCTCCGATCCACTGGAGCAGAGCAACGCGGTTAAACCCATGGGACGCAGCTAGTATTAATATTTCTAATTTGGCAGTGACCCCCCCTGAGTTCCATATCGAGCTACATATTTGTCTGATTCGTTGTTTTCGTATTTGTATCTGGATGACATTTATATAGAAAGAAAGAAAATACACAACATATTACCCAGCAAACAGTAAGTTAAATGTACAAAGCAATAAGACGTCTTGCAAGTTTAGCCGAAAGTAGTAGAGCTATATAAAAAAAAATTGAGGAAAGTCGAAAAATTTGTATAAAAGGAGTTGATCGATGATGCCGTCGAACACGAATGGCTAGTTCAAAATGAATAAATTCGGATTAGAGATTAAATGATGAATACTAAAAATAATTAAGAATAGGTACCTTTTTTGTCCGGGGGGAAATGCATTTACGCATACCCACCGCCGCGGCGCCGCTGCAGCGTATTCGCGCGATGGCGGTGGGATATGTGGAACTCGCCTTATCCATAGCGCGGTATGCTTACTCATACCACGAGGAGAGGACCGTACACCACTAAAACCCCCCGGACATTCCTTCGATCCGCCGTTGGCGGGGGCCGGGCACGCATAAGCAATCCGGCCCAAGTATAGGTACCTGATAATGACAAACTATTTATATTGTTAATAGCTAACTTGTGAATAGTTACTTTTATTCAAATAAGTTAAACCATAAACGTATGTCTTCTTATCTTTTCAGAAATTTACGCAAACATATTTAAGCAAAACTTCGCTCTTTGTTCATAGATATCGCTAACTCAATAAACATGAGCACGTACACAAACATTTGCATGTTAAATAAATAACAAACGCGAGTTGATCCGGCAAATTAAACATACGAAGATTATCTCAAACGAAGCCGCCTTATGTGGGAAATAACTTAACATTATATAAGTAGGTAGCTATGTTTCAGAATAATATTAGGTATATGAATTGGATGATATGTATAACTTTCGCCTTTTTCGGTAGCCCTATAAAAAAATAAGAAGTCACATAGGTACTAATGAAATATGTTGGTTTGGAAAAATTTGGGGATTAATTACAAATTTAGGGGTACAATTATGGGTTCCCTATCCATTAGCATAAAATTTTAAGACCTAATATAACTTAGCATAATGTTGTTTGGCATAATTATATTTTCGCATAATATAATTACGCATAACAGCTCATGCATAATTTTTTTAAGCATTATGTCTGTAACCATAATAATGATTAGGCATAATATTTTAAAGCATAAACTTATTAAGCATAAAGTTCTAAAGCATAACTTTTTTAAGGCTTTAGAATAACCCACTCGCCGGCCGCTGCCGCGGCACCGCTCGCTTCGCTCGCTCGGCTCGTGCGTTGTATGGCCGCAGTTCTAACCTAACCTAACCGATTGTCATTTGCTTACAAGTCGGCCGCGGCACCGAAAAATCGTTTAAGTTACATAATGTTATGTATAATAAATCATTTGCATAATAGTCATTAGGCCTACTAACGTTATGGGAATCAAATTTATGCCAAAACAAATTAGTCTTTAACATGATTATGCCAACATAAAATGTATGCCTAAAAAAAGTATGCCAAAGTATTATTATGCCAAAACAAATTGTGCCAAAATCGTTATGCCGAAGTATATTAGGACAAAAAACATTATGCGAAAAGAAGGGATCCCACAATTATGCTGATGTATTATACATATAAACCTTCCTCTTGAATCCCTCTATATATTAAAAAAACCGCATCAAAATCCGTTGCGTAGTTTTAAAGATTTAAGCATACATAGGGATATAGGGACAGAGAAAGCGACTTTGTTTTATACTATGTAGGTAGTGATTACTTTTCTCATTATTATGTAAAATTATTATTGAATAATATCAAGGATGTTAAAGGGTATTTTATAAATTTGTAATTAATTTCTATTTTAGAAACTTAGACATAGGTACTTTATTACCTAATGAGATCGTTAGTGATGGTTCTGGCCGTCTAGAATATTCTAGAACCTTGCAAGAAAAGGAAAATGCGCCTAAATCTATACCTGTATGTACTAACGCGCTAATCTCAATAACTACCGGTCCGATTTAAATTATTATTTCAGTGTTAGATTGCCCATTTATAAGGAAGGCTAGAGGTTTTATTTACTTATGACGTTTCTAAGGGAACAGGAGTTACGCGAGTAAAAGCACGCGCGGGAAGTTGGTTTCACATACTTTTGGTGAATGTCAATCTAATATAAAGGCTTTGCGAGTGAGGATAGCAATACACAGCTGTACAATTTCAAATAAATTCCAAACATTAATTCAACCAATAATTGTTATTTTGTCCCCAACATCCTATTAGTAAACATTAAATTGAAACACGCACAAAAGGGTAAACCATAACATCAAAATAAGCCTATTAAAATTTATAATTTAAATACCGCTAAAAATAATCAGCATAGTTAATTACTTTCGCTATCTAAACACGTGATTTTAAAAGCCATATCGTTGAAAACATGTGGATAGCGTGCTGGAAATGTTTGAAAATTGGTTTTATCCTTAACGCTACAGTTGTAGCGTTAAATTATTCACTGACGTCCCAACGTTTAAGGAGCTTATTCACCAAACTTGCCGTGTCCACATAAAGGCCTTGAAATGGCTTCTTAAAAATTTCAACCGAATATAATCGATTACTGATAATCGACAGGGTGTTTTAGCGCATACTAGGAGATACTTATGTTCAGCTGTGGACAAAGAAAAGCTAATTGATGAGAATCGATTACCCTTCAGTTTAATTTTGTTGTTCAAGGTATTGAAAGTTAATTTTTTAAGCTGCTATCGTTATATGTTACTAGTATGTACCCGCGTGGAGTAGAAGGATGATGAATACAGGGTTCCTCTATAAATAGCTTATCGATAACACTGAAATATATTTTATTTAATCGGACCAGTAGTTCCTGAGACACTTTCAAACTAAGAAACAAACTCTTCAGCTCTATAATATTAGTATAGTTTGATCGAATAGACAAAGCCTTCGTTTATTGCAAGCTTTTTGGCTTGACCAAATAACAATTCAGTCTTCCAAAGCGTTTGTGCCAAGGAAGCGATCGGTTCACAATAATGTCTGGTCTAAGCGTTCAGAATGTCTGCTTCAGGTCGTTGTGTTGTTTAATTATTTTAAAAGTAAAACTGCGCCGTTCTAATGTTACTAATACGCCGGCTTTGGTGGGAAAAGTTTAGTGTGTAGACTGCTTTATATTTATGTAGGGCCGTGATTCGTTTTTTTTGTGTGGGTACTAAAAGGGTTTATTTGCTTGTGAATAGACGTTTCGTAAATTTGTATCGACAACACGTATATATTAAATGGTTTAAAAATGTTAAAATAGCAAACTTACTCTACGCACCTACCGTTTGAAAATATTTTTTGTTTGTGAAATAAAACTTGAGTCCGTATCCTATTTAAGCTTTTTTATTTTTATTTACTATAATTATTTTTATTTATTGTAAGCAGAGAGTAGGCAATATACCCAATAAAAGAGATTAATAAATTTCGATGACCAGTAGGGTTCCACCGTAGCCTACTTGGTTTAAGCATTAGGGGCTTAACCTAAGATGCAGGTTCGAGTTCTGCCGGTGGTCGAATTTTATTAATCTCAATTTTGAAACATAGTATATGGTAAATATTTCCGTAAAGTATTCAAAACCATTTTAAAAAGTCTCAGTTGTTACGGTAGTTGATTAAGAGACCTGGGGACTGGGTTCGATGCCCATCCGAGATATTTATTTGTGTAAACCACACATAGTCGTTTTGAGTCTGGTTGTGCTTTGTATCCGAATTATGTAGTTGAAAAGTTAGTTTCATTTCCCTAAAGCGAGAGTTTTCTTTTAACCCTTAAACAGGCAGAGGGAATATAGAACCCACCATATTTTTAACTTTATGTAGGTACTTGTAATAAAGATCGAAACCAATCAATTCTAAACATACCTACTGCCGGTTTAAGGGCAGATAATATAAATTAATACTTAATTAATCGTAATTTAGCGCGCGTCTTTACCTGCCATACTTTACTACCACT
Organism: Nycteola revayana; assembly: GCA_947037095.2. Classification (NCBI taxonomy): domain Eukaryota; kingdom Metazoa; phylum Arthropoda; class Insecta; order Lepidoptera; family Nolidae; genus Nycteola; species Nycteola revayana. The sequence goes on from OX344840.2 coordinate 16,645,033, forward strand.
TTTAGTAGAATTCACAGTATGGCGGGGCGCGAAGTACCCAACAGCAACATCTTATAACAACCTGTAAATAACATCAATGAAAAATATATTTTCGTTTCAAATTTATCTCATCCCTGAACATAAAAAATGATTGCAATATTTAAACACGTAAAATTATATGTAGGCCACCGCGGCTTCAAAGGTAGATTGATATTACTCCTTAATAAAAGGCTTTATTATGATAACAACTTCGTATTTATGAGTGTTCGAAAAGGTATAAAAACAAATATTCTGATAGTCTATAACTATTTCACTGTCCATGAAAATACTTACACTTGCGGAAAATATTTTTGTTTTTAGGCCCATGATAAAAACCTTTGACAACCGCCGTAGCTTAGCGGTATTTGGCTTGCTTTAAATCTCGGTCGTAGGTTAGAACCCCACAAGAAGTCTTTGTGTTGTCTTTTCCGGGTCTGGATGGTTGAGGAACTACCATCTGTGCCTCGGAAAGCACGTAAGGCCGTTTGTCCCGATTGTTATAACATCATCCATAACAATCGTATACCAGAGAACGGGCAGCAGCGTTTACTTGTATGTTACAACATAATACTGCGGCCACCAATCCGCATCCCAAGCGTGGTGACTATAACAAAAACCCTCCCTCGGGAGGAGCTACGGGCTAATGCTGAAGTTGATAAAAACCTTGCGGAAAATATATTCTTTCTTTTAATTGTTTGGTAGTACCTAGTAATTGGACTTTATTTAATACCTACAATATACCTACGAAAATACACACACTGTAACTAGCCATAATGCTCGGTACAGAAAGTAGGTCTGTGGATTTGTTCGACATGTCATTTTAGGCACAAGGGTGGTTGGAATTTAATTACATCTTTACAAGAAAACATCACAAACTATCCTTTTTACTAACAACAGCCTACACGTGCAAACAATCCCCATTTGTAAACAAAAGAACGGATTTTTAAGAAAGTTCGGCATGTGTTAATAAAGCGACAAAAGAACGGATTGCTTAGAAAGTTCGGCATGTGTTAGTAAAGCGACAAAAGAACGTACACAGCTGCACAGTTTTTACTTATTTTGGTAATTTAAAAGGTACTTTTTATTATTTAATTGTTTTCGTTCTGTAACAAATGTTAAGCATCCCGCGGGACAGACAGGGGTGGGGATCCAAAACTATAAATTTGGAAGTAGTTGAAAACACGGGAAAAAAAGTCGTCGGTTAGTCGGTGCGAGTTGGGCGATAGTCTGGGTAAAAGTTAGTCTGTGTTAGTCAAGGAGATAGTCTGGGGATAGTCTGGGTGAAGAGTGAGAGTGGAAGTCAGGGCATTGGGTATTGCGGACCGGACCTGGTGAACTTAAAGGTTAAGTAAGAAGTCCTAGCGGCGGACCATTTGAGAGGAACTCAAAGGGTTCTGAAAGGGAAGAAGGCTGTTGGCGCAGTTGGTGAGTGGCGTAACTGAGGTAAGACATTTATATTATTACTGGTTGTGGTATTTAATCACTTATTCTGATAATTTTGTGATGTTATATTTTAAGATGTTTATTACCCATTTATTATAATTATTCCGAAGTATATATGTTGAACAAATCCAACAGTTAAGTTTTGATATTTAACAAAACCACTTTTAAATTATTGACATTTTAAAGCATTTCTAATTGTGTTGGAATAATAGCCATTAAGTAATGTAATTTCAACTTGTACAAATCGGATAATGACCAAGTCTAAATTCGAAAGGAAATTAATATGAGTCTTTATTTCCATAATAAGACTATGTATACCAATTGTATATTCGTTCTATGTCTATCAGGTGAGCACTCGCGGCAGCCTTGAGAATATTATACTCAAAAGAGATAGTTTCTCGTCTTTCGGTAGACTAGATATGTACAATTACTTATCTATATCGCTCAGTTAATATTTCAAAGGGAAATATATTATGGATTGGTTGTATTTTGATGGCAATTTGGAAATGCTTGTAATATTACAAGGAATTGCTCATAAGTTCTGTGAATATTGAGACATTATTGTTATGACCTTTTAATGTGACATGATCAATGACATAAACTATGATAGATTGTTTGTGATTGACTAATTTATAAAGCATCTCACCTTGCAAGTGCGATAATAATGACACTAATAAACGAGTAGTTAGAGATTTAATAAAAGTCATGCTCTCTTGTTTCTTTATATATTGTTTAAAAGATCTTTATAATGAATTGAAATTTTATTAATTATGATAAATGAATATTTATTAATGATGTCCCTAAATAAAGCCATATATAGGCTAAATACGGGAGGGTGGCACTAACTGGACGGTCCACATCAAGCGAGGCGGGGAGGCGCCAGCTTTTTAACCGTATATAAAACTATATAAATTTTTATGTAATATATCCCTAAATAAAGCCATATCTAGGCTAAATACGGGAGGGTGGCACTAACTGGACGGTCCACATCAAGCGAGGCGGGGAGGCGCCAGCTTTTTAACCGTAACAAAATAATATTTGATCCTAAATACAAATTACATGGTCTATGTACTATTACACATATTCCCATTAGAATTTCAGACTACCTTTTATTATTTAATCAAATATGACACTACTACACTTAACAAAACAACATTTTCTATTAACAAATATTGGTTTATCATCATTGTTCCTTTCAGTTCATTCTTGTTATATGTAAATAATCTATCAGAACTCTGCTAGCTTAGGTATAGTTTTGTTTAGGTTAGGTTTAACGGTTTCCTCATCTCAAAAAGTTCAAGGGTTACTACAACTTTTATAATTACTATAAACACAACGTAGGTGATCACTAGACGATACACGAGCCAAACTAATTACTTTCAATCAAACATACTGTAAATAAAACGTTTATTTAGATCTTTTGCTTACAGTCGATCATGAGTCATATGTTAGAGATTTCCTTTATTATAAGATTAAGTATGCTAGGTTGTTAAGGTTAGATAAATAATCAGTAATACGCACACACAGTAACATAAGATATCTATATATATTTATTATTCACATCTTTATATCTATATATTATAGTATTAATATAAAAAACTAAAAAAAGGGGGGTTACAATTTGGTAGAACCGTGACCAGGATTATTACCATTAATTAATTCATCAATAATTAAATATTTATATGTTTTTTACCATAGAATTTTCCCTATTATTAAATTAAATATTTATTACATTCTTTTTTAGATAGTTATTAATATTTTCATAATATTTTGTATTTTGACCATTAGATATTAGAAGTGTCTGATTGAATTTAGTTAATGCAAAGTGCAGTTTTATTAAGCTGCACAATTTGTTGCGGTGAAAACGGATATTGAATGAGGAAACTACTAAGTCAAATATTTTTTATATTTAGTTTAGGTTAATAGTATATTTTAGGTCATTTAAAAATACTTAATTATTAACATACCATGTTTGTTTTATTACCACAAAACGGAATATTCAAAGTCTGGAAAAATAACTGATTTAGTTTTACAAATATCCATTTATTTTTGTATTATGTGAAATGCCTAGTAAATAATAATAAATGATGAAAGAGCTTTTGTGCTTGTCAGGATCAAATTCACTATTAAGAAAATAATTATTAAGTGTTGTAAACTCATTCCTTAAATAGGTATCTAATATTCATTATTTAGTGTTATAAATAATTACTCGATTATGTAATATATTATACAATTGACTGTGTCAGTCTGTATGGCACTACATAATAGTAATTTATATCGAATGAAACAAATTCTACAAATGCGATATAAATTATAGTTGTGGCTAAAGTTTTGACCATTATTGTTATTATTATTTATATTATATAATTACTGTATAATAGTTACAGATTCCTAAATATAATTATAAAAGTAGATGCAAAATATGTATTAATGTCATTCAATTAAACATAATAAATAGTTTGTTATTTAGGTTGCGTAATTAATTATGAAATATGGCACAAACTAAAGCTATTGTTATGGTCCTTTTTATCATTTCCGTCGCACTTTCTAAATTCTCAAAACAAAAACCATTTAGGAGGGTATGGCTCACATGTGCAAGTTCAAAATTTATGTAGGCCCAGAAACAAAGCGGAAATACGGTACAAAACAAGTGATTGTTATGGGTTACATTCTGCAAATGGTAACCTTTTGATACAATCCTTTTTTATTCTCGTATACTTTAAAACAAATAACGGTTCCAATGAGTGGTGTTGATTACAGTACATGGAATATAAATAAGTTTTGTTTGGTTAGATCGGTACTTTTCGATATAGGTACACAAAATCTGTAGCTTGGATGCAAAGGGAAAATATGCATATATTGTTCTTAAATAAAATATTAAAGGATATAAACTCGGAGTCACAAAATAGTTTATTGTAATTGTCCAAGGGTAGTAAACTATGGGGGGCATTATAAGGAACTGAAGGGTCGTGGATGAATGTTAGGCATTCAATTTATTCATAAATGAAGGAGATATTATTCAGTCGAATAAGTTTTACTACATTTTCCTGCTTTGACTTATTGCCGTAAAGTAAATTCAAAATTCTTAATACATATATATATATACGTATATCCTATCCTCTGATAACACGAGAAAAGTTGAATTAAAGAAAAATAAATGGTTAATAAAAGCAGCTGAAAGAATAATTAAAATAATTGAAGTTTAATTTTCATTCAACTTTAAATATAACTACCCTATAAATAATAATATTAACTAAAAACAATAAACATGGAAAAAAACATGAAAGCATAAGGTCTAAATTAAAGCCGATAAATTTATTATTCAGAAATTTTAAAATAAAATGTTTTGTTTTAGGTTTTATAAATCATTCTTAAGCATAAACATGAGCCGTCGAAATTTGACAAGAAGTTGTAAGGGGATCAGTCAATTAGAGACAAATAATTTAAATAATGATCAAAATTTGATCGGAGTCTCACGAGGGGAAGAAGAAATTACTCCAAAAACCCAAAGAATAATTAGAAGACCAATTCGTAAAATTAAACGCAAAGGCCAAACCTCACTACAACAATTCATGCGGAATACTGTAGGAATACTTACAGCTAAAATTAATGAAATTCAAAAAGAAGTGAAAACCACTAAATTGACTCTACAAAAAATAGGAAATAGAAAAGATAGTAGTGAAACATGTGCATTAAATATGAAGCCTTGTTTTGAGAATAATCCTCAAAATATGCATGATGCCGCTGGCAGTGGCGAATATGAAATGAACCACATTGACATGACACCGGTGATCGAAGACGAACATTCGGAAAAGGAATACAGAAATGTAATTTATAATATTACAACTTTTAATGTCGAAAAGCCAAAATTTGATGGCCAAAATAAGGTCCACCCTGTCGTCTTTTTAGAAGATCTGGAAAATTATCTAAAGAAAACATCTAAACCAGGAAAAGAGCTAGAAATAGTTCAAGAGTGTTTGAAAGATGAGGTCAAAGATTGGGCGAGGACATATAAAGAAAGGTGGAGAGTATTGGACGATTTCAAAAAAGATTTTTTAGCCACATATTGGGGAGAAAAAGAACAAAATGAGTTAAGGAGGACTATAGTTCAGGGATATTGGAATCGTAATGAAAACCCATCAATGCTTAATCACTTTTTAAAGATAACCGGAAAAGCCCACTTACTAACTTATAAAATGACTGAAAAACAACTAATTGCAGATTTAATTCGACACTATCCTAAGCACATACAGCAAGGATGGGTTAATTCCAAAATCGAAACCATTATTGATACAGCTGAGTACTTAAGGAACATGGATGATATAAATAGACAGGAATCTCGTATAATCGGGAAAGTTGACCACAAACTAAAAGAAAAGAAGAAAGAATTTCAACAATCTTACAAGCGATGGCAGAAGCCAACTCAAGGCCAACACACTGAGGTCAATATAATTCAAGAACATCCGGAAAATTCCGACAAAACGAATGTGGCGTTAAACTAAATGGGGCTGGTGTTTTAGTTCCCGAATCAGTCTCAACCTCAGGGAACGCGGCGTTAAACATAATGCTAAGCTTAGGTTGGAAACCGGGACAAAGTTTAGGTATTAATAATGATGGTCTTTTAATTCCTATTGTAGGTAAATTACTAAATAGAAAAAGTACGGAAGGATTAGGTTTTAAGAACTCTTGTAGTAAGAATTTGTATTTTTTAGGACATGTTGTTAACATTTTAAGACTCAAAATTGAACAAAATAGCATTAAAGGACAAGAATTAAAAGCAGTTTTGACGGTGTTCGAAGAGGACACTGAAGAAATCGATTGTAACACTAGACAATATAAAGCTGAAATTGTAGTACAGATTTTTGGTAATGAATTGTTAGGTCTGGTAGACACAGGTAGTGATATAACTTGCATTTCAGAGGAATTTTGGAGACAACTCCAAGAAGACTCAAACAAAAGCATCCCTCTGGTGCCCGTAAAGCCTTTCCAAATAAAAACTGCCGTAGGTCTCAAGAGTGTGGAGATAAGAAAATTAGCTTTATTACCTATACAAATAGAAGATACTAGTTTCGATATAGAATGTTTAATAGTGCCAGGTTTAGCAAGTAATTTAATATTAGGTTTTGATTGGTTGAAAAGAAGTAAAGGTAAAATAATATTAGAGGAAGGAAAAGAGAGATTAGAAATTATGTCTGAAAATAAAGTAGTATCAGTTCAATTTTATAAACCCGATGTAGAACAATTATTACAAAGAAAGACAAATGAAATATCTACAGAAAATATGTGCATTGAAATGGACAATGTGTCAAACATCAAGTTGGGAATATCAATGAGTAAAACACATATGAAAAAGTTTGAAGACGTATTTGTTAAACATAAGGAATTATTTTCACAAACATTAGGAAAAGCTAATTGCTATCAACACGAAATCATTATGGAATCGCATTCACCAATTATTAAAAAAACATATCCTGTGCCATATGCATACAGACCTAAAATAGAGGAAAAACTTAGAGAGATGGAAAGTCAAGGTATTATAAGTAGAAGTTGTACTCCTTATTGTAGCCCTTTAACTTTTACATTAAAAAGGGATGGTTCAATTAGGGTGTTGTTAGATGCTAGGGAAATAAATAAATACATGGTACCGGAAACTGAAAAACCACCAATGCAGATCGATGTTATGAATTCATTTCATGGAGCTAATTTTATAAGTATTATTGATTTAAACAATGCTTATTTTCAAATACCAATTGCAGAATCCAGCAAGAAATATACGGGATTTTCTTTCAATGGAAAATCATATGTTTATAATGTATTACCCCAAGGCTTAAAAACCTCTGTGGGGAGTTTTAGTCGGGCCATGGATGTAATACTGGGGCATGAAGTCAGAGATTTTTGCGTTAATTATTTGGACGATTTAGCAATTATTACATCGGGCTCTATTGAAAAACACTTTGAACATTTAGATGTTATATTAGGAAGATTAAGAAAAGCTGGTTTAACATGTAATTTAAAGAAGTGTGATTTTTTTTGTAAGAAAGTTAAAATGTTAGGTTATATTATATCAACAGAAGGTTTGATAACGGATCCAGATAAAGTTAAAGCAATACAAGAGTTTCCGGTCCCAAGGAAATTGAAACATGTACGCGCTTTCCTTGGACTTTGCAATTTTTATAGAAGATTTGTGCCAGAATATAGTATTCATATAACGCCATTATGCCAATTACTAAAAAAGGGTATAACTTGGAAATGGGGCCCAAAAGAACAAGAAGCTTTTGATAATATAAAATCATTATTTATAAAAACGATTCAATTACAACATCCCGATTTTAATAAACCATATTATTTGCAAACAGATAGTTCAGGTATAGGGTTAGCTGGAGTTTTATACCAAAAAGATATAAATGGCGACGTTAAGATATTAGGATTTCATAGCAAAACACTAAAGGGAGCTCAATTGAATTGGACCGTAACTGAACAAGAATTTTACTCCGTAATTAATTGCTTAGAAAAGTTTGAAACTTATTTGAGGGGCGCTAAGGTTATAATAAGAACAGATCACAAAGCTTTAATTTTCGTGAAAAATTGGAAATTATTTAATGCTAGAATAACGCGATGGATTAATTATTTGGAAAATTTCCAATACGAATTCCAACATGTTAAAGGTAGAGATAATGTAGGTCCAGATATTTTATCCAGATATCCTTCAAAAAGTGATTTTCTACAAGTTGAAAAACAGAAAATTCCTGAAATATTATACATGGAAGTCAAGCAAAACACAATCTTGTTAGAGAAATTAAGGCAATTGTCACTGTTTCAAAAGCAGGATCCTATAATACTTGAGTTAAGGAACAAACTACAAACGCAAGAGTTCGTAGAAGATAGAATTAAGAGACTTTTGGATAGATGTGAGATAGATGAGAATGATGATTTACTTTATATAACGCTTGATAATGATAAAAGAGTAGTTTATTTACCGGAAACATTAAGAAAAGATGTAATAAACCAAATTCACGAAGAAATGGGACATCAAGGTGCCTATAAAATAATTAATTATGTCAAGAACCGATTTTATTGGAAAGGCTTAACACGACAAATTAAAAAGATTATTAGGGTTTGTCATGATTGCCAGATTTCGAAAAGTAGTACCTTTAAAAATGTAGGTCCGTGTAGATCTATTATTACCAATTACATTGGACAATTGGTAATGATAGACCTATACGGAAGTTTGCCGACAGGTCTTTTAGGAAACAGCTACATATTAGTTATTCAGGATTCATTTAGTAAGTTTATAAAATTATACGCATTGAGAAAAGCTACAGCAAACTCCGTTTTAGGAAAGGTAAGGAAGTTCTTCGATATAATAAAACCCGAGGCAATAATGTCAGATAACGGGTCTCAGTTTGCTAGTAAAAAGTGGCGTGACTTTATGTTTAAAGAAAATATTAAGGTTATATATACAACGGTGCGAAATCCTAGACCTAATACTACAGAAAGAGTCAATAAAGAATTAGGTAGATTATTTAGAACTTATTGTAGGAATAATCATAAGGGTTGGGTAGTTTTATTACCTAAAATTGAAGAATTATATAACAATACAATACATGATAGTACTAAGTTTACACCTTGTGAAATTATGTATGGAGAATCTACTAAGTTAACCATTGACAAAGAATTACATTTGATCAAAGATTCCCGTACTTTGGAACAAATCAGGGAACAAACCAAGGAGAATTTAATTAAAGCTAGTGAGAATCGAAAATCTAAATTTAATCGTAAATATCGACTAATTCGATTCCAAATTGGTGATTTAGTAAAAATTAGAAAACTAAATAGATCTGATGCCAAACAAAAAATTACAAAAAAATTTGAAGCCTTGTATGAAGGACCTTACGTTATATCAGCGATACCTTATCACAATGTCTACATATTAGTAGATCCTAAGACAAATAAAATACGGGGAAAATTTAACACTATACATTTACTAAGATATTACCAATAAGATACAATAGTGAACTTTAAACTGAGGTTGGGATTGTTTCCTATTCTATGATATAAAATTAGGACTTAAGTTTAGTAGTAGTATGAGTAAGGTAAATAGTAAAATATCGTTATAAGTTTAATAGGATTATTATTGTATCACTTCGCATTTATTAATAGCATTTAGTTGTAGTGTGTTCAACTTCTTTTATATTATCATAATACTCAATAATAAAAATTGCCTCCTTGTCCCATTTGTTGTTTTATTAGGAAAGTTCATCATGTGAATACGTATACGCGCTTAGTGTTGATGGAAGTTGTAAATTGGTTGAGTTAATAGCTTTTTAGGTAGGAAACTTTATGTCACATATCATATTATAAAGGTTGTAAAGTTACGTACCTACCAAAAAAAAAAGGGTAGCAGTTTTGTTTTTTTTTTGCTCTTGCTCCTTTGAGGATTTTCGAAGAGTAAGACAATGGGGGTTAGAACCCCTCTTTAAAATATACTTAAGTGAATACAGGTGCTATGAGAAGTGTTGATGATAAGGAGGGTGGGATCTTATGATACCCATTAATGGCAAATTATTTTCATACGTTCATATAATGAAGGTTCGATTCCTATTATTACAGAGTTTCTATTAATTTTGATGCAATTTGAAATAAAACAATTTATGAAGGTGGGAAAAAAAAAAAAAAAAAAAAAAAAAAAAAAAACGAGAGTAGACATGGGTTCGACTCCCGGAAGAAGAATAATCTGATGAAATGGGTTCAATTCCCATGACAATCATTTTATCGGGTTATGAAAATATTGAATTAGATATAACATGGATTCAATTCCCATATCAAATATTATTTTATTAAAAACAAATATAATATTATGGGTTCGATTCCCAGACTTGATAGTATTATTTTATTTATACACAAAATACGGGTACATATTGGTGCTTTGAGAAACAAATCAAGTTGATAAGACGTTATGAGTTCGACTCTCATAATCGGTAGCAAAGAGAAAGGCAGATTCATTATTATCATTACGATAAAATAATATGGGTCCAATCTACACAATAAAAACATTTTGTTTTTTGGAAAAAAAAATGTAATTAAGTGTCTGGGTTCGATTCCCTCGCTAGATACATATTCAAATTTAGGGAACCAGTTATCACGAATGAAGAGAATATTGTGATAAAATAAATAAATGAATAGTAAGGTAATATAAATAATTATTCTTATTAAGTTTATATTTTCTCGAGTCACATGTGGTTATGAGTAGTTCCTTGTGATATACAGGGTGAAATGTTAGTCACCAGCCAAATTTTTTCTAGGCATTAGGTATCATTCACTAACACCAATTTTGAAAAAAAAACGATACCTAAAATTTTCATAATTTATAATTTACTCGAAGGAATTATCCGCTCTGCGTGGTCACCAAGTAAAATGTTAATAATACTACGTGCCGCGCGAACATCAATGAGAGCGCACGTCGTTACCCCCGCCCCCACTACCCCTGAGCGGCACTACCTATGATCTAGTCGGCCACGCGCACCCCTTCGCGGGCCTTTGTGACGTGATTTCCCAATATTTTTGTATTGAGTGATACTAAATGAAAAAACACGTATTCAATGATTTTTACTAAAGATTAACATATCAAAATTTGGCTGGTGATTAAAATTTCACCCTGTATAGTTCAAACTACAATTATAATAATAGAAAAGGGATTCGCGGAAATATACTTAAACGTGAATGATGCAGATTACCCGCCCAAGATTATGAATTAACATTTTTAATAGTTTTCTGGTCCACTCGCTTTAATGGGTTTTGGTAAAGTCTGAAGTAGCGAGAAAAGTCACGATTGCTGGGACTTGATTGGATGAATGATTGTTTTAGATTTAAGTTAATTTGTCGTTAAACTAGCGCTTCCAAAATGTGTTTGCATTTGGCGTAGTATAGTTATAAGGAGCGAAGCGAGCAAAGCGAAGCGTAAATAGTAATAATAAGTAAGCAAAGCGTAAGCGTAGTATGGTTGGTTTGGTTTCGCTAGTAATACAGACAAAATGGTATACGAGGACTTCTAATGGAGCCAAAACTACAGCGAATGGCTAATTTGTTGGAGTCTAAACTTCAGATACAGCACACACCACCAAAAATGGTCTTTTATGAGGTATGTAGGTGTTAGGTTAGGTCAGCAGACACAAAACAAAATTAGCAGAGCTGAACTCATAAAAGGCCGACACTTCACAAGAAGCTAACAGCAGATCTAAGTCCACACTGCTCATTCTCCTTTATTGTGACTTGTTGAACTAAGTTAGGGGTGTGGAATAATTGGGTTGCTGGCGATGTATTTTTGTACGAACTACATTAGTGTCAATTTTGGCGTAGAAAACATTTACCCGGCGATCCACTTGGTACGTAAGCGAAGCAGTACCCTGTGAGTGGTGGTCTGAGTTATGGTCGACTAGCGGATGGTGGGAGTCACGCCCCATCAGTTTTGAAGTCATAAATGATTCTTATGGGTCTACAAAATGCATTGGCAAAACAATGAAGCCACATTTTTGGTTTGGGGAGACATTTCGCAATAAGGTGTAAACACATACACACACACATTACACGTCTGGTTTGGTCTCTGACAGATTAGATTAGGTAGTTAATGTTGTTATCTTTTAGTTGGAACAATTTTACTTCGATCAAACAGGTTTTCCTGCTTAATCAGCATAAAATTGGGGGGGCAACTGTAACTAGCCATAATGCTCGGTACAGAAAGTAGGTCTGTGGATTTGTTCGACATGTCATTTTAGGCACAAGGGTGGTTGGAATTTAATTACATCTTTACAAGAAAACATCACAAACTATCCTTTTTACTAACAACAGCCTACACGTGCAAACAATCCCCATTTGTAAACAAAAGAACGGATTTTTAAGAAAGTTCGGCATGTGTTAATAAAGCGACAAAAGAACGGATTGCTTAGAAAGTTCGGCATGTGTTAGTAAAGCGACAAAAGAACGTACACAGCTGCACAGTTTTTACTTATTTTGGTAATTTAAAAGGTACTTTTTATTATTTAATTGTTTTCGTTCTGTAACAAATGTTAAGCATCCCGCGGGACAGACAGGGGTGGGGATCCAAAACTATAAATTTGGAAGTAGTTGAAAACACGGGAAAAAAAGTCGTCGGTTAGTCGGTGCGAGTTGGGCGATAGTCTGGGTAAAAGTTAGTCTATGTTAGTCAAGGAGATAGTCTGGGGATAGTCTGGGTGAAGAGTGAGAGTGGAAGTCAGGGCATTGGGTATTGCGGACCGGACCTGGTGAACTTAAAGGTTAAGTAAGAAGTCCTAGCGGCGGACCATTTGAGAGGAACTCAAAGGGTTCTGAAAGGGAAGAAGGCTGTTGGCGCAGTTGGTGAGTGGCGTAACTGAGGTAAGACATTTATATTATTACTGGTTGTGGTATTTAATCACTTATTCTGATAATTTTGTGATGTTATATTTTAAGATGTTTATTACCCATTTATTATAATTATTCCGAAGTATATATGTTGAACAAATCCAACAGTTAAGTTTTGATATTTAACAAAACCACTTTTAAATTATTGACATTTTAAAGCATTTCTAATTGTGTTGGAATAATAGCCATTAAGTAATGTAATTTCAACTTGTACAAATCGGATAATGACCAAGTCTAAATTCGAAAGGAAATTAATATGAGTCTTTATTTCCATAATAAGACTATGTATACCAATTGTATATTCGTTCTATGTCTATCAGGTGAGCACTCGCGGCAGCCTTGAGAATATTATACTCAAAAGAGATAGTTTCTCGTCTTTCGGTAGACTAGATATGTACAATTACTTATCTATATCGCTCAGTTAATATTTCAAAGGGAAATATATTATGGATTGGTTGTATTTTGATGGCAATTTGGAAATGCTTGTAATATTACAAGGAATTGCTCATAAGTTCTGTGAATATTGAGACATTATTGTTATGACCTTTTAATGTGACATGATCAATGACATAAACTATGATAGATTGTTTGTGATTGACTAATTTATAAAGCATCTCACCTTGCAAGTGCGATAATAATGACACTAATAAACGAGTAGTTAGAGATTTAATAAAAGTCATGCTCTCTTGTTTCTTTATATATTGTTTAAAAGATCTTTATAATGAATTGAAATTTTATTAATTATGATAAATGAATATTTATTAATGATGTCCCTAAATAAAGCCATATATAGGCTAAATACGGGAGGGTGGCACTAACTGGACGGTCCACATCAAGCGAGGCGGGGAGGCGCCAGCTTTTTAACCGTATATAAAACTATATAAATTTTTATGTAATATATCCCTAAATAAAGCCATATCTAGGCTAAATACGGGAGGGTGGCACTAACTGGACGGTCCACATCAAGCGAGGCGGGGAGGCGCCAGCTTTTTAACCGTAACAAAATAATATTTGATCCTAAATACAAATTACATGGTCTATGTACTATTACACATATTCCCATTAGAATTTCAGACTACCTTTTATTATTTAATCAAATATGACACTACTACACTTAACAAAACAACATTTTCTATTAACAAATATTGGTTTATCATCATTGTTCCTTTCAGTTCATTCTTGTTATATGTAAATAATCTATCAGAACTCTGCTAGCTTAGGTATAGTTTTGTTTAGGTTAGGTTTAACGGTTTCCTCATCTCAAAAAGTTCAAGGGTTACTACAACTTTTATAATTACTATAAACACAACGTAGGTGATCACTAGACGATACACGAGCCAAACTAATTACTTTCAATCAAACATACTGTAAATAAAACGTTTATTTAGATCTTTTGCTTACAGTCGATCATGAGTCATATGTTAGAGATTTCCTTTATTATAAGATTAAGTATGCTAGGTTGTTAAGGTTAGATAAATAATCAGTAATACGCACACACAGTAACATAAGATATCTATATATATTTATTATTCACATCTTTATATCTATATATTATAGTATTAATATAAAAAACTAAAAAAAGGGGGGTTACAACACATACATACACAGTGTGACACTGTGAAATAGTAAACAAAACCTGTGAAATGCAATCCACTTTACTGCAAAAACAACATTATCGCCTGCGGCAGCCATCTTCACACATAAACAAAGCGCTTGCAGAAAGTACCCTACATTAGGAATACCAGTAGAGATGCGTGATTAATGTAACTACTTTACGATAAGATCAAATAATCTTGACAATTCCATGAAGTTGCCGCGAGTTTAGTTGCCCAAATTGAGCACCGATTTCCTAAAATTGACCTTTTTTTGTTGTCCGGGGGGAAATGCCTTTACACATCCCCTCCGCCACTGCAGCGTTCCCGCGCCGGCGAAGAGGTATATGGGACTCTCCCTCTCTATAGCGGTGGTATGCGGACACCCTATCGTTGAACCTAAACCACATCATGATGTGATCAATAGACAGTGCAACATTTCATGAAATGCATGAAGTATACCAAAAAATATATATCTTTAGTAATAGAATAAACACGGAAGCTCGGTCTGCTAGTTACGGTTTGCCACTTTAATCACTAAAACGTTTATTATGAAATTTAAAAACAGAGATAGATTTGATTTTTAAATGTAAACCATTTATGTATAGTACATATAATTATGGTTTACATTTAAAAATCAAATCTATTTGTAACACGATTAGTTTAGATGCAGGTTCGAATTCTGCCGGTGGTCGAATTTTATCAATCTTAATTTTGAAACAGAGATTGATTAGACCTTGAAAAACGGCATCCATGTTAATAAAATGGCGTCGAATAGCTTTAGCTTTTTTTTACATATTTTACGGCAATGAAGGTATACTACATTTATTCCACTTTCAGAACACTGGCAGGACTCCAATATGCACTTTCCTTAGATAAAACCCCTAATGTCTTGACCATTCGGTCACGGTGAGTCCTAACCGGCTGTTGAAATTTATTAATCTCATTTTTCACATTCCGTATGCACATAAGAATCATATGAGAAATACCGTAACGTGTATGTCGGAGCTGTATCAATATTTATAAGGTTTGCAGAATTAGTCTGACACAACATTGTTCGCATTCCTCGGGAGCTTGGTATAATAAGGCTGGATCCAGGTGGTCTGTTGGCCTGGTGAAGTAACAAACGTCGTGGCTTAATACATAAATGTCCGTGCAAAAAAAAAACACGAGAGCTCGGTGCTCATGTTGTTCGCGGCGTTTACACGCACGGCCAATACTAATAAAAAATCATAATTTCTACTACTACTAGAGGTTGAAAGCGGTCTGCATCCACCGTGATCCCGCGGCATTCACCAGGTCATCAATCCATCTGGTTGGTAGACATCCTACGCTACGCTTGCCAATCCGCGGTCTCCATTCGAGATCTTTTCGGCCCCAACGGCCATTTGTTCAGCGACCTAATCCGATGAGCTATTTCGGCAACCCACGTTCTTCTACGTAACTCCTCATTTCTGATTCCATCTCGTAAAGAAACCCCGAGCATAGCCCTCTCCATAGCTTGCTGAGCAACTCTGAGTATCAACATAGGTCACATCGGTCTTATGAGTAGATTTAAAAGACCTATTGTAAAGCATATATACCAATTTAAGATTTCATAAATTACCCCATTAATAATAGGTACTGTAAATGTTGTTCTATAACACAGGATAACACAGACGTCAACAGTCAAAGTATATTATAGCTTTTTAGGGTTCCGTAGCCAAATGGCAAAAAACGGAACCCTTATAGATTCGTCATGTCTGTCTGTCTGTCTGTCTGTCTGTCCGTCCGTATGTCACAGCCACTTTTTTCCGAAACTTGGCAAGTAGATGTATGTTGTGAACCGCATTAAGATTTTCACACAAAAATAGAAAAAAAAACAATAAATTTTGGGGTTCCCCATACATAGAAATGAAACTCAAAAAAAAATTTTTCTTCGAACCCATACGTGTGGGGTATCTATGAATAGGTCTTTAAAAATAATGTTGAGGTTTCTAATGTAATTTTTTTCTTAACTGAATAGTTTGCGCGAGAGACACTTCCAAAGTGGTAAAATGTGTGTCCCCCCCCCGTAACTTCTAAAATAAGAGAATGATAAATCTAAAAAAAATATATGATGTACATTACCATGTAAACTTCCACCGAAAATTGGTTTGAACGAGATCTTGTAAATAGTTTTTTTTTAATACGTCAAAAATCGTAAACCGCAATTTAGCTTTCATTCAATCAACTCGAATATAAAAATATAAAATAACATTTCATTTCATAAACATACGCTTTTTTATTTATTCTTGATATCAAAAATAGGTACGCACTTGTAACTGAAACGGAACCCTTCGTGCGCGAGTCCGACTCGCACTTGGCCGGTTTTTTTTATAATTAAGTTACGCCCTTTTAAGCACTTTGAGAACTAGTGAATAAAATAACTATTTAGGTGCTAACTAGCAAGAAAACGGAATTAACGTAAGTAAACTTTAAAACAAAATTGACTTAATTATTCAGATGCCAAGAAAGCGCCGCTCCCTATAACGAGCTACCCAGAATACTTTAATATTTACATGACAAATTGAAGTTCAAATTAAGTAGACATTTTTTAAATAAATGTGTTTTTAAATATGTGCTGTACCTAAAACAGCTGTTAAGAGTTGTCTTTTTCGTAAAATTTAATTTATGACGAGATTAAGTTAAATAAAGAAATCAGTACATAGGTACTCCTTACTTCTATCTTTACTTATATTATAAACGAGCTTCGAGCTTTTGTCCGGGGATAGTGTGGTTTTCCAGCGGTGAAATAATTTTGCAAATCGCTCTAATAGTTTCGGAGCCTATTCAATACAAACAAGCAATCAAATTCTTCCTCTTTATTAGTATAGATAGGAAAGATAATTTGTTTTTATTGAATAGGCTAGGGAACTACTAGACGAATTTCAAACAGTCTTTCACTATGAGAAAGCTACTTTATCCAGGAGTAACATAGGCTATATTTATGATGAAGTTCCCTTAACAATGGGAGTTACGCGGTGCACCCGCGTAAAAAGCATTTGGGCACTCTCCGTGGTAGTTTATAAATTAATCTGGCTTTTCGTCCCCCACGGCCCCAATACTTCGACGCCAAATGGCACAAACACATAGACACTATCAAGGGTATTGTATTTTGACTGTTGGGAATTCCCCTTATTGTACTAGTAAAAAAAAAAACAAGAAACTTAACATCAAGTCGATTCATTTTTTGTGTGTTCATAATTAAGTACATACAAAACAAAACAGAAAAAGCCGTAACCTATATTATCTCGCTATATACATACAAAAATACTGACTGCAGATATTATTATGTATAAAATAATGAGCATGATTTATGTTAAAGTTGATTGCTCAGTTTTAATCTACCATTAAACAGAGACTATCTCGTTGCAGCGCCAACCACAAACGGTTTTTGGAGCCATTTGAAGTATATTATCATAATCATGAACGGTCGGACGGAATGAGGATGCTGTATCAATTTACAATTAGATGACTACTAATAGCTCATTGAATAGTTAATTGTCGTTGTTGATATTTGTATTCATTATGTACTATGTCAATTTGTTAATTCTAAATCTATAGATACTAATATAAAAAGCTAATCGCTGGAACTAATGGTCCAATTAAAAATAAACTTTTAATGTTAGATAGCCCTATCGGTGAAGGCTTTATGTTATTGCCCACGGAAACGGGAGTAAACTGCGCGCGGAAGCTAGCCATAAAATAATTCTGGTGACCTAACTCACGGACATGAAGACAAAATTACTCAATAATGTTATTTGGCTGCTGTGTTCTATAAGGTAGAAGTTTGTGCTTCCTCAGTCGAGGAGCTCATAGAGCTCTTCACTAACGCCATAATCTACCTCCTGTAGTAGTGTCTTAAAGTTTTTATGAGTTTATTAATAACAAGCAAATTAAAATCATACAAATAATTTATCTTGATAATATTTTTAAAAATAACCTAATTATTACAAGGAGTAAGTTATAAGCCTGGAGCCTTTTTTAACCACAAAGCAAATTAAAAAATAAAACCTCCATAATTCGGTAACAATTGAAATTTAAAATTATCTCATAACAATAGGTATTTAAGGTGCTCGTTACAGTTTTTTAACGACCTTCAATTATCAAAGAAAATTCATTGATATTGAACACCTGAACAATAAACCTCATAGCATTTGCTGACTCCATTCAATAGACCATTTACTTAACTTATTGCGACATTCAAATAGATCGAATTGAACAGTAAAATACTTGTTGAAAGAAAATGGCTCTGTGTTATTATCTTCATTTCCATTTATTTTCTATAAACCGGAATACTTGGTACGAAAATTCTTTTGTTAGAAACACTTGAAGGTACCTACGAGATCATGATAAAAGATCATCAGAAGTCCGTATAACGTCCGCTGCTGAACATGAGTATCCTTTCAAGGCAGGGTTTTATTTATATAATATGCTGTAATGCTCAAGGGAACGCTGCTGCCCCTTACTTAGCTTCCTTGGTACTATTTTTATCGATGATGTTATAACAATCGGGATCAAAGGCTTATTGTGCTTTCAGAGGCACGGAGTGTGGACCCACAACTAACCGGGCCCGGAAAGAAATCTTAAAATGTACACAAAGGTTTTATTTTTTAAGCGGCCGTAGCCCAATGGCTAGTGCATCGGACTCGTGATCTTGAGGTCGCCGGTTCGAACCCCACCCATTGCACTACCGACGTAAATCTACTCGTAACACAAGCATTTTAGTTTAGCACGAGGGGTTAACAAGAATACTAGTAGAATGCAATGCAAAACTCTGCTAGTAATCTTTTTTTTATTCACCGACATCGACTTAAAGCAAGACTTCTTACACCACAGAGTTTTCAGATTGTTACCTACAAAAAAGATACAAAAAGAGAGAGAGATAAAGCATAGAGGGCGTATCTTTCAGAATGCCACAGTCAAATTTCATTATTTATCAATGTAGTGGTAAGATTGTGCTAGAGTAAGGTCTCAAATCCTGATAGAGTTGTGGCAAAGCAACATGTTAGTGATTTCTCACATCCATAGTCTACAGTAACCGACCTTTTGATAAATTATTGTAGATTTTTTCCAGTAAACTAAATACAACTATAGACCCCGGATGTCATTGCGGTCCGTTGCGTTGACTGTAAGCAGTTCACGATATAAACGCTATACCATATATAACACATAATAATATATGGATTAGCGTTTTTATTGTGGAAATAAATATTCTCAATTCTTATAATAATTCATATTTTTTTTAATTGTTAATTAATTCAATTTGGTTCCGCGAATCACTTTTGCGTCTTACTGTTGATTTCATCATAACTATAACAAAACATAATACAATCGGTCTACTTAATATAACGATTAGTTTTTTGGTCAAGACACCACAAGGTTGTTCATACTCTAAGAATAATACCTACCCACTATCTGACATGATGTTTAGGCATATATTTCACAAGCACCTTATATATAACAGTGGTATAATAAATTGCAACGAAGTAAAAGAAAATTGAGTGAGGGAAGTGTCTATCAATAATATACCTACGTATTATCTAGTTCAAAGGTCAGACGTCAGAAAGTATCCACAACTTTGATTTATTACGTAACAAGGATCATTGGTACCAATAAGAATGATTTTTTCTTTGAATTTCACATCCATATCTACACGAAAATTGAAGAAGGAAAAAGGTGATCATTATGGAATGAGTTAGCATGTATTCATGTCTGTATAACTTTAAGAACAGCTCTGTAAATTTTATATATTACTTTGAAAGGATATGCGATATTTAAATTTATTAGTGTTGTGTAAAAATTATTATTTAATATAACACCCGAAATTGTAATAAAAAAGGCGTAAGAATATTCAAAAATATGAAAATCTTAAAGAAATTAGTTTGTTTTAATTTAAACTGTTTCGAAAGAAAGTTTTTTTGAGTTTATTATGTAATACGCTTTAATACAGTTGTTACATATCCAACACTTAAAAAAAAAATTTAATCGATCTCACTTTAGTCAATTCTTTGTAGAAATATAAATCTTTGTACAGCCAACAAAAGAGATAGGCTTACACATTGCAAAACGCACGTGTTTTAACTTACGTGTCCACGTTTATGAGAATAGTTCTATGTTATGTGTATTTGTACCCAGCTATCAATGAACTCTTCGCCCATAAAGAATTACCAGCAGCTGTCGTGCAGACAGAAATATATTTATTTACATTAATTGATACAGAACTAATCCTATCTCTTTTGCTAACTGTACATAATGAATTAAAACTTTAATTAAACTGGTTGGTCAGTAAGCCTTCAGCAGATCTATGTGGGTGAACAAGGTGCACCACAGAATAGAAACGGTCTCACTTATTCACCTATATGATTTCTTTACCAGGCGAACAAATGATACCAAATTAGCCTCTTTGTTTTTTTAGCCAGGTGAATTAAAGAGACTAAAGATTCCACTTTGTTCACCTGGGTTATATCACCAAGTTGAATAAGGTGGAATGTACATGTGCCTTATTTGGAAAACCATTACCTACATTTGAAATTAACTATATATTTGATAATAGCATTTCCATTACAGTTCATTAATTATAGCTTTCAATAGATAAAATACGGTTAATTACACCGATATAGACTGTTCATTTTCTATAATGCTACAATTTCATCACTATTCCACACAAATTTTAAATTGGACGCTTCAAATGCATAATTATTAACATTTTATTGACTAATATATAGGTAAAATTACGGTAACGAAAAATGTTGATAATTATTACTAGCTTCCCGCGCGTGGCTTTATCCACCTAAACCCCGCTTCCAAGAGAACTTTATAATTAAATAAAGGTTCTGTTTCTCCCGGATAAGGTAGCTTTCTAATGCTGTCATTTTTTTTGAAATCAGTCCTGTAGTTCTGGCACTTATTTAATGCAAACAAACAATCAATCAAATCTTTCTTGTCATTATTCAACTTGTGCAAGTATAATTTAAACACACAGTGCTGCTCGCCAATTTCTGTTACTTGAACTTGGCTAGACACGCGGACGCGTGTCTAGATATTAAATTATAATTAATGTTTTTACATCACACTATCCTGACAACCTTTCGCCCGCCAATTTGTCCACGTAGATCTATATCGATTTTACCATACAACTGTGCCACCCCTTTAAATCCTCTTTGGGGTGGAATTTGTAAAAATTCTTCTTTCTATTCTTACCGGGTGTCAACGTCATTATATGCATGTACGTACAGAAAATATTATAAACATCAAATATATGAATATAAATATTATAAATAGGCTTATGTTTAACTTACCATCAGATATAGTAAAAATGATCACCAAAATTAAACCCGCATTTTAATGTAAAATTGTAACCAAAGTTTTAACATTTCGCTATCGTATTTAAGCAAAATGACTCCAAATAAATCATTGTTAACCCAAAAGTAGTAAATGATCACCAAAAGTAGTAAATGAACACCAAAAGTACCTAAATGTTTTACTAATTTACTTTACCAAAAGTACCTAAATGTTTTAATATTTTTGGTGGTCATTATATTTTATCCCTTATAAATATAAGTCATGAACATACCTATCTACGATCATAAGTTATTCAGATTTAAACGTAAAATATCAACTGATCATCTACTATAAATAATTAAAGCGAGATAATTACTTAAAGTTTAATTCCAGTACGAACTATTAAACAATAGCGAAAGCAGTGACACTCGAGTTTGTGAGAGGAAGTTATACTAGCTAGTCGCTGTCTTCAAATAAATTAACCCTTGTCTCAGTAAGAGCCATTAAAGCGACATTTGTATCACTCACTGGCAGGAAACTACCAATCTGTTTCAGTCAGTGCCAATTGTGCTAACACGTGTCCTATTTGGTCAAATCTAAAATGTGCCAAATTGTCATAATCTAGGAGTAATATGACATTGTTATGTCATTTTTGTTTTCGGATGGACATGTGTTTGTTTTTGGTACTTCACCGGGTACAAAAGCGCCGAGGGATTGATGGCAACTGTCGCATTACGTCACAGTTCACGGGCCTCTCGGACTTCAGGTCTGCGAGGGCATCGGAAAGCTCTTTGCAAACTAAGAGTCGAAAAGGATTGTGTAACTTCTTTTTTATGATTTTGCGAATGTGTAGTCTGTAATTAAAATTTGAACCTTTTTCGACAGACATGTCATGTTAGTCACGAGACTTTAGTTACTTTCCCGGACAAATCTGTAGTTTGCAATGTAAGGTAAGTTTGTATCTTATTTGCTTCCTTTCTGAGCCCTCTGATGATCAGACAGACACACAAAGAAGGGTAGATTAAACATCTAGGAGAGAATATATACACGCCATCATTAAATGTAACATTTTTATTTTTTGTTTCATTGAAAAAGTTATAAGTGGCTTGGGTATTGGTTGTATGGCTAAAGTCATCAATGTTTGAAACAAAAAATGTTGGATTTAATAAAAGAAGCTTGGTTAACAATAGTGCTTTATTTTTTCCGTACAATAAATTCTATCGTATAAATTGTTTCAATAGTTCAGCGAGCAACTGAAATGTAACAATGACCTACTCCATTTGTATACTTTTTGTACTATTGATTTGAACTTTAAAAGACGTTGAATGCTACGCTACTTATAGATTATTTGATTTATTAAACACTAGCCGTCTCACGTGGTTTCGCCCGCTTTTTGTGAAAACCGTATGAAAATCTGTCTAGAAGTTCAATAAGTAATAAACTCAGACAGACAAACATTTTTTTTTCGGACGGGCATTTGTATTCAGACACAAGGCTATAGCTACTTCATCGGGCATAAAGGCGAGCAGAGGCTCCAGCCTAAATAAATGGTTTACAAACTAAGCAACCTGCCTTGAGCAGGTTGCTTAGTTTGTAGTTTTTCTGGTTTTGTCGTTTTTCAGGGCGGCCCCTGCAAAACATGGACTCGGTTTAGGGCGGTTGCTGGCGGGGCTAACAGATTAACTAAGTTTTTTTATAAGATGATAATAAATTCTTAAGCGTTACATTTTAAAACGACGGAAAACCGACGAATATTCTTTTTATAGTTATATCTAGGTAATAAACCCATTAATGGATTCAACCAAATTTGTTTATAAATTTCATTTAATTATTACATTCGATTTGTATTGTTTAGGTCAATGGAATGACGACCGAATATTCCTGGTTATTATTTTGTAAATACATAGCTAATAGGTTTGTCAAATTGATGGGAAGAATTAATAATTCATTCCATTCAAAATTAGTTGTATTTGCGGGTTTTCCGCTCTCGGTATTTGAAATTATATTGGTATTTTATTGAGCCTTTTACCTGTGGCTACGCTTATGTACGGTAAATTAATCATGTTTACCGATTAAATAGGACCGTTTTGAATAGTGTGTAATGTGTATTAAAAGCTGTATGGTGTCCGGCTTAGAATAGACCACCGCATGGCTTTCTAACAGCTTCAATCAGCTCAAGGTTACTTGCCATATTACTGCGATTACCAATTGACCTTTTTTTTTTGTTGTCCGGGGGAATATGCATTTACGCGCTCCCACCGCCGCTGCAGCGCATTCGCGCTCTGGCGGTGGGTTATGTGGGACTCGCGCTCTCCATAGCGTGGTATGCTTAACTCATACCACGAGGAGTGGACCCTACCACTAAACCCCCCGGACACTACTTCGATCCGCCGTTGGTGGGGGCCGGGTACGCATAAGCAATCCGGCCCATTACCAATCGACCTGCCAAGCGTCGATTGGTAATGGTCGTCAATCGGCTTGCCTTGTTCAGCAGTGGACGTTATCAGGATATTGAAGATGATCGATTATGCCTCATAAGCTTAAAGTTTATATAAAGTCATATCGCATAAATGTTTTTACTTAAAAAAATCAGACCTTCACCATGGCTACCCTTTTTACGCATTGTGTCTAATACGCCGTCTACTTGTAAAAACTGTAATTTCTAAAAAAAATGTATACAGAGAAATATCTTAAGCACAAGTAGCTAATTAATCTTGAAAAAGTAATTAAATGACCAGTTCCGGTCTATTACGTCACCGCAATGGAATTTGTTCCCTTCGGTGGAATTACAAGGAAAAGTTCTAATTTGGAAGCAATCTGCGTGCAAACACTCGACTCGAATAGAACCAACAACTTTCATTGAAACAAAACTACTTTTGAGGATTATTTCACATTTTATTTGTCTTTTTACTTTTCCGATTTTCATCGAACGATTCCCTGCTGAATAACCGTAGGTATGATACTGTTGTTTTAACTATTAGTAGGATTTAATTTTGTGGTTTGCCTAAGTAAATATAGATTTCATTTTGTTTCCGCACGATTGGAAATAGTCATTTGTTTCATTTATTTAGATATATCTAAGAAAGTTTTGTTGTGAATGTGCTTGTGTGTCACATATTCATTCAGAAAAAAACTGGGATTCATAATATTATAAATAGTTCATGAAATATAATAAAACATGTAGATAACTTTTATTTAGTGCATTATAAGTGTAATTTAGCTTAAACATTATAACATTAAATATTAGGTAAAGGCACATTAATAATAATATAATAATTACATATAACAATTGGTATACACTGGACACATTAAACAACAAACGCCATGGTTTATATGGAAAATTCTGTCCACGTTTTTGCGGTAATAATGATCGTTTCATTATAGTAATTACCATATTTTATTGTGGGATAATTATTATCTCCATCATTTTATATTCGGGCTTCGATTGAAAATGAGGATTATTTATTATTTAAGTTGTTTCCATAATTTAACATAACATTTTCTATATACTAGCAAAATAATTATAAGACTTTTTAACTCCTAATCTCTTTCTGATTTAATTCGTTGCGTTTACCTTTTTTCCGGGGACTTAGTCCTCATTGTCTTTTCTAGTATGTCCCACTGTTGATCTATCTTAGTTTACAGCAATCACGGTGGTGAGAGTACGAGTGGAACCCTTATATAAAAATAATGCTAGCAAAGCAACTGTTGTAAGTACATTTTGAGCTACATTGAATGTCGCTTAGATATTTCCTTTCAATAAATATTGGGTTCCCACAAAAAAGGACCGTAGCGATACGATTGGACGCAGCTGTTAGACACGATGACGTTTTAAGTTCTGTTAGCTATTTCGGTGGATACTCCTAAATGTAAGGGGTATCATATTTTATAGTGAGGATCAATAGACTAGTGTAATTAAATATCACTGACCGCCTGGCGGAAATGTGGCTAACTACTGTTTACTAAATGATTTCCGTGTCTTTTAAATATTTTAGAACACTACGCCAAAGTTTACCAATAAAATTTAAAATATTGCGATTTAGAAATTTTGAACGGTTGGGTTTTACCGTAGCAGAAATTTCCAGTCGTTACGGGAAGTTCGAATCCTACCGGATAGTCTGAATATGTTAATAATGTTTTTTTTTTATTAGTAGAAATTAGTTAAATTATTACAGATAGAATTATAAAGTATTTTGTTACAAACGTTTCGGTACAAGAAAATAAATAATAACATTGAGCCGGCTCACTGTAAATTACGTTTGAGACATTAAATGCGGGCAATAGAATTTTACTTGTTCTTAAGGGCGGGAAATGTCGATTTAAGAGTAAGATAAATATACAGTTCCGCTAGTTCTCGTAGCGTCAAAAGCAAAATATTATATAATAAAAAATAAACTGATGAGTAGAAAAGGAAAACAATTTCTTTTTATTGATATCAAGCCAACTTTAATCTATTGATTCCAAAAATATACTGTAGTAAACCATCACATTTTGGTAGAGCTTTGAGCTGTGTTCATTCGTTTTAAAATTCATATTAAAATTGTAAACATATTAATTAATTTCAATTGATTAAATTTTATTTAATCAAATGTCTCCCTCTCTCCTACTTTTACTTTGCTGTGCCCGACAGGGTCCACATTAAACATAATTTGTAATAATACCAGCAATAATAAATAATTGAGTATTGAGAGTTTTATTGCTAACTGATTCTCCCGTGCGTTTACCACCTGCGTAGCAGCCATTCCTGTGGGAACATCATCTTGAAATACTATGATACTTACTAATAATGTAGCATTCTATAGTTAAGAGATCTGAATCTACTGAACCAATATTAAAAATCCAGAGATGCGTGCCTACTTTACCTCTTTATAATATAAGGATAGATATAAGATACCTACCTAATTTGATTTACCCTTAAATGGGTAGTGGCAATGGTAACCACCGTGTTTTGGACTACATGAGTAATAGAGATCAAAACCAATCAATTCTAAATATTATAATCATCATCATCCCATATAACGTCCACTGCTGAACATGGGCCACCTTCCAAGGGAGGGTATTTGCCATAGTCACCACGCTTGGCAGGCAGGTTGGTGACCGCAGAATTATGTTGTAACACACAAGGAAACGCTGCTGCCCGTTCCTTGATTTACGATAATTATAGATGATGTTATAACAATCAGGACCAACGGCTTAACGTGCTTTCCGAGGCACGGAGGGTAGTCCCTCAACCAACCAGACCCGGAAAGATATATTAGAATTTACACAAAGATTTCCGGTGATTGCACCAGTGTCAAGTGTGGGGATCGAATCAACATATATGAGTTAAGATATTTATTTTTGGCTTAGAATCAAATAAAAATATGACGTTCTATTTCGACCACAGCGGCCAATCTCGCAATAGATTATCCATCTGTACAGAACAGCGTAAACACAGGCACACTATATTGCTCCACTTATAATCCGATGGGACGGCGACCGAACACGACTGGGCAGATAGCAATCCTACAACCAACAGCTTTACGTGCTCTCTGAGGCACAGGTGTAATTTCCGACATTGATTTACTAAAACAGTAGAAAAAAAAACGAAGATCAGATTACGACTATATACTCAATACTTTATTGCATTTCATAATGTTTACAGGTGTTTTAACATTATAATAAAAGTGGTATTATGAACTCTGTCGGGCACAGCAATATAGATATAATTTTAATTAATATCATAAGGTGCTTGCAGATTATATGCTACTATTTTAATGGTAGAAAGTATCTGTAAATAATAAAAGAGGTGGCACATGCCATCCCATTCTTATTTTTTTAATTTTTAATCACCTGTATTTTACCAGTTTTCAGGCATACGATCACCAAATGGTGAAGATAGTAGTACAGTAGATATAGAGATCAACCCCTATATACTCACATACTTTACCTCTTAATACCTAATATTATAGTATCACCCCCTGGCGGTGGTGTATAGACCACCGCCTACGGCCTCGCAGCTCAAGGGCCTCGCGTTTCTAGGGCCTCGCGGCTCAAGGGCCTTGCAGCTCAAGCACCTCGCGATTCAAGGGCCTCCGCCTCAAACACCCACGTTACGAACCAACCACTAGCAGTAATACCTCTACTCAGTACTACTACTGTCAATGGAAAAATTGTCACCAGGGGGCGTCACAAAATGTATTTCACCTATATACAGTTTCATGTAAGCCCCGCCACTGGTACCAATTGCGTTTCCAATACTTTGTTTGTGATAACTATTCTAAATCTTATTATTATGCTGACGCTGAAGCTTGGAAAATCACAACATCAGCCAGCAACGTTCCAATTCTCTGCCAGCCACGTATATTGCAATATTTGCAAGAACTACGACAGACTTCACCGAACGAGCTGTCAGTTCCGAGAAAATACGGTAGATTCAGATCACATAAACTAGGTACAGTGAGCTACGTACAAGTATCGGACTGGAAACAGCAAGATAAACATTATTGCTAGAAGAGAATTAAAGCATTTGTAAAGCAATAAGTATACATTTTGCAAGCGGCACAAGTCTTGCTTTAAGTCTCGGAGGTCGTGGGCTCGATCCTCACACCGGACATGTAATCTTTGTGTAAAATTCTAAGATTTCTTTTTGGGTCTGCTTGGTAGAGGGTCTACTCTTCGTGAAAGCACGTTAATCCGTTGACCATTATTATAACATCATCTATAGCAAGCGTGTACAAGGGAAAGCAGTTTCTTATGCAGTGCAATATAATACTGCAGTTACCGACCCGCCTGCCAAGTGTGGTGACTTAACCCTCCCTCGGGAGGAGTCCGTGATGATGACGTACTTTACTTGCAATTTATGTTTGTTCCGGTCAAATGTTGCAACTCAAATTTAATTTTGAAATAGTTATCTTTCTAATAATATAATATTATACTTATGAAACTTTAGTTTTGTTTAAGCTACATGAACAATAAAAATAACTCTTCTTTTAAAAGAGTAAATTGTAAAAAAAATTGAGACGACTATTTTGTTTTCTTAGTCTGTGGAAAAAACCGACATGAACTTATTTAATTTCTAGGAAGATAGGCATAAACTGCTTTACTTAATCTCATTACGTTCGGTAGCTCTTATTAAGCACTTGTTTAGTTAGGTTACTGGTAAGTTAGCTTTTAATAAGTAAATATATGAAGCACTAATACTATGTACATCATAAACTTTATTTTAATAATAAATATATAGCCCATGTTACTCTTGGATAAAACAGCTTCTAATGGTGAAAAGATTTTTAAATCAGACCCTAATGGTCTGATTAAAAAATCTTTTAAAAAAAATCTTTAAAAATGCTGGAGCCTATTCAATGCAAACAAACAAACAATAAAATCTTTTCTCTTAATATTAGTCCAATTTAATGTAATATATTACCTACACACTTTTCATACATGTGATGACAACCTTAAAACGTTTCCGGTCAATCTAGGCCAAAAAATTAGAGTCCCTAAAGGTGTATGAAATCACAACAAGCTGAAAATCAGTAAAATTGTTCAACACATAATCTTAACAACTTTTGAATCGTTATATCTTAGAAACGATGGCTCGTAGGAAAAAAGTATTGATACAATTTTATAGATAATTTTATGATCTACAATTTTTGTCTGGGTAATTTTATGATAAAACTTACCTACCGTTTTGCTGAAAATCGCGAAAAACTATTTTTTTTACCTTTGACCTCGAGTATATTTTTTTTCATACACGGGAATGATGGAAAGAAAAACAAAACATAATTATAAATAAAATTTTATTTATAATTATGTTTTGAACAATTTTACTGATTTTCAGCTTGTTGTGATTTTATTCACCTTCGAATTTCTAGATTGACCGGAGTATCAATATCAAATTTGAAGTGTAATAAAACCTAAAACCTAGGTAATAAAGCTAAAATTTTGCGTATACATCAGTTTAAAACATAAAAAAAACATATAAAATACTCAGTCCCATCAAAATGAGGGTAGTTTCATAGCGCTAAAAGCAAAATTAGGTTTCTGTAAATATATGTTTTTAGATTAAGCTGGTCACATGGTACCTACTCTGTTCGTTAAATAATTTATGCTGCAGTTTATTACGTTTGCTAAGTTCGTGTTTCGGTCAAATAATGGCAAATATCAGAATGCATAGGATAATTTCGAGATAACAGATTGTACGCTAATGGCCACATTTGTCTGGTGATTATTAGAACGTATTCAGCACACAATTACTAACCATCATGGGATATACTAACGGGACATTTAGTTTTAATACTGTTTCCATATTATCAAACTTTATTGAAAAAAAAAGTAAATCATATAGGTAATCATACTGTTTCAATAAAAAAAACTTATATCGCGCGTGGTTCACCATTGGATTGGATTGCTTTTAGACTGTTTTTTTTAAATGAGTGAAATAACATGCACCATAATAACAACAACCTCCGTAGCGTGGCGGTATATGGCTCGCTTTAAATCTCGGAGCTCGTGGGTTCGATCCCCACGCCGGGCAAGAAATCTTTGTGTAAATTCTTAGATTTATTTCCGTGCCTCGGAAAGCACGTTAAGCCGTTGGTCCCGATTGTTATAACATTATCTATAATAATCGTATATCAAGGAACGGGCAGCGTTTCATTGTGTGGTACAACATAATACTGCGGTTACCAATCCGCTTGCCAAGCGTGGTGACTATGGCAAATACCCTCCCCCGGGAGGAGGCCCATGTTCAGCAGTGGACATTATACGGGCTGATTGAGATGATGATGAGACATAATAATATCCCAATGATATATCGGTTAGAATCCGTCTAGCTACTTTAAATGTTACCCGCAACAAAATAAATATACGAAAATGTCGTAATTTCGTTTTACTCTTGAAGATATTTTTTAATTTAACTTACATAAGGATTTAGTAAAAAAATATGTTGCTTTGATATTGGACATGTTGCTTTAAATTTGATATGAGACACTTCAATTGGGTAACATTCATCATATCTGCCTGTTGTTTTGCACTGCTAAACCCATGCCTTCCTCATTGATTTCCAACTTTTATATATACTGGGTGATATTTTTTACCATCTTGGAAATAATAGGGCGTGATATGTACATGAAATAGATTTCTAAGGCACAGTTACTTTATCTTTTATCGTATATTATCGTAGTAATGATTTTCACTCTGTCAGTAAAAAAAAGGATAAAGTAACTATGCCTTAGACATCTTTTCCATATACATATTTTCAAGACGGTAAAAAAGTCACCCAGTATATAACAACGATTTGCAAACATTGCAACGATCGTTCCGTTTTAAAGCAATGTTGTAATTTAATAAAATATGACATTTTAAATACTTTGTACTTTTCAAAGATAACATAAACTTTGTTAAATGTAGCATTGTCCGGATACATTGGATTACGCAATTTGAATTTTTTCCCTTCAATAAACAAAGAAAATAGCCAACAATGTGAAAATCCGGTTTGTTTTGTACAATAAAATACGTTTCTTTGTTTCTCTGTAAGACGTTATACATTGTTGAGATCTCGAGGAATAAAAGTGAATTAAATAAAGAATGAATGAATGTTGTTACGATACAAGGTATTCTTTACAGTAAACTTAACAAGCGATATGGTTAAATTAATAGTTATCGTTTTAAAGTTAAGTAGTATGTGTTAGCATTTTTTCGTCATTTTTAGTATAGAAATTATTACAGGAAGGAATTATAGCATATACGGAACTGTCCGGATATCCTTTAATTCCTTTCTGTAAATAAATTATTGTTTCTACAAAATGGAGAAAATCCGTGCGCGAAGATTCTACCGATCAGTGCTGCAGGTGCGGAGCGTGTATAACACACAGCTCCGCAGTACCGCGTTGATTTCTATTGCGTAAGGCTATCGACGGTGAAGGCCATCCTACAATGCCGCTCCGCGCCGAGACGCGGAGCATATCGCGTGATGACGCATATCGGCTTCCCCGCCACTGCGTTCGTAATCTGCTGCTCCGCGCAACGCGACGGGAAGCGTTGCCAGTGGGTGAATCGCCTTAATCGATTTTTCCCTATACCCATTGATAGGAAGTAATGTTTACAGTAGACATAACCTAAAAGAGAAACACAAAAACAATCCTCTGGTGTATGATATTTTAATACAGGTTAACTAATTTAGCACTAGGAAAGCACGGCAGTTTCCTCTGCATGAATACAAAAGCCAGTTATGGTACTATCCCGGACACCGGATAATATTATATTCTCTGTACCAAAATTAATTTATCAGTATCATTTCAAAGTTATATTTGTAAAATGAGACTGGAATCTTTAATTATTGACAAAAACGATGTAAGTGAACTTAAATGTATATACATTTAAGTTCACTGAACAGCTGATATTTTTTTCGCTATATCAGGGTTGGTCCCATAGTAAATGTTGTTTATAATCATCAGTATTTTCACCCTCTGAAAGGTTGTTGGTGTTTTGAAAATAATCCTGTATTTTTTTTATTACCGAAAGTATCGACTGCATTGTAAATAAAGCTTTCATCACATTACTCTCCCCAAGTCAGAACCAATCTGACTTGAGGAAAGTTAATATTATTATCCTTACAAAGAAAGTTCTTAAGATTCTTATGTTTTCCATGTTTCATTAAATACATAGGATCTATATTTATGTGGCCTATACAAATTCTTCAATAGCGTTTTGTTGTTCTTATATATTCATTATCAAATTTGAGAACTACTTAACTTTGACAGTTATACATACGGTATACATGAACCTAGACATATTTAGATCGGGACATAATAGCGAACAAACAAACGGACGCAACTACACAAAAAAAAAAACATGCATTCTTCTGCATTCTGCTCGTTGACCAGTAAACAATTAAGTTCGTTTAACAAAAGAAATAATAACTAGCATATTGTCCCGGAAAATCGTATGCGAGTACTTAACAAACGAGTTTTCGTTAAAAACGTTACGATTCATTTTATTTTCACAAAAAACACATTTGTTTGTGGTCAAAAACATTCGAAGTCGTTAAATTTCTAAACATTGGTTCGAATACACTTTGAACTTTATAGTGTCGGAGAATATTTGTTATTATTTTTCCAAGACAATTTCCGCATTTGCAAAATGAATCCCAGCGTTGCTGGAGAATTTACAAACACATGATTAACGAACACTGTGGTTTATGAACTGTATGTACTTTGAATGTACCTATGTGTATTATACTTAAAATAAATATTGATATTATTTTGTATTCATACAAGTGTTAGGGACGACCCTCCGATGCCCATGCATACCCGTAGTTCGAGAGGCCCGCTAACTATAAAGTAGAGCGACAGTTGCACAAAACTTCCCCTAAAAAACTAAAAGCCATATCCCTCAGTCTCCCAGCCAGCGACCGCCCTGAGCCGAGGTCCAAGTCCCACAGGGGACGCCCACTTGGGAAGGTTGGTTAGTTTCTAGTTTTTAAACTATTTATTTAGGCTGGAGCTCTACTCACCTTTACGCCCGGTAAAGTAGTAAAAACATAAAAAAACGAAAGAAAAAAAGTGCAACGGCTCACTCTCATTCGCAGTCTAACTGCTGAGCGTGTATCTCTATCCTCCAGTGATCCTTTGTTTCATTAGTACCTACTACGCAGTGAACTCTAAGTACAGTTTACATATACAATAATAAAATAAAATAAATAAAAAAAGTTTTTATATACGTAAACCTATTACAGGCATTTGCAAATAGTCAAAACATATTTGGCTCATTAATATAATATATTTAATTTATTAATTTAGTTTAGTTATTATAGTTATAATAATAATAAATAGTTTGTATTAGATTTTTTATAGCTTTAGCGTATTTAAAAGCTGTCAGGTATGAAAATAGAATTTTATTTTTATCTATAATTTAATAGTCTAAAGTTCTGTCATTTGAGTATGTTATTATTTAGATAGACCATAAGTATATCGTCGGACGCGATTTTATGCTACCACCGGATCCAATACGCCCCAACTGAGAAGATCCGGCGAAACAAACTCAGTGGGGTATATTCTACTGCCGGTTTCATCGCTGCCTCATTGAGACGATCCGGCGAAACATACTCAGATGGGCATGTCAACATTATTTAGGTCCAGTTACTGTCTTTATTTAGTTAATTGGCTTACACAATTTACCAATCGGCTGTCTTTATACAACTTTTATTTTTATTTTGCTAATTTAACAGATCAGAAAAGTTATTTTGAGACAGAACATGTGTTATTTTTATGATTATGATTACAGACAGTACACAAAATACACTATCATGATCTTTTAGTTCACATTTCAATGCTTCATCAGCTATAGGGTATCCGATCTGGTGCACGAGGGTATAGCCTGCCATACATCTTTGTCATCTATATACTCTTTAGTACTATAATAGCCCCTACTCATTAGGAAGCGTTTTACATGTGTTTTAAATAATGCATCAGGCATGTCAGTAATATGAGAGGGAAGTTTGTTATAAAATCTAATGCAATTTCCCATGAATGACTTACTAAATTTGCTAACCCTAAAGCACGGCATAGCTAGTTTGTCCTTACTCCTAGTATTTATATTGTGAAAGTCACTTTTTTTACTAAATGTATCTAGGTTTTTCCTAACAAATAAAATATTCTGGTAGATATACTCAGATGGCACAGTTAATATATTTATATCTTTAAATAGGGTTCGCAAAGAATCGCGGCTACCTAGCCCATAAATAGCTCGCCCGCTCTCTTTTGTTGGATGAAGATAGTATTAACATCAGCAGCTGACCCCCAGAGCAAAATGCCATAAGCCATAATGCTATGGAAGTAAGCAAAGTATACTAACCTAGCCGTGGATTCATCTGACAATTGTTTTATTTTCCATACGGCATAAGAAGCAGAACTTAATCTACCCGATAATTTCTCAATATGAGGACCCCACTGTAATTTAGAATCTAATGTCACTCCCAAAAATACCGTGGACGAAGCAAGATCCAACGTTTCATTATTCAGTGAAATAGGAGGTGTGACATTATTTACATTTGGTAGCGCAAATTTAACACACTTAGTTTTCCCTGCATTTAACAATAGATTATTAGCTGAGAACCAATTTGAGATTAGGCTAAGTGTGTTTGTGTGTCCAATAAAGTCTTTATCTTTTCTATTTACTTTAAATATCAAGGATGTGTCATCCGCAAAAAGAACTATATTTGATATTTTATCTACTAAATATGGGCGGTCATTTATATAAACTAAAAACAAAAACGGACCTAGTATCCTCCTGCGACCCACGGTCCTTCCGAACACCCTTAACAAGTTATGTCATTACGGCCCAAACAAAGATGATGAGTTTTTTAATTACCGCCCACGTCCTTTTTAAGGGACCAAAAACTCTTCCTTGAAAATTATAAAAAATCCCGCCCGAACGGCTTTGACTTTAGTTTGTCAAACTTGTAAAACTATCTGTCAACTGAATTATCCATAAATTGAAAGCAAATTAAAAAAAAAAAGTGTCAATCACAAAATTCCATCATGGCGGCATCACGGCGTACAGGTATGTCACAACAAATCCTATGTTATTATTGAAATCTGTATATTTTATGTTCAAAATTATATATAATTTAAAACATATTGAATTAGTGCGACGAATCAAATGATTATTTGCGTTGAATTAAAAATATTTTTGGTGATATTTTGATGGCAAAGGAATGGTCCCTTTAAATTCCCTGCAGAGTTTAGTTATATAAAGTGGTCTATTTTTTTAGTACATTATAAAGGACCTCGAACCGTTATTAAGTTAATATTTTTGACTGTTATTTTAGGTTTACAGGATATGGAGCTAGAAAATTTATTATACGATTCGGAAGGCGATTTTATACCCAGCGATGATGATGACCTCGAGTTTAACCCTACCATCCATAATGAGCATGTATCATCTGAATAAGAATCAGATCTAAATGAAGTTAGGAGTATTGCCAGTTCTGTCAGGATACCGTCAGATTCATCGATCATACGCCCTGCAAGGGGTCGCGGTCGTGGCAAGAGAAGAGGCTATGGCCGTGGCAGAGGAAGTCATGGCATCGTCTCCGATAGTTCACCGGCTTCCTCTTCAGCTTCTACTGCAGCAGGCCCTATATTAATATGGTCTGAGAAGACTTTTGTTCCTAAAGAGACCCATTTGTTGGAACCAGCGTACATAGAAACGGACACTACAAAT
The DNA here is from genome assembly GCA_947037095.2 of Nycteola revayana. NCBI lineage: Eukaryota > Metazoa > Arthropoda > Insecta > Lepidoptera > Nolidae > Nycteola > Nycteola revayana. The sequence goes on from OX344840.2 coordinate 16,681,014, forward strand.
TTAACTATCTGTGAGTTTTTTAACAGATACATTAATGATGAGTTTATAAACCTTATTGTGGACAAAACGAATCAAAGTTTTGTACACAAAACAGGAAAATCTCTTAACCTTAATCTACGAGAATGTTATACATATATAGGATTACATTCGTTATGGCAACGATAAACTACCCAATATTACGAATGTATTGGGAAAAAAAATGGCGAATTGACATCATTGCCAATGCCATGTCCAGACGCAGATTTGTAGAATTAAGGAATTCATTAAAGCTTGTTTTCGACTCTGACATTTCTACTGAAAATCGGGAAGTTGATAAACTTTGGCGAGTGCGTCCACTTATAGAGAAGGTTCAAGTGGGTTGCCGTGCTGAGGTCAAAGAAAACTGCATGTCTATAGATGAGATGATTATTCCCTTTACGGGTGCCTGCGGTATCAAACAATATTGCCCCGGCAAGCCGAACCCCGTTGGTCTGAAAGCATTTGTTCTTGCCAACCCCAATGGCAAGGTGTGCGACTTGACTATTTATCAAGGTAAAACAACTTACCCTAATTTAGAAAGCACGCAGTTTACTTTAGGTGAAAAAGCAGTACTGACACTAGCAGAAGCCCTTGTACCTGGGCATACTCTATATTTTGACCGATATTTCACTAGTGAGAGGTTAGTAAGTGAACTCAAAATTAGGGGCATCGGGAGTTCCGCTACCCTTATGAAAAATAAAATACCCAAAGACGCTCGAGATTGCTTATTAGACGACAAAGCTATGAAACTAAGAGGGAGGGGAGGTTCTCAAGTATTGGTACATCAAAATAATGAGCTAGCACTGACTAAGTGGTATGATAATAAACCAGTCGTGTTGTTATCATCTGTTGAAGCTAAAGATAATGAAGATGAATGTAGGCGTTGGTGTAAACAAACTTCAAGATATGTTACAGTGAAAAGACCTCAAGTTATAAGAAAGTACAACCAAAACATGGGCGGTGTCGATTTAGCAGATCGTCTCTTAGCAGTCTGTCCAAATCGATACCGCACCAAAAAATGGACGCAACGATTCATATCTCACCTTCTGGATTTAGTAGTGGTAAATATCTGGATAAGTTATAAGCAAGACCAGTTGCGAAAGAATATAAGGAAGGGTCAAATACTTCAGTTGAGAGCATTCAAACTGAAACTTGGAGAAAATCTTATAAGAAAAGAAGAATTGGATTCCTCCGATTCTAATGAAGATGATGAAGCTCTTCCCACTTCTCATAAAAGAAAAAGAGGTTTGCCTGCTGTGGAATTGCCCACGATAAAAAAGCGTACTCACCATGCGAAACATTTACCTGATTTTCTCAGTCAGGGTAAATGTCGACACTGTCATGTTAATAAAACATTTTTTAGCTGCAGATACTGTAAGGTTCGTTTATGTCTGACAAAAAAAAGAAATTGCTTCGTTGAATTTCACACTACAGATGCCAACTGATTTAAATTACTAGAAGACTGATATATGAGGAGAAGACTGATTAATCATTAGAAGACTGAGTTGATTAGTTACAATCTTCTAATATTTGTTGCAAATAGGGAGTCTTGTTATTTGTTTTAAGTACCTACTAAGTACTTGTTTTTCTAGAAGTTTTTTTTATTATTTTTCATTCGGAGATAAGTTCTTAATAGTATTATTAGTTTTCTTTATAGTTTTGTAACTTTTAGCTTAATTTGTTTCTAAAAAAAAAATTATGGTTGATGACTGTGATTATGCATGACTAAGATTTAATCATAAGAAAGTTGCTCAAATGTTGCCAATGTCTTAGAATTAATGTTAGTTTTTGATATTTGTGTTTGTGTAAAACTTTATAATGAAAAAATGACTGTTTGATCATGCCAATATACAATTTATTAATAAAAAAATCTTTTATTTACAGTCCTTGGTACTTTAAGAAGGACCAATTGAACACACCTGTTTATGGCATTGCAGCCCAAGGTCCTTTTAAAGACACTAATTATTTTGTAAATTAAACTAGCTAGGAACATTCTAGACATCATTTCCAACCCCTTGTAAAAATATTAGACCATTTTAAGACCCCTAACCTAAAAAAAAAACAAATTTATTCTTGGGCGTTTATTGTGAAATATTTTTAGGCCTTTAAGAAGTACTTGGGCCGTAAACGAGAAGTTAAAAAATTAGTCGTGGGCCGCTAGAGGGTATTGCACCCTGGGGCACACCCATTTTGATGGGAGAAGCTTCCGAAGTTATTCCGTCTATGGCTACTACTTGTTCGCGACCAGATAAATAGGATACTACAAGGTCCAAGGACGTACCAGAAATTCCGTAGTATTTTAACTTTACAGCGAGCGTACTGTGATCTACACAATCGAATGCCTTAGAGAGATCACAAAAGATTCCCAGAGCATCCTGTGATCCCTCCCAAGCCTCTAGTATGGTCTTGATTAGAGTGCTTCCTGCATCTTGCGTGGAACGGCCCTTAGTAAATACAAATTGTTTGTCGTGTAGTATCCCATTCTCATTGAAGTGCGACAGCATTTGGTTAAGCATAATTTTTTCAAATATTTGGCAATAGCAGCCGTAGCCCAATGGCTAAGGAAGCTACTAATACTTACGATATTGTAGTCGCTGGTTCTTTGGTTGGTTTTTCACCCATTGCAATATCTACGTGAACCCACTCGTAACACAAGCATTATAACTTAGCACGAGAGGTTATCAAGTAGGTTTTCTTTTTTTTCGGACGGACATATGTAGTTAGCCCCGAGGCTTTTGCTGCTTCACCGGGCATAGTTAACAAGTAGGAATACTACATAGTCGTGTGTAAAAACTCTCTTAGCTATCTTTTTTTTTTAACTACAACTGAGTCCCCCACGCCGATATGAATATTTATATCTTCTTTATTTTAATCAAAGGCATGATCAAAGATAAAGTCTTGTATGATCACATCATCACAAACCCGTATAACGTCCACTGCTGAACATGGGCCTCCTCCCGAGGGAGGGTTTTGCCGTAATCACCACGCTTAGCTGGCGGATTGGTGACCGCAGTATTATATTGTAATACATAGGGTAACGCTGCTGCCCGTTCCTAGGTATACGCTTGTTATAGATGATGTTATAACAATCGGGTCCAACGGCTTAACGTGCTTTCCGAGGCACGGAGGGTAGTCCCTCAACTATCCAGACCCGATAAGAAATCTTAGAATTAACACAAAAAAATCTTGTCCGGCGTGGGGATCGAACCCACGACCTCCGAGATTTAAAGCGAGCCAAATACCGCTACGCTACGGAGGTTGTATATGATTACATTGACCAAAATACCTTTTATGAATACTGAGGTACTCCTAACATCCAACATTTCCATAGAATTTTATTCTGAGTATGAATATGAATATTTAAAGTTTCTCGCTTATTTCCTACCTAATGATAATTTAGTTGCCAAGAAAACAAAGTAACATTCTATTTCCATTAATCAAAGAAGTAAATCTTTTGTTACTGTAAAGAATGAAAGGCTGATAAATCAAGTTAATGTGAGGAGTTAGAAAGTCTGTTTCGAGCATGTATCTTTTGTTTAAGAGTGTCTAAGGACTTGACCTTGACCTTGAGGTGTGCCTACAAAGTTTTAGCCATCCTCTTCAAGCTAGATACATAAGGGTACATGTCTGTAATCATGTAATATGTAACGAAATAAAAAAATAATATAATTTTAGAATATTGTATGATTATTTCTTATTAACAATCGGAACCAGCGGCTTATTGTGCTTTCCGAGGCACGGAGAGTAGTCCCTCAACCAACCAGATCCGGAAAGAAATCTTAGAATTTACACAAGGTTTTTCAGTAACCCACGACCTCCGAGATTTAATAACGATTGCTATAACATCATCTATAATAATTGTATAACAAGGAACGTTTCCTTGTGTGGTTTATCATAATACTACCCTCTCTCGGGAGGAGGCCCATGTTCAGCTGTTAAATGTGTGTCTGTTTTATCGTGTGTACATTTATAATTTAACTCATTTATCTTGGTTCCAGTCTAAATATATCCATGAATACTGTTAAGATTTCTTTGTTATTTAAAAACGATTCGAATTCGAATTCCATGTTTAAAGGAAAAAGTTTACACCTTCTATCAATAGATGTCGCTACTGCTGAATTAGATCTCGCAAGCGTTTGACTCACACCGTAGCATGGGTCATTTGCAGATTTTCTAATAAATTGTCTAATCTTGTCCTGAAGTATTTGGTGTTTTATTTATCGGGTATAACTGGGCTCTAGGCGCGTTGTGCAGAATTCGTACATGGTCCTTACGAGTCGGATGACAAATTGGAAGAACACGATAATTCGCCTGAAGACAAGGTGCCTGCAGTTGTACGACAAACGTTGCCGTTGGTGATTGTTGCTGAAAATATTTGGAAAGCTGCTGTAGACCGGAACCGGAACAGTTGTGGATGAAAATTGAACCTTATTGCGTGAGTAGTGAAGTGCAAAGTGGATAATAATCCGTGAGTACTCTTATATCCAATTTATTCTAAGTCAAAAAGACTTGTAAAAATTCAGTGAGAAGTAGTGTTTACATAGACAGAATAATTTCGATAAAAGTGAAGAGACGGGGAACCTACGCCGGTTTACTGTGCGGTATAAGAGCTACAAAAACACTTAGAAAAAACATCTACTTTTCGACACTTAGGAAAATTTACACTTGGTTTGCCTTAGTATACCTTCAAGATGGAAAAGGAACTAAGAAAGATTAATGAAATCAAAACACAAATTGAGAAAGGTCTAGTAAACTTTAAAAAGTCTCCAAAAGATCGGATTTCGTTCGAGTACGTCGATGCGCGGCTGGAAATGTTAGAGAACCAATTTAAGAAATTTGGTTCCAAGCATGAGGATGCAATCGGCGAGTGTGAGGACGACGAAATGCTCGAGTATTTTAAGGAAGACGTTTATGAAAAAGTTTACGAAACTTATTTAGATTATAAGGTAGCACTTAAGAATGCGCTGTCTCAATTTAAAGTTCCTTGTCCCAATCAGGTAACCAGTGATGCCTCATCTGACAACCTAAGGTTACCAAAAATTGTTTTGCCTACTTTTAGCGGAAAATATACCGAGTGGTCGTCGTTTAGAGACTTATTTATATCGTTAGTGCACAACAATAAAAAACTGGATGATGTACAGCGACTACATTATTTAAAGACACAGTTGTCAGGCGAGGCAGAACAACTAATCAGACACATTCCTATCACCGATGGGAACTACAAAAAGTGTTGGGAAATGTTAGAACACAGATTTAACAATAAGAAATTTATGTCCACTTGTATTCTCCAAAGATTATTTAGCCAACGTAACATGACTGTTGAGTCGTCAAGCGCATTAAAGGAACTTCTTGATGTCACTAGTGATTGTTTGCATGAACTTACCAATCTCGGGATTGATGTCAGTTCGTGGGATGTAATTATTATATACGTGGTAAGTTTGAAGTTGGACGTGGAAAGTCGGAAGCAGTGGGAACTGCAGGTAAGCAAATCATCTGACGATCTGCCCTCTTTTAAACAATTTCGTGAATTCTTAGAAACGCGTTATCGAGCCCTTGAATTAGTAGAACCTAAAGCTAAATTCAAAAGTCACAGCAATCCTACATCTCACGCCAAAGTTCTGCATGGCGTCATTAGTGTTACTTGTCCCCATTGTTCCGAAAATCACAAATTAGGTAGTTGTAAAACGTTTTGCAGCGAACCTTGTGACAAACGCCGTAATATTGTCCAGTCTTTGGGTGTGTGTTTCAATTGTTTGGGAAACAATCATACTTCTAAAGTTTGTCGTGTTCAGTCAAAATGTCGTATATGCCAGCGCAAGCATCATACATTGTTGCATCCAAAGAGTACCAGTTTTACCAGTGGTGTTGTTACACCAATGGAGCCAACAACTTCACAGGAAAGTACCCCAGAGCCCCCACCAAAGGAAATTAGTGCAAACACCGCAACTCATCACGTGAATGGACGAGCGCAGGGTCAAGTCCTGTTAGCCACGGCCTTAATTAAGGCCGAATCATGTGATGGGTCCTTTCAGGTGTTAAGGGCGCTTTTAGACCAAGGATCACAAGCATCCTTTATTACGGAGTCAGCAGCGCAATTACTTCGCTTAACGAAGGTAGTTTCGAAAACTACAATTGCTGGTGTAGGAGGTCATGAAAAGATAGTCTCGCGACATGTTGTTAAAGTTAAAATACAATCAATTCATGACTCTTCCTTCACCACAACAGTAAATGCGCATGTCTTAACCTCTCTGACATCCGTTATGCCAGATTCTCATTTCAAACTTGAAAATTGGCCAGCAATAAATGAAATTAAGTTGGCCGATCCACAATTTAACACTCCCCACAAAATTGATGTTTTATTGGGGGCGGATATATATGGCCGTGTTTTGAAGGTAGGACTAATCAAGAGCCCTGGTGGCTCTCCGGTCGCACAAGACACCCACTTGGGATGGATTGTGTCGGGCCATGTCTGTGTCGAGGAATGTCCTACCTCTTTTCACAATACGGTCGTGTCATTGCATGCTCTTCACCAAACTGAAAATGACATGTTAAAACGATTATGGGAGCTTGATGCCGAGCCCGTTTTAACAAAGAAGCTTTACTCATTAGAAGAGCAGGCTTGTGAAGATTTCTATGCTAACACGACGAAACGCGATGAATACGGACGTTACATTGTAAAATTGCCGTTTCGTTCGGATGACCCTCCTTGTAAATATGGCAATTCTAAAAGTATCGCCATGAAACGATTGATAGGCTTAGAAAGGAAATTGGCTCGGGATAGTGAACTAAAACATCAATATTCAGAGGTCATCAAAGAATATATTCAGCTCGGTCATCTGGAAAAAATACATGATGAATCCGATAAGAACAAACACGATGCAGTTTATTTGCCTCACCACGCAGTGGTACGACAGGATAAACTGACCACAAAGGTAAGAGTGGTGTATGATGCATCATGCAAAGGGACTAACGGAGTCTCTTTGAATGATAACCTAATGGTAGGACCCACTCTCCAGGCGGATTTGAGACATATAGTCATGAGATGGCGTCTACATCCAATCTGTCTGGTGGCAGATATCGTTAAAATGTACAGGCAAATAAATGTTGCGCGGTCAGATACGGATTTTCAGAGGATTGTCTGGAGAGAGGATCCTTCTAAAGAGATTGAAGATTTCCGACTTCTGACGGTTACTTTCGGAACTTCTTGCGCTCCCTATTTGGCAGTTAGATCCTTACGTCAAATTGCTTACGATGAAGGTAAAAACTATCCCATGGCTGCTGATAAGGTAACGGCAGACTTTTACATGGATGATCTCATGACTGGCTGTCAAACTGAAACAGAGGCAAGAAAAATATATCATGAATTGAATGCTTTATTAGAGAAAGGCGGATTTCAGCTACAAAAATGGACAAGCAATAGAATGCACTTACTGGAGGAATTACAGGAAGGTTCGGGTAAGGATTTGGAAATTAAAACGGACAAAGTAACTAAAGTGTTAGGACTTACCTGGAATCGAAGCACAGATGAACTAGATTACTCCGTACGGATGTCACCTTCTGCAGCACCTGAAACAAAAAGAACTGTAGTGTCAGAAATATCTCGTTTGTATGATCCATTAGGATGGATAGCACCGTGTATAATTACATCAAAGGTTTTCATTCAGAAGCTGTGGATTGCTGGCATAGACTGGGATGAAGAGCTACCACCAAATCTCCTAAAAGAGTGGGAAAGTTACAGATCAGAGCTGGAAAAGCTAGTTGACTTTCACATTCCCAGATGGATTGGTAAAGCTGAAGGAGATATAGCAATAGAGCTCCATGGATTTAGTGACGCGTCTAACATGGCTTATGCAGCTGTGGTGTATAGTCGAGTCATTGACTCCAATGGCAAAATATACACGCATCTGATAACTGCTAAAACAAAGGTTGCTCCTATTAAGCAAGTATCAATTCCTCGTCTGGAATTATGTGGAGCTGTGTTAGTAGCAAAGTTACTTACCGAAGTAGCTCAGGTGTTAAGTATTCCTAAGACCAATCTGCATGCGTGGACCGATTCATCGGTTGTTTTGGCGTGGTTAAACGACCACCCAAGTCGTTGGAAAACGTATGTGGCCAATCGAACATCGGAGATTCTTGGTTTGTTGGACAACTCACAATGGGCTCATGTCCAGTCTAAAGACAACCCGGCAGATATTGCTTCGCGCGGAGCTTCTTCGGCTACTTTGCTTAGTAGTAACCTGTGGAAACAAGGACCAACGTGGTTAAGGAGTGATCCTATGGAATATCCAAGACCTTGTTCTGCAGGCACTAATGAAGAAAGAAAAGCTATTAAAGTTCATTCTGTTAATGTAGTAAAGTCCAATTTCGATGAAAGTTTTGGAGTTAGGTTCTCGTCATTACGAAAATTAGTTCGGGTTGTTGCATTCTGCAACAGATTTTTGCAATCTCTAAAGCGTCGTAGAAATAATATTAAATTAATGCCTTACCTTGAGGTTAAAGAAATTCGTGATGCTTTGGATGTATGCATTAGACAAAGTCAACGGGAGTGGCTTTATGCTGAAATTGTTGCGTTGAAAAATAATGCACCGTTGGACAAAAAGAGTCCATTATATAAATTAAATATCTTCATTGATGAAAATGAACTTTTAAGAGTTGGAGGTAGGCTACAGCATTCGCAACTTCCCGATGATACAAAGCACCCAATTGTTATCCCTCGGGAATCATTTTTGGCTAAACTAATTGTAGGTGATGCTCATCAAAAAACCCTTCACGGAGGACAGCAATTGATGCTCAATTTTATACGAGCGAAATACTGGATCAGTCGGTTGAAGAATTTAATTAAAGCTCATATACGCACTTGTGTTCATTGCATACGATATGCTGGTATCACGAAACACCAGTTGATGGGAGAACTTCCCGCTTCCAGGGTGACGCCATGCAAACCGTTTTATAACTCCGGCGTTGATTATGCCGGGCCTATAAATATAAGGTATTCCAAGGGTCGTGGTCAGAGATCCTACAAGGGGTATATATGCTTGTTTGTTTGTATGGTGACGCGCGCGGTACATCTTGAAACGGTTTCCGATATGACTACGGAAGGTTTCTTGGCAGCATTTAAACGGTTTGTGAGTAGGCGTGGGCATTGTCGCCATATTTGGAGCGATAATGGAACCAATTTTGTTGGGGCTGCCAAAGAACTAAGTGTGCTGTTCGCTCATGAAAGTTCAATGTTCCAAGAGATAGCAACAGCTCTTGCAGATTCGCAAACAGACTGGCATTTCATCCCTCCTCGTGCTCCAAATCATGGTGGGCTCTGGGAAGCTGGTATAAAGGGAGTAAAACACCACTTAAAACGTACTATAGGTGACTCGACACTTACCTTCGAAGAGATGTCCACGGTTTTGTGCCAAATTGAGGCGTGCCTCAATTCTCGGCCACTTTCTCAGGGTAGCAGTAATTCGGAAGATCCTGCGCCGTTAACCCCTGGACACTTCTTAGTAGGTGAGCCGTTGATAGTAACAGCAGATTATAACTATACGGATGCTACAGTGAGTACTCTACGTAGATGGCAGTTGACGCAACGTATGATACAAGTGTTTTGGCATCGATGGAAGAATGAATATCTTACGCAATTCTTCCAAAGACATAAATGGGCAACACGATCAACAGAATTCAAAGTTAACGACATAGTGTTGGTCAAGGAAGATCACTTGCCACCGGCTAAGTGGTTATATGGTAGGATCGTGGAGACACACCCAGGAAAGGATGGTATAACGCGCGTTGTTACTCTACGTTGCAAAGGAATTTCTCTCAAACGTCCAACTTCAAAGTTATGCTTACTCCCTTTGCAAAATTAACCTTAATATTATATTATTTCTATTCTTATGTTAATTTAGTTTAAAATTGTTATTTTTTATAATTTTACTACTTTTAATATGTTGATATGTTTATCTTAAGCCAAATGTGGTACATTTACCAATGTTAAAGCACCGTCTTCTTTACCGTGTTTAAAGTAATGTTTTTAGTTTTACATACAGTCCATTGTCTCTTTTCGCTTAAGTTTTTCATGGTGGGCGGTGTAAAAAGAAAAAGTTATGTTTTTGGTGGGCGGAATGTTAAGATTTCTTTGTTATTTAAAAACGATTCGAATTCGAATTCCATGTTTAAAGGAAAAAGTTTACACCTTCTATCAATAGATGTCGCTACTGCTGAATTAGATCTCGCAAGCGTTTGACTCACACCGTAGCATGGGTCATTTGCAGATTTTCTAATAAATTGTCTAATCTTGTCCTGAAGTATTTGGTGTTTTATTTATCGGGTATAACTGGGCTCTAGGCGCGTTGTGCAGAATTCGTACAAATACTATACAAAACAGATTTCTAAGCTTGATGAGCGGATTTTCGAATAATCCCTTCTTATTACTCGTATTGGGTACGAAGGTAAATATTCTCCAAATTTAAGATATCTACGAGTTAGCCTAGCGTTTAGACCACACGTTGTTTATAATTTATAAATATTTCAGTCACGTCACTGTTTAATATAGAGGTAATTTAAGTAGATATACTGGTCACCTACAAACAAAATTAAATGTTTCTACCTCATTTCCATTCCCTCACAGAAGAAAACAGGAAGAAATAATAAATGCTAGGTAAATTTCTTCAATTCACACTGAGAAAATCGTTAACTATCTTGGTGCTGGCCTTGTGAGAACCAGCGGAAATAGGATATCTATTTGTTCTGAGCCTGCCTGTGATTTGCTTACGTAAATTGTATGTTTGAAATTTTCCGTGCCACTGAGATTTATTGCATAATGCGGGCCATGACTTATTTAAATAAAGAAATTTAAGCGTGCGCGAAGTCAATATTGTATTTATTATACATAAATATTATTTGCATTCCATTAGTTTTAACTCAAAAGTGCTCATTTTAAGTTTTTTATTGTAAGTAGGTTTGTATAAAAGAGTTAGAGTACCAGATCGGCTAATTGTTAATAAATAATAGGCACTAATAGTAACTTATTCCATAATAATGGTAGTTTTTTTATATCCCGCAATAATAATACCTATTAAGTATTTTTATCCTTGCATAATTTGTGGACTTACATAATGTAAATAAAAAATTGCTCCTAAGTTATTTTGGTAAAAATTATAATACATTCATCTTCAGTGATGTCTTGAAACAAATTAATTAAAAAAGGACGGCTTCATCGTTCGTTCATTTCAATGTGAAGTTATATTAAAACAAGAGATAGGAAGAGATAGAATCAAATTTGAAAGTCAAAGATAAATTTCACATTGTACTTTAAACTAGTATTTCGTGCGGCGCGGCGTTCCCATTCCATCGTTATGTTATTTCCCGTGAATTTCCAACATTTTCTTACATACAAACAAACACCCGTTTCTATAAATAGGGATAGCGAAAATCGAATGTACCTAATTGGTCAAGTCGTTTTCAAATTACGCGCGTGCATACACACATCTTGCCAAGTCACTTTTATTTATAAACATAGATAGATATTCTCATAAACAACAATTATAAACTGAAAAATAAAATAAAAGTCTAACCCAAAAAAATATTTTATTAGGGAATCATTCAAATGAACAAATTTGATAAATTAACAAAGAAAAACAAAAAATACTTATTTAAACGTAAACGTAAAGTACTTTGATAAGATAGCTTGTAGGTATACAAACTATCTTATCAAAGTACTTTAGCACGAAGCTACAATATAACGTGGATAACATGGCAGGTCGACATCCCACAAATACATACAAAAAATTCATTCAACTGTGGCAGTTTAGCTACTCAAACGTAATTAAACAAATCGCTAACATTTTATTGCATCGCGAACAAAACTGCAACTATAAATAACAAAACAAATTACTTAGTAAAGTGATTCTTGCAGTTTTGGGCGGCAACCCATCAATGTACAAAATTAAATAAAGCGAGTAACAGGCGCGGGCCACCATATCTTAACATTGTACCTACACTTTGAACATAAAGTCATTGATATAAGTCTAAGTCCGGCCTAAGTGTAGAATTGTCATCTTTTTTTTGTTTTATATAGTACTTTTTACAAATACCTAGTTCCTAAATATATACTTTTGGGAAATTTAGGGAAAAAAATAGTACACATTTATTTTTAATAATTTTTCCACGTGTATTTGTTATAACTCTTTGCTTCCGCCTTTAAGGTGTTTTAAACACCTTTAATATAATTATAAGAGTCTGAGCATTTTAATAAAATGGATCCATTTTAAAATAAATTAACAATTCATTGTTTTCATAAGTCTAAATTTTTAAACGGGGTGAATTTTGGTTTATCAAAAAATATAGTACTTTTTTACAATTTTTTGTACGCTTGACTGAAATATAGTACGATACTATATAATATAGTACGGGTACCCTACCTAAGTGGCTCTACGATGGATCGACGAAAAGTAAACAAACATATTACGGTAAAGTTTAAATATTTGCATGCTCTTCAATAACGCAAAAACTACAGGTTTGGTTGAATAATAACAGGTAGGTATATTAAAAAAGGACTTGCAGTCGTTGAGGAAGCATATTATAGGAACTAGATTAAATCCTTGTATTAAACATATATGTTTTGAATTATCTGACGACGCAGTTCAACTCCAATAAATTAAAGACAAAATCAAGTTACTAAGTGAGTGCCATGAACCAAATTCAATGAAGCAACATACCCTAACATTATGAGTAGGTAGGTACCTACACGTTGAACACAAAGTCATTGATATCTCCAGCCGAAGTGCCTCTATGATTGATCGACGGGCTTTCCTTTCAGCGCAACTTAAATATACTTTGTTGGTTATGCTACTCACAAGTAATTTGGACGATATTTCCTTTGAAATCGTTATAAGGTATAAACACGAAATCTGTGTACCGGCTTAATGCGGAAAAGATAAGGTTTGAATAAATTAGGTTATATTGAATATTTCAATTGATGATAACTGCTTTGACGATTAGGGTTCATTTGAAATTTTAATTCAATGGGTCAACCATCTCAATATATTTTACGTAATAATACTCGTAATATCGTTATAAAGAGGAAATATATCAAATCTTCTGGTATCTGTATTTTGATTCTGGACCGATTTCAAAGAATCTTTCACCATTCGAAAGTACCAACAGAAACCTGGATAACGTATAATCCAGGAGGATTAACATAAACTACATTTAATGATAAGGTTCACGCGGCTACGAGGGCGAAACCGCGCCAGTAAAAATATAATTTAATTCAAAACTAGAAACCAGTTCCGGTCTAAGGTGCGAATTATACAGAAACGGCATACGGTGAAGATGCGGTGCAGGCACAGCGCAGGCGCGGAACAGATAAGGCATAGACACGATTTAAATTAAATCAAAGAGGCGAAGAGACACCGCAATTTGTCATTATATAGGCTGACTTTATCGTGATAGCTTTATCAACTTTATCAACTAGCAGTAAAAAGACTGCAAGAAACTAGCACCACTACACAGACACCACTTTATGCAACCAGCCGGAGAAGAGTGTGCCCGCGAACGCGACGCGTCCCTTCTCCTCCTCCCGACTCTTAGTTTGCAAAGATCCATCCGATACTCTCGTAGACCCAAAGTCAGAAAATCCCGCGAACTGTAAAGTAGAGAGACAGGGGGGCGCCCTCTTGCGCAGGTTGCTTAGTTTGTAATTTTTAAACTGCTGCGGCCGGAGCTTTGTTCGCCTTTGTGCCCGGTGAAGTAGGAAAAGACTCATGGCTAACTACGAATGTCCGACCGAAAAAAAAGGCAATGATATTCTATAACGATTTCGGCCACGGCGCGGCGGCCATATTGTAAAGAGCAAGACCTTCTGCGCAAAGCAAAATATAGGTAGTGTATAAAAACATAAGTGCACTCTATATTACTCTACCTAACTCTCATACTCCAGTGGGATGGTTTTACCTAAGAGGCCAAAGAGAGATCAGGCCCAACACCGACAACGTGCTCATTAAGCAAAGGTAAAATACTACCAACATCCAAGTTTCAGAAGCATTAGGATGTTTCTTAAAAATAACATTACTACTTATATATTCTTTTTCTCGTGTGTCGAACTCGTTACGATCAAACATATATCTGCAAGACCAACGAGACTAGCACACAAAATAAAAATACATCATGATTTTAAGCAGGACCATTTACCATCTGTATTACTAGCTTTCGAACGCAAAAGAATTTTTAAATAAGCTTTTATAAAATTAAGGTAAAGTGAGCTCTAGTACCTCACAGATAGGATACAATGTACAAACGGGCGTCCCTAACACAGGTTCGGTGTACAATTTTACTGTTTAAGTGTAATGTTTTGTAATATTAGATTAAGTGCTGATTCTGTTACAAATTTTAGCATATACATAGATTTTTCTACCAAGAATAAATTATTATTCTGACACGACTTCTGACAGACAAAAATGTCAAAACAGATTTGACATTGGTGGCCATTTGCAAAAATGAGAGCATTTTCCAATAGAGTGATTTCTTTCAGTCCAAGGTGGACGGTTTTAGATAATAAAAGCCACATTCGTAAAAATAGTGTGTTAAATACCTAAAGTGCGAATGTTTCACCTTAAGCGACCTTATTTTGTTTTGAGTAGCTCTTGCATAATTACTGTCTCATACCTATATTGGCAACATAATTTAAAGTAATACTTAAACTAGATATAATGAAAACGTCGTAATTTCTTATAATAAACTCATAAATATAGGCAAAGCTACTAATGATCCACTTAAATAAAGTGATCGCTATGCATTACTAACTTAAGTAGTTTGTTTTATATATGAAGAAAACCAATTTATTATGATTAGTGATATGCTATTACTATTTAATGCAGACAATTAAGTGTGAGCCAAAGAAAAAAAAGTCAAATATACTGAAACCTTAGCCAGCCAGTAGATATGTTGAAAATTCATTTTGAACTCAATTACAACCAGATTTTAAAATGAACTCACACTATTTAACGAAGAATTTGACAGAAAATTACGTATCAGTTACATAAATATAGTATTGATTTTGAGAATATAAAAGGCAATAACGGATCTGTCTTAATTCGTTTTTGGACTAATGATGACCTAATATTCCTTTATTATTATAATTGCCTTTTTCATGCGCAAAATAAATCATCTATTTATTTACATCCATTATCTTCGGCGTCCTCCCGAGGGAAGGTATTTGCCATAGTCACCACGCTTGGCAGGCGGATTGGTGACCGCAGTATTATTTTATACCCCATAAGAAAACGCTGCTGCCCATTCCTTGATGTACGATTATTATACATAGATTATGTTATAACAATCGGGACCAACGGCTTAATGTGGGAGTCCCTCAACCACCCAGAAATCTTTAGAATTGACACAGATTTTCTGTACGGCGTGGGGATCGAACCCACGACCTCCAAGATTTAATTAAAAACTTAGCGTTTTTAACTTACAGCCTCAAATAATTATGAAAGGAAGTTTAGGGAACACAGATAAAAGAGCAATATAATGCAGTGTACCTACAAATTAATAAAAAACCAAAATGGTACTCTGGGAGCTGCAAGTTTGCCCTTGTCTAAAGGTACGACATATTGTCTTCGTTGCGACTTACCTTACATGTAAATTAATAGCAAAACTTGTGATGTACTCAGTAACTTGTACCTTGCTGAAGTTAAGTTTGTAATGAAACATGCTCCCGTAATCCCGAAGAATACATAGCAAATTGTAAAGCAGGGCGACAGTAGGGCAAAACTACCCCATAATAATATACCTATGTCATTTCATCATCTAGTAAATCCTTCGTCAGCGACCGCTCTTAGCCACGGTCCCTCTTTCGCAGATTGGTCAGTATATTCCCGGTGATGTACTAATAGCCTCCTTTTCATCAACTCAGTTATCTTCACCAAACATAAAAGCTATACTTATAATAATAGGTATGCCAAATACAGAGTCAAAACACCATCTGCATATAAATAAAAATGTATGAACGCGCATACTTCAGAACAACTTCACCAATGTGGCACAGTATATCTATTTCTAATTATCAGGACAAGGTTTGTAAAAATTGTAGTATTAATGACATCCACGGAAAATATCATACATTTTTGACAGCCAACACTGAGGAAAAACATCTAGTTTACAATAAAAACACACACTACTAACTGCGAAGTAAATAGTGTTTCATAGCAAACGAATTTCAACGGTAGAATGATGATGAATATCATAATTAGTGGGTAGCAGTAGGAAGAGCTCTCATATGTTCCGTGCCACGACACATGTGTACGTTGCGACTTAGCGTACTCCTAAAGTAATTGCACAACTTGTGAACGTACTCAGTAACTTGTAGTTGAGTACATGTGTTTATGTAGCTCCCTAATATCAAACTAAAGCCACAAAACCTGATAACAGTTCTAGAGCTCAGAAACAATAAGGTCGAATGTACCATATACGTCAGAAACATTGTCGTATGTGCCTTTATCGTACTGGCACTTAAGGCCATATGCTTCTGAAGATAATAGTACATCCGACCTTATGCTTCTGAGCGCTAGAGTTCAACCGCCCTGAGATAAATTATGTCTCAAATGTGAGTTCGTTGTTGATATGAAATTAGTACTTGATCATCCTGTGCCTTTATTTGAATGTTAATATAACGTAATTCCATATAATAAATTTATTAGTAATTTTATATAAATACTATTTAGCTGGTCAATTAGTATGAAATAAATTAGTTTAATTATATAATAACTAGCGGCCCGCCCCGGCTTCGCACGGGTTGACTTTTATACCCTACCCTACCCCTACCCCTACCCTACCCCTACTTTACCCCTACCCTACCCTACCCCTACCCTACCCCTACCCAAAAGTATCCTATGTCCTTCTCCCAGTTCTTAGCTACCTCCCTACCAATTTTCAGCCAAATCGGTTCAGCCGTTCTTGAGTTATAAATAGTGTAACTAACACGACTTTCTTTTGTTTTTAAAATATATTCTGCTATTCAGGGCGGAGACAAATCCAACGAAACAAAAACCATGAAAATTGATCCAGCCGATCTCGAGTTATAAGTGTTGTAACAAACCCGTCTTTGTTTTATATATATAGATAAATTATGTTTATTGAAATTTGATTTTGATAACTCATCATTGGAATATTTGGATTCATTTATAAATTATAGTAACCCAAATTACATTTAGTATAAAATAATATACTAAGGCGAGATGGTGACAACCTCCGTGGCGTAGTAGTGTCTTGCTTAAAGCCTCGAAGGTCGTTGGTGCGATCCCCGCGCCGGACTAGAAATTTTCGTGTACGCCTAGTACGGACGTAATACGGGGTGATGATGATAGTAAACCTATAAGAAAATTTATAGGGTCGATAAAATCCAATTTTGATGCACATACAAAATCTGTCAAAATTTAAATTTAAATCTCACATATTCTTATATAAGGATTTTAATATTAGCCCTATATCTAAATATGATATAATTTAATAGTAATCAAGACTGCGTCGGTGGTTCCGTTAAAATGGTTACCCATCAGACATAATAAATTAAATTTAAATTTAAATTACGTAAACCACGAATATTTTTTCTTAGTCTGGTCGTGCTTTTTATTTACGTGAATTATGTCCCTGTTCAGCCCAGGTGGAACGAAATAATGGACTGTATATAATAGGTTTATTGCCGTTGATAATATATGTAATTTAATTAAAATGTACAAAAAGTGTTGCACGCGGTCGTGACGAACAATTATCTTTCTTTTTAATTTTCGTTTCGCGCGCTTCGCGGTTTACTCTATGGTTTGATTAGTTTTTAAATGGTTTATTATTTTTAAATGTGTTCATAGTTTTTGTATAAACAGTCCCCAGCGATACAAGGACGAATTTCCTTGAGCGGGAATTGTCTTAAAAAAATCAATTATTGTAGCTTGCGTAATCTGTCTATTGTATCATAGGAAATACCATAATGTTGTCAATAAGCTTGAGGCTTGGCTTGCTAAGTAATTAAAGCACAAAGGATGTGATCGACCTATGAACACAAACGTGAGTGCTCTGCTTCTCTTAAACTTTATCAGCTTGCGTTCTGGAAGTAAATTGGCTTGTAGTTTTATGTGACGAAGCTGTGAACACATCTAAATGTATGTGATTAATATCTATAGGTACCTACTAATATATTATAAAGCTGAAGAGATAGTTTATTTTCTTAAACGCGCTAATCTCAGGAAATGATAGACCGATTTGAAAAATTATTTCAGTGTTAGATAGACCATTTATAGAGAATAGGCTATATTTAATTATAAAGTTCCTACGGGAATGGGAGTTACAACGAAACCGCGCGCGGAAGCTTAGTCCTTTATAAGCTTTAAACTACTTACTTATAGACTTAGATGCACGAAATTTCTACTTTTGAGAGACTAACCGCGGTAACGTGAAGTTAAGGCGACTATAGCTATCAATGACCTTGGCCGTCAGGGCGGGGCTTAGGCGCTATACCCGCGCGCACACCACTCCCCGCGCTAATCAAAGAATAGGCAGAAGCGCAGAAGTGCGCGCTATTCGGTCAGTATTATTGCCTACACGCTAAAGAATCTCAGAGACTCAGATATGCAAGGCCGCCCGGTATTATAGCAGAATAAAGTGCAGGGTTGGATGGATTTACTAACTACCGTATCAATCACAGATATAGATGACACAAGTATCACGATCTGTATGAAAACCAAGCGTGCCATTTTTTGAATACCTATTATGACGTCACAAGCACTATTTAGTGATGGCAAAATCAAATCTATTCAAAGACGCCGCCGCGTAAGGCAATAAAATAAAATTCCTGATAAAATTCCTGCCTTATATAAGGCAGTTAGGAATATATGTTTTTTACAAAATTGTTAGTATTTCGTAATGCTGGTGTATACTTCGACCTACTGACTACTGTCTGTGACTGTTTTTGTTGTTCAACTGTCTAAAATAAATTTCTTGAGTTGTAACGTTGGTTGTTTTAAGCATATTACTTGTTCATCATTGATTACATGGGGAAAGCTAAAAAAGTCACGAAACGGTACGATTATTTATTAAAATTGACTACATAAGAAGTACTTATATAATACAAAATCATTTTTATTTACTTTATGTACACACATAACATGAAAAAGAAAAATATTAAAATACAAGAAACATAGTACAAAGGTACTGCTTCTAATGAAATTTCTTCCAGCAGATCATTCGTCTGTTTCCGAAATCGACTCTCGAAAATCGATTTGTGTTGCATAATAATAATAATATGATAAACAGCACTACAACGGTAAAATTGTCAAAATTTCCTGTACTACAAAATCGAAGCAATATACGATAACATCGCTTATTTAAATATTCATCACTTGTTAAAACAAAACCTCTCATCAACCGCTCCAAGTAAAAGCCGCAATGTAATACGAATGTTTTGTTCTTCTCAAATTTAGTATTACCAGGTATTACTGAGGGTATTATACTAAAAAGTAAAAATTGCTAAAAATAATTGTTTTTTAAATTAATTACGCCTAATATCACAAACTAACTTACTGATGGAAGGACACGTTTACTTTATTTTTTTATAAAATTTTAGTACATTGCTAATACATCGTTAGTAAAACCAAACAAATGAAGAAAAAACGCATTTCATCATTACCATCACCATCAGTTCCAACGGTTTGTTTACAAAATGAACTAAAATACTCGTACAGTCACCGGCACCAATATCTGACACATAGTAAAGCGTGCATAAATATCTGATACGACTGTAGCAGGTGTTAATGCAGGTGACTGTAACTATATCAAAATTTAAGATTTCACGCAACTTCTCGCAAATCCCGGTAGATTTAGTAGGTAGTTGTAGGAACTCTGTGTGATGTCCTGACGAAAAAGTACACCTGATGTGGACATTTGCAATCTCTCTCTGGGTAGGTAAGTATAGTGGGGTAGGTAAATTAGGCAGGTACTTACATTTATACGTGCATTTTCAGAGCCTTTTTAGCCGCATTTTTAGGGTTCCGTAGCCAAATGGCAAAAAACGGAACCCTTATAGATTCGTCATGTCTGTGTGTCTGTCTGTCTGTCTGTCTGTCCGTCCGTATGTCACAGCCACTTTTTTCCGAAACTATAAGAATTATGATGTTGAAACTTGGCAAGTAGATGTATGTTGTGAACCGCATTAAGATTTTCACACAAAAATCTAAAAAAAACAAAACAAATTGGGGTTCCCCATACTTACAACTAAAAAAAAAACAACCCCTGTAACTTCTAAAATAAGAGAATGATAAAACTAAAAAACATATATGATGTACATAACCATGCAAACTTCCACCAAAAATTGGTTTGAACGAGATCAAGTAAGTAGTTTTTTTTTAATACGTCATAAACTGTAATCCGCAATTTACCTTTCATTCAATCAAAGTTACAACGAACTACAAGAACGTTTAAACTATGTTACTTGTTGTATTCTTGATATCAAAAATAGGTAGGCACTTGCAACTAGTACGGAACCCTTCGTGCGAGAGTCCGACTCGCACTTGGCCGGTTTTTTCTTTGATGCAGATTTTCTTGGCATTTTTACGTAATTCCAATATCTATAAATATAATCATCATCATCAGCCACCAAGGTCTCCATGAGCCCTTTCAAATGAGTCCCAACACGATGGTTCTACGTAGTACCGTCACTAAGTTCCTATACCGACCTTCGGAGTCCACCATCAGGTAAGTGACATCATCAGTCACCAAGGTCTCCATGAGCCCTTTCAAATGAGTCCCAACACGATGGTTCTACGTAGTACCGTCACTAAGTTCCTATACCGACCTTCGGAGTCCACCATCAGGTAAGTGACATCATCAGTCACCAAGGTCTCCATGAGCCTTCTAAATGAGTCCAAACACGATGGTTCTACGTAGTACCGTCACTGAGATCCTATACCCACCTTCGGAGTCCACCATCAGGTAAGTGACATCATCAATCACCAAGGTCTCCATGAGCCCTTTCAAATGAGTCCCAACACGATGGTTCTACGTAGTACCGTCACTAAGATCCTATACCGACCTTCGGAGTCCACCATCAGGTAAGTGACATCATCAGTCACCAAGGTCTCCATGAGCCCTTTCAAATGAGTCCCAACACGATGGTTCTACGTAGTACCGTCACTAAGTTCCTATACCGACCTTCGGAGTCCACCATCAGGTAAGTGACATCATCAGTCACCAAGGTCTCCATGAGCCCTTTCAAATGAGTCCCAACACGATGGTTCTACGTAGTACCGTCACTAAGTTCCTATACCGACCTTCGGAGTCCACAATCAGGTAAGTGACATCATCAGTCACCAAGGTCTCCATGAGCCTTCTAAATGAGTCCAAACACGATGGTTCTACGTAGTACCGTCACTGAGATCCTATACCCACCTTCGGAGTCCACCATCAGGTAAGTGACATCATCAATCACCAAGGTCTCCATGAGCCCTTTCAAATGAGTCCCAACACGATGGTTCTACGTATTACCGTCACTAAGATCCTATACCGACCTTCGGAGTCCACCATCAGGTAAGTGACATCATCAGTCACCAAGGTCTCCATGAGCCCTTTCAAATGAGTCCCAACACGATGGTTCTACGTAGTACCGTCACTTAGTTCCTATACCGACCTTCGGAGTCCACCATCAGGTAAGTGACATCATCAGTCACCAAGGTCTCCATGAGCCCTTTCAAATGAGTCCCAACACGATGGTTCTACGTAGTACCGTCACTAAGTTCCTATACCGACCTTCGGAGTCCACAATCAGGTAAGTGACATCATCAGTCACCAAGGTCTCCATGAGCCTTCTAAATGAGTCCAAACACGATGGTTCTACGTAGTACCGTCACTGAGATCCTATACCCACCTTCGGAGTCCACCATCAGGTAAGTGACATCATCAATCACCAAGGTCTCCATGAGCCCTTTCAAATGAGTCCCAACACGATGGTTCTACGTAGTACCGTCACTAAGATCCTATACCGACCTTCGGAGTCCACCATCAGGTAAGTGACATCATCAGTCACCAAGGTCTCCATGAGCCCTTTCAAATGAGTCCCAACACGATGGTTCTACGTAGTACCGTCACTATGATCCTATACCGACCTTCGGAGTCCACCATCAGGTAAGTGACATCATCAGTCACCAAGGTCTCCATGAGCCCTTTCAAATGAGTCCCAACACGATGGTTCTACGTAGTACCGTCACTATGATCCTATACCGACCTTCGGAGTCCACCATCAGGTAAGTGACATCATCAGTCACCAAGGTCTGCATGAGCCTTCTAAATGAGTCCAAACACGATGGTTCTACGTAGTACCGTCACTGAGATCCTATACCCACCTTCGGAGTCCACCATCAGGTAAGTGACATCATCAATCACCAAGGTCTCCATGAGCCTTTTAAATGAGTCCAAACACGATGGTTCTACGTATTACCGTCACTGAGATCCTATACCCACCTTCGGAGTCCACCATCAGGTAGGTGACATCATCCATTAGTCACCTAAGTCTCCATCCTTAATCGAACGAAATTCTCAAGATAGCTATAGCGAAAACGATAAAAAATAAGCACCATGAAAATAATTTATTTAGTGGATAGGTAGTTAGGTACCTACTTGGTACAAATAGTTTTGGAGAGCTCGGCCTCGCTTCACTTTAAATTTATTCTTGTATTTAGGCATAGTCGGGCTTATTCTATGATCGGTTCAAAAAACAAAACGTAATTACAATCTACTTTATATATATTTACAACCTTTATTTCTATTCTTATTTTACGAAATATTTATATTTGTACTATTTACAATATGATTTCATTCAAAAATCACTTAAAAGGTGAACTTTTTAAATTTTATTTGAAAAAAATAACACGCGTATAGTCCACCCGTCTCAAGTGTCATACAGACACTGAATGTGTACGCGTCACAGGCCTTGCGGGGGTGCTTCCCGCGGGGTACTGGTGATATTTCAGGTTTTTATTTATTATTCAAATCTTGTAAGAGAAATAAGAAATATAAACAATACAAATTGTTAAATACGTCATTACATATTTTTTGGTAAAAAAATCATACCAAACTATTGTGCCGTTACAGAGAAAATTTACAATTTAGTTTGTAAAAGGACCTATTTACTACGATTTTTTTCCAAAATTTGGGAAAGTTTATTACAATTTTAAACAATACAATCTATTTGTGATGACCTTAACTATAACATATATTTTTTATATGGAAATCGCACAAAAGGATTCATCTACAAATTACTTTAAACATGCGGTGGTTTTGGGATTTGAGCGATATAGTCCCCTTAACTTAAAGTTCATCAAAATCCATTAACTAGTTTTAATATGAAAAAGTAACAAACATCCATCCATCCACACATACAAACTTTCTCGTATTTAGGGCTAGCTGCGCCCGCGATTTACCCGCGTCACTCTGCTCTAGTGGGTCGGAAAGTAATATTTTGAACCTATATGTTAGTCCAGCTTTTAAACTATCAGCTAAATCCATTTAGTAGTTTTTGCGTAAAAGAGTAACAAACATACATACATCCACACATACACACTTTCGCGAATTGTTCCCTTTATGTCGAGTCCCGTTATGTCGAGTCTGGGAGTCTATTGTTCTCCAAAATATTGATATTTTACGCTTTCTATTCCCGTTATGTCGAGTTTGGTGAACAGGTACAGTCAGGATATAAATTAAAAGCCAGTGGCATTAAATCATTATTATCTTTTAAACTCGCCACGGACATTGCATACATAGTGGGTATGGGTTTCAAGTCTACACAGTGTACAGTCTTTTTGTACGTCATTTTTACATTGATTAAACTTTTTTTCAAATTCTTCTTTTTTGTAATCTGGCAAACAAACATGATCTCGTGCTCCATTCCATAGAATGTTTGCTTCCTTTTCATCTAAAGTTAAGTTAGCTATAACAATTTTTTATTTGTGCAGTACCAAATTGAGGAGCCACATTTATTTATTTTATTAGTGCGGTACCTGTAGCCATCTTTCAATAAAATTTTACCAACTTTTTGGCTTTCGACGAAAATTAATTTATTATCAGTATTCCTTCATGAACTGCGTCCAAGTTCTTGATTCTCTTGGCTACTGCCGTCATGAGGTCTTACTTAAATGTGTTAAAATTACCCCATGTGCTACAACCGGGTTCTTGATTATCTTCATTTTGAGGTGTAGATGTGCTACATTCGGGTTTTTGAATTATATCTACACTGGCGATATTTTGTTGATAGAGATTTAATAATGCGTAAGATTCGCTTGTACTTATCACATTTTTTCTAAGTTTTGGTGTTGGATAGGTTCATGTATACTCCCATCGCTTACTTCAGCATTAATGTCGCCTGTTTCGTTGCCTTCCAAAACATTGATTATGGTAATTAAATCCATCATTGATATTTGTGATTACACTTCATACATGTCATACTAGACATGTATATATGTGCGAAAGAGAGGTGACATCTAAGACTTTATACCTGATATTCGAACTTGAGTTGCGCTAATGTACCTACCTAATGTACATATTATTATAGGTACACCGACAACATTTCTTAAAACTGCTAGTATAGCTTAAGCTAGTACTTCATTAATGGTAAATCACCAATGCGTCATTGAATTTCGGTTAGTCAATGTAGTCCAATACATATAATAAATGAACTTTTTATTTTAAAATATACTTTTTCATCTAACTGTACTTCTAAATATGATTACATTAAACTCGACATAAAGGTAATAGAAGCGTGGTAAAGAAACTCGACATAAAGGGAATAGAAACGGGACAGGAAACGTTGACTCGACATAGGGGTAATAGAAGCGAGGCAAGGTTTTCGGCTCGACATAACGGGACTCGACATAAAGGGAACAATTCTATAACACTTTAGCAGGATTAGTAAGTATAAATAATAAAACGCCTTATAATAAAGGGCGAGCAACAAACTAAATTATATTTGCGAGCTTAAAATCAGTAATGTAGCATTGACCTGACATTGATTAATGATATTAGCTCACATATTGCTTAAATGGCGGCCCTAATCCCTCTCAATCTGAACGTAATAACATCATCAAGATGCCATTACAACAATATAAATGCTATTATTATACAGAATATAATGTAAAATTAAATGGTATTATTTATTGAGTTTTTTTTTTAATTTAACGAATACAGAATCAATTCTATCTCCGTTTGTCACAAACAAAGTACACAAACTGGTTGTGGCTACATAAACCACAATAACATAATAATATGTGTATACGGAATTAGCCGCATTCGGCAATTTAAGCTTGTGGTACCCTGTATTCAGTTGATATTACCTACTTAATAGTACGTAATTGTCTAATATACCTACTCGTGTGGCATATAATCATGCCACCAAAAATGTTTACAAAAAAAACTCACATTTAGAAATCTGTTTAATCACAAGTTGTTCTTTATTTAATTGTTTACTACTATAGAGAGGGTCCAATCCTAGACAACCCCTACAGTATTATTTAACACGTTGTACAAGCACGGACTGCCATAGTGCTCAGGTAACTTTACGAAAACAGAATCAATGCTATCTCCGTTTGTCACAAACAAAGTACACAAACTGGTTGTGGCTACATAAACCACAACAACAAATGGTTAGAGAGAATTAGCCGCACTCGGCACATTTGGCTTGTGGTCCCCCGTATTAAGTTGATATTACTGGGTATACTAGCACAGGTGAGGATGGGCACTATGGGCTTACTTGGTATTATTCACTCATCGCTAGTTAACGTTATCGTATTGGAGTAAATCATGAGCTGTATACTGTTGGTGTATTCATACCTATATAGGTATGAATACACCAATTGCTATCATGTCAACTTTACATGTTAGATAAGTATAGACTCATTAGGTACTTATAGGGCAAGTTTTTTTTTGCTACTTCACCGGGTATAAAGGCGAGCAGAACATTAAAGTAAATGAATAAAAATACAACAAGGGGTAAATTGACGCCAATAGTTATCTAACCTTTTTTGATTAATTTTTGGTCGCGTCTTAAACTGTTACTGGTTCCCGGACTAGAAGATTATATTGGATATCGCGTTTTTTTTTTAAGTTGCGCTAAATTGCTAAAACAAATAAGTATAGTATCTACCTAATTGCAGCTGAATTTTTCAAAAGTTGTTCTAATTTCATTATTGAATCCAATATAAAAATAGCAAATGCAATACATTTTAAACTGGGAATTTAAGCAAAAATTAAATATATTCATTTTATTTCCATATTCTTATTGATTTATTTTTTATCGGACGATTGAAAAATCAGTAGCTTACAACTCAAAAATGCACTTTAATATACAACACCTTGTTGCTACAATTAAATTACTAGGCACTTTTACCAACCAATCTTCTTAAGAGTACTTACTTATCACAGTTTGTAATATACTTTAATATATACGAGAAAGTGACATACAATTCTTCTCACAAAGTACATACACGAGGGAAGTATAAGTCTTATTTGATATGGATTAAATAAGTCAAGGAAAATGAACTTTCTCAGGGATATGTTTGTTTGAGCTCTTTTACATGCTACGAGCACATTTATATCCCGGGGCTTCTCTGAGTTTGTTTCTTGGCTTTCTTTTATATTATGGGTCCATCTTTATTACATGTTTAATAAAAGAAATATAAGTAGTGTATCGTACCTACAGGTTATTTTTTTTCATAAATTGTGTTCGTATAACTTTAGTTTTAGGTATGTAAATTTAGGTAATGATTGTGTTGTGATTAGCACAGGTCCATACTTTAATGATATATTAATACCAATTTCAATGTACCTACTGCCTAACAATTACTTCTATATTAGATAATAATTACCGAATTCAAATTGGCGGATTATCTCTGTAATTCCTTGAAGGTATATATATATAATAGTTTAAGTAGTCTATTAGGTATATAGGTATATGATATGAGTATGTTGTTATATTATAAATTTACCTACTCATATTTATAAGTGTGTTCAGGTTACAGGTAGGTAGTTGGTTGATTGTATCCTGCAATACTCTATGTTCACACGATTTCCTTCTACTTGAGTTTGTTATGGTTTAGTTTAATAAAATAATTCACAAAATTCAATTACTATAAAAACTCACATTATTACAGTTAGTAGCATTGCCGTAAAAAGCCTTTTCTGCGCCCTGTGCGATCTTTAATGACTGTGAACTTGTTTTCTTGTTTGTTTTGCAAATGCGCTGCTCACCCTGTGGCAAACCGAAAAAATAATAGTCCTCCCTGGTCTAGCCATTCTTGCGCCCCCAGAGTCTACGCCCTGTGCCTGGGCACCGGTGGCACCGCCCTATTTACGGCACTGGTTAGTAGGTACTGATAGACCAAATAATTGGTCACTTCCATTTGTATAATTTATTGTACATTTTCAAGTTCATTAAGTTATCAAGTATTAATGTCATTTGATAACCAAATACTTCTTAAATCACCCCTACATGTTGGTAAGTGGCCAAATTTCCACCAGAATATTTGAGAGACATAATTACACAATACAGGGTTATTTGTAAAACACCGGTAAACTCTCAGGACTACGTTACTAACATCATAATCAACAACTTTTGTTCTATGACTTTTAAAAAATCATCATATTTTAATTCATCAAAGGAGAAACCCAAACTCCATAGAAACTTGGGCCTGGCATTACAGAGCTGGAATTTTGCTGTAAATTAGAGCACTTAGGAAGATTTCACGAGCCCATGTTTCACGTCTCGCAGCAATGGCAAAATTAGTAAAATCAGACAATGTTTACATGTTAGTTTATTTTTTTTATCTTTGTAACTGCCCAACACTAGGAATTTCTCCTGTGTCGAGGGTGTATTCACAAACATTTAAACTTACATACACAAACACCCAGGACGCGGAACAACTACATGTAGTTCATGTATAAATATTTGTTCTGTGCGGGAATCGAACCCGCTACATGTTGCAGAGCAGTAAATAATATAAAATAAATTATATATTATAATAAATTAAAAAAAAATGTATTTTGAGGCTGTTTTCGACGTAAATATGGAATGCACAGCGCCCAGCTGTAGCGCTTGGAACCTATCATGACGAGGTTTAGGTTAGGTTAGGTTAGTGAATTCAGATAAATATTACTGAAAACATCACCTGAATAACAATGAATGACACTAATTATAACGATGACAATTGACAGACGTTGACATCGACATTTGCCGTTTACTAGTGCAATCCATGTGCAATCCACGTTGCAATCGATTTTTTCGATTACCTATTTATTTCCTTTAATGATTTTTTAATCGTGCTTACGTTAAAAAATAATAAGATACCAGAATATTTTATTTTACAATGATTTTAATATCTAAAAAACAATTATACTAAAATAATGGAGTATTATTCAATTATAATTTGTAATTATTGATATCCGCTAAATCGATTCCATTCTTAGGGTACAAAGTAAGTGACGTATTATGAAATAAGTGCTTTAAGGATTTATAAAGGTAGTTTTAAACAAATAAATAGAAATGTACTTTTTTTAACACTTGGCCATTGTAATTGAGGCTAAGATTTAAATGGGTTAATTAAGCAGAATAGTAATTTTTGGTACCTACATACTTGATTCGTGTAACGGCTAGGCCCAGAAATGGGTTTCTCCTTTACATACAAAAATAAAAATATTTAAATTCAACGCTCTAAATGTTACGAAGTCTATGCGAAGCAAAAGAAAGCAATAGTACCTACAATAGCGGGGAGCGGGGAATACAGAGTTGAAATGTGTTAGATAGGACAACGAAATATTGAAGGTTTGTTTTTGGTAAATGTATGTTTCGTAAAAAGTCGTAGAACAAAAGTTGTTGTTTATGATGTTAGTAATATAGTCCTGAGAGGTTACCGGTGTTTTACAAATAACCCTGTATAATGACGAGGTAAATTTGGGATCACATTAGTTTGTAACAGTATTTCTTTAAGTGTTAACCAAGTGTGTATTTTTCACTTCGGTTGCGTCCCGTCCTTTACTAATAGGTCCCTAACGACTACGCCCTTAATTTTGTGTAGGTATACAACACTGTAAGTACAATTTTAGTAGATATTTAAACCTAGTTTCAAAAGATTGTCTAAAGAATATTTTACGATATATTTAGTACATTAGGTAAAGACAATGATTTGAAACCACAGATGTACAGTCAGCAAAAGAGATTGGTTTACACCAGAAGTATCAAATAATGTAAATATATAATATGTTCACGTCACTAAGACAGCGGGTAATTATTTATGGGTGAAGAGTTCGCTGATAATTGTGTACAACTACACAAAACAGAGAAATCTTCTCATAAACGTGTACCTACATATCATTAATTGGAAATGCGTTTCACAATGTGTAAACTGATCTCTTTTCCTGTCTGCACATAGAATAGGTATATACAAAATTCAGAGTATAACTGCAACTTGCAAGCGTTATCTAAAATGGCATACGCGAAATTAACTATTATAGAAATTTGGCTGTTCATTATCACAGTTAACTACAAATATATTTTAAAACAGTGCTTCAAATATGGTTCGCCATTACTGACATGTAAGTCTGAACTTGGTATGAATTCGGAATTCAGTGTTCCGTTATCCTTAAAATTTGGAAATTCTTGGTATATATGTATTAGGCATGCCCATGTTCAGCTGTGGTCGTTATACGGGCTGATGATAAGTTTAGTTCCGTAGTTTTTCTGTGCGTCATTTACACAACGTAGATAATAGAGAGAGTTTTCCAATTTATCTCAGCATAATAGAAATCCTTCAGTGAACTAATATTGATACGTTAGCAAATATCGTTTTACAGATATACTCGTACACTCCATTGGGACTGTACTATGTAAGGCAGCTTTCTAAAATGATGGCTCTGACCTCAGTAATGTTTTCTATCAACAATAACGTATTTCGTGGTCAATGAAAACGGCATTTATTTGTTGAGTTAATCTTTCAGTGTCCAATTCTGTACTTTGCTCAGTTGGCTGGTTCTACAAGTACTTGAATAAATCATGCCGATAAATTATTTTAGCCTGTCTGAAACGTGTTCTACGCATAAAGTACGCATAGGAAACAAGCGTAGCCTTAAACTTTTTTATATCCTCATATAAAAAATATTAGAGTCATTTAATTTTTATTACAACAGAGTGCACGAAGATACTGCATAATTTTTAATTTGATAGATATTGTATGGACGAAACCTGTCAATAAAAAAAATCCTTTACTAATTGTTACTTCAGGATTGAACTTTTATAATGTTAGTAATTTATTACACAAAGATAATTTATTAAAGTAAGTATGGTCACCAACAATATAAAGACCAACAAAAAATGTCTCATTCACTGAAAATAATTAAATACATTGTTTAAAGAAACGTTAAAACCATATTCAAATGGGTTGCGTTTTAGCAGTTGACAATGCAATTTGTATTGTCAACTAGTTAAATAAACATTCTAAACTGACAGACAAATAAACCAATGGACGTCAATCAAGAATAACAAATACGCACAACCGCAGCGCAGGATTTAAAATAAATTGAATAATATTAAATAATATGAAAGATACATTGCACTGATAGTACAGTCGTGGTTATCTGTTCTGTTGTCATTGTTACTGAACTTGGGGTTTTGGGTTTATTTCCTGATATTTGTTTGATCCACATATAACCATTGGTAATACTGCAATTCCGTGAAAGTAGGTAACTATATCTAATAAGGTTGCAAATTATACTCAGGGACCGTCTGGATACTAGGGCATGCAAAAACCGGGTCGTTTAAAAAAACAGTTTTTTTCGGAGTTTTTGTTTACAAAACCGGTGAAACCGGTTAAATCGGTTTTTTCGGGTTTGTTTTTGAATTTTTATTAAATAAAAATGAAAATGCTGAAGTCTAATCTAAATATGTATTTTTTTACGGATTGAAATAAGCAACAGCCTACAACTACTAACATACAATACAAAAAGTTTCTTTTCTTTATACATAAAATAGAATAATAATCATAAAGCTTTAGAATTAGGAAAATAACATATTCTTTAAAACTTAAGGTACCTAACATACAAAATTAGGAACATTTGGTAGACCAGGTATACAAAGGTCTAAAATCACAGAATATTAAATAATAATTAACTGTCATAAAATACGAACAGGCAAAATCAACAGCACGTAAAATGAGATCAAAATAATGTTTGAATATCGCATAAAATAGAAGTCTTATTCCTAATAAACCTAAACAAAATAAATCAGTCATTCTTACAGGGAGTCAAAATAAAAATTAAATTATAATTAAATTATTAATTAAATTCAAAATTAAAATTACAAAGCTAAATCGAATTCCTATTTTTACATTGATAGAATGATCGTAAGGATACAACAAGTGCATCATCATCATTACTACGGATTTTACTCACTCACTCGCTTGTATCTAAAAACACACAGACTAAAAAAGCACAGACTAAAACACACAGATTAAAAATGACGGCAGCGTGGCATAGTAGTGAAACAAGGAGCTAAATTAATGTTGCCGAAATAGGAATTAACGCCGTCTCAACGTCCTGTACACGTTTGGCAGTGATAAATTTAATATTTTGTTTGGGAAAATCAAAGTTATATTAAATCAGACATAGGAGAAACGTAACCGAAAAAACCGAAAAATGCGGTTTTGTTATCCTAAAAAACCCGGGTTTTAAATCAGTCGGTTATCCGGTTTTTACGGTTATCCGGGTATCCGGTTTGCATGCCCTACTGGATACTCATTGAAAGGGTTTTTAACCTGGTTTGTTTAAGCGGTTTAGAAAAATAACCCTATCGAACGGGTTGCAATTACACCTTATTGCCAACTTATACTTACGTGATTTTGCAGTAGGTATGACTTTATGTTTCTAGGCCTCATTCACAGAGTCGCGGGACGACGTTATTGTCATTGCACTAGTAAACTCAAACATACGTCAATTTCTGATGTCGTTTATAGAGATGAAGAGTGGTTAAATAGTAAAAATATTCGGGTAGTGTTCTGTAAACGCCCTCATACATCGCCTTGTTTTATTAAGTGCGGGCAGAGCCACCCGATACCACGCGCAACGCTTATGCTGTGAAATGCTTATGATGTGAATCTGTATAAGCATAACAGTTATGCTTATACAGATTCCGGGTCTCCCAAGACTGACTGTAGAAGTACCCGGTGGGTTTTAGTATACCATCCCAGTGGAGATGGCGTCCCACATCTCTGCCACGGCAGATGAGACGGTTTTTGCATTTCCTGCAACATGAAATTTTCTTACTAGTCTCCTTAGAGATAGGAGCCGTGGTCGATATGGGTCGGGCGGACTATATTTTGCATTTCCCGCAGGAGAAAAAAAGGATTTTCTTATTGAAAAGCACTATCCTTGTTTCTTTCTGTATACTTTTTTTATTGATCTGTGTCTTGGCTCATTGTTTTGGGTAATTTTTCTCAAATATATTTTTCCACAGTTGCGGTATAGTTGGTTAATGTTGGACATTTCCGTCTGAAATTAAGGTTAATCTATAAGATTTAAAATGCATAACGGATTTTCAACACAACGAAAAAAACTAATTTGTAAAGATAACAAAGTAGATAGTATGCTTTATAAGTTAAACATATTTTAAATTTTAACATTCTTATTTTGTTTATAAATCCGCAAAACACGAAATGGGATACATAATTGAAAGAAAGAATTAAGTCATAAACACGCTCTGAATACTATGTTAGGTTGAAAGGCATTGACTTTGCGATGTCAATACCTTTAAAACGCTTTTGGAGATAGTAATTGATTGCGTTCCCTTACGGCTTTAGGTGAAAATCTGATTGGTGGCAATAATACCTTTAATTAGGAAACGCAATGATTACTTTAACTTGTTTATTTACAATTGAATAAAAAAGGTAAGTGTATGGTTTTTAAATTACATCTCTCGCGGCCACCTTCAACTACTGCGTCCAATCTTTTAGGACATAGGACCTGTTTAAGGAAAAATAATAAATATCAATGTTTTTAACTCAGTGTTTTTTTTTGTTCTCAAAATCTGGTGGGTAGTTTCTACCGACATGATCAGTGAGAGACTTTCTTTTTTTTTCGGACGGAAATATATAGTTAGCCCCGAGGCTTTTGCTACTTCACCGGGCACAAAGGCGAGCAGAGCTCTAGCATATATAAATGGTTTAAAAACTACAAACTTAGCAACCTGCGCAAGAGGGCGTCCCCTGGACCTCGGCTCAGGGCGGTAGCTGACGGGGAGATTGAGGGATTATGGCTTTTAGTTTTTTTAGGGGAATTTTGTGCAACTATTGCTCTATTTTACAGTTTGCCATCGGTTCTTTGCCAACTAAGTGTCGAGAGGGCAAGGGGGGAGAGAGATCAGTCACAGGAGAACCGAGCTTGCTGTCCGTGTCACTGACGGAACACCAGCTTCTTGATTATGGTTCTTAGATTTTTCTAAATTGAAAAATGAATACTTAGACAGTAAAGAATGTGGACTCACCGCGAATTTTCATCCGTATAGCATCCATTTCGTCATCTTAAAATACAGCCTATGTTTTTACTCGGATAATGTACCAAGTTTAATTTTTGCAATTCGTTCTGTGATTTCATGTATTATAAAAAATACAAAATTAAAATCTTTTCATTTAGATTAGACAAGAATTTAAACAAAAAAAAAAATTAAAAAGTGTTCTTTACTTAATTAAACTAACTTAATTTAAACTCAAACTAGTTGATTCACTGAAGCACATAAGCACATTACCGCATCAATCAGCAATTTCGATGTGAAATAAATCTTGGAAACCAATCAAACATGACAAGTGTAGGCCGCGGCTTATTTATTCATTCTGAAATAGGTTAACGAGAAAGAAAATTACGTGCTTTCTCTGCCTATCAATTTATGCTAATTCTAAATTAGAAAATTTAAAGATTTAGAGCGGAAAAATTCAGTAGAATTCAAAGAATTGTGTTTGTCACCAGGTGTCCGAGGGCTTCACAATTTGGAGATAAACGTACCGAACGCGGTGCTAGTTGGAGAAACCGTCACGTTGGAATGTAGCTGGCAGTTAGAAGACGAAGAAGCCCTTTATAGTGTCAAATGGTATCGAGGAAGAGAAGAGTTCTATCGATATATTCCAAAGGAGTTGCCACATACCAGAGTCTTTCCTTTGCCAGGAATTGAAGTAGATGTGAGTACATTTTTTTTTGTAATAATAAAAATTATATTTCTGCTAATGGAATACCAGAAATATAATTCCGTAGCGTAGCGGTATTTGGCTCGCTTTACATGTCGGAGGTCGTGGGTTCGATCCCCACAGATAAGAAATCTTTGAGTAAATTCTTAGATTTATTTCCGGGTCTGGATGGTTGAGGGACTCCCTCCGTGCCTCGAAGAGCACGTTAAGCCGTTGGTCCCGATTGTTATAATATCATCTATAATAATCGTATATCAAGGAACGAGCAGCAGCAATTCCTTGTGTGGCACAACATAATACTGCGGTCACCAACCCGCCTGCCAAGTGTTCGGCCCAATGGCCCCCAAGAGGCCCATGTTCAACAGTAGACATTATACGGGCTGATAATGATGATGATGATAATAATGGACTATAGTTTGGGTTATATACGTAAATACGAGCCAAAAAAAACGGTTTAAATTGCGTTGTATTACTACGTTTATTACGGTCTAGGACGATTGGTGCTATTGTTATACAGATTCGTAGTATGAGGAGTACCCGGGAGGTTTTAGTGGGTAGGATCTCTAGTCTAAAAGTCATAATCCCTCAATCTCATCCCCAGCGACCGCCCTGAGCCGAGGTCCAAGCCCCACAGGGGGCGCCCTCTTGGGCAGGTTGCTTAGTTTGTATTTTTTAAACCATTAATTAAGGCTGCAGCTCTCTCGCCTTTATGCCCGGTGAAGTAGCAAAAACCTCGTGCCGTAAGTCCATCGGAAAAAAAGGCTCTAAAGTTTTATTACAACAATTTATATGATTTGTACAACAATTAGTTGTCTCTATATCTTTTAATTAGTACACAATTTAAGATAAGGCTCCCAAATTCAACACTTTTCCTTTACAGTTTAGCTATTTCACTAGAAGGAATGTAGTAAAACTGGTAGGCAGACAATATTAGATACCAAGTTGGACAGGCGGAATGTTAAAGCTTTCTACTGAGCAACATTTTAGACGATAACTTCCTTGATCAAACAGGTTCCATTTCTCTTAATAATACAAAGTTTGTATCTAGTATAGTACAAATTTGTTTATAAAATATAAAATTTTAGAAATATTATATATTGTACTTCAATAAAAAATATTTAAAATAATATATCCGCTTTAGAGCTTTTGGATGTAGTTGAAATTAAATAAACTTAAGTCTACTAAAAAATAAAGGCGGAAACATATTTCTAAATCGCCACACCACCCGACGACACGCTACGCGTGTTGAGTCGAATCAAATGTATTGTTTTCTATAGACCAGAAACACACTATGAACACCCGACACGACGCCACGCGCGTACTGATGCACAGGTGTTGACACGTGGCGTGGCGTTTCAATAATGTGTTTTCGCCTTACTTCCTATTGAAAAATAAATATATCAAATTTGTTTATGATTTAATTTTTTTTAAATCCAATGACAAGCGCTATTTTAGATGTACTTTTTTTTTACTCATGTTACTGTTACACATAATGACAGATACTGAAAGCGTTTTAAATTGAAGCGTCATACTCAATTTAGTGTTAACTTAATTATAAGTGACAATGAATTTAGAGCAATTTGTGCTTGAAAATTGGTTGCCTATGTAATATATTTTATGAATAGCTGCGGCGTAATTATTTATAGTACCTCGTATAATAACCTATACATTATATAGGGATTTTTAATACAAAATGTAAGTTATTGCAATTTGGAATAATGAAGTTTATAATTTCACAATTAATAGTTTAGGTAAAGATATACCTACCTAGTTAAATGAAAAATATAATGTCTTATTATATATCTTACTAAGTTTTTGGCGCGAGCTCACCGGCTTATTTCACATCCCAGTGAAGGTACTACTCGCCCGAATTTACGTGACACTTGGTGACCTAATAGTAGGGGAGCCCAAGCGGGGATTTCGGGATTAAAGCGCGGCAGATTAATATACAGGTGGATACCTTGTACCCGGTTAAGTACCTCCACAAAACATGAGGCCCATATATAAGGCCGCCCGTGAAGGATACAGGATCAGATTAGTAAAAAAAAATTGACCATCAGAAATTCTCGAGCGCGTTAGATTAAGGTAGGGTGAGTTAATTACATCCTAAAAAGTGTATATTCCAGTAATCTGACAATTTGAGAGTGACGTAAAAAAAGGGGAGGACAACAAAGTTGTAAAAAAAAAACGTCATGTCGACATTCTCGAGCGTAGCTAAATTTTTTTTTATTTTGATGGAAATAATTCAAGAATAATGAAAAATATATAATCTGACGATTTCCGCAAGCCGAAATAACAAAAATTCGTCGATAAAGCTAAATGCGTGCAGCTGCGTGATGCCTACATTTCCTTCTCCGCGTTTCTATTCCTCTCTCACTCTTTCTCTATATATCTATATTTTTTTTATAAATACATGTATTCTACTAAAAAAGCATACACTTATTTATTTGCATGCTATTTCCTGAGCTTTTCAATTAATTAAGATCAATGAAACCCCCTAAGAAAAATTAAAATTTTTAAACAATTCGGCAAGTTATTGGTTTTACCCCGTTTTGCGGATCTTTTCATCAGATCTTGACGTTTTAAGGTCATAGGAAGCTTCCCTGACTACCTCCGTGATGTTGTCACTATGTCTGTATGTATGTGTGTGTGACTCGCTTATAACTTTTGAACGACTAAACCGATCGGAATCTACTAAACGGCGTTCTAAATATTTCCCTCAAAATTAGATTTCCTGTGAATTTGAACCGATTCGGACCTATCGTTTTAATATTTTGGAAAGATTTTGAGAAATTTTGAAAAATCTCAAAAAAAATAAGTTTTTTTTTTTTGAAATTGGTTTTTTTGGAATAACTTTTAACCGGCTTTATCGATCAACTTCAAAAACTAATCCGTGTTTGAGCTTGAAAAACCATGTCGATCGCCACCAAGCTGGTCAAAAGCGGTTGATTCGTTCGAAAGATATCGTGAACGAAAGAAACCCGAAAAATTGTTTTTTCGGGATTACTCCGAAATTTGTGGTTCGATCAATTAAAATTGCAAAATTACTTGTGAGGATGATAAAACTGCGTCTAATGCCGCCAACCGCGTGAAAATTGCTTGATCCATTCAAAAGTTATTGCGGTTTGAAAATTCCAAAAATAGTGTTCTATGAAACTTCTATCAGACTTTCGAGCTGGGAGAGCTCAAATGCATAGAAATATTATTTCTTTGAACTCAGCGAGCTAAAAATATCACATAAATTATATTTTGAGCTCAAAAATGTCATAAGTACAATTTTAAGCGCCCAGGAATGGAATTAGCGGGAAGTTGCAGGGATGGCCTTTAAGGTGAACCGCTTTTCTAATTTTTTTTTGTCAGATCAGGCGAATCCCTCTAGATAATCGTCAGATTATGAGACAGTACGTTTAGAACATAAAGATGAACCATATATATCTTAATCTGACGCGCTTGAGTATTTCAAAATGGCGAATTTTTTTTGCACATTATGAAAATGGCCGCGAGTTTGCGTCCCATCGAAATCGTCAGATTAGTGAATGAGAGCTTTTTTTTGGTGCACTTAACACTCCCTTAGAAAATCTGACGCGCTCGATTATTTTACTTTTTTTTCATTTTCAACCCTTAAATACAACCACCCGCATCATGCAAACGATCAGATTAACATACGTACATTATTAAAAATACGTAGGGCATTGATGCTATCAATATCTGACGCGCTCGAGGATGTCCATGCAACAGTTTTTTTTTTACATATTTAAAAATCTATAGCCGCTTCCCCCACCGATGTAACATTTTTTTCTTCTTATCATCTAAGCTTTGCATCCCAATAGGTCTCTACGACGCTCGAGTAAATCCCCATTTAGCCTCGTGGGCTCCCCTACTATAATAATACATTTTCTTATGAGAATCCCATGCCTTCCCATGGGTATCGTAAGAGGCGCTTAAGGGGCATACAATTGATGGATGGGCAGCAGCATCCATCAGCTTAAAAATACTCACAGTCGTACTGTGAACACCAATCCGCCTAACAAGCATGGTGATTATGGCAATTTCCTCAATGATACTGGCTTGCCAAGCTCTGTTAAGAGAAGGCATATGTTCAACTGTAGACGTAAACGGGCTGATACAGTACAGTATATATAAAGTGAAACAAAAAAAAAAAACTTTACTAATCACTACACATATTTACTTTTATAAGGATGGCATATATGTTACAAGCCCCTCTTATAATTTAATTCAATCAATGAGATCTCATCCCTGAATCTAGGGTAAATCTTGCAGCCATAACGTTAGGGAGAAACCTCGGTGACAGATCAAATTTACGAGTTCCCTTTCACCCATCCTGAGGGGATAAAGATATCATCTATCGGTTTCGTTTTCAAATATATGGCCCACTGATATGTTCTATTCTACTCGTATGTAAAAGAACATAAATAACACCTGAAATGTATAAAAGTATACTGAAGTATTTATATTGTAACATCTATTCTACCTGTGATTCACAATAAACGTTATTGATTGATTGTTATATATTTGGTTTAAGTGGCAGTAGCCCAATGGCGGCGGACTTGCGATTTTCAATGTGAAATCAATCAAAATTTTAAACAGCTGTTCCATACATTTTGTCGAGGTAAGTGAACATAATGTATGGAACAGCTGATTTTTTTCTCGTGATTTTAGGGTTGGTCCCATAGTGAAAGGTTGTTACTGTTTTGAAAATAACCCTGTATATAAAAACGGAGAGTTCGCAACAATGCTCGTTATTTTTCATATGTGTAGCTTAAATAAATGGTTCATAAATTGTTTCACAAAAATTTGATTTAAATTTGGTATTTCATAAATTTGTCAATGCGATCAATGCAGAGAAAATGCTTTAGTCATTAGTCGTTCTTCGCTTATTTATATCTTTTATGCTTTTAAATTACGAAATGCAATCTCTCCTTTTTCTATACTAATATTATAAAGAGGTAAAGTTTGTGAGTTTGTGACGCTGTAGGGGGTAATCTCTGGATCTACTGAACCGATTTTGTAAATTATTTTACCAATACTAACTAAGCCTTCGTAGCGTAGCGGTATTTGGCTCGCTTTACATCTCGGAGTTGTGGGTTCGATCCCACGCCGGACAGGAAATCTTCGTGTGAATTATAAGATTTCTTTCCGGGTCTGGTTGGTTGAGGGACTACCTTCCGTGCCTCGGAAATCACTTTAAGCCGTTGGTCCTTTGTTGTTATTAACATCATCTGTAATAATCTTATATCAAGGATTGAGCAGCAGCGTTTCCTTGTGTGGTACAACATAATACTGCGGCTACCAACCTGCCTGCCAGGCGTGGTGACTATGGCAAATACGCTCCCTCGGGAGGAGGTCCATGTCCAGCAGTGGATGTTATACGGGCTGATGACGATGATGATGAATATTAAGCCACATGGACTAAGAGCTGACAACCGAAAAGGCAAGGTAATTTGATCATTCATAAAAATGATTTATCAGCTTAAATGGAGCATTCTAAGCATAAAGACGTCGACCTGGCAGGATTCGCGTGGTGGATGTGGGAGTTATGGGGTGGGAAAAAAATAAAAAAAAGGTAATGTGATCAGGATTAATTTTTATGCCAAAACATTCTAAGAAATCACAAAGTCGTATTTATTTTATACTTCGTCACCATCAGACCACCATCAGTAGGTAATACGACTTTGTGATTTCTTAGAATGTTTTGGTCTAAGCATAAAAAATATTGTAAGTTACACTTGGTATAGCCATATTTAAGCATTAAAATGTACATATCATAAACATTTTTAATTTTTTAATTTTGACGATTTAATAAAAAAAATCGCAAGTGATGCCGCGATATTAAGTATGTCAAAAATTCACAAATAAATAGTACTATATCAGTGGGCAAGGATATAACGGCCATCTTAGCGATTCCAGAGATATCCTCATTTTTCATGTCAGCTCCATACATTTTTTTTCTTATAAAAATTATAACTCTTCCATTTGTGCACACAATTACTTCATATGACATTTTATAGAACAGTAATGATCAGCAGAAGTCATTTCCAGCAAAAAAATAACATTTAAGACATCGAGATCCTATGTCTTCTACAGCCGATTTTCGATCCACCGTGCGCCAGCTGTTTCAGTTTAGCGTCTATTTTACAGCGCGTGGACGTGTTTTTATATTGTGTTGTAATAAAATAAAATAAAATAAAAATCATATTTATTTACGTAAACCAAATATAGGCACATTACCGAGAGAGCACGGACGCCGTAGTCACGTGTATCCCCTCCACGCGCTCTTTTTCATGCCCCTTAGCTCTTTCTCGAGCAAAATACAATTTAAAATATAAATTTTCAATTATTTTTTTCGACATGTTCCCACCACTATTATTGGCTGGCTTTTTTTTCCTAGCCTCTGGGAATAATAAACTTTAAGCACAAAAAAGCCAGCCTTGTTCTTATTACCTAAAAATAATATTTTTTTTCCTCACTTTAATTAAGCCTGGCCTATACCTTTCCACCAACCAAATGACGCCAGATTTTTTTTGTGTGCTTTGGGGAGGTCGGCAAACCATTTGGCATGAAAAGTAATCCTGATCACATTACCTTTTTTTTTATTTTTTTCCCACCCCATAACTCCCACATCCACCACGCGAATCCTGCCAGGTCGACATCTTTATGCTTAGAATGCTCCAGGTAAGCTGATAAATCATTTTTATGAATGATCAAATTACCTTGCCGTTGCGGTTGTCAGCTCTCCGTCCAACATTATTTGTGAGTTTCATAGGCTACATTTTAAGTCAAGGCTTCCACGGTGATGGTATTTACACAGGTGAAAACGCGCGTCGGAAGCTAGTTTATTAAAAAGTTGAAGAGTTTATTTGTTTGCTTGAACGCGGTAATCTCAAGAACTACTAGTCTGATTCGAATTTTTTTCTGTATTATATAGCCAATTTACCGAATAAGGCTATAGGCTATCTTTAATTATAAAATTCCGGTGAAAATGCGTGGGAAGCAATATAATCCTGCCAACTGATTTCCACCGGAGATAAGCCAACTTTGCAGGAAATATTAGTGCACAAGTGTGTTCGCAATATCTATTTCCTCTACTATCAAGCAACGATTATACCGACACGACAGATATAATATTAGGCACAATACTAACAGCTCGCCGAGGCGCCGTGAAACACCACCAACTTATTTACTTCGGACCAGTACTTAGATTATTCTCGAGAAACAACTTCTAGTAACACAATTTTTGGCACGATCTAGGACTCAACCCACTAACTTCGTTATTTATGGTCAATCATACGTTTAACCGCTACACCAATGTAGCATACCATCTATACATACAAATACCTAAATAATTATGAAGATCCTGTTTGTAATTGACAAAAAAAACATTATTTTACTGTATGAATTTGAATTAGAATTAAAAAAAAATGTTTTGGCTAATCTAGGTAACGGGTAGACTGGTTTTGACGGGACTTCACAGGACCCGTAGATAGCTGATGTTATAAGGTACAATATAGGCATTGTATATATCGGCGCAACCACATAAAATAAGCATAGCAACAACACTTCATTAATGATAAACACATAAATACAATTACTCGTCTCATCAAAATAAATAAATTGTGAATCAATGCATGATTTGATAGAAACACAAATATGTTCATAAAATACTAGACTAATAAATAAGTATTCAGGATCAAATTATGATTTGTAAATCGTTGAAATATTTGTAGAAATAATTATCTGTTCACATAGTTTGAAAATTATCAAACTAAATTGTTTACTGTTTGTGAGCCGCTCGTTTAGTATAAATACGGCCGGCGGACCGATTGCAATTCAGTCTCACTCGAGCTGCCGAACCGTACGGAGCTCCTCAATTTACTGGAATAAACTTGAAAACCATATTATGGAGTTTTGCTGTTACTATGGATCAACAACCCTCGATAGAGAACCATCCTGATGAATGTGACGTCAGCAATGATGACGTCACACCTTATTAAAAACAACGATGCTCGTCCTTCCTCGTCATCAGAAGTGGGACTCGAAGTGATCCTTGGAACTGCTTCATCACGGCCTGTTGCGACTCAACCTTGGCTTCAAGCAATGGGGTCTACGCAACAGGGGCAACAGCCGATGATCAATGTACCTATGCCAAATACGTCCATGGGTGGGGTGCCACCTTAATTCTTCATGCACATGATGCAAATGAATCTGCAAATGTTCGAGTGTTTATGCAAGAGTTGTGGGATGAGGGCGAACACGAAAAGTCGCTCATGATCAAAAAAAAAAAATGCAACTCTCTAACATCCGAGGTCTGCACTCCGATCTCATACCGGTCCATCACCACCATGAGACCGAAAAACCACATCTGCTGTTCCTCATGGAGACGCAAATCAGATGTCCGGCTGACGCAGCATGCTTGCGCCGCCCGGGGTACACCCTGGAGCACAGTTTTAAGCCACGCGCTGGCGCCTGCGTGTGTGCTCGCGATGACATCTGCTGTCGGCGTCTCCGTAACATTGAGGATTCCAGTTTCTCTGTATTGTGGGTTCTGGTGGACACTGGCTTGGAGCAGATACTCTATGCTGGTGTCTATCGGTCGCACACCGACAACATGGGGACAACCAGGTTGTTTCACTATCTTTCGGACTCGGCTGAACTGGCTCAGCTCAGGTGCCGATCCACCCCAGCATCAGGGGACTTCAATGCCCACCACCAGGAGTGGCTGTGCCCATGCCGGAGCACCGGCCATGCTGGGGGATTGGCGTGTGCATTCGCACTGACGCTTGGTCTCTCCCAACTGGTGACTGGACTGACACGGGTGCCCGACATTGATGGCCGCATGGCCATGCGGCCGGTTGCTTGGACATTCTGCTGACAACTGATCCAGACCCATGTCAAGTCGCGGTTTCCTCGCCGTTGGGTGGCTCCGACCACTGTCTGGTGAAATCTGTGTCTGTCTGCTCGCCACCCGATCCCGATCTCAAGGGTACTAGGCGAGTATGGCGATACAAGTCGGCAGATTGGGATGGGATGCGGTATTTCTTCGCGTCTTACCCTTGGCTGCGCTTATGCTTCTCTTCAGACAACCCAACTTGCTGCGCGGAGGCTGTTTCTGGGGTGATATGCCAGACTATGGAATATTTCGTTCCATTTTCTGATGTCTCACTCCGAGACAAGGCCCGTTCATGGTTCGGCGCTGAGTGTGATAGTACTGAAGCACATAAGCACTCTGCTTGCCGAGCGTGGGCGGATGCTCGAGCCCGCAAAGCGCGAAATGTTCGGGGGCTGAAGAGAGCCTTCAATGGTGCTGCCAAGTCTTGCAAACGTGCGCTACGCAGGGCCCGCTTTGACCATATTGGACGCATTGGAGCCACACTAGCATCTTACCCATCTGGGAGTAAAGCTTTTTGGTTTCTTGCCAAATCGGTCGAAGCCTATTTCTGTCGGTCCACTTTTCCGCCACTGCAGGAGCCGAACGGTTCATTAGCTCACACCGCCAAGGAGAAAGCAGACTTATTTGCATCTCTATTTACTAAGAATTCACAACTAGATGCTGCTGGTAAAAGTCCACCCAGGTTACCTCATTGGACTTCTACATTCGGCAAAAAGTGGTACTTAAACATTCTTTGCACTCTGGATGTGAATAAGGCTGGTGGTCCTGACGGCATTCCTCTCCAGGGTGGGGCGGTACATCTTTCTATCTATCTTCAGATATTAGCTGGATGCTCTGGATGCATTGGGGCGTCGAGCGAAGAGTCATAGGCAATGGCTCGCTTGTGGAGGCAAGTCTTCGGAGCCTCGAGTGGCCTGCCTATCGGTTTTTTATCGGTTACATTTCAGGGAGTGTGCGGAGGTTCTACATAACCTGATGCCCCCTTCACCCTTCCATCACCGGACGACTGGGTGCGGCGAGCGGTTTCACCCTTTTGTTGTTGACATTCCTTCGATACGCACGAGGCGATTTGCTTCCTCTTTCGTGGTGCGGACGGCTGAGGAGTGGAGTTCTCCTGCCGGGGTCAGTTTTTCCGGAGCGCTATGTTCTGGAGGTAAGCCTAAATTTAAACTTCGTCGTGCACCACAACCTGGTGATCAGGTAACCGTATCGGCAGAAGATGAGCCACTACCATCACCTGAAATAGAAATAGAGCCCCGTACCAAGCACATCAAGTGACGGGTTGCCTCAGCAAAAACTACGAGATCAAAGTGAAGAAGATTCATTGCCACAATAAACTGTGAGTTGAACATATTTACA
Organism: Nycteola revayana; assembly: GCA_947037095.2. Lineage (NCBI taxonomy): Eukaryota > Metazoa > Arthropoda > Insecta > Lepidoptera > Nolidae > Nycteola > Nycteola revayana. Next base: position 16,725,537 of record OX344840.2, read on the forward strand.
AAATATTACCTTGAATTTAACTCTTTTAGAACCTGTGTATAAACACCTTCAACCTAGTTCCATACTCCCAGTAGAGCCTCTGTGTACCACGGCGAACAGGACCGCCCAGAGCACAGCATCATTACATCCCCTACGAGAATCTCCGAGAACCCTACGAGAACCTCCGAGAACCCTACGAGAACCTCCGAGAACCCTACGAGAACCTCCGAGAACCCTACGAGAACCTCCGAGAACTCGTCGAGAACTTCCAACATCTTACACACCTTATTAGCATTGATATTCCTAGACTAACATAGAAATGCATGTTTTTGCATAACAACTAAATATAAAGCAACGCAAGTTGCTCACAGATACCCAACTCAGAGAAAGTTATTTCTATTATTGCAGATTTCGCGAAGAACCCTACGAGAACCTCCGAGAACCTCCGAGAACCCTACGAGAACCTCCGAGAACTCTACGAGAACCTCCGAGAACTCGTCGAGAACTTCCAACACCTTATTAGCATTGATATTCCTAGACTTACACAGAAATTACTATCTGTAATAATAAAAATAATACTCCCTTTTCCAGTTCTGTCTTTAAATAAATTATTTAATCTGTTTTTTTTAATGAAAACGTAAATAAAATTCGTATAAAGACAACCGATTGGTAAATTGTGAATGCCAACTAAATAATAAAAGTAACTGGACCAAAACTTCTTGGACATGCCTATCTGAGTATGTTTCGCCGGATCGTCTCGATGAGGCCGCGTTGAAACCGGCAGTAGAATAACTCCACTGAGTTTGTTTCGCCGGATCTTCTCAGTTGGGGCGTATTGGATCCGGTGGTAGCACTAAAGCGCGTTCGTTGAGATACTTATGGTCCGTCTAAATAATAACATACTCAAAGGACAGAACTTAGATTTAATCATAGATGCAAAATAATAAAATAAAATTGTACAATTACGCGACGAGAATCAACGAGGCTGGTGCAGAGCGCGCACCGCCTGTCAGAATGGCCGTATCGGCGCAACCACATAAAATAAGCATAGCAACAACACTTCATTAATGATAAACACATAAATACAATTACTCGTCTCATCAAAATAAATAAATTGTGAATCAATGCATGATTTGATAGAAACACAAATATGTTCATAAAATACTAGACTAATAAATAAGTATTCAGGATCAAATTATGATTTGTAAATCGTTGAAATATTTGTAGAAATAATTATCTGTTCTCATAGTTTGAAAATTATCAAACTAAATTGTTTACTGTTTGTGAGCCGCTCGTTTAGTATAAATACGGCCGGCGGACCGATTGCAATTCAGTCTCACTCGAGCTGCCGAACCGTACGGAGCTCCTCAATTTACTGGAATAAACTTGAAAACCATATTATGGAGTTTTGCTGTTACTATGGATCAACAACCCTCGATAGAGAACCATCCTGATGAATGTGACGTCAGCAATGATGACGTCACACCTTATTAAAAACAACGATGCTCGTCCTTCCTCGTCATATATTTTTTCTCCGTGTATTCCGCATACCAAGGGTAATATCGATTTATAAGGGACTTTTATTGTTAGATAGCTTACAAAATCCCTATTTTCTACCTACAGTGACAGCTAGTTTATCTATACTAATATTATAAAGAGGAAAGATTTGATTGTCTGTTTATTTGTTTGTTTGTATAGAATAGGCACCGAAACTACTCAACCAATTTGAAAAATGAAAAATTTATTTGGGGAATCTACGCTATCCCCAGATGATATACGCTTTATGTAATTATGAAGATCCCACGGGAACGGGATCTTCGTGGGTTACACCGTGCTAGTACGTGTAAGCTAGTTTAGTAATAAAATATAATTCCATCACGTTGTTATTAAGGCACTTTTCATGTTTTTTTGTTATTACATTTCAAAAATCTGTTATAAGTTCATTAAACTATATGTCTTAATAAATAAATCTCGGCTCATAATAACACTAAACTTAGTTATTATATTTATATATTGGTTAAATAAGTAATTTCGTAACTTTTACATAGTTCATAAACTTGTTACAACTTTGGTATTGCTCTTGAGACACGAAAAACATATTTCAGTAGATTGAGATTATTTTATCAAACACATGACTTATTTAGAACTTTACAGAACATAAATATTTATTAGAAACTAGGTTCCCGCGTGCGGTTTTGTCCGCGTAACTCCTGTTCTAATAAAATTTTCATAATTAAACATACCTATAGAATTACCCAATTAATAAGCTATTTAACGCTGAAAGATTTGTTAAATCGAACCAGTAGTTACTGAGCTTAGCCCGTCCAAGTAAGCAAACAAAAAACTCAGCTTTATTATATTAGTATAGATATAGCAATACAAGTATATATAGGTATATTTTTTTCTATACACCGTGATTTTTAAGTTTTTGCTGATAGCCAATGAAATGATTTAGTTTTGGTAGTAGAATCGATCCCTATATGTAGGTACTAGGGTTGCCACCCGTACTATATAGGGTAAAAGCGGGATAGTTGCCCTACTTTTCAGTGCTGTTTCATTTAAAAAAATGTTCTTATTAATAATATGTAGAGGAGTATATCGAAACATAGATCTTTGATCTTTCATAATAGCCCATTTTTGTTTACATAATTAATATTCGTTTCGAGTAATTCATGTTTTATTTGACCTCTCAAAAAAGGGATAGTTGCCTACTATAGCGGATAATAGCCTAACGTTAAAAATTCTTCGGGGGATACTCGCCTCATGTAAGAATATGCACCTAACTCTTTTTTTTTTTAGAAAAGTTTTAAGTATTTTCAAGTTATCAGTCTTTCGTTTTCCGTACATTGGAGGTATTTCGTTAATTCCATTTGCTTTTAATCTAGTTGGTTGAATGCAAGTCTAAACTATCTTCCGTTAAGCTGATGGCTGAGGCATTTTATTTATCTAGAATAATTGCAATGAAACAAGTTATAGTTACTATAAGTTAGAAAAAAGGCACAAACAAAAAAAATATCTTTGTTTTCTTAATTATCTTTACCTCGTTCAAAAATCTATAGTGGCTCTATGGGAAACTATCCATTTTGATACGGATGCTTTCCAAAATAATTTAAAACTATTCAGCAATAAAACGTAACAAATAGTATCATTGAAGCTTTAACGCATGCCAAGAAACAAAAAGTTGGCTGAAGCTGCAATTATTATTAAAAATATTAAATACAAAAGTCTTGCCAATATAATTTTGACACCCTTCAACGTTTCGCCGTGGAAGATATTTGCTCACAGCACACAAAACACGTGCCCCTACTTTAATGGCTTTAATGAAAATAAGGTCTTCAGGGGGGGCAATTCCAACCATTATCAAGTTCTAACACCTCCAACAAATCTAACATAGAGTATTAAAACCGAGGCATGTATCCGTCTGAGGCAACTATCCCGCTTTTACCCTACTATATGGTATCGTACTATATTTCAGTTAAATATTTGATAAACTAAAATTCGCCCTCGTTGAGCGACTCTTAGTCATTAAAGGGGCCTCCGGACCAAATCTTAATCCGGCACTGTATGGATCATACACTTGGAAAAAATATTTAAAATAACTGTGTACTATTTTATTTCCTGAATTTCCCAAAAGTGCTAGGTATATATTTATATATATATTACTATACTATATATTTTGCAACTTTTTGTAAAAATATATAAAAAAAGGTGGCAACCCTAGTAGGTACATAATATACTTTTCAATAGCATTAAAAAGCATTAAAAATTACAAATGCAAATGACTTCGAATCCCTCGTAGGAGCAGTAAGTAAGACACTAGAACTCATTTTACAATGTACTTATATAAATTGGTACAGTGACTTAACGACACTTTTAGACAAGCCTAAGCCGACATATCAAAACCTCGACTTTTAGCGAATATAATCTTAAGCTACCCAAGACGAGTACAGTACCTTCACTTACTTCCACTGCTGAACATGGACCTCCTCTTAATAGGGTATGCTAAGCCAGGGTTGTTGAGGTTTTATTGCCATAATCACCGCTCTTGGATTGGTGATCGGCATATTCGTAACACCTATAGAAATACATGGAATGGTCTATTCCTAACCGGTCGCCACACATCTAACACAGACAAGTACAGGGGAAGGATAAAAAAGAGACATCAAAGTAAAAATAACGATGCGCATATTGAAATAGGGACAATTGGTATAATACATACATAATTTAAAAAGAGAATACTTGAGCTTCTTGCCAGTTCTTTTCAGAGCAAACAAGTCCTGAACTAACGCCAGGACAAAAACGGATGCATCATAAGAAAATTATGTAAATAAATATAAAGTCTTTAAGAATATGTATATTGACTATGGATATATGCAAATATGGGACGGCAAAGTCGCAGACAACAGCTACGATGATATAAAATGCTGCAAAAAGACGAATATCAAATGTCACATTCATTTCAGAAGCTTAGCGTCTCTTTGAGGATCCTCATTACATACAAATCTTGCATAATAATATGTCTGTAGCTCTGAATTTTATAGCAGCGTTGTATGCACAGTTAAACTTTCTAAGTATTAATCCTCGAGTAATATATAGTTCCTTTTGTTTTCGAGTCAAGATTTCAATTTATATTCTAAATAACTTTGAAGCCTGAAATGTATTTCGAATTGTTTCCTTTGTGTAAGTATTTATTACATGGTATTAGCATGCCGAATTTCGGTCATGAAAATGGTCTGCGATGAGCGATTATTTTATGAGTAAAATTCATAACATCTTGTGACTTTTTTTAGACGGACATTTATGTAGTCAACTACAACGCTTTTGGTACTGCACCGGGCATAAAGGCGAGCAGGTCTCCAGCCTTATTAAATAATTTAAAAACGACTAACTAAGCAACCTGCGCAAGAGGGTCGCTGACGAAGGGATTGAGATATTATTACTTTTAATTTTTTTGGGGAGCTTTTTGTAACTGTCGCTCTACGTTACAGTTCACGGGCCACTAGGACTTTGGGTTTACAAGGGCGTGGGAAAATTTATCGCAAACTAAAAGTCGGAAGGGCGAGGGGGGACGAGGCGCATTTGCGGGCGCACCCTTATCTGGCGAAATTCTGTGCCGTAACATATAACAAGTATGGCGCAGTTTTGATTGCGTTCCTTGTGCCTTATGGCAGTCGCAATTGTAGCACTCCTGAAAAACCATGAATTTTAGTCTGAAAGAGCAATCTCTCTTAGACTAAAATTCAATTTCAGATTCACAACTCAGAAATAGGCTCATACTTTATTTCACATTCATAGCTGGATCGTCAATGTGCGACAAGATTGGAGATCAAGCGTAAAATTGATGGCTTTACCTGCTCTCTGAGACACTGAAGTTCGGCGTCATGATTTTGAATACGTCTACTGTTGTTAAACCTAGTAAGTAAAGATAATGCTTCAATTACAATGTAAAATACAAAAATATGCAAATAATATAATAAAATAGTATGAAAAAAGTAGGTTTTACACTGAGTTTTTTGGCAGTGTTTCGCAGTAGTCGCCACGTCACGCACTGCACGGCAGGGAAAAAAATATGACCATTTCAAGTAAATGCAACCATTTTTACAATATAAATGATATTTGAATTTTGAATTCTAAAAGTCTGTGCTGGGTTTGATTGATACTAAGCATGTTTAAATGATCTGGTAATGTCTGTCATTGCTATTTTATCATGATCTATTGGACAACCAAGTTATTTATTTAAAAAACTGAATATTATTGCTAGGTTGATTTATAAAAGGATAGGGGAATGTTGAAAGACTTTGTATTTCCGTTGCTTTAAGTTAATGCTCATAAATAAACTTTAAAAAGCTTGTCCAATATTACGGGGACGTATCTCGTTTAATTTTACCAAGCCCGTTTAAAATGGATATGAATTTCGTTATTTTTCAGTGCCGCTTTGCTTTATCACTCTACGCAGTCGCTTAATGACATATCTTTGAACAACCGTACAGCAGTAAGCATTAAAAACCAAAAAAGAAACAGTGGTTTAGTCGGATTGTTAGTATATATTAGTAGTATATATTGTATGGTCTCAATTCATTTATGTTTTGACTAGTTGTTTGTACTATTTGTTTTGACTTTGACAACTTTGAGCTCCAAAACTATTCCTTTTTCTGCCCCAATTGGTATATATTACCTTGTCAAATGCTAACTTATATTTCGAAACAAATTCCCTATCCGAAAATCGAATCGGGGCCTCGCTCGTAAGTTACCATTATATTACCATTCGACCAACGAGGAGATTGTATCTCAAGAAACAAAGTTTACTAGTATGTAGTTTTATAAATAAAAATATCACTCTTTCAGGATAAAATATTTCTAAAATACTGTCTTGCCAAACCAAAGCATACAGTCTTTTGGTTTGGCATGGCAGTGTTACGCAACTTAGTATTTTAGCTTAATAACGCCCAACCAGCATCTTTTAATCTGATTAGTACTTATCCTGACTATTTTTATCAATCTAATGTATAATTTGCAAGAAAATGCAAGCTCAAAATAGGTTCAAATTCAGTATTAATCCTTACTAATATTATAAATGCTAAAGTAACAGTGTCTGTCTGTCGGCATTTTACGCCAATACAACTGAACCGATTGATATTAAATTTGATACACAGATAGCTTAGAACCTGAGAAAGGAGAAAGCTTTATAGCGAAAAAAAAAGGTTGGAGGAGATTAAGATTGTATAAAAGTATCGTCATTTTTAAGCCTTAATAATAAAACTGCTATTCAAAGTAGCATTCTACGCGGACGAAGTCACGGGCACAGCTAGTATAATTAAAACTGGGCAGCGCGGTAAAACCGGGCAGCGGGGCAAACCGGGCAGCGGGGCAAAACCGGTCTAAGTTCCCATCTTTTGTTCATTAACGCAATGCCGGAATTTTTCATAGACAAATATTTCACAGAAGTTTTCATTTTTATTTTCTTAATACTTCCATTCGTGGCTGCAATAAAGGCATGTCAATAATGCCACAAAGGGTCGTCAATGTCAAACAGACACCAATATCACACAAAAAAGGGCGAATAACGTCGAACTTGCACTGAACCCCACAACAAAGATGAGGAGATATTGCCGTTTGTTGTACTTTCTATATGGTATACTAGGAAGTTGATAAAATAACTGAAGGACAGTTTTTGTTATTACATTGAAACTAAGCATAATATCATGCATTTCCTTCCTATGACACTATCTTTTGTTGCTGTCTTTATAAGTTGCACAAAACTTCCCCTTTCGGGGGGAGGAATTACAAATTATGTAGGTGTCTCCATAGCTAACATTTTGATGTTACGTTTCTATAGTATAACTAATAGAAAATCATCTTGCCAACACAAAAAATAATAATTATTCCTCACTCAGCACTTTTTGAGCACCAATAGTTTCATCATCAAAATTCTGTATCAGGAATAGCTTTGGTGCTCAAAAAATTACAAAAATCATGGTAAATTTGTGCCCTTCACCGGTGGCTTAGGTAATTGTGGTTTCTGTAGTTACATAAATCGGCACGTATATACAGGGTGTCCCAAAAGATTACGTAGCTGGAGAGGGGGGGGATAGGGATGGTCACAAGGGTCACCAGAAAAATATAAAAAATTCCCTCTAGGTGTTTAAAAAAATAAATGGCATTTTTTAAAAGACTAAAAGTTTTACACCTTGTGCTAACTGTACCTACAAATATGGCTGTATTTAAAAAAAAATGCTGTTATGTAATCTTCAATAACAACAAGGTCATCAAAATCAACATCAAAAATAACAAGGTGTAAAATTTTAAGTTTTTAAAAAAATGCCATTTTTTTTAAATACCCAGAGCGGATTTATTTTTTATTTTTCTAGTGACCATTGTGTCCACCCCTGTCACCCCCTTTCCCAGCTACTTAACCTTTTGGGACACCCTGTATTTCCCTAGTGCAGAAGATTCGATTAAAGATTATACAGCTCGCAGTCTTACGAACCCCCTAAGAATTCTTATTGTACCTTTATTATAATTAAGGGGGCCACTCATAGATAACATGATATGACATAATCATGATTTATTAATCTGCAGATAACATAGCCCTTTTATCAACAAATTGTTTATTGTTTTTTCAAGAATTATCTACCGATTAAAGCCGTCAATGCAATTATATATTAAGGTGCAGAGCACTTGCACTTTAAGTGTTTAACGGAATTCAAATTTGAAAGGCCAGGGATATAGTTAGTTAGTATCCGTTAAAGTATATAAGTAGTTTATTTCAGAAGTAGTAGCATTTTAACAGCTACAATGCTAGCTACAGAGGTCGCTTTACAGAGTATGAACTGGTGGTAAGGGTATGAACTACATACACCGTGGTGCCTTGACCAAATAACACTCGTTTTATTAAGTCAGCGACCTATCCTACTAATATTATAAACGTGAAAGTCAGTAAGTATGGATGGATGGATGGATGGATGGATCTTTGTTATTCTTTCACGCCAAAACTTCTGAACGGAATTGGCTGAAATTTGGGGATAGGTTATACGCTGGATAATAACATATAGGCTACACAACATCACACTTCAACCCACTCAAGCAGAGTAACGGGCGCAGCTAGTATTTTATTTGTTTTGTGACTATTATAATCCACGGATCCAAAATAAAAATTTCAATATTGATTTGCACTATAAAAGCGCCATTCCATACAATTACCTCTGCTTACAATCAATGCAACGAATCGCTATTTCTTGCTCTAAGATTCAGCCTTCTGCAATTCTGGCGCGATTGACTACAAACATCCATGCCTACAACCTTTGCATTTATATTACTATAGAATATATAATGCAGAGATGAGAATAATCCTAATGTTTGTCGAACACTCAGTTTCTATAGGGATAAATCAACATTAAAATTAATAATCGGCCATCAAAACTCTTGTCAAAATTCAATTATTTAATCAAATTAATTTAATTTGATTATCGTATTAGCTTATCTGTTATTAGCATTCTAGCGAAGAAACGCATGACAAAAGTCATATTGATTATACCTACTTTTAGTTTTTTGTAATTGTTTATTTATTTTAAACTAGCGGCCTGCTCCGGCTTCGTATGTGTGGACTTTTATAGCCCATGTTACTCAAGACAAATGGAGCATTCTAATGGCGAAAGAATTATGCAAATCCGTACAGTAGTTTTTTGAGTTTATTCGAAACAAACATACCAATTATAAAAATACAAACTTTTATACTTATATTATTAGTATAGACAATTTCACGACACATCGTTATCTGTACCATAACAAATATGGGTCACAACGGGATTGCTGATTTATGTGATAAGCGGTATGAGCGGTTGGCATTAAAATAATTATGAATTTAAAACTACAGTGACCCCAGTGTAATTACGTCAAGAAGGCGACAGCGATTAAATGCAGAGCAGCCAACGAACGAAGCGCAAAACGGAAAACGCATTCGCACTGCTGAACTATTGACTATTAAAATTAGCTTTCCAGCTCGGTTTTATCATTTCAATTAAATTCTGTACGTAGTCCTCGTTAGTTAATAAACAATACTCCTAGTCATAGCTATTTCCCAGTAAAATTCTCGTCAAAGCCTTTTCGGATATAATTCGTAACAAACAGACGGACAGAATAAATAGAAATGTATAATATATATCGCATATCAGATATACCATAAACAAATAGTTTTCATAATATCTTTATTATAATCATACAAAAGAAATTATCATATCACCATATCGGCCTGTTGACGTTCACTGCTTTGCTAGCGGCCTGCATCTACTGACTCCCTGTGACCTTTATAGGGTCTTCGGTCCATCTTGCAGGCGGTAATCCGCTGCGTTTGCCAGTTCGTGGTCTCAACTATAGAATCTTTCTGCTCCATCGGCAGTCAGTTCTTCGAGCCTTGTGTCCTGCCCATTGCCACCGCAGCTTGGTAATCCGTTGAGCTATGTCAGCGAACTTCGTTCTCCTGCGGATCTCTTCATTTCTGCTCTTATAGCTTTCTTATGAGGCACACGTAAGTGACCACGTCTCAGATCCATATGTCATCACTGGTAACACACATTCATTAAAGAAATTGATATTACAAAAATAACTTACATTTATCATTATAAAAATTGTATTGGAAAATCTGTTTTGTTGTAAATCTGTGTCTTTGTATCTATTCTGATCTCTTAAGAGCTGTTGCGCGAAATAAAGCATCGTTCTTCGCGTTAGTTTACTGATCCGTGCAACGGCAACTTTATTTACGATTCTATTTCTACTATTGAACACAACGTTGTTTTCAGTAAAACCACTGAAGTTGAACCAAAAGTAACTAAACTATGTAGGTAAAACTTGTATGGTGTCACAGTTTAATTTCTTACTTGTGATATTATTAAATAAATGAATTAAAACGTTAGGTAGTACCTACCTACGCCTCCTGGATAAACCTGAAAAGAAACCTTTTGTTGGTAAAAGTAAAAAAAAAACAAGTTGCTATTCAGGATCTAAAATAGAAGTGTAGTCATATCCCTCTCCCATACCCTCCGTGCCTCGCAAAGCACGTTAAGCCGTTCCCTGTTATAACCGTCACGGGCAGCAGCCGTGTATTTGCTGTACACAAACCCATCTGCAAAGCAAGCAGGTAGTGCATAGCAGCAACCTCTTTGAGGGCGACCCATTGTTCAGCAGATGATTATGATGTTATGACTATAATATCAACAGCTCGTAAACATTAATTTCTGTTAACGATATTCAATTTGTGTTTTAGATGCTGTTTTATATCGTAGGCCATCCAATTTTCAAACATTACTACGCTTTTAGTTCATAAACTATTTAATTGATGTCTTTGTCTCGTTATTAGTTAGGAAACTTTACCTTCGCTGTTACTGACATCATATCAAAATGTTTGTCTGATCTGGCCACGTATGTCGACAAGACTTAGTTAGATACTCTACTCTTAGTAGAATATTTAGGTTAGAGCTATGGCCATGAGTAAATCAACTTATAAACAGTTAGGTAGGTACAAACAATTATAAAATGAATTAGATTTAGAATAAAGGATAAGAAATAAGAAATTTATTCCGGTGCGGTTAGTTTTTTGCATTTGCATCTTCCATTTTTTTGTTGCCACTTTTCAGATTACAAACAAGTTAATGTAGTGTTCGGATTTGTTTTTTGTGTCTTTGTTATTTAATATTGACTGCCAGCCTTCTGGGCACTCTTCCGACGGATATCGATGCGGAGCGGTTTTTCGGCGCCCCCTAATTTCCCCCCTTTTTATCTTATTTTTGTTTCAGTCTTAGTTTTAAATATGCATTGTATTTACAATTTTAATAATAAAATCTTTTATTATTTACGTCTTGCGAACCTTTCTCTGAAACTGTTTTGACAAGCTTAACATTCCCTTTGTACATCTTATAATTTTTTAAACAAAATAACATTGCAATCTTTAAGAGAAACCTGTCGTAAACATTTTCATTAATTATATTTTTATGTAGGAACTGGCGAAATAATCCCTTTCTATTTTACTGTTACTCTTATAATAGTAGTTGTAGCTTGTGAATTGTAAAATTTATTTAAAAAGTACTTTATAAGTTCATTTATTACAAACTATACACCGAATATTTATATATCCTATCATTCAATATTATACCCGAAGCGCCGTTTATCATCTTACATCATCATTATCACGATCATTAGCCTGTTTAACGTACACTTCTGGAAATGGGCCTACTACTTAGGGTTATACCAAAGGAAAACGCTGCTGCCCTTTTCCTGGCAACTAATTGTTATAGATAATGTTATAATAATCAGGACCAATGTACTTTCCGAGGCACGAAGGGTAGTCGCTCAACCAACCAAACCAAAGAATTTACGTAAAGATTTCTTGTCCAGGGGGGGGGGGGTTAAAACCCACAACCTCCGAGACTTAAGGCGAGTGCAAGATGAGACGAATAATTGAACTGACTGAATTGTAAAATAATACCCTATGCAGTGGGCATACGGAATTATTTTACAATTCAGGTATTTACTATTATTCTAACTTAGGTTTACACAGGTTTTGTTAGCGTTAAAATTGTTCATCAATTCCTCTGGGATGACGAAATGATGGATAAAAAGTAGTCTAGGTGCTGTTCCAGACTAACCTATATGTAACAAATTTCATTAAAATCAGTTAAGTCGTAATTGTGTTGTTAACAATTCATTCATTCATTGCAGCGTTTGTATTTATAATACCTATTAATTTAGACCACATGATGATGATGATGATGATGATGATCTGTATCCGGGCTCCCAGATTCGATTCGAATGATTATACCTAATCTAATATATACATATAATTACAAATACACTATTTCCTATTTCTATTTTTTGTTTTTGTTTTACACTAGGTACCCCTCTCTCAAACTCTTTTGTTTGACTCCTTCATCGGTTGCCTGGAAGAGATCACATTTTGTGATAAGGCCGCCAATTGTATTAGTATACTCTGTATACCGATTAGTTTGTAAGTTTTCTGTGTTCTTGTTTTATAAGTGTACAATAAAGAGTTTATCTATCTATCTAATTCCGGTAGTAGATAAATACATACTTTACTATGTTATCTAATCAAAAATTATCAATTGTTAAAATGGCTAAATCTTAACTTCACTTAAAAAGTAGGTATATAATTCAGATCAAAAGCTGAATTATATACCTACTGAGTACTGATATAATAATATCAGTATATAATTCAACTCAAATTGTAATCATCTGGGGGCACGGCACTGCCACCCCAAGTCGAGTAAGAATAATATATATTGAAACAAATGATATTTGAGATACTAATATTTTACTTGATCCTGTCATTTTTACTCTAACGTCATTTCAGTATATGGCTTAAACTGCCATTCCGTCAGCTATTTCTTTTTAGCATTTTCTCCAAACCTCCATTAGCTGTCCACCGGCATGTTTTGGTCTCACGACCTACTTCGAATCGGATCAATATTGTCAATTATAAATATCTACTCGACGAATAAGTTATTAATGTCTAAAAGATTGATTTATCTGTTTTTGTAGTAGTCCCCATTTTCAACAAGTTATGCGATTTAATGATTAAATCCGCATAACTTGTTGAAAATGGGTATCTTCCAAATGGGATTTTGGGTATTTGGTATATTGGTCAACCACCACGCACTACACAATCAGCTAGTAGGTTTAACGTCAAATAAATGCTGAACATGGGCTTCCTCCCGAGAGAGGGTTGTGCAATATTCGCTACGCTTGGCAGGCGGGCTGGTGCAGTATCATGTCGCAATGCACAGGGATTCGTTGCGTTTATAATAAAACAATCGTGACTAATGGCCTAACGTGCTTTCCGAGGCACGGAAGATAGTCCCTCAACCAACCAGACCCGAAAAGAAATATTATAATTTACATTCTCATTACTCGCTTCATCGATTAGTTTCGAAGGTGGGTGGGTTTGAACTCCACCTACCTCCGAGACTTAAAGCAAGACTTGTACCGCTATGCCACAGAGGTTATCTCTCCTCTTAAAAAGAGTTTGGACGAAAGTCCGCTGCAGCGCTGCAAAAATAGCTATATTTACGTCTAATTAAAGGGTTTAAACATGCAGCACTTGCACTGATTTCTCGCGACCAAAAAGGTCGGAAGCGCCTTGAATCTCATGGCGCTTACGCGTTTCGTTAAACGCCATACTATATAAGGTGTACGGATTTCAGTGTAGTTCAAGTGAACAGTGTGTGTTCGGACCGCGAAATCTAGTACGCTAGTACATATAAATCGTTGCTCCCAACCTTATTTTGCTGTTCCTAATATTCTTTTATCGATATTTAGTAGTAAACTTTAAGACATGTAGGCGTGGCGGAATCAATGCTTTGTTGTGCCCTTAATGACATACGTGACAAGGCGTAGTTATCTATGTCGAACAATAAAAACTTTTGTAAATGTGTGCTTGATTTATAAATGGAGAACTACCAAAGTTTCGTCGTTTGTTGTGTAGTGGGGATTCAATTTTGTATGAAAAAAGAAATATTTGGACTGCTCAGCAGGACCACGTAGATATGTCCTGTTTTAATCAAAGCACTACTGCCTTAATAATTATAGGACAAACTTGATAATGATTTGACAATTAAATTTTTTATATTAAGGTGAAATGAAATCTCACAAGATGATCACATTGTTTGTGATCAAATATAATTAGGTATGTTTAGGACTGAAATAGTAAAAAGCCGTTGGTTCAGTTGGAAACAAAAGTATAATAATAATAAGTATCAAAATGACAGGAAATAGAAAAGGTATAAAAACATAAACAATATAAATATATAAAAAGGTTGTGCGGTCTTGCACAAGGTATAATAACAATCAGTGACCCTACCCTACTAATCGATATGTATACTTAAAGTTGAAGAGTTTGTTTCTTTGCTTGAATGCGCTAAGCTAAGTAACTACTGGTCTGATTAGAAAAACTCTTCCAGGGTTAAACAGCCCATTTATTGAGGAAAGCTATAGGCTATACTTAATTATGAAGTTCCTACGGGAACGGGAGTTACGCGGGTGAAACCGCGCGCGGGAGTCTTTTAGTAATATAATTATAAAGCTGAAGAGTTTATTTGTTTGAACGCGCTAATCTCAGGTACTGCTTTTTCGGTGCTTATTAGCCCATTTATTGATTATGGTGGTGGGGCCCATTATGGATAGGTGTTTATCCTTAGATGTTTATGATAGGATTATACATTTCTTACGGAAACGCGAGTTACGCGGGAAGCTAGTAACATTAATATGTATTCTAAAAATCTACTTACATGCAAATGTTAAATATATATTTCTTATTATCCTAGATATCACGGTCCGGTGCTCGGCGGGTGGTATTGCAGCAGGCGACACCAGCTATGGCAGGTCGATTCCGGTGCGAAGTCTCCGCTGATGCCCCCACCTTCCACACAGAAATACGATCAGCTCCTCTCGAAGTCGTTGGTAATTATAATATCGTATTATTTAACCGTAATACGTAAGACTTCAGCTATTTCCCACAAAGTTAAATAGTTTTACGACCACATTTTCTGCTTACACTCCTCTGGGGGTGATTCCGTTTCGTCCGAGATAAAAGTACCTACCTAGAGGTAGTAACATACATTTAGACGTTATTTTAGAGCTATATATCGTTCAACAAACATATAGGTACTGTGGGACTAATAAATGCACATATTTGATTTTGTTTCGTATTCAACCAGTGATTTGGACTTACAACATTTTTTAATAACATACGAGTACGATATAATACCTACTGCGGTTACCAACCTGAATACTAAAATACTAATCTTGGTGACTATAACAAGACCCTCCCTGGGGAGAAGGCCCATAATCTGTTGTGGACGTTATAAGGGCTTATGAAGATGAGAATGTATTAATCAATACCTCTATATAAAAATTTTAATGCACTTTTATGATGGGTCAAAATATTCGTAGGCAAATATTTTATGGAAAATCCTTGTTAGGATTAAATAAAATATCTTTTTTTTTGGGACTTATACCTCCACTCTCCTGACAATGTAACTCCTGTAAGCCAGGATCAACAGCGGCAAACACGAAAGAGGCTCTAAGCTGTTAGGCTTAGGCTGGTCCCGGGACACCTAAATGTCTTGGATCCCGCATCGAATTTAATCAGAAAGTTTATAAGTGGAATTGGAAAGTAAAATTCTGCTTCCCTCCAGCTCAGTCGGAAGACATAAATGAACGAATGAGATATTTAACCTCAGGAAGAGACACTTACAATTGGATTAACCAATTACAAAGTACCACGGACATTGTGTTTTTTTCGTAAGTATCTGTATAATTGAAAAGAAAATAATTTTAAGTAAAAATGTTTCGATTAAAATTAATGATGTTACATTAAAAAAGAGGTGAATACGATCCCGGACTTGAAAACTGGCACTACGAAATTAGCTAATTGGCACACTCGAACGTATGTCTCGTTTTGACACACGCTAATTTTCCTGCTGTTCTATTTTTACTCTCTAGGGTTAATTTTTTTTCAAACCCAAACACGAACATGACATGTCTGCTTCTGTTATTTAATTTTTTTCGAAATATTAGAGGCTATTGTATAAAATGGAGTTATATATTAAGGAGCTTAGCGGGTGAATCCGCGCGCTGGAAGCGGGAATATATGTAGTACACAAGAATGGTGTATTTCCTGCCTACATCGAGGTTAGGTGTCATATTCATGACGTATGAGAAGCAACAATGAGATTATTATATAATATTTCACAGAACTGATTTCTCATGAGACCGAGGACGAACACTGAAGAGCAGATTGAATGGTAGTCGTTACGCCTTACACATATTATATAAAACGTAAGCTGTTTTTCAGGATAAGAGATGTGATATATTTGTAGGTATATGTTATACCTACCTACTTTCTTTCAAATCTTATTTTGTACTAGATACCTGTACACGATTTCAACCACCTAGGTCCAGTTCCCGTGGGAACTTCATAATTAAATGCAGCCTAAGTTACTCCTGAATAATGTACCTAGCTTTCTAGTGTATGTGTGTGTCTGTTTGTTTGTCCGTCTTTCACGGCAAAACGGAGCCACGAATTGACTTGATTTTTAGTGGAGATAGTTGAAGGGATGAAGAGTGACGTAGCCTCCTTTTTAGGGTTCCGTAGCCAAATGGCAAAAAACGGAACCCTTATAGATTCGTCATGTCTGTCTGTCTGTCTGTCTGTCCGTCCGTATGTCACAGCCACTTTTTTCCGAAACTATAAGAACTATAATGTTGTAACTTGGCAAGTAGATGTATGTTGTGAACCGCATTAAGATTTTCACACAAAAATAGAAAAAAAACAAAAAAAATTGGGATTCCCCATACTTAGAACTGAAACTCAAAATTTTTTTTTTCATCGTACCCGTACCTGTGTGTTATCTTTGGATAGGTCTTCAAAAATTATATTGAGGTTTCTAATGTCATTTTTTTCTAAACTGAATAGTTTGCGCGAGAGACACTTCCAAAGTGGTAAAATGTGTGTGTCCCCCCCTGTAACTTCTAAAATAAGAGAATGATAAAACTAAAAAAATATATGATGTACATAACCATGCAAACTTCCACCGAAAATTGGTTTGAACGAAATCAAGTAAGTAGTTTTTTTTAATACGTCATAAACTGTTAACCGCAATTTACGTTTCATTTAATCAACTATTATTAACATCGATCAAAGTTACAACGAACTACAAGAACTTTTATACTATGTTACTTGTTGTATTCTTGATATCAAAAATAGGTAGGCACTTGCAACTAGTACGGAACCCTTCGTGCGAGAGTCCGACTCGTACTTGGCAGGTTTTTTCTCTTTTTAATTCCCCACTTTCCTAAAATGGGGGGTGGAAGTTTGTATGGAGCGTTCCGCAATTTTCATGGTAGACAGCTAAAAATTGGTATGCGGACTATTTGTGACTAACAAAAAAATCGTGCATCGTTTTTTTTTGGAAATCTGCCCCCAACCCCTTAATAGAGGGTGTTTTGCGGGTGTCATAGGCTTATATTTTAAGTTAAAGTTTCCACGAGAACGGGATCTACGCGGGTGAAACCGCGCGGGACAGCTAGTGTAAATATATATGTTTATGTCACTACGATTGCCGGTAAATCTTTGCTAGCTGTAGGTATATAACTACATATAGCAGTGAACTCTTCTCATAAACGTGTACATGTAAATTTAAAATGCATTTCACGATGTGTAAACCTATCTTTTTGTTGACTGTATCTAGATTTTTTTAAGGAAATTACTCAATGAGTCGCATAAAATACACAGGTAGACTACTTGCGTATTTCGTGCGACTTTCAAAGTAAATGGCAGGAATAAAGTTGAGCGCACGCCATCTAAAAACGTAGGCTAAAATGGGATTACAATTATAACATGAAAATGAGTAAATTTTAAGGCTTCACCCATCCCATCGTGGCGAGATTTTACGTCATGGATCAGAGCTCGCAGGCTTATTTCAGTGACGTGTGTGCGCTATGTGGATTAATTAGGTTCAAAGGATTCTCGTAGCACTAATGCGGCCTTTATGTACTATATTACGTATATATATTATAGGTACATTACATAGCTTACGTGAATATAATTGGTTACTACACAATAATCTTATACCTACTTATATATAAAGCTAATGAGTAAGTTTGGTTGAACGCACTAATCTCAGGAACCACTAGTCCGATTTGAAAGAAAAAATCAGTGTTAGATGGCTTATTTATCGAAGGAGGATATAGGCTATATTTAATTATGACGCCCCGACGGGGACGTGACTAGCGGGTGAAACAACCCGCGGGAAGCTAGTCTTAGGTTTACCTTATGTAATAACATCTTAGATAATTCTAATGTTGGCGAAACCAAATAAAAATCAGTTACACGGTTAACAATATCAAAGAGTAGACGGACAGACAGCCGTGCGTCTTATACTATATAGAGATTAAGTTGAGATTTTCTACATTGTGTATTCTAAGAGCGTTGTAGAATTTATTTATCCACAAGAGAATGCTCTTAAAGTAAAACAACACACGTTAATAAACGTACAATTGATTGTGAGTGCTTTGATTTTCAATATTTGGAGGTTTACTAGGAATTCTAAAGCATTTAATTTATATCTTAGTAGTTTATAAGAGATCAATTTAATGGTTAAAATATTGAAAATCAAAGCACTCACAATTAAAACCAAAAACACACTTTTTGCTTTTCGTTTAGTATTTATGCTATTGTATTACGTAATAACTACTTACTGTTATAGAAAATTTGAAAAAACAAGTTAATTTCAATGACTTCAAAACACACTGACGACAATATGTATAAAATTGGTATGCAGTACTGATGACAATATTTATAAAATAATAAATGTTATAAACATAGTAGTCTATAAGAGATCAATTTAATGCTTTAAATATTGAAAATCAAATTAGTCACAATCAATCTAACTAAAAACCCACTTTTTGCTTTTCGTTTAGTATTTATTTTATTGTTACCTAACAACTACTTACAGTTATAAAAACTTAAAAAAATGCCTACTTGTTTTCAATGTCTTCAAAACACGTAACACGCAACAAACAAAATTAAAGGGATTCACACCAAAGCTTATTTAACTCTGAACAAAATTTTCAGAGCTAAATAATAAGGTTTTGTGCGTAGTTTACGCGTATTTTTTTCGCTATTCATGTTTGTTTGTTTTGCCTTTATAATAGAATAGTACAGACCGATTTCACTACTAAGACAAACAAATTTTTTTTGATTGATTCACACCAAAGCTTATTTAACTCTGAACAAAATTTTCAGAGCTAAATAATAAGGTTTTGTGCGTAGTTTACGCGTATTTTTTTCGCTATTCATGTTTGTTTGTTTTGCCTTTATAATAGAATAGTACAGACCGATTTCACTACTAAGACAAACAAATTTTCGTACGAAAAGATAATAATAATAATCATTTATTTGCAATAATAAGCATGCGCCAGTGGTTTAGCATACATAATAGTTACATATATTGCGGCTGGTGTCCAAGGCAAGTAAATTTAGGTTAACTAGAAGAGAAAAGTAATTTTTAATAATACATTATAAAGTCCTTTCCCTACAGAAATACTCTTAAAGTGAGTAATCCATTTCATTTTCTTTCATTGTTTTTGGCACTTAAAGTAAGTTAATAATTGAATAGCTCTACAATATTTTATTTTATATCGAAAACTTTAGCATTATACACTTTAGTTATAATTTAAACATACAATTAATTCATAACATTTGTCAAAATATCATGGTGAACAATCGTGGACTAAAATGTACAACAATATTATAATTCAGAGCTTTCTAAACCCACTGACCTAAGCCATACCATTTCGCACACTCTTTAAACAAATTTACAGTATGAAAGCTTTTGACTGTTAGCCTAACGACGTGTATAAAGGGAATCTCGTGTTTTTGTCAAGGACAGACTAGTGTTCATATGTCTTGATAGCCTTGGACGAATGTTCTCGGCTTTTGCTAAAGTAAAGAGTATGATAATAGCTATAATATTTTGCTACTACTAAGATCCAAGTGGAAAGAAATTGTGAACTGAATATAAGTTTTTTGTGGGTAATAAATGTTCAATAAACTAAAATATAGAAAAGGTGTTGCACGCAGTTGGAACGGAATATTCAGTATTCCCCTGTTTTTTTTTTTTTTTTTTTTTTTTTTCATTTCGCAATTTGCTTGATGGTCTATGGTACCTACTTGTTTATAAAATGTGGCTTAAACTATTTTAATGTGTTAATAGTAGGTTAAACAGTAATTACTAAGAACTGGTTTAGATTTTTATGCGTGACAAATACATGTCACATATATCCATAACATATATTGTGACAAGCAGATAGTTTTTTGGAGATTTTTTAATTTAATTTAAGTTACATTAAATTGTCATTATTTAGAATTAAAAATATCCTTAAAGTACCTATTTTATGGTACAATTTATTTATTCCAGAGGTAATTAGGCATGTTAATTAATTAATTAAACAATTTTGACAGTCACACACGGCACTTGACATTAAAGTAACCGCATTCGTTAAAAATTAAAACCACGTACACCTGCTAATTAGCGTAACGACGTGACTTTGTGTTGAGAAGTTACCCACCGAAAAGTACCCACTTATAGCATTCGCAAAATTTTCACAGCTCTCCACAAACTTTAATGAAATTTACTTAATTTTAACGATACTTTAAATATTTATGAAACTTAGATACCAAATAATAAAACAAGTACCTAAATGTAAATAACAAAATACTTTACGGAAAAGTATCCCGCTGACAACATTTAAAAACAGAAATAAATTAACTACAAACATAACATAGCTATTAATTTAACTTCGATGTCAAATCACATTATGTGTCTGAAACATGTATAATGAAAATCTTTCAGTAGGTATACAACCTAAGCTTCATCTAAAATAACATTTATCATTAGATTTAAATAAATATTAATTATTATAAATGAAGTGATACGTAAATCGAATCAAATTAGCTTTACTTAAGGACATGACATTTTACTAGAGTTTTGCCGGGTGACGGGAACACTCTAGTAACATTAAATTTTGACGGGACATAAAAAAATGGGCGTTAGTTATTTTCCGGTCTATAAACGCTAAACCGAGAACTTTAAAGGATTTAATTGTACCTTCATCAAACAACTGTATCTCAATAGTCTTTATAAGTCTAAATGAAAACGTAAGAACTGAATAATATCGTCTTTAAACAATGTTTCAACAAATCTTTAAAAAACCATCCTGTGGCATGATTTTAGAATTAAAAAAATGGCAACTTGCGACTAGCTTATAACAAAAGTTTTCTTTTAAGACACTTGCTGCACAAATCAGTGTGCTTAACACATCACACTTATAATTGTTCCGGATGGGAATCGATCCTATTACGCCAGGTCTCAGAAGTAGCTTACACTGTCATGTTAAAAATGAATAGCAATACTATTTTGAAAGTTTAACAAACGTGTTAATAGTGTGCATAAGCGTATGTTTAAATATGTGAATAGCCTACCACATAGCATTGGAGTGGTCAATTGGCACACCAACTTCAGGGGAATCGCCTACCGCAAAAATATATTATTTACAAGTGTTAGTTTGCCAATTTTGTGCGGAGAATCCACTAACGCCGCTTTTTATAAAATCCAACTTATGCGTAATTTTATAAGAAAACTTATTTTTATAGTAAGTCGGCAAATATTAAATATGTTACTTGAGCATTTTAGAAAACATTATGTGACAGTATCATTGGATAACAGTAAGTATATAACTTTAACTTTCATTGTGTATTATATTATCGAGGGGTGAAAGGCTATTTGTTTGAAGCGACATTTTACGAACTTTACAGGAGAGCCATTTAAAGATTCAAAATTTGGAAAAAAAATCGTTATGAAAAAACTAGTGCTCTTTCTATAATGGTGATCGCAAATTGTTATTGAAAAAAAATCCCTGAATGTTTTGGTATAATTTTCAATTAAAAAACTGTTATGAGTATAAGATAAATTGTCGCTTAATACAAAATGATCTGTATCGCCTTATTTTTAGAGTAAAGAAAAATGATTCAACTTCCAACGTTGTCACTAATCAGCAGCAGGCAAAATGGTTTAAGTGACTTTACAGTACTTATGCAGGAGAAAGCAAAATGATTGAATCGACGTTACTCTATAATAATAGGAATAGGCTATTTTGTTTAACTACCAATTTGGGTTTGGGTTTTGGGTTTTGTTAACGATACAGGAAAGTTGGCTTAAGCAACGATGAACATTCTTAAAGAGTTGTTTGATGTCTCAGATTTTGAAAGGAGTTATATAACTTGGTTGTTCTAAACAGTGAAAAACAGTTGTAGCGAAAAGGGTTGAACCGACGACATGTCTTAATGAATTTGGCTGACGGCAAATTGGTTGAAGCGACATTGCACAGAGTAAGTAGTCGTAAGCAAAATGTTTGAAGGGACTTTTCATCTAAAGATAGCTACATCGAAAAACGATTTATCTGCCATCGAACTAAAATTTTAGGAAGGGAGTAACGGCTTATGATCCGATTCTCTGTTTTTGTATACAGCTTAAATGATATACTAAAAAAATATGGCAAATTTGAAGTCGGATCATACATCATGTTTGAGAATTATGCACTAAAATGGCATTGTTTTAAGCGCCATAAAAGTGCTCAGAATTGTACGAAACCCGGCTCAGACGACGCAGAAAAATTCGCTGAATCCGAATATGTATATAACTCCATATCGTCCAAAATGTCGCTTCAAACAAATAGCCTTTCACCCCTCGTTATATATTATATCCTTGTAATGAGTATGTATTTGTAATAAGTCGCAAAGTATATTCTTTTATAATTAGATAATATAAAGATAAGATTATTATTATATCTTATATATACCTACGTTTTATATATTTTATTATTATGTATTATAAGTTATTTAATAATATTGAATATATATTGAAATAGTAGGTATGACCTACTATTTTATTCCACAGAAAGTGCACCTACCATTTTTTTCTCTGCATCACCCAATGGTTGGCTGGTAGAAAATGCCTTTTGCACTAAGTCCGCCACTGTACAACTTGGTGCAAGAAGTTTTAAATAAATAAAAATAAACAAAAAAATATGAGTTATTTGTAATTTGTTTGGCTGTAGTTACGAATTTAAAGGACAGGTTAGTGGGAAATTATAGGATTTTATAATAGTTTTATAATATTAACTTCCATTATAATTACGAATTAAACATAATTCATTGAGATTCAATATTTTGACTCATATATGTATAGATATATCCATTCGGTAAATGTTGATCAGACGGGTTGTAGCATCAGTTAATTGTTGATCAGTTAGCAGTTGTTGATCAAAACAGTTTTTGTTGATCTAATGTATGATGCGGCATACAAATGTGGCTCCAATTTTTTCAACAATTGCTGACCCTGTAGCGACACAAATAAGAACTCATTGCATTATTTATACAAATCCGCTCCATCTATTGTTGATCTGATTCAAATGGACCAATCAGAGGTCGCCTTAGCCATGATTGGTAGGTTTTGTTATGCGCTGTTGCCACTTCGCTTCGCAATCTATAAGCTATGATGAAAGCAAGACAGTGTTAAGTTAGGGCATGTAGAATAGGACTTAGGAACTTGGTTCTCCATAAGATTCGACAACTTTTTTTATTACAACCTTTTATTTTTTTCTTTCACCTGTCCCATTGTCTGTAATCATCTTGCAAGTTAAATTTGACATACTTTCCGGTTTCCGATTGGGTTAAAATTTTGCACGCATAATCCGATATCGCGTGACAATACAATATTATGATGGAGCTGATCTAATGATGGAGCTGGAAGGTGGCTATAGGAACTCCGTTATAATACGACACAATCCCATCGAGTTTGTGCTCGTATGATTCGTCTCGATGAGTACTTTGTCTGTAGATGGTATACAGGGTCTGATGATGGAGCTGGAAGGTGGCCATAGGAAGTCCGTAATAAAACGACACAATCCCATCGAGTTTAGACTCGTTTGATTAGTCTTGACGAGTACTTTGGTCCTAAATGGTATCCAGGGTCTGATGATGGAGCTGGAAGGTGGCCATAGGAAGTCGGTAATAAAACGACACAATCCCATCGAGTTTGGGCTCGTTTGATTAGTCTTGACGAGTACTTTGGTCCTAAATGGTATCCAGGGTCTGATGGAGCTGGAAGGTGGCCGTAGGAAGTCCGTTATAAAACGACACAATCCCATCGAGTTTGGGCTCGTTTGATTAGTCTTGACGAGTTCTTTGGTCCTAAATGGTATCCAGGGTCTGATGATGGAGCTGAAAGGTGGCTATAGGAAGTCCGTAATAAAACGACACAACCCCATCGCGTTTGGGCTCGTTTGATTAGTCTTGACGAGTTCTTTGGTCCTAAATGGTATCCAGGGTCTGATGATGGAGCTGAAAGGTGGCCATAGGAAGTCCGTAATAAAACGACCCAACCCCATCGCGTTTGGGCTCGTTTGATTAGTCTTGACGAGTACTTTTGTCCTAGCTAATATCCATATGCAACTCCATTAGATTTAATAAAATAAGTTCGTTCCATTTGTTATGACTGAATGTAAATTATATTTGATTAGATGGATGACCCAATGCCAAGGTGAGCACGTGCCGAAAGCTGAATGAATAAACATGTCATAATATCACTAATGTTGCGCCTCAGGGTATCAGGGCGAACCCTGTTGTAGCCCTCTTCCCCCTACAATGGACCTCTGGGGGGAACTACGCCGTAGTAAACCCCGAATCCTAAATACTAAAAAGCAAAGAAACAAAATGTTTTTTTTTATCTCATCTATCGTCTATCTTTTGTTTCGCTTGCGATGTTGCTGCTCCGCAGCATCGGTGTACATCACCGCGGCATTTGTTGAATCCAACGTTTATATTGATCAACAAAGTCACACAAAGTGTAAAATAAATGGCGGTTATAAAATCAACAATTGCTGTGTGAGTTGGTGACGAGCTAGAGCGTTGGCGGCGTAGTTAGGCACTGGGTCGCAATGAGGGTTATATTCGAAGTTTGGCACGATATTATCAAAATTATCTAAGGCTACAAGCCTCTAAAGGTGGATCAACATTTAATGCATATTTCGGTCTGATCAACATTTGCCACGATCCCAGTAACCCAACATTTTTATGGATAAAACTCAAATTGTGGTTTACTTCTATTTTGCATACCGGTTATCGTTTGGAATGCTATTCTCGAAGTTTTCGACGAATACATATATGTTGTTCAAGTAATCCAAATAACTAAGTCCAACTTCGGGGAAGAGGTCGATCGTAGAATCGCAACTCGGTCGGCAGCATTTCGGAAATTACGTAATATCTTCTAGTCAAATTTTCGTGGTTAAAGACAAAAGTCTTCAATTCAGGATGTTTCTCTAGTGGTACATTTCGCCTAAGAAACTAGTGAATCTCCGGACAAACCGAAAATACTAACATACACGTAGTTCGCACATGTAGTTATCTGAACCACATTGCCTGATAAATCATAATCGTAGAGGGTTATCTTCTATGGCGTCTATGGACAGGAAGCAGCTGTGTGGTACAGCCTCCAACTCGTTGGACTGATGACTTGGTCAGACGTGGGGAACCGCTGCGCTGGTTGCTCAAGACAGGCTACTGTGGAAATACAAAATTCATACCAACGTTATACTGGTCAACGTTATCACGATTGTAGTACCACGATATTCATGTATAACACAAATGTGAATAATTTGCTAAATTCTAATTGTAGGTTTACGTTAAATGAGAAATCTGAACCGCAATAATAGATCAAAACTTAAACTATCGACGATGTGAATTATATTTCCAGTTCAACACTCAAACTTGCAGCAGTGCAACTTTATTAGAATACATGGCCGTTTGCTTCGTTTAAATCCAGTACAATACTAAGTTGTGTTCTGTAGTTCGCATAACTTCACTAAATGGCGTAAAACGATCGAATAGAAGCTTGATCGCCGCCAGGAGAGATTGTATATGTACGCCAGTTGTCGCCGCATCGAACTAAATCTACTAGGCAATACTGATTGCCAATGCTAAAAGTAGTTCGTTTTTATTAGGCCAGAATTTGGTTTTAGACGAAGCAAATGAAGAAGTTCTATTAGTATCGTTTCGTAAATAAACTTTCTCGGTTCATTTTCCTAATTTCTAGTATGCAATAATGAAATGATGTGAAACTGTTTTTGTCCACTTTTTCAGCGATTTCATTTTTTTAAGTTTAAGATGCAAATTTCGCACTTTAGGTATTTAACGGAGAATTCATCAGAAAATGATATTCTTTATGTGTTATATTAAAAGTCGATTTAAAATGCATTATTTAGAGGTTTTCCTACGTATGTGTGTGAAAAGTGTCTAAAAGACTATTTATTTTGTGAATGTAAAAGACAATAATTCCTTAACTAATTGCTAAAAGTTAATTACAGTATTAGACCACAAAATTCCAATACCATTCTAATGCTTTTTCAATAATAATGACAAAAACAATTTTATTTTGAATACATAAAAGTCAACTATTATTACATACTATTGTAACATTTTACATTCACCAAATAAATGATTTATTAATGTAACAGATAAAAAATCCATATTCGATTAAATTGTCAGTTAAATATACCTATAGTGCGAAAGTATCACCTATAATAATAAGATTATAATAATATAATAAAATATTGTTTATTTCTCTCTAAAATTACAATGGTATTCTTATAACATATATACATATAATAAATACAGAACCTTGTTTATAATAAGATATAATTGAAAGGAAAATTCATCTCTAGACTGTTGGTCTTACAGAATTACATAATTCTTGGGAGACCCGAGGTTACTCCACGAGGTCCGTAGCAGAATATTATATTGTAGACTATTAATAATGTAATGCATACTCTATCATTTCCTCATATATTTTACTACAGCAATATGTTAATATACCCCGTAGCATGTAGATCAAATTTGGAACCCGTCCAGCTAAATACGTCTTCTTAGTGTATAAGATTTAATAATCCCAGCCTTGTCTATTCATTTTACTCGTATGAAATGGCTTGGAACATAATACATATCCTTAAGACTGAAATAGACACACAAATAATTATTCATACGATTAGTTATTAGCATGTAGATATTTGTGCTGAATTGATGATACGGATTAACATAAAAGACTAGTATGGCAAATATTTGACAAGATTTTTTTATTGGCCTAACTGTTTATAGCTAACAAAATTACCCAACGAGACACGTTTCCTTGTGGTTTACAATATATGCGGTCACCAACTCGCCTGTCAAGCGTGGCAACATGGGAAAATGGAGGCGGCCCATATTCAGCAGTGGAAGTTGATATGAGTTGATGATGAGACCCGGATAAAATCTTAGATTTTGTACAAAGATGTCTCTCCGGCGAAGCGCGACGCGAAGATGGAACCCGCAACCTTTAAGACATTAGGCAATTTCATTTTCCTAAAAATATACGTTTTGTAAACAACATCCATCAGAGTCTGGTCAGTTGACTGAATGCACTAAAAGTCTCTAACAATATGTTTAGCTGTTGGTCCTGATGGTCATAAGGTCATCTACAATCAGCTTTAATTATACCAGGTAACGGGCAGAAGCGTCTACCTATATATGCTTTACATTATACTGCGTTCAGCAACTCACCTACTTTGGAGGGTATTCCATGTTCAGCAGTGGACGTAATATGGGCAATATGATGATTATAACTTTAACTATGGCAACAAACCGGAAATCGCGAAAAAAAAATCAGCTGCTCCCTACCATGTTGACGAGTTATGTGAACATGAATGTATGGAACACCTGATTTCTTTTCACCGTTTCAGGTTTGGTGCCATAGTTAAATTTGTTTGTTATCATGAGCACAATCATGTGTTTAGGTATCGGTCACTAATTACCAGTCACCCTATATATTATGTCATTATTGAAGAGCTTAAAATGTCATGTTGTTTACAGAAGCTCCAGAGTGGGGCCCAAAGTTGGTGTCAGACCGGTCTTGGTACGGCGTAGGGACCACGTTGCGAGCTACCTGTGCGTCTCCACTCGCTCATCCTCCAGCCAACCTGACCTTCGCACTAAATGGACGTGAAGTAAGTACATGTTTCAGTAATTCCTGAAATTGTACAACCAAGGCAGGATGTATTTTTTAATACTTTTTTTATAAAATAAGTAGCGAAATCGAGTACCTAGATATAGTTTTGTAAAGTTTTGTGCTTATTAAGGTAGGTATAATGAAATAAAAATAATAAATATTTAAATATATCTTCATAAAAAGTTAAAACTGGCTATTATTACGAAAGGTAGGTACGATATTGAGCCAAATGGAAAATTTACTCTTGTAGGTACATAATATGTTCCGAAAGCATGACTAATATAAAAAAACATAGGTTAGTCATTTAAAATACATAAAAATTAATAACACATTTAAGCAATGTAAAAGGCACGCTTCTTTCCACGCCGAGATAGTTTTTGATTTAAGCTAGTTGAGAGCATCTATGAATATTTAACTAAAAATATACTTATCTACAGAAGGCACCTAGACCAGAAGCAAATTAATATATTTTCCTACAACCAGTCGGTTACTTAATGTAGGTAATACACTTAACATGCGCGAGCTTACCTCATGACTTCCAAGTGCCTACGTTTAAACTACAAATAGCCCTATACAAGCTCTTACATCTACGAAGATAAGCTTCCGATACACCCATGTTTACATATCGGTGGCTAAAATGGGTTAAACACTTTAAAGTAGAGGAAATTTGAGTCGTTTTAGTATGGAGCTAGAAGGAAAGTTGGGCGAGGGACATTAGCGACACTCACCGCAAAGCGTTTGTTATTGTTATGTAAAGGATTTTACGAGTATTATGATAATAAACAAGGTGCAAACATCTACGAGATAAAAAGCGACTCAGCAGATACATCTTTATCTTGCACAAAGTAGAATAAATTTGCTGAAAATATTTTAGTCTTTGAGTATTTAATTCCTAGACTAATATTAAATTAACTTAATTATGTATCTTAGTTAGTATTTCATTATCAAAAATTGAGATGGAAAAACATCTGAACAATTCATGCAATTAAAACTTCCACTGCGAAATAAAATATATTTTAAAATGTGTAGCTAAGTATATCTTGAATATTCTTCGTTAAAAATTTCGTGCGAAAAAAATCCGACAGAAAATCATTTAGTTATAGAGTTTAATAATTTAACTCGGTTCATATTTCGTCATTTTTAGTACGAGTTTCTTTTCACCCATAAAATGTTTCCGAGAGAAATATGTCACTATAAATTTTCACTAACGGTGCATAAATTTTCGGACGGCTTTATTAAAATTGGCATTTAAAAACTCGTTTGATCAGTATTCGTTGGACAGCGGACAGGGTTCCATGTCCACTGAATGGGAAACAATGGACCATGTAACTTCTAACTCCAGTTTGATGCGACCGTTGTTTTTGTGCCTGTCACTGCCCACTGCGTAGGCGGGTTCATTAATCACAAAACAGCTCACAGCTATATAGCCTTCCTTACCTAACACAAAGCTTTATATTATCCGTAATATTTCTCGCGTTCAAATACTGGGCTCAAGAGATAATTGAGTTTTTGTGTATATAATTGTGTACTATATTTATCTCGTGTTTTCTCAGGTTGACATGGAATCACTCACTCACGAGTTGCCGTCGTGGTTTAAGTGGGATCCGCCGCCTAAACCCGAAACAACGACCACAGAGCTACCAGAGGACGATTTGAATTTTAATATATTTCACGACGAAGGAAATATACAATATTTAGACGAGTCATATATCAGTTTGCATAAAGAGGAGATTAGAAGACCCCCGAAGGAGAGTTTAAAACCACCGTTTGAGAGAACGGGGCCGGATAATAGGCTTCCTTCAGTAGGCGAAGTGTTGTTCGTGGTGCGGAACGAGGCGTTCGAGCGAGGCAGTCTCCGGCTGACCTGCATAGCGAGCATATACAACCTTTACGCGGCACGCGCCGAACTAATTTTCGATATGGAGCAACCAGAGGTTGCCTCCGTTCTAGGCGTCCGGAATAGAGCAGTAGGTAAGAACAATCGATAGGTACTACGGTGACTTTAGCAACTTTGTGTCGCAAAATACCTTTATGATACGGCATTGTGGTTCTATTTTTGTCAGTTGCGTTTTCTTTTTGGCATTGAATTCATCGTATAACATACCGCTGCGTTCTTTGTTTGATGTAAATAATTAAATATTGAAATAACGTTGAATAGTTTATAGAAAATATTTTACATTTAGTAATATTTTATCAATTTGTATCTCCATTTGATGAACATAGGTAGAGCAAGCCTTTTAACGTTGAGTGCGTTAGAAAAATGTTTTGAAGATTAGATATTTGTGTTTTTGTAAACTAAAAAACCATCAACAACCTATTAATTTATGATTGTATTATAATTTGTTCAAATTGCTTACTTAATTTTGCATTATCTTTGTAAATGCTGGTGTCAAACACAAGGTGGTAGCAACTGATAATAAAAAATAAAACATTTTCCACCCATCTCAAGAATATTATAACGCGTGAAGCCTCACCTACTTAAATTATGAAAGCTTCATGATGCTCTTATGCGAACATAAAATATTTTTACGTGGTACTTAGTTTAAAAAATAAAATTTTCTTATAAAACTGCTAGCCATTTTATATAAATTAACTATAAATGAAACGACGAAAAGCTTTCTTACTGGTTAATCTTAAAGTCCTTTGTAGAAATAAAAAGGTTACACGGTTTGAATTGAAATAAGTATAGATATAGGTAGAGAATTCAAAATATATCTATTCTCACATTTACAATTGTATTGTTTCAGAACCCTTTTCTTGCAGCCTCTGGCGAATATCAACAACTCTGGTGCCCCTGCTCTACAGTGTCCGGTAGTTTAATTAAATAAAGTACATTTAATTAAGTACAAATTTATTTAAGTATACTTTCGCATAGACTTTCCATCGTGTACAAACTCATGGAGCATATTCATTTTGTGTATTTTTTTCGAATACAGATACTTCCTTTTAAACCAACATAGTAGTAACTGCGTTTTAAACGACTTACAGTATACACACCTACCTATTATTGATAGTACATATGTTTATATTATGTTTAGTTATAGGTCCAAATGGCCAAATTATAGATTTAATATACCTACCGAAGTTAATCTTAATAGATACTAGATGAATTATGTTAAGCAGATAATGTTTGCATATTTGTGAAAAATTAAGAACAGAGTAGTAAACTAAACTGGAAGAAATGTAAATACATCATAATGAAATATTTATTATATAGAAATTGAAAATACCGAATGGAAAAAACATTTCAATTTACCTTGAAGGAAGATTATAGCTGTAAATATATTTTAAGGATAAGTAGTTAAATTATGACATAGTACGTTTATACATTAAACGAATGTTACTAGAGAATCTTGACAATTGCATTTCGGCTACTTAATCTTCTACGAGTGGTTTAATCATGGTAAAAATCTTACGTTTAACAAAAATTATTTGGGGCCCTTTAACCCTTGACTAAGACTGATGTATCTAACGAAGAATGGCACTCAGTGTATTTCATTTCTATGCAGAAAGAGAGTTCATATATTGTTTATTAAACCCATTAAACTATATTTATCGCTTCGTTATATAAGTGCGGACTAATTGAATGTTTATTAAATCGGTAATAGACATTTGTATAGCAAAGAATATAAATAATTAAAAATAATTAAAAAAATATATGTCACAGAAAACAGCCTACCAAAGAAACCGCAGGGTTCCGAAATTGAATTGTATTGTAAAGAAGGGAAATAGGCAACTTGAGGGCTTGGTAAGGGCTGTTAAATGAAAAGTCTTTTTGACCCAGAGTTTTAGGCAATTGATTCCCACCCATCCCGAAAATAACCATTCAATAGAGAAGTACTCATTGAATACAATATGAAATGCTAGAGAATTATCTGTCTCTAAATTCGAGTGATTGTTTGACACCGTTAATTCAACTAACACTGCGCTACAAAAGTAAAAACTACAAATTTGTTATTATAAAGTATTTCGTATGAAGTCTTAATAAATTCATAATCAAATTAAAATTAACATTTATATTTTCATTTTGTGTACAAAATACGATATAAATTTTCTGACTTAAAATTGAAACAGATTTCAAACTGTATTTCTAGAATAAAATAAAGACAAACAATACTTACAACTACATCTTGTAAGTGGATGGAAGGATGGGGCTTAATTACCTAATACCCTTTATCCTATATGGTACAATCTAGAATAGCTACTGGGGCTTAGTTCCTAATGTTCCTTTACAGTTATCTACGTACTCTGCTCAGGGTAGGAAATAGAGATTACGCAATAGGTGCGACTTGATATGATGGCGGTTATTTCGTATATTATTCCTATTTCAAAACGGTGTCAACGCCAAATTTTAATGTTACTCGTATGTCTATGGCTAAAATAAAACTATTGGAAGATAGTAAAAATCTCGTTGTGTTCAAATTCTACTATCTAGCAATATATTTAGTTTAAACCAGTGAGGATTTTTTGTTGTTCCTTTTCTTAGTTTTGTATCAGAATGATCACTATATAGTATAAAACAAAGTCGCTTTCTCTGTCCCTATATCCCTATGTATGCTTAAATCTTTAAAACTACGCAACAGATTTTAATGCGGTTTTTTTATAGATAGAGTGATTCAAGAGGCATGTTTATATGTATGATACATCAGCATTGCACCCGTGCGGAGCCGGGGTGGGTCGCTAGTAGGTACTATATAAAATTCTTCAGCCAGATATTTCTACCCGGAGTATAAAACTTGATTTCCTTAAAAAACAATGTAAATAATGTAGCTTTATTTATTAATTATATAAATAATAGATTTTTTCTTTTATAGCATACAATCATTATTCCATGAGCAATAAAACCACAATAGCAAATCTGGCACCTTAAATATACTGGCGCCCATTTTCGCGACTGGACCTTCGTTCCCAAGAATTATTAGTTACGAAGAGAATAGAATGTTCTATGTGAAACATTTTACTTGAAACTTTTTAACTTTTAAACTAGTTTCACACATTCAGTTGTAACGCATGTACTTCCAATTGTTATAATATTTGCTACATTGAACATCAACATCAACTAATCAAGTTTACTTCGCAATGTATCATTGAATATCATTTTAGCTACATAAAAAAGTTGAGTTTAAAACAATATAGGACACTTTTGTTTTTATTGAGACCTGGCAAGCTTTGTTACAAAAACAACGTCCTCATTTAATAATTATCTAGAGGAAATTATTTATTTTCCAAATTACACCGTTTTGGATAGACATCGCGAAACATGGCGTGCACGGTCATACCATTATTGGACGCCAAATGGACAAAATTTTACCATAAATTTCAAAACCAACTTTTATATAGGTACCTACCAATGAAATATAGTAAATATTTCGTTGGTATATAAACATCAGTTTTGAAATTCATTTCGAATAATGCTTTCCATAATGACCAACAACAGATTGGTTTACCCATCATGTCACCTGTCGTGGACAGTTGTTATGTGGATGAAAATACAATAATTGTTCACTGCTGGCGATAGTTATGACTTGGTGGTAAATACTATGAATAATAAATAATAACATTTCAAAAACTAAAGCCATTCATGCTTCATTTTATTAGTTTAGTTGACCCAAAATATATGTTGTCGTTTTAAAGCTATTATTTTTGGTAAGACATGGGAAATACGTATATTAAGTAATTTATTCAACACATACAATGATTAAAATGGTACCATTTAAATGAATACTAAATCAACTGAAAACTACAGAAAATTGATTGAAAGTCAATAGGTACCTACTTAGATAATATTATTATTGGTACATATATGTTATTCGTTTAATGAAAGGAATGATTAATTCTTAGTTCGAAACTGAGCTCGAATGTATTTTAATTTAGTTATTATTTATTGAATACTATCCACTATTACCTACCTATCATTTTTTTTTCTTGAATATGTAACCTAAATCATGAACAGTTCGCATTACGCCAATTAAAGTTTGCCCTCATTGTAAGGGCAAAATATGTATT
The DNA here is from genome assembly GCA_947037095.2 of Nycteola revayana. Lineage (NCBI taxonomy): Eukaryota > Metazoa > Arthropoda > Insecta > Lepidoptera > Nolidae > Nycteola > Nycteola revayana. Next base: position 16,759,685 of record OX344840.2, read on the forward strand.
TCAATTCCAAATGAAACTGTAAACAAAATTGCTATTTCATAAGATTCATTTTACCTTATTTGTCAACGCAGAAAATTTCTACATATTTCTAATTTTGTTTTTTTTTAATTGTAATTACCGGAACTTCATATAAATAATGCTTAAAATATAATTTAAATAAGTAATATTATATTTTCAAACTGTTTTTATAGGAATTTCATGTGTCAATAAAGTTGATTGTTTTATATTAAATGTAAATAAATATAAGTAAATAATATGTAAATTACTATGGACAGAATAAAAAGATGTTGGAATTTGTCTAAGGAAATTTATTATTTTTTAGTTGTATGTTCCTGGCGTTTATCTTCTAATTTTTAAATTTGATTTGTCTGAGTGACTAGACAAAATGCCGCCATAGTGGTGTGGACGCTAAAAGAAAATCGCTGACGCAAATCGCGAGCGCGGTAGAAAATGACGGGTATTCATTTGTTGATTAATCTTTGAAACACTCGATTCAATCGGTCGGATGCGGTTCCATAACCAATTTACTCCTACCGGGTGCTATAACGCCACGAAATATATATTATCCATGTAACCTTTTTAGGGATCCGTACCCTAAGGTTAAAAACGGGACCCTATTACTAAGACTTCGCTCTCTGTCTGTCTGTCACCAGGCTGTATCTCAAGAACCACGATAGCTAAGACAGTTGGAATTTTCACAGATGATGTATTTCTATCACCTTCAAGAAATACTAACTACAAAAAACATTGTTTTTGCCCTTTTTTGCTCGATATCAATAACGGCAACAGGTAGACGCTTGAAAATGGTACGAAACCCTTCGTTCGCGAGTCCGACTCGCACTTGACCAGTTTTTGTTATTAAATTATACCCTTCGGTGCGTCCGTTATAACACCCATGGTATTTCAATGTTTCCATAGCATAGCGATTTTTAATCAACTGTTCATATTTTTGTAACATATTTTATATAAAATACAGTAACAGTTAAATGACGAAATACTGTATTTTAAAACAAGTTTACCATTTAAATATAGTTTAGGTACTATTAAGATCGATATGCTATCTACAAGGTGTATGCAACCAAAAACCGAAAGAGCTAATCGCTTGTTCCAAAGAAAAATCAAGCAATGAATGTCCGTCATTTTTTCCCGCGCCCGTTTATTCACGTGATTAATATCAATTAGGTGGATACCTAATACATAAATTTGAGTCACCAATTTTCTGCTAGCTATCACTCCACTGTAGTGGCATGTTATCGAGTCATATCATCATCTATGACAATTGTTAGCCAGGTCATCATCATTCTACTGCCCTAATCCCAATTTATTTGGGGTCGGCGCAACAATTGTAAACCAGGTAACGGACAGTTACGTTTATCTGTGTACTGTACATGATACTACATTATCACCAACCCACCTGCCATGCGTGGTGACTAAGGACCACCTTCCAGTTATGATGATGATATCTGCTTTAAAAATACGTAAGTAATTTTTCCAGGTGGACATAATTTGTAGGAAGCCACGAAACTTTTGCTATTTTACCGGGAAAGTTCGTAAGTATAAATATTGATAACTTTACCCTCTTAGTATAATTTAATTCCGTCCAGTCTTGCTATATGGTTTGATAACTACAAACTTAGTAACCGACCAGATTGTGCGATTCCTCGTTAAAACTACCCAAAAAGGGTTAGTTCAGAAGACGTGTCAATATTTCTATTACATATCTTTTTTAATTTACATTCGAATCGATTTCAATCTTACAAGATAAACTCAGATAATATTTAGTATTCATAATGATCCTGCTGTTTTAAATAACAAAATCAACCTTATGTTATTTTCCAGACCACGGTCACGATATTTTTGAAGCATATAGAACATATAAAATAGTATCCAACCAAGATTAACTACTGACGAAGTTATTCTGTATTGTAAGTGTACATAAAGCTCAATCAATCATAACACGAGATTGAAACCGTAATAATACACAGCAGATAAAATCATTTACAGATATTGCAGTTATTTTGTAAGAAAATTGATTATGCTTCCAATAAGATATGATGTATTGGTCTTCCTTAATAGAATTGTGCATAACTCCACCTCAAGACAGATCGTAATAACAACGCCATCGTATCGTCGTATTGATGATATGTATTACAGTAACAAATTTAATATTATTTGACACGTTACCTTTTGCTAATTTGTACAGCAAATATATCGTTTTATAGAAAAGTTCATTTTAAAATAAAAATACATCTCAAATAAAACCGCACTGTTATATGATGCGTCACAAACTGTGTTCAGTATACAAGCAATTTATTTTTCTTCTGAATTTATCAACGTCGGCATCGCACCGACGGCGTGAAGTGCTGCTGAAAAACCAATAACAATCAGTTACTCTGTTCTGGCTTTAAGATCCACCCTATTGTTTGGACTCTTCGTTAGACCGCTCTTTTCATTTAGTCAGTCGCATTGATTGGACCAAATCCATCACGGCCCACAGAACCTCGATTCAGCCTTCCCATTGATTATTCGTCAGTTTCGTGGGAATGAAACTTTTATGAATTAGCAACGAAGTTTGCAACTTTTAACGAACTTTGACGAATGGCGTTGGCTGACGACAGATTGATATAAAAAAGTTTGTAAATTACAATTTTAAAGTTCTAACCACATGAATGTAGAAGCCAAGTAGAGGTTAAAGTCGTCGATAAACTTATGGTCCGTCTAAATAATAACATACTCAAAGGACAGAACTTAGAATATTGAATCGTAGAGAAAAATCAACAAAAAAAATATTTTAATACCTCAGACAGCTTTTAGGCTAAAGCTATACCTATTAACAAGTAGAAATAATAATCACATAAAGTAAATTAATTAAGTTTTCCTCTTTTTATTTATTTTTTATTATATAAAGGAGAAGGACTGGCAGTAGTACGTTATGTACTCAAGGTAGAGGTGGGGTTAAGTAGAATAACGGCTTTAGAAAATAAAGGGATGCTCGTTAAGTGAAACTTTAAATATATATACGGCGGGTCTTTAAAGACCCAAAGCAAAGTTGAAGTTTGTTTGTGATAGCCTCAATGTAGTTTAGGACAGTCGTTGAAAAGCAGTTGTGAATAGCGTGTGGAATTTATTTAGCCGAATTAACGGGCCTGAAATTAAGATCTGTTTGTAAACTGACATTAATTATATTGAACATATAGGCATACATATTGTGACAGTAACATCAACTTAACAAGTGTAAACCGGTTCCTTCTAGGTAAGCGCGCTCCATCCTAGGCTATGCCGATGCTTTATATCAGGGAGGGTGTAGTCAAACAAAAACCGATATCTCAGAAAAAATAAAAATTGATATAATATGGCGGGGCAAGTGCTGATGGGTAAAAAAACGAAAACTATAGATATTTATACAACTTACGACATCATAAATGTATGCAATAAACTAAAATTCAGTCTACTTCAGAATCTTAGAATCTGTTAACTATAACTACGAACGGACGTATCAGTTATTTCAGTTGTATTTAACTAGACAATATTTTTAATTAGAGAAAATAATTAATCAATAATCCTCTAAATAATGTAGGTAAGGTTTCGTTGAACTCTTTCTTACAAGTTGTCAAATTAATAAGATAAATAAATGTTTACTATTGAATTTTGTCAATCATAAACTAGTGACTTCATAAAATCAAAAAATTTCTTAAAAAAGGTATATTATTATGTTCTTTGGTTTTGGCACCTGCTATCTATTATAGTTGAATGTCAATACTTTATTTGTAACTATTATTATTTTAATTTTTAGAAGTAAAATTCATGCAGGAGATAGTAAATGCGACCTAAATATATGACTATTGCATTCAAATACGTATTATTTTAAGTATCCTTAATTTTGCCATATATACGTTTATAAAATAATATTCTAAACCAAATAATAATATAATAGGCATGAATACTAAAAAATCTATTTAGTCCGTCAGTTAGATTACCATCAAATATTGGACACGTATTTTTTATTTAGTTTCTCAAACAAAAAATGATGATGACACGCTACAGCGTTTTGAAATTACATGTCACTTCACTTCTAGGTACAATTTTACCTAGTAGTGACATCACAAGCCCCCCTCTCCTGAACTTTATAGTTTTTTGTTGCTCTGTATCTAAATAATTTTTTATCGATTTGATAAAAAAAATACGTGTCCAATATTTTTTAGTAATCTAACTTACGGACGAATTTTTTTGTCTTAATGCCTATTCCATGCGCATATTATTCCTGAATGAATGAATGAATTTTCCATTTTCTAGCCAAGTGAAGATCGATCTTCATGTATTAGCTCTCTCTAGCTTAAATAATTGGATATTCTTCTCTGCGTATAAACACAATGAAGATTAAGTTCGATGCTTACGGATGTTGTTTGAAAATTAATAATGTGTATCGTGAATTTAATCTTAAGTTTCTAAATTATCTAAATTAAGGTCTGAGCGGTTAAGCCAACCTCAGAGCCTATTCGGTGCCGGTTCAGAATGAGTGCTCCTTTAACTGAAATAAAATCCCTCTGAGAAATTATTTAATCCATGCTTCACTGAAAATTTGTTCTTCGCTCCAAATCGCATTTTCAGCCTTTTTGAGACTTTGTAACTTTATTGAACTGTGAATATTTATTACAGCTAGGTATTAAATTATAAATATTTGAATGTTTATTATGAAAAGATGTTATTATCATCAAATTTGATATAATTCATTGGTTCGCAATATCATTAACTAACATCCCGCGCGCGGTTTCACCCGCTTAACTACCGGTCCCGTAAGAACTTCATAATTATATAGCCTATTGACTTGCTCATTAATAAGCTATCTAACACTGAAATAATTTTTCAAATCGGGCTAGTAGTTCCTGCGATTAGCTCGTTCAAGCAAACAAACAAACTCTTCAGCTTTATATATTAGTACAAGGTATATCAGTAACAGAGGAAGGAAGAGTTTTTACAAAACATATATATTTTAAGGGACGCTAGTTTATCAAGTGGGATTTCAGGAACTTATTTTATTGCGACAGGCCAAAGAAATAGTATTTGCTTACACGTACGTGGGCTCTTTCTCTTTGGTAAAATGAAGATTAATTGATACCTAGTAGTTAGTTCCGTGATCTACATTAATGGACTAAGAGCTGACAACCGAAAAGGCAAGGTAATTTGATCATTCATAAAAATGATTTATCAGCTTATCTGGAGCATTCTAAGCATAAAGACGTCGACCTGGCAGGATTCGCGTGGTGGATGTGGGAGTTATTGGGTGGGAAAATTTTTTTAAAAAAAGGTAATGTGATCAGGATTACTTTTTATGCCAAATGGTTTGCCTACCTCCCCAAAGCACACAAAAAAAATCTGGCGTCATTTGGTTGGTGGAAAGGTTTCGCCAGGCTTAATTAAAGTGAGGAAAAAAAAATATTTTTAGGTAATAAGAACAAGGCTGGCTTTTTTTGTGCTTAAAGTTTATTATTTCCAGAGGCTACACGTGACTACGGCGTCCGTGCTCTCTCGGTAATGTGCCTGTAATTGGTTTACGTAAATAAATATGATTTTTATTTTATTTTATTTTATTTAAACAGAATGTAAAAACACGTCCACGCGCTGTAAAATAGACGCTAAACTGAAACAGCTGGCGCTCCGGAAACGTTCGGCTCTTTCCGCTCAACGAGTGCGACGAGACCAGCCAGGCGCGTTCGGTTTACCGAACATGAACGACGCGCCGAGAGAGCACGGACGCCGTCGTCGCGTGTATCCCCTCCACGCGCTCTTTCATGCCCCTTAGCTCTTTCTCGAGCAAAATTAAATTTAAAATATAAATTTTCAATTATTTTTTTCGACATGTTCCCACCACTATTATTGGCTGGATTTTTTTTCCTAGTCTCTGGGAATAATAAACTTTAAGCACAAAAAAAGCCAGCCTTGTTCTTATTACCTAAAAATAATTATTTTTTTTCCTCACTTTAATTAAGCCTGGCGCTACCTTTCCACCAACCAAATGACGCCAGATTTTTTTTGTGTGCTTTGGGGAGGTAGGCAAACCATTTAGCATAAAAAGTAATCCTGATCACATTACCTTTTTTTTTTATTTTTTTCTCACCCCATAACTCCCACATCCACCACGCGAATCCTGCCAGGTCGACGTCTTTATGCTTAGAATGCTCCAGGTAAGCTGATCAATCATTTTTATGAATGATCAAATTACCTTGCCTTTTCGGTTGTCAGCTCTCCGTCCATAATATTATAACTTACTTTTGTATATAAGATATTTCGGGTTGTGAATCTGAAATACGAATTAGAAACTTATCATGAAAATAATAAGCAATTACATATTTGACATGGTTTAAAATTCAAGCTAAGTTGAGGTCTCATATAGCGTTACCTGCATTATTCGCCAGAATTATTAAGACTGCTTATTTCGTTTTTTTTCGATTAGTGGAATAGAATGTAGGGAAACATAGAATTCTTCATCAAATCCCATTTTCAATTATACAACTTATTGTTCTCAAAGATCTTTGAGAACAATGAGTTGTTTTCTGAATACGCTCTTAAGTAATAATTAAGAAGCGTATTCACACATCTGAATAATTAACTACATTTAATGAACGGAAGCGGCATTCAAATATGAATAGGTACTATGTTTAAATATCAGAGTCTTTTTGCGAAAAGATATTTATCTTTGAGAACAATGAGTTGTTTTCTGAATACGCTCTTAAGTAATAATTAAGAAGCGTATTCACACATCTGAATAATTAACTACATTTAATGAACGGAAGCGGCATTCAAATATGAATAGGTACTATGTTTAAATATCAGAGTCTTTTTGCGAAAAGATATTTATCTTTGAGAACAATGAGTTGTTTTCTGAATACGCTCTTAAGTAATAATTAAGAAGCGTATTCACACATCTGAATAATTAACTACATTTAATGAACGGAAGCGGCATTCAAATATGAATAGGTACTATGTTTAAATATCAGAGTCTTTTTGCGAAAAGATATTTATCTTTGAGAACAATGAGTTGTTTTCTGAATACGCTCTTAAGTAATAATTAAGAAGCGTATTCACACATCTGAATAATTAACTACATTTAATGAACGGAAGCGGCATTCAAATATGAATAGGTACTATGTTTAAATATCAGAGTCTTTTTGCGAAAAGATATTTATCTTTGAGAACAATGAGTTGTTTTCTGAATACGCTCTTAAGTAATAATTAAGAAGCGTATTCACACATCTGAATAATTAACTACATTTAATGAACGGAAGCGGCATTCAAATATGAATAGGTACTATGTTTAAATATCAGAGTCTTTTTGCGAAAAGATATTTATCTTTGAGAACAATGAGTTGTTTTCTGAATACGCTCTTAAGTAATAATTAAGAAGCTTATTCATACATCTGAATAATTAACTACATTTAATGAACGGAAGCGGCATTCAAATATGAATAGGTACTATGTTTAAATATCAGAGTCTTTTTGCGAACGAACTCCCACTTGCAATACACATTGCAAGTGGGAGTTCGTTTGTTGTTCATTGAAATGGATTATTGCGAATGAACTCCTAATTGCATTGTGTATTAACAGCTTCTTTTTTATTTATATTTTCAGTCCATCAAACAATGTACAGTCAATAAAAGAGATAGGTTTACACCGTCAGTATCAAAATTATATAATGTAAATAAATATGGTTTTGTCACTACGGCAGCCGGTAATTCTTTATGGGAAAAGAGTTCGCTACTAACTCAAATAATACAAATAGGTACAAATAACAGTAAACTCTGCTCATAAACATGTAAATATAAATTTAAAATCCATTGCATCCATAACACTAGCAAACACAAAAATACTGCATGTTTTCATATAACGTATTTGTCAACATAACACATCGAATCCAATGCTCAAGTAAAACCCACAAAAGGTTCGTATTCGTGGAACGGTGACATGAAATATTGGCAGTTTTCTGTCAATATGCATTGCAAAGTATGAGTGATACGGCAGTATCGACAAGTATGACATGCGAGCGAGCCACGCAAACATTTCACTGTTTATTCTGACCCCATACTTTGGCAATAACGTAAATATACGTTGGACATTTATAACCTTCATCTTCGTGACTTTAAAGTTTCGTGTGATATATGCCACGGATTGTGGAATTATTCGAATGTATTGTGTTGACAATCTCCGTGGCATATCGGTGTAAGTCTCGCTTTGAGGCTAGGAGGTCGTGGGTTCGAACCCCACACCGGCCAAGAAATCTTTATGTAAATTCTAAGATTTCTTTCCGGGTCTAGTTGATTGAGGGACTACCCTCCGTGACTCTTAAACCGTGTTGGTCACAATTATTATAACATCATCTATAATAATCGTATATCAAGGACCGCGCAGCAGCGTTTCCTTGTGTGATACAACATAATACTGCGGTGACCAACCCGCCTGCCAAGCGTGGTGACTATGGCAAATACCCTCCCTCGGGAGGAATCCCATGCTGATGATGATGATTGTTTTGGTTATGACTACATTTTGTGGGGATATAAGTTCGGGATGTGTGCAGATTAACGAGTCGGCTATGATGCAGGCCTGTTATTTCGAAGGCAAATAATCTGAGTCGCTAAACTTAGCATTACTGTAATTTCACTTTATTTTTAAATACAAGTAAATATCGTCGTCGTAAATCTAAAACCTCCCATGAGTATAAATTAACTTTTCGAGAAAATCGATAAAAAACAACGCCTGGAAAAGTTAGATTAACACTCAGGTTTTTTTTAAATTAAATATATCCAAGTAACATATTGAGATAGATAGTCACATGGAAGTTTTTGCTTAATATAGGTGTAAAAAATAACTTTCATGACATAAAAAAAAACATTTAAGACAAAATTACAAAACTAAGAGATGTTCATTTTGCAACGACGATATAGGCCCCCATGCATATATATTTTATTACCTGTAGCAATTATATAAACACTAGTGGTGCCCCGCGGTTTTACCCGCGTTACTCTGCTCCAGTGGGTCCGAGCGCGATATTTTGTCTTATATGTATTAACATACCATGGATTACCAGCGTATAACCTATTTCGGTGCAAAATTTCAGCTAATTCCGTTCAGTAGTTTTGGCGTGAAAGAGTAACAAAAAACCATCCATCCATACTTACAAACTTTCGCGTTTATAATATTAGTAGGATATGATGGCACAAAATTACAATGATATTATTAAGTATGAAACATAATAACATATTTGCTCTTCTTCCGGAAACTATTACACAGTGGCGTAGCTATCGTAGGGCCAGGTGATGCAGTGCACCTGGGCCCCGGACCTCAGGGGGCCCTCTAACCGAAGCTTTGAAAAAAGCGGATCAGACAATTCGCAAGCTCTTGAAGCTGTGCACCGGGGCCCTTGCCCACCTAGCTATGCTACTGATTACATAGTATAAACCTAATGCCAAGGTCGAATCCAACGTTGTGCACGTTGGGCATGCCCACAATCCTAATAGATATGTGACGTCACACTTGCACAATCTACGAGATCGATAAGCCGATGATAACACCTAAACGATACGCCTTTATAATTACCTAGACCAAAGTCTAAATGCGTTGTACCTAATTAAGAAATAATCCTATTCAAAAACCGTTTTTAAGTCATGAGCTACTTATGAAGTAAGCGCATTAACACTTATATTAAAACATCGCCGACTTTCGGGGCACAAATCCTTTTTTGAGGGCTGGATCCGCGCATTTTTTTTTTGCCCTGGGGGAAATGCTTTTCCGCATTCCCACCGCCGCTGCAGCGTATTCGCGCGATGACGGTGGGATACTCGCCCTCTCCATAGCGTGGTATGCTAAACTCATACCACGAGGAGAGGATCCTACACCACTAAAACCCCCCGGACACTGTTTCGATCCACCGTTGGCGGGAGCTGGGTACGCAAGAAGCGATCCAGCCCCCCGACGGCGGTTGGATCCGCGCCTGCCATTAGCCTTGCCCATTTGTGTCCAACATTCCAACACACAGGTAAAGTCCTCGATACAAGTTTGTAACCACGTAAGCTGCTCAAACTACACCAAGTAAACAGTAGCTACGACTGAACTAAGTGTGTCATATTAGCTGTGCGTTAGTTAAGGCATTCAATTATTGAAAACGATAAATTATAGTTGAATAGAAAGAAAATGAATGTGCATAGAGTGGTTATAACTATTGGCTCTTATGTAAATATTTTGTAAAGAAAATTGTTATCGGAATAGCGCAAGATTTCCAACCACTCAGCCCAAAGACCCAGCCCTTTTAAATATTGAACTGGTTTAACTTTAACTAGAATTCAACTTTATAAAAACAATTAGATTACTTAACAATATACTAGTAGCAATTAAAATTTTCAATATGGAATATCTATTCTGGATACAAACAAAGAAATTGAATAGGAAACATATCATCATCATCATCAGCCCGTTTAACGTCCACTGCTGAACATGGGCCTCCTCCTGAGGGAGGGTTTTTAACATAGTCACCATGCTTGGCAGACAGATTGATCACCGCAGTATTATGTTGTAACACACAAGGAAACGCTGCCCGTTCCCTGCTATACGCTTGTTATAGATGATGTTATAACAATAGGGACCATGCAACGGCTTAACGTGCTTTCAGAGGCACGGAGGGTAGTCCCTCAACCAACCAGACCCGGAAAGAAATCTTAGAATTAACACAAAGATTTCTTATCCGATGGGGGGATCGAACCCACGAATCCTAGAATGAAAGCGCGACTTATACCGTTACGCAACGGAGGTCGCCCAACAAACATTCGTAACAACATAATGTTAGTAAAGATAGTATTGACTATTTTATATTACAAACAATATGTTTACTAATTAGTTATTCTTGAAATGATAATAATTTATCACCTACTCCATCTAAGTCATGTAAATTATTCAGCGACAGTCCACGTAAATTAGATCACGAGGTATCCTTTCTTTGAGAAAATGATACGACAGCGGAAGGAGAGATAATTTAGTTAGAATGACGAACTAAGTTTGGGGTACTAACTAAGTTTGGCTCATAAATACGGGCACAAAATGTCGCCACCAGCTGGCACCGCCTTAAAAAGGATATAATAAACAAGAGCCGCTTGATCTTCGAGGAATAACACGCGTTTATTATTAAAGTTGGGAAATTAATTTACAGTACTTTACAGGTACATATAACACTTCTACGCATCGAACTTAATAAATATTCTTGTTCTGATATTGAAAATGTTGTGTTAGGCACTTTTCAAATAAATGCCTTCTCTGTAACGGCAGATAGTATTACGTAAGTGAAGAAATTGTATATTTTTAGTTTTTAACAAAAAATAAAATAAGCTAACTGCGCTCCCGCGTTACTCTGCTCTAGTGAGTCACCGCATAATGTTATGTAGCCTATATGGTAATCCAACTTATAAATTATCCGCGTGCACGCAAAACGGCGTATACGTCAGCAGTTTTTGCGTGAGATTGTAACAAACATATAATCTATCCGCACTCACAAACTTTCGCATTTATAATATTAGTAAAGATAAAATAGCTCCTTACGAAAAATAGGCTTTTGGCTCATTACAAAAAAAATATTTTTTTAATGTCGACAGTAAGTCACTCTTCTCAAAAAAAGGGTGTTGGCCCTTTTAGCATCAAGCCACAGATCTATTCAACATTCCTTGATGAATAATTTTGGGTTTAATATGTTGCAAATCAAAGCTATCATTATTTTAATATTAGCATAAAATATTTACTTATGACAACACAAAATATTTGTTAATGACTTAGTAATGTAATGATCAAATTAATATGCACTATTTTTGTTTGAACAATTCACTAATTGTGTTTGCTGATGCTATAAAAACAATTAGTGATCAAAATTTAATGATGCATAATTATTATTAATAAGATAGTTTAAGTTTGAATATAAATATATAAAGCATTTTATATGTCACCCGAGACAATTAATATTAGTAAAGGTAAAGGCCTCAGCCGCTAGACACCGAAGAATGCCAGTAAAACCAGTCTTAGGGCATGTTTTTTTTTTAATAAACATAAAATTTAATATCTATTTATTTTTAAGATTAAAAAAGTTATAAATTCTTAGTTAGTCTTAGTTCATAAATAGAAACCTTTCTAACGTTATCACTATTTGCTGTTACAGGAAAGGCATATTATTTATAAGCACCTTTGATTATTACTTGAATATGTACTTGCCTGACGCCTACACATCATATTGTACAAAAGAAGAAATAATAGGGCTCGAATTACAAATTCAGGAATCCAAGAGCGAATATTCAACACAGATTCGTTTTATTTTTTCCCGTAGTCGTTTGATCTTCGCGACATTATTGAACAACTTAAGTTCAAATATAAAGTATTTTATTTCAAACTAGCTTTCCCTGTCGAAAATTTCTTGTATATATATATTTTATTATTATTTATTTGATTAGAAAATTTTATAAACGAACATAATTATGTCCGACAATACCGTGTGTTAAAGCCTTACTTCCATATTAATATTATAAACTCAAAAGTTTGTGAGTATGGATGGATGGATGTTTGTTACTCTTTCACGCAAAAACTACTTAATGGATTTGGCTGAAACTTTGCACGGGGATAGTAAATAAGCTCTTTTAGCATACAGGCTACGAAATCTAAAAAATCACGCTCCGACAAACTGGAGCAGAGTAACGCGGGTAAAATCGCGGAGCACAGCTGGTCTTGAATAATTTAGCTATTTAAAGTTATAATCCTTAGTTATACCCATTATACATACTCGTCGTATGATTACCCAATAAGAATAGACACTCCATATCTTTCTATGGGTGTCGTAAGGCGACTAAGAGATATGCAGCCGATGGATGGGCAGCAGCATTTATCAGCTCAAAGCCAAGCGTAGTGATGAAGGCAATATCCCTCAACGACCCTGGCTTGCTTAGGTCTGTTAAAGAGGAGGCCCACGTTATGATGATGACTTGTCATTAGCAAACGAACTTCATCGTATCTAATATTTACCTATATTTGTTATACAAAATACAGCGTTTGCGTTTTGGGATAATACCACAACCAATAAGCTTGGCAGAGAGATTGGTGATCGCAGTAAAATATTGACCTTGAGCTAATAGATGCTGCTGCCCGTCCATCAGCCATATGTCCCTTAGTCACCTCTAACGCCACCCATGGGATAGTCAATTCTAAGCCGAAAAAACAGTGTAATCCAAACTAAACATGTATCCACAACTTCAAACTCACCGTTTTTACTTTTAAATTTGTGGCAATATTTGACTAGAATGAATTAAATGAAAATCAATGAAATGAAATGAAAACGTTTATTGATAATGTAGACGAATCGATCGTACTTATTATAAGTCAAATACAATGATAATGAAAACAAAAAAGGAAAAACAATCTTGACTAATAAATAAGTTTTCATTTCAACAATAATGTTATTAAATAAAATTTACCAATGTCGTTATAGCATGTGATAATCGCTTATTATAAAATATAATTAAGATCAACCAGCGCGGGCTTCGATCGGGTCTGAAGCATAGAACGCGTCGCGTTTCGTCGCGAGCCTCGCCTTGCTATCCCAGCTTCCTACGAGTCTTTCTCTATCTACCTACGGTGTGACACTCGGAGAACAAATACTGTAAGAGACTCCGAGATCATTCTTTTTGTCATCTTTTAAAGTCTTTGATTAATAATTTTGTACATTTTAAATATAGACAAACATTGCGACTTAAATAAATGCTTATAAAAATGTGGTCACTTCTGTACGGAACAGGATTAACTGGAAGATGGACATTTTTAGACACTTCCCTTATCCGTTAAAATCCATCAAGCGGAATTAGGTATTTAAATTAAAAAAAAAATAGAGGAAATATGCTTCCATTAGGGACGGATGCTTAAATTACACTTTTATAAATTTACAAATTAATTATAGCATGAATAGTTACATAATAACACTTTTTGAGAACTGGAGTCCGTAATAGATTCGGAGCCTGTACGACAGATCTCCATGCTCTCTTTCTCCATACAAATTATAACACTGCTAATGTGTAATTTTACATTAATTGTAAGTGCAAATAGATGAAAGTTACTGAAGTTAAGTATTTAATACATGTGCGTGTGAGTGAGCATATTTGTGTGTGGGTGTGTGTCTACTATGGGTCTGTGGGGCCCCGAAGCCCAGGATTTTTTACAGACCGGTCTGTATTAACAGACCGGTCTGTATTAACAGACCGGTCTGTATTAATAATGCCCGGACTTATCAAATTGCCCGTAACATATACTTAAAAGATTATAATGTCTCCTTCAGTTATTTAAATTCGACCATGTAACATAAATACGCTCGTTCGCTACAGCGGGTCGTAGCTTAGCAGGGCTGATTCCTCGATCTCCAAAAGAGTGTATGCACTCCAAAAGAGTGTGGGCACTACCACTATTGGATAAACACAAATAAGATATGGAACTATTTAAAATTATATATTATAGAATACACACAACACAATCACTTTTTCCAATTGAATCAAAATAGGCTTTCGGCCGAGCTCTGGCACATTTGCCGAAACAAATCCTATACATCTTATACATAATTGCTACTCTTTTTACACATTGTGAGATGACAAGGTTTACAAGTAATTAATTATTTAAAACATAAACATAAAATATTAAAAATGAAGTAAAATAAGAGATTATAGCGATAAAAAATTATGTTTACGGTTTAAATACAAAATCTTTCAGCTGACTGTACTTACATGTTTCCGTCGCATAATATAGTTTCCTAGTCATGGTACAAGGAAATATAAGTCTATAAGTTATCTGATCACCTACCGATCAATTAAATTAGAATAGTCATGTTCTGTAGCAGTGATTTGAGTATAAAAGATTAAGGGCTTATGCTCTTATCTTTATCAGTAGGTATAAGATATTATTTGTTTTTAAAAGGTGTGCGACACTACACTATATCTCCTCTAGATACTTATATTTCTTTCATTATTAATGTTCCTATTGAGTTAGTTATCTTCAACATGTTCCTGTGTTTCGGATGTAAATAAAAAAAATAACACATTAATATAATTGACGGTATTTGTAAATCTCGGAATTTGTGGGTTCGATCCCTACGCCGAACAGGATATCTTTGTATAAATTCTAAGATTTCTTTCCGGGTCTGGTTGGTTGAGGGACTACCCTCCATGCCTCGGAAAGCACGTTAAGCCGTTGGTCCCGATTGTTATGACATCATCTAAAATAATCGTATATCAAGGAACGGGCAGCAGCGTTTCCTTGTGTGGTACAACATAATTCTGCTATCACCAACCCGCCTGCTAAACATGGTGACTATAACAAATACCCTCTCTCGGGCCCGTCTTCAGCAGTGGACGTTATACGGGCTGATGATGATGATAAATTGAAGCTGTAAATATTTTATTTATTGATTAATTACTATTAACAACTGTTAGATTTCCTTAGTTTTTTGGTCTGTGTAAAATAAGGATTTTATAAGCTATCTAATAATGAAAGTCCTGCCTTAATCGACACTATTGTTTTAGGCGGAATACAAGGTCTAACAAATATATTGACAAAAATTATGTTACCCAATTAGCAATCCACTAGTGAACGTTCCATTAAAATCGGTGCGATTAGCCGAAACAAACAGTCACTCAGACAGAAATTGGTTCATCTCGACCCTTAGTTTGCAAAGAACCATCCACGTGCCCATGCCCACTTAGACCCAAAGTCCGAGAGGCCCGCGAACTGTTAAGTAGAGCGACAGGTACACAAAACAGTCAGGATCCCTCAATCTCATCGCCAGCGACCTTCCTGAGCCGAGGTCCAAGCCCCACGGGGGGCGCCCTCTTGCGCAGGTTGCTTAGTTTGTAGTGCTTAAACCATTTATTAAGGCTTGAGCTCTGTTCGCCTTTATGCTCGGTGATGAAGCAAACGCCTCGTAACTAAATAAGTATGTCCGTCCAAAAAAAACAGACATTGGTTTTAAATTGTGTTTCTGCTATTAGTGCTTACCCTGTATTCTTTCAGATGGACCTGTTATTTTTCGATTACAAACAGCTACTTCAATTTTATTTTTTTGTATACCATAAGTTGTTTATAACTGTGCAGTACAAAATTGTGAAGCTGACTGTTCTTACGTGTTTTCGTCACATGTTTCCGTAGTCCATTCATGGTCTACTAGCGACCCGCCTCGGCGTCGCTCGGGTGTAATGATGATGTATTATACATATTATAAACATTCCTCTCAAATCGCTCAATCCATTAAAAAAACCGCATCAAAATCCGTTGCTAATGATCTAAACATACATCGCTACAGACAGACAGCGGGAAGCGACTTTGTTTTATACTATGTAGTGGTAAGTCATCTGATCAACCACTAATCAATTTAATTAGAATACCATGAATGGAGTTCAAACAATCAGTTAGTAGAGAAGAGAGTTAAATTTTACTTGGAGAATTTAATAAAACAACGCCTCGCATAGAAATCAGCTTCATTTGAAAGACATTTGTATTACGTACAATCCAATTCAGTTTATATATCTCTATTAAACTAAATATCACAAAATAAAATGCGTATAAAATATTATTTTTTGATGTTCCGTGTCAAATCACGTGACAGAATAATTGAACCCCTCACGTTTTTTTGTTAGCGTGACTATGATTCAATATTCTTAATTTGTGACATTTGTTATGGCTTTAAGCACCTGACGCTGCGACAGATTGACTGTCTAGATAAAGTCAATGCGAGGTTTTGGTACATGTGTGTGCGTAGGCTGTGTATGTACATTGTACAGTTAACTGGACACGGCAAGGCAAAGATTTACCGGCTTCATTTCGTTACTCGCAGTTTTATTAGGTCTGTGATAAACAAGCATAATTACTCGTAGCAAAAAAGGCCATTTACAAGTTTTATATTTATGAAAATTAAATTTTTTAATAATAACTAAAATTTATAGACAGCGTTTTGTTAAGTAAATAATGTACACATTATTCCGCCTAAAATAATAGTCTCGAATAAGGCAAACCTTTCATTATTAGATAGCTTATAAAATCCTTATTTTACACAGACCAAAAAACCGAGGAATTCTAACAGATGACAGTTGTTAATATGTAGTAATTAGTAATCAATAAATAAAATATTTAATGCTACCATTTATCATCATTATCATCATCATCACCATCAGCCCGTAAAAAAGGGGAGGGTATTTGCCATAGTCACCACGATTGGCAGGCGGGTTGGTGACCGCAGTATTAAGTTGTTACATTTAAGAAAACGCTGCTGCCCGTACCCTTGTATACGATTGCTATAGATGATGTTATAACAATGGAACAACGGCTTAACGTGCTTTCCGAGGCACGGAGGGTAAGCCAACTAGAAAATCTTAAAATTTACACAAAATCCTTTGAATTATTTTTTTTTTTGTATGCTTTTGGGTGGCGCCCTGGATGGTTTAGATTCACAAAACGATTGAGCGGATTTGAATGAATTATTTTGTATGCGGTTGGGTGCCAGGACAATGTTTGTCGGGTCAGCTAGTAATATATAAATAATTGCATTTTTTCTGGTTGCCAAAATACTAATCAATGGATATACGGATCAATTTACTTAATTTACCCTAATCTATTACGCACACGAAGCTGATATTGATAACCATTTGCACCTAGTACCACGACAGTTTTCGATAAGAATAACGTAATAATTCAGATCGATATTTAAATACTGTTTCGAGTTTTTGATAAAATGCTATACTGTTGTTATGTTTGAATTCTTGTTACTAAAAGAGGTCGAAGAGTATCTAAAGCTGGCCCCAGATTATGGTACGTTTAGACTTGGCACTATACACAGGGCCGAATTTAGATGTCCGGAGGTCCCAGGGCAACAAAGGAGAAGAGCCCGCTTGCCACAAATTAGTTTGCCTATAAATGTGTAGAAAATTTTAAGTACGTACCTACTTTTCAGGAGGATTTGAATTCTGATATTTTACTGACTGTCTTATTTACATTATATATCGCTCATTTGGAGCGACAGTGACACAAATGCAAATTAGTTAACTTTACACCAGATCAGAATAAAGATTTTTTCTTAGTTCAAAAGAAGAATAATGCTCAAAGACTTTTTGCCCTCTATCAGACGGTTTTTGAACCTACAAATGTGGCGTTTTCACTGCCAATGCAGATGATTATGCATAGTATTTTGGCATTAATAAGTCATTTTCGCGTATTTTTGCAAATGTGTCACTGTCTCTCCAAATGAGCGATATGTAAATTACAGGGATAGATGAATAACCGTTATTACAATATTTAAGAATATATTAATCATGATATGTAAAGGTACCTACAACACCGAAAAAATTAATAAAAGAAAATTTGTAGAGTATACTCGTCAGAATATAAAAGATTTTAAATCTCTATTATGGGGGCCCATCTATTGTGGATGCCCGGGGGCAGTTGCCCCGGATGCCCTCCCTTAAGTCCGGCCTTGACTATACACGGTACACTCCCGGTATACATGGAAGTGTTCCTGTATGAACACGTGAACACGAGTGTCTCTGATTGCAACTCGTGTTCATACAGAGACACTTTGATTTAATAAACAAGCTGGTGAGGTCGTGCACCTCGACGTTCGACGTCGAGGTGCACGACATGTAAAAAATATTATGTTTTTTTACAGATCTTTGTTGGATGACCGTTTCAACGTTTATAAATAATTTAATAACATTTATACAAGATCTACAAAAAAAGGTTCAGCAAAAACACTGTAATAATAGGCATGGAGACTTAAAAACTATATTTAGTCCATTAGTTAGATTACCAAAAAATATTGGACATGTACTTTTTTTTTCGTTTCTCAAACAAAAAATGACGAAGATGTAGCGCATTGGTTCTAGGTACAATTTTACGTAGTAGTGACGTCACAAGCCCCTCTCTGCCGAACTTTCTAATTTGTAGTTGCTCTGTATGTTTGTAATTTTTGATTGATATGATAAATAAAAAATAGGTGTCCAATATTTTTTAGTAATCTGATGGACTAAATATATCTTTTTAGTCTCCGTGCCTATTTTTATCTAAATGCCTTATTTCTTGCATATGTTTATGACACGAGATAGGTATCTATCTCGTGGATAACAGTGTAGATTCACATTTACTCAAATTTATTTTTGTACTAGTTGTAAGTATATAGTGAATTATAGTGTATAACCGTTTGTTTATCTTAATGTATGAAAATGGGATTCATTTAAATATATAATGATTAGCCTTGGTCACAGCATCACGCGTCAAAGCCAGGACCTATTCCGCTTTTTCTTTTGTTGTGTTTATTATTGTCAGAAGAAGGTTCTCATAAAATAAAATAAAATAAGATAAATGCGCGAAATATTACAATTTTCTGAAAACTGAACAGCATTCTTTTTTTAAATGTTATTGACATAACTGTCAGTTGTTTGAAATAACTGTCAATGATAGAAAGAATCGGCCACATTAAGGCGAAAACACATTATTAAAACGCCACGCCACGCCACGTGTCAACAACTGTGCATCAGTAGGCACGTGGCGTCGAGTCGGGTGTTTATAGTGTGTTTCTGCTCTATAGAAAACAATACATTTGATTCGACTCAACACGCATGGCGTGTCGTCGGGTGGTGTGGCGTTTTAATAATATGTTTCCGCCTTTATTTGCGAGTGTTATAGGCTTTATTTTAAGACGCGGTTGCCACGGGATCTACGTAACTAGTCCCTAATAAATAAATAAACACCATATACTCGTAGCAATATAAGTAGGTATTACAACTAGGTATTGTAACAATAATGTTGGTAAGCTTGATGTGTTTGACCTGTAGTCAACGTACCTTGAAATAGAAGGGAGGTTAATGTGCATAGGAACGTACGTAACCGTTGCTTTGTTGTAATCGTATTGTGGTTAGAGGCATTTACGACTACGACCAAACTAAATGGGTTTCTGAATCAGAACTTCCTTTATTTGTTATCGAATTAATTCTAATATATAGTATAGCGGTAATATGTTTGATCGTAACTAGCACGGTCTTGGGTTTGATCGGACAGAAAATTGTGTAGGTATAGTTTTTTTTATTTAAAAAAAACGAAGTGGATACCACCCCGAAACATGGAAGTTGGTTGTGTTATCCGTACCTTAGAGAGCACGTTAAGCAGCCGTACTAGTTTCCGCGCGCGGTGTCACCCAGATAATTCACGTTTGCGGGAACTTCTTTATAAAATATAACTCTTCGATACATAAGCTATCTAAAACTAAAAGAATTTATCGGAACAGTAGTTGCTAAGATAAGCGCGTTCAAACAAGCAAATAAACTAATTCATTCATTATAATATACTTAATGAATGAATTAGTTTATTTGCTTGTTTGTATACTGTATCTATGCTATATCTATACTAATATATTATATTAGTATACATATAGCATAGATACAGTCGAACAAGGAAATAGGTTTACACATTGTAAAATACATTTTACTTTCAAATGTCCAGGTTTTGAGAAGAATTCAATGTTATTTTATTTGTACAAAGCCAGCTAGAACTTTTTACCCACTATGCAATCTACAGTTGATGTGTGTTATAAATTTGAAAGGAACAGTGCCTGTTTTACGCTTCCATGCGTAAACTACATAACCAATTATGATTATGTGGCTTGTTATATATTATTATATCACCGGAAAATAATACGAATCGTAAGTCGATCAACTTTCATGCCACTCATATTGTTACATTTAGTTGCAAGTTTCAGTGAACGCGCATAATTATTATATTATTGAGACACTTAACCTAACCTAAACAAACAAGACTATGCTACTGTTGTAACAAAACAAAAAAACTTTAACTTCAAAAGTCCTGTTGAACCCCTTTGGTTTAGGTTGTTTTTTTTTTACCGCTGGAAACCTCGATAGTTTATCAACTTACTAGAAAGTTGTTCAACTAACTAGTAAATTGATCAACTTACGATTTTATTTTCCGGTTACATATTATTATCTATACAAGTAAAAATCTTTTTTTGTCTTTCTTTACCTTTTGTAAAAATAATTGAGATGTAGATAAGTTAAACCAACAGGATTTCCTTATTTCATATCGCGTTGAGAAATTGACTACCACTTCCATGTTATTGTTGATAAAACTAATTTATTAGATTCGAAATTAGAGTCGTGGATTATTGACAGCATATATTTTATTTATTAGTAGTCAACACAACGCGCCACGGTTGCTATGAGCAAGATTGTTAATTAAGTAAATGGTTAACAAGAGTAAAGAGGTTTTATAAAACAGTTCTTAACAATTGTTTTACATAAAACAAATTTGTTTCAATATAATTAAAACAAATCAATTTAATATATCATGATAATGATATCAATTCACGATTATTCCGTTGGCAATCCTTTATCTTCGATGCCAGCTGTAATTGGCAGAAGTGTGCCGACACAATTATCAAAATATATTTAATCCGTCTTTTTAAGATTTAAATAGAACACAGGTGTTCCAAATACGTCACGTAGCTGATACACCTGTAAACCAATAATAATTCACCATCAATCATCAAGTCAATGCTAATATAAAAGTGCGAATCGGACTTTTACAACAGTAGACAAAGTAGTCAACAGTAGTGTAGTCATTTGCGAATGTTCATAAAATAGAGCCTGGATGCAATGACGTAATGATATTACTATGAATTTGATAAAAATTTAAAAATGTCTTCGCTGCTCAGCGTTTACTATGCATGGGGAAAAACAGTAGGACGGACGGACGAACGGACTGACAGATAGACGGCCAGCGGAGCCTTAGTAATAGTACCTAATGCGGCCTCTCTCCAGGAGACTGCATAGATAAATTTACATGGGAATATGAACTCTTTTGCCTTACAACACAAGATTATCTAGGATATAGGCCCCTAAGGCAGGTTCTAGCTGATTTTCAATCTGTAATTTTTATGCAACTAAAAAGCTTGGATCGATTTAAGTACCAAAAGTAAATTATTTAGATGAGTATTGGCATCCATCAAAAGTTATGGTGAATATAAATTTAGCCGGAGGAGTTATGACTAATAGGAGAGAAACCATGAATAAGGGAGCGATCAAGCTCACATGTAATTTTATATAATTATTAAACGTAGATTTACTTTTAATAATTAAACTAATTTACCCCATTAAAATCTCTTTGCTAGTGTAAACGTTAAATCTTAAATATTAGGGAGTAAATAAAGCGTTGCGTTGCGTCGTATCGTTAAAACGTATCAGTCTAACTTAAAATATGTATAAATATTTTTTAGTTCTTATGGTATGTAATTTATGGGTATACAAAAATGTAATCTGTCCACTGAAAGACACCTAAAATATAAGGCGTAAGTACCAAAATTGAAAAAGGCAATCCGTTGCAACGTATCGTACTAGCTAATAAGGCAGGTCCATTAGTAATCTTAACGTAGTTGAGCAAGATTTCTATGGAACTCATTATGTCACCATTCATTAGTGCAGTTAACTATTTTTCTTGAAATTTTTATGAAAACAGATGTCTCAAATAAAAGACGGTTGGAGTGCGGACTCCAACCGTCTATTATTTGAGACATCCACGAGGCTAACTTCACCGGACATTACACAAACCATCACGATTTGGTGGATTGGTTTATTGATGAAATTGCAAATTTTGGATTTGCAAATAAAAACTACTTACCTGCATGTTGGAGACAGATTGCTGGTCGGGAGGGTATTACGGATTACATTACGTCAACCATTTTATCTCAAGAGTAAATAATCCGGATTAACAAAATTGTATTTAACACAAATTAGTAAGTATTTACTTTGTTAGCGAAAGATTAAATACACATTGGTCATCTATTTTCCTGTACAAAAACTGCCACATGCAGGCTAATACACATTCTAAAGAAAAGTTTTCTTATGGGAACGCAAACATTGGCGGACACAATAACCGAGTACACGTTGTTAAATTGGATTCGCGCCCCGGGGACGGGCGACTGAAGGTTTGCGGGGAGCGGGGAAGGGAATTAATCACGTTGCTAGTGTAGAGGCGCCGCACCTTCATCATTCTTCAGTGACTTTTGTTGACCTTCACATGGTACTAAAGTATATCATGACTGTAATATAGTAAGTATAGACGCATAACTATCTATACGTTTTAGTTAAATAACTATAGATAATACAAGACAAATCTCTTTATTGGTTCTCTCACAGAATTGTACAATTATTAAAAAAACTATAGTAGGTATGCTAAGAAAGAAAATATACATTGATCTATTACTAATTTGTGTGTGAGACTGTTGTCTGAACTAAATTTACTGTAGGAACTAAATTATTATCAGATAGGATATTATTTACGGATAGACATTCCCCTAGAAACTCCGCCATCTTTCGATGACAAGTTGTTACCATGGCAACCGTCTTTAAGGGGAATTTAATTAGTAGTAAAAGTACAAGTGTTTCATATGAACTGCTTTTATTTTAGAAAAACCACTGGAGTTCCGAAAAACGATAAATAAATAAAAACATTACGCTGGGCATCGTACATTACTGTTTTAGTATATATATATCACTGTTAATATATAAAACAGGGGGTAATGTTTGTATGTTAAAAAAACATTGAAATAGGTTAACTGTAAAGTATAGCTGGTAAGAATATAATATAAAGTACGGGTCCATCTCCTAAGAATTGAGTCCTGGTGGAACGACATGTTAAAGAGAATCGAAATGTCATCGGACGTTCAAACGACACTTCAAAGGATTCTTGGAATGTTCCTATATCATATGTTTGATGTTATGCTCGATAAAATATATGAATCTATAAAGCTTTAAAACAGCTAGTTACGTGACTTATGACGGTGTGATGGTGTCTAGTCATATATTATTTTTGAAAAGTCTACGAAAAATATTAAATCCGGACGGTACAGAGTACGGAGCCTACTTGAATATGCAATTTCGGAAAGGGCACATCCTTCGTATGGTATGTCTATTGAATTGGTGCCCTTTTCGAAATTGATCATTAAATTCTTACCGTTGATTAAAAAAAAATTACTGACGCTTAGGTACCTATTAGGCTTACGCGTCTCTTGAGTGTATGTCATAATTATTATTATGCCGACGATGGAGGAGGTACCGGGGTCGTCTCTCTCCTACTCTTATTCAGTACCAAATTTTGAGCACCAATGATTTAAGCATCAAATCTATTTTGAAATAGGAATAGTTATAGTATTGAAACAATTGGTGATCTCAAAATTTGTGCTGAAAGTGGAATGGCTAGATGATGACCATCTATGTTAGGTCAGCTTAACTAACCCCACAATAGCTTACCTATTCTTAAGTTTTACGGTCGCAATCATATTATAAAATTAAATTATTCTCGATAGCGTTACGTTGAAAGTCAAGATTGTAAAAATACTGTTAAATCTAATAATAATAAGCAGATTTTTAGTTAATCCTTGAGGCACCCGTAATTACTTGATTTATATTAATTTTAATAAACTAAATGTAGAGTTTAAAAGTACTGTCAACAGACGTTGATTTAAATAAAATATTAGTACCTAGTAAAATTATTATACTAAAGCTTTTGCTTGGTTAAAAGGGCTTAGTTTAACGACATTTTACAAATTCCAAATAAACAATTACGACCTTATCTATGGAAAAAATCTATTGTGCATTTAACAAAAATGAAGATTTTTCGTTTTCGGGTAATAGCCCAACTAAAGTATGCCAAAAAGAGAAAATGTATATATTGGGATAAATATAATATGCGTAAAGCAAGACCATTTGAAGTCTATAACGTATCATGAAACAGGACTCTCATCGTCGATAAACAGTGCACTCCCTAAATCAATCCCTACAATTAAAGAAAGTGGTTCGATCAAAACCAATCTAGGTAAAAGGCGCAGAAATATTCTCTTTGCAGTTTTTTTCCCAAACCATATGTAGGTATATGGGTTTACCAATAATGAGAATGTGACTAGTAGGTTAGATACGTACTTATTAGAATATACATATCGCACTCTTAAAACATAAGTGGCACTATACAAAAAATTACATTTTTTAGTTAAGTATACAGTCAAAACGCATAAAACGAATCGCGCCTAATGCAAAGACCCCGGTAGTTCTAATGCGCCAAATTCTGTTATTTTGATAATAATTTTATCTAGATTTAAACAGATTTGTTAATTATGAATATGTGTGGTAATTTTGACCGAAAACTGTGAGCATGTGCCAAATAAATATAATTCTTTGTTATTTTAGTAGTTACATTGTTTTATTTCTCTCTTTTTTATCATTACAATGTAGGTAAAATAACAATTTAGAGGTCATTAAGCAAAAAGTTTTGAATAACTAGAAAACTATAACCGACACAATGCTAAACTTTTTTTTGAAATGCTTCTCCATTGATAGATAATCAATGATTTTATTGTATCCCACTGGATACTGAAACAGCGTTAGTTAAACTGTTATTTTAAGCCGATCGCAAAGCTTTATTTCTATTTTTTTAGTTCCATATCACCCATTCAATTCTTTAAAAATCTTAAAACGGCCATACTGGAAAATTAACATTTTCGTTTAGTGCCATTTATGTTCTAAGGGTGCGATATATAAAATAAGTCTTCGCTAGAAGCTTTAAAGTGCTTCTAAGACACAAATCTCCACACATACAAACTTTCACAATATGTATTGTGAAAGTTTGTATGTGTGGAGATTTGTTCTTCTTTCATACAAAAACTACTGAACGGATTCGGTCGAAAGTGAGCACGCGGATAATTTGTAAGCTCGATTAACATATAGGCCGCACATCAACACGCTTTAACCCACTGGAGCAGAGTAACGCGGGTAAAACCGCGAGATGCAGATAGTAATTTATTAAATTTGGAAGTAAATTATGGTCCGAGGATTTTAGTCAAGAAATAATACCTAATATTTTATTATAATAAAAAAATAATTTATAACACCTGACATTCTACTTATACTTATACGTATCATGAGTGTACATTTTATGTAAACATAACTATACTAATATATAAAGCTGAAGAGTTTGTATATTTACTGGAACGCGCTAATCTCAAGAAATTCTGAATTCTAATCTCAAGAAAGCCTATAGGCTATATTTATTTGTGTAGTTTCTACGGGAACAGGAGTAACGCAGGTGAAACCGCGCGTGGGAAGTCTAGTTTCAACGAAATCTAACACGTATCTTCGAGGTAGTTAATTTCAATACTATGTACAGTCGACCAAGCTTTACACCATCTGTATCGTTAATGCAAATACCTAAACATGTTTCTAGCAGTACGACATATTTTTTTATAGGTGAAGAAATGGCTGCTAGCTGTGTACAAATACAGTGAACTTATTATGTAGCGCTGGACTGCATATATTAAAAAAAAAAATAGGTTATGGATGAGTAAAAGTAAAAATATATTTTTATGATAGCACTTAGCGGTGACTATGGCTAAATCCCTCTCTCGAGAGAAGACCCATGTTCAGTAGTGGACGTTGTTATAGCACTTATTGTGACCTGACAGCACGAATTGTAAAACAAAACAAATATATAAATAGAATATTAATTTAAAAAGTATAGAGTTTATATAAAAATAAGCGGAACCTCTGCCAGTTGCCATTACATCTCTTCTCATAAACTTAAGCATAGAAATTCGAAAGGCATTTTACAACGTTAAAAAGAAATCTGAAGGACTAGCCGCGAGGCTTTTGCTATTTCACCGGGCATAAAAGCGAGCAGAGCTCCATCCTTAATAAATGGTTTAAAAACTACAAACTAAGAAACTTGCGCAAGAGGACACTGCGCCCCATGTGGGGCTTGGACTTCGGCTTAGGGTGGTCGCTGGCGATGAGATTGAGGGATTATGACTTTTAGTATATTAGGGGGTTTTGTGCAACTGTCGCTCTACTTTACAGATCGCGGGCCTCTCGGAGTTCAGGTCTACGACGGCATCGGATAGTTCTTTGCAAACTAAGGGTCGGGAGGAGTTTAAACCAATCGCCTTGGTCGAACGTACCTGATTTTAACAAAGATAAACGTTATTGAGCTACCATGGATAGATTAGTATTTAGTACTGTCTCTGATATTTTAGATAAGTAATTACGTGTATAATACATGTACGTGCGGTAAGCATGTACATGTACATTAACTACAACGATAAATCATTTTATGAATGAGCGATAATTCAAACTTCATTGAAAGATAAGTGTGTAAAGGCAAAAAATGAAAAGCTATATCGACCAGATTCTATTTTTGTATCTGTTTTTGTCAGAAGAAGGTTCTTATGAAGGAAAAAAATAATAAAATGGCGGGGAAAATCAAAAAATGTAAGAAAGCTAAACCTTAACATTAGCGCTTTTGACAATATTAACTTTTTAAATGTAACCTTAAATGCGTTTGACATAATATTGACAGAATGCGTGCTGCTCTTAGTGCACATCACGGTCAGTTCAGAGCTATAACGCCTAGTAAAGGTTTAATCTAATATAGTGCTTTAGTTAAGACAGGAAAACGTATGTCGGGTCTGCTAGTAAAATATAATAATTGCATGAAACTCATGAGAAAAGGAAAAGAATATAACAAATATGAAAATAATTATTTTTATAACCTTCAATTTTGCCATTAAACTTTTTTCCTTAAGACCTGTATGACGTGTGTTTTGACCTGTATGTCGTGGAAATCGAGATAAACCGTTATAGACCCTTACAAACTTCCCTATCTACTTTCCGACTTCAGATCAACCATAAATTATTATTCTTTTATTTTTTGCTATATTTTCTTCGTTTTCATCATCCTACTATCATTTTTTTTTACTTTTTACTATTTTCAAAGGTCCTAGTCATAAAATTCTAGCATAAAAACGATGTATAATTACATGCACAATTGAAACACTAATGTATATGAGTCGTTGTTTCTTATTACTATTGGCATAGCTATTACACAAATACAACTGTCGTTTAAGCGGAAATTACAATCGGGATAGAGAATGACTAACAAGGATTTCTATTCGCACCCATATTTTCCACACAATGAACAATAGGTATATTAGTACTATATCGTGAACAATGTATTCTAGCTTGTAAAAGACAGGCTTTCAAAACATTAATAAAGTTTTTCATAAGGATAACAAACAATTGGTAAGTTTTCTCCGTCTCTTCAAAGTTGGAAGCCAATTGTTAAAATAAGATACTGCAGTTTTGTAAAACAATAGGCTTACAAATTGTACACCATTTGTATACAGTTGCTAGCTTTAAGTCCGTCCAACGTTTTCATTTGATTTAATACGTACTACCTAGTCGTAGTATATAATGCGCAAACCATTTGCCAATATTTGTTTTGCGCATTTTCTACATTACTTTGTAATATTTATTCATCATCAGCCCGTACAACGTCCACTACTAAACATGGGCCTCCTCCCAAGGGAGGATTTTTGCCATAGTCACCACGCCGCCTGCCAAGGCAGGATGGTGACCGCAGTATTATTTTGTAACACACAACGAAACGCTGCTGACCGTTCCCCGGTATACGATTGTTATAGATAATGTTGAAACAATCGGGACCCACGGGTTAACCTGCTTTCCGAGGCACGCAGGGTAGTCCCTCAACCAACCAGACCCGGAAATAAAACTTAGGATTTACATAAAGATTTATTGTTGATCGAACCCACGACCTCCGTTATTTAAAGCGAACCAAATACCGCTACGCTACGGTGGTTGTAAATATTTATTAGTGAGATATCATTTTAGAGGTACAGAGTCGGTATAAACTTGAGATTTTATGTGCAATATCGGTAGGCATCAAATTGTCAAGTATTATTTCACGTAGCTATCACAGCATCTTGCGCCAACGGCCGAGAGTGATAGATGTATCCATTCAATCTCTGTCTACTCAGTTTATTGGGAATTTACATTTACTTTTATACTATGGTACAACATCGTTTTTACAACAAATACTGTTGGTAAATTGCTTTTTGAGTCAGCTACAGCTAAAATATTTAGTGTTTTCATCTTACTAATAAGTTATTGTGGAGTTGGACAAGAAATCTTTGCGTAAAATCTAAATTATTTTCCGAGTCTGTGCGCCTCAAAAAGCACTTTAAGCCGTTGGTGCTAATTGTTTTTATCATCTTCTATTGCGAAGGTATATCAGTACCGTTTTCCTATGTGTTAAAAGATAAAACTGAAGTTTTTTTTTCGGATGGACATACGTCACACGATGCTTTTAATACTTCACCGGGCACAAAGGCGAGCAGAGCTCCAGTAATAATACTGCAGTGCAAAGTGTGGTGACTATGGAAAAACCCTCATCTTAAAAACTAAGCAACCAGAACAGGAGGGCGCGGCTTATGGGACTTGGACGTCGACTGAGGAATTATGATTTTTAGGGGAGTTCATTTTTTTTTAGATGACTACAGTGTTTTTATTTCTACAAGTATTTTTGTTAATCCCTCGTGCTTAATTTTGTTAATAATAATTTATTAATTGTGTTACGAAGGAGTTCATGTCGGTAGTGCAATGGCACTCACGTAACCGGTGGGGAACAAACCGGCGAACCACATGCTCGCAAGTCCGACGCGCTAGCCATTGGGCTATGGCCGATTTCGCTTTTATTTTAATAGTTGCCCTTCTCTTTCATACTTCGCGGGCATCTCGAACTATGAAGGCATCGGAAAATTCTATGCATACTAAGCGTCGGGAGAGAACAAGCCGACAGATTAGTGTAAATTTCTTGAATAAAAATATGTTTTAGTCTTCTGACTTTAACGGATTTACGTAAAATTTTAGATGTACTGTATCCCTAAAATTTAGTGTTATTATAATGGCCTATATATTATGGAATATTCCTATATTTTGTGTAGGTATTTATATTTATATGGTGATAATTAATGGATCAAAAATCACACTAAACCGTGATAAAGTATGTACTTATTTTGAAACAAACAATTGCCGGGGCAATCCTCTATCAAATTGATATTCTGATAAAAATAACAAAATAACGTAAAAGATAACATTTTCCTGGTAATTATCTTATTTTTTAGTTATCTAAATATATATTTATAAAACCGGCCAAGTGCGAGTCGGACTCGCGCACGAAGGGTTCCGTTTCAGTTACAAGTGCGTACCTATTTTTGATATCAAGAATAAATAAAAAAGCGTATGTTTATGAAATGAAATGTTATTTTATATTTTTATATTCGAGTTGATTGAATGAAAGCTAAATTGCGGTTTACGATTTATGACGTATTAAAAAAAACTACTTACAAGATCTCGTTCAAACCAATTTTCGGTGGAAGTTTGCACGGTAATGTACTTCATATTTTTTTTTTAGATTTATCATTCTCTTATTTTACAAGTTACAGGGGGGGGGGGGACACACATTTTACCACTTTGGAAGTGTCTCTCGCGCAAACTATTCAGTTTAGAAAAAAATTACATTAGAAACCTCAACATCATTTTTGAAGACCTATTCATAGATTACCCCACACGTATGGGTCCGATGAAAAAATTTTTTTTTAGTTTCTGTTCTATGTATGGGGAACCCCAAAATTTATTGTTTTTTTTCTATTTTTGTGTGAAAATCTTAATGCGGTTCACAACATACATCTACTTGCCAAGTTTCAACATTATAGTTCTTATAGTTTCGTAAAAAAGTGGCTGTGACATACGGACGGACAGACAGACAGACAGACAGACAGACATGACGAATCTATAAGGGTTCCGTTTTTTGCCATTTGGCTACGGAACCCTAAAAAATGGCATATCCAATACTAAAAACTAGCTCTCCGCGCGCGGTTTCGCCCGCTAATCTGCCGTGCCCGTGTAAACGTCATAATTAAAAATAGACAATAGCTTTCCTTAATAAATAGTCTATCTAACACTGAAAGATTTTTTCAAATCGGTCCAGTAGTACCTGAGATTAGCGCGTTCAAGCAAACAAAACACCTCTTTAGCTTTAGGTACCTATATTAGTGTTACGCACTGATATTATTTTATTATTGGAATAAAAGGCGCTGGTCTGAGTTGCACTTTATCATATATTTTCTTTGAAAATGAAATTAAACCGAAAGAGTATAAAATATGACAAGTAGGTACAAAAAAATATTGAGTAGACAATATTATGTTGCAATTAGTTTCGATTCGTTACAATCAGTATATATAGGGTAACTCCTTAGGTTATCGGTTCATTCTATATAATTGTTTTGTGCTTAACCCATAATGTGTAGTAATTCTACAGGCTATACAATTGTTATTACTGTAATAGTGTGAGATAATAGTCAGAGACTACTATCTTAATCACAATTCAATCCATTAGTGCGGTATATTATTAAAATGACTCAATATTGCATTGCACTGCAATCGACAAAATTTCTAAATTCGTAACACCGTAAAACAAAAATACCGTTCCTTTAATGTCGAATTCTGATCCCAAAACTATTTCATTTTTATTTTTTTTGCCGGCTATTTGCGGCTTAAAAAATAAAAAGAGTATGATGAGAAAAAAAATAACAACTGAAAAATGCGCGATGACTTCATCGCCACCATATGAAGGCGCCTTTACGGACTGAAAAATTTCCTTAGCCTAATTAAAATGAAAAACTATCGAAACATTCTTTAGTTGGCATCTCTAATCACAAGCGTTTAACATTAGCTAATGTCAGTTTTTTTGTTTAATTTTCAACTCTGAATTTCGTCAAACCACCGTAACAATGAAGTCATCCGGCGCTTACGTAAATACAAAACTTAGTATTTTGTTAATATTTCAAGTTGTTGTTGCCGTTATTAATTCTGGCAAAAAAGTGAGTTGCATGTGAGCCGCTGTTAAATATTTATTTTATTTTGTTTTTAGTATTGTTGTTATAGCAGCAACATAAATACATGATTTGTAAAAATAATAAAAAACTGTCTAGCAAGCAGTGTTCTTAAGACGAGAAGGCCTGGTGACACACAGACAGCGAAGACTTAGTAATAGGGTCCCGTTTTTACCCTTCGGGTACAGAGCCCTAAAAAGAGAGAAATAATATTATAAATAGATTTGATTGATGACTCAAATTAAATCATCAATCAAATCTATTTATAATATAGATTTGCGTTGAACTTCGGAACTACTGAACCGATTTCAACTATTCTTGCATCATTAAAAAGCTACATTATCCTGGAGTAACATAAGTTATCTAGATTAAGTTGTAGAATATTTAATAATGAAGTTTCCACGAGAATGGCAGCTAAGCGGGAGAAACCGCGCGCAAAAAGCTAGTTATGTATATTATTCAAAATAAATTGGCAAACTCTTGAATGGCTTCAACCATTTGAATGATTATTTCCTTATCGTGTATTAAATAATTGTCAGGGTAAGATAATTCTATATAATAATAAAATGGAAAATTTAATAAACATTGTTTAAAATATTTATTTCGCAAAAAATAAGCATTAGACCAGAGTAGATAATTTTTGACACCAAAAAAAAGTTAATACTTAATAAGACTCCTACAAAATCTAGATTAAGTTGTAGAATCTTCTATAAATTATATTCGTAGATGCCTCTTTATTGCCATCTAATATAATCTTATAGATTATACTTGTATACCTGAGTGACCTATGGAAAATGTAAGCCCAGCAAAAGGTATTTCATAAAGAAGTGGAGAAGAGGCTAGCAGGGTCACAGCTTAAAATGTGGCTACTGAAAACATGGTTTAAAATGCTTATATTTATGTTAAAATTGTCATGATTCTCAAAAATGCGCCAATGTGAAAAAATCCTACGACTAAGTTAATTATTCAGCTGAAATTACGGATGAAGAACCAATGCATACTGGACATAATGTTGGAGACGAATACGGTGATGGTCTTGAAGATTTCAAAGATCTACTATAATCAGAAAGGCCTGTCGTATCTAACGATGAATAAATACATTTAGGACGACTATTTTTTTTTTAATAATTATGTTTTATGGATTAATTATTCTTTTGTTCATAAATATATTATTATCTTAGAATCTTACGTTATTCGAGTAATTAAAGTATGAATTTTAATAAATAGGTCATAATTGTACATAAAGTTAAAAAAAAACGAATTCGAGTATTTTTCGTTTTTTGCATTTTATGAAAAACTTTACAGGAGTCATGTACATTTTTTTTATACCATGAAAAAGTAGAGATTTCAACGAACAAAAATCGTACCGACTTTTTAAAAAAAGCATATATTTTGACGCGACAATTTCGATTTTCGATTGAAAATAAGGTGATATTTCGATTATTGAATCAAAATAAGGAGAAAAAATTTTTTTTGGATGTTTATGACATACTCAGGTAAGTTTTCAGTAAATTTCGTGAAAAAAAAATCAAAATTTGTAAAAGATAAAAATAAATAACTAAAAACTCGGTTTTTCACATGATTTTGGAGGTTAAGGTAAAAAGTGTAAATATAAAAGTTGTAGATATTTTTATTAACTACAACTTTGCTATTTAACTTTTTTCCATAGGACTTGTAGTTTTGTCGGAAATAAAGGGTAACCTTTTTTACCCTTAAAAACCCATTTTTTACCACTTCCCAACCTCAGATCGCCCGTAACCTATTTTTCCTTTAATTTTTGTTATATTCTCTTCCTTTTCCAATAGGTTTCATACAACTATATTTTTTTTTCATTTGTAACCATTTTCAAAGGTTTTGGCACTGGTCTACATCGCAATACAGCGAGGCAATGCGGCCAGCCTTCTGGGTACTATGTCCGGGGGCAACGGTGCGGAAGAATTTTTTGACGCCCAAGGGTGATAAATATTTTTTTTTTTGTTTCTTTTGGTTTTTTGTATAATTAGTTACTTTTAGTTATGTATATAATTATGTATTTTTAATTTTTATAGTAGAATGATGTTTCATAATTTATTGTTGAGTTATAGTAATAAATGTTAAACCTCCAGCATTGTATTACATGTCTGAATCGGATTTGGTAAACTACTAGAGTCCCACCGGTTTCATCCGCTTAGCTCCCGTTCCCGTGGAAACTTCATAATAATTTATAGCCTATGTAATCCGGGAATAGTGTAGCTTCCCAACGATGAAAGAATTTTCCAAAACGGTCGAGTAGTTTCGGAGCCTATTCAATACAAACTAACCATCAAATATTTCCTCTTTATAATATTAAGTATAGATTAACAGCTAATACTGAGTAAACCAAATTAATATTATAGTAATCATTGAAAGATACATTGCAATTAACGAGCTATAATCAATACTAAAATATAAAGCTGAAGAGTTTGTTTTTTTGAACGCGCTTATCTCTGAAACTACTGGTCTAATTATACATCTATACTAATATAAGCCTAAGTGTTTATTTGCTTGAATGTACTAATATCTGAAATTACTGGTCCGATTTGTAATTGTTATTCAAAGTTGGATAGTCCATTTATCGAGGAAGGTTTTAGGCTATATTTTATTATGAAGCTTCTACGGAAAAGGAGTTACGCGGGTGAAACCGCGTGCGAGAAGCTAGTGATGCATAAATAAGGGCAGATATATAAAATATCTTATTAAAACCGTTATATTCTAACCAACTATCAAGAAAATGTAATTTGAATTCTAAAAGTATGTTCTATTAAAGTTTAAACTACTATAACTGCATATAAGTGGCCAGCATGTTAGCATGAAGCAGCACTTAAGGCCGAGCCCGGAGGTACATCCACATCTACGCTTTTTGCTTTATGCTCACATCTCGCTACAGAGTGCTCTTATATTCGCCAGTATACCACACACTCGACATTAATGCATTCCATTACGAGTTATGCTACGTCCATGCAAATTAATGTTCATAATTCTTCCCACTCAACCTCTACTGCCGATTCAATTTCGACGGTACCTACTCTTCGAGTCACAAGCATTTAATATGTTTACAACCTCCGTAGCGTAGCGTTATTTGGCTCGCCTTAAATCTCGGAGGTCGTCGGTTCGATCCCAACGCCGAACAGAAAATCTTTGTGTAAATTATAAGATTTATTTCCGGTTGAGGGACTACCCACCACGCCTCGGAAAGCAGGTTTTACCGTTGGTGACGATTGTTATAACATCATTTATAATAATCGTTGATCAAGGAACGGGCAGCAGCGTTACCTTGTTTGGTACAACATAATACTGCGGTCACCAACCCACCTGCTACGCGTGGTGACTATGGCAAATACCTTCCCTCGGGAGGAGGCCCATGTTCAGCATTGGACGTTATACTGGTTGATGATGCTGAAGATGTATACTAACCAAAATGGAATTGTAAATGGATTTTACCCAATAACTTTATTAACTAACACATCACGTATGTTATCGAACGTATTCGGAATATTTAATAATATACTTGACGTACATAATTTTTGCCCTTATTTTGAATATTTTTGTCGATTTGCTCATTTAATTTGGCAACGTCGTCGTAAATTTTGTTCAGTGTGCCCCGCTTGTAAAGCTGCCTTGTTGTTTGGCATTCGCAGAGTTATTGCGATTGTTTTGCGCAATCTAAGCCAATTAATATTTAGCTGTTCAGCTGTATGACTACGGAAAACATAGTTATAATATGAAAACAAAGCATATACCAAAAAAAATAATTACCTACTAGCAGGTTCTAACAGTCTACAAGTATTTTTTTAAACCCTCGTGCTAAGCTATAATGCTTGTGTTACGAGTGGGTTCACGTCGGTAGTGCAATGAGTGAGAATCGAACTGGCGACTACAAGATTACAAGCTCGACGCCAGTAGCCATTGGGCTACGGCTGTAAATCTATAAAAAAGAGTATACCATACTAATATATCTACGTATTAATTAGAACCCTCTGATACTATATTAAGACTGATAATTGATTACCAAGGGGGTAATCAATCATATAATACCCAGTACCTAAATACCTAGGTATATGTTTCATTGATTATTTTGAATATCATGTTTGTTTTATGCTAAGTATAAAGCCGCCTCTACACATAGGCCAACGCGTTGGCAAGCGCGCTGGCCCAGCCACTGGCCCAATGTGTAGAACGGGCGTTGGCGTATTGGCGGTAGGCATTTGAACGTTGGCTGGCGCGCTTGCGAGCTTGCCGCGCGGTGTCGGCAACATCAAAGGACACTTGTCGCAAGCTTGGCGCACCATCCACACATTGGCTGCGCGATCGGTTTGCCCGGAGCAACGATCAAGAGTAGTCTTGTGCCTGCTCGGTCATTTTCAAGATCGC
Organism: Nycteola revayana; assembly: GCA_947037095.2. NCBI lineage: Eukaryota > Metazoa > Arthropoda > Insecta > Lepidoptera > Nolidae > Nycteola > Nycteola revayana. The sequence continues at coordinate 16,795,914 of OX344840.2, forward strand.
TCCGTACTAGTTCATTTCGGACAGTGAACTAATTCATTCTATAAGCTCTAACAGCTCTATTCGGTCTTTGCGCTCGGTCAGCATTTCCTTATAGGACAGCGCGGACCACAGAGTAAATACGTTCTCTAGGAACATTGTTAAGTACTTAGAGCGTATTTGCGGACCACAGAGCAGCCACCAAATCACCACGGTGACCAAATTATGGTTACTATCGTATTAATTTAACATATTTGATTTTCTTTCATACTTGAACAGGCTTAGAACTCAAGGACTGTCATTCTGATCAACCGGCTACATTATTATGAATGAATTCGTATGACGTACTTGTCAAAAACAATCAGTCAGTTATATTTCATTATTCGTTCTCGCTCGCACTTATACGATCTCGCGGTTTACAATGTACGAAGTACGAAAAGAGCTATTTGACCTATTAGACCGATTACAAATCAGCGTTCGGAAACGTTTCTTCTAGTACAGTACAAAGATACGGCTCCTATTCGTTCATCGTTCACGAACTACACAAGACTAAATTCAAGAGTGCACGTTTACTTCTTGCGGCGAATGAACACCTAACTTGACGAAATGGCGAACATGATTAACGAGGAAACATTTAAATTTATTGAGCATTCATTTCTTTTTTATCACCCTTTTCTTGTACACATTTACAACGTAATTATAAGCTGTGAATAAATATACAGCTGCAGCTGTTAGCGACTCAACATCCATTTTGAATCCGTCCGCACATTGGCCCGAACCAAACCATACTGAACGACCTTCCAATGTGCGGATTACTCACAAGCGCGTTGGCAAGCGCACCGGCGGCCGCCAGCGCGTTGGCGAATGCACTGGCCTATGTGTAGAGGCGGCATAAAACAAAGCAGTGAAGTTGCTCGTTACATGAAATGTACCTATATGTCGCCGGATTATGTTAAAAAGCGTAAGTTGATCAACTTACTAGTTAGTTGATCAACTTTCTAGTTAATAGATAAACTAACGACGTTTCAAACGGTTACTAAATATAACCTAAACCAATTAAATCAAGTTAAAGGACTTATTGAAGTAAAAGTTTATTTTGGTTTTGTTACAACAGTAGCATATTCTCGTTTGGTTAGGTTAGGTTTAGTGTGATAACAATTAAGTAAATAATATAATAATTATGCGCGTTCACTGAAACTGACAACTAAATGTAATAACACGAGTGGCACGAAAGTGTATCAACTTAGATGTCACATATATAAAAAACGAATTAAAATCAAAATAAATGTCTCTATTTGGTAATTGAATCCTAAACGAGCGTTCATCCAACATTTAAATTTCTCTAGGGATCAATTACGTTCACAATACAACTTAAACAATCAAGAGATTTTAATCCTTGCAATATTACATTGTATTTCTAACTAGCAAGAAATGTTCTAATGGTATTAACCTGGATAATGATTCCTTAGCTGTTACTTTCTTGAAATGATATAAATATCGTGTATTTTTAATTGGATTTATGTAGTTTTTGACTGACTGGCGTGAACACAAAGATTATCCAAACGAAATTACAAATGGTGGTATACGCAGACTCTTTTTATTTCAATTATGGAATACTTAGGCGTGAAGTTGTTTATTGCCCTTGTGATGTCAGAGTAATAGAAACCTAATGTCAGATCGTTTCCCATCATTTAAATGATGATAAACTATAAAATTCATATCATCATTTAAATTGTATACAAATATAGTGCGTAAGTTCATGATACTAACAAAATGCATCCCTGTTATCTGATTTTAAATAAATAATAATAATAATAATAATATCGTCTAACAGAATATTTTATACTTTTTTTTCCGGGTGGAAGTGCATTTACGCATTCCCACCGCCGCTGCAGCGTATTCACGCGCTGGCGGTGGGATATGTGGTACGAGGAGAAGACCCTTCACCACTAAAATCCCCCGGTACAGAATATTTTGATCCTACGAAACAAATTAATAAACCTTAAACATCGTTAATAAAAAGTGTTAAGTAATGTAACATTAATGCCGTTATAACAATAATAAGGTACATTCCGTTAAACAGAACGCGCCGAGATCTTTTAGCTAATCCTTATGTCTTGGCAATTATAATCCTTTGAAATTAAACAAAACAACCGCTGTAATTAGACACGCATTTGTGGGAATTAAAATAAACTTTACTTCCCAGTCGGAAACGTGAGTGTTCGTCTAAAGAGGGTGATTAGAACTCGTGTCGCAGCGGAATTACCTCCCGAGAACGACGCACGCACCTTCATACAACTGTGGCACTTCAAATAACTTGAGTGTTGTACTGTGCAAACAATGTATCTCAAATAAAACAACGCTAACCTTTGAAGCAGCACGTTCGTTTATGAGTAAACACTTACTTTCTCTCGGTACTTTAATATCGAGCTAAATAAAAAACCGGCCAAGCGCGAAGTTAAAATACGGCTAAAAATATCGTTTGTTGTACAAGTGGGAGCTCCCCTTAAATATTTATTTCATTTTGTTTTTAGTATTTGTGGTCACAGCGGCAACAGAAACACCTACATCATTTGTGAAAATTTCAACTGTCTAGCTATCGCGGTTCTTGAGATACCTACAGCCTGGTGACAGATAGACAGACAGCGAAGTCTTATTAATAGGGTCCCGTTTTTACCCTTCGGGTGCGGAACCCTAAAAAAGGAATAAAAATAGCCCGATAGAAACGTACCTATCTAGCTATTTTTAGATCGATAAAAAATTCAACATTTTAACAATTCGAATGACCTGAATAAAGGCAGATCGCAAAAACTTTTCACATAAAATGGTGCAATTCTATTGTCGTTGGAGAGGCAAATTTGAAATTGAAAATAGCAGTCGGTGCTGGTTGCAACGTTCCGCGGCCGTTTATTTAGGAGCGGGCAACTCCGCTTTGTTCTAATGTACCGCGGGATGCAGGTGAAACTTTCATAATTTACTATGTCGCTGCTGACCTTCAAGCTTTGTAGCTGAACCAGTTACGAAATTTATTTTATAAACCCGGAAGTTTAGTGGAAGCTGCGACACTGCAACTACTTCAACAGTATAAAATAATCCTGTTAAGAAATTTCATTTTATGTGCAAATTCTGTACCTACGTACAGTACAGCACTAAGCTGTGAATTCTCGAGATATACTACATTTTTAAGACTGACACAATAAAATAATATCGATTACGATTGACTTATATAACTGGGTGACTTTTTTACCGTCTTGATAATAATATGGTGTGTTGTATAAGTGAATAGAATCAATAGATCACAGTATATTTGTAACAGACCACAGTATAGTACTTCGGTAATTAGAGTTTCGAAAATTTCATAAATTACTTAAATAATACACCCTACATAGCGCGTGCATAATAATAAAATAGGTGCCTACCTAGGCCGTAATCACACATGAATGAAAGAGAAATAGCGTAACTACCTACTTAGGTGCGCATTTTTACCGTTACGATTTTCACTCTATGTCAGTAACAAAATAAAATGATAAAATAACTATACCTTAGACATCTATTTCAGATACATATCACGCTCTTTTATTTTCAAGACGGTAAAAAAGTCACCTAGAATATTATTTTCCTTATATGTAGGTAGTGCCGAGATAACATGGTGAGGTAAATAAATTTAGATTCTACCTTAAATATTGTATTTAGTAGATATATTTACAGATACGGCATTAGTTAGGGATTGTTAGTTATTTTATCAATTAAAAAAAAACACTAGCTTAATAGTAGGTATTCAACAAGTGTGTTTTTAATTTATAAAATAAGTAAACATTCCTAACTACACAGACTCCTGAGTTAAAAGATTAAGTATATGTTAACATTAATAAATATGTAAACGAAACAAAAACGCCTTGGGAGTCGCCATGGATGTAGGTACTACTTTGCAAGGCTAATATTATGCGACGTTTTTAAGTGAATGCTCTGTGTTTAATGCCAAAAATTTACAAAATTAGAATAAAGAAATGTACAAAATATATAAAAATCTCGGTGCAAGAATTTAAAGAGAATGAATTCGCTACGTTCAGCATGAGGAAGCGGCGGGCCTCCCGCGGTTGTATTGAAAGACCTACAGCGCTAGGCGTGGACGCGTAAACTCGCCGCACGCATTCAGACAAAAACTAACTTATCTAATAAAGTTTATGAATGGGAATCATGTCAGCAGCAACTATTGTGATTATTGTTTGCAGGGGTACTAACAGCGGATATTTAAAAAATAAAGCAATAAAACAAATTAATAAACAAAAACGTATTTAGTATCTCACGTGTACTGATTAAGTTAGTGAAGAAATTTCTATAAAAAAGGAAAAGAAAAGTTTAGTACCAGCTTATTTCCTTTTTATCGATTATAGAATAAGCGGCTCGTTAAAATAAAAGCCTGAAAAAAAATCTTTGTCGTTAAAATCTTGCTTGTTAATATATATTTTATTCCCATCTCATCCTCAAGATGTGAGTAAAAAAATCATGTTGTAGGGTTTCTTATTTGTACGTTTTTGCAGGAATCCAGCTGTTTTCACTCTCGGTCCGGAAATAAGGTTAGCTTTGACTAAACTTAACGCACTTCCATAATACGATAAGCTTTCACCAAATTGGTAAAGGACGAAATAATAAAATGTTATTTTTACGCTACTTCATTATTGCTTTCCTGTAGCTCAGATAATATAATAACTGTTTAGATTAGTATTATTATATTTTGTTTCTAAAAATTGCTGCACAAAAATACGGGTTTATAGGGTATGACACTGTAATCTCCAGTATTATTTGTTATAATAGAAACATAATAATATTTAAACCGAAAAACTATAACAGGATTTTTGCTGGTTCATACAATTACCTTGCATTGCATTGCAGCATTGTCATTCAACGGGGTAATGCTGCCAGCATCCTGGGAACGTTGTCAATTAGCAATGATTTAGAATAGTTAGGTAGTCTTTTATAAGTTAATTATAGTTTAAATTAGCTTTCATTTCGCGTAAATATATTATTTACTAGCTGACCCACGAGGTTTCACTTGCATAGATTATTCCCGTGAAAACCTCGCCTTGAAATATGATTGCCTATGGACACTCACATATTATGTGTCTTTCTATTAGTAAAATCATTTTCAAAATCTGTTCAGTGGATTGGATCCACTGAACAGATTTTGAAAATTATTTTACCCTCTAAGATAAGATAAGATAAGATAAGACACACCAACATAACAACACAAATACAAATGGCAAAAAGTAATGGTTAGTTTATGTACAATCGGCGGTCCAGACAGCGATCTCTTCCAGACAACCATTAGATGGAATAAAGATGAATAAAAAAAGGCATGAAGGGTACATAGGTACGCAATAGGTTATGGGAAAATAGTAGCAAGGAGTAAAATAATAAAATAATACTATTATATATATACTATTACATATTTAATTATACGACCTCTACGACCTCACAAACTTATAACACATACATACATACATATAATCACGCCTTTCTCCCATGGAGGTAGGCAGAAACTACAGAACGCCACCTGCTACGATCTTTACACACTCCCTTTGCCTCGTCCACTTTCATATATCTGGTCATACACGCACGCCGGTTGCAAGTACTACGCACCTGACCTTTCTGAAGAACATCACCTATGAGGTCAGTGATCCTTCTAGGGCGTCCCCTCGCGGCGTTTCCACTCACATCTGCCTTGTAAATACCTTTTGTTAATCGCCTTTCATTCATCATTCAAACTTATAATATTACGAGTAAAATGTGTAAATACAAAAACCGTGGCGCTTGAAAACAGTTAAAGTAAGTGCCTCGTTAATATGTCGCGAGCCAAGTGAGGAGCCATAGTATTTATATTATGTTAACATACTAGTAGGGCCACAGAATAAGCAAGTATTATTAGCACGTATAGAATAATACTATAATGTACACAGTAATTCGAAATGTGTTTGACTCAATGTAGATACATGTCTTTATTACTATTATCAAGGGGTAAAGTTTGTGAGTTTCAATCTTGTACGTTATAATTTATACGGGTAAAACCGTGCGGGACAGCTAGTCTAATAAAAGAATAAAGTACAACCAATACAGAGATGATCGCTGATCGCTAGTAGAAAAACGCTTTGCTATTGACAAAGTTTATATAACCAAAAATCGAAAAACGGATCGCTTGTTTCAAAGAAAATTTACCAATGAATGCCCGTCATTTTTCCGCGCCCGCTTAGTCACGTGACAAATGTTAAGTATCTACACATTTGTGTTAGCGATCAGCGATTGTAGAGGCATTTTATCTAGGCCCTCTGGATTCTTTAGTTTTGATAGTCTATATACATCCATACCTACTAATGCTGATACAACCTTATTCATATAGCATCAATCAATAATATTTCGTGGCTGTATTAGGAAATGTGTGAAAATCAAAATCAATATTTTATGTCCAAGAAGATTTAAATTAGTTTCTCATCATCATCATCAGCCTGCATCAAAACGTCCACTGGCTCAATGAGTCTACTCCCGAGGGAGGGTTTTTAACACAGTCACCACGACAGATAAGTTGATGAACGCAGTGTTACGTTATAACATACAGGGAAACGCTGCTGCCCGTTCCCTGGTATAAAATTGCTATAGGTGATTGTTATGTAGCGGGACCAAAATGTTGTGAAGCAGTGGTTTGTATATATTAATAAATAAAATATGAATGAGTAATAATAATTACGATTTTATTGTATCGTTGTGACCTGACCGGCCAAAAGTGATGATATGAAAATAAAAGTGTTGACGTACCAAAAGAGAAAATCATTATGAAAAGTAAAGAGTTTATATGAAAAAGGTCGAACCTTAGCCAATCGCTAACAATGATATAATAACAATCAAGATCAAAGGATTAACGTGCATTCCGGAGGTAAGTCCCTCAACCAACCATAACTGAAAAGAAAACTTGCATTTAACACAAAGATTTATTGTCTGGCGTGGAGATAGAACCCACTTCTACCGTAGTTACGCCATGGAGGTTTTTAAAATTGATATCTGAGATATATGAATGCATTGTGTCGTTTACAAAAGGTAGAAAAAAGAAAAAAAAATGTCACCGTCTTTATTTATGGATTTAGAAAAATGGTTTCCGTATGTAAAGTGCATGTCATGAAGCTCGGGTTTAATATAATCCTCAAAAGGGTAAGTAAGTCAAAAAGGTAACAAAAGTGGTTAGGTTTTAAAGATTTAGAGGAAAATATAATAAAAGTTTTTTCTGTTATATGACGGTGTGACGTTTCATTCGAAAACGACAAAAATGCAAAGTGTGAGCCGATATTTTTTTTTATACAACCTGTAGATTTTGCGGATCACATATTGAGTTTTACTCACTGTCAAGTTATACGAGTTATAGTTTTAACACTATTTAACTATCTCGGACAAATCAAAAATACCATGAATCATTTTTTTATTTCTAACTTTGCATTGAATAGAAATTGTAATTGGAAAGGAGGTGAAGTAAAATTTTAAGCATGCTCCTAAAGAAATACATTATACAAGTTGGTATGATGTATAAAGGAATAAGAATTTTTATTATTTTGAGGATGACATTGAACTAAACAACCACTTGCCAGGTCATTTTATTAAATGTGGTAAACTCAAATGGACGTATGAAAGCGTATGTGCACGATTAACTTATATACACTTGAAATGACGGCACGGTAAATAATATTAGTTGTCAACGGTAGTTAATAGAATTACTGGCATAGATATTTGGAGGAAAGGAAAAAAATACATTAACAAAAAATCCGAGTGAAAAATCTAAGATTTGTTTCCTGGTTTGGTTCGCAGCACGTAAAGCCCGTTATTATAACATTATCTATTACCATCGTATGCCAACTCAAGGAACAGGAAGCAGCATTACCCTGTGTATTACGACATAATTCGGCGGTGATCAACCCACCTGCCAAGCGTGGTGACTATAGAAAAACCCTTCCTCGGGAGAAGGCCCATGTTCAGCTGTGAACGTTATGCTGATTACGCTAGTGATGAAAATCTCTTGATTATACCTCATAATTGATAATTGAAAAGAAGGTAACGCTTAATTAATTTAAAGCCCTAATTTAACTTGCAATTTATAACCCATCGCGTACTGAGAGGCCTGTATAGAAGTACGGCACTTAGCGTCGCAGCCTTCCCACCTCGGTTACTTGCATCTACTTGATTTTAAACGTAGGAAGTAAACCAACGGCTGAGTAAATAAAACTTAATTAAAATTATTACACGTTTGTTATTCGGTACATATTCTTGTCGCGGTTTTACTTTGAGAAAATTAATTTTGTTCTTAAAAGTTGTTATGTTTGGTATGATGTATGAAAATTTGCTTTACATGATCTTGATGTCATTTAACTAAGCTAACACATACGCGTATGGAAGCTATTTACCTTATTAACCCGATTACGTCCTCTACTGAATATGGGCATCACGGACCGTGGCAAGCCAGAGTCGTTGGGGGATATCGCCGTAATCATCACGCTTGGCAGGCGGCATGGTGATGGCAGTAAAATGGGAATATCTTGATGATAGACCAGATATATGTTGCTGCCCATCCATTGGCTGCATGTCCCTTAATTGCCTCTTACGAGACCCACAGAAGCGATTTTATACTTTTAATATCTAAAAAGGTAAATGTTTCAGCCAGTTCCTTATTTCAAAATCTACGATTATGATGTCATGAAAATCAGGACCTAAGAATTCACAAGTTAAGGGAAAAAGACTAGTCAATTAAAGAACACATACCTGAGGGCTAAGGCCTCAGCCCACTGCACCAGTGAGTTAAACAAACAGATTTTCAAAGAAGACCTGATCGATGGCACGTTTGTCACAGGGTACACACACCTTGTTGAGAATCCTACCCAGCTAGTGTATCAGGTTACAATGCGCATATTTCTTAGTCAGTTACATAAATACGGTAACGATTATTATAAGGAATTTATTTGTTAAATGCCACAAAATTGTCTTCATATTTAGGTATAGTCATGCAAAACTATACAGTATAATTTAACTGAAAGATTTCTCTTAAAAGTATTTATTTTATTTATTTAGCGAAATATATCTATAAAACAAAACAAAGACTTACTAAAATGAAATTATATTTTAGATAGTTTTTCTAAAAGTGATTTTCCTTTTAAAGTTAATTAAAAAAATCGCGCAAATGTAATTCAACTACAGATTTTAATATCACAATAAAGTAGATACAGAATGCAAGCTTAAATAAAGTATTGACAGTTTTATCAAGTATAAAACACAAATAGTGGATTATCAAGTAAAGGCAATCAATATCAAGATAATAAGTGGAGCTCACATATAAATACGAATAGCAAGCAAATATTATCTAATTGTAGACAAAGGATAATTAAAAACCCAATCTACTTTTTGTTTTAGTGTTAAAGTGAGTTGTTAAAAAACTGTTAAAATGATTGATGATAAGGTGGATATAGAGGAACGTATTGCAACGCTGAGAAAGCGCGCAGCTGAGAGATGCAATGTGGAGGAAGCGGAATGCCACATGGGACATTTGTGTTTGCAAGCTATGTTGGATGACCCTGACAAAATACTCCAGGTAGGAGAGTTACTAGGTTATCATTCCTATATGTCACCGAAAAATAATACGAGTCGTCAGTTGATCAACTTTCGTTCCACTTATATTGTAAAATTTATTAGCCAGTTTCAGTGAACGCGCATAATTATTTTGTTATTTTGAAGTTCTGTTGAACCCCATTGGTTTAAGTTAAGGTTTTTTTTTAACTAACTAGAAAGTTCATCAACTAACTAGTGAGTTGATTAACTTGCGGTTCTTTTTATTTACTGGTGACATATATGGGCATATATGTCACCAGAAAAAAAAATCTAAATTGAATGATACCTAGCGAAATTTGTCTCATTAATAAAACAATATAAATTAGTGAAGGTTTTAGAACTTATAGGAAATCCCTTTGGTGGAACCAAACCTAAACTGGTGCCGATTTTACGAGGTGTATGGAATCGTTGTCGGCTCATTCACTATTTCATACCATGTCAAGATATTTGGATAGTTTTTCTAAGATTCCTCTTATAGGACGAAATAGTCGTAGGACGAAACAGTGAATATGTCTCGTAGCCGTATTTAACGTTATTAATATTCTTCGTAATTCTTCCCCTAGCCATCGTTCATTTTAAAACTCCAGGGGCTAATCACGTGGGCCAGTTTGCTTTTGCGTACCCGGCCCTCGCCAACAGCGGATTGAAGGAGTGTCCGGGGGATTTTAGTGGTGTAGGGTTCTCTCTCGTGGTTCATACAAAGTCATAGTTTAGCATACCACGTTTTGGAGAGGGCGAGTTCCACATATCCTACCGCCAGCGCGCGAATACGCTGCAGTGGCGGTGGGAATGCGTAAATGAATTTCCACCCGGAAAAAAAGCGGGCTTATAACAATATTACTATAACTTTGATAAAAATTTATCCGGTACTCGGCGTTTCTATGTACCTAAGCAAAAAATATTTTATATATGTAAATTTATTAAGTTAATGTTGCTTTAATAAGACACTAACAATAAAATAGAAAATGTATTACAATAACCCTTAAAGTTATATCGTTACGTGATTCCTGATTAGCCTAGGTTTCTATTATAGCGTTATTTTTTCGTCAATCACGTTAACGTTTTCATATCCCTTTTGATCGCTTACAACTGTATATAGTAGAGCCGACTAACGACATTCATCTTATGGATGGGCAGCAGTATCTGTCAGCTCAAAGTTACCTACTGCGATCACCAATCCGCTTACCAAGCATGTTATTTACGACAAAATATCTAAACGACCCTGACTAGCTTAAGTCCACAAATAATAGGTCCATCATCACCAGTGGACGTAAACAGACGGTTGAAGTGAAGTGAAGATATGTATTTCTAAAAATAAAAAACTAATGCATCATATAAAAATTGTTTTGCAAATTATGTGGAATCAAAGCTTATTAAGTGGATATTTTCATATAAAAATACGGAAAAAGTGCTCACTGATGGGCTTTGTGTAGATGCCCACAGTTTTTGCGCCACATAAGTAGATAATTTAACAGTTTAATCATAAATTTCTATGAACTTACATTCGTTTTTAGGAACTGCAAAGTTAATGAGTATTTAAAATAAAAACAACTTTCAACTCAAAATTATTATTTTAAAAGATTTATTATTAATATCTACATAAGTATATTATAATTGTTACATGTAAAATATTAATAAATTCTATCTTTAAGAAGTGTTAATTATGTTTCCTACTATATCAACTGAGGGCTCCTAATTATAGTCCAGTTATCTATGGTAGTTTTGATTTACTCAAGTTATATACAGCATCAATTATACAGAAAGGAGGTAAGGCGAAGACGTCACGCGACTTAGCGAAGATGCGAGACCGATAAGGCTCGCCTACCCCACTGCCTGTGTCACACCTAAAAACGTGTTTGGGTCCTAAAAACTCTATACAATCATAGCCAACTTATGTATATCTGCTTATGTCGCAAATAGGTCACTAGTCTAGTCACTTTCATTCTGATCGCTTTTAGGATGCCTAATCAACTATAATGGGTTTTTACACATGAACTACTAGGAACAATATGTATTAATAACAACAAATATCTCTATAAACATCTTTGCTAGATAATTATAAATGTTGTTTCTAAGCAATAGCATATTATAATTATTATTAACATTGAGCTCAGTAGCAACAGAAACGAAAGAGTTTTTAAGCTACGTTTAAAAGTAATATAACTTTTAATTGCCAGGACTGATTTGAAATAGAATTAACGTAAGTATATCGTTTAAAAACAAGATACTTATTACTGCGTCAAATAATAGTGTTTCAAAACGGAAAACTGTCGCAATTGCAACATTAAATATTGCAATAATCAATAGATATTGCTTCCGAAGTTAAAGACGGACTATCTCTTTAACTTTGAAAACTAAGGTGTAAAAGTAATGATTTTTTTTATTATGATTTACTAAAGAGTTCACGAAGTAAGTTTTAAAATATTTACCTTTGCTCCCTTCACCTGCATTTTTAATGCAATGCATGCACGAAGGTCCTTTTGTATTGAATAATATGTTCGGATATAAAAACTATGACTATCATGAACTTATGACATATATTTTGATATAATCTATACAAATAAATCAAATTGAAGTGTCTGTTTGTAATGTAAAAATAACACGATTTGACTAAATGCATATGATTGTAAGAATATAAGCTACTAATAACATTAACACACAAAAACAATTACCTACCTAACGTCTATATGTATTTTTGTGTGTATGTTTGTTTCGACTAATATTTGTAATGTCTGGACTGATTTTGACGAAACTTTCACTGTTAGATACCCTAATTGTATGATTTAATACATGCTCCTTTTTATTTTGTGTGTCTATTATTTTATTCATGTATTCCTCCTCAACTTCAAAACGATATATGCTACAAATTTAGTCGGGACTTTCATTATGTAGCTAGTTATTTGATATAAACAACTGTTTGACCATATGTACATTTTAATTTTAAGATTGATGGGGCAACCGGTGCTTCAGAAACGTACAGATCCGTGGCTCGACGAGCATGTCGGCTTGCCAGTGCCATGCATAACTTTGGATTACGCCCTGGAGATCCTGTGATTTTGATGGCCCCTTGCCACTTAGACATCAGCATTCCATACTACGCTTGCCATTTTGGTGGATTCTCTCTCTGTCCCATTGATCAGATGGTACCTGCTGGTATTTACGATTTTATTTTATTTTATTAATACGTTTAATTATTTTTTCAATATTGTGACATTTCCCAATTATATATCTAAGTGAATTAAACTTACTTTATTTAATTTTCAGAGGACATTCAAAAGCTGTTTCCATACATTCAACCTAAAATGGTGTTCTGTCAAAAAGCCTGTGAGGACAAAATCAAGCAAGCATTTAAAGTAAATAGACTAAGAGGTGAAATTGTTATATTTGACGACAAAGCCGTCGACATGGAAGCTTTCATCAGATATTGTAACGGAACACAAGTCAACTATAGGTAAATAAAACAAGCGAGGGGGAGAAATTATATGAAAACTAGCTGACCCGGCAGACTTCGTACTGCCTCAATCGATACATAAAAGACCTAAACATTTGTATAAAATAAACTGGGCCGTAGATACTTCGTTTATGCGGTACTCCTACCCCTACACTACCCCTACCCTACACTACCCCTACCCTACACTACCCCCACCCTACACTACCCCTACCCTACACTACCCCTACCCTACACTACCCCTACCCTACACTACCCCTTCCTACACTACCCCTACCCTACACTACCCCTACCCTACACTACCCCTACCCTACACTACCTCTACCCTACACTACCCCTACCCTACACTACCCCTACCCTACACTACCCCTACCCCACCTCTACCCTACCCCTACCCTACACCTACCCCTAATCTACCCCCTACACCTACCCTAAAAAATCTTAGCAAAAAAAATTAAGCTCAAATTGACTACATTTTAGTTAGAAAACGTTTGTATGGGAAAAAGAAAAAGGCTGTTTTAAGGGGTTTTCAGGCAACTACTAATAAATTAAAAATTAATTAAAAAAACATTGTCCAGCGGACAAAATTGTGAATCTAAACCATTCCCAGATCCCCTTGAACACACACAAATAATTTCATCAAAATCGGTCCAGTCGTTTGAGAGAAGTTCAGTGACATACACACTCACAGAAGAATTATATATATAAAGATATAAATAACCTTTAACAGTATATTATATTTGACTAGTAATTACGTTACTAAAGAAATTTTCAAATTAAATCAGATTGACAGTTCAATTTTATGATCCATAAAATCATAATTTCTTTTATAAATATTATCTTTACAGTTAAATTTGAAATGCATTGCAGGCCTCCCGTAATAAATCAAACTAAAACTATGGCTTGGCTAATGCTGACCAGTGGAACCACAGGAACACCGAAAGTATCCATGATATCTTTTAGAAATCTGCTCAATGCTATGATTTGTTGGTGGTAAGTATAATTTATAAAAATAAAAAGCAATGAGAAACAAATCCCTGATTGTATAGCTCAATGATAAAGTTAAGAACAAAAAGGCACATGTGAACTTGACTAAACGGCTCTGAATACATCAGAAATAACATAGAATGTGTTAACACTAGTATATAACTATTATGTATTGAGATATATCTACAGTATATATCCTATATTATTTAATTCTCCTTATATGTTTAAAATCTTTTTTAGTAAGTATTAATCTTATTTTAATTTATATACAATTTTGTTAGTCGTGTTGCCAGCGATATTCTTATAATATATGTAGATTAGCATGATTAATTAAATTAGGCAATTGTATTTATCTGTCTTCAAATGGGCTTATGCATAGTTTTTGTATATTTCAGGGGACCTTTTCCAGCAAAATTTGAAAAAACTTTGGCGATGTCGTCTATTCAGTGGTTGTCAGCATTACTCTATTTTAGTTCAACACCGCTTAGAGGTTTCACTAGGGTTCAGTCATCAGCACCATTCACACCCGAGAGACTTATCAATATTATCAACACGTACAAGGTAATTATTATAATAAGAAATAGATTATGAAGTAAAAAAAAAGATTTACGAACACTGATAAAACACAAAATCCGATGATAGCTTTGATTTACTACCGATTTAAATGTAATTAAAATATTTCCATGATTTCAGCCCAACGTGACCGCATGGACGCCATATTTACTGTCGCAATTTCTTGCTATAGCAAAAGATTCTTGTGACTTGTCTAGCTTTATATACATCGCTATTGGTGGCAGTGCTATAGAAAAACCTTTACTGGATGAGTTTAGAGTAAGTCATAATAACATTTCATGTAGGTATAAGTCCGCTGAGGAATATGGGCCTCCTCTCGAGGGACGGTTTGGCAATTGTCACCACAAGGTGACCGCAGTATTATGTCGTACCTACCACACAGGTAAACGCTGCTGCCCGTTACCTGAAATACGATTGCCATAGATGATGTTATGGCAATCTTGACCAACGGCTTAGCGTGCTTTCCGAAAGTATCTTAACCAACCAGACCGGAAAAGAAATTTTTGATTTTACACAAATAATTTTGTTCGTATAAGGAATCGAACCCAAAAACTCTCACATTTAGGAAAGACTTACACAAGTCATTGAGGTTTTTAGAGTAAGTAATTTCAATAAATTGAAAGCAGTCAATATTTATGATCAATACTTTTACTTTTCTCAAATATCACATCAAATCAAGTAACACCGGTGTTTACTTAACTTCGCCATCTTCATATAAATTGAATTTATAAAACATGACTTAAGAAATCTTTCAGTACATCAAACATTACATTATGGTCACAAATCAAATAGGTTGTTATACTAATGAAAGTAAATGTTTACAATAAAACAACTGCAACTGGGGAGGTGTTGAAAACCATCAGTGATTTAGGATGACGCCGCATTTAGCGTGTGTTCAGCGCGAACGCAGAATGAAGAACGCGCACTTCAATGTGAGATCAGCTTTCGAGACGTTAACATTACATCTATACTTGCCTTACTCACGTATCGCGTAATGTTTGCTGTAATTCGTAATGTGCTTCTTCTAAGATTTATACCTTATTAAATAGTCAATTGGCCTTATTAAATAGTAATTGGCATATAAGTATATATATTATATATATTTAAGACTGGAATCTTATCCAGGGAACCAGGGAATTTAATCATTGAGTCGCGGGGGACTTTACAAATACATAATGCACCGATATAAAGCACATCCAGACTCTGAACAACTATCCATGATTTACACAAATAATTTACCCGGTTGGAAATCGCACCCCGAACACCAGATCTCAGAAGCCACTGCCGTAAGCACTAAGCCACCGGAGCAGTTAAATAATGTTGTCTCTTTTTATTCCAGAAAAAATGTTCAGCTTTGTTATACGTGGTTTATGGAATGACGGAGTTAGTAGTACCAGTATTTTCATTTAGCAAAGAAACACCTTTTGGAGCTTCTGGAAAACCAATAGAAAAATATGAGTATAAGGTATTTTTTTTTATTCAAGTATAAAATATATCCTACTAATATTATAAACGGGAAAGTAAGTAAGTGTGGATGGATGGATGGATGTTAGTTACTCTTTCACGCCAAAACTACTGAACGGAATTGGCTGAAAGTTTGCACCGGGATAGGTTATACGCTGGATTAACATATTATTATAGCCTATACGCGAGGACCTGTGCAACGCCACTGATAATGCTGTCAGTGGCCGAGTACTGGTCTTCTCAAATTTGAACGCCAGGTCGACACGAAAAGAAGAAGAACATATAGGCTACAAAACATCACGCTTCGACCTACTGGAGCAGTGTAACGCGGGGCGCAGCTAGTATAGTATACTGGATACCAATGCTGGTGTCACTCTATCCATAAAAAACCGCATCAAAATCCGTCCCCAAGTCTATAAGATCTAAGCATACATACGGGCAAACATACAGCGGAGACCGAATTAATTAAGGTATTAAGTATATTAGGTATTTACGAAAAAAAGAAATTATAATGATTGCGGTCTTTGGTCTGATCTAAAACTCAACTTCACAATTACTACTATTTTATTGCCTACGTGTATTATTTGATTGTATTATTTAAATTAATCAAGCACAGTTTTATTTATATAAAATAATAATTTATTGAACTACGATTGAAACATAAAATTTGTTTTATCTTCGCTTCAAAAACCACATTGATCATTGATATTAATTAAATGTTATTTGAATAATTTAACCGCATTTGCACTGCCTAGCCTATTTAAATTATATTTGCTTATAAAATTATTCTTTCAATTTATAATTTTGAATGAAATTAATGAGGCTTGCTCATTTACGGCATTTATTTCATACCTACTAGCTTCACGCGCGGTTTCGTCTCCGTGATTGTGACAACTTCATAATGAAATATAGTTTATGTTACTAATGGATAATGTAGCATTTTTTATTTTTACTTTTCAATTTCAGATTCAATTTCAATAATAATTACATTGTTAAATGTAAAAGCATGGATTATTTCTGTTTCAGCACTAATTTTTGTGCACCAAAGATATTACTTTTATAGCACCATATGAGCTTAATTCTAAATTTGGAACAACAAAAATCGCTAATTTTGCTAAATGAAATGTATTCTATTTTTGTTTCAAATTGTGTACAAATTTCATATTGGTGTTGTAAAACAAATAGATAGGTGATCAAAAACTTGGTGCGGAATGAGGGAGTTTCATGCATTCACCAACCTACTTGCCAAGCGTGATAACTATGGCAAAACCCTCCTCGAGGGAGGCCCATGGTCAGCAGTGGAAATTATATGGGCTGAATATGGTAATGAAATATAAATAATCCTGTATTGTTTAATATTTTTCTACTTATTTTTCAGCTAATGGACGAAAACAACCAACCATTAAAAGAACCTTTAAAAACCGGTGAATTGTGGATTAAAAGCAAAGACTTCTTTCAGGTAAATATTGTTTTGTAGATTTCTTTCCGGCTTAAAAAAGACCATTCTTTATCCTATGGGTATCGTTAGACCTAAGAAAAACACACCTGATGTGAGGGTGAAGTATCTATCAGCTCAAAAATACTTACCGTAGGAGGTAATGCTACCACCAATACGCCTTTTTTTTTGTCCGGGGTCTATCTTTCCCACCGCCACTGCAGGGTATTCGCACGCTGGCGGTGGGAAATGTGGGACTCGCCCTCTCCATAGCGTGGTATGCTAACTCTTACCACGAGGAGAGGACCCTACACCACTAAAACCCCCCCGGACACTCCTTCGATCCGCCGTCGGCGGGGGCCGGGTACGCATAAGCAATCCGGCCTATCACCAATCCGCCAGCCAACCGTTATAATGGCAATATCAACTTTTAACGACTTGGGCTTTCCAAGGTCTGTTAAGAGGAGTTCCATGTTCAGCATTTCACGTAATAATATGTGCAGAAAAATATTGTTTTTATTGTCATTTCAGTTATTCGATTTAACTTGAGCGTAACAGAAAATAATCAAGTATGCAAATATTGAAAGTTGTTGTTGACGTTTGGTACCGCAATTGTATATTCCAATAAAAACGAATAGAAAGAAATAAATAAAAGTATAATTTCCATGACTTGATTAAATATTATGTATTATGAGAAAACTTTGTATGCCTTAACTTTTTTTTATGTGTGACTAGCTCCGAATCATTATAAAACATGTATAGATCGTATCAATATTAATAATATAAACATATAATTATTTTGGTTTTTGATGTTGATTACCGCTTCATATATACTACAAATATATTCGTGATACCCGTGCCTCGGAAAGCACGTTAGGTAAGCCGTCGGTCCCGATTGTTATAACATCATTTATAATAATCGTATATCAACGAAACGGGCAGCAGCGTTTCCTTGTGAGTTACAACATAATACTGCGGTCACCAATCCGCCTGTCAAGCGTGGTGACTATGGCAAATACCTCCCCCGGGAAGAGGCCCATGTTTAGCAGTGGACGTTATACGGGCTGATAATGATATATACTGGTAAACGTATACACCGTTACTTTAATTTTGACTTGAATTTTATTTACAGGGTTATATGAATAACCCCGAAGAGACAGCAACAATGCTTACTCCAGATGGATGGTTCAAAACCGGTGATATGTTCTTCCGAGATGAGCAAAACTATTATTTCTTTGCGGAACGAAAACGACTCATAATACGACACTATGGTTGGCAGGTAATGTTATTTAATAACTAGAATCAGACTTGCGAAATTAATTCCTTCTAATCTATATTAGAAAGACAAAATATTTAGTGTCAATTCTGCTAAATATGAGTTTAAGTGCCGGGTTGCTATTGCACCGCCCTCCTGCCTGCAAAAAATATTAATCAGCTCATCAACAGTCAACAATCAACTGCTGAAGACCCGACACGTGTTTCGCCCCTCCACGGCAACGCCCGGGAAGTGTTATACGGTGTCCTCGCAGACCCGTAGTCCGAGAGACCCGCCTACTGTAAAGTAGAGCGGCAGTTGCACAAAATTCCCGTAAAAATCTAAAGTCTTCATTGCTCAATCTCCCCGTAAGCGTCCGCCATGAGCCGAGGTCCAAGTTTCACAGAGGGCGCCCTCTTGCGCAGGTTACTTAGCTTGTAGTTTTTTTTAGCCAAATATTTCGTCTAAATAAATTATAATTTCCCCCCGGAAAAAAGGCTAAGTATTTATCGGATTGACTACGTATGCTTGCTCACACCATCACCTATTTAAATTGTTTAGCGGTACCTAATATTCGTTTGTAGCAGGATTTATGTGGGTTAACAAGGTTCAGCAGATATTATAAACGGTCTCGTCTGATCACCTAGGTGATTTGTTTCCCAGGTGATCAGAAGACACCAATTAATTAATCCTGGAATCACCTGGGTGATTTAATTCGTAGGTTATTTGAGGAGACCTAAGAGACTTTAAGGGTTTGGTATCCACCTTGAATACCAAACCCTTAAAAGTATTGTGTTTCTTATTTTTTTTAGATTTCACCTTTGAAAATGGAAGAAATTATAAAGCGTCACCCAGGAGTAGCTGATGTGTGCGTAGTAGGAATACCTAACCCGACATGTATAGAAGAGCCTGTCGCAGTAATAATGAAACAAAACGGTTGCAAAGTTGAACCAAAGGACATTTTCAGTTTAATCAAAGGTATGAGAAAATAAAATATTCATCACACGGTATTATTATAAACTAGGTTTCTACGAGTGGTTTCATCAGCATAACTCCCGTTCCCGTAGGAAATTCATAATTAAATATACTTAGCCTATAGCCTTCATTGGCGCAATATGTCATCCACTTCCATTTTTCCATTTATATGTACTATAAATTAATTAAAAAATCAAATAAAACTTTTCTTTCTCTAAGTTGGCTTAGCAGGTTTCTTATCCAAAACAAAAACAACAATAGGTACTACAGCCATTTTTACTTTCAATTAATAAGTATTTAACATGCGCCAAAGTTAGAATTTTCAAACATATGTCAAAATGCATTTTAAATCAAAAGCACGAAGGAATATTGATAATAACTTTCTCCACCTTTTTAACTCCGTTTGGGAATAAATTTCAATAAAATACGAAACATTTCTTCCAACAATTCTGTTACAGAATGTTTATGCCAAATTTTAAACCAAGAAAGGAATTTTCAAAATGTCTGCTTAGTAGACTTATCCGTCACAAAAGGAAGCCACGGCCCAAATATCACGTTCCAAGCTTCAGTAGTTTTACCTCGCCGTTGATAAATCAGTCAGACAGGACATGTTACTTATTATAGGTTTTATATTTAACATTTTATCATATATTTAACCAACACAACTGTTGGATTATTTAAACAGGCGATCTTAACATGAATACATACTACAAACTAACAAATAATGACTCGTTTAAAATATTATCTTTTTTATTTACAGAAAATATGACAGAGAATAAGCAGCTGGTTGGCGGCTTATTCTTCGTGGATTCATTCCCCGTGACACCCTCCGGTAAAGTACATCGGTCTAAAGTAAGGGACCTGGCAACCACAGCGAAAAGAATACTTCCCAACTGAAGTGAATAAAAACCAAGTTTATATAAGTTTGGTGTAAATGAGAATCCTAGGGTTAAGGACTGACTTAAGTTATTTTCAATTTACGCGCATAACACTAAATTATATTTTGAGTGAATCTTTTTACCACACGTAATACGACAATTGCATAGATACTGGGCACTACTAACAATTAAGTTAAGTATCATTTCTTATTAAATTTGCATAAAATAGGAAAAAAAAATAAGAAACTAGTGTCTCGACTACACTATTTGCGCAATTATTAATGATTTAAGTACGAGTATCTGCGGAATATTTCACAATGACGCGCTTAAATTTTGTTGCGCACCGCAAATACTAACACACTGTCTTGTCACTTTTCTACCAAAGCTTAGGTTAAAAAGCAATGATAATAGTGATTATGTAATTTGAAATAGCTTAAAAAACATCGGAAAATCACTAATCAAGAGAACAAATATCCAAATAAATATATTAACATTTCTTCTTAATTATATTACTATAGATTCAATCTCTAAATTTTATTTTGAGTCAGATTACCAAAACTAGTTTTGGTGCATGTAAATATTTATATATGAGACGATATGTTATTTTGCGTGTAAACACCTTTTGCTGTAAGTTGTTGTCGGATCATGTTTTCACATAAAATATGCTTCAAGTTGATGTTTGCGTTTTCAAGCGAAAGGTCTCCACCGTAGACATATTTGCTAAACATAATAAGTGTATGAATAAGAAGAAATCAAATATCACAAACTAGACTTAGAACTGAAGAGCTGCTATGAAAAAACTGTTATAAATGAACCCTGATATGTATTAGGTGATCACAAAGTATTATTAAGAATTTAACCAAGACCTATTTGCTGTCAGCGGTTAGGTATATAAGAGAATTACAAATAAAATTCAGTGATAAGCTCAATGCATTATTATATCAAATAAATATAACTACTGTTACAATCAAGGCTAATAAGTACCTCTCGTTATGATAATATTTATGACGTGACATAAATGCCTTATACGTTTTACCTAAAAACTTTAAATAAATAAATAAACCTTTCGGTTTCACCTTAAATGAAATGTGGAGAGTTTTCAAAGTACTATTGTACCATTAAATTTAAAAATGAAAAGTATTTTACAACAATGAATTTTACCTTAAAATGGTTATAATAATAATGAACTTTTGCTGTCTCTTAGTAGTCTCTTTATAATAGTTTTATTTTTTATTCACCTTAAAATGACTGCGGTTTAAATTTATATAGTCAAAGCAGCTATACAGACGTAGTTTATTTTTATTGCAATTATATATATTACATATTATATTTTATGAATCATTATTAATTATTCGATATGGTAGGAAACAGAAACAAGTAGGTTTCTTAATTTTAAGTTAAAGGTAATTTAATTAATTTTAAATAAAATGATAAAACATGCTTCTGTGCGTTTTATTTTGTTTGTATCTAACTATGCCGGTCAAGAATTAAAGTAAGACCAAAACGCCTTGGCATTTTTTGATATGCTATCCTCTACTAGGGTCATAAACTGAGTGTCTCAAGCTCCTTAACCCATTTATTCTTACCGGGTGTTATAACGCCACGAAATACATATTACTTCATATACCTACATCACTATTTTTCCATACAAATCAGTGATAGGTAGGGCTTTCTCCTACTGGCTATTATGACACCCATAGTGTACGAATTTTTCCAGATGAACAAGGTTTTTTTTTTTAAATTTTAGTCTTTGATTTTCAACAGCTCAAAGTTCAAATATTGTTAATAGTTTCAATTAGTATCTGGGTTAACACGTACTCTTAGTACCAAAAAAGAATGTTAGTTCAAGAAATTATTGTATTTTTGTTCTTTGCATAACATTTCGCTTTTCCCTTTATGATTTTGATCATCATCATCATTTCAGCCGTAGGACGTCCACTGTTGGACATAGGCCTCCCTCATAGATCTCCAGTTGTTGCGGTTAGAAGCGGCCTGCATCCACCGTGATCCTGCGGCTTTAATCAGATCGTCCGTCCATCTAGTAGGTGGACGTCCTACGCTACGCTTGCCGATCCGCGGTCTCCATTCGAGAACTTTTCAGCTCCAACGGCCATCTGTTCTCCGTGCTATATGGCCTGCCCATTGCCACTTCAACGAACTAATCCGTTGGGCTATGTCGGTAACAGGGTTATTGCGAATCGTCTGGAACGAAGGCTTGATGACTTTCAGCCTCCAAACAAGCCGGATTCCGAAAAGGTTATAGTACCGTAGACCACATACATACGCTGCGGCAAGTAATACAGAAGACCGAAGAGTATAACTTGCCGCTCTGTTTAGCGTTTGTGGAGTACGAGAAAGCCTTTGATTCGGTCGAAACATGGGCCGTACTTGAGTCTCTCCAGCGATGCCGTATTGGCTATCGGTATATCGAAGTGCTGAAATGTTTGTATAGAAACACCGCAATGTCGGTCCGATTACAAGAACAGTGCACGAAGGCGATTCCACTAAAAAGAGGCGTAAGACAGTAAAGACAGAAAGTACATAATTATTTTTATGTTTTTTTTAAAAGACAAATTAATCCCTCTATTGCGGGGGACTTTACAAACACATGATTCATGTACAGTCAACAAAAGAGATAGGTTTACACATTGTGAAATTTATATGTCCACGTTTATGAGAAGAGTTTACTTTTATCTGTATTTGTATACAGCTAGCAGCGAACTCTTCACCCATAATGAATTAACGGCTGTCATAGTGAGATAAACATATTTATTATACATTCATTAATACTGCAGGTGTAAACCTATCTCTTTTGTTGACTGTACACAAATTACATCCAGACTCAGAACAACTATTCGTAGTTCACACAAATAATTGTCCCGGGCGGGAATCGGACCCAAAACATCAGGTCTCAGAAGCCGTAAACAATGAGCGGTGTATTTAAATATGGCATTGCCGTAATTCAATATAGCTTGTGTTACTCCTACATAACGTAGCTTTCTAATGGTAAAAAATAATAATTCGGTAAGTAGTTCAAGTTCTGGAGCCTATTTAATACAAGCAAACAATCAAATGTTTTCTCTATAAAATATTAAGAATAGATTCCTAGCTTAGTCTGAGGGGCAGAGCCGGAGGGACTGCCCAGTGTACCCGGCCTGTACCAACGGCGGACGGAGGAGTGTCCGGGGGGTTTTTGTGGTGTAGGGTAATCTCCTCATGGTATGACCAGCATATCATGCTATGGAGAGGGCGAGTCCACATACCCCATTGACGGTGAGGGAACGTAATGCATTTTCCCCCCGGAAAAAAAAGGGATTTAGAAGACTAAACAACAATGGTTTCAAATAGATGAATCACGAATTCACTACTCATCCATGTATCACATCCATTATGTACTCGCACTAACACGTGGTAACACGTGGTAACACGTGGTCGCCCGGATTTTGATGTAGCGTATCAAAGATTATTGTTGATTAATAAATTAATATTCACTTAATATTATTAACTTGATCAGATTGAGGGTGATACATCCCGATCTGATCAAGTTAATGCATGGTAGTCGCATCATCAACATATCGATTCAAATCTACTTATACGAAAATAGCCTACAAATAGTGATTCATAATTTAATTATACAGGTGGTATTGCAACTATATCGTACGCAAATTGGCAGGACGAGATTGTGGTCAATGCAGGAAAAAATTGGATGAACACTTTCTCTGGAAAAGGCTTTTAACCAGAGGGGGTCCACAACAAATGAATGAGATTATTTTGCATGAATGAATTGTATTGCTTGTTATTATTAAACTAAAAAAACGATTAAATTGAATGTTATTTATATTATATGTTTAACAAATTAAAATTTAATTATTGTTTTTAATGTAAAATGTTACTTGAGTAATTTGATTTAATATTGTGGATCTAATAAAGCTATTTTAATATTATTATAATAATTGCAACTAGCGCTTAAACATAACCACTGTACCGCGCCTTAGGAAAGCGCGGCAAGGTGGAGGCTGTAGGAAGAAAGAGCACCAATTCACATAAAGATCGACCGACTGACTGGATCAGAAAAAACGACGATCGGATTCTCTAGACTCAGTTTCTCCACACCTTTGGGCTATTTGTTGAAAAACATTGGAACATCCTTTAACGTTTTCTGAATACTTTACGGAAACGTTTACCAATTGACAACATTTCAAAATTATTAACACCCTAAAATACCGTTTCTTAATTTTCAAATTCTGATCTGAACCTCTTTTTTTTAACATTTTTTTTAAAGAAAAAAATATACCCAACAAAAATGCGCTATGACGTTATTGTTACGGTCGGACTATTACGGATTGAAATATTACCTGCATCATAGGTAAAGCCCCCTAACCATTCGGCTACGGCCCCCCCCTTAGAGACGTGTTATAATAGAGATTGATAAATTTCGACGACCGGTTGGGGTACCACCGTGGCCGAATGATTGAGGCATTAGGGGCTTAACCTAAGGTGCAGGTTCAAATCGTGCCGGTGGTCTAAATTTATTAATCTCAATTTTGAAAAATTAGAACATCCTATATTGTTTATCATCATTAGTCATTTTAGACCATTTAATTTTGATAATGAAAACATGTGACTTACCTAACATGATAAGCTTTACCCATCACAGCCGACTCTAATTATAAAGGTGAGGTAATCTCTCTACTAGAAGCTTGGGTATTGGGTATATAGTATTGTGGTACGACCAATCAATGATCATGGCTTGCCAAGAAAAGGCCCCAGGAGAAGAGGCCCACGTCCAGCTGTGGACTGCTAAACATTGTCAAACCAGGGTCTTTGAGGAATATTGCCATAATCACTACCTTTGGTAGGCGGCTTGGTGTTCGCAATAAGATGGTGAGTATCCTTGAACTGATAGCTGCTGCTGCCCATCCACCAGTTCTATGTCTCTAAGTCACCTATTACGACACCCATGGGATGATGGTGGGCGAGCGTTGTGTGACTTTGACATAATCGCTTGGTAGACCTTATAAGCCGGAAACCACACGGCTCATATGTTAGCTGCAATAAAATGTACTCTCCTCTGCTCTTCGCAGCCATACACTGAATATGGCTGGCTAAGTTGAACATCATGAACAATATTGATATTTGAAAATAACAGCTTAAAAACATTTATTTATTTATTTAATTCTTTATTGCACACAGTAAAGTTATACAACGTAAACAACATGTAAAAAGGGGAGCTAATTCAATAATGAATTTTCTTCCAGCAAAACTTTATGACATGCCTTAGATTAAAAATGCATAGCTAGTGTACAACATATTAGTGGTAGACATTTAATGTTAACGCCACAGTCCAAAGCAAAGTCCTAGTGTATTAAAACACTACTCGAGCTCCACTTTTGTGTTAGTATGAATGAATACACAAACATCCACAGTACGACCGCGGACTACAAAAACAACAACTGAACACAAAAAAATTCTTTTTGGATATTATGTACTGATATTATTATATTGTTTCTACAGGCGATGTTGTCATTATATTAGGTATTACTATTATCGTTTGCTACACATAATAATTCTTGATTCTTTTAATTTACGTGTGATGAATACGGGCTAATGTCCAAACCCGTTGTACCGATTTACAATTTAAATACTGTTAATCACAGAAAATTAATGAGTACCCGTGGGATATTTAAAAACCCGCAGGAATAACAATCACCACTCGGACAAAGTCGCGGGCATCAGCTTGTTTATTTATAAAATCTTAAACTAGATTCATTTACTACATTATCGAATCAACTAGATTCATCACATTCGTTTGGTGTAAGTTTGAGCAGTAATTTGCGTTTTAACATACGCCGAGAGTGCTATAGTATTGTTTTGAAATAATATCCTTAAAAACCCAATGTGTGTGTTCGCATAAAACAGGAAATATGATATTATTTTAAAATAATATTGTAGAGCAACTTTATTTTAAGCAGTAACTCCGAGTTTGACATAAAACTAGACGGTAGCTTGTATCAAGTAAAACACGACTGTTATTATTATTTACAGTGGTTACGTGTGAATAGTGTCGCAGCTTTTTGCAGGTGCGTTGTGACACCGACACATTTCGCAACGGTGCGTAAGCCCAACGTTGTATCTGCGATGTGAGCGCTAGTTCAAGCTGTGGCTGATGGTTGCTTTGTGGTTGCGAATTTGCGATATAGTCGGTATCACTCACTTCATCGATACTGCCGGCAAAATATCGGTATTTAATTTTAGTACTCATATTTCATACGAAATATGCATTTGACCATGTGGTGTGGTTGTGGTAACTTCATGCGGATTGACCCTTAATCAGAATGTAAAGAAAAAAATCAAGTTTTAGATAAAATATAATAATCAGGATATATTTAAGAAGTCTGGAACCCTGCACACTTTTATGCCTGGTAAAATATAAAAATGGGCGTGGATCAGTTCCTATTTTTCAAACGACAACCAATTCAACAATCACCTAACATAGTTTTTAACTTCGCTGTCAATTCAAATCCAAACATCGAGAGAATTGAATAGGCTGCTGATGCTGAATATTCATAGATTAAGATGCTTATGATCATGCTTATCAATAGTAGATCGTCGAAAAAATCTTGACTTTTGTCAGATAGGTTTAATGTTAAAACCAAATAACAAACAACAACAATATATTACATGCCTACAACTTATTAAACCACACTCACACAGTAATTAAGCAACCCTCTGATGATTCTTTCATATTGATAAAAATGTTACATAGGTATGTACTGTTACTTCTTTTACTTTTAGATATGTTTTAATTAAACATATCTTTACTCAAAATACAACTATTCTACTTGGCAATGTTCCCAGAATGCTGGCAGCATTACCCGGTTTAATGGCAATGCTTACCTGCTGTGCAAAGTAAAAACCAGCACTCGGAGAACATGGCCCTCTTTAGTGCGGCACGTTAGCTGCGAGATTTTATTAATTAATTTTGGCTCCCGGTCGCCACGGCCCTCATGTTTCGACACCAAAAGGCACAAATACATAACCACTATTAAGGGTAGTATATATACTATATTTGCGTCTCTTGAGTTTCTCCGCGGATTCAGCCGTCACGCCAGCCCTACTCTGAGTCCCGGAAAGATGAGACGGCGCGAAGGTGTCGACGCACGTAGCGTCCCATCAAATTCCCATCCTCCAGGGCACTAGAATAAGACTAACACTAGAAATATATGTCAAAATAAAAAGTACTCAATAATTATAATTTTGACTCTATGTTTGTTTGATTGAAGCACGGTATACATACCTGATAGTATTTCATTTGTAGATTTGAGACAAACACACGGTAAATAAGCAGTTGCAAAAACTCAACTCATTTTTATTATCACTTTTCCTCAACGAAATTTTCCTGTATATTAGCCGTTCATCGAGTATTTTGTGGTTTATCTATTAATCGTCAAATAATGGTATCGAACTTTTTTACATGTCGCCATATAGGTAATCATTGCATGAATATATTCATAATTATAAAGTATTCGGTATGACTTCAATTGGTACGATTAAGTATCTTTATATATTTAATTGAAATGAAATAAACAAAGTGTGGCGTAACATTTGTATGTTATATATGAGCTCATTTTTTTATGAGATTATTTTTATTTGAAATTTTATTTCTTGCCTTTTTTTATGAAGATTACTAGCAGAGTTTTAGTCTACTAGTATTCTTGTTAACCCCTTGTGCTAAGCTAAAATGCTTGTGTTACAAGTGGGTTCACGTCGGTAGTGCAATGGGTGGGGTTCGAACCGGCGACCTCAAGTTCACAAGTCCGACGCCCTAGCCATTGGGCTACGGCCGCTTCTTAAGGGCAACAATATTATTATTCCGAAAGAATTTACGTTAATACCTATTAAATTCATCCGACTTTAACCAGTCAGTTTTCTTATTTATTCTGTAGGTATCCCATTAACGATTAGTAGCTAAAAAAAATTTTTTACCATAAAAAAAGGTTATCCCAATGTTTCGTGGGATTTTTTAAATTGTCGTTGTACGTCTTCGCGGGCTTCTCAGACTTTAGGTCTATGATGGCACCGGAAAGTTCTTTGCAAACTTTGAAAACCTTGTTGACCCTTAGGTCAGGAGGGCGAGGAGGGAATCGAGAATCTAGCACCGTGTTCGCTCATACCGCGTCTAGCAGTTTGTACCGCTTACAAACTCTCCAATATAAATTCGACGTGCCACGATGATGTATGGAGTGTATACAAACGGCGGTGTAAATCCTAAACTTGTTATCAAGTGATAGTTTGCTGCGTGAATTGAAGATAACTGTCAGTTTGGAAGTTATTGAACCAGTCATACAAAATTTATCTTTAAAATTTTTAGAAGGTGGGTCACACCCACTTCGTATAGCAGTGGGTGTGACCCAAGGACTTCATCTAGGTAATTTCTTGTTACATACTTAATAATGAGTACATAGTATTAGTTCAAATTTTACTGTATAGAAAACTATTCAGTTTTATAACGAAGAAGTACCTCGGTTAAAGTTAAATGAAATGCATTGAATAGAATATTGGAGTTAACCGGCAGCCGGCCAACTCCAATACTATATTTATGTTACAAGATAGGGTATTCGGATCAATTTAATCGTGATTTTGTGCTATAATGACTGAATTATACTAAAATAAGAAAAAAATAAAAAGTAACAAGCAAAAAAAACACAACCTTGCAATTCCGATAATAAAATTTAAATAAACTTATATCATTTATTGGTTCAAGCATTTTGTTATTTACAACAAACTCTCTAGCTACTATGCATATTTTATTGCCTTACAATATTTAACACAAACATGTTAAATGTGCTGATAGTTTACGTTAATTCGAGTTGTCCGCCACCTCTGTGGCCTTCTTGGTAAATAAAGACACCATTTTTTTAAATTATTCAGACATACTTTACAGTAGACAGTGACACTAATTTTTCTATAACATGCCTCGTTGGACAATGAGAAAAAAAAATTGAAATCATCACAGATTGAACGATATTTTACCACTACATAGCATTAAAGGTCTCTGCCCACTATCCCGTAGCATACTATGACCGTGCTAGGAACGTATCGGGCACGGAAAGTAATCCGATACGCTCTACTATGCCCACTAGAGCGTATCAATTACGTATCAAAGCCGTGGGGTTACCGGAGCGTCCGCATATCATCTCCGTATCATCCGCGTGTCATACCCGGATTTTAGTGACGGGAGCGTCCGCATATCGTCTCCGTATCATCCTAGTGCTAAATCCGTGCGGTCCCTGTTGTCGTCTTTGTAGTAATTCACCTGATTCCGTGTGAGGCAGACGCAGAGAGTAAGTAAGTTATGGTTTTAAATTAGAAACACTTGTTAATTACTTCTTTGATCTCAATTTCCATTTCTCAATTTAACAAATCATTGTTTAATCTTTCTGTCAACCAGTAAGAAATTACGTAGGTAACTTAGAAAAAATAAATAATAAACGAGTGTGCGTTTTATTTTATCATAAGTGTACGATGCGCAAAGCGATCCCCACTTTGCGCCGAGCGCTCAAGAACCGTGCCGGTATCTTTTCGCGGTTATAACCCGCCTGCGCACCGGTGTAGCAATGTCGCATGCCATGCACGGAGCGTTTCGCCACCGGCAAAATATTCTCGCCGACAATTTTTGACACTCCGTTCATGGTATGCGACGGTGTCGGTCGGTGACGGAACGGTCTAGTGGGCATAGTCTCATACTTTTCAATGCAAAGATTTTTTTTTCCTAGCACGGTCATGGTATGCTACGGGATAGTGGGCAGAGTTCTTTAACCTAATATTATCAAGTATAAAGATGTTTGATTCACGGTACCAATTCGCAAATAGCTCTCTGAAAACACAATACCTACAATACACGAGTTTTAACAGTGTATACTGTGTGAACTGTGAAAATGAGTCATATAATCAATTTATCAGTAGTTTCAAACAATAGATAGATAATCTATTGTTAGGAACTACTGATAAATAGTTGGAAAAATCATATCAACTGCGAGCTTTACGTCACGTTACATGAAAATAATGCAATACAGGGATTTAGTCATCTTGAAAAGATGACTTGTGACTCATCAGATTGATGACATTACATTTGAAAAAAGTTGGCATAAACAACTTTGAGTGAGATCGGTGCGTGTGCGTGCACTTCTCAAATAAAAAAAAAATCTTTTCCATCACAGCACATTTTATAAAATCAATAGTACTTTACTACTATATTTGTGCGTGTATGACCAGATGTATGAACGTGGACGCGGCAAAAGGAGTGTGTAAGGATCGTAGCAGGCGATCGTAAAGGCGTGATTATATGTATGTATGTGCTATATTTGTTGCGAAACCGTTATTTTTACATTTTCTATTTTAAAATTCTATTTGTAAATAATAAAATATTACCGTTATTTGTCAGTCTTATCAACTCCTGAACAATATTTGTTTATCTATATCTAAACGATGTGTGTATAAATTTCATTATTGGTATACACAATCGCAGGTAAGATAATAATAATTAATCAAACATATATAAACGATTCAATTAAAGGTATAAATTTAGATTTATTTTTTTGCAGAATACCGATCATTCATTCGTATATCGTTAGTTTAAATAGTTCATTCTTTTATAAAATTGGGAAATACAGTAATCAAAATGTTTGATGAAAGAATACATATCAGGGAGCGGGTTTTGATGCTTAAAAAGCGGGCAGCAGAGCGATGCAACATAGAAGAATCAGAATGCCACATCGGACATGTTTCACTGCAGAATATGTTGGACGAACCCAATCAAATTCAACAGGTATGAGAGTGCCAATGTAAATTTTTTAAGATTACGCTTAACAGGTATAGTAAAAGTAGACATGCGGGTTTAAAAAATGCATGTTATCATATATGGTAGATACACATTATAATGACACCATCGGGATATTTACAAGATGTATAACTTTTTCCAATGTAATTAAGGCCTCAAACACTACATTTAACTGTTACCTGGGTTAACCAAATAATATTTATACTGGGCTTGAAGTGTGCATGAATTTGTATTTAACAATTTCAGCAGCAAAATCTATAATTAAATATAAAACAAAACCGCACCATTAATAACTCGGCAACGGTTGCACCGATTTCAATGGCCTTAGATTTTAGACTGGCGTAGCGGTATTCGGCTTGTTTTAAATCTCGGAGATCGTTGGTTTCATCCCCACGCCAGACAAGACAATCTTTGTGTAAATTCTAAGATTCCTTCCCGGTTCTGGTTGACTCAGGGACTACCCTCCTTGCCTCGGAAAGCACGTTAAGCCGGTGGTCCCGATTGTTATAACATCATCTATAGCAATCGTATACCAGGGAACGGGCAGCAGCGTTTCCTTGTGTGGCTAATACTGCCACTGCCAAACGTTGTGACTATGGCAAAAACCCTCCCTCGGGAGGAGGCTCTTCAGTTCTACGGGCTGATGATGGTGATAGATTTTATATTTTTTTCTGCGTCCGGAATAAGATATACGTTATTTTACATCATAAGTTCCCGGTTAAAAAAAATAAAAGGAAAATTCATTTTCTCACACAATTTATTTTATAAACTCCGCTATCTTTTGAAATTGCCAGATTGTTGTTACAGCAACCATTTTTAACATTACAGCTTAAACTAAATGAACAACAATCACTACGTTTATTTTAGACTAAGAATTAGGATACGCACGCAACATAAAAAAATCATAACGCGGACGAATCTGCCCGGGACAGGTATACTATTTATTACGGGCATATTCCCATATGAAGCTAAGTGACCGTATAACCACGTGGGTCGGATAGTTACATATACTGGGTGACTATTTTTACCGTTTTGAAAATAATAGGGCGTGATATATGTATATGAAGAGATCTTTTTTTTACTGGCATAGTGTAAAAATCTTAACGGTAACAAAAACTGTAGTTACGCTATTTAACTCACTCTTTTCATACATAATGTGATTGCGGCCTAGGTATTATAGGCACCTATTTGAACTAACGTAACGTAAATAACTTATTAAATAACTATGCCTTAGACATCTATTTCATATACATACCACGCTCTATTATTTTCAAGACGGTAAAAAGCGTCACCTAGTATATTATATCTCTACCTAGATCTATGTAGGTATTAATTTGTCAATTACACATTAGCTTATGGGAAGCACTGTCCTTGATGTAAAAATGCTATGAATTGTAAAACGTTATTTAAAAAATATGACAATAAGAATAATACCGGAGTTGCTTATAGTCTTTTTCCTTAGGTAGATAGAGATAGACGAGAAAGACTTGTAAGAAGCTACGATCTAAGGACGGTGATCCTGGCGAGACAAGTGATGCGTTCTCGGTTTTTACCGGTGAGTATTATTACCGGAGTAACGGTAATAATACTCACGGGTCCACTCACCCAAGTTTATTATTATTTTCTTAATGAGTTTAAAAATAAGATAATAAAAATTGTTTTACTTTAATATATTATGTGATTTCATTTTGTATGATTTGATACACTAACTCATACCATCTACTGAAGACATTCTATAAGTATAATATATAAAATCAGAAATATTGTTTTTAATTAAATGAATCAAAGCTTGCACTTTAAATGTGATGATGCATTGTAAATGACGTATAACAAGTGCGAATTATTCGTCTACGATATTAATAAACTATTTCATTTCATTTCACTTCAGTTACTCACACAGCTTCAAGTGACATAACTTTTATATTCAAGATATTTATCATGTGAAGTACCTAATTACCTACGAGTTATTTGAAAACCTGTTCTTTTTTTTCATTTTCAGTTGTGAAATTCTTTATATTATTATTAGTACCTACTTGATATATTGAAAACTAGCTTTCCGCTCGTGATTTTACCCGCGTAGCTCCTGTTCCCGTGGTAACTTCATAATATAATATAGCCTTTAGCCTTTCTCAATAAATGAGCTATCTAACACTGATAGAATTTTTCGAAGCGGACCAATAGTTTCTGAGTTTTTTTCGGTTGTTTTTTTAAAACAAACTCTTCAGCTTTATATATTAGTTTATGATAAATAAATAAATATTATTAACATGTTAGCTACTCCATTCCTCAATATTGTTTATCAAGAATAGACAAACAGAGCAGACACAAAAATTAATTGGCAATATATAAATCAATGACAACGAAAAATATTATAATAACAAAACAACAAAAATAATCAATTGCACTCCTGTCTGCCATATCAGTGTTTTATGTAAATATACTGTTATACAACTTATTTAAAATAATCACTAATATGAGTGATATTGTTCTTGGGGATAATGAGTCTTCATTATCCTCAAGCATTATCACTCATTTTGTGGAAAACTAAAGCATGTAATTTTTAAATGACATAGTTTATAACCTCGATCTTCCTCATATTATACCACTCATCATGATACACCTGATAAGTAATATATAATTTGATATAAATTTTTTTTATCTAATTTAGGATCGAAACGAAGCAAACGAAATAACCAATGCAAAATCGAACTATTTTACTTGAGCTTTTCACTGCAAGCTTTTCGCCCAATAAACGCAAGTATTAAGAAGTAAATAAATGTTAAACAATAATTATATAACTTATAATTAAAGATTTACCGGATTGATTTACCAAGGCACAGAAGATAATAAATTGATATTTGAGAATTTAGATATATGATTTTAAGGAGGTTTACACGTAATCATGAAAAGGATTCTTAAAACGGTAGCCCGTTACATGGGAACAACCAAATACTCCGAAATATTTTATTCCGAATTTCCATGTTCCGATTTGTATAATACCTAAGAATTTTAATGTCTATTATAAAAAATCACGAAATGTATTTTACAAATCAAATTCTCAAAGGGTTCTCGGTAAAAATAATTAAAAAATACACTTGCCACCCTCAATTTTTGTTACCAAGAGAAACTGGATGCAATCTGGACTTTAGGGCACCCCGACTCGGACATGTTAGTTTAGAAGGGGATTGCGGGGTCGTGTGAGCGAGCAAATCGAGCTAATAGACCTCGCCATTCCCTTCGTGGTTTTTTTTTATTAATCATCCAGAAGTAGGAGCCCCGCGAAGCAGGCCTCCGTCGACGAAGCTCACCCTCGACCATCGAATCCATTCGGGATTTAGTCAACAAATAACTAGCAAGTGATGCACAATTTTAGGTATTTTGACAATTAGGAATATTGAAATTTAGGAATTACAAATATAGGAGAAATGACAAATCGGAGTTGTTATATTCAGAATTTTGAACCATTCGGAGTTATGCAAATGGGTATTTTTGTTACTGACGGAATTAATTTTTTCGTATTTATGTAGTGTACCCCCGTGGCATATGTGAAAGAAGATGCATCGACGCAACCCAATAAAAAAAAATTGTTTTAGAAAGCTTATGAAAATATTGGGAAAAATTAAGACATTATTTAGTTATAACAAAATGAGTATTGATCAATAAATATAAAAGGCGTAATATAACTAAAGAAAAAAAAATAGATAAAGAAAACGTACGTTTTGTTTAATAATATATTATTTATTAAGTGTTTTAAGTTTTACAAGCGAAATACAACCAAGTGTAAAACTCAATTCGTTAAATCTGAACAAAATAGAAAAAATACTTTAAAAAGTATTTTTCGAATTGGGTCACTTTGGTTTCTCTTGATTCTTTTGCAATTGTTTAACTGACGACTTTATACCTTTTATAAGAACACTAACAACAAAATCTATAATGTACTCGGGATCTATTATGACTCTAATATCTATTTTATTTCATAATTTATTGTACCTCTATACTGTTTCATAATACATAAATTTAATGCATTCAATACACTTTGAAGCTATTTAAATTTTATGGCATTTCTCTAATCTTACACGGTTTTATATATATAAAAAACTATTTTTATTATAATCATCACCATCAGTCCGTATAACGACCATCGCTAAACATAGGCCTCTTCCCGAGGGAGGTTAAGTTCGGGAGGGAGGCCATAATCACCACGCTTACCAGACAAGTGACTGCAGTATTATATCGTAACAAACGCTGCTGCCCGTTTTCTGGTAGACGATTGTTATAGATGACGTTGTTACGTCATTGTTAAATTATCAACCAGCCAACGACCTAATGTGCTTTCCGAGCCACGGAGGGAGCATGAGCTATACTATCCGAACGATTAAATTAGTCGTTTCAAAGAAGAATCAACCAATGAATGCCCGCGCCCGCATGATCAAGTAACTAATGTCAAGTACGCGTTAGCGATTTTCTGCTCGCAATTCTCCGCTGTAGTGTAATTTTCTAGGCCCTCTCAAGTGATGATCGGCGTGGCGATCGAATGCACGGCTTCCGAGACTTAAAGAAACATATGCCATTATGTCACATAGGTTTTATTGAACTATTGGCCGCGGGTGCCGTCGGGGGGCCGGATTGCTCATGCGTACTCGGCCCCCGCCAACGGCGGATCGAAGGAGTGTCCAGGGGGTTTTAGTGGTGAAGGTACTCGTGGTATGAGTTTACCATACCACGCTATGGAGAGTGCGTGTCCCACATATCCCACCGCCAGCGCGCGAATACGCTGCAGAGGCGGTGTGAATGCGTAAATGCATTTCCCCCCGGACAACCAAAAAAAAAAAGAACGTTGAATTTAACTAAATTAGACGAGCAAAATCAAAAATAGACTACATTATCCGAATCAAAACCCGAGTAAGTTATAGGCCAAATAAACAAATAGCTTTCCTAGTACGTGACAGTCGGAATAGCGTTAACTATGTACGACACCACGTATATTCTACTAAGTTATTTCTGGCTTACCGCAGTCTGCTTTTCGCTTATTACTTTTCTTTAAACATGTCGCATTTCTGTTTTATTTATATCTTCTTATATGAATTAGAGAGCTCTTTTTGTAGTCAGCTGCCGTACAAGAAAGTTAACTCGTCTGTATCTTAGGTACGTGGTCACGTTTTTAATTTCTTTATATGTCTTACAATTACTTAAGACTACACAAGCTACTTTTATAAATAATATCTACCTAATCCCTTTCACAAATGTATTACCTACATCTATTTTATTTATTAAAGGAAATAATGTACAACATTATTTTCCATATATGTATAATATACCTAAAGTTATAGAGATGTAATATTGTTTACAACCTCCGCAGCGTACGGTATTTGGCTTGCTTTAAATCTTGGAGGTCGTGGGTTCGATCCCCACGCCGGACAGGAATTCTTTGTGTAAATTATAAGATTTCTTTCCGAGTCTGGTTGGTTGAGGGACTACCCTCCGTGCCTCGGAGAGCACGTTAAGCCATTGGTCCCGATTGTTATAACATCATTTATAATAATGGTAAATCAAGGAACGGGCAGCAGCATTTCTTTATGTGTTACAACATAATTCTGCGGTCACCAACCTCCCTCGCGAGGCTATGTTCAGCAGTCGACGTTTAACGGGCGGATGATGATGATGATATAGTTTACTTACTGTTTACAAGTTTAAAAATTGATTTAACTTATTTTATTTTTACATATTATTAGTGAATTAGGGCTTTCTCCTACTGGCCATTATAACACCCATGGTATTAACATTTTTCTAGATAAATAAGCTTTTTTTCAAAATGTTGGCAATCTTTTTCATCATAACAAAGTTCTGAAATGCTAAATAGTTTCAGGAGTGTCTCTGGATTAATTGATTAACATTTAACATTTATATATTCTGGAAAAACAGACAAAAGTAGGTTAGTTTATCATTCATATCTACGTGTTGCGAATACCTATATTATTTTTAAAACACCAACAACCTTTCAGGGGGTGAAAGTACTGATGATTATAAACAACTTTTACTATGGGACTAATCTTGAAATCGCGAAATAAAAATCAGCTGGTCCATACATTAGTGTTCACTTACCTCGACAAAATGTCTTGTATGGAATATGTGATTTTTTTTAGGTTGAAAGGTTGTTGGTGTTTTAAAAATAATATAGGTATTCGCACGACCTCGACTCAGGGCGGTCGATGGCGATGAGTTTGAGGGATTTTGACTTTTAGTAGTTTTATTTCACATTAAGATAAATATAAACAATTAAATAAATACCATTGTCATTATTATCAAGTCTCCAACAATACGTAACGATATTTCTTTCTGTCGATCTATATCATAATCACCTGGATAAAGATTACGGTTACCACCCTCATTTTTGTTTTAAATAGTAGTTTTTACAAAAAGTTGCACAGTATAAAGTACTTTTGGGAAACGAAAAAAAATAGTTACACGTTTATTTTTAACTAGCTTCCCGCGCGCCTTTTCTCCCGCGTATCTCCCGT
Source organism: Nycteola revayana (assembly GCA_947037095.2). Classification (NCBI taxonomy): domain Eukaryota; kingdom Metazoa; phylum Arthropoda; class Insecta; order Lepidoptera; family Nolidae; genus Nycteola; species Nycteola revayana. Next base: position 16,833,896 of record OX344840.2, read on the forward strand.
TCCCGTGGGCATTTCATAATTGAATATAGCCTATGTCATCCGGGGATAGTGTTGCTTCCCAACGGTAAAAAAAAATCAAATCGGTCCAATAGTTTTGGAGCCTATTCAATACAAATAAACAATCAAATCTGTCCTCTCTTATAATATTATTATAGATAATTATTTATCTTTCCATGTCTTTGTTATTACTTTGGCCATAGGTATTTTTACCTTTAAAATAATTATAAGAATCTGAGCATGTTAATTTGCATCTAGCAAATTAAAAATAACAACAATTCATTTAATTCATATGCCGCGCTGAGCGTGCTTTCAAATTTTAAAAAGGGGTGATATTTGGATTATCGAAACAATATAGTACTTTTTGTAGTATATTTTTTTTGTACGGTTTTTTATAATATCGTACGGATGGCAACCCTATTCATTTAATTCATATGCCGCGCTGAGCGTGCTTTCAAATTTTAAAAAGGGGTGATATTTGGATTATCGAAACAATATAGTACTTTTTGTAGTATATTTTTTTTGTACGGTTTTTTATAATATCGTACGGATGGCAACCCTAATATATTAGATAAATATAATGATAGAATGTCTATCTATGTCCAGGTGTGTCCAATTACTTAATTACTAATTAATTGCTAAACAATACGCTTTGTCACAACAACGTGACATTTTATACGTTATCATAGTCACCAACAACGTAGATATATATTCAAAAATTGAGATGAATAAACTTTGATCACCGGCAGGATTCGAACCTGCATCTTAGGTAAAGCCCCCAATGCCTTAACCAATTAGGCTACGGTGGAACCACAGCCCAATATAAGTCGAATTTTATTAATCTCAATTTTGAAATATAGTATACGGTAAACTTTTTCATACAGCGTTAAAAACATTTAAAAAACGTAGATATAGTTGACAACTAGCCATTCATTACGGCAACACATTTTTTTTAACGTATTTGTAAATTAAATGCTAAATTATGAAAAAATATCTGCAGTCGCGTTACTATGGCAAGTTAACTAAATCGGACTGCTCGTCTGCCTACATAAAAACAAAGAAAACAAGCTAATAGAAACACATAAAAAAACACAACAAATAGTAATCTTGCGCGTTCTGCCGAAAAGGTATTTTTTTTCGGACGGACATATGTAGATAGCTACAAGGCTTTTGCTACTCCACCGAGCATATAAAGTTTAAAACCATTTATCTAGGCTGGAGCCTAGATAAATTATTTAAACACTACAAACTAAGCAACCTGCGTGAGAGGGCGTCCCTGTGGGACTTGGACCTCGGCATTAGGTAGGCAAACACCTAGCACTGGATTTCAGATGGAAACCCGAGTGACCCACGCACGAGGGATACACTAAAAAAACAATACATAAACAAAATACCTACAATTCAAAATGGAGTTACCATTTAAATATGTTTAAAATTCGCGCATTGGAACGGTTTCACCCACGTAACTCCCGTTACCGTAGGAATTTTATTATTAAATGGAGACCATAGCCTCCCTCAATAAATAGACTATCCAACACTGAATTATTTTTTCAAATGGGTGCAGTAGTTTCTGAGATTAGCACGTTCAAGCAAACAAACAAACCCTTTAGCTTTATATGTATAGTATAGCAATACAATAATATTATATACAATAATGTAATACAATAGTATTATATAGTATGAATATTTTTTGTCTTCATTATTTTTTGTTTTTTTTAAATATAATTAGCTACTTTTAGTTGTATATATGTTTTATATTTTTCTTGTAAATACGAAGGATAACTGTTTGGCTCGGATTTTGAGAGTAAATGAATAGAGAGTGCACATATGTTTGTGCACACATTTGTGCACTGCGCAGAAAGATATCGGTCAGGAGTACTAGCATTCATACTATAATGTAAAAAATTGTAGGAATAAGTAGGTAGGTTCAGTCAAGAAAAGAGATAGGTTTACACAATATGAAACACATTTTAATTTATATTTTCACGTTCATGAAACATGCTTACTATTATTACACAGCTAGCAATGAACTCTTCACCCCTTACAAAATCCTGGCTTTTGTACTTATAGAGTCATATTTATTTACATTATTTGATACTGACCATGAATACTTATCTCTTTTGTTGACTGTACCTACTGAATAGGACTACAAATTTTGCGAAGAAATAGTTTATAAACTGAATATTTTAAGGCACTATTTAAAATATTTAGCTATTTATTCATTCCATGATCGTCTTATTTTACAGATTGACTCAATAACTGGTAAATCAGAAACCAATAAATCAGTAGCACGGAGAACCTGTCGACTAGCCAGCGCCATGCTGAACTATGGACTCAAACCCGGAAACGCAGTAGTTATCATGGGCTTTAACCATTTGGACGTATGCATCCCGTACTATGCTTGCCATTTCGGTGGATACTCTATATGCGCAATCGATCCTGTTGTTGCATTAGGTAAATATATTTTATCTGTTATTTATAACCTCCGTAGCGTAGCGGTATTTGGCTCGCTTTAAAATCTCGAAAGTCGTGGGTTTGATCCCCACCCTGGGCAAGAAATTTTTGTGCAGATTCTAAGATTCCTTTCCAGATCAGGATGGGTGAGGGACTACCCTCCGAGCCTCGGAAAGCATGTTAAGCCGTTGGTCCCGATTGTTATAACAAAATCTGTAGCAACAACTGTCTTGTTTGTTACTACATTATACTGCGGCCACCAACCCGCCTGCCCAGCGTGTTGACTATGCAAAATCTCTACCTCGGGAGTAGGCCCTTGTACGGCAGTGGACGTCATATGATGATGATGATGATGTTATTTACTACATTAATACTCAGTTTCTGAAAGGATGTTAGTTGATTGCTGCTTTCATTGACTATTGAGGAACCGGGCTTAAACTAATTATAGTACATTTGTACAGTATCAGAGCTGTCACTTCGTGGTGCATACTAAACATAAAAAAAAAGATTATTGTGCCTTGTTCCATCTGGTTTCGAATAGTACTTTTATAACTGACTCCATAAAACAAGAAGCAGTCTAAAATCTTAGATCTTAGAAGAAAAACTTCATGGCAGAGTAATTTAAGAACATTTTATCAGATGTTGAAACTTTCAGACACAAGGTTCCGAACAGTTATTAATTCTAAGGCATTTTTAACCATCAGACAAAAATTATCAAAGAAGTTAATTTTAAATTGGTCAGATTATTTATGAAAAAAATATTATTTGACGAAATTCTAAATTAACCCTTTAGTAATTTTACGAGTGACAAATCAGGCCTTAATCTACTGAATATTTATTTCAGAGGACGTAATCAAATTATTGCCGTGCATAAAACCAAAAATGCTGTTCTGTCAAAAATCTTGCGAAGATAAAATAAGAAAAGCATTGAAAGTAAACAAACAAATTGGTGAAGTTGTGATGTTTGATGACAAAGCGGCTGACCTTGAAGCTTTTGTTCGGGATTACAATGGTACTCAAGTAAATTATAGGTAAGCACTCCTATGATAACATATTATAATTATTTGACATACTATAATTATAATATTTTTATTCGTAATGGCTGGTAAAGAACATTGCTCAGTAAAGTGCAAGATAGGTATTAGTTTCTCAGCTTTGTTCTTTAATTAACTTATCAATCGGTTGCTATTTAGTGTATTGAGTTACATATTATGTCTACGTATATCTGTAACATATACATATAGGACCGATTTCAAAAATTCTTCCACGATTAGAAAACTACGTTTTCCGGAAATAACAGAGGCTGTATTTAATTATGAATTTTCCATGGGAACGGAAGATACGCAGGAAAACATGTGCAGAAGCAAGTACATACTTAGAATATCAATGACTTATTTTTTAAGCAAAAAATCTTAATCCTTGTATCGTGGGAGACCCATCATTCTCTCAATGAGTGATAGATCGTATCACTGCATACGATCTTACGATCTATCACTCGTTGCTGACAAGGTAGATAATATGCCACCCCAACTGCAGCGCATTTTTGTGCATTGATGCCTCTAGAAACTACTGATTCTAGAGCCTTTTGCTTCTGGGAACTGGAGTTCCCTCAATTCAATTCCCGAGCTGAGCCTGACTGAGCCTGGAGTCTATTTTATATTTGAGAATAATGGGTCTCCCATGATATAAGGATTAAGATTTTTTGCTTAAAAAATAAATCGTTGATATTTCATGTGTGTGACCACATTTATATTGCATGTAAAACGTGTGCGGGAAACACGTTTTCCTGCATATCATCGTCTCCCGGGTTTAGGGTTATTTTTTACCACTCGAAACCTCATTAGTTTGTCAACTAACTAGTAAGTTGATCAAATTATGATTTTAATTATTTTCTGCATGGTCTTATAGGTACATGTCGTACCTACAATAAGTATCTGAAATTAAATTAGTATCTATTTAATAGTGTCTGAAAGTGTTGTGTATTTACTGTCGGAATATGCATTGCCTCATTTCGAAACTGAATAAAAATTCTTCATGTTAAGAAAGAAATCGTAATTAATTTCGTAAGTTGCCGGAATTATGTAATGGTTGATTGTTTTCATTAGTCATTTTTGATTACAGGCCGTCTATCTTCGACCAATCCAAAACAATGGCCTGGCTTATGTTGACCAGTGGGACGACTGGTGTACCGAAGGTAGCCATGATACCTTTTAACAATTTACTCAATGCAGTAGTCCATTGGTGGTAAGCATATTTTTGTTAATGTACCATTTCATGATATTCCTTTGTAATAGCTGCGCTGCTTGATAGCGGCGATGACAAAGAAGTAACATCAAATGGTATTCTATGAATCAAAGTAAAACACTTCTTATTTATCAATAATTGATTTAATGATAACAGTAGGTACCACGAAAATTGTAATCTTCAATCCTCATTTAGAGATAAATTAGATTTCTCATAGTTTCATCATAAAGTTTACACTCCAGAGATAAGTGATTTGATAAATATTGAAACTTCATAGACGCTACCTCCCTATCTCGTTTAATGAATTTTCAACATGAAAGAACGAGACAAACACATCTACGCTAAAATGTCTATAAGAATATAAATAAAATAGTGCTATATTTTAATGGCTCCTAATAGTATCAACAAATAAATAAATAGATAACGTACTAATATTTCGATAACAGAAGATAGTATGAACTAAGCCAAGTGTCGAAACATTAAATAATCAAATATTGAAATCAAAGTCCGGGATTACAGAATTAAGTGAATGATAAGCTCAGTTCGATACAACCGTCATTGATTTACACAATTGCAATAACAACATCTGATAGCTAGAGGCTAATGACTAGAGGCTATTATAGTATTAAAGAGTATGTAGATGATAAATACGTATATCGGATACCCTATAGCTAATGAAGCTTTGAAGGAGCATGATAATGTTTTCTGTATGAATGTATTCTGTATGTTGCGCCGGATCATCTCGATGAGGCCGCGTTGAAAATGGCAGTGGAATAACCACACTGAGTTAGTTTCGCCGGGTCTTCTCAGTTAGGGCGTATTTGATCCGGTGCTAGCACTAAAGCGCTTTCGTCGAGATACTTATGGTCCGTCTAAATAATAACACACTCAAAGGACAGAACTTAGATTTAATCATAGATATAAAGTAATAAAATAATATTTTATTTTCATACCTGACAGCTTTTAGGCTAAAGCTATATAAATTATAATAATAAGTAGCAATAATCAAATAAACTTAATTAATTTAACACAGTAAATTGATAAGCCAAAATATGTTTTGACTATTTACAAATACCTGTAATAGATTTACGTGAGGAAAAACTTTTTACTTCATATTACACTTTTGAAAAAAATGGAAAATTCCATAGATTTCTAAAGCCGTGCATAACGATTTTTGTAACATTTGGTTATCTTTTGCTAGGTTATAATAAAATATTTTGGCTTAGTTTTCTTCCAAACTCGGCTATACCATCATAATGGAATTCAAATTTTATATTTCTTGGTACAATCAGACATTATAGACCGAAAAATTCAAAATTAGAACTTCAAGAAAGAATATAAGACAATAAAAGTTTTAATGATATAGGTTTAGCTATAAATTGTATTTTTATAATAAACGAACGGTTGGTACTCTATGAAAATGAAAATATATCCCGAATATGCACCTGTAACACACATTTTATTTATCTTCAACGTGCTCTTGTAGTTTAGATCAATGCTTGAACTTCCTTTAGCATCAATGCAGCATTTTCGATACAAAACGATATCTCGCCGTCTGTTTGACTCAAACTGTCGAACGGATGTCTACCGACAAGATCTGTATTGTCTACAGAGCATACCTTTGGTTTCAATATGCACTTTGTTTCGTGATGGTCCTCAAAGAGCAATGGAGGCACTTCGGTACATAAGCAAGTTTCAATTTAGATATCTGAGCAATTGCGAACCAAGATATTAAATTTATAGTAAACTTAATTCTAGGTATATTACTACTACTAAATTATATGGCAAATAAATAAGACATTAATGGGTTAAACAAATATAAGATAAGGCATAGATACATTTATGCTTAGATATATTTATATGATTAATATTGATATGACAACCTCCGTAGCGTAGCGGTATTAGGCTCGCTTTAAATCTAGGAGGTCGTGGGTTTGATCCCCACACCGGACAAAAAATCTTTGTGTAATTCTAAGATTTCTTTCCGGGTCTGATTGGTTGAGGGACTACCCTCTGTGCCTCAGAAATCACGTTGGTCACGATTGTTATAGCATCATCTATAACAAGCATATTTCCGGGAACGGGCAGCAGCGTTTCCCTGTGTATTACAACATAATACTGCGGGCACCAATCCGCCTGCCAAGCGTGGTGACTATGGTAAAACCCTACCTCGGGAGGAGGCCAATGTTCAGCAGTGGACGTTGTACGGGCTGATGATGATGATGTGTTGATAAACACATACAACACACTAAGTAGTTAAAAAATAAATGAGTAAGTAATAAATAGTCTTCGCTACAAAGTACATAAACGATATAGACTTTTACTTTAAAAATTTATCTTAATACGTTCGTCTAAAAGTATTATAAAAGCATAAATAACATTATTATTTAAATATTGGTAGTAAAACCTTGTAATGCTACGTCTTCCCTGATGTGATACCGCATTTATGTCAAACGGTTAAAAGGGGTCGTAAAGTCGCAGAGGTAGAAATGAGAGGCACTTTGACTCTACCTGGAAATAATTCAGACTTTGGTCTTTTGATAACTAGCGAGATGTCAATTTATTATAAAAACTTGAACCGCAGATAAAAAATCGATATTATTATGATAAATACAAGGTTTATGATATGAATAAAAGAATTTGTAAAAAGAGTTTGTAAAAAAAATAAGAGGATCAAGCAATGAATGCCCGTCATTTTTAAATAGAATGTCAAGTGCCACACAATTGTCTTCCCTTCAAAATTCGTAACACCCTAAAACAAAAATACCCTTACTTTATTTTCGCATTTAATAAAAAAAATTTTTGCCGCCAATTTTCGAGGAAAAAAAAAGACTGAAAATTCCGCGCTGACGTTATCGTTACGGTCGGACTATTGCGGACTGAAATATTACCTTTGCCTATTTAAAATTAAAAACTATTTAAACATTCTTAAGTTGACAATTGTAATCACCACTGTAATCACAAGCGTTTGACATTAAATTAGCTAATGTCAGTTTTTTTTTATTATATTTTCAATTCTGTAGTCAAACTGTTGTAGTTTTCGCACGACGTCCGATCCGAATCCGATCTGGACCCGTGAAAATATGGTCCGTAGTAGCAGTAGAACTATTTATATGGTAATTTACGCACTAGATCCGATCTCCGTCATATGATTTCTTTCCAAATTTCTAGTCCAATATTTTCACGGGTTCGGATCGGACATAGTGCGAAGCCGCTCTGACCAAGAAATTTCGCCAAACCACACCGTAACAATGACGTCATCCGGCGCTTACGACGGTTTAGAATGAGCCTAACTAAAATATATTTTTTTTTTGTATGAAAAACAGTGAATTTTGAAAGAAGAAAAAATATGGGTTCCTTAATTTTTGATCTAGTTTCATAAAAAAATACCTACATGTTAAAAAACTGAAGTTGTCAATTGCACATTTGTTGCTAGCGATCCCTCCGCTGAAGTGGCATTTTGTCTTGGCCCTATGAAAAGAAGAATCAGTCTTAGTATTGACAGTACCTATTTAAAAAAATAAGGTATTATACTGCCTCATTGGTCCAGGTAACAATGTCCCGGGTTGGATCCTCGGATCGGGAAAAACATGGGCTCAAATCTAAGTACCAGCCGCGCCTCGGAGAGCACGATAAGCTGTCCGTCTTACACCTGTTCTATTAGCGGTCGTGTCTGTAGAACCGTCACACCAGATTCCGAGAGTAAAGGATACGAAGTGCACCTGTATTTCCACACACACTTGTGCACTAAGATATGCCCTGCGTAGATGTACATGTCTTTAAACATTGGCACCCGTGGCCGTAAACTTTGGAATGCTATCAGTATATAGTACAAAACAAAGTCACTTCTCCCTGTCTATCTGTCTCTATGAATGCTTTTAACGCAACGGAATTTTGATGCGGTCTTTTTTAATAGAAAAGTGGTGGAAAAGGTTTATTATGTATTTGCATTGCACCCGTGCGAAGCCGGGGCGGGTCGCTAGTATTAAATATATTTTATTCGTTATGGTATAATGATACAGTCATAGATAATATATCAGCTGTTCTACTTATGCCTTTTGTTTTAATTATAACAATTATAATATTTTTTGTTTGCAGGACTCCCTTCACGGCGAGGATACAAAACACCATGGTATTGCAGTCGTTACATTGGTTGTCGTCATTGTTATTTTTTTCTAGTACTCCCCTCAGAGGATATACGAGGGTCCAGTCATCCGAGACCCTTACAGCACAGACACTTATTCAACTTATCAACACTTATAAGGTAATTTTTGCTAAGAATTTTGCATCGATACTAAATCCAAAATGTAGACTTTAAAGATGCTTAAATATATAACATTATAACTAGCTTCATGCGCGCGGTTTCACCCGCGTAGCACCTTTTCCCTGTGGGAATTTCATAATTAAATATAGCCTATGTTCACCGCAGATAGTGTAACTTTCCAACGGTAAAAGAATTTTTCCAATCCGTCAACTAGTTACGGAGCCTATTCAATTCGAACAAACAAACAATCAAGCCTTTCCTCTTTAGAATATTAGTACAGATAACCTATCTTATAAAGGTAGTGCCAATAGATTATTAACTAAAATATTAGAAAGTTACTGAATTGGTTTAGGATTATCTGAACAAAAATACTGAAAGGGAATCCCGAATTTATAAACGTTACTGACCGTTGAGGAATTTAAAGTAGCTAATAAAAATGAGTGCTAATTTGAAATCGTACTTATTTTAGCGTTTGACTCAATGAGACAGTCAAAATGTACCAGAATAATACATTTTTTACGTTACATTTTTACAAAAAGAAAATATACGAGATATAATTGAGTACGCAACACAGATTTTAAAATATCCTAAAATCAATCCTATTGTTTTATTTATGTAACTAAGTAAGACTGCTAAAATATGTCGCGTAAGAAATACAAACCTTGTGTGTTTGTTAATAGTGTTCGTAATTATATAAATTTTAACTCAAATGATAGTAAGTATCTATTACTTTCCGATCAGCTTCTTTGTTAAATCTAGTCTTTTCTATTTTTAGCCAAACGTGACTGCATGGTCTCCATATCTGCTGAGTCAATTTCTAGCAGCTGCAGAAAGTTATTGTGATCTATCGTCCTTCGTATACATTGTTATTGGTGGCAGCGCTATTGAGAAGCCATTGCTGGACAGAGTTAAGGTAAGTTCAATGAGTTTAATTATTACATCACACTAGCTTTCCGCGAGTTCCCGTTTCCGTAAGAACTTCATAATTAAATATAGCTTATAGCCTTCTTCGATAAATGGGCTATCTAAGAAACTCCATACTGTTTAAGCGTCGGACTTGTGATCTTGTAGTTGCTGGTTCGATCCCCACCAACTGCACTACCGACATCAACCAACTTGTAACACAAGCATTTGAGCTTAGCACAAGGGGTTAACAAGAATACTAGTAGACTGCAAAGAGTCCTGCTAGAATATTAATAATAAAGGAATCAAAGTTTAGTAACGCGCTATACTCAGGAGTATAGCGCGTTCAAGCAAACAACTGCACACACGGCACTGTATTTCAAAACACAAACAGTTAATAGTGCTTACAGACATTCATATTTTGCAATTGGGAGCCTTATCGCTAAAAGCAATATATTTGTGTGAAAGATACATAGTTGTTTTGCGTCTGGGTGTACTTATTTCCAGAGAATTCATTGTAAATATACAACTAGCCCCTTTCCCGTGGGAACTTCATAATTATCAATGCTATCTAACGCTAAAAGAATTTTTCAAATTGGTCGAGCAGTCCCTGAGATTACCGCGTTCAAGCAAACAAACAAACTCATCAGCTTTATATATTAGTATATAAATATTGTACAACATGTTAATGTTTAGCAATGTTTACCTTCATCTAATTACTATATTTGTTTCAGAAAAAATCTTCAGCGTTCTTATATTTAGTTTATGGTATGACTGAATTATTGGTGCCTGTCTTTGACTTCAGCGAAAACACACCGTTTGGAGCTGTTGGCAAGCCAATGCATGATAAATATGAATTTAAGGTTAGTACCATATGACATACCTACGCTTTTTATAGAAAAGAGGTGGTGAACAGCATACCTTTGTATTCTTAGTCATCATCATCATCATAGGCCTCTCTCTAAGGGGTTGTCATAGTCACTACGCTTGGCAGGCGGGTTGGTAACCGCAGATTTACATACAGCACATACTTATACAGGTAATGCGTTTGATAAAGTATACGTTTGTCATAGATAATTCTATAGATATTCTTAATTGACAATTGGAATCAACCACTTGCTTTCTGAGCTACAGAAGGTAGTCCTTAAACCATTCGAAGCCGAAAAATAATCTTGGCCCTTACACAAAGATTTTTGTCCGGAAGGGAAATCGAACCCAATTTCTTATATTTAAGGCGAGGCTTGTATAAGCATTACCGCTACACGACGATGTAGATGGTATTATTACCATCACTAATTTCAGAGACGGACGGACAAACCTAATAAAATTATAAGGGATTCTTGTTAAGAATTCGGATAAATTAAATTATTTATTTACCTATACATATTATTATTGTTATATTATACGTATAATATATATACAGGGTTATTTTGAGGTTGTTAGAACATTAACAACCTTTCAAAGGATGAAAGTACTGATGATTATAAGCAACTTTTACTATGGGATAAACCCTGAAATCGCGAAAAAAAAACAACTATTTAGTGAGTTACCTGTATATGAATGTTTTTTCAGAATGATGAACCCGAACTAACGAGCTCAATTACTTACTTTAACTAACTTAAATTATGTGTCGAACTTCTGAGTTTATTATCTTAGAAGCAGATACTTTATACCTAGTTAGGTTTATTTCCTATTCATAATAATCATTCGATTTATTCAACAATATAAATATCACTTTACACGAATAATCTTCTAATTACTATTATGGCGGATATTTATTCATAATATTTAATTAAATCACGATTATCAGTAATCCCATTAAAATTCATGAAATTAAATAAGCGGGGCAAAAATTAATCCATTGATGCCAACTCTGGATTACATATTGATTTATCGAAACGATTATAGGATTGTGCCTTATTATAGATAAACACGATTCGATTATTTGCATAAAGTGCTTAACGTATCCGTATTTACGTGTGTACTTATTACTTTTGAACAAATACACGTTATCTATTACTACGCGGATATTATAGTCCTCCAGACCGAATTTGACCACGGCGGCGAATGTCTAATAAGATTAGCCATCTGCGCAAGACATATTATAATGCACAAGTTTTATTTTTTTCGGACCATTTTGGACTTTATGTAGTTAGTCAGAAGGCTTTTGCTACTTCACACATAAGTGCACAATAGATCCACACAAACACAGACGCACTCTCGTATTTACTCTAAAAATCCAATGGGACACTTCCTGACAGATGAGCGATCAGACACAGGGTTAACAGCTTAACGTGCTTCCTTGGGCACGGGTTAAACAACTCCAACTCCTGATTGGTTTCCTGCGAGATCATATTATCTATTTTCATATTTTTGTGCTCGCCTCTGGACCTAAGTAGTTACTGTCGACTATACTACCACTAGACTAATGAGACAAGGATACTAATGGTATTGCGTATTCCTAATCTAAATCCTCAGGTCGACCTTATGCTTCTGAAAGCTTAAGGTCGGATGTCAGAATCATTCGTCGTTTGTGTCTTTATAGTAAACTGGCATTTAAGAACAAATGCTTCTAAAGCAGATCAGGTCTAGATATATTAAGTTCATAATTTTGCTTTCAAGTATCTTCTACATATTTTTTGAAGTAGGTATACATCTCTAAGTCTCGGCAACCCATCAACCAGAACAGTTTGCTCTGAGTTCAAACTACCAGCGGTATGTAGTTTGCAATAAGTAAACACGCTAAAAAACACAGTACGGTAGATGAAAAATCAACACAGTAGCGAAGTAAACCCGTGATCACGATCAATTCAGCTTTATCGAAACCTAGTGAAAAGATGTACCCAAATGTAGTTTTGTGGAAATACTCGTTCATGCTTTGGTATTTTCCAATTTATTCGGGAGCTTGAGTAAATTTTGCCTATTAAAGAATTCATACGATGCCATTCCATACATTTTTATTGGTAATTTGGTGAGATGAATTGTTACTAAAATCAAGTTTGATATTTATTAGCTTTAATTATTCAATTATTATATATATACTACTAAACAGATCAACACTAACTCGTCATATTAAATTGAATTGTGCAAAACATTGGGCAAAATATTGGGCAGTTGTACAAATATACCTACATAAATAAAAGCCGTCTCCATTTTTGGATTGGAACCAATTGTTTCTCTAAAAACACTTTATATATTTCAGATTATAGACGATAACAACGATGTATTAGATAAACCTTTCAAAACTGGAGAATTATGGATAAAAGGTGACGCATTCTTTAAGGTAAGACATTTTAAATTTGGTGTAAAATTCATTCCGTTTTAGATATTCTATTAAGTAACTGTATTTTTAGACGAATATCAATATTTATTTTGAAAATAAAAGTGGACTGCATAGCTACCAAGTTGTATTAGTTGTCAATAAAGTAGTCAGTAAAGTGTAATAAAGAAAATAATCGTATTATGTGTTCACGGACTTAATCTTCTCAATATTTATTATAATGCAAAGATAAACTAGTTTATAAGTGTATCTATTAGTGTAGATATAGAAGAAAACAATCAAGTATATTTTGTGAATGATAAGTGATAAAATTTTTGTGTTTTTAGGGTTACCTGGACAATCCCGAAGCTTCCGCCAAAATACTGACAGACGATGGATGGTTTAAGACTGGAGACATGTTCTACAGAGATGACGATGATTATTACTATTTTGTGGAAAGAAAACGACTAATCATAAAACACTTTGGTTTCAAGGTAATAATTGAATATTAATTTTGCATGGTAAAGTTTTGATTCCAAGCGATACGGTTACCATATCGAACCGTATGTTTCAATACCTATCTAATGATAAAATAAAATTATGTAATGAACGCTTTTTTACACGTTTAAAGAAACACCAGCCATAATCTGTATTTGATAGTAATTTAAATGCTAGATTACCAAAATAATGCGATACAAGGTGTTGACAAACATCTGAACGCACGTTAACAACGTACTCAGACGCCCCACATTTCATTACATAGGTATATAATTCATCGTCCTCACTAATCAATTTCCAGCGGAAACGATTGCTAGCAATCTGCTTCCACTGGCTGTCTGCAAACTTTATTAGGTTATATTTTTCTCTTTTTGTTTCCAGCTTTCGCCTTTGGTGATGGAGGAGATAATCAAGCGTCACCCAGGTGTTGCAGAGGCATGCGTAGTAGGAATACCAGACAACACATGCTTAGAACTTCCTGTTGCAGCCATATTAAAACGAAAAGGCGCCAACGTTGAACCACAGGAGATCTTCAATTTACTGAGAGGTTCTTTCTTAAATACTTTCACCATTATTACCTGTACAATATCAACTAATGATAACTATGGTCCTCCTCTTTTTTAATTGGTGCCAATTCCATCGACTTTTTAATAGCGCGCTAGCGCTGCCTACTGACTGGCGCCGCGCGGCGATTAGTTCGAAATTTGAATAGCAACAGCGCGCGAAATGGCAAATAATACTGTTATGGAATTTGTATGGACTATAACTTAACTATTTGCTTTGGTAACACACGCGTTTTTTATGACCCGCTTTACATATTTAAAACCGGTGGAATTACATCAGCTTTACGAGCAACGGTGTTAAAAATTATTAAACTTAACTATTGCTTAAATTTATCTTATTTTTACAGCCAATTTAACCAACAAAAGCCTGAAGACCGGTCTTTTCTTCGTCGACTCATTCCCCGTCACGCCATCTGGAAAAATTCATCGGTCAAGAGTAAGGGATATAGCATTCCCTGCACAAAAAATACTCTCAAATTAATTAAAGAGAAATTGCACATTGATGTTATAAAAAATGAAACTGTCTTAATATTGTCTTATGAGAATAAACTTAATTCAATTTCATTTTTTAATACAAACAATCGAAGAAACCAACTAAAACTAAGGCCTTGTTTATATTATATTTTATAAAGTATTAATTTGTTTATAATATATTACTAAATATGAAGTTGAATTTGTGTTAGGTATTATTAGAACAAACATCATTTTTAAGTTCCATTCGGGCTTTTTTTTGTGAGGAAATTTTAATTTAATGTGTAAAACATTTTAATCCAATTTCAATAATAAAAGCTTCTAAGTTACGGAATATTATTTAAAGTGTATATAAAACAATAAAGTTAGAAGTAAGTTAGTGTCATGTAATAGATTTAAGACATAATAAGCTAAGGTAAGATCGAGTTAAATGTGACATTAAGCTGTAAAACTTACTGAGTCATTGAAGACTAATAAAGACTATTGGTATGAAGACTATATTATTTAGTTCGTAAGTAAGATTACTACTACAACGTAAATTGTTATTGATTTGATAAATAAAAAATTCGTGTCCATATTTTTTTAGTAATCTAACTGACGGGCAAAATCGTTTTTTTTTGTCTCCACGACCATTGGATACTAAGGATATTTTGTTTTCTTTTGTAGCTATATATTTAGAGGAACAATGATTTATAAGACCAAAACAATTAACTTTTGAAGTTAATCAATTCCAGAATTCAGAAGCCTTAAGTCGGATGTGCCATTATACTTCAAAAACATTTGTCGTAAGTGCATTTATCGTAAACTGGCACTTACAACCAAATGATTCTGAAGTATATAGTACAGTCAGAAAAAGAGATAGGTTTACACTTAGTGAAACACATTTTAAATTTATATGTACACGTTTATGAGAAGAGTTTACTAACATGTGCATTCGTATAAAGCTAGCAACGAAGTTTTCACCCATAAAGAATTACCGGCTGTTGTAGTGACATAAACATATTTATTTGCATTATTTGATACTGACGGGATAAACCTATCTCTTTTGGTGACTGTACATCCGACCTTATGCTGCTGGGGTCTATAATGATTAACATTTGATCTAAAATAATTACTGTTATTATTATGTAATTTAACCCATTAAATGATCATTTAACAAACAAATGTTTTTCAATGCCCATTTAATGATAAACACAAATTATAATAATGAATCAACGGCCACAAAGCCTCAAATCATGCAAATGGCTTAAATATTTATGTTGAATATTGTTACGAACCGATTAATTTTGGCAGATCTTAATGTTGGTATCCTGTTTCTTATCGTGCAAAGTAAATAGCAACTTGAGTCAAAATCTTAATGACGACTTTAAACTAAGCTCACTAAGATTATAAATTAGTGCGTAACCAATTAAAACTTACCAAAGTTCTGCTTTCTGAAAACTTTGATTTAATTTAATACAAGTTTCTTCTGACCGTTATGCAAGACTCAAACATAATTTCATATTGAGTTGTGAGCAAACTGTAACATTTAATGAACAGAACAACTTTGTTAAACCTGAATTAAGATAACATGAAGAGGCAAAACTAATTAAAGTTTTATCAATGGTACGTACTTAGCAACCGCTGCATACTGTTGCTCTTTCTCAAACACTTATTGGACTAGGTTAATTCACCTGTATATTATGTAAATAGTTTTGGTGAAACTTAAGTTTATGTTAGACAACCTCAGTGGCGAAGCGGTATAATAGTAGCTAAAATTCTTGGAGGTAGTGGATTCGATCCCCACGCTGGACATGATATCTTTCAAAGTCTGATAGTATATTCTTTTAAACAAGAAGTCTGGTTGGTTTAGGGACTACCCTCCATGCCTCGGAAAGCGTATTAAGCCGTTGGTCCCGATTTTTATAACATCATCTTTAACAAGCGTATACCAGAGAACGGACAGCAGCATTTCCCTGTGTGTTAGAACAGAATACTGCGGTCACCCGTCTGCCAAGCATAGTGGCTATTATAAAAACCTGATGATGAAGTTTCTGTTCCATTTATTGTAGGTATATATTTACTGCACTACAACATTTATATCATAAAAAGTAGTACATTAATTTGCTTAATTTTTTTGTGGTACGCACCACAAAGAAGCGAAGCGGTCAGGAAACTCGATAGAAGTTGTATTTGAAAGTAAAATTAACAAGATACGTCGATGATTTTGCTGCAGAAGATTGATAAAGCCATTGTTAGAGAGATATTTATGTCTGTCTCTTTGATCCCACCGAAAAAAATGACGAAATATGGAAACAATAAATGTTATTTCGTTAAAAATTAATGATTCATTTACTTATCTTGAAGGTGCATTAAGACAAGCGATAAAAAAGCCCGTATCTCATATGTCGATGCGAAGATAAAACTCTGACAGTAGCCATTCTTGTTGTTATAAATGTGTAAGTCACTTTGTATTTTACATTTGTATTCTTAAATTCTTGAACCGATTTTGTTTTTTTTTTTAAGATTAGATGTACACGTAGACTAAACCTAGGAAATTGCCTATATCCTTAGGCTCGCCTTTATCACAAAAAAAACGAATCCATGCATTCGAAGTTGCGGCCAAAATATTAATAGTACCTAAGCAATAAAGAAATATTTATTTTTAAATGTTAAACAATTGGTTTAGACATTTTATAACACACTACAACACAAGACACATCGATTTTCGGTGGTCGCAAGTTACGCGTATTAGCTACACAAACCTTAGGTCAAAGTAATATAGTAAATAGATTTATTTACGTGTAGCCATTAATCTGTTGATTCAGCTATTCTATACGTGATGTTAATCATCTTATTAGATTCAAATCGGAGTACAATCCTGAGTGTGATTAATAATGCCAATGTTATTGATTTTACAGTGGCCTCAATCTAAGCGCTAAGCTTAGATCATTGTATTACATCGCTTCACATCTACAATTTTTTATGGAAAGTAATAATTTTCAATGGCTCTACTAGAATCTATATAGGTACCTAAATATATCCGTAGTAATCTAAACCAACTTCTATACTTGAACTACTTCTGCGCTTGAACTCTACTCTTAGGAAATACTGGTCCGATTTGAAAAACTCTTTTGGAGAATTCAAGTAACAAATAAAAAACATTTAAGTATATGAGCGAGGTTTCAACCGAATAGCCCCTGTTCCCGTCGGGACTTCATGATAAAATACAGCCTATTGCCTTCTTCGATAAATGGGCTATCTAACACCGAACGAATTTTTCAATTCGGACCAGTAGTTCTTGAGATTAACGCGTTCAAACCAACAAACAAACAAACCCTTCAGCTTTATATATTAGTATAGATTTGACCAGTCAACAGCTATAGTTTGAGTACCTATTTACAAGCAGTATACTCAGTAATACTGATGTCCGAAAATACCCATGAACAAAGTATCAAATACTTTACTCATTGGACTAATCAGTTGGTGATAAACAGATATTATATTCGTAATTCGTAATATTTACGACGAACGATGGAGTCGAGTATGTAATTAAATAATTTAGTAAGATACTTAACTTCTATTTAAAATGTTACTATTTACTAACTCGTAACTAGGATTGTTTGAACTAGGATGATTCACTCCAAACTCTGATATATTCCTAGATTCATACGTACGTTACGGACTTCTAACATGGTGTAATATGTACATAATATTTTAGAGAATAATTCATTTATAGAATCATTTCTGTTAATCCAGGTTGCATAATCCGTTGGTTAGCTTAAATTTATATCCAGATATTTACATATATTTATGGTTAGGATTAAGTAAACTTGACCACTTTTTTATATTGAACACTCATTATCTTTGTATCACAAATTAATATCCTACTAATATTAAAGCGAAAGTTTGTAAGTATGGATAGATGGATGTTTGTTATTCTTTCACGCCGAAACTACTGAACGGAATTCACTGAAATTTTGCACCTGGATATGTTATACGCAAAATTAACATATAGGCTACAAAACATCACGCTCCGACCCACTGGAGCAGAGTAACGCAGGTAAAACCGCGGGGCGCAGCTAGTGTTAAATATAATATATCTATACCGCGCGGTTTCAGCCTCATAGATCCATGTGATATTTGAGTCCTGGATAACAGCTGTCTAATGGTAAAGGGAGAATTTTCGAAATAGTATAAGTAAAAAAATTTACCTCTATAATATCTGTATAAATTTGCTGCATGTCACTGCATGCACACTAAACAATCTACATACACAGATGAGCAGTCTAAAGCAGGAAAAATCACGTCGTTAGGAAAATGACTAAAAAATTTACAATCTCTTTAGAAACTCGTATGTATTGACAGTATGTAGGACGGCAATTCCCCTATTGACAACATAGCGCATCCTCAGAAACTCAGTCGACTTTACTAATTACAGGAACACGGCACTCAAGAGTTATTTGACTTCAGTCTTCCGTACTAGGCTCCAATCAGGTGGTTCTGCATTTGACTCAATATTACCTTGCACATTGCAATTCGCTGACTATACATACATCTTTAAGTTTTGTTTGAAGAACTATCAAAAAAAACCTACTGTATCCTTAAAATACAATGCCCTTTGATAGTGGTTAGATTTCGTTTTGTTTGTGCCATTTGGCGTCAAAATATTGGGGCCATAGGGTCATAGAAGCCAAATTAATGTATAAAAACCTCGCGGCGGCTATCGTTAATACGGCATTCCCGAGGGCTGGTATATACTTTGTGCAGCAGGTAAGCGTTACCATTCAACGAGGCAATGCTGGCAGCATTCTGGGAACGTTGGCAAGAATCGAATTGGATAACTGTAATGGTAGTGTATATTTGGTCATTAAATAAATATAATAATAAAAATTTAATTTTGTAAAAGATATATTAAAATAGTTAAAGAAACCTTAGTAGCTAGTTGTTGAAATCTATTAAATTTGCGTGGATCTATCAATAATGTTAGAACAAAGTTTCAAAATGAAATACTTATTTTTTTTGGGTTATACATGAGATGTAATTATGATTAGGATCAGTGAGGTAAAAAACTTGGAACTACGCGTCAGACTTCGCGCAGTACATTCCAGTGCGGCGATACACACTTTTTATTGTTCATTAAAAAACAAAACAGGGCAGATTTGTACACACACCCACACAATTTTAAAAGCATATTTCATAAACGGTATAGATTTATGAAATATGTTTATAATAATATACTGCTCATTCGTTTCTTTGATGCTGAAAATCATATCCTCTTCGCTTGGTCAGTTCTTCTATTGAAGCTCGCCAAGCTTCCCAAACCGTTGATCTATGTAATGCTTTATACGTTGATTTTTTTTACGTACTCATATAATATAAAAGGTAATATTTATATTAAAGGCATAAGGCTCATCCTATATCTACAATCCGCAGAAATTGGAATTCATTTCAGTGGAATTTCGAAGAGATAATTTAACGTCACCACTGGGATCCTGAAGCTTGTATTGTTGAATTAGATACCTGTTCTTAGTTGTACGGAGATCCTCATTTCGTCGAATCTATATTGAAACGTAAAGGAGACAAAGTTGAGGTTTGATGCTTTCGAGATCTTAGAACTAGATACAAGCACACAGTTTATGTAGGTATCTACTGTACGTTAAATCTAAGGATATTTCCTTAAATATTTGCGTTCGTAGAATTGTTAACATTAGCTTGTATTAAATCGAATAAAACGTGTATTTCTTTAGACTATTATACTATGAAGAAAATATATTATACAGTATAAAAATGCAATTCAATCTTTATTTTTACATATAGTATAGTTTGTACTAAAACATTCTTGCCAAAAGTTTCTTATCTAACTGGAATAAATGTCTAAAATTAGCAACATGACAAGTAAAAAATTTTTTTTACATGTAATTCAATAAAATACTAACATTGATGCAGTTGTTAACATTAAATATTATAAAATAACTGATTGTATTTATTTCTCAACTGTTAGGAATTTAGGCGCGGGTTTTGGTGGTATTTACTAATAAGTTCGCATTATGTTTAACTCACTTTATTGTCTAGCTTGCTTGTTGCTTCTTAATTTTAATATAAGTATAAGTTGGTTAAACAAATGCGTTATTATTAGTAAAATACGTCCCTGAAATGCGGGTTTTCGGGTATTTAAACAATCATCGAACTTCGTTATAAACAAATTAATTGCTAATTACTTCCACTTTAACATGATTAGGGTGAAAGTATTTATATTGATTTATTACAACACAACGAGTAAAGTAAATGTATTTATATTGATTTATTACAACACAACGAGTAAAGTAAATGTATTTATATTGATTTATTACAACACAACGAGTAAAGTAACCAATCCATTATTGATTTATTACAACACAACGAGTAAAGTAACCACTTTCTTTCTTGTTGTTTGCCAACTTATTGTTCACAGCCAAGCTATCCGAAACAAGAAAACTAAAAGTTGCAGTCTTCTTTGTGGATTCATTTCCCGTCACACCCTCCGGGAAAATACATCGATCTAAAGCAGAGGCGCAAGCAAAAGCGAAAAAAATGTTTGTTTGAGCTAGACGAGAAAAAAAACAATAACTATTCAAATTAAGTAGATATCTTCATAAGCACTTGAATCAATTTTAAGGAAAATTGCAGTCTGTGGAATGATAACGAGAAGCACTGCAGAAAGCGAACATCAATAATAATTCCAAAGTTCCTACGTGAAGATACAATAATATTGAAATAAATGTACATATTTATTAAACCAGCTTCCCGCGCGCGGTTTTATCTGCGTAACTCCCGTTCCCGTTGGAACTTTAAAATAAAATGTAGCCTTCCTCGATAAATGGGCTATCTAACACTGAAATAATTTTTCAAATCGGACCAGTAGTTCTTGAGATTAGCGCGTTCAAAGAAACAATGAAAGAAACAAACTGTTCTGCTTAATATATTAGTATAACATAAGATAAGGTAAACGTACTTAATAAGTTATTCAAAAGTAACAATCAACCGTTACTATGTATATTACCATAGTGATATAGTGCTAGAGATTTCGAGACACTTCCATTTCCACTCGCGGGTTACATGGGGACATAACTCGTCTAAGTAAGTTATCAAAGTAATATTATGATAGTTCACGTCTGCACACAGTGGCAATGACACACTAAGCTGGTGTTACGAGTTGTGTTGAATTTGGAAACCTAGCTGACCTCTTTATCAGCTTATATTTTCAGCTTTAAAGTAACATTTAGTTGACCTGTTTACCATTAAACTTATTTTTTGTAGTGAAAACTCTATGCAAAAATCGTATCTATACCGTATCTATTATAAAAAGGAAAGCTATGATTGTTTGTCTTTCTGTTTCCATTGAATATATTATGGAAATACTGGACCGATTTCAAAAAATTTTTCACCATTACAAAGCTACTATATCCATGATTAACATAGGCTATATTTAATGATTAAGTTCCCAGAGGAACGGGAGTGAAACCGCACTCTGAAAGCTCCATACAGATAATTACTCTAACATATATTATTACAAATTTTAATGCAATAAAATAGAATGACTGTATATTACAAAAAAAATCAATTAAAATAACTTGTAACTTATAAACGACCAAACAATAATGTGTCAACATGCTGTCAGTTAATTAAAACTCTTCTTATTTCATCTCATTGTAGTAGGTACGAGTAGATGTGAAAAATTCAATCAATCCAACTGACAGGTAGCAAAAAGTGAATGAAAGTAGCCGAAAGCTTCTAATTAATTACCAAGCCGATGTCATCTAATCAATCCCTTCTCGAAGGATGAACCGACACTGAATTTATCCCAATGTTCCAATTATTCTGTGTCCTGTTTTTATGTGAATGTGAAGCCAAAGCGACCAAACGTGTAAAAGTTAATGTAGGCAAGATCTGTTAAACAATCGTTGACACATTATATCACATATTTCTTAAAGAGGCTCAGAATATACCTACATTTCCTGGAAATGTTGTGTGTAAATTATCACAAATTTAATTCCATTAATGTGAAATCTTTTCATGTGAGTTATAATATAACATTTTGACAAATTCATTCATTCAGTGCGGCGCGTTCCCTGAGCGCTAGTATTTCTTTGCACAGCAGATAAGCATTGCCCTTCATCGGGGCAATGCTATCAGCATTCTGAGTTTTATAAGTTGGTATTTTATAAGTTAGTTTTTATTTCAATTTGCTACTTTTAGTTGTATATATTATTGGGTGACAGTTCAGAGAAAGTACACAATTTCATTTAAATTTTGTCATATTTCCGTGATCTCGTTACATCGAATAAAAGGAAAAAACATGCTATTGTATTTTTGATGCCTATTGGTAATATAATAAATGATTTTTTGCCTATTATGTATAAAAGCTTCTGCTTTAGGAATAAGAAAATCTTAGACTACTAATTACTTAAGCAAATATGAAATTCTCTTGAAGCGATAACTATCAACATAATTTCTGTTTGCAAATATAAACTAATAACTTGGTTCGACGACTCTAGTAATTATTGTTAGTAATTTGTAGATATTCAAAGTTTCCCATAGTTTGCACGACTACTCCTCAGAAAGTAATTTCGTCACCGATGACGTGCGTATATTCTCATTACCGTCCTTCGTCGCATTGGAAGATATGTTAATGCACAGTTATTATTATAACAGCTTTGTAAACATATAAAATAATAAATAATAAACAAACAATTAATTTAAAAATATAATAAACGAATAAATCGATATCGGTTATCCCCGTGTAGGTCTAATTCCCGTGGAAACTTCATAATGAAATTATAGCCTTCGATGTACAAGCTTCTTCGATAAATCGGCGATCTCACACTGAAATAATTTTACAAATTGTGTTCCGGAGTCCCTGAGATTAGCGCGTTAAAACAAACCAACATATTCTTTCAAGTTCAAATATAGATAATAATAATATAATGTTAACATATCTACCTACCTGTGCATATATCGGTAATTATTTATTGATGGATTTTAAACAGACAAAGTTTATCTCGCTATTTTCTCTGTTCTGTTTCCAATAATCATAGAGAGTGGAATCTTTGCAATGGATAATAGTTTGGATGATAATATTATAAGAACTTAAAATTAAAGTCAAAGACACTAAAGAGAGATGTAATTAGATATGTAAAAAAAAGATAAAATAACTATGCCTTATATCTATGATTAGATCTATTCCATATACATATCACGTTCTATTATTTCCAAGACGGTAAAAAAGTCACCCAGTATATATATATATTTGTATATAGGAAACTACAAAAAAACTATGTAAAGAAGTTTCATGCTAACTTTGCCACACCTTTTCTTTTTGCCTCCAGAGTTAGAATTTAGAGAAATCCCGTCTTAGTGAGCACTTAAGTTCTAAAAGTAACCCTGGGAATTTTTTTAGACTACTTGGAGTTTCAAAGAGTTCGCAATGATTGACCTTTCGTTTTTATAAGTAGGTAACTATATATTAATACTAACAGTAGCTAAAAATATAAAGGGACATCATTGTCATTTTTTTATATACCTAATCTCTTTTACATAAAATAAGAAGAAAATCGGTCAATAAACACGACAGAAAAGAGAAGAGAAAATTCTTTGCCAAATTATAAGACTTACTAACGGCGGAAATAATTACTGTGAAAAATTGTTAAATTATGAACCACTGAGACGGCAGGCTTCTACTTCTATGGATTCGTATAATGAAATTCAGATAATGCAGACGAGTACCTATAACTTATGTCATAGGACAGAAGGTGGTAGAGCTAAAAAGCATCGTTTATTCAAACGTGAAGCACAAAGCAATGTTCCGAAAATGGTCATGGCAAGACTTATTCATAATATTCGTTGGTAGTTGTGGCCTAGATTCCCGGTCCGGATGCGTGTGCCGGAGCCGCAAACGTTCGTCTGAACGAGGTAGACTGTGACGTCATAAGGCCGCTATAGAGCGAGCAGCCTTCCGCTACGTCGTCAACTGTTCTTGTTTTCGTGAGTTCACTACGAACGAACATCACATCCATTTCTATTATAACTGAAAAGTTTGGACAGCTCATGTAACTTTGCATTGCATTACATGTATATTGTTGAAAATTTGTTTTTGTTGTCTGAACAAAATATAAATATAACAAATCTATCTTTATCAATACTTATATTATAAAGAGGAAAGATTTTTAATTTTTGTGTGTATGTTTGTAATGAATAAACTCAAAAACTGCTGGGCCGATTTCAAAAAATCTTTCACCATTGGAAAGCTACATTCACCCTGAGTAACATAGGCTATATTTAATTATGAAGTTACCACGGGAATGGAAGTTACGCGGGTGAAACCGCGCGCGGGAAGCTAGTATATATATATATATATAAAATGTTGAATCACGTATCGTATAAGTCAATCCAATGATTGAATGATTTAATTATGAAGTTTCCACAGGAACGGGAGTTACGCGGGTGAAACGCGTTGGAAGCTAGTAAGTGGATTGCTTTTAATAGCCGCTGGAATCGACCAGTCGATCATGATTGACCGGTAAACCAACACTGATATAGAGCTTATAAAATATAGACCGTGAACGTGCACTGCTGAACATAGGAGACGCGCAAACGGGTTTTTACCATAGCCTGCCTAGTGTGGTAGTAGACAGGCTAGTTGGAAACCGTATTATAAAATTATCCTAAAGAGGTAAACTGCCCTATCCCTTCAAGGATTGCTATAGATATTGTTTCATATCAATCGGGACCAACAGCGTGACCTAGAAGGAAATCCTCTATTTTAAACGGCTTATGTTTAACTTACCATCAGATATAGTAACAATGATCACCAAAATTAAACCCGCATTTTAATGTAAAATTGTAACCAAAGTTTTAACATTTCGCTATCGTATTTAAGCAAAATGACTCCAAATAAATCATTGTTAACCCAAAAGTAGTAAATGATCACCAAAAGTACCTAAATGTTTTACTAATTTACTATTCGGTTCTGGCACTCGCCGGCCGCTGCCGCGGCACCGCTCGCTTCGCTAAACAGAGCGGCAAGTTATACTCTTCGGTCTTCTGTATTACTTGCTGCAGCGTATGTATGTGGTCTACGGTACTATAACCTTTTCGGAATCCGGCTTGTTCGGGAGGCTGAAAGTCATCAAGCCTTCGTTCCACGGTGATCCACCCGCTTTCAGGAGCTCTGATGTGATTCCGTCCTCACCCGGCACCTTGTCGTTCTTTAGCTGTTTCAGGGCCATGCTTATCTCGTACAGGCTGATGTCCGGGATATTCTCGGTATATTGTCGGATCAGTTTGGCTCTTGGGTCTGTAGCCGCACTGATAACAGACTTGGTGACTGAAGCGTAGAGCTGCTCATAAAACTTTTTCACTGCCCTCAACACTTCCGCTCTTGTCGACGCAAGACTTCCATCATCCCTCTTCAGCTTTGTCATCTAGCTTTGCCCAATAGACATATCTCTTGCAAACACTTTGGAGCCCTGGTTCCGCTCTATCGTTTCTTTAATACGGGACGTATTAAAGCTACGGATATCGTGCCGCAAGGATGTTTTTATTCGTCTATTAAGCTGCCTATGTGACTCAGCGTCATCGGGAGATTGCAGTCTTAGCGAGCGTCGTTCAGCCATAATGTTAAGGGTGTATTCGGAGAGCTTCTGGGTTCTGCTGGTACGGCGAGTCTTAAAGAACTGAGACCCGACCGTATGGACAGTCTCTACCAACCTGCTATTGATCTCATCCACTGATGCGTTCTCATCTAGGCAATCGAAACGATTTGAGAGCTCGAGTTGAAATCTCACGGGGTTATCGATCTGAGCGCGAGTAGGTCGGAGCGTAGACTTCATCAAATGGGACCGCTCACGTTTAACATTCATATTCAATGTGCCTCTTACTATTAAGTGATCACTACCGGTTTTCACCCTGTGAATCACAGAGACATCATTGAAAATCCGTTTCTTGTCGGTCATGATAAAGTCGATCTCATTCCTCGTGGAACCACCGGGACTCAGCCAGGTCCATTTCCTGTGAGGCGGCTTCTGGAAGAAAGAATTCATCATATAGAGTCCTTCTTTCTCCAGAAATTCGGCCAGCCTCTGTCCCCTAGGGTTCCGTTGCCCATAACCGAAGTTCCCCACTAACAACTCATAATCGTTTCTCTTGCCTAGTTTCGAATTGAAATCCCCCATAACAACATTGAAGCGAGTCTTATGAGTATGTATGGCTACTACAAGATCTATTCTACGAGATCGGATTAGAAATGAAGAGATACGTAGAAGAACGCGGGTTACCGACATAGCCCAACGGATTAGTTTGTTGAAGTGGCAATGGGCAGGCCATATAGCACGGAGAATAGATTGCCATTGGAGCCGAAAACTTCTCGAATGGAGACCGCGGATCGGCAAGCGTAGCGTAGGACGTCCACCAACTAGATGGACGGAGGATCTGGTTAAGGCCGCAGGATCACGATGGATGCAGGCCGCTTCTAACCACAACAACTGGAGATCTATGAGGGAGGCCTATGTCCAACAGTGGACTTCCTACGGCTGTAATTTTACCGCTTTACATCCCTAGCCTCCTCCCGAGGGAGGGTTTTTGCAATAATCACCACGCTTGGTAGGCGGGTCGGTGACCGCCGTATTTTGTAGTAACACACAAGTAAACGCTGCGGCCCGTTCCCTAGTATACGATTGTTATAGATGATGTTATAATAATCGTTACCCACGGCTTAACGTGCTTTCCGAGGCACGGAGGGTTGTCTTCAACCATCCAGACCCGAAAAGAAATCTTAGAATTTACACAAAGATTTATTGTCCAGCGGCAGACGAACCCACGACCTGCGCGATTTAAAGAGAGCCAAATACCGCTACGCTACGTAGGTTATCAGCTTGACTTGTTAAAATAAATGGGAAATAAAACATAGGTACGAAAAAGAGAGAGGGAGAGCCACTAACTTATTAACTTTCCCCAATTTAAATTTTAAAGTCCAACATCTAAAATATTTTAGCAACTTTTAAATAACTTTTATAAATATTCGTTACCCTATTCAGAGTGACTAAAAGGAGGAAACCGTATCATTCTAATTACCCTGACTACTAACCGTCTCTTGAACTCAGTGACGGAAGGCTACAGCTGAGTTAATTTTACGAAATAATTTAATAGCGTTCACTTTGAGAGAGTAAACTCTTTAAAGTAAATTTTTGTATAAGTACGATGTTTTAATTAGCTAACCTATAAGCATTAACCCAGTGATGATATAAGGCTCTGACACGTTGTCTCACACTATATTATATCTTATGAGAAAGCTTAAAGTCTCTTAAAGCTATGGAAAGAGCTGCTATGGTCGGCATTTACCTGATCGAATCAGAAATAAAGATCCGCAGGATAATGAACGTCGCTGATATAGGTCAATGGATCGGCAAGCTGTAATGGCAATGTAGGTACCCGGCACTAAGCACGAAGTACTAACGGCCGATACAAAAGGTTCTCAAGTGGGGACCACGAAACAAGCATAGGTGTGGGACGAACGCCTGCACGATGGACCAACGATCTACTACAGGTGTCACGGGGCAAGTGAGTGCAGGCCACTAGCAATATTTTCGTCGAAAAATGATGAGGGAGACCTATGTTCAACAGTAAACGACAACAGGCTAATATTTTGATAATGATGATACCTACAAATAAATATGTTTACTATCTTCCGAACGGAACTTAATTACTTAACGACTAAGTACCATTTCAAAAACACACTAAGTTAATGTTATCAGGGTTCCACAAATCTTCGTTATATAAGTTTTAGTGTAAGACTGACGAAAGTTTCGCAAGTGTAAATCACACGACTCTTAGAGATATACTTAGGAAGCCGCAAGAGTGTCGTAATTAAGCAAAGACCAGCGCCTCAAGACATCAGATAACAACAAATGAACTTCATAATTTAAATATTCGTTAAGACTTTAGCGAAGATATTAATTTATTATAGAAACCACCGATGCGTAAGTCTTACTCGCACTGCAGGTGTTTTTATCATTAAGGGTATTTCAAAAGGGCCAAACAAAAAAGAACATTAGTACCTAACACATATAGTTTTATAATTCATGATCATCACCAGACCGTTTAACGTCCCGTTCTTCTGAGAAAAGGTTTTGGCGTAATCACCACGCTTATCAGATGGGTTGCCGACGTAATATTGTGTATACACAACGTAAGACTGGTTTCTTGGTATACGATAATTATTCTCATAGATGATGTGCACCCGCATAACATGCTTTCCGAGGCACGGATGGTAGTAACGAGACTTGGAAATAAATCCTTGATGTTAGACATCTCTTGTCCGATTTAGGGACAAAAAATCTTTGGATCTGACTAAAATTAAATATAACAAACACTTACAATTTATAATTTGTGCCCTATATATTCAGATATTTCCTTCATGTATCGCCAAACCTAATCTATAGGTATATAAGTTATTTCGTGTAATCAAACACAAAAGTTAAAAAGTTGCTGTGTGTGACACATTTTGCGAGTTCTGTATTACAAATCGTACATCATTCATTCAGTTGATAGGGTACTGGGTCGCGTTTATTGAGGCGTGTTATTTGCAAAATGTTGTTTAATAAACACACATCATCATTGCGCTTGGAAAAACCGACAAACATAAAATTGCAATTGTCCGGGAAACATAAAAACTTTTTTTTTGCCAAAACCGAACAGAAAATTTTTAAAAGTATTCATTTAGTTTTTGTTTTAATTTATAAAGAACCTGTTCCACAATGATGACAATAATTTTTAAAGTAGGTAACTTTTAAAAACAGTAGATGTCGCACAAATATCTTTGGACTTTCCAGACACAGCGATGTATTTGACGCAGTTTGTAGAATCACGCTGACGATTAGCGCACCATACTTTTTGGACCGTCAACATTGACCATCAGCGTGACCAGCCATGAAATTGCTAAATAAGTCGCCAGATTGCCATAGTACCTATAGCATACTTATAGCCCTACTTAACGTAGGTTAATGTAAAATATATACTTGCTAAAATTTTCGACGTTTATAAAGTTATTTTAAACTTGCTTCTTCACTTCACAAACAACGTTACAGCTATTGAGCTATAAACGAGTCTAATAATTTCGCAATTTTGGTAAAAAAACTATAGTAACATAAAACACAATGATCGTATTTCCTGATCGGGAATCGCGTAAGCAGTATTAGTACCAACTTCGACCTAGTATAAGGGTGCAGACTCACTAACAGGTACAAATAAAAACAGCAATAGATCTAGAATGGAATTTATTTTATTTACAGTATTAATCAAATCAAATTTCAATTACAACAAGCCAGTTTTATGCTTCTAATAATTTATTGCAGTTGAGCCATGAGTTCCTGGGCTCCTCACCAACGGTGGACGGAGAAGTACCCGGGGGGTTTTAGTGGGTAGGGTCCTCTCCTCGTGGTATGACTAGCATACCACCGCCATGAAGAGGACGAGTCCCACATACCCCTTTACCGGCGCGGGAACGCAGCGGCGGGGATACGTAAATATTTTTTTTCCCGGACAAAAGTTATTAGTAGCTTATTCGTGATTTAAATACTTTAATAGATAAGTAGCTTATTAGTCAACTATTCGCGTATATTATTGTAAAAATTTAAATTTAAATTTAATGTTGAAAAAATGTGTAAGAAAATCACATGAAAAAAAAAACAATTTAGGCACAGAGATAGGTGCTTTTTAGCGATAAAAGTTTCAGCTTCTTTAAAATTTTATCGTGTACGTTACCCCAGCAGGAATGTAGCAAATGTAGCGTAGAGTGATATGAGTGGAATGTATAATTAGAGCGCAATCTGCTGTAAATGTTCACCGTATAAAAATAGTGCGTTTATTTATTTTGAAAGGAAAAAACACGGAATAACGATTCCTGCTGAGGTAAAGTTCTATGTTCCGGCAAGAACATTCTAAACGAATTATCGAAGAGAGTAAAACTTTACGCTCGGAGAAACACCGTAGTTGCGTACGAATTCTAAAGCTAAATACCAATCTTGCAGAACCAATAAAAAGTGTTGTAGCTACCTAGTTAAAAAAACGGCAAAGTGCGAGTCGAACTCGCGCACGAAGGTTCGCGTACCATATTCAAGTCTTGTTTCCGTTATTGTCATCAAGCAAAAAAAAAATAATAAACATATTTGTTATATGGGGGCCTTAAATATTTATTTTATTTTATTTTTAGTATTTGTTGTTACAGCGGCAATAGAATTACATCATCTGTGACAATTCCATCTGTCGAGCTATCGCGGTTAATGAGATACAGCCCGGCGACAGACAGATAGCGAAGTCTTAGTAATAGGGTCCGTTTTTACCCTTCGGTTACGGAACCCTAAAACCGTAACAAAACGCAACTATTTATGACGTAACTGTTCTACTACATGCATCTACTTAATTGAATGAAAGAAATTGGAATTGTATGACGTGCTATTCTATCAGAAACCATTACCTACCACTTATAACAAAACCATTACATAATATTGTTAAATGAATTATTAAAATCTTTGTAGTAAACGATTAATCAAAGAATAACTACCATCACATAAATCGTAATTTGCAAGCGAAAACGTGTCTTAGTTTTGACAGCAGACGTCAAAATATATCACAAGTAATGAGAGGGAAAATATATGGGAGATACCTACTCGCAAATGACGGTCTTGAGCTAAATCGAGAACTCATTAGCAAGTCGAACAACACGATCGCAAGTCATTGCATGGGAGGGTGGATGTTATATAGGAGGCGAAGAGTACATAGGAATATTCTATCTACTATAGTTCCAACTCTGTATTTTCGTAATGTAGAAGCAACTCATTACGGTTCATTGTTTCTTTACACGTCTGATTCATTAATCTGTTTATGAAACATAAAGGTGTACACTCAGTAGTGAACCTATTGTTAATGGCAAGCAGCGCACTATTATACGGAAAATATACGCCGTTTAACACCAGATTGTATCAATATATAGCAGTGAATACGTTAGTGAAGATTTTATTTTATAATACATTTTATTTTATTAATGTAATAGGCAGCAGTAAGCAAGCGTCCAATTGAAGAAAAAAAATTGCAGGTTGAAATCCTGCCGGTGGTCAAAATTTTTAATTCTCAAATTAAAAATAAACTATGGATGTTGCAGAATACGTTTAAATAGTTAATAAAACATAACATTATCCATCAAATTGGTATGTCAACTTGTTCCGAGCACATTAATTTATGAAACCATACTAGCGCAAATTCGTCTACTTATATTAAAAATAGATATACTTGTATTCAAACATAAACCTTTTTAATACCTGTCTTAGGTCCCACTAATGTTATAAAAAATGAAATTTGAATGGATGGATGTTTAGATGTTTGTCACTCATTTACGTAAAATCTACATAACGAATTTGGGTGAACATTTGAACACAAATACTTTATATACTGGATAAACACGTAGGCTATTGACTATTACGCTATGAAACATTAAATTGGAGTAGCAATCCGTCGCAGTTAAAATCGCGGGTAGTATTCTTTAGTCAAATCTAACGTAGTGTAATCTTACACACATAACAAGTGATACTGTTTATACAAAAACCATAAACACATTTAAACCACATTTAAAAACAAATATAGACCATAGAGCAAATCGCGAAGTGCGTGAAACGAAAATTAAAAAGAAAATAAAGAAAAAACAAAAGAAGATAAAAGTAATTTGTGCGTCCCGACCGCGTGCAATACCTCCTTTAGCACATTTTTAAATTAATTATATATTTACCACCGGTAATAAACATATTTAATACAGTCCACTATTTATTTTTATCCGAGCCTTAATTCTATTCTTACCTTTGTCTCAGGTTGTTTGTACTTACTAACAACCTACAAACGTCAGTTTATCTCTGATTATATAATACGTCTACGTGAATAATTTACGTGTATTTTCCACTGCATAAAAGAGCTTTATTAACTATTGTTGGAAACTGTGAACACCGAATGTTATCAAAGCGGACACGAGAGTTGTTGGCAAACCACTTTTCATATTTAATTTAAGATATATTTGAATATTCCATTATAAAAACTTTATTTAACTTTGATTTGTGTTGTAAAATTAGCTGTTTTTCTTTTTAGGGTTTCGTACCCAAACGGATCTACTAAAACGTGGTCCTATTACTAAGATTCGACTTTTTGTCAAGTTGTTTAAAGCTGAAGCAAGTAATGTGCGCTCTCTTTCTGTTTCTTAATATTATTTTAAGTTTTGCAGTAACTCAGTCGCTCAGATACTTGAAACACGCTATGTGGTTTCCGACTTAGAATAAACCACGCCATATCTTCCTGTAGGTTTCGTAAGAGGTGACTTAGAGACACACACTTGATGGATGGGCAGAAGTTGCATCTATCAGATCAAAGATCATCATCATCATTTAAGCCTCTTGTCGTTATATGCTGCACATATGTTTCCCCATCGATTTCCAGCGCCAACGATGGCTAGCGGCCTTCATCCACTGACTCCCTACAACCTTTATGAGGCCGTCGGTCATCGTGCAGGCGGTCCCACGCTGCGCTTGCCTATCTGCTCCATCGGTCATCAGTTCTTCGAGCTATGTGTCCTGCCCATTGCCACTTCAGCTTGCTAATCCGTTGAGCTATGTCAGCGAGCTTCGTTCTCAGCTGGATTGGCTTCCCAAGATTTGTTAAAGAGGAGACCCATGTTCAGAAGTGGACGTTAACGCGATGATAAAGGAAAGTAAGCAAGTTAGTAGTCTAACCTAACTTATAATTACGAAATACAAAAGATTTTATTACAATAACGTAAATCCACCGCCAAATTGATAGGGTCTGCCAAATAATGGGCATAGGTAAAGCGATTAATACA
Organism: Nycteola revayana; assembly: GCA_947037095.2. Lineage (NCBI taxonomy): Eukaryota > Metazoa > Arthropoda > Insecta > Lepidoptera > Nolidae > Nycteola > Nycteola revayana. Next base: position 16,867,438 of record OX344840.2, read on the forward strand.
TTTATACAAAGTCAGGTTTCGTATAATTGAATACCATTATTATAAATTGAATTTGTGCACAGTGTAAACTTTCAAACTTTCACGTATCATAATTATAATTTTTAGCACACAGGTATTAACGCGATAAACCTTTTTTGTGTGTTTAAAATGATGTGTTTTATAAGAATATAATACATACGGAATAGATAAACATATATTTCTTAAAAAAAAAAATCTTACAATCCTTTCTTAAAAAATCTAAAATCTAAAATATCTAAATACTGTAATTGTGTGGGTTGGTCCTGTTTCGCATATTTGCATACCATTTTTTTCTTATCCTGCAACAATAACTACCTAATATCTAACGTCACCCGCTGGCGTGTTAGGCCGATCTGCCATCAATCGGAATTTGGAAACCAGCCCAAACCAAAATCAGTAAAGTGTCATAACTAGACACAATATTGCAGACCTCTAACCCAAGTTATATCCAAGCGCTTGGATATAACTTCCCTGGTTGGTTGAGGGATTACCCTCCGTGCCACGGAAAGCACGTTAAGCCATTAGTCCCGATTGTTATAACAAGCTTATACCAGAGAACGGGCAGGAGCGTTTCCCTTTGTGTTGCAACATACTCAATACAGCGGTCACCAACCCGCATGCTAAGCGTGGTGACTATGGAGAGACTAGGGAGGCATTTACCCTCGGGAAGAGATGTTTTAGAGCGTCCTGAATTATTATTAACTAGCTGCGCCCCGCGGTTTTACCCGCGTTACTCTGCTTCAGTGGGTTGGACCGTGATGTTTTATAGTAAACTATCACCCGCGTAACCCCCGTTCCCGTGAGAACTCCATAATAAAATATACCCTTTGTCACTCATATTTCTAATGGTGAAAAAAATTTTGAAATCGGTACTGTAGTTTGTAAGCTTACTCATTACAAACATACACACAAAAATACAAATCTTTCGTTTTTATAATATTAGTATAGATTTTACTTACACAATGCTTTTTGATGCACCTGAACTTCTGTTAGAATATTACCTATTGCTATCCACTAATTATTATAACACTAACAAAATAATAGTTTCTTGTACCATTTTAAAATGCGAAACCATTACATTATCTTTTGAGAACCTGCGCCGCAAAAGGAAAACATAATTCGAAAGTTTTCCAAAGATAATTCTATTATTACGAATAGTCTTTATTTTAATTACTTTATCACTCCTTTTACCAGTCCTTTTAGGTCCACTGCTGAACCTGGGCCTTGGCTCTTTAACAGACCTTGCCACGGTCGTTGAGGAAATTGCCGTAATCACCACGCTTTGCAGGCGGATAGGTGATTGCAGAAAGATGGGAATATATTTGACCTAATAGATGCTTCTTCTCAACCACCAGGTGTATGTTCCTTATTCTCCTCTTACGACACCTATGAGAAGACCTGGTGTCATCATCATCATCATCATCAACCCGTATAACGTCCACTGCTGAACATGGGCCTCCTCCGAGGAAGGGTATATGTCATAGTCACCACGCTTGGCAGGCGGATTGGTGACTGCAGTATTATGTTGTACCACACAAGGAAACGATGCTGCCCGTACCTTGATATACGACTTTTATAAATGATATTATAACAAACAGGACCAACAGCTTAACGTGTTTTCCGAGGCACGGAGGGTAGTCCCTCAACAAATTACACCCGGAAAGACATCTTAGAATTTTACACAAATATTTCCTCGCCGGCGTGGGGATCGAACCCACGACCTCCGAGATTTAAAGCGAGCTTAATACCGCTATGCTACGGAGGTTGTTACGAAGACGTGGTGCAGTCTTTTCTAAACCGGAAACCACACGGCACAATTTTTTTTTAAATAATATTTAATTATGTAGTATTCGATTCTCCATTAGTGATGCTAATAAGCACTGCCCTAAATGTGCATTTTCAAGATTCGATGGAGAACAATAGTACTTTGTTTCGCTCTAGTTGCCGAGTTACACAATAGCGCAACATGTGAACTCTAAGCACCGAAGTGCACGCAACTCATGAATTATATAGTATTGACAACTAGCGGGTTGGTCAACTGTTTGTTTAATTAATGCTCCATAACATAGTACTACTTATTTATCTATACTAATATTATTCGAGAACTTTTCGAATGCAGACCGCGGGATCACGGTGGATGCTGGGGAGAATTTAATGAAATAAATTAGAGACCTGAACGATTGGATTATACCAAAGTCAAATGTCTACATATACAGTCAGAATTTGCATCTATTCTGAAACAGTAAGGTAGCTAACAAAGAGGGATATCAAAGGAATACCACCGCTATAAAAAATCAGTTCAATGTTCCTGGAAATAGATAGGGTAATACTGCCTATTCTTGACACCCCACCAATTGTTGACACAACTTCGTTAAATGTAAAGAAACAAGAACTAACAACCATCAACTTTATCTACGAAATCTATAGATTTTTCTATGCTTCTTTTTTTCCAAGTGATATTTAAATGGAAATGGTAGCAAGAGTTATCTATGCCAATTATTTGGACAAATATTAGTATATAATTGAAGAAAATTTGATTTTTTTATTTGTACAATTTATAAAATATTTGTTTTTAAACAAAATAACGTGAAAAAATATACCTTTTATTATTTTTACTGTTCTCTTCACTTAAGAAGGCGTATAATTTTCACAAACAATATTTCTTCCACCGATGTCTCTAAAAGTGCCAAGAATTGAACGTCTTCCCCTACAGACATCTTCGTTTATCCCAACTGAATGATAGGTATTCCAAACATCGAGTGTTCGGCACGAAGTCGACGTTTTGCATTCAGAGGCACTTTACATTAAGTAAGCGTAGTCTCACCGCTAGATGTGAGGAACGTATTGAGGCAAGATAACTATCTGAACACTTAAGATAAAAGTCAAATAGACTTCAGTAAAATCTTCGTTAAAGACAGAACTAACTTATTTACAATGAGTAGCTTGACTAGCTTTGAATAGACCACCCCATGTCTTCCGATGGCCGTGGTAAAGGGTGACTAAGGGATAAACAGCTGATGGATAGGCACCAGCATCAATCAGCTCAAGCTCTTTTTTCCGAGAGGAAATGCATTTAAGCATTCCTACCACCGATGCAGCGTATTCGCGCGCTGGCGGTGGGCTATGTGGGACTCGCCATCTCCTTAGCGTGGTATGCTAACTCATACCACGAGGAGAGGACCCTACACCACTAAAACCCCCCGGACACTCCTTCGATCCGCCGTTGGCGGGGGCCGGGTACGCAATAAGCAATCCAGCCCCCTGGCGGCACCCGCGGCTAATATGGCGCCGCGGGATCTCCTGGGATCCCCAATCCGCCTGCCAAGCGTGGTGATATTGGCAATATCTCTCAAAGACCTTAGCTTACCCAGAAGAGGCCCATATTCAGCAGCGGACATAAACGTACTGGTGCTGGTGATGTGAAGGTATCTATTACAGTAACAAAGAACAATTCGTAACAAAATAGACCCTTATAAAAATATATATTAAACAAATATAAAAAATACTTACAATAAAATGTCACTGTTTTCTCTTTATGCACTTTTCTGCTAACTCCTTTAACACCACTAAACGGATTTTATTACGGTTATACAGAAATTCTAGGAACGCTGTTGTGGCCGTTCTGTGAATTTCTTCCGAGAGGATTATATGTAAAATACGCAGAAGAAAACGCGCGATATCGCTAGTATTATTATGAAACAACTTAAAATATTTAAGGAATACACAAAACACAACCTCAAAATAGCAATCTAAAGGAGAATCAACCTTGAAATTTGTAGACGAGCTGTACCGGAACTTTTTAAGAAAACAATTTTAGAAATCTTACTGTAAGAAGTTAATCCTTAAGAACTTAGTAAAATAAATAATGTAATTGAGATAAAATATACTTTTAGGTTTTTCATCAGAGTAGCAGACTGAAGTCAAGTTTAAATTATGTTATAAGATGCAATATTTAATAGCAACCAAAACGACAAAGTTTGTATGTTAACTAAGACTTTGTATGTCAAGTTTATTTCGACGCTATCTACGAAATAAACTTAACTTAACTAGATAAGTGCCTGAGAAATTGATCTTTTGATAACTAACAATTAATTGGTTTTCTTAACATTAAAATAGATATGTTTCGTATTTAGAGTACACTGCGGTTTTATGCCTAAATAGCTTTTAGAATCATTTTATACTAGGAGAAAAGCTGAACCTTTTAAAAGTATTATGTAAAATGACGAGAGAGGTACACACGTTTACATATTATGTAATCATATACCCAGGTACCAGACTTGTGTGCCGTGGGGGGGCCGGATTGCTTATACGTGCCCGGCCCCCGCCTACGGCGGATCGAAGGAGTGTCCGGGAGGTTTTAGTGGTGTAGGGTCCTCTCCTCGTGGTATGAGTTAGCATACCACGCTATGGAGATGGCGAGTCCCACATATTCACATATCCCACCGCCAGCGCGCGAATACGCTGCAGCGGCGCAGCGGTGGGAAAGCGTAAATGCATTTCCCCCCGAACAAAAAAAAAAACCAGTAAACAAGCCTTGTGCAATGTATATGTGGCCCGTAGCGGTCATTATTAATAAGGGCACAACTATTTATTTTCGTTCGAAACTGTTTTAGACGTGTATTTGGTATCAGAAGAAAAAAGCCCTATCGATCTGTTTTCTTTTTTCGAGAAAAACAATAGTACCTACCCGTTTTTATTATGACGCTAAAAGCACATTTTTTTACTATTTTCATTTTTTTTCGATACAAAAAACCACATAATAATATATTTTCCAGTATTTAATTTACAATACCTACTTTTAAATTGGTTAGGTACAAAATGAACAGTGAAAATTTGTGAACTTGTGAAAAAGTGAACTTACGACCTTATAACATTTACGACCAACTACTGTTCCATCGATCGTTGAATGCATTTTATCATAGTCGTTGCAACTTCAAAACTCGTAAATACTGCCAGAGTAGAAGCATTTGTTCAAGCGGAAGCAAACAAAATTTTATGTTAAATCACGTTTTCAGCACCACTTGAAGAAAATCGTTTTATAAGAAGTAGAAATTCTACTTTAATTGAAAAGCCTTTCATTCCGTCTCAATATTACTTTTCCCATCTGTCGATAACAATCGACTTTTTAAAATTAATTTGAAATATGCCTATCTAGCAATTGATTGAAAATGTAGCAGTGGTAAGTACATAGCTATTATTCCGCTGGGGTCAATTGAAACAATCACGAATAGGGCAGAGAGAGGCGGAGTGATTCTGTCCACAGAGTTAATGCATGGCTACTTTTATTGTTTACGATACTCTTCTGTGCCAGGAGACATTTTTATTTATATAAAAAGGCATTAACATGCTTCGCATGTTGATGACGCCGTTTTCGTCTTGTCTATGTCCGTTTGGATTGAGTCTTATGACGTAATAAAAATGCCGAGGAGAATAAAATGACATTGGCTTGTAAATAGATCTTTGATAGAAAGGTTTTAAGAATTACTTTATTCATTCTTATATTCTTAAATAAATTCTTAAAAATAATTTTCACAACTTTTCAATATTCAAATATATAAATTGTAAGTGGGATCTTTACTATCTTTACTTCCTCTGGGTACATGAGGATTACACTCACATCGTCAGCTATATAGTTCTACGGATGCTGAAGTTGTGAGTATAGTTTGTTATCACGACCAAGTGGGGGTCGTAACCGAAACCTGCGCTGATCAAAAACGCCGTTGCTGACACGCATCAGTCTATCGGCTATCCGTGACCGCGACTGGTGCAAAACAAATCGAAATACCTATACTAATATATAAAGCTGCAGAGTTTGTTTGTTTAATTGCTCAGGAACTACTGGTCTGATTTGAAAAAATATTTCAGTGTTGGATAGTCTATTTATTGAAGAAGGCTATATTTAACCAAGCAGTTCCTACGGGAACAGGCGATACGCTGGTGGAACCGCGTGTGGGAGGCTAGTCATGAATAAAAAGGAAGATTGCCTGATGATGATTTGCCTATGAAAAATTGTACCGCGATTAAACACCGTGTCTACTATACAATAACCATCACACATTATAGGTACTAGAATTCTTAAATGTGGCATGTTATCTAAGGCTCATTGTTTCCATTTACTTCACAAAGCTCTGAGATTAAAATGGAAACAATATAAAGAACTTATCTTACGTTTATCTCCCGGTTGAATGCGCTTCGCATTACCTACCTCGGTAACCTAACTCCCGCTATCAATTGACTCTGCCATGTAAAGCGAAGGAACACCTGTAGCGTTACGGTTTGTTAAATATTCATACTAAAACACCAACAAAATGTATGCATTTGGTCGTTTTGGAGTCTGTTCGTCATAAGATTATGAAGGATACTAGCGCTTATGTTATCCATAGGAAAATATAGGGTATGAGTCTATTCTTAGTCGGAATCCAATCTGCTATAATAATAAGAATTTATTGTTTACCACTTCACGTTTCATCAAACAAGTGCAGATCAAATATAAATCTATAAAAAAATACATACTATAAAGACATATTGGAGTTTCATTGGTACACGTACTTAATTGCCCATTAATAATTCACAATAAACTTGCAGTAACAAATACACGGGCGGTAAAAATATTTATTATTCTTCACTGATTGAGGACGGAATGACAGGACTGTAGACACATACATATAGGACAATATAAATATGCAACTAGAATAACGTAAATATGTGGCATGTCAATAAGAGATAAAGAAATACATTTCGTCAAATAATATAACGCCGAATTTTCGTAAGAACGAATAATCTAATAAGGAAAGCTCGTAGCAATAAATGTGATTAGGTACCAAGGTACCTACTATCGAAACTAAGTATATTAATGTAGTACAGAATGCTACCGAAATATACGCCACTGCCTTAGCAATTGATAGTATCATATACCCTGCGATTTTTTATTGATTAGCAGGTCGATTTATCATCTTATTTATTTTTAATTATTTTTTGAATTCAGTAAATACTTAACATAATGTTTATACAATGAAAACAACATGTACAAAGGGGAGCTTAATTCAATAATGAATTTTCTTCCAGCAGTAAGTCATTTGAATCTGTTATATTTACAGGTAACGAAAGAGATAGGTTTACACCAAAAAAAATAAAAAAATATGATTAAGTTACTACGACAGCTGGTAATTCCTTGTAGTGAAGAGTTCGCTGTTAACTGTGTACACATTATAGTAAATTCTCCTCTAAACGTGAACATATACAGTTTAAATGTTTATGTATAAAGAGATGTGTAAACCTATTTGTTTTGTTGATCGATAAAACCAGAAATTAATTCCTGGTTGTAAAATTGATCTGACTACTATAATGAAGGACTTTCTTTGCAATGTATTATTTTAGTCATAACACTAGCATAATATGACATCCTCTATATTGGTAAAGGTAAAATACTATACATAAATATACAATTTTATATTATAAATTTGATTGTAAAGCGTATATTTAAGGTTTTGAGCCAACATGTTATAGATGTATTTTATTATTAGTTATATTAATTCTACAAGTTATTTACTGTGTAAGTGCAATGATATTAAAGGTCTTCATTTTATTTGCGTAACTAAAGTCTATTCACTTCACATAAACTATGTCTTACATTCTAACTTATTGATACTGAACTATACATATAACCGGTGAGGCAGTTAGTGGGCGACTGGTGTGTATGCGCGGCGTTACTTAAAACTTAAAACCCTTTGTCATAATTTTATATCAAGTTTCAAGGCGGGTCGCCTACACAACATTTAACCATTCGACTTCTATCCACTATGAAGTTAGTCTCAAACCCCGGTAATTAATGTTGGAAATTATATCAGTGTATTTTACTCAGAACTGTGTTACAAACTATTGCTAATAACCAAACAGATAGACGCTGCACATCCATCAGCTTTCCCTTTTAACACTTAGGACCTCTTAAGACACCCATGGGAGAAATGGGGTGGTCTATACTAAGCCGAAAAACCACTCGGCATATTATCCCATTGGTAATGGTTTGATCAAAAATACACCAAGGATTAATTTATACGTATCAACTTTCACATTTAATTTATTTTTCAGTTAAATTATTTAAAAAAGAATAATTATGATATTGAATGAGTACCAATAATTCAGTGTTAATCTAACATAGGCCTATGTTAGATTAACACTGAATTATTGGTAAGCGTATGAGAGATAAACACTGAATTATATACATTGATTTATTATAAAAAAATAATTTACATAATTACTTAAAACTATCAATTAAACGACCTGCGCAAGAGGAGACACTGTGCGGCTTGAACCTCAGCTCAGGGCAGTCGCAAGCGCAGATAATTGAAAAATGATGACTTGATTGTTAAGGAAGTTTTGTGCACCTATCGCTCTACATTACAGTTGTCAATTCTTTCGAATTTATCTTGGGTCTAAGAGGAGTAAGAGGGTAACGGAAAAAAAAGATTTACACCATAGGTCGTGGTATCGTATGTTAATTTGTTGAGTTTGATTAACTTTCAGAAGATATTATATATGAACTACGAAAACATTGAATCGATAATCAATCATTAATGAGGTCTACTACATATTTTTATAGTAAACTGGCACTTACGACCTAATGCTTCTGTCTTCTAGAATTTCTTTCTGAAGTCATTCCAGAATGGTTTTTAACCGTGAGATAAGTAGCTATATTAAGTTGATACTTATCGACCCACACAGCCATAAAACGTAAATGTTTCAGGTGAAGTGCTCCATGTACTTAAAATAAATTAAAAGATGAAGGGCATGTTTTACTACCTTTAGCAAAAAGGTTCTCACTGTAAGTAGCGCCTTATGGAATTTTCACCACACAGGTAAATATGAATGAGTAAAAATGAGTACCTACTACGTTATAACTGCAGCTAAGCCTTTATGGGAAGTAATTTAAAAATGTAATTTTGTAATCAGTGTTAATTGGCCGAACTCATTACAAACATAGTTTATTGTTACTATCATCGTAAAAATATAAACAGTTTTCTTTATTTTTTTATTTAATGATGTTGTTTTTCCTTGGCGTAATAAAATTAATGTCAACAAATTGAATACAGGAGGCCCCTACGAAGACAATTAATTTAAGAGTGAATTAAGCCAAGAGACACTTCATTGAAATTCGTTTTAAAGTCATTAACAGACCAAAAGTTGTCACAAAAACAATAAAGTTGCTCTAGAAAACTTTATCTGCAGTCACTAACTTTGGAATAGAAAAGAAATTCAAGTGTAGACATTAATCAGTTTTTTTTCATCAAAGAGATAATATAAATTGATAATAAATTACGTCAAAGGTTAATAATAATAAGCACACTGACTTTTATTATTTTCAATAAACAATAGAGTCACGTGAGTGTTCTATCTTTAAATAATGACAAACGCTTTCGGTATACAGACTAAAATAACACTCATTTACACCTAACACGGGAGTCAGGTATATTGTATTTAAAAAAATCTAAATAAAATGTCCAAAAAGTTTACTGATTATTAACTGTCACACTAAAACTCCATAAAAAGTTTAAACATTTCCTTAAATAATGATAACATTATATATTAATTCGCTAAACTGGTAACAGCCAATATGCACCCAAAAGCTGTTCCTATTTTAAAAATCAAAGAATGTATGTATAAAAAGCTGTGCATTTATTCTGCTCCTTTTGAAATATACCTACAACGCAATTCTAAGACTTTACAAAGCAACCGTAATTTCATTTCTAATCCTACTTTCCAGTGCCATTCATAGTTCTAGCTAGTCTGGAATGTATTAAGCTCTGAAACAGGATAAACTGAACTAACTTGCAACTTACAACGATTTAATCAGAAAGAAAATACCTAGAACCGCGCAAGAAACTTGCACTTTTCAAGAAAATAAAGAATAAACAGCTACCTAAAGTAGAATATGTATATTAGACATGCGCAAAATGTGTCAGTAAAAAGAAATGAATGAAGTATATCTTTTGGCTCAATGAATTAGTCCACTGATTTAGTTCAGTACTTCATTTAGTTCAGCAAATCACAACGAATCAATGAGATAGACATGCAAAATGTGTCATTGAAGTGAAAAGAGTGATATACTTCATTTGAACTAAGTGAACTATATCACTCATTTACTTCACTAGTTCAGCTTATGAACAAGATTCATTTGAATCAGTTTTCGCATGTCTTTCAAACGATCATCGATCGTGCAATGAACTAATAACAAGAATGATTATATTGTTTTGTATTAGTTCTTTGTTTTTTTAATTATTAGTACCTATTGAAGTATATGAATCTGCACTGAACGAAAGAGATACAGAATGATTCCAACTGAAGTACTTCAATTGAAGGATTCATTCGCGAACTACACATCTCTAATGTATATGGATTAAGGTTGCAATAAGATTTTAAATGTACGCAGTTTTTAATTGCAACATAAATTATGTTTTCATGAATTGTTAACAAACAGACACAATTAAAACTATAACTACAAAGCATGGATGGGAATCGCAGCATCTTTAACTTATTTTTTATACTTCACAAAAACTATTTTATTTATATACACATAAATCTTAGATTTTTATAACCAAATCTCTACAAATAACATAATTTTATCATACCTAATCTTGAGAGATGAAAATAGCCTATTCTGTTTTTAAGAGGTTTCATATCTACTATGAATCCTTAAACAGTTCTGTTGGATCAAAAATGTTCATCAGAACCTCCTTTCATGTTACACGCGCTTACCCAAAGCTATTAATATATGTATGCACAGTTTACTCTGCTCTTTTGAGTTCACGTAGCTTTAACCTCTATAACTTATAACTCTTTTGAATCCGGTGGAGTGTGGAACTTTGTTGGATATCTCGCGTAACTTGAAAGACCGCAACTCGTTAAGACCGTTCTCAAACACGTACTACCTATAACTAATAATAAGGAGTTTCCTTACAAATAAACCATATTTTTGTTATGTCGGCGATCATAAAATTCAGAAATTTTGCATGCTTCTTTTATTAACAGATAAGAATTCCGTCTGCACTATCGATAACATTACATAATAGTAAATATAAGTATAACAGAAATAGTCAAGAGAAGCATATTCCAGCATCGATACATTTTATCAGGACTGCATTGCCTGGAGCATATTCCTGTTTAACGCAATAACTCAACTGAATGAGATAATAGTATTTTCTTTGCTGGTAGAAGCAACAAATATAACTTTTGAACGTTAATGTTTACTGTTTGTATCTAAGCAAATGATTTAACTTCGAGACTACATTAAGTCCTTCAAGTACTTCATTCAGCGCAGTTATATATAGACACCAGTCTTGACTCATTTAAAGAACGCTGAAGGAATGAATTAAGACAAGGAGCGGAGTTTAAAAAAACAAAGATGCTTGAATGAGTTGCTTTTATTTAACGTAATCAATCAACATAAAAATGTTCTGGTATGAAATGGTTCATAAAAGAAAATGTTCTAATAATAAATTATATACAGGATTGATGGCTTTATAAAAGTTGAAGCAGTAGTATCACTTGCTCCAATGCTGCTTACGTTACAAAATTATAAAGCTTTTTTTTAAGACTACACAGTACACACACACTACGGATATAAATTCCTTTGTCTAGGAGGAATTGAGAATCACATAATTACACCTTCTAATGTTACAAATTAAATAGTGGGTACACATCGATTCCGAGCAACTATATAAGATTAAAATAATTGTCCCGGGTGGGTATCGAACCCGGAACACCACGTCTAAGATGCGTTTCTTGACTAAGCAACGAATGGATAAATGGACAATCAGACGGATAAGGCAAAAATGGCGAGGTTCCAGGTTGATAATACAGAACCCTAAAATGATAAACACAAGATTACTCTTTATATTGTTTTTAATGGTTTGCTAAGCCATTAACCGTATAAACTATTAGATAATTAACTTACATTTCATTGTAACTTCTACATTGTCTGGTGTTTGGCTCGCTTTAAATCTCGGAGGTCGTGTCGTGTCGGGTTCGACCCCACGCCGGACAGAAACTCTTTATGTAAATTCTAAGATTTCTTTCCGGGTCTGGTTGGTACTACCCGCCATGCCTCGGAAAGCACCTTAAGCCGTTGGTCCTGATTGTTATAATAGTCTAAGATCCGAACCTACATCGACCTTCACCGAGCTGATAATAGAATGAAACATGTTTTATAATAAATTAAGTATATTAGAAAATATATTAAAAATGGGTTGGCAAAAAAAATCCTGTGCAGACTATTTTTAATTATTATTTAAAAAAATATTTTAATGAAATTTTAAAAAGATTAAATTAAATTAACGCCAAATCAGCGCTTGTTTGTTATTATAATTTTGTAATTATCCAATCAAATGAAAGTAACTGTCATCTACACACCTTTTTGTACCTAGTAACCCAGTAGTTCGTCCAGGTTCAACCCAACAGCTGAACGTTCTATATGTTTAATAATTTTATTAATAATAAAATTTACTTATTATCTTATCTTGTTTAAATGATTTAATTTAATTTAAATGATTTAATTTAATTTAAATGATTTAATTTAATTTAAATTAATTAATTTAATTCAAATCATTAAAAAAATGTCTGTCCAGGATTACTTTAGCCAACCTATTTTTAATATATTTTCTAATATACTTAATTTATTATAAAACATGCTTCATTCTAATATCGGCTCGGTGAAGGTCGATGTAGGGTCGGATCTTCTACTATAACATCATCTATAATAATCGTATATCAAGGAACGGGCAGCAGCGTTTCCTTGTGAGGTACAACATAATACTGCGGTCACCAACCCGCCTGCCAAGCGTGGTGACTATGGCAACTACCCTCTCTCGGGAGGAGGCCCATGTTCAGCAGTGGCCTTTATACGGGCTGATGATGATATTTTTGTAAGTGCATTAACCTTATCATCATATATAATAAAAGATAACCATATTTCTCATTCAATATTTATCATACCAAAAGAGATTTCATATTCAGTTATAGGAATAATTTTTTTTTTGAATATCATTTGAACATCGAGAGCATCTGGCGTATGGCGCGTCATTATTTACTCGTCTCGTAGCACGTCAAATCCAACTGTGATTGTACTACCTACTGACAAAATTACCTACCGTTAAATATAAAGCTTGTTACTATATATTTTACAATAAATTTCATATTACTATATTGTTCGATATATGTATAATGATGGTTCAATAAATTCTTTATAACTTTCCCACTCAGTGTCTTTAGAGAAGATGGAAACGCAATCGTGTCGAATTATATGCTAAGTCAATAGACTAGAAAAGTTCGGCTTTTATCTATACTAATATAAAGCTGAAGAGTTGGTTTGTTTGCTTGAACGCGCTTATTTCAGGAACTACTGGTCTGATTTGATTCTTTCCCCTTTATCGAGGAGGCTAGGCTATATCTATACTAATATTATAAAGCTGCAGAGTTTATTTGTTTGTTTGTTAGAAAGAGCCAATCTCAGGAACTACTGGTCCGATTTAAAAAATTCTTTCAGTGTTGTTTAGTCCATTTATAGAGGAAGGTTATAGGCTATATTTTATTTTCAAAAAAATTAGGGTCACGCTTTTGTCATTCATGGTGTAAAGGCGAAAACCTATTTATGCGTGCGCTGCAAAATCTATTGACAATAAAACAAAATTATGTACTACGAGTTTGTAGGTATTATTAAGATCTACAAAAAAGTCCGCGAGAGCATATATCTAACTATCATAGTTTAGTCACAATAACCGCTTTTATGTTCATAAAAAAATATTAAATCGTCTGAAGAAAGAAACTACGTTAAATGTATATCGTTATATTTATCCTAATCCAAATTAAGTATTATGTTATCAAGGGTATTTATGTAGAAGTAAAATACTTTTTGTTTTATTCCAATCGGACATTTCGATGAGAAATTATCACGAGTATAAAAACGCAAAGAATTGGTACCTAATAATGAGTTATTTGCCATAATACATAGATAAAGCTAAAGAGTTGATTTGCTTGAACGCGCTAGTCCCAGCAACTACTGGTCCGATTTGAAAACTTCTTTTAATGTTAGATAGCCCATTTATCGAGGAAGGTTTCTACGGGAATGGGAGTTACGCGGGTGAAACCGCGCGCGGGAAGCTAGTATATTAATATTCATGAAATTACTCCCTACCGTCGGATTTACGCTTATGTGGTAACGCCGCGCCGGTGCGATCCCCACCCATTGCAGTACCGAACCCTCTTGTAATATCTACATGCAATTTAATTTTAGCTTATCACGAGGGGATTAACAGTAATACTAGAAGACTGCAAAACTCTGTTAGTAATCGTTAAAAATAATATAATAATAAGTGACAAAAATAGTAGTGGAAAACGTCCAATTTTTGGTATTGGCAATTAAGAGAAGAGCATAGTAAAAAGTAACAATAGGAATATTTTTTCACGTTATTTTGTTCGAAAACATGCATTAAATTAAATTGTATAAATAAAAAAAAAACAATTTTCTACAATTTAGTTGGCCTAATATTGCCATTAAAAACTCTTGTCACCATTTCCATTAAAATTACACTTCAATTGTTGCCATTTTAAAAAGAACAACCATAGAAAAATCTATAGATTTAATAAATAAAGTTTATAGTTCTGAGTTCTTGTTTTTTAACATTTAACAAAGCTGTGCCAATAATTGGTGGGGTGCCAAGGATATGCAGTATTAAGGCGGAAGCATATTGTTAAAACGCGACGCGACCTGATGAAACCTCAAATGTATTGTTTTCTATAGACCAGAACCACACTATGAACAGCCGACACGACCCCACGCGCGCACTGACGCACGGTGTCGACACATGGCGTCGCGTCGCGTTTTAATAATGTGTTTTCGCCTTTACTCTACTTGTATCAATCTTACATGTAGTAAAGAGTCAACACGATGTGATGTGATCGATGCCACATTGCATCCTGCTCAGCCCACAACTGTTTTTAATTACCACTCGATTGTCGCTTGCAGACGAATTGTGAGCTAACCAAAGTACTAAAGCTCAATTTATACGGAGAGTGGCAACAGCTGTAGGCAAAGTACTGATATCAATTGGATGTATGCATCTATCTAGTAGTAATTGACAACCTCCGTCGCGTAGCGGTATTTGGCTCGCTTTAAATCTCGGAGGTCGTGGGTTCGATCCCCAGACAGTATATATAATCTTAGTGTAAATTCTAAGATTTCTTTCCGGGTCTGGTTGGTTGAGGGACTACCCTCCGTGCCTCGGAAAGTACAGACTCACAGGAAGTTGAGGGACTCACGCCCGGGCAATAATATTATGGCGCCCACTTACGTAAATCAAAATCGAGTTTTTATTTTTGCTGAAACATTGTGATCGTAAAAAAAATCAGATGAAAAATTCGTGTGTGTTTGAAACAATAAAATGGGAATAAAAGTTTGGGATATTGGAAAAGAATAACGCAAAGAAATCTGCCCTTTGTAGCAGTTAAAACATTGTAAACGGTCGTAGACGCGAGTAGACGATTTTCTCGTTGCTTGATCCAGAGACACTCGAGACGAAAGACCAAGTATACACAAATCGGCGACCTCGCGCCATGCTCGAAGGTTTACCTATCCCCACCATCCGACATGCGTTCTATTTTGGCGGGGGAAGCATCCCACCTCCACCAATCGCCCCCTCAAATTTGACGCCCCTTAACGGCGGCACTGGATGTGACGTCACTTTAGGAACACCGCCGGTTACCGCTAGCTTTTGTTTGCACATACAATTTGTTTTATGGCAAAAAAGACAAAGTAAAATAGTAATGTATTGCAAGCGGCAATATGCTATAGTACTGTTCGTTTTACAGTCGATTTGTGGCAGCCATTCAATTGTGCAGCTAGCCTTTTCATTGAACAACACCACTCGAATAAACGCGTGAGTCAACTAGTCGAATATTGGAAGGCAACTTTTACACTAGATCAAGACGAGACGGCGAGACCATCAAGAAATTGAATGTCAATTTACCATAAGGTGTTTTGTTATATCACCACAAACATTTATTTATTTTAGTTTACATATGTAGCTCCTGAGATAAGCTTGTCCAAGCAAACTAACAAACACTTCATCTTTATCTATACTAATACTAGCGGCCCGCCCCGGCTTCGCACGGGTGGACTTTAATACCCTACCCCTGCCGTACCCTACCCCTACCCTACCCCTACCCCTACCCTACCCTACCCTACCCAACCCCTACACTACCCCTACCCTACCCTACCCCTACCCTACCCCTACCCTACCCTACCCTACCCTACCCCTACCCAAAAGTATCCTATGTCCTTCTCCCAGTTCTTAGCTACCTCCCTACCAATTTTCAGCCAAATCGGTTCAGCCGTTCTTGAGTTATAAATAGTGTAACTAACACGACTTTCTTTTATATATATAGACTAGCGGCCCGCCCCGGCTTCGCACGGGTGGACTTTTATACCCTACCCTACCCCTACCCTAACCCTACCCTACTCCTACCCTACCCCTACCCTACCCCTACCCCTACCCTACCCTACCCCAACCCCTACCCTACACCTACCCTACCCCTACCCTACCCTACCCCTACCCTACCCTACCCTACCCCTACCCTACCCTACCCCTACCATACCCCTACCCTACCCCTACCCTACCTCTACCCTACCCCTACCCTACCCCTACCCTACCCTACCCTACCCTACCCTACCCCTACCCTACCCCTACCCTACCCTACCCTACCCTACCCTACCCTACCCCTACCCAAAAGTATCCTATTTCCTTCTCCCAGTTCTTAGCTACCTCCCGACCAATTTTCAGCCAAATCGGTTCAGCCGTTCTTGAGTTATAAATAGTGTAACTAACATGACTTTCTTTTGTTTTTAAAATGTATTCTGCTATTCGGGACGGAAACAAATCCAACAAATCAAAAACCATGGCAATCGGTCCAGCCGTTCTCGAGTTATAAGTGTTGTAACAAACACGACTTTCTTTTATATATATAGATTATAAAGAGGAAAGATTTGATTGTATTGAATAGATAAATCAAATATATAAATCCTCATCAAATAACACTGATGTAGGTACAAAGTTATTAGAATAAGATGTCACCAGAATTATTAGTAGTAGGTATAATTTCCAACAACTGGCGACCTTACGCACTGAACAAAAGTTCAAGATTTGAAAACAAAACTTTTCAGATTCGGATCCATTACAATTGAAAAGAATCACAATTGGTAACAATTCGACCAAAAAGTGTTTATATATACTTATATATGAAAGCCGAAAAGTTGGTAATTCTTTGTTATAGCATTTATACACAATTACAACTTTTCTTGATTTGTATCTTAGCCAAAGGGCGACACAGTTTTAAATAACGATACAATATAAAATGTTCAGTTTTATTACAGCCTAAACGTTGCTATCTATAACGTAGGTATCATAAAAAAACATAATATTTTATATTATATAGCCTGAATTCAAATTCAGAGAATATTCTTAACTAATAGTATATCAATCTCCTCGATACAAAAGAACACAGTAGTTGATTAACTGTCTGAAGCACAGGTCATATCTAGTTCAGACTAGCTGCAATCTTCAAACTAATTTTAGGGGTTTATTATAATGTATAATATATGTACCTTATAAAGACCATATAATAATATGTAGTTAGACATATCTTACTTTGTAATTTTGATTTTAAATATAAATTTAAGTTAGACAACTGGAATATGAATGTATTAAATGTAAGAAGTGATTATGAATAAATGTATTATTATTATTTATTTTATTATAAATGCAAAAGTAATTTGGAATGTCTGTCTGTTACGCTTTTACACATTCGCTTGAACCTTTCAGACCTTGGGAAAAGATCAACTGAAACCTCTCTTTTCAATTTTCAATTCAACGCGTAAATTAGGCCAGAAAACCTTGTCATTCTAGTATTATCAAAAACGAAAGAACAGTTTTAACTCTTCAAATAATTCCAAATCCACTTAAATATCACTCATGAGAAAGGTACAGTCGCTGTCTGAGACCTATAACTCCATTAGGGCCGTTCACATGTCAGTTCCAACAGCCATTCCAAACGCTGTTGAAATCATTTGTCAAAAATATCAAAAGCCCTATGATATAAAATCTGTAAGTAAAACAGATTTTATATCATATAAATCATAGATCAGAAAAAAGGTAGAACAATTTTATAATGCCCTCTATCCATGTGTAGCCCGATTCAGGTTAATTAAAATAGTGAGACAGTACTCGCGTCGTCTTTCATTCATTCTTTTAGTGACGGACGGGATTGATTAGATGATGCGTGATGTTGGCAAGATTAGTGAACTGGTTCGGCAATTTCTTTTAATTACTTTTTTATGTATTTTATCTGTTATATATTTTATACATATAAAACAGAACCTTGACTGAATTACAGGTAACACACGGCCTAAACCTATCATTTGGAGGATATAATTATCATCAGGTACCCACGATGAGCATTACCTAAAGATTTTCAAAATTCGCCACGTAAATGCTTAAAACAAGATATTAAAGTTTAACGTTATAAATTTCCTAATTGATATCTAAATCCACTAGAATAACACAAGCAACATTCCTGGAAATATCCCTTAATTGTATCAGTAATGGTTTATATCGAATGTCAGTTATGAAACATTGCGTTTCCGTGGAGTTGACAGTTTTGCTACTCTACTAATTCAAAGGCGTCGTTATGGTATTTTCATTTCCGCTGACAATATTCTTAGTAAGTACTTACTTTGTTATGGTGTATATACAAATCAATAGATTAGCGTCGTTATTGTATTTGTTCACCAATATTATAAATGGTAAATTCGATGCCATTTCGATATTTGTATAAAAAGAAGATTGAATATTCAATGTTCTTTTTGTTAATAACATTTGTCTCATTATTAGTATACATTAACAGTATATATTCCACATACATTATTAATATATACTTCGTGACATTTTTTATCGTCTTGAAAATAATAGTGGGCGATATGTATTTGAGTTAGATGTGATGTATAAGACATAGTTATTAAATCATTTTTTTTACAGACGTATAGTGAAAATCGTAACGTTACAAAATGCGTACCTAAGCGTATGCGTAGGTAGTTACGCTATTTCGCTCACTCTTTTTATTTAGGTGTGATTGCGGCCTAGGTATTATAGGCACCTATTTTATTAGTATGCTCGCGCTATGTACGGTGTATTTCTTTTAAGTAATTTATGAGATTTTCTGATTCTGATTACCGAAATACGGTTATATATAGATTCTATTCCACTTACAAAACACACCATATTATTATCAAGACGGTAAAAAAGTCACCCAGTATATACGAGCAAAATCCGCTGAAAGGATTTGAATGCGGACTTTATAAACTGTTCAAAGGGTTCAAAGTAAATAGGTCGGAGAAATTAATAGTTTACTGAATAACTGATCCAGATAAAATTAATGGAGCAATTTTTTCCAATTTTCCTTTTATAATGGAGGCTTTGAAAATATTAATCGAATGTATTTTTAACAATTATGGTAGCAATTTTCATTTTTTGATGCATTGAGGCAAGCCTCGGCTCTGGGCACTGGTGAGATTGCAATTGATTACATTTATGGTAGTTTTGACGACTGTAGCTCTATTTAAACAATTCGCGGGCATCTCGGACGTCAGTGCTACGAAGGGAATATCTCATCAAAACTAGACATAATTCTAAATACCCGACTTAAGTCATAAGAATTGCTTTTAACAATAACATTTTCTTTCCTCGGGGATTGTTTATTATATATGGTATCTTGTGGCATCCTAACAGAATTTCCGTGCAAAAGATGTTTTTGCCATACCTACTACTGGATCCGGTGTGTGCCACTGTTGATATTAGCTTGCAGGAGTTGCAGTGGTGGGTGGGATTAGTCCCAATAAAAAAATAATATTATCTTCAAATGTAGCCAAACAATAATTGCATTGATATAATGCTACTGTTGCTTTCGATCAAATTAGTCCTAGATAATGGAGTAACGCTTTGTATTGAGGTTACCTACCCGATATGAATCTAAAATTACTAGATTATTACCAAATGAAAGATAGACAAAATTGTTTACAATTACGAGCGCAGATAGTGTAACAAGCAGTAGATAATGTTATAATAATCATTTCTATGAAATAAAATTATTAAGCTACATTTTATGTTTAGTCATTTTTAGGGTTACGTGGTCCACAAGGAATCCTTATTGTTTCGTCACGTCCGTCCGGGCGCATTCTCCACCGTTATATACTTATTGTAGATCCAAATCTTGGTTTTAAAATTTATGTTTTTTTTTTTTTTTTTCATAACCCCATCGTGTAGGGTATCGTTGGAAAGGTCTTTTGAAATGCAACAAAGAGAAAGAGAAAGTCTTAGAGACGTGTTGATAAATTTCGACGACCGGTGTGGTTCCACCGTAGCATAGGTAATTGGTTAAGGCATTAGGGGCTTTACCTAAGATGCAGATTCGAATCCTGCCGGAGGTCGAATTTTATTAATCTCAATTTTGAAACAAATGTGATAGGTTACCTCTAAGTAAGTACTGTCAACTAAAACTATAGCGGCCCGGTTTTTTAAGATTAGTTTTAAACAGGAGGTTAATCACGTACTATGACTTTGATAAAAATTTTATCAAAGTCATAGTACGTGCGTCTTCGCTACTGAATGTTTACTAAGCATACCTACAAAAAATATTTTAAATATGTCATTTTATTAAGTTAATGTAGTTTCAATAAGAAAATAACAATAACATAGAAATGTGTTACAATAACTGAAGACAGTACAGTAATGAAGACATGATTAGCCTACAGAAGTATAAGTTCTTACTACTTCTAAGTAGTAAGAACTTATACTTCTGTAGGCTAAGTAGAACCTACTTGGTAGTAATATTATATTGTTTGTGTGGTTTTTGTAATCATAGCAGCTTTTAAAAAAATTTTAGTAATGCTTCTCTGTGACTGAGACATATGGCCTCGTCTTTCTCTACGTCGCAAGTTCACAAAGACCTATATATCAATCTATTACAATAGAGAAGTTTTGACAGCTCATGTTACTTAGCATCGCATAAATTAGATTGTACGAAATAACATAGTAACAGTTCCTGAAGCGGCGAGTTTCTGAAGAGGAAGTAGTCCAATGCTAGGACGTCAGACTTCGGTTCGATCCCCACCCTTTGCATTATCGACGAGCACCCACTCGTAACACAAGCATTTTAGCTTAGCACTAGGGGTTAACTAGAATACTAGTAGACTGCAAAAATTTTGCTAGTAATCTTTTTGGAAAAAAAAGATGGGTCTTTCATATAAGGTAGGCTTTTTCAATATCGGTCGGTTTTCACGTACAAAGGCCCTGTCAGGAGGCCAAGTGCGGAAATCTTTTTGCCTAACTAACTATCGGTCGGTGTGATAACGGTGTGCCAGAATGGTTATTGTTTCTACTAAAAACGAGGAATCTATAATGCAGAAACATGCATACTACACCGTGCACGTGAACGCATAACTGCTTTAGTACTGCACTATAACTGCGTGATCCCAAGAATGTCTTCGAGTGATGACGATATTTAAGAGAGGCAAATTTCTTCTCTAAAAAATCCTTCTAAAAAAATGCATCATAATAATAATGCATATAGGTATCCTTTTATTACGTTTCTACGGCTATAGTATTCTAAAGTTATAGTTTCGCATTGAAAATGAAAATGTTTATTGACACACATCGTCATATACAATGATAATGACAAAAAATCTTGAATAATAAATTAGTTTACATTTCAACGATTATAATATTAAATAAAATTTCGAGCCTTAAAGGCTCGAGCACACCGAATGCGTATGCGTAACTACGGCGTAATCATGTCGTAGACACGCGCGTAGTTACGGCGTAACCCGATGTCACACCTGGTTACGCATACGCTTACGCATCCGAGCTGAGTACGCAACGCAGACGGCCTATTCCATACCCGGCTGCGGCAGCCATATTTTATTCTGTTTTCGAAGGGTATCGACAGATGAATGACCAAGTCATTCATCTGTCGAGGAAGAAGCAATATTACTACTATTGTGCCAGAATAATCCTACGGAATATATATATTTATACGATGCATTTTTGTAGTCTTTACTTTTTGGCTTGTAGATACATTCATAATTACGCAAAATTTCAATAAGTTTTTCTTTCTCATCGCTATTCATATTAAAAACAAAACTACGTGCTAGTATATTTGTAAAAAAATACAACTGACTGCAAGTTACGTGCGTAGGGCAACACACAGCAAAGGTACGTGCGTATACAAACTTGTTCGGTGTGACTTCCAATACGGCGCGCCATTGAATACAACGTCATCATGCAAAGTTGCCGTTCTGCTCTGCGTAAGGTACGGCGTAAGTCACGCGGTCAGTTTGTGTCTTGGGAGCTGCATTGCGTAGGGCTACGCATTACGTCTACGCGCACGTCTACGTTACGCAAGCGGTGTGTCCTTTCTCATACGGTTCCATACATTACAACTCAGCGGTACGTGTACGTCTACGCTTACGTCTACGCATACGCATTCGGTGTGCTCGAGACATTATTGTATGTCATAATAATATGAAAGTTACAATATCAAGTAATCAAAAAAAAAACAACAAGCGCGGGCTGTGATCGGGTCAGAAGCATAGGACACGTCGCGAGCCTCGCCTTGCGAGTTCGACCGGACCCTATCCTAGCCTCCTACGACTGACAAGTCTTTCTCTATCTACCTACGTTGTGACATAATTATGTTACAACATGTATAAATAGTGTCAAAAGAAACATCAACGTCTTCATATTGCTCCAGGAATAACAAAACTAAATGCAAGTTTAATGGAATGCGTAAGATACCTAACGTCCAAATGATAAGCGCATAGATGCGATAAACCGAACCGACGTCTCTACCCGCTGGACCTACATACCGCGCCAATCAGAAAATTCTCTTTGAAAAATATAGGCATTAGGTTAAACTGATTATTATAGGTTCATAATTTCTAAGGGACTGGATAATTTTACGTAATTATAAATCAACATTTGACGTAATTATATGGCGTTGGCGTTAGTAAATACAGATTTTATAAAAAAGAAAGTTAAGTTAAATAAGATTCTATAATTATAATTTTCATATTCTTATTTCAAGAAAGGCTCTTAATTATCATTATTAAGATTTTTCGCGTGGTAACTAATTTAAGTTGGTAAATAGGTACAATTTTTGGTAGTTAATTTATATTCAACATACAAATTCTTATCCACGGAGAATTAAGAATATAAATAAACATAAACTGCAAGTAAAACTGTAAACTTTCGTATTTACAACTTAATTTTTATTAATGAATAAAAAATGGGTACACTACATAAATACGAAAAACTTTATTCCGTCAGTCACAAATACGAATTTAAAAATACCGATTTTCAAAATTCCGAATTGTTCAAAATTCCGAATAAAACAACTCCGATTTATCATTACTTCTATTTACGAGTTTCTGTAAAATAAATTTCGTGATTTTTAATAATAGACATTAAAATTCTTAGGTATTATGAAATTCGGACTTTTGGAAATTGGGACATCGAAATTCGGAATAAAGTATTCCGGAGTATTTGGATGTTCCCATAAAAAATATATAATTGTAAGTACAATGAACAATTCATTTTACAAAATAACTCGCCCTTGAATCGAACCTACTATCTAATACAGTGTTAGTTTATGCACTGAGAATGCTGAAACGGATCCTTTCAATTTACGAGCTATGCATCACCCGTTTTATTGATACATTAAACTATCATAGTACGTAATCGGGGATCGGTACTATGATCGCTACATTGTTTATTATACAAGAAGGATGCAATATGTGACATTTTAACAAATTGATAGATAACGCTTGTATGATATGAGTTCGATCCCCAAGCCGGAAAAGATATATTGGTGTAAATTTAATAAAAAAATCCGAGTCTGGTTGGTTGACGGCACCCTCTGTGCCATAGTCAAATATGCTAAGGAACGGTCAGCAGCGTAATTGTGTGTTACATAATACTGCGGTTGCCAAGCTTGGTTACTATGGTAAAACCTTCCCCCGGGAAGGGCCTAAGCCCTTGTTTAGCAGTCGACACTATACGGGCTGATGATGGTGATGATCCTTGTATGACATAAAATTCGTAATTTTTTTCCTAATAGATGTTGTGTTTGAATCAATGATCAATGCTCTAAATTAGCTACTTTTAGTTGTATATTATGTATTTTATCGATGATGTAAATAATATCATAAAATGCTCACTTATGTTTTACCAATAGGTAAAATATTAACCAAAATCGGCGATATCTATCGAATTAACATAAAATGTATTTTTTACAACAAATCCTTTGACTTTTACTGCTTTATTATTTAAATTTTTAAGTTTTATTGCAGTGGTTTTTTTTCTGTTAAAATTTATGGCATAATTTTATATTTAAGTAACACATTTTGCACTTATTACATTATTTTTCTATTTTCTAGTAATTCAATAAAACATTTTAACGTACAGCTAATAACAGTTGTTATTTAAACTACGAACAGCAAAGACAATTACGAATACAACACGATAATATTCTTAAAATAAGACCAGGAAAATTTGGTCGAATTCAAGGAAACGAAAATACCTAGGTATTTTGGACAAGCTTTTACTTTGTTGAGCAGAATAAACAAACTTTGTTTACTTGTTCATTGTGTTTACAAAGTTGCACTGACAATAAAATTCTCAACGCCATAATTGTTTACTTCAATCATGTTTCTCAAATAACTTGAATATTGTAGTCGGCTAGGTTATAACGATAGTACCAGCTAGTAGATATATTAAAATCTATATAATCTATTCTCTGTTCTTTACCTGTACGCTTTAAATGTAGTGCATTAACCGAGAAAATAAATTTGTAAGTTACAAAGCGATGGACGTAACTTCTTATGATTTATAATAAGTAAATGTCGTAATTATTTCTAAAAACAACTACTACATTAAATAAAATTAAAGAATACTAGCAGAGTTTTGCAGTCTACTAGTATTCTTGTTAACCCCCCGTGCTAAGTTAAAACGCTTGTGTTACGAGAGGGTTCACGTCGGTAATGCAATAGGTGGGGATCGAACCACAAGTCCGACCCCATAGCCATTGGGCTGCGCCGCTTAAAAGTAACAGTCTATATCAATAATATAACAATGGAATAACGGAAAATATCAAGAAACATCAAAATAGCAATACAGAAGCGGCAAACTTGAAACTTGTTGAAGACTTGTGGCGGAACCTTTCCTCAAAACAATTGTGGAAAGCTTACCTACTGTTCGAAGTTAATCCTTAAGTACTTTCTACAAACAAGATAGAATATACTGCCAAGCTTGTTATCTGTAGTAGACAAGGAGCTAGTTAAATGAGTGCCATGCCATTAATTATCTTGTGAAATTTTCATAACAAACTGCAGCTTAAACTTCACAGTTTTTGAACTGTGAGCAAGACAGTAAGTAATTAGCACGCCAAAAACTTAAACAAAAATGAAGTGGCACTGTTTGACACTGTTCAAAAGAGTTAATATCTGTTTTCGTTTATTATATTATATTACTAATAACATTTTTTGTAGGTTTCTTAAGGGTTAGGTTAGCCCACGTCCGACAATCGGTAACCGACTTTTTGTAGGAGGAAAATAGAACGTACTGATTGCAATAGTATAACGCACACGTCCTACTAAAAGTCAGTCAGAAATAAAATCGGTTCATCCCGACCGATCCGACTGTCGGTGAAAAATGTCCGGAAATGTATGCGTTAACGCACACTGCTCACCGACAGTCGGCCGCTTGCACTTGCCACAAAATCGGTCATAAGAATCGGAAGAAAAATCTGCCAGATTATCGGCCCTACAAATAGTATGACGTGGGCGGGCACGCTAAAACGATAGATAGCCAATTTTCGTAGGTAAGCTACACATGTCGGCTTCGTAGCATACTACGATTCTTCGTAGCATGTGTACATTAACTACGTCGTACTCCTTCGCTCGTAACACGCATCGAATTTAACTTGAATATCATGTATGTCGTATGTTAATACTACATGCTCATTATGTTGAAAATAAAATAATTTTACTAGTTCAATTTGAAAAACATTTTTTGTGGGTTGTACAAAGATTTGATGTACAAAGTTCAATACATTAGAATACCTATAATTCATATTCATTTATTGCACCGACCGTGTGGTTTCCGGCTTAGAATAGACCACCCCATGTCCTCCCATGGGTGTCGTAAAAGGCGACTAAGGGACATATGGCTGATGGATGGGCGGCAGCATCTATCAGCTCAAGGTTGACATCTTACTGCGATCACCAATCCGTCTGCCAAGCGTGGTGATTATGGCAATATCCCTCTACGATCCTGGCTTGCGGGCTGTTGATGATGATTTATTGCACACCATATGTTATGTATAATAATTTGTTACAAAGACTAAATAAACCTATTTTCTTTAATTTTATATCAACGATCTTTAGCCAATAAGAGTGAAGAATAAATTGGAAACAATCAAAATCGACGATGCCACATGACTAAACAATTACAGTACAATCATTTTTTATGGTACCTACTCCCTTCCCTCTCGCACCATTCGCCATTTTTGTGTATAAAAAGTCATATTAAACATGCCGCTCATGTTCTCCGATTCGTTTACGGCCTGAGATTATCCATTTGAATTCCGTCTTATAACGCAATAAAACGCCACATTGAATGAAGCCATGTTACTTGTTTGGCCTATATATTTTTACGAAGTGTTTTAAGAATTTTAATCTTATAAATTATTTTCAGAAATCTTTGTTGGATGAATAAGTAACAAGGCACAGATATTTTATTCACATAAGTATTTTTAATTTACTTAAAATATGAAATGTAATTGAGTAAGTACTACAAAGATGTTTTGAAATTTCCGAGTCAGTTAAGACGAAAATATAATATTCAGAAACCTAGCAACTTTATTCTTACTGGACCGATTTGGACGTGGTGGTCGCTTACTGTAAAGCCGCTCAGCGAGCTATGGAAAGAGCTATGCTCGGTGTTTCCCTGCGTGATCGAATCAGAAATGAAGATATCCGCAAGAGAACGAAGGTCGCTGACATAGCTCAACGGATTAGCAAGCTGAAGTGGCAATGGACAGGACCCATGGAACAGAAAGGTTCTCGAGTGGAGACCACGAACTGGCAAGCGCAGCGTAGGATGACCGCCTGCACGATGGACCGACGACCTCATAACGGTTGCAGGGAGTCAATAGTTGCAGACCGCTAGTTCCCGCTGGAAATCGATGGGGGAGGCCTATTTTCAGCAGTGGACTAAAACAGGCTGATGGTGATGACCGATTTGGCCGATATTTAGCACAGGTAACGTTTATTACTTGAACATATATGCAATAAAACATCAAACTACGGCGAAATGGAGCAGTGTAGCACTCCAACGCGGGTAAAACCGCGGAAAAAAAGTTGTGATAATATGTACCTGGTAGTTGCACCAGGTACATATTATCACAAAGTTTTTATACTATTTTAGTTTATGACTTAGTAAAATAATATAAAAAACTACCTACCAGTACATTCAATACATCTGACTACATAGATTGATATTTTAGGATCTATTATATTATGTATTGTGTATATTTCGGCATATAAAGTTAAATATACACTTTAAAGCTTGTTCGGTCGCCCACATATAGTTTAAATTATTTTAAAGTAAAAACAAAGTTTGTTTTCAAGAACTCATCCTGAACTTTGAACAAAGGCTTAGAGGAAAAGTTAAGGTATCGAAACAAACAAGTGAAACGCTTAGGATAAAAAGTTTGCGCAAATGTAAAACTCGTCAGTGCAAGAAATGCCATTATAGGAAGTGGCGCGCAAATTTAGCCTCTTTCCTCTTCATTTATAATATTAGCAATCTCTCGCGGAAACTTCCTTAATTAGACTCGCGTTAACTGAAACTTAATGTAAAATACAGTCGACTTCTGCTCTTTTGGGTCACGTAGATTTAACTTCTATACTTGTAACTGGTAAGCCAACGAAACTTTAAACTTGGAATCTTAAAAATAATTGGTTATGTTGGATCTACAACTCGCGACCAACTGACGTTGATCTTACCTGTTTTATGGTATGTATTAATATTCCAACAGGCAAACGATTCTGTTAACATCATTATTGCCTTAAGGATACAAAAAAATGCTTTTTTGGTTGAATACTTAGAGCAAATAAGATCCACCCTAAACCGACGTGCTTGTATGAAGAATGTTATGAGAGTGAATGAAGCGAAAGAAGTGTGTAGGGATCGTAGCAAGTGGAGGGCCATTGTCTCTGCCTACCCCGCTAGGAAACAGGCGTGAGCTTATGTATGTACTTAGAGGAACTGTACCTCCTCTAGCAGCCCATTTATGTCCATAGTTAAACATAGACCCCATCTAAACAGAGCATAGCGAGCTAGGGTCGTTGAGAGATATTGCCATAATCACCACGCTTGGCAGACTGATTAGTGATCACAGTAAGATGGTAATTATCCTTGATCTGATAGATGCTGGTGCCCTCCCATCAGTTGTATGTATCTTAGTCGCCTCTTACGACACCCATGGGGGGACATGGGTAGTATATTCTAAGCCGGTAACCACACAGCATAAGAAACAAACAATCAAAGGAAATAAATGGCTATCTAACTTGGGCAAGGAATCATGAGCATGATTCGCCCATACCTCACTACGGGATGCCTCACGAGTCAGTTTTAGTATGTTACTCAACTGCATGAAATACGAAATGTATGCATGTACAAAATGTACCTACATCTCACCTAGACATATATGTTATAAATGGGTGTGTAACGGTTGATATTATAACAAAAAATCGAACGCTCATTTGACCTAATTTCAGTTAATATACTTTTGTTTAATATAACGATCAGTTGAGATATTGAATTATTGATATAATTTCATTTTACCTAATTTCATATGATATAATGAACATTCCCTATAATGCACATTTGACATAATATTAATTTAGTATATTATTTATTTATATATAGTATTTATTTATATATATTATTTATTTATATAATATTCATAATCTCTAAGTAACTTTTAACATAATTTAGAAAATCTGATAAGATTCTAAATGTATTTGTTGCTTTGCTATGATTAAATAAATACCTACATATTGTATTAAGTGTTTTTTTCTTCTTGCTTTATACCCTATACACCTGCCACCCTCAACTACTGTTTCCAGGAGAAACTGGATGCAATCTGGACTTTAGGGCACCACGACTCCGTCTTTTTTATTATTTTTTTACGTGGTTTGTAAAAAATAATGGTTATTTATTTACAAACCACCTAGAAGTAGGAGCTCCGACTTGAATATTAATAATAATATGTTTGTATAAACTCAATATGAAAATTATTTATTTTGTCTATGTCTTTAACTTCCGAAAACGCTATCAGCCATTTTGTGACGTCATACATCCTGTTAAAAAACATGAACGCGATCCTTTACTATTACACTTTCTGAGTCATGACATCATCGATCTAGGGCACAGATAATGTATATAGACCAACATGGCTGACATCATTTTCACCTCTAAATGGCAAGCCAATTTTAAAATATTTATTTAAGTGCTTTCTAGATCCCAAATATATGCCATATTTTTTTTCTTAATCTAGTAAAACCAATATTAACCATATAAAAATAATTTCAAAAAAGTGTCAACTAGCCTATTAATTACTTAGGTACTAGTATGTAACTATTACCCTATATACTTACTAATATTTTAAACTAAAAGTTTAACATAAATATTTTTAAACTTTTGCGATTTGTACACATCATTCATTGCGGACACAAGTTTCGATTGAAGTTTACCACATAACATCGGAAACGAATTAGAACTTTATGTCACAAGCGGATAAAATTGTAGGTACTTACGCGTAAACAAGACCGCAGTTCGGATCAAGCGGACGATTTTAGTTCAAGACAACATTAAGTTTCAAATTAGGGCAGTTTTGCGTAGTTTCAAGTCCCAACTCATTTAAAATACGCTGAACAAGTTAATTAAGAGAAGCAGCGGGGTGTGAAATTGTAAACGTATGTGAAAACATTCAGCGCTTTCTGCGAGACCACCCTCTGTGCCCTTCATATTTACCTGTCACAATTAATTGGCTTTCATTTATTACATAATATTATATTTGCTATGATTTTCATGACTGTGTTATAGAAACACACACAAAAAACATATTTTACATTACATGGTAATCAGTTATAAATTTATACATCCTGCGCACGGTTTCACCCGCCTAACTCCCGTTCCCGTAGGTACTTCATTAAATATAGCCTATAGCCTTTCTCGATAAATAGGCTATCTAACACTGAAATATTTTTTCAAATCGTTCCAGTAGTTCCTGTGATTCGCGCTTTCAAACGAACTAACAAACTTTTTAGCTTTATATTTTACTAGCTTCCCGTGTGCGGTTTCACCCGCGTAGCTCCTGTGCCCGTGGGAACTCCGTAATAAAATATAGCCTATAACCTTTCTCAATAAATGGACTATCCAACACTGAAAGTTTTTCAAAAAACAACACTTTTTTGATTAAAAAAAACAACACTTGTTTGAAATCGGACCAGTAGTTCCTGAGATTAGCGCGTTCAAGCGAACAAACAAACTTTTGAGCTTTATATTTTTGTTTAGGAGACTACATGAAGAAGAGGTTTGAAATGCATATATACAACTACAAAGTAATAAAATTAATGTATTTTCACTATGCACATTGCTTCAATTCTAGGTAGGTTTACATTGTGTTTGTGACTTGGCGTACTTGTTACAGTACATGTGAATAATATGTAAGTATCTATGTACAAATTTACATAAATATCTTGAACTAGCTTCCCGCGCGCGGTTTCGCCCGCGGAGCTCCTGTTCCCGTGGAAAGATCATAATTAAATATAGCCTATGTCATACAGGAATATCGTAGCTTCCCTACAGTGAAATAATTTTTCAATTCGGTGAAGTAGTTACGGAGCCTATCCAATACAACAAACAAACAATCAACTCTTTGCTCTTTATAACATTAGTATAGATGAAGATAAAAGAAAACGACATTAAGTATTCATTCATAGATCATGCAGTATCAATATGCTAAAGTTAAATGTTGTTTTTTTTTCAATTTTGCTTAGTTTTTCTCAAAGGAAATGAAGAAACTTTTATTTAAGCTTTTAAGTAAGTACGTATTAAATATTAAAATTGCCAGCTTGTATGCAGTAGTTAAATACAATTTATGACGAGATGAAATGAAATTGAATAATAAATTATTTACTTTTCGCCACAATTTATGTTGGAAATTTCGATTAATTGGGAGACTATGGTACAAAGACTGTTCTAACTGAGACATTTACAGAGACTTACAGAGCTCGTGATTAGTAGCAACTAGAAGCAACTAGGTAGCAACTTTCTATAATTATTTCCGATGTAAAATATGGGTAGTGACCGTCCATTCTGATGGACACCTTTTTTGTTTTGTTATGAATTGGATAAAACATCGACACTTTTAAAACAATTATAATGTGAATACGTTAATATGTTCTCTCAATCATCTAAGCACTTGCAAAATGAGAAAAAAACAACATAACTCTTAATCATTCGAACACTTACTAAATAAACATGAGACCTACAACGTATGATTTGTCAATTTCTGGCAATTGACCACCGGTTACAGTATAAAAGTCTGTGAGATTTTTTCAAAACAACACGGTGTTTGGGTTTAAAGGGCCGCCAGTGAACGTTCCGTTTTTTCGTTTCGTTAAATTATTTGGTCATTCTCTAAATAAAGGTCTCTCTAAGTAAAGGTGTTAAGCATGAAATTACTATCATAGTAAATCATTTATTAGTTACATCGTCTATGTTCCCAATAATAATTATACTGATAAGTATAACAATTAAAAATATATTTAACGCAAAAATGTCTGACATTTCCCGTGGTAATATTTTTATGTATGTAGGTACAAACCTCATCTTGATAATTAAAAAGGTAATAAAAAAGTATGAGCCACATTGGTCAAGTCGTTCTCGAGCACGTACCTACATACATTTCGGCGATTCATTTTTATTTATATACCAACGTTGTGCAGTAATGCTGTACTGAATTGTGAAAAGTACCAGTACTTAGTATTTCATTTCGGGACGAAATCTGCTGCTGTAGTAATAAGTAGCTAGGCCTTCTCCATATCCAATACTGCTGGTATCTCTGAATGAGACCAACCAAATACCACCAAAATCCAATTGATTTGGTTCAAAAATAAAAATCATCAAGAC
This sequence comes from Nycteola revayana, assembly GCA_947037095.2. Classification (NCBI taxonomy): domain Eukaryota; kingdom Metazoa; phylum Arthropoda; class Insecta; order Lepidoptera; family Nolidae; genus Nycteola; species Nycteola revayana. Next base: position 16,899,813 of record OX344840.2, read on the forward strand.
TATCTAGAGTCTTGCATTCTGAAACAAGTTTTAATCATTAAATGTGTTCTACTGCTGGCTTAATGGATATGATGCCGACACGACCATATTTTATAAACGCACAGCACGCTGTCAGCAGGGAATTTAGAGCCTAAGAGAGCATTTATGGTACAGTGTGACATCAGCCCATTTACAAAGTATGATACTTCGGACTTTCTGTGTTATCCTTGCTCTCGAGTCACGACACAATTTAGGAAGTAAATTTAAACAGTTCTTACTTTTTGGGCCGAGCTACAAGAGGATGCCTTTACTACTATTACGCATTACTGAAAGATTGGCCAACAAATCAACAGGCAGACATATAGACACAGTCAATACACTGATCTTGTTCTTTTTCTGTTTCTTTTGCATTTAAAAGGAATTGATTCCACTCTCTTCCGCTTTGTCCAAATTTCACAGCCAATTTCTTAGCAAGAATCTCTATTTGCAATTTTCTCAGATATTTATTTATGCATAATGACCGTTACAATCACAGGGACTGATTAAGTGTCAGAACCAAAACGTCCCTTAAAGCCCTTTAGAAAGAAGTTGGACAGTGAATTTTTGAAAAGAGAATGAATTCCATTACAGCAAAGTGGAATTAAATCCTACACTGGCTTGATAATTTAGCTGCGAATGAAAAATTCAAGCCAAGTTGTTACTCGTCGAATAATGCATTTAGATTTTACTGACAAACGGTTGTCGTACATCAGAACCTTTTAATACCTACTATAAAAATATATAAAAATATATAATATGATTATATTGATTATAATTATAATATAGGTCTTATTTTTAGGTACTATAAAATTTATTTTTATACATATTTATTAAAAACTCGGCTATAAATAAAAAAAAATTTGTTCTCAATGACCAAGGACAATTCAAAATTTGCTTTTTGTTTGCTCTAGAGATTTTTCAGCGTAAATGTTTGCGTGTCGTCGGACGTGTCCTCCACACACGTGTCTATATTTTAGTTCAGCTTCTCCCTGCTGACAGGCGATGTGTTCCTACAGGCTTATCAATCAACAAATAGATATACCTAACACATAAGGCTGCAGTCCATCATGACACTCAATTCTTAGATGTGCCAAAAGCATCTTTAGTTGTACACACTATAAATATCGTATCATAAATATGTCATCACTCTTCCATACATTATCATTTAAATCCACATAGCATATTTCCTTTGAATATCCCTAATAGAAATATAAATCTCGCGGCCTGGTAGCTGACGATTTATTGAGCCACCCAACTTACCCTTTTTATTAGTCACGTTTGTAACATGAAAATTTCCCTTTTTCTCTCCTTTATCTGCAAGCATCGAATATTTTTACAGCAAAACCGCCACAACGAAGCAAAAACCATTACACGGCAAAAGTTATAGACCTCATAAAACAATAATGCCTCAACGTAACGAAAATGAATTTTGGGATAAACGAATTGTTACGTTTGAATTCTTCTTAGTTTTAATGTATACAATTCAATTCTAAAGGTAAATATTAATTAATATAAGGACGCTGACGGGCTGAAAATCACGAGGCAAATTAGGCTTTTTACTTATGTATTAGGCACCCCGTCCATAGCAGTGGAGGGATATGTTAGACTTCAATTTCCATAGTAATAAAATTCTAATAATACCACGAGATGAAGGTCTGAAGGGACCACCATTAAAATCCTCCAGTTGCTCCTCCGAAAGCCACTCCACAGCAACATACAAAATAATATCCAATGCATGAAAACATACCTACTGAAACCTTTTCGGCAATCTCCAACACTAAAGATATTCGAATGTGTTGATCCCTTTTTGGCCTACAGTCCCACAGATCACAATAATGGATAAAGCTCCCCTTAACAATTCCATTGCAAGTAAAAGAGAACATATTTTCGTCAAAAGGTATAGCGCAACGTTACTCTCTATGCAAAAAAACTGCCTGAACAGAAAATAATAGGTATAACGGCATTTGACACTCGGATATGAAAAAAGCTGTAGATAGGACGCTCATTTATTCACATCCGTTGTCGTATTATTTGCCACGCCATTGACGCTATACGAGAGCGTCCTTGTCCTTACACTTGGGGAGGAACGCTGAAATGATTTGTGTTCGTTAGGTAAAGAACCTAAAGAAAAAGAACTGGGAAATAATTCTATACCTAAGTATACTAATATTTTAATAAAAGTGTTTACTTAACTTTTATATACATAAAACTAATGGTTAAAATGTATTTACGCGCATAACTTGCGAAAATAAATACCAATTTGGTTACTTATTTTGTTATTGCATTCGTTATTATGGAGACAAGGTTTGTATGAATGAAAATTTTGTACGACAGACGGGCGACCTCGGACTTTAACAGCTAGTACCTATTTTAGTATTAGTACACTAAACAGTGTCTGTCTGACTGATTCTGGCCACTGACACCCTCTAATCAGATAAGCTATTTTAAGTAGGTATGTACATCAGTATATGTTGTTTATATGTAATGCATAGGTACATTCAAAAACTATTAGATTCAGTGATTTGAGCACTAGAAAGTTAAATTATTCTGAAATTATATAAAGCACATTCTTAAGATATTCCTACCTTTCAAGTTACAGCGGCCTAGGCGAAAAACTTCCTTCACAGAATTTTCCACGCGCAAACGTTTTTTTCAATGGGAAGTTTTGCGCCTAAATCGTTAGAACAAATAATTTATATAACAACTAGTTTCAACAGACTCGTTTTTAATTATATGATCTGAAATCATATTCGTTTTGCACATAGAATAAGACTGCCAGTTGTACCTGTATTATTATGCTGTGTTCCGCTTTTCTTCTTGTATTTTGTGTAATTTGTTTCGTGTATAATAAAGAGTTATCTATATCTTTCAAAATGGAGTAATTAACCACGTATCCATACAACGTCTATGAACTAGGTGGTTTTTTAATATCAGTAAAGCGACACACCGCGCGCCTGTACTTTTTTATTGTGGTGGACGCCAGACCCATGACAGTTTAAATAAAACATTCCATTATTTTTGAAACAGTTTATTGCCAACAACAAATGAACGAATAACTTAAGAATGACGTGACTAAATCCTTTTCTTTATTTATTTTTTTCTTAACGTTCGTATAAAAGAATAATACAAAAATGTTTTTTTACGGGCCTCCCCGGGCAATAACGGCTAGTGGTTCAATACCAGTTTTGAATGTCAGTGCGTGGTTTCAGCTACGTTGACAGAAAATGATTTGATTTCAATCTGAACGCAATACGCGAGTAAGCGTAATTAATGATGACATAAATCTTCAACTTGCATTTCGTTCTCAATGTCAAGCTGTAGGCACAGGTGCCTGAATACAAAGTTATGTAAAATCTGATTTTGGTATACATACAATGCAAACGTTTTGTCTTTAATGCTATTCACTGAGTAGGTATACTCAAGAAGTATACCTATATATATATATATATATATATACATATATATATATATATCTACTCGAGAAGTGGTAAGAAAAGTTAGTGTTGGTACAAACCAACACTAACTTTTCTAACCACAAACTAAAAATAACTATTCTTCACGAAGTTTACACCTTAATGAATGACTCCATCGATGTTTAGAGAAGAAAAGAAAAGCAATAGTAATTTCTTAAGAACTTTGAAAAAAAAAGAAAGACGCTATTTTCTCTTTGTTGGACTACGGTAATGGTTTGCTGAAATGTTTATAGCGCCCGTTTCAAGTCCTGCGAAACAGAAACAAATCTTAGATCACATAAATCGTACTATGTAGCTAGGTGGCTACCGAGATTTATTGTTTGATTAGCATCTCTCTATACTTGTACACAACATAATATATAACTAAATACAAAGATATAAAAGCAGTTTTACTAGCTATGTATAGACATTTAACCCTCATTAAAAAATCAAAGCACGAACCAGTAAATATAATTCATTTTTTTTTTAATGTAAAGTGAACTTTGCTTAATCTTAAGCTGTCTTCCTGGGATAAAATAAATTGGCTAAGAGACTGCTCCTCATTTCCTATTCAAGGTTTTACAAAATAAGACGCAAAAAATCTCTAAAAAGTTAACAGAAACATTTATATGCAAACTTTAAAGAGTCTGGGACGACGGACTGGTCAAATCAGAATTCAAATAAAATGCAAAGTGAGTAAGCTATCTGTGTGTGTTCTTTACATTTTTTTTTTAATAAAAAGATTACGTAATAAAGAGTTTTTCATTCTATTAGTAGGTATTCTTGTTAGCCCCTAGTGCTAAGCTAAAATGCTTGTGTTACGAGTGGGTTCCCGTCGGTAGTGCAATGGACGGGATCGAACCGCGACCACAAGATCACAAGTAGCCCCCCTAGCCATTGGGCTACGGCCGCTTAATTCTAAAGTATAAGTTTGTATACTAACAACGCCTCGCGGTTTGTACCGCGTTAGAATTGTTATTAAGTTTACAATAATGTCTTCAAGGATGATATTTTATCCTTAGAGTCGGCAATTAGGCGCAGGCACTGCCAGAGGGCATCGGACGCCAAGCAATGGTAGTGCCCTAACTAGGTAATTGAGGATGAAGAGCCGTTTAGCGGGCAACTTTCATCTTATTGCTACGAGTAGCATATGTCCGAGTGTCTCTCGTATCACTTCACCGCACCGCCGCGAAGTTTCCCGTGCTGGCAAAACGAATGTGTAATGCATTCCCCCCTTTCATTTTAATAATCATTATCATAATCGACACCTCTTTTACGTCCACTACTGAACATGAGCCTCCTCTTAACAAGCCAAGATCGGTGTGGGATATTGCCATAATCGTCGCGCTTGGAAGGCAGATTGGTGATCGCAATATTGAGCTGATTGATGCTGCTGTCAATCCATCAGCCGTATGTTCTTTAGTCGCCCATGGGAAGAAATGGGGTGGTCTAATCGAATGTTTTTCTATTACTTAATCGATCCATTAGTTATGTTACAAGGTAGACTACCATCTGGAAAAGCACATAATAGTATATAGATTGTTTATCTAGGGAGCAAACAACTATTTTAAAGGCGAGAGTGTTTTTTTTAATCCAGAGCGGAGCGAAGGATTCTAGAGTAGAATCCCGAGCGGAGCGAGGGATTCTTAACTCGAGCTTAAAATAGTGTTGCTCCCGAGGTGGACACTCTACTTTTTATCACCCTCTATGAGAAAATAAGTTAGTGCAACTTATGAACAAGAATTTATTTACGTACAATGAAGAACCTTCATAAAATATAATTTTTATCAACTTTTTTTAAATTTGGCGCGCTCGCAGTTTTTCAGCCAGTCACATATTCAATACATTGTTCCCGCATGGTTTGTGATTCACCTCTTTGCTGATTGAAAAATTATTAACAATATCCACATTCCAAATTCAAATTAATTTTGGTCCCTAGGGATTAATGAGCTATTTTGGTCCCTGTTTACGAGGAATAAACTAGCTCTTTTTGAATAGATGTGATAAAAACATATTTTTGTCCCGTATGAGCAAGCAGCTGCGAAAACTAACGGGTTTTTTATGTTACAAAATACACAAAAACTGGACTGACACACAGGAATGGCTTGTTTCTTGGAAAAACTACCGATCGAGTTCAGATGGTAATGCGTCAACATGTTTAGTTACCTACGTTTCGACGACTCTAATAAAAACAGTGTTTTTAAAAATGGTGGTACTGTAGAAGTTACTTATCATCACCCTGATAGCTCAAATGTTTATCTTTAATCAGCTGCCGGTTGGAGTGTTTAATTTATAGAAACTTGTGTCCACCGCAGCTCTGCTCATTAGAAAGACGATACGCGATTTTCTTATTAGCAAAAGCAATAAGGAACTTGGTCGCTTTTAACTTAGGTACCTACACTTTGCGGCGGGACTGTAGGCTACAGGCCCACCGCAAGCGGGTCGCACGACCAGGGGGCGGCACGTCCAGGGTGGTGGCAAATCGTGCGACTTATCACGTAATTCATGTCATGTGTTAAAATGCCCACCCCACTTTATGTACAAAAAATTACATTGTATGGAAATAAAACCGAACCGAATTGCACTAACATGGTCATCTATTGGCATCCATTAAAACTAAGATGCAATACTAAATATCGCCTGTCAAAGTTACGGGAATCTACCCTGAGCTTCCTTGACAGCTGGTAGGTTATTTATTATAATAGAATAGGCAACAGCGAGCATCACTTGCTGGCGCCTACCTCATTGTGGGAGGCAGTGCTCGTTTTAGCACTGGGTGAGAGGTTTTCGGCGCCCCCTAACAGCAATTCATAAACAAATGACATAAACATGCGGAAACCTCCACTCCCCACTGGCAATTGTTACTGGTAGGTATGTACGATTAGTGAAATTCGCAATGCCAACCATACTTTTGGATAAAGTTTTTGTATGTTCCGCGCTTGGATAAATTTAAAACAAAAACAGGAGTAGCACATTCTTATCAGGCAGAAAAGATTTCAGACTTAATAGGAATACATCACACAATATGCAACCATCTGATTTATAGTCCACAGTTCATTTTAATTAGAGTTCACTACAAAGTTTGACAAGATCAGGTTTTTCTGGAATCTGTTTTATATTGTACAAAAAACACTATGATTCAGAGTACCACTTTAACTATTCAAATCTTTCCTTGACTGAAATTATCGTAGTGTCCAAAAGAAAGTTGAAAAAATCATTTGTTTTCCGGAGATGTTTTATGCTTATCGCGGGTAGTTTCACCAGCTTGACGCTTAACATATCGAATTCTTGTGGTGGCTCTAAACACAGGTACAATTTCTCCAGCCAATTCCTTCGTAGTTAAAATGGAACTTTTATGATATTTCTATCTTAAAAAGTGGACCGGACGCCAGTACGGCAACGTCACCTACCTCTTTGCACAGTAGTAAAAGGTTACCCTACACCTTTCCATGCTCCCACTAACCTTCGGGTTATATGGTGCGAATCACGGGAGATGCGCGCGCTACTTAGTTTGCTCTCGGCTCTTTCACGCGCGCACTTTCTTACAGTATGTTTCACGTGTCAGCTTCCCACTCTCACTTAGCGTCCCGTCTTGGGATATATACTCACATGACGAACTCAGAATAGTAAAACATTTTTTGAAATCCCTTCACTAGTGCCGGAGCCTATTCTAAGCAAGCAAAAAATTTAATATTTTCTGTTAATTATAATAGTATCTATTAGGAAATTAGAATTAGAAAAGTTTCATAACCCAATATTTCAATAGATTCTTTTCTTTTGAGTTGTTCTATTTAGTTATATTTTATTTTTAGCTTGCGATGTTATCACGGGGTGCTGAAAATGAATACTGGCAGCCCTGACACAGTGAAATGTCAAATTAGGCTCAAAAAGCTAAGCCACAAAATCGTATTATAGTTTGAAAGTGGCAATTCTAAAGTTAGCAAACAAAAAAAATTCAGTTTGAATTGACATGTATTCATTTGAATACATTATAATAATTATAAACCACTTTTCTTGCTTCGGGCGTCATTGAACGTTGATAAGGAAATAGATAAGAATAATACTTCATATAATATTAGTTCGTGTCAAAACACGAATACCGTGCACTGAAATTATCAAATATTTTCCTTATTTCTCTATCATAGTGTGTAAAAACTTGAAGAGTTTTTTGTACAGTGTAAACATGCTGCAAATAAGCACCGGCAGTGAACCAAATTCAACAGGTTTAGGTATTTTTTTTCAATTTTATTTGTCAAAACTTTTAGATACCTATTTAACATATTAATTTGAAAGTCACTTTTTTTTTAATCTATTGTTGTGAACTTGGAATAAGTCATATTCTCTAATAATCATTAGTTTTTTTTTAGAAAACTTTCAAAAAACTTTTAATTAATCCCTACTAGCTATCTGCTATTGTAGGTCCCATTAATATTGCAAGTCCAAGCAGACTGCTTCCATTTCAGAAATAAACCAATATACTTTTAGACACGCAGATAAAAATTAAATATTTATATTACATTTTACATTTAAAACTTTTATTTTGGAATTGTCAAATACAACTACTTATATATTATGGTCTGTGTGGTCACCAAACTGCCTTCTAGGCATGATGACCACAGCAAAATCACCCATGTTTAGCAGTGGATATTGTATGGACTGATGATGAGTTATTATGGAATAAGCAAACCACAAAATAAATTTTATGTACTGTAATAGATATTATGTGAATAAAATAATCATGTTTTTATTATTTTCTCCTAGATATCAACACATTAAAACCTGTTGTGATCAACAAGTGTGTTGTTGATGCACAAATCAAAGTAATATTGGACAATCACCCTGTTCTTTCTCAATCAAACTATAAAAATTGGTTGTTAAAAGCCATTACTGTGATTGATCTAACCACCTTAGCTGGTGATGATACTAGGTCAAATGTATTTCGTCTTTGTCATAAGGTTAGTGCTTATTTAAAATCACATTATGAACTTTATATAAGGCCTGAGTAGTACATTCAGTATATTACAGGGGGCTAAAGAAGTTAAGTCTGTTTAAGTATTTTTTCTCGTGATGTACAGTAGCATTTAAAAGTTCCGCAGTCTCACAAAACTATCATCAGTACTAATTCTATGTATGTCTCTCCTTTGCAGACAATTCATATGCATTCATAAACATTATTTGCTTGCAGAGTTTCCAATCGCATCCAATTTACTGTAATTTTTAATAATTAGAACAAGCTATTATAAAAATTGAGATGCAACTACATTTTGAATGTTTACTGTACAGCTTAAACATAAGTATATGGCACAGACAATGATTGCTTTTTAATTGTCATACATATGCTCTAAGCTAGATAGAGTAATAAAAACTTTAGACACTTTTCCTCAACAGTTGTATTTGATCTAGTGACATGTTCCAGGCTGCCAATCCTTTGCCATTGGAATTAAAACAAAAAATGAATGTGGAAAACATAACAACTGCGGCTGTGTGTGTATATCCTTCAAGAGTTAAAGATGCAAAAGAAGCCTTACGACTAATGAAGCTTGATTCTCAAATTAACATTGCTTCTGGTAAAAGTCAATTCTATTTTGATTGAATCTAATTTAATATTAAATATAGTGTTTTATTCTGAATTTCGAACAATACATTGTTACACAAATACAATACAACATATTATATAGTATCTCGCAATTCTGTGTGCCTTTTGGCATAGGCCTCCTCCAACTCTTTCTACTGAACCTTGTCAGCTGCAACCCTTGTCCAATATGGTCACAAGGTCAGGCGCATGTCATCTTCCCATCTTGTTATTGGGTGACCTGGTTTCCTAGTGCCATCTTGTGGGTACCATAAGGTTACTTGTTTTATTTTGATTTATTTAAGTATAAATATAATAGATTTTTGTGTTCATAAATAAATCATATTTAATAAATAAAGCATGTTTCATAGTATGCCAGTAGCATGTTAAAAACTCTTAAGTTGGAGGTATGGAAGGAAAAGGAGACTTTGGAACTGATAGATTCAACAACAGGATAGTTTTTATTATTTGGGTATCATTTTTGCTACTTCACCAGCTGCAAAGGCTACCAGTGCTCCAGCCTAAAGCAAGCAGTAAAATATAACTAATTAATTATATTTAAATAAGTGTGGTCACTCTTTGGCAGTTGCTACTGGATTCCCATCTGGTTTGTATCCTCTAACAACAAGGGAACAAGAGATACAGCATGCCGTTAACAATGGGGCTAATGAAATTGATGTAGTCATTGACCGTAGCCTCGTATTGACCGGCAAGTGGGATACACTTTATGAAGAGCTATCAGCAATGAAGAAAGCTTGTGGTCCAGCACATCTGAAGGTCATTCTTGGTGTAGGTGAACTTGGCTCCTATACTAATGTAAGTATGTTTTTGGTAAGATACCTTGCAATTAATTCCTATGAATATTTATATCTACAATCAGATCAGCATTATGTATAATTTTAAATTGTCTGTTAATACTTAATAGTATTGTTAAATTTATAAGAAAGCTTGATTGAGCTGCTCTACTAGGGAACTACGAGCGGTACTTCCCTTACACAATGCCCTAGCTAAATAACATTATTGATTATTGTCGTGTTCCTGTGCTTGTGTAAGGCAGCCAGAGGCATTTTACAGTTAAAGTTATTTGCATTTTACCCTTTCCCCCCTCACGGGGGGAAAGGGTAAAATGCAAATAACTTGTAACTGTCTTGTTAGTTCTGTGTATCAAGTTATTCGTTAGTTTCTGTAAACTAACAAATAACTTGTAACTGTCTTGTTAGTTCTGTGTATCAAGTTATTCGTTAGTTTCTGTAAACTAACAAATAACTTGTTACTGTCTTGTTAGTTCTGTGTATCAAATTATTCGTTAGTTTCTGTAAACTAACAAATAACTTGTTACTGTCTTGTTAGTTCTGTGTATCAAGTTATTCGTTAGTTTCTGTAAACTAACAAATAACTTGTAACTGTCTTGTTAGTTCTGTGTATCAAGTTATTCGTTAGTTTCTGTAAACTAACAAATAACTTGTTACTGTCTTGTTAGTTCTGTGTATCAAGTTATTCGTTAGTTTCTGTAAACTAACAAATAACTTGTTACTGTCTTGTTAGTTCTGTGTATCAAGTTATTCGTTAGTTTCTGTAAACTAACAAATAACTTGTTACTGTCTTGTTAGTTCTGTGTATCAAGTTATTCGTTAGTTTCTGTAAACTAACAAATAACTTGTTACTGTCTTGTTAGTTCTGTGTATCAAGTTATTCGTTAGTTTCTGTAAACTAACAAATAACTTGTTACTGTCTTGTTAGTTCTGTGTATTCTCCAAAATGGCACATGGAGATAGCTAATGTTACAAGGCACAGAAAAATAAAAACGATTATGAACCACAAAAAGCAGCTAGTTTAAAATATAATTAACTTCAAGCATATTATTTCAAAATTTACTTGTACCAGAAGATTTCTTTTTCGAACGGACATTTATGTGTTTTGCCACGAGGCTATTGCTACTTAACAGGCATAAAGGCTAGCAGAGCTCCAGCCTTACTGAATATTTTAAACACTACAAACGAAGCAATCAGCGCAAGAGGGCGTCCCCTGCTAGCCTTGGAACTCGGCTCAGGATGGTTGCTGGGGAGAGGATTGAAGGATTACGAATTTTAGTTTATTATGGGAGTTTTGTGTAACGGTCGCTCTATGTTATATTGCGGGTTATGTCGCGAGCTCTCGGACTTCTTGTTAACGAGGGCATTGGAAGGGTCTTTGTAAACTAAGGATCGGGAAGGGACCTGTATAAGTGATACATAAACATATAATGTATACTATTTCTTTCCATAACTAATATTATTTTAGATTTACAAAGCTTCAATGGTTGCCATGCTGGCTGGAGCAGACTTCATTAAAACATCAACTGGAAAAGAAGCAGTGAATGCTACTCTTCCAATCGGATTGATTATGTGCAGAGCGATTCGCAAATATTATCAAATGACAGATAGAAAGGTAAAATTCTGACTACCATATCCTTACTAATATTATAAACGCGAAAGTTTGTGAGTATGGATGGATGGATGGTAGATGTTTGTTACTCTTTCACGCAAAAACAACTTGAATGGATTTGGCTGAAACTTTTCACGGGGATAGTTAATAAGCTCGATTAACATATAGGCTACAAAAAATCACGCTCCGACCCACTGGAGCAGAGTAACGCGGGTATAACCGCGGGGCCCAGCTAGTTATAGTATAATAATATGTATAAGCTAGCCTTGCCCATGTGGTTCCAGGCTTAGATTAGACCCCAAACCTTCCCATCTGTGTTGTGAGAAGTGACTATTGAACATACACCTGATAGATGGGCACATCTATCAGCTGAAGGCTACTTACCATCTTTACTGCGATCACCAATCCACCTCCAAAGGGTGGTGATTATGGCAATATCCCTCAACAAGCTTAACTTACTTTGTCTGTCACGCCCATGTTCAGCAGTGGACATTAACAGACTTGAAGAAGGAGATGTTTAAGCTGACCATGTCACATAGGAATGAGCTGCTTTCTATGTTATTGATCTGAACTTTATTGTATGATATTACGGACAGCCTCCGTAGCGTAGCGATATTTGGCTCACTTTAAATCTCGGAGGTCGTGGGTTCAAATCCCACGCTGGACAGGATTTTTTGTGTAAATTCTAAGATTTATTTCCGGGTCTGGTTGGTTGAGGGACTACCCTCCGTGCCTCGGAAAGCTCGTTAAGCCGTTTGTCCTGATTGTTATAACAGTATCTATTATAATCTTATATCAAGGAACGGGCAGCAGTGTTTCCTTGTGTGTTACTACATAATTCTGCGGTCACCAACCCGCCTGCCAAGCGTGGTGACTATAGCAAATACCCTCCCTCGGGAGGAGGCCCATGTTCAGCATTGGACGTTATACGGGCTGATGATGATGATACTGACGGTATAAACCTATCTCTTTTGTTGACTGTACATACACAAAAGTAACTATTACACTTATGTAAGTAATCCCATCCTTTAAGTTTCTTCGCGAATATTCTATTTTATTACACACTATAATTTGTATCACATACGTAATGGGACAACCTCCGTAGCGTAACGGTATTTGGCTCGCTTTAAGTCAAGGAGTCAAGGGTTCGATCCCCACACCGGACAAGAAATCTTTGTGTAAATGCTAAGATTTCTTTCCGGGTCTGGTTGGTAGAGGGACTACCCTCCGTGACTCGGAAAGCACGTTAAGCCGTTGGTCCCAATTGTTATATCATCATTATATCAGAGAACGGGCAGCAGCGTTTCCCTGTGTATTACAACATAATACTGCGGTCACCAATCCGCCTGCCAAGCGTTGTGACTATGGCAAAACCCTCCCTCGGGAGGAGGCCCATGTTCAGCAGTGGACGTTGTACGGGCTGATGATGATGGTGATGACGTAATGGTGGTTTTTTTATATGCAGGTTGGGCTCAAACCGGCGGGTGGCATAAAGACTGCAAGAGATGCAGTCAACTGGTTGGTGATGGTGTATACAGAACTGGGTCCTGAATGGCTCACTCCTCAATTATTCCGTATTGGAGCTTCCAGTTTACTTGATGAAGTAGTCAAAGCTATTAGTAATATTGAACAATAAAAGGTAAAAGTTGACTTTATTGGCCAACGATATATTTTATCAGAGGAATTATATGATAAAGTATGATAAAAGAATTAAAATACGCGTTTTATACGATCGGCACTCATTATTTTTTATATGTTTTTCGTTGTAGATGCTATACCACGTGTGAAAAAAGCTAATAAAGTTGAAGATCAAATGTTGCAAATTGATATGTTGCCATTTACAACACAAATAAAGAAACTATTTCAAAACAGATGAAATTGCGAATTATTAGCAACTTTCACTTACGCTGTATTTGGGTATCAACTTAGATTAAACCAAAATAGCGGTAGATAGATGACTCGCGTCTAAAATGAAAATGAAAACGTTTATTGATAATGTAGACGATTCGATCGTACTTAATATAAGACAAATACAATGATAATGAAAACAAAAAAAAACAATCTTAACCAATAAATTAGTTTACATTTCAACAATAATGTTATTAAATAAAAGGAGAATGGGCGGTTCGTCCCCAGTGGTGTAACAAGATGTGATATACGTCATCTTAAAGATCATAACAACAGCTTTATTTGATTGTATGACACCAACAACAAAACTCGTGCATGGAAGGAACCACGAATTATCTTATAAGGACAGGCTTGTACTATAGCCGTTAACCACCTGCACACAATGGCGAGCACTGAGCGAGATAGCAATAATACGGAAGCGAGAGGGATAAAGACTTTATGGTTCTGACTATTGTATTGTATTTGTTTCACTTCTTTTTTCTTCACTTAAATGATTTGTATTGTAATGACAGTACATTCGCCGTACATTAACGCTAAAAAAAATGTATAAAGGATGGTAAACTAGGCGAAAATGATATTTTTTTGAAGAAAAATGTAATCATTCGTAGTTCTTCTCCTGCACGAGTTCGGTGGTTCTTGTCATACAATAAAATAAAGCCATTCTAATTAACTTTAAAATGACGTATTGCTCAATTTGATACAATGTGGGGACGGAGCCCATACAAAAGCGCCCATTCTCCTTTACCAATGTTGTTATGGCATGTGATAATCGCTTATTATAAAATTGAATTAAGATCAACCAGCGCGGGTTGGGATCGGTTTTGAATCAAAGAACGCGTCAGTCTTTTTTTTGGTTTAATCTAAACTTCCTTCCTACGCACTATGCGGTTAGCCGGAATACGGTCAGCCGTCCGGCTAACCGCAGGACGCGGTTGCGCTTACGGTGGCCGTCAGTCGGGCCGCAGACGACCGGAGCGGTTGACCGGCTGCCGCATCACAGTGCGAATAAAAAGTACTTTCTCGTACAAATATCTCAGTACGGTCAGCCGCACGGCTGGCCGCATCGCGGCTAGCCGCATAGTGCGTAGGAGGCCTAAGGGTATCAACGATGATTTGTATGTTGTATTGCAAGTACTTAAATTATAAACGGGAACAAAATGTTATGCTGAATTGGACAGTAGCTATTTATAAATAACTTCACATAAACTTCCTTTTTCTTCTGTCTATGTAAATGGCCTCTAATAAATTCGCAAAAATACACTATTCAATTTATGACGTAGTTTTACAATGTTATGAATCTCTTTAACTACAGATAACGAGTACTTCAAACATTTAATTTTATCGAAAAAAAAACACAATCAATATCATCAAAGTAACTTTAGGTTTCATGTTTAATCTAATATTTCAAACAGAATTCGAAAAGCAAATCAAAACTGAGTGCCGACGACAATATTCATTATAAATAACTTACTAAAATATCGATTTTGATTTTGATCAGACCAAGTAAGTACTTTTTTGGCAATCGAAACCAAGACGAAGAAAATGATAGGTTTTGTGTACCTTAAAGTTTTCATTTAAAATTGCTATAACAAGAATTTGTTTAGTAAATCAACCACCTCCATTACACACTGCCATCAAAATTGTTATTATTTTTACCAAAACTATAATATATTTTTATAAAGTATATAGAACAGATCAAATAGATCTGTATTATGATATGTTATATAAAATAAAACAAATTTAATAAATGTTGTGTTTGATTATGAATAAAACAACTTTTTTTATTATTTATAAATTACATTAACTTATGATCTATATGACACTTATGGTAACTAGTAGCTATAAAAGTTTACCTACCTATCTTTAAAACATACTGCAAAGGAAATACAACATATATATATATATATATATATTAGGTATCACAATCATAAAAATATTCTGATTACAAAAATATAAATCCTAGTAAGTAAGTATGGATGGATGGATATTTGTTACTCTTTCACGCCAAAACTACTGAACGGAATTGGCTGAAATTTTGCACCGTGATAGCTTATACGCTGGATTAACATATAGCCTACAAAACATCACGCTCCGACCCACTGGAGCAGAGTAACGCGGGTAAAACCACGGGGCGCAGCTAATACTTAATACAACTTGTCTTGCATTTTTGGTATATGTAAAAGACATGTCCAGGGAAATAAATCCCTGTGTCGAATAAACCCATCAATTAGGTAGATTTCGCTAACGAAATCTACCTAATTGATGGGTTTATTCGTTTACAAGTTACTGTTACTGTACAAGTTTGTTTTTTAATATACTAAACAGGAGTTTTTTTAATATAATAAATAATGTCAGATTAACTTTACATGCGCTAAATTAAACTAGGCTTTGTATAGTCGCGTTTCTATGACAATATAGCTAGAAAAAATATGTATTAGGTACAGTCAGCAAAAGAGATAGGCTTACACCGTCAGTATCAAATAATGTAAATAAATATGTTTATGTCAGTACGACAGCCGGTAATTTTTTATGGGTGAAGAGTTCACGGCTAACTGTGTACAAATGCACATAACATTGAACTCTTCACATAAACGGGTACATATAAATTAAAAATGCGTTTCACAAAGTGTAAACCTATCTGTTTTGTTGGGGTACGCCAAAGTTCACCTAAAATTTCAACTCCGATAATTGGAAATCCGAAAATGTTCTTCCTAACATTTTTCATCCTAACAATCACAATTCCTAACTACTCTGTCTCTAATGTTCATAATTCCGAAGCATTCAACTTCATAATGTCAGTAGCAATAAACATCTATTATACTTTTATTTGTTTTCCTATATTTTCTCAACATAACCATCTTTTACACTATTATTCAAATTCATATCTTTAGTTAGTTTAGATTTCTTTTTATTCATAATAATCAGTATTATTTACATTTATTTTGCGTAACACATTTTACAGTTTTAGTTATTAAGTTATTTTCACATTATATATACCACGGTACTATTTATAATCATTGGTGTAAGTTAAGTTAGAACTGCGCCCATAACGCACGAGCTGAGCGAGCGAAGCCATAGTCCCGCTCCAGTCATTCAGTCAAGTTCTAGAAATGAATCGGTCCCATACATAATTATTGGTTTAGGTTAGGTTAGAACTGTGACCACAACGCCAGAACCGAATCGGTCTTAAAGTTATTTTTTGTTAAAACTGCGGTATAATCTCCCAGGCCATAAACATAACCGTAAATGAGTCGTGTTTTGAATTTCATTCATTTAAGAAAAAAATCTGTGAAACACTTGGTAAATGTTTCTTTCTGAGTATGAGTGAAAATATTGTGGTAATTATGTTTAGGGATAAAAGCGTTATGATAAAAAACAGTAGAAGTTTAAATATATTTACATTAATGATATTATTAATTACATTTTTCGGAAACATAAGTGTTATGAACATAGCCGGTAGCACTACAAATAGTATGAATGAAAACTTTAGGATGAAAAATTTTAGGAAGAGTGATCATTCGGATTGCAAATCGTTAGGAAGAATAATTTCGGGTAAAGAACTTTAGGTGAGCCAATATGGACCCCTTTTGTTGACTGTACATAAATCGATCTATAGTTTTTATGTAAGTAAGCTTTGGTAAAATACATGATACTTACATAGCTAGTAAAATATATTTCTTGGCGTTTGTAAGCCATCAAGGTCAATTGAATCATCTTATTCAGGAACATTAAGTAACTAAAAGAACAATTTAAATAATTACTATACTACTCATTATAATCTTAATATTCGTTTAAATATAGACCTTAGGTCAAATTGATAAGATATTTTATCAGTGTGAAGTTAATACTATGAACATACTGTACCCGCTGGATATAATAATTCAACCACAATTTGAAAGAAAGATATACAAACTACCGAAACTTCAAAATAACAGGTACTTTAAGCCAAACGTTTAAGATTTATAACAATTTGTAAGCATTGTGGCGTTTATGCCCTTTTTACAATTTGTAGTTTAAAGTTATCCTTGCAGCTGAATAGGATGTCGCATGAATTAAACATAGTTATTTTATATGTTAGACTTAAATGGGCACTAGGTTTATTCAGTTTTTTCAACTTTATTACCAATCAATAGACTTAAAAATGCCAATTAAAGGGATGGCCAACCGGTGGATCGCGATAGACTTCTCGATATCGGTATCTTTATAATAAAAAAGTTATATTTTAGTCTATAAATATGTGTCACAAAGTTAGTGTTTGTCGTCGGTCGATCGCACAGTCTTGTCAGTAAACAGTCTATCTTAGGCCTTATTAAGTTGCCCACCTCTGTAGTATAGTGTCCTATGTAAGTACTAATAGATACCTAATGTATGCACCTGAGCCACATCCTTACTGTATGTCTGTCTGTTACGCAATCACGCCTTAACTACTGAAGCCACCTCTGTAGTATAGTGTCCTATGTAAGTACTAATAGATACCTAATGTATGCACCTGAGCCACATCCTTACTGTATGTCTGTCTGTTACGCAATCACGCCTTAACTACTGAAGCGATTTAAATGAAATTTGGT
This sequence comes from Nycteola revayana, assembly GCA_947037095.2. Lineage (NCBI taxonomy): Eukaryota > Metazoa > Arthropoda > Insecta > Lepidoptera > Nolidae > Nycteola > Nycteola revayana. Next base: position 16,917,755 of record OX344840.2, read on the forward strand.
ACAGATATAGTCTAGAGCCTGAGAAAGAACATAGGCTATATTTTATTATGAATTTCCCACGGGAACGGGAGTTACGCGGGTGACACCGCGCGATTTTTTCACCAAAACCTACAATTATTAATCACCTAATATAATAATAATATTTTACTTAAATATAGTCTTTATTCCTTTTCTTTCGGTTCCTCAGCACGGAAGCCGTATTCAGGGTGTGCGCTATAGTTGACCACGCGGAGTTTCCCGTGCCTGTCCATGTATCCGTAGTGACCGTGTACTATGCCTTCGTTGTCGCGCTCCTCAAAACGGAACTGGCGATTTTTACTGAAAAAAAAATGAATTCATTAGATTTTGGTATTAGCATCAAGAATTAACAAATCTATTTAGTCCGTCAGTTAGATAACCAAAAAATATTGGACAAGTATATTCTTTTTAACAAAAAATGACGAAGATACAGCGCGTTGAAATTTCATCTAACGTCATTTCTAGGTACAATTTTACCTATTAGTGACGTCACAAGCCCCCCCTCTCCTGAGCTTTATAGTTTGTTATTGCTCTTTTTCTTTGTCAATTTTTATTGATTTGATAAAATACGTGTCCAATATTTTTAAGTAATCTCACTGACGGACTAATTAAAATTTTTAAGTCTTCATGCCTCTTGTAACGCATACCAACAGAATTAGTAGTATGAAAACATAATTGCTCAACTTTTTTAAGAACTATTTGATTGTGTCTGATAGTACAAAAACTGTTCAGCAATTATTATTTACGCAGAGACCACTCTATCCGACCCGCCGGAGAAGAGAGCGAACGCGACACGTCCCCCCCTCGTCCTTTCGTCCCTTAGTTTGCAAAGAACCATCCGATGCCCTCGTAGACCCGAAGTCCGAGAGGCCCGCGAACTGTAAGTAGAGCGACAGTTGCACAAAACAACCTTAAAATACTAAAAGTCATAATCCCTCAATATCATCGCCAGCGACCGCCCTGAGCAGAGGTCCATGCCCCACAGGGGGCCCCCTCTTGCGCAGGTTGCTTTGTTTGTATTTTTAAAACCATTTATTAAGGCTGGAGCTCTGCTCGCCTCTATGCCCGGTGAAGTAGGAAAAGCCTCGTGGCCTAAGAAAGTCAATCCGAAGAAAAAAAAAACATTATTAAGTTCCTATGTCCTTCTAGTTTCGTTGATAATTCTATGCCTCCGATTGACAACTCTACTATAATAAAATGAGTAGGCGCTACGGTATACTCAAATATAAACAGGATGCTCAAATTCGCGTTTTAGGTTTGCCGTAGGAAGAAATGAAAAATATTTATACTAGCTTGCGCGCGCGGTTTCACCTGCGTATCTCCCTTTTCCTGAAATAAAATATAGCCTATAGCCTTCCTTTATAAATGGGCTAGCTAAGACTGAAATAATTTTTCATATCGGACCAGTAGTTCCGCAGATTAACGCGTTCATGCAAAGAAACAAACAGTCAAAAAATAATCTTTTTACTTTTATGTATTAGTATAAGATAAGACATGATGATGATGATTTCCTAAATTTTAAGACACCGGAACTTTTGTTATATCTGGAACCTCATATCAAAAGATGACCAATCAAGGACTGAATTCAGGCTGAATTTTCGTTAACTACCTTCTTCTTTACATAACTATAATAGTAAAACTAGTATTATTAAGAAAAATAAATAACTTAGCCGAACCCATCGCTAACGATCTCTGTTTAGTAAAATATGGCTACCAATGAATGGTACGTCGAAGTCTTCATCATAATCGATGGAGTTTATACGTACCCTTTTCCTGTGTCGTATCCGAACTGATAACTGTGTGGGCCCTTCATTCCGTGCATGCGGAACTCGGTTCTGCCATCGGGCGCAGCAGCTGGTTTCGACTGCGTAAGAGGAGCCGCAGACGGTGCTTGTCTTAACGGAGCGGGGTATGGGTTCCCTATAATGTACAACAGTCAACATTTTTATTTTATCAACCAGTTTACGTCCACTGTTGATCATGGGTCTCCTGTTAACAGACCTTGGCTAGCCAGGGTCGCTAGGGATAATGCCATAATCACCACGCTTGGCAAGCGGAATGGTGATCGCAGTAAGATGGTGAGTATCCTTCAGCCTATACATGCTGCTGTCCATTTATCAGCTATATGTGCCTTATAGGTGTCCCCATGGAAAGACAATGTCCTAACTACATACAAGTAAATATTTTAGTATTTTGTAATAAGCTATGCTAAGTGATCGTTTTTGTGCTGAGTGAATAAAAATGACCGATATAGAAATAGTATTAAAAAAAATCAAATGTCAAAAATCTACTACATTGCTCAGTCCTATAAATTTTGCACAATTTTTATTAACATATTTGGTAGCGAATTTGCCTAAATTGTAAGTACTTAAAGTACACAGGTAACAATAATATGTAATGTAAGTAGGTACAAATACAAACCCGTTTTCATCTCAAACAAACCATTGACGTACCTAATCATACCTATAGGTAATGTAACTTTACTCATTCAACAAGTTTATGATTTATATAGGTACCCCAGCCGACTTCAAACGATAATTATTGTATGTTATTATTAAATTGTATTACACGTACGTCCGGGGTATCTCAAGTTAGTTTCCGAAGTTTCTTGTTCGGCTGAAGTAGGCCCGCCATATGTTTCCTCCGCCGCACCATCAGACTCGTGCTAACAACAGACAAGTTTCTAAGTTAAATTCACATTAACTGTACCAAAACTTACGATCCTAACTTGCAATACAAGTTAAATAACTAAACTAAATTAAAAAAAATATCTATTGTTAATTCTGGTAAAAATGTGTCTACGTGCTGTAATGAAATTTTGCTCCGCTGTCCCACCCGCAAAAATTATGCTCAATATTCAGTGGAATATTGAGCATAATTTTTGGTTGAGTCTTCGGGTTATTGTATTTTTGCATGTTCTTACTCCTGCTCTTCCTACTTTTTTTGTCCGGGGTAGATGCATTTACGCATTCCCACCGCCGCTGCAGCGTATTCGCGCGCTGGCGGTGGAATATGTGGGACTCGCCCTCTCCATAGCATGGTATACTAAACTCATACCACGAGGAGAGGACCCTACACCACTAAAACCCCCCGGACACTCCTTCGATCCGCCGTTGGCGGGGGCCGGGTACGCATAAGCAAACCTGCTCTTCCTCCTACGGTGGTACAAAATTGCATTAGTACAGCATATAAACACATTTTTTGCGAAATGAACTATAGATATTTTTGCTTTTTTAATTTAGATTAATATGGATTTCCGCAATTTTATGCCAGATTCTATTAATAATAAAATAACTTACCTTTATGCCTTTCTCCTGTTCTTTTAGCTTCCGTTGATGCTCAGCTTTCTGATAATGGTATAAGTTCTTCTCATCAACTGGTGCATCTCTTATAATTTCAGGACGTGGTTGCAATTTAAAGTATTTGACTGGTTTAGCTTTAGGATTTTCTGGCAATTTCTCATCAGCAAACTGAGCTATCGGTATCGGAACTGGTTTGAAACTACCAGCATACTTCTTTGGATATAACTTTGTAGGATTATCTGAGTTTTCTTCTCTTGGTGGTATTAAATGTAAAGCAAGAGTCGGTTCTGCTGGGTCAAGAATATGTTGGACAACGTCTTCTTCGTTCTGTACATTATACGATTCGTCAGGTTGATCTTTTTCTTCTGTGTCTATTTCGTGTGTGGGCAGTATAAACTCATTGACGGCATCGATTGAAGGAGGCACGAGATGCGTCAAGGGTACTGGTACTAATTCAGCTTGACCTTGACTAGGATAGTTGAGGTTTAAAAAGATCGGAATCGGTTCTTGCGGTGGTTTTTGAAAACGAGCATTTCTCATATTAGGTGGGGTTTCTTGCAAGATAGGCAACCAGTCACTTTGAGCCGTGGGATTGGTGGGGACATAAAAATTAGGTTGTTTTTCATTGGAAGGTGGTATAAGGTACGTAGCAGGTGTGCCTTGGGCGTCTAACAATGATGCATCGATCTGGTGTGGATCAGGGGGAATAAGATAGCTGTCTACATTGGCATGATCCGATATATAGAACACGGGTGTGGTTTGTGTTCCTTCTTGTGCTAATAATTCTGTGGTTTTTTCCTCATTATCTACAGGCACTTTTATGCACGATGCAGAAAATGTTAACATCAGCATCTGAAAAAAAAACAATAACTAGGTATATATTCAATTAAATTCAAGACTTAGTAGCCTTTATAAAAAAGTAATAACATTCCTAAAGCTATTTGAAAACTTGATTACAGTAGGTATAATTAGATACCTACATATTTTCCTCATATATAAAAGTTAATTAAGTCAAACATCAGTCAATTGCAATTAGATTCCTTTATAGGCCATTTCAAAACTGGGTTTATGTAACTACTGCACTGACACCAATAATAGCGACCAAAAGAAAGAAGCAAGTGACAATAAAAGTAAATTTGTCTTTTTCTATTACATCACGTTACGCAATGTTCAATTACAGTTAAGTGGGCCACAATAATAAAAAAGAAAAACTATATGATCATTTAAAAAACTGTTCAAAATGTGATCATTGAAAGATTTAGACCTACTTAACGAAGTGAATGAAACTTAAATCCACTTACACGAAGTTTTTCTAAACTTTTGTATATTAAGTGATACTAATTTCAATTTGGAATTTTTGTATAAGTATTTTATATTTATTGAACTTTTGTAAGTATATTAAGATAATACCAATTTCAATGGGAATTTTATCAAAGTTACCAATTCATCGAATTCGTAATAATAGACTTGCTTCACCCTTGCAGATCCCGTTCCCGTGGGAACTTCATAATTAAATATAGCCTTTGTTAATCCTGGATAAAGTATCTTTCTAATGTAATCACTTCATGCTGTCTGTCCGTCCCTATGTATAGATACTTAGATCTTTAAAACTACGCACTACTTTTTAATAGATATAGTGATTCAAGAGGAAGGTTTATGTGTATAATACATCAGCATTGTACCCGTGCGGAGCCAGGGCGGGTCGCTAGTACCTAATGTATAATCTCATTAAGAATAGTTTCATGACTACCATCTCAATCGTGGCAGGACCTTAGTTACAACGTAGGTGCCTTCTTACTTCAGGTAAGTAGTCTTGAGGGAATGGTTACTCTAAGAACATAACCTACGTACTTCCACAAAAATGTATCACTACAATATAAACTACAAATTACATATTTTCCTTTCCATTTAGTTTGGTATGATTTTCGGTGCGGTTATTCGGCCATGTCTTTCGATACGCTATTGTTTCCTTAAATTGTTTTGTGCCATATTATTGGTATGCACATAAATTATTTTAAAATAAATAACAAATATCAACTGAACATCTTTTTGTTTATACAACATAACTAAATTATGCTACCTACGAATCCAGCTAATCTAGGAAGCGACAAAAATAATAGTTGTGCTAGGATGTTACAAAGAAAGAACGAAAAACATTTAATGAACACACAAAACGAATACAAAATAGTAACTACAGTCATAAGTACATACAACACTTGAGCCTCACTTGATGTTAGGATACTATAACACTAGTCTCCAAAATATTTACAGCAACTTTCACGATTTTGGTACAAAAAACATTAGTAGTACCTACATACGACTATTCAAAATTAAACCGAACGGATTTACACCCGTAAATCCGTTCGCCTTATGTCGAATACATTTATTATAATAAATTTATGTATAAATACATTTATCCATATCCAGCTAATATTTTGGTAATTATATAGGTACTTCATATAAATGGCTTAATTTTAGGACTTCAACCGTCTCTCCCTTTCCTGTGACAAGTTTATTATATCGGACATGTAATTAACCTTCCGGGTAAGGATTAACCTGTGTAGTAGGCGATTTTCATAACGAAGCCCCGGAACAAAGTCCCTACTCATTTCAGCGGTAAATTTCGAAGCTTCTAGTTTTATTTAGGATCGGTTTAATTGATGCTTACAATAAGTGTATCTATACTAAGTAATATTATAAAGATGAAAGATTTGATTGTTTGTTTGCACTGAATAGGCTCCAGGACTAATAGACCGATTTTAAAAATTCTTCCACAATTAGTAAGCTACGTTATTAAGGAGTAACATGGGCTATATTTAATTATAGGATTTCCACGGGATCAGGAACTACGCGGTACGGCGAGCAGGAAGTTAATATTAATATAATTTAGAACGCACAAAACATTTGATTTTAGGATTCAGGCTTTGAAACCAGTAAAATATATTATATTTTTTTTTCAAGTGTTTGTAACTGTTGTTTAAAATTAATTCACATTGGTATACTTCTATTCCAATGGTCTAATTAAGCATTTGCTATGTTCTTAGCAGGTACATATACTCTACTCCAACAGCAACAGCCCGTTTTCGTTTTCAGGTGTGGACGTAAACAGCAGTTTGCAGAGAACAGCCGTCGTTATTTACACAATTACTACGCTTAGTACGAGGTTTAAGATGGTATGTAACCTTGAACTGATAGGTGCTGCTGTATGTCCTTAGTCCCCTCTTACGATACCCACGTGAAGACATGGGATATCCTATTCTAAGCCGGACACCATATGGCTATTATAATTATATATACCAGAGATTCCCAAAGCGTGCGCCGCGACGTCCTGTTGCACCGTAAAAAGTAAAGAGGGGCGCCGTGAGTCGATATTCTATCATTATCCGAAACCAGAAATATTCGCAGGTACCTACAGATCATTATGTCAAGAAACACGATCGAAGATCCTTTACATGCGCAAGCTCTCGCTGGATTTTTAGTTGTGGGGATCACAAAGCCGTCACACATTTGTCCGAGTAACTATGGTATTTTATAATAAATATACTCAAATTCGTATTGTAGATATTTTAATTTTTGTACATATTAAACTAACTACTATTATTATGTATCTATTTCTTCCGACTGCATTTCAAGGGTAGAGTGCCGCACCGCGCCGTGACAAAATACTAAATTTGATTGGGAACCCCTGATATACATTTAAAAATAGTTTAAATCTTAATCAGATATTACCGGCAAGGTACGTAGACCTTTATTTGTACCTATTTGTTGCCTAACGTTAGAAGCCTTAATATTTAACGCCACGAAATTTATCAGACCATGACCATTACGTCATATTATTACTTTTTACGTTTATTTTGTATTGGCATTGTGTGATAGACGACAATAGACGGAGTGACATTTCCAAAATATTTATAGTCATCTACAGAACAAGTTGAAGTGTTAATTTATTACCTAATTATTTATGGACGAGAAACAAGATGACGAAAAATGTTCAACAAGGCCGTGTCCGAATTAAGTAGGGAACTTAATATTTTGGTTATTTTATCAACATTTAGTGTTATTTACTGTTGCTATCATCACCATAATGATCGCCGGTTCTTGGGGGTTTACGCGAGGTTTGAAAGGCTCGATTATTACTAGTGCCAGCTATTAGGTAAGAAACAGTATTCAAGCCATGACAGGTGACTGTTCTGGTCTGGTCTGGTGTCCAGCCATGACTCCTGACATTATCCCGTCCCCGTGAGAAGTTCATTATTAAATATAGCCTAAAATTTTCACATCGGACCAGTACTTCCTGTGATTAACGAGTTTAAATTAGGGCATGCAAAAACCGGGTCGTTTAAAAAAAACCGTTTTTTTCGGAGTTTTTGTTTACAAAACCGGTGAAACCGGTTAAATCGATTTTTTCGGGTTTGTTTTTAAATTTTTATTAAATAAAAATGAAAATGCTGAAGTCTAATCTAAATTTATATATTTTTTACGGATTGAAATAAGCTACAGTCTACAACTACTAACATACAATACAAAAAGTTTCTTTTCTTTATACATAAAATAGAATAATAATCATAAAGCTTTAGAATTAGGAAAATAACATATTCTTTAAAACTTAAAGTACCTAACATACAAAATTAGGAACATTTGGTAGACCAGGTAAACAAAGGTCTAAAATCACAGAATATTAAATAATAATTAACTGTCATAAAATACGAACAGGCAAAATCAACAGCACGTAAAATCAGATCAAAATAATGTTTGAATATCGCATAAAATAGAAGTCTTATTCCTAATAAACCTAAACAAAATAAATCAGTCATTCTTACAGGGAGTCAAAATAAAAATTAAATAATAATTAAATTATTAATTAAATTCAAAATTAAAATTACAAAGCTAAATCGAATTCCTATTTTTTACATTGATAGAATGATCGTAAGGATACAACAAGTGCATCATCATCATTAGGAGTACTACGGATTTTACTCACTCACTCGCTTGTATCTAAAAACACACAGACTAAAAAAGCACAGACTAAAAACGCACAGACTAAAAACGAACAGACTAAAAACACACAGATTAAAAATGACGGCAGCGTGGCATAGTAGTGAAACAAGGAGCTAAATTAATGTTGCCGAAATAGGAACTAACGCCGCCTCAACGTCCTGTACACGTTTGGCAGTTGGCAGAAAATCAAAGTTTTATTAAATCAGACATAGGAGAAACGTAACCGAAAAATCCGGTTTTGTTATCCTAAAAAACCCGGGTTTCAAATCAGTTGGTTATCCAGTTTTTACGGTTATCCGGGTATCCGGTTTGCATGCCCTAGTTTAAATAAACAATTGTTTCAGTGTTAGATAGACCATTTATCAAGGAAGGCTTAAAGCTATATTTGATTATAAAGTTCCTACGGAAACCTAAGTTAAGCCGATAAAACATAAAATCAATCCAAGAAACTTTCTAACTCCAACAAATCTAAAAATAAATAAATATTAGCAGAAACAATCTTATTTCCGTATCATTCAATTACCTGGTATTCTAGACTCCACATTCATTCCTATCGACACTTCTACCGATCGTAATACATAAATGTTCTAACAGCACTAACATAAATAGCTTCCTATCGACGATCCCGACTAATTACGCAATTAACTAGTTTTCGACGTTAGAGATCTTATGTGGAGCACATTTCCCGACACTCCATACGTAGACGGTTACGTAATAAAAATGTTATTTATTTTTCCCGGTGCGATGGCCAGGAAGTAGGTAGGTACAGTGGTGACATAATGGCCGGTAGGAACTTACGAAGTAGCACAAAGTTATTTTTAAATTAGTGTATAAAAAAGCTTGTGCAATATCAATATACTGAGATACTTGCTAACTTTGTAAATAAAAAACACAATGGTCGCGAAATTAATGAACCGTAGACGGAAACCAATTTTACTTTCCTCCTCACCGGACCGCTAAGAAAGTACTTATTGAGCATAGATTATGTTCCAATTAATTATAATAGCCGTGGTTTCGACTTAGAATAGACCACCCATGGTGGTCTTCCCATGGTTGTTTTTTTCGGACGGACACAATGTATTTTTTTCCAGGACGCTTTTGCTACTTCACCGGGCATATAGGCGAGCAGAGCTCCAGCCTAAATAAATGGTTTTAACACTACAAACTTAGTAGCCTGCGCAAGAGAGCGCCTGCTATGGGACTTGGACTTCGGCTGAGGGTCTGGCGGCGGGATTGAGGTATGATGACTTTTTATTTTTTTAGGATTTTTTGTGCAACTGTCGCTCTACGTTACAGTTCGCGGGCCTCTCGACCTTCGTCCGACCTTAGTCTTCGAGGGAATCTGAGTCTTCCCATGGGTGTCGTAAGAAGCGACTAAGGGAAATACACCTGACGGATGGGCAGCAGCATCTATCAGCAAAAAGATCATCTTACTGCGATTACGCTTGCCAGGCGTGGTGATTCTGGCTATATCCCTCAACGACCCTGCCTTGCAGAGTTCTGATAAGAGAAGGCTTATGTTCAAGTGTGGACGTACACTGCTGAACATGTTGGTTGAACCAAGCCTCCTCTAATATTGTACGTAGATACACATTTTGAAACGATAACGGATCTTTTATGCAATACGCTGTTTAAGATCGCGTTGAAATGAATATTTGAATGTTAATAAGTTTGTTTGTAATAACAAACGCCGTCGAATAAAAGATGAATGAATAAATTAGCTACTAATTATCCATAATGAAATGACACGGCCTCGCAACATTTAAAGGCCAGTCAATAGATGGGTAGGTCCGAACCTTTTGAAGGTTTTGTGATTTTGAGTAAGTTGACATTGATTTAATTATAGATTGATTTAAATAGATTTTACAGAAGAATTGATTCTTTTAATTAACTAATTTTAAGCGTATTTACACGGTACATTACGCAGATTTATTTATACTTATCTAATTAATAGGCTTGCAACGAATATTCGGTTACTATTCGGTATTCGACCTATTCGGCTGCTTTTATTATATTCGGCCGAATACCGAATACTTAAGTAATATATTTTGTTATAGGGAGATAATTGGTAAAATGAAAAAAAAACGAGTCATTACGTATACAGGGTTACTGGTAACTCGACGTATTCCTTGCAGGACGTCATAGTAGGGTTAAAATGCAACAAATTAAGCCACCAAATGTTCTACCGAAATTCAGTAGTTTTTGAATTAGTTAAGAGTTTTAGTTTTTTTATGAAAAATCCCAGATTAAATCATTTAAAACCAATTTAAAAATGATTTACAGCGCGACTGTACTGAAATTTAAGTTATTATCATAGTTGACGCCGTAGCAGACCTTTGTTAATAATTAAAAGTTCAATAATGCCTAAAACTTTGGCAAATTTCACTAACCAAACATTTAATTTTTTGTAATTTTTGCTATTACTTCATAAAAAATGTAGTCTAGTGCAAAAAAAATACTACACCTGGTGTACAAATTACTAGGAAAATATCCTTGTCTTATCAGTTATTCAGAAAGGTATGATTGTCAATACTTTTGCATGTGTGCCAGGGAAGAGAAGAGTTTTATGGGGGGCAGGTAAAATTGCGAGACGGTCAACCTATTGATTCGTATTCGTATTATTCGTAGTTTTTACCTGCGCTTGAACTCCAAACACTCGGGGAGCTTTGTGATTGGTCGCTTTTGTTCTCTCGGCATGACAGGGGGTGCGATTTTGCAAAATTTGGTCGTCAGCGTTAGTTAGTTTCATCTCTACGTCGCGCAAGCTCGTGTTTTGTTACTGGCTATTTTCCTAACAGTTGCTGCGTATCTTGCTCCTGTGCTGTGCTGTGCCTTCATAAGCGCTGACTATGGCTGCATATTCTAATCCTGAATACGCTGACATAATGTACTGTTACGGACTTTGTGACGGTAACGCTGCTGAGGCGCGGCGAGAATATCAACTTCGCTTTCCCAACCGCCGACTCCCCCGCGTTAGTGTCTTCGGATCGACTTATCGGCGAATATCTGAAACTGGCAGCGTCCAAAGAAGCAGGCAAGTTGACACTGGTCGTTCCCGGAGATACACGGCTGAGGACGAGGAGCTTATTCTTCAACGTTTTATTGACGATCCTAACACATCGACAAACATCGTAGCGCGTGAGCTTGGTATGTCACAGTGGAAAGTCTGGTCTGTAGTTCACTTGTCAGGCCGACATCCATACCATTACCAACCAGTCCAGTCATTAGAAGAAGGAGATCCGCCGAGATGGCTTGAATTTTGTCGTTTTATGCTAAGTGCCGACGCCGACAGCGAAAACTTTTTAAAAAACATTCTGTGGACCGATGAGTCATGTTTTGATCGTGATGGTATCACAAATTACCACAACTTACATTACTGGGCACCGAAAGCAGAAGCAAACCCTAAAAAACTGAAAACATCCCAGCGAAGGTTCTCGCTTAATGTTTGGATGGGTATTATTGACGACAAATTAATTGGCCCACATTTTTTACCCCGAACACTAAATGGCGAACTTTATGAAGATTTCCTCAGAAATCATTTATCAGCACTGCTCACGGACGTACCGGAAGAAAGAAGAGCAAACATGATTTACCAACATGACGGATGTCCAGCCCACTTCCGAATCACAATTCGACAATTGCTGGATGAAAACTATCCAAACCGATGGATAGGGCGCGGTGGGCCGATTCCATGGCCTGCACGAAGCCCTGATCTGACGCCGCTAGACTTTTACGTCTGGGGTCATATGAAAGATCTAGTTTATGTGACCCCAGTAAATTCAATTGAAGAACTAAGGGAGAGAATTACAAATGCGGCGGACCAAAATCAGATGAGGGCAACAATCACATCAAGAATAACAAAAACCGAAGTAAGGAAGCGAATAAGAACATGTATTCGAAACCGAGGGCAGCACATCGAACAAGACGTGTGAAATGTGTGTAATTAAAGTTTTTAATATTAATTAAAAAGCATAATAATGTTCACGGTTTTGTTTTTGATTTTTCGAATAATCACCTTTTTGTGAAACGCACGCCTGTACTAAATCAAAAACGATTTTCATAATGTAGTCCATGATTTTGTATTAACTTTCATACCTTTTTGGATAGCTGATAAGACAAGGATATTTTCTTAGTAATTTGTACACCAGGTGTAGCATTTTTTTTTTGCACTAGACTACATTTTTTATGAAGTAATAGCAAAAATTACAAAAAATTTAATGTTTGGTTAGTGATATTTGCCAAAGTTTTAGGCATTATTGAACTTTTAATTATTAACAAAGGTCTGCTACGGCGTCAACTATGATAATAACTTAAATTTCAGTACAGTCGCGCCGTAAATCATTTTTAAATTGGTTTCAAATGATTTAATCTGGGATTTTTCATAAAAAAACTAAAACTCTTAACTAATTCAAAAACTACTGAATTTCGGTAGAACATTTGGTGGCTTAATTTGTTGCATTTTAACCCTACTATGACGTCCTGCAAGGAATACGTCGAGTTACCAGTAACCCTGTATAATCATATGTATTTTTATTTCTCTCGTGGTCATTTAAGTAGTCATTGATACTAACACAGGTACCTACATAATCATCTTCTGTATAAGAAAAGTTAAGGATTCTATGTATTTGAATTATTGGCGTATAATCAAAATTTTGAAGGGTAAGGTTTTCATTTCTTTTATAATCATTTAAGTTGTCATTGGTAAATAAAACAGGTACATAATCATCTTCTGTATTAGAAAAGTTAAGATTTTTTCTATGCATTTGAATTATTTTCATAATCAAAATTTAGAAGAGTCTTGTCTAAACATGCAGTGCTTTAGCCCTGGCTATAGCAATATACCGTGCAGAACCATTGCGTTTGCGTGGTGAGTACATAAGAACAAACGAACGCGAAACAATCACGTTTGTACAAGTTTTGGCGCTAAAATCCGGCCGAATACTTTTGCCTAATATTCGGCTATTCGGTCAGGGGGCTCGCCGAATATTCGGTATTCGGTATGCTGCCGAATAATTTTCGTTGCAAGCCTACTAATTAATTTTATATCTTGGTAAGGGACTAGTAGGTAAGCTTACGAGAATAAAAAAAATACGGTAGGTACTGATTGTTTAGGTGGTTAGCTCTAATTATACATATTAAAGTAGCTGCTCGCCCGCGATATCACCCGCATAACTCAGTTCCCGTAGAAACTTCATAATTAAATATGTATATCTATAGCCTATATATAGTCTTTCTCGATAAATGGGCTATCTAACACTGCAACAATTTTTCAAATCGGTCCAGTAGTTGCTGAGATTAAGACTATTTATTTAGTTAAAACTAGACGCATGTACCTATTTTATACCAAGTATAGTGATGAATTTAATTTAAATGTATATTACAAGTCTAGAAAGTAAAGATTTACTGAAGGAAGTCTAAATGACATTGCACATTGCACATTGCATTTAATATTGTCGCATCAATGATTAATCTAATGTTCAGTAAATCTTAGACAATTACTAAACCGGATTACCATGGAAGTGGTTTAACAATTAATACGTAGATCCTGAGATTCCGTGTTTATAGTCAAGTACCTACCTATTGCTGTTAACGTCAAAATAAATGAGTATAACATTAATACATTGTCATAATGGAATAGATCCTAGATTTTTTTAGATTATTAGCCGAGGTTTGCAGTCTACTAGTATTCTTGTTAACACCTCGTGCTAAGCTAAAATGCTTGTGTTACGAGTGGGTTCACGTCGGTAGTGCAATGGGTGGGGATCGAACCGGCGACCACATTATCACAAGACCGACGCCCTAGCCATATGCCACTTCAAACAATACATCGGTATCTATAATGTTTTAGAGTTATTTTAATGACATTTTATCTGATTTCTTTGTAGTTTTAAAATTAGCGTACTTAGTGTAAATAAATTTATAGGGAACAAAAGTCATCTCAGGCCACCAGTTTTCAGCAAAACTAGAAAGATCATCTCAAATTAGACAAGCCTTTATTGTATGAAAGCTACAAAGTTATTCTGTTACGGGGATGACACGATACGTGTTCATCCAGCGCCGTAAAAATAGCTTTGGAACTTAAATATATGCACCTAATTACAACTTCAATACCTAAGTACATTAAAGGCTTACCTGTCGAAGCAAAACTTTATAATAATGAAGAAGATAAATACATTCTGTTTTTTGTCCGGTGTGAACTGCATTTACGCATCCTCTCCGCCGCTGTAGCGTTCCAGCGCCGGCGAAGAGCTATGTGGGACTCGCCCTCTCCATAGCGCGGTATGCTATAGTCTTACAACGAGAGGACCCTATACCGCTAAAACCCCCCGGACACTCCTCCGTTCACCGTTGGTGAGGGCCGGGTACGCGAGGCAATAGGGCCCAGATAAATACACAAGAACCTAGTTCCATTATTAGTATCTAACTAGACTAGGATAATGACCAATAATGTATCCTCATAACAATAAAGTACCAACTTAAAATATTTAAATCGTACCTCTTAATACGCAAATGCTACAATTTCCTCTGTTCCCAGAGAAACATTAATGTTAACGTTAATTGGCAAGTCGATATCAATGAGCAATTGAAATCCGCAAGGTATCGCTTACATAGGTCGAGTATTGAAAGCTGTAGCTTTCTACCCCAGCGGTCCTAGAAAGTCGATCAGTAATATAATATTATCTGCGGCGTCAACAATGACCAAGGGCGTTAACAACGTTTAAAATAAATAGGTACCTACTTCGTTAAATAAGTAACTAGACTAACATATTTTGATGTCTCAAAGAGAAGTATCTAACGACAAAATTACCTACGGGGAAAATTGTTACAAGTTAAAATGTTCAGATTTTGATGAGTGCGTGTTTTTCTTTTTTATTAACCCAAAACTCGTCATTACATAAGTAGACCTAGTTGTTTTTAGGGTTCCGTAGCCAAATGGCAAAAAACGGAACCCTTATAGATTCGTCATGTCTGTCTGTCTGTCTGTCCGTCCGTATGTCACAGCCATTTTTTTCCGAAACTATAAGAACTATAATGTTGAAACTTGTTAAGTAGATGTATTTGGTGAACCGCATTAAGATTTTCACACAATAATAGAAAAAAAACAATAAATTTTGGGGTTCCCCATACATAGAACAGAAACTCAAAAAAAATTTTTCATCGAACCCATACGTGTGGGGTATCTATGAAAAGGTCTTCAAAAATGATGTTGAGGTTTCTAATGTCATTTTTTTCTAAACTGAACAGTTTGCGCGAGAGACACTTACAAAGTGGTAAAATGTGTGCCCCCCCCCTGTAACATCTAAAATAACAGAATGATAAAACTAAAAAAAAAATATGATGTACATAACCATGCAAACTTCCACCGAAAATTGGTTTGAACGAGATCAAGTAAATAGTTTTTTTCTAATACGTCATAAACCGTAAACCGCAATTTACCTTTCATTCAATCAACTTTTATTTACATCGATCAAAGTTACAACTAACTTTTATACTAAGTATGTTACTTGTTGTATTCTTGATATCAAAAATAGGTAGCCACTTGCTACTAGTACGGAACCCTTCGTGCGAGAGTCCGACTCGCACTTGGCCGGTTTTTTTTTTAAATAAGTAACCATAATAATATGCTAAATTGACTTCATAAAAAATCAATGACAATGGGAAAAACATATTACGATTTGATAAAAAAGAGAAATAGGTACCTATTCAAATTAAAAATACCTTTATCAGGCGTATCGTTGCTATGTTTTTTTCGTAGTAATTAACAGATCCATTAGATTTTCACCTTAATAAAAATAGTGCGACAATCTTCGTAACAAGGAGATTTGATTGCATCGATCATAAAATAATTGCATGATCTCGTTCTGGGTTTGCTTTGTTAAGATCGACTTAGTATCCGATCCTTTAGTATCGGAAAACATTTTAAGCCGATGATCCCATTAATCAGTTGTTTAAAGCACTAGAGTTCTGTAACAGAACTGCAGTTATAAACGCACCTAATATCCTGGATCCAGCGAGGCAATTTATAAAGACGGAAGATAATTATTTCAAAAAACAATATCCGTGTAATCTATATCTAAGTAGGTATACTAATATATACAGCTGAAGAGTTTGTATGTTTGCTTGAACACGCTTATCTCAGCAAATACTGAAATTTAAAATTCTTTCAGTTTAAAACAATAGCCAATTCATCTAAGGCGATTTAATTAATGAAGTTCTTACGGGAACGGGAGTTATGGATGTTTGTTACTCTTTCAAACCAAAACTACTGAACGGAATTGGCTGAAATTTTGCACCAGGATAGGTTATACGCTGGATTCACATATAGGTATGCTACAAAACATCACGCTCCGACCCACTGGAGCGGAGTAACGCGGGGCGCAGCTAGTATTAAATAGTAGGCTATACATTATTGACTGTACGGGATCATCTACCAATAATTAATACTTTTTGCACAAGTTTATCATATCGTCTGTACCAGACAGGCGATACGAACAAATAAATTTCGCTTGTCTCCTGCATTCCTTTTTTTTTAAACCCCCGTAGTTACTAGGGAAATTAAATCCCGTGTCGCGGGAAATCTTACAAACGTACACATAATTCACGGAACCTAGACTCAGAACAACTATCTGTGGTTCACACAAATAGGTGTTCTATATATTAGACTGAGACGCTGACCCAATTCTTTTAATATTTTTTGTCAAATATTCTAGTCATCAAATGTGACTTCTCTTAATATTTTTTAAATACCTACTGTTCAATATTCTTCTCAGACCTAATATACGTAATATACTTTTTTCTTGTAAAAAAAAGTTGGCAATCTAGTCATGGTTTACCTTTTATTGGTATTTGTAACCGTTAATACATTTCTACAAGATTGGCTAATATTATTAATATATTAAATATCAAGGCTGCCTCAATATTATATAAATACGCCGACGCGTTCCTCGAAGGTGTGCCGACTTGAACTTGACACACGCACGAGGAACGGTCACACCAAATATAATCCGAAAATCGTCAAATCAAACATAAAATTATTAATTATACCTGGTTGACTTTAATTTCCTACTGATGAACGAGTTTTCACATAGCTAGTTATTTCGATACAAAGTTCGGAACTCTCTTAACCCTAAAACAACTGAAACTTTTCGTTAGTTGTCGGGGGCTTGCAAGTAGAGGTCAATGCGGATTAATGCGAGGATACCGGCAAACTGAAATTAGGATTTACAATTAAAACTTGGTCTCGTTAATATAGGTTTTTGAATTTCGAAACGAAACATATACTTAGCAGTATTCACAAAGTTAGGAAACAAGCGCGAGGTAACTTGGGGAAAGAAGAAAATAAATATGCCTCGTAGAATCTTCTACGCACTTTTTTGTAGTATTTATGTAGTCCTCCACAAGTCTTTGGCTACTTCACTGGCAGTGCCGTAAATAGGGCGGTGCCTCCGGTGCTCAGGCCAGGGCGTAGGCTATGGAGGGCGCAAGAATGGCCAGACCAGGAAGGACTATTGTTTATTCGGTTCGCTGCTCCCGCTGCGCCCCTAATGCTTGATTCTAACACATACGTGAGGTACGGAACGGATATGGAATCGAGCACTACTGAATGAAATAAAGTAGGCCTATACATAGTATTGCTCTAGCTAGTGTATCTACAATAGGTATATTTAAAAAACAAAGGGCGCAGTTGTAGAAGAAAATCGCAGAAGGGCGCAGAAAAGGCTATTTATGGTACTGTTCACTTCATAATTAAATATAAACTTTGTTACTGAATAAAGTAGCTGTTAAATGGTGAAAGAATTTTTGAAATCGATAAACTAACAATCAAATCTTTCCTCTTTATAATATTAGTAGATATAAAGTAGTAGGTCGAGGGATAAGATAACTTGTTTCATACTTGTAAACTATGGGTTTCGGATCAGGAAGTTAGCAATAGACACGTTTTTGTGTACAAAACATAAGAAAATACGTTTTTATTCAAATTAATTTATTATTTAATAGTCTTCCTGATTCCTCAATATATTTTTACGACATAATAACATTATTGGTTATAAAAAGATTGTTTAAATATGGTTACCTCCGTAATAAATAAATGGTTAAACAGTAAATACTTATAGGTAAATTATTTTTTAAACAATTATAATATCCAAGCTGTAAGGTAAGTAGGTACCTAATTCTTAAGACAATAAAAAAAATGTTTAATAAGTAACTTACTTATATAAAATTCCTACATGATTCCTAGAAAATATAGAACTTAAAATAACGTAGACTTCGGACAAATTGTTAGCTAAGTTTATGTATTATATAAGGTAGGTATTTTAATGGCAATCATCACAAAACTATTGCTAACAAAAACTTAATGCACTCAACGACCTACCTGAAAAAATGTTACCTCGCAATACCAAACCAATATTAACTGTGTTTTTATTTTATAAACAAAACATACCTACTATGTTTTAATTAGCGACCTGTTTGAAGTGAAGAGGTTTTTTTTATACCTACTTAGTAAAGGCACGAAGTCACAACAACTTGGGTACGACTAGGTATTATTCGAATAATATACCTAATAGGCAATTAAACCTATCAATTCCTGTTTAACGTAATTTTCTGACGCATTCATCCAACTTAAATATAGCCTCAAATTTTAATTGTAGTTTTTCAGCGCTTACTTACGATCCTTTTTTTAAAACTTATTATTACTAAACCATTTAATTAACTACTAGTGAAAAAAAATGTATTGACATTACCTACATACAAAATGAGGATGATTAAGGTTGGATCCGTTGGATTGTAAGATCTCGATCTGGTACCTACGCATATTTAAACTAAGCCCGAGCTTAGTTTATAACGTTATCCGCACTACTAATTAAAAAAATAAACTTTAATTTTGCTATGGACAGACAATCATAATTTCCCTAAAATTCTGCCTTTACCTTATTTAAAAAATGCTACTGGACAGAAAAAATCCGACCCCATCTCAAGAATACATCGAAAAGTACTTTTCGATTACATTCAATTTAATCAAGAAAACCCAAAACATTTGTGGGAAAATATCAGCCAAAAAGAAACATTGACCGAAACATTATTAGCATAATGAGTTTGGTTAGGCGATTCAGTGAAAATAATAAAACGAAAGTGCGACTAATAAGATGCGACGCCGAACGAATCGTGGAGAAAATTCTGATCAAATTGGAATGCCCTTGGTCTTGACTAACTTTCAACTTGCACTTGTTTTTAGTTTTAATAGAAGTGACATAAATTATGAGCATTCATATTTTTTCAATACAAAAATCTAATCAAAATGAGTTTTTATAACACGTTAGTGTAAAATAAACTAATTAAATTTAATAAAATTAAATACTGAATGCTTATACATCTTTTTCGAAATATTTAGTTTTTCTTATGCATCTACGAATACGTACCGCGAAGGCATACATTGACTTTTTTAGCTGTCCGTTGTAACTGCTGTAAATTTATTTAACCTGTTCGATTTTAATTATTTAGGTAGGTACATATAAAATAATCAAAAATATTTTTCCATACTTACAAATAACAATCGCCGCCACATTTTTGAAACTGTTAACAACTTATCTACGACACTATAGTTAATACGATCAGTCAATCGATCAATAAAATTATAATATTAATAATACTGCACAACACTAAAAGCTATCGAGAAGTTATCGTTACAGTTTCCCGCCAAGCACTGCGCTCGCGACTCCTTTGCCGATCATAATAATGGAGGCGAACGGCGACTGTACCTGCATTTTATATAACATCGCCAATCTGCCGCTGCACAACATATAATTCAAACTTCAATCAATGTTGTTTTGTTTATACAAGTTAGATAAGTTTTAAGGTGCCCTCATAATCTACACGATAAGTCATCCGTAAAATTGTGGTACATCGGTTTGTTGAACCATTAATAACTGGTAGTTTTTCACACCTATTAGCTAAATAGGTACCTACCTACCAACGTAGGGCGACAACTTTTTTATGTAGGTCTATTTAAAAGTTGTCGCTTGATAATTGCCAATTCCGGTTCAGTTCAGTAAACCGCCGAATGCATATTATCGAATCGCCGAAAGTAAGCCAAGCCGGTGACCGCAGTTATCAAACTCAAATGTAACCACTACATTATTGCTTTTTTTCTTGAATCGAAGCTACGAAATTGGAATTCTTTATAACCAATCACCCTCTTTTAAGACCGCGTTGTACCTACCTACTATTTCGAATTGCACATAATATCAAAATTTGGATTTCCGTGTTGCGGAAATAGGTACCTCTTGTGTATCGAAAAGCAAGTTAATTGCCCCGATGTCGACATCGTCTATGACCCCTCGCCGCGTGCATCGCCACAGGCCTCGCCACGCCTCAACGCCGTCCCCGCTGCTGCCACCACCACCACCGACGCCTCCCTGAAGCCATCCGGTCGCAGGTTCCCACCCTTTGTGGTGGAGAAACTCCCGGATTGGCCACGCCACTTCAGGGAGATAAAGAAAGCCCTCGGCCACACCCCGAACGCGCGCCCGTATGGGAAGGGTGTGCGATTCATCCCGAGGACCGAGGAGGAGTATCGCTACGTCCAGCGGTACTTGTACACGCTGGACCAAGCGGAGACCCCTTGGTTCTCATACACCCTCCCCGACGAGCGGAGTTTGAAGGTGGCCATCCGGATTCGCCGCGCCGTCAAGCAAGCAACACCTGCCTACGCACGGACCGCACCTCTGCCGCCTACCGGCGGAAACCAGAACTTCCCCGACAAACCCGCCACAACAGTGCCGGGAGCGTCGGGTGGCGGTCGCGTGACGCGCGCCCCCCCGAATCCCGCGGGCTGAAGAGCCCCGCCCCCCCTGCGCACCTCACCGCGTTGCTTCGGCCCCCCGGAAAGCGGGGCACACTGCTGTATCGGCCTCCGGTCTGCCACCAGCGGCAAGCCCCGGAGGTTCGGTGCAGTGGGTGCTCTGTAGCCGGGGCACTCCCCGAGGCACGCGCTGCGCACCCTCCCCCCCCCCAAGGGGAAGAAACCCGGCACGATGTCGGGGCAACCGCCCCCATCAGCCGCGCGTCGGGCCACCCGGCCCCAACCTCCGCCTACGTCCGGCGTGAAACGACGGGTGTTCTCCCGGTCGACGCCGGCCGCCGTTAGGTCCATGATGGACCGAGCGGTGGCCGCCGATCGGGCGACCCACCGGACCACGCCGCCCGAGTCGCCCCTGCCGGAGTCGCCGGCATCACCACCAGGAGCGGGGGAGGGCCACTCTGCGACCCTCCCCCACCCGCAGCCGCCCCCCCCGGGCCCAACCGGGACCCAGCGACCCGCCCCGGCCCGGCCATACTGGCCAGACTGGACGGATATCCTACCGCCCGCGCCAACACCGCGCGAACTGCCCACCCTCCCCCTGACCCCCGTGCCGCAAAGCAAGGCGGCCGTCAAG
The DNA here is from genome assembly GCA_947037095.2 of Nycteola revayana. Lineage (NCBI taxonomy): Eukaryota > Metazoa > Arthropoda > Insecta > Lepidoptera > Nolidae > Nycteola > Nycteola revayana. The sequence goes on from OX344840.2 coordinate 16,939,509, forward strand.
AGGGAGCCACCGGCGACGAAGCCAGCCCCGCCTGCGCCACTCCCACAGAGGGCGCCTAAGGCGAGGGCTGCCAAGCCGCCGCCTACCCGCAACACGACGCCGCCGAAACAAAAGCCGCCCACATTCCTCCTGACCCCCGTGCCGCAGAGCAGGGCGGCCTCCAAGAGGGAGCGCCCGCCTGCGACCCGGCAGCCACCCCCGCCTGCGCCACCACTACAACAGAGGGCGCCCAAGGCGAGGATGACACAATCTCCATCCCGCTTCCCCGCGCCACCAACATCCGTCGCGCCGGGAAGATTCCCCTCGCCGCCGCAGCCATTCAAGCGGGTCGACCTGGAGAGGACGCCTCCGTTCGTCCTCACCGGTCCCCGAAACCCTGAAGGGTCCCCCATGGAGGAGGGCCCCTCATACGCCACCATGGCGGCATCGCCGCGCCCCTCGCCGCGTGCATCGCCACAGGCCTCGCCACGCCTCAACGCCGTCCCCGCTGCTGCCACCACCACCACCGACGCCTCCCTGAAGCCATCCGGTCGCAGGTTCCCACCCTTTGTGGTGGAGAAACTCCCGGATTGGCCACGCCACTTCAGGGAGATAAAGAAAGCCCTCGGCCACACCCCGAACGCGCGCCCGTATGGGAAGGGTGTGCGATTCATCCCGAGGACCGAGGAGGAGTATCGCTACGTCCAGCGGTACTTGTACACGCTGGACCAAGCGGAGACCCCTTGGTTCTCATACACCCTCCCCGACGAGCGGAGTTTGAAGGTGGCCATCCGAGGGCTACCTGTCGACACCCAGCCGGAGGAGATCGAGCGCGAACTGACTGAGCTCGGCTTTAAGCCTGAGCTCGTCAGACCCATTCGCGCTCGTCAAGGACGCCCCGGCTGCATTTTCTTCGCGCAGCTGGCGAGGACGGCAAACCTCATGCCGGGCATATACGAAGTCACCGAGCTTCTGTGTATGCCCGGTGTGAAAATCGAGGCGTGGCGCGGGAAGAAAGGCCCCGCGCAATGCCACCGCTGCCAACAGTTCCGGCACTCGTCGCACCACTGCCACAGGCCGATTGCTTGTGTGCGGTGCGGCGAGCATCACAACGCCCGGGACTGTACGCGCCCCCGTGAGGAGCCGCCGACGTGCGCCAACTGTGGTGGGCCGCACACGGCCAACAACGCCCAGTGCCCGGTCTTCCGGCGAGAAACTCGCAATAGGAAGGCCGGGACCGTCGCCAGGACCACCACAGGCGCTAAGCCTGTTGCCCACCGTCAGGTTGAGGAGGGGAACGCCCCGACCTCCCTGATGGCTGCCGCCAACGCCCCGGGGGGGCGTACAACGAAGAGGAAGCGCCAGCGGAAACGCAAGGCAAAAGCCCAAGGGGAAAAGCCCACGAAGCCGTCGACTGCTGTGGTCGCCGCCCCATCGGAGGGGACGAAGGCGAAGCAGCAGCCGGCTAGAGACCCCAGGATGACCAGCGTTATTGGTACCCTCCAGAAGGTACTGATCGCGCTCCAGGAGCAGCGGGACCCCACCCAGCTGATCCTGCAGTGCCTCCTTGAGGCGTACCAATAGCGCGGAGCAGTCTCCTGCGCCCCCAGATATGACGACCGCTCCCTTCACCTGCCGGCTGACGGTCGCCCCCGGGGACATTTCCCTGGCGGGCTCGACATCGCCCGCACTGAAGAGAGCGATGACTACCGGACCTGACGCAAGCGCCGCTAGCATGTTGGTCGCCCCTTCGGACTCGTCTGTAGGGGCTTGACCTCGCTAGCGGCGCCAACTAGGAACAAGGACAACACCACGAGGGCCCCCGGGCCCCCACCCAATGACCCACCTGTCGTTACAGGTGGCGGACGAACCCACTGCAGAGGCCTATGGCCTGATCAGTTTCCCCGGAGCTCACCAGAGTCTCCGCGGAAGACCTACGTCGCGTCTATGACAATCGTAAACCAGAGAACGGGCAGCAATGTGTATAGAGATGTCTACATTTACTGCGTTCAAAAACCCGCCTACTAAGTTACTACCCCCTTCGAGGCAGTCTCATGCAGCGGACGTTGTACTAGCTGACGATCTACTATAGTGAATAAGACTTGTAAGGTATACTTGTGAGGTTCTACTATAGTGCTCATCTTGGATACCTACCCAATTTATTACTTGCATACCTAATTGGGTTATTCATATAATTTGCAAGTTTAACGGTTTAAGCTGTAGGTACAATTTATAAAGCTGTCAGTTTTTATTTAACTGTGTAGAACATATAGGTAGGTCCCTAAGAATAATTTAGCTAAGTTAGAGATTATTATGTCTTTTCATTTAATTTAACTGAATATATGTAATTATTTGAATATAGGTTTAAATGTAAGTACCAAGGTTCATTATCCATACTAAATATAGGTATTCAATAGTCATATAAAAAACAACATATTACCAAACTTAAGAATGACTTTACTAATTTGGGTAAAGTTTTTTACAAATGATTTTTTATGAAAAAACCTATAGGTAGGGTCAAAATTGTTTGACAGGCGAAACCGCACACTAACACCTATTGTATAGGTATATATGTGTTGTATTTATATAACAAAACCTATAAAATAAGCCCAGACTCGTAGCAACCATAGCTTCGTCAGGTCTAGACTCAATTTTTTTTAGACAACTCCCGCGACCCAACAATTTATTTCCACAATAAATCCCTGTGTCGCGGGGGACTTTACAAACACATACGTAAGTCACGGACTCAAAGCAGACCAAGATTCAGAAAAAGTGTTCGTGGTTGATACCGTGTCACAACGTAGGTAGATAGAGAAAGACTCGTAGGAAGCTAGGATAGGGCCCGGTCGTCCTTGCAAGGCGAGGCTCGCGACGCCGTTCTATGCTTCTGACCTAAACCCAGCCCGCGCTGATTGATTCTTATTATATTTATAATACGGGACTATCACATGCCACATTGGTAGATTTAAATACTATTTAATAACATTACTGTTGAAATGTATACTAATTAGCCATATTTTTTTTTCTTTGTATCTTTTAGTCATTATATTTGACTTAGGTATAAATAAGTACGATCGATTCGTCTACATTATCAATAAACGTTTTCATTTCATTTTCATACAAATAATTGTGCCGGGGAATCGAACCCAGAACACAAAATAAGTATCAGACGATGACGACATGTGCAATGATGTGCAATGATGCCGTTACCACAGATCCACTGGTGCAGTCAATTTACAGGAAGATATTGGATTCAAATCAGATTGGTATAGAACGTAGTTAATAGAAGATTGGGTTAATCACAACACCGTCAACCGATCGTGACACGAATAGATAGGCTTCATTGCTCCAAGTTAGATTATCCTTTGACATTGTGTGTAACTACAAGAAATCAACAATCCGTCTCATACATTATTTACATTTTTTATAACCCACCGAGGTCATCTCACTCATCATGGAAATCATTATCAATCTCCAACTCGTATAATAATGTTGCATATTTAAGTTGATGACCCAATTTATCATCTCGTGACGTTAGTTAGTTACTATTCAATTATATTGCATTACATCACGATAATATTTTATTGTGCTACCCAATAATAGTAAAGTAATTAGGTCTCATGTAACTATGTTATCAACACTAGTTACGTACTGTAATTGACCATGAAGTGGGCAGGAAGTTATACCAACATAATTTAATTTTGTACTAGCTTCCCGCGCGCGGTTTCACCCGCATAACTCCCGTTCCCGTGGGAAATTCATAATAAAATATAGCCTATGTTCTTTCTCAGGCTCTAGACTATATCTGTACCAAATTTCATTTAAATCGCTTCAGTAGTTAAGGCGTGATTGTGTAACAGACAGACAGACAGAGTTACTTTCACATTTCTATTATTAAGGATTGAATATATATATATAGTAAGGATTGAAAAATCAAGTAATTACAATATTTTACTGAAAATACTTACTTTATCAAATGAGTCATAATATGAAATTCGTCGCGTCCATGTCTTTTATAAGCACATTTTAGCTTTTATCTATATTTTGTTTACTTTTGGTTTTTATCACATATTTGATTAAAATTTATTTCCTACTCGCTTTTACTATGCATGTCAAAAATATTTTAATTAATCAATTTATTAGGTTAATGTTGCTTCAATAATATAGTAACAATAAAATAGGGAATGCGTTTTAATAACATTACAGTAATGAAGAGATTGTTATCGAAGTCATAGTCATATAGTTTTGTGATTAGCCTCCCGTCTCTTTCTTACATCTGATAAATAAGCACATAGAGATTGAGATGAGATGACAATATAAGAGAAAAACTCGATCTACACTACGATATACTAAAAAACTGGTCAAGTGCGAAAATTGTTGTATGGGAGCCCCCCTTAAATATTTATTTTATTTATAGTATATTTTGTTATAGCGGCAATAGAATTATATCATCTGTGAAAATTTCAACTGTCTAGCTATCGCGGTTCTTGAGATACAGCCTAGTGACAGACGTTTTTACTCTTCGGGTAAGAAACCCTAAAAAGGCCTCATCTACACTAGTTACGATATAAATCCGACAAAGAGTGCCGCGGTACTCTTCTCGAGATTTAAGAGTCCATCGGACATTCCACAGGTCAAGATGTTTGGCGAACCAATCCCTTGGGAACGGCAAACCATGTACTTAGGCGTAATCCTTGATCGAAAGCTAAACTTTATGCGCCCGCATGTAGAAACCGTTCGCGCACGCGCTTTACTTACGCTCAGTCGACTACACTGTCTTCTAAATTCACGCAGTAGGTAAATTATCACTTGATAATAAGGTTAGGATTTACACCACGTATATACGACCGATTATGACGTACGCGAGCACCGTATTTACTCATACCGCGTCTAGCGGTTTGTACCGCTTACAAACTTTTGACAAAATCTAATCAGATTCCTTGTTTATAACTTTCAATTTTCCAAGCAGTGTCCCTAATTTTCCGCTGCTAACCAACAGCCCTGCTCAGTACCTACCCGTAGACACCGAATTTGTGGGGTTCGAGCCAAGGGGTAGTCGGAAAATTAAGGGTGCATACGCTGCGACAGCAAAGAACGGTTAAAAAGTTGCACGTCCACCGTTATTTTTTTTTCAAAACTATTGTAAGTAAATTAACTTTTTAAATTCTATCATATCAAACTTAGTGTAACCTACTGTTGGGAGCATTTTCACACAGAGAACACTCTATCCGACCCGTCGGAGAGGTGCGCCCGCGACGCGTCCCCCCTCGTCATCCCGACCCTTAGTTTGCAAGGAACCATCTGATGCCCTCGTAAACCTGAAGTCCGCGAAGCCCGCGAACTGTAAAGAAGAGCGACAGTTGCACAAAACCCCGTAAATACTAAAAGTCATAATCCCTCAATCTCATCGCCAGCGACCGCCCTGAGCCGAGGTCCTAGCTCCTTTTGCGCAGGTTGCTTAGTGTGTAGTTTTTAAACCATTTATTAAGGCTGGAGCTCTGCTCGCCTTTATGCCCGGTGAAGTTTAGCAAAATCCTAGTGACTAACAAAGTAAGTCCGACCAAAAAAAAAAATAGTTACGATATGTTACAAATATATAAGATTATACGACGTTATGTAACCGGTCAAACTCGACGTCACTAAAATAATTTTATTCATCCACACCTATATTGTCTAAGTTCGGTAAATACGATTGTTCATATTATGCAATACAACCGAACCAACTATGCAAACCAGCGTAGGTTATGTTTACGACATTATCTCCTTAAGTACTTCAAAGGTTTATCAATAACTATCGAAATAGCTATTTCTGTCATTTAGAAATAATGTCTAAATAAAGCGAAGATAATTTGACCTTTAAGAGTTCAAGGTAAACGAAATAAAATCGACCAGATCATTGTGCAAAATTATAATAAAAAATTTAACTGTTACCTATAATTCGTCACCATAACAAAATAGTTCAATGTTCATTTAGGTATAACAAAAGATACTTGTCTTGGTCATCAACCCGTTGAACAAAACGTTACAAGACACAAAAGATTTTTTGGTACATGGTACAGTCAGCATCAAAAGTTGATGACCACATTTAGATTTCCAAAACCGCTGAACACTTTACACCCATAAATCGATGAACGAAATAGGCGCCAGTATTGAATGAACATCATTAAAGTTCAAAATTAACTAAACACTACTCGTCAAAGGTCACTGAACACCATTTTGTCAAAAATCGCTGATCGTTATAATACCCGAAAATATCATAACATTCAGTTTTACAAAAGTCACTGAACAATATAAAATGCTTGTTTTAGTTATCTAGTATAATCACGGCAATGTCCAAAAATAACTTAACATAATAAAATAACAAAAGTTACTGAACTTTTTTATTTAACTTGCTTTGTATGTAATTTGTTCGGGTGGAATCTTGCAACTAAATTTTGAAGCACATACCCTCAACCGATTGAGCTGAAATTTTGCAAGCATATGTATATCGCGTGACAATGCAATAGTACCATGGAGCTGATCTGATGATGGAGTCGGAAGGTGGCCATAGGAACTCCTGTACCTACTGAATAAGATAGTCGAGTCTGGGCTCGTTTGTTTTGGGTTTATGAACACTTTCCATTGCACATGATGACGAGGGTCTGATGAGGAGCAGGAACATTACCACTGGTACGCCCTTAATGCAAGCGCTAAGATGTTCGAGTTTGGGCTCGTTTGTTTTGAGTTAGTGAGTATTTTCCAGTGCACTTGATGACGGGGGTTTGATGAGGAGCAGGAACATCACCACTGGTACGCGCTTAATGCAAGCGCTAAGATAGTCGAGTTTGGGCTCGTTTGTTTTGTGTTTAGGAGTACTTTCCATTGCACATGATGACGAGGATCTGATGAGGAGCAGGAACATTACCACAGGTACACCCTTAATGCAAGCGCTAAGATAGTCGAGTTCAGGATCGTTTGATTTGTGTTAGTGAGTATTGTCCATTGCACATGATGAGGGGGGTCTAATGAGGAGCAGGCACTTTACCACTGGTGCTTGCGTACGTCGTAATCGGTCGTACACACGTGGTGTAAATCTTAACCTTGTTATCATGTGAAAGTTTGCTGCGTGAATTTAGAAGACAATGTAGTTGACTGAGCTTAAGTGCTTTACTAAGATGTGCGTGTCACTAAGATAAATGGAAAAGGAAATTAAAGGATAGATAAAAAAAAGATAGAAAATTAGTCCTAAACAGTCATCGCGTGGACGTACACCCAGCTTATGTTATTTTATAATTATATAGTGAAATTAGTGATAGCTTTGATTTCCAAATCAGATGTTTTTGATCTTCGATTTTTTAAGTCAACAGGAAATGCCCATCAGACCGAAAAACTTTTGCTAAGACGTCATTCCTATATGTTTTATAGTGTATGTATATATGTATATGCGTAAATAAAATTCCGACGGATAACAAAAAAAAAATGCTGAACAACTTGCTAAGACGTCATTCCTATATATGTTATAGTGTAGCTGGGCTCTTGGAGTTCTACAGCAAGTGTTCCAGATCTTCAATTTTAATACGTCAACAGAGAGTGCTCATCAGTCTGAACAACTCTTGCAAAGACGTCATTCCTTTATATGTTATAGTGTAGCTGGACTCTTGGAGTTCCACATCAGGTGTTCCAGATCTTCAAATTTATTGTCTCATCAGAAAATGCTCATCACGTGGAACAATTTTTGCTATGTACCATTTTTGTATCTCTTATAGTTTGGCTGGTCAGTTGCGGTTCTGCATCAGGTGTTCAAGTTTCCAAGATAAATTATAGCCTATATGTTACCCAGAATTATTACCTATACAACAAAAAAATCATTCAAATCCGTCGAGTAGTTCCGAAGATTAGCGTGTACAAACAAACAGACAAACAGACAGTTTTTTTTTGGATTCATGCTCAATTACTTTTTCTAAACCCCCCTCAATTTTTTTTTAATATATTCAATGTATAGACACAGTTTTTTACTGTTTTATTATATGTGTAGATATACCGTAGCCTAGTTGGTAGTGCTCCTGCCTACGAAGCTGGTGGTCCTGGGTTCGAATCCCGGTAAGTGCAAATATTTGTGTGATGAGCACGAATATTTGTTTCTGAGTCATGGATGTTTTATATGTATTTAAGTATTTATCTATCTATATAAGTATGTATATCGTCGCCTGGTACCCATAGTACAAGCTTTGCTTAGTTTGGGGCTAGGATGATCTGTGTGACATTGTCCCTCGATATTATTATTATTATTATTATTATATAAATTATAAAAGCTTGAGGCGTTCATTACTATATTTCAGTGCCTCAAGCTATTACAATTTATATATTTTGATATTTGAAATTGTACTATGAGTACACATTATTTTTTAATAAAAGCCTGTTTTAAAAAATATTTTTTTAATTTTTATTTAATTTTTGACTTTTTAGACTTAAGCTTGTAACCCTATTTACAGCGGGTCACGCACGGTCGATGCCATCCAGTCATCATATGCAATGGAAAGTAGGTACTCATAAACACAAAACAAACGAGCCCAAACTGGACTATTTTATTCAGTACAGAAGTGAGTTCCTATGACCACCTTCCGACTCCATCATTAGATAAGCTCAAGGTACCATATTATTGCATTGTCACGCAATATACATATGCTTGCAAGATTCCACCCGAACAAATTACATACATACATTGCAAGTTAAATAAAAGCTTGTAAAATACACACACATATTAAACTCAATTTTTTTTTCATTTTGTTCAGGGACTTATGAGATAAACGATGGTATGCTATTTTTGTCAAAAAGTTGTTCAGAGACTTTAGAGACGAAGAATGTTATGCTATTTTTACTATAATTTTGTTTAGCGACTTTTGTCACCTACTTATGGCCTTTTATGATAATCATTCATTTCTGGCGCTTGTCATGTTGAGCGATTTAGGTATAATACGGTGTTCAGCGGTTTTGGAAATCTAAATGTGGTCATCAACTTTTGATGCTGACTGTACCTACTATTCTTAGTTTTGTTTCCGTTGTATGATTCTTTATAAACAGCTAAGTTAATATTTATGATACGTAGTGTAACAAAACGTGACCGTATATGTAGACAAAAAACTAAGCGATAACGCTACAGCCGTATAAGATGCATCATTGTATACATCTATGTCTACCTGTATGCATGAAGGTCATACATAATTAATTATTGTCCGCCATATAGTATGTAAACACGGCCTAACACAAACACATACGAACAAATACGAAGCATTCAGTACGGTATGGTGTTGACATTTCAAACTTAATTTAAAGATACTTAGAGCATAGTTTTCATAGAATGAACACCATAGAAAAATAACATTATTGATTAATGTTGTGTCCTATTCGTGAGGTCTGCAGAGCTCACGAGGGGAAGGAGAAAGGTTTGGTAGGATAAGGGTTGATAGTGTAGTGCTATACATATCTACTGTAGGTACTGGCATTAACTGTTTTTGTGTTTGGACCCCTAGGCTAGTTAACATTAGGTTAATAACCTGGTCAAAATGCTGGTACCATCATTATGGTTAACATCCTGAATCAGGGCCATCTGACTCGGATAGGTTGGGTTAGAAAACCCCACAAGAAAGCTGTAGCTGTCTGTATGTTACTCGGCTATAGATAAGAGTAATGCTCGGCATTTCCCTGGGAGATCGATCTCAGGGAAACTCGAACGACGTACTTCGAACTAGAAATGAAGAGATCCGCAGGAGAGCGATGGTCGCAGAAATAGCTCAAAGAATTAGCAACGCAGGATAAAGAAGTTCAAGGACCACCGAATAAGGGTCGCAAGGAGCCAGTGGATGCAGGCCGCTATCAATGGTTCCCGGGAGATAGATGAGGAAGGCGTAGCTTCAGCAATGGATGCGAACGGCCTGATATGCTGATTAAGTTTTAACTAAAAGTTACTTATAAAATACTATATGCTACTGGACAACGCTCTTAGAATGCTGACAGTTCTGTCTGCGCTTATTTTCTGTGCAATGCGCGGTATATAGGTAGATACTGTTAGTTTAAATAAGTTATTTTTAGTTGCAACGAATATTCTGTATTCTATTTAAATTTGTTTTTGATAAAACTAATTTATTAGTTTAGAAATTAGAGTCGTGGATTATTGACAGCATATTATATTTTTATTATTAGTAGTCAACACAACGGTTGATATGAGCAAGATTTTTAAATAAAATAAATGGTTAACAAAAATAAAGAGGTTTTATAAAACAGTTCTTAACATCCTCCCTTTTTGTCAACCCTTAAAGAACCATCCCAATCTTCATTGCAATTGATTCAATACGTGGCTTATGCAACGCCTTAGTCAAAAAATCTGCCAATTGGAATTCGCTATGAACATATTCTACGCATATTTCTCCATCGGCAACAAGTTCTCTGCTTAGTTCTTCTATGGAGCTCAGGGTTATGCGAGATAAACTAAATTAAGTCTTTAAGCACACCATACCTATCTACCGGCGATAATTATGTATAATTGTGTATAATTGTAACTAAGTAAACGAATACAACGATTACATTCATTGACAGCGCGGCACGAACGATTATTTGACCTTCTTGATAGATACCCACATTGAAGAGTAAGTATAAAAATATTTTTCTCAAGTTTCGATAAACGTCGTTTTTGTGTGGTAAATAATTGTAAAATCATTCAGTAACTGGTGTGTAACGATAGAATTGAATTCACTTGTATCATTCGAACATAGAATCACCGATTTAACATACAATGTCATTGACACATTGAGGTTCTTAATTGAGAAAAACTTGTAAATTACGCACGCAACAGATTACTTCGGTCTAAACAAAGATCAAAGTTAATTTCACTCATACGTAATTCACAAGTTTTTCACTAATATGAATAGATGTGATCTGTGATAAAACAACTATTAAAATTTCATCCTGTAAATAGTATGAAAATCAAATTAAATGTAAAAAAATTGTAAAAATAGGATGGTAGATCCAGCACGCCATGTCAAGACTATATTCTGTTAAACGAATATAATAAAAAATTATCATAACACACAAATAAATACAATTATTATTTAAGTGTCTAATTATAATGTAAAACTGTCAGTTTTTACTAAATGCATAATATTATGAATGTATGTCGGGTACTAAGAACAAAAACACTTTTTCCTTCCTTTTTTCAAGGTTAGAAAGCTTGAAATCCTTATTTTACACCGGCAAAGTCGCAAATAGCAGCTAGTTTAAGTGCTCCAACATGACCATTAAGCTCATGAACAAATAAGGAATAAACTAAAATATCAGCAAAACGTTTTTATACACAAATGTTCTTACGTAGTTTTAATAGTAATTGTATATAGATTAAAATAATAACGGCTTTTTATAAGATATATTATATAACAGTCAGGTGGACTAAAGGAAACCAGTATAATTAAGTGTTTAATTAGTGATCGTGATCGATTATAATTATATCTGTGCAAATGTTAAGTACCTATTCAACTCGTGCGCATCTTCCGTGGACATAACATTGATAATATTATTACGTCGCAACTTGTATGTAAAATTGGATAGCTCAAGGTTAAAACAAATGACGATCCAGACGAATCACAATATTCAATTAATATTGTAACAATAAAGGTGGTCACGCAACTTTAATCGTTGGCTCCAATTGACATAGATTGACTTTTCACAATACCGTTTATTGTGTAAAAGATTTTTGCTTATTAAACTGTGACAGAAGCAGAAGCAAGGTCAACCGAGATAAGTATTACATCCTATCTTTCATCATCTGCACAATAGGTTTATATTATAAACCGATCTCATTATGAAATTGAACCGAAACTAATGTGAAATTAAAAACCTGTTAGTATTGTTTACTTCTTTATTTGATATCGCCGGTACAATACTAGTTGACCAATTTAAAATGCACGTTTTGTATCACTTCGAATATTAATTTCGAATACTATTTGTACACAGGACAACATACAATGATTGAAGAACTATGTATTAAAATAATACGCGGCAATATTTCTACTTTTCATCTGGTGTGCTGCGACTCCGATCATATCCTCATTGCAACTGCGCGTTTTTTTATTTTTTTATTTGACCGTTGCTGACCCTGCCCGCATGCGGCGCAAGCGATTAGTTTTTATGGTTTATTGGTTTTGAACTTTGTTACAAAATTATGTTGTTTAATACGGTGTCAATTGCATTGGCACTAAAACGTTGAATCGATACTTATTTCAGAAGGAGATTCATGCTGTTAAGGCGCACGTAAACAATGTCAGCGCTGATTACATAACGAACACAAAAAAATCGTACACGCAACAAATGTTTATATGATCGGAGCAAAAGATGATCACAATATAAAAAAAATACCAAACAATCAAAGTATTAAGTCTTATGAATGTTGTATAACAATCGAACCAAAGGTTCTTTTATTTGTTACAAGTTTTCTGCAATGAATATAAAACCTTCGTAAACACTTACAAAATATAAATAGCCGCATTTACACTCCTAAAATCTTACTAAGCAACCTTATCCTACGTTCGTTTAATCTCTATTATCATATTATACACAAGTGATAAATAATACTGCTTATAAAAGGACAACGTAACTCCAAAGAGTGATTTTTGCACCTTCTATTCATATTTTAAAACAATTAGTAGACTTCGTCCACTTACTTCAATAAACAACCAATTCAAATCCTCAGCTAAAAGACAAAGTTGATTAATTAAGATTAAAAATTAGTAATTTCACCTTATCTTTAAACACACCAAAGAAAAATAGAAATGCAGTACTATATTATATTGTAATCAGTTTTTGCACTCAGATCATATTGTTAGAACACATTTATAATTAGATAAAAAGTTCTCTATGCGTACAGCATTTGCATACATAACTATTATGTAAACATATCACGGATCTGTTAAATGAGAAACCAAAGTTTCTAAGATACTAAGGGCTCCTATCTAAATTACAATTGATAAATACTCCATACAAGCTATATTCGCCTTACAACTATGTAGCAACATATCACATCCAATAATCGATCGATAGCCACAACAATAAAGGACTTACTGACAACTGACCACACTTAATATTAGGTAGTTTAATTGAATATGTACTTGGAAAGTCTACACTCATTGAGTAATATTAGTTGGAGATAATAAAACTTTACATTGATTCGTAACAATTACAATAGTCTCATGTTTATTCGAATGATGTCGCTGCTGTTTACACATGTTTACATGGATGTAGTAAGTACTTAAAAATAATCACAGTTTTCTATGAAACTTTAGTGTAAATCATAGGTTGTATCGAATTAAATTATTGAAATAACAATACGAAAAAATATAATAAATACATATTTTTTAATTTTGAGACATTTTATTTGATTCAATTCATCTAATTATGTTTAAATTTGTAATATACATTTTTATAGGCTGAATTCAATTGCATAAAGTAATCTCAAATGTGTAGTAATGGACTAGCATTATAAATTAACTTTGTGTAATGTATCGACCACTATATCATAGCTAGCGAGTAATGCCGCTAAAGTCGGAGTTAGGCTTTAATCCCATTTATAAGGATATGTGTAGATACAATAACTTATTTTAATGAAATCAAACAAATTTGTAAAACAAGAATAATTAATTTAGTTCCATGGCATATTTTACATCGACTATCTTAGAAACTAAAAATAATATTTCAAGCACATACTATTTGTATTTTAATACGAGTTAATGTCATTTCACCGAATAGCGGAAGTTATTAATAATTTTAAATCGTCAATCAAATCTTGAAATTACAATAACTTCGGTCAAAATACATACATGTATAGATACAAAATAACATTGCGAAGACTAACTTCGCACACTTTTGTGAAGAGAATACGGTCACCTTACGACGATGGGGTCCGCCAATCGAGACCGTCCCTAAACGTGTGACGTCACATTCATACACATACTGTCAGCACACACTTCGTCTGTAGCACATCGGTGAGGGCCCCTACCACTGCGGGTTGGGGGGCAGGTAGCCGTCGGGTGCGTACGCGGGGCGGGGGGCGGCGCCGGGGAAGGGGGGAGGAGGCGTCGGCGCCGCGCCCCCCGCGCCGCCTGCCGCACCGTACCCGTAGTACGTGCCGCCGTACCCGCCGTAGTACCCCGGGTTTGGGTATGCCCCGTACCCCATACCGTACCCTGCTATAAACCAAAGTCTCAATCAAAATGCCCACATCATCGTATTTTTAATTGTTTTTCAACAGTTTATTTGGAAATTTAATTAAGAAAATTTTTTTTAATGAGTCACATTGAAACCGAACCATTTCCGTCTAAACTCCGAATGCTTATTACGACACGAGCAGCAACGATGGGACACCGTTACAAAATGTAATTAAAGTCAATTAAATCTAATTAAAGCGTAACTTTTCATATTCATTAGACTCAGATGAATGATCAATTGCATTCGACTTTTAAAAAAGTTAAGTTAGTTAAGTTTTTGTTCTTATTCTTTTATTGCAAAAAGGTTTATTGTAGCGGACCAACAGTAAATCAGAAGTTAACAGCAGGATTGTGCATACAATTTAGAAAAGAGATAGTTATTGCGAACAATCTCTAATTATTGCTATTTTGCGAATATATACTATAGATTCCCGCGTAGCTATTATGTTTTATACAACAAATATAAGAATCTGCAATGAAACGAGCACAAATTATCATTTGATCAAAAACCCACCTGGATACTGGGCATAAGGTGCGTCGGGGGGCGGGTCAGTCCCAGGGTATGGTTGCGGTGGCTCCGTAGCCGGCGAAGCCGTACCACCACTCATCATAGCGGGGTGACTCAGGCTTAAAGCTGGCGAAGGCGGTATTGACTCAACTGAGCCTAGCATGCTAGAAACACTGTGCGACATGGCTGGCGTGGCCACAGGTTCCGAAGGTACCCCCGATGGCTTGTTCGGCGACCGCCGCTTCTTACTCCGAGCGGGACGTTCTTCTCCAGTGGGCGAGTACGACTGGGTGATGTCGTCTAGATTCTTCCGGAAGTCCGGCATTCCTTCAGTGTTGAGAGTGGTGGCTGTTCGCTCAAGTCTACTGAGGCTGGACTCGAGCGACGGCCGCCCGCCCGTCCTCTGATGCCTGTAGTTTTTCAAAGGGTTGACTTTCCTCTCATGGTCTGCATGGCGATTAGCGTCTATAGCTTCCATTTGTTGCCTTTCGGACCCGGTTCTACGTACAGGACTTTCTTCAACGACCCTAGTCTCCAAAGCGTCTTCGGAAGGTAGCTTTTCATCGGTGGTTAACACGATCGGTTCCGTTTTTGATTCACTATCGGACGACCCGCTGGGTATTTTGGTTTCACTTTTGGAAGCTTCAGAATTTTCATGTCTGTTCCCGCTTTTGTCTTGTTCTTCTTGGACTGAAGGCGGGTTTGAGCTCTGCTGCTGACTATTACTATCTTCATCATCACTGTCCAATACATGAGTATCTTCTTCGGAATTCGCCTCAGTTCTATTCGCCGATTCACTAACTTCGTTTTCTGATTTCTTGGGGTCTTTTGGTATTTTTGTGATGCTTAAAGAACCAGGTAATGTAGGCCGCATTAATCGACCATGCATAGGAGATTTAGAGCGCATAGCTGAGTAGGAGCGTAGCTCACCCAATCTGCTTCTAATATCGGCAATCTTTTGTCCAGGTATCATAGGTCTAACCATTTTATTTGGTCCGAGCATGGACGGTCTGATGATTCTATGGAAACCAGGTCTAGGACCCGTTTTTGATGTAATGGTTATAGCAGAGTTATTCTTCAGTGATCCTGGTATGCTCGTAACGGATGGACGACTACCTAAAACTATTCAAATATGAATTAGTAAACGATTAGGTCAAACATCGAAAGATATATATATATATATATATATATATATATACAGGGTGTCCCAAAAGGTTAAGTAGCTGGGAAAGGGGGTGACAGGGGTGGACACAATGGTCACTAGAAAAATAAAAAATAAATCCGCTCTGGGTATTTAAAAAAAATGGCATTTTTTTAAAAACTTAAAATTTTACACCTTGTTATTTTTGATGTTGATGTTGATGACCTTGTTGTTATTGAAGATTACATAACAGCATTTTTGTAGGTACAGTTAGCACAAGGTGTAAAATTTTTAGTCTTTTAAAAAATGCCATTTATTTTTTTAAACACCCAGAGGGAATTTTTTATATTTTTCTGGTGACCCTTGTGACCATCCCTATCACCCCCCTTCCCAGCTACGTAATCTTTTGGGACACCCTGTATATATATATAAAGATTAAGTTAAAATATTACCTTTCTTGCCTATAGGGCTATTATCTTTGTTCTCGGCACCCTTTTGTCCTCCTAAGCCTTTAAAGGAAGTTTTGATGGCTATTATTTTACCGGATTCCAGTTGCATATATATTCCTTTAGGTGATTTCAACACCATGACTCTCTGTCCGGCCTTCAAAACTATATTGGTCTTTTCAGCTGAATTTGTCGGTATCACGACATCTGTAAATGGGAAATTTATTAAGTTCCTTGGTATAAAATTATGGAAAACTTTCTTTACAAAAATTATAAATTCCATGAAAGTATGTATTACAAAAAAAAGTCAGTCCGTCAGTCGTATACTTGACACCTCAGCGCAAAAATCGCCATTTATAAATATTTTAATTGAGTGTAGTCAAATAAGTGTGTTGTTTTATCTAGCTCCTCCCGATCCTTAGTTAACAAAGACCCTTCCGATGCCCTCGTAGACCCGAAGTCCGAGAACCCGCAATATAACATATAGCGTCCGTTACACTAAACCCTTAAGAAACGAAACGTCATAGTTCCTCTAATCCCTCGCAAGTCCCACAGTGGGCCCCCTCGCCCTCTTGTTATTATTTGGGTGGTCCATGAGCCGGTCATGCCCTGGCGGCGCCACACGTCGGCCGGGATCCAGCGCGCGCCGTGCTGCATGGGCCGCACGGACAGTCAGTCGTACACTGACGCGTCAAGGCAAACATCGCTATATACAATAGAGAGCTGTGGACGTAGCGTGTAGTTACCCAGCGGCAGCGTCATCTCCTGCGCGGTCATGCCCTGGCGGCGCCACACGTCGGCCGGGATCCAGCGCGCACCTTGCTGCATGGGCCGCACGGACAGTCAGTCGTACACTGACGCGTCAAGGCAAACATCGCTATATACAATAGAGAGCTGTGGACGTAGCGTGTAGTTACCCAGCGGCAGCGTCATCTCCTGCGCGGTCTTGCCCTGGCGGCGCCACACGTCGGCCGGGATCCAGCGCGCGCCGTGCTGCATGGGCCGCGCGGACAGTCAGTCGTACACTGACGCGTCAAGGCAAACATCGCTATATACAATAGAGAGCTGTGGACGTAGCGTGTAGTTACCCAGCGGCAGCGTCATCTCCTGCGCGGTCATGCCCTGGCGGCGCCACACGTCGGCCGGGATCCAGCGCGCGCCGTGCTGCATGGGCCGCACGGAGGCCACGGGGCGCTGCACCAGGCTACCGTCCGCCGTGCGCACCGTGCGGTACGCGGTCGTGGGCTTGGGGGCTAGGGCCGCCTTCTTCTCTAGTTCGTACCTGTTAAGTTTCAATTTTATTAGTTTACAATATAGTCGTAGAGTTTGGTGTTAGTATACTCTAGTTTCCGGCTTAGACAACATTTCATTTTTAACATGTATTTTTTATATTTTTTTATAAAACAAGATCGAAAATCAACAAACCCATATTTTTTTCTTTTTTCGAAATTCAAAGTTTTTAGGCATTCTCAAAAAATAAGCGGCAAAAAAAATAGAAAATAATTGTTTAATCAAAATTCGAAAATAAAGAAACGGTATTTTTTTTTAGGGTTGTAACGAATCGAACCTCTTTGGAACATTGATATTGTCTATTCTAAATTTTAGTGTACTTGTCATATTTTATACCCTTTTTTTGTTTGGATTTTTTCTTGTCAAATTAGAAGACATTACCAAGACCAGCGCCTTTTATTTCTATTATATTAAAATAAAACATATTAGTGCGTAACAAAGTGGTCCTTCTCCCGCGAGTATGGACTATAACACACGCTCGAAACGGGCACCGCAACCGCAGACTCAGAGCACATTCTGCGGCAAAAACAAACCCAAATCCCACCCAAGGACAAAGCCAAGATCGGAGGTCCATTCATCGAAGACAGCTAAAACACCATTAGTTTTGGGTAACAGCGATACACCCTCGAGAGCCACCGTTCCTTCTGTAGTCCTAGGAAAGGGACAAAACCTGACTTTCGTAGAAAGCAGCGACCCACCAGCGCAAAGCTTTTCCCCAATTGCACGAAAAGACCATACACCACTTCAGGTTTAAAGATATTTATTCTCAAAAAAGACACAAAGTCACTTACATGAGAACAATGCTTAAATAAATTATAAATATAAAGTTCGTCACAGTCGTCACTGTAGCAATTATGATGTAACACACATCCAATCCATTCAGCTTTTAGGAAGGGTGTTATTTGTGATGAAACTTCCCACAAAGGGTATCGAAACTGTTGAAACGACAAACAAACCACAGGTAGTAGACTCTCATAATAATCAATTATTCCAATCGGTGAGTACAACTTCAAATACATCTACGCGTAGACTACATGCTAAAAAACTAGCCGCCGAAACAGAATAACTTCGGAAATTAAGCGAGATTACGGCACGCCAAGCCGAACAGGAACGTAAAATAGCCGAGCTTCAACTAAAAGCTGAACTTGCAGCCATAGATGCAAATGACACAAGAAACAGCAGGTATTGCAATAGTATTAACAGTAGTGATCACAACACCAGTCACACAAATGCTCATTCTCATATGATTGATCAAGGAATCAACGAGTGGCTAAAAGATTTACAAAACCATTCAAACCAATTACCAACCAAAACCATAGAACCCCTAGGCCCCACCCCAGCAGACCCCATGTACCCAACACCGAATAGACATCTACCAAACCTTACTTCTATTGATAATGAAAATAATTTTCAGATTCCCAAGCCTAATGATATTTTGACCGATCGCAAATTCGACAGATTTGTTGGCGTCCTAGATGACCTGTACAACAAACCGAAGATTTCTCATATTAAACTGCCCATATTCGAGCGGAAATCACCCGTAGATTGGTTATATTTTAAAAGATTTTTTATAGATACGCAAGCATCATACACATCAGCGGAGAACCTGTCACGACTTAGTACTTCTCTCCGTGGAGTTGCACGCGAAGCCGTATACCTACTCCTCGTATCAGCATCAGATGCGATGGAAGTAATTGATGCTTTAGAGATGCAGTTTGGGCGTCCCGAAAACATAATCATAGAAGAAATAAATTCACTACGCAGTCTACCAAACGTCAGTGCGGAAGGTAAGGTGCGTTGGGGTAAGATCGGCGCTGGGGTAAGAACGTAGAAATCAAATTTCTCACTTATTTGGCTATATTTTTTAATGTTAGCCACATTGCGCGCCACGTCATTGTGTTCCGCACCGCCCCGCAGTGACCACTAGTCGCTCCGGCAGCACGTACGTGTATAATGCACCGATAAAGAAAACAAGGTAAGTTTTACAAAATATTTGTCCGTCCGGTCTTTCACCTTCATTTGTTTTTGCATATTTTAGCAAAAGTATAGCTTATTTTGGTATTATTTTGCCTATATATCAAGTTTTAAGCGATGACAAGCCGATAAAACTAATCCAGAATTATCTACCATGTGTGTAGGCTAAAATCCGGTGTTTCCCCTCTCGAGTGAAGATCGGACAAATATATCCGATGTTAACCCGTTTCGAATTTGGTAGTGATTGTCAAACTTTTATTACACATGATTTTTATTTAAATACTTAATTGTCATCCTAACCGTTTTAATATAAAATAAACTTGGCAGGCCGACAGCTATACCAGTTGCATTAGAATCTAAACGGAAAACTGGGGTTGGGGGTTGTCAAGAGAAGAGGTACTTGATGAAACTCAGGATTTTATAAAAATAAATAAAATACAAACACCCTTCAATGATGGCACACGAACAACATGTGGAAGCGCTAAAGAAAATATCACAGTTCGTATTTAAGGGCAAGTGGATGTTACAGAATCCTGAAAAATACGATTTCAATCTTGCCTATGCAGCCAGCAAAAGAGGCTGGATGGAAACTAATATTTTTATGATTACATATTAAAAGTATTTATACCTGATTTGGGTGAGGACAGGCCCGTATTATTGCTGTATGATGGACATGCCAGTCATGTCAATGACAAAATGGTAGCTTTAGCAATAGAGAACAACATCACCATATTGAAGCTCCCTGCACACACATCACATCTATTGAACTTCAAGACTTGGCGGTGTTTAAATCTTTTATTCGGTGTTTGTGATTTCTGTACTTTATATTATTAAATAATATTTTCTACTGTCATTCGTTTCATTATTTAAAGAATCCTAGTTACAAAAAAACACACCATTTTGTTCCAGTCACCTCTTACCTCCTCTCTCTATCTACTGTACAGTATTCAGATTTTATACTTATTTGGTAGTATTTATTAACGCTTTATTTGGTAGTATGCTTTTGGATAGAACCTGCAAACTTTGAGAATCCTAATATCTTCCAAATTTGGAATTTGGGGTAAGATCGGACAGTTTAACCCAAAAAATAAGTATGTATTTGGAACATCTATGTTTATAGTATAAGGTAGATTTTGTCGATGTCACGTTAAAGAGCAGGAAAGAGCGGACAAAATCCTTTCTTACACCTTGTGCTCCTAGCAATAGAAACAGTTTTAAATTATTGTCCGAACTTACCCCATCATGGCCAAATCGTAATTATACTCAAAAAAATTGTGTCCTGATTTTACAGGCTTACAAAACAGAAAGTATTGAGTTTTTCTAACTAAATAAAATTTAAAATTAAACTATGGTTCAACATCAACAATTTCCACTATTTTTCAAGAACGTCGTGTACACCAAAAGTGAGAAAAAAAAGTTTTTGCAACATGTTCGCAACTATTCGAAAATCCGTCCGGTATTACCCCAACGCACCTTAAAGACTTAGCTTATTTTAGCTGTAGGGTAAAAAACTGTGTTGGTATAGTCAAACTACTTAATCAATCGCAGTATTTACATTCACCAGAAATGTTTAATTCCTTGGTAAGCAAACTATCTCCAATCATCCGCGCTAAGTGGTACGAATATGCAGGATCTAACGCGCAAAATAATTCGAGTAAACTCGAGGTTCTATCAATCTTTCTTGCACGTGAAGTGAATCTCCAAACAAGATTTGGCGTAAATTATGTATTATTGCCTACAAAACATTCAGTAGCTACTGATAATTTGAACATAGACCGCAACAGGATTGTCGAATGTCCTAAAAGGAACCAACATTATAAAATATCTCGTCCAAAGTCATGCATATTCTGTACAAAGCTCATAATGTAAACAAATGTGAACAATTTTTAGCACTGATATAGTACTAACATAGATGGAGGGTTAAAAAGCAACCAAAAACGGTTATTTCACGCTGTTCTTACATATGACCTTCATAGAATACCAGAAAAGGATGCATATATGGCGCCCATTTCGTAAATTTGTAGGTCGTCACAAGTTTAAGGATGCGATAGTCGATAATTTATATATCGATAGAACTAGAACTCGATTTCAAAGATTAATCGATCCAAGTATCAATCGATCACTTATTTGAATTAAATGTTAATTTATAATTTTTTAATACCATATTTGACTAATAATCGGTCTATATTAATAATGAAAGATTTCGTTTTATTTCAATTTTTTATCGTTAACCTGCCCTTGTTTCAAAACAACTCTTATGATTTACAGAGATATCTCATCGGTACAATAAAAGGTACATTATATTTAGATGAGGTATACTTAGTTAAAAGATCCCAAAGGGTTCCCTGTTAAACAGATATAAATCTAACTAAAACTAGCTACTACTATACCTAGTATAATGAAAACTATTCTAAGCGTATGCCGCTAAGGATAACATACCTACTTAATTATTTTGATGGTGTATTTTTTTTATTAAAAGGTCCCCAGATTTACACCCCAGACTACCTACACATAATTATTTTTTAAATAGTATTTGGGCATTTTCGATCTTCAACCAATTGTATGTCACTACGGTTATCTAATATAGGTACATACTTATATATTTACAATTCCAATAATTCTACCAAGTGTACTATTATTTTACCCTTGAATTTAAAATTGGCAAGTGTAATGTCGGCAAAGCATTATGTTTTAATCGCCTCCATTTAACATTCGTGTTAGGCATAAATGAATTAGATGTAAAATGCTTTGAACAAATTCGACTGTGTTAACTCAATTTCCAATCTTGTCTAGCAACGCGTCGTATCCGTTCATTTTTAACATTTTCATTCTGGGGAAATCTGCATTAAAACATAAACTCATTATAAATTCTCTATATATTTAGACAACTTTTCCAATTTACTGCCTGTTAAATGCTAAAGTGGCAAAATCTTAACAGAGAAGAATGTCTACTATTATCCTTAGAATAAATCAAAATGGCGGTTACCGTTATTTTATTTTTATTAAATTATTCAACATTTATTCTATTTATCGATTTTCAACATTTATTCTATTTATCGATACTTTCGATCCAACACTATGGTAAACATAACCTTAAAAACATTTTTGATTTTTCGAATGAGAATATACGTAAATAGCGCTTAAATCCCATCTTAACTATGTTTTACATGTTTAAACTTTAAATTTCCATATTAAAAGTAAAATTTTGGGACTTTATATCATACATTTACCAAATAATTAAGATAAAAACTCACCGATGAAATGTTACACAAACAGGATCATTTTCCTTCTTACCCGAATGTGAAACGCATCCATAATAATACACGACATTTTATTAGTTATGCTCAGCAAAATATACCTAAAATAATTGTTATTTAATATATTTTCGTCGCAATATCGTAAAACTTATTCACTTCTGCCGCGAATACACAAATGTAAACAATGTACATAAATAATGCGACTAAAATCAGTTGAAGTCACCTTGTATGACGTTTATATGCCAAGTTACTACTTTTATGCACATCAGTATAATAAGGAGTCACAAATGTCAAAAAAGAGGTCACTTGAAATTTAGCGTGGACAACCTTGCATCAATGTAAGCTATTAAAATAGTCACTGACTCTTTCGCTCTTATGTAAAATATGTATTGATTAGAGCGAGACCAAAAGATGATTTTTGCTGTTGCTTCAACCCAAAATTAGCCTGGTTTCTATGCTTATACTTATTCTGAGATTTTTAGCGTTGTCAGTCAATGACATATGGAATTTTGTAAAAAAAAATAAAGTCTGTCATAGATGTCTAGACAATAGACCACACAAGTTTAACGAATGTGAAATAAATACTATTTGTGGCGTCGGAGGATGCACCCTTAAACACCACGGTTTACTACACAACTTTGAATACAAGCAGAACATATTAGCCCACGCCGACTTAGAGAGTAGTATTTCGGAGTCAGAATCTGAAATGGTAACAAACCAATCAGCTCCAGCTGATGATTCTATTACCGAACCACAAACATGTGACATCGAAGTCACGGCTCATGCCGCTATGAGATAAACACTACAAAATTCTTCTAAATCGCGACCTCTTCTGAAAGTCGCCGCGGTTGAGATTACTGGACCTTTAGGCACGGTCAACACTTATGCCCTTTTAGACGATGATTGTACAACCACATTTATAGATGTTCAAATATCCAAAAAAATTGGTATTGAAGGCCCTCAAAACAAAGTTAGAATTGATTGTGTCGGAGGTCTCTCACGCGATTGTAATATTCAATATGTCGATTTCCAAATAAAAGGGCGTAACTGTACAGACTCCTACCAAGTCCGTGATGCGCGTTTGATTTAATGTTTAGGTATTAATTATAGATGTGACGTACGCAGAGAAGATATTTGTAGATACTCGTACCTCTCGGATTAAATAGATGAATTTTGCTTCGAGGAAGCACAACCGATGATAATAATCGGCGTTGATAACTGGGATTTAACGATAGGAAAGTCCGTTCGTATTGGTACAAATAATCAGCCCGTAGCGGTCCAGACAGCACTTGGTTGGGTTTTATATGGCTTTGTGTCAAGTAAAACCTCCCAATATGACTCTATACACCACGCCAAAGTTTTCGATCTGTCTGATAACGACCATTCTCTCGAAACAACTATAACAGATTACTATAAATTGGACTCTATTGGTATTATAAAAAAAGATTAACGCGCGTCTTCAGATACCCACGCATTACAAATCTAAAAAAAACCGTCCGAAGATTGTCTGAAAGTCGGTTTGAGGCAGGTCTGCTCTGGCGTCAAAACATTAATAACGTACCGAATAATTTTAAACATGCACTTTCTAGATTTTTGTCACTTGAAAGAAAGATGAACGGCGATCCGCAGTTCGCGGAGTTATATAAAAAAAATATTGACGCTATGTTGGATAAGAATTATGCGGAAGAGTGCGTAGCACCCCCGATATGTATTACTTGGTACCTACCTCACTTCGGTGTCACAAACGCTCACAAACCTGGTAAGTTAAGGGTTGTACACGACGCAGCCGCAAAACATGAAGGAGTTAGTCTCAATTCACTACTTTTACCTGGACCTGACTTACTTCAACCATTGCTTACGATCCTAATGCGTTTTAGGGAAAACCCCGTAGGCGTCACAGCTGATATCCGTGAAATGTTCCCGCAAGTCAAAATTCGCACAGCAGATCGTGATGCAGAGCGTTTTATCTGGCGCGACGATCCAAAACATAATTTAAAGTTATTCCGAATGTCATCTATGAGTTTCGGTGCATGCTCTAGTCCATGTACCGCCTTGTATGTAAAAAATCTAAATGCAACCGAACATCAGTCAGACTATCAAGGCAGCGCGACTAGCTGTAAATATCGTTGATCTGAATCGTAAGGCAGGTTTTGAGATGCGCGATTGGATTTCAAATGATCCTAAAGCCCTTACCTTATTACCACCTAATTTAATATCGGAAAAGGTGGAAAAAGTGATCAAATAACTAGAGTACTTGGTCTAAATTGGCAACCTAAAGATGAGTTAATCGGCTTCAGTTGTAATCTAAACATAATTCCAAAACACCCAGTGAGTAAACGCGATGCTTTATCTTACTTAATGCGTATTTACGACCCATTGGGCATTTTGAACCCGCTAACCTCCAAAGGCCGAGTCATGTTCCAGTCACTTTGGCGCAAAAATATATCGTGGGATGATAAACTAGACGAATCAGACCAAAAATCGTGGTATAAGTGGCTGGAAGATGATCAACGTGCCACCCAACTAAGATTACCTCGGTACTACGGGTTAAATTCAAATAAAATCATCCACAGTGAGCTTCACCTATTTTGCGACGCGAGTGAGCTATTGTATGCTACCGTAGCTTACTGGCGATTTATACACAGACGGTAAGGTTAAACTCGCTCTGGTAGGTAGCAAAAGCAGAGTGACACCCCTAAAACCTATATCCATTGCACGCCTGGAATTGCAGGCAGCTTTAATAGCTGCACGTTACGCGTCATTCGTTTGCGAGTCACATCAAGCCCACTAGACGCATATTTTGGTGTGACTCGATTAACGTCTTGTGTTGGTTACGCAGTGACGCCCGATCATATAAACCATTTGTAGCACATAGGATCGGAATTCTCGAAAATAGTAACGTATCCGAATGGCGATGGATCCCTTCAGTGGAGAATGTAGCAGATGACGCCACGCGTATTTAAAATTCAGTTCTGAATTCAGAATCTCGCTGGATCACAGGTCCCGCATTTTTGCTTAATTTCGAAGATGCGTGGCCATCATCATCATCATTTATTACAACCAATCATTTAGAAAAGAAACCGTCCGTCCAACATCACTGCCATCTTACCTCATTGCATTCACTTCCCATTCCGCTCATAGTAAACCCAGAAAGATTAAGCTCCTGGATCAGATTATTGAGGGTAGCTCTCAATAATCTGATCGCAAGAGCTCATAAGTTTTTAAAATTATTAAGAGACAGAAATACAAGAAAGGACATCTCCGCCCAAGATATTCACGTTGCTTAATCACATATTCTTAGACAAAGCCAACTAGATACTTTTCGAGACGAAGTTATCTGCCTGTTCGAACAAAAAGAATTGCCACGTACGAGGCAGTACGAGCCGACTGTTCAACCTCTCTCCATTTATGGATGAAGAAAATTTAATTAGATTAGGCGGAAGAATCGGACGCGCACAAGGAATTAACGACACTATGAAAACACCTATCATTTTAGACCCCAAACATGCCGCCGTAAAGCTCCTAATTTCCAGTTATCATACGAAAACAGCTCATGCCAATACAGAAACGGTAGTGAATGAAATACGACAAATTTACTGGATCATTAATCTACGAAGTGCCGTTCGTAGCATCGCACACCAATGTCAACTATGTCGTCTTAAACGAGCCCGCCCTTTCCAACCCACGATCGGCGACCTTCCAGCGGCTCGCTTAGCACACCATTGTAGACCATTCAGCTTCGTTGGCTTAGACTATTTTGGTCCAATTGAGGTGACGATAGGCAGAAGAAAGGAAAAGCGTTACGTGGCCTTATATACATGTCTTGTTGTTCGAGCCGTTCACCTGGAAGTTGTGCATGGTTTAACTACAGATTCAGCGATCATGAGTCTTCGCCGGTTCATCGCGCGCCGAGGGACACCAAGTGAAATATGGTCTGATAATGGGACCGCATTCGTTGGTTCAGTAGGCTATTGAAAAATCTATATGGTACGAATATGTCTATGTATTGCAGCAAATGAAAGAATTAATTGGCGTTTTATCCCTCCAGCAGCCCCTTTTATGGGAGGAGTATGGGAAAGATTGGTCAGATCGATCAAAACAACAATCAGAGTTACACTTAGAGACCGCTCCCACTCCGATGAAGTCATCCAGACGTTCTTAATCGAGGCAGAAAACTTGGTGAATACCCGACCACTCACCCACGTTCCAGCTGACCCAAACCACGAAGAAGCTTTGACACCAATGCATTTTATACTCGGGGCGTCTTCGGGACGAAGCAAAGCAGTGAGATTGATTGATCATTTTTGGTCGCGCTGGCTGCGCGAATATCTTCCGAACCTAACACCTAGACGCGGTGGTGGAACTTCGCCGCAAATAAAACTCGGTGATCTGGTGGTGATCGCAGACGATCAACTTCCCAGAGGGACATGGCCTAAAGGCCGAGTGACTCGGTTATACACCGGCTCGGATGGAGTAGTCAGAGTACCGGATGTGATGACATGCGCGGGGCCATTCAAGAGACCCTTAAAAAAACTTATACTCCAGGAGCTGTAGTCTATTTCATTCAGTAAAATTATATTTTTCCTTTTTTTTTATGATTGACGATGTAACGAATGAACGATGGAACATTGATATTGTCTATTCTAAATTTTAGTGTACTTGTCATATTTTATACCCTTTTTTTGTTTGGATTTTTTCTTGTCAAATTAGAAGACATTACCAAGACCAGCGCCTTTTATTTCTATTATATTAAAATAAAACATATTAGTGGGTAACAAGGGTGTTACGAATTTTGAAATATCTTTATTCATATAGACACATTTAAAATATTTTTATTAATGTTCTTATGATGTGTCCCTTTCTTTTCACTACCACAGTTCTGGACGTGGCAACTCTGAAAAGAACTGGCAACTCACAGATTCATTTTTTAAATAAATGGTTTTGTTATTCGGCTTTTTTCTAGTATATTTACGATGAGTGTCTCCCCACGGGTAGCGTACGAGACATACCCTACCGGATGCAGCAGCATTTATCAATTCTACTTCCCTAACCATCTTACTGCGATCCCCAATCCGTCTACCAAGCATGGTGATTACGGCAATAATGGCAAGCAACAGAGCAAATAGCTGAGGGACAGCTCTCTGCTCTTTAGCTTACCAAGTTAAATAGGAAGAGGAGGCCCATGTTCAGAAGTTGACGTAAATTGGCTGTTGAGTCATTGACCCTGCATGACTGGGTAAGTACATAGACCTTACAGAATAAAACCACTAAATAACATTACAGATCAACGTATAACTATGAGTGAGAAAAGACGTCAGACCTAATATGAACAGTTTAAATTTATTGTACATATACACTCGCTGATATAAAAAAAAATACTGAGCCATCTCATCTTCAGCCATTTCGCTATGTGAAATACAATGTTTTTATTTCTAGCCAGCAATTTATTTTAAGTAGGCTTGCAACGAATATTCGGTTACTATTCGGCTTATTATATTCGGCCGAATACTGAATATATACATATTATTCGGAGTAATATATTTTGTTATAGGGAGATCATTGGCAAAATGAAAAAAAAAAAGATTAATTACGTATTCATATTTTCATTTCTCTTGTAATCATTTAAATAGTCATTGGTACATGACACAGGTACATAATCATCTTCTTTATTAGAAAAGTTAAAGATTCTCTGTATTTAAATTATTGTCATATTAAAAATTTAGAAGGGTAAGGTTTTCATTACTTTTATAATCATTTAAGTAGTAATTGGTACATAAAACAGGTACATAATCATCTTCTGTATTAGAAAAGTTAAGATGTTTTCAATGTATTTGAATTATTTTTATAATCAAAATTTAGAAGAAACTTGTCTAAACATTCAGTGCGTTAGCAATATACCGTACAGAGCAACTGCCGGCGCGCGGGCGGTGAGTATATTAGAACAAACGAGCGCGAAACAATTACGTCTGTACAACTTTTGGCGCTCAAATCCGGCCGAATACTTCTGCCTAATATTCGGCTATTCGGTCAGGGGCCTCGCCGAATAATCGGTATTCGGTAAATACTGCCGAATATACTATTCGTTGCAAGCCTAATTTTAAGTATATCGCGCCTGTAAGTTTGGATATAAAAATAAATAAATGAAAATATATGTTTAAAATACCTATAGATCTTTATAGCCTACATTACCCATGGACTTTACAATAGGTAATCTAAAATATACACTTGATGTCTTATTATAATTTTATCTGATTAACTTACCCTCTTTGAGCGAGTCTCTTTTCGGCGCTAGATAACTTCTTTTCTTTCCTGTCGACTAGCAAAGATTCGTGCTGGAACGGCTCCTTACTCAATTGGTTCGCATGATATGTAATTACTCCTTGCATTAAAACGTCGATATATTTATCTTTGAACTCGGAGAGATCTTTAATTTCAGATTCCTAGAAAAACAATGAACATTTACAACGTCATTTGATATTTCATGAATATAACAGTTATTATTTGCAAGTCATCAAGTATATTATGTTGCTATAACATCCTTAAGTGCATTGCATTCAAAGGTTTATTCCACTTTGAACACCGAACACGATTTATGGGGGTGAAAAAGGTTCAGCGCATAATAGAAACGGTCTCCTCTGATCACCTAGGTGATTTGTTTACCAGGTGATCAGAGGAAACCAATTCAGTCTCCTTGAATCACCTGGGTGATTAGATTCGTAGCTGATTTGCGGACACCGGTTCATTCCACCTTGAACACCTAGGTGATAACACCTGGATGTTCAAAGTGGAATAAATCCATTCAAAGACTTGGTAACATCAATTTCCTTAAATTTACCTGATGAGTAGTCATTAAATGATAATAGTTTAAATACACCCCGATTTTTTATTACTTTTGGTAATACTCAGTATTTATTTTGGTAGCAATACTAGCAATCGACCTATGCATATACATTTTCCAATAGCATTAAAAATACAGATTAAAATTACCTTGAACTAGAGTTAGGAGTGCCCATTCGTAAAACCTAGTTTATATTATATTGTACGACACTACAGTTCATTTTGCTGTGTACGTTTATCATTGACCTCTCCTTGAGGGTTACATTATTTTTGTAAAAACATGACACAACAACATTCCGTATTACCAAATACGGTGTTTTCATAACATAATTTATCATTGACTTTATTAACCAGGTAATTTATTAGTGAACATACCTTTTCATCGTTATCGAAGCAAAGGTTAGTGATTTCCTTCATGGATAGCACAGCGTCAGGATTACATTCGTCGACCACGCGGTCGGCCATGCCTTGCTTGTTGATCTGTCTATCGTATATTTTCTTCTCAAGACAGCAGTCCATCACAAATCGGTATACGAAACATGGCTTTTTCTGACCATACCTGTATTAAAATTTGGGATTGTATAACGATGCTGATAATATAAGTATATTACAAATAGAATGGACAGAACCCCGTTATATTTAAAATATACACGTACAATATAGACCTCTCATACAAAATTATCTTATTTTCAATAGAAGTCGTGTAGCTAACCACACGGCTACTGCTTCTTAATAGGGCATAAAAAGAGCTGGGCTCCTGATTTATTTGAAAAAAATACAACACAAACTCGTTGTGTGCCTTGTTATTTACGACATTTTTATTTCAAATATTGAATTATAGTGGAAATTATCTTTCGTCAATTGTATCAATATAAGTATCCCCATCATAGAATATGCGTTTACACTCACATGAAACAACTATATATATATATATATATATATATATATATATATCGATATTATATTCCATAAATATTTCAAGGTTTGTTTATATAAAGAACAATAAATCATTCTTTGAAATCTTACCTGTAAACGCGGCATACGGCTTGAGTATCGTGGCACGGATTCCAACTGGCGTCAAAAACAATAACTCGGTTCGCACCAACAAGGTTGATACCTAAAGAACCAGCCCTCGTTGATACCAAGAACAAATATATATTAGGATTTGCATTAAACTCATTTATAAGTTTCTCTCGCTCAAGCGCATGTGTAGAACCGTCCAATCCTGAAAGTATACAACCTCATTTTTAACTGAATAATAAATATTAATACCAGGAATACTGTGTACATTGTAGTTATTACTTACGATAATAATTCTTGTTTCTTTCCCAAAGACAATTAGTTCCAGGAATAAAGTTCTTTTCTAGAAAATCTTCGATGAGATTCAATGTGAATAAACTCTGGCTAAAGAGCAACAATCTATCACCTAGCTTTATACTCTCATTCAATATGTAAAAGAATATCTGCATCTTAGCAGAGTTTTCAATGATTCCCGGAATGTAATCTTTAAGCAGTTCAGCTGCCCAATCATAAGTCACTTCCTCAGCCTTCTTCATTAGAGCTAATTCTTCTTCTCTATTAGGCTTTTCTTCTTTTTCACTTTCTTCAGATTCTGAGTCATCGTTAGTCTTTTCTTTTGAGGTCTTTCTATCATTTCTACCCTTAGCTTTAGTTTTACCTTTACCTTTGGGTTTATCAGCCTTTTTACCATCTTTTCCTTTGCCTCTAGGTCTACCTCTTTTCGGAGCTTCTATTTCAGATTCAGACGCATCACTTTTTGCATTTTCTGACTTCGAATCCTTATCTTTCTTCTTAGAAGTTTCTAATTTAGGGTCTTTGATTGTTAAAGGTTCAGGTTTTGCAATTTTCTTAGACTCATCTTTTACAATTTTT
The DNA here is from genome assembly GCA_947037095.2 of Nycteola revayana. Classification (NCBI taxonomy): domain Eukaryota; kingdom Metazoa; phylum Arthropoda; class Insecta; order Lepidoptera; family Nolidae; genus Nycteola; species Nycteola revayana. The sequence goes on from OX344840.2 coordinate 16,971,062, forward strand.
TTCGTATCCAAATCTTCAATTTTAACTTCTCCATCTGATTCGGATTTCATTTCAGTTTTTTCTTCAGCTTTCAATTTATCAACTTCAGTCTTTAATTCCGTTATAGGCCACGACGTTACAGGGCTCCCAGAACCGGCACTACCCAACGGAGTCTTCGTTTCAAGATGTGGTGGGAAGTTGGGATAGGAGCAAGAAAAGTTACCATTGGAAGCACTATCATGTTGTTCCGAATAAGTAGGTGGATTTTGAGGATAGCCATATGCTGGATTTGAATATGGAGCATGAGGATTAGCGTTTTGTGTTGGAGGACCATTAGGCTCCGACTTAATACTATTCGCTTCAGGGAAATTACTCATAGTAGGATTTACTTCAGTTTTAATGGCAGGTTGATTTGGCACATTCGAATCAGAAGGAGGATTGGGCATATTGCTACTAAAGCCAGGATAATTTGGCGAATTGTTATCATACTGGTTATATGGTGCCGAATTATTTCCATATGTTGAAGTATTTGCTCCGTAAGGTGGTGGATATGGCTGATTAGGATAATTTTGTGTTGGAGCATTGTTAGGATATGGACCAGTTGGGGCATTTGCATTATATTCTGAATAGCCAGGTTGATTATGATAGCCCGGATAATTAGGTCTTTGTTGATTGCCGACATAACCTTCCTGATTATTTGTATACGGTTGGATAGCATTTCCTGGATATGTCTGTTCACCCGAAGGCGTATTGTAGTTCGGTGGAAAATGTTGAGAATTATTATACTCCGGTGGAGGATTTTGTCTGAAATCTTGTGGCGGCTGGTTATTCTGTGAATACTGTGGATTGTTGTAATACCCAGAGTTCCCATAATAGTTCCCATTACCCCAATAGTTTTGGTTGAATCCCTGTCCATTTTCAGGTACATTCTGGGGATACTGATTCGGATAGTTGTTTCCATATGGCGGTTGTTGTTGGTAATAGTTGTTGTCGAAATTTTGGTTGTATCCTTGATTAGGTGGATAGAACCCAGGGCCTGCATTTTGATAGTTTTGGTAAGGTGGGTAGGAACCAGACGGTTGGTCAGGTCTGAAGGTATTGGGGTTTGGCCCGTAAGGTGCATTAGGTGGGTAAGGTGGATTACCATACATGTTACAGTCAGGACGCGGTGGCATTGATCCAGTAGTCGTATTAGGCGGAATAGTAGCTGCCGGCTTCTTAGAGTTTCCCTAAAAAAAATAACAAATACATTGATTACGTAGCAAAGAGCAAACTTATTTCTATATGGTTTGTTTCTACCTTTATAATAAATGGACCCTCGTATATTATATGTAATTAATTAATATATTTTAATTCAATAAATGCAATTAATGGATTTCGATAAGTGGATACACTACTTTTATGGTTGACAGCTGAAAACAATGTTTTATGTGTCCTCGATGTGCTGTCTAGGAATCAAACAATTAGCAATAATAATTTTAAAGTCACCTTCGATTTGTTATAATAAAATAATTCAGTAAAATTTCGTTCCGGGTCTAGTTGGATGTGTCCGTTTCGTGCCTCTTAAAGCATATTAAGCTTTATCAATCTAACAGAAGCGAGTAGCAGCGATTTGTGTCATTCATGGGAGGGCTATGTTAAGCAGTGTTCGTTAAACAAACTAATGATAAAATAGGCAGAATAGAATACTCACCCGAGGTTTGGCAGCCCGTCGTGGTTGAGTTTTGTTGTTACGGGCGCGTCCTGCTTTAGTAACGCCACCTATTTCCTCCAGATCTAAATCTTCCTCTATGGCGGCATTCACTTCACTGCGCTTCTTCAGGAAATTGTATAATACGTCCGGATGATTCCATATCTGATAAATAAATTATATATTATGATATATTATATAAATACTTACATCAGGCAATAAAAAAATAGTATAAAAAAACCCAAGCTTAATTTATTTTATTATATACATTTTTTAAAACATTAAGAAATAATATTTTACTTAAATGAAAAAAAAAACATATAATTATGTACACAACAAAAAGTAGCTAATTTTAGCTAAAGGCACAGACAAAAATTTCTTTTTCGTTATCTTTCTTTTTTGTCTCCCTTGTTTTTTTTATTTACAAGACCGATGTTCAATCACTTACATTCAAGTAAACTTACATAATAAACAATTTACGATTGACATCTACTCGATAGGAATACAGCATGCATAGTCACAAAGTGATAAAGATAGTATACAGATTAATATTAACTAAATTAAATAAGTAATAAAAATTTAAATTTAAATTACAAATGAAGAGTATTGTGAGAAAAAAAATTAACAAGTTTATTAGGACATGGCTGCATGTGAAACTTGTCTCTTTATTAGCCGTTTTACGTCCACTGTTGGACATGGACCTCCTAACAGAGATACAGATATAGTTGATATAGTTGAGGGATTGACATATATTCTGTCATCATAATGAAAAAGGGCACAACTTAAGATTTTTTCGAAATTTTACAAAAAATAGTGATAGATTGGCCATATTTTCCTGATTTCAAATATGCATAAAACATGATAGATGGCACTAACGTCCCCCTTAGAGACGTGTTATAAAAGGGATTGATAAATTTCGATGACCGGTAGGGTTCCACCGTATCCTAATTGGTTAAGGCATTCGGAGGTTAACCTAAGATGCAGATTCGAGTCCTGCCGGTGATCGAATTTTATTAATCTCAATTTTAAAACATATGCATATAACTTCGAAAAAAAATTAGATATTATGTCTTTTTGACGGCAAGATTGGTGACCACAGTAAGATGGTTAGAATCATTGAGGTGATAGATGCTGCTGCCCATCCATCGGCTGTATCTTAGTCGCCTCTTACAACACCATCATCATCATCATCAACAGCCCGTTTACGTCTACTGCTGAACATGGGCCTCCTCTTAACAGACCTTGGCATGCCAGGATCGTAGAGGGATATTACCATAATCACCACGCTTGGCAGACGGATTGGTGATCGCCGTAAGATGTAAACCTTGAGCTAATAGATGCTGCTGCCCATCCATCAGCCATATGTCCCTTAGTCGCCTTTTACGACACCCATGGGAAGACATGGCGTGGTCTATTCTAAGCCGGAAACCACACGGCACAAACACCAACGGGATGGGAAATGTCTATTCTAAGCAGGAAGACCTCCGTAGCGTAGCGGTATTTGGCTCGCTTTAAATCTCGGAGGTCGTGGGTTCGATCACCACTCCAGACAGGAAATCTTTGTTTAAATTTTAAGATTTCTTTTCGGGTCTGGTTGGTTGAGGGACTATCCTCCGTACCTCGGAAAGCACGTTAAGCCGTTGGTCCCGATTATTATAACACCATCAATAATAATCGTATATCAAGGAACGGGCAGCAGCGTTTCCTTGTGTGGCACAACATAATACTGCGGTCACCAACCCGTCTGCCCGTGGTGACTATGGCAAACACCCTCCCTCGGGAGGAAGTCCATGTTCAGCAGTGGATGAAGCAGGAAGGCTCCCTGTTATATTAATAGCAATATTATAAAAAAAAAACTTAAATAATTCCGTACGTACCTTACAACAGATAGCGAACGCTTTCAAAGGGTTTGGCACTGAAGTAGATCTTACAACTTCGTTCATAAATCTATCATACAATTTGCGCTGTAGCGGCGTCATTCTTATGAGAAGTACATACTCTTCCTTCTGTGGCAAGGTTGACTGTAGCACCGAATGTGACCGTCTGAAAATTGTATGTATAATATTAATATCTAAACTAATATCATAAAGCTGAAGTAAGATTGTTTGCTTATTTGTTAAATCTTCTTGGAAAAATCTTCTGAAATAAGCTACCTTTTTCAGGAATAACATCCTACTAATATTATAAATGAGAAAGTTTGTAGGTATGTGTGGATGTATGTACTCTTACTCTTTCACGCAAAAACTACTGAATTTATTTGGCTAAGTTTGCAAGCGGGTAGTTCATACGCTGGATTAACATATAGGCTACAAAATATCACGCTCCGACCTAGTGGAGCAGAGTGACGCGGGTAAAACCACGGGGCGCAGCTAGTGGGCTATATTTAATGAAGTTCTTACTGGAACGAGAGTTACGCGAGTGAAGCCGCGCGCGGGAAGCTAGTAATAGTAAAACATACATTTCAATATCACACAGGGTGTAGGTTAGCTCAATTAGCCATTTACCCGTAAATATATTAATACTATAATATTACTATAATATCTATACTATCACTACATAGTATAAAACAAAGACGCTTTCTCTGTCCCTATATCCCTATGTATGTTTAAATCTTTAAAACTACGCAACGGAGTTTGATGCGGTTTTTTTTAATAGATAGAGTGATTCAAGAGGAAGGTTTATATGTATAATACATCAGCATTGTACCCGTGCGGAGCCGGGGCGGGCCGCTAGTCATTTTATAAAGAGGTAAAGTTTCAAAGATCTACTGAAACGATATTAAAATTCTTTTACCAATAAAAAGCCACGTTAGTGAGTGTTATAGGCTATATTTTAAGTTAAAGTTTCCACGGGAACGGGATCTAGGCGGATGAAGCCGCGACAGCTAGATTTTTTTTTTTCAAAAATAATTAACAATTCTTACTTCATACTAACCTTTGCACAAAACCAACCAGTAGCGAATGCAACACATGCGCTCTATATCTCATAAGCCTTATGTCTTGTGGGGTCGAGTCTATACACTGTCCGTTTTGTATGGGCCGCTCGAACATGTTGCAAAACTCGGTCTTACTGCCAAGGTAGTTGGGACGCACAAAGTCGACCATGCACCAATATTCTAGCAAGTTGTTTTGAAGGGGATAACCTGAAAGATAAAAAACAATAATATAGTTGTATACTATAGTAGTTAGTCTCTACACTCTATGCACATATTATTTTGGTAACTTTTTACATTCAATACATGAATAAAATTAGTCATATTAGTACATACTTCTTAATTTTTGGTTTTACAACAATAGTCAATAGAAAATACAAAACTTTTTCAATTTTGGGAATTTTACTGTAACTTGGGAGAAGGCATTGTATGTAATTTACAATTGAAATTTATTCAAAATAAAGGATTATTATAATTTGTTATTTCTACATTTATTCTATAAAAGAAAAATAAACGAAACTCGTATGAAATAAATGTTAATACACAATTATTCATCATCATCAATGAGATTATTAAGGTTTGTTGTAAGAGTAGCCTCCAAAGAGGGACTCCACTTTGAAGTTTGAAGTAGAATGCTTCGTTGGTACTGAGTGACTGTTCCTAGAACATATTTTATTATTTCCGTTACGAAAAAATGAAATGTGAAATACACAATGAAACATGTGAATGTATACTACTTTAATATAATAAATATATACTAACATTATTTCTATATAAATATACACAAACCTGTCAAAACAATTCTTCGCTTCGTCCGCATTTGTTTTAAGGCAAATGAGATGTTTGAATGAGAGTTCTTGATTCGATGACCTTCGTCGCAAATGACCAAATCAGGCCCTGGTTTGACCAACGCCTCATACATTTCTGTAATTTAATAAAATAATGATGATGCAAATATGTAAATTATTTTAAAGTTACACAAAAGGGATGACGACTAAAACAATCAATTTGGGCTTTCAGTTAGAATACCAAAAAATATGGGATACATGTGTTTTTTTTGTGTATTAAATAAAAAAAAATAAGATACAGTTGTGACGTCACTCCTAGGTAAAATAATTGTACATAGAAGTGACATCACATAATAAAACTTCCACTCGCTTTATTTTCGTCATTTTTTGTTTACGGAATATACTATATCAGTATATAACTGACAGACCAAATAAAATGTTGACGTCATTATCCATCAAATAAGAATCCTCATAATTTATTATTTTTTAACATCGGTATCTACTACTACTTTTAGAATGAGACTGCGTAAAATCGGCATTAGATTAGATACATGACAATGTCCGCTTACCATCCAACAATTTCTTGTCTTCATCATTACCATTATCTTCTTTCTTTTCTTCCTTCTTAATATCGTCTTTAATGTCATCATTTTTTATTAAGCTCTCGCCATCATCTTTATCCAGCTTTGATTCCTCTGAAATCTGATACATACAAAAATATTATAAATAATATAATAATAAATATATTTTTTTATCTCCATCTCACGAACATGATGAAAAATATGAAAAGCGGCTGTAGCCCAATCACTAAGACGTCGGACTTGTGATCTTGTGGTCGACGGTTCCCCGCCCATTGCCTTACCCACTCGTAACACAAGCATTTTAGCTTAGCACGGGGGGTTAACAAGTATACTAGTAGATTGCAAAAATCAGCTAGTCAAAAAAAAAAAGAAAAAGGCAAAAGATTACACGTCGTTTACTTACAATGACAAACAGTATACATATAGCACATAGTACTTAGTGAGAAGTTGTGTGGACTAGGTATCTTAAATAACCAAGAACCCAATCCGGCGAATGAAAATCTATGCAGATAACATCGTGGGCAAAAGCTTATTCAATTCTAAGTATCTTATTGTCTTATCTATACTAACTGTTATATATGTATTTATCTATACTAATATTATAAAGCTGCAGAGTTTGTTTGTTTGCAGCGGCGGCCTTACACATTGCGAGGCTCCGGGCGGCAGGTCTTTGCGAGGCCCTTTGTCCTTTGTGAAAAGTGTGTGACGTGAAAATAAGTCTGGTTGTTTGATTTAGGTATTTGTCGTGTTTAACGAGAAATGCTAAGGTTATACCATTAATAAAATTTGTGTATTAAAATTAACAATTACAGAGATGATAAATTTTAAAATTGATGTTTGCGGCTTTTCCTATGACTGAAATATTTAATTAAAGTAAAATAAATGTTAGAATGTCATACCATATGACCAGTGAAACTACAAATTCGTAGGTAGTTATTTCCTTTTCTATAGAATGGCATTCACTGACCAACTGACAATCTGTTGTATTTTCTGCTAAATCCTTTAACGCATCACTTAGTTGGTATTTAACGGCCTTCACCGATGCTACCCTGCACTCCCATCTAGTTTCAGAAAGTGGTTCTAGCGATAACGATTTTACATGAGCATTTATATAACTAATCTTCAGATGTTTCGTGGCGCGATATTCGAGTTTTTCAATTATGTTATGAATGAATTAATTACCTAACTTTAAATTAAGGATCTAAATAAAAAGCTTTAAATAAAAATAGAGTTAAAAAAAAATTGCTTGGGTTATTGCGCGAGGCCCCTGCAAGAGCGAGGCCCCGAGCGGTTGCCCTGTTCGCCACCCCCTAAGGCCGCCGCTGTTTGTTTGTTTGTTTGAAAGCGCTAATCTCAGGAACTACTGGTCCAATTTCAATAATTCTTTCAGTGTTGGATAGTCCATTTATAGATATTTTATTTTCAAAAAAGTTAGGGATCCGTAAGAAAATTGCGATTTTGTAACCCAAGGTGTAAAAGCGATAACCTATTAATGCGTGCGCTGCAAAAACTATTGACAATAGAACAAAATGATGTACTACGGGTTTGTAGGTCTTATTAAGTTCTACAAAAAAGTCCGCAAGAGCATATATCTAACTATCATAGTTTAGTCACAATAACCGCTTTTATGTTCATAAAAAAATATTAAATCGTCTGAAGAAAGAAACTACGTTAAATGTATATCGTAATATTAATCCTTATCCAAATTAAGCATTTTGTTATCAAGGGTATTTATGTAGAAGTAAATTACTTTTTGTTTGAGAAATTATCACGAGTATAAAAACGCAAGGAATTGGTACCTAATAATGAGTTATTTGCCATAATAGATAAAGCTGAAGAGTTTGTTTGTTGGAACGCGCTAATCTCAGCAACTACTGGTCCGATTTGAAAAAATATTTCAATGTTAGATAGCCCATTTATCGAGGAAGGTTATAAGCTATATTTTATTATAAAGTTTCTACGGGAACGGAAGTTACGCGGGTGAAACCGCGCGCAGAAAGCTAGAATAAGTATATTTTTACTGCGTGTTTGATGTACGATGTGTAAGGTAATAACAGGATAGAAATAAAATCAAAAGTACATCACAATAGTCTAATCACATTCCACATATATATAATTACAGACTAATTATTGAATACTCAACTACACATATAACCAGTGAGGCAGTTAGTAAGCGACTGGTGTGTATGCGCGGCATTTCTTAAAACCCTTTGTTAACATTTCGTATCATGTTGCAATGCGATTCTACACTAACATTATATAGAAGAAAGATTTGTTTGTTTTTTATGTTTGCATTCAATATGCTCCGAAACTACTGAACCGATATCAGAAATTATTCCACCATTGAAAAGCTACATTATCCAGGAGTAACATAGGTTATATTAATGACAAGCTTCCCGCACACGGCTTCACCTGCGCAATTCCCGTTTCTGTAGGAGATTTACAAAATCCTTTCTTATTGAGCCTATACATCACAAAAGGAAACCACGGTCTAAATATGACGTGTCTAACTTCAGTAGTTTTGCCTCGACGTTGATGAGTCAATCAGTCAGCACATGTTGCTTTATATAATAGAAGAAGTTCGCAGGGGAACAGGGGCTACGCGAAAGAAACCGCGCGTGGGAAGCTAGTTTTAAATTAAAATTGAATACAAATATGACATAGTAATTAGGTACCTGTGTATCGTCATTGAGTGTTTTAGATTCTTTCTCCTCCTTCTCTTTCTCAGCTTCTGCTTTTGCATCCGCTTTCCTTTTCTTACGAGGTTTCTTGTCTTTTTTCATACTTAGAAGTCTGTAGAGTTCATAGCCTATCATGAGTACTCCACCTGACGTTGTCCAATCCTGAAAACGAAAAAGTAAATGTATACTTATAAGCACAATAATGTTTTTATTTTTGTTAGCAGTAAATAAATTTAAAAATCTACTGGACGGATTTTTATACTGGACTATCGTTAACATATATTGTTCACAGTACAATGCATTAAGTATGTGTGGGTTAACATTGAATGACAGAATAAAGAATCGCGTGATAAGAGAACGGTGTGGCGGAAGAGGACGTGATTATGAAGATAGAGAAGGGAATGTTGAGATGGTTTGGTCACGTGGAAAGAATGGATGAAGAAATATTGACAAAACAGGTATACATGGCAAGTGTGAGTGGCACAGTCGGAAGGGGAAGACCTCGACGAACGTTCTCTGACCAAACCGGAGACATCCTCGCAAAAGGTCAAATAAGATCCACCCTAAACCGACGTGCTTGTATGAAGAATGTTAAGAGAGTGAATGAAGCGAAAGATGTGTGTAGGGATCGTAGCAAGTGGAGGTCCATTGTCGCTGCCTACCTCGCTGGGAAACAGGCGTGAGCTTATGTATGTATGTATGTACAATGCATTATCAATGAATTATTAATAGTGCACTACATCTGTAAAGAACAAGATTGTTAATGTAGTACCTTGACAACTTTAGCTCTCATCTGCAATGTTTTGTGACTGTCGTTGAGCACGTAGATGGGGAAGTTCCTCGCTCGCACTTCGCCGTGAGCCGACAGAGGACTGGTGGAGGGGTCCACTGGCAGCCACATATTGAATTCAGCTACCTGCAATCACATAGTACATGGATTAAATACACAAATATTAGACAATAAAAGAATAAGTTTACTTTCGGGTTATGCGTTTACTTAAATAACTATAAATTACTACTGCAATGTCCATTCCAAGCTTCTCACTTCATTATTGAGTGTAGGTAATACTCAAAACACATAAGCTCCAATTAAAATATTAGATATATGTATTTGTTTAATGTAAAATGCATTACTTTGTGTAGATACATATTTAATTTTATTACTACCTCAATTTTATGTGTGGTATACTAAATGATTTATAGTATTTTTATATTTTTTCTTTTGTGTACAACAAAAAGATATTGTTTTCTTGTTTACTATGCCTATATGAATACAAATGCCTGCCTCTTCTGGGTCTTTGTGTGTTCCTGTTCGAGTATGAAGTTTTTAGCTTATCAGATCCAGAAATTCGTTTATTCCGCAAAACGGGTTACATTTGTCTGGAATTGTCATATATTTTTCAATACCGTGCTAGAATATTGATTCTCTAAATAAAACATATTTTTAAACAAATTACCCAATTCTGAAGCGTGTTAATCGGCATAATACACAGCACTGTCTTAGATGTCGTGTGTCTTAGGAATATATCACAGAAACATACGATTTGCAACGTCTTTCCCAAGCCCATTGAATGTGCGAGTATACAACCGAACCCAGTTGAAGTCGAAAAACGTTCCACAGATTCTATTATGTTGTCAAACAGGAATCTTACGCCTCCAATCTGAAATGAAAAAGTAAGTTTTAAAACAAAATACAGATAAATCACAATATTTTGTCGGGTTACGGGGCTTAGCATGGAGAATGCGAAGCGACTACAGCAGAATGCTCAAAACAGTTACCATTCAGAATTGTCCTTATATTTTTTTCAAGAATATTTTTTTGGTAATATTTGAATTACTCATTCGCTAAATGTAATAAAACGCACGTTACCTCTAACGTGCGTTATTCAATATTGGTGATAGGTATAGTTTATGTATGGTAGTTGTAATCATAAAAATACTGTTTTCTATATTAGAATAACTTTTTACCTTGGATACATCAAATTTATAATTACACAATATTACAACTCTACATTGATTGGTGTTTCATTATTAGTTAAAATACCCTTTTGTCTAGTAAAATAAAATTATTTAAGAGATTCTCGTGGTGTCAGTAAACACAAAAACGGAATTATTTTTATTACTTTTATTTTAAACTAGCTTCCTGCGCGCAGTTTCACCCGCGTAGCTCCTGTGCCCGTGGGAATTTCCTAATAAAATATAGCCTATAACCTTCCTCGATAAATGGACTATCCAACACTGAAAGATTTTTTGAAATCGGACCAGTGCTCCCTGAGATTAGCGCGTTCAAACAAACAAACAAACTCTGAAGCTTTATAATATTAGTATAGATTAAATTATACTATTAATATTATGTTTTCATTCAAATATGAATTTAAGAACAATGCTACGTTTTACCTGATGTGGTTTAATAACCCTGGCAATCTGTGGTGCCAAGAATATGTCTTCTTCATTTTCTGGATGACCAATATTGATTTGTACCCGGCCTTGCTCATCCGGTAAATTATATGCGTCATTCACATGGAGACCTTGAAAAAAAATGTAATAATAGTTACAATAGTGCAGCATTAGAGGCGTCACAATCAATTAATACCCTATTAATATCTTTAAACGGCCAAAGAACCACAGCTCCAATCAAATTTATTTAAAAAAAAACTCATATTTGATGTATAACTGGCTAATTGGGTACTATACATCATCATCATCAGCCCATGCACTGCTGAATATCGGTCCTCTTCCGAGGGAGGATTTGCTATAGTTACCACGCTTAGCAGGCGGGTTAAGAACCGCAGTATTATGTTGTAACACAAGGAAAAGCTGCTATCTATTCCCTGGTATGCGCTTATCATAGATGTAGTTATAAGAATTGGTTGACAACCAAAACTGGAAAGACATCTTAGAATTTACACAATTTTTTTTTGTCCAGCATGGGAATCGAACCCACAACCTCCGAGAATTATACCGATACGCCACGGAGATTGTCACTATATTAAGTTGTGACTTTATTATTATTCACTGCTAACCTGAAGAATTAATGAGAATCCTGAAGAACTGATCTATATCATTTTATTGGCCTTTTTATTTTATTGTTTATATTTGCTGAATAAATATTAAACTTTTGTTTAAGTTTTGTGAAACCAACTGATCTTATTACAATATCTATTAATCTAAATATCTTCAACTGGTATATCTGACATTTCTGCACACAAGTTTTGTTTGAATTACAATGTTCGTTTAGCCAAGCAACATTTTTAATATAAAGTTCTCACCAGAGTTCGTAGGATCCTCTTCGGCTTCAGGACTAGGCGGCACTTCTGAATCTGACAGCATTATGCAATCATCAGAGTCAGATGAAGAAGACGAAGATTCCTCCCCACTGCTGCTATCAACTATTTCTACAACCTACACATTCAAAATTAACATTTATTCAACTACTTATTTCAATGTGTCTTTGTCGTTGCAAGGCCTTTGGACATTAATGTGGATATAGGGAGAGGAAAACCAAAGATACATTGGATGGATTGTGTGAAAGGCGATATGGGACAGGAGTTATGAGATTTCATCAGATAAAAGAGTATGGAAGAAAACATGCTTCGCTAATCCCAAATAGAATCGACATAGGGGCAAGAAGAAAATGACATTAATGTGTATTAAATATAAACTAGATCTTAAGTTCAGGCCCACTTTGGGCGTATGATGAGCCTTCTTCGAGCGTGTGAATGATGTAAACCACGCGAGTACCGAGCTCCGTCCTCGTCACCAGCTCGTCAGCGTGACACACAATCGAGGAAAACACTCTACCAATATTGGGTCAACTTTAATCATTTCCTTTCCTTTATATGTATTTATGTTATTCTACTATAAATAATACCCACCTCTTTCTTGTCAGTCTTTTGTTCGGGTCTCCCAGGTTTCTGTGATCCAGAAGTTGTAGGTTTTGGCAATTTTGTTACCTCCACCTGGCCAGTCTTCACAGTAGTCCTTTTCGTTTCACCAGAAGGCAATTTCACTAAGACCGTATTTGGCAAACTATAACAATAAATAGAAGTAAAATATTAATATTTCGCTGACAATAATAATGAATTATCAGTGGCCGTTGCTCAATCGGAAAAATGTTAGACAACTTATTTTTGAAAAAATCTAGTGACTATTTTGTTTTGGTGTTTATTTAACACTCATTCTCTAACTGTTTTAAATTTTGCCAAACAAAACTTTGTATAAAAGCATTAGAAATTTAATCTCAAATTTCTGTTCCTCGAAAAGCACTGTTCAGCTGAAGACACTATAACAGCTGATTACTTAAATTTCACATTGGACTGACTTTACGTAACATTGTGGTAAAAACAATTGAGTTCATCTATGCTATTGTTAAAGAGTGTATGTGTAATTTTGGTTAAAATGTAAAAACTTTAAGCTTAGATACTATCATATAGTTACAAAATTGGTCAAAGCACGAGCAAAGGCACCGGGCCATAGGCATAAGCATGGGCGTAGCCGTGGAGGCGTAGGCATGGCGAGGACGTAGGCATGGGTCAGGGCGTAGAACTGTTATGTAATACCCTTTCGAGGGTGCATCCGCACAATACAGCTAGTATAAAATTAATGCAAAAGCAACTTACTTCAGTTTTTGGCCCGGCAATGATTTCTTCAATAGAGATGAACCTTGTAATAACGACAATGTTTTCTGATGGATTTTGTTTTGACGATTTATTGCTATTTGTCTTTGAACCTGTAAGTAATATAAGAATATTATATGATAACTAGCTGACCCGGCAAATAGATGTTGGCGGATTCTCAGACCTACTCAATATGCTCACAAAATTTCATGAGAATAGGTCAAGCCGTTTCGGAGGACTACAGGAACGAGCATTGTGACACGAGAATTTTATATATAAGATTAACTTATTACAACTTTAAATAGATATTTCTAGAAAATAAATATATTTTTTTTTATTAAATGCAAGTATTAATAACCAATTCCCATCAGTCTAGGTCTAGACTCATCAAACTGGCTAATAGTATTACAACTGATTACAGAATACTAATACAAATAGAAAGCTGGTCTTACTTCTCTGATAATTCTCTGTTGTTCCTGTACTCTTGCCAATCTCTCTGACTCTTGGCGCTGGGCGGCCAGGGTTGATGCATCCAAGTTCTTCTCGTCCATAACTTCCCTGATGTTCCGGCGGACATTTAGTGCATTGGGGTTCACTTTTTTCTGGAATCAAAAATATAAATATTAGGTCCAAGTATCTTACATAAAATAATTCTTAATTATAATAAGTTAATCATACCATAAAAATAATAAAATGCAGAAGTTTGTTCTATGAAATTAATAGAGCTCATCATCATGGTTCTGGGTAACCTAAGAAGCTCATATATCATTTTTATAATGCTATTTAGAACACTGAACTGCATAAATATTGTGATTAGTTGCATACACACACAAGCTAACAGATATATTATGTTGCTGCTATAATGAAAATACAATTAACGCAATAATCATTTACCCAAAAGAATAATATAAGAAATATAAAAATACAAGAGGAGATAAAATCAGAAATCTGCACATGATCACCATAGATATTTATAACGATAACTGAACAAATATACTGTAATCATATGAAATATCAAATTCATAGTAGGTGTGTATTGTATCTACAATGAATTTGATATTTAAAAAACATAATGTGAATAAGATAAAGTTCCCATGGGAAAGGGAATTACATGGGTGAAACCCATGAGCAGGAAATTCACATATGTATCTCCCTCACCCATGGGGACTTTATCATTAAATTCCTAGATAGATAGCGACAATGCAAACAAACAATGAAATCTTTTCTCTTTAAAATATTGGTATAGATATGATCTAAAATAAGCAGCCCACTTTAGTGTGGCACATTCTCCGAGTGCTGGTTTGTAGTTTGCACAGCAGGTAAGCATTGCCATTCAATGGGGTAATGCTGCCAGCATACTGGGAACCTTGCCAAGTAGAATAGTAGTATATTATTAGTTAAGCTACTTTATTTTGTATATTATGTATTTTATTCATGTTATGTATTTTATTCATGTTATACCTATAAGATAGTAAATAATCAAAAAAAGAAACAATGTATTACAACTAGAATGCTTAAAATGAAATAAGAAAAAAAACTAAATAATAGTTAAATGAGTTATCAAGGCATGGCACAAAGACTACCTACTCTATAGTCTTTAAGCAATTAAATGTTCCACTTCCATCATATAATTAATATCCTGTATCATGTCTCAAGTACACTATTTATATCAATCATATATGTTTTCTATTTCAAAGCATAAACAAAAGAAAAAGATTATAGAATAAAGATAAGATTCTTGCATTAGGGGTGCAGAGAATAAATGTTTCTTTTTATGCTCAATCTCTGAAATAGGCTTCTAAATATATCAAATGAAAATTTTTTGAACATTGCAAGTCTATATTATCCAAGGGTACTATGACAGGGAGTCCAGAGGTGTTAAAAAAAATTAATTGACTATCACTGACCATTTTTCAGATTTCAAACAATGGAAGAAAGAGGATTTATCATTTATTAATATATTATTATATCATATGAATGTAAATTCATTCATATATTTCATCATACACAGACGCAGATACATTTGCATTTTCAAATATATATGAGGATTCGCTTATTCTGTTTTTGTATTGTAAGTAAAGTACTGTACAGCTGACAAGCTCAAATTTTTTTTATTTTAAATAGTAAGAAAGAAAAAAAACAAAAGTAATAAAATCTCACCTCTTCTTCATTTTCAGGTGTTTCACCATCCTTTGAAACCTCCCCATCTTCCTCCTCCTCCTTTTTATTAATTGGTTTAACACTAATCTCTCCCATTTCTTTTAATTTTTCAGTTATATCAAAGTCTTGGCTGTTTTCTTCTTGTTTCATATCCAACAATTCTTCTGCAGTTTTCTCCGAACACAACTCACCTTCATCAACTTCTGCTATTTCAACATTCTTAGAATCTAAGTCACCTTCGTTCAAAATATCACTAATAGAAAGGGTCTTGGGCTCTTCTTCTACTTCCTGTTTTACCTCAGGCTCAGAGCATGATGGAGTTTCAATAGAAGGTGTGTAGTTGGGTTGTGTATCTCGTTTACTTTCCACTATGTCACCAGTTTCAGGATCAATGTAACTCTCATTTTCTTCATTGAGTTCCTGAACAGCAGTAGGATTCACTACGAATTCTTCCTCTGATAAACCATCACTCTCAGATTTGCTGTCACTTGAAAAGTCACTCAATTCTAACACATTATCACCCATCAAGCTCCTTATCCTTATACCAGTGTCTTGCTTTAGTTTTTTGGTGAAATCATGAAAACTCCTAACTGCTTCCATTTTTCTCTTTTGGCTCATTCGCCTGGGTCGAGGAGCAGCGCGACGTCGCTGGTTCATAGCGGCCGTCTGCGCGAAGTGCGCTCGCTGTATCCTAGCGATGGTCTCGTCGTCGTCCTCACTATCCACCACCTCTTCCTCCGACTCCGACTCCTCACCTTCCACTTTACTCTTCATCATATTCTTCACAGAACTCGTGCCACCGGCATCATCCATGACAATAAGCTAATTTCTATTCGACTCGGGTTCGCTAATGCCTGTCGCAAGTCATCATTATTATAGTCATTTCTCTGAATGAAACATCAAATTAACTATAAAACCGTAACAAATACAGATTTATTTCATAAATAGAAATGTTAATTTCCTCAGACACAAACAATCTTTTTCAGGATAGTTCTTTTGTAGGGCTTTTACAGGACGCGGCATTAAATAGCAAAGGAATAAAGCCGGATGACACAATTCTTCACATAGCGCGGCTGATCACCTCACAAAATTAAAAGGTATTGTCATATTTGATTTTAATTATTCGTTAATAATAAAATATTGTCAGCAATTAAAATTTAGGAAGCCATTACTTCCGCAATAAATAGCCTATTCAACTATTCATATAGAATTTGTGTATTCGACAAGCGTGTTTACAAAAATTGTGGTCGAGGGACTGCGTCACAAAGCGTCACATGGATCTTATTATCAGTAACCATTAAAGTATTTAATTGCAAGTTCTGTTTTAGCAAGTGCCCATGTAACTGGTACAATAACATATTCAGCTTGCCATTGAAAATGCATCCTTGTTGTATCAAAACAATGTGTTAAAATTTGTTACAGCAAAGGTTTTTAAATCATGGCAACATTATTGATTTTTCGCAAAGGGTTGACAGCTTCTAATATTGTCTATGGAAATGTTTATGATGTAGCATAAAGTGTAGTCCACCAAGTGAAATTATAAATAGGTAGCAAAATAAAATGTCGGCTAACTAAAAAATAACTAAATACCATTTTCATAGACATTTTACGGCGCATACCTAATGTAATAAATGAAATTTTATGAAATGATTAAGGTCAAGGCAAAATGTGATTCAGGTTCTGCCGGTGGTCTTAATCAAAATTTTGCACTTAAGCTACACCGAGGGCCGTAAGTCGCTAAATTTGTTCAGTAATTAAATAAGAAACACTTATCCCACTAATTCTATCTCCAAGGTACCTAAAGTGCGGGATAATGGTCGTTAGGATTTAAGACAGCTATCCCTGTTCTAATATTTTACCTAAATGTGAATGTTAACTTTGTTTGTTACGCTTTCACGCGAAAACTACTTAACCGATCATTATGAAATTTCGTAGGTACACATATTCTTGGAGGTATTAGAACTAACATAAAAACATTGGCCTCAAAGAGAGCGAAGCCGCGGGTAAAAGCTAGTAGTAATATATAATTGTTCTTGGGCTTTAAGCCTTTTGTAACACCTACTACTCACATTAAGGTACGCAAATAAATGAATATAAATATAAAGCTGAGGAGTTTCTTTGCTTAAACGCGCTAATCTTCTGGCACGAAAAATTTTTTCAGTGTAATATAGTCTATTTATCGAGGAAGTCTATAGGCTATATTTAATTTGTGGATAAGTGAATAATAAAAAAATGTTCTTTATTACATAAACAAGTTACTAACAAGAAAATTAATTTCTTAAATATAACATTGAGTAATAATGATATTCTTAATATGGATTTAATGATTCAATAATAATAGTCATTTAAATAATAAAAGAGATTTATTTCTATTTACATCAAAATGAATTATTTCAGAATTTTCTACGAAATCTGCCAATTTTAAGCAAAGCCAACAACACGCTTTTCACGTAGCCTCAAGCGACGTTCACGTTCAAATTCCTTCATACGCAGCTCATAACTGAAAAAAAAAGTTAATTATTTCACAAGTTTTGCACCAGGTATATTCTAAGTCAGAGGCTAGCAAACTTCACACGATTTGCTTCATGGCAAGAATAAATCAATCTATACTAATATATAAAGCTGAAGAGTTTATTTGTTTAATCTTCTTAATCTCAGGAACCACTGGTTCAATTTGAAAAATTATTTCAGTGTTAGATAGCCCATTCATTGAGAAATGCTCTTTTAGACACTATTTTTTTTTTCTTTATATTCTCGTGCGTATCTCAATGAATGTTATATTTATTTAGTTGTTGCCTAAAAATTAAGCGGCCACAAATCAAAACCAAAAGAAAAGTTAAAATCGAATCAATTGTGCCAGCATTGATACTATTTTTACATTTCATTTCCTTTCCATTTGTGGCTTTTTTGTATTTAAGCCACAATGTATTTGAATGTGGATATTTTATTTTTGTGCAATACTACAGGCAGTGGAACAAACACTTCATAAGGGAGACTATTACACTCAAAGTATAGATTTATGGTTACACAAAGGAGATTAATCTTCTTGCAAGGAAATCTTTATCCAAAAAGGTTGTCTATTAAGATATTAAAAATTAGTTATCAGTTTTTGTGTTTGATTGTCAAAAACAGTGTTCGGTTTTTGTTCCGTGACTGACTAGTCATATTCACACCAAATCACATCTTTTATTAAGAATTAGGTATCTGAAACATAATTTTGTAGAGTGCAAATCAAAACTAAACTGTCACATACAAAACAGCACTAAATATAAAATCTTACTATTTGAAAACCTTTTAAAATATCCAACGTGATGACTTTTATACAAATTTAATTTACACCCCAAATTCATTTGCAATATAAAAAAAAACTTTTGAGTAGACACCTAGTATGTGGTTTAAAATAAGCTTTTCTGACAACCAATATTTAGCTAAAATTATTGTCAAAGACAAGATGCAAATTAGTAACAAAATTATACTAATTTAAGTTAATGCTTGTTCTATCTCAGAAACTTTAAAGTATCACAGTGGATGTATATCCACTCTGAAATGGTGAAATTTACATTAACAAATACATTTGGGAAAGTCCAAAAATATTTTTTCACATACTCATCCTTTTCACAAATCAGATAGGCATGTTTTTCATGGGCACACTTATAAAGCATTGGCATGTTTTTGTAGCGGCATGTCTGATAATCTAATAAATGATGGGCGCAATAATCACGGTACTTCGGTGGAATCTTAGCAGAGGCAAGATCTGCCTCCCGAGCTATCATTTCTGAAATTAAAAAAGATTGTTAGGATGTTTTTAACATTAATAGTAAGAAGATAGTCTTAGTCAAGTATTAAGACTAAATAACAATATCAAGTCTGCTGTTAGGTAAAAATTATATTACTAGTTCTATTTGTTTTCAATCCATCATAACATAACCTAAACCTAAATTATTATGTAATCTTCATTTCGTATAGAAACATTAGTAAAAAGTAAAAAAAGTATTAAACATTTTAGTTATATAAGGTAGGTATATACCTCTAGGCTTTCGCTGATAGGAAAATCCAGCTTGGGGATCGAACGTTGGTTTATCATCCATGTAAAGATCTACATTTCTGGCGCCGTAAGATCCCATCATCTGACCCATGTTTGGAATTTGAGTGGATACTAAATATTAATTAGATTCCACCCTTGGTAGGTGTTAGTTCCAATGACTTAATAGGTGGTTGCTTTTATTTTTATAAATAAATTCAGAAATACAGCTGAAGAAGCTGTCGTAAGTAATGTCAAAATTGACAACTACAACTAGTTGACTGACGCTTGCTATTAATTGTTATACCATAGCTTTTAGTCTTTTTATCATATTACAAAATGTTAAAATATAAAATGCATGTTTTGCCGATTTATAATTGACTGAGCGCCGTTTTTGCCTTCAAAATTTTAAAAAGTGCATATTATGTTATGCAATTGGGAAACAGCTGCAATATACCCAGCTGGCTATTTGGGCTACCATTTAGTATAATTAAGTAATTTTTAGGGAATAATGAAGTAAGTAATAACTACAGTTTGGCAAAAAAGTCTAGAAACGGAACTAATTTTTTGTCTGTTGGCAACATTCCCAAAATAATGGCATTTCATAATAAACAAAATTAAAATCATGTAGAGTTACTTATTGATTTCAAAAAATTATACATAAATAAAATATAAATAAATATATGTCTAAAAAAAAAACCAGGTAAGTATCAAGATTAGGTTTATATGCTATTCGGTTGCAACGGGTTGCCACACAAACAACACAGTGGCCATTATTTTCTACTCTTTTTTGCCAAGCTGTACTTAGATCTTTAAAAAAAAACCAGAGGATTTTTTTAACAAATACGGTTATTATGGGTAAAAAAATATTGGTTGTTAGCGGACCAAAGAAGTCCGCTACTCTTTGGTCCGCTAACAACCAATATTTTTTTCACACGCGGTATTCGCACACATACCTACCTATACCTACATAGTTCCTTATTCCTTGCATTGCGTGTCTAAGGCATTATTAAATACGCTGCGACGTATCCCATCAGGGCCGGATTTTTAAGTCCGGAGTCCGCGGGGCAACAAAGGAGAAGAGGCCCCCTGGCCACAAATTAGTTTCCCTCTAAATGTGTAGAAAATTTGAAGTATGTACCTACTTTACGAGGCGATTTGAATTCTGATATTTTACTGATTGTCTAATGAAGTGAACAAGTATAGATGAATAACCGTTATTATAATATTTCAGAACTATGACATTAATCATGATTCTACAAAGTACTGTATGTAAAGGTACAACACCGAAAAAATAAATGAAAGTAAAGTTGTAGAGTTTACTCGTCAGAATTTGAAAGATTTTAAATCTCTATTGTGGGGGCCCCTCTGTTGTGGAGGCCCCGGGGCAGTTGCCCTGGATGCCCTCCCTTAAATCCGGCCCTGTATCCCATGACTCTTTATTTAGTTCTTGACCTTTTATTTTGATCTACTTTGCTCAAGACTTTGCTCCAATAGGTCATCATAATGTAACTTTTTAACTCAAATGTCAAACATACTTATATTACCGAATTTCTCTTAACCTACACCCATCGCTTTCCTGCCACTATTTTCGACCTACGATTATTAACGCACGGATAGTAAAGCATAATTTCCGCAAAACCGTTAAAAATAATATACCTACCTAAATGTTTGTTACGAATAACTATCGTACATATCATCACTACATGCAGTTTTTACCAATATATCTAGTGAAAACTGCATTTTCTAAATCCGTTCAGTAATTTTAAGCTTATCGCGAACAGATAGCCACGGCGGAGGAATTCGTTTTATGATTAGGTAGGTATGTATGTAGTGCATGATGTTCATGAATATAAGGTACCTAGGTGTTTCGGCTGCCTACCCTCAAATTTATGTTCGAATAGTGATATAAGTACCTACTTATACATAAATGTGTTCAGTCCAGTTACACAACGCAGATTTTGTCCTTAATTATAAGTTATATAATAATATGTGTTAAATAAATTAACTGTATTTGCTATTGTAAGATTTAACTGCAAAAATGAAAGTGATCAATGAAATTATCAAATACAAATATAACAGCGAGCTCATTTAAAAATGGACGTCATCAAGAGATTTAAAAATAATAACTTAACAGTCTTGAAAACAGTAGGCAAAGGCACTTACGGGTATGGATTGTAATTATTTAATTATTCATTTGAACTGATGGTGAAAACAGCTTAAATTTAGTTTTACTTACTAATTTCAATCACATCTTTTACAGAAATGTTTATTTATGTGAAAAACGAGATGATACAACTCTGACGATTGTTAAGGATATAGAATTAAATTTTAAACTTCACGACCATAAACAGGTAGGAAACTTAGATTAAACTTAGACTATATACACTTCATTATTAAACTAGTGTAGACATTATTAGTTCTGATAATGTCTAAATGTGTTGGGCAATACTGGTTCGAGGTGGCGCAGGAAAACGATACATGGAAGGATTTCGGGGAGACCTTTGCCATGTAGTGGGACAGTATGAGCTTGGAAAAAAAATCTAAATACTAGAACAGCTGGGATGAACTTACCTACACAAGGCGGCTAAGTAATCACGTATAGATATGACTATGAGTTTATTAAAAATGTCTTAATTAGGTATGTACTGTAGGGTTATTGTTAAGCACTTCCCATGTTTTTGTTACTGTATTATTGAAGCTAAGGGACATTAATTTTAAAAATGTTTTTTTTTGCCTGATCATTAAACGCTAAGAAACGCATTTTTATCAGTCATAATAATGTCGTTATGTGCTTAGCCTCATGTTTGTTATTTTAAGTGTTAAGTATATTACAATACTTTTTCTTAATTTCAGGATATAACGAACGAAATACACATTTTATCGTCGCTTAACCACCCAAACGTTATAAAATTCTACACATGTTTCTACACCGACAATCATGTTATGATATCGATGGAGTACGCTAAATGCGGCAACTTGGCGGAATATATGTATCAAAGATGTCCAAAACTTTTGCAACAACAGGTAAAATAAATTATATATCGGTATACTTGTAGGTTATGGAAAGCATACATAGCAAACTCTGTTTTGACACAGAGTTAATTAAAAACTGTGGCTGGTTCGATTCCAGGGCAACTGTTTGTGAGAACTACAGATAGTTGATCTGTATCCGGGTGTGGTTTATGTCCGTGAATCATGAGTTTATAAATTCTCTCTTGAAATAAGGAGGGATGAAGGTTTTGCTTCAGTTCACGTACATATCGGGTACTTTCTTTCATAATTTGAACCAAAGCTAAAAAACAATTATTATTGAGAAATATAGTAGACCCATTACCACTTTTTTTATTACTTTCCGGTTGACTTATCTTTTGTTATATAAAGCACAGACAGGGTCTAGGATAGAATAGGCTATTCATCTTGGTCCCACATACTTACATTCCGATCTGCGACAGCCTTATAACAAGCGGCAGATGCAAGCATCGGATGCTTTTTTCAAAACGCGGTTCAAACTACCCAAATACTTTGATTGTTGCAGTGTCCGACTATTGGAGAGCATTTAAATAAAACCATATAATATAATACCTACATACCTTGAATTCTTTAGTTGTTTCATAACAGCCGTAATACAAAAATGGTTTTTTTTTCAGGAGATCCTTTTCTACTTTAGCCAGATTTTGCTAGGCGTTAATTATATTCACAACAGAAATATTATACATAGAGATTTGAAAGCTGAAAACATTCTATTGACTGGTAAACGAGGGATATTGGTGAAAATTGGAGATTTCGGTATTTCAAAAATGCTTGAGAGGTTGGTATGATTACAATTTATAATATTTTACCTTACGGCTACGTTATCCATCGCAGACTAGATTATCCGTGACACCATTTTTAGTCTATAATTCAATAATGAAACGTTGTGCGCCGGACTTAAGCGCGTCGTGTGTGTGGGCTACTCCTTGTTTTTTTTTTAAAAAAGAAAACTCCTCTAGTGAAATTAATCCCTGTGTCGCTAGCGACTCTACAAACACTGAATTCACGGACTCAATGCACCCCCAGACTCAGAACGAATATGAATTATCTGTCGTTTAAACAAATAAATTTCTTGGGTGGGAATCGAACTTAGACCAACCAACTATACTAAAAGTCAATCACATCGCCAACGACCGCACTGAGCCGAGGTCCAAGCCCTACAGAGCCAACAGAGCAAAACCATTTATTAAGGCTGGAGCTTTCTCGCCTTTATGCCCGGTGCAGTAGCAAAAGCCTCGTGGTTACCTAAGTAAGTCCATCTGAAAAAAAATACCAACCCACTCAGTAGCAACTGCCGTAACAACCGAGTCATCGGTGCAGTCGGTTACTGCTTGTAATTGCATTGTGTGTATTTGTTCAACCTAAAAATGCGTCACGGCTAATCTATTGTCTACGCCGCCGCACTTTAATGTATGTGTTAACATATAACAGTTGCTGTTCTATAAGCTGAGATCCCGGAGTGGAATCTTTGTGTAAATTCTAAGATTTTTTTCAAGGAACCACATTCCTTATCCAACCGGGTCTGATTGATGAAAGAAATCTTAGTGCCTCGGAATTGCGATTGTTATACCTCAGCTATCATCATCAGCCCGTACAACGTCCACTGCTGAACATGGGCCTCCTCCCGAGGGAGCGTTTTTGCCATAGTCACCACACTTGGCAGGCGGATTGGTGACTGCAATATTATGTTGTAATACACAGGGAAACGCTGCTGCCCGTTCCCTGGTATACGCTAGTTATAACAATCGGGACCAACGGCTTAACGTGCTTTCCGAGGCACGGAGGGTAGTCCCTCAACCAACTAGACCCGGAGAGAAATCTTAGAATTTACACAAAGATTTCTTGTCCGGTTTGGGGATCGAACCCACGACCTCCGAGATTTAAAGCGAGCCAAATACCGCTACGCTACGGAGGTTGTCTATAACCTTATCTTTAACAATTGTATACCAGGAAACGTGCAACACCGTTTATATGTAGGTAATACTGCGGTCACCAACCAGCCTGCCAGGCGTGCTAACTATGGCAAAACCTATTCCTCGGGAGAAGGCCCATGTACTACACTTGACATTAAACGGGTTGATGATAATGATTGAGACAAGTTTGTTCTTTTTCAGTGCAAAGAAGACATCGACTGTAATAGGTACCCCTTACTATTTAGCGCCCGAATTATGTGAAGGGAAGCCTTACGACTGCAAGAGTGACATTTGGGCTCTTGGCTGTTTGATGTATGAAATGTGCTCTCATAAAAGAGCTTTTGACGCAGAGGTAAAGTTGTATATTTTTTGTTTGTACTGCACAAAACCAAAATTACAATGTTGAATTTAAATTTTCCTTCATCTAATCGTAACTTTTAGACTAATCTATGATTTAGGTATATGACATGTCTTGTGTCTCCTCTTGCTAGTTTCTGAGGAAGCCATCCAAGGCGTCCCGCTATCTTGCCCTATACTCATACCTAGGTATTATAATTCTTCTGCATGTCTTTTATTTATGTGAACTTTTGAGTTTTTAAATCATCATGGAATCCTCTAGAATGAGAGGGTTCCTAGATGATTTAAAAAAAAAAATGGTCTCTGCAGGAGGGCGGTGTTATAGAAATCCCAAAAGTATAGTCAGATAAAGTTATGCAGTCACTAATAACATAATGTATTAAATGATTTTAAACATTAGACGAGTTTACCAATGAATTGACTAGCTTCCCGCGCGCGGTTTCCCCCGTGTAACTCTTGTTCCCGTGGGAACTTTATAATTAAATATAGCCTTCTTCGATAAATGGGATATCTAACACAGAAAAAAGAGTTCAAATCGGAAGATAAGAGCATTCAAGCATACAAACAAACTCTTAGGTAATGCATAAATGTATTTTAACATACTTTTTTCGTTTCAGACGTTAGTAGGTTTAGTCAAGGTAATAACAAGTGGCAGTGTACACCCAATTGATTTGGCGACATATGACAGAAGTATGCAGGACTTGATAGATTCAATGCTGTCCATACTACCTGACAAAAGGCCTGCTATAAAAGAACTGATGGGACGAATGGTACTCCTACCACATATTTATACTTTATTCTTAGATGCTGGCGACGAAGAATTATTATATTTGAAAGCAAAGGACTTTTTGTATTGATGGAATTGAATAATTTAAAATTAATATGATTATGGATTAAAATGATACAACAATTAAATGAAAATTTGGTTTTATTGAAAAAATATAGTAACAGGTTTTAGTATGCAGTTCTTTTCACATAACATCTGGTTAAAAACTACAATAGTTTTTAATACAATGGTTTGTATGTGAAATCAATAGCTACGACTACTAATACATAGTATAGGTAGCTGTTTATTTTTTTAATATAGTGTATTGAATCTGTTCTTTCCAATCGCTTCATACCCAATGGATGTAGATTAGTATCTGTCTTACCAGCTAAAATATATGAAACGCAATACCTTAGTTCTTATCAGCTTAACTTAATCGCAACTCTTAAAATAAAACTACAGGTACTAGGCTGTAATATCTGTTCTAACAGCCCAGTTAATACAACCTTGATAATAAATCTTGATTACTGGCCATTGTGCTCTGTCTCCATCTCCTCATCTTCATCTGCAATTATAGTAACAAATAAATATTAGAAGGTAATTTGGTCCAAGTGGCAACTTCTGTAGCGGTATTTGGCTTGCTGCAACTCTCGGAGGTCATGAATTCGACCCCACACCGGACAGGAAATCTTTGTGTTATTTCCAAGATTTCTTTCCAGGTCTAGTTGGTTGAGGGATAACCCTCCATGCCTTGGTGAGCATGTTAAGGGTCCCAATTGTTATAACATCATCTATAATAATCATATATTATTATCAAGGAAAGGACAGCAGCATTTCTTTGTCATGACATGCAATTGTTTTTTAATGACATTGGGACTGGACATAGTATAGTAAAAATTAATGTCTAATCTCTTATATCAGTAGTTCAAACTACAGAGTGTTGACTAAGTACAGTGACTAGTTAAATTGGCGAAGAGAGAATTAGTATTTTTAAAAAGAACATTGTCTGCAATTAATAACACATCATTTTTTTTTTTGTATTAATCAAGTACTTACGCTGGCCATTAGACTGTGTTGCTGGTTGTATTGGTTTCTGTCCTGGGATCTGGCCTGACTGAAGCATTCTTGTTAACCTCTCCACCTCTTGCAATGATGAAGCATTCTTAATAGCCTCTCGAATCTTGTGGATTTCCTGAGGAGTGAGATCTGAAACCAAAGTCGAAGTTAGCAAGTGGTAAACTAGATTCAATTCAAACATCACCAGTTTTATGCCATATGTCCTCATATCAGCTGTCTTGAGATGCAGTCAAATGTAGCCTGTGGATGAAGTTGTTAATATATTAATTAACTTCAAACTTCTATTTTGTAGAAATGTTACTTATTATTATGTTTACCCATTTTTGTTTTTTTTCCAACCAAAAAAATATTTTTACAACAACTTAATAATAAGCGTAACACATACTCATTCAAATGTTAACTATACATCAATATTAAATGTTCATAACTTACTAGTGACTTTAGGATCAGGCATATTTCCTCCAGGTACAAAAGTTTTAGCTTTCCTTGTAATTTCTTTCTGCATTTCTTTTCCTTTTTTGCTTTTGAATAATGTATTAGCTTCATCTCTTTCTTTTTGTTTTATTTTTCTGAAGTCTAGTAATCTTAGTTCTGGGAATTTGAAAGCCACATAGGCTCTGAAATAAGTAAATTAAAATAGTTTGTATTATTTATTATTAAATCCACTACCCAAACTACTAAGACTATCCACTAACCCAAGTCCAACACTAAGGATTAATTCCTGCATCTTGAGTGACTTTACTAACACAAAGCATACCCAGACTAGTCAACTATTGTGCTTGACACAAATGATTGTCCCGGGTGTGAATCAAACCTAGTACACCAAGTCTCAGAAACAACTATACCTTGTTTTACTACTACCATTTTGACCCAGATACTACTGTTTCTATTTTACATCACAGACCATTGTTTCTTGTTATGTGCTGTCTACATATGTTATCAACTACTAAGATTTTTATCTAAGTAGTTGATAACCAAGAAAAAGTATCCATTATAATGGTTTCTAGGGTAAAACTACTGGTGGCATTCTCCTAAATTTTGAAGAAAACACTTATTTATATGGTAGGGTACATAACAACTAGGAATATTTATGAAAAATATGTATTTCATTGTAATAACACCTGATTGGAGTAAATAGGTTAATAGTCAAATCAGCAATAATTTTAAGTATATACTTTTTTTTCCTAGATAAACATTTGGATAAAAAGAATATCAACTATAAATATTAATAACTAGCTGGCCCGGCAAACTTCGTACCGCCGCAAAATCTACGCGGTGTCCTACATCTACCCTACCCTACCCCTACTCAACCTCTACCCTACCCCTACCCTAAAGTTTCCCATGTCCTTCTCCCAGTTCTTAGCTACCTCCCTACCAATTTTCAGCCAAATCGGTTCAGCCATTCTTGAGTTATAAATAGTGTAACTAACACGACTTTCTTTTATATATATAGATAGATTCTATTATTGTGGGTAGTCTGAGGAATATGGGACACACCTCACAGACAACCTAATGATAGTAAGAGTCATAAGAGGCAAATCTCCCAAGATGAATGTAGTGATGTTAATTTAGGAGTCTTACTGAGATATTAATAGAGTTTATGTTCACTGGCTGACAACAGGGCTGATAATAGTGATGAGTATGAAATATCAATAAGAATATTACAATTTTGAAACTTACCTGTAATGTTGTTTGTTAGCAACTGGGTTATGTAGTAAGGAAAGAGTTCTTAGTTTTGGCAAAGAAGCCAATGGATCCAAGTCTCCCAGTTCAGTGATATTATTGTTGGTCATTACTACCGACTCTAAATTAGGTACATACTGCTCTAAGTTTTCGCCAATTCTCCTGAAATTAATTAAATGTAATTCAATTATTATTGCTTTACTGCAGAGTATAATTAAATTAAATTAACTCAGTGGGAATTTTGAAATATATCACTCACAGACAATTTATATTATCTACACTAATATTATAAAGAGGAAAACTTTGTTTGTTTGGTTGTAATGACTATTCATGACTATTCATAGGCTCAAAAAGTACTGGACCGATTTCAAAAATTCTTTCACCATTCGAAATCTACATTATCCACGAGTAACATAGGCTAAACTTTATTTTGGAAAAAAATAGGGTTCTGTAAGATATTTGGGTTTTCGGACTTGTGGTGTAAAAAATCTATATTTGGGTTTTTGTCCTTGTGGTGTAAAAAATCAATCAGAAAAGTTACTTATTTTGCGTAAGCTGCCTAAACTATAAAAGATAGAACCATAAAATGTTCTAAATAATTGTAGTAGTATCTTATAAATATCTACAAAAATGTCCGCGACACACTATACCTATCAATGTCGAGTGAGGCACAACAACCATTTTTTTATTTAGAAATCTTGAATTTTTTTTGGACTACATTTAAACGCGTTTATTTTACTCATTCTATAAATCCTTATCAAAAAAAATCAGTTTATGTAGATAATATTTGGTCTTTGAATGATTAAAATTGGACGTTTGGTTTTGAAGTTATGGCGAAATTAAAATATTACGATTTCTGCTGCACGGCCCCTGCACGGCCCGTTGCGAAGTCTAATAATTTTCGTGCGATATTTTTAAGATTTCGTTTTTAAAACTATACCTACGCAAAAGTTCTTCTTAGAGCTAATCAACAGTTCTTTTCAGAGCTAACCAACAGTTCTTTTCAGGGCTAACCAACAGTTCTTTTCAGGGCTAACCAACAGTTCTTTTCAGGGCTAAACAATAGTTCTTTTCAGAGCTAGAATATTACACGCTATTAATATTTTCTTGAACATTTCAAAATACCTAAAATGCCTATTAATTACATTTAAATATTTTCATCATTAACAACTTTAACATCCAGAGAAAGACAATCTGTGCAGCCTGCGGATAATGACTGCGTCGTCGATGTTTGTGTCGGTGCCTGTGAATTGACCTGGGAATCATTTTGCTGACCGTGTCTTTACTGGGTAGTCTTTTTGCAGCGGTAACCGACATCCGCACGGAGCCGCGGGCGATCGCTATCACTACATCACTACATATTATAAAACAAAGTCCCCGGCCGCGTCTGTCTGTCTGTTCGCGATAAACTCAAAAACTACTACATGGATTTTCATGCGGTTATTACCAATCGATAAAACGATTCATCCAGAAGGTACGTAATATGATTTGTTTAGTTTATGTGTACATTTGACTAATATATATTAATATTTGTCAGAGGTGTCGGAAAAAATTAAGCCATTTAGGAGCTTTCAACGAAAACGCTGCCTAAACCCTATGAGATATAACAAAACAATGTATGGCGGAAATATTCTTCTCTTTTAGATCTACAAAAAAGTCTAGGATAGCATATGTCTATCTTTCAAGGTTAACTTGCTATATCCATTATATCTTTTAGAAAAATGATCATTCTAATGCGGTAATGTAAAGCTAATCAGACGGATTCAGTATTTATCCTTATCATTTGAAATGAGTTAATATTCTTAAGCATTCCATGCAGATTATTTTACCCCTACACTATATACTTTAAATGAATAACTAAGAAGTTATCGCAAAATAACAGCGCGTGTTTTCGCAGCGCAGCGAGAGATTTAGGCCGAATGCGATTATGCGCGCTCAATCCTTAAGAATTATTGGGCAAATTTTTTGTTTTGTGTTCATTTATAACTATGATGGATAGAACTTGAATACCTATTTATTCAGTGTTTGTTGTATTGTTAGTCCTGAAGAGTATAGGTATTTCATACGATAAACGTATACCCTACCTACTTATTTCACTGAGTTTTAGTAGGTTCTGTTTGTTTTGACCAAATTTCGCCCGTTTGTATATATAAGTATCAGTATTGTACCCGAGCGAAGCCAGGGTGGGTCGCTAGTTTATATATATTTAAAGATTTCTTAAGTTATCAAATAAAAGCACATAGATACAGCTAAAGATAGTGCATTCTCTATATCTACATGGAATATAAAGTTATGTTGTTGCAGTGAAGAAGCTCACAGCCCCTAAGTTTACCCACTGATCAAGAGTCCGTCTAGGAGAATTCCCTAGATTGATTCCCTTAAGAATGCCTTTCTAATTTTGTGATCAAATACCTGTAGGCATGAACATATAAAGCATATTATTATCAATACTTACACTATCCTGTTGTTATTAAGGAGTAAACATTTCAACCTCTTCAATAGGGGGAATCCATCAAGCTTTCTGATGTCATTGTCTGAGAAATCTACGGTATCGAATTGATCTAATGTTGCCCCCATATTCTCAATCTGCGGTATTTTGTAACCTAAAAACAGAGCGGGAAAGTATTTAGTTATACAGTTAAGTTCATGATTAATGTTATAAACGAATATATAATTACGTTGTTATGTATTTGTTAGAGTTTTATTTGATAATTGTAGTAGAAAAAAAACCGACAATCCTAAAACTAACCTCGAAGATCTAGTTCCCGATCTCTGCATGGATTCATATACTGCATAGAGTTTTGAATAAGTTCTGTTGTTAGTTTCACCATTTTGATTTTATTTTAGGATAATAAAAACAACGTTGTATGCTTACAAACATTAAAGATTTAATTTTGTTAGCGTTTCGTGTTTCGTCGCAATTATTTGACAATTTCATACAAATTTGACCATAGACTATGCAACGCTTGGCGTAATTTTTTAAGAACACTCTGCTTTTTAGCCTTTCGAGCCTAAAATTGCCAGCTTCTAAAAACCCCCATATTTTTTAACCTTCTTAAAGTTTTTCTGCTAGATATTGAAGATTTACTGAATTTACTATGAATTCTTGGCAATAGAATAATATTAGACCTTAATAATTGGATTAGATTTTTGCTGCTATTATTTCTCATTTAAAAAGACTAAAATACTGAAGTATACTCTATTGACAAGACTCCTGCTTTTTTGAAATTTATTGAATACTAGCTTCTCGCAGTTTCACCCGCGTTACTTCCGTTCTCGTGGGAACTTCATAATTAAATATTACCATTACCATTGGAAAATACATTCACCCTGAGTGAAAGAATTTTTGCAATCGGCACAATAGTTTTAAGAGTTTATTCATTAAAAACATACGCACACACACACACACACACACACAAATACAAATCTTTCCTCTTTATAATATCTACTAGTATAGGTAGGTGGCAATTGGCATACAGAAAAAACTTTTGCACTTAAGGGTTGTTACAGCAGTATGAAGACATATTCTGGCGTTGTCGCGTCTATTGCGCGGGACTACTTCTTTGGTATAATCGTTGGAAAAGTTCCGGATTAGTTTTGATAAAAACAGACATTTCTAGAATTATGTAGGTATATGCATGGCAAAGTTAGTAAGTATTTCATATTGTTAAAATAGGGCACTCAGCTATCAGTACAATATTTGTATACCTTGTCTCCACTGGACCGAAGTTGGTATAGGTACTGCTAGGAACGTATATCTCAATGATTATTATGTTCTAAACGTCAAATTAAATCTATTATAGGTATTTCTCCCCTATTACGGGTAATGAGTTGGATTTTTTCAAAACTGTTGCAGACAAATTTGAGTATTGTATCCATGTAAAAAAAGTTTTAAAGTTGAAGCTACGACAATAAGAGTACAGCTAACTACCAGAAATATATTTGATCCTTTCATAATATCTATTATATTATAATTGTTACAGCGTAAATTCTTCTTTGATTAGCTTTGCTTGGAACTTAATTATTTTCCTCTATTGATATCTAACGGATAAGCGCATGTTGAAATCAGATATAAATAAAACAAAGTTGTATTGTATCGCTTTAACCGGTCGGGATTACATTTAGTTTAATATAATATAATCTATACTAATTATAAAGCTGCAGAGTTTTGTTTGTTTGTATGTTTGTTTGTTTGTTTGAACGCGCTAATCTCAGGAACTACTGGTCCAATTTGAAAAATTATTTCAGTGTTAGATAGCCCATTTCTCGAGGAAGGCTATAAGCTATATTTGATTATAAAGTTTCTACGGGAACGGGAGCTACGTGGGTGAAACCGCGCGCGGGATGCTAGTGGTACATAAGAGTAAAAGCATTAAGCACGCAAAGGTTAATCACCTATGTCGCTAAAATCAAACTTAAGTAAGGTCTAATTCGCGTAGAACGGAGTCGGCAGGAAGAGCTATAATATGTATTAATTAAAGACCAAGAAAAAAATTACTTCCTACCTATCTTCCTAGTATTCAATACTAGAATGCGCATGAAACTTTTTTTATAGTTATTGTTAAGAGAGTTTATTGTAATGTTCTTTAGGTAGGTTTAATGCCTACTGCTGTGTCCTACTTACCGTAGTTTAATGTTACGATGAGACTCACCTACCGCGGTAGTGCACATAAGGATTTACACCTCAATTTAGAAGGTATCACTTTTTATTACGCCCGTAAAGAGGTAGTAAAAATAAAGTGATTTGGTGTCGTTTTTATATTATAAGGACGGCTAGAAATGAAATAGCATGCATAATTCTAAGCGATCATTAGGTACCTATAGTCTATGTACGCTTGCAATGCAAGAAATATCACTAATGCGATGCTTACTTACAAGCTCTATGGGCCTTAGTCGCGGACAGGAATATAATACGTATTGATAAATAATAATGTTATTTAGCTGGGGTCTTCCTTATGTTGGATTCCTCATAAGGCGTACTAAAGATATACTCTACCACCCAATAATTAAGGAAGGCTATAGAACTTATACTCTTCTAAGTGGAATTCTAAAAATTTTACGATTTTATTACATGAAGGGACAGGAGTGCGTCAACGACATTCTCTTTGATCTGGATTTAATATCGGCTATTAAGAGCCTACCTGGTTCCGGATTTCTAATTAAATATTTTTGGATACATACAATGAGAGTCAACGATACGTATGTTGAGTTCTATTAAGTACCTACACCATCAAATTAATTGTGCTCCAGACCGATATCAATTAATTAAAAAACAGGATCGTTATCAAAAAATATTGCTACGTTATTCAGTGTAATTAAATAGCTAGGTATATATTTTATGGGATAAAATATAATGACCACCAAAAATATACAGGGTGAAATGTTAGTCACCAGCCAAATTTTTTCTAGGCATTAGGTATCATTCACTAACACCAATTTTGAAAAAAAAACGATACCTAAAATTTTCATAATTTATAATTTACTCGAAGGAATTATCCGCTCTGCGTGGTCACCAAGTAAAATGTTAATAATACTACGTGCCGCGCGAACATCAATGAGAGCGCACGTCGTTACCCCCGCCCCCACTACCCCTGAGCGGCACTACCTATGATCTAGTCGGCCACGCGCACCCCTTCGAGGGCCTTTGTGACGTGATTTCTCAATATTTTTGTATTGAGTGATACTAAATGAAAAAACACGTATTCAATGATTTTTACTAAAGATTAACATATCAAAATTTGGCTGGTGATTAAAATTTCACCCTGTATACTTGACACCAGAAAAATAAAGTCTAAAATTGTAATAGTACTAGCTATTTTAGTCACGACTGCACTTTAAATTGTATTCGAACACCAAATGTAGTAAATGATCACCAAATGTAGTAAATGATCACCAAATCTTAGCGAGCAAATGATTGCGCTATTCTACCTTAATAAAATCAATGAAAAATGACAATCGGTTAGGTTAGGTTAGAGCTGCGGCCATACAACGCACGAGCCGAGCGAGCGAAGCGAGCGGTGCCGCGGTAGCGGCCGGCGAGTGCCAGAACCGAATAGTAAATTAGTAAAACATTTAGGTACTTTTGGTGATCATTTACTACTTTTGGTGATCATTTACTACTTTTGGGTTAACAATGATTTATTTGGAGTCATTTTGCTTAAATACGATAGCGAAATGTTAAAACTTTGGTTACCATTTTACATTAAAATGCGGGTTTAATTTTGGTGATCATTTTTACTATATCTGATGGTAAGTTAAACATAAGCCATATTTTATTATGAAGAGTAGACTGGGAGCTCCACCGTTTAAAATGCTCGATGTATGTTTTGAGTGAAAATGTGCGCGGGAAACTAGTAGGTAAATAACTACTTTTACAGGAAGGAAAAAATTGCACAAAAATTGTTACATAACGCGGGTGATACGTACCTACTTTTTTCGGATGGACATTATGTAGTTAGCCAGGAGGATTTAGCTATTTCGCCGGGCATAAAGGCGAGCAGAGCTCCAACCTAAATAAATGGTTCAAAAACTACAAACTAAGCAACGTGGGCAAGAGGGCATCCCCTGTGGGACTTGAACCTCGGCTCAGGGCGGTCGCTGGCGGGGGGATTGAGGGATTATGACTTTAAGTTTTGTTAAGGGAGTTTTGTGAAACTGTCGCTCTACGTTACAGTTTGAGGGCCTCACGGACTTTGGGGTCTACGAAGGCATCGTAAGGTAATTTTCAAATTAAGGGTCGGAAGGGCGAGGGGGCTGGTGATAAGTACGCGCGGGATAGCAAGTAAAAAATAAATTAGAACATTTTCGTACGTTTAATTGGCCTTGACAATTTAACTTTTTCTTTTTAATATTGAAAAAGAAATATTAGCTACTTATAACCCTAAAATTGTATACAGTAGACACGCAACTGGCAAACAGCTTAGGTACTTAATTTTACTTCGAAACCCTTATAATTGTTATTTGATCAAGAAAAAACAAAAAGTTTCAGAGTACAATAGTAGCATTGCATTAAAATATTTTTCCCCCTACCCCATGGCGTGGAATAATATAATATTACTTACTTTTTAACGGGCTGGTGTAGTGAAGAAGCCATTTGTGTGTATGTGTCATGTTTTGATAGATATTTGTAATTCTTTTATTCAAAAGTTATATGAGCGGTTTGGCTGATTTTTTTGCTTAAAACTGGACATTACAAAATAAAGCGTGGGTCAGTGCGTCGGTATGACCTACGGCGCTGGGACATGGACACTTACAGCCGCACTATTTCACAATTTCAAAGTTAATCAACGAGCTATGGAGCGAGCTTTGCAAGAAGTTTCTTTGAAGGATAAACTTCGCAATGATGTTATCCGAGAAAGAACTAGAGTTACCGACACATAGCCCACAAGAATAAGCAAGTTGAAGTGGCAATGGGCTGTCCATGTCTGCAGGAGTGCAGTTGGAGTAGACGCTTCTTAGAATGGTTCCTCGTAAATATGAACCGATGACCTAAAAAGGGTATCTGTAGTAGAGAAGGACCGGCGTGTTACGGCAAATTATGGGAGGCCTATTGATGAGATAGGCTGATTGATTGAACGTACCTATATGATTTAATAGAAAAATAATAACTATGTTAACCCAGATACTTCTGAAACTATATAGGTACCTAACATTTCAAAACTTTGTTATAATGAAAAAAATCCTATTCATCTGGAAAAAAAACTTCCATGGGTGTTTTAACAGCCAGTAGGAGAAAGCCCTATAATCCCACTAATTTTTATGGAAAAGGTATAATTAAAAAAGGTTATACTTAAATATAAAGTAATATATATTTCGTGGCGTTATAACACCCGGTAGGAGTAAATGGGTTAAACTACATCATGTTACTTCACGTAGCAGTAGTTCAACGCGAGTCAAACACCCGCGGTACGCAGCCATTAGAAAATGAAATAGGAGGTTTATGATATGCATATCCAATATGGTAAATGCTTTTGCTATATTTGAATGAATAATGTATAGATTATCGGTGTCCACTGCAAATTATACCGCTAAAAGGGGCTCTGATTATACTGGCAATTATATGAGTCTATAATTGTGGTACATTGTGTACTTCATTGCTGTTATTTATTTTGCATGGATTTATAATTATGTTCACAGATACGCAAAATACGCTTTTAAATGCGTTTAAACGCTGCTGTACCTATCTAGTTCATAAATTACAGTATACATCGTTCCTTCTCTATTTAGGCAGCGCGGCGGCGTGTGACTACATTTCCGCTACTCAGATGTACGGAATTTGTCACTATAGGTATTGTATATATATATACACACTATGCCCGGTGAAGTAGCAAAAGCCTCAGGTTTAACTAAATATGTCCGTCCGAAAAAAAAAAAAAACTAGATATTAACCAGTCAGTATTGCGAAATATTCTTCATAAACCTAAAATATTAGATAGTTTTGGAATTAATGATAAATTATTTGATTTGGAATGATGTGCCATAAAATAGAAAACACTGCACTGGCAGAAATTGCTCAATAAGTCGGCAGATTGCCATATATAAAATAAAATAAATTTCATCAAGTCATTTTATGAATAACAATAGAAGTTGTATAGGTACCTTCTTACAAAATATTTCATGGTTCAAAGTTTTCTTTAAGAAATAGGAGGTATTATGTGGAGGTGGGTACCTACTGAGTGCGAAAATGTTAGTTTTACCTGTATATTTAACATATGTTATCTTAACCTAACTACATATAATAAACTTTTTGCTTGTAAAGCAGTAAAAAGGTATTTTAATATACATAGGTATATTTACACACACACACACACATATCTATTTATCTTTTCTGTTTGTCATTTTATAATTACCTTATTAATATAATTTTAATCTCACACAAATAAGAATGTGTCTAATTTAAACTCTCGCAAATAAGGATGGGGGATTGTGTAATAAAATACCTACAGGCTTAGGCTTAGTTTAGAATCCAGATCTCCTAAAAATTACATTTGACCATTATTGTACTTAATTAAGCATAGCAAATTTTTTTGTAATTTGTGGAGATTAAATAAATGAATAATTATTAGTATTATTATGTTTGTAAAACTATAGCCATCAGTCTGGGTTATTTATACAAAGTTAGTTGTTTAAGGATATTAGCAGTATGTCAGTAGAACGGATTTGTGAGGTTGCTTGCATTGAAACACAGCATTACTATATAATATGTATATACCGACCACCTTCGTCAGACTTCCAACATTTTATTAGTACAATGGAAGAAATACTTAAAAAATTCAAAAGTAATAAAAACATATTGATCTGTGGCGACTTTAATATAAATATATTAGTAGATTCACCAGAAAAAAATAGTTTTTTGGCTCTTTTTATGTCTTTTAATCTTAACTGTTTATTTTCTGAGCCCACTAGAGTCACACCAACAACAGCCACCTGCATTGATAATATTATCACAAACTTTGAGGTGGCAGGTAAAAGTTTGGTAACTGGTGTTCCTTCTGACCACAAGTGCCAAATTGTTAAAGTTAGTAACGCATTGATCATAGAAAAATCTATTATTAGTTTCAGACCCCTCACAAAGAAAAATCTAGATAAGTTCAGTCATAATTTAAAAACGAGATTGTGTCAACTAACTTTAGATTCAGACAGTAGTTCTAATGCTATGTACAATACATTAGCACAATCAATTCATGAGGAGTTTGAGAGAGTGTGTAAAACTAAACGTTTAGAAATCGACCCTAATAAACTAAAATTTAGTACTTGGGCTACCAAAGGTATAAGACGGAGCCGAGATGTTTTGTATGAATTATATAATATAAGGTCCTACACAACTGATGACAATTTTATAAATACTGTAAGGAAATATTCTAAAATTTTTAAAGTAGTTTGTATTCAGGCAAAGTCACTATATATGAGTGAATTAATAAAAAAGTCGGATAACAAAATAAAGTCTACGTGGAAAATAATAAATATTGAAACTGGTAAAAACAAAATTCAGGATAAAACTATAAACTTAAATATCAGTGATAAGTTAGTCTCAGATAAAAATATTATTGCAGATTTCTTTGCTAACTTTTTTACTAATATACCAGTTGATACCACTAAACACCTGCCTTCTTCCCCTCAGGAAGCTGAAAGACTATTAAAAACGAATATTAAATCAAACGGGTCTAAATTCGGCTTCCAGTCTGTAAATGATGTTGATATAGTAAAGGCATTCCGAACAATTAAAATGAAAGGTACAGAAGACTTGTGGGGACTTTCTGTTAAAGCTATTGACACAGTAATACAAAATATCGCTCCTACTCTAGCAGCCATCTTTAATAAATCTCTGACTGATGGAGTATTTCCTGACTTAATGAAGATTAGTAAAATAGTGCCGATATTTAAATCAGGTTGCTCAAATAACGCGACTAACTATAGACCTATCTCGATATTACCAACATTAAGTAAAGTATTCGAAAAGATTATGCTCAATCAAATGTTGACATATTTTAATCTAAATGGGATATTGCACGACAAGCAGTTTGGATTCACTAAAGGCCGGTCTACTCAGGACGCAGGATGCACTCTGATCAAATCCATACTGGAGGCTTGGGAGGGGTCGCAGGATGCTCTTGGAGTCTTCTGTGACCTTTCCAAGGCTTTCGACTGTGTAAATCATGAGACGCTCGTTCTGAAGTTAAAATATTATGGAATGACTGAAAAATCGCTTGATCTTGTTGTATCCTATTTATCTGATAGGAAACAAATAGTATACGTAGACGGCGTTGCTTCGAAAGAGCATTTGATAAAAATGGGCGTGCCCCAAGGATCTATTCTGGGTCCTTTTCTGTTCTTAGTCTACATAAATGATTTGCCATACATTTTAAATAAACTGTCAGATATAGTTCTTTTTGCTGACGATACCTCATTGATATTTAAAGTCAGTAGAAAAGATACTAACCTTATTGAACAGAATAAAACACTTAGTATACTTTCACATTGGTTTTCTTCAAATAATCTTTTATTAAACGCGGGTAAAACTAAATGCGTCAGATTTGTGCTCCCAAATGTAACTAACGCTAAACCAATTGTTTCATTAAACGGAGAACCGTTAGACCTAGTTCAATCAACAGTTTTTCTAGGTATAACATTAGATTCAAAACTGCAATGGGGCCCTCATATTGAAAAATTAACCGGTAGACTTAGCTCCGCATCTTATGCTGTCTGGAAAATTAGGCAATTGTCAGACGAAGCAACTGCTAGACTAGTGTATTTCGCGTACTTTCATAGCATTATGTCCTATGGAATACTGCTTTGGGGGTCAGCCGCTGATGTCAATAGTATTTTTATATTACAAAAAAGAGCAGTTAGGGCTATTTACGGTTTAGGTAGTCGCGACTCCTTGCGTACCAGGTTTAAAGAGATTAATATTCTTACCGTTCCCTCTGAATACATATACCAAAATATCATTTTTGTTAAAAAAAATATAGATCAATATAGCAAAAAAAGTGATATTCATAATGTTAACACGAGAAATAAACATAAAATTGCCATACCCGGTTTTAGAGTTAGTAGAACCAATAAATCATTTATGGGAAATTGCATTAGGTTTTATAACAAACTCCCTAGTCATGTAACTGATTTGCCTGATCCAACTTTTAAAGTATATATTAAACGGGTCCTCATATCTAAAGGCTATTATAGCATTAAGGACTATATTGAGGATAAAGACGTTTGGCTTCATAAACCTACTTGCGTAACACTTTCTAGAGACCCTGTACCCAAATAAAATAGTAGTACGCATAATAGTGTGATGTTCTGTGAACTATCTGTAATTGACCTACTTACATAATAATATATTATATTCATAGACCGCTAGTTCTGTCTCAAATTCTTTTATTTTTCTATTAGTATAAAAACACAATAAACAAATATTTCAAAGACAACCGTTTGGGCAAAAAATGTGTATGCCAATAAATAGTTAAAGTAACT
The DNA here is from genome assembly GCA_947037095.2 of Nycteola revayana. Taxonomy (NCBI): domain Eukaryota; kingdom Metazoa; phylum Arthropoda; class Insecta; order Lepidoptera; family Nolidae; genus Nycteola; species Nycteola revayana. Next base: position 17,011,309 of record OX344840.2, read on the forward strand.
GGACCAAAACCTACGTTCTGCCCATTTGAGTATGTTTCGCCGGACCGTCTCATGTGGGTCGTGTTAAAACCGGCAGTAGAATAACCCACTGAGTTTGTTTCGCCGGATCTTCTCAGTTGGGGCGTATTGGATCCGGTGGTAGCATTAAAGCGCGTCCGTCGTTATATACTCATGGTCCACCTAAATAATGACAATTGTTCTAACCTACTATAGACAGAACAAGCTATTTGACACAATATAGTTAAATAATAAACTAAGACGTTAAGATTAAAATAATAACTTAAATACTTGTTTAATTTTAAAATTTATAAAATATGATAATTAATAATAATAATATTATAAAATATGATATTATCTAAATAACACTTAATACTAAATTATTGTTTTGACTATTTGCAAGTGCCTGTAATAGGTTTACGTAAATAAAAATGATTTTTATTTTATTTTATATTTAATTTTAACAAAATGTAAAAAAAAAACCGGCCAAGTGCGAGTCGGACTCTCGCACGAAGGGTTCCGTACTAGTTGCAAGTGCCTAACTATTGAATAAAAGGTAAATTGCGGTTTACGGTTTATGACGTATTAAAAAAAAACTACTTACTTTATCTCGTTCAAACCAATTTTCGGTGGAAGTTTGCATAGTTATGTACATCATATATTTTTTTTAGTTTTATCATTCTCTTATTTTAGAAGTTACAGGGCAGGGGACATCCCTTTTTACCACTTTGGCAGGGTCTCTCGCGCAAACTATTCAGTTTAGAAAAAAATGACACTAGAAACCTCAATATCATTTTTGAAGACCTCTCCATAGATGGCACACGTATGGGTTTAATGAAAAAAAAATTGTTGAGTTTCAGTTCTAAGTATGGGGAACCCCATTTTTTTTTGTTTTTTTTCTAATTTTGTGTGAAAATCTTAATGCGGTTCACAACATACATCTATGTGCCAAGTTTCAACATTATAGTTCTTATAGTTTCGGAAAAAAGTGGCTGTGACATACGGACGGACAGACAGACAGACAGACAGACATGACGAATCTATAAGGGTTCCGTTTTTTGCCATTTGGCTACGGAACCCTAAAAATACAAAAAAAAATCGAATAGCGTCAACAGAGATTTATGGGCCTAGAATATTATAATTCCCCTTATTATTAACATCTGTCATTGTCTACCAAAGTAAAACCTACTTATAAATACATATTGATGTACCAAACTTTGTCTTTTTTAAGGTTTATCTAATTAAATAGAATATGCCTAGGTTTCATAACAAATCCAAGTGTACATAAGAAGTCATCCTGTTATATGGATGTTTGCCATTTATTGAAACAAAAACTACTTACATTATGGATTTGTTTAATAACATAGGTTAATAGGTATAGCCTATAAAACATCAGTTTATGATTTATTGGAGCATTCAGTATCCAACCAACATGGGTACCTAAATGGTTAATTCTTGTCGTCGGTGTGACGAAGCTGTTTTTTTGGTAAGCGACAGAAAACCTCACGGTACTTACGTATAATACATTTGAATTTCAAAAGAAATTCAATACCTATCTCAGGTGGATTTGTATGAAATGTTGCGAAATTGTAATTTGAGTAATTTTTATTACATAAGTGCTTTTACCATAAACGAGTGTATTGTGCGTTGTGCAAAATATATTAATACATAATAAAAAATGTAAAGAACCCGATTTATGTTCGGAAATGGAATGGCATAGACCCCGTTTAACGAGACTTTACAGGAAATGAGACCTAGTTAGATCAATTTTATGTTCAGCGTCCCCCAAATCATAAGAGCCCTTTCTCAGGACGATTTGAATTATAAAGTTTGTCGTAACATCACATCTGATGACTTTTTAATAAAGTTTGAGTGAAATATGTTAAGCTTTATAGATGTTATATATTTAAATTTATAAGATGTAAGAAGATAACCTATAAAATATAAATATAAAAAGTAGCCTTAAAACATTATTTTATACTGAATTTTCTTTAAATATCAGTGAACCAAATTTTTCTTTGAGTTCGAGTACCTACATTAAAGGACCGTCATTATATTGGAATTCTATTTTAGAAGCCAAAGCAATACCTATAGGTCAGAAAAGGCAAATAGTAGGTACACAGTATAAAATATGTTTTATTTCTTTAGAGGTTCATTTCATTTTTTCTCAAAGATAATAATATATTATTAAGTGTAACTTTTGTTGGAGAATAAATAAATGGCAGAATTGTATAAGACATATAAATATTTTTATTAATCTATATTTAATATGCTAGCTGAAGAGTTTGTTTGTTTGCTTGAACGCGCTGACCTGAGGAACAACTGGTCCGATTTGTAAAATTATTTCATTGTTAGAAAGCCTATATTTAAATATAAAGTTCCTAAGGGAATGGAAGTTACGCGGGTAAAACCGCGCGCAGGCAGGGCCGTCTTTCACCTATTAGAGGCCCTGGGCACATTAGGATTATGGGGCCCCTATGACCATAGTAAATTAGAATATTTTTTTACAAAGACGCAGATATGAAAAATTTAACATTTATTATAACTTCTATACGGTGACATTAGATATCATGAGTAGATAACATAACGTTATCCACATTAAGCATCTACGATTAGTCTTTAGAGTGGCTATCGGTTATCGTTTGGAGTAGGGCACGTGCCCAGTGTGCCCAGTGGGAAAGAGGTACCTGCGCGCAGGAAGCTACTTTTAAGATAAATATAACTTGTTAGGTTTTCACACGTTCACACTTACACGTATTACAGATCTACTCTAAGGTTTATAGACTGTATTATATACATATATTACCAGCTTATAAAACTATCTCTAAACTTTAACGGTTAAATCTGTAAAGTAGTTTTGGTATGATTTGGTAGCAAACTTCCATTCCGCCTGCACCGAGTCTTTCTCAAATACGTGTATTATATATTAGTAGAAAATAGGTTCATAAATATAGGGTAATTCCTAATTTGTGTTTTGAAACATTGACAATTAAATAGGAACTTTATAAGAATAAAATTCATCTGTTTAAAATGCTACTAAATGTATTTCGCTTACTATATATAGTTAATAATAAAATATTGCCTATAGCCTTGCTCGATAAATGGGCTATGTAACTGATAGTTTTTTTCAACTCGGACCAGTATTTGAGATTAGCGCGTTCAAGTAAACAAACAAATAGACAAACTCTTTATATATTAAAGTTTATATTAATATCATAAAATACAAATTTATGTATGTATTTGTAAGTATTAGTATTTAAATTGCTTCTATCTATCCAAGTTTTACCACTTAATCTTTGTTTAAACCGCTTAAACTTTTCATTTTAAGCCAATGGTTACCTGTGAGATGCCTCTTGGTATTAAGTCCGCTTTAAGTACAATTAGAAATTAAAATAATGAAATCTAAAATAAACTTACATACCTAATACTTATTATTGTAATAATGGTATCACTATCTACTGTGACCTTATTGTGTAACAAACAAGTTAAATAAGTACCAACTACTTCATTACATATGCAGATATATATCGTTAGTTATTTAGCATAAATACATTGTACATTACATTGTACCTTAAACAAAACAGCTCAGAAAGGAAGAAACCGCACAAGCAACAAAAGCGGGCTATTATACAGTCATATGTGATAGTTATCAGTGATTGTTGTGATAAGTCAACACGCTACCGTTCCGTTCGATGTTTAGACTCGATTCATAACAATACGTATAACCAAGATATATCTACTTATGTGTGTTTTCGGCGTAGATAGGTTTTCACGACGCGACGCGGCGATCGTAGCTGTTAGTCGCGTTCCGCATGCCCGCCCGCACTCACGCTTGCCGCGTACCCTGCTACGAACTACGACGCCGTAGTACGTCCAAGATTTTCGTAGCAAATTGTAAACATTTACATTTATAAAAATAAAATACTGTAAACAAGTCTAGAGTTCTATATAAACAAGTTTGTTCTGAAGTGGATGTGTGTTAAAAATAAAATGTGCGAGTAAATGTGAAATATAAACAGCGTTATCTTAAAATGCAGTGTAAAATGTTTTAGTAAATAATGAGATCAAGTGTTATTTGTTTATTGTGTTGAATGTGAAGTAGAAGTGATAAATTATATTTAGTGTCGCCACTTATTTTCCAGATATTGTATATTTGGTAAGTAAAAATATTATAAAATTATTCTATAGAAATTTAGTATTTATTTGAATCAAATTTATGTCGTTCCTTAAGTAAATTGAGTATTCAGTCGCTAGTCTAAAGACTCAATTTCTTTATTCGATACATTTAACGAACCTATTACCTTTGGTCACTGCTATTACGATAGAAAATATCTGTGATGATAAATGAGTCCCAATAAATCTGAGTTTAGATAAAATCCGAGGTCTGTTTAAAGAAATGAATCCTATTTAACCTAATTAAGTACCGATTGACTTTTGATTACTAAGTTTATCAGCCCATTAAGGTCCTCTGCTGAACATGGGCCTCTTCTTAACGGCCCTTGGCAAGCCAGGATCGTTGAAGCATTTTGCCATAATTACCACGCTTGTTAGGCGGATTGGTGATCGCAGTAACATGATAGATAGCTGCTACCCATGCGTCAGTTGCACCCATGGGAGACATGGAGGGTCTATTATAACCCGGAAACCACACTTTTAAGTAGATACCATCAAATATGATGGAAAATCGAAAAACATTTTCTCTATTAGGTACGTTAATTGAACGCACTTGTCATATACAATTAATAAACTAACAAGTATTGTAATTGACCTAAGTTCATGGTAAGTTTAGGAATAGTTATTAAAAAGCTCAAACCATTCATTAAACCCAAACTAATTTCATTTAAATATAATGTTAAAGATATCTATATAATAAAAGCATGCATCAATTTCGTAACTCTAACAACTTCATGTGGTTATCATCTTCCAGTAATAAAAGTGATCCATCAACCAAAATGATAGATTAATACAGTATATTGGGACAAGTTATTTGGAGGCCTACTGAGAAGCATTGAAGTATTATTGCTTATTCTAATGTTGTCATTTATATAATTGAAATATGTACTTTAATTTTTACTTTCACCGTATGGTCTCCGGCATAAAATAGACCACTCCATATATTCCTAAATATAGAACCTCTGTAGCGTAGCGGTATTTGGCTCGCTTTAAATCTCGGGGTTCGTAGATTCGAACACCACGCCGGACAGGAAATATTTGTGTAAATTCTAAAGATTTCTTTCCGGGTCTGCTTTGTTAAGGGACTATCCTTCGTGCCTCGGAAAGCACGTTAAGCCGTTGGTCCCGATTGTTATAACATCATCTATAATAATCGTACATCAAGGAACGGGCAGCAGCGCTTCCTTGTGTGTTACAACAAAATACTGCGGTCACCAACCCGCCTGCCAAGCGTGGTGACTATGGCATATACCGGGAAAAGGCCCATGTTCACCAGTGGACGTTATACGTGCTGATGATGATGATATCTTGCTATGGGTGTCTTAAGAGGGAAACCTGATGGATGGGAATACCAGCTCAAAGATTCTCCCATCTTGTTGCGATAAACAATGCGCCTGCCAAGCGTGGTGATTACAGCAATATCCCTCAATGGCAATGGCAAAGACAGATGTTGGCAAAGATCCGTTATAGAGGAGGCCCATGTTTAGCAGTGGATGTAACTAAGTAAAGAGTAAGTTAACTATGTACTTAAATAAGCCCATTGTATGATTTGTTTTTTAATATGAAACTTTAATCCTATATCTTTATCCAGAGAATAGCTATGTGTCAAATGTCATGACACATTAAATAATATAAACTTTAATATTTTTTTACATAAGTTTAAGTTTAAATATTTGTATTTTTGTATGAATGTTTATTACGAATAAATTGAAAAACTTCTGGACGTATTTCGCTAAACCTTTTACAATTAGATTGCTCACTTATACCTGAGTTCCATAGTATAGATATTTATTAAATTAGGAACTTCATAATTTAATTAATATATATCTATACTATGGAACGAAACTACGCGGATGAACCGAAGATTCGTTTTAATAGATATGCTTGAGTAATTTTTATTATGATCATAAATTAAGTTAGTATTTACAAAATTGTGATTAAACATCACACTTTGCAAGATGTCCCAAATTCAATTAATTTCAAAAACTTTGAAAATTAATGGAGAGATGGAATTTTAATTAAGACTAAGATACCGTGCGCCATCGCTATATATTTTTAATCAAGTTTACATGCTTTAAGCAAAGTTTTTATAAATGCTTATCGTAGATATGTTTAAATTTTTCCTTTTTACCTTACTTAGATAAATTTATATTTTAGAATAGAATAGAATAGAATAGAATAATTTATTATTTAAGAAAATTACAATCGAATGCATTGATTCCTGGAACTCACACTAGGATTCCCTGTGTCGTGAGATCCAGGCTCCCTCGTTCCGTATACATTAATTGCTTGTAAAAGTAATATACATGTAAAAGTAATTTATACGTTACAATTATTATTATTTTTTTTAAATTAATATATCAATTACTAGAAAAATAATACTAATACTAATACACAAAGAAAAAAATAGCTAACGAAGTATGTATGTATGTTGTGTGATTGTGATGGTGTGTGTATGTGTGTTATGTTGTGTTTGTGTGGGTGTAAGAAATAAGATAGTTGTGTTGGTGTTGAGAGTGTGTCTGAATGTTAAACCTCTTGATGTAGATAATTAATTGGGTGTTTTTGATGTAGAATAATAAATAATTATTTAATTATAGATATTATGTATCAGTACCTATCAAAGCAATTATTTTTGTATTTTTTTTTTTTTTTTTTTTATATTATTATGTTTTCAGTCATATCATAGTCCAGAGTAAGAAGCCATTTTGTAACCGTAACTTTGCATTTAGTTTGAGTAAGTTGTAGAATTTTGAGTTGGTTATTAAGTTTCGAGTAAATGTGTGGCCCCATAAAAGCGTACGACCTTCTACCGATTGTTTTACGGCATTGAACCTTTTCCCATCGTACCCTTCGACTTGACAGGATACAAGTGCACATGGAAGTTTTGTGAAATCTTAAAGTGACAGATAGGATGTAAAGCTGTCTCACTCTAAGAACTCCAACTTCGGTGTAGAGTGTGTTTGTGGGGTAGCGGAATGGTCTTCCGTAGGCAACTTTAAGCAGAGCTCGTTGAGCTCTTTCAGCCTTTATTAACGAGGTTTTACCAGCCGCGCCCCATGCTGTTATACAATAGTTAAGGACCGATTGACAGAGAGAAAAGTATATCATCTTTAGAACTGAGTCATCTGCAATTTTACCCAGTTGCTTAAAGATACGGAGCATCTTTCGAATCCTACCCCTTAAAGCATTCAGATGGGTCGACCATGACAAACGGTCATCCACAAAGACACCCAGGTATTTAATTGAGTCTGTTTGTTCGATGTGTGGGCAAGTACAGTTTTCAAGGCTAGAACAGGAGTGCAGCAGTATATTAGTTACAGAGTTGGGGGCGGAACGTTTCGAGATGGCAAAGTTGATTGCCTTCGTTTTGTCTATGTTAAGCGTCAAAAGATTATGTTGCAACCATTTCGCAATAGCTTTAATCCCGCTTTCAACCGAGAACTTCACGTCATCCCAAGATCTCCCATAGAATACGATTGCTGTGTCGTCAGCATATGTAAAAATTTTTGCTTGAGGGATTTTCATGGCGCACAATCCATTTATATATATGATAAATAGCGTAGGTCCTAGCACGCTTCCCTGGGGCACACCAAATTGCACCATGTTTGGGTCACTAGAATATTCCCCTAACACTGTCTTCTGCGACCTATCGTTGAGATAGGAGGTAAACCAGTCCAGGGCAATGCCTCGAACTCCCAAAAGCGACATTTTTTTTATCAATATTTTCCTAGATATTGTGTCAAATGCCTTGGCGAGGTCCAGGAAGATGCCAGTACATGCCTGTCCTTGACCTAGATTGAGGGTTATAAAATCGGCTAAGTTGGTAACTGCATCCTCCGTGGACCTACCAATTTTGATTGATGAAAATTTTGATGTCAGTAAGTGACAACCTCCGTAGCGAAGCGGTATTTGGCTCCCTTTAAATCTCGGAGGTCGTGGGTTCGATCCCCACACCGGACAGGAAATCTTTGTGTAAATTCTAAGATTTCTTTCCGGGTCTGGTTGGTTGAGGGACTACCCTCCGTGCCTCGGAAAGCACGTTAAGCCGTTGGTCCCGATTATTATAACATCATCTATAATAATCGTATATCAAGGAACGGGTAGCAGCGTTTCCTTGTGTGGTACAATATATGACTGCGGTCACCAACCCTGGTGACTATGGCAAATATCCCTCCAGAGGAGGCCCATGTTTAGCAGTGGACGTTATACGGGCTGATGATGAAGTGAAAAAGACTAAAAGACAGATTTCACGAGTAAAATTGTTATTAGCAGGATGGCAGAACGGACAAAAGCCACGGGGTCCTCAACATAATTTAAAGTGAACGGAAATTTATTGAAAATAGAAAATACTTACATAAGTGATTTAAATTAGCCACTGACCCCGGATTATATAATTATAATTAGAAGAAAACTATGAAAGTAATGCTTAACCAGGGTCCGCAACTTTGCTAACTGTACGAATGTACCGTACTGTATCGCACGCAGGATGTTTACGTCCACTGCTGAACATGTTCCTCCTCTTAACAGACCATGTCAAGCTAGGGTCTTTGAGGGATATTCCCATAATCACTACGGTAGGCGAGTGGCGAGTATCCTTGAGCGGAAAGATGCCGCTGGCCATCCATTAGGTGTATGTCCCTAAGTCGCTTCTTACGACACTTTTGGGAAGACATTGGGTGGTCTTTTATAAGTGATAGTGACTCATTGGTATCTAACGGGTAGGTATACTAGCAGGTCGATGGCAGCAGGTAAATATGATGTACCCAGAGTTTGTAATTACTACGGCGACAGAACCTTAAGAAAACGCATTACCTATCTATTGAAGACTTTGCCTGTTTACATCAGACAAGAAGAAAATAAATTAAAATTCGCATGTCAGCTAAAGATATTTATTAGATACTATGTAAAATGTAGGTATTAAGTATATATAGGTTATAGATGTAACTGATAGTATGATTATAATAGAGACTCAATGATCTCTCAGTTAAACTGCGTAAGCAGTTTTGTGGGGCAATATAATTAGTTTTAAGAAATTTTAGGTGAAATAAAGCTTTAATTCATTCATTCATACTTTGCCAACAGGTTAACATATTTTCCTGTAGCAGCGTATATACAGTTTCATTCTTAATTAATTGAAATTCTCATGCAAAAGTTCTTTATTACTTTAATTGCTTTTCATTTAACTTTGTTAAGTTTGATGAGACGCAATGATACCAATATTTTTCACATTTTGGAGATTTTCAACTGAAAATACGTGACTCGTTTCATCATCTACATGCGAATACACCTGAGTACATCGTCTATGATTGGTATGCCTATGTGTCGTACGTGGCACTATTAGGTCAAATCTACTTTTGATATCGCTCTACCACTATAGACACGTTCGTATCGTGATGTCATGATGGTGATCTTTACTTAAAGACTTTTTAATTCGATTTTACATTGATAAATCACCAAGACACAACACAAATGTCTTTCTTTTTTACTTGTTTTTTGTGAATTATATTTAAATCATATTAAGATAACTTCTTTAAAGCATTAACGCATTATCGTGCTGAGAATATATTTGTGTTGCGTAAATAAGTAATATGTACACGTTAGCGGATTAACAATATTATATTTTAACACTAATAATAACAAAACTCATAAAGGCCGAAAAGGATAAGGAAACCGAGTACCTTGACCTAGCCCATGATATTGTCGACATGTGGGATGTGTATCATTGTACCGATAGTAGTAACATATAAAAACATACAAAGGCTACATAAAAGGCTAGCTCTTGGCGGTTGGGTCAAGGGCCAGGTTCAAAAGGCGGTCCTTTTGGAGACGGCGCGTATTGTGCGGAGGTTCCTCTCTCTAGAGGCCTAACTGCCGGTAGCATGGACCCCGCTCTCGCTGCCGGTTAGGACCCTACTTTTTATATTTATAGTTATATTTTTGTAATATAGATATATCACTACATAGTATAAAACAAAGTCGCTTTCTCTGTCCCTATATCCCTATGTATGCTTAAATCTTTAAAACTACGCAACGGATTTTGATGCGGTTTTTTTTAATAGATAGAGTGATTCAAGAGGAACGTTTATATGTATAATACATCAGTACTGCACCCGTGCGGAGCCAGGGCGGGTCGCTAGTTTATAAATATAAAAAAATTGAGATTTAGACTTATTTGATTAATAAAGTGAAAAATAATAAAATGAGTTTATTTCTCTCCAAAAGTACACTTTTATAAATTTACAAATTAGCTATAGCATGATTAAATAATAAAACTTTTTGAGAGCTGGAGTCTGTACTAGGTTCGGAGCCTGTATGATAGATCTCCAGGCTCTCTTTCTCCTCACAAAATATAAAACTGCTAATGTGTGTACATTCATTGTAAGTGCAAATAGAAGAAATTAGATGGAAGTATAAATAGGAGAACACTATCATCCCGCTCACGGTTTCACTAGCGTAATTCCCGTTTCCGTAGGAACTTCATAACTAAATATAGCCTATAGCAGGGATGGCCAACCAGTCGATTGCGATCGACTGGTCGATCCCGGCAGCTATTACAGTCGATCAACTTATATAATAAAAAGTGATATAAGTCCTTGTAAGTCTACAAATACGTGCCACAGACGCACAAAGTTAGTGTTTTTTTTTTTTTTTTTTTATTGAAGAGGGAGGCAAACGAGCAAGTGGGTCACCTGATGGTAAGTGATCACCGCCGCCCATGTACACTCGCAACACCGGAGGAGTCGGTGTATTGTATAATAATCTGAAAAAAAAATAGAATTTATCAATCGATTGACTCAAACGATACGTGATTCAACATTATGTATGCCATATAGTCGATCGCACACAGTAACAAGTCGATCTTAGGTCTTATTAAGTTGGCCACCCCTGGCCTATAGCCTGTCTCGGTAATTGGGCTTTCTAACTCACAAATCATTTTTCACATTGGACCAGTAGCTCCTGAGATTAGCGTGTTCAAGCAAACAAACTGTTCAGCTTTATATATTAGTCTAGATATAGGTAGAAAACATAAATTAAAATAAGCTTGGTATTAAGTTAAGAATCCAAATCACAGCCCAGATAAATAATCATTCTAATTTTGAAAACTACTGTAACTGTAAGCAATATTCATACAAAATATTTCAATATAAATTCTCTCAAATACTATGAGTTTCATTAATTTATTAAGATAATGAGCAAACGAAATGGAACACTCAAATCATTGCATTATTTTAGCAATGAAAATGATAACCAGAAATCAATAGGTAGTCTGTTGAATATACACAGTCCGAATATGTTATCTATGTAGGAGTAGATATAGACGTAAAGTAATTTTGCCCTAAGTTCATTTGACCCGAAGTATTTTGTCTTAAACTCCTAAAGTACAATTATCGTTCAGCCTAATAGCTTTGTCTCATTTTTATTGTTACATTGATACGTTAAAATTCCTAATGATCAAAAACACAAATTTTCATTATCCTGAAAAGCATACTTGTCTTTTGACATAACAAAGACTACGCCGAAATATTGTTAACCGTAATATAGTATTAGTTACATAACAATAATTACGTTGAAAACCCTACCCTTGTATCATTAAAAGCTCCTAATTGAACAGAAACGTGCACTCTGGTGAGTGCAAGATCCGAATTTTATTGCCAACGGTGGTAAATGAGCTAGCGGCTCATCTATTGGAGGTGATACCGCTGCTCATGGACTTAGCAGTGCTAGGGGTATACTTAGAGATTGGGATCTCCGACGATACGCACATCCCGTCTCTGATCTGCTGCTTCTTTTATCACTTGGTAAGGTTTGATCGGAACTGCGACCACAAAGCTGTTGCGTGCGTTGAGGTCGCAGTTCCGACCTAACCTGATAAGGGCAAAAATAAAAGTCGTCATATTTAAATTACGAAATTTAGTATTTGTAAATAGCGAGAATTTCAATGGTTATTTTATGGCCTTAAAATGAATATGGGAAGTAAAAATACGGCGAAAAAAATTTGGCTAAAATTGTACGAAACATGTTAGACCAATAGTTTGTGTAAAATTTTACACCCTTATGCGACAAATAGTAATTTATTCGACATTCTAATGCGCTGAGACAGCGTTTTGACAATGTCGTATATATATCACTACAAAAAGGTGACAAAAAGGGATGTATCACATGACAAGCATTATCCGTCTTATCTTTAGTGACCTATATACAAAAACAAGCTGAACCTCGCAGTTTTACTCGCGTTGGATTATGGATGTTATGGATGTTGTTTCTTAGTTCACAAGATCAAGGGATCAAACTTTCAATTTGGAACTTGTTACACTAAGGATAAAGTGATTGACGTTCCTAAACAAGGGTAATACAGGTTTAGTATATAACGGGAAAAGTATGAGTGCGATATTGAATAGTGCTCGTTTACGGTTGATTTCACTGGGCTTAACAAGCCATGTCTAAATTAAAAAAATTGTGTAAATACCTTAAGAAACATACTTTTTTTATGGTCCTCCGGTCTGCGGACCAGTGAGTATCTATCTATACTAATCTATATGTATACTAATATTATAAAGATGAAAAGTTCGTCTCTTTGTATCGAATAAACGATTATTCTTACGATATTCTTAATGCTAAATTAACATCCTACTAATATTATAAACGCGAAAGTTTGTAAGTGTAGATGGATGGATGTTTATGACTCTTTCACGTAAAAACTACTGAATGGATTTGGCTGAAACTTTGCACGGAGATAGTTAATCAGCTCAATCAACAAACAACAAAAAATCATGCTCCGACACACTGGAGCAGAGTAACGCGCATAAATTTGCGGGGCGAAACTAGAGGGCTATAATTTTTACTAGAAATGTGCACTGCATTTTTATTATTATTATTATTTTATTTTTGTATTTGTTGTTATAGTGTCAACAGAAATACATCGTGTGTGAAAATTTCACCTAGCTATCGCGTGTCTAGCTATCGCGGTTCTTGAGACACAGCCTGGTGACAGACAGACAGACAGTAAAGTCTTAGTAATAGGGTCCCGATTTTACCCTTCGGGTAAAGAACCCAAAAAATTAATCGCCAATATGTATGTACCCATAACTTGATAACATTGATAATGTGTTAAACAAATTGGGTAATTCTTTTTTTTATTGTGTGGTGACGCCGACCATAACTGCTAGTCTTAAATAAACGATTTTGCTTGCGTGCTCGACAAGATAGGCTAGTTACGCTTGCATAAAACCATAGCTCTGTAAATGCGGTAAGTGAATATTGTAGTATGTACCTATATCCTTCTTATACAGTTTCAATACGAAAACTGGCATATTACTTCGAATTATAACCAAAATTTGATAAATCTTTCAATACCTCATACAGAGATTACAGTGTGAAGTGTGACTGGCTCGGGTATGTCGGTTTCAACATTCGATTTTTTGCCGCATTTGTCAAGTACGACAGCTATATCTTGTCGAGTGCGCGAGACTAAAGTTTGAAGCGATTTTTGTTTTACTATTACACAATACTTGAACTACGACCGATACTTTTTTATTATGAATATTACTAGCAGAGTTTTTATTCTAGCTAAAATGCTTGTGTTACGAGTGGGTTCACGTCGGCAGTGCAATAGTTGAGGTTCGAACCGGCGACCCCACGCTCAGAAGTCCGCCGCCCTAGCCATTGGGCTACGGCCGCTTCAAAATAGTGCTATACTAACAAATAGTTTTTTAATGGTGGTTGACATTTTAAAAACAGTTGAGCATAGCTTTGTTTAATGAGCTGCTGTAGAATATCGCAACCAACATTATTATATATTGATTATTATTAGAGAATGTTATTTAACCTTGCCTAAGGGTCAGGTACATCTGGTCGAATAACCTCCGCAGCAGCGTAGCGGTATTTGGCTAGCTTTAAGTCTCGGGGGTCGTGCGTTCGATTCCCACTCCGGACAAGAAATCTTTGTGTAAATTGTACGATTTCTTCAACCGGGAACAGGCAGCAGCATTTCCCTGTATATTACAACATAAAACTGCGGTCACCAATCCGCCTGCCAAGAGTGGTGACTATGGCAAAAACCCTCTCTCGAGAGGAGGCCAATATTCAGCAGTGGACTTTGTACGGGCTAATGATGATGATGATGATTATTATTATGCGTAACTAGGGCAACCCCACTTATGGGGGTAGATATGAAGGGGTTCAGTACGTCGGCAATGAGAATAGAAGCTTTACTAGTTAAATACTTAAACAACAATTTTATATGGCCCTTGTTCTGAGATCTTACGGTGTGAATGTAAATTTATATTGTAGTAATAAATCACCGCATGTGTTGCGAAATGCGGAGTAACGACATCCATAAACAATATATTGACACCATAAATAATAAAATAGTGACGTAAAAGCAGGATATTATGAGAAAACTAGGTTTAGTAGGTTTTTTGTCTACGTATATAGCCCGACCGATTTCAGCCACGGGGGCCAATTTTTAAAGAGATTAGCCATCTGCGCAGGACATATTATAGGGCATAAGTGCAAACACAGGTGTACTTATTCTGTGTTCCATTCAAATCCGGTGGGTTGGATTCGAAGGATTTCTTTTTCAAAAATATTTTTTTAAACCTTGAGCAATTTCTTTATTGTTGCTGGTTATATATCCCAAGAGCCACAAGCAAACTAAGTAATTGCTTAGTTTGCTTGTGGGTTAATCCGGCACTGGTTATGTTTAATTTTTATCCTTCCACTATAAAGGCATTTTATTTTAGTAATATATAAGTATATATGTCAGTTGGTTATTACTTTTGAAATGTTATATACTATAGTGTCACATTAACCAGTGGTTTTATTTAAATAATTAACAATTAGGTTACTTTTACATAATGTTGTATTTTAAGTATGATGTTTGTCTTTTGTGCCAGTGCAATATTTGTATTCTTCTTCTTTTCGTGTCGTCCTGGCGTTCAAATTTGAGAAGACCAGTACTCGGCCACTGACACAGCATTATCAGTGGCATTGCACAGGTCCTCGCGTGTACAGGTGTTGGGGCACGCAGGGCAGAATAGGAGGTGCGCCATTGTCTGGGGGGAGATACCACACGGACACGCAACCTCTGAACTGTACCTCCACTTGTTCATGTTAGTCTATTTAAGGACTTCCAAGTCTGCCAAGGAAGGTCATGACCAGTTTAGGTGCTCCGCAAGTTGAATAGGTGGTGTCATGGGGAACCTCTCCTTCCAAAGACCTATTTGGGCTTGGTTTACATTACCATCCCTCCATATTTTTATTTGAAAACATTAATGTGATTTGCATTAAGTATTTGTATTTCGCAAATTAGTTGCCTTATACGTTTTAGCTTACTATTGTTCGAGAGCGGTATATGTGATGTGATGTGTGAAGGCTCCTTATCTCTCGTATTGCACGCACGGAGGATTGTCATATTTCAGACGTCAGCTACAAATTATACAATGCCTGTTCCAATTTTTAAAACATACGGGTTAGGATCATATTTTACGTTTTCAAGATTATATATTTCAATTTTGATAATGGAGAGGACAAGGTATTTGAATATTGTTAGATGAAGAATATTTTTTAATAGTTATCTTCAAATTAATTGCATAAAACAAAAGCTACAAAAGTAAAATCTTACTCCGTCGCCGTATGGTAACGGACTACGAATGTCACCATCCTATCTTACCCTGAGGGAGTTGTGAAAGGCAACTAAGGGAAACTATGTCGTAGAAAACATTTAACCAAGTATCTGAGACAGAGGGATGTTATTTCTCCCAAACTCTTCACTTGGCTTTTTTTTTTTTGGCCGGGAGGAAATGCATTTACGCATTCCCATCGCCGCTGCAGCGTATCCGCGCGCTGGCGGCGGGATATGTGGGACTCGCCTTCTCCATAGCGGTGGTATGCTTACTCATACCACGAGGAGAGGACCCTACACGACTAAAACTCCCCGGACACTCCTTCTATCCGTCGTTGGCGGGGGCCGGGTACGCACGAAGTAATCCTGCCCCCCGACGGAAACTCTTCACTTGCCTGCTGAAGAACGTCTTTAACACATTTGAATTTAAATTAATATCAGTGACGAATACATCTCGCATCTTCGATTTTCCGACGACATTATCGTCGTTACTTAGACACCGGAACAGTTGAGTGATATCCTGCACAGCCTGAATAGACCATCCCGACGTGTTGGTCTCGGCACGAATTGCGACTATACAAAAATAAGTTTTAATGAACATGTCACACCGAGACCGATCTATGTCGAAGGGTCAATGCTCGAAGTTATTTAGGAATACCTGGGACAAGTTATCTAGGTTGGTAGAAACTACTTCGGGAAATAAGTCGATAGAAGGATATAATTAGGCTGTGCAGTATTTAGCACACTACGTCAAGTTTTCTCTCAGCGATACCGCAATGTCTGAAGACGATCGTCTAAGAACAATGCGTTCTATCTGTCATGAACTACTGTGCCGAGACAGGTACACTTGCAGATGCCCTAGTCTATGGGTTCAAAGTGCCTCATATGACCCATAGAGCATGCTTTGCTTGAGATCTTGATGATTTCTATGAAAGAGAATTCTCAATGAGGATATCCGACAGAAACAAAAGTTATACCGTTGTAGTTTTAAGCATTTCATGTCTGCTACGTCCCCATCGGTCTAAAAGTGAACGAGTGGAGCTAACGAAGTTATACGGTTCAGTGAGTCAGCGTGTTTTGGCGTAGGTTGGTATACTTATTCGCATCCTAATCTTTTTCACTTAACTTTGACAAAACATTCATTGACGTCCGTTAGCCTATTCCTAGGGTGGTCTAGAACGAATTCAGAATGTTGAGAAAAATAAAGCATCATTTTAATTATATTTTGAGATTAGTATAAACTTGATAAATAGTAGTAGGCAGGTGCTTAATGGAAGGATAGTTACATTAAATAATATATTATTTTTAATATAAATTAAATATTATGTTTTTTATAATGGGTTAGTAGTACAAGTAAATACAATTGGTTTCACTTACTTTAACAAAATTTCCAAGGAGGCATACTTCGTTTTGTCCCACGACTCTTTCGTCCTTAGAGAGGAAACGTATAAAAACAATTCAAATTCTGTGACAAATCCCACTTAACCAATAAACCAATGTTTACAGAGTCCATTTCCAATATATCATACGTATTTATACACTATTTTTCTGTATAACAACTTGTTGTAACATCGGCACAAATATTTTCACCTCTCCACGGGATTTGGGCCAGTCGCTAACTAACACGGCTTCTATTTAAAGTAAACAAATCGATATACAGTATTTTACGATCATATAAATAAAAGATCATAATAGCTTTACTTGAAAGGAAATCTTATTTGTATAGCGATTAAGAAACGCGATGAATTGAGAACACGATACAAACACCATTTATTTTAAGAGCTGGTATAAAGTATATTTGAGATTTTCAGCGACCTTCTCAAAACATGAGAATGCAGTAAACTGTAAATATGTTTTTCCTGGATAAATGTAAAGCTGAAGATGATTAGGAAAAATCTTTATTCACGACCCTTGCTTATACATGGACAAACCAAAATATCGTATTTTCCTAATATAGGGTCGCCATATGAACGAACAGAGCGGGGGGTGGGGGATAGATGAAGATGAAACAATAACACATCACACACAACAGAGCCGAGGGGGTTCTCCCATTGCGCACGCAGCACGATAAGACAAACAGGAGTGCGTATTGCGAACGAAGCAGGGTTCTTATTTTTTTTATTAGCGCGCCCACCGGCACTTGAAAATATCGTGTAGTTATACCAAATGTTTTGTTACTACCTGTGAACTGTGTTTATTTGTTTTACAACTAATTTTAGTTACCTAACTGTGCTGTAAGCGCGTTCTTAAGGTCATGGTAGGTGGTAAAAGGTAACGATCGTAAGATTTAGAATGCTGAATCGTTTTGTATTTCAACAGATTGAAGATTTATTTGTATTTTACAGGTAAGTAGGTATTTCTAAACAAACAAGATTTTATTTGCATTCGTAACAACAAATTATTATCTATGTACATGTATAGATAATCATATATTATGTGCCTTTTAAATGGGTTTCGTTTAAAGATTATTATTGCTTACACAGCGTGTTATGCTACTAATGTTATAAACCCGAATGTTTGTAAGAATGGATGAATGGATGGATGTTTGTTACTCTTTCAAGCCAAAACTACTGAACGGAATTGGCTGACATTTTGCACCGGGATAGGTTATATGCTGGATTATCATATAGGCTACAAAACATCACGCTCCGACCCACTGAAGCAGAGTAACGTGGGTAAAACCTCGGGGCGCAGCTAGTAAATGCATATAAAAGGATATCTATACACATATAATAAAACTCTAGATGTCGAATGTCTGTACATAAAAAAACCGAGTCAGGAAGGATGTTAGAAGTAAAATAGAACACATCCAGATTTATTTTAATTTGTTCGTTCCTCTGTCTGTTTGTACGGGCTAATCTCCGAGACTGTTACATAGATTTAAATGATATTGCATAGTGATATTGCACCTTACATCCCCGGTCAACATTTTAAATACTTTTAATCACAGTAAGTTTATGAGTTGCCGTCGGATAGTTAAAATTGAAGGAACAACAAACACCACGCGGTCAAAGTCGCGGGCATCAGCTAGTCTATATTGTAATAAATAATTGCTTATTTTATCAATGACCACATTTTTTTAACAAGCTTTAAGTAACGAATGAATGGGAAAAAGTTAAGTTTAAGGTTAATCAAATAAATCTGAAATTACAATATAACACTCCTAGCTTCCAGCGCGCGGCTTTACTCGCGTAACTCCCGTTCCTGTATGAACTTCATAAATATATGTAACTTATAGCCTTCCTTGATAAATGGGCTATCTAATACTGAAATCATTTTTCAAATCGGATAACGAGTTCCTGAGATTAGCGCGTTCAAGCAAACAAAAAAAATATTCAGCAATATTGAATATTAGTATAGTAAATGTAGGAGAATATATTTTAAGAACGAAAAGCAAATATTTCGCGCCTTAGAATATAATTTTGTTACTGGGAGAGGACACCTGAAAAACCTGGTTAGGAACACTCTTAGGCTCTCAAGTGGCAGTCTTGCTAACGAACTGTAGCGTGGATGATAATGAATTTATCAGTGCATTTTCGGAAAATATTTGTTGACTGAAACTAAATATCATAAACAAGTATTTTTACCCATACGCTAGGTTATGCAAGATATTGAACGTAGGTATTGTAGTGATCGAATTGACTTGCACTTTGAATCAATGAATAAGTTGAGAACCAAACTTTAAAATATTTTACTGAGTAGTTAAAGTTAAGTTTAATAGTACCTATCTTCCTAAAATTGTACTGTAACAATAATATGCGGAGTGTACCTGTAATTGATTATTACACTATTACATATTTTATATTGTATGCATGGTTAAGAAACTTAAGACAGTGTAAATAATTGTTGGTGAAAAAATATATATAATCGGAAGCGTAGGCTCCGCGGTATTAGCCGTGTCAATGATAAGAGGTTCCAAAAGTAGAAGCCGAGTACAACAACAAGTCTCATAAGCCACTGTTGACAATGTATCTACCTAAACAAAAGTCTATCTGATAAAATAACAGCTTTTAAATAATTCCGCATAGTAAAAAAATATCATATAAAAACATCAACTTATATATAAAAGAAATACTTTTTTACTAGGTTTTATTTGGGCAATCGTAATCTCTGCAATGATTAAACGAATTTAGAAATAAATTTCACTGGTAGAAATATGCAATTGCAAATTTTCTCAATAATACGATCGAAGCTATCACTGTAATAAATCATTACAAAAGCTAAAAAAACAGGATTGCATATGTTATAATTAATATAATCATATGTTACTTTGTGAAAATTCTACTAATATTATAAACGCGAATGTTTGTTAGTATGGATGGATGGATGGATGGATGTATGTTTGTTACTCTTTCACGCAAAAACTACTGAATGGATTTGGCTGAAAGTTTGCACGTGGATAGTTTATAAGCTGGATTAACATATAGGCTACAAAATATCACGCTCCGACCCACTGAAGCAGAGTGTCTCGGGTAAAACCGCGGGGCGCATTTAGTCATAAAAAAAACACAAAATATGTAGTCTATTCCACTTTAACACAAAATATCTACAGTTCATTTGAGCGAAATGAACAATAGATATTTTGTGTTTTAATTTAGAATAGGAATTCAATACACACGTGGTTATTTTAAGAAATTTGTGAGTTTGGCTAAAGCATTAATATACAAGGCAACAGTCGGCGACACCTTTGATAGAGGTCTGACAATGAGACCCTTGTGTACTGAGTTTTGATGGAAAAAAGTTTTGATGTCGACTGTGGCTTTGATAGATATTAGGCAGGCAATGTTTTTATGTTCAAGTTTTAAGCGAGAATACACAGAGTAAATTGAAAAAAGAGGTTATGTTGCCGAATTGAATTCTGCCAATGTATATTTCAGGTAAGTCCCAAATAACATAGGCTTTTGGTTGGTATCATTGGAGGTATTTTTCAAATAAGTCTTAAACTATGTATATGACTTATTTGAAAAATATAGTTACACCAATTGATTGATTGAATTGAGGAATAATTTTTGAAATCGTTCCGGGTCCAGAGCCTCTTTGTCTTAAGAAAGTATGTACCAACATCTCATAATATTTATCGAATTCCTAAATTAACACTAAGTTAATTTTCAATTACATACGCACTTTTTATTATATATCTCTGTTTATTTTCAACTTTATAATTAAATGATGAAGTTTGAAACTGATTTTTATGTGTTATTGAAAGAAAAATCGTTATACTATTTCCATTTATTTATTTTCTCGATGACAGTTCTACTTTGATAGTTGTAGTGTTGTGACCAAATAAGTAATGATATCGATCGCATATATTTATTATATTTTGAACAACGACAAATACAAAAAAAACTATCAAATGTATTTTTTCAAGGTGGGAACTTGAAAAAATATATTTGAACTTATTTTTCTCAATAGCCCACCGCCATTTTGTTTTTGTTTTAATCTGTCGTTGTGTATTTTTAGTTAATAAATTTGCACAAAGTATCCGGCAGTAGTTTAGTTTCTTACATTTGTAAAAAATGTCGGGTCTGTTATCGTGTTACGTTTATCGATAGCCCCATCCCTATCTGTTTCGGTAGGTATAACCTTGTACGTGTGTAAGCGTCATATTTTCATAAAATATTGTATAAATAATGTAAAAAATGTGGAAAACTTGAATGGGCGTCCCATTCAAGTTTTCCACAGGAGCTGTCATCGAGAAAATAAAGAAATGGAAATAGTATAGTTAATTAGACTCGCCTGTGTCTGTGTTGTTCTTATATTATACGCCAGTTTGAGTGCAAAGAAGTTTAAATAAAAATGCATTGTTTATGATACACAAATATTTGAACAGAAATGGTCTCTTGTCTATGAAATGTCATTGAGTTTAGGAAATAATGAAACTATACCTACCGTCCCAGTTAAATGTAATACCAAATAAAAAGTTTATTATTTGTTTGCCTTGATTTAAAACATTAAATTATTTTATTACTATTGTAAATAAACTTTTTATATGCCAGAAAGTATAGAATTAGTACCAAGCAAAGTTCAAGGTTTTAATAATCTTCTAATTTAGATCTTTATGGTCACACCAAAGGAAAACAAATTACTTAAATGAATACTTTAGTATACAAAGTAGTATAAAATTTATGATTATGGACGCTAAAATTTGTTTCTTTCATTATTTGTTTCCGACTTTGTATAAAATTTACTTACTAGTTTATAGCTTAATAAAGTGAAACAGGAATGACGGTGCGGAAGATATATGTATAAGAATATTGCACATACTGCCATAATACAGCGCGGTTCCACGTGTAGTTATAGTTTCCAGGGAAATAATATATAATCTAATATATAAAGCTGAAGAGTTTGTTTGTTTGCATGAACGCACTAATCTCCACTTTAATAAATTACTAGCTGACTCGACAAACATTGTGCTTTTAATATTAGATGTGATAGCTCTGAACTGACCGTGACGTGCACTAAGAGCAGCACGCATTCTGTCAATGTTATGTCAAACGCCGTAAGGTTACATTAAAAAAGTTTATATTGTTAGAAGAATTTATGATGATGTGAAGTTTTCTTAAAATGTCTAATTTACTGCATTTTTTCTTTGATATGAATCTTCTACTGGCAAAATAAACAAAACAAAAAATAATGAGTGACATTGGTCCAATCATTCAATTGTCACGCGATGACCAAGAAATTGGGATTCATTTAAATATATGAATATGGGTGGATTATACATTTTTATAAGATTATAAAAAATAAAATAAATTTGTTGACAAGTTGGTTTCAATTAACAATAATATAATTAAGAAATACATAGTTATATGACTTTAGTAGGAAAGAGTAGAGCTCAGCATGAAGTAGTTATCTATCATAAACGTGCTTATAATACCTAAGTAGTATTGATTCTTCATAAAAATTAAGTCACTGCAAATCTAGCAAATTAAAAAAGTTCTTTAAATACGAGTCAAAGTTACCCTCGTGTGAATAAAAGTTAGGTTAAAATGTAGTTACCCACTTTTTCATTATCAGCCTGTATAGCGTCCAATGCTGAACATGGGCCTCCTGCTAAGGGAGGGTTTTGCTATAGTCACCACGCTTGGCACGTGGGTTGGTGACCGCAGTATTAAGTTATAACACCCAAGGAAACGCTGCTGCTCATTCCTTTATTTACGCTTGTTATAGATACTAGCGATTGTGTTTTAATCTAGTAACATTAGTAATAACACTTCGGTAATTAATATAAGATTATTTCTTGTGTACGGAACGAAAGAGCCTGGGCCTCAGGACACAGTGAATCCTAGTGTGAGGTCTAGGATCTCCAACCAAACTATGTAAACTTTAATAAGAAATAAATATATTCGATATTATTTATTATAAAGATGATGTTGTAAAAATGGGCACCAACAGCTTAACATGCTTTCCGAGGCACGGAGGGTCGTCCCACAACCACCCAGACCTTAGGAAACCTTAGGCTTTAGACAAAGATTTATTGTCCAGCGAGGGGATCAAACCCACGACCACTGAAATTTTATGCGAGACTCATACCACCACGCCATAGAACAGACGTCATCCAACCATCTTAAGCAAAGAAAATTGTTTAAAGGTTTTTATGGTTTGTTAATATTATGTCAAAGTGATGGATAATATATAAGTCGTTGTCAAGGTTTCATGGCTTTCATTTACTTTATAAAAATCTTTTAAAATGAAAAAGTTTAATTATGGGGGAGGGGAGGGTCATGCCACCAATGTGCCCTCTCCTGGCGCCGCCACTCGTGCAAAAGTTCGCGTGCTAAGTATGAGGTAACATTAAAGGTGAATAAAGTGGAAGTTTTTATCAATTGTTCAAACTAACGCCATAATCTATAGGTATATAAAAATAAATCCCGGTTTCCCTTGGTCGTCGCATCACGCGTGAACCGATGGACCAATATCACAATTTTTTTTTTTTTTGTATTCGTTATTTTCAGGAGAAGGTTCTTATGAAAGAAAAAAATAAGAAAATTACGCGGAAGAAAACTTGACCACCATATTAAATGTTCTAATGTAACCTTAACGCTTTTGATATTATTAACTTTTTTAATGTAATCTTATGACATTTGACATAACATTGACAGAATGCGTGCTGCTATCACGCCTTAAAAGTTCAATTTAATGAAGAGTTTTAGTTAAGACACGACAACGTCTGTCGGATCAGCTAGTTTAAAATAAAATTATAAATGTCATTTTAACACGTGCCTAAGTTAGCTAACAACACTCATGTGAATAAAAGCTGTCATATGGAATAAGTGCCTAAATAACAAAAGTTAGGATTAAATGTAGTTACCAACTCAGTTATGATTCATATTAAGCATGTATTTTAATTTATGGGGGGGGGGGTGTTTAGGGAGGAGGGTGTTTAGCTAATTGAGCTGAATAAAGTGGACTGCAATAGAAAGTTCGATAACAAAAAATAAAATACAATTTATTAAATACATTTTATCTCATTCATATAAAATACTGGCTTTCACCCGCGTAACTCCCGTTGCCGTAGAAACTTCATAATCAAATATAATCTATAGCCTTCCTCGATAAATGGGCTCAAACAACAAAAACACTGAAATAATTTTTCTAATCGGACCAGTAGTTCCTGAGATTAGCGCGTTTAAATAAACAACCAAATAAAACTTTTCAGCTTTATATATTATACTATATACTTATTACGATATTTATTATACCACATATATATACGACCCGCCCCGGCTTTGCAATGCTAATGTTTTATATATAAACCTTCCTCTTGAATCTCTGTATCTATTAAAAAAAACCGCATCAAAATCCGTTGTGTAGTTTTAAAGATCTATGCATACATAGGGACGGACAGACAGTGAAGCGACTTTGTTTTATACTATGTAGTGATGATGATATATATGGTTTCGTGTTATCTAGGTGTTCAAGGTGGAATGAACCGGTGTCCGTATATACGGACACAGGTTCATTCCACCTTTCGATTTTAAACTGTTGTCACGTGACACAATTTAATTATAATCGATACTTAAACACGTTTGATTCTAGGGGAGGTACATGACCCCCATGACA
This sequence comes from Nycteola revayana, assembly GCA_947037095.2. NCBI lineage: Eukaryota > Metazoa > Arthropoda > Insecta > Lepidoptera > Nolidae > Nycteola > Nycteola revayana. Next base: position 17,036,168 of record OX344840.2, read on the forward strand.
TTCCACTGGCGAACATAAACTTGCTTTCACACTAAAGACACTTTTTAAAAAGCAAACTATACGAGTAAAACACGTGCTAAAGTTAACAACTGAGGTGAATAAAAGTCATATGAAATAGGTACTCAGATAACAAAAGTTATTCTAAAACGTAGTTACTAACTTAAGTAACCATTTCGTACATGTATTTTAATCTGTGGTAACGTAACATTGTTTAATATTTCCAGCAAAATGCGTACATAATACAATTTTGGGCTTAATGGGATTAATTGGAGGCACATTAGGCGACGTCATAAGTGTCATTAGATTAAGTGTTGTATTTGAAAATGGAAAGTTTGTACAGAATATTGTAATGTGGTTGTTAAAATATTTAAAAATTGCTAATATTACAAATATTACTAGGTAACTTACTTGGTACTTTGTGACTAAGCCTGTGGCTCAGTGGTGGTAAGGTGAGACTTTGATTTGATTGATTTGTGATCCATTCCCACCTGGGATTATTTAATTAGTGAACTAGCCTAGCTAAGTAAGCTAGACTAGGTTTAGCTCGGTAAGTTTAGTAACCACGGATTATTGTTCTAAGTCTGGGTGTGTTTTCGTGAGTTATGTGTTAAGTCTCCAACGATACAGGAATGAATAAGTTGTGTGAATTAAGGGAGGTGTTTAAAAAAATCTGTGAATTTCGGAAATAAAAAATATCTAAGATCATTAAAATCGAACCAGCCATTCTCTTGCACAATGCAGGATTGTATGATTAGGTCAATGTAAGTATATATCATTGTATATATAATTCTAGCAGCGTTAATAATTCACTAGTAACTCCCGGCATTTTTAGCCGCGTTGCAGCGTTGGGCTGATATTCTGCTCGATTTGGCTACGACCAAATCAAAACTTGGTCTTACTTAGCTTGTAAACTATCCCCGTGCATATTTTTGTTCTTGTAGTTTTTGTATGAAACATTGATATGCATACAGCCATACGAACTTATATGTTTATCATATTATATAATACTATAGATCTAGAAGCTAGACTTAAAATTTTCATATTCTTTTCCTTTGTTTCGTTTTCTTCCAATAATGAGTTAATGAGCTACTGATTTTAAAGATAAGAAACACAACATATTTTACGCTAGCATTTGTATAATTTATGAATTTATTATACTTAAACAGTTTTTTTTATTAACTCAGTTTAACGGTTGTATAAACGAGATTCTTGACAAAACCTTCGAAGTTTATGCGTATTGTGACGTCAAACATTACGTTTGCAGATACTCTCTTGACTGTTTTTATTCTTCTATTCAACATAAAAGAATATTGTTTATCTTCGTAAATGTATTAAACGTAAACCCGTTGTCCTTTACCTCTTCGTGTGATCCTTTTATTAATAAATCAATGAGAGTGCTTTACGAACAAAATACAAACACCTAGTGTTAGAAAGGGGAAAAGAAAATACCAATGTTTCCGATTACGACACGTTTTTATTTATTATTACTTTTACTTAGTTTATTAGATAATAATAATAATAATTTTATTTATTTATCTCAAAAGGTACAGTGGATGACAAAAAATACCTTAAATGTAAAATACACAAGTATTTATTTATTTATTTAAAAACTTCTGCACAAAATAGTACATTGGCGGACTTAATGCCAGAGGCATTCTCTACCAGTCAACCATTGGGTGGTGCAGAGACAACGTGGTAGGTGCACAGGAGAAGAGATTAAAGAGACTAGAGAAAAAAAATACCATCAAGGGTAAATAGAATAACATAACTAATAAATTCTTTTATGAAAAAATGAAATTTGTACTAGGGTCGAGGCCTGTATTACAGATCTCCATGCCGCTAAATATCATTCTATTAGTACCTACCAAATATCATTCTATTACTAGAAATTACAGCAAATGCTTGTTTTATCTAAACGATAATCACAACATATTGTCATAATACAGTATCCAAATGAAATTAGCGCTAGCGATTTGCATATCGATTTTGTAGAAAATTTGGTAAATTTAGTGATGTGCAAGTAGCGAATACGTTGTTTGTTTATCGATATAAATCCATTGCAACTTTAGGTAGGTGAAATAGAATACTTTATTGAACATTTTTATTCAGTGGAAACCGTTTCAATGTGATTTTATTATTTTATTCCAAACAGTTCGACACCGCATCTGTTTTTCGTCCTGGGGTTTTAAATAAAGCGTTCTATTTTTCAGCGTTTGCTGGTAAATAAATGTGACTCAGTTTGGTTTCCCCAGCTAAATATTTCTCAATTCATAGATTTTGATGGTAGGCACTTATTATAATCTAAATAGGTGTATTTTAATAACTAAACGATATCTTTTGAACAGTTACGAGATATCACGAGGTTCCGAGGCATGGAAGGTAGTCAACCAACCAGACTCAGACAGGAAATCTGTGGTTTTACACAAAGCTCAAAGCTAGACTTATATCGCTACGGAGGTTATTATTCAGTTATTAATTTTATTTAACAGTAGTAAGCAATGAAACGTTTCTTTGAAACACTTGTAGTTTTAGAGTTACTCTTGTTTAAAAAGTCTTCGAATGTCCCAGAAATATAGTCAACTTTACAATACCCCTTTTTCACTTATTTACTTACGTCTAATGTATATTTCAAAGCCGTAACTTACGTATGCTTCAGGCTAAAAGCTGTAAGTTGCAATCGTAAATTGTATTGTGGAAAATCCGTAGAATGTTTTAAAAATTATACTAAAATAAAACGTACTTTAAAATGCCAAATAAAACGAAGAATAAATACTGGCTTATTCAGACTCGTATTTGAAATACCGATGGTGAATAGGTAATACAATTGTTTTATATCTTATGGTTTTTATTGTTACTATACGTACTAAGTACGTTATCGGCCGCAGCCCAATGGCAAGGCCGTCGGACTTACGGTCATGTGGTCGCTGATTCTATCACCATTGCACTACCGACGTGAACCCACCGCAACAAGCATTTTAGCTTAGCACGTGAGGCAACGCAAAGTAAATATTGTTTAAATTTTTAGGATTTCGTATCTAAAGAATAAAAACGGAACCCTTTTACTTAGACTCCACTTTTTGCTCCGCTATGACAACAAATATGTTATGCCCGTTGAAGAAGCAAAAGCCTAAGGGCAAACTACATATGTCCGTCCGAAAAAAAAAATGACAATAAATATTAAAAACAGAATGAAATAAATATGTAGGTAAGTGGGGCTCCCATACAACAAACTTGAATTTTTTGCCGTTTTTATTTATCAATTGTTTTTGATATAGAGCAAAAGCGGCAAAAAAGCAATAGGTAGACGCATAAAATATTCACAGAATATTTCGTTGTATATTTCATTTCAACAATAATAAAGTGTCTAACGTTGTATTGATTGATTGATACGGAACACTTCGTGCGCGAGTCCGACTCACATTTGGCTGGGTTATATTGTTACTCTACTCACACTAATTTTCCATAACCTTAACTTATTAGCAGCGATGCTATGAAAATGATGTTTTTCATTTTTATGTATGCTTTTTACACAAAATTTAGAGTACTATTTAAAGTAGTGAGAAATAGACAGAAATAATAATTGTCATTATCTATTACTAGATTCCCGCTCGTGGTTTTGCCCGCGAAACTCCCGTTCCCGTAAGAACTTCATTAAATTAAATATAGCCATTAGCCTTCCTCTATAAATGGGCTATTTAACACTGAAATAATTTTTATAATCGGACCTGAGATTAGCGCGTTCAAACAAACAAGCTCTTAGACTTAATATAAAAAATATTTTAAGTCTTTGATAGCCCTTTAATCAAGGATGGGTATAGGCTATATATTGCGCAGGATGCTTAGATTGTAGTTTTTTAGCCATTTATAAAGGCTGGAGCTCTGCTGGCCTTTATACCCGGTGAAGTAGCAAAAATCTCGTGGAAAACTAAACATGTCCGTCCAAAAAAAAGTAACACTCAAGTGTCGTTTAACTACGTTTTAAATCTCGATATAATTTTAATCTTGCATCTCAAAAACGTATTTAAAGAGTTTGTCAAATGTCCCTACATCATATAGGTATGTTAATTATACTACAGCATAAACGTTTCAACCTCCATGTTCAAACGATTCATAGGTACCTACGCAAACATTAATTAACATAATCTTCCTACATTTCGTTTCTTTGGAAATGTAATTAGAATACTCTGAAACGTCTCATGAATGATAAAAACAAGTACCTACCTACCCATATAATAACGAGCTGTAATTAACAGAAAGTGACACGAGTCAGTTTGTATGCAAGATATAATATTAATTTCTCGTACAACAATTAGTAGTATACAACTGTAAATTTGTTGTAAGTCATTTCGCGTAACGACAGACAAGTGAAATATTCGTACTGACATACAATGTTCACAGAAATTTGTTCAGGTTAATGAACACTATTTTGTACAAATTAACGAGCTAGCCGTGTGGTTTCTGGCGTAGAATAGACCAATTCATGTCTTCCCATGGATGTCGTAAGATGGTGGATGGGCAGTAGAATCTATCAGCTCAGGGATACTCACCATTTTATTGCTATCACCGATCCGCGTACCAAGCATGGAGATTATGGCTTTATCTCTCAATGTCCCTGGGTCGTTAAGATGAGGCCTATGTTCAGCAGTGGACGTGAATGGGCTAATAATTTAAAAAACAAATGTCCTGAAATTACCCAAGTAATTGATATAAACGACCTGGGGATCGAACGTAGGACCTTGCTAGTTACAGTCTAACATTGTTAAATCAACAAGGCGCAACAAAATTGCGCAAAATTATTTATATTGACTATAAATCATTTTGCGCCAATTTTTTGTTTTTCTAAATTGCATCAGCTTATTCTCGTGGCCCCAGCAGTGCATAGGTCAATAACGCTGACCCTGGATAGGCAGTCAGTATAAATAATTCTTGACCAATTTTGTTTTTCTTAATTGCATCAGCTTATTCTCGTGTGCCCAATGACCCCGGCGTGGTATGAGATGCTGGCGCCAGCGGTGTCTAGGTAAATAATGCTGACCCTGGATGGCAAAAATTATCAGACAAGGACCGCAAACAATATTTATTAAGGGCGCAGTTATTGAAGCTCGCAAACTGCATAGTTACAACACTGAACGTAAGTTATAGGCGCGGTTAAACAATAATTCTTGCGGCTAATTCAAGGATATATGACCGTTGAACTAGATTAATTTGTGAGCATAGCAATCATTTGATCAGTTCGTAAGCTATAGGAAAGACCGATAAGGCTCCATCAGCAACCCCTACAATATCATCATCATCATCATTATGATCAGCCTTTATAACATCCACTGCTGAACATGGGAGGGTATTTGCCATAGTCACCACGCTTGGCAAGCGGGTTGGTGACCGCAGCATCATCTTGTAACATACAAGGAAACGCTGCTGCTTGTTCCCTGATATACGATTATTTGAGATGATGTTATAGCAATCGGGACCAACGGCTCAACATGCTTTCAGAGGCACGGAGGGTAATCACTAATCCCTCAATCAACCAGACCCGGAAATAAATTTTAGAATTTACACAAAAGATATCTGTTCAGCGTGGGAATCGAACCCACGACCTCCGAGATTTAAAACGAGCCTGACAATATGAAGACTTACAAATACAGTGAGAATAAAAGTAATATAAGTGAAGCAGCGTAAATAAAGTTGAAGAGTTAATTTGTTTGAAATGCAATATCAGACAATAGAGGTCCGTTTTAAAAAATAAAATAAAATGTATTGGATACTAAATATGTATGGTGGATAGGATAATAATATATTTTCATAATATATATTTCCACGAAGATGGGATTACGTGAAACTCTTCTGGATATATTAAAGGCCCAATTTATCAACAACTGTTTGTCAAACCACTTATCGAGATATAATGGCTAAAATTGCAATAATATGATGTAATCGTATTTGACAACCTCCGCAGCGTAGCGGTATTTGGCTCGCTTTAAGTCTCGGAGGTCGTGGGGTCGATCCCCATACCGGACAAGAAATTTTTGTGTCAATTCTAACATTTCTTTCCGGGTCTGGTTGGCTGTGGGACTACCCTCCGTGCCTCGGAAAGCACATTAAGCCGTTGGTCCTGGTTGTTATAACATCATCTATAACAAGCGTATACCAGGGAACGGGCAGCAGCGTTTCCCTGTGTATTACAACTGTACAATACTGCGGTCACCAATCCACCTGCCAAGCGTGGTGACTATGGCAAAAACCCTCCCTCGGGAGGAGGCCCATGTTCAGTAGTGGACGTTGTAAGGGCTGATGATGATGATGTTGTTATCGTCGGCTAAAAAAGGATTTTTCTGAATTGACATTGACTCTCCAATTGGTTAAATCGGGGTCCAAAATTTTGTATAGAGAAACAATATTACATAGATAGAATTGACGAGACTTTGCCCTGTATTTATTTCTTTTATTTTTCGGATGTAGTTAGCCAGGAGGCTATTGCTACTTCACCGGGATTAAGGTGAGCAGAGCTCCAGCCTAAATTAATGATTTAAAAAATACAAAATAAGCAATCTGCGCATGAGGGCGTCCCCTGTGGGACTTGGAACCCGGCTCAGGGCGGTCGCTGGCGGGGAAATTTAGGGATTATTAGACTTCGGTTTTCAAGGGAGTTTTGTGCAACTGTCGCTCTACGTTATAATTCGCGGGTCTGTCGGACTTTGGGTTGGGTCTAAGAGGGCATCGGAAGGTTGTATTTATAACGGGCAAATATAGTTTTAAACATATATATATATATCGCAGTCAAAACTCTTAACTAGTAAAAAGTACTTTTGACTAGCAAAATCAGTCAAAAGTAGTTTTAGGTTAGGTTATGTTTAGTTAGTTTTGACTGATTTTGCTGGTTAAAAGTACTTTTGACTGGTTAAAAGTTTTGAATGCAACATGTATATTACTGTAAATTTCTAACTACGGTAGAGCCTAATATTTATCAGGAAGTCTCGGATTTACCGACATGAGTTGGTAAAAGTAAGAATTAATGAAAATGGAACGATATTTTAGGGCATTCTAGGGTAGGTTAGATTAGGTTATGTTAAGATTTACCAAGTGAATGATGGTAAAAGTTCGAATACCCAATCTGTTCGAACCTTTTCATGAATAGTTGGTAAATCTAAGGTTTTACCGTAGTTTGAGCTTTTACAGTAACAAATACTCAAAGTTTAAATGCTAATAATCGAACTTCAGAACTAAAAGTTGTTGCAATGAAGTTGAGTTATGTATAATGGAACGCAATAAAACGTATTGTAGTTGTTGAAATTTTATAAATGTACTTACACTTTAGTATTCACCTTGTTATTGTATGTTCAGTCAGACGAGCGAATACAAGAAACTTTGAAGTGACGTTATGAGGATGTATTAAAAGCGAAGTTCTTGCATTTATGTGTAGAAGTTACATGATTGGTATGTTATGTTTTTAAAAGTCTCGGAGTTTCTTATAACGGGTTCGATCCCCACGCCGGACAAGAAGTCTCTGTATGGGTTGGTTGAGCTAATACACTCCGTGCCTCGGAAAGCAAGTTAAGTCGTTGCATCAACTAATTAAAATAAAACACCAGTTGAATGTTATATTATCACTGATAGATATCATGTCATGATACGTTACTAAACATTTTATATAAACTTCATGGTAATGAGAATTGAATGGACTAAAATAAATGACGACAAAAAAATCTCGCAGCATTTAGTCCGATGTAAAAGACCGATTATTATAGGTATTAAAGTACTTACATAGGTACGACTTCCCCTATAAGAGCTCCTACACACGACGTTTATTGTCGGGCGCGTATCGTTAACGCGTACTATTGAAAAATCGTATTCTGAATAATAACATCTTATTAACGTGTTCGCATCGACATCACCTGAAAAAAAAACGTAGTGCGTAAAAGCTTTGGCGGCCGTAACATTTTTTTTTTACGTATTGTGAGCGGTTCTGGGTGATTGCGCCGCTCGCATCGCCCTATAGGGTGCCAATTTTTTAAAGAAATATTTAACGAAGCCACAGACGTGCCAATAAATACTTTTTACTTCGTCATAAATATAATATAGCATTGATAGGATTACTCACGTTCATTCGTAATATTTCAAATACTGTACAGTGGAGTGCCCAAAATATTAGGTCTCGCGTGCCGTTGGATCGCCATTCCTGCCCTAGAGCCACTACAGCGTGTTGTGTGCGGGCCCTTATATAATAGAGCAAAGTTGTAGAGACATTAAAAGTGTTTAAGGACAATGAATCTCATGCTTGCATCGTTTTTGCGTATTAAAAGTTATTCCCTCTTCTTAAGTACACTTCAGTTTTAACGTAGCATTAGTATGGAGCATTCGCCCGTATTAAATTCTATTCTACGAGGACGGTGCAGTTTGTGGAATAAAAGGTATCTTATGTGCGAAATTGGACTTTAAAAATAGGCTAAATTAGAATGCGTTTTATAGTAAAATCGATAGTAGGCAGTATAAAAGTTTATTTTTTATTGACGTTAGGAAAACTATTTAAAAATTCGAATACCATTTCTGAACGATGACTGATGCTTATTTGGTAGTGATTATCTTCACAGAATTTTATTTACTTGCTTATACGATGTTTAAGTGTCGTATCCATTAATATTAAAGTAGGTAACTACTATTTTTTGCATCAGTATTAGCTTTAAGTGACGGTGGTCGATGCTTGCCTCACGCCGGAAAAAATCTTTGTGTAAAATTTAAGATTTATTTCCAGCCTGAAAGCACGTTAAGCCGTTGGTCCTGATTGTTATAACATCATCTATAGCAATCATGTGCCAGGAAACGTGCTGCAGCGTTTTCCTCTCTGTAGTATTCCATACTACTACGGTCATGTAGCTAAAGCCTCGTGGCAATTTTGTATTTACCTTTTTTTAAAGGTAAATACAAAATTATTAATACAGATACTAAATAGAAAACGCCCGGTAATAAAGCAACATTTCTATGTAATTAATTTGTTCGGATATTGATATCGATTGTGCCACATTTATGGGGCTTCGTGTACAAAGAGTTGTGAACAATAGGTATTGTTGTCTTCCTACTAATTAGTTTGTATCAAAAAATAAAATTACTAACCTTACGATACAATCAATTTTAGACGTAGGTATTTTACTGTGGTGAGTATTTTGAATAAAAGTATTAAGTTCCGGTAAATGTTAGCTGTATTTCAAAAATCTTTGCCTGTAGTTTCATAATTTAAACATGGAACTCTCTGAATATTTGTTTTTTAAATATTTGTAATATATCGCTGCATTTTGATCTCTACTTTATGTTTGAACTAGCGATCCGCCCCGGCTTCGTAAGGATGCAATGCTGTTGTATTTTACATCCCTACTAATATTACAAATGTGAATTTCCGTTTTTTGTTACGCTTTCACGCGAAAAGTTCTCAACCGATCATCATGAAACTTTGTACACATATTCTTGGAGGTATCAGAAGTAACATGAGGTCATTGGCTTCATTGCTAGCGCGGGTGAAAGCTGGTATATATATCCCTTTCTTTTAACTAGGTACCTTTTAATAGATAGAGTGATTCACACTCTATCAATGAAAAAAAAAACGCATCAAAATCCGATGCGAAGTATTAAAGATCTAAGCATACATAGATGATCCCTATCAGGATAGACAGACAGTGGTTTGTTTTGTACTATCTAGTAATGTTATAAAAAACCCGCTAAGTAGAGTTTGTCGAACTCACGAAGGATAGAATACTATCTATACAAAATGACATTGAAAAAAAATAAAAATGAAAATGAAATGAAAACGTTTATTGATAATGTAGACGAATCGATCGTAATTATTATAAGTCAAATACAATGATAAAAGAAACGAAGAAAAAACAATCTTGACTTAATAATAATAATTATTATAAACATTTCAACAGTAATGTTATTTAATAGAATTTAAATCTACCAATGTGGCATGTGATAGTCGCGTATTATAAATATAATTAGAATCAACCAGCGGGGTCTGGTATTAGGTCAGAAGCATAGAACGCGTCGCGAACCTCGCCTTGCAAGGACGACCGGACCCTATCCTAGCTTCCTACGAGTCTTTCTCTATCTACCTACGTTGTGACACGTACAGGACATTTTTAAATGAAATACCATTTCAAGTGTCTACATTACTATCGAGAGCAAGTTATTTACAATTTAATACTGGTGATAATTTAAGATGACGGGAATGAAAAGATGGCGGAAAATGTATTACGTTATATACGTTTTATTTTCGCATGAACATGGGACTCCCCATAGGGGAATTCGCCATAATCACCAAGCTTGTCAGGCGGGTAAGTGACCGCAGTATTATGTTCTAACATATAAGGAAACGCTGCTGCTTGTTTAGGAATATTATAGATGATATAATAAAAATCGAGATTTACGGCTTAGCGTGCTTTCTGAGGCACATACATTTTAGAATTAACACTAACTAGTGCATTTCGTACCCAACTTAAATGGTTGCCCATAAGGGATCGTAGAAACATGAGGGCATTGACTACACTCTTTTCCTTACTTGATTCTCCTTCTTCTCCTTCCTACTTGACATCTCATTTCCAATATTGCTTCTCCAATCATAACAAATCTTTGCGTTCTTCAAACAACCGTCTCCTTCACTGTCCTCAACACCGTTCCAATTTCATACATTCCTCTTTCTTTGTAAAGTCCATACATCTCTGGAATGCACTACCTCTTGGAGTCAGGATGGCTAAGACTCGGTTTACTTTTAAAAAAAAAGTCCGTGAGCTTATCAGAATTAAGTTAGCAGAGTCATTACAGCGGTAGAATATCTTATTCATGATATTGTATATATATATATATATATATATATTTGTATATATTTTTATATATTATTTATGTATACGTATGTATGTGAATGTATAGTATCCCATATTGAATGATATTTTCAGTTTCAATATTCCCATATTCTATAATATTGTATTGTGTAATGTATGTATGTAAAATAGTACCTTGACGGTATTTATTTCATTACGAGTGCTTACAACTTCAGTGCACCTACCACTTTTGTCTCTGCACCACCCAATGGTTGACTGGGAGAGAATGGCTTTGGCATTAAGTCCGCCTATGTACAGTTTTGTGCTAAAGATTTAAATAAATAAAATAAATAAATAACTAGCTTCAACTAGTATTGCGCGCGGCTTCACCCGCGAAGCTCCCGTTCTCGTAAGATTTTTTAATAAAATATAGCCTGTATGCTTTCTAGATAATAGGGCTATCTAACACTGACATAACTTTTCAAATCGGACCAGCAGTTTTTGAGATTAGTGCGTTCAAGCAAACAAACTCTTCAGCTTTATTTATCAGTATATATTTATATACAGATATAAATATTTCTTGTCCAGTGCGGGAATCGAACTCATAATCTCCAAGACTAAAAGCATGACTTATTACCTGAGCTACGAAGCTTACCTAAGGAGGTGTTACAATAACAAAATATCGATATTGATATAATAGGTATGTACCTAATACGTGTTTGTCAAAATATCTTTACATATACTATGTCAAAAATATATTCTTTAACTTTATTCTGAGCTATCACTTATCACTATGTTCAATGTGAGTATTTTTGTTTGTCTTTACGCACGTTAAACCGTTGGTTCGATTGTTAAAACATTATCTATAACAATTGTATACCAGGGAACGGGCGCGTTACCTTGTATGTTACAACATAATACTGCGGTCACCAACCCGCCTGCCAAGCGTGGTGACTATGGCAAAAATTATCCCTCGGGAGGAGGCCCATGTTCAGCAGTGGACGTTGTACGTGCTGATGATGATTTTTGTTCGTACCTTTTTACTGGCAGATAGCATCGGTAGTACATTTGACAGCTATGTACAAGAGAAACGCCCGGATTTTTTTTAAGTACTTTATGTCAACAAGGCTTTATGAAACAGTATATATTTCTAAGTTTTTATTTCGCTGTGAGACTCATTCCAGGTGGTTACATAATTCACAGGCAAACAGTGCTATAAATAAAAATTAAGTAAGATAAGGATTATAGCAGTAATTTCTCGGTTTTTATTTTTTACTTTTACCTACTGTTTAAGGCTTTTAGTAAAATAAAGGTGTGTATAGATTCTAATCTTTTCCTATTAATATTATAAACTTTCGCGTTAATACTATTAGTAGCATTAATATTATATTTTATTATAAAATAAAGGTTTTTATACATACTAATCCGATTAGTTTCATTTTTGTCTGCAATTTGCAAGACACCATTATTATTAATAGGTACTAATAATTCTGACTTATAAACGCGAAAGTTTGTAAGTATGGATGGATGGATGTTTGTTAATCTTTCACGCCAAAAATACTGAACGGAATTAGCTGAAATTTTGCACTAGGATAGGCTATACGCTGTATTAACATAAAGGCTACAAAACATCACGCTCTGACCCACTGGAGCACAGTTACGCGGGTAAACCGCGGGGCGAAGCTTGTTTTCCATAATTGAAGGAAAAAAAGGCACAGTAAACGAATACCTGGAATAATTTGGTGGAGACCTTTGCCTGACATATGGGCATTAAGGACTCTGCCCACTATCCCGTTGCATACCATGACCGTGCTAGGAACGTAACAACCAAAAAAATATTCTTTGTATTGAAAAGTATGAGACTATGCCCACTAGACCGTTCCGTCACCGACCGACACCGTCGCGTACCATGAACGGAGCGTCAAGATTTGTCGGCGAGAATATTTTGCCGGTGGCGAAACGCTCCGTGCATGGCACGCGACGTTGCTACACCGGTGCGCAAGCGGGTTATAACCGCGTACAGATACCGGGACGGTTCATGAGCGCTCGGCGCACGAGTGGGGATCGCTTTGCGCATCGTTCACTTATGACAAAATAAAACGCACACCCGTTAATTTTTTTTTCTAGGTTTCTATGCACTAGGATGATACGGAGATGATAATAATATGCAGACGCTCCCGTCACTAAAATCCGGGTATGACACGCGGATGATACGGAGATGATATGCGGACGCTCCGGTCACCCCACGGCTTTGATACGTAATTGATACGCTCTAGTGGGCATAGTAGAGCGTATCGGATTACTTTCCGTGCCCGATACGTTCCTAGCACGGTCATGGTATGGTACGGGATAGTGGGCAGAGTCCTCTATGGGCTAGAAAAATAAGATGAATTAATATATGTAGTACAGAATGTATTATAAGTACTAGCTTCCCTTACGCAATATCACCCTCAGAGCTGCCGTTGGAACTTCATAATTAAATATAGCCTATAATACTCCTGAATACCGTAGCTTGCTAACGGTTAAAGAATTTTTGAAATCGTTCGTGTACTTCCGGAGCCTATTTAAAGAAAACAAACAATCACGTCTCTTCTCTTTCATCATCATAACCATCAGCTCGTACAACGTCCACTGCTGAATATGGGCCTCTTCCCGGGGGAGGGTTTTTGCCATAGACACGACGCTTGGCAGGCGGGTTGGTGACCGCAGTATTATGTCGTAACTTGAAAGGAAACGCTGCTGCCGGTTCCCTGGTATACAATAGGCGTGACGACAGTATCAAAAAATTAAAGATTTAATGTTTTTAGGGGAAAGAACATATAAAAAGAAATTATTACACTTATTTATTTTTATATATAACCTTGAGATTAATGTGATTTTTAATAAAATAAAAGATTGAAATACTGCAATCGGCCATTTTGACTGAAACACCAATCACGGCGTATGACGTCACGATATTGTAACCATCAAAGAGAATTTAACCACTACGTTAGGTTTGGCGGACTCGCACACGTCTTCATGTGATCGACATTTTTTACAATAGTGTGACATCAGCCGACGCCATGAAACTTGAGGCCTTTTTTCGCGCGTTATTTAAAATTTAATAGAAATATGGCTTAAAATTCGTTAAATTTAAATTTATTACCGAAATATTGTGTTTTTCGTACTTAGAAAATGACTACCCACGTTGCGCAAGAGGATTTCAAAATCTTGCCTCATGCCTATTGTTATAAATGATGTTAAAACATTCTAGGCTAACGGCTTAACGTGCTTTCCGAGGCACGGAGGGCAGTCCCTCAGCCAACCAGACCCGGAAAGAAATCTTAGAATCTACACAAAGATTTCTTGACCGGGGATCGAACCCACGACCTCCGAGATTTAAAGCGAGCCAAATACTGCTACGGATTGTATAATGTAAGATAATATAAGTAGTCTTCTTTTTCTTTTTATTAAAAACTAGCTGACCCGGCAGACTTCGTATTGCCTCAATCGATACATAAAAGACCTAAACATTTGTAAAAATAAACTGGGCCGTAGAGACTTCGTTTATGCGGTACTCCTACCCCTACCCTACACTACCCCTACCCTACACTACCCCTACCCTACACTACCCCTACCCTACACTACCCCTACCCTACACTACCCCTACCCTACACTACCCCTACCCTACACTACCCCTACCCTACACTACCCCTACACTACCCCTACCCTACACTACCCCTACCATACACTACCCCTACCCTACACTTCCCCCTACCCTACACTACCCCTACCCTACACTACCCCTACCCTACACTACCCCTACCCTACACTACCCCTACCCTAAAAATTCTTGGCAAAAAAATTCAAGTTATTAATTAACAAAATAAAGCTCAAATTGACTCTACATTTTAGTTAGAAAACGTTTGTATGGGAAAAAGAAAAAGGCTGTTTTAAGGGGTTTTCAGGCAATTATTCGAATTTTTCTCGCCGTAAAAACCATCCTTGAACTTCCACGAACATTAAAAAAAAAGAATTGGCCAAATTGGTCCAGGCGTTGTAGAGTTATGCGCTTACCAACACATTTTGCGATTCATTTTTATATTATAGATAGGCTTACGTTTGACCATAATCTCGCTTGATGGAAGGCGAAGATAGGCGATACACGCTTTTCTAGAAATTGTCTCTCTCCTACTATGTTGCTGTTCATTATTGGTACAGTCAGCATCAAAAGTTGATGACCACATTTAGCTTTCCAAAACCGCTGAACACTATATCACCCATAAATCGCTGAACGAAATAGGCGCCAGTATTGAATGAACATCATTAAAGTTCAAAATTAACTGAACACTACTCGTCAAAGGTCACTGAACACCATTTTGTCAAAAATCGCTGATCGTTATAATACCCGAAAATATCATAACATTCAGTTTTACAAAAGTCACTGAACAATATAAAATGCTTGTTTTAGTTATCTAGTATAATCACGTAAATGTCCAAAAATAACTTAACATAATAAAATAACAAAGTTACTGAACTTTTTTATTTAACTTGCTTTGTATGTAATTTGTTCGGGTGGAATCTTGCAACTAAATTTTGAAGCACTTACCCTCAACCGATTGAGCTTAAATTTAGCAAGCATATGTATATCGCGTGACAATGCAATAGTACTATGGAGCTGATCTGATGATGGAGTCGGAAGGTGGCCATAGGAACTCGTGTACCTACTGAATAAGATAGTCGAGTTTGGTCTCGTTTGTTTTGTGTTAGTGAGTATTGTCCATTGCACATGATGAGGGGGGTCTAATGAGGAGCAGGCACTTTACCACTGGTGCTTGCGTACGTCGTAATCGGTCGTACACACGTGGTGTAAATCTTAACCTTGTTATCATGTGAAAGTTTGCTGCGTGAATTTAGAAGACAATGTAGTTGACTGAGCTTAAGTGCTTTACTTAAGCTTAGTCAACTACATTGTCTGTGTCTGTCTCGTGCACGAACGGTTTCCACATGCGCTCTGAAGTTTCGTTTTCGGTCAAGAATTATACAAAGTAAGATGATTGCCAATAGATATTATGAAAATAGACGCCCTATAATACCATGAAAATTCAGTAAATAGGGTCATAAGCTAAAGACTAAAACGTAAAAAATAAAATAAAAAGTAAAAAAACATTTTAAATTTTTATTTTATTATAAACTAGCTTCCGCCCGCGACTTTGTACGCGGATCCTGTTGCTTATGCCAGCGACAACGGGGTCGTCAAAATTGAAGATCTGAAACGTCTTATGTCGAACTCTAAAGCCCGGGACAGCTGTTCAGAGAATGTTGAAGTCGATCAGAATTCAAACGTTCGTTGCGCTCTTCTTCTGTCTCTTCATGCCGTACTCCAGCAATTTTTTCTCTCTCACTTTCGGAACGGATTATGAATATTTTGTTGTGTGTGTGTTCGAGACAATGTATGTTAATCTCGATCAGCAGTTAGTCGCCTGAAGAATAAAACCTGTTAGTAGATGTGCGAATATGCTGAGAATTAAAGCGTGATTCTGTATCGATAAACGTTTCCGATTCGCGAGACAATGCATGTCGCTCGCGATCAGCGGACAGTTGCGCAGCACGTTTTCTCTAGAGACCTAGAAATAGATGCGTAGATACTCTGAGAAGTCAATCGCAATTCTCTATCCGTGAACGTCTCCGATTCGCGAGACAATGCGTGACGTTCACGATGAGCGGAAAGTCAAGCATCACGTTCCGCATTTGTCTCTAGAGACCTAGAAGCAGTTGCGTAGATACGCTGTGAACTCAAGCGCAATTCTCTATCAGTGAACGTCTCCGACTCGCGAGACGATGCGTGACGTTCACGGTCAGCAGTCAGTCGCGGATCATATTCTTCACTGGTCTCTAGAGACCTGGATGAATATGCGTAAATACGCTGAGAACGCAGATGTGCTTCGCGATCCGAAGTGGTTTTCACGGAGCGAGTTGCAGCCTGATGTTCTCGAACAGTACAAGTCTCTCCTGACGCTCTTCGGTACATTCTTGGGATCTTATGATTCTCAATCTTTTAGCTCCTTTGGAACATTGGGAAAGATTTGACGTCTTTCTAGGCATGGTAATAGTTTTATTCTGAAGAAGATACCTGATCAATTAAAATCTAAGTGACTACTAACGCACGGGGCGTTAGGGTACCGTACCCGCACCGGGTACCGGCTACCGTGTCACTAAGATAAATGGAAAAGGAAATTAAACACATAAGTCCGAAAGCATATTTATTCGATAAAATAAAAAAAATAATGGGAGTTTTGGCCAGTATAGTTTTCATTGATTCATTTTCATCGAAAATTAGTCCTAAACTGTCACCGCGTGGACGTATTACCAGCTTATGTTATTTTAAAATTATATAGTGAAATTAGTGATAGCTTTGATTTCCAAATCAGATGTTTTTGATCTTAGATTTTTATAAGTCAACAGGAAATGCCCATCAGACCGAAAAACTTTTGCTAAGACGTCATTCCTATATGTTTTATAGTGTATGTGTATATGTATATGCGTAAATGAACTTCCACCGGATAACAAAAAAAAATGCTGAACAACTTGCTAAGACGTCATTCCTATATATCTTATAGTGTAGCTGGGCTTTTGGAGTTCCACAGCAAGTGTTCCAGATCTTCAATTTTAATACGTCAACAGAGAGTGCTCATCAGTCTGAACAACTCTTGCAAAGACGTCATTCCTATATATGTTATAGTGTAGCTGGACTCTTGGAGTTCCACATCAGGTGTTCCAGATCTTCAAATTTATTGTCTCAGCAGAAAATGCTCATCACGTGGAACAATTTTTGCTATGTACTATTTTTGTATCTCTTATAGTTTAGCTGGTCAGTTGCGGTTCTACATCAGGTGTTCAAGTTTCCAAGATAAATTATAGGCTATATGTTACCCAGAATTAATACCTATACAACAAAAAAATCATTCAAATCCGTGGCGTAGTTCCGAAGATTAGCGTGTACAAACAAACAGACAAACAGACAGATTTTTTTTTGGATTCGTGCTCAATTACTGTTTCTAAACCCCCCTCAATTATTATTTTTTTAATATATTCAATGTATACACACAGTTTTTTACTGTTTTATTATATGTATCTATAGATATATATAAATTATAAAAGCTTGAGGCGTTCATTACTATATTTCAGTGCCTCAAGCTATTACAATTTATATATTTTGATATTTGAAATTGTACTATGAATACACATTATTTTTTAATAAAAGCCTGTTTTAAAAAATATTTTTTTACTTTTTATTTAATTTTTAACTTTTAAGACTTAAGTTTGTAACCCTATTTAAAGCGGGTCACGCACGGTCGATGCCATCCGGTCATCATATGCAATGGAAAGTAGGTACTCATAAACACAAAACAAACGAGCCCAAACTGGACTATTTTATTCAGTACAGAAGTGAGTTCCTATGACCACCTTCCGACTCCATCATCAGATAAGCTCAAGGTACCATATTATTGCATTGTCACGCAATATACATATGCTTGCAAGTTAAATAAAAGCTTGTAAAACACAGACACATATTAAACCCATTTTTTTTTCATTTTGTTCAGGGACTTATGAGATAAACAATGGTATGCTATATTTGTCAAAAAGTTGTTCAGAGACTTTAGAGACGAAGAATGTGATGCTATTTTTACTATAATTTTGTTTAGCGACTTTTGAAAAGTGATGGTCACCTACTTATGGCCTTTTATGATAATCATTCATTTCTGGCGCTTGTCATGTTGAGCGATTTAGGTATAATACGGTGTTCAGCGGTTTTGGAAATCTAAATGTGGTCATCAACTTTTGATGCTGACTGTACTATGATATAATCTTTGAACACCTGTAAACACATTTTCAAACACTTCTTATCAAAACATGAAAAACTTCGTCTTTCAACTTTTCGATTTAAATTGAATTTTCCTACTTTTTGTGTTGTTTAATATTGTATAAGTTAAATTGCATATTATACAGAGGAGTAGATATATGTTTTGTTAGCAACAAAAAATGTTATAATCTTGATGCGATATTTAGAACTAACATAAGCAGTGATTGATAAGAGGGAAGATACAGTATTATATTACGGTTAAAGTTACGTTTAGTTCTTACCAAGTTTGTCTGTCATATTGCGAGAATATATACTAGAATTAGTACATAACGAGAAACGAATTAGAAAAAAATTTGATCATCAAGTACCTAAATTTAATTACCTCAATTAATAAATTGAAGTTATTAAAATTTGGAACAAAGATAATGTACTGTAACGCTTGCGAGACTTGTGCTCTCTCGAATGGTAGCTCAGCAGGGCTGACTACTGGTCTTCCAAGACAATGTGTAAGGACACTATCACTATGAGATTAATATAAATGAAATATGGCACTTGTTTTTTTAAAAATTACTAGGAAAGTTTTACAAACTACTAGTAGGTATTCTTATTAAGCACTCGTGCTAAGCTAAAATACTTGTGTTGGTTTACGTCGGTAGTGCAAAGGGTGGATGGAACCAGCGACCACATGGTTGTAAGTCTGACGCTTTAGCCATTGGGCTACGGCCGCTTCAAAACACTATCTGTATCTATACTAACAACAACACTATCTGTTCACATATAAATATTTTCGGCATGCTTTGTAAAACAGTCTAAAATTGATTTTCAATTACATTTTTAATAGAATAATTAATATTTCAGCCGCCAGAAAAATAAAAGAGCAATGTAGAGGATTAAAATTTAAAACGTCAACCTCGCTACAGTACCCATTAGCTAGAGAGCCAGTGATATACTGTATTTGATGTCCCGATTGTTATAACATCATCTATAATAATCGTATATCAAGGAACGGGCAGTAGCGTTTCCTTGTGTGTTCAACACAATACTGTGGTCACCAATCCGCCTGCCAAGCGTGGTGACTAAGGCAAAACCCTCCCTCGGGAGGAGGCCCATGTTCAGTAGTGGACGTTGTATGGGCTGATGATGACTGTGCAAAATACCAGGTCTGGTCGAATACATGCAGGTAGACTGTCAGACTAGCTCTCTAGGTCTTTGTTAAGTACGCATGGTCCGCTCAAAGAAACGACAACTGTTCTTGTTCAATAAAGACAAAACATACAACTAGATAATAAGAGAATATGCATTTAGTTCTCTCATCACCAACTTGGTACATTCCTTTACTGGTATACATTTTACGTGTGTAAATTTTGCCAGTTTAAAATGCGACCAGATTCGTGAGTGACCGGTGACTGAGTTAGGTTTGGAAAACCTGTATTATAGGTCAGCATATAAGATATAAAATAATAAAAAAAAATATTAAAATAATAATGATAAACTTAATGTATGTAAATTAAAGTTATTAATACAACTTAATTGTAATTAATAAAAAAAAATGAGTATTTACGTAAATCTATCAATCAATCTCATCGCCAGCGACCGCCCTGAACCGAGGTCCAAGTCCCAAAGTAGGCGCCCTCTTGCGCAGGTTGCTTAGTTAGTAGTGCTTAGTTGCTCGCCTTTATGTCCGGTAAAATAGAAAAAGCCTTGTGGCTAACAACGTATGTCCCGCCCGAAAAATAGAAAAAACTAATATTATAAAGGGGAAAAGTTTGTATTTTTGGCTTGCTTCGAATAAACTACTAAACGGATTTCGATAATTCTTTCTCCATTAGAATGCTACATTATCCCTGAGTAACATAAACTATATGTTAAAAATAAAAGTCCACTGCTGATAGTAAAAAAAAAATGTAATGCTAAGTATTCTCGCTGCAATACTTCCAACGTATTCGGTGTAGTTACTGCAACTTCAATGAAATAAAATAAAGGTATTTGGCTCGGAAGATGGTGGAAGCTATGTATTAAATAACCCCATTTATGGCTAAAGAGAAGTTCTTGGCACTCCTTGGTTCTTGGTATTAAAGTGACAGTAAAGCAAATATGTATCTACTATGTTCTGTATAGAAACTAGGCTTTATGTGCCAAGTTTGTGCCTTAGTTCTAAGTTAGTTGTTTATTATTAGGTATGTAATGCTACTTCCTATTGTTTTGAATACAATTAAACTGATGCGTCTTCATGTTTTCCTTTTTAGGGTTCCGTAGCCAAATGGCAAAAACCGGCCAAGTGCGAGTCGGACTCTCGCACGAAGGGTTCCGTGCTAGTTGCAACTGTGATCGATGTTAATAATAGTTGATTGAATGAAAGGTAAATTGTGGTTTCGGTTTATGACGTATTAAAAAAAAACTACTTACTACTTACTCGTTCAAAACAATTTTCGGTGAAAGGTTGCATGGTAATGTATATCATATATTTTTTTTAGTTTTATCATTCTCTTATTTTAGAAGTTACAGGGGGGGGGACACATTTTACCACTTTGGAAGTGTCTCTCGCGCAAACTATTCAGTTTAGAAAAAAATGACATTAGAAACCTCAACATCATTTTTGAAGACCTATCCATAGATACCCCACACGTATGGGTTCGATGAAAAATTTTTTTTTGTGTTTCAGTTCTATGTATGGGGAACCCCAAAATTTATTGTTTTTTTCTCTTTTTTGTGTGAAAATCTTACTGCGGTTCACAAAATACATCTACTTACCAAGTTTCAACATTATAGTTCTTATAGTTTCGGTAAAAAGTGGCTGTGACATACGGACGGACAGACAGACAGACAGACAGACAGACAGACAGACAGACAGACAGACAGACAGACAGACAGACATGACGAATCTATAAGGGTTCCGTTTTTTGCCATTTGGCTACGGAACCCTAAAAACGGAAACCTTATAGATTCGTCATGTCTGTCTGTCTGTCTGTCCGTCCGTCCGTATGTCACAGCCACTTTTTTCCGAAACTTTGAGAAATATAATGTTGAAACTTGGTAAATAGATGTATTTTGTGAACCGCATTAAGATTTTCATACAAAAATAGAAAAAAAACCAATAAATTTTAGGGTTCCCCATACATAGAACTGAAACTCAAAAATATTTTTTTACCCATACTTGTGGATTATCTATGGATAGGTCTTCAAAAATGATGTTGAGGTTCCTAATGTCATTCTTTTCTAAACTGAATAGTTTGCGCGAGAGACACTTCTAAAGTGATAAAATGTGTGTCCCCCCCCCTGTAACTTCTAAAATAAGAGAAAGATAAAACTAAAAAAAATATATGATGTACATTACCATGCAAACTTCCACCGAAAATTGGTTTGAACGAGATCAAGTAAGTAGTTTTTTTTTAATACGTCATAAATCGTTAATATAAAAATTTAAAAAAAACCATTTAATTTCATAAACATACGCTTTTTTATTGGCAATTGGCACTTGAAATTGGTACGGAACCCTTCGTGCGCGAGTCAGACTCGCACTTGGCCGGTTTTTTATTTTACCTCAAGCTCTTTAAAAGCTGAAGAGCTTGTTTGTTTGCTTGAGCGACAGTTGCACAACACTCCCCTAATATAATAAAAGTCATAACCCCTAAATCTCATCGCCAGCGACCGCCCTGAGCCGAGGTCCAAGCCCCACAGGGGGCGCCCTCTTGCGCAGGTTGCTTAGTTTGTAGTTTTTAAACCATTTATTAAGGCTGGTTCTCTGCTCGCCTTAATTCCCGGTGAAGTAGCAAAAGCCTCATGGCTCATGGCAAGTCAAACCGAAAAAAAAAACTTTGCTTGAACGCGCTAATTTCAGCAACAAAAGATCCGATTAAAAAAAAATGTTTTACCATTTTTATTTTCAGACAGACGTATTTAGTTAGCCCCGATGCTTTTGCTAGATCACCGGGCATAAAGGCGAGCAGAGCTCCAGCCTAGATTAATGGTTTAAACACTACAAACTAAGCAACCTGCGCAAGAGGGCGTCCCCTGTGGGATTTCGACCTCGACGCAGGGCGGTCGCTGACGCGGACGGGGAGATGGAGGGATTATGGCTGTTAGTTTTTATGGGGGAGTTTTGTGCAACTATCGCTCTACTTTACAGTTCCCGGGCCTCTCGGACTTCGGGTCTACGACGGCATCGGCAGGTTCTTAGCAAACTATGGGTCGGGTTTCACCATAAGACAACTACGTTTTCCAGGAGTAACAGGAACGGGATCTACGTGGGTGAACCGCGTGGGAAGCTGATAATCTATAAAATTACAAATTTAATACAATATATACAATAAAGAGACAACCTCCGTAGCGTAGCGGTATTTGGCTCGCTTCAAATCTCGGAGGTCGTAGGTTCGATCTCCACGCCGGACAGGAAAAAATTGTGTAAATTCTAAGATTTCTTTCCGGGTCTGGTTGGTTGAGGGACTACCCTCCGTGCCTTGGAAAGCACGTTAAGCCGTTGGTCCCAATTGTTATAACATCATCTATAATAATCGTATGTGAAGGAACGGGCAGCAGCGTTTCCTTGGTGGTACAACATAATACTACGGTCACCAACCCATCTGCCAAGCGTGGTGACTATGGCAAATACCCTCCCTAGGGAGGAGGACCATGTTCAGCAGTGGACGTTATACGGGCTGATGATGATGATGATGAAACGGCTAAATGTATGTATTATGGGCATTATTTGATAAAGACTTGACTGATTTGGCTGTATCTGTAATTAATTGTTGTGTTTGTATATATCATGGCAAGGTTTGTATAGCAAACGTTGTTAAGCCGTCGGCGTGCACAGATTTTATTAGGAAGTTTGAGTGGCTACTGTAGATGACTCTTCAAATTGAAGAAAAAGCATTTATTCGCCCGAAATGTTTTATTACTTTTTCTATAGAAAACACATTGCAATGCAAACGCTTCGTAATGGGTGAACCAATGATCGTGTACACAATTCCAAAAAATATTATAGACTATACTGGGTGACTTTTTTACCGTCTTGATAATAATATGGTGTGGAATAGAGTCTATAGACCATAGTATATTTGTACTAGTATTTCGGTAATCTCATAAATTACTTAAAGGAAATACACGCATGCATAATAATAAAATAGGTGCCTTTAATACCTAGGCCGCAATCACACATGAATGAAAAGAGTGAGCGAAATAGCGTGACTACCTACTTAGGTACGCATTTTTATCGTTACGATTTTCACTGTACCTATGTCAGTTAAAACAATAAAATGATAAAATAATATAGCCTTATACATCTATTTCATATTCATATATTATTTTAAAGACAGTTAACAAATTCACCCAGTATTTAGCAGAAAAAACTCTGATAGCACATTCAAATTCAATTTCAATAGTTACTTGTTTTAGAAGTTACTATTATTAAGACCCAATCATATGCAAAGCCACCTGTAAAACAAGTGAGCTACGCGAGAAGTATAATTGAAATTGCCTAAATTGTGTGAATATTTATATTTGTATACAACAAACGGATGTTATTGACAGCACTGATTGCCTGGCTAAACTAACTTGCTTGTGTTATGCAATTACAGTAGGTATGTACATCGTGTGGATTCGTTAGTATTTTCACACAAATATAAATATAATTATATGATTCCGATTTCAAAACTGTTATTTGATAATACTAATTAATAATAATAAGCTCCTCCTCTCTCCTAATATTGCTGTGCCCGACAGAGTCCATAATTGTTACCTATACCTAAGCTACCACCTATAAAACGTACATCATGGAATGCGATAAATTTAATTTAGGCATTTGGGAATATTTTATGTTTAAAATCCTACTAATATTATAAACGCGAAAGTTTGTGAGTATTAATGGATGGATGGATGGTTTGTTACTCTTTCACGTAAAAACTACTGAATGGATTTGGCTGAAAGGTTGCACGCGAATATTGTATAAGCTGGATAAACATTAGGCTACAAAATATCACGCTCCGACCCACTGGAGTAGACTGACGCGGGTAAAACCGCGGGGCGCAGCTTGTTTTATATAATAAAAAATCGAGCAATTGTAGAAAATTTACATTTGCATGTTGCATGTTTTTGTGCAATTTTTCATGCGAATCTGTTCGTACCACCATTTTGCAAAGTATAAAGTCTCGGTCCCATAAGAACTTCATCATTAAATTACAGGCTAGCCTTCCCCGATAAATGGGCTATCTAACATTGAAAGAATTTCTCAAATCGGACCATTAAGTTGTTCCTGAGATTAGCGCGTTCAAGGAAACAAACTCTTCAGCTTCATATATTAGTATTGACTATAAATAGTTGGTTTTACTACAAGTAATTTTGGTGATATTATAGGAATGTGTACTCTAAAAATTATGTTGTTTTGCGTCCTATGTGTAGATCTAGGTTATATAAACAAAAGTGTATTTTATCTTAATTAGCAATACGTTTCATAGTCAAGCGCGTGTTGTAAACATTACATCACGTTAAAAAATGATCATAACCTCGATGTCTGTGGTTTGAAAAACTTATGGGATTGTAATTTGTTACGTCTTGTGATCAAAAATACACTCATGTAGGCATTTGTATCAAAATTTGGGAAGGTACCAACTAAATTTTCAGTACTGATTTAGAGAATAATTTGTATATAATTGGACAGTATCGTTTTATCTTCGAGTATTTTAAATAATAATATTAAAAAAATATTTCACATTGCTTGTTTATGGTCAGCCTGATAGAATTGGCGGCGCGCGTGAATTGCCAATATTAAGAAGGCATAATTCCCGCGCAATTTGAAGATGGAACGCATTATTGCCGCGTATACTTTCGCGTCGCTCTCTTCTCTTCGCTACGCTAACCAGTGGTGCCAACTTAGGGTAATTTACCCTAGATTTAGTGTAAAAATGATCTGGCAGGGTAATTTTCAGGGTACAAATATTTTTAGGGTATTTTTTAGAGTAATTTATTTTCAGAAAAATAATAACTCACTTTGGTGTTTCCGAACGCGACCATATGGATTTCGTTTCGTGAACGCATCGATTGCTATTGCTCCTTTTTCTATGTGTGAGAGGCGTTTCATAATTCTTGTTTTAACTTTATTCCTACAAAAACAATGCTAGACAAGTTTAATAGGTCATGTATTACAAAAAAGATAGTGATGCAGAGAATACTTTCATTGTTACGCGCCAAAAATAAATAATAAAACATATTTCTGTTATTTTATTTGCAATTTAAATATATAGGGTATTTTTTCAAAATTATTCAGAATCTAGGGTAAATTGAGTTCAAGCTTAGAGTAATGTAAAAATCTGACCTGGCAACACTGACGCTAACATCGCACTTACTGTAAACATCTTTTACAACGCATCGCATATTTTACCGCCGTTTTTGAGAAACATATCAAGAATCGCTATATAACTTCGCCTGTGTACTGTGGAGGATTGTGCAACGAGACGGATCCTGTTATCGTCGTGAACTGGCGCCAGTAAAGCAGTGGAGGAAAGCGCGGGTACTCATTGCTGGATGAATATTGGTTTTCCAAGGTACGTGAGCTTCCTTTTCTGTTTGGCTGCCATTGATAGGCAATGTGAGATTTGAACACCTAGACATAAGCGCAGATTTGAACCAGCGCCTCAACCGCATCGCGGTGGTGATCTCCTCATCATATTTCTCGCCACATCCGCGAGGAGATTATCCACCATATTTTGGTCCTTCGTTCGCCGCATATTTTATTAAATTAATCTAGGTTTTGTTTAACAACAATTATTGCATATCGTCACACGACTATTAATCTTATTATTCCGCTTTAAATAAGGATTCTATACGTTTCATTAAACCTTCCATAGAACAAACGCATAATATTTATATATCGGATTATCTATTTCATTTCAAAACATCCTATTATTATTTAAACATTCATAATTATTTTGTGTTAAAATTTATTATTCACAAGAACGCATTTTTGAATTTAGAACGCGGGATATAGCATATGAGGTCCAAGTGACCAGGTCATTAAAATACAAAAAAAAAAAAAAAAACCACATCACTGCCTTTTATATCGCACGACTCATAATCGTAAATCGCATCGCTACACGGTTGGTAAAATATAACAGTATCGCATCTTTTCATTAAATTATTGTAATTTAGTAAAATATATTCCGCATCGTATTATTTATTTATTAACTTATTTGTATTTTTATTACATAATAAAACGCATACATTATACTTACGCAACCTTTACCGTATCGGACGGCGTCGATCGTTCGGTCGTGTCGGGTGACTTAAAATTTATTACTACGCAGAATTAAATTTCTAAGAATTGTTTCGAAATTTAAAATTTTGAATTAATATTTTTATATTTTATTTTCGTATTGGATTTTAGAATTCCGTACTTATACAAAATTGTAATAGTTTTGTGTATTCATAATTTAACTTTATATGATACTTATACCTACGATAGGTTAAGTATTAAACTCGATTAGTGGGTTATAAATATTTTAGGGTTCCGCACTATAACATTAAATTATTTTTAATTTTCTTTTGATTTTATTTTTCTATCCAAGATGGAAGATTTAAAGAACAAAATTAAATTGTACGAGTCAAAATGTGAAACATATTTTAGTCGCTTACAAAAAATATATGACTCTAGTTCAATTAAATACTGAAAAGTCCAGGCTTACGTTTATGGCGCAGGCTGAAAATATAAGTCAAATGCGCACTGAATTTGTTTCCATACTTGACAATTTAAATAGTTTATCGCTAAAATTAAAACCTGATTATTCTGTTAATTATCAACCCTTAGACGCATTTGATGATCTTAGTTGTGAAATTAAAATTGTTTTAAATTCACTCTCCGCAACGCAAACTAGTTCCATCGCATTGCAACCTGACTCTTGCCATAGTAACATAAAAATCCCAAGGATTGAACTTCCGTGTTTCTATGGTGACATACAGGATTTTCCATTTTTCTATGAAACTTTTAAGCGGGTTATACATACCAACCCTTGCCCTTGTCGCTAAATACCACGACAGTCGCGCATTAGGCATTAATTACCTAAATCAATTATTTTCATTAAAATCCGCTGGATCGTCGCCTGCTCACATTGAAAAGACGTTCGACAAATTTAACGCAATAATTTCCGGTATCAAACAATTGCAAATAAACAATTTTGATGAATTTATATATATTTATATGGGTCTTAAATTATGAAATGTCGCTAAGCAAATTGTCTGATAACAAAGTCGCTGATTTTGATCATTTTGTCAAGTTTGTTAGGGATCAAATTAAAATACTAACTCGCATAAGTCCGCAGCGTGCTGAGCGATCCATTGCCAGCAGCGCCCCCGCTACGCCTATACCCAAAGTATCGCATAGTTACTTAGTAACTGCCCCTAAATGCATTTTATGCAATTTATCGCACCCGCATTTATTTCATTGTCACGCATTCCGCAACCTTAATGTAAAAGAGAGGTTTAATTTCATAAAATCTAATAACTTTTGTATTAACTGTCTTAGTAATCAACATACGCTGTTTAAATGTAATTCCACTTCCACATGCAAACATTGTTCCGGTAAGCATCATAGCTTATTACATTTTAATAATTCGCATTCTCCCCCGAAAAAATCTTCTTCGCATAATCCAAGACCCAATATTATAACTTCCGCACCCGTGACTGACACTTCAGTCAACGCATTTAGTTCCGAGCCACAGTCGATATGTACGCATTCTTCATCAGCTGTTATTCCCTCGACTCCTAATACCGAAATCTTAGCCACTGCAAAAGTACTTGTTACCGATTCAAACGGGAAAGAAGTATTGGTTTGCTGTCTTCTGGACCCCGGGTCTCAGAAAAACTATATTACCGCACGCTGCTGTCAAAAATTAGGGCTTCCAATCCGTAAAGATTCAAGTATCAAAGTAAAGGGAATTGGAAATATATCGCAATCTACACTGGGTTCGGTTGACTTACGATTTAGTTCGCGGTTTAATAGCCAACCTAAGTACAAAATTAAAGCATTGGTATTGATTACAATAACGGACCAGCTTCCGTTATATCCAATAGATACCACAAAGCTAAAGAATGTTAATGTTCGTTCATTGGCAGATGATACTTGGGGTGTGCCTGGTAACATAGATATGTTAATCGGTGTACAATTATACGCGAAATTATTAAAACTAGAGCACGTGACCTCCGTTCCAGGTTGTCCCGATGCTCTTAATAGTGTTTTGGGATATCTCCTCATGGGAGAAGCCCCGGTGCTGGACTCACCAGCGACCCGTTTACCTACTCTAGCTAGTGCAAATAGCAACTCGCAAAAGTCCCAAACCTTAGAGGAACAATCGTTGCCTTTCGTCAATATAGACGATAAAAACGCCCGTATTCAGCCCGACAAGTATAATATTACTTTGCCACTGACACGAAACGCCACTTCCTTTATCGCTCATTGCAGGTATTCTAACCATTATCGAAATCGCATTTAAATATAAATACTAACCTCTTTATGGATATATATCCATATCTTAAGTAGTATTTAGATTTAAGTTTTATTTTTCAATTTCATCATGGTCTCATAATGTATTAACAAAACAAAGAAAGCTTGTTGATTATTATACTCCGCTACTTTTAGAATTTGCAAAAAAACTCCTTAAGTAGTTAAAGTGGTTTATTAATTTATCGCTTGAAATTGTTGTTTAATTTTTTAATAAAAAAAAGAAGTTTTTAATTCCGCTAATTAATTGGACATTATTCGCATTACCTTTTCAATGTCTAATTATTATTGAATTTGGATATTTGTATTTCTTATTAAACATTCTCTTTGATTTAATTACCGCATTGCCTTATTGCAATGGCTAACAAAGCTTTACACACTTTAGAAGTCATTCTTAGGACATTTTTGCAACTGAGTAAAGTTGCGAAAAACATAATATATTGTAGAGTGCAGCAGTGCGCCCTCTGCCAACGCATAAATTTAGTGTTTTACTAGATAATAATTAAAATATTTTAATTTTAAGTTTATTTAACCAACATTCGCATTATTTCGCTCTTTTATTTTTATCGCATCATTATTATTCTATTTAGGTTTAGTTATTAATATAACTGTTCCTATTTCGCATCCCCATATGTTAAGTTACTTTATAATCTCATTATTATTTTTATTTTCGCGTCATCATACTTTAAATTTGTTCTATTATTTATTGTTGCAATTCGCTTTTAATTTTCTCTGTGTTTTGAGAGTGGGATCTCTCAAGCCGGGGGATGATGGACAGTATCGTTTTATCTTCGCGTATTTTAAATAATAATATTAATAAAATATTTCACATTGCTTGTTTATGGTCAGCCTGATAGAATTGGCGGCGCGCGTGAATTGTAATGCCAATATTAAGAAGGCATAATTCCCGCGCAATTTGAAGATGGAACGCATCATTGCCGCGTATACTTTCGCGTCGCTCTCTTCTCTTCGCTACGCTAACATCGCACTTACTGTAAATATCTTTTACAACGCATCGCATATTTTACCGCCGTTTTTGAGAAACATATAAAGAAATCGCTATATAACTTCGCCTGTGTACTGTGGAGGATTGTGCAACGAGACGGATCCTGTTATCGTCGTGAACTGGCGCCAGTAAAGCAGTGGAGGAAAGCGCGGGTACTCAGTGCTGGATGAATATTGGTTTTCCAAGGTACGTGAGCTTCCTTTTCTGTTTGGCTGCCATTGATAGGAAATGTGAGATTTGAACACCTAGACATAAGCGCAGATTTGAACCAGCGCCTCAACCGCATCGCGGTGGTGATCTCCTCATCATATTTCTCGCCGCATCCGCGAGGAGATTATCCACCAATAATGTTATAAACGCAATTTCTCGTTGTGATGCCCAATAAGCATAAAATTATTGGATATAGGTTGTTGAACATATCCAATTATAAAAAAAAAAGATTAATCATTTATCAATATTTTTACCGCGTCTTTTAGAAAGGTAACGGTCAAGTCACTGAAAAGCCGAATGGTGTAGATGTTCAATTATCTATCTTATTAGTAACTTATGTGTGACTCACTTGGGCAGGAAGCCGAAAATCAGCGTTGCAGTGGCTTTGCAGCTGTAACAATATGCTGAGCTGCTAGCCATTTTAACACACTACATGTTTTGTACTATTAACTGTAAATCCATGCATTTTCTTTAATTATGAACCTTTTTATTTTCTAATCTGATATTTTTTTGTGTTTTTGTGTGTTTAATAAATGATTTTTCTTTTTTTTTTCTCTTTCTATATTAGGGTCTTTACCTAAAGTGCAAGTTCCAATCCTCCTAATGATATTAATTTATGAATCCCAATTACTACATTCAAAATGTTCTGAACAACGCCGTATAATATTCAAAAAGTAAAAATATCCAATAATAATCCCATTCTATCAAATGGGAGAATAAAGATTTCAAAAAGCGCAACAAGCGAGGATGATGTTACGATCGCAGTCAACATTTGATATTCTTGTTTACGTAAAATTGAATAGGTATCGTAACTAAAACTAAACATGTCGCTGAGCTCTAGTTCTGCAACTTCAGTTTAAAATGTTTATTTCACATTTCTGACCTGAATGAAAATGTATGAAAAGTGTATGTCAGATGTTTTTTTATGATTTATGGTCATTGGTCATGCAAGTAGTCGCCCTGCATGACCACAAATCATAAAAAAAGCATCTGTTATATACCTACTCTTCCCATTAAAATGTGTCTTTTTAGGGCTCCGTACCTGAATGGTCAAAACGGGACCCTATTAATAAGACTTCGCTGTATGTCTGTCACCAGGCTGTATCTCAAGAACCGCGATAGCATAGACAGGTGAAATTTTCACAGATGATGTATTTCTGTTGCTACTATAACACACAATACTAAAAATTAATATTTAGGGGGAGCTCCCATACAACAATTTTTTTTGTCTTTTTTCTCGATATCAATACCGGCTATAAGTAGGCACTTGAAAATGGTACGGAACCCTTCGTGCGCGAGTCTGACTCGCACTTGGGTGGATTTTTTCTACGGCCTGATGAATAACCGATGATTTTGCCAATGTTAAAGTGTTAAAATATCAAAAATGTAGGTAGTATTCTAACGGTGAAAGAATTATCGAAATCCGTTCAGTAGTTTATACATTTATTCGTAACAAACAAATATAGAAAAACAAAAATCTCTCCTCTTTATAATATAAGTATAGGTAATTTACAATAACTCAAGAAGCTTGCTTGCTTTAAACATAATATTCCATACTATTTAGGTAGCACCGTGTTGCACGGTTAGCGTCTTTCGAGTGACTGGTAACAACTGGGTCATTGCAGCAAAGTTTATCGGAAGACTGTCAGCCAACTTAAAAATACATAGCTGCCTGCTCCATGGCAGCAACGTTTCCTTATAAGTTAAAAGATTAATGCGATCACTAACCCAAGCGTGGTGACGATAATTGTAAAGCCCTCCTCGGGATAAGGCCTATGTTCAGCATTGGATTTTATACGGGCTAATGATGAGAGTAGTTAAGAGTACAATAAAGCGCATTAGTACATATTGTATTTATAGATATGTCTTCCGAGGGCATTTGCTACCATTAGCGTATTTAGTTAGCAGATAAAATAACGCAGCAGTTTTCTTTATGAAACAGATAAACACTGCTGTAGGTTCCTTACTATACTTTTATCAGAGACGATGTTATGACAACCGTGAATAACGGATGTCAATATCAACGTAATATTTAACGCTAAGTTTCTCAGAAAACTTTCATTTTATTTTATATAAAGTCCGGTTTGACTCACGTTTGTAGATTTTGGCGATTTCTCGACCACGGTTTCGGCTCCAACCGAGAGCCTTCTTCAAGGAGCGAGCTGTTTGCGCCTCGGTGTCGCGCGGGTCACTGACGGGCGGCGCGAGCTTCCGCACGAGCGGCCGCGCGTTGCGCTCGCGCCGACAAGGTCCCCCGTAAAGCACTTGGTTGTTGTGTGTTGTCGTCGTGTACTGTGTCGAGGTTTTTTGTAGTACACGACGACAACACACAACAACCAAGTGCTTTACGGGGGACCTTGTCGGCGCGAGCGCAACGCGCGGCCGCTCGTGCGGAAGCTCGCGCCGCCCGTCAGTGACCCGCGCGACACCGAGGCGCAAACAGCTCGCTCCTTGAAGAAGGCTCTCGGTTGGAGCCGAAACCGTGGTCGAGAAATCGCCAAAATCTACAAACGTGAGTCAAACCGGACTTTATATAAAATATGAACAATACTCACGAAAGTTATTATACAAAAAAAAAAAAAAAAAACTTTCATTTTCGTATAAAATAATAAATACCTTCCTCAAATAAAGACCACGGCGCCTCTTTCCGCTATCATATAGTGTAAGTATGATAGAAGTAAATAGTTAATTTAATTATACGTATCTTTATATACTTACTAGCCATAAATTGTGGCGTCGATCCCAATCCCGATCCCATCGTCGTGGACGAAAAGAAATCTTTGTATAAAATCTAAGATTACTTTCCGGGTTTGGTTAGTTGAGGGCCTAACTTCCGTGCCTATGAAAGCATGTTTAGTCTTTGGTCTCGACTGTCATAACATTATCTATGACAATCGTATACTTGCCATATGACGGGCAGCAGCGTTTACCTGCGTGTTTACATAGGTATTAGCTACCCACGCACGAAGCTTCTGTTCCCGTAGGAACTTAATAATAAAATATAGCTTTCCTCAATAAATGGGCTATCTAACACCGAAAGAATTTTCCAAATCGGACCAATAGTTCTTGAGGTTGAAGTAAACAAAGAAACTCTTCAGCTTTATTTACAATTTATCGAGGATAGGAGGTTAAAACAGATAAGAACAGCGTGTAGTGACTATATTTATTCATATTTTTTGCAATTAAGATGCTGGTTTAGATTAGATAAGACAATGGTTCTTATCTTTATAACGGAGATTTTATTATGGGCTGAACATTGGAAAAATAAAAAAAAGCAAAAAAATTGCATATTGTGTATAAATTCATATGAAAGTTTAAAATAATCGCTATAACTTTTTAATTATTTCTTTTTGCATTGTTATGCAAAGTGATTTTTTTATGTAAGTTTGTGTTTTATATTTTTGTTCAATAATATTTTTATATCTTCTTAACGTGTTTTCATCTATGTTATTTTCTGAATTAATACTACGTTTTCCTCTGCTCGGTCTTCATTGCTATGCATTTAAAATTCCCTAACCCTACCCTAGCTAGCAAAAATTATACAATTAAAATCCAGGTACCCGGTATACAGGTAATTTTAATTGTATAATTTTTCTAGCTACACAAAACTAAAGTCTAATACTTTTAGTTGCATATTATAGGTATTTAAAGTTGTTTTTTTACCTTTTAAATTGTGACTTTCATTGAAATTAAAAAATGTACTTATTTATAAATAAAACTGTAATTATTTATCTAAAAACGTTTTTTACAACCTTAAAAGAGATGTACATATATAAATTATTCCGTGAAAACTGTAATACACGAGTGTCATAAGACTGTGCATGTTGTGGCACCTTAAAATGCTGTGCATAAGACTTCTCATTTGTTTGTTTTTTTTTTTATATATTGTAAGCAAAAAGTAACAGATACCGGTTGTCCTTACATAAATAAATACCCAGAATCAAAATGGATGGTCAACCATTACAGTTACAAATTATCAGTTGTCAGTCACTTAAAATGACATTTTGGATGTAGGAAGCTTTCCCTTAATTCATGATTCTGAAACTGAATGTTATTTGACAGCGTAGCTAAGTTAACAAATATGTTAGTTGATTGTTACTTTTTACATTGTGGCTATCGCTTCAATAATATAGGTAATTTCACTAGCGACCCGCCCCGGTTTCGTACTGGTGCAATGCTGATGTATTATATTATATAAACCTTTCTCTTGAATCCAACTATGTATAAAAAAAAACTGCATCCAATGTTAGCGAAGTTTTAATGATCTAAGCCCATAGGGACAGACAAACAACACGGGAAGCGACTTTGTTTTATATTACATAGTAATGAAAAATTACAATGATATAATTAACAGCATAAAACAAAGTTTAGTTTTTTCCGTAATTAACACTGTCTCACAGTTCAGTCAGACAGTGCAGAGCTGTGATATTACCTAAATGTTTTGAAGACAAAAATAAGTTGGCGTTAAATAAAAATTACAAAATTAAAATAAAATAAAAAACTGTAGGGTTGCCGGTTGTGAAATTAAATCCCCGGTGATCTTGATGATTATTTATTTATAGGCAACTTCACTGTTACAACAATTTAATATAAACAAATTAAGTTAGTCGCAACCCTAAGTGGAGGGATGAAAACTAAATAAATATATATGTATCTGGTTGCTTTCTAGAGTTTTATTGAGTTATAAATCACAATTCAATAAAATCTTTAACTTTTTTTGCTGAAGTTTTAGAGTTGCAATAAAAACGGTGGTAAATTTTACAAGTATATCGTACTAGATATTGATCGTGGCTTTAATTGCGTGACAAGTTTTTTATATATTCCACAAGTATGGTACACTTATCCTGGTTTAAAAGTAGTTTCGTTCTCGTGCAGACTATCTGTGCCCAGTTTGAGATAGATCAATTAATCCGCTCTGACGTGATTGAATAACAGATACATACATGTACATCCATACATACATTCAGACTTCTGCATCTATTTGTTTTTAATGGGAAAATAACAGGTTTTAACATTGACATAGGGTAGGTTCTATGAATAAAAAACACAATTAAAGAAATGTTTGAATGTAACGTCTGGACTGCGTAGATAGCTAATATTATAAGGTATAATAAAACGTACTTATTGTTGTCTGTTGACCTTGTATTCTGCAAAATGGTGGTACCGATTTAGACTTTAGAGGACTTTTATTGTTATTAATGGTCACCTCCGTAAAGTAGCGGTATTAGGCTCGCTTTAAATCTCGGACGTCATGGGTTCGGTCCCCACGCTGGACAGAAAATCTTTGTGTAAATTCTAAGATTTCTTTCCGGGACTGGTGGGTTGAGGGACTACCCTCTGTGCCTCGGAAAGCACGTTAAGCCGTTGGTCCCGTTTGTTATAACATCATCTATAATAATCGTATATCAAGGAACAGGCAGCAGCGTTTCCTTGTGTGGTACAACATAGTACTGCGGTCACTAACCCGCCTGCCAAGTGTGGTGACTATGGGAGAAGGCCCATGTTCAGCAGTGGACGTTATACGGGCTGACGATGACGATGATGATAATGGTCACCTAGATTTTCCCTCTAGGTATTCGACCAAAATAAAAAAGAAAACCATGGAAATTCTGCACTTCTAAACCAGTAAAAGCAAGCGAAATTTAATACTCCTCAGTCTGCACAATTTTCGTAAAAAGAGAAAGACGTACATACACAGTTTTTGCTACACGTATTTATATAGATAGATATAGCCTACGATCCGCGATAGCCGTGTGGTTTCTGGCTTAGAATAAACCACCCGATAACTTTTCGTGGGTTTCGGGACACGAGACAATAATGGGCAGCAGCAACTATCAGCCAAAGAATACGTACCATATTATTGTGATCACCAATCCGCTTGCCAATCGTGGTGATTATGGCAACATCCCTCTACGACACTTTTTTTTTTGTTGTCCCGGGCGGAATGCTTTTACGCATTCCCACCGCCGCTGCAGCGTATTCGCGCTGGCAGTGGGATATGTGGGACTCGCCCTCTCCATGGCGTGGTATGCTAAACTCTTACCACGAGGAGTGGACCCTACACCACTAAAACCCCCGGACACTCCTTCGATCAGCCGTTGGCGGGGTCCGGGTACGCATAAGCAATCCAATCCTGCGACGGCACCCGCGGTCAAGGTGGCACCGCGGTATCTCGTGGAACCCTCTACGACCCTGGCCAAGGTCTGTTAAGAAGAGGCTCATGTTCAGCAGTGGACGTAAACGCGCTTACAGTAAGTGAGTAAAACAAAATCTTTATTTTGCGCAGCTATTGTACTGTACTTTGATTACAGTATCATGAAATGGCACAACGTCGAAATACTATTCATCTAGGCAGTAGATTTGTCACAATGGGCCAGTTGGGTTGATTGCATGACACAATTACATAGCACAGCCTCGCCACAATAGACCACACTGTATTAATGGGAACGATTCCTAAAGGGTAATATAGTACAATAAGTTATGTTGATTGCAGCTGTAAGCTTTACTATAGTATCATCTCATGAGATTTCACGAGCATAAGTAGTAAGAACCATAGGAATCTATATCTAATACTAGCTGCGCCCCGCGGTTTTACCCGCGTTATTCTGCTCCAGTGGGCCAGATCGTGATGTTTTGTAGCCTATATGTTAATCCAGCGTATAACCTATCCCGGTGCAAAATTTCAGCCAATTCCGTTAAGTGGTTTTGGCGTGAAAATATAACAAACATCCATCCATTCATTCATCCATCCATACTTACAAACTTTCGCGTTTATAATATTAATAGGTGATAAAGTTGAAGAGTTTGTTGCGAACTACTGAACTACAAAAATTATTTCAGTTTTAGATAGCTTGTTTATCGAGGAAGGCTAATTTATAGGTTAGGTTCTATTTTATAATTAAGTTCCCACGGGTACGGGAGCTACGCGGGTGATACCGCATGCGGGAGGTTAATATATCGATAAAAAAATATAATCTTCCATACTTTTTCTCATAAAATTGGGTATGTGCTATGTAGGTATAGTGTAAATGGCATTCAGTATTGAAATGTACAAAATCCTACGTATCATGAAGACATTTACGTACGTAATATTTGAAAATCGTGTAACATTACAATTACGCACAGTTTGTAAATCAGAATTCAGAAACCACAAAAGTGAATATTGACATATTTCGTTAGTAACTCTGTCTAATGTAATAGCATGGTCACGTTGTTTTATACTTAAGTATAGTGTTTACACAAATCGTGTATAGGTACAGACAAAGAAGGAAATCGCTTTACACTTTGTGAAACGCATTTTTCACATTTAAATTTAAAAGAAGAAGAAGAGTTGACTGTTAAGTGTATTCGTGTTTAGATAGCATTAATGTTCTCGTTCAAAAAGAATTGCGTTTTAATATTAAAAGTCTTAGGGCTGATTTTTTAGTCGTCAGATAAAAAATATAAGCGGAATAAATTTAAAATTTGACTGATTTAGTATGAAAATTCTATCAAAATTCCAATTTATTTCTCTGATAAATTTTATCTGGGATATGAAAAATTAGGCCTTAAGTGTAACTGTTATTCAGGTTAATAGACATACAATGTGTGACAACTCAACTCAACTTTGACTGTACAAAGGTTTGTTAGCATTACCGTACAAAAATAGGTCGAATCGATTGCCGGGGGAAGCGTTTAAATGATTCGTCTTGGTCACGCTACTGTCAGGGTCTCGAATGTGCTGTCTTTCACCAAAAAGGTTTGGAATCATATTACGGACACTTTTGTGTTATCGCTCTATTTTATGTGACTGGTAGTAAAGTGTTGGCAAAATTTCGAACCGAGATTTCATTTCAGATTTGTTTAGGTGGTAGTTAAAAGCTGGTAGTGTCCTTATTTATTTCGGTTTTTATTTCAATTCCTTTTAGGTAAAGTTGTTTACTTTTTTATATTATCTTGTAATAACTGTAGCAAATATAGGTTTTATTATACTCAAACCAAAACTGTCCGTTGTACATATAAAACGGGCAGAAGTTACCCGCGGTTTCAATCGCTTAACTCCTGTTTTCGTAGGAACTTCATAATTAAATATTGTATAGTATAATATGTTACTCCTTAGCGTAGTGGTATTTGGCTCGCTTTAAATCTCGGAGGTCGTGGGTTCGATCCCCACACCGGACAGGAAATATTTGTGTAAATTCTAAGATTTCTTTCCGGGACTGGTTGATTGAGGGACTACCCTCCGTGCCTCGGAAAGCACGTTAAGCCGTTGGTCCCGATGGTTATAACATCATCTTTAATAATCGTATATCAAGGGACAGGTAGCAGCGTTACGTTGTGTGGTACACCATAATACTGCGGTCAACAATCCGCCTGCCAAGCGTGGTGACTATTTTATATACCCTCCCCCGGGAGGAGGCCCATGTTCAGCAGTGGACGTTATACGGGCTGATGATGATGATGATAATAAGTTACTTTTGGATAACGTAGCTTTCTAATGGTGGAAGATCTTTTTAAATCGGTTGAATAATGCCGGAGCGTATTCAATGCAAGCAATCAATCATATCTTTCCTTTTATATTAGTATAGTCATCACTATATTCATTAAGGTAATCCCATTACAATAAATGTGATAGAATGCTAGTTTCGTTAACCTTTAACTGGTGACTGGACAAACTAAAGGCACACAGTGCCGGCGGCAGTGCCGCCGGGTTTATGCAGAGCGGCTATGCCGCCGGCAATACAAGCCGCCGGCACAAGCCGCGCAAAGCCGCCAAGCATCATTCCGGTTGTGACATTCACATAGAACGCTAGTGAACGAACTGACGCCGGCAAGCCGCGTAACCCGCCGGCACACCCCGGCAACCATGCAGGCAGCTCCTTTGTCTTAAAAGTGGCATGTCGTCTCTCAGTGGACTTCATTCATAGAAAATGTTTGTTTTAAAAAATATATATTTGTTACATATGCTATAAAATCTATCTTACGCGGACGCACTCGCGCTGTTATAAAATATATAACAGAAAATGTAATGAGAAAACGTTAAGCTGAAAGTCCTTCGCCTGATTTTTCACTGATCGTGTCGGCAAACGCTTTAATAATGCAGGAGC
Organism: Nycteola revayana; assembly: GCA_947037095.2. Taxonomy (NCBI): domain Eukaryota; kingdom Metazoa; phylum Arthropoda; class Insecta; order Lepidoptera; family Nolidae; genus Nycteola; species Nycteola revayana. The sequence goes on from OX344840.2 coordinate 17,075,604, forward strand.
TCTGCTCGCCTACCAGCCCGGTGAAGTAGCAAAAGCCTCGTGGCTAAACAAAACGCACAACCTGATTTTGAGAAACGAGGAATAGAAATGATCAATCCGCTCAATGTGTGGCCAGTGCGGTTGAAATTTGACTATTATTTTTTGTCTACGTAACTATATTCAAAATCTGCAGGGTATGTTTGTTATGAAGGTTAACGTTTAGTTGTTTGTGTAGCACGTATAAGTTCTCAACTTCATTATGATTGCTGTTGATCGATGGCATTTCGTGTTCGCGATGTGTGTTACCAAATTCTCTTCGTGCAAAGTCTCCGACAGATCTGTTAAATCAAAGGGATGTAGAAATGTAACTTCGTGCTACAAATGTGTGAATAAATTGTACGCTGTAAAATTTATCGCAATAGATAAACGAAGTTACATCGTGATTTGTGGGTTCACTTTGACCGCACATCCGCACATCAATACAATCATCTACGAATTCTATTATTTCCTTTCCTTTGTGAGTAGAAATATAATTAATTAGCTGTTCTTCTAGCTTCGCCCGTCTGACATTTCGTGGTTATATTTTTAGTTATACTTACCTCATACTGATAATTAGAAACAATAAAACAAGAATAAGCCAAATTGCTCATTTTATGCGCGTACATAACCACTTACATTAGGCGATTCATTTATATTATTTACTAGGTGTTCATGCTCGGCGTCCATGGGAAATATCAATATGAGGGACGGGGCCCTCATATTGATATTTCCCATGGACCCAAAACTTTCTTTCATTCAAACCATGTCCCTATTATTACGAATATAATGTTAAAAAAAGAATTAACCAAATTATATTTAGGCGATTCATATAATTTAGGTATATAGATTAATATTGATGAATGGTGTGGGATGGATGGCTTATATAAAACTTGGTCAAATCTTAAGCGATTTTCCCAATAAGGAAAAGAAATGAATATACCATTTTGACTTTAAACTGTGTAAATGTTCCGAAAGAATTCAAATTGAAGAAGTTTTGAGTGGTTACATATAGCGAAGAGTTCTTATAAAGTCTTCTTAACTATACAATGTTTGGGGAAATTTCTTCTTTGATTTATCGGCCTCTGTCGTCTTGAGGATTGTGATATTTCTTTGAAAATGCGTTGTATGAATACTTTAATATGCGAAGTTTAACATCTGGATGAGTATTTACCAAAATGAAAAACACAGCATACAAATTAAAAACGTGATGTATATGAACAACTTAATTTATCCATTACATTAAACCGTAAAATGTAAACCAACTGACTGACGTGTTTGAACGGGAAATGAAATACGCATGAATTTATTATTTCGTTTAAAGGAATTATTTTAGTTTCAATGTTATCTATACCTATTTATTATATAAAGTATGTTTGCATTGAATAGGCTCCGGAACTACGGGATCGATTTGAAAATTATTTCACAATTAAAAAGCTGCCTTATCCAGATGTAATAAATGCTATATTTGATGATGACGTTCCCACGGGTGAAACCGAGTGCGGGAAGCTAATCTTACAATAAGTTTATAGGTACACATCATTTTCAAAATACCTACAAATATGAAGCTACTGTTTCAAACAGGTGATAAGTAGGTATTCATGTGTGAATTTACAGACGATAATAGATATCTGTACTGTAGCATAAGCAAATTTTAGAGATAATATAATGTAAACGACAATTCCGCTTGTTTGGAAATAAGATAACTTCAATTCTTGACACAAGGGCCTATATTATTATATAGTCAGTATTTTACAGATAGTGACAGCAATAGATTTTCTGTAAAATTGTATAGGTTGAAATAATATGTAATAATAAATACTTTCAAAACAATATTGCGACATCCAAAATCTATTGAAAAGTTAACGTTTCTAGTGTGTCCCGTAATTTTGGATACTTTGGATGCTAAGAAACTGTAGAAGATCGGTGCTCCTCTAAGGAACATGAAGATCTTCTCTGCTGGGCGAAGAAGTATGCCTGGCGGCCGACGGTCATTTGTTACTGTTCAGAACTTGTAGTTTGAATAGGCTTGCGAACTTGTTGTTTGTGCTGCTATTCTAGATGTTGCTACAAAGCCAACGGTGTTCTGGGTGTTACAATGCTAACACCGCGGCGGCTCATTAATAAGCTGACTGACTGGCGGCTTCGTTAGGAGTGACGAAGTATTAGCCGTTGTGGGTGCTCTGGTATATTTGTACATGGTGAAAGTCTGAACAATTTGATCACTATAGAAACATCAGTATTATCGATAATTTCGGCCGTTGCAATATATTTGGAGATAGTTATTGTCACTATCTGTATGTTGCTTGCTGTACCTACTTTGATAATGGCTGAAAACAATAAATTCATGTGATGTGTCCCATGGGTTTTCGATTTATATTTCGCTTGAATTATTAACATGTTTATTATCGCTGCCACGAGCCATAAAGTTTAAAGTCTATACATTCGTTTAATCAGCTTATTGTCCACTAGCGACCCGCCCCGGCTTCGCACGGGTACAATACTGATACTTATACTACAGAATGTCTTTAAACCTCTAACAAACGGGCGAAATTTGGTCAAAACAAACAGAAACAAATTAATATGGGTACCTACTAAAACTCAGTGAAATAAGTAGGTGGGTATACTTTTATCGTATGAAATACCTACCTACACTCTTCAGGACTAACAATACAACAAACACTAAATAAATAGGTATTCAAGTAGATACCTGAATACCTATTTTTTTAATGTTTTGTGTTCGTTGTTACTATGATGGATAGATATTCATCATAGTTACAACGAACACAAACCAAAATTTTGCCTTATACATCTTAAGGATCGAGAGCGCATAATAACATTCGGCCTACCTCACTCGCTGCGCTTTGCGATAACTTCTAAGTTATTCATTTAAAGTATATTGTGTAGGGGTCAAATAATCTGCATGAAATGCTTAAGAATATTAACTCATTTAAAATGATAAGGATAAATACTGAATCCGTCTGATTAGCTATTTACAATTACCGCATTAGAAATGATCATTTTTCTAGAAGATATAATGGATATAGCAAGTTAACCTTGAAAGATAGACATTTGCTATTGCAGACTTTTTTGTAGATCTAAAAGGGAAGAATATTTCCGCCATACATTGTTTTGTTATATCTCATAGGGTTTAGGCAGCGTTTTCGTTGAAAGCTCCCAAATGGCTTAATTTTTTCCGACACCTCTGACAAATATCAATATATATTAGTCAAATGTACATATAAACTAAACAAATCATATACGTAAACCTTCCGGAAGAATCGTTCTATTGATTGGTAACAACCGCATGAAAATCCATGTGGTAGTTTTTGAGTTTATCGCGAACAGACAGACAGCCAGACAGACGCGGCCGCTGACTTTGTTTTATAATATGTAGTGATGTAGTGATAGCGGTCGCCCGCGGCTCCGTGCGGATATCGGTTACCGCTGCAAAAAGCCTACCCAGGAAAGACACGGTCAGCAAAATGATTCCCAGGTCAATTCACAGACACCGACACAAACATCGACGACGCAGTCATTATCCGCAGGCTGCACAGATTGTCTTTCTGTGGATGTTAAAGTTGTTAATGATGAAAATATTTAAATGTAATTAAAACTAAGTTTTCACTTCTGCCGGCAGTCCCGGAGTGCAACCCGTTGTTTTAGGATAGATAACTAAAGCGATTATTGTAGAGCTTCTCTATAAACAACATTTGACGTTAAATTATTTTCAGGTAACAAAATATACTGATGGTCGGGAGCCCCGACCCGTGATATGGCAACGTAAAGTTGCCCATGCGTAAAATATTCTTTGCGTAAATCAATTCCAAATTTGAATGTTTGGCCCTGGGATTTGTTTATCGTTAGTGCGAAAGAAAATTTACTGGAAATTGGAGCTTTTTGAAGGGTATAGGCAAATCAGTAGGGATCATGGGTATTCTTGGTATATGAGCTAATTCACCAGCTGCAGGGCCGGTGATAATCTTCGCTACTATTAAATTATCTTTTAGCTTCTTTATAAGAAGTCTCGTGCCATGTTAGGGGGGCTTAAATTTCTGAGAAGCATTATCGGCGTGCCAACTTTTAACGACATTTCATGAGGTGATAGCCCAGCGGGGTTCAGAGAATTTAAAAATTCCTGGGGGTAGTGCACTGCGTCCTCGATGTTAGTGACGGTGTCCATGAATTTAGCAGAAATCGTAATATTTTAATTTCGCCATATTTTTAAAACCAATCGTCCAATTTTAATCATTCAAGGCCCAAATATTATCTACATAAACTGTACTCAGTGATAAACTAATTTATTTTGATAAGGATTAATAGCATGAGTAAAATAAACGCGTTTAAATGTAGTCCAAAAAAAATTCAAGATTTCTAAATAAAAAAAATGGTTGTTGTGCCTCACTCGACATAGATAGGTATAGTGTGTCCTGGACTTTTTTGTAGATATTTATAAGATCTACAATTAATTAGAACATTTTATGGTTCTATCTTTTATAGTTTAGGCAGCGTACGCAAAATAAGTAACTTTTCTGGTTGATTGTTTACACCTTGTGTCCGAAACACTCAAATATCTTACAGAACCCTATTTTTTTCCAAAATAAAATTTAGCCTATGTTACTCGTGGATAATGTGGATAAGAATTTTTGAAATCGGTCCAGTACTTTTTGAGCCTATTCATTACAACCAAACAAACAAACAAACAAAGTTTTCCTCTTTATAATATTAGTATAGATAAGTATAGGTCATAAAATGAGAAATTTGTACGTTATGACCAGAATTTAAACTAGATAAAGATTTAGGAGTTTAGATTCGGTTAGGTTTGAATTTAACAATAGATTGTTATTTTATTTTGATAAGTAAATACTCAGCGTTTGATGGAGATTTAGGCGTTTGGTTGGTTTTAAATATTTTTTTTTGTTTTACTTTGTTCGTGGCTTTAATATCCACACCGGGAAAAAACATTTAATAAAATCAAAGATTTTTGTCTCTATATAAGAAAAGAAATCATCAAAGTGACAACTGACATTCCCAAGTAAACTTGTTTCCGGTTTTGTTCTTGCATACGGGAGTTAGTCTTGTGGTGAAGGTTTCTCGGAGGGAAGAGCAAACAGTAACACTATTACCTACTACGATAAATGCTAGCGTAATTCGCAAACATTTTTGGATTATATTAATGGATTTTATTACGATGCTTGTATAAGGCTTACCGTTTAGGCCGATAGTATCACTATACATTATATCTTATATAATGTATAGTGTATCATGTATAAAGTGAGTCAAATTTTAAGTTTTACTTTTAAAGCGCTGTTCGTGACATGAATAGTTCGTTTGTTGGCATTATATAGCAGCTCTCAAACCTTTCGGTTCTACCAACAATAAAGATTTAATGGAACTCCGAACAAAATTGGTTTGTTAATTTTCTCATACCAACCAATTTTAGCAGCCAACCTCAAAGGATATTGATCATTGGTACAAGGACTTGTAGTGAAAATATAGGTGCTATTTCTGTTCCTTTAATATTAAAAATGGTATATTGATCGTGTAGTGACATCTACAGTAGCCGCATAAACTACATGAAGACGATCAGGGCCATCTAGAACCCAGCATTCACACTAACCTTTTTTTTGTTCGGGGGGAAATGCATTTTCTCATTCCCACCGCCTCTGCAGCGTATTCGCGCGCTGGCCATGGGATATGTGGGACTCGCCCTCTCCATAGCGTGGTATGCTAAACTCATACCACGAGGAGAGGACTCTACACCACTAAAACCCCCCGGACACTTCTAGATCCACCGTTGTAGTGGGCCAGGTACGCATGAGCAATCCAGCCCCCCGACGGCACCCGCGCCAATATGGTACCGCGGGATCTCTTGGGCCACACTTACAGTGGCCCATTATAGGGACGCCCGGAGTGTAGAGCCGTCCCTACTCCTCATGGGTCAGCCTCGAAGGGAGCGGGGCCCATGTGATTTACACTTACCTGTATCGCGAATTAAACGTTCTCAAACTAATTTGAAAATATACAAGCTCTTAACAATAATAAATTGTCCCCGGCCGCCGGGCATACCACCTCGCCTGGTAAAGAATATCTTAATTTTTTGTGAAGGAACACCACCAATTGTTCTTTTGCAATGGCATGTTCGGGCTGACAACAAGTTGGTATTTCGATATTTTTCTTGAGAGAAAATTACTAATTATATTTTAGCCTGATACCGTTATCGAAACCGAGAACTCTTTACGGTTGAACATGTCATAACTAGACCACAAAGGCATTGTTTTGTTATAGGAATAATAATGTGTTCGATTTCTCATAAGAACTCTTTACATTCATAATGTTAATATACATAATAAAAAATTGTCTAAGTATTTTGTGCCGCATCTTTCGAGGTGCGCACAAAATACTTATAATATTTTTTTGTGCCGTATCTTTCGAGGTGGGTGACAATAGAAAATTGTAAATTACTGCTATTTTAAATTTCACGTTAATGTGTATTGAAATAATTGAATATTAAGAAACATAACATTTTTTGGTTATTAAAGTCATCCGTGAGAAACAATAGTACCTATTCATTCACATAAACGATAATGTAGGCATTAGTCAAACATCGTTCCCGTTCTTTATTTTCAGAGCGAAATAAGCGCTCGCTTAGTTTTTAAGTCAGTTAATCTCATTTGAAAACTCTTTATTATATCATAACGGTATCATAACGATCCCGCTGCAGTAAAACAGCCATGTTTATGAAATCTTTATAGCACATATTTGCTAACTCGATCTGCGTAACTAAGATTTCAACACAAAGCTGATAACAATTTGAGTTCAAATCGCAATTAGGTACGTCGTCTCGACTTAAACGTTACAAAGGAGAATAACACAATCTATTAGCATTTAAATTAACCTTTGAGACAGCAGGTCTGTGAAAATTATGGTAAATTTAATTACATCTTCTATTTCCGCCTAACATGCAATCTAAAGAATAAAAAATGGCTAGATTATACCTACATATCATGTTTCAAAATCAAATACTTATGTTAATGTACAATTAAGTACCTATGCGGTATGGTTTTCGGGTTCGATAGACCACCATTTGTCTTCTCATGGGTGTTGTAGGATGTGATTTGAATTTGATGCATTCAAATCACATCAATCAATCAAGTCAATGAATCAATCAAGTCAGTCAATTAAATTGACTAAGGGACACACAGCTGATTGATAGGTAGGTAGCAGCATCTAACAGGCTACCATCTTACTACGATCACCAATCTGTCTGCCAAACTTGCTGATTATAGCATTATGCATCAACCTTCCTTGCCAAGATAGCTTACTGAGGGGAGCCTATGGTAGTAAGTTTAAATTATTGTTACCTATTCCTAGGCACTAATTAGTTCAGTATTTTCGGCCAAAAGAGTACCTATAACCTCATATACACATTTATAATATTAGTATTTAGCATTTATAAGTTAGTTGTGTTATAAAAGAGAAAAATAAAGTTTTATTAAATCATTAATCATTAAAAAAACGTTTAGTAAAACTACAAATAATACAGCTAAATTAAAAAAAAATACAAACATTTTATTATTTAAATTGATTTAAATTAACATTCAATGCAATGCAAGAGAAACTCAACAATAAAAATACAATACATAGCATAAAAAGTTATTGGTACTGGAGTACATCTGTTGCAAATTGAAACAGGAAAAGGATCTGCGATAAACTAAATGATTATGACTTGGTTATAGGGTTGGCAAATTAGTTAACAGTATCGTAGGTTAATATATATATATTCTTTATTTAAGGAGTTTTTGTCCACTAGGACTACGCCACTTTTTTTTTTTTTATTATTTTCTTACCTAGTCTTGCCTAGCACAGACAGGGTCCTAGATGGAACACGCAATTCAAGTAGACACCCTTTCGGGCTCTGGCTCTCACATACTCACTACGAAACACAGTAAAACTGTTTGGCGCAGGCCTTACATGTGAGGGTGGTTGCTAGCCAGGCGGATAATGAAATCCTACCATCAAGCGTGCTGGGTTTTGTCGACTTTTACGCCACGCGTTTTTTCCCAACGTGCGGGGAGGAAGTATTTTATTCTTAGCCGTCAGACATATGTAACACTAAATACATAACATATATACGTCGATGCATGCCTTTTAAAACTAATTTATATGACACCTTGGCCACCTCAGAAAGAGGATATAATAAAGTTAAATTAAAGCCTCCAAGTTTGCTGAAATCTGGAGCAACTTGTAATAATGCGACTCTGAAGTCCTCGATCCGGACACACTCCAATGGAAAGCATCCTCAACTATACCACACTCAGAACAAAATAATACATAGTTAATAGCATGTAATTTTTTTTATAAATTAAAATTTAACTTTATTAACTGCTGGTCTTGAATATGAATTTGAAATTTGAAACATAATCGTTGCTAATGAATTAGCTTGATTCATGGGCCTGGTAAAAAAGTGTCAATAGAAATTTTCTTGCGAGAAAAATTTGAGTTCCAGTCAAAAAGTCGCCTTGCGATCATAGAGCAGATCATTTGCAAAACGTAAAAAAAATCACATATTTAGTTGCCATAGCGATGCATTGCTTATCGCTAGTTCGTTACCATTTTAACTACGATTTTTGTTGTTGCTATGGCAATGAAACATTTTGTCGTCGCTGTTACGTTTTTATGATTCTAGGAAAAAAAAGAAACAAAAATGATTCAATTTTTTTATGTCATTGCGGGTCTGATTGATAACAGACCTCAGTATTTATCTACGTACTAGCGGCCCGCCCCGGCTTCGCACGGGTGGACTTTTATACCCTACCCCTGCCCTACCCTACCCTACCCCTACCCTACCCCTACCCTACCCCTACCCCTACCCCTACCCTACCCCTACCCCTACCCTACCCCTACCCTACCCTACCCCTACCCTACCCCTACCCTACCCTACCCTAATATCCTATGTCCTTCTCCCAGTTCTTAGCTACCTCTCTACCAATTTTCAGCCAAATCGGTTCAGCCGTTCTTGAGTTATAAATAGTGTAACTAACACGACTTTCTTTTGTTTTTAAAATGTATTCTGCTATTCAGGACGTAGACAAATCCAACGAAACAAAAACCATGAAAATTGATCCAGCCGATCTCGAGTTATAAGTGTTGTAACAAACCCGTCTTTGTTTTATATATATAAAAATGCGCGACCGCACTTCCTCCCTGGCGCAGGGATCACTATATACGTGATCCCTGCGCCAGTGAGGGGCATGTGGGGCTCATCCTCTATAGAATGTGGTGCGCTGTCGCACCACAGAGAGGATGTACCCACTAAAAAAGCCCCCGGGTGTTCCTCCTTCTGTCGTTTGTAGTGAGAGACCCAAGTACCGGTATAGGCCTTTGGTTATCTCTCCGACAGAGTACAACTATAAACTCTCGCCCCGGTGAAAGGACTAGAGTTTCCTCCCCCTATGGCTCAATCGCGAGTGTTAAGCACCCGCGATGGATACCTTCCTACTCCTACAGGGATTGCCAGAACACAGTGGCATCCCCGACCTACTACATGAATGTGACCCTGAGCAGATTCATGTTATCTGCTCCCCAGGGTCACCCCTTATGGCGGGAGGCGGCGGATTTCGGCCCTCCGCCTCCGGCCAACGCGACGTCTATGAAGCGGATGAGAGCTGGAATCATCTTCTCTTACCCGCTCCGCGGCCTCCTTCTGTAAAACTACAGTCTCACAGAAAGAGGCCATCGACTCCCATGCTCCCTCGCTCTCGAGCATCCTCTTGATGATGGTCGAAAGCGAGAGGTCATTACCTACATGTGCGACGAGCGCACCGCGCTCGGCCGCCCAAGCCGGACACTCGACCAGTGTGTGTTGCGCCGTATCATCGGCGCAATCACAGTGGTGACAACGAGTGTCCGGCTCTCTCCTTGCCACTTTGCACAGGTAATGACCGAAGCATCCGTGCCCCGTCATGACCTGCGCAATGCGGAAGGTTACCTCGCCCCTTTTACGTCCGACCCACTCAAGCAAGTGAGGCCGGATCGCATCTACCGTACGTAATCCGCTCAATGGCGGGTCGGTTATCAGCCGGTCTTTCCACTCACGGAGAACACGACGCCGCGATTCAATACGCCACGTCGCCATGCCCTCCGGAAACGGATCACGGCCGTTTAAAACTCCGTCGCACCTCCGACGGTATGCCTCGGCCAGCTCCCTCGCCTCGAGTTCCCACGGAGGAGAACTAGAGAGAAGACAAGCCGCATCGAAGGATACCGTGCGGTAGGTACGAGCCGCCCTGGCGGCTATGACCCGCTGCGGCCGGCGCAGCAGGGCCACGTTACGCCTATCCAGTGCGTCCACCCATATCGGGGCGCCGTACAGCGCCATCGAGCGTATTACGCCCGCGTATAGTCGCCGGCAACTCCCCCCTGGCCTACCCAGGTTCGGCAGGAGACCACCAAGGGCTCCCGCCGCCGCTACTAACTTCGGGGCCAACCGATTAAAGTGGGCCCGGAAGTTCCACCTACTATCGAGGACGATACCTAAGTAGCGCATCGTATCCCCGACTATAATGGAGGTGCCGCCGACGACTAAGCATGAACCTGCAGGGGGCGCTTGCCGAGGCCCCCGCTTATGAAAAGCGAGTGCCTCGGTTTTGTCAAGCGCCACCTGCAGTCCTAGCCTACGAATGCGAGCGACCACCTGAGCCACACCGGCTGGCCCTACCCTACCCCTACCCTAACCCTACCCTACCCCTACCCTACCCCTACCCCTACCCTACCCTACCCTACCCCTACCCTACCCCTACACCTACCCTACACCTACCCTACCCTACCCCTACCCTACCCTACCTCTACCCTACCCTACCCTACCCTACCCTACCCCTACCCTACCCTACCCCTACCCTACCCCTACCATACCCCTACCCTACCCCTACCCTACCCTACCCCTACCCTATCCCTACCCTACCCCTACCCTACCCCTACCCTACCCTACCCTACCCCTACCCAAAAGTCCTATGTCCTTCTCCCAGTTCTTAGCTACCTCCCTACCAATTTTCAGCCAAATCGGTTCAGCCGTTCTTGAGTTATAAATAGTGTAACTAACACGACTTTCTTTTGTTTTTAAAATGTATTCTGCTATTCGGGACGGAAACAAATCCAACAAATCAAAAACCATGGCAATCGGTCCAGCCGTTCTCGAGTTATAAGTGTTGTAACAAACACGACTTTCTTTTATATATATACTAGCGGCCCGCCCCGGCTTCGCACGGGTGGACTTTTATACCCTACCCCTGCCCTACCCTACCCTACCCCTACCCTACCCCTACCCTACCCCTACCCTACCCCTATCCTACCCCTACCCTAAAGTACCCTCGAGTTATAAGTGTTGTAACAAACACGACTTTCTTTTATATATATAGATAGATATAGATAGATATAGATATAGATAGATATAGATGTATCATCACGATACTGTGTTCACCAACCCGCCTGCCAAGCGTGATGAATATGGCAATACGCACTGCGGAGGAGACGCATATTCAGCAGTTGACGTGATAAGGCCTGATACCGAAATACGTTGAAGGTAATAAAAGTTTGAAGGTAACATCTTTATATTGAGTGTCTGGCATCCTAAACTTTCATCGCCCATTATTGAGTAGCTCTTTGCTGAGTTATTAATTATTCCCTATTCAAGAAAAACTTGGTGAAAGGGAAATAATTATGTGTGTTTTTATTAATCAGGATACCTAATTACATATACTGAGCCGAAGACGATTACACATGTAGGTAATATGTGTCTACTTAGATTTATGTAATGACTAGCTTCCCGCGCGCGGTTTCATCCGCTCCCACGGAAACTATGTAATAAAATATAGCCTAGGGAGTCGGACTTGTGATCTTGTGGTCGCCGGTTCGATCCCCACCCATTACACTACCGACGTGAACCCACTCGTAACACAAGCATTTTAGCACGAGGGGTTAACAAGAATACTGGTCGTCTGCAAAAACTCTGCTAGAAATATTTTTAAAATACTAAAAGAATAGCCATAAATATTTATGAACGTTATTTTAGTTCCAAGAGTGCATTAACCAACGGAGACGCATTGACGTTAAAAAAGATGAACCAAAACCATTTCGCATTATTTCTACCGGATTGCTGTCTACGGCATAAGGAAAGTTGGTAGGTTCGTAGTCACACCGTCACACGCCATGCTTATACAATCGATAATCCATTGACCCCTATAATACGCCAACGAATATGACTTACACATAATGCTATTTTCACTACCAATAAGGTAATAATAAATTCATTCAATAATAGAGACATTTACATGTTGTGTTCAAAACCAGCCCTAGTTGATCGCCCTTTTGTATGGGAAATGGTTCTAAAGACCAAAGTGTTTAAATACTAACCTCCTTCATTGTTCAAGCGGTCAGGCTATGGAACGCCCTACCAATCGAAATAAAAAGTAGGAATTCAAGTTTTTCTTTTAAAAAACGAGTACAAGGAGTATTATATCTCTATCTCATCCTAAATTTATATATGTAATGTTGTATATTATTTATTTTATATTTATCTGTATATGTATGTTTCTAAGTATATAATAATATTTAAATATTAGTATGTATGTTTATTTGAGACCTCCGCACACTATTCGTCTTTTCTTTTTCACATTCCTCTTGCAGGTCTGCTGGAAGAGGTTTCATTTTATTTATTTTGTGTATTTGTACATGTTGAAATAGGTTTAATTTAATGTAAATTATATCTGGCTGACTATTAACGGTTTGGTAGAAATATATTAGTTTGTAATATTTAAAATAAAAAAATCTTCCATGTCACCTTTTTTTTGTCAATCCTGTCATGACTACCGTTTTCTTATAATATACATTTCCTATTTATATTTTCCGTATTTTATTATTCTACGTTCTGTGCAATACCCCGCTACACTAGTTATGGGCCCAGGTCGGAGTAGATGAGAAAAATACGGAATTGAAGAAACAGTACGAAAAGAGTACTAGTGTTCTGTGTTCTTGTGATCGCGGCCAAAGTTCTTCTGTAGGTGGGTCCAGCGAGGAGTAACACCATGACTACGGTAAGAATTGAGTTACTTGATAAGAATAATTTCGAATCATGGAAGATTCAGGCCGAGGCGATCCTAATAAAGAACGACTTATGGGAATATGTTGACGGTAGAAAACCTAAGCCTGCCACAGTCCCTGAGGCGGCGTTATGGGAGTCTAAGGACGCGAAGGCGAAGGCAGAACTAATTTTAGTTATGAGCCCGAGCGAACTACAGCACGTCAGAGGGTGCAAGACGTCCCGAGAGGTATGGACAAAATTGGAGTCTGCATATGCTTCAAAAGGACCTGTGAGAAAGGCTGCCTTACTGAAACAGCTCACTATACACAAGATGAGCGAAGGCGATGATGTTCAGGAGCATTTATCCAAATTTTTTGATGCAAAGCATAAACTGCACGACATGGGTGTAGAAATACATGACGATCTAGCGTCAATAATGCTGCTCTACAGCTTGCCACAAAGTTTCGAGAACTTCAGATGTGCGATCGAGTCAAGGGATACAATTCCAGACCCCGAGTCTTTTAAGATTAAAATCCTCGATGAAAGCAAATCTAGAAATGCCGGTGGTGAAAACGCTTTAATAGCTGAGAATAAGGGCTACTATAAAAAGCGGAATGCTCGTAGATCTAATTTTACCAAAACGATTGGAGATAATGAAACTGAATCAAGCCAGAAAGTTATAAAATGCTTCAAATGTCACAAAAAAGGTCACATAGCTTCGGAGTGTAAAAAGTTCAATAAACAAGGGTTAGTGAAATGTGTGCTAGAAACAAGTGAGACCTATTCTGATTCTAGTTTTGTAACATTTTCCTGTGTTTCAGATGAATGTCATGCTGCAAACTGCGGGAATGGAAACTGGATCATTGATAGTGGTTGTACAAGTCACTTGTGTAGCGATACAAAATATTTTGGAAATACATTACTACCTTCTTGTGGAAAATTGAATTTGGCGACTAATCAAAGCACTGTTGTACAAGGTAAAGGTACGGTTAGATTTTCCGCATGTAATGACGACTCTAAAAGTGTAGTTCAACTTACAGATACATTATATGTTCCTGATTTGCGAACTAACTTGATTTCAGTTGCAAAAATGACCGATAGTGGGCATGTGGTCACATTTAGGGATGATAGGGCTCTACTGACTGATTGCAAAGGTATCGTAAAGTTAGTAGCTTATCGTAAGGGAAATTTGTATTGTATAAAGGAACAGTGTGCTCAAGCATCTGCAATATCAAATGACAATGTTGACATTCAGGTTTGGCATGAGCGTTTAGGTCATCTCAATGCGAAAGATTTAGTAAAACTCATGAAACATTGCAATTTAGATGCGAATATTGATATGACGAACATCAATAGGCTAAATTGTTGCGAAACATGTATTCGTGGTAAGATGAGTTCCATCCCGGTGTTAGATCTTCTTCGATACCTCAAACAGACCCGTGATCGTGGCCTTGTCTATAGGAAAACCGGTAAGAGTATAAATGGATATTCGGATAGTGATTGGGGAAATTGTTCTATAGATAGAAAAAGTTTCTCGGGTCACGTATTTCTTTTGGCTGGTCCAGCCATTTCATGGAAATCGCAAAAACAGAAATGCGTTGCGACTTCCACATGTGAAGCCGAGTATGTAAGTTTAGCATTAAGTATGAAGGAAGCTATTTATTTGAATAGTTTACTTACTGAAATCGGTTTAGAAAATTTCGGCAAAATTGTATTGCATGCGGATAATCAGGGAGCGATTGCTTTATCAAAGGATCCAGTCTTCCATTCTCGCAGCAAGCACATAGATATTACTTATCATTTTCTGCGCGATACTTTGAGAAATAATAAGAATATTGTGTTACGGTATATTTCTACTGATATGATGTTGGGAGATATACTTACCAAACCTTTGACTAAAGAAAAGCATTATTATTGTATGGAGGGTTTAGGCATTATCTAAATATAAGGGTTTTTAGTTCGTGTCCGAGATATAATTTAAGGGGGCGTGTTGAAATAGGTTTAATTTAATGTAAATTATATCTGGCTGACTATTAACGGTTTGGTAGAAATATATTAGTTTGTAATATTTAAAATAAAAAAATCTTCCATGTCACCTTTTTTTTGTCAATCCTGTCATGACTACCGTTTTCTTATAATATACATTTCCTATTTATATTTTCCGTATTTTATTATTCTACGTTCTGTGCAATACCCCGCTACAGTACATATATAAATAAATAAATTGTTTAAGAACATATCAGAAAATGGGACCTTGGCTTGCCAGGTTTATTAAGGGACACCAGGCTTGGAATGCGAAAGCTGATAAATGGTGCTACCCTATCTGCTGTATGATCCTTAGTCGTCTCCTACGACACCCATGGGAAGACATGGGGTGGTTGGATCCACACGTATGGGTTCGATGAAAATTTTTTTTTTTGATTTTCAGTTCTATGTATGGGGAACCCCATTTTTTTTTTCTATTTTTGTGTGAAAATCTTAATGCGGTTCACAACATACATCTACTTGCCAAGTTTCAACATTATAGTCCTTATAGTTTCGGAAAAAAGTGGCTGTGACATACGGACGAACAGACAGACAGACAGACAGACATGACGAATCTATAAGGGTTCCGTTTTTTGCCATTTGGCTACGGAACCCTAAAAAGAATAAATAACGATTAAAAAAAAAATAATGATGATGATGATGAAAAACCCGAAAAAATACCAAACACCACGCGAGGAAAGTCGCGGGGATCAGCTAGTTACGTAATAAAAGTAATGTACTTACAGGAAAACAGAAATAATTTACAAAAGTGTTTGTAATGAGTAACAGCACCGTGAAGTGCAGTAAAGACACTGTTGTATAATAGTTATGACTTATGACAATAAGTGTTTTTGATTGAAAATGTCAGGCGTGGCCATTTGTCATAGGCTATCTATATATTAATACGTGAAGCAAAAACGTATTCCTTTTTATGAAAATTGCATGGACGGAGAGGTATGAAATTTTGCACACTTATAGTTTACTAGCGACCCGCCCCGGCTCCGCACGGGTGCAATGCGGATGTATCAAACATATAACCCTTTTTCTTCAATCAATGTATCTATAAAAAAAACCGCATCAAAATCCGTTGCGTAGTTGAAGATTTAAGCATACATAAGGATATAGGGACAGAGAAAGCGACTTTGTTTTATACTATTTAGTGACTAGCTTCCTGCGCACGATTTCACCCGCGTGTCTCCCGTTCCCGTAAAAATTTCATAATTAAATATTCTTCGATAAATGGGCTATCTAATACTTATAGAATTTTTCAATGCGGTCCAGTAGTTGCGGAGATTAGCGCGTTCAAGCATACAAACTCTTCAGCTCTATGTATTAGTATAGATACAGAAAAGGAGTGCAGACTGCTAACATATTTATTTTTATATGGTTGAATTTCGACAAGTGGGCGACCACTAGTAAGCTCTCATCATTTCAACCGTATGACGTCCACTGTTGGACATAGGCGTCCCTCATAGATATTGTAGTGTAGTGTCCCTCATAGTAGTAAGCTCTAAATGCTCTATTCGATGAAGGTGCTACGAAGTTCACCGGTTCATCTAATCCTACTAATATTATAAATGCGAAAGTTTGTATGTGTGGATGTATGTATGTTTGTTACTCTTTCACGAAAAAACTACTGAATGAATTTGGCAGAAAGTTTGCACGCGGATAGTTTATAAGCTGGATTAACATATAGGCTGCAAAATATCACGCTCCGACCCACTGGTGCAGAGTGACGCGGGTAAATCCGCGGGGCGCAGCTAGTAGATAATAAACAAACAAAAAATACTATTATGAAGAAGAGACAAGCTTTTCTACAAGGAAAACAAACTCCTAGAACATAACAGGTTGTGAATGTCGATCGTTCTAACTTATTTAATATTACATACTGAACTTTTACTTTGGACCTTGGCTCGGGAAATACTCATCAAGAGACGAATCAAAATAAATATCTGAGTGGGTAAAAACATATATTTTCTAGCTACAAGAATAATTTTGAACGGTAAACATTTTTATCTTATTAATAAGAAATGCAGAGTTACCGATCCATTGAAAAGAAAAAACCGACAACTCTGCACTGTTCTTTCTTACTCTTTATATATGAAAAAAAATATCAAGGAAATAATGTGCCTATGTTATAACAACATCTAAAATAATCGTATATCAAGAACGGGCAGCAGCGTTTCTTTGTGTGATACAACATAATACTGCGGTCACCAACCCGCCTGCCAAGCGTGGTGACTATGGCAACTACACTCTCTCGGGAGGAGGCCCATGTTCAGCAGTGAGCGTTATACGGGCTGATGATGATGATGAATATTTTTCAAGGGTAAGGAGCCGTGACAAAATACTAAA
Source organism: Nycteola revayana (assembly GCA_947037095.2). Taxonomy (NCBI): domain Eukaryota; kingdom Metazoa; phylum Arthropoda; class Insecta; order Lepidoptera; family Nolidae; genus Nycteola; species Nycteola revayana. The sequence continues at coordinate 17,093,077 of OX344840.2, forward strand.
TGTGTAGCTGCGCCGCGTGCTCAAAAAGATTGGGTACCCCTGGTGTAGACTAATGAATATTCAGCATTCGACGATATGAACGATTCATGGCTACTTCAAACATTGGTGATTACATCGTAATATAGCTGTTATATTCAGCGGTGACCATTATTGTTTTTGCTTTATTCTATTCTATGCTTCTATTATCTTTGTGCTGCTATTATCAAAATTATTGCCCGCCATAAAACATTTGAAGATAAAAATTAAGTATCAATGTGGTCGGGTCATTTGCACAGTAGTGATTTTTGAATATTTTTAATCTTCTTCCTGCATATTGTGCATAGCTAGGGTTACCAACTTTTTTTTTACAAGAAGAAAGTATATTTAGGTCGGAGAAGAATAATTAACTGTATTTAAAAAAAATGAAGAGTATTTACATGTCACACTTGATGTCTTGAAAATTTTACATAAGACGACCTCCGTAGCGTAGCGGTATTTGGCTCGCTTTAAATCTCGGAGGTCGTGGGTTCGATTCCCATGCCGGACAGGAAATCTTTGTGTAGATTCTAAGATTTAATTCCGGGTCTGGTTGGTTGAGGGCTTGAGGGACTACCCTCCGTGCCTCGGAAAGCACGTTAAGCCGATGGTCCCGATTGTCATAACATCATCTATAATAATCGTATATCAAGGAACGGGCAGCAGCGTTTCCTTGTGTGGCACAACATAATACTGCGGTCACCAACCCGCCTGCCAAGCGTCGTGACTATGGCAAATACCCTCGTTATACGGGCTGATGATGATGATGACTGTTTTTAACAGTATAATACTGTTTTTAACGGTATAGTTGGCAACCCTATGCATAGCATTTGGACACATTATTGAGCGAAATAAAAACTTTTTTTTTTTAAATTAGATATAATGTTCTAACTAAATAATATGATACTAACAAATATATAATTTCTTGACGAAATGTTCGGTTTCACCATGAAGAATGATTGACCTGGCAGAAACATTTCGAAATTCAAAAATATCAAGACGGCAATAAAATGTTTCTGTTTTATTTTGCAGAAATTATTCAAATTCTTGTTGAAGGCAAATATGATTACAAAAAGAATTTCTTTAAATTGAATAAGTACTATTATATTAAATTCAAAACGAACCAAGATAATTAACAAGTGATAAGGTCTACCTATATTTAACCGGATGTCCAAAAGGAATGGGCGTCCTGAAGTATTGAGGGTGGCCAAACTTTACCTACTACTCTTTTCGGTTGAGGAAATGAAATTTAAAAGACATTGTTCAAATTTTAGATTATCATTCATCATTTCGTAATATTGTATGAGTTCATAGGGGTGGAAATTATAAAACTTATTAGCCACATATCTTTTGATTAGCTTAGACATTGAACAAATTATGTTGAAATAGTTATTGCTTTAAACTATAGCAAGAACCTTATTAGGGACGGCATATTTTTAGCAGTAGATGGATTATGCCTTACCTAAGCAATTGGAATAAAATATGTATATGAATGGCAAATAATGATAACCTCCGTGGCGTAGCAATATAAAGTCTCGGATGTCGTAGGTTCGATGCCCACACTTTCCGGGTCTGGTTCGTTGACGAGCTTTCCGAGGCATGGATGGTAGTCTCATCGTGCCTCGGAAAGCACGATAAGCTGTTGATCCTTATATATGGTAGGTATTAAAATCACGTAGCTCGGTGTTCTAGCCCTGAATTAATTTTTATCTTAGTAATTACTATGAAATGTCATATCATGTTAATTTGATAAGTTCTAGTAACAAAGATTACAAAAATACTTAGGACATACTAAGCAAGCACTGGTCAGTGCTAGCCTAAGTATAGAATACGAGAGTACAAATGTACTCTTGCTATGAAACTCTCCTACCGATAGATTATATTATTGAGTAACTAAGTGACAAATCCTTGTAAATTTTAATCATTTGGATTTTAATCAAGATATCAGTGGTGCGTGTGGACATTGATAAGTCGAGGCGAACATTTATTAGGAAAACATAAGTTTGAGTTAATACAAACACTGTTTTATTGCTGTTGATCTTGTGAAATGTACTTCCTTTATATTCTTCAAGCTTGTCAGTGTAATGTCGACACTCCATCGATCTCGTAATGCACTCTCGCATAATGAATTTTCACGAAACTGCTTACCGTCAAAGCTCGGGAGTTGTGTCAGAGGGACGGAACATCAACGTGTTAATTTGTTTTTGGCCACTCTGTGGGCTTATGCAAGTGGTTTCTTATATATTTTCCACATAACAAAAAAAGTAAATATTCCTCGCAGACAAAGCCGTTGAAAAAGCCTAGTGTAAAATAAACCACTCATGATGGCTTAAGACTAAATTACAAATGCTATAAACGTAGTAGTATCCTATGCGAAGATTGCTAAATATAAAATCAACTCACTTTACTAAGTCGTATTTATTGAAAGCTCATTATTTATTTGCGTATTTATTGCGGAAAAATGATTGCATGAAGAAACTCCAAAGAAGTTTGTATTACTTTTCGTTATACCAACAAAATATCAAATAAACATTATTAGAAGATATTTCTAGAGTAAGAATTTTTTGGTGGCTTATGTCTCGCTTTAACGCACGGAGATCATGGGTTCGATATCCATGCCAGATTTCTTTCCGGGTTGCGTATTTCCCTTCCCGTGTCCAACCGGTCTCGCGAAATCCACACGTTTTTGTATTACTACACAATTCAACCAAACCGTGCTCAAATCGCGTCAACTGAGCACATTTTTGAGATCAAGCAACGTCAACAAGAGGTTTTACAAAACCCCGACTCGGATAGGTTAGGTTAGAAGGTCTAGCCTTCGTGGTTATTTTTTTTAACCACCCAGAAATAGGAGCCCCGCGAAGTCCCGTACTTTTTATTAGGTTCCTATACCCACTATATGTTTCTATTAATTATAACTAAAATGATGGTATTTCAATACACAAATAAATTTTTCAAAAATAACGTCTTTTTTAATGTCAAATGGCATAATTTACTATTTGACTATTACCTACTACTATAGACTAATACCGTCGCTGATTCAACACGCTTTTGAAGACTCAAACAGTCAAGTCAAGTCAAAAAAGTGTTCGGTTCAACTGTACACTATTTTCTTAATTCTCCCCCAGCGCCACTTGATCACAAAGGCGTATTCGTATTAATACAAAAGCGTGTGGATTTCACGAGACCGGTGTCGCCAGTTGGCCACGGAAAAGTTTTGGGTTTGGTTGATTGAGAGAAGGAGAAGAAGGGAAGGTTTCGGAAAAAAACCATAGGTCCCGAATTATATAATTATCTATCTATAGTAATTGTGTACCAGGGATCGAGTAGCAGCGAGACCAATCCCCTTACTGAAACTTGAAGCGAAAACTTCTTCTCTAGTAAAATATAATAATAATATATAATAATTCGTGTGTTATGGCTTATTAAAACACACTTGAGTAATAAACCAATACATGTAACTACTGACAGATATTCATTTTTGTTTCAGTCAATATTTAGTATAGCATTTTTTTTTACCTAATCATGAGTAAATGATGTATCAAAGTTACCTACATAATACAATACACCCATGTGCACAACATCGGGAAAACTTCATTGGAAATGAAAATAGTTTCCAACTTCGTTTCATTACAGAGACTAACTGAGCAACAAGTGCTATAATATTAAATGTAGTTTCGAGAAAGTCATATACGCAGTCGTGATAAAACTAGTTAATATCGATTTCCGGAGGGACAGTTGGCATTTTTTTACGAAGAAGAACAGGAGGCACGTAAAAGCTACTCAATGGTAAAAGTGCTCTTAGTAAATATAAAGTAAGTGTTACGACCAATACTAGTTTTAAAATACAAAGTTATTAGCGCAAAAGTTTACCGCTTGCGGCAATAGATGGCGCTAATCGCCATTTTAGAAGTCGCAAGCTCTTGGTGCTCCCGGTTTGGTAGGGTGATACTTATAGTTTTTTAATCAATGAACAGAACCGGTGATTGGGTAGTTTTAGTAATACTATTATGGAGCCTTACACAAAAGCAGAACGATGCTTAAAAGAAGGACATGTCTTAAATAAGTTGTTGGCAACTGTCTGGATGACATTTTTTTTTTCATTGTCCATACGTATTTTGCCACTCCCTTAGGTATAGAATTCTTGTTGGATGCTTACAATATACAAAGAACACACATTCTTAGTTTCAGATCCCTCGTCAGTCATTTAAGCTAAACCTAACTTGCATTTTTGTAAGTTTTCCTCCAATTTGGTTTAGGTACAGCAAAGCTGGCAAGTTATTGTTATGGCCCATGCTAGTGAGCCTGTAGCAAACCCTTTTTCGCAACAACTTGTAAGTATACACCGTGAAATTTTAATGGTTGTTTTCCCGAAGCAGAACAACTTGCCGTCGGTAGTACTATCGAAATATTTTTTTTTTTTTTAGGCATATTTTTGATTAAAATTATTAAAAAAAATATTAGACAACTCGAAAGCGTGATAAACAGTAGTAACACTAGCCGGAGTGAACGGACCTTGTAGGTACTACTCGAATCGCACGCGCTGCTGAAAAAGTAAAGAACGATCCATAAACGTTCAAAGCAAAATAAGAGCTCAATGGTAGTTATACGGCATAAAATAGCCTGCACGCAAGAATCACAAACGAGCCGGCTTCCTTTGTAATTAGCCGCGCGGCGCCGACGCCGGAATGCCCCGCGCTCTCCTTCGACTCCCTCCTTCCTTAGTTGTCCCGTGAACGTCGGAAGCGCAGCACGCGTTATCTTATTATATACTTTATTAGTATTATGGATCGACATTACAGTTTTAGTAATTTAGAGTACGTCGCTATGGTGCAACTGTACGCTAGGGCTAATTATAATTCCCATACTGCCTGGCGTCTTTACGCCGAGCTGCAACACTTGGCGTCACTCCGTTTTCGCGGAGTTCTGAACCCTCAAGTCATACAGGACCGGACGATCGTAGCGGCGACGGCTACTCGATCATGGGCAGTTCCAAGTGCCAGCACATGCACAGGGCAGAGGTCGATCGGCCGTTCTTTCGCCAGAGCTCGACGAGGAGATCATCGAGTACCTACTTCGAACCCGATCCTCGCCGAAGTAAGCGAATGGCGGCAGCTAAGTTTGGCGTAAGCCGTAGTATTGGCTTACGCCAAACTCTGGAAACTACTCAACTCAGAAGGACTGCATCCATATCATTTCCGCGGAGTTCATTTAATTTTTATTTTTTGTTAAATACGCCTTAAATACTTTATTAGGTATCTAACGCAGAAAATTATTGTTCTTAGATAATAAACTTGTTTTAAGTTACGTTTTCTGTAAGTTATAGCTAAAAAGGTATTGGATAAAGCTTATTATTATGATTGGGTACTGTGTTACATTACCTAAGGTGTAGGTATCAGCTGATTGACTAACACCCGGGTCAACGAACGCGCGACCGAGCGACGCGAGCGCTAGGTATCGCGAGGTATTACTATCGGTTCGATGTCACTTTCGAGTTCGGTTTTTCACGATTGTTAATCGGCTATTTTTGGCTTATAATATTTAGTTTTTGTATAAATTGAATGTTTAACTAAGACCAAACCTTTTCGCTGCGGGAAAACAACCATTTAAATTTCAGCGTGTATATTCTTAGAATTTTTGTGCAAATACTTTTCATATTCTACGTCAATACTTACTAACTGTTTCATTCTTTATTTACTTATTGTTGCCGTCTTTGCTCATTAAATGTTTAGTAGGTATGGTAATTTGACATATATTTTTATAACAGGATTAAATTTAAATAAAACAAAAATTTCAATGACTTCCGAATGAAATAGTATGTGTGGGTTGTCCACACATACCATTTTTTTCCATAGCCATTTTTTTGTAATTTTTGTCTGCTACTACGCCTATTAGACAAAATAAACAACCTTTCAACTAATATTTATGAGGTGACCGCTTTTTTAAACTGTTGATCGATAGATATACAGTTTAAACAACAAGATACGATCCAAATTAATTGACCTTAAAGTTTAATTAAGTTACCCACTAAAATCAACTACATTAAGTACGTTTAATTAATTTACAGCGCTGTTGAAACGAATCCATTAGCCCTAAAATGTATTATCCGTCGATTAGTATAAATCTGCCAGTCCTATATTCATTTATTAACTTTTCAATTTAAATGTGAGAATTTCATTCAGGAAATTTTAGAAAGCTAATTAATCATAAGGTTTTAAGTTAAATAAATGAAAAGTAGGATCAGTAGGTTTCCTTCCTACCCCTGTAGGAAGGAAACCTACTGATCCTACTTTTCATTTATATCACAATAAACTAAAGCATAACAGAGATGTATCCTCTTTCCTATTCTACGCCTAGGCTTCTTGTAAGGTTAATTGCGTTCTAATACCAAAAACGAATATATAAAAAAATAAAATAAAATATTAGAAAGATTATTTAGTAAAGGAATAAAAGTTAAATTCATTTCACCAATTTAGCTAGCAAACGTCTTGCTTGTTTATAAAATATGACTTCCAATCAACATCAATATCATTTAAGTTCTTCCTTAGATGTAGATCAATTTATTTACATTCTAAAAATGATGTATTGCAATAAACATTACCTTACATAATTATTATTAGATAGAGACGGAAATATTGACGCCTACATATCAAATAATGAGTATGTTAAACAAAAACAATGTTACACAATAAATTAAAAAAGAAAGCAGAAAAATATAATTTTGCTCCCACTAAAAAATATGCTCGCGCAACGTTTGTCTGAACACAATAGACTGAAAAACTACCGAACGCATTTTCTTTGTTTTGAATAAAGAAGGATTGTGTACAATGAGCGGGTGAAACAGAATAAACTTTAAAATTGTTTCTGTGAATTGTAAGTATTACATTTAAAATTAGAAAACAATAAATTTAGACCATCGACATTATATAAACCTGCAATTTTAGATAAATACCCTAATGCCTTGACCTTCAGCCATGGTGAATTCTAACGGACTAGGCGACTGTCAAAATGGGATTACCCACCTACTGGAACTCGCTAGAATGCCAAAGACGTATTGCATTGCGTATTTCTATGGCACTGGTGCCACTTTCAGCCTTCCTCTTATATACCTATTTTGAATCCGATCCATTCTTGTTACTCCACACATCCATAACAACATTTCAGATGTATGCAGTCCGTTACAAATGAAACACTTAAAAAAAATATTATGTGCCTAACAATACGGAAAAATAACAAAGTAAATTTGTACAAAGAGATGCACGGTACAAAATATAATTAATTAAGAAGTCACAAATTTAAAGATGTAACATACATTTATTAAAATCGAGCATCAATTACCGTCAAACAATATGCTAACTCAATTATTAAAGATTACGACGAGTTGCCTATTAACCTCGGCAATCTGTCGATTAATTTAAATAAATTGCTTTCAGAAGATTATCCCGAGTCAGATCGGATTGGATTCAAACCGTATTTTTACGTCGTATTTTGTGTGGAATAGGTTTAAATTTGCCTAGATATTTATTGAGTAGGCATATATAGGCAACATAATTAAGAGCAAGATTAATTGCATGGTTATATAAAACTTTAATGCGAAGTTTACAGATTGTATCGTTTTATAGAAAATATATTATAGATCATACTATCTTGGACGTTGCCTGTGGGACTTGGAACTCCATTCAGGGCGATCACTGTTCGAGGGATTGAGGGATTACGACTTTTAGTTGTTTAGAGAGGTTTTGTGTGCAAGTGTCACTCTACGTTACAATTCGCGGGCCTCTCCGACTTCGGATCTACGAAGGCACTCTTTGCAATCGTAGGCCCGCGACCTGTAAAGGAGAGCGACAGTTGCACATAACTTCTGTACGTCATGTACTTGTTCATGTTTATTATATTATACAAGCTTGTAAAATTAATACCAATACAACTGAAGGTTACTACCAGCTTATTACGTTCACTAATACAACTGCCAAGGGTGGTCATTATGGCTATATCTGTCAACGACCCTGGTTTGTATTAGTTAAAAGGGGGTCCCTTTATAATAACAGTATACTAGCTTCCCGCGCACGGTTTCACCCGCGTAACTCCCGTATCCCGTATTCATAATTAAATATAGCCTATGTCACTCAGGGTGACTGTAGCTTTCCAATGGTGAAATAATTTTTGAAATCGGCACAGGAGTTTTTGAGTATATTCATTACAAACATACACACAAAAATACAAATCTTTCCTCTTTATAATATTAGTATCGATGCTGTATCTAACTTTTTTTTAACAGTTTTAATAAATGAGTTATCTAACACTGAAAGATTTTTACTAATCGGACTGGTAGTTCATGACTGACTTTCAGTTTTATATTTTAGTATAGATACTGAAATAACAGACACCTTAGCATTTTCAGTTTTTTTTTGTAAAAAACGGCACGAACGGTTTTCCGACCGTGCCAAAAGATGGCACGGTCGGAAAACAATCAGTACTTTAATTCTGATGGTCTTAAGTAAGATTATAGGATAATATTGAGTCAACCACAAATTATACTTTGACTTTCTAATTAAAACCAAATGTATCTTAAAAACAAAACTCGGTTTTAAATAGAACATTGATAAGACAATTTTGTTAAGCATCAAAACTGTATAAACTCTTATTGCCCTTCGTTGATTACCAAATCTAGAATCCGTTTAAGTTCCCTGCTGAACATGGGCCTCTTCCTTACAGTCCTTAGTCAAATTCAAATATTCTTTATTCATATAGACACTTTTTTTTATAATGTTTTCATGATGCGTCCTTTTTTCACTATCCTGGTGATAGGTGATTCTGGACGTGGCAACTCTGAGAAGAAACTCCGAGGAATCCTTTTTTTTTATAAATGGTTTTGATACAATTATTAATGAAGCAGTATTGTTTCAGAGCATCTCACTCCCAGGAAGTTTTGTCATTTATATCCGTTTTAATAAGCCGTGGTAAGGTATGGTATGCCATGCTTGGCAGGCGGTTTCTCAGTAAGATAAGTAACATGAAATTAATAGACGCTGCTGCGTATTCATCATGTTTAAGACGCCTCTTACGACATCAATATGAACAACGAGTTTGATGATTTCTTTTTTTATTTCAGACCAGGCGAATTACCGTCCAATTACAAGAACCAGAATTGTTATAAAACCGCGCGCGGGAAGCTAGTATTTTTGCTATAGTTGTAATCATTGATTATTATGTTATATTTAGTTGCATATGATACTTTTCGTTATAATGTTCCCTTTTTTGCTCGATATCAATAATGGCAACAGGTACACACTTGAAATAGGTATGGAACCCTTCGTGCGCGACTCCGACTCGCACTTGACCAGTTTTTTTTTAGATAGAGCGAGTCAAGAGGAAGTTTTATATGTATAAATACATCAGTCCTGCACCCGTGCGAAGCCGGGGCGGGGTGCTAGTATCAAATAAACATCTTCTATTAACTTTTCTAATCACAAGATGTAAAGCAAAGTACACAACCAAGCAGCCCACCAAATAATCCATTAAATATTCACTATTAAACCGTTAGAAATTAATAATGGGATTTGGTTGTTTGTTCAGGTCGGAAACGGTCGGGTCTGTCAATATGGTCGAGTTATTCACAATTGGAGTGATTTCGTATATCAAAGCCTTGGATGGCTTGTGACATTTTAGAGGCAATTTTGGTACTGTTTAATGAAGCTAGGTTAAAGTGTGAAGACAATATATTTGACATGTTTAATAGAAACACCTTCTCCATGTATTATAAACATAAGAACAATACTCTGTCTGGAATATTCTGGTGCTACAGCGATTAAAGTGTGTGGAAATCTTTGCTCTGTTAAATAACAAGAGCTGTCTATTAGACGAATTCTAACAGACCCATTTATATTATATAAGTATATTATATTATATTATAGTAATGGTGTTATATTTTATTAATTACTTCCATCGTTATGTGTTGTTTGGTGTATTTTTTTACGTTTCGAAATTGTCACTTAATTATCAGCGTGTATAACGTCCACTGCTGAACATGGGCCTTCTTCCCAAAGGGTATAAAGTATTTACCATAGTCACCACGCTTGGCAGGCAGGTTAGTGACCGCAGTATTATGTTGTAACACACAAGGAAACGCTGCTGCCCGTTCCCTGGTATACGATTGTTATAGATGATCTTATAACAATCGAAACCAAAGGCTTAACGTGGTTTCCGAGGCACGGATGGTAGTCCCTTAACCACCCAGACCCGCAAAGAAATCTTAGAATTTACGCAAAGATTTCTTAAATTGTCACTTGTTGACTTAATTTAACTTATAGTACATAATAAAGTCAGCCAGTTATATAACAGCATCAACCAAGAATCTCATCTAAGATTGTTAGATTTTGTTTTTTATCAACAAATCTCTATGCCGCCGGGGTTTTCACAAAAATAATTCTCGTATAAAGCACAACCACACTGCGAACATCTGTGATTCACCCAAATCGTCCGGGGTGGTAATCGAATCGAGAACACCAGAAGTGGTGTCAGAAGCATCTACTACTGAGCCAGTAGTGCAGTCAGCACACTCCACATTTTTCGTTCGTTCGCCTTGTACTCTCAAATATGTATATCATATACATATATCAGTAAAACTTGAGATGGAGTTTATGCATGAACTCCAGTAAAACATTTTAAAATATCGACGTGAGTATCGTGAAAGAACGAATGAAGAACTGCCCAGTACTTCTCTGAATTGAAAACGATAACACATTTGTTGTTGGCATTATACATATCGAAAATGTTTAAGTCTTAATTCATTGAACATAGTCTGCTCGAAGCCAGAGCTCAATGAAGATAAACAGGAAAGCAAATAACTATCCACAGTTCAATGTATGTCGTGCTTCAAGCAAATCACGAACGCCGGAGTATCGCGCAAATATCGGCTGTTGTGTAAACACAAAAGCTGAACAAAAGTTTACTCGCCGTCAACTATATTTAAAGGCATATTGTTGTATTCGTGACTAGGTACCTACTTCAAATAAACAATTTTGAAACATGGTATTATTAAAGTCGCTTAGCTAAAAATGCGTTCAAAACTAAACGTGTAGGTATGCATAAATCGGCTAAAGATCATCATCATCAGCCCGTATAACGTACACTGCTAAACGTGATCCTCCCTTGAGGAAGGGTTGTAGTCGCCACGCTTGCAGGTGGGTTTGCGATGGCCAAAGAGCTCAAGAGTGAGATGGCTAGTAGTATTTTTGCCTTTTTACTCTGTCAATCTTTGAGGTTGTCGAGAGTTTTTTTAAGAGTACCCCATCCTCTAACAAGTTTTAATAAAGTTTGAGGTCACATTCTATAAATATTAATACAAATTTAAACAAATATTCCCACTTGTTTGCATACATAAGTCACTCATTTGCTTACAACAGTACTTTTACGATGCATATTATTGACTTAGTAGTTAATCTCAATATAAACTTATTTTATAAGTTAGTTTTGTGTTAAATTAGCTACTTTTAGTTGAATATTATGTAATATAAGTTTTTTTATTTATTTTATTTAACATGTTAAAATTAAAATAAACTATACTAAACTTAACTAAGTTTAGTATAGTTTATTTTAATTTTAATATTGAGAGGCATTCAATGTGTATAGGAATTCTATTTAGATAACTTAATAAAATAAATCAAAAATATACAGTATAGTACCTCAATAATGTGAAAAATTCAGCTTTCTCGTTTCTAATTTCTCATCAAGAAGGACGAAGGAAAATACCTTAACAGGGAAAGTATTAAAAGGTATTTTAAAGTCTATGAGCTAGCATTTATGTAATTTATTTATTGATAAAGTCTTTTTAAGTACAAACCAGTGGCTTTAATTTCAAAAAGCCTCAAAGATCTGACGGTATTACCCGATATAAGAAACCTGGCTAGGACATACCGATAAGGTTTCTTCTGATAAAACTGTAGGTAAAAAGACAACTAAAACTGTCAGACTGTAAGTATTTTAGGTATCTCCTTGGATTCTTTTTCTGCAAAAGTGGTGTTTTGAGCAAGTGACATTAAATGTAAATGTAAATATTTCACGGTGACATTTTACGAAAATGATGTAACCTTAAATGTACTCGATGTTGCGGTTTACTTAAATAATTGATCTTGATATCGATTTATGGTATGATGCTATTTATATCAATTTTAATTTAGTTTCACTAAATTAAATTAAATTTTAATTTAGTTTCACTAAATTAAGGTACAGTTACACATGCTCATAAAATGCCATGCTTATTAACATGCTTAAAACTAGCATGCTCTTTTAACTGACACATTTTCTATTGCTTAGCATGTTTTTTTTTTCGGCACACATTCAACTAAGTAGCTCAATAGTAGCATAAGAGCATACTAGTAATGAGTGTCTCTGTAGCTCTATTGCGAAAAACTTTATGTAGTTTGTTCCTGCCGTTTTGATGGCTCTTTCACCATTCGTGCTGTACGCCTTTGGAACTCTCTTCCACATGCTATTCGTGCAAGTTCATCTATTGACGTATTTAAAAAAAGAATAAAAGAACATTATCTATCACATTATTAGTTTTTATAATATGTATTAGTTTATTGTTTATAATGTTATATTTTGGATGTATGTATGTATATATTATTATGTATGAGTATGCGTATATGTATTAGTCGGATATATATATAATAATCTATTCTACTTTTTATTATTGTTTTATCTAAAGTCTGTCGTGTACACTGTTCTTGCCCATTTTACCTTAATTTTACACTCTGAAAATGGTTTGCTTGAAGAAAACTCATTAATGAGTTAAGCTCGCCATTGTTCATCATCTTTAAATGTTGTTTTTACTCCAATTTCATGTGTACAATAAAGAATAAATAAATAAAGGTATTCATGTGCTTGACACAATGAAAGCAGCTATTGTTATAATAGAAACAGCAAAAATCAATGCGATTGTTTAATGCTGCAAAATGAGTGCAGACTGTAGATAGTACGCCCAATTATCATTAAATAATTAATATTTAAATAAAATATACCGCAAACTCATCAGTGCCGCAAAAGTAAGAGGTTTTCTGTAAGTATGACACAAGTCAGGGAGACTTGTGTCATACTTTTCACGATAACTTAAACGTATCCGCAGCTAATTTTTATAAATGTTATTTATGAATATCTACGCTCCAAAAAACCTGTATTTTTTCCTCTCACTTATTGTGTAGTTTTTTTTTATAGAAATAAAATTATAATACCTACAACATTATAATTGCTTTAATATCTACGTACAATAGGCTTTTTAGAAATCTATAACACTTTATATCTACTACCGTAATTTTTTGAAAGAAACTAATTTTAAAATATTGAAGCGAACAGACCTGAAGTAGTTTTTTTTTAGAATTGACACTTCTTATTATTATTAAAAAAACCAACCTTAATTCAAGCAAAATTACTACATTATATTAAAGTTCCACTATTAGACTATTGAAAAAAAAAATTAAAGTGCGTCAGTAACGACCTAAGAAAAACGATTGATGATATGCCGTTGTTCTACCATTTTCCATACTGCGCTGGTCAGGAAATATTTATAATATATAATATATAAATTATAATACTAGTATAGACAAAGATAACTTACACAGAAAAATCGTCCAATACATAAAGATTACGTTTTATCGAATCTTAAATCTGATTTCAGGTGTTGGGGGTTTTTCGATAAAAGTCAATACCTAACGCTGTAACTACGACCGCGAAATACACGGGAATTGGATATAAAATATGTTTTCTATTTTCCCGGGCCCTATTACCATATCCGTAGGAAATCTAATGAAGGAGAAATATTGACATGCCGCCAACAAATGTTGGATTGCAGACTATACATCATCATCATCATCAGCCCGTATAACGTCCACTACTGAACATGGGCCTCCTCCCGAGGGAGGGTATTTGCCATAGTCACCATGCTTGGCAGGCGGATTGGCGACCGCAGAATTATGTTGTAGCACACAAGGAAACGCTGCTGCCCGTTCCTGTGGGGATCAAACCCACGACCTCCAAGATTTGAAGCGAGCCAAATACCGCTACGCTACGGAGGTATACAAGAAATGACTAAAATATAATATAACTGAATACTTTGTAATTCTACTTAGAATAGTCTTCCAAACCTGTTCCCAAGTCAACACGGTGACCCAACTCTGAGGGTAGACCCCCAACCAACCAGAGAGGAAAGAAATCTTAGAATTTACAAAAAAAAAATTCTGTCCAGCGCACAGACGGGTATTGCATTATTTAGCTGGTCAAAATTATTGATGTCACTTAATCATTTGAAAATAACTTAGTAACCTATAAAACCTTAAATTCAAGTGTGTTTTCACTGTTTATTTCTAGATATAGGGGTCCCCCTAACCCTATAGTAAGTAAATTGAGCACACATGTAGGAACAAAAAATTGCGTAAAAAAACTGCTGTTATTTATAAAACATGTTTTATTACACAGAATAATATTTAAAAACAATAAGTAAAATAAGATGATATAGATTATAAATATAAAAAAATATATAAATAAAACAAAAAGGCCTAGAATTCTTCACAAATTAACATTCGAAACATCTTCTAAATGTACAAGTAATCTTTGGGCTGTATGGTTTATAACTCCTTGTAAATTCACTTCAGCACTGGTTTCGGTTATATTGAAAGACTCATCAGAAGGATAACATTGTTTTTTATATTGCTGCAAAACTGAGTAGCACGGCAAATTTCCTGTCGTTTGTCCGATTCTGTCATATTGTGACCTTGATAGATTTGCGTCTATAAACATTGGGGTCTTCTTCTGGGTTAATTTGTTTAACATCTGCCTTGTCATGTTCAACTGACTTTTTGTACTCCTTAGCACAATCCCTATTGCCCGAAATCTCTTTCAAAATATTTGATGCACTTCTATTTCCCTGGGCTCTTAAGTCCATTTGCGCAGCATAGATTAATTTCTCAGGGCTATTAGACAAACGAATGTTCTCGGTTTTACGTCTTTTACTTCGTTCACTAGCTTCTTCAAAAGGCACACTAGGTCTACCCGCTCTGGTCGGCATCTCAGGTAAATCAAACAATGGAGTGTTTGATTAACCACTTTTCATTCGTTTTAACAAACAGGTCACTTCTATATTTTGCTGCTACCCACCTTTTCTTCATTTCTGATTTTAAACGTGTATAATTATGCTTTATGTCTAAGTAACAGACATAAAGCATAGCGTTCCTCAGAATACCTTTTAGGAGATATCAAGTAATTTTCAACAAATTCTAATTGACCGTTAAAATTGAGCTCATTTTGTGATCTCTTTAATTCAAATACTTCTTTTCGTGTCATTATATTACTTCCAGTTGGCCCTGCAACAATAAAAACTAAATTAATCACATGTTATATTTTTACCACATTTACGAGTTACATTTATGAATCGCTCCAGATGGCGGGGCACAGTTTTTTATAAAGCCCGATTTTCGGACATCCCTTTTTTATTGAAAAACCTGACAGAAATTATCATTTAAATGCAAGATTTCGAATCCCCATTTAGCTACCAAGCCTAGTGTCTGAGTTAGAATTTTTTGAAAATCGATCTAATTCTCTTTCGATTTTCAGAAAAAAATTAATTACATTTAAACTAAGCGTGATAGAAATAACGATGTCAGATACATTGATGGCGCATCTTATGCCGAGTATTTTAGTGCATAAATGGACCTCGTAACTTTGGTAGATCCAGATATATGCGAGATTTTCGGTTTCCAGTTTTTCTTAATTTTCTCGAAAATTCCGCCATTTCGGGAAAAGTTATTGATACTGAAATGATTTCGATAACCACAAAAATTTTACATCCCAATTCCATGGAACTTGGAAACCACAACGATTTTAAGTTTTATCCGGATTTTAAGTCGTTAGGGTTGTCAAAATCTCAGATAATTATTGATATCCGGATTTTAAATAACTTTGCCAAAAATATTTCTACCTTCGGTGGTTTGGATTAGGTATTATCTGACGTGAAGACGGGCGGATACCAGCTTGATATAAAATATAATTCATCAATGTACGTTAAAAGGCATATTTATGCCTTCGAGCTTATGTTGTTTTCTTTTGTCTATTGCGTATATTTGTTTAGTGACACGGTACCCACATAACTAGAGAGTGAATTTTGACGTATGTACAATTTGATAAATAATCGGAAATCAGAATCGTAGGCTACGTCTAAATTTGAAAAAGCATGAAATCTTAACTTTATATGAAGTTGATTTATTTCGAAGTCTACCAACAAACAAACAAATGTAGTAAACCTGAAGGTGACTTTTAACATTATGATTTTTTACTTGTGTATAGAGTTTTTAACAAATAATAATAAATAAATAAATAT
Organism: Nycteola revayana; assembly: GCA_947037095.2. Taxonomy (NCBI): domain Eukaryota; kingdom Metazoa; phylum Arthropoda; class Insecta; order Lepidoptera; family Nolidae; genus Nycteola; species Nycteola revayana. Next base: position 17,109,461 of record OX344840.2, read on the forward strand.
TTTTGGAAGGTCTCGGTAGGCTGCCAGTAAACTAGTTCACTTTCTGTTTGTAATTCTTTTACTTCTACGAAAAATTTGATCCACACAATAAGGATAAAAAAAATGACAACCCTAACAAAAATAGTTAAATTAGAATAACTTCTAAGTTCCATAGATTTGGGATGTCAAACTTATGTGGTGTATTGGGGTAATAAATAGAATTATTTCTGTATATATAACTTTTCCCGAAACAGCGGAATTTTCGAGAAAAATAAGAAAAAAGAAAAACCGAAAAACTCGTATAAATCTCGATCTAACAATGGTGCGAGGTTCATTTATGGACTAAAATATTTGGCATAAAATACTCCATCAATGCATCTAACATCATTATTTCGTATCATGCTTAGTTTAAGCGTAATTAATTTTTTTCTTAATATCCGGATGGAAAAATTACGATTTTCAAAAAATTTTAACTCTGAGACTAGACTTGGTAGCTAAATGGGGATTCGAAATCTTGCATTGAAATTATCATTTCTGTCAGGTTTTTCAATAAAAAAGGGATGTCCGAAAATCGGGCTTTATAAAACACTGTGCGGGGTAGAAATTAGTAGGAACCAATTTGTTCATTTAAAAAGAATATAATGTCTATATTTTAAGAAAATGGGTAATGTCGGGCACTACAACAAAAATGCTTTTAAAACTTATAAAGTATGAAAAAAATAAAAAAGCTGTTTTTTAAAATAGCGAAATATAATGTATTACAATTATAGAGTGAAATGTTTTAAACATGCATAATATTTCACTTACCAGCACTTTCAGAATCCATAGTTAATATAAATGTATTCACAACACAACATAAAATAACAAACAGTTAAAATGTAAGTTTTAAAGCAGAAGTGTCGAAAACGAACAACCACTATTAGCAATGGCTGAGTTCCGACTGATCGTATCCTATGGAATTTGAGGTGGGTAAAATAAAAACAATAGGGTGGGTCGCCCAATTACCTGGCTTTCCTGGGTTTTTTTTACCTGCGCGTAATTCTGAGAATTGCAATTTTGGCCAGCTAGATAATCCAAATACCCCTGTGTGCAACGTGGGGATCGAACCCACTACCTCCAAGATTTAAAGCGAGCAATATACCGCTACTCTACGGAACCTGACAGAATATAATCTGCTACGCTACGGAACCTGAAAGAATACGGAACAGATCATCAATCTTAGAATTTACAAAAATATTTCCGCCTGTAACGGAAATATTTTTGTAAATTCTAAGATTCTGTCTGTGAGTATACTTATGAGTAATATTGAGATATTGTATGTACATGTACTCGTACGAGAAGGTATGTATTACTAATAAACAACGTTGATATGACAGAGGGGCATTAAATTACGCTACGTTTACTATACGTGTTTTTATTAATCCGATACGGTATTAAAATAAAAAGCAACCAAATCGAGATTTTTTTTCCTTCAAACAAACTAAATAGCTTACAAATCGGAGTAAAACGTAACCACCCTTTGTAAATAAATTTCACTGACCTAGCAAAGCGGCAACGTCGCGCGCGCGCCGGTGCGGTGCATGTGTTATCTTGTGTCAAGGCGGGCGGCCGGTGGTGACGCGGGCGGGCGCTTAGGCCTCCGCTCGCGCCGGCTTTTATGATAGGTAAGATTTTGAAGTAGGTACGCACACAACAACAACCACAACAAAAACACTAAATTTTTAAATTCTCGATGTGTCCACCATTCACATTAATGCACAAATTATACCGACGGAGAATATTGTTATTTATTTTTTAAACACTAACACTATAATAATAATCCCAAGTTACGTGTCCTGTCAAAATAAAAAAAGGAATAATGTCTTAAACTTATTTAGTGTCCTAAACTGTCCTATCACAATAACAAAACAAAATCACAATTGTCTGCGCGCGAGTTCGGCGTTAGGCGGCGCGTACGTCACACGCACGTTCCAAAAGGCAATAGCATCAGCGCACTGAGGCGCCCCACTTACCTACCGATCGCAACTCTCTAGAAATGTCTAGAATGCAATAACAACACACTGACCTATTTCCATCTCTTTTACGCACGGGATGTTTTGCAATGATTTGCGTCAGAGCGGCAACAACGCATCGTAGGTTATACTCAGATTTATCGTTCTAAGGTGCATGACCTATGCGTAGACATAATCAGCTGTTAGTTAAAAAATACATCGTGTTCAAACGGCGCAAAGACTTAAAAAATCATTTGCGACTAAACTACTGCTCCTATTTAATTGATTTTTGGTACAGAGCTTGGAAATGGTACCTAGTAAAGGCAGTTTAAAGGAAAGCCCCTCTGTTGTATATCCTCTACAACGAAGTTTTCGCCAGAAATATTTACTTCAATTATAATGTGTACCACCAGAAGTAGGCTTATGGAAGGAAATTTATATGACATGTAAAGGTAATATACCTAACTAAGGACTCCGTACCATTTTTAAGTGGTTACGTGTTATCGTTTACGCGAGCAAAAAAGGGCAAACAAATTAAGTTTGTTGTATTGGAGCCCCCGCAATATTTATTTTATTTTGTTTTTATTATTTGTTGTTATTGCAGCATCAGAAATACATCATTTGTAAAACAAAAATAACTGTCTAGCTATCGCGGTTCTTGAGATTCAGCCTGGTAAAAGACAGACAGCGAAGTCTTAGTAATAGGGTCCCTTAAAAAGAGGGGAGGCCTTTATACTATTATACTTATATATTTTTCTGTCATGAAAAAATATTTTTCTTGTATTACAAATGTACTGAAGACTAGTACTATGATGGTTTTAATTTTAATTGTTGTTACAAGTTTCTACTTTATTACCTATTTTTGTGCGTTTGTATGGGCAAATCTAGTAATTGAGTTTTAATATATTCAAACGATAACGATTTTGTATACTCGTTCAGTTTTGATAACAATGTTTGGTTAGTTACAAGACATCATTAAAAGCTTATTTTTTTAACATAGCCTATTGTAGTCTTCAGTTAAAGTCAAGCTTAACCAATACTATTTAACAATGTAAGGTATAATTCAGAGCTCAATTTGTAACTGTGACTTACAAGCGGTAGTTTGTTATATCACACTAAACTGTTTGCGGACGCCCCATGTCACGTGTAGGTATTATTGATGTTGAAACATAAATAATATCTGTTGGTTCCACCTGAACAGAAATTTTATTAGTACCTTGTACTATTGTTTATTCTGTGTTAGTAACTACACTACTAACTAACAGCTTTGATTATCCTGACGATATTCTCAGGCCAGTATATGCTCTGTAGACGACATCTTGCGACGGGCGTAAACCCGTTGCTTACCGTTAGTTGTAGCCTTGAGGAGTAGCCATAATATGGGTTTCGCTCCCTATGAGATTATACTCAGGCGAAAAAGGAACACCTTGGTTACAATTACAATTTATGTGTCAGTATGGGCCTCTCATAGTCCCAGAAGTTGTTCACTTTCTTTTGAGAGGCCAGGCGCCGCTCAGTTTTAAGCCGCGGACAGTGGGATCCCAGATGACGTTCAGTTGTTTCAGTGAGTAAGCTCTCTCCTCGTGGTATGAATAGGATACCATCGCTAAAAGAGAAGTTGGTAATGCGTTTCCCTCGAAAATAAAAAAGGCCAGTATGTTCTTAAAGACATCTATTAACTAAAATCTGGAGCCGATGCGAGATTATCTTGATACCTTTAACGTTTTGGAACCGTATAGTAGCAGGCTTGAAGTTGATGAGTGTAAGAGTCAGTTTCCGAGACGGTCATAAGGATCACAGATGCGTTAAACTGTCGAGGTACGTGAATTGATGGACGCGTGATTAACCCATTCTTATTTCATTTAATATACCTACAGTCCAACGCTACATGGCACTAACAAGAAGTGAAAACCAACTTGTTTATTATTTTAATGATTACTAAATTTTTTGACACTTTTAGTATTGTTGTTAACCCGTGATGCTAAGCTAAAATGCTTGTGTTACGAGTGGGTTCACGTTGGTAGTGCAATGGGTGGGGATCAAACCGGCGGCCACATGTCCGCCCTAGCCATTGGGCTACGACTGCTTTAATATTTTTATACTCAGTTTTTAAAATTTGTATGTATGTGCGCTTATATCTTTAGCCTTTGTTTGTTAAACAAAAAGGGTAGGTAAATAAAAGTAATGACTGTCTTAGTTATAGTTCCTTATCTATTCAAGTATCCAACACTAAGTAATATGCAAATGACTTTGAAAACTGAGATACCGAGCAAGAACGTTCTGATTTGTAAGATCTACGGAGGCATAGCTTCACAGTCGCTACGAAACACAAATAGAAATGGTTCAACTTGGCCTCTCAATGTTTATGTGGTCAGTTCATAAATGACCACTGTTACTTCTGAATCCATCTGAGAGTATATTATAAACTAGCTGTCTCTCTTCGTCTCTGTCTTACAATATAGCATAAAACACAAATAATATGGCTTTTTATTGGTAAAATAATTGTTGAAATAGTTTCAGTATATCCAGAAAATACCCTACAACCTGACAAACTTACAAACTCTTCATAATATTTATATAGATAGAAAACGTAATTCTGTTTGTTGATAGACTTCTTGCCGTGTGGTTTCCGGCATAGAATAGACCACCCCATGTCCTCCCATGGGTGTCGTAAAAGGCGACTAAGGGACATATGGCTGATGGATGGGCAGCAGCATCTATTAGCTCAAGATTTACATCTTACTGCGATCACCAATCCGTCTGCCAAGCGTGGTGATTATGGCAATATCCCTCAACGATCCTGGCTTTCCAAGGTCTGATAAGAGGAGGCTCATGTTCAGCAGTGGACGTAAACGGGCTGTTGATGATGATGATGATAGACTTCAAGAGTCATCATTATCATTATATCAGTCTATAATGGGTGTCCACGTAGACCTTCCTCATCGACATCTAACAGGCTAGTGGCCTGCGAATTGTTGTCTTTAATAGGTGGTAGTTTTCATGAGTAAACAGCTTAATGAATTTTGATAAGATTCAGCATGCTAACTAACTCAGACATTATTATAATAAAGCACTTTCATAGCAAAGTATTGCATAGCTGTAAAGTTATTCTATAGTATGAACTAGCTGCACTCCGCGGTATTACCCACGTTACACTGCTCCGGTGGGACGGAGCGTGATGTTTTGTAGCCTATATGTTAATCCAACGTATAACCAACCTATCCCGGTGCAAAATTTCGGTCAATTCCGTTTAGTAGTTTTTACCTGAAAGAGTAACAAAACATCCATCCATACTTACAAACTTTCGCGTTTATAATTGTTACATCTGCTATCAATTAGTACCGTTCATTTAAAATAACCGTTTTTTATAAGACTAGAGATGCATACATTTTAATGAATTTTAAAAAGTATCTAGTTCATAATATGCATTGTTGAGTACGGATGCGGATGTGCAATCTCGCTGAGAGCTGAGCGACGCGTCCCGTTGGCCGTCACACTACAATAAAACGGAGTTACTTCGTTGGCTGTTCATTTTATTTAAAATGCTATTTATCACGTTTACGTTGTCTCTTGTATGTTACATTGGAAAGTCGGAAATTCCACTCTATCACTATTTCATGTGGAACACACGTGGGACTTCAAAAAAAAACTTCTTCTGAGTTGGTATTTATTTATAGTACTATTGAATCTTACATGTCATTTATTCCAGTGATTTAATTAATATGTGTAACATATAAACATGTTTTATTTTAATTATTTGGACATCAAGATTTTATTTATTAAGTCCAAGCGATCCCTCACGGTCTCAGCCGCGTATCTTTTTCTAAACCTAAATCTTGCACAGGAGCTCCTCCCTTAGAGCCTAAGCACACCACGTTTTTTAAACGCGCCGTCGATGCGCGTTTTGCAAACGAAGTACTGCCTTGCGAGCGTATGGCGCCTGTAAAAGTCGTTACTTTGTTTATAAAACGCCCGTCGACGGCGCGTTAAAAAAACGTGGTGTGCTTAGGCCCTTATGGTTATATATGGTTTAGAAACTCCGAACTAACTTCTTGGACTTCGAACAGGGCGGTCATATTTCGAGAGATAGTTTTAGTATTTACTGCTCTGATAAAGACCTGGCTGTCGGATTTTATGATGTATGATATGTAGTGGTAGTGAAAATAAACAAAATACATTATAGATAATTCGGCTTAATGATAGTGTTGAAAACTCATTATCATATGATTATGCGGATACTATGATTGCAGTATTATTTTGTAAAAGCTGAGAGTAATTAAGTCCTTCCCGAATGTTGTTTAATTATCAGATTGTCTATCTGATAATTAAATTTGAATGTCGTATAATTAACAGATCATCAGATAAATACACAATATTTCATCAACATCAGACTGTACTAACTCCACTGAATTGAATTTTAAACAACACTTACATTTGTAAAATGAAGTGGAAATGTATATATCTACATTGTATTCTATTTTAACGTTTTCTCAAGAAAAGTTTTTCACAACTGAAAGTATTGTTTTCAACTTAAGCGATCAATGTCAAGCCAATTTATGTGATGGACGGTATCTAGGTAAATAAGGCCAGTAAGAGCTTATTAGAGTGGTAATGGACTTACTGGCACTCCACTTCATCTAGTGCACATTGGTTTAGATCTGACGTAGGTACTTGCTGATTATAGGTATCGTTTGATGTTGACATAAAGCAAGCGAAAACTACATTACAATATTAATTAATTGAATAATATTTTCCATATTTCAAAATATAATCATAACTGAACAGTTAAGTTAAGTCAATTTTTATAAAATGTGTGTGTAAATTTTATAAATGTATTTAATTTTACAGAACCTGACAGTTAAAACAGATTGAATATTAAAAGCAATCGTTATGCTTGTTTAAGTTAAATATTTCTATAATATTAGGTATATACAAATAAAATTTAAAAAAATCAAATGTTTTTCTTACTTTGTTTCAAATTACAAAAAAAAACTTTTATTAATTTAATTTTTTTGCATTGAAATCGCGGTACAGACTTTTTTATTTCTACATCGTTTATATACTTTTACCAGCAGCTTGGCCCTTTCAGAATGGAATTTCGGTAAAAAATCAGACTTAACGCATGTCCAAAGTTTATACTATGTATATTTATATAGGAATAAAATACATATATATACCTAAAATGGATGGGCAGCAGCATGTATCAGCTCAAAGATCTTCTAACTGCGATCACCAATCCTGTCAAGAGTGGGGATTACGGCAATACCCCTCAACGTTCTTAATTATTTTGTAATTATTTAACCTCCCTGGCTAACAAAGGCCTGTTAGGAGGAGGCCCATGTTCAGCAGTGGACGTAAATAGGCTGATAAACTAAGTAAGTAGGTATATTAAGATCAAGCCTATCTATACTAATAATAGGTCTTTACCGATGAAATTGCCGTTTTGTATGAAAAAATTTAAACGATTTTTATTCATGTATTTTTTATTTGTATTAATTGAAGTAATCACCCATGCAATCAATGCATCTTTGCCAACGCAGTGGCAGTTTATTGATGTCCTTCTTAAAGAAATCAGCTGGACGGGAGGCAACAAATTCTTCAAAGGCATTTTGTACTGCCTCTCGGGTATTGAATGTTTTTCCCGCCAAGAAGTTATCCAAATTCTGGAAAAAGTAGTAGTCTGTAGGCGCAAGGTCTAGTGAGTAGGGCGGATGATGGAGAGCTTCCAACCCCAGTTCTTGCAACTTGGAGACCGTCTGCTGTGCAGTATGAGATCGCGCGTTGTCGTGCAGGAGCAGCGGAGAATAGCGATTAACCAATGCTGGTTGGAGATGTCCGAGCTTCTCTATCATTGAGTTCAGTTCTTCACAGTACATATCTGCAGTAATGCTCACCCCGTTTGGTAAGAAGCTGTGATGAATCACACCGGCGCTAGACCACCAAATAGTGACCATCACTTTTCTAGGGGTAAGTTTTCGTTTAAGGCATTGTTTAGGTGCTGAACCAGGATTCAACCAACTTTCTGAGCGCTTGCGGTTATCAAACAGAATCCATTTTTCATCGCAGGTAACAATGCGGTTCAAAATTCCTTCATTTGTGTGTCTGTTGAGCAGTGCAAGGCACGTCTCTACGCGTATTTCGCGCTGGCGATCATTGAGTTCGTGGGGCACCCATTTGTCAAGCTTTTTTACCTTGCCAATTTGACGCAAATGGACCAATATTGTTTTGACGCTAACGTCGAAAGCTGCTGCTAATTCAGCCGTAGATTGTGTTTCATCAGCTTCCACAATCGCCTTTAATTCGTCATTGTCGACCAAAGTCTTCGGACGACCGCGAGGTTCATTTTTCAGGTCGAAATTTTCAGAACGGAAGCGAGTAAACCAATAACAGGTGGTGCGTTGGTTTGTAGTGTTAGCTCCGTAAACGTCGTTGATGTTGCGTGCCGCTTGTGCTGCGTTGCTGCCACGACGGTACTCATATTCCATGATTACTCGAACTTTTAATGTATCCATGATGACGAAAAAGATTGAAATGCGATGAAAATGTAACACTAATCAATAAACAAATGACTATATATTTTAGAAAACAAAAACCAATTTTTAAAATTAAATTAATTTGAAATTAGAATTCTTAGCCAAACAAAAATTATTTTGATTTGAAATGCTAGCCATTTCAAATCAAAATAATTTGTGGTATATGTTTGTAATGAATAAACTCAAAAACTAATGTGCCGATTTCAAAAATTCCATCACCATTGGAAAGCTACATTCACCCTGAGTGACGTACGCTATTTAATTATGAAGTTCCGACGGAAACGGGAGTTACTCGGGTGAAACCGCGCGCGGGAAGCTAGTTGTGTCAATAAAGGAACGTTTACCAATCCAACGTACCATTATGTTAATTGTATGTAAATATTTGTTTAAAAATGCAATAAATTAAATTAATAACTGAAACTTGTTGTTTATATAGAGCAGATGCAAGTTGAAACTATGAAACAATTAGCACGTGGCATAATTATTAAAGAGAACATGAAATATTTCATTTCAAATTAATTTTGTACGCGATAGTATTCATGACTTTATTAAGAAATCGAAATCGACGCGGGTAATATCAAGTAAAAATATATGCTACTGGTTGCGCCCCGCGGTTTTACTCGCGTTACTCTGTTTCAGTGGGTCGGAGCGTGATGTTTTGTAGCCTATATGTTAATCAAGCGTATAACCTATCCCGGTACAAAATTACAGCCAATTCCGTTTAGTAGTTTTGGCGTGAAAGAGTAACAAACATCCATCCATCCATACTTACAAGCTTTTTATAATATTAGTAGGATTGAGCAATTAGCCTACTACACACAATTGCTCTCTTCACAATGCATTTTATTTAAAGAAAATAGTTTTATTTAAATTAAATAAAAAAAAGGTTGTAAATATATTGCTTTGGTCAAACCAATTGTTTTTTACGGGTACGTAAATTACTAACGTATTAAGTCGTAATTATCAATAGGTATTTACAGTTGCTATTTTTAAATGCACTGGTAAAATAATATTTTTTAATACCTTAAAATATGTCTTAATACTGCCTAAAAAGACATTAAGAATAAGGAATAGTGATAAGACAACGGTGTGGTGTGAAAGAGGACGTGATTACGAAGATAGAGAAGGGAATGTTGAGATGGTTTGGTCACGTGGAAAGAATGGATGAAGAAATATTGACAAAACAGGTATACATGGCAAGTGTGAGTGGCACAGTCGGAAGGGGAAGACCTCGACGAACGTTCTCTGATCAAATCGGAGACACCCTCGCAAAAGGTCAAATATGATCCACCCTACACCGACGTGCTTGTATGAAGAATGTTATGAGAGTGAATGAAGCGAAAGATGTGTGTAGGAATCGTAGCAAGTGGAAGTCCATTGTCTCTGCCGACCCCACTGGGAAACAGGCGTGAGCTTATGTATGTATGTATTAAGACATTTTCCCTACAAACATTTTCTCGTTGACAAGTAAGTTAGATCCTTTGAGATGCTTCAGTAAGCATGAGATTAATGAGAAAACTTAGGGGAAAGCTGTATTAGATACAACACACACAACAATTGCTATATATTATATGTATTATGTAGTGTCCGGTAAGTTGGCGTGTGACACGCTAGCTTCTATTGCAACGACGTGTTATTCATTTTTTTTTCATTGTATTTTAAACTGCATGGCCATTAAGGTCACTACCCGCTGATTTCACGAAGTCGTGAACTTTGAACGTTATGCAATGAACTTAAGGAATGTGGAATTAAAGGCGTAAATTATACAGAAACGGCGTGAAGCAAAGATGTGGTACAGACGTAGCGCAGACATAATGTCGATTTAAAACGTTTTCATACAAAATGTACAATGGTGACATATCGTGAAATACACACAAACAGCGTGACACTTGCGTGCTGCAGGCGTCTGTGCAGTATCCGTCTTGTGTGTCCGCTATAATTATAGTCCGACTACGTCTTCGCCTTACAAGGCTATGCAGATGATGCAGATGCGACACTATATAATAAAAATGTATTACTTTAGAAGGTTGATCGTTCGTAGTTCGTTATTGTATGAAAGGTTTGTCATCATCATCATCAGCTAGTATAACGTTCACTACTGAACATGGGGGAGGGTATTTGCCATGGTCACCACGCTTGGCAGGTGATCGCAGTATTATGTTCAATTATGTTGTACCACACAAGGAAACGCTGCTGCCCGTCCCTTGATATACGATTATTATACATAGATGATATTATAAGATCGGAACCAACAGCTTAAGGTGCTTTCCGAGGCACGGAGGGTAGTCCCTCAACCAACCAGACCTAGAAAGAAATCTTAGAATTTACACAAAGAACCCACGACCTCAGAGATTTAAAGCGAGCCAAATACCGCTAAGCTACGGAGGTTGTCGTTGAAAGGTTTGTATAAAAGTATTTTATTTATTCCACGGGAACTGTCTCCTTCGTTAATTACACCTTTAAATAGGTTAACGGGCGACGCCTGTTACGAACAGCTTCTCAATTTATAAATATTGAATGTAAGTTATAAGTTGTTTTATCCCTTGTTGCGTGCAAAGTTGTTCCCTTTTCCATAAAACAGAAATGAGGCGTAGGTAGGGGGAACATGTAAAAGCAATTCGCGGATTGAGGTCATTGTTCCCAGCTATCGTTAAATGGGAAATGTGTGACTTATCATGTTATAAGAATAACATAAACCTTAGCGTTATTTTTCTTACAAAAATTATTACGTACTCAGAATGTACTTATGGCAGCATCACACATAAATGTCATGCTTCCCTTCTATTATAGCCTATAGCAAGGCTGTAGCTAGTAGACACGCTTATCTTTAATAACAAAAAGAGGTAAAGTTTGTGAATTGTTTGTGAGGTTGTAGGGTATATAATCTCTGGATTTGAATGCCCTACTCGCCTGCTGTTATAGCCTAAGTATAGCAAGCTTGTAGCTAGTAGACACGTTTATCTATAGTAAAGAAATAGGTAAAGTTTGTGAATTATTAGTGAGGTTGTAGGGGATAATCAGTCGGTGGCCCGAATGGAGAACCATTCGGGCCACCGACTCCGCCATCCTGTCCAGCGTCTTCTGGAGGGCCGCCAAATGGCCCTTCAGCGACGCGTTCTCCTCCCGGCGACGCTGCATTTCGTCAGTCGTATTGAGCCGTAGGACAGCTGCCACCCATTCGCCGACTCATACATCTTCTAACAAATTCTTTTACCAATAAAAAGCCACATTGTTGAGTGTCATAGGTTATATTTTAAGACCAAATTAGGACAGTTAGTAATATAATTACATATGCAAAAACGTTTATATTAAACCCATTTTTGAATTACTATAACCCTTTAGTAAAAGCCGGATAAAACTCCATTCGGTTTTTAAGGCTGATTAGACGCGGCGTCGGGAGCAAATTATCTATACCTACTAATTATTATAAAAGGAAAAGATTGATAACTTGTTTGTTTATATGCATTAAATAGGCTCCGGAACTACAGGACCGATTTCAAAAATTCTTTCAACATTAGAAACGACCTTAACCAGGAGGACATAAGTTATATTTCATTATGAAATTTTCACGAGAACGGAAGGAACGCGCGCGGAAATAATTATAGATAGTGATGTATATTTTATATTGTGGCGTTAGACCTCCGAATCACATAAATCTACACTTCTACACTAATATTAGAGTAACTGACAAGTGCAAGTGTATGTAAATACCTAAGTGCTGAATAAATATCGTTTAATTCGTTTATATTGTTATTCCTAAACTTACTATATTAGATTGATAGTCAAACAACTGATTTTTTTAATACAGTTTACAAAAAGTTTATATGGTTTTCTAATGCAAAGCTATTAAACATTTTGCTGGTCTTTATTATTCTCATACATTTCAATAGAGTCATTTTGTATGGAGTTTTTACTGATGGCACTCAAATGTTAATATTTTCATAAAAGAACATTACAGCAACAAAATCATAAATTTTAATTAGAATTCAGAATAGCTTCTTTCCAAAACTATCGTTATACAATTTTACTAATAGATTTATTAGAATATTTACCTATGTTTATAAAAGGCTTAAATGCCAATTTTCTACTTTTTAGTGTCAAATAATGTCAGGTCTAATTTTAGAGATAAAATTAGACCTGACAGAATATTTTTAATGATGAAACAATATCCATCATTATCTGAGATGACAAATAAATGTGTGTTTTTCTGTGCATCAAAAACCTTGTTGACCTGTGCTATTAATCCTTATCAAAATAAATTATTTCATCACTTAGAACAGTTTATGTAGATAATATTTGGTCTTTGAATGATTAAAATTGGACGTTTGGTTTTCAAAACCAAACGTCCAATTTAGTTTAGTTATGGCGTAATTAAAATATTACGATTTCTGCTGCACGGCCCGTTGCGAAGTCTAATAATTTTCGTGCGATTTTTTTTAGATTTCGTTCTTAAAACTATACCTACGCAAAAATTCTTCTCAGAGCTATTCAACAGTTCTTCTCAGAGCTAAACAACAGTTCTTTTCAGGGCTAAACAACAGTTCTTTTCAGGGCTAAACAACAGTTCTTTTCAGAGTTAGAATATTACACGCTATTAATATTTTCTTGAACATTTGAAAATGCCTAAAATGCCTAATGCCTAAAATGCCTATTCATTACATTTAAATATTTTCATCATTAACAACTTTAACATCCAGAGAAAGACAATCTGTGCAGCCTGCGGATAATGACTGCGTCGTCGATGTTTGTGTCGGTGCCTGTGAATTGACCTGGGAATCATTTTGCTGACCGTGTCTTTCCTGGGTAGGCTTTTTGCAGCGGTAACCGACATCCGCACGGAGCCGCGGGCGACCGCTATCACTACATCACTAAATATTATAAAACAACGCCTCGGCCGCGTCTGTCTGTCTGTCTGTTCGCGATAAACTCAAAAACTACTACATGGATTTTCATGCAGTTATTACCAATCGATAGAACGATTTTTCCGGAAGGTTTACTAGATGATTTGTTTAGTTTATGTGTACATTTGACTAATATAAATAAATAAATAAAATAAATAAATAAAATTGTTTATTTCATCATAAATAATGTGATCATAATTTGATCATAATATATATTGATATTTGTCAGAAGTGTCGGAAAAAATTAAGCCATTTGGGAGCTTTCAACGAAAACGCTATGAGATATAACAAAACAATGTATGGCGGAAATATTCTTCTCTTTACATCTACAAAAAAGTCTGCGATAGCATATTATGTCTATCTTTCAATTTTTTTGTTTTGTGTTCGTTGTAACTATGATGGATATATTCTTGAATACCTATTTATTTAGTGTTTCTTGCATTGTTAGTCCTGAAGAGTATAGGTATTTCATACGATTAAAGTATACCCACCTACTTATTTCAGTGAGTTTTAGTAGGTACCTAAATTAATTTGTTTCTGTTTGTTTTGACCAAATTTCGCCCGTTTGTTAGAGGTTTAAAGACATTCTGTAGTATAAGTATCAGAATTGTACCCGTGCGAAGCCGGGGCGGGTCGCTAGTTTAATAATAAAAACTATTTTCGGCGTGTACTCCGTGGAGGCGCTTTGCGTCGCAACTGCGCAGGTGCGCCAAATGGCGCCAATGCTGTGTCAAAGACTTCTTTAATTTTTCTCATCGAATTTTCACGACGCATTGAATTGTAAATTTAAAATAAATAGATTTAAATTATTATTATAGTTTATAATATTCCATATTTAAGTATTATTGTATACTTAATCATTTATTTATTTCTGTAACTTGACTTTTATTTGTATTTTGTATTGTTCTAGATAGTCGTAGTTATAGATTTTGTGGTACTCATCATGCTCAAGATCTAAATTAGGTATATTAATTTTGACCACGCAATCTCCTTCGTTTGACGTTCTATCTAATATTCTGACATTGGTAAAATTGTGGAACAAAAAACTGATAATAAATAGCTATTCTTGTAAATTTATTATCCTTCTGTAAATAGTAAGCACAGTATTAGTTATTTAATTAATCAACCCGTGCTACTAAATAATAAACTTTGTAAACATAGCAAAATTACCGTGTAGTGCATTGGAAATGCTGATGATGCTTGCTCACTTGACTTAACTGTCTCGAGACTCTTTGGATCCACCGTGAGGTATTAATTAATTCCGATATAGTAAAACAACTATTAATAATTTAGACTCTACAACAAACATAGAAGGTATAGGCTGGCGCTGACTGACTTCATGGCACGGCACGGCATGGCATTTTCTTTCTGATCAAGTTCTTTTAAACCCTATTTCAATAAGAATAGTAATCATATTACATTACATGTCACCACAGACGTGTCGCGGTATGATTGTGTATAATAATGTTAATTTAGTAAAAGATTTAGGCGTAATACTTGACTCTCATTAACACTTTGATGAACACGTTGATAGTATAATAAATAAGGCATATAAAATGTTTGGTTTCGCAATGAGATCTTCGCGTGACTTTGTGCGGCCCTCTACATTATTGTTACTTTATAAGACGTTTTTATGATAAGTATAAAATTAAATTAGAAATAGTACAAAAAACATTCTTACGATCAATGAATTATAAATGTTATCGCTCTAAAGCACCATACGACCAATTGCTTCATCGTTATGGGATATTAAGTTTAAGATCTAGGTGTTCACTTCTTGTTGTTACGATGTTGCACGGTTTATGCAACAACAGATTTGACTGCATTAATTTAACCAACAAATTGTGTAACAAAGTACCCATAACTGTACTCCAACGAGGCGTACGTGCCCCTCGACTATTTCATACTGATATGTGTAAGACGAATGCTGGGGCACGGGTACCTCTTCGACGTCTTGTGGAAACATATAACACACATTTTATGGAACTCGACTTATTCTCCCTAAGTAAACCTCAATTTAAAAGCAAAGTTATAGAACTACTGCAAACGAAAGACACTGTTTTGGATAAATAGAAGTTTCAAGTTTCGTTTCGATAATACCTAGTAAATACCTTTTTGCTAATTCGTGGACAATGGTCTGGGTTATATGTTTGCTTATATGTGTTTGTAATATTTGTAATGTATAATATAGCATGTAAATGTTTTTTGTCCCAAATAAATAAAATAAAAAATAAAAATAAACTAATATGAATTCTAATCTAATTGAAATAAGGATAAATATATCTCGGTTATACATTTAAAATTCCAGGCCGTGTCGTTATACGGCGCCGGCTTTAAACGAACTTGGCTAAGTTAGCTTTGACTGTATAAAAGTAAAAGTTGCGGAGCTTTTAAAACGTATCTACCAAATTACTTCGCTGAAGTCGTTACATGTTTAAACGGTTATTGACCGCTAAAACATGGACTTATGTTCATAAAATAAATATAAAAACACCTTCGAAGTCAATGAAAATATATAATATACTCACCAAACGGAAAAAAAAATAGTTCTATTTGGGCTTACTGTGAAATTACTTTTAATATTACGGAATCCTCTAGTACAGGGTTTCCCAAACTATGGGTCGCGACCCATTGGTGGGTCGCGAGTGAATATGGAGTGGGCCACACTAACTGACCGAGCCAATGGCTGGGTGGATTTTCTATTATAGTGAATATTAAAACTAAATACGGAAATAAATTTGACTTCAAACTCATTGCGATTAAAAGTAACTGAAGTTGAAGTTGATGTCAAAACTGTAATAGGGAAACATACGAAACAATTCAATTCTTCAATTCTCATTCAAATACTTTTTTTGATGTAGTTAGGATTAAAAAATGTATTACACATTTTATCAGTTATTTAAAAAGTCCTTTATTAATAATGGTAACGGTTAAATTTCCTAGAGATGGATCCCGAGTTTGTTACCTTGTATTAGATGGGTCGTAGCCCAGTCAACTTTGGGAACCACTGCTCTAGTAGGTAATCATGTACAGATGTGTGGGTGGAACCAATATACAATGTGAAACTTTTGTAGTTTAGTTTTACTTTTTAAGCAAATAATATCAGTATCAAATTCATATTACGTAGGTACTAGCTTAAGTTATAAAAAATATACTTTCATTCATGTAGTAGCTCATTCATAAAACAATAATAAACAAAATTAGTGTTACGGGTATCACTCGCGGTACAATTTTAAGGCAAATTACCTACGAGCTTTTTATTCAGTCAAAGCGTTTTTTCGACTTGGGATATACCAGTCGTGGTCACGGATATACCCATGTCTACAAAATATATGTATAGAAATGTTGAAAAAAAAAAAATTAAACAAATTTTCTGGCAAATTTCGACAACAAAATTTATGTTATAGTAGTAGCCAATTTCGTATATACTTATCGATGTACAATATGTAAATATGGTATTCCGTTAAGTTGTTTAAGTTTAAATTTAGATTGCCATTACAATGTAATACATTTTGATCAAGTCTTTACGTTAAGTCTTACACGCTCAACTTTTAAGTGAAGTGTTTTTCGCAAAGATTTGGAATATAGTAGGTACAGTAATAAAATATATCTTTTAACTAAAAACAAAATATTTTGAAAAAAACATATTATTATAAAATCTGGCTAACTTTTGACAAATCGCCATCTTGTAAAATTTTAAATTTCAGTGCGTCATCTATCGAAGTCTTTTCGGAAAATTCCGCCATTGTAGTCGTAAAGACAAAAATTATTATATTGACGGTGATCTTTTTGTCAAATTTTCGCTTTCATAAATTTTGTCAGTTATAGATGACTCTGCGTTTCTAACTTCTGAGGACCAGTTGTAGGAGATAATGGGAGGGAAACTTGGCAAATGAGTTTTTATTATTTGCATTTAGAATCTCACTAGGAAGATTATACATGTAATATATAACCCACTAAAAACATAAATATGAAACTAAGAGCCAAGTTGTATCTATACTTATATATAAACTGTAGAGAGTCAATTCTGTACATTGAATATATTATATTCAAAATTAATATTGCAGGATGATTGGTAATCGACACTGATGCCAAAAATGCAATCAGTAAATTTTTGTCCGTCTGTATGTACACGCATGGGTCAAAAACTACTAAAGAGATTTTAACCAAACTCGGTACAATTGTAGTCCATACTCCTGGGCAGGTATATTGATAAATTTGAAGCAAGTCGGATGAAAATGCGCTTTCGAGCTCCTATCTTCGCATACGTTGATCATACACAAAAAGTGTTCGATCAAAAGATGATGGTCTCTAAAAGATCTACAAAAAAGTGCTTAGTAGCATATATCTATTTTTTATAATTTATCCACAATAACACGTTTAATCGTTAGGCATTTCTTCAAAGTGTATAATATAATATATATTATTATTATTTTATCACTTTATTAAACTTTATACATAATATATTCATCATATTCGAAAAGTACACTTTAATATCAAATTAATAACAAAAAAATAATAAAATAGAAATCGGTTTATAAACACACAAGATATAGATGAAATAAAACTTCTAAATCTCGCCGCGCCAGTATGATGGTAGGTAGGTACGCATGCCATACGGTTGATTTAATTTTAAGCGCGAAACGGCCCTCCGCGGCCAAAGGAAAGTCTAAAATATGAGTAAGCACACGGGCGAAGCTGTGGGCAAAGCTAGCTAGCTATTATAATAAATATGCTGTAGTTGCCGATTATGAGTGCGAAGTACAACCACACATCAACCCTGAAATTTTATTAAAAGAACGTTACGCTTTTGTTGATTTTTTTTTCTGCTACAATATTTTTTGTTTAAAGATATGACTTTTTAAATTTGAATTGTTGAATTATTTACCTACACAAATCATTAAACTTATTGATCTATTGAACTTCAACATTTCACTTGGTTAGTCATTATCGGCAAATTATATTTAAAAGAATTGAACCTGTAATATACAAACTAAAAGTTGATAAGCTGAATATAAAATTGGTTAGGTACATAGATTTTACCAGTTAAACAAATATTTTTAAGAATATAACCTATCTATAAAACAATAACTTGCATATAGTCTTTAATGGCGAAATCTTTAAGGTTGAAAATCATATGTAGCAAATTGATTTTTGTCATTTAGAACATAAATAACGAACATATTTCTTGACAAATAAAATTACACCTTATTACCAACTGTCACTTACACGGCATTCCAATATAACAAAAAAGATAATAATGAGTAAGTTAAATTGGCCAAATGTCTTAACATTTGTTTAGGATCTATTTATTTAAATATAGGGTTGCCAACCTAAGAACAGCAATTACACATTACATATACCAAATTATATAAAATTACGTTAAGCTAACTGCACTTACAATTATAGGTTAACCACATCATGCATTAATAAATGAAATAAAATAGAAATGAAAAGAAAATAATTTGGAAAACAAAAAGTAATGTTAAGAAAGACGAAAATAGTAAAATGAAACAAAACAACTATTACACAAATACAAAAATAGAACTAAAGCACATCACTGGCTTTCAGTAGTTTCATAAATTTAGGGAGGCTTTGAAAGTGAATGTCGAGGTCTGGCAATTTTTTGGTTAAATCATTGTACAGTACGAGCCAAACGAATAGGTCAATCAGTCATAAAAAATATGAATTTCGGTTTATAGCATTTGAGGTCTAGTTACTTTGAAGATCTCAATGTAGGTATATAACTTTGTTTCAGTTCAATGCATATTTAAAACATAAAAAATCCCCAGGCCAGGCCCACTGACCAACTTGTTTTAAATAAATAATTAGATGGGTGTACAGACATTTTTATATTTATTATTTCTGTCCTATCTTGTCTATATGTTACGGCTAATAGCCAAAGTGCGGCTACACCTAGTTTTAGCCGGCTACAACTAGGTGCAGCCGACAACTTGCGGTTAAACTTAGGTCAACCTTAATAAGTTCCTATAAGTTAACTCTAAATTAAACAATACCTATGCAAGGGACAAAAAGGTGTTGGGGTGGTTAAAAAAAAATAACCTAAACCTAAACCAATGGAGTCGAACAGGGACTTATAAACGCATGTGGCCGACTGCACCTAGTTGTAGCCGGCTAAAACTAGGTGTAGCCGCACCTCGGCTATTAGCCGTATACGTATAATAAAACTGTAGAGGTGGTATGTCTGTAGTAACATATAAAGAAAACGCTAAAAACCGAGTCAGGCGAATGCTAAATAGAACAAATCCAGATAAAAAAAAACTGTCTGCTTGTACGGGCTAATATCCGAAACTGTTCCACCGATTGAAATTAAAATTTTGCATGGTTGTCCTTACATCCCCGGTCAACATTTTAAATACTTAAATTTTAATCATAGAAAATTAAGGAGTTCTTCTAAGATAGTTAACAAACCGAAGGAATAACAAACACTACGCGGACAAAGTCGCGGGCATCAGCTAATATTTAAATAAAAACGACAAATACCTACAGTAACGGTCAAGTCCAATGTTATTCATCAGAGTGACTCTGGGATAATCTGTCGCCATTTATTTTAATGTAGTATCCTTAGATAAACAGTTGGTCTCGCGCAGTTGAGTAGGTACCGCCGTCGTACTTGACAAATGCAGCGAAAAATATAACGCTGAATTTGGCGAGGCCGTCACGCTCTGTGCAATGAATACGTGTCGAAAGATTTGTGACATTTTGGATTGCAAAACTTTGTATAAATAATACTACAAGTAATAAGAAGGACGTCGTAATCACATGCCATCGGTACAGTGTCTTATATGTACATGTATGTTACAGTAAAAACCTATAATCGGTCAAACCACTTTTGACTGCAATAATAATTTGTGTGGAATTCGGATCTGGCACTTCACCGGCCGCTGCCACGGCACGCGCCTTCGCTCGCTCAGCTCAGCGCAACCTTCGACCTAAGAGGATCTCGTTTCTGGAATTTTATGTGAGCCAATATGGATTCGTCGACTAATGCCAGATTCTAGAAATGACAGACGAGTTTAAAACGCAAGATTCTATGAATGCCAGATTCTAAAAATGCCAGATTCTATAAACGCCAGATTCTATAAATGCCAAATTCTATTAACGTCACATTTTTGTTATAGTTGCAATATAATCATTTCCTTACCATGTATAAAATAGTTGAGCGCGCGGCACGGATCATTTATCTAAGGTCGTATCCTACTACATAGAACTTAGTGGTAATGCATATGGCTTGTATCGGTTTATAAAAGTTAAATTTACGTAAGCATTGTTCTTCCTAGCATAATAGCGTCTATATAGAATATTTACATTGGTACCGGTAGTAATTTAATGTTAATAAAAATAAATTGTCTAAATTTATGTAGACGCATAACGACTTTACGAATTTGGTTATTTCTTTTATATTGTCTATGTAGTTATGAGGTTTGTATTAAGGATTTTTTGGAAAATTCAATTAAAGAAAAAGGAAATGTTAAAGATAATTTTGTTTTATTGATATTTGTGTCCGAATAAAATTAGCATTATTTGAACTACCTACATAATATGTATTTCAATAAAAGTGTTGTACGAGTAGGTATATTAATTAATACTGAAAAACTACCGTCACAATTGGGATGCCTTACTTAAAAAAAATAGTAAAAATGTTTTTACCATTTTTATTATTAAATTTCATTTTATGGTAAGTGGAACGTTAATTCCACCATCCATAAAAGGATATTTTAATATCCTATATTATTATTAAGTTAAAATATTCATAACATTCACTATGCATATACGTGAAATCTACACGCGATAGTTTGTGTTTATGACTTGTAATTTAAAAATACCGCACTTTAATTTTCTTTTAAGAATATATGCAAAGTTAAACTAGGTAACTAGTTTAATGACCTATAACCACATTAAAATAAGTAGAAGTATTTATACCACGAATAACGAAATAAATAAACTAAATAAAAGATTTTTATTCAGCACTTATAGGTATTTACATACACTTGTACTTGTCAAGAAAATTCACAATGCATATAACATTAATTATAAATAAGTTAGATTCATTATTAATTACTATTTGCTTTATTTATGTTATTCAAACATTTTATCACTAAAAAAAAAACGAGAACATACAATGTTGTTTAAAAAATTTCATCATCATCATCATTAGCCCGTATAACGTCCACTGCTGAACATGGGCCTCCTCCCGAGGGAGGGTATTTTCCATAGTCACCACGCTTGGCAGGCGGGTTAGTGACTGCAGTATTATGTTGTACCACACAAGGAAACGCTGCTGCCCGTTCCTTGATATACGATTGTTATAGATGATGTTATAACAATCAGGATCAGTTAAAAAATTTACTTATCTCAAAATGCTAACAGTATTCACGATTTCATTAACGACAGACAAGAAGCCGGTCAGTGAGTAGTTCCTGTGATCTATCTAGCTTATACAGTTTAATGTTAACTGTCACGCATAACCATGGCTGAGCAGAGTAGTACCGGATATATTTCCGAGAGATTATCGCTTACAACTCCAAAAATCCCTTTTTTTCTTCTTTACTAGCTTCTCACGTAACTGCCGTTCCCGTAAGATTTTCATGATTAAATATAATCTTGAGCTTACTCGCTATCTGACACTATTTTTTTTAATCGGATCAGTAGTTCCTGATATTATCGCGTGCAAGCAAACGAACAAACTCATTAGCTTTATATATTAGTATAGATATAGATAGTAGGATATATTATGTTTCTCATGTTAGCTCTTGAAAAGAAATAAATATACTTTAACCTAAACTAAATGTACAAGGACAAAAATATAAAAATCCGACTGGAAGTATTCGGCAATCTTTAGTAGAAGTCCCACGCGATTTCACCCGCATCACATAGTTTCGTGAGCATCTTTGGATGAAATATTACCTATGTTACTCCTGGACAATATCGTAGCTTCGGCATCTTGACCGCAAGAAATGGCTACTCTTTGTCATGTTAGTCAAGATAAATAATGTTGAAGCTCGTCTTGACTTCCCTGTTCTGAGATAAAAAACTTGTCATTTAACATATGGATGCCTTTGAATAGTCGATTATTTATCTCTTTGGCTTTTTAACATATTGATGCCATTTGAATATGATAACCTCTTTGGCTTATTGGTATGAGATCTCGTTTTAGATAAGTTTCGGAGGATCAATCCCCATGCCGGACAAAAAATAGGGTCATGTTGGTTGAGAAACTGCCCTCCGTGCAATAAAAAGGACGCTGCGGTGACCAGGTTGCTTATGATTTATTTCAGGGCTGACTATGATTTATTTTATTTATGAAATGCATTCAAAATTTCATATTTCCGGCACTAATTTATAAATACGGGTCCGATTTGAAAACTTATGTCAGTGTTAGGTAGCCCATCTATCGAAGAAGGCTATATTTAATTATGGAATACCCGGGTGTAAGCTCGCGCAAATCTGTTTGGTATGTACATTTTAAATGAAGGATCGCAAAGTGTGATGATGATGTAATTTCAAAAGCATTCATGCATAATATGTCTAAATAATAATTACTTTATTTTATTTATTTGTTTATGTACACGCAAAAAATAAAAATAAGAACAACAAGTAGAAACAAAAGACAAACTACTTACTTCTAAAGAAAACTCTTTCAGTTGACCTGCGAAAGGAGAGATGTCAAATTATTTACTACTGTTTTACTACTAGCTTTCACTCCCGTTCCCGTGGGAACTTCATAACTAAATATAGCCTATGACACTCAGGGTGAATGTAGCTTTCCAATGGTGAAAGAAAGTTTGAAATCGGCACTGTAGTTTTTGAGTTTATTCATTACAAACATACACACACAGACAAAAATACAAATTTTTCCTTTTTATAATTTAACTTAACTTAATTAGTATATACTAAATAGATTTTAATATAACTACTGGGAAATTAATGTTCGCAACTCTATTCCAAACAACATAGGATATGAGTGACGGGTTAATAAATTGTATCCCCACATCAGCGGCCCGTCATATTCAGTTAAACAATATTTTAGTTATTAAGTCGGCGTGGACTAAAATTTACTTTCATGTCATGAATATCAAACCATATTCAGGCACTTGTTAGTTAATTATTCTGTCATAAATTTAGAATAGTAGTATTTTATAAGTAAGTTTTATTTCAAGTTAGCTACTTTTAGTTGTATGTATGTATTGGAGGAGTTCCTTTTTTAGGACTTCGGGTACCCGAAGTGTAAAAACGGGACCCTATTACCAAGACTTCGCTGTTAGTCTGTCACCAGGCTGTATTTCAAGCACCGCTATAGCTAGACAGTTGAAATTTCCACTGATGATGAATTTCTATTGCCGCTAAAACAACAAATACTATAAATAAAATAAAATAAATATTTAAGGGGGCACCCATACAACAAACTCTTTTTTTGCCCTTTTTTGTTCGATTTCAATAACGGCAACAGGTAGACGCTTGAAAATGGCACGGAAGCCATCGCGCGCGAGTTCGACTCGCACTTGATCAGTTTTTTAAATATATTTTTCATTATTCTACTAATTATGGAAATTCAAAAAATAGATCTGATTAAATTACTTTGCTACTCAGGGTTTTCTTTGTATGCCAATTTTTTTCGTACGTTATCAAGCTTATAGTTACTTGCGGAACTCCTGTTTCCGCAGAAATTTCATAACCTGCATAATATAAATACTTATAAGGATGTTTTTGAGAGTACCCTTTCGTTTAATTCTGGCTGCGAACTCTTTATTTTTCATTTGCTCTTTTATTCCGTTTGAAAATGTATTGACATAGTTTGTTACCAAAAATGCATTTATATGTCATAAAAATAATTTATAAAATATTATCATTTTCATAACAATAAACTCTTACAAAAATATTATTATTTTGAATGGCCTTTGACTAACAGCTTAAAGGGCGACTAAGTATTATTTTTCTACTAAAAATAACAACAATTATATTAGATTAGGAAGAAATTATGCAAGAGATGGATGGAGAGGGAGAGGAAGGCCAAAGAAAAGATGGATGGATTGTGTAAAAGAAAGGGGAGTTAGTTATAGTGTGGTGACAGGATAGAATGGAAGAAACAAACGTATTGCGCCGACCCCAAGTAATATGGAATATGGGCAGGAAGAATAAGATGAAATTATGCAAAAATAAAAACTGCAAGGAATTATTAAAAGACAATAATTGTTGCTACTGTAAATAGGCGCAAAATTTCTAATAGAAAATAAATCATAATAAATAATAATACGAGAGTAATGCTATTGACCCCGACTCAGAACAGTCCTATTTGGATAGCTTAGTGTAGAAGGTAAAGGTAAAAAGAGCTCGACGATTCTCTGCCCAAAAGTAAGTATAAAAAATACAAACGGTTAGTTAATTGTTACGGAAAATAATGTTTAAAACTACAGTAAGTAATTAATAATAATAAAATCTTTATTGACATAAAATAACCTTATCATCTATCAATACAATTCAATTTATGTAATGGCTTAGACAAAGGTATCACACGTAAATATCTGAATACTTGACTCCCTAAACTTGGTGAAAACTTGTGTCTTAGGAAGCCAACGTTCCTCGGTACAATTTGCTGAGTGTGTATAAGCCATTAACAACTGGAAGTTTGATAATAAGTACAAACATAGCATTTTGCAATTAAAATTTCTTTACTTAAATATGTAATGAAGAAACATGCTAAACTCTTTTCACTTGTTAGTGATTCAAATACAGTGATACCCCGTTTTGACGCGATCCCGTTTTGCACGATTTAAAGCGAATTTCAAGATTTTAAAACGTGACGAACGGCCTAACTCGTTCTATAGAATCTAGGATATGTGAACCTGCGCGTGTCACTCAGCGTAGAGATTTTGTAATAACGGACGTTATTTTATTATAGTAATGTAAATATTTTTTTTTAGTTTTATAGATAGTTTTATATCTCAGAGTCTTATTGTCAAAACTAGCCGGTACTAAACCGATACTATTTTGAATATTTTCCTTAGAATGTATCTCTATTACACGTTACTGCATTCACGTGATACAAGACTTAATCGCGCAGAAAGGGGTCGAGTATAGCGGGTTATTACCGTAAATGAAGTCTAAGGTTCAACAAACATATATTTTCATTATGAATATTGAGGAAAAAGAAATCATGTCTCAACGTGTTTTTTTTTAATAAGAGCTATTAAAGGTACCTACTTATTAACATCATATTTTTATTTTTTCAGACACATTCATTTTGTCTTTCTTTAAAAGTAAAAAGATTTTGTAGTCGGTAAGAATTTAAGATGCTTCCAAATTATGTTGGAATTAAGAGATTTAAGAGCGATAAAAAAGTCATACAAAACAAAAATGACATCTTCCTATTAAATATATAGCTGGTTGAACCCTATCTCTTAAGATACAGGTCTAACCTAGTTTTAGAGACAGTACACTAAACTGTGCCTCTAACTTTTTTTATAGATTATATTCATGACTATAGTCATGAATAACATTAACGATTTACTGTAAATGTATTATGTGCTCAATGTAAATTATTAACGAAAATAAACATTATTATTATTATTAAATACTTTATTCAAAAGAAGCATGCAAAAAGGAATTTTCCTTTTTGCATGCTTCTTTTGAATAAAGTCATCTCGTAAGTCTCTAGCTCCTATATACGTGTGTATTATGATAATTTTACAGCTTAACTACTTTTGCCATTCATTTCTTCACTTACATATTCATTGCAAATTATGTTATCTACTTTTTAAGCGATGGAATATATTATTGGAAGGAACTTATTAACTTAAACTAAATTCCTCTGAGTTTCTTGCCAGTTCTTCTCAAAGTTGCCACGTCTAGAACTGGTGGTAGTAAAAGAAAGGGACGCATCATAAGAACATGATTTAAAATATTTTAAATGTGTCTATATGAATAAAGAATTTTTGACTTTGACTTTGACTTAAAATCGAAGTTCAAATACTATACTTACTTAAACAGTCCGTTTACGCCCACTGTTGAACATGGGCCTCCACTTTAACAAACCTTGGCAACTCATCGTCGTTGAGGGATATTGTTGTAATCACTTGGTCGGAATGATGATCGCACTGTATTGTAGTATCTTTGAGTTGATAGATGCTGCTGCTCATCCATCAGGTGTATCACCACTACACAGAGACCACTCTTTCCGACTCGCCGGAGAAGAGTGCGCCCGCGAACGCAACGCGTCCCTTTCGCCCTCCCAACCCTAAGTTTGCAATGAACCATCCAATACTCTTGTAGACCCAAAGTCCGACAGGCCCACGAGCTGTAAAGTAGACAGTTGCACAAAACATAAAATACAAAAAGTCCTCAATCTCATCGCCAGCGACCGCCCCGAGCCGAGGTCCAAGTCCCACAGGGGACGCCCTCTTGCGCAGGTTGCTCAGTTTGTAGTGTTTAAACCATGTATCTAGGCTGGAGAGCTCTGCTCGCCTTTATGCCCGGTGAAGTAGCAAAAGCCTCGTGGCTAACTGCATATTTCAGGTGTAGTACGTGGTTTAGTCGCCTTTTACGACACCAATAGGAAGATGTTTTTGGTTTCAGCTTAGAAAAGACGCTATTTATTTTTTAAGCTGGAAACCAAAAATATCGAATATTTACGTTTTACTTTAACTTAGTCTACGATGCGACGGTCGCTGCTCCGAATGACCCCATTTAACCCCTAAATTGTATTTCCACCTGCAATACGTAACGGTACCTATTAGCTATTTCCGCAAGCGCAGACACGCTATTTCAGTCTACACTTCCTTGAGAAACAACATGAGTCAAGTTATATATATATATATATATATTTATGTTACAGTCAAACCTTATAACCGGTCAAAACCACTTTTGACTGCAAAAATCAGGCAAAAGTAGTTTTGACGGGTCCATATTGGCTCACATAAAATTCCAGAAACGAGATGCTCTTATTTTTTGGTCGAAGGTTAAAAAAAACACCAGGATTCCAACTTCTGTAGGTTAGAACTGTGACCACAACGGACCAGATCCAAATTACATACAAATTATTAATTAAAGCAGTCAAAAGTGGTTTTGACCGATTATAAGCTTTAACTGTTACATATATATGTAGGTTACGATATAATGGGACTGCGCCATATGTACCTACCTACCTAGTAGGTGTGTATTCTACCGATTTGATTTTGGTCTCCATAATATATTGATTTATCTATGTCTATACTAATATATGCGTGTGGTCTCCGGCTTAGAATAGACCACCACATGTCCTCCCATGGGTGTCGTAAAAGGCGACTAAGGGACATATGGCTGATGATGGGCAGAAGCATCTATTAGCTCAAGGTTTACCTCTTACTGCGATGATACTAATATATTACATTATCATAAAGAAGGAAGATTTCTGTTTCTGTGCACTGAATAGGCGCTGGAACAACTGAATCGATTTCAAAAAATCTTTAACCATTAGAAAGCTTACTTATCCATGAGTAGGACATCCGTAAACATAAGCTAGATATAATTAAAACGCGGCCGTAGCCCAATGGCTGGGGCGTCGGACCTGAGATCTTGAGGTCGCCGGTTCGAAACCTACCCATTGCACTACCGACGTGAACCTACTCGTAACACGAGCATTTGAGCTTAGCATGAGGGGTTAACAAGAATACTAGTAGACAAACAGACACTTTCTAGGCACGCGTGTATCATCTTAGGCATTATCTTCGCCTTCCATCAAGCGAGATTATGTTCAAACGTAAGCGTATATTCAATAAAAAAAAATAAAAAAACTGCTAGTAATAATTAAAAAAGAATTGGCCATCCGTAATATAGTTTACGGTTTCACGGTGGATGCAGGCCGCTTCTAACCGCAACAACTGGAGATCTATGAGGGAGGCCTATGTCCAGCAGGGGACGTCCTACGGCTGAAATGATGATAATGATTATAGTTTAAACAAAATGTAATAAAAAATAATCAAGTTAGATATTGCCACTAGAAATCAAGTTATCCCTATCACAGAATCAGGATTTCAATATTTTCTGCTTTAACAAACACTCTATTTAATTGAAATCGTCAAATTACTTTTTCATTGATTGCTCAACACTGGATGGAATCACTTGCTGCCATTGTATATTGTAAACGTGACTTCGAAACGAGTCTCAAATAAATAATTAAATTTCGGAATCGTCAGGACCTTCAAAGGGTTGATATTTGGCATTTATTAACTTCGCTTTTAAAGCCCTACTCTTAATTTTGAGACAAAAGTTAAATGAAAAGTTACAAAGCTAGCGGTCAAGTTGTATTTTAGCGATATTTACTGTTGTTTCTGTATTAAAGTGTATACTTACGCTGTGACAATATTTTTGAACATTGTGTTATAAAATAAAAGTGTCGATGGATTAATCTTGTCTGTGTGGAAATTTTAGTATTATGAGTTTTTAGATTAATGAGAGCGTCGTCATCATCGTCCAATGCTGAAAATGGGCCTCCTCCCGAGGGATGGTTTATGCCATAGTCACCACGCTTGGCAGGCCGGTTGGTGACCGCAGTATTATGTAGCAACACACAAGAAAACGCTGCTGCCCGTTTCCCTGGTATACGATTGTTATTCAAACTCAAACTCAAACTCAAATATTTTAATGCATTCCATGTATAGGTATTACATAAGATGTTACAGATAATATTTTAAATTTTTTAGTTCCAACATGGACCCTGTCGTGCACAGCAAAAATGGAAGTGAACAAGTAGCCATTTTAATCATTTTTTTTATTTTTTTTATTTATCTTTATGAACATTTACTTAGAAACTAGTTTTTTATTGATGATGTTATAAACAATCGGGACCAACGGCTTAACGTGCTTTCCGAGGCACGGAGGCTAGTCCCTCAACCAGGACCCGAAAGATTTTTTTTGAATTTACACTATGATTTCTTGTCCGGTGTGGGGATCGAACCCACGACCTCCGAGACTCAAAGCGAGACTTATACCGCTACGCTACGGAGGTTGTCAAGAGAGCGTACGTAAATATTATGTAACCTAACAATACAATTAAGAAAATTGATCAGTGTTATGTATAGCAAATAACACCCCATACCTCCCTATGGGATATGGGATGGTAAGAGGCGACTTAGTATCTACTCTTGATGGATGGGTAAACGAATTTATCAGCTACTATCTTAATGCGATCATCAGTCCGCCTGCCAAGCATGGTGGATACGGTAAAATCCTTCAAAGACCCTGGCTTGCCAAGGTCTGTTAAAGAGGAGGCCTATGTTCAGCTGTGGACTTAAATGGGCTGATAACTTAAAGTAAGAAAATTCTAGGAAATAGATGTAGGTAGGTATTCTGTGTATATTATTAAGAATGACTTATGTAACATACTGCAGCTGTATAACGTTTCCGTTCACTAGGAAAATTGTGAATATTTCCTAGTAAAAGAGCACGTTACAAAATGTGTTATAATATACAAAAGCAGGTGACACACGTCCAAAATATGCCATCTCTACAACAGTAGATAATATCACGCAGGTATAGGGATTAAGTTAGTTTGTTTAAGTTCTACTATCATTTTCTTTTTTTCTTTTATTTTTATTTAATGGCAATCTGCCGTCTTATATTGCATTTTCTACCAGTGTCATGTAATGTATTAAGTTGATGTAATAAATTGCTTTGTGTTGTTGACAGTTGGTCATTTTTAAATTTGGAATTAATTCTATTTACTAGAGGTCACTATTGGTGGATCGATCATAATTAAACTATTAGCATTTTACACTACGCTTTCTCTATATAAACTACTAGATTAATTAACGCAGTTTCACCTGCACCTGCGTAGCTCCTGTTCTTGTAGGAACTTCATAATAAAATATAGAATAGCCTTCCTCAATAAATGAGCTATCTAACACTGAAAGTATTTTTCAAATTGGACCTATAGTTATTGAGATTAGAGCGTTCAAGTATGCAAACCAACACACTTTTCAGCTTTATATATAAAGAGTGAAATATATATACACCATACGCCTACGTCCGTGCAATTTTCGTAAAAACGAGACCCAAGTTTTTGCTTTGCTCATCTATAGACATCTAAATATAATTTCTACTAAATTCTACAAATTATGAAAGGAACGGAAACCTTTCAGTGTAAAAACATTCAAGAAATTGTAAAATCCTTCAAAAACAATAACGTAACATAGTATCAGGGGTCTGAAGTAGCACACATATTTACAGAAGCAACTTCACATCAAAATACATACATAAACCCGCAGAAGTGGGTAGCATTTATTTTTTCCCCCATTCTTTCTCTCGCTGTGACCCTTCCCAGACCAACCTTTTCAGTTGAAATAAATAAATCAATAACCTGAGCCATATATACCTACCTATGGGTAAGTAGGTAGCTATTTACCCATAGGTAGGTAAGCGGTTTTAGTCACGCTATTTAAGTACCCATAGTAATTAGTCAGTAAGTATACCTAAGTGTGTATTTATACTGTACTAGCTTTCCGCAAGTGGTTTCACCCGCGTAGCTTCCGTTCCCGTAGGAAGGTGAAGCGGCCGTAGCCCAAAGGTTAGGGGCGTCGCCGCGTCGGACTTGTGATCTTGTGGTCGCCCATTGCACTACCGACGCGAAACCATTTGTTATACGAGTAGTTTAGCTTAGCACGAGGGGTAAATAACTTGTGCCCGGTGAAGTAGCAAAAGCCTCGGGGCTAACTAAGTATGTGTAAAAAAAAGAAGCGTTAATAAGAATACTAGTTTACCGCAAAACTCTGGTAGTAATCTGTAAAAAAACAACTTTAAAATTAAATATAACCTTTCTTTTTCTTTATAGCCTTTCTCGATAAATGGGCTACCTAACACTGAAAGAATTCTTCAAATCGGACCAGTAGTGCCTGAGTTTAGCGCGTTCAAGCAAACAGACAAACTCTTGAGCTTTATATATTAGTATAGATGATTAACATGACATCGACTAATTCAGTTTTCCCTGGTTAGTTAAATTTAATAATTATTGATAGCACTAACTACTAAGGCCTTGTTTACTGAGACGCGGGCCGTCGCGCGTCGCGTGACGCGTGCCGTCTCGCAGCTCACTCGAACTCATACAACGCCATATGTTTGATTTCAATGCGGGCCGCGCCGCGCGACTCCCGCGTCTCCGTAAACGAGGCCTTATATTATACCTACCATGTTAATTGAACTATTCTCTAATATACGTTCCGTAATGTGAATATGATGACTCTTTACTATAAGTATATATACTTATTTATTAAATTTAACCTCTGGGGAATTCCTTGGTAATTTATTAAAAGGGTAATTTATAGGGTATGGGGAATTAATTGTAAGACATAAATTATAATATTCTGGCAAAGCCCAGTTTAAAGTTTGTAACAGTAATTACAATGACAAATACGCAGTAAAGTTGTTTTATAAATAAGTATATTTGGGTGACAAGATAATATGTATTAGAAATAAGTATGAATATTCTAACTACACTGAGTCCATAAATCTATCTAGGCATTAAAAGTAATTCTTTATTCATGTGTTTTAAACATTCGCCTTTATATTACGTCCATTTATTTTCCTACTACGAGTACAGGACGTGGAAACTCTGAGAAATGGCAAGAAGCTCTGAGGAATCTTTTTTTAAATAATCAGTCTTCAAATCATATTTAAACACTGTGAACTTTCTTATGATAGAACCCTTGTTACTCAATCATATAAAACGATGAGCGGATTTAAATTAACTTAAGCATGGATTATGTGCGGTGGACGTCGAACAAGAAATCCTTGTGAAAAATCTAAGATTTCTTCGGGGATTGTCTAGTTGGCAGCGGTCATCGACCCCAACTATTGCCCCCACTTTGAATAGGTATACAGGCTGATACAGGCTGATACAGGCTGATACAGGCTGATACAGGCTGATCCAATACACCAATAGATAAGGAACCAATTAGGTAAAATGTTTTAGAGCGACAGTTAAAAACAGAGGAGAGAGAGAACAGAGTTATTAAATAAAATTACATTAAAATAAAGTTTAAGTAGTCGAAGATTACAAAGAATTGAATATCAGTTATTACATGGAAATGATATAGGTAATATGTCAATTGGTTTTGTTAGCTACATCTACTTATGGCTTACTACATATATTAATTAGTTGAACAATCTTACCTCATACTAAAATACTAACAATATTTAAAATATCTAAAAAAAAATCTCGGAGTTTCTTTCTTCCTTTCTTCTCCGGGTCGTCCACTTAGGTAGCTAGTGAAAGGTTGCAGGTTAGCTAGTTTAGGATCCTCGACGGCATGACCGAGGACCGCGTTGTTGCTTATTCCCCGAACTGTGATCTCGTGCCAGCGATCACCACCACTGTTCGTAAATCTACTCTTTACTCCAGTGGCACCCCGAGCGATGGTCCTAACCCCTTAAGGGTGGATGTCGCTTAGACTTGGGCCGGATTCTTGGAATTTTTAGACCTGTTACCTCTAAGGTATCTTACTATAATGTGTACATTTGTTGTTATCGTACGACAGACGGACAGACTGATTAAAAATTCTGTAATATCAAATAATTTTAACAATGTTTTTAGATACTTAAGTGATACTTTTGTTTGATATAGTCTTATACAGTGTAATTTTGACAAGTACAAGTGTATGTAAATACCTAAGTGCTGAATAAATTTCATTATTTCATTTAAATAGTAGTATAAATACATTTTAACCAATAATTATGAGTAACAATTACAATAAATACGTCTGAAATCTCGTCTGTTGTAACTATATTTAGGCATCAAATATTAGAAATTCCTTTCGTATTTGAAATTGTTCAACAGCGATGTAATTCGGTTTCATAGGCTGATGATGACGAAGTGAGGTTGACTTATTTTTATGTATTACTTGGATGAAGCAAGGATTTATTTATCCATGTAAAGTACCTACTCGGAAATGCCATAGCTATAGAACTTCTGAAACAAAACTCTATGCTAATTGGCATTGAGTTTTTTTCCCCTGCCACTTACACAGGCAAAAATGTGGGTATACGGCTAGCACAAAATAACTAAAATTTTAACTCGAATGAATTTTGTTAGCCAGCGAAGCTCTTAATATACTTAAGCGTTAGTTAATTATGTAACCAATTATTAGCAGGTAATGTTGCCAAAATAAAATTATTTACTCTTTGTGTAAATATACCAATTAGTCCCAACCACGCGCCGCCGTCCAAACAAGGACCAAAGTCGGGTTTCAGTGACACAAATTTACTTCAAAAATGTCTAATGTTTTAACAACAATACTATAATAAAATACCTTTTCTAAAGGGTAAATGTTTTCTTTTGATGTATCCGTTGTACGTCAAGGCAGAATTAAGAGAATTAAGCGTAACAATAATAATTATGGTTTTCATAATACTACGAAGTAGGTCAATGGATGCTTTTAACGTGTCGAAAGTTTATTAAAATTGATTGTGATGTTAAAGGTGTGGTTATAACTGTGTCTTATATATTCTGCGGTCACCAACCTGTCTTCCAAGCGTGGTGACTATGGCAACAACCTATTTGTTCAGTGGTTGATGTTATATGGGTTGATGATGATGTTGTATAAAATTTCGAAATTGAGATGAATAAATTTCTATCACCGGCAGGACTCGAAGAAGAAGGCATGAGGGGTTATACCTAAGATGCAGGATCTTGGCTATAGCCCCAAATGCCTTAACCAATTAGGCTACAGTGGAACCCTACATAAGATATTGTTCTAATCTGCCAGAATGCTATGTGTATAGCGTTCTCACAGGGCGTAAACCATTACAGTCCCGGTGACTATTACTGGCTTTGGGAACAACACCCGGGGAGTTTTAGTGGGCATAGTGGGTATGATTGGTATAAAATCGCTATGGAGAGGGGAATAACTACATAGCAATGGTAGGGATGCATAATCTTTCAGTTGAACATTATGGTATTAATTACGGAGTTAAAAGCATTTGTTGATAGAAATTTCTATAGAAATTCACCATTTCATATATAGAAAGAAAGAAAGAAAATACATTTAATTCAGCACAACACACAAGATATTAAATATAACATGTAAATGTACAAAACAATGAGACGCCTTGCATGTTCTGCCGAAAAAGTCGCCACCTCAGCATAGGCTAGGCGATACCTAGCGCTGGTTTTCAGTTGGCAACTCGAGTAGTGACCCACGGACAAGGGATGGTACACTTAAACAGTATACTTAGGTACAATTCATGCAAATTTATAGGGAAAACTAAATAAAAAAAGTAATAAATGAATGGAATACGTATTATATATTATTATATATATATACATAGCTTAACGTCAAACGAGAATAAATATATATGAAGTATTTGTCCTTATTAAACATAAATACATATTTGGTAAAAAAAGATATACATTTTAAGTAAATAAATAAACTTTAACTAATGCTATAATTATACTGCATATTCTAAAATTACACAATAACAATTACGGCTACTTCCGGTGCAACTGTCAGCTGTGACATATGGGTGAACTGCCGATTAATTTTATTGTCAATTCAGCATGTTTCAACGTGTGGCTCTTCACTTATTGTTAAAACTAAACCTAAGTAATCCTAAAGGTAAGTAATTCAAGAAATTCAAGTTAATTATTATATTAAAATTCGAATCAAATAACAATTATTACAACTACCTACATCTATTTAATTAGTTAATAACGCAAATAAATTTATTGAGATTGATACTTTGAAAATATATAAAGATTATAAAATTAAATTAAAAAGTCACGGTCATATCACTGAGATGTTCATGTTCAACATCTCATATTCTGCTTGTTTTGTAAGCATCAGCTGTTTGATTTTATTTCTAAATGAATTGATATTTTTTAGTTCGCGTATTGGTGGTGGAATATTATTCCAAATCTTGGAAGCCGCATACCGAAAACTGCCACGAAACGATGTCGATCTATGCTGAGGAATGGCTAGTTGCTGCGCGCATCGTCTGCTTTGGCGCTGACGGTGATTGCTTAGCCACGAGAGTTTCGAGTATAGGTACGACGGGTGCCCGGCAGTAATCACTCCAAAAAGAAGGCAAGCTAAGTGCAACTTCCTTCTTAATTTCATTTTAAGAATAAAATGTTTGTTGTAGAAAGGGGTTATGTGACTTCTGGGTGGGACATCGAAACAAAATCGAGCGCACGCATTTTGTACTCTTTGAATCAGCCGTTCAGTGCGAGCTAGGAGCCGTGGACCATAAACTGTATCGCAATAATTTAATTTTGATAAAACTATAGATTCCACCAATTGTATTCGCAACTGTTGACTTATGTATGGGCGCATTTTATATAAAATTTTTAGCCGGTAAAAACAGTTCTGCACACAGTTTGCAATATGTTTTTCGAATCGTAGAGATTGATCCATTAGAAGTCCTAAATTCCTAACCTCAGTTACCCTTTCTATGCTTTGTCCCAGTATCGTAACAGCCGCAGGACCATGTGTACCCGACGATGATTGTTGTTTTTGTAACAGATTTTCAGTACCCAGAATCATATATTTTGTTTTGCTGGGGTTAAGT
The DNA here is from genome assembly GCA_947037095.2 of Nycteola revayana. Taxonomy (NCBI): domain Eukaryota; kingdom Metazoa; phylum Arthropoda; class Insecta; order Lepidoptera; family Nolidae; genus Nycteola; species Nycteola revayana. The sequence goes on from OX344840.2 coordinate 17,145,419, forward strand.
ACGAGTGAGTTATCTTCAGACCATTTGACAATTCTATGCAAGTCCTCATTAATAGCTTTTACAGCAGTATCGTAGTCTGATGGCTTAAATGATAAATATATTTGTAAGTCATCAGCGTATATATGATACCGGCTGTTATTAATTGATTTTACTATATCGGCACTGTATATACTGAACAAACAGGGGCCCAATATGGAACCCTGAGGTACACCTTTGCTCACTGGTGAAATATTTGAAGAAAGAGTAGTACCGTCTAGGCTTTGAGTTTCTACATATTGTGCACGATTAGTAAGGTAGCTTTCGAACCACTTTATTGTATTTATGTGAAAACCATAATAAGACAATTTTGCCAAGAGTAAATTTATATTAATTGAGTCAAATGCCCTCGAAAAATCTAGCAACACCAGTATAGTACACATTCCATCATCTTGCGCAGCCAAAATATTATCAGTGACATTCAAAAGCGCAGTTGCAGTGCTGTGGCCCTTCCTAAAACCTGATTGAACTGCAGGCAAAATGTCACAATATTCAATAAATTTGGTGAGTTGCCTATTTACAACCTTTTCGAGTACTTTCGACATGATAGGGAGAAGACTAATAGGTCTAAGGTCTTTTACGTCTGTGACATCGGATTTCTTAGGTAAAGGGCGTACACGGGCTACCTTCCAAAGATCAGGGAATGTAGAAGTCGCAATTGACGTGTTCACAATTGTGGATATGACTTCCATTGTTTGGGGGAGGCTTAACATAAGCATGTTCAATGTGATATGATCACAACCTTCAGCGTTTGAGTTTAAGCTGATAATTATTTTAGAAATATCTACTTGATCCACAACCTCTAGGTAAAAAGTTTTTTCGCTAAATCGATGAAATTCGTAGTATGTTAACTTCGAGAGTGGTACATTGTCGTTTCCAGGGACGTTCAAAAAATGTGCGTTAATAAGTCCAGGATTATTCAGATGTTGAGGCAATTCCGGGTCGATTTTCGACGGTAATAAGTGTTTTTTTAAGTTCTTCTCGGCTGGAGCACTGCCGCCTTTATGCCCGGTGAAGTAGCAAAAATCTATATCTACATAATAATATGTCGGTCCGAAAACAAAATGTTCATCTTTGTCGATACTCATGCAAAGAGTCTGTAACTACATATTTTCACACATTAAATTATTATGATACGGAGCAGCTCCTCTTTACTAATATCTAGTGAGAACGCACACACACACACACACACACATATTTCATTATTGTAATGATCTCAATTAAACTTTTATTCTGTAAGCTGAGATAAATATAATTATAATTTTGTTACTACATTATCATTTCACTAAATTGTGATGTGTTAAAATGTGTGTTACAGTTTAGGGAAATGGGCCTGGCTCCTCTAATACGAGTTGTACAACTTAGCAGAGGTGTCAGTCACCACATTGTAATCATAATTTAAGGCTAAATATTATGTGTAACCTATATTTATTTCAAAACAATGTATTACATATGTATATATTTTAAGTCCTTGTGGTGAAATAAAGTTATATTATTATTATATTATTATTGTTAGTTAGGTCATATGAGGGGATATTTTACTTTGAGTTTCCCTTAAATTGCAAAAAAATAATGTTTTAGAACGAGAGTTAAGAATTTTCCACTACTTAAACTTATTTTGATGAAATTTTATTTAATAAATCCCTCTAATTTATTAAATAAAATTACATCAAAATAAGTTTAAGTAGTGGAAAATTACAAAGAATTGAATATCAGTTATTACATGGACATAATATATCTAGGTAATATGCCAATTGTTTTTGTTAGCTACATCTACTTACGACTAACTATACATTATATCTATTAGGTGATGACTCTTAAGTCATACAAAAATACTAACAATATTTAAATAGAAGTATAAATATATTTTAACCAATAATTATGAGTAACACAAAATCATAAATACGTCTGAAATCTCGTCTATTGTAACTATATTTTATCATCATCATCGGGCTGATGATGATGATGATAAAATATAGTTACAATAGACGAGTATAACGTCCACTGCTGAACATGGGCCTCTTCTCGGGGAGGGTATTTGCCATAGTCACTACGCTTGTCAGGCGGATTGGTGACCGCAGTATTATGTTGTACCACACAAGGAAACGCTACTGCAGCTGCCCGTTCCTTGATATACGATTATTATAGATGATGTTTTAACAATCGGGACCAACGGCTTAACGTGCTTTCCGAGGCACGGAGGGTAGTCCCTCAACCGACCAGACCCGAAAAGAAATCTTAGTATTTACACAAAGATTTGAAATTGAGAATCGAACCCACGACCTCCGAGATTTAAATCAAGCCAAATACCGCAACGCTACGGAGATTGACGTATTATTGTAACTATATTTAGGCATCAAATATTAGAAATTCCTTCCGTATCTCAAATTGTTAAACAACTATGTAATTTGGTTTCACCATTATCTGTCCTACTTTGAAAATTACTAGTGCGGCAATTAAATTCATAATTACCTTACGTTATCTTTCTTCGTGATAGCTCAGTAATATTGTCTTTTCATATAATGTTTGTTTTGTTTCAGAAACACCAAGCTCTGTAATGCTGTGACTTGGATCTGAATTAAAAAGTATCGTTAATGTAAAGTAAATTGGTGACAGTGATGTAAGTAAAAGAAAAACAAAACGAAATACAGTGAGAAGTGAAAAAAATAGTTATTGATAGTTACAGTAATAGATTCGTTAGTGCAAATATAGTGATGTCGGCTTGTGTGGTTGAGGAAGGTCGGGAGGAAGGTGGTGGCGTCTGCGAAGCCGGTCCTAGTGTTGAACGGGACGAGATGCCCGAACGACCTGCGCCCGCGCGTAAAGAGGTGCTACTTAGTGCGCGGGGAAGACGCGCTTGTTCGGAGCAGGGCCCGCATCCTACCTTACACTTACGTAAGTAAATCAATTAAATTTTAATTTATAGCTTTTCAAAAAAAATATCTTTCTTTAAAACCCTTACACTGATAAATTACACAAGAAAAAGATGCACTGACTAAAAAGAGGTTTTTTGCGAGTTATACAAATATTCATTTTTACTACTGAGCACACCTTTTTAGGGTTCGGTACCCGAAGGGTAAAAACGGGACCCTATTAACTACTATAAACTAAGACTTTGCTGTCTGTCTGTCTGTCACCAGGCTGTATCTCAAGAACCGCGATAGCTGGGCTTGAAATTTTCACAGATGATGTATTTCTATTGCCGCTAAGGGGGGCTCCCATACAACAAACTTTTTTTTTGCCCTTTTTTTCGTTATAAATAACGGCAACAGGTAGCCGCTTGAAAATAGTACCTTTCGTGCGTGACTCCGACTCGCACTTGACCATTTTTTTAATACTATTAAAAGAGTATTTCTCATATTATTATCAAATGCCAATATAAGTATAATATTAAACCGAAACAAATACTTTTGTATTTGCATACCCAGTACCTACTCATTAAGTCAATAGCTTCGAAAACCACAACATAGTTTTGCAATAAACTGAAATAAGTTTTAAGCTTGTATGAAACTCAAGCGACATCATTTTGGATTTGATTATATTTTGATATATTGAGTATAATAAAAAATAAACGAAAAGAAACGAGAGAGATGTCAAATGAGTCTATTTTATTTCCCACTAGCTGACCCGACAGACGCTGTCCTGACTTAACTAAAACTCTACATTAAATTGAACTGTTAATATTAGGTGTGATAACACTGAACTAACCGTGATGTGTACTATTAGCAGCGCGCATTCTGTCAAAGTTATGTCAAACGCCATAAGATTTCAATAAAAATGTTTATATTGTTAAAAACACTAAAGTTACATTTTAAAATTTGAAACGTGGTGTAGTATTCCTAATTTTACTAATTAAACGCCCAATTTTGTATTTTTTCCTAAACCTTCCCTCACAACCAACAAAAAAAGAATTAGCGAAATCAACCCCGCCGTTCACGCGTGATGCCGTGACCAAGGAAAATAGGGATTCATTTTATATATATCCCACCAAAAACATAAATGTAAAAAAGGAAAGCCAAGTTCACTACAAAAATTAAGCTTGGCTGTGGCCTTCGCAGCAAAAAGAATGGAGATCTGAATGAGTGCCAAGTTCTATGCAAAATCGAAATATGTATTTATAGGAACAAAATAACATTATGAACAAGTATTAAACTCTAATTCTTTGCTTTAATGGATACCTATAACAATTGCTGTTATGTAAAAATGTGAGATCTTAAAGTAGGTTAGATTTGAATTGGCCAGCCAATTCAACCAGTTTTCAACCAGCATTCTTAAATTAGTCAATACATACATACCTATATCAGTAACAATAAGACATCGCTATTGCCTTGACCTTGGTATACATACACATTGGACTTTCTTTTAAGTTACAAAGAGTTCGAACTAACAAATTTATACCTTAAAATATTATTTATTAAATATAAAAAAATATTATGTATTAAATATTATTATGACGTCAGTATAGCGTTTTCTCACTGGAACTAGAACTGAGTGTGTGAGACAACGCTAAACGCGTGACAGTTGACAGCGGCAAACTTATAGCGAACGGGTTGTAGGTATAAATAAAGTATTTATTTATTCATTGAATCTCATCTATGTACTCTTTTATACTGTTATTGGTTTAGGCACGAAGAACGTTTGTGGTTATAGTATGACAATCATTTCATTCACCGTTGAGAAAGAAGCAGGATGAACATAAATGTAATAAAACAATAAATAACTAAATAGGTATTCGTAAGTAATGCCTATGTTTATGTGTTGCTCTGGAGCACTTTTATGTAGATTTACTTCTGTTCTATGTATATATCAATGTGGTGCCGCGCGCCGCGGACGACACACCGTTGGTCGGTTTTTTAGAGCGTATTAAAAGTTTTTTCTATGGGGACAACACTTTTTTTTTTTGACTTTTTTTGATTTTTTGATTTTTTCCTGGGCTTACACACAATTACTGAGCTGGATTCTAAATTTCATCCTTCTAGGTCATCTGGAAGTAGGTTAGAATTAGGTACTATATGTCAGTCAGTCAGTCAGTGCTAAAATTTACGACTTTTTGACCTTCATATCTTTATAACCGTTTGAGCTAGCTTCATGAAATTTGAGCTTCTACATGTCCTTATGGATATAATTAAACACACGTAGTTTTATTTGTTTACGTTAAAGAGGTTTTGAGTTATAGAAGGGTCAAAAGTGGCACCAAGTGGTTCGTGTAATATTACACTTGGCGCTGGCTAGCCAGTTCTTTGCTTGAACTTGGCTTTGACACGCTGCCGCGTGTCTAGATAGATTATGAGAAAAATACACGTCTATTTTATTGAATTCATATTATGACGAATATAGGTACTTTTTCTAACTGTTTATATTGAGTAGGTACATACGTGCTTCTGCTGATCTGTGGCTAGTACAAAATACTTATTGTACATTTAACGGAAAAACGTTAAAATAAATCTAGAAACTATAAAAAATATACTGTTGCAAAACTGTACGTTTCTAAAAATGTAATTATGTAGCCATTTGTAGTTGAAGATTGTTCAACAAGTAACATTCAACATTTGTCTGTTTTTACCTATTTCGATATTGACTTTTATCTTTATCTTCTTATGTTTATTAGCTCAGCAAGACATCCGTTGATTAGTCTGTTGTGCTCCCCCATGCTGTGCTGAAATTCAATGTTATTAATAAAGTAATAACCAACTTCTTTTGCTGCTCGTTTTTTAAAAATGTTTCATAAAGTTAAGATCAGCTTTCCTTCGCGTACGACGATTTTAATAACATCACACATAAACAGGGTTAACACACAAGGACAGCTTCCGTAGCGTAGCGGTATTTGGATCGCTTTAAATCTTGGAGGTCGTGGGTTCGATTCCCACGCCGGACCGGAATTCTTTGTCTAAGATTTGTTTCCCGTCTGGTTGGTTAAGGGACTACTCTCCGTGCCTCGGAAAGCACGTTAAGCCGTTGGTCCCAATCGTTATAATATCATCTATAATAATAGTATATCAAGGAACGGGCAGCAGCGTTTCCTTGTGAGGTACAACATAATACTGCGGTCACCAACCCGCCTGCCCAGCGTGGTGACTATGGCTAATACCCTCCCACGGGAGAAGGCCCATGTTCAGCAGTGGACGATGTTCGGGCTGATGATGATGATACAAGGCCGTTGGTTTTGTATTTTAAATTTCTTCAATGAGTACTTGACTCGTGTAACTTACGGGTCGGACTGTGCCGAAATTCAGCATGCAGATAGTGATTATGAGGCTACGACAAGATTTCAAAAACTGCCCTCTAAACGGATGAAATGAGAATCTAGAGTTTGTATCTGTGGAGAAATCGAAAATTACGCGGATGAAGTCCGATACCATTTTTTTTTGTTCGGGGGGAAATGCTTTAATGTTTCGCATCTCCTCCGCAGCTGCGGCGATCTCGCGCCGGCGCGGCGAATGAGTATGTGGGACTGGTCCTCTCCATTGCGGTGGTATGCTAGTCATACAACAAGGAGTTGACCCTACCCCCTAAAACCCCACGGGAACTCCTCCGTCCGCGGCCTCATCGACACCTATCGTTCAATATGTTATACACAACCTTTGATTTTGGTTATAATATTCCTGATCAGAAAAATGGTGTTCTTCTAGACTTTCTTGTACTGCGTTAATATATTTATCGCAATTATTATAAACAACATGATATACTTCATTATCTATATACTACTTACTACTAATATATAAAGCTGAACAGTTTGTTGGTTTGCTCGAACGCGCTAATCTCAGGAACTGGTTCGATTTAAAACATATTTCAATGTAAGATAGCCCATTTATCGAAGAAGGCTAGGCTATAGGCGATATTTAGTTATGAAGTCCCTACTGGAACGGAAGTTACGCGGTTGAAACCGCGCGCGGAAGCTTGTCTTACCATAAATTTGTGGTTAAAATAATGTATCCTTAGCTGTAAGTAGCGCCAGTAGACCAATGGCTAGGGCGTCGAAATTGACCATGTGTCACCGGTTCGATCCTCACCCATCGCACTAACTACGTGTACCCTCTCGTATCACACGCATTTTAGCTTAGCACGAGGGGTTTACAAGAATACTAGAAGTGTGCAAAAACTGCCAATAATCTTAAAAAAGTCTACTGATAATTATGAGCGAGCTTATAGTTTAGGATTTATTAAATAAACTACATGACAATCCATACAAATTACGTCACGTTACATCGTTTAGTAGATGATAGACTGACAGGAGTCGTGCTCCTAAGGTGAAATCTGGCGCCGACACCTACATAATTAACGCGACCGAGGATGGATATTAATATGGTTTATCGTTATACACACCATCTGCGACCACCGTCATAATATAAAAGATCTACCATTTATCTGCGGATACAAAAGACATGTAATATTCTCATAGAAATTGCAATATGAGGAAGAAAAGGCCAATAAAATGTTTTGTAGTTCCGTGTTACATCGAAAATTGAGTCTCTTTTTTATACATAATATGTTTAGCACTATGAGTGCTATACGCTTAAGCTACTCAACTGGGGAATTGACAACTTTTCATTTTTTATCATGTATTTTTCATATTTTTTTATAAAACTAAATCAAGGGACCCAAATTTTTTATTTTTTCGAAATTCATAGGCTTTCATAAAAAAAGTATTTTAGTGTGGCTTCTTCTAAATAGACGTAAGCGCCGGATGACGTCATTGTTATGGTTGTTCGACGAAATTTCTCAAAAATAGTTTTGGGATCAGAATTCGAAAATAACGGTATATTTATTTTAGGGTGAAATTAATATTGGAATTTCATACAATAATTATAAGAAAATATACGATATTAATATCTATCACCAATCTTGGTGCGAAATGGTAAAATGTTGAATAGATTGTAAGTAGAGTGTTGCTGGGTAACGCCGCGATATTAATTCTTGGTGAACATATTCCTTCTAATTGAGGTATATATTTAATTTCGTATTTATTGAAATACATTAATACGGTTGGATATAAATGTTTACTGAAAGTAAGTACACACCTTGTGTTGAGTTTATAGTACTTTCTAAATGTAGTTACCTACCTAAGTAATATGTAATTTTTTTCTTTTTTCGTTGAACTTACGTTGGTTGGGCATAAAGGCGAGCAGAGCTCCTGCCTTAATAAATGGTTTAAAAACTACAAACTAAGCAACCTCCGCAAGAGGGCGCGCGCTGTGGGCCTTGGACTTCGGCTCAGGGCGGTCGCTAGCCATGAGATTTAGGGATTATGACTTTTAGTATTTTAGGGGAGTTTTGTGCAACTGTCGCTCTACTTTATAGTTCGCGGGCCTCTCGGACTTCGGGTCTACGAGGGCATCGGATGGTTCTTTGAAAACTAAGGGTCAGGAGGACGAGCGTGCGGACGAGTCTTGTTTGCGGCCACACTCTTCTCCAGCGGGTCGGATAGCTAAAAATAAATATGACTAAAAGAATAATTCTGAAGTTTCTTACAGTCTTCCATCTCCGGATATCACAAACTTTACAACAGATTGCAGCCCTTATGAAGTATTTAAAAATAGTATTAATTACATACATTATTTATCGACGACATGTTTAATTTGTTGAATAATTTAATTTAAATAAAAAAAATAGTGTTCTTGTACCTACAGTTTTATAATTAATTATAATATATACCTAGGTATAAAAAATAGCAAATTACTTTTAACAAAAGAGATTGATTTGTCTACGTTATCAATAAACTATTTCATTTCATTTAATATTTTTTTTGTTAAATTTTATTTATGAATGTAATGATTTATTATGACTATTAGTCAACAGTAGATAAAATAATGCCATTTTAATTATAAATATAAGTCATACTCAATAATTTATTTCTTCATAGACACACAATTCAAAAAAAATTTAATCATGTTCTTATGATGCGTCCATTTCTTCTCCTACCAAGAAAAGTGTGATGACGCAATATTAATAAAGCATGGTTATATACCAAAGCAAAATGTAATAGTTGTAAGCCTATGGTAATAACTACGCCAGTGAATTTAACGCTGGGAAAAACTGATAATTCGCCTTTGAAGGGCTTATTTCTCATCGTTAGAGCGCTTCATATATTGTTATAAGCTTTTTACTCGGTGTTATATGATAGGCTTTTAACTCAAAGATACATACGCAGTTATCTTTACAATCTATATATTTTTTAATAATAATAATAACAACACTTTTTTTGATTATTTTAAGTAGTATATTACTCGTATTGTGTATAAAAATTAAGTCATGTTATTGATATAATAATACGATCAAATTTTACATTACAATGATTCCACTTTAATTATAAAAATATTCCTTGTAAAACAGCACAACATGGTTGGTCTATAACTCGTCGAATTAACTCGACACCTGGCTATAATATGTTTTAGTATTAATACTTATGATAAATCATCATGTCAATTAGTAGGAACGATTAGAAAATAGCTTAACCTAAAATTGATGATTATTTTTAAAACAAGCCAGAAAGTTAGTTTTAATTTATATATATATATATATATATATATATATATATATATATATATATTGTCCGCTTTACGGCAAATGTTGATCCACCTTTAGAGGCTTGTAGCTTTGATAATTTTGATAATATCGTGCCATACTTCGAATATAAGAATTCCTCTCATTGCGACCCAGAGCCTAACTACGCCGCAAACACTCTAGCTCGTCACCAACTCTCACGGCAATTGTTGATTTTATAACCGCCATTTATTTAACACTTTGTGTGACTTTGTTGATCAATATAAACGTTGGGAGATCAACAAATCCCGCGGAAATGTACACCGATGCTGCGGAGCGGCAACATCGCAAGCGAAAGAAAAGATAGACGCTAGATGAGATAAAAAAAACATTTTGTTTATTTACTTTTTAGTGTTTATGATTCAGGATTTACTACGGCGTAGTAGTAGGAAATGGTATTAGGTTTTATAACAATCTCCTTAGTCGTGTTACTGATTTGCCTGATACAACTTTTAAAACATATATTAAACGTGTCCTTGTATCTAAAGGTTACTATAGCGTTAAGGACTATATTGAGGATAAAGATGTTAGATCTCATGAACCATCCTGCGTAACACTTCCTAGAGACCCTGTATCTAAGTAAAATAGTGGGCATAATAGTGTGATGTTCTGTGAACTATCTGTAATCGGCCAAATGAGTGACATTAATAGACCGCTAGTTCTGTCTCAAATTAGCTTCTTTTATTAGTATAAAAACATTAATAGATAATCAAATATTATAAAGCCAACCGTTCGGGAAAATAATGTGTATGCCAAATAAATAATAAAAGTAACTGGACCAAAACCTACGCTCTGCCCATTTGAGTATGTTTCGCCGGACCGTCTCATGTGGGTCGTGTTAAAACCGGCAGTAAAATAACCCACTGAGTTTGTTTCGCCGGATCTTCTCAGTTGGGGCTTATTGGATCCGGTGGTAGCATTAAAGCGCGTCCGTCGTTATATACTCATGGTCCGCCCAAATAATGACAATTGTTCTTAATATAATTTAATAAAGACAGAACAAGCTATTGGACACAATATAGTAAAATAATAAAGTTAAGACTAAAATGATTAAAAACAATAACTAAAATACCTGCTTCGAGATAGATTAATAATAAATTATTGTTGTGACTATTTGCAAGTGCCTGTAATAGGTTTACGTAAATAAAAATGATTTTTATTTTATTTATTTTATTTTCCCCCCAGAGGTCAATTGTAGGGGGAAGAGGGCTACAACAGGGTTCGCCCTGGTACCCTGAGGCGCTACATTAGTGATATTATGACCTGTTTATACACCCTCATACCATTCAGCTTTCGGCACGTGCTCACCTTGGCATTGGGTCATCCATCTAATCAAATATAATTTACATTCAGTCATAACAAATGGAACGAACTTATTTTATTAAATCTGATAGAGTTGCAAATGGATATTATCTAGGACGAAATTACTAGTCAAGACTAATCAAACGAGTCCAAACTCGATGGGGTTGTGTCGTTTTATTACGGACTTCCTATGGCCACCTTCCAGCTCCATCATCAGACCCTGGATACCATTTAGGACCAAAGTACTCGTCAAGACTAATCAAACGAGTCTAAACTCGATGGGGTTGTGTCGTTTTATTATGGACTTCCTATGGCCACCTTACAGCTCCATCATCAGACCCTGGATACCATTTAGGACCAAAGTGCTCGACAAGACTAATCAAACGAGCCCAAACTCGATGGGATTGTGTCGTTTTATTACGGACTTTCTATGGCCACCTTCCAGCTCCATCATCAGACCCTGGATACCATTTAGGGCCAAAGTACTCGTCAAGACTAATCAAACGAGCCCAAACTCGATGGGATTGTGTCGTTTTATTACGGAATTCTTATGGCCACCTTCCAGCTCCATCATCAGACCCTGGATACCATCTACAAAAAAAAGTACTCATCGAGACGAATCATACGAGCCCAAACTCGATAGGGTTATGTCGTATTATAACGGAGTTCCTATGGCCACCTTCCAGCTCCATCATTAGATCAGCTCCATGTCATCATAATATTGCATTGTCACGCGATTTACATATTATGCGTGTAAAATTTTTACTCAATCGGAAACCGGAAAGTGTGTCAAATTTAACTTGCAAGATTTGATTACAGGTCGAATCTTATGGAGAACCAAGCTCCTAAGTCCTATTCTACATGCTCTAACTTAACACTGTCTTGCTTTCATCATAGCGTATAGATTGCGAAGCAAAGTGGCAACAGCGCATAACAAAACCAACCAATCATGGCAAAGATTACCTTTGATTGGTCCATTTGAATCAGATCAACAATAGATGGAGCGGATTTGTATAAATTATGCAATGAATACTTCTTATTTGTGTCGCTAGAGGGTCAGCAATTGTTGATCAATTTGGAGCCACATTTGTATGCCGAATCATACATTAGATCAACAAAAGCTGTTTTGATCAACAATTGCTAACTGATCAACAATTAACTGATGCTACAACCCGTCTGATCAACATTTGCCGAATGGGTATATCTATATATATATATATATATATTGTCCGCTTTACGGCAAATGTTGACCAGGCCGAAATATGCATTAAATGTTGATCCACCTTTAGAGGCTTGTAGCTTCGATAATTTTGATAATATCGTGCCATACTTCGAATATAAGAATTCCCCTCATTGCGACCCAGAGCCTAACTACGCCGCAAACACTCTAGCTCGTTGCCAACTCACACGGCAATTGTTGATTTTATAACCGCCATTTATTTTACACTTTGTGTGACTTTGTTGATCAATATAACCGTTGGGAGATCAACAAATGCCGCGGAAATGTACACCGATGCTGCGGAGCGGCAACATCGCAAGCGAAAGAAAAGATAGACGCTAGATGAGATAAAAAAAACATTTTGTTTCTTTACTTTTTAGTGTTTATGATTCGGGATTTACTACGGCGTAGTAGTAGGAAATGGTATTAGGTTTTATAACAATCTCCTTAGTCGTGTTACTGATTTGCCTGATACAACTTTTAAAACATATATTAAACGTGTCCTTGTATCTAAAGGTACTATAGCGTTAAGGACTATATTGAGGATAAAGATGTTAGATCTCATGAACCATCCTGCGTAACATTTCCTAGAGACCCTGTATCTAAGTAAAATAGTAGGCATAATAGTGTGATGTTCTGTGAACTATCTGTAATCGGCCATCGAAATAATGTGTATGCCAAATAAATAATAAAAGTAACTGGACCAAAACCTACGCTCTGCCCATTTGAGTATGTTTCGCCGGACCGTCTCATGTGGGTCGTGTTAAAACCGGCAGTAAAATAACACACTGAGTTTGTTTCGCCGGATCTTCTCAGTTGGGGCTTATTGGATCCGGTGGTAGCATTAAAGCGCGTCCGTCGTTATATACTCATGGTCCGCCCAAATAATGACAATTGTTCTTAATTTAATTTAATATAGACAGAACAAGCTATTGGACACAATATAGTAAAATAATAAAGTTAAGACTAAAATGATTAAAAACAATAACTAAAATACCTGCTTAATATGCTCATTTATAAATGTTAAAATTATACATAGATTAATAATAAATTATTGTTGTGACTATTTGCAAGTGCCTGTAATAGGTTTACGCAAATAAAAATGATTTTTATTTTATTTATTTTATTTTTCCCCCAGAGGTCAATTGTAGGGGGAAGAGGGCTACAACAGGGTTCGCCCTGGTACCCTGAGGCGCAACATTAGTGATATTATGACATGTTTATACACCCTCATACCATTCAGCTTTCGGCACGTGCTCACCTTGGCATTGGGTCATCCATCTAATCAAATATAATTTACATTCAGTCATAACAAATGGAACGAACTTATTTTATTAAATCTGATAGAGTTGCATATGGATATTATCTAGGACGAAATTACTCGTCAAGACTAATCAAACGAGTCCAAACTCGATGGGGTTGTGTCGTTTTATTACGGACTTCCTATGGCCACCTTCCAGCTCCATCATCAGACCCTGGATACCATTTAGGACCAAAGTACTCGTCAAGACTAATCAAACGAATCTAAACTCGATGGGGTTGTGTTGTTTTATTATGGACTTCCTATGGCCACCTTACAGCTCCATCATCAGACCCTGGATACCATTTAGGACCAAAGTGCTCGACAAGACTAATCAAACGAGCCCAAACTCGATGGGATTGTGTCGTTTTATTACGGACTTCTTATGGCCACCTTCTAGCTCCATCATCAGACCCTGGATACCATCTACAAAAAAAAGTACTCATCGAGACGAATCATACGAGCCCAAACTCGATAGGGTTATGTCGTATTATAACGGATTTCTTATGGCCACCTTCCAGCTCCATCATTAGATCAGCTCCATGTCATCATAATATTGCATTGTCACGCGATTTACATATTATGCGTGTAAAATTTTTACTCAATCGGAAACCGGAAAGTGTGTCAAATTTAACTTGCAAGATTTGATTACAGGTCGAATCTTATGGAGAACCAAGCTCCTAAGTCTTATTCTACATGCCCTAACTTAACACTGTCTTGCTTTCATCATAGCGTATAGATTGCGAAGCGAAGTGGCAACAGCGCATAACAAAACCAACCAATCATGGCAAAGGTTACCTCTGATTGGTCCATTTGAATCAGATCAACAATCGATGGAGCGGATTTGTATAAATAATGCAATGAATAGTTCTTATTTGTGTCGCTAGAGGGTCAGCAATTGTTGATCAAATTGGAGCCACATTTGTATGCCGAATCATACATTAGATCAACAAAAGCTGTTTTGATCAACAATTGCTAACTGATCAACAATTAACTGATGCTACAACCCATCTGATCAACATTTGCCGAATGGGTATATATATATATTTAAATAATGTTAAGATAAAGTTTTCAGCCACCTTTTTGTTTTGTGATGGATATTTATTGGTTATTTGTGTTGTTTTCTTTCTTTTTCTTCTCTATTCCCGTGGGGAAACTGCCGGGGTAAGTATATAATAATAATAATATATCTCAGAAAAGTAGTAAGTATGAATGGCGTACTGATTTTCCTAAAAATCCCTGTTGAATCAAGTTATTTTATATGGTAATCTATATACGTATTGAAAAGAATAAGTAGGTTTAAGTAATTGATTTAGTAATCTAACTCTATGGAAATTTTTTTTAAGGTTAAACAATGTAAGAAAATAGTAATGTTATACTTGAAGGTCACAATCTAACATGAGGGTTCTAGCAACGTATTTATCTCTTTAGTTATACTTTATGTAAATAATAAACTAGTTAAAAAACATTGCTCGTATTTTTATTTTTTTATTGAAAATAGTGAAGGCAAATATAAGATCGATACCTAGCATGGGTCTTGTAGCATCAATCCTCTTAGAATTACTTTTTGCTGTACAATAACTAGCAAGAAATTCCAAAACCTAACTAAAACCTGTTTAACATATATATTGATGTAATCTCTGTTTTTCCATAAAATGAATAATAATAATAATAAGTACACTTACTATTATTTTATATTGCAAAATATAAAATAATACAGTAACTTTGATAGCATAATATGAGAATTATCCTAATAATATTTTGCAATCGGCGGCCTTATAAAAGCTATCTCTTCCAGGCAACCTTATGCATAGGTTGGACCAAAAAGTAAAAGAAAAAGAATTAGGGTAGCATAGGGTGTACACAGGGAAAGGAAAATATGTATGAATACTAAATATAATAATTAATATTAAAGAATATATAGTTATATACATACATGATGATAAATATAAAATATATAAATAAATATATATATGACGAGGAAGGACGAGCATCGTTGTTTTTAATAAGGTGTGACGTCATCATTGCTGACGTCACATTCATCAGGATGGTTCTCTATCGAGGGTTGTTGATCCATAGTAACAGCAAAACTCCATAATATGGTTTTCAAGTTTTATTCCAGTAAATTGAGGAGCTCCGTACAGTCCGGCAGCTCGAGCGAGACTGAATTGCAATCGGTCCGCCGGCCGTATTTATACTAAACGAGCGGCTCACAAACAGTAAACAATTTAGTTTGATAATTTTCAAACTATGTGAACAGATAATTATTTCTACAAATATTTCAACGATTTACAAATCATAATTTGATCCTGAATACTTATTTATTAGTCTAGTATTTTATGAACATATTTGTGTTTCTATCAAATCATGCATTGATTCACAATTTATTTATTTTGATGAGACGAGTAATTGTATTTATGTGTTTATCATTAATGAAGTGTTGTTGCTATGCTTATTTTATGTGGTTGCGCCGATATATATAATGAGATATCAATATATACCTATTATAGTGATAGCTTCAATGGCGAGTTTGAGCAAGATAATGTTCTCTCACCATATTTTTAAATATATATACAGATTTCGCCCGCCTGATCTGTAACGGCAGGGCATTCCACAGCCGTACTGCCTGTACACTAAAAGATTTATCAACAAACCTTGTGGAATGGGCTGGCATTTTAAGTCGCAAGTTTTCTGATGACCGCAAGAGTCGTGTATGGGTTGAGCTAAGAAACTCGAAACGATTTTTAAGATAGAGAGGAGTAGAAGGGTTGAACAGTATGTTGTATAGAAGATACAGTATATGCGCATTCCGGCGAAGGCGAATTGGCAACCATTTGAGCTTAATAATTTTAGTACATTATCCAATAAGGTTCTAATTTGCATGACAAGTTAAAAAGTTGTTAATTTGCATATAAAAAGCAGCTCAGCTTAGCGTTGAGATCAATACTTTAGAAATAAAGGAGAATGTGGCGATTTTATGATTGGAGTATAGAACAGAATTTTACAACATTTTTATTCATTGTTTTACTAGGAAGAAATGCATCATGCATTCTCTCCTACGCGAATCAAACTGTCGGCAAGGAGGTATATAGTTCTAGCCACCTCCATGTTGCGTAGCATGCGAATTGTGTTATAAGGAGGGTCTATCCACTAAAGCCTGCTGCATCCTTGCTGCTTTTTCAAAACAATCTATTGGTTAAGAGCACCAGGTACTGCATACACACTATTATGGTGCCTACCGGCTTGTTTCTTTTTAAAAAGACAAAATAATCTTTAGTTGCGAGGGACTTTACAAACACTTCATTCACGGACATAAAGCACACACAGACTCGGAACAAATTATCTGTCATTCACACTCATGATTGTGCCGGGTGGGAATCCAACCCATAAATGAGTCACCGGTGTAGTCGCTACTATGCTGCGGTAACCCCATGGCTTAGCTTAGGCCTAGTCCTAATTTGGTTGGTCCTAATCAGATTCAAAGATCGTAGCTTTGTGAAAAGCCTAAGATTTATTCCGGGTCTTAAGAGATGGCGGATTATTAGAGGAACGCCAACACTCGTTCTTCTATGTATGACCCTAGCTTTTGACTAATGTTGACCCTTATCTCGGTCAATCATGCTTAAAGCTGGTTAAGAGATTACTTTCAGTGCCTCAGAAAGAACGTTAAACCGTTGGTATCGATTGAAAACGTCTATGACCGCCCTAAATTACGAAACGAGCAGGATCGTTTTTCTGTGATCACAAAATGATACTGCGATTTTCAACTCATCCGCCTACCGCGGCAACTATAGCAGAATCATTACGAGGATAATACGGCCTGATATTGATGATGATTGAAGTAAAGGAGAGTAAATTTAAAGTTCAACGTTTGCACTTTTGGCATTTGACAGAAATGGTATTTCTTATCATAGATGGTATTTTTAATACTCGCAAAATAAATAGATTTAACAGTTTTATTATTTATTTTGCGGGTAAAATGCATAAAAAGTTATGATGAGTCTATTTCCCCTAATTCCTAAAAGATAATTTCAGTAGTAGACAAAGGGATTTCAATACAATGCTAACAATATTAAGACAGGAAATATTCACAAGGCCTTTCCTAAGATTTTGATCTAATGATTAAACATTTTAATAATAATAGTAAAGGATTGAAGATATAAATAGTGATTTAATATACAAGGTTAAACAGTAACAGACAATATGACAGGTATAACAAGAAGAAAGTAATAAGAAGAAAGTAATAATACAAAGGAGGATATTAGAACTATGCAGTATTTAATATAGTTTAGTTTACTAGTTCTAACAGTAACGTAGCGGTATTTGGCTCGCTTTAAATCTCTGAGGTCGTGGGTTCGATCCCCACGCCGGACAGGAAATCTTTGTGTAAATTCTATGATTTCTTACCGGGTCTGGTTGGTTGAGGGACTTACCCTCCGTGCCTCGGAAAGCACGCTAAGCCGTTGGTCCCGATTGTTTTAACATCATCTATAATAAATCGTATATCAAGGAACTTGCAGCAGCGTTTCCGTGTGTTGTACAACATAATACTGCGGTACCTGCCAAGCATGGCAGATATGACTATGGCAAGTACCCTTCCCTGGGAGGAGGCCCAAGTTTAGCAGTGGAAGTTATACGGGCTGATGATGATGACATTGCCAAAATAATTAATCTATAAATGGAACAGATAAAAAGCGCCACGTTTGTTAAAATTATCCATTAAATACGTAAAGTGCTAACTTTTCACCATAAGCTCATTAATCCTCAAGGATTATGGTCACGTGTATTGGCACTAGTAATCCGCGTTCAGTCCCAATGAATATTTACTTTGTCGTTTGAAATTTTGGTTCAGCGGTTACAATAGCCTACGGCCAGTAGGGACTATAGTGTAGAATTATTTGTATAAACCAAACATAACAATGATTTTCGTGAGTTGGGCTCAGAGTCTCCATTTCATATAATAAATGATACCTGATGTACTAACTCGAGCTTTGTGGTAAATTCCTTGGAAGAGTCTCCTCTCACAAGCTTATACATAGTTTAAATGGAAACTGCCCATATCAAAAAAAATACCGAACTGTAGGAAGTGAAATAGTTTTATTTTTATTTTTATGTGTCAGTTAGGGTAAATAAATATTTTTATGTCATTACTACAGCCGGTAATTATGTAGGCAGGTGTGAGTGTGTCTCATTAAATAAATATTTATTTTACCTATATTAAGATTAAACTTGATTATGTAGATTATTAGTTGTAACCGTTGTGCTAAATTGTTAACTATAGTAATGTTTTTAATGTATTTATAATATTCTATAAAATGCAATGCCTTAATAGGGCTCATGTCTGGTTCTGTTACTTTAATGTAAAATCTTCGTAAAACCCACAAAATAATAACAAATTAACGTGGATATATACATTAAAAATGTGTTTTAACAATGTGTAAACCTATTTCCTTGCCCGACTATATGTACCTATATACATATAGAACAATTTTCCTTTCCTTAGACAAGATAACACAATCAGCGTTGCTTCCGTTCACTTCATCTATCAAACTTTCTCTTATAGTTTTATTAGATGTATTATGACATTGCTCTACATTTTTCGTTCTTGATCTTATTACAAGATTTTGTTCTATTCGGAAAAGGAATGTTATTTTTCTTTTACATCTGGTTTTTTCACATCATTGATTTTATCGTAGTTTCGGTTCGTTGGGACACAGACATTGTAAATCGAAAGTTGTGCGACTTTCTGAAAATACCAGAACAATATAATTTATAACATAAAATATGTTTTACCTTAACTTTTATAACCCTATTCAATTAAAGAGTTAAAACGAATGTAGGCAGACTTTAGTATCACGATAGCCAATTATTTTGAAGTAACATCCCACGCTTGTTTAAACCCGCGTAACTCCCGTCCCCTAGGAACTTCATAAAGTAGCAAGCCTATGTTACTCCTGGATAACATAGCTTTCTAATGGTGAAATAATTTTTCTTATCGGACCAGTAGTTGCCGAGATTAACGCGTTCAAGCAAACAAATTCTCCAGCTTTATAATATTAGACAGTAAAGATTAATGTCATCATCATTATTAGGAGTAGATTATACTTCTGTAGCGCAAATCGATCTGTACTCCCATCTACTAGTCCATCTTCTAGCTGTCAAAAGTGAAAGTCAAATTATGATGACAATATCGGAAGATGGCATGAATACCTACATCGCACCAAAAGTTCTTCGTCATCCGTATAACGTCTAGTGCTGAACATGGGCCTTCTCCCGAAGGAGGGTTTTGCTGTAGTCACCACGGTTGGCATACGGGTGGCCCACTAGAGTATCATGTTGTAACCTACAAGGAAACGATGCAGCCCGTTCCCTGGTAGACGATTGTTATAGATGAGTCTATCACAATCAGGACTAACTGCTTAACGTGTCTTCCGAGGCAAGGTAGCTAATCTTAGATTTACACTAAGATTTCTCGTCCGGCGTGGGGATCGAACCCACAATTTATACTGCTATGCCACGGAGGTTGTCAAATAAAAGTTCGCACGCTACTAAGCCACAGTCGCCAAGCCAGATCGACCCTTTGTGTGGAGGAACGCAAACACCCGTACTTTTAGGTACTGTATGATCCAAACTTTTGCCTAATCCTCACCCGAACCCTGATTCAACCATGCTTTAACAACTTAGCAAAAGTCCGTTATTAAAGTACTTAAAGTTGTTATATGGATTCAAGTATTTTTTAAATTGTATATTATTTATTGTATCGATTATACAAGATTATTTTTTAAATATTAACAAACTTTAAGGGTGTGAAAGTACTGATGATTATAAGCAACATTTACTAAGGGACCAATTCTGAAATCGGCAAAAAAAAACCGGCCAAGTGCGAGTCGGACACTCACACGAAGGGTTCCGTACAAGTGCGTACCTATTTTTGATATCAAGAATACAACAAGTAACATAGTATAAAAGTTCTTGTAGTTCGTTATAACTTTGATCGATGCTGAATGAATGAAAGGTAAACTGCGGTTTACGGTTTTTGACGTATTAAAAAAAAACTACTTACTTGATCTCGTTCAAACCAATTTTCGGTGGAAGTTTGCATGGTTATGTACACTATATATTTTTTTTAGTTTTATCATTCTCTTATTTTAGAAGTTACAGGGGGGACACACATTTTACCACTTTGGAAGTGTCTCTCGCGAAAACTATTCAGTTTAGAAAAAAATGACATTAGAAACCTCAATATCATTTTTGAAGACCTATCCATAGATATTCCACACGTACGGGTTCGATGAAAAAAATTTATTTGAGTTTTTTTTTTTTTTTTTTTAATCTGCTGTTCCATACATTTTATCGAGATAAGTGAACAACAACATGGTAAATAATAATATAGTCGCGTTAATATCCGAAATGACGTCATAATGTAATTTTTTTATTACATGCAAATTAATAAGTGACCAGCTTCCCGCGCGCGGTTTCACCTCCGAAGCTTCCATTTATGTGAGAACTTTTTTTTTTCTGAAGAGTAATAGCAGAGGTTTTGCATTCTTTTAATATTTTTGCTAACCCCTCATGCTAAGCTAAAATGCTTGTGTTACTTTCACGTCGGTCGTGCAATGGCTAGGGCAATCATGTGGTCGCCCGTTCGATCCCCACGATCCAACGGGCGATCACATGATTGCAAGTCAGATGCCCTAGCCATTGGGCTACGACCGCTTAAATTTTTGTAAACCGCCTTTGTTACTGCTCGATAACGCTAAAGATATTTTGTAATCGGACTAGTAGTTTCGGGGCTGTTATTCCTTGAATGTTTGATAAAAATGAATTAACGGCTGTACATTTATATTGTTCTAATAGCAGTTTAAAACTTGGCAATACTATCCATGGGCGGCCAACGTGATTTACAGATAATATAGAAAATGGACCAAATTATTTGTAACCGTAGCCCGTGTTGGTGCTTTCTAATAAATATTTAAAAAAAATATATTTCCATTTTAGTAGAGTGTACTATATTTTCTTGTTTAAACATATCTTTTCCATGCATTACTTATTTAAAGACATCACGAATCTGATGCCATCCCAACCAGCAATACAGTCCTATAACTAAAGCTTATACCTATATAAAGCTGTGTAAACGTTTTATTAAGGTTTTAGGTGACAGCGGTGACAGCGTATTGTATAAAGGCGTTCGATAACACATTATTGCTCTATAAGCTTATAGAGCTAAAATGACATATAAACAATCGTTGTTAACGTTTACTACGCCATTTTATACAACCGTTATAGTCAGGTGCTATAGCAAGATCTAATGTAACTAGTACAGAACGATATTGCTCTATAAAATTGTTCGCAGATGCCTTTATTCATCTGATTTGCACAATAAGGGTTCCAAACGAACTGCTATAGTACTTTCGTTGTAGCAGTGACGAACACTCAACTATGGAGCGATATTGTGGTATTGTGGATACTCAGATCGTTGTTATAGTACTTAGTACGTTAGTAGTCAAAAAAACTCTACAATTGAATGATTTTGTGATGTAGCCAAGTTTGAGATTACGCTTATGTAATGTAACTGTACTATAATCATTTTCAGATGCCTATTATAGTTTCACTGATAAGACAATTACACAGACACTTTTTTAGAGCAGATTTGTTGTATAATGTCTTCTTTAGTTCCTTTAATACATATGTTAGTATTATAACAGGGTATCTATCTCTTTAATAATACAAAAATGTCACACAAAAGTAGACAAATGTTGCTATTAAATGACAATTATATCCTTAAAAAGAATTTTTATCATGCTTTTAGAACAATACTCAGACATTTTGATTCAACGATCGACAAAAATGGATTTAAAGAATTGTAAAAGATATAAACGCAGTGGAACATATAGAAGAGAAGTTAATAGACGTTATAAGAAAGCACTATCATCATTAGCAAACGATCTAACCAGTAATAGCAACCAAAATCAAGTTGAGGGCACAATTACAGAAAACGGTTCCGTACAAAATGAATTTTGTATAGATCATGAGCTTTTGATTGAACATAAGGACTCCAGCGATTATTGTGACAATATTTCAGAATCATCCATTCCATTAATCTTCAATGACTCTGAAAAAAAAACACAATGTTGACTAGATACATTTTATATTTCTACATACTTAATAAAACTAATCAACTTTCCCGAAGAAAAAAGTGGCCACATGATTAACCCAGTTTAAGCAGTAAACCCTTTAAATTTATAAAGAAAGCTTTTTTTCATGCGTAGAATCAGTGCTTCAGAAACATAACCAAAAAAAATCATGGTGTATTATTTAGTTATGCTCACACGGATCCCCAAAATCACTCTGAACCCATGATGACAGTGAAAACATTGTCACAACATGTAGGTACTATAAGGGTCCTTAGAAACTTAAAGTCACATTAATTGATAAATATTTTAGTAAAAACTCAATAATTCGAAGGGGTACTTAAAATTCATGGTAAACCTAACCCTAGTTTATCAGTAAAACTGCGTTCGTACCTCATTTTTACCTTATTAGACGAATATCATAATAACAAAATAAAATCTTACTCACCTCAAATTGATTGTACTAGGTATCCTTTTGTTTTTTTTTTTATTAAATTTTGGCATTGCACCCTGTCACGAATGATAAAAGATTGAATGGTGAAGTATAGGAAACATAAACTCTAGTTTAGTATGAAAAAGTACTATAAAAGGTTCTATAGTAGCCATTACATCACTATTTTGAGACCTGCGTTACTGTTACATAGATTGTATAGGACTGATTTGTGATGTGTGACACTGCTAACAGACCGTTTTGACACTAAACAGAGATATAACTGCGCCACTTTCGAAGAAATAACTCTTTTTTAGGTTTTTTATAGGGCCAAAAACAGTTTTTTACAAAACGTTCTATGGACTTTTATACAACTAGTTTTTGCTGCTTGGGATGGTCCAAATTTAATTCTAATTAGGTACACAATAGGAAAAGTTGATATCATCAATATCTTAGTAATATTTTATTAGAATAATAATTGTATCAATTCAATTAGGTATTGTGTAAACGATTTCGTACGGGTGGCAGAGTCACCATGGATTTCTTTTGTCTAGGGTTCTCTATTCGGGAAACACGAGAATACGCCATACACAAAAATATTGTGTAGTGAACAGAACAGTGAAACAGAAAAAAACTCGATAAATAACAATTCATGGCGGATGGCACCTTAAACGAGTCATCGAAGTTCCAGGCGCTTAAGGCCGCGAAGAAGCTACAAAAATTTTGCAACTAGGCACAAAAGTTTGCTAAAAATATTGCACTGAAACGGTTAAAAGCCGATAGTAAAAGTTTTTGCGGAGCCATAGATAAATTTTTATGGAATTTAGCAAATATTACTCCACTCTACTCTAATGTTTTATCTTTTTAGCAGAATACGGCACATCTCATCTGTGGGGCGCCAATTCCGGTCGCTCGGGTCGCGGGTGGAGTCGCAAGCGCACGTCGGCGCCACAGATGAGCAACCCGCATGGATCCATGCCGCGAGTGGGGCTGGTGTTGCGGTCGCGGCGCAGTTGGCCAGTCGCTCCTCAGTCCTGTCGCAGGTAACAATCAATAAAGTTATATATTAATTTTGGTTATAAAACCGTATTTTCTCTCACTTTCTTTCGAAAATACGAGTTTTACCAATAAATATCGTAACCAACTAATATCGCGCCAACATTAAAAGAGGTGCCGTTTTCTGTTCAGTTTCTGTCAATTCTGCCGTCCTAATTCTGATTCGTGAAGATTTATCAGCTATACTTTCATGAAAAGGAAAGTTATTAAAGCTATGTGAAAATTTATTTATTTATTTAAAAACTTTATGCATAATATGGTACAAAGGCGGATTGAATGCCAAAGGCATTCTCTGCCAGTCAACCTTAGGATGATGCAGAGAATAACAAGAAAGTGCACTTTTAAAGGCAAGAAGTGAGGTAAATAAAAGAAATAAGTACGTGAAAATTGTCATAGGTATCAATTTTATTTTGTCCGGGGCATTCCCACCGCCGCTGCAGCGTATTCGCGCGCTGGCGCATGGCGGTGGGTTATGTGGGACTCGCCCTCTCCATAGCGTGGTATGCTAAACTCATACCACGAGGAGAGGACACTCCTTCGATCCGCCGGTGGCGGGGGCCGGGTACGCGAGCAATCCGGCCCCCCGACGGCACCCGCGGCCAATATGGTACCGCGGGATCTCCAGTAAATTGTCATACACCTAACAATGAAGCAGTTGAATGAAAGGTGAAGTATTTAAAAACATATCAAATAATACCAATAATTACAACACACGTTACCAACTACTAATTGCATAGGGTTAAATAAATAAAAAATGTGCATAACAGTGAGTTAAATTCCAATTGACATTAAAAAATACTATGCGGTGGACTGCTACTTCTAGGTGGTTTAAAAAAAAACATAAACATAATTTAAATAAATAAATCTAATCTATCCGATGATGTGCATTCAGTATATTGGATATGACACTTGACTTGACCTAACCAAACGAGACTATACTACTGTTGTAACAAAAAAAAAACGTCTTCTTTAATAAGTCCTGTTGATCCCCATTGGCAACCCGAAACCTCGTTAGTTAATCAACTAACTAGAAAGTTGATCAACTTACTAGCGAGTTGATCAACTTTCTATTATGATTCTTATTATTTACCTAACTAATAGCCGTAGCAAAGAAAAATCTATTCCAAGAATAGAATACAGTAACATACCGGCCGATTTAAATAGTTACCACATCAAGATTTCTACAAAATATTGCAAGTGTCAATTCTAAACACAAGTTGGCGAAATATGATTCACCTAAGACATACAAACAATATTAGGTGTCAATGTGTAGGCTAACTTAATATAGGCTTATGTTTAACTTACTATCAGATATAGTAAAAATGATCACCAAAATTAAACCCGCATTTTAATGTAAAATTGTAACCAAAGTTTTAACATTTCGCTATCGTATTTAAGCAAAATGACTCCAAATAAATCATTGTTAACCCAAAAGTAGTAAATGATCACCAAAAGTACCTAAATGTTTTACTAATTTACTATTCGGTTCTGGCACTCGCCGGCCGCTGCCGCGGCACCGCTCGCTTCGCTCGCTCGGCTCGTGCGTTGTATGGCCGCAGCTCTAACCTAACCTAACCGATTGTCATTTTTCATTGATTTTATTAAGGTAGAAATAGCGCAATAATTTGCTCGCTAAGATTTGGTGATCATTTACTACATTTGGTGTTCGAATACAATTTGAAGTGCAGTCGTGACTAAAATAGCTAGTACTATTATAATTTTAGACTTTATTTTTCTGATGTCAAGTATATATTTTTGGTGGTCATTATATTTTATCCCCTTAATATATTTTAGTCAAGGTGTTCAACATAATTTTTCAGATTCCTATACAGTCAATGTCAGAAGTCAATAATTGAAATTCTCTCTACCGATTTCTATAAGAACCAACATATGGAAGTCGAAACAAAGATTACGTGTCGGTAGTAAAATATTCTTGATTCCCGATAAAATCCTGCACTTCTCTGTCGGCAATTTTTAACAGAGGCCCATTGTTTAGCTCCACAAGCTGCTTAGCGGCGGCGCCCAACTTGACATAATTTTATCTACATGTACGTTGGTAAAACTAATGAATACTGGCTTTCAATAATATCTAAATTTGTTTGCCAGCCTACCTAAAATGTATTATGATTTTTATAACGATACAGCATTGATACGTTAGGTATTCAATGAAGTGTTGTCTGAAAATTTGTCAACAGTTGTATTATGGACTAACAATAAGCAACCCGTGGTTTTGTTGTTTTTATCTCTCGGGAGTAGATTTAGTCTGAATAAAGGTGTCTTTTATTTCAGTCCTGCTAGTCAAATGACTCCAAGGAACGATATTGTCAGTACAGAAGACGTACACCCTTATCCCTTCGGCTATTCTCCTTCCCCCTTCCTTCTATTTTACGAATATTTGGGGACGAAAAGTCCTCGAATGCGAATAGAGACCGCGGATTGGCAAGCGTAGCGTAGGATATTCACCAACTAGATGGACGGCCGATTCCAACCGCAATAAATGATGATCTATGAGGGAAGCCTATGTCCAGCTGTTGTCGTACTGCAGCTGAAATGATGATGATGATAACTAAAATCAGGCGTTACTTTGTGGATATCCATATTAATCTAAATCAAAATATCAAGTGCTTATTCCACAAAAAAAAATGTAAATAAACGGGGGATACAAATTTATGCAGGAAGGATAAAACTATCACGACACGTATTTCAGAGTGGAATTGACAAATCAGATTTGTGAAGTAGCATTTGTCTCGTTAATTAACACCAGATAATCTTTTTAATTTCGAGTATGTTTAGTTGAGCCGAAAAACGTTTATAAAAAACCTATATTACCTTCCACCTGTGTACATACACCTGTCGCTCCCCAGTCCTAGTTTAAAATACATCAAGTCATTTCTATTTCTTGTATTGATCTCGAGCGTAATAAGAGAAACACACATACACATTAAATGTGTATGTGTGTTATTAAGTTTATTAAGTACTTTGCGAGTGTAAAAGATTACGTCTGTCTTAAGTAAAATCTGAGATTAAGTTAAGTTTAAATGTTAGAATGTTTTGACATAACTTAGCTTTTAACTCGGGTATTATACAGGGTTATATTTAAAACACCAACAACTTTTTGGGGATAAAGGTGATTATGAACAAATTTTTACAACACCAACGCTGAAATCGCGAAAAAAAAACAGCTGTTCGTAACTACCTCCTTAGTAGTTACGCTATTTTGTTTACTCTTTTCATTCTAGTGTGATTAGGTATTATAGGCACCTATTTTATTATTATGCACAAGCTATGTACCCTACATAGCTCATGTTTAATATATCATATATCGTGCATATTAGATATATCTTTTAAGTAATTTATGAGATTTTCAAAACTCTAATTACCGAAATACTAGTACAAACATACTGTGGTCTATAGATTCTGTTCCACTTACTCAATACACCATATTATTATCAAGACGGTAAAAATGTCACCGAGTATATTAGTATAGATGCCGATGCCGCTTGAAATAAGGATTTTATAAGCTACTACACAAGTCCTGTGTAAGTCGGTAGTAATCTACCGTTTGAACAAACATACAGATAAAATAAATAGTAGCCTTTATTATACCTTATAAAATAACCTGAGATTAGCCGAGGCAAAGAGAAAAACAGGTAAAAAATAATGTTTTGTTCATTGGCATTCTATATACATTGATAATGATTTACTAATAACAAGGCAATGTTAAAGGTACAGTTACAGATGATCATAAAATGGCATGCCTAAAATGAGCATGCTCTTTAATCTGACACATTTGCTTTTGTTTAGCATGCTTTTTGCATAGGTACTTTTAAATAAGTTGCACGACTGATCGATATCCCTGTCATTCCCTGCTCAGACGCGCTAAAGGCACGCCGCCTTCCACTCGCGCGGCAGGTAGCACTCCCAAATATCGCACGGATGTCGAAATTTCTTAACATATTCGAAATAAGTATGCTCATTATTATCAATGGTTCGACACACATGCTACTATGCTACCGTGACATCAAGTGTGTGGTACAAGAATATCGCACAACTAGGTAGTTTAATAACAGCTTGCGCAAACTTAACCCTACTTAAAAGTCAAGGGGGCCGTCAGGCACGTTGCCAAGAATGCTGACTGTACTTCCTTATACTACCTCCATGTTAATCTACACTGATATCAAGAAGGGTTGTTATATTCTCTTTTCAGTTTTGAAGACCAGAATATTGTACTTTGACGTAACTCTACTTACGAGTATGTATATTGAATTATTGAGGATATTTCTTCGTAGGTTGTATGATGAGTTGGTTGTATATGAGATTACCATTTTAGTAAAAACTTAGAAGAAGTGTTGAGTACACTTCTTCTAAGTTTGTTCTTCTAAGTTAAAGCCTTTGTTTTTTTAATGAGTAAACTGTATGTGACACGATTATTTCTTGATCAATATCATGATCACTGATTTACTATTTATACAATACCTTTCCAGTTATTATTATTTAGAACAATCTTCCAATACACTGCGGGTTTTCATATTTAGTGATATTATTTATTCTTGGTAGCAAAGTCGATGAATAATTTTAATTTAGAGTTAATCTGACCTAATCCCAGCCCGCGCTGGTTGATTCTTATTATATTTGCCACATTGGTAGATTTAAATTCTATTTAATAACATTACTTTTGAAATGTATTCTAATTAATTAATAAAGATAATTTCTTTTCTTTATATCTTTTTATCATTGTATTTGACTTATAATAAGTACGATCGATTCGTCTATATTATCAATAAACGTTTTTATTTCATTTCAATCGGTGTCACGTGCGCCCGTTCGTACAACCTAGATTATCTTAAGGCTCATTCTGCCACGTAGGCACTTTCATAAAAGCAGTCTCCTTGAGGAAAGCTGTATTGACGGCCAATGAAGCAAAAAGGTTTTCGAGTGGAGACAACTGGCAAGCGCAGCGTTGGACAACCGCTTGCACGATAGAACGACGACCTCATTATAAGGTCGCAGCGAGTCAATGGATGCAGACCGCCAGCAATCGACCCCGCAGGAAATCGATGGGGTAAGCCTATTTTCAGCAGTGTTTTTTTTTTCGGTTTGATTTACCTAGGTTGCCACGAGGCTTTTGCTACTTCACAAGTGTATGACAACAGGCTAATATGATGATGATGACCGATGGTATATCGTCCTGCAACACACAACTTCTGTTGCGTAAAAATAAACTAAGAAAAAAAAAAGTTTTTTTCTGAGTCTGGCTGTTTGAACGATTACCCTCCGTGCTTCGGAAAGCATGTTCAGGAGCTGGTCTCGATCAATCATCTGTGACAATCGTATACTAGGTAACGGACAACAGCGTTTACCGGTGTATGTGCTCTCTATAATACTGCGATCACCAACCCGCCTAACAAGCGTGATAACTATGGCCACACGCCCTTCTAGGGAGGCCCATGCTCAGCAGTGTACAGCAATGATAGTGAATAAAAAATATCACTATCAATTGCTTGAGGGCAGTCTAGTGCAGTGGTTTATTGTATTATCTCAGGTATTCTTTCCACTTAATAGTCCGTAACATCTTCCACCTAAGTAACGACGGGTCAAGACCCAGGTCCAAGGTGAATACACACATTCACGCCTCTTACCCATAGGGGTAGGCAGAGACGCTGTCGTGGGGCCGCACTGCTCATGCGTACCCGGCTCCCGCCAACGGCGGATCGAAGGAGAGTCCGGGGGTTTTAGTGGTGTAGGGTCCACTCCTCGTGGTAAGAGTTTAGCATACAACGCTATGGAGAGGGCGAGTCAAACATATCCCACCGCCGCTGCAAGGTATTCGCGCGCAGGCAAAAAAAGCGTAAATGCCCCTGGACAAAAAAAAGGTCTCGGCAGAGACAACTTCCCTCTATTTGCTAGTATCTTGACCACTTTTCCCTCTTCGTCCTCATGCATGTCGTTTGGTTTATAGTAATTCTAACCTGGCCTTTTTAAAAACTTCCCGAAGAAGACGATGAAAAATGAATTCATTTCATAAATATTTTTATTTTGCATCGAAGTAACTATATACTAAATGTCAAAAAAATATTTTATTCTTTATAAGTTCATTCTTAAAATAAGGAAAAAAGATGAAATAAAATCGTAATGTACGTCAATTTTTTAAAACATATTAAGGCCGTGTTCCAACCAAACTGACTGTCAGCCGCCGAATGAGAGCAGGCTCACTGTGAGCCCCAGTGTAAACATGAAAAAAACGGTACTTTTTGTTTACAGTATGCTGACAATACGCTATCGTTTACGTCCGTCCGTCCAATCAGCGTCCGCGGAGCGTAGTGACACGCTTTATTAATCGGCCGCCGAATATCAGCGTCTACGCATAGCGTAATAACGTATCTATAGATAAGAACGTATATATAGATGTGAACGAAAAAGTGAATATGTATGGAAATATAATAAACCACGTAATGTTCGCTCACTTTCGGCGGCTGACAGTCAGTTTGGTTTAAACACGGCCTAACTCTATTTGACATGATCACCCGAATCCGCTTGTTAGAAACGAATGTAATAAAACCTTTCGCAACTGTAATATAAATACAGAAACCCTTAGAGAGTTCCTCTCCCCCTCTCAATTACTAAATGAATGGTTTATTACTGCATATAACATCACATGGGTCAACATCTTGTGCGAAACACAATTTAACTCTGTATACTTTTAAGTGGGTTTGCTCCAATTTACGAACCATCGTCGATGTGAGTAATTAAGTAATTGGGTTGTATAGACTATTACACTCTCGTTAATTAACGTAATCTGTTGGGCCTTAGTCCAATATTGAAGCGACCGTAGTCCAAAGGCTAGGCCGTGGGGCTTGTGATCATGTGGTCGCCGGTTCGATCCCCTTTGCACTACCGACGTGAACGCACTTGAAAGTTGAAACACAAGCATTTTAGCTTAGCATGAGGGGTTAGCAAGAAAATAAAGTAGTGTGCAAAAAATCTGCTAGTATTCTATAAAAAAAAACAAAATCATTTAAGTATAAGGATTTGATAAAGAATGCTGGCAGCATATTTTATAAGTTAGTATTTGTTTAAATTCCGATTATCTTCAACTTGATTATCAAGGTGTACGTGATTAGCAATTAAAGCTGTTTGGTGATCCAATTCAAGTCAGTAATTTGGAACAAAGCATTTTATTAACTTCGATTAAAACTCATAATTTTAATACTTTAATTAAATAGTCTTACTAAATAAAGGAACCTAGCTACATAAGTATCAAAGCAATGCTTAATTGCATGTTAACTTGATTGCTTTCTTTAAGAGCCTTAGGTAATTAATTTTCCGCTATTCATGCCTGGGAATCAATTTGTCTACTTTATTCAGATTAATATTTCTTTGACTGCACTAGAAAAATAAATTACAAGTCGCGGGGAACTTTACTTACTTATATTTCTTTTCGCAAAACGCACCAAGCATAATAACAACCATCCATAGTTTGCATTAACAGTTGTCCAGACTGGGAATAGAACAGAAACACCATGACTTACAAGCGCCGACAACTATCTATATCTCATTTAGTCTATCTATTAATGTTTCTAAATAATATATAAGAATATTTATTGGGTATAAAACAACAGTTTCAAGTACATCTGTTTCTAAATTTACACTTTCACTTCATTTAACTCTTATTAGTCTATCCGTGGCCACGACTGGTGTAACCCATGTCGAAATGTCGGATAAATCAAATAATTATGTTATAATTTGCTTAAAAAAAGAAAGATAAAGATTACTAGCAGAATTTTGCAGTCCACTTATATTCTTGTATACCCCGTTATATTACATTGTATCGTGATTGAGACCCGTGTGTACTATAAAATAATCCAAGTATCATCTATGTTTTAAAACTCTTTTCCCAATTGAAATTTTCCCGATTATAACATGAATTGACGACAATTTAAGCAAATTTTGTTTTCGAAAATTGGAGATTTCGAAAATCAAACCCAATTCACTGTCTTAAAATAAATATATTAATAATAAATAGTATGATATACTTATATTATGTTTGGTGAACCGGTTGGAATTCCCTTTTGTGTAACACGAAAAGCAATCAAAGGTGAACGTTGAAGGATGCTTGGTTTGCTCTGACACAACGAAGATTAAATATATCAATTTCGATTTGTATGGATTTACTTTGTATAGCAGATAAGCATTGTCATTCACAGCCAGAATTTTGGAACGGTTGCTAATAAGCAAAGATTTACAATTTAATATTCTAAATCTTTTTTATAAGTTAGTTATATTTTAGACTTGCTACTTTTTGTTGCATAATTATGAATTACTAGCTGCGCCCCGCGATCACTGCTCCAGTGGGTCGGAGCATGATATTTTGTAGCCTATATGTTTATCAAGCTTATAAAATATCCGCGGTAAAACTTTCAGTCAAATCCATTCAGTAGTTTTTGCGTGAAAGAGTAACAAACATACATACATCCACATATACAAATTTTCGCATTTATAATGTTGGTAGCATTATTAAAATTTAAACTGTTTATGTCCGACTTCACCCTACAAAAAATCTGACATTTCCCGTGCATTTTTTCAATATTTTCTTTCATACAAACTTGTACGACTTCATACGAAACTAGGAAAAAAAAGAATCAGACAAATTGTTCTTGTCGTTCTCAAGTTGTGAGCATACATTTTGGTGATTCATTTTTAATTCTATAGACGATATTGCCATTATGACTCTTAATGGAACCAAATTAAGTAAATTATTGATTTATTGAAATTGTATTCCAATGTGATACGTTCCAACAAAATATTAGGACAAAAACTACAATTAAGTATCATAGCTCTTGACTGAACATCGCTGTCCAATCAATTTCTGTTCCTGAAACATGAATAAGGAATTTGGACATTCGGCATTCGATTTTGGACTAAAATATTAGATTAATTAACACTATCATTATATATTTCGACTGCACCGGAGGCTCAGTGGTTATAACAGTGAGTTTTAAGACCTGGTGTTCTGGGTTCGATTCCCACCCGGGACAATTATTTGTGTGAACCACGAATAGCTGTTCTGAGTCTGGGTGTACTTTGTATCCGTTAATGATTTTTTGTAAACTAGCCCGCGACATAGGGATATTTCCCTAAAGCAGATATCTTTTAAAAAAGAAAAAAATTGTTTTTGGAAACTTATTTCATATAATAAAATTTTGACCACCGATTAGTTAATTTCTATGTTCACAGTTCTTTTAGAGTTCCAGTTTCTAAAAGAACGAAGAACATAGAAATTTGTTTAATGTTTTTACTATCAAACTATCACACGATATCATCAACAGCCCGTATAACGTCCACTGCTAAAAATGGGCCACCTCCCGAGGGAGGGTATTTGCCATAGTCACCACGCTTGACAGGCGGGTTGGTGAACGCATTATTATGTTGTACCACACAAGGAAACGCTGCTGCCCGTTCCTTGCTATACGATTATTATAGATGATGTTATAAATCGGGACCAACAGCTTAACGTGCTTTCCGAGGTACGGAGGGTAGTCTCTCAACCAACCAGACCCTGAAAGAAATCTCCAATATACAAAGATTTCTTCTCCGGCGTGGGGATCGAACCCACCCTCTGAGATATAAAGCGAGCCAAATACCGCTGCGCTACGGAGGTTGTCACACGATATATATGTACTGTATCTGATTTAGAATGAATTAGAATGGACCACCCTTCTTATGGGTGTCGTAAGAGGCGTCTGGGGATATTTAGCTCATTGATGGGCAGCAGCACCTATCAGCTCAATAATACTCCCATCTTACTGCGGTCACCAATCCACGTGCCAACCAATATTTTCGACCCTTCTTTTTTGTCCGGGGGGAAATGCAGCGTATTCGCGCTTTGGCGGTGGGATACGTGGGACCCGCCATCTCCATAGTGTGGTATGATAGCTCATACCACGAGGAGAGGACCCTTAACCACTAAAACCCTCCGGACACTCCTTCGCTGCGTCCATGGACGGGCCGGGCACGCATAAGCAATCCGGCCCTCCCTCAACGACCCTG
The DNA here is from genome assembly GCA_947037095.2 of Nycteola revayana. Lineage (NCBI taxonomy): Eukaryota > Metazoa > Arthropoda > Insecta > Lepidoptera > Nolidae > Nycteola > Nycteola revayana. The sequence goes on from OX344840.2 coordinate 17,179,480, forward strand.
GCTTGCCAAGATCTGTTAAAGAGAAGGCCCATGTTCAACTGCAGACGTCAATGGACTGATAATACTTTATCAGTCCGTTAACGTCTGCAGTGAAGTTGTACTTCACTGCAGACGTTGTATCGACTTAATTAAAAAATATTCAATGCTTCCCAAAAGCACAATTCAGAACTAGACTATTACGTTTACTGATACTAATGAACTACGTTACGAACATGAATGGAAAAGAAAAATTAAGGATTAAAAAAATGAAACCCTAAACGAGTTAAATGGTTAGAAGCTTGTGTATGCAAAAATAAAACTGAATTTACTTTGCACAATTGCTCAGAAAAATAAATATCTAACTTATATTTTATAGGTTTTATGGACCGCTAATGCGAAAAAGATCGAGAGGAAAAAGCAAATAATGTGAAAGGGGTGAAAAATACTATGGTACCTATACGGAGTATAAAACGGTACGGATGTTGTTGTGGATATTTTCAGAAGCTTTGGTTTTCTTACCTATATACTTTTTGAAACTCAGAATGCTATCCAAAAGGCACGATGATAAAGTTGTCTAATAATAGTTTCATATACCTATAATTACGCTGTGTGGGGTCTGGCTTAGAATAGACCAACCCATGTTATTTTGTTACCCACGAGGCTTTACCTACTTCACCGCGCATAAAAGTGAGCAGAGCTCTAGACCACCCCATATATGTGTATAATTATTATTATATAACTTTGATAAAGAAAGTTTTTACTGAGAAAGAGTTCTCTAGTCGTTGTCACTTGTAAGTTTTTCTTTTGTTTTTTCAAAAATGACTAGCAGAATTTTGCAGTTTACTAGTTTTTTAGTAGCCTTCACGATACGCTGAAATAACTGACGCCCTAGCCATTGGGCTATGGCCGCTTGAATATGGTGTTTATGTTCGATTCTTAGTGTAACTGTTTATGCTAACCATGGATGGTTGTAATAACTCTTAAATTTATTTTCATGTCTTCTGAGTTATTAGTTTGTTATATATATTATTTATAACTAGTTAGTTATTTTCATATGTTTTAATACTTACACTTATTAAGCAACATTGCGGAAGTAAAAGCAATTTCTAAGTAATATTCGCAAATGTCATGACCACGTTATTCGGACTCTACTTAAAATCATATTATTTTTAGAATAGCATGAAAATGTTGTTGTTTGTTGGTTGTTGTTTTCCAGCGCCAGCGTTCATTCATATCAGATTTTTTATAAGGTACTAGCGACCGCGACCCGAATATAAACCTTCCTCTTGAATCATTCTATCTATTAAAAAAAAACCGCATCTATGCATACATAGGGACGGACATACGGGGAAGCGACTTTGTTTTATACTATGTAGTAAATACTGAAAAAAACAAAAAAAAAACAAAAAGTTACTTAAAAACATAATGTGCTTTTAACAGTTGACTATAGCAGACGCCTTGAAGATATCACTCGCATAATAAAATATTAATTAAATGATGTTGCTTCACTAATATTCCGAGTAATTTACTCTTTAGCTGTTATTTTCATGATTTATATACAATAAATCGTCTGTTTTACTACTAAAACCGATGCAGAAAATAACTAAAACACGCTTTATATAACACAGTTTTTAATCCAGTTATGCTATGACTGTTGTTTATAAACCAGCATTACCTATAAACGACAGCTGTAGCATAGCTGTGCTACCTAGTTGAGCTGTAGCTAAAACATTTATGTAAGCAATATGGCGGTTAACAAGACAATATGTACGAGTCCAAGCTTCGCATGAAATGTAAATAATAATTTATCCCACTTATGTAATGGATATAAGAAATGGCTAGAGCGGAAATATGCTTTTAAGTAGATTAATATTTTTGTGATAATGTTTTTTTCGAACAGACTTTTTAGCTAGCTACAGGATTTTGCTATTAACTGCCTCCAGCCCTATTACATTGTTTAAAAATTACAAACTAAGAACCTGCGGGACTTGGTCCTCGGCCCATGCCAGGCCCTGGAGGAGGGAAAGGCGGATTTTCGACTTTTAAATTGATGGTTTAGTTTTGTGCAAATACTAAAATTCGTTATAAATTTAAAATACACTTAGGTACCTCACGGTTTCAATCCCGTTACCGTAGTATGTATATAGGGTGACTGGTAATTAGTGACCGATTCCTAAACACATCATTGTGCTCATGATAATAAACAACTTTTAATATGGCACCAAACCTGAAATCGCGAAAGAAATCATCAAATCAAATTAATTAGAAAAATATAACCATTTTTTTCATTTGACAAGTGTTTTTTCCATAGTTCAAAAACATTAATGGAACATTCGTTTTTTTCCTTAGTAAATAATAATAAATAATGAACATGAGTAGTCGTTGCTAATCGGAATAATATCTTTCATCTGATTAACAGAAACTCATGATTAAGTGGCACGGCCATGCTTTCCATACAAGTAGGTATATACTTTTTGTGGAAGAGCATCTAAAGTAACGAATTATAAAACTGTTGTAAAACATTCTAATCAATCCAATTGATCCTTACATCAACAATGAACTGTTCGGTGCCCCTGTAGACCCGAATTCCAAGAGGTAGCGAATATCTCAAATAAAAAAAACATAAGTGTTTAACTATTATTAGGTTTTATAACAATTACTAGCACCCGCGCGCGGTTTCACCCGCGTTACTCCTGTTCCCGTATATTCTTCATAATAAAATATAGCCTATAATTTTCCTCGATAATTCAGATAATCAAACACTGAACGATTTTTTCAAGACGGACTATTAGTTTCTGAGATTAGCGCGTTCAAGGAAACAAATAAAAAAACTCGTTAGCTTTATATGCTAAGGCACCGGACCCACCGCGGTGCACGGAGAGGCTACGGTGTATTAAGCTTCGCCTGGTAAGAAAATGTATGTGTTAGTGTCCACTGCATCCCGCGGAGAGGCTACATATACATATATATGCGTGGCTTGCTCGAATAGGCGGTTACATAGCTCAAAGCTGTCGACGTGGGTACGGCTGCACTGAAGAACACGAATATGAACCACGACTATGTACAGCTCGCTTATCGCAGCGCAGTTTTCCAGTCATACACCTTTTGGAACGGACGCTTTCATGTTTCTCGCATGTATCGTATCGAGGTACTCATAAAACTGGCACTGCATCTTTGGCACTGACTTTGCTAGGCTGTTCTTCTGACGATGAATCCGAAAGTGAGATTAATGATCTAATCTTGCGTAAATTGCAAAAGAAAAGAAAACACCGCTGGATCATATTATGGATCATATTATATTCAGGAATAAAAATGAAGGATACAAAACATTATTTATCACGCATTTACATGCCACGCTATACATAGACGGGGCCATATTTGTGTACTCCAGTGGAAACGTAGACCCACGTTGTCAAACAAATTAAAGCCCGCAGCTAAAATGCGCCGCGTGCTCGTGCACAGCATGTGCCCGCGCCGGTGTGCGGTGGGTCCGCGCCTTTATAGTAAGTGTGGGGTAGTGGAGAAGGTATGACCCACAAGTACTGCGATATTTTATTAATTAGTGATTCGAGCAACCCAGAAGTTCATAATACACATGAATAGGGACCGGATTATATGCATTTGAATATTTGCATATGCATTGGCATATTCAAGCCATTCTCAACGGTACTTGCATATTTTACCTAATATCAAGTTATAATGCATATTATCGGTATATTTACAATATTTTTTCCAGTGCAGTGCAGTTATCCTGCGTTCCGATATTCGATAAAAGTGATAATATCGCGAATAAAACCAAATTATAGTCACAAAATAAATATATACATTAATAATAATTATTATTATTGTGATATACATTTATATAAATAAAAAAAATAATAATAATGTCACGTAATAAACTGTAATGTGTAGTGACACCTATGGTCGCCTATTCAAGGATAATTTACTAATTGTATGCTGATTTTGTAATAAAATAAAATTAAAACTAACATTTCTTCTTTTTTTAAGGACTGAATTGATTGATTTAATTAAAATTTATCATTAAATTTTGCATATTCTGCCAATTTTTGTGCATATTTCAAGCATTTTTCATGCATATTTGCATGCATATAACAAGCTTTTTATGTTGCATATAATCCGGTCTCTACACATGAAGTACTAAAAGTTTGGTAATCACTTCAGTTGTCGGCCACATATTTGCATACCTAGCCTAGTTCACAAGTTACCCGTTCCCTTGTATACGATTGTTATAGATGATGTTGTCACAATCGGGACCAACGGCTCAACGTGCTTTCCCAGGCACGGAGCCAACTACACCCGGATAGAAGTCTTCATAAGGATTTCTTATCCGGCATGAGGATCGAACCCACAACCTCCAAGATTTAAAGCGAGACAAATACCGCAACACCACGGAGGTTGTCAATTGCTTATATATTTTTTGTCTGTCTGTTAATTGTTAATATATTATTATGTTTAGTAGGAAATACGTCTAATAACACCTACACTCGTGTTTACTGTATTTACTTGAAGTGTGGATGTGCATTTGTTATAGGAAAATAGGACGCCATTTCCCGTAGACGGCATTTATGCAAATATTGTTTTTATATTTTTAGCATACTGTGCGAAAGCTTTATCCGAGTGTTTTGTGTTTGTTTTAAGGTTTATCACATATTATTTTGACACATGTAATCACACTTTTGATGGTCCTTATATAAATGTAAAGGGAAGGTACTAAATTAAGTTTAAAAATGTTATTAAATTTTTCAGCAAAAAAATCCTTACTTTCTTATCTCGTTATTGCGAATTTTAACTTGAAGTGATATCAACTCGTACTTGGCAATTTAAAAACCCAAAGGCATTATGTACTCGGACCCAATCAAATAATATAACTTACATTATGTATTGTGCTGGTACAGTAAACTTGTCAGATACGCGATAAAAACCGGTAAGTCAATGCATATAAAAGTATAAGTATAAGCGATATACAAGCCAAACTCTATAGTGTCGTTGAAAAGTCGCTTTCTCCTTAAATTATATTGCGAAGAATATCGTCTGTTGATTTTTCATATTATATTTCGTTTTATGCGATACATTCAAAAGTAGAACTACATGCCATCGCACGACATTAGCAAGTTCATATTTTAATTACACCTTTAGTCAACAAACATATATACTTTGTACAACGAAAATGTCACTCAGACCTAGTAATAAAATATATAACAATATATGCCTACGTATATTAATATTATAATGAGGAGAGTTTATTATATGTATGTTTCTTACGAATAAACTCAAAAAACTACTGGATGGATTTCGATAATTTACAATAATTAGAATACTACATTATGCCCTACTAAAATAGGCTCAATTTAAGGATAACATTCCCACGGGAACAGGAGTTGTGTGTGGGGAAAGGAGTGGGCAAAACAGCGCGCGGGAAGCTATTAAAGAATAATCAATTTTTAAATTTTTAGTAGTAAGTAATATAAGAATCATTTTTTTCTTTTATATATTTAGCTAGTCAAACATACAAAAAGCAATTGAGATTTCTACAAAGATAAATTAATAAGAAAACAAATAATAGCATACAATTATATAAAACGTGTCAATTTTCCATGTCGCACTCTCCACAAAATTTGTAATTTAAATTTACCTTAAATTGGAACAGACTCTCAAATTGAATGTCCCAATAATTTGGCTTGAATATTATTCAATTGTCAGTAATATGCCTTCGTGATTTTTTAAATTATGAAAATATTCCGTCATTCTTCAAACGTAATAGCTTCGGTCCTTTAGTGGGTACTTCGAAATTGTATTTTTTGCCAAGTGACGTTTTTATAATAAAATTAAACGTAAGTTAGTATAGTTAAAGATAATTATAAAGGCTCGAGCACATTCGGATCCGTATGCGTAGACGTAAGCGTAGACGTAAGCGTAGATGTATGGAACCGTATGAGACAGGACACACCGCTTGCGTAAGTAGACGCGCGCGTGCGGTATGTCCTGTCTGATACGGTTCCATTCCATACATTACAACTCAGTGGTACGTGCGCACGCTTACGTCTACGCGTCCGGTGTGCCTTATGACTTACCCAATGCAATCGTGGGGCGGGATAAGAAATGTTTGAGTAAAATCTAATATTTCTTTCTGAGTCTGGTTGGAGGGACTATGCTTCGTTCCTCGATAAGCACGTTAAGCCGTTGGTCCCGATTGTTATAACATCATCAACAACAATCTGTTGGATTATTGTATTCTAGTTTTTCGTGCGCATTTTCACCCGCGTAGCGTTTCCTAGAAACTTCACTTTACTTCAAAACTAAACTAACCTAATTAAATATAGTCTACTTCGAAAAATGAGCTTTATAACACTGAAAGAATTTTCAAATCGGACCAGTAACTCCTGAAATTAGCGCGTTCAAGCACAAATAAAAACTTTTTAGCTGTATATACTAGTATAGAGTATAGGTAGATGATGTTAGGTGATGTGAGTTACTGCTACCAAAATAATGTACAAGTACATCTTACTTGTACATTATTTTGGTTCTCTTATAGATTACGAAGCGGCTCTAAATAAATACTAAAATTTTAAAACATTAATTCGCCTTTATTAATATTCACATGAAATTAAATAAGACGCAAATATCTGATTTTACTTCATTTCTTTAATCTCCATGCAAACTGAATAAAAGAACAAAAGGGAAAAACGATTTTCGTGTATTTTATAAAAGCTACTGAGGGTAGCTATGAAATCTCGCTTTTATGATACATACACACTCATAAATTACATTTTCCTTATGGTTGGCTTAATTTTTCTGCCATTCATTTTTTATGTGATATATTAAAAATTCTAAGGAAACGTATCGAATCTATTATATTTGTTATATAAAGTTAACATTGTGTTTTTTTTTGTATTTTAAAGTAATTTTGTTTTTACAAAATCATTCTCCATTATCAGCCCTTCTATTACATTTCATCAGTAGACGTTTTATGTTACTTAGGCCGGTATTTGGCTCGCTTTAAATCACGGAGGTCGTGGGTTCGATCCCTACTCCAGAGTCCAGACACGAAATCTTTGTATAAATTCTCAGATTTCTTTCCGGGTCTGGTTGGTTGAGGGACTACCCTCCGTGCCTCGGAAAGCACGAGGCCTCCTCCCGAGGGAAAGTTTTGCCTTAGTCACCACGCTTGGCAGGCGGTTTGTTGGCCGCAGTATTATATCGTAATACACACGGAAGCGCTGCTGCCCATTTCTCGTACAATTGCTATAACAATCAGGACACGGAGTACCCTCCGTGCCTCGGAAAAGCGGTCCCTTAACCAAACAGACCCGAAAAAAAAACATAGATTTTACACATAGATTTAATGTCCGGCGTGGGGATCCAACACACGTTACCTACGAGACTTAAAGCGAGTTACAGCCTTATAGGTATTAAAGGAATAGCGTGTATTTTGGAAACTCCCATATTTTAGCTCGATATTGATGTAGTTAAAGTTAATAGCTATGGAAACCCATATAAACCTGAGCTACCAATGCTAGATCGTAAACTGCTCGGTTCGTTTTTAATGCATATATACGTATATATATATACCTACTGTAAACTGCAAGAGTTAAGGCAGAGCCATGTTCACCTTTATGCCCGGAGAATTATTTTCTCAGCAATGGCTGGAGTGTACTGTTTATTTTGTCCGTGTATTCCACCTAATCTCCGAAACACTAGTACCGATTTGGCGGGATTTTATATGTAAGATAGTTTATAAAAATACTTGAACCGTCGCGGGCAGTAGACAATTTAGTTATTGTATAGAATGACCAGTCATTATGAATAATCACTAATACACATAAATTAATCATAATGACTTTAACATAACCTAACCTTACCTAACCTTAATCTATTCTTATAAACTCCCATGTCTGCTATCCCATCAATATCTTAACATTAGCCTATAGTACCCCAAAAAAACCCAAGGTAGTCTTTTTTTTCGGTAAGCAATTTTAATCCAGATTTCAAATTTGCAACAACGAAATATTTTAATAATATCGTATATCTCTTACTAAAAATATTCTATTTTCCAAATAAATTTGCCGAGCTTTGAATATGAAAGCTAATCAGATGTTATACTCCGCAAATACGATGGGTGAGATTCAATGACAACTTTGGACCATTGTGTGTCATTCGTCAAGAATGTTATGATTGATTACTTTCAGAAACCTAACGAGATCTCCTCAGATTGGATATCAGGAATAGATTAGGCAAAAGAAAAATGTCAGGAACAAGGTAATAATATAAAGGTTAAAAATTTGCGTAGAATTATAAAGAGAACTTATGAATAGTTGGTATGTATTTCAAATTACATTTATTATTAGAATTTTATCTATCGATATTACTAATATTATAAAGATATATATACGTATTTTTGAATACTACTTACGTATGTTTGTTACGAATCAACTCTTAAACTACAACAGTAATTTCGATAATTTTCACCATTACAATTTACCAATATTACTCATTCAATTATAAGCATTTTTGAAATAGATATTTAATTAATAATATTATTTAGAGGAAAGGTGTACAAGTGGGTCATGATTGACGACAACGATATACAATGTCACTATGGCACCCACCCACAGTCTGTGCACTATGTACAGTGTGCGACACACGTTGGCCTGCCCTTCATGCCCTAACAGTTGCACGATGGAGGATCTGATGGCGGTAGCCACAGAGGCCATTGGAGTGGCGACTAACTGGTCAAAATGGCTTTAAATTAAGTATAATACTAATACGTTGAATCAACCACACGAAATAAGAAGAGGAAAGGTTTTGTATGTGTGTTTATTACGAAACTCAAAAACCTTCTAGATGGATTTTAAACATTCTTTCACCGTTAGAATGCTACATTATCCCTGAGTAGTAGTATTTAATTATGAAGTTCTCCGGGAACGGGTTTAATTACTCGGGAAGTTAGACACTACGTAGTATCACAGACTATCATTATTATAGTCTTTGATAATATAAAACAAATTCGCTTCCCGCTGTCTGCCTGTCCCTATGTAGCTTTAAATTCATGCAACGAATTTTGATGCGGTATTTTTAAATAGAGTGATTCAAGAGAAAGGATAATACTTTTATGTATAATACATCAGCATTGTCCCCGTGCGAAACTGGAGCGGTAGTATTTGATAAATAGTAGGAGAGCTGGCACCAATTTTGGGGTAGGTATTTGAGGCAAGCTGAAGTTGTCACAAACATCTCCTATTATACCCAAACACAGTACTGTAGACCTGGCTGGTAAGTAGTGGGGCTAAATCTACATCTTTTTTTTTTGGTTTCCATAAATGTATTTTATGCAGTATGATTTTTTTATATGTTGTAGTTTAATGTTTAAATAAAAGCACAACAGATTTGAAATCCGACTGAAATAGCGGTAACAGTAATGTGATTTCTTTCAATATTCCTTATGATTTCGTATTATATTTTTAGTAAATTGGAATCTGGCAAAAACAGCGATTTTTTTAAATTTGCTTTACAACCTGTTACTTTCGACTTTGTCCATATAAAATAAAGAATTTATTAGGAGAAGTCCTTTTTTTCGGATGGACGTACTTAGTTAGTCGCGAGGCCTTTGCTACTTCGCCGGGCATAAAGGCGAGCAGAGCTCCAGCCTTAAAGGGGAAGTCCTATGGGTGCTGTATGGAGAAACACACCGACAGACAAATTGAAATATAGCCTAAATTTTACCTTATAATATAAGATAAATATCTACCTTTCAAAGTCTTGTCAAAATTGGTCCAGCCGTTAATAGGATTAGCTGAAATAAATAGACAGACAGACAGATAGACAGACAAGAATAGTAGTAGTAGAGTTTTCCTATTAGCACCCTTTATAAATTCATATGCATTGTGGTAAAAACCTGCCAATTATATTTTCATTACAAATAGACTCATCAATTGTATTGATTTGTATAATATATTTAATTCAGATACTTGCTCTCACAAATATACGAATATAATATTCGATAAAATAAACGCTTACATATGTACTGTACTAGAAAAAATAACCAATAATACCTACTCCAATAATTCGGTTACATCAGTTAGATACCACCGAAATAACTCGATTGATTTTTATTAATTGACTATTCTTCATATTTACTATTGATCGGCTTGTTATTCGGTCGGTTTCGAACGGGTCAAGTAGCTCGAATCTGTCCTCACTTGACCGAATGGGCTGGTACTTACTTTGACAGATATTAGTATACTCAATCATGTTATAAGAAAGTACGTAACTACCTATGTATATAAGTTCGCTTCTTCGACAAACTTCCTAATAATAAAGATATCTTTCTACAAACAAGTTTTAACGATATATCCAAGATAAATTATGTAAAAAAAGCTTATAATAAAATTTCTGATAATGTCACTGACAAAATTGCTTGGGAGTGAGCTCTGAAACAGTTAACTACTGCTTTATTAATAATTGTAACAAAAAATTATTTGAAAATGGATTGCTTGTTCTTCTCAGAGTTGCCTCGTCCAGAAATGGTGGTAGAAAAAAAAAGGGACGCATCATAGGAACATGATTTAAAATATTTAAAACGTGTCTTCATGAATCACTTCACTCCATAGTATAAAACAAAGTCGCTTTCTCTGTCCCTATATCCCTATGTCCCGCTGTATGCTTAAATCTTTAAAACAACGCAACGGATTTTGATGCGGTTTTTTTAAATAGATAGAGATAATGAAATAATGAATTTATTCAGCACTTAGGTATTTACATACACTTGTACTTGTCAAGAGAAGATTTCCTGTCCGGCGTGGAGATCGAACCCACGACCTCCGAGATTTAAAGCAAGCCAAATACCGCTACGCTACGGAGGTTGTCATATTTTAATATTATTATGTTGTAAATATGCCTGGAGTGATAGCGTGCGGGCAGCATCTTTACTATCTGTGCATAATAATATTGTTATGTCTTTGTTGTCAAACTGTAACCAGTTCCAATCAATCGGACCTAGCCTCCCGTTCCGCTACCGATGAGTACGCGGTGGCACGGCCCACTGCTGCCAATACTTTATATTGTTTGTCCGGGTTCGTCATTTTCATTATTGTTTTATTTTTCGTGTATTTCTGTATTTTTTTTGTTAGTATGTCTTCGCTGATGTATTCAATCAATTATATATCTTTCTTTATTCTGTCTAATATATAGTTTCACCATCTTTTCGGAAACTGTATATAAGTTGGTCTTCTCTTCAAGCAGTCCCTTTTTCAAGTGGATACAAATGGCACAATTTTTCATACTACACCCATCTCGCTTCAATTTCCTTCGTGACCGCAGTGAGTAAGTTGCCACAAAATCTTACAGAAACAATTATGCTTTTTATTTACTTAAAGACTGAGGAGTGCCTCGACTGTCAATTGTTTCCGCATTTAACATCGTCGATTATATTTAATTACAAATGAAGAGTACGAATCTTTAGCAATAAAGGAGTAAATTTGATTACTGTTGTTGAATCAGAGTGCCCTTAAATCAACTCAGTGCAATGCAAACGAATTAAACATTTCAAAGTAATCAATTAACATTGTGAAAAGTGGACCTACAGGATTCGTTTTATATGGAAATGTCGTGCTGCAGAGCGCACTAATGTTTATATCATACTAGCGGCCCGCCCCGGCTTCGCACGGGTGGACTTTTATACCCTATCCCTGCCCTACCCTACCCCTACCCTAACCCTACCCTACTCCTACCCTACCCCTACCCTACCCCTACCCCTACCCTACCCTACCCCTACCCTACCCCTACCCCTACCCTACCCCTACCCCTACCCTACACCTACCCTACCCTACCCCTACCCTACCCTACCCCTATCCTACCCCTACCATACCCCTACCCTACCCCTACCCTACCCTACCCCTACCCTATCCCTACCCTACCCCTACCCTACCCTACCCCTACCCTACCCTACCCTACCCTACCCTACCCCTACCCTACCCTACCCTACCCCTACCCAAAAGTATCCTATGTCCTTCTCCCAGTTCTTAGCTACCTACCTACCAATTTTTAGCCAAATCGGTTCAGCCGGTCTTGAGTTATAAATAGTGTAACTAACACGACTTTCTTTTGTTTTTAAAATGTATTCTGCTATTCGGGACGGAAACAAATCCAACAAATCAAAAACCATGGCAATCGGTCCAGCCGTTCTCGAGTTATAAGTGTTGTAACAAACACGACTTTCTTTTATATATATAGACGTAGTTTGTTCCTATTGTAGGAATGAAAATAAACGTGTACTATTTTATAATTGCATTGGTGCATGAGTGGTACCTTATGGTAGTTGCTACTAGGACAATTATTTGTGTGAACCATAGATAATTGTTTTGAGTCGCGATGTACTTTTGTAAAGTGCCTAACGCGTAAAATAATTTTCCTAATGCGGGAGATGTCTTTAAAAAAAAACTTTCAAGAAATATGACAGCCATAGTTATAATATATACAAGTAGGGATTTATTACATAGATGATGAATTGGGTATATGAGTGTGTTTTGTTAGTTGACTTTACTCGTTGAATTTGCTTAACATTTAATGTTATGTATTTCAACTTTAAAAAAATGTTTTCCTTAAGTAGGCGCCATAATATTCTTGCTCGGGGTGTCAGTCTCCCTAACGCCTGCACTGTGTATACCTATGTATATTATCATAATTTTATTTATCTGTTTCTTTATACCAAATTATTCGTACCCTAAATTCGTAAATTGCACACTATCTACGTAATTTACTTAATTAATTCAAAGGTTCCATCCAAAGGTTGTCTGGAAGAAATTACTTTATGATAAGACCGCCCATTGTACTGTGTCTATTACGTTTTCTTGTTTTGTTTTGTCTTACTTGCTTATGTGTACAATAAAGAACATTCTATTCTATTCTATTCAACTTGTATGCCGTTTGGTTTTGGCTAAGAATATACCAACTCAAGTCTTCCCATGAGTGTCGTAAGAGATGACGTAACGACATACAGCTGATGGATAGGCGATACAATCTATCAGCTCAAGGAAACTGACCATCTTACTGCGTTCACCAATGCGTCTGCCAAGCGTGGTCATTTTGGCAGTATCCCACAACAACCGTGGATTGCTAATGTATCTTAGGGTTATAACACACTATCCTGGCACCGCAGCAGTATAGTTCCAACCCAGCAATTACATTGTGATTCGATTTAGAGCATCAACCAATAATAGTCACCGATTATTTTCAATGCAGTCCAGTACATATTGTGATGAGCGCGTTCAAGCAAACAAACTCTTTAGTTTAATATAGGTTGATTGTTACTTAAAATATAAACATAAGAAATGCATACGTTTATTTTTCTAATGAAACAAGTTCTCACGGAATAATAATCATCACCATCACCATCAGCCCGTATAACGTCCACTGCTGAACATGGGCCTCCTCCCGAGAGAGGGTAGTTGTCATACTCACCACGCTTGGCAGGCGGGTTGGTGACCGCAGTATTATGTTGTACCACACAAGGAAACGCTGCTGCCCGTTCCTTGATATAAAGAAAGAAAGAAAGCGAGCTAAATTCCGCTACGCTGCGGAGGTTGTATACGAGGAATAATATTTATGTTATATTTTTAATGGCCAGCCAGATATCAGTAACATTTGCTTATGGATTTAAATATTGTAATACATTCTTACAATATATTCCATCCTTTTCAGTATGTGAATGTATTGATATCAGGTGCAGGACGGACATCATTTGCGAATTCTTTGAAGTATAAAATCGTATTTTACTGAAGATTTATTCTTCTGTAATAATATTATGAAGAGGAAAGATTTGATTGTTTGTTTGTTGAACCTACTTGACCGATTTGAAATATTATTTAACTGTCGGGAAGCTATCCCCGGATGACATCCTTACTAATATTTTAATCGCAAAAGTTTGTGTATGGATGGATGGATGTTTATTACTCTTTCACGCAAAAACTACCGAATATATTTGGCTGAAAGTTTACACGCGGATAGTTTATGAGCTGGATTAACTTATAGGCTACAAAAAGGTATTCATTCTTCTATACAAAATATTATAAAGAGGGAAGATTTGATCGTTTGTTTGTATTGAATAGGCCCCGAAACTACTTGGCCGATTAGAAAATAAAAATTGCGTTGGGAAGCCACACTTTCCCCGGATGACATAGGCTATATTTAATTAAGAAGATCCCACGAGAACGTGAGTTATGCGGATGAAACCGCGATCCCCAAGCCGGACAGAAAATCTTTGTGTAAATTCTAAGATTTCTTTCCGGGTCTGATTGGTTGAGGGACTACCCTCCGTGCCTCGGAAAGCACGTTAAGCCGTTGGTCCCGATTTTTATAGCATCATCTTCAATAATCGTATATCAAGAAATGGACAGCGTTTCCTTGTATAGTACAACATAATACTGCGGTCACCAACCCCCCTGTCAAGCGTGGTGATTATGGCAAATACACTTCCACGGGAGGAGGCCTATGTTCAGCAGTGGACGTTATATGGGTTGATGATGATTCTGACCATATAACATAGCATTTTTATACTTTAACTTCACATTCTTAACCAAATGTACAAAGGTGCTACTTTGTACATTAAAATTTGGTTTTAGTAGGTATGTGTAGGTATTTATTTCATCTATAATGTTTATGTGTCCATTAATCCTATTAATATCATGAACGCGAAAATTTTGTAAGTATGAACGGATGGATGGATGTTTGATACTCTTTCACGCCAAAATTACTGAACGGAATTGGCTGAAATTTTGCACCGGGATAGTTTATACGCTGGATTAACATATGGGCTACAAAATATCACGCTCCGACTCACTGGAGCAGAGTAACACGGGTAAAACCGCACATAGTTTTTTTTTTGTAGATATATATTTCTTATAGTGTTTAAAACTACTGTTGCTTTTTAACAGTTCATTTCAGTAAATATTTTCCTCTGAATCACACTAAGTTTACTTACTCGATGTATGTACCTAGGTACATAAGTTTGAGCACACTTACACACCATTATCGTACTTAGAGGGTTGTTACCACAATTTAGTGGTTTGCGCCCCAGTTTAGTCTAAACGTCAGCTAGGCAATTCAGATTAAAATTAATCTTGATTTAAAGGACTGTAGTTATTTACTATATCTATCTACACGGGAATCTTTGTAACTCTTTTTACGAAAATAGCGCGGACGGGCTATTATTATTATATTTTGCACACTTAGATTATATAGAGAAGGAGTGCAGAATGATCATTTTTTTAATTACTGTAAATGAAGTCCATGTTCCTTCATTTAATTTGAATTTGCCGCGCATTCTCTTTGACGTCTTTTCATGAGTAAGCTATGGAAGGATGACAGAGAGGTTTTAAGGTTATGTTGTCAAAACGAGTGTATGAGAAACATCTTAATATTATAAGTAAACGAATTTGGGGAAATAATAGCTTTAAATGTTGTTTTATAATGTGGTTTTATAAACCATTCAGTTATTGTTGGAATAACGAAATAAAAACCCTCTGAAAATTGAAGACAAACAAAAGACAGCATTTGTTACTCAGGAAGGTCACTTTCAATGGACTTGTTTACCATTCGGCTTAAAAACATCGCCTGCAATATTTCAGAGAATATTAAGCAGTATCATAAGGAAACATAAACTATCTGATTTTACAGTGAACTACATAGATGACATTTTGGTATTCTCTGAAACATTCACAGATCATATTAAACACCTATCCTTATTATTGGAAGCGATCTTAAAGGAAGGCTTTAAGTTAAAATTTTCGAAATGTAATTTTGCACAGGATTCGGTCAAATACTTAGGTCACATAATCAAAAACAATACAATTACTCCAATGAAAGATAATTTAATTGCAATAAAAGATTTTCCTATTCCGAAAACACAAAAAAATGTTCGTCAATTTCTGGGTAAAATAAACTTTTACGGAAAATATGTGCCAAATATATCTATCATATTGGACCCGCTACATAATTTGTTGAGAAAGGGACAACAATTTATTTGGTCAGAAAAATGTCAAGAATCTTTTGACACGGTAAAAAAACTACTTTGCTCGCAGCCTATTTTAGCAATTTATGATCCCGATCTACCGATTCACATTTATACTGACGCTAGTATACAGGGCATAGGCGCCATCTTAAAACAACCACAACTCAACGGAGAAGAAAAACCTTGTGCATATTTTTCCAAAAAATTAAATGACTCTCAAAAAATAAAAAAAGCTATATATCTGGAGTGTTTAGCAATAAAAGAAGCGGTAAAATACTGGCAGCACTGGCTTATAGGAAAAATATTTACAGTATTCTCGGATCATAAACCTCTAGAGAAAATGAATATTAAGGCTAGGACAGATGAAGAATTGGGAAATCTCACATACTATCTATCACAATTTAATTTTGAGATAATATATTCTCCAGGAAAATATAATTTAGAAGCAGACAGTTTGAGTAGAAACCCTGTTTTAGACTCATCTGAAAATCAAGAGGAAATTTTAAAAATAGTAAACTTTGTTAAATTAGAAGACATAGAAAATGATCAAAGAAAAAATGAAGACGTTAAGCAAAATACAAATAAACTAATATTAAAAGATACAATATACTATAAAAAGATTGGAAAAAAGGAAAAGATACTACTGACTGAAGATTTTAGTCGGGAACTTATAGAGAAAGTACATTATCTTTACTGTCATATAGGAATACAACAGATGGAAAATAAAATTAAACCATTCTATATAGCAAAAAACTTAACTTTGAATATCAGAAAATTTTGTAACAACTGTGAAATCTGCATAAAAAACAAATCAAGAGGAAAATATAAATTTGGACTAATGTCACATTTAGGTCCCGCTACTTACCCTTTTGAAATAGTATCTATAGATACTATTGGTGGATTTGGTAGTTCACGTTCTACAAAAACATATTTGCACCTCCTAGTAGACCATTTCACTAGATATGCCTATATTTTGACATCAAAAACGCAAAATTCGAATGATTTTATAAAGCTTGTTAAAAAAGTACCACAGGAAAATAATAAAATTGGCATGATTCTTTCTGATCAGTACCCGGGTATAAATTCTAAAGATTTTAAAAACTTTTTAGCAAACGAAAATATACCTATTATCTTTACTGCAGTCAACGCACCATTCTCGAATGGTTTGAATGAAAGATTAAACCAAACATTGGTTAACAAAATTAGATGTAAGATAAATGAAAGGAAGGATAAATTGGCCTGGACGACAATTGCCCATGAATGTACCAAAAGATATAATGAAACAGAACATACTGTAACAGGATTCTCTCCAAAATATTTATTAGATGGAGAAAACATTTATATTCTACCAGAAGAGATTAAAGAAAAAATATCACTAAATAATTTATTTGAAAATAGAAAAACTGCATTAGAAAACACTATAAAATCACACAAATATAATAAACAACAATTTGATAAAAACAGAAAAAAAATTGAACTACAAGTAGGAGATTCAGTATACGTGGAAAACGGAAATCGGTTAAACAGAAAAAAACTTGATGAATTAAAAATTGGCCCTTACAAAATTGTAGAAAAATTGTCAAACTCGATTTATAGAATAAACACAGGGCATAAGAAGTCTGAGTCAAATCTTTTTCATGTAACAAAGCTGGTTCCAGTACCGGATTGACTTTAGACTTAAGAACATTGTATACATGTTAACTCTAGTGGGGGGGGAGATGTAAATGAAGTCCATGTTCCTTCATTTAATTTGAATTTGCCGCGCATTCTCTTTGACGTCTTTTCATGAGTAAGCTATGGAAGGATGACAGAGAGGTTTTAAGGTTATGTTGTCAAAACGAGTGTATGAGAAACATCTTAATATTATAAGTAAACGAATTTGGGGAAATAATAGCTTTAAATGTTGTTTCTCTTTTCAGGTAAGCTTTATAATTAGTTTTACTAAACGTAATATTGTGAAGTGATGTTTGTTAAGCACTGTATTTAATTAAAACATTCTCTTTTCAGAGCAACACAATTTAGTTTTTATTTCGTTATTCCAACAATAACTGAATGGTTTATAAAACCACATTATATTACTTATATCAAATTTCGACCACTGGAAGTCCACTAGTTGAAATAATTTAAGTAAAGTAGGTAATAGGCAAGAAAAATATATATTTAGTCAGTCAGTTAGATTACTAAAAAATATTGGACACGTTTTTTTTTATTTATCAAATCAATAAAAAATTACAAAGGTACACAGCAACAACAAACTATAAAGTTCGTTCATGTGTCTATGTCTGACGTCATATGAAATTTCGACGCGCTGTATCTTCGTGATTTTTTGTTTGATAAACGAAAAAAAGTATGTGTATAATATTTTTTGGTAATTTTACTGACGGACTTAATATATTTTTTTAGTCTTCATGCCTTTTGTATTGCTGGAATAACAAAAGAAATAATAAAACATAATAATAAAAAAAGTACAAAAACTGGTCTTACCGCCTTTATGTAAATGCTAGTGCTAGATTTCGATGTCTCCTGCCGATATCCTTTTCATCTCGTTAAAGGAGAACCTCAGTCAGTCAGGACAAAGCATTTTATTAATATATATAGTATAATGACTAATGCAAGATTTTCTTCACCGTAATTACTATCAGCTATTATATTTTGTATAACATTTGTTGCTCAACTGTTTCCATGGTCATCAGGGGGGTTGTTGATCTCCCTATTAAACATGGTGGGTAATCAGGATCAACTGGTCCCATTTGAAATTTGCTTTAGCTTATTTATAGAGACAGGCCATAGACTATATTTCGTTATTAAGTTAGCACGAGATCGGGAGCAACAGCGTGCGGGAACCTAGTAAATTGATAATAGCAATGCACGGCATTGCATCTTGTGTATTGTAGTCTGTAATGAGTCTTAATTATATCCTGAGGACAAGGAGCCCGCTGTATGTAGTATCTATTACAAGATAATGGGCTTGCTTAGCTTCCTACTAGCCTAAGTAAGTGCTATAGACTAAGCAAGCGTGATGTACATGTTAAAGTTGACATAAATATATAATAGACTGGTAGAGGCAAAGCGTTATAACACTCAATGAGCTCGATTCTAAATATTATCATCATCAGCCCGTATAACAGCTGAACATGGGCCTCCTCTCAAGGAGGGTATTTACCATAGTCACCTTGCTTGGCAGGCGGGTTGGTGTTTTGCCCGGTGAAGTAGCAAAAGCCTCAGGGCTAACTACATACGTCCGTACGAAAAAAAGGGGGGGTGACAGCAGTATTATGTTGTACAACATAAGGAAACTCGTTAATTGATATACGATTATTACAATAGATGTTATAAAAATCGGGACCAACGGCTTTACGTGCTTTCCGAAGCACGGAGAGAGTATTTCAACCAACCAAACCAGGAAAGAAATCTTAGAACTTACACAAAGATTTCCTATCCGGCGTGGGGATCGAACCCACGACCTCCGAGATTTAAAGTGAGCCAAATACCCCTACGCTACGGAGGTTGTCTAAATAATATTGTTGTTCGTCAACCCGCCCTTTTCTTTTGTCTGGCATTAAAGCAATTCTCGCTTTAATGTTACGCATCCCCTCCGCCACTGTAGCGTTTCCGCACCGGTGAAGGGTTATGGGACTCTTCCTCTCTATAGAGGTGTTATGCTAGTCATACCACGAGGAGAGGACCCTACCCACTATAAGCCCCGGGTATTCCTCTGTCCGCCGTTGGTGAGGGGCCCCGGAACTTATGGCATTCGACGACACCTTACGGCGGCGTACGCGGTCAGATTGGCGCTGCGGGCTCACCTGGTTAATCCATGTCTTGTGATGATAATGGAAAACTACTTTCGAAGTGACTGTTCAGTATAAAATATCTATCTATCTATAGTCTATACAAATAAATAAAAACTAATGTGTCTATTTGCAATGGAAAAAAATCATCATCATCATCAGCCCGTATAACGTCCACTGCTGAACATGGGCCTCCTCCCGAGGGAGGGTATTTACCATAGTCACCACGCTTGGCAGGCGGGTTGGTGACCGCAGTATTATGTTGTACCACACAAGGAAACGCTGCTGCCCGTTCCTTGATATACGATTATTATAGATGATGTTATAACAATCGGGACCAACGGCTTAACGTTAATTACAGTTTACTAAAGGCACATAAGCCTTTAGTAAACTGTAAATACATAGCGTACTAATAACAAAAAATATTTTATTTTATCAGTCTGTTTGTTTGTTCCGGCTCATCTGAGTATAACAGCTGGATTGATTTTTATATTTGTCTGTACGTTTGTATGTCCATGAACGCAGCCTTATCTCTCTTACCTACGGTAATACCGATTTAGACGAGATTTTTATTATAAAATCCTTATTATATGCGGACGGAGATGCAGGCTTCAACTTATCTTAAATAAGCTAGTATGTACATTGTATACTACTATCAAAGAAAGTTTAATAACAGCTCGAAATCAGGATCTGTGTGTGTACACAGTCTTGTCTACCCTTCGGAGAAAAGTCGTGATGCTATTTTTATGTTCGAGACGAGTGGCTGTAACGCATGCATTTCCTATTTATCCCAGCCTACAGCGGCGTAACCAGCTTAGAGTTTCGGGGGGGTTAATAAACTTAAGTGAGAATAGGACGGACATATTCCATAACGAGTATAACTCTCTACTACGCATAAATTACAATCTATTAGGTACGTACAAGATTATCATTATTTTTGTATTTTTTTGGGGCAGCTGCCCTCTTCTGCCCCTCGGTACGCCCATGAACGTCTCATTTTATTACCAGTTCATTACACGTGACCTATCTTCATACTCGAGGGTACTCTTAAATTGTTATTAGGCAGGCTGCACTATCTTTTTGTAGAGGGAAACACTATTATATTAGGGGCTTCCAAAATTACGACATCCCTTTAACAGTAGATAGTAGCACGTATGTATAAAGATTACGTCAGTAAGTTAACGTACGTACTTTACGTTAATTTTCGTTTTTTTTACTTTTAATTTATCATCCAGTTAACGTCAACTGTCCTCTTTAACAGACCTCGGCAAGCCAGGGTCTTTGAGGGATATAGCTATAATCACCACGCTTGGCAGGCGGATTGGTGAATATAAGAAAGAATAATTGTTTTGCATAAAGTCGTCCCCAACAGTCGTCAGCAAACCAGGCTTGTCAAGTTCGCCGTCACGGCGACGTCACCTACCACGTTGCACAGGTAGTGACAGGCCATGGCTGCTTCGGCCACTACCTGTGCAACCTGGCGCAGAGAGAACCAGACACTCGCTGTCACCGCTGTGACTGCGCCGATACGGCACAGCACACGGTGACGGGACGCCTCTACACTCCGGGCGTCCCTATAGTTGGGCAAATGGGCCACTGTGTGGCCATGGAGATCCCTCGGTACCATATTGGCCGCGGGTGCCGTCGGGGGGCCGGATTGCTCATGCGTACCCGGCCCCCGCCATCGGCGGATCGAAGGAGTGTCCGGGAGGTTTTAGTGGTTGGTAGGGTCCGCTTCTCGTGGTATGAGTTTAGCGAGTCCCACATATCCCACTGCCAGCGCGCGTATACGCTGCAGCGGCGGTGGGAATGCGTAAATGCATTTCACCGCGGACAATAAAAAAAAGGCTTGTCAAGTTCTGTTTTGTTCTGTGCCTATATTCAGCAGTGGACGTAAAAATCTGATAAAGTATCTAGACAAAAATACAGTTTTTGAATAAAATAAAGCCACATTACGAGGTAGTGGAAAATGTTTAAAACAGCTTTGAGAAAACAATAATTAAAAACGTATAACCGAAATATATAAAGAAATTCGATATTTTTAATTTTTGAAATTTACGGTAACATACCTTTAAAATTTATCTTAAATTCTGGTAAAAACCCTTTTAATTACTAGCAAACCCGCCAGTAATTACTCTCGAGCTTATTTACCGAATAATTAAGACGATCCTTTCACTCTTATTACGGCGCGCTTGGAATTTCTTTGTTCGTGATGTTTTTAATGGCGGTCACACTGTGTCTCCAGATGTATGTATAACTTTCCTTGTACTTGATCAAATTGGTGCGCCACGTTCTATGAGTGCTAGTTTTTACTTTGCAAAGCAGGTAAGCATTGCCATAAATGGGCCGCTATGAGTGTGGCCCAAGGGATCCCGCGGTGCCATATTGGCCGCGGGTGCCGTCGGGGGGCCGGCCCCCGCCAAGGGCGGATCGAAAGAGTATCCTGGGGTTTTTAGTGGTGAAGGGTCCTCTCCTAGTGGTATGAGTTAGCATACCACGCTATGGAGATGGCGAGTCCCACATATCGTACCGCCAGCGCGCGAATATGCTGCAGCGGCGGTGGGAATGCGTAAATGCATTTGAACCCGGACAAAAAACAAAAAAATAAAATAAAAGACACTCGCATTGCCATTTAACGGGGTAATGTTACGCTGCCAGCATTCTGGGACTAAAAGTAGCTAATTTAAAAAAAAACTAACTGTTTTTTTTTTTTTTTTAGTCGTATTTATCTAACCCTCAGAACCATAAGGACGAATGTTCTATATACTTCAGAAGCATTTGGTCGTAAGTGCCAGGTAACGATAAAGGCACATACGACTATAAATGTTTCTGACGTATAATGGCATATCCAACCTGAGTAAGGTTCTCTGAGCTTTAGATAGATAGATAAACTCTTTATTGTACACTTTAACAAAGCGAAAAATACAGAAAAGGACTTAAAACTAAACTTAAAATTAGATAGGTTCAATTGGCGGCCTTATCACAAAAAGGGGTTTTCTTCTAGGCAACCGAGGAAGGGACCACACAAAGGAGCTTAGATTTGTTTTTCATTCAATTATGTTAAATGATATTTAATAAATGTCCAGAATCATCGAATTCAGCTTTTCACAGCTTCTTTGATTACATTAGTAAACCTCTGAAGATTAGTTACAAGTTGAATCAACTTGGTCGGAATTTAATCAAGTTAAATTGGTGCCCTGTCATGCTACTGGTTTTAATCTACGAGCTTGGAAAGCAATCCGACTTGGATGTAAGTATGTCGCTTCACATGCAATTCAAATGAATCATTCTAAAAGTTGTACGTCATAAGATTTGCATATGCTAGGCTTAAATACCAACACAAACCGCTACCAGTTTATGGTACAATACAGAATTAAGATGTAGTATTATTGAAAAAAAAAAACTAGTTTTCCGCGCGTGGTTTTACCTGCGTTGCGCCTGATACCGTAAGAACTTTATCATTAAATGTAAATAGAAAAGACAAAAGTGTTACAGAGTTAAATCGCACACTCGCTTTAATCTCGGAATGGTTCTCCGCCAATAATCTCCTTCTTAATGCAAGTAAAACGTAATGTATTAGATTTTCATTACCAAATGTGTCGAATAACATTCCTAATGTAAAATTAAATGGCATTAAGCTTAATTCCATCAACAATTTTTTTAGGAATTACTCTTGACTCCAAGTTGCAATGGGGCCCACATATAGAAAGACTAACTGAAAAACTTAGCTCTGCATCTTATGCGGTCTGGAAAATCCGACAAATGACTGATATAGAAACAGCTAGATTAGTTTACTTTGCTTACTTTCATAGTGTAATGTCATACGGTATCCTATTATGGGGATCGGCCGCAGATATCCAAAGTATTTTCATACTACAAAAGAGAGCAATCCGTGCTATTTATAAAAAAAGAAGCCGTGATTCTCTTCGTAATCTATTTAAAGAAATTAATATACCTACCGTGCCTTCTGAATACATATACCAAAATATAGTTTACGCCCGTAAAAACATAAATAAATTCAGCAAAAAGAAGGACGTACATAATTTTAACACTAGGAACAAAGATAAGATCATTACACCTTTTTATAGAGTAAATAAGACAAGTAAATCATTTCTTGGAAATTGTATTAGATTCTATAATAAACTTCCATTAATTGTGACAGCTTTGCCAGACCATAGATTCAAAAAGTATGTGAAAAAGGTCCTTATGACTCGTGGCTACTATAATATTAAAGAATATATGGATGATGAAGATGTTTGGCGGATGAATCCATCGGTCTCATTGCGGCAGACTGGCATCCTTTAGCTATCACACCGAATTGGCAATCAAATTAAGTCAATGCTATGTACTTTATAAATTTCGAACTCTTAA
This sequence comes from Nycteola revayana, assembly GCA_947037095.2. Classification (NCBI taxonomy): domain Eukaryota; kingdom Metazoa; phylum Arthropoda; class Insecta; order Lepidoptera; family Nolidae; genus Nycteola; species Nycteola revayana. The sequence goes on from OX344840.2 coordinate 17,203,645, forward strand.
AATATACGCAAGACAACTGATCAGATTGTATGCATGTTTCTATATATGTAAATCTGGGGGAGCGCTCCCTGTACTCGATACCTACTTGAAATTATCATTGTTGTCTTCACACTTTCCTGGTATGAGTGCCTACATATCGATGTCAAAGTCAAAGTCAATAATATCTTTATTCATATAGACACAATTCAAAAATAATTAAATCATGTTCTTATGATGCGTCCATTTCTTTTCCTACCACCAGTTCAAAGACGTGGCAACTCTGAGAAGAACTGGCAAGAAACTCAGCGGAATCCTTTTTTAAATAATCAAATCATCATTTATTTTACAATATTGTTAAGCAGCAGTGTCATTCCAGAGCAAGTTACTCCCAAGCCATTCTGTCATTTACATAATCTGATATTTTATAATATGCCTTTTTACATAGTTTAGCTTTGACAGTGGCTTTAAATTTATTAACAGATAATTCTCTAATATTATTTGGGAGTTTGTTATAGAAGCGAATACATTGCCCCATAAAAGAGTTGCTTATTCTATGGAGACGAGTTGCAAGTACTACTAAGTCATGCTTATGTCTAGTATTCATATTATGTATATCACTTTTTTTCTGAAACTTATCTATATTCTTATGTACGTATAACACATTTTCATAAACATATTGCGAAGCTAGAGTAAGAATTTTAATATCTTTGAACTTCTCCCGTAGGGAAACCCGCGGTCCAAGTTTGTATATGGCTCTTACAGCGCGTTTCTGCAGCACAAATATAGTATCAATGTCCGCACAGTTTCCCCATAGAAGAATTCCATAGGACATAATGCTATGAAAATAACTAAAATATACTAGTCTGGCCGTGTCTACATCAGTAAGCCGTCTTATTGTCTTAACTGCGTATGCCGCAGAACTAAGTTTACCAGATAGATTTTTAATTTGTGATCCCCATTGCAATTTGGAGTCGACAGTTATACCAAGAAAAACTGTTGACTCCACAGGCTCCAATCTCGTTCCGTTAATTAGTAAGTTGGTGGCGACCTGTTTGACATTAGGGGTGGAAAATTTGATAAGCTTGGTTTTTTTCTCATTTAGAACGAGATTGTTTACATTAAACCAATGCACGACCTTCGAGAGAGCATTGTTTACGTCGTCATAGTTATGTAATTTTCTACTAATTTTAAATGTCAAAGAAGTATCATTGGCAAACAATACAATCTCATGGTCATTCCCTATGTGGTAAGGCAAGTCGTTTATATATACAAGAAACAGGAACGGTCCCAGGATAGAACCCTGTGGTACGCCTATATTAACAACGGACCCTGGAGATATTTTACCGTTTATACCGACCCTCTGAGTTCTATTACCCAAATATGAACTCAGAAGATCGAGAGCCGTGTTCCTAATACCGTAGTGGTGTAATTTCCTGACTAGCGTATCATGGTGTACACAATCAAATGCCTTAGATAAATCACAGAATATACCCAAAGCATCCTGTGATTCCTCCCAGGCCGCGAATATGTTCTTCAATAATTCGATTCCAGCGTCTACGGTTGAGCAACCCCTCGTAAATCCGAACTGTTTGGTGTGAAGGAGTTTATGTTTTGTAAAATGCCTAAGCAGTTGACTAAGAATAACTTTTTCAAAGATTTTACTCAGTGTGGGCAATATAGAGACAGGTCGGAAATTCGAGGGATCAGAAGTATCACCTGATTTAATGTATGGGGATCACTAACCCTAGATACTAAAAATGTTTAAACAATGTATAAAATTATTAATCAAAGACTTTAAAAGATGACAAAAAGAATGATCTCGGAGTTTCTTATAGTCTTTCTTCTCCGAGTGTCACACCGTAGGTAGATAGAGAAAGTCTCGTAGGAAGCTAGGATAGGGTCCGGTCGTCCTCGCAAGGCGAGGCTCGCGACGCGTTCTATGCTTCAAACCCGATCCCAGCCCGCGCTGGTTGATCTTAATTATATTTTATAATAAACGATTAATTACGAACATGGCATAACAATATTAATAAATTGAATAACATTATTGTTGAAATGTAAACTTATTGTTGTATATGTAAATTTATTAGTTAAGATTGTTTTTTTTTTCATTATCATTGTATTTGACTTATAATAAGTACGATCGATTCGTCTACATTATCAATAAACGTTTTCATTTTCATTTTCATCATTAAATATAACCTATGTTACGTAACATAGGTTATATTTAATGATATATATACGCGTAGCGTTCTAATGGTGCAACAATTATCGAAATATCGTAACAAACATACATACAAATCTTTTACAATATTAGTAAAGACTAACTTTTGCGACTTTTCGTTGATCTTGATTTTTCCATTTGAACTTTGGACTAATTTTATCTGCGTAGGTGGTGGATTTTGAAAAATTCCACCTTAACGTGATTATAACAATTTAAAACAAACTATGAAATCTTTCCTCTTTATAATATTAGTATAGATGGTTGTTATATTTCCCTAACTATCACGCTTGGCGTGATAGGCGGATTACTCGCTATTACCACGCTTGGTGATCGCATAGTAGTATGTATCCTTGAGCTGATAGATGCTGCCTATTCTACTTTACGGAAAAGAATTGATAATATACTATTTTTTAATTATATTAATATAAATTGATATTAATAAAATCCGACCACCTGCATTTTAAGTGAAACCCCTAATGTCTTAACCAATTAGGCTACGGTGGAACTTTGGAGATATTAGTTGAAATAATGCGGATCATTACCGATAGATGGCACTAACGTCCCCCTTAGAGACGTGTTATAAAAAGAGATTGATAAATTTCGATGACCGGCTGTGGTTCCACCGTAACCTAATTTGTTAAGGCATTAGGGGCTTAACCTAAGCTGCAGGTTCAAGTCCTGCCGTTGGTCGAATTTTATCAATCTCAATTTTGAAACAATGTATGTCTCTTAGTCGTTTCTTACCACACAAAGACATGCTAACCGGAAACCTAGCTTAGCTTGGCTTCAAATATCAATTTTGCACTACACGTGATACGACAAAAAAACCTAGTGGGTTGGTCTCTATCTACAATTTATATTTTATTCGTAATATAAGTATTACTACAGCCAGTAGACTAAAATCAATATTACAAATCCAACTGTTTACAAAAGAAAATGTATTTCTGTTTCCAAGGGCATCGCTCAACAAAACATCTAGTTTATTTAACTGTTAAAATGGCTCTTTAATTAAAGTTCGTTAAAATATTTTGTGTTTATAGCACAGTAATAAAGTTTGATTGACAATTGGGACATTTTATTTTGTAAACATGACGACAGTAGGCTGTGAAATCTGAGTGAAAAGAAAGCTCCTTCATTTTTGTTGATTACATTGTGACCTTGTCATGAAATTGATGTTGCTTTTGACAAATGTATTTACCTAGTATGACAAGTATGAAGATTTATCGAGTATTGGTTTTCATAACTCCAGAGCTGGATTTAAGGGGCCCTCCTTTTATACCCAGCTTTGGCCTCTAATTAGAGGGATCTCACATAACAGTAGATATTTAAAAAAATCTTTCTATTTCAAGGACGAAACACTAGTGAACAACTTTTGTTTTTGCAGTTATGCTTATGGTACCTTTGCCTATAGTACCTTGTTGAAACATGATTATAGAATATAATAATTTATGAACACAAACGGTTCATCTTTATTTGTAAACTCCAATCAGGCAATTTGTAAAATATCAGAATTGAAATTGACTAATACTTGGAATTTACTACGCAATAAATAAAATATTAAAGTCAAGTGGCCTCCACTCCTTTGTTGCCTCAAGGCTTTCAGACCTCTAAATCTGGCCCTCTATAATTCGAAGCATTCCTTCTTTGGAATTTAAATAGGTTTCGTATATGAGTCGTTATAATGATCTGGGTTGTTTGTTAATCACTCTTCGAATAATAATGAATGGATGTTTCTTCGTTGACAGTTTCATTAATAAATTTGATTAATCATAATTCTTTTTAAGCCATCAAAGACTTTCATGATATGAAACATTTCATCGTACGTATAAATAAACATTATGTTGATGGATGTTTTAATCTAAAATTTGATTAATTAAATCGAACAGGCGAAATTTATTCACGAATTCATAACTGTGTTATTGACGAACAAAATTATTTAGTACTATTTTATATAAGACTATCTCTCGCCCGCTGTTTTAGCCGCGTAGCTTCCGTTCCTGAGGGAACTTCATAATAAAATATAACTAGTCTATGTTACACAGGGATAATATAGCAGTCTAATGGTGAAAGGCCTATCGAATTCCGGCCATCAGTTTTTGAGTTTATTCGTAACAAACGTACATTAAAAAATACAAATCTTTCCTCTCTATAATATTAGTATAGATATAGAAAAATAATTGAAATCAAGTCGGCTGTTTTTCCGTAGCCAAAAGGAAGAGTGACAAATATTATAGTAACAATATATTTCGGCGTTGTACCAATAATGTACTACAGTTTAAATATATAAATAAACACACCAGAGCCATCTATGAAACTATGTATTAAAGTAGGTACCTATCACTGTAGAAGTTTAAAACTAGCACACAATTATCAATAATGGATGGATTTATATAAATTGACACAAATCTTTTGTTAATTTAAAAGATTCCAGGATATTATGCATGTGCCAGGGGTTACAGTGCTGTGTGGTTTCCGGCTTAGAATAGACCACCCCATGTCCTCCCATGGGCGTCGTAAAAGGCAACTAAGGGACATACGGCTGATGGATGGGCAGCAGCATCTATTAGCTCAAGGTTTACATCTTACTGCGATCACCAATCCGTCTGCCAAGCGTGGTGATTATGGCAATATCCCTCTACGATCCTGGCTTGCCAAGGTCTGTTAAGAGAAGGCCCATGTTCAGCAGTGGACGTAAACGGGCTGTTGATGATGAGGAGTTGCATTGGCGTAGCTACCGAAGGGCTGGGCGGGGCATTGCCTCGGGGCTCCCGAGCTCAGGAGGGCCCCAAAACCTTATTATCAATCCTCTTTTTAATTTTAATGCACTCCCCCCATAAAAAGATTGGTCGTTCAGGATGTGTGATCTTATATCCATTCATTTTTATTCCACCGGTATCATATTATGATGAGTGTCATAAATCATGTAAAAGCAATTTCAAAGCGATAAGAATTCTTATCGGTTGTAGTCGTCTTTATTGCCTACATAATCCTCGGTATGTTGGTGACAATTCATTTTTACATCCTTTTATAACTATTCATGTGAACATAGACATTTGTGTAGTATATGGGAAGGAATAGTCATGTAAATTATACAGAAATTCGATAGATGTAATGTTCCCTTGTAAAAATTTGGGTAGTTGTTAAAACAAACAATACGGAAGGAGTTATTTTTTTTACATATCGATACCAGAAATATCAATTAATGTAAGGGACAAATCACGGTTTTTCAGGAGAGCCAAAAAAATATATTATTTTTTTTAATCTGTCTATAACTTTTTACTGTCTGCTCCAATTTTAATTGTATCTTGAGCAAAGTTTCTTAGAATTAGCTCTTCTTTCATGCTATCAACGAAAGATTTAGTCATGCCCAGTGGTTTAAAATATAGCATGTCCCTTACTTTAAAAAAAGATGTTTAGTTGTGCCTTACATTACTAATATTTTATGTGTAACCCGTTGAGCGTAATGTAAGCAGCAAGAGAAATAGAAAATTATACGTAATTCTATTGTAAAGGACTTTTACAGTGTTGCCATTCAATGTAACTGTAGATTATCTACCAAAATTGATGGTATTTTAACACCATAGAAACAAGTTTTTTGCATGATCAATGTTGTTATGAATCAACACTCAGAACTTTTTACGACTGTCTAAGACAAAAATTTAAAATACTCTTTAAGAAATAAAGGTAAATTAAATATACCATTATACCCATTATACATCTCAATTAAATTTACATGCAACCAGTCCGTAAGCCATGTACTTATATATAAAAATATTTAATAAGTTACCAAAAATCATCAGAAAATAATCCAAAATAGAGATATTAAAAAAAAAACTTAAAACTCTGCTGATTAGCAAATCCCATTATAGCGTACATAAATATTAGTAATACAACATAAAATAGAAACATTTTGAGACCTAATGTACATATACACTACCATGGAAGCAATAAAGATTTAAATTTGAATGTACTTAAACGAAAAACCGATGAAAACATGGAATATGAATTGTGTGAAAGATGATTAGTATGATGGCAATGAAAATAGAAATGATGAATAGAAGGAACGAATGGTTGTATGGAAAGAAGATCGAATAAGAGGTGCATGAATCGTTGTAAGATGAATAAATAAATATAAATGGTATGAATATTAATATAAGAAATATACATATTGTTGCGCCGATTACCATACTAATTAATGTAAGGGAATAATAATAAAAAAAACTCTAATCATTAATTAATGTAAGGAACATGTTATTAAAATTGTCTGATTTAAGGTTTAAGGTAAGAGCGTAAATTATTTAATACTATGACTTACTTTATTTTTCTGAGAAGAAAAAATTATGATGACTGTTAAATCATTTTTTTTGTCATAAATCGTTTTACGCAGTTCAAAAATTTGTAATGTAAGGGAAATTTTCTTAACGATAGAGAAATGTTAATAATATCCATAGAGAGAGCGGGAAATTCTGAATCCAATGATGTATATAACTCATTTTTGCCAAAATGTCCCTTACGTTAATTGATACTTCTGGTATCGATATCTATACTAATGGATAAAGCTGAAGAGTTTGTTTGTTTGAACTTGGTAATCTCAGGAAGTACTCGTTAGATTTGAAAATTTAGTGTTAGATAGTCTATTGATCGAGGACTGTATCCTTTTGTTTATATAATATACGCTACTTTATACTTTGTCTGTCTGTTTTTTGTCATTGTATTCCTCCTAATCTCTAATTAATTGTAAGATAGCTAATTAAATCCGTATTTCAGGCGACCAAAATCGCGAACAGCAGGTAACAGTAAAATAAAACGTACCTACAACGTATTCTATTTACATAGTTATATAGGTACACTAAGGTATAATATGTACTTACATAAAGTTCCTATATAAACAAAGTGCCGTGCAGGTTCATGAGTAAGTAAGCTTTCATGGAATAAGGAAATAAATCATTCTCAAACAAATGGATAGAGTTCAAACTTTACCCTCAAATTTGGGCGACAGAAAACCGTGTCTTACAATACGTAGGTAAATATTTACTCTTCTACTTCTCTGTACTCCTGGTACATCAGTTAAATTGGTTTTCTAGTATTGGCTTAGAATTGTTTCTGTATAGTAACACTTGATGTCCCGGTTTATAACCGCATAGATCCCAATCGCGTGGAAACTTTGATTTTAATTATAGCCCATGTCATTCACAAATAATGTGGATTGCTTTTGGTAAAAGAATTTGTAAAATTGGTTCAGTAGATCCAGAGATTAGACTTTTTTTTTCTGATCGAAATGCTTTTACGCATTTCCACCGCCGCTGCAGTGTATCTGCGCTCTGGCGGTAGCATATGTGGGACTCGCCCTCTCCATAGCGGTGGTATGCTTACTCATACCACGAGGAGAGGACTCTACGCCACTAAAACCCCTGGACACTCCTTCGATCCGTCGTTGGCGAGGGCCGGGTATGCACGAAGCAATCCGGCCCCCCGACGCGGCGACGGCACCCGCGGCCAATATGGCGCCGCGGGATCATCAGTCCAGAGATGACCCCTACAACATTACAAACTTTACCTCTTTATAATATTAGTATAGATTATAAGGATGAATGATTTGAATGTCTTTTTTTTAAATATTACTAGCATAGTTTTGCTTTCTACTAGTATTCTTGTTAACCCCTCGTGCTAAGCTAAAATGCTCGTGTTACGAGTGGGTTCACGTCGGTAGTGCAATGGTTGGGGTTCGTACCGGCGACCTCAAGATCGCAAGACCGACGCCCTAGCCATTGGGCTACAGCCGCTTAAAGCCGTTTATTTATATGCAGTGAATAGGCACCGTCATTAATGAACTTATTTCAAAACTTCTTTCACTGTTAGAATGCTACGTTATACAGAAGTAAAATTTGCTATATTAAATTATGAGGCTCTTACAGGAACGGGAGTTAGTAGGGTGAAACCGTGCACACAAAGCTCCTCCTCAATAACTGAGATATCTAATACTGGATATTTTTGTCAGTTTTCTGTAAGTTCCTGAGTTAGCGTGTTCAAGCACACAAACAAACTTTTCAGCTTTATATATTAGTATTTATTTATTTAAGGACAACCAGTAGCTGTTACATTTTACTTACAATATTTAAAGAAACACACAAATGTGAAGTCTAATGCACAGAATTTTAAGGTGTCACAACATGCACAGTCTTACGACACTCGTGACATTACAATAAATAAAAAGGAAAAAATACATGGAAATATGTACCTAACTTAAATAAAAATAAAAATAAAACTTCTGTACAATATAAAATGAAAAGAAGAATGAAAAGTATAGATATACATTCTTGAATTCTGTTTACTTTGGCTTTACTTTGCAGAGATTTATTGGTCCTGAAATGTCTTACTTTGTAAATTGTGAACCAAAGTACGTTCAAGGCGAGGTTCGGTGAGTTTGATAGCTACGGAATTTTTGATATCTTGTTGCATGCCAGTTATACTGTCCTTAAAGGTTAATGAAATGGAATGTAGTAGCAAAATCCAATTAAATTGTTCTCGGTATTATCAAAGACAATCTCCGTAGCGTAGCGGTATTTGGCTAGCTTTTAATTTCGGAGGTCGTGGGTTCGATGAACACTCCGGACAGGAGATCTTTGTGTAAATTCTAAGATTTCTTTCCGGGTCTGGTTGGTTGAGGGACTACCCTCCGTGCCTCGGAAAGCACGTTAAGCCGTTTGTCCCGATTATTATAACTTCATCTACAATAATCGTATATCAAGGAATGGGCAGCAGCGTTTAGCATAAAACAACCGCGCGCTTAAAACTCTTTTAGTAACATGCGTTTCATCCCTCCTCTTCACATGACAATACCAAGATAAACGATTCCACCAAATGCTTCTGAAGTATTATATCTATCCGTCCCTATGTTTCTAAGGTCTAGAATTCATTTAATATTTCTAACCTTGCCTTGCGGTAAAATATCGTTAATTTCTTGGAACAGTAAGACCTTGATGCTTCAGTCCATGCTAGTTCAAGGACGACACATACTGGTGTTAGGTTTATTAATAGTGTGACGAGTATATTTAAAATGCAAATTATTTCGCCTTTGTTGTAATTTCAAGTTTTTTTCTTTTTTGTTTTGTTATAGCTGTATCTATGCTGATATTATGAAGTTGAAGTGATTGTTTGCTTGAACGCGTTAATCTGAGGAACTACTGGTTCGATTTGAATAATTCCTTCAGTGTTACATAGCCCATTTATACGAGAAAGGCTATAGACTAAGTATATAAAAGTATGAACTTCCTACGGGAACGAGAGTTGCTTGGGCAAAACCGTGCGCGATATCTAGTAATAAACATGTCTTATACTTTAACCTTGATTGTCTTAAGCTACTAAATTCAATACACTCATCCATTTTCAGGGTTCCTTAGCCTAAGGATAAAAACAGTCCCTATTACTAAGATGTCTGTCCGTCTGTGCAGGCTATTATATCTCATGAACTGAGATAGCTAGATAGTTGAAGTATTGCCGCTACAAAATAAAAATATTTAAGAGAATAATAAACACAATCAAGCATGGTTTGTTGCCCTTTTTAGGGTTCCGTAGCCAACTGGCAAAAAACGGAACCCTTATAGATTCGTCATGTCTGTCTGTCTGTCCGTCCGTATGTCACAGCCACTTTTTTCTGAAACTATAAGAACTATAATGTTGAAACTTGGCAAGTAGATGTATGTTGTGAACCGCATTAAGATTTTCACACAAAAATAGAAAAAAAACAATAAATTTTGGGGATCCCCATACATAGAACCGAAACTCAAAAAAAAAAGAGAATGATAAATCTAAAAAAATATATGATGTACATTACCATGCAAACTTCCACCGAAAATTGGTTTGAACGAGATCTTGTAAGTAGTTTTTTTTAATACGTCAAAAACCGTAAACCGCAATTTAGCTTTCATTCAATCAACTCGAATATAAAAATATAAAATAACATTTCATTTCATAAACATACGCTTTTTTATTTATTCTTGATATCAAAAATAGGTACGCACTTGTAACTGAAACGGAACCCTTCGTGCGCGAGTCCGACTCGCACTTGGCCGGTTTTTCATTAATGTATAGATAATTCTACCTAAGATTAGCGTATTCAAGCAAATAAAGATTTTTTTGCTCCTTCCCCGGGCATAAAGGCGAGCAGAGCTCCAGCCTAGATAAATGGTTTAAACACTACAAACTAAGCAACCTGCGCAAAAGGGCGTCCCCTGTGGGACTTGGACCTCGGCTCACGGCGGTCGCTGACGGGGAGATTGAGGGATTATGGCTTTTAGTTTATTTAGGGGAGTTTTGTGCAACTGTCGCTCTGCTTTACAGTTCGCGGGCCTCTCGGACTTCGGGTCTACGAGGGACGAGGGCATCGGAAGGTTCTTATCTTTTATTATCATCGCAAACTAAGGGTCGGGTGGGCAAGGGGGAAGCAAACAAAGTCTTCAGCTTTATAGATTAGAATAGGATAGGTGAATGTTATATCTACCTGAAGTTCCCCACGCCTTTGCAATATTTTATTTATCATTACATCTATGATTTTGACCTGGTTATCGCATATTCAGATACTCAGCTTACATTACACCACAATTGTCATGAATTTTATTGCGTAATGATTTATGACCAGCCTTTATAATTATGTTGTTGTAGGCGGATCAGTCGTTTTAACATAAACTAAATTAGGCTGTTAATATTGAAGAACGGTTTTAGGTGATCGGCACGTTATGCGTAGGGGTGACATGCATGTGGTAATAAGAGTGGTGAATATGAAAATGGATGGATATGTTGAAGGAAAGTCAGAAAAAGATCGATGGACTGTGTGAAAGATGAATGTGTAAGAAAGTTATAAGTACCTATAGAAGACACGTCTAATATGGAAAAATGAGTGAGGATAATACATTGCGCTGACCCTTAATAATTGGAGTAGGGCAGAAAGATGATGGTTTTAAGTGATTAGATGTCACAGCTAGGGTTGCCACCTTTTTTTTGGTTTTATATAGTTTTTTCAACATGTTGCTAAATATTTCCTACTTTTAGGAACTCCAGGAAAAAAAATAGTACCTACACATCTCTTTTCTTCGGCAATGACTGATGAGCTTTTTTTTACCTATTGTGAAGTTGCATTTTTAATAGCTTTTAATAGCTACATTTTTTAATATCTTTTAATAGCTAAAATTTTTAAATGGGGTGAATTTTAGTTTAGCAAAATTTTACCGCTATTTTACTTTAATAAAATGACTAGAATTTATCTAATACACACACTAATATACTTTTACATTATAATTATGATCAACGTGGCCATAAATATCGCTGCTTTAATTTGATAATGGCCCAAAACCGAATGTGTCGCTTTTTGATAATGAGTTTTAGGCGCCTAGAAATATAAATAAAATTGCTTTAAATAATATTTTATTTTTGGGTCACTATTAAATTAGAGCAGCGATATACTGAAATATGTATAAGAATAAAATAAAGGATTATTCTCATAAGTTTAGTCGTCGATTTTGATTTTTCCTTACAACCTTTGCCACCTCACGGCCTCCCTTTAGGAGTGGAAATTTAAAAAATTCTTACATATTGTCTTACAAAGAATACACCAAGATTCATATCACTTCGATCAGTGGTTTTTGGCTGTGCGTTGATACGTATCTGTCGGTCGGTCATTCACGACAAAGCATTTAATGTGTATCTACAGAATACGTAATACTATAATACTGATACAATCAATTTTGTCACGAAACACAAACAATAACAATACCACAAATGTTACCATGACAATAGTTGGCATTGGTTAATTACTGATGTTAATCTATGTTCCCTGTAAAGTTACGCCCGAGATTACGCTGTCATTATATCTTATCTTACAAAATAAACAAATATGTGTTGAAGTTTAATACAAATACAGTATATTTTCTAAATAAAATAGGTTATACATTTAGATGTCAATTTTTTTTTAAACGCAAATTACATAATGAAACGTATACAATGGTATTATACATATTATATCATCTTCCCGCCAAAATGTTACGTTTAATACGCGCTCATTATTTTGTACATTAACTTACTACTATTCTTATTATAATATTTTAAGTCCTATCATTTTATAGTTACGTTTAAAGTATAAATTTTATTATAGGTATAATATTTTTTTGTTATTCGAAATTTGTTAAAAATTTTGTATGGCAATTATTAATGTAATGTGATATCTGCAAAACGTCTATAGCCACGGTTACAGATGTCGATTTTTTCATCAAACTCTGTTAAAAATCTGTTTTGAATTGACGAAATCTTGTCAAGATTTGGAGAATGGTGGATGTATTTCGTTTATCACTTCACGAATGTTAAGTTTTATGGCCGCATTTGTTTTGATTGGCTCATTATAAACTCTGTATTTACATACTACCAACATTAAATAATCCAACGATATTATATCATATTATTATGGCCAAAATGAAATTAAAGCAAGCGTTGAATAATGGTCGACATCTGTAATCGTAGCGGTGGTGAACATTTACCTAATATCCTTTTCCTTGCTTTTTTAAAACAATAAATTATAAAAAAACTTAATGGTGTCGTGGGACACCAGGTAGGAACCAAGTTCCTACGGCTAATGTAGAACCGACACAATTTGCAAAAGAAAAATCGTGCTCAATTTTATGTAGGTTTTCTTGATTTTTCTCTTAAATTTTGCTGATTAGTTTTTATTTAAGTATAGGAAAGTAGTTAGGAAATTCTGTATTTTAGGAAATAATAAATTAGGTAAAATAAAAAAAAATCGTAATTCAAATTATCAACTAAAATAACAAAATATGTCTCTTTATTTTTGTTTGACAAAATAAATTTTTTTTTTTTTTTTTAAAGACACCTCCCGCACTAGGGAAATAAATCCCTGTGTCGCGGGGGACTTTACAAACATACATTTCACGGACACAAAGTACACCCAGACTCAGAACAATTATTTGTGGTTCACACAAATAATTGTCCCGGGTGGGAATCGAACCCAGAACACCAGGTCCCAGAAGCAACTACCGTAACCACTGAGCCACCGGTGCAGTCAAATAGACACATACATAGAAATATAGAAATAATTACAAATTACAAAAAAATAGTCTTTAAAGTATTTTATACGGCTACTCGCACGCGCTCCGTCGGGGCTCGACATTCGACCGACTCTCGCTCGCCGTCGCGCGTCCGTCGGCCCGCCTCGGGAAGGTTCGGCCACGTTCGGGCGGCCGGGCAGGTCTCGCTACGATACAATTTCGCATGAAAGTATTTGTTTGTAAACACGATTGTGCCCCTTATACTAGCTTTCCGCACGCGGTTTCACCCGCGTAACTCCCGTTCCCGTTGAAACTTTATAAAATATAGCTTATAACCTACCTCGATAAATGGGCTATCTAACATAGAAAGAATTTTTCAAATCGGACCAGTAGTTGCTGAGATTAGCGCGTTCAAGCAAACAAACTTTTCAGCTTAATCTAGGTATTATGGCAAATAACTCATTATAAGGTACCAATTCTTTTTATACTCGTCATAATTTCTCAACGAAATGGATATTGGAATAAATTGGAGTAAAACAAAAAGTATTTTACTTCTACATAAATACCCTTGATAACATAACGCTTAATTTGGATAAGGATTAATATGATGATATACATTTAACGTAGTTTCTTTCTTCAGACGATTTAATATTTTTTTTTATGAACATAAAAGCGGTTATTGTGACTAAACTATGATAGTTAGATATATGTTCTCGCGGACTTTTTTGTAGATCTTAATAAGACCTACAAACCCGTAGTACACCATTTTGTTTTATTGTCAATAGTTTTTGCAGCGCACGCATAAATAGGTTTTCGCTTTTACACCTTGGGTTACAAAATCGCAATATTCTTACGGATCCCTAATTTTTTTGAAAATAAAATATAGCCCATAACCTTCCTCGATAAATGGACTATACTACATTTAAAAAAAAATTGAAATCGGACCAGTAGTTCCTGAGATTAGCGCGTTCAAACAACATTTAACGGTTTTATTCCACGGACTTTTTCTTACGGTTTTACTATCACATTTTTTTCAGTTCGGTCGCGCAGCAAAATCACTATCTCCTCCAAGCCTGCCGTAAGAAACTTCGTTCCAAAATAAACAATAACAAAAAAGGTTTATGTTGTATGATCAATGTTATATGATCGTCTAATAAATCAAGCAATACTGATTTCCCATTAAACGTCACATCAAATTATGTATTTGTATTCGTAACTTATAAAGCTTAACAAAACTTACTTTACTATTATTTCCAAACGTTATATGGGCTATGTTCCAAAGATATCCATTACACTTAGTGCTCTACATACGCTTTGACAACTTCGACATCAAAAGATGGAGGAATATCTCACTGCGACTTTTGTTTGAAGAGCTCACGTACAGCTATAAACAATAAACTAGTAAAATTTTATATTTTGTAAAATTTGACGCATTGCCGGTTTTTAAGAAAATAGCGACTGAGAATTTACTATACAAGCGTTTATCTTCTTCGTATTTAGTCCACATCTACACTTGACCAGGAGGACCGGATTGCTTTTACCTACCCGGCCCTGACAAACAGCGGGCGGAGGAGTCTCCGGGGGGTTTTAGTGGTGTAGGGTCCTCTCCGCGTGGTATGAGTAGCATACCACCGCTATGGAGAGGGTGAGTCCCACATATCCCACAGCCAGCGCGGTAACGCTACAGCGGCGGCGGTGGGAATGCGTAAATGCATTTCACCCCGGACAAAACAAAAGTACTCGTATTCTGTAAAACTTTACTTTGAAGTAGGTATATTTGTGAGACATGACTGAACAACACCGTGTTTCTCGCCAAAATTTTGATTGTAGGTCAAGGGGAGGACTTTACAGATTTTGGCATGCTTGCGAGACAGCGTCAAGGGATCGTAGACTTGATGTTATTTTATGTTTGATAATTCCACCCGTTTCTGAGAAAATCGCATAATAGACAGATAGAGTGACAGACGCACGAATGTAATATGGATTATTTTTTAATGTATTCGGTAAATGTAAGATTTTTTTTATTGCTTATTTTTTTGCTGGGTTTTCTAATTCCCAGTTATTAGACGACTATAAAAATAAGTCTGTGTACACAAACCTAGTTATATCAACATTTTTTTATATACATAATAATTATGAAAGTTTCTCATCACTTAATAAGTGCTAAATAATATTTCTATTTTCATAAATAATATTATTGAGGACTTACATACTTGTTGCTTCAACATAGGATAACTAACGCCATCTATTACTTTACTCGCTTAACTGCGCTATGTGTTTCACAACTTCCTCGTCAGTTTTCATGTTATTTTGGAAAATTCCCCTAGATGGCGTTGTTAGAAACTTTGGCTACGTGAGTGTGCTGAGAACCTATTTTGTGCTCATTTTTCTACAATGTTCATAGATGTCATTAGTATGTTTAGATTTTTACATTTGTTTATAAGCTTACCTTAATTAACTACCTTTGTGTCAAACGGTCTGTATTAAACCATGAAAATGTATATTTGTTATATACATGTATAATAATATATAAATGTATAATTTTTTGTTAATGTCCGCCGTTGCTTGTGGAATAGTCATTGTTTTTACACATACCTACTTAGTCCAATTAAAATACAACGAAAACGGAACGTGGTTTTCGATCCAGTTTTCACCTTGATATTTAAATTTTATATTTTGATCATTCACACTAAATACGACCGTGCCATATAATTTGCATGAAATATACATTGGGTATTTATAACTAACATTACATACTGGATTTAATTTAAATAATTCTATATGTGTTTTATGTTCTTTATGAAAGCCCTAATTCGTACTCTTTCACGCCAAAATTTTATAGCGATTCTGCCAATATTTTGCACAGGCATGGTTTATAAGCTGAAATAATATATAGGCTATAAAACCACATGGAGCAGAGTAGGGGTCCCAAGAGGGTTGTAGCTAGTTTACATAGCCAGACCTCAGAAGCACAATGACGAATGTATTTTATACTTAAAAAGCATTTGGTCGTAAGTGCCAGTTTACGATAAAGGCACATACGACAAATATTTCTGACGTTTAATGGCACATACGACCGTAGTTCTGAGCTCTAGCTATTGTTTAGCCAAACATCTATCACCTCAGTAATACTTACCTTATTATTAATTAAATAACAGTGTTTAATATCTGTGTGCCGTCAATAAATATTAAAATTTTGCGGTAGCTTTGTATAAGTTATAGTATGACACTGACTTTCCATTAAGGCCCTTCGGTATTGATCGTATTCTCCGCTGGTTCATTAATCATTCAATATAATGTACTTGTTTTCTATAATGATACATTTTAATAGACATCCTTATTAATATATAATATTATAAACGCGTACGTTTGTGAGTATGGATGGATGGATGTTTGTTACTTTTTCACGCAAAAAAGTAGGTACCTACTGTAACTTGTGTTTTAAAACAAATAAAAAAAAAACATTATATATACATAAGTTAGCAAATAAAATATTATGAAACTTTTACGGCGGATGTAACGCCATTCATTTTAAATCATAGCCTGTTTATCATACTCTAGTTATTTCAAGTCTAAACGTTTGCTCATATAATCGCTTTCCTTTTTCAGATGATAATTACATAAAAACATACGCACATTCACAAAGAGAATCAAAGTGTTCGTATTTTATCGTTCTTATTTTGAATCAGTTATGCTCAGTGTCCCGTGACTGGCTAATGTTTGAAATATCGACATTGCACGCCTCTATTTTAAGCACGTGAAAAGTGGGGTGGGCGGTTACTGGTAAGGTCTTGGGGTGTTGTCGGGTGGTGAAGGGGGTTTGTCGGCATTCAACAGGCGGCGGTCGATACGGCCGGCGCCGCGGCGCAGCGGCAAAGTTAGCCTACCCTACATAACACGTAACATATTTTTTAAACACCACCTGTATACAAACATATTAGGAACAAACAACTTTTTTTATGCTTTCAAAAATAGAACACGCGTTGAAAATCTTTTTTTTTGTTTTGTAACTGAATAAAAAAATATTAGCAACCTTTTTTTTATTCTTTCGAAAATAGAACAGGTCCAGGTGTTGTAATTTTTTTATGTTATAACTGTAAACAAACATATTAGCAACAAATAACTTTTTTTTTAAATTTTGGACTTAGAACAGTCGATGCAAACTCCTTTTTTGTGTTGTAACTGTAAAAAAACAACAGACAACTTTTTTTATTCTATCGGAAATAGAACAGGCCTTGTAAAATATTTTTATTTTGTGTTGTAACTGGATACAATTTTATTTTTTATTTTTTTTAAAATAGGACAAGCTTTTTAAATATTTTTTTTGTGTAGTAGGTATAGAAACATATTTGCATCAAACAACTTTTTTTATTCTTTCGAAAATAGAACTGGCGTTGTATTTTTTTTTGTTTTATTGTTGTAACGTTCAATTTATTACTGCCTGTATTGCTGAACGCAACCTGTGCCTGTTTCCGTATAAAATAAAGCGTTGATTTTATTTATCCGCCACCTCGCCTCGCAGCGACTATTGTTGGCTCCGGCCGTGTGTAATACGATATTTTAATTGATATGGTAAGCAATTCAGACGTCGTGATATTATTTGACAAAGAAACGATTACAACTGTTTTTTTTCCACATCAGGGGTTTTTTATTTATGACTCAATCTTGCAGATATGACTGAGGAAAATGTATTATCGCGGTTTTACCCGCGTCACTCTGCTCCAGTGGGTCGGAGCATGATATATGTTAATCTAGCTTATAAAAAAATACAGATTTAAATTACATCTCATCTGTAATACAGATACAATCTAGCTTATCTACACACTAGAGCTTATTTGCCATGTACCTTTTTGTACATTATCATTGCCATATCCTTAAGTAAACTTTTTGTTTTAACAAACTTTTTTTTATTTTTATTAAACTTGCTTTTGCATTCTTCTAGTATTCTTGTTAACCCCTCGTGCTAAGCTAAAATGATTGTGTTACGAGTGGGTTCACGTCGGTAGTGAAATGGGCGGGGTTCGAACCGGCTACCTCAAGATCACAAGTCCGACGCCCTAGCCATTGGGCTACGGTCGCTTCAAAATATGCCTATATAACGTTACGTAAATCATCCTGCCAATTGCTAGCAATTAAAAAAAAATACGGTGTATAGGTAAATGTATCGATACTAATATATAAAGGTGAAGAGTTTGTTTGCTTGAACGCGCTAATTTCAGGAACTACTGGTCCTATTTGTTAAACTTTCAGTGTTAGATACCCGTTTTGTCGAGAAAAGCTATGTGCTATGTAATTTATTATGAAATTCCCACGGGAACGGAAGCTACGCGGGTAAAACCACCCGCAGGCATCTAGTAATTTTATATTCCTAAACAACATGTTTCTACCACAACATTATAATAAAACTAAATTAGCATCACAGCGTAATCTTGAAAGTAGTCTAACTTGCCCCTAGTAGATTTGAAACAAGATTGCCTGTCTATTCAACTTGCGACCCTTATCTCCATCCCACTGCCTTTGTGAACCTACTAAAGACACGTAAATTGCACGGCTTATATATAGTACAAAAATATGTAGAATGTAACCTTAGTAAGTTCATTGAACGTGACTGGAAAATACCTATTCTATAACAACATTGATTGATACTAGTATTGACAACCTCCGTGGCCAAGTGGTATAAGTCTAGGAGGTAATGCGTTGGATCCCCACGCCGGACATGAAACCTTTATGTAAATTCTAAGATTTCTTTCCGGGTCTGGTTGATTGAATGATTAAACTTTATGCCTCGGAAAGCATGTTAAGCCGTTGTTTACGATTATTTTAACATCATTTATAACAATCGTATATCAGGAAAAGGGCAGCAGCGTTTCCTTGTGTGTTGCAACATAATACACGGTTACTAACCCGCCTGCCAAGCCTGGTGACAAATACCACTGGACGTTGTACAAGCTGATGATGTTGTATTCCTGTGAGTATGGTCACCATTAAGCAAGAAGACGAGCAGCGCCATCTAGCACCTAGCATAACAACTAACCTGTATCGCGAAATACAAGTTTGCATGTCAATTCGAACGTTCAAGAGTAGTGAGAATGTAGGTTGCTATTGCTGTATATCTAAATTAAAAGAAAGAATATATTTAATTCAACACAACACACCAGAATACAAATTAAAAATAAATATAAAAATACAGCAACAAGTAACCTTGCATGTTCTGCCGATAGGGTCGCCACCACAGAATAGGCTAGGGCCTAGCTAATGCAGTGTTCTTCAATCTTTTTGATTTCGCCTTTATAGGTTGAAAAAGTATGGAATACCTTCTTGTGCCATAAACAGTTACATAAATAATATAAATGATTACGTTAAGGTTTTTCTGATTAATAAGATGCGAAAGTTATGAAAATACGCACGTTGTAAGTTGGTAAAGCTTTTGCTGGCGACTCCCTGGGGGTCGCGACCCACAGATTGAAAAACACGGAGCTCGGCAGACCCCTAGTGGGCCGGATTGCTCATGCGTACCCGGTCCCCGGAGTGTCCGGGAGGTTTTAGTGGTGATAGGGTCCTCTCCTCGTGGTATGAGTTTAGCATTCCAGGCTATGGAGAGGGCAAGTCCCACTGCCAGCACGCGAATACGCTGCCGCGGCGGTGAGAATCCGTAAAAGCATTACCCCCCGGACAAAAAAAAAAAAAAGGCAGACCGCTAGAGCGCTGGTTTCCGAAATGTTTCGGTTTAAGAAGTGACACAGTCAAGGGATACACATTATTTCTACTGAAAGGCCTAGCTGTTTTTTTTATTTTTTATTAAGTATAGGCTTACGTTTGACCATAATCTCGCTTGACGGAAGGCGAAGATAAGGTCTAAGATGATACACGCTTGCCTAGAAAGTGTCCTAGTATATATCTATTAACATCAAGTAGATAAGAATTTTCGCATTATTTGTTCTGCTAGTTCTGTTTTAGGAACATGTAATAACTGTTTTTAGACGTAGGTACGTGTTTCTATGACGTACTAAGTGACGGGTTCACGGTGTGCAAATTTAATCGAATAAAAATGTTTCCATTGGGTGGTCACTGAAATATGTATCTGTGTCTCTGTAAAAAGTTGTTTGTACAGTACATAAAATCGCATATTCCATTGATGTAAATATAGAGGTCTCTATAAATCTTACCAAGTTATTTATTATTTTAATATCTACAATCAATCTAAGGCAGTTATTAGGTCTAGAGTAAAAATAACCTTAATTATGTATCTATAGGTAATCATTTTAAGAGTTGGTTTGCTTAAACGCGCTGAACTCAGAAATTACTGGTCCGATTTGAAAAATTAATTCACTGTAGGGGTCTAATGACTGTACATAGAAAGAAAACAGGGGGATGTTAGAAGTAAAATAGAACACATCCAGATATTTTTGTTTTTTTGGTCCTCTGTCTGTTTCTACGGGCTAATCTCTGCAACTGTTGCATTGATTTAAATGAAATTTTGCATGGTGGTACCTTATATCCCCGGTTAACATTTTAAATACTTTTAATCACAGAAAATTTATGTGTTCCCCTGGGATAGTTAAAAAACCGAAGGAATGACAAACACCGTGCAGTCGAAGTTGCGGGCATCAGCTAGTAGGTATGCTTTATTTAATTATGAAGTTCTTATGGGGTCGGGAGTTACGTGAGACCGCGCGCGCGATCCTAATCTTATATAAGTTAACTTTTTATTCATTATTTTTCTTAAAACGGTTACGAAATCCTCATAAGTCATTTTAAAAATAAAAATGAAAGCAAAATATTATATTGCATAAAATTTTGTATTCATGTATGAAAGGCTATTTAACACGTATTCATTAAGTACATTAAAACATAATTATGTGTATTCGCGCCTGTGTGTGTTTAGGGAGCATGTCACTGGTCAAATAGAACAGTTTGGAACAAGACCTAATTACCACAATTTCCGGTTAAATGAAACTGATATTTTAATGTAACAGCTTCGTGTTCTAATTATCTATTTAAAATTGTATTTGAGGATATAATGAAAATACAATATTTGCATACATTTTAATTTTAATTGTACAAAGAGACCTGACTTAGTTCGGAGTTCACCAGTAACATGATTTCTTCAGACAAATGTCATTTTTGTATAATTAAGTTCGGAAGTTCCCACCATGTATGAGCTATCGCCCTCTTTACCATGAAATACAAATATTAACACAGGGGGTATTGGTATTTGTTATAGTTAACATATTAATTTATCATAGTAATTTTATATCTATAACCTAGTCCAGAGGTCTCAATCTTGAATGAACTATCGCCCCTTTACAAGGA
This sequence comes from Nycteola revayana, assembly GCA_947037095.2. Classification (NCBI taxonomy): domain Eukaryota; kingdom Metazoa; phylum Arthropoda; class Insecta; order Lepidoptera; family Nolidae; genus Nycteola; species Nycteola revayana. Next base: position 17,225,212 of record OX344840.2, read on the forward strand.
AAGAAATATGCTAACGCCCTCTTTTATATAAAAATTAATCTTAGCAATTTTAAATGTGTGTATGTCAGTCATTTAACAAACCCTCAAGCAAAGTCAGCGCACGTGGCGACGTTACCGTTAATGGGGCGCCTGTTGGGGATACTAATTTATGACATTAGGATTTTACCGTCACATTCTCAGTAACTACTGGGCCGATTTGAAAAATTCTTTCTGTGTTAGATTAAATTATAACGTTCCTACGGGAACGGAAGGTACGCGGGTGACGAAATAAAAACCAAATGGTATAACTACTGAGTTTTATTTCAACAAAAACTCCTATATACATTAATATAGTTTAAGGTTGTACTCAAGAGTTTGAGTTTTTGTAACCGAGCTAGGAAAAACGATGTACTTAGATTTTCAGCATAATCCTTAGAAATATAAACTTTTAAACTTTCGCGTATAATAATTATAATTTATAGCACACAGGTATTAACCGGTGGTAACACGATCAATGTAACTTGATTGAAACGTCGGGTAATATAAAAAGGTAATTTTATGGCGTTAATACCTGTGTGCTATAAAGTATAATAATCCTTAGTAGTAAACATTTGTTTTATTATAAATCAAAAACGACTTCAACTATGATTTAAAACGAATTTCAACGTATCCAGAGGGCATAAACAAGTGGGTTCTTAAATATTTACAATCGAAGAAAAATCGATTACATTCGAGTTTAATTTTGTTCGTCCCGCTTTTCGAAGTCTTCGTTATTAAGTTATTTTCATTATTTTTAGCTATTGATCTAATTGGAAATTGAAAATAGGATCTTTTAGTAAAGGTAACGCCGTAACCGTACGTATATACACTTTCTAGGCAAGCTTGTATCCTCTTAGGCCTTATCTTCGCCTTCCATCAGGCGAGATTATGGTCAAACGTAAGCCTAAAATGTAGTCGTAATATTTAATATAAAAAAAGTATATCGTACTGGCTTCCCACGCGCGGTTTCACTCGCGTAGCTTCCATTCCCGTGAGATCTTCATAATTAAACATAGCTTACTAGCTGCGCCCCATGGTTTTACCCGCGTCACTCTGCTCCAGTGGGTCGGAGCGTGATATTTTGTAGCAATAAACATTCATCCATCCATCCATCCGTCCATACTCACAAACTCTTGCGTTTATAATATTATTAAGGATGTTATCCGGGGAGAGGGTAGCTTCCCAACAACGAAATAATTTTTCAAATCGGTAGTAGTAATAAAGTAGTTTCGGAGCTTATTCAATACAAACAATAACATCTTTCCGCTTTATTATATGAGTATAGATGTGATAAGTAAGCGAACGCTTGTGTCATGGCATTCCATACATAATCTCATTCTGTATAGAACCTCAGCATTGTAGAGTGTAGCCATATTGTAAAGATCCCGGTTAACTTGGAAAATATTGTGTCTCTTAAAAGACTTGTTATATCTAGGTTATAGATGCGTAATGTATTCAGCTATTTCCATTCAAAGCGATGTGATCAATAGAATAGTCTCGGAACGCCGCAATCTAAGCTTTGCTCGAAAACATCGATACAATTGTAAGAACTTTAAACGTTTGTAGAAAATTCAATCATAGTTTTATTTAGCTTCACTGGAGTAATCATAAAATTGTTTGTTTGAAACTTTGTTTTCAATATGGAAACAAAGTTTCAATTTTGTTTCAGTACGTGCTATTATTTATTATGTTAGATGAATTCGGTCATTTTCCCATCATCAGATAAAATCTAATTGTACGGTCTGTCTGTCATATTTAGAAGTTATTATGCATCAGTCCGTTTACGACCACTGCTGAAAATGGGGCAAGAAGCCAGGGATGTTGAAGGATATTGCCATAATGACCAAGCTTGGTAGGCGGATTGGTGATCGCAGTATCATCGTCATCATCATCAGCCCGTATAACATCTACTGCTGAACATGGGCCTACTCCCGAGAGAGGGTATTTGCCATAGTCACCACGCTTGACAGGCGGGTTGGTGACCGCAGTATTATGTTGGATACACAAGGGAACACCGCTGCCTGTTGCTTGATATACGATTATTATAGATCATGTTATTATAATCGGGACCAACAGAAATACTGCTACGCTACGAGGTTCTATGCATGTAATATTCGCAGTAAGATGGTGAGTATCCTTGAGCTTATAGATAATGCTGCTCATCCATTAGGTGTATGTCCGTTATTCGCCTCTTCCGACACCTATGGGAAGACAGGGGGTGGTCTATTCTAAGCCAGATTCCACACAGCTAACCAGCTAATCAGATAAATAATATCAAATGGTTGAACACATTGCGATTAGGCTATTGGTAATTAAATATTAAATGTATCAATATTAGAATTGATTGAATACATTGAAATATTACATAAAGCAGGTACTTGAGGATTGAACCGCTTTTTGTGGCAAAAAAGGTTTTTGCCAAAATGAAAGCACCGTTCATTTTGGCAAAAAGCTTTTTATTTTCTTAATTAAATGAAAAAATGTTATAATAGGCGTGGAAAATATATCAAGATGTTGATACTTCGATCGAAGAACTTATTTATTGAGAGCTTTAAAAAAAAGCATATCGACAGTTACACAAAACTAAAAGCCTCAATCCCTCAATCTCCCCGTCAGCGACTGCCCTGTGCCGAGGTCCAAGTCCCACAGGGGACGCCCCCTTGCGCAGGTTGCTTAGTTTGTAGTTTTTAAACCATTTATCTAGGCTGGAGTTCTGCTCACTTTTATGCCCGGTGAAGGAGCCAAAAGCCTCGGGGCTAATAGACTAATGTAGGTTGGGCTACATAAGTGCGTCCGAAAAAAAAAGTTGGTATATCGCCCTTATTTTATTAACCTTTTTAAGGGTAAATTTTGGGAATTATTTTGTAACTTCTATGTCTTATAACTAAAATGTACTAAATATTGGGTAGAAAGGTGGAGGAGACCAGGAACTGGCATCGCAGTGTTGGACGACCGCCTACACGATTGATCGACGCACAGTGGATCGTCCCTATACAAGAGGTTGGACATAGAAACAAAAATTGAAAAAGTATTTAATTTAAAAAATATATATATACAGTTTCATTCCACTATTGAAGAGCAACAAAAATTGTTACTAGGCTTTTTTTTTTGACCAGCACTTTACGAGCAAATCGATGAAAACTGTTATTTTTGTATGGAAATGAACACAAAAATGTCTGTATCTCATGATTTCGATTTGCGGTTTTCATTACTGTTTTATCTACTGAATTACCTACTTTATGCCACATTTTCGTCAAAGACACTTCCATACAAAAATAACAGTTTTCATCGATTTGCTTGTAAAGTGCTGGTCAAATAAAAAAGCGTAATAACAATTTTTGTTGCTCTTCAATAGAGGAATGAAACTGTACATATTTTTTTTTTTATTAAATACTTTTTCAATTTTTGATTCTATGTCCAACCTCTTGTATGGGGACGATCCACTGTGCGACGGCCTCATAGAGGTTGCAAGGAGTCAGTTCAGGCTTATGCGTACCCGGCCCCCGCCAACGGCGGATCGAAGGAGTGTCCGGGGGGGTTTTAGTGGTGTAGGGTCCTCTCCTTGTGGTATGAGTTTAGCATACCACGCTATGCAGAGGGCGAGTCCCACATATCCCACCGCCAGCGCGCGAATACGCTGCAGCGGCGGTGGGAATGCGTAAAATTAAATGGATCTCCCCTCTGACAACAAACAAAAAAAAAGCCTGTGGGAAATCGATAAAGGAGGCTTATGTTCCGCAGTGGACGACAACAGACTGATATGATGATGATGATAAAGAATTTGGTTTTTGTTCATAAAGCTATTAAGCATTTTAAAGTTTAAAATTTTATCAGTCAAATCTTTCAAATAAGTCTGTATTTGAAAGTTTTGACTGATATAATTGTAAACAAGAAATTAGCTTGTTTCAAAGTTCCATCTCAAATATTATTCTGCAGACTTGTATAATGAATAAGTAATTACAAATAGGACAAGTGGTTAAACCTAATAGTTTGTCAGAGATGATTAATTACCAAGCGTAATCTATTCAGAAAGAAACAATTGTAAGACAGTTATTATGAAGTTTCCACGGGAACGGGAGTTACACGGGGAGCTAGTACTGATATATAATATAGATTGTTGAACACTCAGCTTTCGAGAAAGGAAACTTTTATAAAACTCACATTTTCATAGCACGTGGGAATTGATATTGGTATCTGACACAACGGAATGGGCACATAATAGGATCCCTCTTACACTTACTGTTCTTATGTACACGTGGCCAGCCCATTAACGTTTATGTCCACACTGTTAGGACACAGCTTGAATAAACTCTTTTGGTAGCTGGCTGATGTCCATTACTTTAGGTTATGTAAGAAAAATACAGCGGCTTTTTACTGTTTAGGTGATCTTACAGAAATGTGTTTGCTGTTGTTGAACTAATTAATATAAAGACTTTTTTTACCGTCATGAAGATAATAGGCCGTGATATGTATCTGAAAAAGATGTGAAAGGCATAGTTATCTTATCATTTTTTTTTACTGGCATAGAGTGAAAATCGTTACCGTAAAAATGCGTACCAAATTAGGGTAGGTCGTTTTTTCGCTCACTCTTTTCATTCATATTTGTTTGCGGCCTAGTATAATAGGCACCTATTTTAACTAACGTAACGTAACTACCTTATTAGTTTATCCGCATGTAAACTTGCAGCCAAATCCATTCAATAGTTTTTGGGTGAAAGAGTAACAAACATCCATTCTTACAAACTTTCGCGATATTATAATATTAAGAAGAATACTTACTCACAAACCTACATTTAAATCAATTGAATATATTTTTAACTAGCATCCCGCGCGCGATTTCATCTGTTCTACCCCCGTTTTCGTTGGAATTTCTCGATAAATGAGCTATCTAACAAACAAACAATGTTTAAATTCGGATCAGCAATTCCTGATATTAACGCGTTCAAGCAAACAAAATCCTCAGCTTTATAATATTAGTGTAGATATTGTCTACCAATAGGTATCTTTTTTTTTGGAAAAATACTTTCTTACACGACGTATCTTTGTAGATGCGGCCTAATCCTACAACCTAATCTTCTACTTTGTTTTATTGAATTTCTGACAAGTCGTATTCCATTCACTTTTCGCACCCATTCTATGATTGTGACCTTTTATCTTTGATAAACATTGCCAGAATGGAGATTACAGTCCCTAGACTAACCACAAAATTAATTCCGTTTACAATTTGTTTGGTAACTTTCAAAACAATTATATTTATATAATCATAATGCTTAGGTATTTATATTATGCTCTAAGAAGTATTTTTTTAAAGCAAAAAAACGGCGCTCCGTTTACACGAGACCTAATAAAAGAATCCATCGTAAGTAAAAGATTAAAATAACTTATTAAAAATAACGGTGAAAGGGCAATGAGAGGTAGAGAGTTGCGTCATGAAGGTACTCTATTCCCAGAAGGAACATTGCATTTAAGTACCGACATATGGTGCTTATCAAATATATGCCATCCCTTTAAAGGTGTTTTTTTTTGGACGGACTATGTAGTTAGCCCTGAGGCTTTTGCTACTTCACATGGCATAAAGGCGAGCAGAGGTCTAGTCTAGATAAATGGCTTAAACACTACAAACTAAGCAACCTGCGCAAGAGGGCGTCCCCTGTGGGATTTGGACCTCGGTTCAGGACGTTAGCTGATGGGGATATTGAGGGATTATAGCTTTTAGTTTCTTTAGGGGAGTTTTGTGCAACTGTCGCTCTACTTTACAGTTCACGGGCCACTCGGACTTCGGGTCTACGAGGGCATCGGCCTTTAAAGGTGTATTATGTGTAGTGATTATGGTAATAAAGACATTATTTAAAAAAACTGAAGTTATTAATGAGGTGCGTAAGGGTGAGTTGCAACGCCCGGTGTATCATGGAATGAGGCACGTACGGTGTGGCCTGTATTGGGGGACCACTTCACTACGTACCTTTATTCTATACTAGCTTTCCGCGCACGGTTTCACCCGCATAACTCCCGTTCCCGTGGCAACTTCATAATTAAATATAGCCTTTATTAATCAGTAATAATGTAGCATTCAAATGGTGACATAATTTTTAAAATCGGTCTTGTACTTTTTGAGCCAATTCGTTACAAACATACATACATACAAATCTTTCCTCTTTATAATATTAGAATAGATAACAAAGTCTTCCGCCGCGTCTGACTGTGTATCTGTTTGTTCGCGATAAACTCAAACACTGCTTCGCGGATTTTCAAGCGGTTTTTACCAATAGATAGATAAATATTTGAGAAAAGAGTTTTTGAGTTAATTAAGCTATTTATAAAGATTTTATGTTTTGCTTTAAAAAGTTCAATAAAACATTATACAAAAAAAAACAGTAATCACTACAGGTATGTCATATTATCTTCTGTTAAAGATATGGCATACATTTTAGAAGCACCTTATGTTTCCTCGCAAAACTCGATATTAATTTTGTTATTAAATAACCATTGGCTACATGCTAAAATGGTGGTCTTTCCTTTTTCCCTTTCAGATACAGTAATTTCAATTTAAATTGTATCTAAATGTTTAGAAATACTTGGACACCTACATATTTGTAGCGCGTATTGTAAATATATATCGGGATACGTGATATTTTATTGCTTAAAATATCATCATCATTGGTCATTAACGTCCACTGCTGAACATGGGCCTTCTCCCTAGGGAAGGTTTTTACAATAGTCGCTTGGCAGGCGGGTTGGTGACCGCAGAATTATGTTGTAACATACAAGGAAACGCTGCTGCCCGTTCCCTGGTATACGATAGTAATACTTTCGATCACATGCAATCGGGACCAACGGCTTAACGTGCTTTCGAGGCACGGAGGGTAGTCCCTTATCCAACCAGGTTCGGAAAGAAATCATAGAACTTACACAAAGATTTTATTGTCCGGTGTGGGAATCGAACCCACGACCTCCGAGATTTAAAGCGAGCCGAATACCGCCACGTAGGCTGTGTTTCAAAATTTCCCTATATATAACAATAATATTGATTTTAACTATGGAAATGTATAACGGGGGTGTCCTACTTAATAAGATCTAAGATCGATTGCTTACTGTGTATGGCATACGCTATGTATGATGTTGCATCATGGTTCGTAAAGTCAATCGAATAATACATAGGATTTTTTAAAGATTTATTATACGACAAACACACACTTTGCGGGTCTGTGGCACGTATTTATAGCACTAAAATATCCCTTTTTCGGGTTCCGTACCCGTAGGGTAACGACGTAACGTAAGGGTAAGACTTCGCTGTCTGTCACCAGACTGTATCTCAAGAATCGCGATAGCTAGATAGGTGAAATTTTCATAGATCATTGCCGCTAACAACACATACTAAAAGTAAAATAAATATCTAAAGGGTCTCCCATACAACCAACTTTATTTTTTGCTTTGCTTTTTGGCTCGATGTGAATAACGTCATCAGGTAGGCTCTTGAAAATGGTACGGGACCCTTCGTGCGCGAGTCCGACTCGCACTTGGCCGGTTTTTATTAAATGCTAGCGACCCTGGCTTTTCTCGAGTGCAATGCTGATTTATTATACATACTTAAACCTTTTTTTAATCCCTCTTTCTATTTAAAAGAACCGCATAAAAATCCGTTGCATAGTTTTAAAGCTCTCAGCATACAAAGAGACAGACAGACAGCAAGAAGACTTTTTTATACTATGTCGTAAAGTTGATCGACTGTAACACAACACACATATAACAATATGAATGAATAAAATGTATTATTCCAAAAAAGCTCATTCACTTGCGTAATCTGTATACGTGTCACTACAACCTGTTAAAGGGATGGCGAATATTTTTGAAGCATCATACATATTATGCTTCCATACTTCAATAATTATCATGAGTTTAATTTTAGTTTCACCCAGTATCATGTTATCTGCGGTTTAACTGTTATGTTTTATTTTATAGCAAAACCCAGCTTAGACCTTGTTACACAATGTTCTGTAAGAGCATAAACTACAGATGTTCCAGATGCTAGGACAGAATTAAACTGAATCTAGAAATTACTGCATATTCTAACGCGTGCAACTAATAGACTGACCAAAGCATGCATATTTTTGTAGTGTTATTTATTTTTATTTTATTCGTCATAACAATGAATAAATAATAGTTATATGAATAAACTATATATATATGTAGGTAGATTTTAGATTGACAACCTCCGTAGCGGAGTGGTATTTGGCTCGCTTTACTCACTGAGGTCGTGGGTTCGATTCCCACGCCGGACAGAAAATCTTTGTGTAAATACTAACATTTCTTTCCGGGTCTGGTTGATTGAGGGACTACCCTTCGTGCCTTGGAAAGCACGCTAAGACGTTGGTCCCGATTGTAATTAAATCATCTATTATAACTAGAGACCGAATTATATGCAACATAAAAAGCTTGTTATATGCATGCAAATATGCATGAAAAATGCTTGAAATATGCACGAAAATTGGCAGGAAATGCAAAATTAAATGATAATTTTTAATTCTATCAATCAATTCAGTCCTTAAAAAAATAAGAAAGTTAGTTATAATTTTATTTTATTTCAAAATCAGTAGATTATCCTTGAATAGGTGACCATAGGTGACATTACAGTTTATAACGTGATTATATATTTTTTTTAATTTTTATAAATGTACACAATTATTATTATTAATGTATATATTTATTTTGTGACTATAATTTGGTTTAATTCGCAATATTATCACTTTTATCGAATATCGGAACGCAGGATGACTGCACTGCACTGGAAAAAATATTGTAAATATACCGATAATATGCATTATAACTCGATATTAGGTAATATATGCTAGTACCGTTGAGAATGGCTTAAATATGCCAATGCATATGCAAATATGCAAATGCATATAATCCGGTCTCTAATAATAACCGTATATCAAGGAACGGGCAGTAGCGTTTCCTTGTGTGTTATAACATAGTACAGCGAAACATATCACAAGGAAACGCTGCGACCCATAACATAACAATAATAATAAAACAAACCAACGGTTTAACGTGCTTTCCGAGGCATGGAGGGTAGTCCCTCGGCCAACCAGACCCGGAAAGAAATCTACATAAAGATTTCTTGGCCAGCGCGCGTGGGGATCGAACCCATGACCTCCGTGGTTTAAAGCGAGACAAATACCGCTACGCCACGGAGGTTGTTAATGAAATATACTCTGTGTTAAATATCGATAGCCTTATGGTTGTTTCCCGATAATCGAAACCTATAAATTTGTACTATGTGGATTTCTAGAAGAAATCCCATTATTCAGTATGCGACCTAATTTGCAGACAAAGGAGTAAGTAGAACGTAAAATTAAAATTATGCCAGCCGCTATGCCAGCCTTTTCCAATTTAAAGATTTATTTTTTACGGATGTTATTCAAATTACGAACACCTTAAAGGAAATTTTGCTAGTAAATTGTTGAAGCCCTTTTATGTGATATATTTATTCATGACTAGCTGATGCCTACGACTTTGTTCGCGAGGTGTTTGTTATTCCTTCGGTTTTTTAACTATCCAGGGGAACTCCTTAATTTTCTGTGATTTAAATTATTTAAAACTAGCTGCGCCCCGCGGTTTTACCCGTGTTACTCTGCTCCAGTGGGTCGGCGGGTGATGTTTTGTGGCCTATATGTTAATCCAGCGTATAACCTATCCCGGTGCAAAATCCATCCATCCATCCATTCATACTTACAAACTTTCACGTTTAGATATAAGTAGGATGTTGACCGGGGATGTAGGGTTCCACCGTGTAAAATTTCATTTAAATGGGTGGAACAGTTTCGGAGATTAGTCCGTAAAAACAGAAAAAGAGAGAAAAAAAAAACTGGATGTGTTCTATTTTACTTTTAATATCCCCCTGACTCGGTTTTTTGCGTTTTCTTTCTATGTACAGACATACGACCTCTGCAGCTTTAATATATGTATTTATTAATTTAAAATTTAATTTTTGTTCCTCGGAGACGTTAAATATCTAAATATGTGCCAAACGTTATTATTATTTCCACTCCGTTCTGCTGTTTTCGTACATAACTACAAAGCCAGTGTCGGTGTGGTATATTGCATTAATCATACAGTTTATATCGAGGGGTGAAAGGCTATTTGTTTGAAGCGACATTTTGGGCGATATGGAGTTATATACATATTCGGATTCAGCGAATTTTTCTGCGTCGTCTGGATCGGGTTTCGTACAATTCTGAGCACTTTTATGGCGCTTAAAACAATGCCATTTTAGTGCATAATTCTCAAACATGATGTATGATCCAACTTCAAATTTGCCATATTATTTTAGTATATCATTTAAGCTGTATACAAAAACAGAGAATCGGATCATAAACCGTTATTCCCTTCCTAAAATTTTTGTTCGATGGCAGATAAATCGTTTTTCGATGTAGCTATCTTTAGATGAAAAGTCCCTTCAAACATTTTGCTTACGACTACTTACTCTGTGCAATGTCGCTTCAACCAATTTGCCGTCAGCCAAATTCATTAAGACATGTCGTCGGTTCAACCCTTTTCGCAACAACTGTTTTTCACTCTGTTTAGAACAACCAAGTTATATAACTCCTTTCAAAATCTGAGACATCAAACAACTCTTTAAGAATGTTCATCGTTGCTTAAGTCAACTTTCCTGTATCGTTAAAAAAACCCAAAACCCAAACCCAAATTGTAGTTAAACAAAATAGCCTATTCCTATTATTATTGAGTAACGTCGATTCAATCATTTTGCTTTCTCCTGCATAAGTACTGTAAAGTCACTTAAACCATTTTGCCTGCTGCTGATTAGTGACAACGTTGGAAGTTGAATCATTTTTCTTTACTCTAAAAATAAGGCGATACAGATCATTTTGTATTAAGTGACAATTTATCTTATACTCATAACTGTTTTTTAATTGAAAATTATACCAAAACATTCAGGGATTTTTTTTCAATAAAAATTTGCGATCCCCATTATAGAAAGAGCACTAGTTTTTTCATAACGATTTTTTCCCAAATTTTGAAACTTTAAATGGCTCTCCTGTAAAGTTCGTAAAATGTCGCTTCAAACAAATAGCCTTTCACCCCTCGATATATAGATACAGATACAGAGTATCCTTGAGCTAATAGATGCTGCATTATTCATGTATATTTCCCGTAGTCACCTTTTACGGTATCCATGAGGATAGGAAGATATGGGGAGGTGTATTCTAAGCCGGAATCCAATAATATTTATGATTTTTAAATCCCGGGTATACTGGTGGTAGGTATTTTAGAGGTGGTATTATCCACTCTATCTTACATGCTTCCTCATCTCATATTGTATTTGCTATATCAGGGCTATTCACTGACTGGACACACGAGGCTGGACACGAGTGTGTGCAGTTGGTGAAACTCGGAAATTGGATCACTTTTACTTCGTCATCTGGACAAGCCAAAATATTTATGCGTGTCCACTTAGTGAAGCTTAAATTACATTAATTATTAATTTACATTAATCAATTATCTAAGTAATATAAATATTTGATTGTTACACATTTGTTTTACTTAGAAATTTGTCTGACATACAACGAAACGATTATTAACCTCACTTACTTATTTTTGCAAAAACTAGGTGTCCAGATGACGAAAACGTAAAAGTGATTTAATTTAAGTTTCACTAAGTGGACACGCATAAATATCTTGGCGTGTCCATATGACGAAATAATAAGTGATCCTAATTCCGAGTTTCACCAACTGGACACACTAGTGTCCATCCTCGTGTGTCCAGTCAGTGAATAACCCCTATCTCTACTGAGGCCTTAAAAAACAGTAAAAAAAAAAACGAAACGGACAATGAACTCTCATCAATAGCCTAAGTACTCTCGTATGCAAGAACAACAATACTTGATGCTATGAGTTTCTTTGGGAATGTCAGGTATCACTTTGATGATTTCTATTAGCATAGCAATAAAGACCACAATAAGACACTACTTACTCAAGTGAATACTTAAAGCCTGCATTGTTCTTGCATACCACTGAAAGTCAATTTACTTAATGTTGACAAGTTTTTGCAGAAACTTTTAACGTGTTCAACATCATCGTTATAATCATCATCATCAGAGGCCCGTATAATGTCCACAGTTGAACATGGGCTTTCTCCCGAGGGATGGTATTTTCCGTAGTCACCACACTTGGCAAGCGGGTTGGTGACCGCAGTATAATGTTGTACCACACAAGAAACGCTGCTGCCCATTTCTTGATATACGATTATTATAGATGATGTTATAACAATCGGGACCAACGGCTTTACGTGTTTTCCGAGGCACGGAGGGTAGTCCCCCAACCAACCAGACCCGGAAATAATCTCCTATTCGGCGTGGGGATCGAACCCACGACCTCCGAGATTTAAAGCGAGCCAAATACCGCTACGCTACGGAGGTTGTCATCGTGTTATTCGTTATATAATTTAAAATTTGTATAATTAAAGAGGAAGCCGGCGACGAAAGATCGATTCGTTAACTTCAATTTGACTAAAATAGACAGTCGTTGTGACACGAGCGACGAGTCACAAATTATACATATGAATGTATAGCTATACGGAATCTGGGGTAAGGTCAATTTATTTCAGTTATATGACGTAGAGAATATTATTATTATTAATACGTTCCATCGATTTCTTCAATATCTACCTAGATCAGTAAATAATTATGTCAGTTAACGATTAATTTAACATCACCTATAGCAAGCGTATGCTAGGAACGCTTATGCTTGTGTGTTATAACAAAATACTGCGGTCACCAATCCGCCTGCCAAGCGTAGTGACTATGGCAAAACCCTCCCTCGGAAGGAGGCCCATGTTCAGCAGTGGATGTAATACGGGCCATGAAAAAAATCTGGCCATGTGCGAGTCGTTTATATCAGGGTAGATCCTAGATTATTTTAAAATATAAAAGCGTATTCTTCTTCTTCTCGTTTGCCGTTATTAATATCGAGTAAAAAAAGGTAAAATCACGTTTGTTGAATGGGAGCCAAATCAAATAGGTATCTATTTGTTTTATTTTAATTAATTTCTTTATTTTAAACGCAAAAATACAACTTTATATTCTATGAATATTTCAAGAGCAAAAATGACAAAATAAACAAAAATTATAATGTTATATTTTGGATGTATGTATGTATATATTATTATGTATTAGTATGCGTATATGTATTAGTCGGATGTATATAATAATCTATTCTACTTATTATTATTGTTTTATCTAAAGTCTGTCATGTACACTGTTCTTGCCCATTTTACCTTAATTTTACACTCTGAAAATGGTTTGCTGGAAGAAAACTCATTAATGAGTTAAGCTCGCCATTGTACATCATCTTTAAATGTTGTTTTTGCTCCAATTTCATGTGTACAATAAAGAATAAATAAATAAAATAAATAAAAAAATTGTTCAATAGGAGACCTCCTTAAATTAATTTATTTTATTCTGTTTTTAAAGCGACTGAAATACACCATCTGTGGAAATGTCAACTGTGTAGCTATCACGGTTCATGAGACATAGCCCGGTGACAGACATTATGGACAACTGAGTTTTCCTTTTACTAATTGGGTCCCATTTGTACCCTTTGGCTACGAAACCCTAAAAATAATAAAAAGAAAGTTATAAAAATAATTTGAATAGATATAAAGTGAGAAATAGGTATATCTTTGGAAACGTTTATATCGCACTCCGCGCTATATTTCTCATTGTGTACAATCCATATGGATAGGGAAGTATATCAGCCCATCTCATAATATTTATCAAAGTCAAATACGAAGGCAGGGTCAAAATCAGCGTTAAAGGAAGGTCAAGGTCGCATAAGCTTTATAAGTGAACAGCAATACTATATAATATATTGAATGATGGGAAATAGTGAAATGAAATGAAAACGTTTATTGATAATGTAGACGAATCGATCGTACTTATTATAAGTCAAATACAATGATAAAAAGATACAAAGAAAAAAAATGTTGACTAATCAATTAGTATACATTTCAACAGTAATGTTATTAAGATAGATATAATAGAATTTTTATCTACCAATGTGGCATGTGATAGTCGCGTATTATAAACATAATTAGAATCAACCAGCGCAGGCTGGGATTAGTTAAGAGGCATAGAACGCCTCGCGAGCCTCGCCTTGCAAGGACGACCGGACCCTATCCTACCTTCCTACGAGTCTTTCTCTATCTACCTACGTTAGTTCCCTTGCTCATCCTAGCTCATCCTTGTTAGTTTCCTTGCACATCTTTTGATAGACATATACCTATGTCTTAGAATAGACACTATTGCTAGACATCAGAGCAGAATTCATCACCATCATCATCAGCCCGTATGACGTCCATTGCTGCACATGGGCCTCCTCTTGGCAGCCAGGTTGGTGACCGCTGTATCATGTTGAAACAAACAAGGAAACGCTGCTGCCCGTTCCCTGGTATGCGATTGTTATGGATAATGTTAAAACAATCGGAAGGGTAGTTCCTCAACCAACCAAACCTGGATAGAAATCTTAAAATTTACACTAGGATTTCTGTCCGGCCCGGGGATCGAACCCACGACCTCCAAAATTTATAACGCTTCGCCACGCCACGGAGATATAATAAACGATTTTTATTCAGCACTCAGGTATTAACTATACACTTGAACTTGTCAAGAAGATTTACAGTGCATATAAAAGTAATTATAAATAGGTAACATTTCGCCGTGTGGTTTCCGGCTTAGAATAGACCACCCCATGGGTGTCGTAAAAGGCGACTAAGGGACATATGGCTGATGGATGGGCAGCAGCGTCTATTAGCTCAACATTTGCATCTTACTGCGATCACCAATCCGTCTGCCAAGCGTGGTGATTATGGCAATATCCCTCTACGTTCTGGCTTGCCAAGGTCTGTTAAGAGGAGGCCCATGTTCAGCAGTGGACGTCAACGGGCTGTTGATGATGATGATGATGATGATGATGATGATGATGAGGTAACATTTACTATTAAGTTATGTTTAAATTTATTTCAGGTGTGCTAGAAGTCTGTCAGTCTTGTGTTAGTAAATAAGCTCTTAATATTAACGTTAATATCTATTTACTATAATATTTATTTTATTCAAACATTTTATGAACAAAATCAAAAAATATGATGATGAATAATAGTAATACTATCAATCATATAGCAGTATTTTATTAATATCTAATACGTAAATACCAGTATTGTACTGTGTTATAAAAATTATAACACAGTATAATTTTATATTTATACCAACTTTAGTTTCGTGCGCTTTTCCAAGCATATCTCCCGCTTCCACGACAAAACTTTTATAAAATATGCCCTAGGAATGGTAAAGCTTAAAATAGCGATTAAAAGATTGTTTAAATGTGGTCAGTAGCTTTTGCATCTATTTTTAAATGCGATAAGACCGCCCATTGTTTAGTGTGCATTATGTTTTGTTGCCTATGTATTTGTTCTGTTTGTTAAGCATGCTTAAACAATAGGTACAGAGAATTATATTTTATTTTATTCTATCTTTTCTCTGTAAACTATAGCTAACTTTTGCCTAAGATTTCATTCGCGTTGAATACTTTGGACAGGTTTTTCTTTAAGATAAAAGATAATCTATGTGCTTTTCTAATATTTGTAATGCTTTTTTATTAACACACAAATACACATAGTTACTTTCGCATTTACAATATTAGCAGGCATAGTAAATATTTACGTAATTATAGATGTATAAAAAAAAGGTTTATCTGGAGAAGCGCTCCCTATACTCGATACTTACTTGAAACTATCATTGTTTCCGTCACAATTTCCTGCTGCGAGTATTCGAATATCGATGTATGGGGAATGGGGATCACTAACCTAGATACTAAAAATGTACAAGTGATTAATCAAAGACTTTAAAAGACGACAAAAATAATGATCTCGGAGTTTCTTATAGTCTTTCTTCTCCGGGTATCACAACGTAGTAGATAGAGAAACACTCGTAGGAAGCTAGTATAGGGTGCTTGATTCTAATTATGTTTATAATACGCGACTATCACATGCCACATTGGTAGATTTAAATTATATTTAATAACATTACTGTTGAAATGTATACTTATTAATTAGTCAAGATTTTTTTTCTTTGAATATTTTTATCATTGTATTTGACTTATAATAAGTACGATCGATTCGTCTACATTATCGATAAACGTTCCAATTTCTTTGTTACACAAAAACCTGCGGATCTAGTGGCAATAAGTTAAGGCGACAGCAATATTGAGCCTGTTGGGGTCTTATTAGGCAGGTACTATTAATATTATTCTTATTTAACCCTAGAAAGATAATCTTATTTTGACCTACGATAAAGATAATCATACGTCTTTGAGACGTATTCGCATTTATAAGTGCATATGGGACAAGTTTCCATAAATAACCTTTTAAAAAGTTATTGAATCATTAGTTTAGGGTTTTCTATGACAAATAAAAACATAATTACTATTAGAAAATGAATATAATTTAAAAACATAACGAAATTGTGTAAACCTCTTACAAAATAACTAAAAAAATATTAAGTCTTCCTTTGTTGAGTAATTATGTTAATCTTAAGTTTAAAATCACATTTTTTTTTACTTAAAATTATAGAATAAGGACTAATTAAGAGCTTTATATAAAAAATCAACAAGTTTTAAGTTTAAATCACATTTAGATACAGCCTTTACATATATCAGTTTTGTGTTCACCACAAATGCTTTTATTGCATTTATAACATGTAATTTTCGACATCCTTCTTATTTTTGACGGTCAATACGCACAATATCTCTTCTTTTTGTTTACTGGTTCTTCATTATTATCTAAAGTATTAGCTTTTGGTAGCAACTCTTGGATATTTACACGGACATCTCTTTTAAGAGTAGGAGCTTCTAACCTTTTCTCCATCCAAGGTGATATAAGTTCTGTGCTCAGCTTTTTCATATAATTTCTGCGACTTAGAGGCTTATCATTGTTAGCTATCATATTATGACAGTATATGACATAAAATTCACAAACAACGATAAATAAAACGAACTATTACTACAGGGAATGAGGTTCAAAAGTTACACAAAGGATAATCATACGTCTCTCGAACGTACGCCATCCCTGTATCTACGTAATTATTGTACTTACCAGGGCGACACAGCCGTCTCGCGTAAGGTCTGCCCGGCCACTGGGATAACCTAGGAGGACAGAGCGCTACGATGCCAAATAAAAAAGAGATAGCAATATTTGTGTCGGCCGTGCGTCTCAAAGACGTAGATTATCTTTCTAGGGTTAAATACCCATTACCTTTTATAAAATGGATATTGATGTTTTTTAACAGTGAATGTAAGGAACTAAAAATAGAAAATAATACTGATTTGACAACCACCGTGGCATAGCGATATAAGTCTCGCTTTAAGTCTCGGAGGTCGTGGGTTCGATCCCCACCGGACAAGAAATCTTTGTGAAAATTCTAAGTTTTTTTTCTAGGACTGGTTGGTTACGGAACTACCCTCCGCGCCTCGGAAAGCACGTTAAGCCGTTGTTCCCGATTGTTATAACATCAACGATAGCAATCGTATACGAGGAAACGGGCAGCAGCGTTTCCTTGTGTGTTACAAACATAATACTGCGATCATCAACTTGTCTGCCAAGCGTGGCGACTATGATATATACTCCTAAGGGATGAGGCCCATGTTCAGTAATGGACGTTATACGGGCTGATGTTGATGACTGATTTGACTAATTATAAAAAGTCTGGATATAATTATGTAGCTATAGAAAATAACTCGATATTTGGGTGTAACACAAACTCGGCGAAAGAAACGCAATGAACCGTGTAGGTATCCATTTGCGATTCTCTATTGAAACGTAATGAAAACGAACGATTTTTTAAAGACTAATGTAACGCGATGCCGCGGCCGAAGTTAAAGCGTAGGTAACATCGCCGGTGCCCGCGCGCACAGACCCTTCCCGTGGCTCGCCCGCCATTAGCCGCGCACGCGCCAGTCGGCCGAGAGCAGCGATACGACACGCCCGTGTAGTTTTTTTTTCCATCGCCGCGAAACTTCGATGACCGCTGTCTTCGTAATTTTGTTTGTACCTATTATTATAATAATAAAAACGAGTTTACAACAATAGTTACATTGGCTGCCCAACTAGTGGCTTCGAATTCTGCGAACTGAATAATAAGAACCTACGATTTTCGCCGCGAGTGCCGGTGCCGCGCTTGAGTACCTACAATATACTCGCGCCAAAATGGTTAAAACTACACGTAGTAAAAAGCTAAACAAAAACGATGTTAGGGAATCGAGTGGATCCGACGAAGATGACGAGAGGGAGGAGCTAAGCGCCGAGGGCGCTCCCTCCGCGAATGCCGCCACCGCTGCCACCGCCGACGTGGACGCCGCCGCCGCCAACGCCGCTGCTGCAGCCGCAGCCGCCGCAACGTCTATCAAGGCCGGTGCCGTGAGCAGCGAGATGTTCCTGGCTGGCATCATGGAATCGTTTGTCAGGATGCAAGCGGAGACTAACCGCACCCTGGTGGAAACTTTGCGTTCCCTACCGTTCAGCAACGGCCCCTGGACTCCGCCAGCCCCGACGCCGTCGATCGACAGCCGCGCGCCGAGCGGCCTCTCGCCCGCGGCGACCGGAGGCAACTTTTCCAAGTGCACCGCGAGGTTCGACGGGAAGTCCCGCGACGCGGAGGTTCTGGAGGCGTTCATCGACGCCGTGCAAGTGTATAAGGAGTGCACGAGCGTGAGCGATGAGCACGCACTGCGCGGTCTGCCGCTACTGCTGGAGGGCGACGCCGCCGTGTGGTGGCGCGGCGCCCGCACCAGCGCCGACACCTGGACCGACGCCATAGCCCGTCTGCGCGCCATGTACGGCGTACAACAACCAGCGCACAAGATCCTACGAACAATATTTTCCGAAGAACAGAAAGACTCCGAAAGAGCGGAGGCGTTTGTGTGTAAAGTGCGTTCTTTAATAGTGAAATTGCCATATGAAGTGCCTACTAATATGCAAATAGACATTATGTACAGTTTGTTACATCGTCGCGTTAGAAAACGGCTACCGAGAGATGAAATTGTTAATGTTGATAGTTTTGTAGAAAAGGTAAGGGTCATCGAAGACGCGATCTCCGAGTTAGCGGTAAGTACAACAAGTACCTATCTCACCGATGCGAACAGTTCTTTGACGAACGCGGCAAACGCATCCCGCTTGCGAGTCTTACGCGATCGCGAACCCGAACCTACCGCTCGCGTCCTTACCACTGGCTCGTGCGCTACTACTGAACCGAAACTCACTTCTAACTCGAATGAAAATTTAAAACGAGATAAACGCGTCCGTTGCTCATATTGTAAGTTTTATGGTCATAATATTAAAGATTGTCGGAATCTTAAAAATAAACAAGCGTTAGGCGCCGCTTCCGACAACGGAACGAGTAGTATAATTAGCAATAACGCGAGTAATAGTAACCCTAACCCGATACGCTGTTACGGTTGCGGTGAGCCCGGCGTCGTGAGGTCAAAATGTGAGAGGTGCCTCGGAAGGAGTGTGCCCCCGAAGGCATGCGATTTTAATACCTTAATCGACGACGGTGACGTCACATGCGTGCCGTATGCAACGACATCGTCGCATCCTACAGTTTCTATAAATATTTCTAACAAAGTAGGTGTTGCAATTTTTGACACAGGTGCAACTTGCAGTATTGCGAGTTCCCTATTGTATAATATTTTAATAGCCGACGGGACACACTTTTACGAGGCGGAACGCACCATAGGGCTTGCGGACGGCTCTCGACAGCTTAAAGTCGTGCGGATCGCGATCGTACCAGTGATTTTAGAAGGTAGGCAAATGACAACCGAGTTCGTGGTGTTGCCTGGAGAAAATACCCGAACATTGTTAGGCCGCGACTTTATTGCTAAGGCTGGGGTCACATTAGACTTAGCCCAGGAGTCATGGTACTTTGCTGACAGTCCCCATCACATATTCCCGTTCGTGCGGTTGGTCATTTTAAATAACACAGAGTTGATGCAAGCAGACGTCTCGGATGTTTCTTTGCGCGATAACGAAGGAACGACACTAACGGTGGAGCAGAGGACTACGCTTAATGCCTTTTTGAACAGGAGATCAAGTCAATTTGCTGCGGAGGGTCCTCCTACGGATTTTGCCACTCACAAGGTCAAGGTGAACGATAACCAGGAACCCCTTGCTTCACCACCTTACAGATTGTCGCCATTGAAGAAGGAAGCGTTAGAGAGGGAGCTTCAAAAACTGCTCAGCGCTGATGTCATCGAGGAATGTGAGTCCCCGTGGGCTTCAAACGTTGTTCTGGTGAAGAAGAAGGATGGGAGCTTCCGGCTCTGCGTCGACTACCGTAAACTCAACGCAGTCACAGAGCCTGATCGCTACCCGCTTCCCAGAATCGAAGATGTACTCCACGCCGCAAAGACTTCCAAGTATATGACTACACTGGACCTGCGATCTGGATATTTTCAGGTGAGCGTTGACCCAGCCTCTAGGGACCTCACCTCCTTCACCACACCATTGGGCACATTCAGATTTAAGCGTATGCCCATGGGTCTTCGTAATTCTGGAGCAACCTTTCAACGACTAATCGATCGTTTCAAGTCTAACTTGCCTGGTGTAACCCTAGTAGCTTATTTGGACGACTTGCTGGTGCTCTCCGAAGAATCTTTCGAAAAACACCTAAAAGATTTGGAGGCTGTGTTCGACAGGCTGGAGATGTTCAACCTGCGCGTTAATCGTGAGAAAAGCCATTTTTCGAGGGACTCAGTCAAGTTCTTAGGCCATGTCATCGTGCCAGGAGGTATCCAAATGGACCCTGAGAAGACATCCGCCATAGCAAATATGCCCCCACCTCAGAACGTGAAACACCTGAAGTGCTTCCTGCAAACGTCAAGTTGGTTCAGACGCTTCATACCAAATTACGCTGAGGTTAGTGGGCCGTTGACTGTTTTGTTGAGAAAAGCGAGTGCATGGAAGTGGGGTCCTGAGCAGCAGACCGCTTTTGAGACCATTAAATCCCTTCTCGTTTCGGCACCGATTCTCCGTCAGGCTGATGAAACGAAGCCTTTTATCCTCAGAACTGACAGCAGTGGGTACGCTTTAGGAGCGGCTCTCCTCCAGGGGGAGGGGCATGACGAACGACCTGTCGAATACGCCAGTCGTCTCCTCACGGCCGCCGAGCGGAACTACAACACCACCGAACGAGAGGCACTGGCCGTCGTGTGGGCAGTTGCTAAATTCAGAGGGTACATTGATGGAGCTGAGGTGATAGTGAGGTCAGATCATCAGCCCCTGAGATGGTTGATGGGTCTGAAGTCACCGAGTGGACGCCTGGCCAGGTGGGCGCTCGCCCTGCAGGAGTACAACCTCAAAATTGAGTATACGCCAGGACGAGCAAACGTAATCGCAGACACCTTATCACGTCCTACCTGTTCTACAAACCCTGACTGTGATATATGCCTCACCTCAATGGATTTTCCTTCACGCAATCCTAAGGATGTAAGGGAAAATCAATTGAAAGATCCAGAAATAGGCAAGATCGTAGAGGCCTTGGAGTCCGACGATCCATTTAGGGGGAGGGCATGGGCCGATAAAGGTTACGTAGTTGTCGATGGCGTGCTGTACCGCTACGGTCCCGAAAACGAAGAGGATGATGATGCGTGCCTGGTTGTACCAGAGCATGAACGCAAAGATGTCCTGGTCGAATACCACGACGCACCGACAGCTGGTCATTTCGGCACAGAAAGGACACTGCAGCGTCTAGTAAGAAAATACTACTGGCCTGGCATGAGAAACTACGTAGCTCATTACATAAAAAATTGTGTAGCATGTCAACGCTACAAAGCAGACACGCGTAAGCCAGCCGGCTTGCTGCAGGCACCGGCGACTTCTCGCAGGTTCGAGGTTCTAGCAGTGGACCTTTTCGGACCACTGCCAGAGACACCCTCCGGCAATAAGTGGGTGCTTATATTGGAGGATATTTGCACCAAGTGGGTAGAATTGTTTGCTCTTCCGTCCGCCACAGCTGAAGAATGCGCCAAGACACTGGTCAATGAGGTATATCTACGATATGGAGTACCAAGGAGGCTCATCAGCGACAACGGAGTGCAGTTTGTGAGCGAAGTTATGCAACAGACTTGCCATGTCATGGGCATCAAACAGTCTTTGACTTCCTATTATCATCCCGAGTCTAATCCGGTCGAGCGGAAGAATAGAGACCTGAAGCCACAACTCGCCATACTAGTTGGCAAAGAACATGCCTCATGGGACATCCATCTCCCCGCAGTTCGCTTCGCCATGAACTCCGCTGTTACCGCGAGCACAGGTTATACACCTGCATATTTGAATTTTGGGCGCGAGATACGCGCACCCGCCGACGTATTATCTGATATGAGAGCGATAATCGAGAATGAAAATGCCGTCTTAGGTATTACGCCATTCCTTAGGAAGTTATCTCTGGTGCTACAAGACGCGCGTGATACTCACGAAAAATCTCAGATGATCAGGAATAAACATGCAGATGAGCATCGTCGGCCGGCACCCGCCTACGACGTAGGTGATGTCGTTTTGCTGAAGACCCAAGGCTCTAATGACACCGCTAAAGGTCAAACACCAAAATTCATACCCCGCCGTGATGGGCCCTATCGCATCAAAGAGGTATTGGGATGCTCCACCTATTCCTTGGATGAGTGACGGTGTGCTGTTAGGGAAGTACCATGCATCCTTACTTACCCCGTTCGTAGGGTCGGTTCAGGCTCCCGTGCAGGAGAAACGTAGGAGGGGTAGGCCTCGTAAAGCTAACCCGGCAACGAGGACGCAATGCCTGGGTTAGAGGGGGAGGTTGTAACGCGATGCCGCGGCCGAAGTTAAAGCGTAGGTAACATCGCCGGTGCCCGCGCGCACAGACCCTTCCCGTGGCTCGCCCGCCATTAGCCGCGCACGCGCCAGTCGGCCGAGAGCAGCGATACGACACGCCCGTGTAGTTTTTTTTTCCATCGCCGCGAAACTTCGATGACCGCTGTCTTCGTAATTTTGTTTGTACCTATTATTATAATAATAAAAACGAGTTTACAACAATAGTTACACTAATCATTATTGATGTAATGTGTACGATAAAAAATTGTTATAGAAAAAATATTAAATAATATTAAACAATATGAACATTTTGATTCTGTTCCATGTTTTGTAAAATTAGTTAAGAAGTAGTTATCCGCTGACTTACTTACAATATTAAGATTGTTTCTGCCTCACCATCTAATAAAGATGTAAAAGTAAGCCAAAGCAATTGGTTTATTTAGTAGCGTTCACCCAAGGCAACTTAGTGTCGTTTTTACTCTTATTTATGACCACTCCTGTTATCAGGATAGTTGCGTATATTGCGTAAAGTTTTACGTTTCATTTCTTTTCCCCTGCCGATTTAAAAAGGCAACGTACAAGATACTGTATACCTATTTAACAGAGAAAGGACGATTGATGAAAAGTGAAATAGTTCATTTCAGGTAAGTAGCGCCATCTAGTTTAGAAGGAGGTTAAGAATTGATTTAATATAAGTACGATATAGAGAAGGAATAGTAATAGTATTATATATAACTAGCTGACCCGACAGACGTTGTACTGTCTTAGCTAAAACTATAAATTGAATTTAACTTTTAATATAAGGCTTGATAGCAATGAACTAACCGTGATGTGCACTAAGAGTAGCACGCATTCTGTCAATGTTATGTCAAACGCCATAAGATTACAATAAAAATAAAAAATAAATTTACTCTATCCATGATCTATGATATGCCAATGATTTTTAATAACTAATGTTAAGTAGAGTGATACGAAGTTCATCAAAGCACTTCGTATCACCTACCTACTATTAGTTATGAAAAAAAACTTCAAAAACTGGTTCAAGCGATCTAGCCCAAAATGCTAGAATGTTCTGAAAGAAAAGAGGGAGGGTGATCCGGAAACTTAATGTCATCAGTCATCACAGCGACCGCACACGGTACATTGATGCGAGGAGTTTCCGGCTTGGGCGGTGGATCGAGAGTGATGGGATCCGTCCTCTTGCTACCGACCATTGCCCATTCAGTAGAAGTCCGCGGACTGTTTTCAGGAGAAAGATCTCTCCTACCCATTTCACCGAAGGCGCACAGACAGCAGGCTGTCCCCCGAGCCTCGGCTTCGAGGAGAAGGGAACATAGTCCTAATTTCTTTTAGAGGCCGACCCATGATGCGTAGAGTTATAGCTGTGATCCGTGCGCCCCCAAAAGGTGCATTGAATGGACCCAGGAGAGTCCATGACTGCTAGGTCATAGGCATCGCCACGGTACCGGATGTATAATAATATGCATTAGCTGTTCCTTCCTGGTGCTCAATTTACTGGCATTTAGAGGAACATCCTGGGTTAAGTATGTAGGTAAACCATCGTCTAGTGATATAATAATCATATCATCGCATAAACAGGGGAGTTTTACATACTACATACCACCACTGTGGCCGTGGATGCCTAATGCATTTTCAACCGGGAAAAAAATGGACATTGAACGACAGCGACGAATTTCTAATAGTAGCAACAATTTTTTACGTTTTGACGAATTCAAAGCAATAACTGCAGCAGTTTTTATTTTGTTCAAAATGTGGTCACAGTTCACGTTGAACAAAAATAATTAATAAAACAAAAAAACAATTCACACACAAATTAGAATTATAAACTCGTAATTTCATTAACGCCATCGATTTATGGATAGAGTAAGTTTTCTAGATTTCAATATCACCGCGGAAGAGTTTAAGCAATTGGAAATGATCGAAAGAAGCCAGAAGCACAACATGAACGGTGTACTAAGTATATCGTTACTCTTTTCAAAATAAAATTCTGAACCCCTCAGAATAAGTATAAGCATAGAAACCAGGCTAATTTTGGGTTGAAGCAACAGCAAAAATCATCTTTTGGTCTCGCTCTAATTAATACATATTTTACATAAGAGCGAAAGAGTCTGTGACTATTTTAATAGCTTACATTGACGCAAGGTTGTCCACGCCAAATTTCAAGTGACCTCTTTTTTGACATTTGTGACTCCTTATTATACTGATGTGCATAAAAGTAGTAACTTGGCATATAAACGTCATACAAGGTGACTTCAACTGATTTTAGTCGCATTATTTATGTACATTGTTTACATTTGTGTATTCGCGGCAGAAGTGAATAAGTTTTACGATATTGCGACGAAAATATATTAAATAACAATTATTTTAGGTATATTTTGCTGAGCATAACTAATAAAATGTCGTGTATTATTATGGATGCGTTTCACATTCGGGTAAGAAGGAAAATGATCCTGTTTGTGTAACATTTCATCTGTGAGTTTTTATCTTTATTATTTGGTAAATGTATGATATAAAGTCCCAAAATTTTACTTTTAATATGGAAATTTAAAGTTTAAACATGTAAAACATAGTTAAGATGGGATTTAAGCACTATTTACGTATATTCTCATTCGAAAAATCAAAAATGTTTTTAAGGTTATGTTTACCATAGTGTTAGATCGAAAGTATCGATAAATAGAATAAATGTTGAAAATCGATAAATAGAATAAATGTTGAATAATTTAATAAAAATAAAATAACGGTAACCGCCATTTTGATTTATTCTAAGGATAATAGTAGACTTTCTTCTCTGTTAAGATTTTGCCACTTTAGCATTTAACAGGCAGTAAGTTGGAAAAGTTGTCTAAATATATAGAGAATTTATAATTAGTTTATGTTTTAATGCAGATTTCCCCAGAATGAAAATTTTAAAAATGAATGGATACGACGCGTTGCTGGACAAGATTGGAAATTGAGTAAACACAGTCGAATTTGTTCAAAGCATTTAACATCTAATTCATTTATGCCTAATACGAATGTTAAATGGAGGCGATTAAAACATAATGCTTTGCCGACATTACACTTGCCAATTTTAAATTCAAGGGTAAAATAATAGTACACGTGATAGAATTATTAGAATTGTAAATATATAAGTATGTACCTATATTAGATAACCGTAGTGACATACAATTGGTTGAGGATCGAAAATGCCCAAATACTATTTAAAAAATAATTATGTGTAGGTAGTCTGGGGAATAAATCTGGGGACCTTTTAATAAAAAAAATACACCATCAAAATAATTAAGTAGGTATGTTATCCTTAGCGGCATACGCTTAGAATAGTTTTCATTATACTAGGTATAGTAGTAGCTAGTTTTAGTTAGATTTTTTTTATATGTACATATCAGTATTGTAGGTAACCGTAGTCATTTTAATAATATTTTCTATGATTGATTTTATTATGATTGATAAAATGATTTTATATTTTCGATTATGACGTACGCGAGCATCGCATTTGCTCATATCGCGTCTAAAGTAAGAATGAATAGAAAAATAATCTAAGCTATAGTTTTAACATTGTGATTCTGATAAGTTAAATAACTAAGCGCTGAATAAAAACATTTATGTCGTTTAAATTGTTTTTCTTATTTATATCTGTGTAACAGGGAACCCTTTGGGATCTTTTAACTAAATATACCTCATCTAAATATAATGTACCTTTTATTGTACCGATGAGATATCTCTGTAAATCATAAGAGTTGTTTTGAAACAAAGGCAGGTTAACGATAAAAAATTGAAATAAAACGAAATCTTTCATTATTAATATAGACCTATTATTAGTCAAATATGGTATTAAAAAATTATAAATTAACATTTAATTCAAATAAGTGATCGATTGATACTTGGATCGATTAATCTTTGAAATCGAGTTCTAGTTCTATCGATATATAAATTATCGACTATCGCATCCTTAAACTTGTGACGACCTACAAATTTACGAAAGGGGCGCCATATATGCATCCTTTTCTGGTATTCTAAGAAGGTCATATGTAAGAACAGCGTGAAATAACCGTTTTTGGTTGCTTTTTAACCCTCCATCTATGTTAGTACTATATCAGTGCTGAACCCACCTATAAATATTTGACAGTGGTGACAGATCAACTTTCGTCTAGAAATGTACTTCTTCTGATTTTAAAATACTATCGACTATCTGTCACTTTTTGGTTGCTCAATCAATCTATGACGGAATAAAACTGTAACGTTTGACAGTTATAATAATTTGTATGGGAAAATAAAATTATCATTTTTACTATTTCATCTCAATTTTTTCATATTTTCTCACCGTTTAAACCTTCCCTGGACCACGGCAAACATTTCAAAACCAAAATCAGCTAAATTGGCCCAGCGGTTCTCGAGTTTTAGCCAGACTAACGAACAGCAATTGATTTTTATATGTAGATTGTAGATTAGAAATTTTGAAGTTGAAGTTTGCTTTGTGACTTTTTATTAGAAATTTTAAACCGGCAGAGAGTATTTATATTACTTGCTATAGACGAATGCATAAACCGGTAAGACTTTTTTTTTAAATATGCTCAGCTGTCAGTTGCGTTTTGTTATACCATTTTTAACAAATGAACCGCTGCGCTGACTTATATTTTTACTGAGTTGTTTTGTTATTCCATGTCAGTTGCGTTTTGTTATATCACGTTTTATGTCACGTCACACGGGAACGACGGGAACGGCATAAAAAGTATCCTATGTCCTTCTTCCAGTTCTTAGCTACCTCCCTACCAATTTTCAGCCAAATCGGTTCAGCCGTTCTTGAGTTATAAATAGTGTAACTAACAGGACTTTCTTTTATATATATAGATGTTTAGTATATATTTAGTATCCATTTAATTTTAAATGTATTTATTGTATTCTTTTTGCTTACCTTTGTGGTATGTGTCTCCTTACATACAGTTTATTTTATAGTCCTCATACTACATTGTCTCTGCACCACCCTATGGTAGACTGGTAGAGAATACTTCTGGCATTAAGTCCGCCTATGTAATTTTATAGTGCTGAAGATTTTAAATTTAAAAAAATGCAGAATGCTAATATATTTTTTAATTATGGTCGAATTTGTCTAGATTCGACCATAGATTTATTTATGTCTATTTACCAGTAGTCTTACTGGTAAATAGACATAAATAAATCTATGCGCCAATGCTTCCAAAATAGATGCAATCCCTTTCAACTGAATTAAGTATCACGTATAATATTACGTTAGTAGAGAAATTTCAGTAAAATATTAAATGTTTAAGTCATTCTCCAATACCAGCTGGGCTGGCAGCACCTTTTGGATCAGAGTGAGGGCTTCGCCCTCGCATCGAGTGATCTCGCGCTAATATTATTATGTAAGCTTATGTTAAATAAACAAACAGTTTGGTCTATTGTTCAATGGATGTTTAGGAAGCATCGTAAATAAATGTCCGGATATAACATTGTTGTAACCAGTTTTCAACACTTATTGAAATATTCTAGTTTAAACCATTTCAATAACTTTTAGTCAGAGTTTAGTTTTTCGTGAAAGTGTCTAAATAAATGTTCTGAACTTTACAGTTATAGATAAAAAAAGGGAAATGTTCTAAAGGGGAGACGTTTTTCAAAACAAATTTTAGGTATTTTTTACAAAGTAACGTCACTAAAGCTAACTTTCAGTAAAGAATAAAGACCGAAAAATATTCAAATAAGACTGAAATTGAAAATAAAGAAGCTTAAGAGATATAAAGCAGTATTCATAACATTTAATGACTGTTGATTATTCGTAACGGTAACTCGTATTGGAATGTTGGCTTCCATTAATGGCAGCGTAATAAATGAATATCGATCATTTGGACACTTCCTTTCTATTATTCATCAGCTTAGTCCATTATGTTTTACTCGTAGTCTTGAATCATAATGTTCGTACAATGTATAAAGCGCTGTTTGACTCGAGTGAATAATCCCTTCCGATGATTTTTAAACTTTTACATAGTTTTTTTTTCTACTGCTTTAGTATTTTTTTATTACTAAAATGTTGGAAAAATCCTCGTGGGAAGTGGTGAAACGTACTTTGTGACAGTTCCATTTTTTGCCGCTAGTTTGTTATCAGCCAATACCGAATTTTTCAAATCATATACAATCTGGCACGGAAAACTATCGTTGATTACACTTAAAGATTTTTCTGTTGAAATTGAATTCATGACTGAGGCCCTATCTAACGGTTTACACTTAACTTATTTCCTTTGTGATTTATGAAATTTAGTTACTATTACAAATAAAACTTACCAATTACTAGTTTCCAATAATTTATCACCTTAAAAAATGTATGTCAACGATAATGCGCGCTAACGAAAATGTGCCCTCTGCGATATTGCGAACACATGATCTTCTTTATACTCCTGCTCCTCATAGTGCCTACAGGCAGAACTCATTTATGATCAGAGCTTGCCGTGCGTACAATACAGCGTGCCAGAGATTTGACATTGACCCGTTTAACGTGAGTGCATCTAAATTAAAAAGATTATGTGTAACGAATTTTTTGTGTAAGCATACTTATGTACTTTACAATAATGTGTGTACTAATTAACTATGCATAAAAGTGAAAACTTGTAATTGGCCTTAACTTTATCATCATCTTATATTGTCATTGTTGTATATGTAGCTGTAAGTTTTCTAAATTTTAAAATAAAATAAAATAATAACAAACTGTTACTGCAATACTAACGCCCAATGTTGGAAAAAATAATTCATTGAAAAAGATGGGATGTGTGTTGTGTGATGATGTGTGGGCTGAATTCCAGATGTAATGAAACACTATTGAATGTTAAAAAATGGAAATTTATTAAATGGAAAAATCAAAAAACAATCTTTTCAGTTTGAGTGAAAGACGAATAACAAGAAAAATGACAAGGACACTTAAAATTTTATCTATATATATAAAAGAAAGTCGTGTTTGTTACAACACTTATAACTCGAGAACGGCTGGACCGATTGCCATGGTTTTATGGCCATGGCAGAATACATTTTAAAAACAAAAGAAAGTCGTGTTAGTTACACTACTTATAACTCAAGAACGGCTGAACCGATTTGGCTGAAAATTGGTAGGGAGGTAGCTAAGAACTGGGAGAAGGTATTTTTATATATTTTGGGTAGGGGTAGGGTAGGGTAGGGTAGGGTAGGGTAGGGGTAGGGTAGGGTAGGGTAGGGTAGGGTAGGGGTAGGGTAGGGTAGGGGTAGGGTAGGGGTAGGGTAGGGTAGGGGTATGGTAGGGGTAGGGTAGGGTAGGGGTAGGGTAGGGTAGGGGTAGGGTAGGGTAGGTGTAGGGTAGGTGTAGGGTAGGGGTAGGGTAGGGGTAGGGGTAGGGTAGGGGTAGGGTAGGGTAGGGGTAGGGCAGGGGTAGGGTATAAAAGTCCACCCGTGCGAAGCCGGGGCGGGCCGCTAGTATATTATAAAAAAAAAAAAATGTCTCTGTGATATGTTGCAACCAACAATCATTTCACCTTAATATTAAATAAGGTTCCAAAAGTATGGTCAGTAACTTTTTTTCATCATCGAGTTATTTAATTTAATATTCCATAATCAGAATAGAACTAAAATCATCATAGAAAGTGAACTTCATTTGACAGCGAAGTTAAGTTAACTGTGTGAGCTGTGTTAGTTGATTGGTGTTTGAAAATCCGGGTTTTAGGTATTAAATGAAATGTATTATTACTTTATTTGTTTCACATATATATCATACAAAGAAATGGGCATACACGGTGCAAACAAAAACCCGCATTAGGTATACCGGTGACATATTATTGTCAATGGCTAACATTTTTATTATGTGATTACATTGCAAAATGTGAACTACCGTTCGATGTTCCTCGTCATTAAGCGCACACACGCATCTACCGCCTTTTAAAATACATGATACATAGATGTATAAACTATCTTACAGTAAGTAGTGGTGATCTTATTATACAAGAATATCATTTAATAAGTATGGGGTTTAACCTTTTTTTTCTGTAATTACACTCAATCATTCACTTTATTTATATTTTCATTTGTAGCTTTTTTATAATTTTTTTGTTAAGTGAAGAATTTAAATTACTTAGTCTTAAAACACTTCAGGCGAGTGGTCGTCGTCTAAAGCAATCATACGTCCACTAGTTTTGGCTATCGTTCGGATATTGAGGTTAAACTCTCTCGCCTAGATTCCAAATGGATTGTCCTATTTGCACACCCATAAAACTTCCTCCGGAGAATGGATGGAATAAATTGATTCTTTCTTTCACCCGTGCGTTCCGAATTCGAAGCGCTTTTGGGTAAATTCTCTTTGAAAAAAAGTAGAGATTTACAATACAATATACAGGTCATTCAGTTGCAAACTGTATTAATAGTATTTTGTTTATTTTCTCACCATAATACATGAGTACGACATTGAAAGTACGCCGCAATAGAAACGTTCCATCATTCTATCTACTGTGGGAGACTGGTGCCTAAGATATACTTCCTTGATTTTTGCTTCTGTTTGAGGACACTAGATCTACTTCAATTATCAATTAACGAACTATACTAATTAATTGGTGGCTATATAACTTTACTATTAAATATTTAAATAAACAAAACAACATATTATTATGCCAAGATATATGAATCTAAATGAATTTCGCCAAAAATGGACCTCCAAACAATACTCACTCGTAACCTAATCTGTTTGTTTAGGCACACATTTATTTTGAGTATTTAGCCGTAGGTATTATGTTCAACAAGTTGTTTAAGTTGAGGGGTAAAATGTTATAATATGTTCTAAGCTTGTTTACGCACGTTTTTGTAAGAAAACTTTTAGTCGGTGATAGTGCAGTACCACGTTAGTGACAATAACTAATACCTAATGTTTAAAATAAAATGTATGAAATTGATATTTTGCCCTTTACTACACTAATAATGGACATATAATAATAATGGCTTATTGCAAGAAGTAATTATGTGACATATTGACTATTTTGAGATAAACGGTATTTTAGTTCGATTAAGGTATTTTAATTATTATTTATTTAATCAAAATAACTGGTGCAGCTTAGTGATTTTTTGTAAATGCCTATTTTCCAAAGGCGTTATAAGGCGTTACATACTTTGCAGTATGTAACGCCTAATAATTGACTAGATAGAAATTAGTGAGTTTTTGCCTTTTGCGTTTTACGCACGTTTTTGTAAGAAAACTTTTAGTCGGTGATAGTGCAGTACCACGTTAGTGACAATAACTAATACCTAATGTTTAAAATAAAATGTATGAAATTGATATTTTGCCCTTTACTACACTAATAATGGACATATAATAATAATGGCTTATTGCAAGAAGTAATTATGTGACATATTGACTATTTTGAGATAAACGGTATTTTAGTTCGATTAAGGTATTTTAATTATTATTTATTTAATCAAAATAACTGGTGCAGCTTAGTGATTTTTTGTAAATGCCTATTTTCCAAAGGCGTTATAAGGCGTTACATACTTTGCAGTATGTAACGCCTAATAATTGACTAGAT
This sequence comes from Nycteola revayana, assembly GCA_947037095.2. NCBI lineage: Eukaryota > Metazoa > Arthropoda > Insecta > Lepidoptera > Nolidae > Nycteola > Nycteola revayana. The sequence continues at coordinate 17,257,696 of OX344840.2, forward strand.
AGAAATTAGTGAGTTTTGCCTTTTGTAGAATGTGTCAAAAGAAGTCCACAATAGATAAAAACGAATTAAGTCATTTTTTGCAGTTAATGACTTCTTGCAATAAGCCGACGATATTTTTGACGAATAAAATTACACCTTATAAGCAACTGTCACTTATGCGGTATTCACTAGCAAATTGTCAGCATACTTTTCAGTAAGAGGAATATAATAGCCTTTTTTATTTGGGTCCAGTAAATATTTACATGGTTCATTACACGCTGGTCCAAAACAGTTACTACAAGACTATATGTCATTGTGTTTATTGTTTGTTACTACACATGAAGGATGGGACGACCTGATAAGGTTGGCATAGGTATGTATTCTCAAAGGAAGGAAACCCTGTCGACATTCTGGAGCTTTATCATCCGTGTTTGTTCTCGTAGGTATATAAAGTGTATTTTAAAAGATTCAGAGTATGTAACCTTTTATTGTTTATTCTTTGTATTCCTATTTAATATAGTAAAGTTAGTATTTTGTATTGGAAGAAATTTGAAAAAGATTTGATATAATTATGCTATGTTTAACATACAAACCACACTACACATTGCGACCACTGACCATACTACACTACTTTTATTTTATGTACATACCTACATTAGATTTTTCAATAGGTACAATCTCTTGTTTTAACTATAGCACAAATTTAATGAACCGTAAAACAAGTGGCCCTAATATTAAGGGACGTTTACCTAAAAAGGGCCGTTTCCGTGTTAATCCCTTCCAAGTATTACCTATCTATAGATTTTCGCGTTGCAAGCAACTTTGAAATATTTACCTATAGATTTAATTTGCTCTTAAAGGTCGCAGTGAGTCGCTAGCAGTTCAACAGCTAACTTTTATTGTGCCATGTAGGATACCTGACTTCGTCATCTGACATTTGACTCTTAGACAGCTATTAATAGATGGCGGTACATGTCTATTTTGTTCTTCTTCAAGATGTCACTAGAAATGCGTTACTACATTCCCTTACAAACCTGTGTATAAGTAAAACAATAATAATATATTATTCTCTAGTAATGCATTTAAGGAGCTTGCAGTATATATTTCACTAGCTTCCCGCGCGCGGTTTCACCCGCGTAACTCCTGTTCCCAGAAGAATTTGAGAATTAAATATAGCCTATGTCACTTTCGGTGAATATAGCCTTCCAATGGTGAAAGATTTTTTTAAATCGGCACCGAAGTTTTTGAGTTTATTCATTACAAACATACACACACATACACATTTTTCCTCTTTATAATATTAGTATAGATCCAATAGTATAGTAGGGATTGACAAATTTTCAGTGATATAAAAATAAATATTTTACCATTTTTTTTATAACCTACACTCCCTACACGACCCTTCTCACTCGACGATGAATTTATTTAAGAGACAATAATGTTATAATGCTAATAGAAAATTTAAATGTAATTTCACAGAAATATGTTCACTAACGAAATCAATATGCGTTTCGTTAAAGAGATGAACATATACACAACTTAAGTGGTAGTTTGCTATCTAAGTCAAGATCCGTTTTGCTTTGATCTAGTATCACTTAATTCATATACCGACACACAAGTCCTCTTGTTGTTCAATAAGAGGGAGATAGGTAATAAACAGATAAATTGTAGTTGTTCTAAAAAAACAATGTATTTTATAAAACAAAATTATAACTTTATGAGAGTGTCTACGTTACGCATGTGACGTCCCTACCGAGTTATTTCGATCGATTGTAAACGTTCGCTTATTTGGACGAATCAAACGTCAGCACTGAACCCACTTAACCACAGCTGGCTGATGTGAATGTTATTCCATTCCCACTGAATATGTCTGCCCTGAATTCCAGTTATTTTGATTGAACATTAGCACTTTGTAGAGTAAGGCCGACGGAGATGGCTCTACTAACTTTGGAGATGCAAAACTATGTAACCAAATGCAATAATACATCTATTTTAATCACAAATAAAACGATATTTATATATATAATTGACAACCTCCGTAGCGTAACAGCATAACAGCTCGCTTTAAATCTCTGAGGTCGTGGGTTTGACCCCATGCCGGACAGGAAATCTTTGTGTAAATTGTAATATTTCTTTCTGGGTCTGGTTGGTTGAGGGATTACCCTCCGAGCCTCGGAAAGCACGTTAAGCCACTGGTCCCAATTGTTCTAACATCATCTATAGTAATCGTTTATCAAGGAACGGGCAGCAGCGTTTCCTTGTGTGGCACAACATAATACTGAGGTCACCAACCCGCCTGCCAAGCGTGGTGACTATGGCAAGTACCCTCCCTCGGGAGGAGGCCCATGTTCAGCAGTGGACGTTATACGAGCTGATGATGATGATGATATATAATTAAATCTTATTTGATCAAAGTCTTCAGATCTTTACGAATAGTTTCCGCGCGCAGAAGACTCTTCCGGGGACTTACGCTATCATAAAATATACCTACAGATTTTTTTCAGCAGGAAAATTTATGGATTAGTTAGTGGTTGTTTGTGTTGAGGTGATTTTGATGAAACGCTAGTAAATGATTGTCTTATCTATACTAATATTATAAAGAGGTAAGATTTAATTGTATGTTTGCATTGAATAGGCTCAGGAACTACTGAAACGATAAAAAAAACATTCCTAGGAAGCTACGTTAATCAGGAATTAAGACTATATTTAATGATAAAGTTCCCACGGGAACGGAAGCTACACAGGTTAAACGCGCACGGGAATTTAGTATAATAATATGTATTCTTTTTTTACGTTTTTCTTTTCGAGAAAATATAGAAACATTGAAACAGCCTTTGTCATTTTAGACTGTAAATTATTCACGAATAAAGCTAGAACTCCACATGTCTGTTTGCCCGTTGTTTTTACATATACAGGGTTATTCTTAAAACACCGACAACCTTTTGGGGCATAAAAGTACACATAGGAAAAAAAAATAGCTGTTCCATACATTTTTTCGAGATAAGTGATCATAAATGTATGGAATAGCTGATGTTTTTTTCGCGATTTCAGGGTTGGTCCCATAGTAAAATTTGTTTATAATCATCAGTACGTTCACCCCCTGAAAGGTTGTTGGTGTTGTAAAAATAACCCTGTATAGTTAACCATGCTTTTATGGCCCTCCGAAAAAAAATACTATACATTTGAATTTCCTTATATCCTTTTGAGAGGTGTTAAATTCAAACCGAAGTAAGGACTGACTGCAAAAATTTATTTCATCATAAAATTTCATTTATGAAAATTATGAGATAATAATGCTAACATTAATAAGAAATAATATTAATAACGAGAGAGTAATATTTCAGCTGAATCATATAAAGTTACTTTATTAATGTTATGCCACCTATATACCGATTACGTGTTGAGTATATTTGACATGCGAATTAAATTTAATGGTATATTTATTGCCAAATGGATGAAATTTTACGCTCCCGTTCTATGGCAGTTAAGCTTAGCGTTATGCTTCAAAATGCTTCACATACATTTAAAACATCCTTATGTTCAATAAAATTTGCAGCGAATAGGCACATAAGGTACCTAGGAACATAAATTACATTCAAGCGGTTGGAAGTAATAAAAATATACTGAGAAATAGATTCCTTCGACGCGTCGTCGCAACGCTTCTGGGATAATATTTGTAGTTTCGCGAACGTAACACGATCCGAAAATAAGACAACTTTGAGAGAACGATCACTATAAGAATATGAATGACGGGGGGTCAATGTTCGATTTGGACTTAGAAAGTCTCATGTTTGAATTTTCAAACATGAAGTTAATTATTTCCTATTATACTTGGATATGTCGAACGTCGCGTGTCGTGAAATTTAGCAAAATTAAGTGGGTTCCAAAATTTACTAAAAACGAGACTTTTCATTATATTGACATGTATTTTCCGTTAATATTACAATACTTATATATAAGTTTTGACCGTAAGCTGTGTTAAAGAATTCTTCAAAAATAATAATGTATTTTCTAACAACAGAGCTGAGTGAATCACCACTTGTTAAATTTAAAACGAACTTGTTTCTACTAAAGAGAACAGTCCAGTTTGCGACAAACCAAAAGCTTTCAAGTAATCCATTAATAAAAGTTACTATAGAAAAACGTTCTGACGACATAAATGCAATTATAGTCACTTGTTGCCGCGCTTCGGTTAAATTGTATTTCGCTGTCGCTGACCGAGCAAGGGTTAAAACAATTTCCTCTAACAACGATATAAAAGGTATGGAATAGCAACACGAGGAAATTAATAGTGATAGTTTGACAGTATATCAATGTATGAGCACTGGCGTGGTTGAAGCGAGTAGTAAATATGAACTAATTCTCTATGTATTTTTCAATATTGTCTTTTTTGAACACATTGATGTGTTACTATTCTATACAATAAGTGATGTTCAACCGATGCGATTTTGTTTTTGTACTAGGAAATGTATGTCTAATGTTTTAATTGGTCTCAAGTTGATTCGACGGGTTGTTTACAAGTTTTCGTTTAACTTTCATTATGCTTCTAAGTTTATAGATTTGGTAAAGGCTTATTTTTTTACATTTGGTATTCATTATGATCACATCAGCCTATTGGGGTCAACTGCTAAACATAAGCTTCCCTCATCGGTTTACAGCGGGGACTTTTGCAAGCGGCCTTTATCCACTGGCTGCCTGTGACCATTATTAGGTCATCAGTTCAACGCATATTAAAAAGATAAATTAGTTAACTTAATGTAAATAAGCACATAATATATCTTCAAACTAAGATTTGTGTCTTGAATGATTATAAGGTTAATCATTCAATAATACAGTATTTTGATAATAATGCAAATATGTTATAGTGTAGTCGGACATGAAACTATAGATACCTATGTTTATTGTAAGACACATGACAAAAATAGAACACACATTACTATTTTATTTATTACAGACAGCCAATTCACCTTTCGTTATATCTTACAACACATAAATAGTACAATCCATTTTAATACCTACTTTTTATTACGAAATATTCCGTTGTTTCCAAAGAATTAAATTACCAACAAATCTTTCAAATTCGATGCATTGACAAATATTTCACGTTTTGAGATATTCTACGGCCGTTTGTTTTATATCCGTTCATTTCAAATTACAAAAGAAACGTTTCAAAAGATTGTTTACGTGTTCACCGAAATAGATTTGGTATACATCTTGCGGTGTTACGACGTTTGAAGAAAAAATGTACATACAATTTTCTTTTTAGTTGTAGTAGAATGGTTCAAAAATGGGCTGATAGTTTATAATTACACGAGATTTGATGAACGACAATCAACGAACAACCTGTTGACCTGACTTCGCCGTCTAATTAAATGTGATTCCTGAAATATTAATTAAATACTTCTTCTTCGTTGCATATTACCTGCCACCTCAATCAGATGTGCTTTTGCCAATATTATAGTGTTTAAATATTAAAATAGACAAAAAATTTGAAGTTCAACAAATACCTTAAACAATCTTGAAATTAAATATTGATTGTCCTTCTTAGAAAATTATTTTCAGAGAAAATTTCAGTGTTCCTGTGCAAAATAAATTTCGCTACTTGATATTGAAAAAAAAATTGCTGTCATAGATTATATGACATAATCAAATCAAAACAGTCACACCAAAATAGCTGGACGAATGAGAACGAAACATGATTGTCAGGAAAATGTCACGGGCGATATATAAACAATTTAGGACGCTCACAATGTTACTAATCTATATTAATAAAATGCTTTGCCCTGAATGACTGGCTTTGTGATCAAGACACAGTCTAAGCCGCTGATTGTAGGAACTTGAAAATTGGAAGGTGTATTCACTATAATGACTTAAGCATCCGATGAGAAAGGATTTATAAAAGTTCCATCTTTAAGATGATGAAAGGGAGAGGCAAAGTTTGAATGGAGGAATAGAAATCTATGCGAAAGTCAAAGTTAGTCTTTATTAATAAAATGCGTTGTCCTCAATGACAAATCGTGGTGATTATAAACTTGGAACTAGAGATAATTCTCTATATGATGAAGGCATCCGATAACAAAGGGCTTTTTAAAGTTACATCTGTAAGATAATGAAAATATGAGGTATTTGTAAGGAGAAATCTACATGGACCAATTCAAGAGCAAAAGCTATTAATAAATATATAAAGATTATTACAATTTACTCATCAAATTTAAAAGCTAAAACCCGTAGCTGGTGGTTTCCAACATTTAATAACTTCTAACATTAATCTACGAGTAGGTACCTATTATAGACGGCTGTGGGCGACCCCTTGGGACGTAATTTACATTTTATTGAGAACCTTCAAAATTAATTATTGCGAATGTGTGTTATTAGAGCAAAATTGCCTGTATTCGGAGATGACGTAAAATTCATATTGTTAACTGATATTTCAGATTGTTCACTTATTTAATTTCAGATGTTAACTGAAGATAAGACAGTCCCAGATATTAATAAAACATTATTAATCTTTTGGACTGTCTTATCTGCGTGAATACTATTGAATTTCTTTGTCATGTATATATTATAATGTTAAATTTATTTAAGGTAATTATTGTAATCATCTGATGGTTTATAAATTTTGACGAGTGGTCTGATACTTTTGATTTGCAGATTGAAAATAGTGCCCTTATATACCAAATATGTCCCTGATTACAAATGTGTGTACTTAATCACACATGTTCTTTCAGTATTTCCCCATTTATTGTAATTTAGTAAGTAGGTACGTCTTTTATTCTTTATTTAATTTAATATATACGTCCGAAGTTGAAGGCTAAGAAGATATGAAAAAGAATTTATTAGGCATAATTTATAAGCCTACATGCAACATAAACCTACCTACAACCTACCTGAATGAAAACTAGGTAAATCGATACTAAGTATTATTAAAACTAGGTACATATGAATTGTATTGAACCAAGAGTTCCCCCCTCACCCTCCCGACTTTTAGTTTGCTAAGAACCTTCCGATGCCTTCGTAGACCCGAAGTCCGAGAGGTCCGCGAACTGTAAAGTAGAGCGACATTTACACAAAACTCCCCTAAACTAAAAGCCATAATCCCTCAATCACCCCGTTAGTGACCGCCCTGAGCTGAGGTCCAAGTCCAACAGGGGACGCCCTCTTGTGCAGGTTCCTTAGTTTGTAGTTTTTAAAACATTTATCTAGGCTGGAGCTCTGCTTGCCTTTATGCCCGGTGAAGTAGCAAAAGCCTCGGGGTTAACTAAATATGTCCATCGGAAAAAAATAGAACCGAGTGTGGCCACACGACAAAAAAAAGACAAGGTGTTTTCAGATGGAGAATCTGTAACTACTGACATTTCTGAAGAACGCTATCTAGTGACGTCAAATCGAAACAATCTGTACTACACGTCATAGTCCCTAGTCATGTATCTGATTTGCCTGATCCAACTTTTAAAGTATATATTAAACGGGTCCTCACATCTACAAGCTATTATAGCATTAAGGACTATATTGAGGATAAAGACGTTTGGCTTCATAAACCTACTTGCATAACACTTCCTAGAGACCCTGTACCCAAATAAAATAGTAGTACGCATAATAGTGTGATGTTCTGTGAACTATCTGTAATTGACTTACTTACATAATAATATATTATATTCATAGACCGCTAGTTCTGTTTCAAATTCTTTTATTTTTCTATTAGTATAAAAACACAATAAACAAATATTTTAAAGACAACCGTTTGGGCAAAAAATGTGTATGCCAATAAATAGTTAAAGTAACTGGACCAAAACCTACGTTCTGCCCATTTGAGTATGTTTCGCCGGACCGTCTCATGTGGGTCGTGTTAAAACCGGCAGTAGAATAATCCACTGAGTTTGTTTCGCCGGATCTTCTCAGTTGGGGCGTATTGGATCCGGTGGTGGTAGCATTAAAGCGCGACCGTCGTTATATACTCATGGTCCACCTAAATAATGACAATTGTTCTAACCTACTATAGACAGAACAAGCTATTTGACACAGTATAGTTAAATAATAAACTAAGACGTTAAGACTAAAATATTATTAAAATAATAACTTAAATATTTGTTTAATTTGAAAATTTATAAAATATGATAATTATAGATAATAATAATACTAAATTATTGTTTTGACTATTTGCAAGTGCCTGTAATAGGTTTACGTAAATAAAAATGTTTTTTTTTATTTATTTTATTTATAGTACTTCGAATATATTATGTGAACAGATAGTACTTGTTTTTCTCAATTTTGGTGTGGCATAAATGTACGATACATGTCTTATGCTTTATACTAATATATAAAGCTGAAGAGTTTGTTAAGTTGTATAAACGCGCGAATCTCAGAAACTACTTGTTCGATTAGAAAAAATCTTCCAGTGTTAGAAAGCCCATTTATCGAGAAAGGCTATTTATAAGCTATATATAATTATCACGTTCCTACGGGAACGGGAGTTACGTGGCTGAAACAGCGGGCAGTTACCGAAATTAAACTATTCTTTGCATAGAAATAAGATATGATTCATCTTAGTGTTGAGTTATCACAATGGTTATTTGGTCCATTGTGAAGTGAAACTGTAATACGCCTCACAAAGGATCTGAAGATAAACTTTTTTATGGACATTAGGTGTTGTGCACACAAGGGAAGGAAAATTGATATCGGAAATATTGTCATTGCACGCTTCCATTGGGAAAAACTGATACTTCACGTCTTAGGAGAAAGTCATAAAAGAAACACACCTCAAGTAAAAAAAAAAAAAAAGGGCGTTAGTTCGTGTCTCGCTATTGTCAAAGAATCTTACATTTAAGGCCATTTTTTCAATCCGAAAATAAAAAGTATAATACCACAAAATGAAAATTTATATTCCATCAGATGATCACACAAAATGGCCCTCTTTTTTTTATACAGGGGAAAATACAGTTACGCATTCCCACCGCCGCTGCAGCGTATTCGCGCGCTGGCGGTGGGATATGTGGGACTCGCCCTCTTCACGGCGTGGTATGCTAAACTCATATTACGAGGAGAGGACCCTACACTAGTGGTGTAGGGTCCTCTCCTCGTGGTATGAGTTTACGTAACCCCCCGGACACTTCTTCGATCCCCCGTGGGCGGGGGCCGAGTACGCATGAGCAAACCGGCCCTCACAAAAATAGCCCTTAATAAATTTAATCAAAGATTACTTCCCGGGTCTGATTACTACCATAGGTGCCTCGGAAGGCACGTTAACTCGTGCGTTGGTCCGATTGTTATAACACAATCTATAACATTCGTATACCAGGTACGGGCAGCAGCGTTTACATGAGAAATGCTGTACACAAAATTTCGTCAACCGAAAAACCAAGTGTTTAGCAGTGTACGTTATACGGCCTGATAATCATTACGAAACTTTCATTTTGCCTCTACATACAGAAAAAAGATACGCTCATAACTTAGTCAAATCTACACGTCTTTGGTCATTTCGAGTTTTGGCACCGCAATCCACGATTAATGTTCGACGGCGAGGTTTTAGAAAACTACTTAATATCGGATGAGCTTTCATTCGAAGTGAAATGAAACCTTCTTTTACATTTTCCAAGATGTCGTAATAATTAAAGAAAGTTCTTAAGAAAATTGTTTCTCATAACTACCTCTTGATATTGTTGAACACGGACATTTAAAAATTACAACTAATACCGTTAGCTTTGTATAATGTCTTTCCATTAATTTTCAGTGATATAATTTCGTTTCATTACTTTCTGCCTTTGTTTTATATGGAAGGTCTTTTGCTGTGTAATTAAACACTATTTATCATTGTTCCAGGTAATCCAGGCAATATTGTCCAACTCCGGATAGAGAGCAGACGAAAAATATCATAACATAATGGAATATAAAAATATTACGGATGTATTGAATGACTTTGTAGAGGATTTTGCAAATCATACATGTTTATGTGCTTACTACGTTCTTTTTATGTATATTGACTGAGAAATCGTAAGGTTCATCTACTAGGAATTTCATGTATTCGTGTCGTGTATGCAATATGTTACACGCATGACGTTTGGAGTAGGTAAATTATTTTTGTATGGAAAAATACCTTGCTGTATCTCAGTCTACTTAATTCTATTCAGTGCTCGAAAAATCATTAACCAATGAGTTATAACACCGTATTTTTTTTTCGTTGATAATCATTTACATTTTCCATTTTCGTTTTAACATAAGAGTTTTCTTCAAGGAGACTACAATGATAAATGAGCTATAATGACTTGCAACATAAGATAATTTAGATTATAAGAGCGTCCCTATCACGGCTTTAAAGTACTTTTTATTTTTTATTTTAATACTATTGCAAAAGTATATACATAGGTCGATTGTACTGCTAAAATAAATAATTTCGAGTAGTATTATCAAAGACAAAAAAACAAAACACGGTGTAAATTATATTATGACTGTCAACGCGTCTTGGGCGTGATACAGTTTTTGGTCCAAATAATTACAAGTAAAATTTATTTTAAAGAAAAAGTTAAAGCATTTAAAATCTTTTACGACTTCTCGACAAGAACAATACTTCGTTTATTACAAGCGGTTCGGTTTTCTTAAAAATACATTGAAACACACATTGTACAGCAATGATGTCACAAACGTAGTCCTGCGGTTCAATTCTGCTAATTTAAATACAATGTACAATCAATAGTCATAGGCATCATATGCATAATTGGGAAAAAAAAGGTAAAGTATCACTGAAACCAAGATATAGTAAGAAATTATCAAGTTACTATAGTAATTTGACTTAACAATGTTATATCTGTGGAAAGACACGTTACCCTATTTACTATCAGAATACAAAATGCCGAAAAACCGTCTACCGAGGCTCCATTGCGATTCCTTTGGAGCATTTTTAAATTAGCAGAGTCAAAGTCCTTATTGTAAGGTTGATCGTAAACCCGTAGGTGAGGTCTCCAATTCAAGGGATGTATTTACTTGATGGCATCATGTAGTTTTATTGTGATCATAAACTGAATATGTGAGTGAAAGCGCTGAACAGTTACAAAATATTTGAGTTGATTACGAAACGAAATTTATGTTCTCTTTTCTTTACATAATCTGAATACTGGAATACTGACTTCGAAAAAAAAGTGGGCTACTTAAACATTAGGTAGTTGACGAGTATTATTGTGTTATATAATAATACTCGTCTATTTTCGTGTTTTGTATGCTCCAGATGATGTGTTTCGAACCAAAGTGCAACAAGTGCCAAAAATACGAATTATTAATTAAATTGGTACGGCAAAGGACTTTATTTTGCATTACTTAGATCACAATTCTCATAATTGTCATTTGTACCACTTCGGTTCGCTACCTGTCCCAATATTTTTTATTTTCTTTTGCTAGGTGTTGATAGTGGCTTAACGGGCGTATTGTAGAAATAAATAAACAGAAAAATGTTTTCTGGATGATGGCGAAGATTATCTTTAGCTTCAAGCCTACAAAGGAAGATACGCGGCATGCGACTTTATTTTATATGTCGATCCTATGTTAATGAACTGCTTAGTAGAATGTTATTTTGAATATTTACTTAAACCATTTATTTGTTTATCTTTTGAGAACCATTGAATTGGTTTTGACGAAAGTAAATTATTGTGTGCGTAGTCGTGAGATAAAACAAAGTATAATCGTTTCATCAGTATAACAAAACAGAAAACAAAACATTTTGTTTATGTCAATAAATATCAATAGAATGACTATAAATATTTCCTTAGATATGTGTATAAATAGGGGCGTAGCTGCTTCTGTATCAGCCACATCAATAATATTGAGCCCCGGGATACAAAGAACCCGAAGGCGTATGTTGTAAAGCACCTCTACAACAAAGTTTTGATACGTTATCAATCTAAGGATCGCTGCGCCACTCTCTTTTCTCCACTATCCTGGAATACAAGCCTTTACCTAATCCGACAAAGAGTATTTTGTACTATGAATATTTAGTTAATCACAATTTATTTACTACGAAGCATAGTATACATACATTTTAATCATTCTTCGCCGTGCCCACACGGCATGCAAATTTATTTTCAGCTTCAATTTAATGAACTACTTACAATAATTATTAAGCTGTACTTCATATTTAACATGATAATGGTTCATAAATAAATAATTAATTATAATTATTATACTATTCCCTTGTTAAATGTATTATTTACCTACCTACGTTGTATTATTTTCTATCATAAATATTTACAGTTAATGGTAAGTGCCGCATTTTATATGTTTTCCAGGGCATCTTCACCCTGTGCTTTCAACGAGACAAGGTAAGTCAAGCTTTATTGTTTATCAGCTAAGATGATTAATAATAATAAAAAAATAATACGCTTCTTTGTATCGTCTTCAAATAAATTTAACACGGCATACGTCATGTCCTTATTAAGTTCATGTTAATGATATTGTTTAAAAATTATATAATTTAGGTGAATATGTAAGCATATAGATACATGATTTAATAAATAAATTAATTTTATTACGAGAACAAGGGATATACAAATTACACAGTACTTAATAACTAGCATTTTACAATATTTGAGGTGTATTGCCGCAATAAAAGGAAACCACATCATGCGCAATATTTGTAACTTAGTATACTTTCTTAAAGCCATGATTATTTAAAATAATTATGAGTGTAGTAATTACTACATAAGATAAGAAATAATACTTAATATTAAAATAGCACTATTATCTCGGTAGACAGTGGCTTGGCAGGCTGTGTAGGTATACCCCTGGCACTAAATAAATAAAACTTTATTTCAGACTAAAGTCCATAGTTGTGATAATTATTTAGTGTTAGTAACAGTATGACTTAAGCAACTAGGTTAGTATTGTTAGTTCTAAATTAGATGTATAGTTTATAATTGTTATTACAGACCCAAGACTGTCCCCACCTAGTGACTCTGGAAGGGGCAGTCCAGTCTAGCAGCGATCATTTTCAAAATACTGTTGTCACTGCCATGTCAGCACTGCTTAAGTCCATGAGCAGTGGTATCACTTAATACCAATAAGTGAGCCGCTAGCTCGTCTGCCGCTGTTGGCAATAAAAATAAAAATACTCCTGTTAAATATCAGTACTAATTTTATGAAGGAACACGTAATCTGTGAGACAAAGGGCTCATCCTCAGTGTAACTACTATAGCAATGGTAAGCATTTGAGAGTTGATGTGTTGAACATATCTATGGTCGCATCTATTCATGCTAATGTATATTTGGTTGGGTGTACAAGGCTGAATATTTTATTATATATCTATTATCGGTCACGTAACGTTACGTGGCCGATAAGAAGTTAAGGTCGTGACACAGTCGGTCAGATGTGAATTGTGAACTTCACTGTATTAAACCAGCTACAAATCAGCTTAAGCGTTATTATATTTAAATTGATTTGTAGCTGGTTTCCTAAGTTGCATACATATAATCAATAATCAGTTGAGATATTAATATGAGTTATTTATATGCGCGAATCGAACTTAGGTCGACGCATCAGGTCAGTCATATTTCGACTAGACCAACGAAGCAGTCGACACTGTGATATGTCCTACATCGATGGCCAATTTCGTTAGACTTTGGTTAAAAACGGTCGGTAACACTATAATACCAAAACTTTTTCTAAATTAAATAGAAAATTTAATATTGAAGTATTATTAATAATATAAAATATCAAATAGTTCTGATATAACTTTAAAAAAACGAAATAGATTCATAAATTTTAGAGATATTTGTCGAGTAATGTTAAGCATTATCGATAGATGACATTTACATACTCCTTAGAGACGTTTTATAAGCATTTCGATAACTTTCGACGACAGTTGGGATCTACTGTGGCCTAGGTTATTATATTCATCTCAATTTAAGAAATTAAAAAAAATAGCTTCCTCGATAAATAAGCTGTCTAACACTGAAATAATTTTTAAATCGGAGTAGTTTCTGAGAATAACGCGCTCAAGTAAACAAACTCTTCAGCTTTATATATTAGTATACATATATAAAACATGACCTTCATTATATAACTCTCAATATCTACACAACACAATGGTATATTCGGGAGAACGCGATAATATCTTTTGATACAATAGCCTCTCTATTTTGGTCACAATTAATAGCTGTGCTATTGAAACTAACATCTGGCATCCTCACTTATATGGTATCTGTGTTTTATAGTTATTCACATTTATCGTATAACAATACAATAGGAAAAACAACATCGAAGATATTAAATAGTGTTTTAAACACGTCATGTGGTTTCCGACTTAGAATAAACCATTCTGTATCTTTCTATGCGTGTCATAAGAGGCGAGTGAGCGATATCACCATCAGCCCGTATAACGTCGACTGCTGAACGTGGACCTCCTCCCGAGGAAAGGTATTTGCCATAATCACCACGATTGGCAGGCAGGTTGGTGACCGCAGTATAATGTTGTACCACAAAAGGAAACGCTGCTGCCCGTTCCTTGATATACGATTATAATAGATAGTGCTATAACAATCGGGACCAACGGCTTAACGTGCTTTCCGAGGCACGGAGGGAAGACCCTCAACCAACCAGACCCGGAAAGAAATCTTAGAATTTACACAAAGATTTAAAGCGAGCCAAATACCGCTACGCTACCGAGGTCGTCGGTACGGAGGTTGTGAGGGATATACAGATGATGGATTGGCATCAGCATCTGTCAGCTGCCATCTTACTACCGTTACCAAGCCGCTTGCCAATCATGATTATGGCAATCCCTGAACGACCATAGATTTTATCGTGGTTATGGCTATGGTATGGTAAGAGGAGCCCTATTTTCAGTTGTAGACATAAACGTGCTGTTGATTGAAACAACGCATTCAAGCCTACAATTGAAAACTTAACTAAGTGTATGCAAACTGTTAGCGCAAACGATTGAAGATAACTTCGTGACATAGCGGTACAATCGCTTTAAATTTCGGAGGTTGTGGGATTCGATTTCCGCTCCTGACAAAAAAACATTTGTGTAAATTCAAAGAGTTTGTTCTTGGTTTTGTTTGTTGAAGCACTGCCCTCCGTGCCTCGGACAGCACTTAGTCATTTCTCCCGATTGTTATGACATCATCTATGACAATCGTATACCATTGAACGGGCAGCAGCATGTACGTGCGTATATGCTGTACACAATACTGCGTTCAACAATCGCCTACCAAGTATGGTAACTAAGGCAACACCCCCTTCGAGGGGGGGGGTATTCATAATATTATAACGTATACATCAACATGAACAGCCCGTTTACGTCCACTGCTGAACATGGGCCTCCGCTTAACAGATATTGGCAAGCCATGATCGTTGAGGGATTTTGCCATAATCACCAAGCTTGGCAGACGGATTGGTGATCTCAGTAAGATGTAAACCTTGAGCTAATAGATGCTGCTGCCCATCCATCAGCCATATGTCCCTTAGTCACCTTTTACGACGCGCATGGGAGGACATGGGGTGGCGAGACATGGGTATTCTAAGCCGGAAACCACACGGCAAGTAATAATATAAGTAAGTAACGGCAAGTAAAATAACGTATACAAACATTGCAAATGAAAAAAGATGTTATCATTAATAAATCAATGAAACAAAATTACTTGAAATAGGCTTTGTTCTATTAATTTTGTTTTACGTAAAAGCATTTGACTGGATTCATTAACCGTACAACATTTTTTACTTTTGTTGCAAAGAGCGAACTTGTAATATAAAGTCTTAAAACTTTGTATAGGTAGGTATATAAACGCAGCATAATTAACTAAACGGATGACCTGTGTTATTATAAGATAAGGCTGTTAAGAAAGTATTTTTCAAAATTCTCCTTTTTTTGTCTTTTTTTTGTCGGACTGACATACGTGGCCTTTTGGCTTTTGCTTATCCACTGGACATAAAGGTGAGTTGAGCCATTTAATAAGGTCCAGCCTTATTAAATGGTTTAAAAACTACAAACTAAGAAGCCTGCGAAAGAGGACGTCCTCTGTGGGACTTGGACCTCGGCCCAGGGCGGTTTTGACTTTTGTATTTTAGGCAAGTGTTGTGCAGCTGTCGCTCTACTTTACAGTTCGCGGGCCTTCGGGTCTACGAGGGCATCGGATGGTTCAAAATTTCCGGCAAAGTTGTGGGAAAAACTAGAAAGCAATGTTATAATGGCTTAAATTGACAAAAACGAGAATAAATTTAATTTTCTACTTATATACCTCTTGAAAATTTTAACTTCGAAGAAAAATATACTGCTTGCAGAAAAAACGCGTGAACTAATTTTAATACTTATGGTGAAACTTTAGCAATTTAGGTTTCGACGGACAATTCGATCGAATGGCATTTCTTATCTGTTAAATAAATACATTACATTTATGTCTCGAACTGCAAGAATATGCAAATGCTTATCTTATACTAATAATAAAGCTGAAGAGTTTGTTTGCTTGAACGCGCTAATGTCAGGAACTACTGAACGGATTTGAAAAATTCTTTTAATATTCGATAGTCCATTTCTAGGATGCTATAAGCTATATTTAATTATCAAGTTCCTACGGGAACGGAAGATACGCGGGTGAAACGCACGCGGAAACTAGTTAATTCATGAAGGCCAATTGCAGTATTAGAAATATCAATATAATCCTAATAGTATAAAATATTGGCGGGAGACATTGACAAGCCGCTTTCTAAAATTTGACCTAGTCATGCTACATTTGCAAAATTAAATATTTATTAATTTAATACATATGAATAACATGCCGTGGGGTGCCGGCATAGAATGTTACCTCCCCATTTCTACTCGTGGGTGTCGTAAAAGGCGACTAAGAGAAATTCCAGGGAACGGGCAGCAGCGTTTCCTGTGATGATCAAATCAAAAGAACTCCACTGCGCTCGCCAACCCGCCTGCCAAGCGTGGCGAGTATTGGCAAAACACCCCTCATGGTGACACATACCAGGATCAGGCCCCTAGTCCCCGGCCGCCCCGCTAGTCCTGGCCACGGTACCAGCCATGGTAACGGCGGGGCAGGGGGTGCTAAGAATCTCCGGAAGAGATCCGGGTACCACCCCACACGACAACTGGCCCTGGTAACACACAACACACGCACTCTGAGGACAGACGAGAAGATCGTAGAGCTGGAAGAGGAATTGGACAAGTTGCGCTGGGATATAGTGGGTTTGTCAGAAGTCCGAAGAGCGGGACAGGACACGATGACCCTGAATTCCGGCAACTTGTTCTTCTACCGGGAGGGCGAACAGCGGTCCCAAGGTGGTGTAGGGTTTATCGTCCGCAAGTCCCTCATTAACAATTTGGTGGCCGTCGACAGTGTGTCGAGCAGGGTAGCGTACCTTATACTCAGAATATCAAAAAGATATTCCATGAAGGTTATACAGGTTTACGCACCGACCTCAACACACTCAGACGAAGAAGTGGAAGCTATGTATCAGGATATTAGTAAAGCCATACATAGCTCCAAGACCCACTACACCGTTGTTATGGGGGATTTCAACGCTAAACTGGGTAAACGAGGCGATGATGAGATGAGAGTGGGGTTGCATGGATATGGGCAACGGAACCGAAGGGGTCAGAGGTTGGCTGATTTCCTGGAGAAAGAGGGACTCTATATGATGAACTCTTTCTTCCAGAAGCCACCTCACAGGAAATGGACCTGGATGGGCCCTGATGGTTCCACAAAAAATGAGATTGACTTCATCATGACAACCAAAAGACAAATATTTAATGATGTCTCTGTGATTCACAGGGTTAAAACCGGAAGTGATCACCGAATAGTTAGAGGCACGTTAAATATTAATGTCAAATTGGAACGATCCCGTCTGATGAAGTCTACGCTCCGACCTTCAAACGCACACATCCAAAACCCCGAGAGCTTTCAGATCGAACTAAGTAATCGCTTCGAATGTCTAGACAGCTGCGAATCTGTGGACGATCTCAGCAGCGGGCTAGTAGACACTGTGCATACGGTGGGGCTTAAATATTTTAAACCCCACCCTAGAAATAGACCTCAGAAACTATCCACTAATACCCGGGACCTCATGGCTAAACGACGTACGATGATGCTCCAGACTCCAGACGATGCGGAGTCATTTAGGCAGCTCAATAGACATATCTTAACGTCATTGCGTCACGACATTCGCTCCTATAATACAAAATGTATTAGAGCGAAACCAAGGCTCCAAAGTGTTCGCAAGAGACACCTCTATTGGGCAAAGCCAGTTGACAAAGCTGAAGAAGGAAGATGGGGTAGTGACGTCGAGTAAGCCAGAGGTTTTACGGGAGATAGAGAGGTTCTATAATCAGCTGTATGCCTCAACAGTCAAGCCCGCTAACAGCCAAGCCAAAGACCCCAGAGCAAGGCTCACCCGACACAATACCGAAGATCTCCCGGACATCAGCCTATACGAGATTATGATGGCCCTTAAACAGCTTAAAAACAACAAGGCGCCAGGTGATGACGGAATCACATCTGAGCTTCTGAATGCGGGTGGAACACCGATACTTAAAGTCCTTCAGAAGCTCTTTAACTCCGTCTTACTCGAGGGACAAACGCCAGAATCATGGAGCAGAGGTGTGGTGGTTCTGTTCTTCAAAAAAGGTGACAAAACCATGTTGAAGAATTACAGACCCATCACATTGCTGAGCCATGTTTATAAGCTGTTCTCGAGGGTCGTCACAAATCGTCTCGAACACAGGCTCGATGACTTCCAGCCTCCCGAACAAGCCGGCTTCCGAAAAGGCTTTAGTACCATAGACCACATACATACGCTGCGGCAGATTATACAGAAGACCGAGGAGTATAATCAGCCCCTATGCTTGGCGTTTGTGGACTATGAAAAAGCCTTTGATTCGGTCGAAATTTGGGCGGTTCTAAGACCTCTTCAGCGGTGTCGTATCGACTATCGGTACATTGAAGTGCTGAAGTGCTTGTACAAAAACGCCACCATGTCGGTCCGAGTACAGGGCCAATGTACGAAGGCAATCCCGCTACGGAGAGGCGTAAGACAGGGAGATGTTATATCTCCCAAACTTTTTACGGCTGCTCTGGAGGACGCCTTCAAGCTCCAGGAATGGCAAGGACACGGCATCAACATAAATGGCGAGTACATCACTCACCTTCGATTTGCCGACGACATAGTGATCATGGCAGAATCGCTGGAGGACCTTGGACAGATGCTCAATGACCTCGATGGAGTTTCTCAACAAGTTGGGCTTAGAATGAACATGGGCAAGACGAAAGTCATGCATAACGCCCATGTAGTGCCCAACTCTATAGCCGTTGGAAACTCCATTCTCGAAGTTGTGACCGAATACATATATCTAGGTCAAACGATCCAACTAGGTAGGACCAACTTAGAGAAAGAGGTCAATCGTCGAATCCGACTCGGCTGGGCAGCGTTTGGGAAGCTTCGAGAGATCTTCTCGTCCAAAATACCTCAGTGCCTGAAGACCAAAGTCTTCAATCAATGTGTGTTACCAGTGATGACATATGGATCTGAGACGTGGTCTCTTACTGTGTGCCTCATAAGAAAGCTCAAAGTCGCTCAGCGAGCTATGGAAAGAGCTATGCTCGGCGTTTCTCTGCGTGATCGAATCAGAAATGAAGAGATCCGCAGGAGAACGAAGGTCACTGACATAGCTCAACGGATAAGCAAGCTGAAGTGGCAATGGGCAGGACACATAGCTCGAAGAACTGACGGCCGATGGAGCAAAAAGGTTCTCGAGTGGAGACCACGTACTGGCAAGCTCAGCGTAGGACGACCGCCTGCACGATGGACCGACGACCTCATAAAGGTCGCAGGAAGTCGGTGGATGCAGGCCGCTAGCGATCGTTCCCGCTGGAAATCGATGGGGGAGGCCTATGTTCAGCAGTGGACTACAACAGGCTGGTGATGATGATGATGATGAATAACATGCCATGCTCGATCAAATTATCAATTAAATATCTAAAATGCCAACGGTTCGCCTTAAAAGTTAGAGCATGTGTCGGACAATCGATTGACATAAACGATTCAGTTGGCTGTCAGCCAATCACAACTTAACAACTTCATTTCTGCTTGGGGTGGCGCAACAAAAACCCATTTCCTTGCAATTGAAAGAACTTAAGTTGTTTATAAAGTGTTCCTTCGAAGTTGATATTAATATCAATAATAATGATTAAAAGAATAAATATAAAAGAACAGGAACAATACAAAAAATAGTCAACTTCTTCTACAAAAGGTTGGAAATTAAACCTACATATTAATGTCATACTTAAGTATTATGTTTGCCGTGTGGTTTCCGGCTTAGAATAGACCACCCCATGTCCTCCCATGGGTGTCGTAAAAGGCGACTAAGGGACATATGGCTGATAGATGGGCAGCAGCATCTATTAGCTCAAGGTTTACATCTTACTGCGATCACCAATCCGTCTGCCAAGCGTGGTGATTATGGTAATATCCCTTAACGACCCTAACCTGCCAAGGTCTGTTAAGAGGAAGCCCATGTTCAGCAGTGGACGTAAACGGGCTGTTGATGATGATGATGATAAGTATTATATAGGTTTCATTTCCATTTCCTTAAGGTCCGAGTTAGGTATTGTTGAATTTACTTATTTAGTTTTTTCTTTTGTTATCCCTCGCTACTTTCTAGTTAACCTAGCTTTATGATTGCCGTGTAACTCTGTTATTGGCTTAAGAGATAATTGTCATCATCTCCGTATCACTCAGCAGTGTATGCAAACTGTAAGATGCCGTTATAGAAGCAGCTGTATAGAGCTGCTGATTAATAGTGTGCTGAATGTTCATAACTCATGTCATTTAGTTATAAGCTGTTGAGTTTCCAAATAAATAAATAATTGTTTGTTCCTATCACAAATTTACTTTTTTACCTCACATTTTATTTATTTATTAAAATGACGTTCAGAAATAACACTGAATCTGAAAAAAAAGGAAGAAAGATATATTAATATATTTCTTACATTTTAATGCAATTTCTTCCAACAGATCCGCGTAAAGAAAATAAAACAAGAAGTCTAGAAGGAAATAGAAACAAAAAAAGGAATGTTAATAAACTAAGCTATTTTTATACGAAATGTTTCTCTATACCCACATCTTAGTTTTCAAATTTAATAAGTTAAATTATGAAGGCATTTTATAATATACATAGGTACAAACTATCATAAAATAAGATTCAAAGTTAGAAATGAACTGTTGAAGCTATTAAAGAAATGTCCTAGATCTAAGTAGACGAGAAGGCATCTCGCAAAGAGCTTTAGATTTTCATCCCTCTACTGAAAGCTTAAACGACTTATACCGATGTAATCAATGTTTGGCATAAAACGGATTCTTGGAACCTAAATAGAAAATGACACAAAGTAAGGCTGAATACAGAAGGATGAAAATCTATTGGTTGTGAGGATTTTATTATATAATAATATAATCAAGTCACTCAAGGTGTTTCCAAAATATATGCCATCCTTGTAACAGTAGTATCATCTATCATCATGTGTGATGAAATTTCTATCTATCACCATATGGGATGAAATTTCTTCGAAGGCATGCTCAATAAATTGTATTTTATATTTGTTTACTTATACTTATATTACGGAATATTCTAATTAAAATACTTATATGAGACTCCTCTCACACTACATTCACATGAGGAGATCAGTCAAATAATTTTACAGGCATTTCTTAACTTACGTAATTGCTATATGTCATATCACTTTGCCTATTAGTTAAGCAGATAATCATTTTAATTCAACGCTGCAATGCTGCCAGCATTCCGGGAACCTTACCAAGTAGTACCTATAGATTTAGAATACTTAGTATTTTATAAGTTAGTTCTAATTGAAATAAGTTACAAGCTATTTTTAAGAAATAAAGTTCTTAAACTAGACTTTTAGTTTTCTGTAGTTAAGGAATTAGTTGCTTATACAACAAGTAATATACAAAGAGTCTTTAAACTTTGTGTTAACATTGTACAAACTAGACATGCGAAATATAGCTCACTGAAAAGAAAAGAGAGATATAGCTCTTTTGATCAAAAGAACTATATCACTCTTTTAGCTCTTTAGCTCACCGAATAACTCTTTAGCTCAATTGAGTTACTTACGAGCTACAGATCAAATTGAGCCGCACAAGACAACTAGCTCTTTTAGCTCTTTAGCTCACCGAATAACTCTTTATCTCAATTGAGTTATTGGCGAGCTACAGATCCGCACGAGACAACTAGCTCATTTAGGTCTTTAGCTCACCGAATAACTCTTTTAACTCTTTATCTCAATTGAGTTATTGGCGAAATATATGTAGTTCTTTAGTTTGGTTGTTTTGTTTTTATTACAAAATGAAAGCCAATGATTTTCCTTCATACTTGAACAGGCTTATGGCCAAGCGTGTTGACTATGGCAAATACCCTTCTTCGGGAGGAGGCCCATGTTCAGCAGTGGACGTTATACGGGCTGATGATGATGATGATGATGATGATGATAAGAAACCAAAACTAAACTGTGCTTAGCAATATGCGACACGAATGACGCGATAATCCGCCGAAACTATTTAAGTAAATTTAAGAAAACAACGATGTTTGCTTTTTTTACAAAATCACAAACTTATTCCTTAAGAATTTTCATACTTATGTAAAAGTGCTAAAGTATTTTTACTTTTAAAACAACGACGATAAGAGTTATTTTACTATGACGTATTGAGCGGAAGAGTCGGTCAGTGAGCGACATGCGAAATAGTTCATCTGTTCGTCGGGGAAGATCGGGCATTGTCGGGCCGCTGTCGGCGATTCGTCGGTATCACTCGTTACTAGAGCCGAGTCAGTGAGCCGTTGAGCTAAATGAACTAGTGAACTATTCTGTGAACGACTGAGCTACTGGGAGCTAGATTGTGATTGAAGAGCTAGTTCAAATGTATCTCTCATTCGCGAGCTACCCATGTCTAGTACAAACTCACATCATAATGAATAATAATGACTAACTTTCTCCCGTAAGTACTTGATAATGCGATATAGCTTTAGACTTCCTAGAAAAATGGGCTATCTAACACTGAAAGAATTTTCCAAATCGTACCAGAACTTTCTGAGATTAGCCCGTTCAACAAGTAAACAAACACGCTCTTCAGTTTTATAGATAAATAAATCTTATATTAAACGTATGGCATATATTTTGGAAGCGCTTTATATAGAGGTATCTTTTCAACAGATCAAACGCGATTTTACTGTGAATGCATAATGAGCAATTCACAGTGAATTACGCATGGCACCCGCATCGCCCTTCCCTTTGATTATATCGCGTAAGATACGGGAATAGATAATTTTGTTCGTCGATACCTATTGTGTCTACTTTGTATGGTGACAAAACTGAAATAGTAACATATTTGATAAAACTAGTGTACAGCTATGAAATTGGACCATAATTAAAAAAAATATGAGTATCCTCCACTCCTTTCCTATATAGACTATAAGTGTGCGAAAATTCATACTCTTCCGTCCGCACAATTTTCACAAAAAGGGGTACAGAGTTTTTGCTTCATATATTGATATATGAAGGGTAAGGGGGAAGAAGACCCTTCTTCCCCCTTACTTATAGTCAGTGATTATTATAATAATAAGTAACAACGCCATCTATTAGAGACAGTGGTGTTCTATGACATGGTGAAAACAGAAACGCAAAAGAAAGCTCACTGTCCTCAAAAAGATGATGTGAAAAAAACGAGATACTTTAAAGAAATATCGTTGTGTTTAATTTGCACTGAAATAAAATCGTGGTTTAAAATAAAGAAGTTTATTTTATTTTTCTTTAAACCATCTCCCAATGAGTAAGACCATTCTTCCTCCTTACCCTTCATATATACAGGGTGTCCAAGAACCTGGCGTCCAACTGGATTCCCACGATGCCCCAAGTTCTAACAGTACTCAGAAAAATATTTTAAAAAATCCACCCCATGTACTTACAGAATTATACTGATTTAAAAAAAAAGGGGAAATGAGCACCCTGTGACATACTTTTGAATGCTGTGACTGCTAATGCTGATAATTTCGATATTTCTTGGAGGTTTTGTAATCTAGGGTATTGCTGTGTCTAAATAGAATGTAAAAATAAAGTACTTATTGTACCATTTTAAAATAAAATATTATTTTAACTAAAGGTGATATGGAAAACTATTGAATTTCGCAACTTTGACCGACTGTAGTGTAAAAAAAATGTACCAAAATAGTATGGCAAGTGACGTCAAATTTTGACGCGTTTATTCCTCTTTTTAAAAAGGTATAATACTTACACATTAATTTGAAAAAAAAAAATTTGATAATATTTTTACTCAACAACCCAATTTTTACGATGTCTTACAGAATTCTTAGAAAGAAAAATTTACGACGAATTGAATCTAACCTCTAAAGAATTACTATTGTATGCTCATAAAAATAACAACAGGCCTCTCAAAAAACAGGTTAGACCGTAAGGGACGGTATGTGCATGCATCTCACCATAGTGATTCGTTATTACAACAGGAGGGAGCAAGACAGAAACTATCTTTGCGATTTGCTGGTTCTTCTTTATGGTACCCCATTATTCAGGTAAGAGTGAGGGAGAAAAAGGTTAGAGGTGCGAGTGAGATAGATAGTGACGCTATCTGGGATCGTGCTATTTAGGATAACAGTACGGTCAGTACGCGTCACTGCCTCCTGCCGTTACTACGCACCTCTCTCTTATTGTTACCATTGATCACGTACTACGATTTAAAGCTTTGTTTATTGGACTCGATTACTCTTTGTGCTCTGGACTTTGAAACGAACTCTTTACGACGACCTTTGCCTGTGTTTGGACAGTTTGTGTTTTGTGTGTGCTACCATGGCGACCTACACTCCGCAAGAATACGCAAATATGCACTACATTTATGGAGAATGTAGAGGTAATGGACGAGCTGCAGCGAGACTTTACAGAGAAAGGTATCCGAGGGCTACGCGATATCCCGACCATCGAGTTTTCATTAATGTGCACAGATCACTATGTGACGGGCGGTTCCCCAATCAAGTAGCTGGTGAAGAACGACCCGTAAATGACTTCATACGCGATGAAGTTTTAGAGGCGGTGTCGGCAAATCCAAGCATCTCTGTGCGAGGAATAGAAGCTGATACGGGGATACCGAAGAGCACAGCACACAGTATTCTCCAAAAAGAAGAATATCATCCGTACCACGTACAGCGAGTGCAAAGTCTTTTACCTCGAGACTATCCGAGCCGAGTCGCGTTTTGTGAAACAATCCTGCAAAAACATCGAGAAGACGAAAACTTTATCGACAAAATTTTGTGGTCAGATGAATCAACATTTAAGAAGGATGGCTACATGAACCTACACAACTTGCACGAGTGGCATGTGGAAAATCCGCACTTGATGCGAGAAGATAGATCCCAGTACCGGTTCAAAGTGAACATGTGGACCGGTATTCTCTGTGGGAATATTATTGGTCCATTTGAGATGCCCGAGAATTTGACTGGCGAATCATATTTAAATTTTCTTCAAAATGATTTGCCAAACTTACTAGAAGAGACCCCACCAGATATGTGGTTCCAACACGACGGCTGTCCAGCACATTTTCGCGTATCCGTTAGAGAGTTTTTGGACGAGCAATACCCGAACAGGTGGATTGGGCGATCAGGAACAATCCCGTGGCCAGCCCGCTCACCTGACTTAAATCCGCTGGATTTTTTTTTCTGGGGAACTATGAAGGAGCTCGTTTATGCGAAGCCCATTAATGACATCGCTGACCTTCGTGAGAAGATAACACAAGCAGTGCAGGTGATACGTCAAAAAAGTTACTCGCGAAACATAAAGCGGTCCTTTTTAAGGAGAGTGAGAGCTTGTATTGCCGCGGGTGGTCAACATTTTGAACATTTATTGTAATAAAATATTTTTAAACTAACATTCTTTGCTTTTATTCTACTGGGAACCCATCTACCTGTGTGTATTTCCTTCTTGCTCACTCTTGGAACCGAAGTAAATAATAGTAGTAACATAACAGTTTCTAAGATAAGAAAGGGTCCGACAGTTACCGTTAGTAGGTAGGCACTTCGTAAAAATTGGGTTGTTGAGTAAAAATATTATCAAAATTTTTTTTTTCAAATTAATGTGTAAGTATTATACCTTTTTAAAAAGAGGAATAAACGCGTCAAAATTTGACGTCACTTGCCATACTATTTTGGTACATTTTTTTTACACTACAGTCGGTCAAAGTTGCGAAATTCAATAGTTTTCCATATCACCTTTAGTTAAAATAATATTTTATTTTAAAATGGTACAATAAGTACTTTATTTTTACATTCTATTTAGACACAGCAATACCCTAGATTACAAAACCTCCAAGAAATATCGAAATTATCAGCATTAGCAGTCACAGCATTCAAAAGTATGTCACAGGGTGCTCATTTCCCCTTTTTTTTTTAAATCAGTATAATTCTGTAAGTACATGGGGTGGATTTTTTAAAATATTTTTCTGAGTACTGTTAGAACTTGGGGCATCGTGGGAATCCAGTTGGACGCCAGGTTCTTGGACACCCTGTATATATATATATATATATATATATATAAATCGCGAAGGACTTCTTGCGTCTTTACAAACTACCACCCTGCGGCGTCCACTGAATGTAGTGAGATTTTTAATGTTTTCAATGCGTATGTAAGATGTTTTAATCAGTATCATATCAGTAGTCGACGTAAAATTTCATTTAAACGTTAAATGGTGATATTCAAATTAAATATTTCTAGCTGAATTTGTGCGTCTGTTCACTCTTAAATCTTTCTTGCACACTGAATACCTGCGTATACCTACTAAACACTGCATGCACATTTCCGCCTCCATCCGAATGTACTTTTAAATCAATTCCGTATAATGCTCTGCATATATCATAATGATTATAATAACAAAATTACCTCCATCTACTATTGAATTCAGATTGGTTCCGAATAACTGAATTAGTGCGTCCGTTCACTCTTAAATCTTTCTTGCACACTGAATATCTCCGTATACGTTCAAAACACTGCATGCACATTCCCGCCTCCATCCAACTGTATGTTTAAATCAATTCCGTATAATGCTCTGCATATATCATAATGATTATAATAACTAAATGACATCCATCTATTATTGAATTCAGATTGGTTCCGAATACTGTTTTTGAATTATTGTATCCAGCTTATCAGCCAAGAGGCTTCCACCTATATAAGGGCTTATAATGACTCCAGGCACAGATAATAAATAATTAATAGTTAGCATACACAAGTGACAATACCTATGTATAGCGTAGGTATTAAGGTATTTTCACTTTGGTGGTCTACAAAATCTTAAAAAGCAATATAATCATTTTTGACGAGTGACAGGTAAGATTGTATGTATAAACAGGTAAGTTCAGAGGCACAGGCTGGCATGGACAGGTAAGTCCGGAGTTAAACAGGTAAGTATGTATAAACAGGTAAGCTCAGAGGTACAGGCTGGTGTGGACAGGTAAGTTCGGAGTTGGACAGGTAAGTATGTATAAACAGGTAAGCTCAGAGGCACAGGCTGGTGTGAACATGTAAGTTCGGAGTTGGACAGGTAAGTATGTATAAACAGGTACGCTCAGAGGCACAGGCTGGTGTGAACAGGTAAGTCCGGAGTTGGACAGGTAAGTATGTATAAACAGATAAGCTCAGAGGCACTGGCTGGTTTGAACAGGTAATTTTGGAGTTGGGCAGGTAAGTATGTATAAACAGGTAAGCTCTGAGGCACAGGCTGGTGCGAAATAATGAAATAATGAAATTTATTCAGCACTTAGGTATTTACATACACTTGTAATTGTCAAAATTACACTTTATAAGATAAATCTTATACGGTGTAATATTGGTGTAACAAAAGTATCACTTAAGTAGCTAAAAACATTGTTATAATTATTTGATCTTACAGAATTTTTAATCAGTCTGTCCGTCTGTCGAGCGCTAAATGACAAATGTACACATTAGGTATAGTAAGATGCCTTAAAGGTAACAGGTCTAAAATTAAAATTAACTTCCAAGAATCCGGCCAAAGTCTAAGCGACATCCACCTGAGGGCACCCTTAAGGGGTTAGGACCAACGCTCAGGGTGCCACTGGAGTAAAGAGTAGATTTACGAACAGTGGTGATGATCGCTGGCACGAGATCACAGTTCAGGGAATAAGCTACAACGCGGTCCTCGGCCATGCCGTCGAGGATCCTACCCTAGCTAGCCTGCAACCTTTCACTAGCTAACTAAGTGGACGACCCGGAGAAGAAAGGAAGAAAGAAACTCCGAGATTATTTTTTTTGTCTCTTTTGCTCTGTTTCTTTTTTATGTCATGTCTTTTATCACAATCATGTAATATTATACAAACAATGTATACACCGTGAAATTTTAATGGTTGTTTTCCCGAAGCAGAACAACTTGCCGTCGGTAGTACTATCGAAACATTTTTTTTTTTTTTTTACATGTTTTGGAGATAAAATTATTAAAAAAAATATTAGACAACTCGAAAGCGTGATAAACAGTAGTAACACAAGACGGACCTTGTAGGTACTACTCGAATCGCACGCGCTGCTGACAAAGTAAAGAACGATCCATAAACGTTCAAAGCAAAATAAGAGCTCAATGGTAGTTATACGGCATAAAATAGCCTGCACGCAAGAATTACAAACGAGCCGGCTTCCTTTGTAATTCGCCGCGCGGCGCCGACGCCGGAACGCCCCGCGCTCTCCTTCGACTCCCTCCTTCCTTAGTTGTCCCGTGAACGTCGGAAGCGCAGCACGCGTTAGCTTATTACTTTATTAGTATTATGGACCGACATTACAGTTTTAGTAATTTAGAGTACGTCGCTATGGTGCAACTGTAGGCTAGGGCTAATTATAATTTCCATACTGCCTGGCGTCTTTACGCCGAGCTGCAACACTTGGCGTCACTCCGTCTTCGCGGAGTTCTGAACCCTCAAGTCATACAGGACCGGACGATCGTAGCGGCGACGGCTACTCGATCATGGGCAGTTCCAGGTGCCACCACATGCACAGGGCAGAGGTCGATCGGCCGTTCTTTCGCCAGAGCTCGACGAGGAGATCATCGAGTACTTCGAACGCGATCCTCGCCGAAGTACGCGAATGGCGGCAGCTAAGTTTGGCGTAAGCCAATACTACGTCTGGAAACTACTCAACTCAGAAGGACTGCATCCATATCATTTCCGCGGAGTTCATTAAATTTTTAAATTTTTTTAAATACGCCTTAATTACTTTATAATCTAATTCAGAAAATTATTGTTCTTAGATAATAAACTTGTTTTAAGTTACGTTTTCTGTAAGTTGTAGCTAAAAAGGTATTGGATAAAGCTTATTATTATGATTGGGTACTGTGTTACATTACCTAAGGTGTAGGTATCAGCTGATTGACTAACACCCGGGTCAACGAACGCGCGACCGATCGACGCGAGCGCTAGGTATCACGAGGTATTACTATCGGTTCGATGTCACTTTCGAGTTTGGTTTTTCACGATTGTTAATCGGCCATTTTTGGTTTATAATATTTAGTTTTTGTATAAATTGAATGTTTAACTAAGACCAAATCTTTTCGCTGCGGGAAAACAACCATTTAAATTTCAGCGTGTATATGATGTAAGCGAATGCACGTACAGTACCATTTATTACCTGGTCAATTTATACCGACCAGGTGTTCAATAAGACAAGAAAGAAATAATATTAATACAGTAAATACTATAATGTAGATATTAAAGTTTACTCAGGCACAGACAATCTACAAAGAAACCTAATGGCGGATGCATTCACACACATTTACAATATAACAATTTACACAAGGTCAATCAAAGGATATACCTATAATAATAATTATAAACAAAACAATTAACAAAATATAAAATAAAAATTAACATAACATATCCCCGACAACAGCCGACCAGTCACCACAAGCAGCACCCGTTCATGAGTATGACGTGTGACGCAGCCATCGCCTCCCTCGCCATATTAGAGGGAAGGTGGCGACCCGCCCCGCCCCACACCGACACCGCAAGCAATGACAGACAATGGGAGCATGACGAACTAAAGTGGGGATATCTACAAGTCTATTAATATTAAACCTTTAGTTGAACAATGTTTAAACTGTTTCAATAACTGAGTTTACAATGTTGTCTGTGGTTCTCTGATCAACCAAGCGTTATTGTCGTTTAAATAGTAGTTTACTGAATAATAAGCCCTTTTTATTAGAATCCTCTTAACAGTTGACTTGAACCTATCATAAGGTAACTCTTGTAGGTGTACAGGTATTCTGTTATTCATACGGACTCCTAATCCCACAAAAGATGAGTGTACTTTTTGTAGGCGATGGTATTCGGCGCAAAGTTTATGCTTATATCTAGTGTTTATTGTGTGTATGTCACTTCTTTTGTTTAAAAGGTTAATATTTTGCCGGACATAGATTATATTGGCGACTGTTAGTATATCTATGTCCTTAAAAAAGTCTCTTAAGGAGAATCTCGTACTTAGTTGATAAATAGAACGAACTGCACGTTTTTGTAGTATAAAAATGCTTTGAATATTAGCAGCTTTACCCCAAAGCAGAATGCCATAGGACATAATACTGTGAAAATAACTAAACTAGACTAAACATGCAGTTTCTACATTAGTGAGTTCCCGTACTTTTCTAACCGCGTAAGCAGCTGAGCTCAATTTTCCAGCGAGACAAGAAATATGGGGACTCCATTGAAGTTTCTTGTCTAGTGTCAAGCCTAGAAAGAGGTAAGTTCGGAGTTGGACAGGTAAGTATGTATAAACAGGTAAGCTCAGAGGCACAGGCTGGTGTGAACAGGTAAGTTCGGAGTTGGACAGGTAAGTATGTATAAACAGGTAAGCTCAGAGGCACAGGCTGGTGTGAACAGGTAAGTCCGGAGTTGGACAGGTAAGTATGTATAAACAGGTAAGCTCAGAGGCACAGGCTGGTGTGAACAGGTAAGTCCGGAGTTGGACAGGTTAGTATGTATAAACAGGTAAGCTCAGAGGCACAGACTGGTGTGAACAGGTAAATTCGGAGTTGGACAGGTAAGTATGTATAAACAGGTTAGCTCAGATGCACAGGCTGGTGTGAACATGTAGGTTCAAAGGTAGAAAGAGGAAGTTTCATGGTACGAATAATATAATAGTACCTAGTCATATTTATGCAGGTGAATATACGGAATAAAAGGCATATCGTAATATAAAACATTTAAATTTTAATTTTGTTGCTTTCTAAATAATCGTGCACTGTAATTCTTTGAAGTTAATACCTTTGAATAAATAACCACTTTTAACACACTTGCAAATAATTCACTTTGGTGACAAGCTTACATCACGGCCGGCACATGTCTGTTTGTTAACAAACTTCGGCACGCGAGCGCGCTGAAGCCCGCCGCCCCGCGCCCCGCGCCATGCGTCCCTCGTGTACCCCGAATGGGCCCCTCAGACACCGTACCTAGTGCCCGTTTAAGGATATTTAAGAGACGCAAGATTGTTGTCACGAAAACATGATAAAAACTTTACATATTAAGTACGATATTCAATGGACACGATAAGATCGGTGAACTGAACTCAAAGTATACGTGGTAAATTATACGCTGAACACTAGTGCCCTCCAAATTTCAGTCGGACGATGGCGGAACTATATTATACGCTAAAAGGCATTGTAGTGATGGAATTACGTCCATGCCAATTTTTCGCCCTTGCTTTCTAATGATCATAAGGGACACTTGGGCTAAAAATGAGGGTCGGTCAATCTTGCGTCCGTATTCCAGACGCACAAAGTCAGTCGGACGCAGCATCATCGGTAAATAACGCCATGTATGACGCAACATGTCCTTCAAGATGTATATATATATATATATATATATATATATATATATCCGTGACGTAGCAATAGAAGGCTTGCTTTAATTTTCAGGAATACTGGGCTGGCGTTCCGCGCGCCATATAGGAAAAATTATGTAATCTATTATTTCTCTCCGACTGGTCTGTTGAGATTCTATTCTCCGTGCTTTGGACAGTACGTTAATCTGTTGGTCCCTATTGTTATAACATTATATAGTGAAATCGTATAGGAAATAGGCAGCAGCGTTTTCCTGTGTCAACAACCCGTCTGCTAAGCTTGGTGACTATGGCAAAACCTACTACGGGAGAGGCCTATGTATGATTGCGGATGTTATACTGGCTGATGATGAAGAATATTAAAAACAAAATACGATCTTAAATTTTTCGGAGTTTCATATAATAATTACAATTAATAGTGCACTATTGACATCTACAGAAAATTTTAACATATTTCAAACATAACACAAACAAATAACGAATGTAACTTAAGGAAAGATGGCGAATAGAAACCAAATTTAGTAGTAAAAAATGTTTTCCGAATCCTAAATATTGAAACGCCAAATAGTCTTTACAAATTTCAATATGATTTCAAAACTTTGAAAGTAAATTATGTAAGCTGTAAGTCGTAAACTTTAAATCATTTTCATTCTCATAACATTGGAAGGAATATCCATTTTCTAGGCCGCGTCGTGTTCAATAATAATCAATAACCCTCTTCATAAACTTGCAAAAGTTTGGATTGATATATACTTAGGTTAGTATTTTATTCTGATCCTCATGACAATATATAGCAATCACAGTCTGTATTCAGATGTAAAGAAAGTTGGTTTTTGAATTTGTAAATCAGAGAGGGAGTTATGTAAAGTGTAAATAAATATGAAAAGTACATTTTTTACGCAAATGGTATTTTATGCTGTTTGTTTGCAAACAAAGATCAACAGAATGATTTACCAGGATATTTTTTTTTATAACGGCCTGAGAACAGTGCTGGCATTTTTTCATACGCAACTTCTTGTCGCACTAGAATTGTAAATTATTTTTACCTAGTTAGTAAACATTGTATTTGGTTCCGAAACCCTAAAATATGAAATGGTTATACTACTCCAAGTAACCTTAATCATATACCGTAAGTATGTTATGACATCGGTACGAAGTT
Organism: Nycteola revayana; assembly: GCA_947037095.2. Lineage (NCBI taxonomy): Eukaryota > Metazoa > Arthropoda > Insecta > Lepidoptera > Nolidae > Nycteola > Nycteola revayana. The sequence continues at coordinate 17,290,709 of OX344840.2, forward strand.
TTTGTGACGTAAGAAATTATTATTAAATTAGAAGGTATTTATGCATTTATCTAGATTTATATTTAAATATATATTAAGCATTTCGTGCAAGTGATAGGTAACCATTCAATAACAGTATTAAAACAAAACAATACGATTAAATAATCCGTTAATTAATTAAATTAAGCCCCAATAATTGGTTACCACAGCGTTTCGTTGTGTGTTCTACGTTTTTGTTCATCACTATCACCAAGTATATAATTATAAGAATGTTAAATGTAGTTAGCATAAAATTCCCTACCTACACTATTTTTTGTACGATCGCAATTTTATTAAAATTCACCTAAAAATATGATCATAATATGAATGCAAAAGTATTATTATTAATTTTATAACTTCATTTACTTTGGTTTTAGGATTAGAACAATAGTACCACAAAGGTACAATCGTACTAGTTCTTGGTCTCACCAAAATGTGTGTTAATGACTTCAAAGCAACGTCACAACGTTAAATGTCGAGAGCTGCCGATGGCAGTTGGTCTGCGGCAGTCTTTTTGATTTGATGATATTTTTTAAGGGTTATTTATTTTTATCAATCGCAAAAAGTTTTCACATAAATATTTTCATTTAATAATATAAAAAGAGCATAAATGTTAACACAAACATAATATTAATCACAAGCTAATTCTTCACCAAATATTTACCTTATACACCTATACGACACCGTAGTACGTTTCGTACGTACATGCCACAGTATCTATCTATACTACTATTATAAAGAGGAAAAGATTATATTTTTATATTTTTGTATGTTTGTTTCGAATAAACTCAAAAACTACGGATTTCGATAATTCTTTCACTATTAGAATTCTACATTATCCCTAAGTAGCATAGGCTATAAAAGTCCAGCCATCGAAGCCGGGGCGGGCCGCTACTAGATACACCAACAATATTGCTGAGTAATACAAACTTAAGAATATTACGGTATAACAAAGATCTTATATCTATTATACTACACCTAAGTACGTCGAATCGCTCGTTTAGTAATGTATCAAACTTGCTTGTTGATGTGCTACTCCCTTACTGTGTTCAGTTATAAACAGTACCCTATTCATTTGCAATAATGCTCCTACTGGTAAGAAACTGAAAGGTAAATAAATAAACTCATCAAATACATTTATAGGAGTTATTTTTCTAACAAAGCATTAGTTAAGCGCTGAACTCTGAACTAACAAATTTGTTGAGCGCTTGCAATTGTCAAACTGAATCTATTTTTCATCGCAACGGTCCAAACTTGCTTCGGTTTTTGTCTGTTAAAGAGCGACCCATATGTCAAGCTTTTTTCTTTTCAGTATGACGCAAATGGACTAATATTTTTGGTACTAACGTCGAAAGCTTTTGCTAATTCAGCCGTAAAAACCAAATACCGAGTAAACCAATAATGGGTAGTGCATTCGTTAGTAGTGTTCGCTTCGTTTTAATTTTGTTTCTACGTTACATTTGATCAAAAACTTTCAAATATTGATGATTTGTATCAATGTTTTTTTTCTGTTCGACACAGTCAAAAGCAAAAAAACATTCATATATGAAACTACGCCAATACATTAACAAAAGAAATTAAAAAAAGAAAATATACATACAACTAATAAGTTCACAACACGTCGAAATGGATAGATATTATTTTATGTACACTTTTCGTTAGAAGTCTTTTCTCTATTGGCATTTGTATTAACCCAAATAAAATAATAACGAACCGCGATGGACATTTTTGGTAATATTTCCCGTATCCGCATTTAAACTCAATTTACTCTGAACATAAAGTGATCCTCGGTATAATCGGTATTTACCGAGCAATTTCTTATTTCAATACTACTTATAAAAATGTGATTATCGGCAATAACGGGACCAAATGTAGACCTATTTTATTAACTGATGTTTCTTTGATTCTAAAAATACCTACTGATAAAGGAGGAAAAAAGGAAGCTTGGTATTTTTTATTTAAAAGGAATACTACTGTGCCTACTGTATATTTTTGGTCACCGCGATAAAATGGACAATCTCCGTGGCATAGCCATTTAGGTATTTATTTAAGTCTTGGAGGCCGAGGCTTGGAAGTTGTGTAAAATCTAAGATTTCTTTTCGGGTCTGGTTAGTTGAGGAACCGTGCCTTGAAAAGCACGTTAAGCCGTTGGTCCCGATTGTTATAACATCATCAGCGTTTCCTTGTGTATGTTATTACATAATACTGCGATCACCAACCTACCTGCCTAGCATGGTGACTATGGCAAAAACCCTCCATCGAGAGGAGGCCCCTGTTCATCAGGATGTTATACAGGCTGATGACGTTGTCTAAACAAGACTATTGAAAGAAAGAGATAAAATGTTTTTATAGACACAAGAAGTACAGGGATAAAAAATGCTAATTCAATTCATTCAATTCGCGTAGCTCGCGTTTCCATGCGAACTTCTTAATTAAATATAGTCTTTGTCATCCAGGGATCGGGGTGTAGGATTTTTCAAATCGATTAAGTAGTTTCCGAGCCTATTCAATACAATACTTTCCTCTTTATAATATTAGTACAGATAGAGAAACAAATTAACCTACACTTTATATGCTACAGTATTGCGGCTCACACAACACTGTATGTGGGTCTCGGTAAACACACGAGACGCGTGACCTATAACACTGCACGGGAATTTGTTTTCTGTGTGTAGCACTTTGTGTGTTTTTAATGGAAAGGCAGACATTTACAAGCAACGCCAGAACACACACTCCTACACAACGGTGCATTCGTTATAAACTAACGTTCGTTAGTATTTATTTCAAAAATACATATGTATATTGAAAATGTCAAATCTTCAAGAACACCGTAAAGTATAATTTAAGAATAGTTTGAATAATAATAATAAACGGAAATCCTACCCCCTTTCGATTTATGCCAAGACAGAACCTTACTACTTATTTTAACGTTTACAAGTAAATATTTTATAGTACTCCATTTAACTATATTCATGTCCTTCTCTATACCCATGTCCATGTGGACAGTAACTGTGGATAACACCATATATTGTTACGCCCCCGGGCTCGTGTTCATGCATTAAACAACTTTCTAAATATTCAACAGTCTGAATTATTATATAATATAATGAATGTCAGCTGATACCCCCAAAAATTCATATGGTAAATCGCACTAAAGCTTCACACGATTATATTCAATCATACTGATACACACAGTATATACTCAAAAACACATACATAATTTATTAGCTTAGTTATATACTAAAGATGCTAGTATAACTTAGACATAAAAGTCTTTCTTCTATGTAATGTACAACACTGATAACTTCATATTGTACTTAATATATAGAGGTATATACAACGAATGTTTCTAACGTATAGTGGTCACATCCAACCTTATGCTTTTGATCTCTAGATTTCTGTATAATAATATGTTTGGCCTAAACAATACTTTCCCTTTTTGAAATTAATTTATTCTTATTCAGTCGATAATTATCAGTCAACATCTGTGTTGCTGGCTACACTTCACGTTTAAAAATGTCATGTTATATGTATCTACTTCATGACGAAACTTACTATTAATAGATTTCTGCAGCAATTGAAGGTATGTTATGTATTATATAATGTAGTAACCGCATTGCTCGATTACACCAGCATAGCTCTAGCTTAATAACATAAGACAAACATAACCAGATAAATAGATATAAAACTTTTCATCTGGTTATTTATTAAACCTGCCTCATAAATCTCTGTATTCATTGGAGAATATACACATCACAGGCATAAACTATTTGGACCTTTTTGTCGGACAGAGACAAAGACATGACTTAGCCGCGAGACTTACTATTTGACCAGACATAAAGGTGAGCCTTATGAAATGGTTTAAAAACTATAAATGAAGCTGCCTGTGGAAAAAGACACTCCCTGTGGAGCTTCAGCCTTGGGTCAGGATAGTTGTGTGTGTTGGGGGGGGGGTTCGAATAGATTTCAATTTGTTAGAGGAGTTACGTGCAACTATCGCTCTACTTTATAGTAAAGTCGAATGATCATAATAATGCGATGCGAGTTAAATAAAGTAGCACTGCTAGTCTAATATATTCCTATTGTACTATTATATTTTCGAATAATGTATGCATTTCATCAAGATTATTCATTGTTTGAATTCTCCGTACGTATAACGTTTATTGAGAATAAATGGAGTGTAATCAAGCCTTCCACTTTTACTTGTATGAAGATTGAAGATGTATAAGTTTATGCTTTTTTATTTGGTTATTGAATATCGGGTGTTAAGAAGCGAAAGCAATAGTTTGAAGACAACTTTCGACAAAAAAGTTGTACAGTTTATTTTGTTAAATATTTAATACTGAGATGGAGTGCCTAGGCGATTTTGATGGGCTGAAATGAGCAGTTATATATCTTAAACTTAAAATAAACAAATTATGTATCTACCGACGAGAATCGAGAGCCAACCGGCGTAATGTGTATGCTTTACAATATTGTACAGTATAATATATAGGACTGTTCAAAAGTGGTTAACCTATTTATATTTAATAAAATATCTTCATCCTTTAAACCCGTTTAACATTCAAAGCTGTCCATGTGTTTCCCCGAGAGCGGTTTAGTTATAGTATCTAAGCTTGACTTAAAGTTAGGTGACCACAAGTAGGATAATTCCTTCGTTGTAACACACAGGGAAACGCTGCTGTCTATGTCCTAGTATACGATGTTATAAAAATAGGGACTAACAACATTAAAAATTGTTATTTAACAAATCTGACCCGGAATGATAATCTTATTTTTACTCAGAGAATTCTCGCCAGGTGCAGGGATCAATATTCTTGACTTATAGAAATTACAATTGAAGCTACATATAAATGTAAATCGGCCTTGGCAAAACACATCCTTAACACAAATTAATTTAGATCACGCAAACATTATAATGTTTCTCATTTCATATCGTAGGTACTATCAATCGCGATAAAGAATATTTATTGTAATTTGGTCTTTCATATAATAAAAAGCGTTTATCAACATGACAAACAGGGGTTTTAGTCCGAAGGCCAAGGCCGTTGAATAGTTAGCCAGACAAATTGTTTTTTTCTAGGTCACAGGATCTCAAAGAGTAAGTACCTAAGTAAAAAGGGCGCTAGACGTGAGGCGTATCGAGATACTTTTGCAGGCTTAAGCCAATACGGTCGCATACATGGCGTATCATTGTATTAATTTCCTTCAATTGTATAATAGCTTGTTATTGATTTGTAAAAAATGGTAAACCATTGTTCCCGATTCATGCAATTTCATCTATGACAATCATATACCAAGGATCGGGCTACAGCATTTCATGTTACAACATGATACTAAATGGTCACGAAACCGCCTGGCAAAATCTTTTTTGGGGGAAGCGGATATTAAGACATGATCATAATACGGATAATAATATAAATATTTAGACTAGTTAAAGTTTTAATCTTTAGCCCTAAATTAGGCGTTAGGCGGTTAAATCATTAAGACATAAAATTAAAGGTTTAGCATTTTGTATTAACTCCGTAACTTAGGTGTTAGACGATTAGGGAATTAAGATAAAATTCGAAAGGTTTAATAATTTTGCTTAACACCCTAATAGTACTAGCCAGTATACTTTGCTAGAAGTGCGACGCTTTAAAAACTTTGGGCACCACTGCTCTAGATACTAAGACTCTGAACTAATGTATTTTACGTTAGTTTTTTATTCTCGTTCTTTTCTCTCAACATTAGTCGGTTTTATTGTTTCTTCCGCAGTGTCACTACTTTACTTTTATTAGACACTTCTAAAGCAATATGTTTAGGTATGCGAAGGTTTCAGACGACATTGAAAATCAATAGTAATGTCTGTAAAAGTAAATTGTAACTTTCTTTTATTGGTAGATAAGAATAGATGTCCTTAAAGGAGAATTCGTTAATAAAGAACTTACGCAGTAGTAAATATTTCGTGACAAACAAAGTCAATTTGGTTGTCCTTTGTCGACGGTAAACATATTTATTATAGTAAGTATAGTAGGTAGGTATAATAATAGAAAATGGCGTCTGTATTGATTACGTCTTTAGGAACAAACATTACACTGATATTACTACGGTTCTTTTTTTTAAATTACGTAAAATGTGTTTTTGCAAAAGGCAATTATAGTCGTACTACTTAAATAATTTCAATCGTTTTCTTGTATTATTATTAGTAATAAATTTTAGTGTAGTTTTGGAAATAGCCGTTAAACCTTTACAGACAACAAATATTATAAAATCAAGTTTTCCAGTACTTTCAGCGCATCTGCTTGAATGAAATAAATCAAAGGAGGGACTTCCATACGGTTTTCACCCGACACTTTTGGATTCAATTCAATTCATTCATTTATTTCAGGTAACAAAGACCCATATTACATACATAATACTATACAATATAAAATGCTATACATAAACAATTAAAATATATAACTAAAATTATACAAATGATTCAAGTTAAATGTGTATGTGTGCAATTCGCAGGCGAAATCATGTGGCAAAAATGTTTACATGTAATAAAAATATTGCTTCGAAAGTGAAATCATTAATTATTATTATGAACCTCGCCTGACATAACCATACATTTGGTTTGTCGATAACTAAGATAGATTATGGGTTAAATAACGATGTTGATAGTATGAAATGGACGAAACAATATCATAATTACATAACTACGAGGCCAGGCATCCGGTAGCAGCCGTATTATCGGTTTTCATTCAATTTAATCCCTCGCATACAAATGAAGTTATTAAAATCAAAATTTCGAATTCTTTTCATATAATATTAATCATATTTATAGCGAACAACTAGTTTGCTCATTTTTAATTTTTTGTAGGGAATTCAATTGCTATGCCTTTACGGCTAACTGTAGAGACCTCTCGGTGCAATTCCCGCCTAAAAGTTATGCGAGCCTTCTAGGGGTAAGTGACATGACATGTCAATTTCGAAAGATGGCGTAGTTCAGGAAATGTTACGTTCTTTCCCCGTTTCTTCCCTTAAGGAGCTAAATTTTGAAAAACCTTCCCTAAGTAGTTTAGGGCACCTACCTCGAAGTATTTTGTCCTGAATTCAGATTTCTAAGTGTAACTGCGTAAGCAGCAGTAGTGTTTCATAAAAGCATTAATATAACCTCCGTGGCATAGCGGTATAAGTCTCAATTTGAGTCTCGGAGGTCGTGGGTTTGTTCCCTACACCGGACAAGAAATCTTAGTGTAAATTCTTAGATTTCTTTCCGGGTCTGGTCGGAAAGCACGTTAAGCCATTGTTGCCATTTTTTATAACATCATCTATAACAAGCGTATACCAGGGAACGGGCAGCAGCGTTTCCCTGTGTATTACAACATAACACTACACATTTACATTACCATACAGTGAAACATACGAACGAAAATTTATCACTTTTTCTTATTTGTTTATTCTTAATAAGAAAGAAATGCAAGGCAAACGAAAACATCACAGATCAAAATAATCGTACATTTATCATCAAAAAAATACAACCGCGCTTAGTTTAAAATATATATGAAACATGACTGGCGAAAACTACTTCATTAATTTATTCTTTCGTAGTAATAAATAGTCGCTTACTTATCTGGATCCTTTAAGATCCTAATCGATATTTCAAGAGTCGTTAACGACAGAGTGTCTGCTCATTAATAAGAGAAGCTTTCTTAGTAACGCCATTACACTTTATCTATACAAAATACTGCCACAACTTTTTCAGTTTTATTTAATAATAGGCAAAGTAATTGAATTTATAATCTGTATATCATTACGGGTATGTCAAACGTAGAATAATGAACGTTTTGCATGATTACCAGTCTAATTAGTTCTTTGGGCAGACCTTGGTCCGACGTAGAGCCAAGCTCTAAATATATTGGCCATCTGCGCAGGACATATTATACTTCCTGCAGAAGTGTGAGCGCAGAAACACAAACACAGCACAGATGCTCAAATTTCGGTGGCACAGACGTACCGGACCAGGATCGGTAAGAGATCGACATAGGACCATCTGCTTAACATGTTACCCGGCACAAGTAAAATATTTCAACCTTTCAGAACCCGAATTCCAATTCGAAACCTTGGTCAAACATAAAACCGCTAAACCTACAAGTCAATCTCGCATCTAATATTTCTACTATTTAGACATAAGACATAACACCCATTGCAGTAAAACAGCAACCCAACACATATGCAACCGCTATGTGTAGGTATATGGTTCTATATAAACAAATTTATTTACAAAATAGGAAAAAATATACCACAGTCTATGTTAAATCAGTTAGGTACCTACTGCAAAGGGTCTAAGGAAAATCTTCAATGCGGCCGACTTTTTATACTTTACGGTATTTTATTTGATCCAGTTTACTTAAATATAAAAGCCATTACTCTTTTGGATTGACATACTAACACTTGTTGACTGTAAGATATCTACCCAACGGAATACAAATATAAATTGAACCCTCTATCTATATTAATAGAAGGTTCAATTTGCCTGTTCCATGTACAGCAATATATCCACCAATCATTTCATATCGGTTGATAGTTATGATTTCAATTGAATATGGGCCTCTTTCCGAACAAGGGGTTTTGTCATAGTCACCAAGCTTGGCAGGAGTGTGTAGCCGCAGTATTATGTCGTAACACACAGGGAAACGCTGCTAATCGTTCCCTGGTATACGATTGTTAAAGATGATGTTATAACAATCGGGAGGAACGGATTAACGGGGTTTTCGGAAGCACGGAGGGTAGTCCCACAACCAACCATACAAAGATTTCATGTCCGGTGTTGGATCGAACCCACTACCCTCTGCGACTTAAAGCGCGACCTATATCGATACGGAACGGAGAAAGTCCATGTACAATAATTATCTATTTCCTACTTTATAGTAGTAATCAATAACTATGACGGAGAAGGGCATTATTGAGGTAAAGGAAGCACTCAAGCAAATTACTTTGTACCTGTAATAGCCCACGAGGTTGCGTTGGTAAATTTAATAAAATCAGAAGATTGTCCCCTATATAGTACGTTGTTAATTACAGGTAGAAGGTTATTGAATAATTATAAAGCAATTGAAATATTGAATTCGGCAAGTGTAAGGAAGTATCTTTATTATATAAAACCTGAATTGCTACGACACGTCTCGACATTAAAAACATAAGAGAGAAGACAGTATGAATAATGTTAACATGTGCTACAATAATAATTATAATAGTAATAATTTATTCGGAAACAAAATTAGATCATTAGCTGCTAGTCTAACGTCCATAGCTAAACATTGTTGGAGGAGTCCCGACGGAAGATCTTGCTATAATCACCACGCTTGGCGTGGGTTGGTGACCACAGTATTATCTTGTAACACACGAAAACTCTGCTGCCTATTTCATATACGATTATTACACATGAAGTTATAATAATCGGGACTAACGGCTTAACGTGCTTTTCGAGATACGGAGGGCAGTCTACCAAACACACCCGGAAATATTAAATTTTATATGAAGATTTCTTGTCCGGCAGTTGGATCGGACTTACTACCTCCGAGATTTAATGCGATACATAAGTATCGCATTAAATAGCGGTATAAGCCGCTACGCCAAATAGGTTGAAAATTAGATAGGTAATATCAAATTATTTATTCAGTAGATAATTTTCGCGAAAAGAAAGAAAGCAAAGACTGAGTGAAAGCTCTCATTGTTGTTAAGCTATTGTTGTGGCATCCTCCATCTTTAAACCTCTGTGTTAAATCGTGAAGCCTCAACTCATTAATCATCCCTAGACACCACCAATATGGTTGTGGTTTACTGAATAATATCAACAATTTGAAGATACATTTAAGGTTATGAATTCCTCAGCTGCTATCCATCCGAGTATAATAAGCCATATTAAGTTGATTGATTGACTTTCTACTCGTCGATGTACTCGTTTATAATTAAACTAGCTTTCCACACGTGACTTCACCCAACTTGCGCTTTCGTTAGAACTGCATAATTAAATATAGCTATAGCCTTCCTCGATAGATGGACTAACTAAAACTGAAATATGTTTTGTAATCGGACCAGTAGTTTCGGAGACTAGCGCGTTCTATATAAAACTAGCTGTCCAATGTGGTTTCAACCGCGTAGTTCTTAAAATATATATGACAATTACAAATGACGTGGCTTTCTATTGGTAAAATATTTTTTTAAATCGGTTAAGTAGAACCAGATATTACCTGCTACATCGTCACAAACTCACCAACTCACAAACTTTACCTATTTTAAATATTATATAGTATAGATTAGTATTAAATAAAAAGAAGAAGTGTAGATGATGTTAATTCATCATCATCATCAGCTCGTATAAAGTCCGCTGCTGAACATAGGCCTCCTTCCGAGGGAGGGTATTTGCCCTAGTCACCACGTATGGCAAGCGGATGATGACTGCAGTATTATGTTGTTACGCACAAGAAAACGCTGCTGTCCGTTTTTTGATATACGATTATTACAGGGGACATTAAAAATCGGGACCAACGGTTTAAAACGAGCCAAATACCGCTACGATACGGAGGTATAATGTTAATTCAATATTATCAAATATACAGTACCGACGGAAAATTGTATTGACTCATATTTTCTTCCAAAATAGTCAAAATGAAATTATTTAGATACACAGCAATTTTGGTTGATATTCAAATTCGCAAATAGAAAGCTATACACGGATCTATTTTATTACTCCAACTTACCCGCGCGGTGTTATCCGTTTAACTCCAGCTTGTAGATAATCCTACTCATTTCTTCTACTCGCTGATAACATAGCCTATATCTTAAGTGATAAAATTATTTCAACAATTATTTTGGACTAGCTATTGCCTGCTGACTTAGTCCGCGTACATTTCTTTTACTTCGTACTAAATTTGCAATCTCTTTTATTCCCCATTAGGATAAAACTTTCGAAAATCCGTTTTTAGTGCACGCCTAAGTCACTTAAGGAGTATTTGTGCGAAATTTTATGGTTCTCGATCCAGCGGTTTCGGCTGTGAGTTAGTCGAGCAGTCAGACATTTCTGCTTTTATATAATAATACTAGAGGCCTCGTCGGCTTCGCACGGGTGGACTTATATAGCCTGTGTTACCTACTCAGAGATAATGAAGCATTCTAATGGTGAAAGAATTATCGAAATCGGTTCAGTAGTTTTTGAATTTATTACAAGAAACAAACATACAAAAACACAAAATTAATATAAAAATACATACTTTTCTTTTTTATTTATAATTTTAGTAAATAAGTATAATAATATAAAATTGGTGTATCAGTTACACACAAACAAACACATGTTTCCTTTTTTAGTATATACGAACCTTTTGCCTTTAGGCAATATTTCCAAGGTATAAGAATTATATTAATCCCAAAAGGTATCATGTGTCCTAAAAACGTTTAATAAAATACCTTTGTCTCTTTATTCGTTTACGAGAAATAAAGTTTTTAAATTTTGCTTTGTACTTACCCAAAGTAATATCAACGCAATCGTGATCACACTAATTAATATTCAAGCAAATTTTGATTCAATATTTTCTCATATTACGTTATTTCATTTCAACTCAAAGCCATTTTATATACAACAATTTACTATAGTCGTACCTAATAAATTTTGTAAAATACTAATTTACCGAATTTCATAATTAAAAATATGATAGGTAACATTATATGTTTAAGATGATAATTCAATGTTATTTTAGTTAATTTCATCAAGTCTATATTTTCTCAATTACAAAAATACAATGATACATAGCTACCCGCCCCGGCTTCGCACGGGTGCAATGCTGGTGTACTTTTTATACATATCGTAAACCTTCTATTGAATCTCTATCTATAAACAAAACCGCGTCAAAATCCGTTGCGTAGTTTTAAAGATCTAAGAATACATATGGACACACATGCAGCGAGAAGTGACTTTGTATATCTACTAAGTAGGGAAATTTAAATTTTGATGAAATTGTAGGTTTCAGATTATAATGTTCAGTGCGTTTAAATTCTGATGAAATTGTAGGTTTCAGATTATAAGGTTCAGTGCGTAGACATTGGGGGAGTAAAGTCACAAAACTTACCAGTTAGATTAGGCGTGCCACAGGGGTCGATACTGGGCCCATTTTGTTCTTTGTATATATAAATGATTTGCCATTTTATTTGAAAGACATGTGTGATATGGTACTTTTTGCGGATGACACCTCCCTTATTTTTAAGGTAGATAGAAAGAGGAATAATTTTAATGACATTAATAATGCTCTCGCACATGTCACCGATTGGTTTACGGTTAATAATTTGGTTCTCAATGCCAAGAAAACCAAATGTATCAAATTTGTAATGCCTAATGTAAGTTTTGTAGAGCCAAAATTAATAATGGGTAACGTTAATCTAGGAACTGTGGACTCGACCCTCTTTCTAGGCTTGACACTAGACAAGAAACTTCAATGGAGTCCCCATATTTCTTGTCTCGCTGGAAAATTGAGCTCAGCTGCTTACGCGGTTAGAAAAGTACGGGAACTCACTAATGTAGAAACTGCACGTTTAGTCTACTTTAGTTATTTTCACAGTATTATGTCCTATGGCATTCTGCTTTGGGGTAAAGCTGCTGATACTCAAAGCATTTTTATACTACAAAAACGTGCAGTTCGTTCTATTTATCAACTAAGTACGAGATTCTCCTTAAGAGACTTTTTTAAGGACATAGATATACTAACAGTCGCTTCGCAATACATTTATGCCAATATAATCTATGTCCGGCAAAATATTAACCTTTTTAAAAAAATAAGTGACATACACACAATAAACACTAGATATAAGCATAAACTTTGCACCGAATACCATCGCCTACAAAAAGTACACTCATCTTTTGTGGGATTAGGAGTCCGTATGTATAACAGAATACCTGTACACCTACAAGAGTTACCTCATGATAGATTCAAGTCAACTGTTAAGAGGATTCTAATAAAAAGGGCTTATTATTCAGTAAACGACTATGTAAACGACAATAATGCTTTGTTGATCAGTGAAACACAGACAACATTATAAACTCAGTTATTGAAACAGTTTAAACATTGTTCAACTAAAGGTTTAATATTAATAGACTTGTAGATATCCCCACTTTAGTTCGTCATGCTCCCGTTGTCTGTCATTGCTTGCGGTGGCGGTGTGGGGCGGGTCGCCACCTTCCCTCTAATATGGCGAGGGAGGCGATGGCTGCGTCACACGTCATACTCGTGAACAGGTGCTGCTTGTGGTGACTGGTCGGCTGTTGTCGGGGTTATGTTATGTTATTTTTATTTTATATTTTGTTAATTCATTCTATTGTTTATAATTATTATTATAGGTATATCCTTTGGTTGAACTTGTGTAAATTGTCATATTGTAAATGTATGTGAATGCATCCGCCATTAGGTTTCTTTGTAGGAGATTGTTTGTGCCTGAGTAAACTTTAGTATCTACATTATAGTATTTACTGCATTTTTTTTTTTTCTTGTCTTATTGAACTCCTGGTCGGTATAAATTGACCAGGCAATAAATGGTACTGTGCTTGCATTCGCTTACATCATATATACATTGTACAATATTACATGATTGTGATAAAAGACTTGACATAAAAAAAAAGAAACAGAGCAAAAGAGACAAAAAAAATAATCTCGGAGTTTCTTTCTTCCTTTCTTCTCCGGGTCGTCCACTTAGGTAGCTAGTGAAAGGTTGCAGGTTAGCTAGGGTAGGATCCTCGACGGCATGGCCGGGGACCGCGTTGTTGCTTATTCCCCGAACTGTGATCTCGTGCCAGCGATCATCACCACTGTTCGTAAATCTACTCTTTACTCCAGTGGCACCCTGAGCGTTGGTCCTAACCCCTTAAGGGTGCCCTCAGGTGGATGTCGCTTAAACTTTGGCCGGATTCTTTGAAGTTAATTTTAATTTTAGACCTGTTACCTTTAAGGCATCTTACTATTCCCTAATGTGTACATTTGTCATTTATCGCTCAACAGACGGACAGACTGATTAAAAATTCTGTAAAATCAAATAATTATAACAATGTTTTTAGCTACTTAAGTGATACTTTAGTGATTTAGTCTTATACAGTGTAATTTTGACAAGTACAAGTGTATGTAAATACCTAAGTGCTGAATAAATTTCATTATTTCATTAATGAAACAATATCGGTAGATGTGAAAACTGTCTCTTGGCAACTTATTTTTGGTTTTATATACTCTATTATTATATACTATTATATACTCTAATGCATGTTTGGCTTAAGGCTTGTAGGAATTCTCAAGTAAATTACGTAAGTTTTTTCCCGGTTCACGGGTTGCCAATAAAACTATGACACAACGACTAAAGGGACTGCGATACATACATAAGAGTCCCACAATACAAACAGAAAAAAAAATGCGATTCTCATATTTTGCACACTCAACTCCATCCAGCTTCCAGTCTAATATTAGGTCAAATAAAATTATTATTAGATGTAGGATCCGTTATTTTAGTAAAGCCTTACAATGTTTGAAAATACTCAGACTGACGTTTTCCGTAAGTAAGTGCTTTAGACATGGGTAAACAAAACCTGAAAGCGACAGACCGCGATTGAGGGAGTAAACAGGTTGAGTAAGTGTACTTTGTCTACATTTGCTTTGAGTAGTAGTGGCCGTTTCTTGAAAAGTCTATAATTTAAAAGTAATCTATAACAATGCCTGCAGGATTTTATCCGCGTAATCCCCGTTCCGGCAGGAACTGAATAATTAAATATAACGTTCCTCGATAAGTGGGCTCTAACATTGAATTATTTTTTCAAAGCAGTAGTTCCTGTGATTTGCATGCTCAAGCAAACAAACAGAAAAAAATATTCACCTTTTTGAACAATATGATCTGCCAATCTTGAAGACTAGTCAAGAATGAATGGGCATATGCTAGGAACGCGTGTATCATCTTAGTGGCGTCATTTCCATCAGGTGAGATTGCAGACAAAGGCAAGCCCATAAATATTTATTAAAATAAAAGTATAATGATAAATTACTCTATTGCAATGTCTTAGAACAGGATTCATCTGTCTTTGCCCGTTTTTATTTTGCGTGCCAAAGTGCATTTAACGTGTAAACGACTGCTGATGCCGTGGCTCTTCATTGATACAATGTGCTAATAAATTCTACGCAATAAGTTTAAAAAATACTTTAAGACAAAAAGAAGATAACTTAATAATTAGCGATCTCTTGAATCATTTAATACTGTGCATCATCATGTACCGTGGTACATGATGATGCACATGAACAATACATAAATATGTATAGTAGAATCTGGGTATTTGTGGTTTAAGGGTAAATTTTAAAATTGTTTTCTAAGTACTCGATTTAAATCTAAGAAAACCATTAAAACGATTCTAAGTATAATAATAATCAATCTTTTCAAATATTCCCATTGATCATACTAAACCTAAAATAGGAAGTAGGATTGTTACAAACGATTTTTAGATTACAATGGCAAACAAATTACACACAGAACATCTCGAACTACTAATTACAACGCTACGACCAATTTACGACAAGTTTTCAGTGACAGCTATTTATTTCGTAAATCTAACTACAATTTATTCACAAGTTTCTGAGCTGTCATTTGAATATCTTTGTGATTAATAAACGGCTAACTTGCCAATTCAATACGTCCTGTGGAAGTCTTACTGTGTAAATTATGATTTTAATTCTATTAATCTATAGTAATATTATAAAGAGCATAGATTGTAATGATTTGTTTGCATTGAATATGCTTCGGAACTGCTGGACCGATTTCAAAAGTTCTTTCACTATAAGAATGCTACATTTAATTTTGCAGTTCCCACGGTAACGGGAGATGCTTGAGTAAAACCAAACGTGGAAAACAATAACATAAATATTTTGTAATAGCTGAGCCCTGCGGTTTTACCCGCGTCACTCTGCTCCAGTGGGTCGGAGCGTGATATTTTATGTAGCTTTTATGTTAATCCAGCTTATTAACTATCCGGGTGCAAACTTTCAGCCAAATCCGTTCAGTAGTTTTTGCGTGAAAGAGTAACAAACATCCATCCATCCGTATATAAAAACATTCGCCTTTATAAAATTAGTAAGGATTATTATTTAAACAATCATGCGACCTACTTTGTAATCGGTTCAAAGCCTTGTAATACGAAAGGTTTCATAGGGACATGAGCTTTAGCGACTTTAATCAAGTACACATAAAATTAATCATTATTTTACTATAGTATTATGTAAGTAGCAGCATTGATTGTCCCAGCGCTCAGATCCACATATCTTTAAATAAAAATAAGTAATATGCATGTCTGTCACATATTAATTTTAAGCTATAAGTCTCTAACTTGATAACAATTTGTTTTAATTCCAACCAAATTTATAAACCTTTTTTTCCGGGGAGAAAATGCATTAGGCCACTTGCTGTGGCGATGTGGCTGTATATCCACTGAAAACCACTGGGTGTTCTCGCAACATCACGCAATAATAATACCGGGAACGGCGGATGCATGAAATCCCCTGCAACTATTTTAATAACCCTAGCATATTACTTAACAGCTTTACCATCTCAGAATTGCCTTTAACGAAATCAAACTTAATATTGCTAACTTATTCCTAGATTGTCGATTTACGACTCGATTTCCAACCAATGAAATAAAAAGTGCCAATGCGGTAATGAAAGTTTGCCGCCTGATAGTTAGAAAATTCAATAAAGAGTGGAAGTTGTTTGCGCTGTTAAGGCGTAAAGCCGTCTTGAATTTCTTAGTTTAATTAGGTGCCAGTTCTTTTCATTCATTTTTTAAACATCGGCGTGGTTATTACAAAATTGTATATTTTTAATTCATTTATTGCTTTTTCCTTGGGTTTACAATAGGCGTTATAGATAAATTATGTTAGTTACTAGTAATATTATGAATTCTGTTGGGCATAGCCATGTTGATGTCATTGTCATGTTTAAATAACCGCGAGGATTTAACCCAGTATTGTACATTAATAATGACATAAAATTATGACATAAATGTCCGTGTTTGTATGCTGTAGCCATTTACGTGTACAGAAGTGGTCTTTAAAAATAAAATTATATTTACCTATATTGTTTGCCTACAATCATATTGTACCAAATTCCGTATGCATACATTGCTATCCATAATTTAATAATCTTACTAACAAAATGACACATATAATACTTTAAGAGTAACTGCGGCCTTTAAATACAATTTACATTAGCAATGACGGCAAAAAAGGAATAGGTTGGTTGTTAATACACGATGCGCTAACGTGAAGGAGGTAACGAATTATTTTGCCGACAGCGATGCGGTAACAGAAACCCCTCTTAATAGCTCTAAAAGTTTGGTATTTAACTTACTGGCAACTTACTCGTGTTCTTTAGAGTTTGAGGGTTTTTTAATTATTTTAGTAATGTAGGTCAGTTGCCTGTACACGATGGGTGTTTAATGTTTGAATACAGCTGCTGTGGTGTTTACTAACGTTGGTAAGTTATTACTTTCTTAGCGTTAAGATCTTATCAAGCGAAACAAACATAGCCTTTTAGGAAAGTGTTTCTTTAAGAAAGTGTTGTATTTTTAACAGTTTTTTTGTTGTGTGGTAACGATTAAATTCGTCACTAGGCAAGACGTTACAGTTTGTTTGTATGTTATATTCACATAAATTTTACTAAGTCTGAAAACAATAAAATAAATGTATTTAATTGTTTTCAGTCGTTTGCTTACTGACATTAAAAAAAAAACAGATTGCTCGTCGTAATCTTAAATACAATAAATTATCTAAATAAAATAAGTTCGAAGCACGTTAAACAAACGGACTAATCTCATGAACTTGTCTGATTTGAAAAATTCTTTCAGTATTAGATACCCCATTTATCGAGAAAGGCTATAGGCCATATTTATTAATGAAGTTCTCGGATCGGGAGTTATGCAGGTGAAACTACGCGCGGGAAGCTAGTAATTAATGTAGAGCAGTTGATCATGCATGCTTTCGAATCCATTCGACACTTGATAATTATTCTTTCATAAATAGGATTAACTTTATTTTGGTTAGTTAATACTCCACTATATTAATAGCAAAATGCCTCCCTTGGGAGGAATTCCATGTTCAGTGGACGTTGTGCGGGCTGATGGTGATGATTATTTTGATGATGAATACTTCAACTTTCATAGCGCATATTCAAAATATATAATATTCTTGACCATCGAGGGTTACAATAACAAACAATATTTTATTTTGTTTCAACATTTAAAAAGAATAAAGGGTGAAAAAAATATTTATTTCCGAGTAACTAGGCCGCCGATGAATCCAGCGATTGTTATCCGGTCTTCGTTATTTTATGTTTTGAAGGATTAATTTTTACGTAACAAATAAACGCGGCTGGTCGAGAGTATTTTGATGAAACAAAATAAACATTTCGGTTCGGTTTGGATTTATGGTCAATTATTTTGGATTGGATTTACCTTTAATGTCTTACAAACACTTAATTATTTTAGTAGAAGTCAATTAAACAGAAATTGTCGGTACGCCTATTCAAGTACCGAAGTGATAAATTGTGTCATTATTTCAACTTAAATAAATAAATTAAAATATTTTTTATTTACGTGAACCTATATTTGACTATTTGCAAGTACCTGTAGCACTTGCAATTAGTCGAAACAATAATTGAGTAATTATTTATTTATGATTTGATTGCGTTACATAAATTTGCAAATTAAGCAGTCTTTAGAGTTTATTATTTTAGTTTCGATTTAACATTCCTCTATATTTATTTCAATACCGTACGAAAAATAATCTAATTAGCAATTATAACCCATCTCATTTAACTCTTAAAATAATGAAGTGCCTCTACATACTTACACCACGGTGGTTGATCATTTTAACTGATGATTAAATTACCTTAGCTTCTAGGTGAAGGGCTTGAAACTGAATCAGACTACAAAGGAACACAAAACAAACAAATAAATTAAATTAAAAATTTTCCGCTTTGACGATAAACGTAACTCCCAGAATGCAATTGTTTTCTGTAAATTGTTTTTGTTGAATTTCTTAATAAAATTTTACATGGCATGCAATTACATAATTAAATTAATGCTGATCTGATGTTCTTCACAATGTGTTCCAGTCTTAAGATATAGGCACAACATAGGTAAAAACAAAGTTCGAGAGAGCTACAAAACTTCAACAATGCTTCGCGTTATTAGGTAAAAAATAAATAGGTATGTTATGTATTGATGATGATATTATATTACTTAAACTTACCAGTAGACGTCCACTGGAGAAGCCATCTTGCGCAGATTGTATAAGTACTTATGTAGATCACAGTTTTAAACCATTAAGTAAGTAAGCTTGCAACTCGCCTATATCCCTCGGATATTTAAGAAACCTCATAAGTCAAGCAATGTTAATTTTCCTGGGTTTTATTTGTCAGAAGTTATATTAAAAAAATGCAAAAACCTAGCTTGGTTTTAAAAATACAATTCAAATCAGGGAACGGGCAGCGGTTACCAACCCGCCTGCCGTGAAAACCCTCCTTTAGGTGGAGGTACAGCAGTGGCATACGGGCATGATGGCATGATGATGATTATAATATAACCGTTATTTCAATAATTTCTTATAACGAATGAAAATCCACATTGTGTGCTACGTCTAATGTAGCGTAGCACGCGGATTTTCATTCGGTTTAGATCAAAGCGATTCACAACGAAGGTTAAGGTTACTTCTGACGATTGCTAGCGAAAGCTTGTTATCCCTACTACCTTACTAATAATGTATAAGTTATATTTGTGAGTTTGGATCTTTGTTACAGAATAAAGGAATGCTAATGAAATTAAGCGCAAATACCCGTACTTATATTAAAGACTAATTTAACTAAACGAATTAAACGATCTTTATTCAGCACTTAGGTATTTACATACACTTGTACATGTCAATTATACACAATGAAATCTATATATATAAAAGAAAGTCGTGTTTGTTACAACACTTATAACTCGAGAACGGCTGGACCGATTGCCATGGTTTTTGATTTGTTGGATTTGTTTCCGTCCCGAATAGCAGAATACATTTCAATTCATTTTAAAAACAAAAGAAAGTCGTGTAAGTTACACTATTTATAACTCAAGAACGGCTGAACCGATTTGGCTGAAAATTGGTAGAGAGGTAGCTAAGAACTGGGAGAAGGACATAGGATACTTTTGGGTAGGGGTAGGGTAGGGTAGGGTAGGGTAGGGTAGGGTAGGGGTAGGGTAGGGTAGGGTAGGGGTAGGGTAGGGTAGGGGTAGGGTAGGGGTAGGGTAGGGGTAGGGTAGGGGTAGGGTAGGGGTAGGGTAGGGGTAGGGTAGGGGTAGGGTAGGGGTAGGGTAGGGTAGGGGTAGGGGTAGGGGTAGGGTAGGGTAGGGTAGGGGTAAGGGTAGGGTAGGGGTAGGGGTAGGGTAGGGTTAGGGTAGGGGTAGGGTAGGGCAGGGGTAGGGTATAAAAGTCCACCCGTGCGAAGCCGGGGCGGGCCGCTAGTAATATTAATAAAATTTAATACAAAATAGGGCAACTAAAATCTATTGCGGAATAGCTAATCATTTATCTGCCAGTCTAGTATTACGTCATAGTTATAGTAATAATTATTTTTTTGTTGTTTTCGAAACTATCAAGTCAATGTTTGTGTAAAATAGAATTGAAAAATCTACTGACAATGTCAGAAACAGTACGGACACAAACAGCTGGTGTACATGTTATATTTATCTGCTTTTAGAAGCAGATTTGACTGTGAAAGTGGTATAGTCATTAGAATAGTTGCTTCCGAGACCAGGTGTTCAAGGCTCAACTCTTACCCGGGACATCTATTTCTTTAAACCAAATATCGTCGCTTCGTCGCTAAGTTAACCTTGTATGTCAGACATAGTAACTTTTCAGGAAAGTGAAATAACTATAGAATTTTGTATCGACACCAGAACAATACCAGTTTTCTTTTTATTTTAATAAGCGAGTTTCTATTAGACGCTGTTTGTTTCTAATTGACGAAACAATATGTATCCCCATTTTCTAACAATTGCATCAAAACTGCCAAACAATGACTTATGTGTTGTTAGTACTTGAACGACGTTGTAGTTGGGTATGCTTTGTGTCCGTGAAAAGTATGTTTGTAAAGTCCCCCGCGACAAAGGGTTTCGGGCACTAAGTCCGCCTCTGTACACATTTGTGAAATGTAGATTTCCGTGTGGACTTTGCCTTAGAATAAGACCACCCAATGTATATTCCTATAGGTATAGTAAGAAGTGACATAGGGACATACACCTGATGTATAGGCAGCAGCATATATCAGCTCAAAGATCATCACGTCCACTGCTGAACATGGGGCTCCTCTCGAGGGAGGGTCTTTGCCATAGTAACCACGCTTGGCAGGCGGGTTGGTGACCGCCATATTATGTTGTACCACACAAGGAAACGCTGCTGCCCGTTCCTTGTTATACGATTATTATAGATGACGTCATAATAATTGAGACCAACGGCTTAACGCGCTTTCCGAGGCACGAAGGGTAGGCCCTTAACCAACCAGACCCGGAAAGAAATCTTAGAATTTACACAAATATTTCTTGTCCGGTGTCGGCGATATTTCGCGTCCAGGATCGAACCCACGATCTCTGAAATTTAAAGCGAGCCAAATACCGCTACGCTACGGAGGTTGTCTCAAAGATACTCCCGTCTTACTGCCATCACCCCCCCAGCCAAGCATGGTGATTCCGTCAATATCCCTCATCGACCCTAGCTTGCCAAAGTCTGCATGTTCAGTAGTTGAAGTTAACGGGTTTATAATGTTAATTGTGGTTAATTCAATAGTGCAGAAATTGTCTTTTAAGACTTTAATATACAAATTATGTGTGTCTGTGACTATACAGACAGCCAGACATGTCTATACGCTTAATAGAGAACATTCTAGGAAATTACTAGAGGGGCAATAAATGGGTTTATAGAAGCACTGTCTAGACGTTATTGCCTCCAAATAAAGGGTGGGAGGGAGAAAAAAACCAAATGCCTTACCATGTTTTGTATATTATATATAATTTAAAGATATTTACATATTTCTCAGGTCATTTGAGCTGAGAAATACGAAAATATTTCAAAGATACATTTTATGACTAGCTACTGCCCGCTACTTATTTATTTATTTTATTTATATAACCTTCAGTACATAATTTTTCTGTACATGAGTGGCCTCTATGATAGTAGGTGTATTAAAATAATTGCATCTAATTTATAATTGTTGAGAGAGCAATATATGCTTAGAGAACATCAATCTGTAGATATACTATCTTTATCACTTTGTCTATGCATGCTGTATTCACATCGAGTAGATTTCAATCGTAAATTGTTAATTATATAAGTTTACTTGAATGTTAGTAATTGAACATCGGTTTTGTAAATAATAAAAAAAAAAAAAGTAAACAAAAACATTAATGCCAATAATAACGATGCAATAAATATATTTTATATACAAAACATAGTTGGGACATTTCAAATTATATATCGTGAGATTAGTTTTCATTTAGTACCTTCTTCATTCGCGTAATTCGCGTTTTGGAGATTTATCAGGCGGCAGGTTATGCGCGTGCATACATTTTGTCGATTAAATTTGATTTATAAAGATGATGATTCCCGCGAACTGTTCAGTAGAGCGACAGTTGCACAAAACTCCCCTCAAATACTGAAAGTCATAATCCCTCAATCTCATCGCCAGGGCAAACAACAAACTAAGCAACCTGCGCAAAAGGGTGCCCCCTGTGGGGCTTGGACCTCGGCTCAGGGCGGTTCCAGGTCCAAGACCAACAGGGGCCGTTTGTAGTTTTTAAAACATTTATTAAAGCTGGACCTCTGTTATTTACGCCCGGTGAAGTAGCAAAAGCCTCGTGGGTATCTACGTAAGTCCGTCCGTTTTTTTTAGGTGATACCATTTTGTACATTTATACTAATCGATTCAAAAATTATTTTCTACCCACATTAAAAATTTTAACATACCGCCACTCTCGACTTTTAGACCACATCTTACGAAATTATTTGCATGAAGATTTCATATTCATACGCAAGTAGTAAATCTCGACTTACCACTATATTATTTACTACAGGAATGACGCAACGAAGTTCACATCTATACTAATATTATAAAGCTGCAGAGTTTGTTTGTTTGAACGCGCTAATCTCAGGAACCACTGGTCCGATTTCAAAAATTCTTTCAGTAATGGATAGTCCATTTATCAAGGAAGGTCAGGCTACATTTTATTTACAAAAAAATTGACGGGTTTGTAGGTCTTATTAAGATCTACAAAAAAGTCCGCGAGAGCACATATTTAACTATCATAGTTTAGTCACAATAACCGCTTTTATGTTCATAAAAAAATATTAAATCGTCTGAAGAAAGAAACTACGTTAATTGTGTATCGTTATATTAATCCTTATCCAAATTAAGCATTATGTTATCAAGGGTATTTACGTAGAAGTAAAATACTTGTTGTTTTATTCCATTCGGACATTTCGTTGAGAAATTATCACGGGTATAAAAACGCAAGGAATTGGTAGCTAATAATGAGTTATTTGCCATATAATAGATAAATCAGAAGAGTTTGTTTGTTGGAACGCGCTTATCTCAGCAACTACTGGTCGGATTTGAAAAATTCTTTCAATGTTACATAGCCCATTTACCGAGGAACGGGACATACGTGGGTGAAACCGCGCGCGGAAAGCTAGTATTATTATAAAGAAGAAAGATTTGTGTTTTTGTGTGTATGTTTGTAATGAGTAAACTCAAAAACTACTTTGCCGATTTCAAAAATTATTTCATCATTGGAAAGCTACATTCACCCTGAGTGACTGGCTTTATTGAATTATGGAGCTCCCACGGGAACAGGAGTTACGCGGGTGAAACCGCGCGCGGAAAGCTAGTTACTTATAACTGTCTTGTCCTTCTCCTCAATTCTTTATCGAGGTATACTAAAATAACTAACTAGAATAGATTAAGAATAGTAGTATTTTATAAGTTAGTTTTTATTTAAATTAGCTACTTTTAGTTGTGTATTATGTATTTTATTCATGTTAAGCGGCCGTAGCCCAATGGCCAGGGCGTCGGACTTGTGATCTTGAGGTCGCCGGTTCGAACCCCACCCATTGCACTACCGACGTGAACCCACTCGTAACACAAGCATTTTAGCTTAGCACGAAAGGTTAAAAAGAATACTAGTAAACTGCAAAAGTTTGCTAGTAATCATTTTTAAAAAAGAAAAAAAAAACCGTAATATAATAAACAAAATAAGATAATATAATGAAAAAGAACTGACTAGCTGTCCCTCGCGGTTTCACCGACGTAGGTCCCGATACCGTGGAACCCTTTACTTAAAGAGCCTAGGACTTTCAAAAACAATGTGGCCTTTTTGGTTTGGTAAATTGGTAAAAGAATTTGCAAAATCTGTTTCAAAGATCCAGAGATTACCTCCTAAAATCTCACAAACTTTACGTCTTTATAATATTAGAAAATATATAAAGCTAAAGAGTTTGTTTGCAATCTCGATCAAGAATAAATTGATTGTGTTATAGTTTTGAGTGTAAAGTAGTTAATATGCCAAAGTAATTTCAACAGTACCTAATATCCAACATAATACCGGCATGCGGTTTTACACGAGTAACTCCCGTTTCCGTAAAAACTTACTACTACGTAGGTACTAATACCTATTATAAACGCAAAAGTTTGTAAGTATAGATGGATGCAAGTTTGTTACTCTTTCACGCCAAAACTACTGATCATAATAGCCTGAAATTTTGCAACAGGATAGGTTATACGCTGGATTAACATATAGGTATATAACTACAAAACATCACGCTCCGACCCACTGAAGCAGAGTAACGCGTGTAAAACCGCGAGGCGCAGCTGGTTTTATTATGAAATTCGGGAACTGGATTTATGCGGGTGAAACTGCACTCGGGAAGCTAGTCCATGCAATCTCTAAATTACACTATCTCCTGTCAAAGGGATGATCCCCCTCGTCCTCCTAACCCTTAGCTTGTAAAGAACCATCCGATACCCTCGTAGACCCGAAGTCCGAGAGGCCCGCGAACTGTAAAGTAGTTTTTAAACCATTTATTAAAGCTGGAGTTCTGCTCGCCTTTATGTCCGGTGAAGTAGCAAAAGCCTCGTGGCCTACGTATGTCAATCCGAAAAAAAAAATGTTGAGGGCATGGCACACATTTTGAAAGTACTTTTAACAATAAATTAGAAAAGTTTTTATTTATATAAAGACTTTTTAAACGTTTACTTAAAAAATGAGTTTTTCCTGTAAACAAAATTATTCAAACACAGATCCAACAGTATCTGAATAAAGGGTAGATTAGATGCATAATGCTATAATCCAAACAAACTTTTTTAACAATGCTATTATATTTTTTAAATTGAAAATTAAGCCTTCATTTATAAAAGGGCGCCAACAAAAACGGGCACAGGTGTACTTTTATATACAGTCAGCTTATTAAAAAAAAAGGAATCCTTTATATCCTTTATTGACTGCACCGGTGGCTCAGTGGTTACGGTAGTTGCTTCTGGGACCTGGTGTTCTGGGTTCGATTCCCACCCGGGACAATTATTTGTGTGAACCACAAATAATTGTTCTGGGTCTGGGTGTACTTTGTGTCCGTGAAATGTATGTTTGTAAAGTTATTTATTTCCCTAGTGCGGGAGTTGTCTTACGAGTATTAAAATGGCTTTCATAAAATCAGATCCAGTTACGAAGTCAGTTAGTGAACATGACATGAGTGAATTTTGTGTCATTAAATATAGTGTTTTTAATTAGACAATTATACATTGATTCTTTATATGTCCCCTGTAGCGTTATAAGTCTAGCTTTAAGTCTCGAAAATAATGGGTACGATACCGGACATATATTCGTGTGTAAAATCCAAGATTTCTTTCTGGGACTTGTTAGCTGAGGGACTACCCTATGTGCTTCTCAAAGGTCGTTAAACTGTAAGTTAGTCCCGATTGTTATAACATCATCTAATATTATAATTATGTACCAAGGGACGGGCAGCAGCACTAAACTGTGTATCTTTATTAATATATAAAGCTGAAGAGTTTATTGGTTTACTTGAAGGCGCCAAACTCAGGAAGTGGTAGTCCGATTAAAAAAAATATATTTCAGTGTATAGCCCATTTCTCGAGGAAGGCTATAGGCTATATTTTATTACGAAATTCCCACAGAAACGGCAGTTGCTCGGGTTACACCGCGCGCGGGAAGCTAGTTACGATATAATACAGCGGTCACCAATCCGCAATTATAAATCAGTGAACACAAGTGGCAACGCTGCAGGTATTATCTCTAAAAGTGCGTACAGATTAAGTAACAGGTTGTAAAACTTGTGCTTTATAACACATCCTCATTACCTAACATTGCTTTTCAACTTTGCAACATAAAACCATACTGTACACATTAGAATAACAATGTAATATAACAATGTTGTATGACATTTTCGTTGGTCGTTCTGTAGTGCTATTTACAATGTCGACACAAGAGGACGTTTTGCTAGCTGCTGCAGTAATTGTTGTATATATTTTATAACGGAAAAAAACCTGTTAAATAACTAAATGACATGTTTTATAACATGTTCTGTTATATATTATGTACGCACCTCAATAAGTGGTGCATGATTGGCAATAATGAAACGCAGTACTTCTATGGTGCAGTTGCAGTCTATTCTACATGTACCTACCTACTCGCGTGCCCGTCATGCCCTGATACCTGCATGGAGGACTTGAAAGTGAGTTCCACTAATGCAATCAGTGTACCCAATAATAGGTCAAAATGGCTATGACTAGTAAAAAAAAGATTGAAACATTGATATGAATGGAGAACAAAAGTTATATCTAAACCAAATAATAAGTTCTATGTAGAGATGACTATATAATATGTAAAAAACTGTTCAAGTGCGAGTCGGACCTGCGCACGAAGGGTTCCGTTATGATATCGAGCAAAAAACAAAAAGTTTGTTGTATGGGAGCCCCCCTTAGAAATTTATTTCATATTATATTGTTTGTATTTGTTGTTATAGCGACAATAGAAACACATTATCTGTGAAAATTTCTGCTGTCTAGCTATCGCGGTATTTGAGATACAGCCTGGTGACAGACAGACAGCGAGGACTTAGTAATAGGGTCCCAGAAGTTAGGGTAGGGTTATTTCGGATACGGAACCCAAAAAAATATTGAAACATTGATTATTTGAATGGAGAACAAAAGTGATACCTAAACCCAATAATGAATTCTATGTAGAGGTAAAACTGACAGTATATGTAAAAAAGAACTGGTGAGAGATCAGGCACAGGATAGACATGTTAAAGTGCTCTCGTGATTCTAACTTCAGGCTGGTACTTCAGATATTCTGGAGAGAAAATTTCTAGCATACAGTACTAAACAATTTTTTTGTTCAACCCGATACTCATATCCGGGTCCTTACTAGTGTCCAACATATTACTGCATCAACAAGGCAGTCGTTATACTACTTACAAGACTACTCATAGCGTGTTCCAATGAATGATCTATTTCATGAGATGTATGAAGTCACATAAATATACCGACAGCGGAAGCATCGTCAAAGAACTTTTATCTTAGAAATAAAAAAGTTCTGATAAATGAAAACGAGTCTGGTCTCCATTCTGCTAATATATGTAAAATTACAACTAAAGTAAATTAAACTTATTAATATGTAAATAATCAACGCTCCGTCAATCCATTAATTACCCTTTCACTGGAAACACCGGGAATAATAATAATAGTGAAAGATTTTTTCAAATCGGAACAGGTCGTCGTTCCTGAGCTTAGGGCGTTTAAGCAAACCAACAAACTCTTCAGCTTTATTATATGATAAATAGAGATACCAATAGCTATTTACCAGAATAGCAAATGCCTAAAATCGACTGCTGTGAAGCGTTTAGACAACCTCCGTAGCGTAGCTCGCTTTAAATCTCGGAGGTCATGGGTGCGATCCCCTCGCCGGACAGAAAATCTTTGTGTGAATTCTAAAGACTTCGTTCCGAGTCTGGTTGGTTGAGGGACTACCCTCCGTACCGCAGAAAGCATCTTTAATAATCGTACATCAGCAGCGTTTCCTTGTGTGGTACAACATAATACTGCGTTCAACCCGTCTGCCAAGCGTGGTGACTATGGTAAATACCCTCCTTCGGGAGGAAGCCCATGTTCAGCAGTGGGCGTTATACGGGCTGATGATCATGTGAAGCGTTTTGGAATTAGCAGAATCAAGGCCCAGGCCCCATGTAAACAGTTGGATATACTTAACCGTATATAACGTTATGAAGTGGACTGTGTACCGTAATTTACTTTGATGATGTTTGAATACACATTAATCACGGTGGTGAGAGCAAAAACGCAAAGTAAACATTACCTACTGATACCAGCGGCGTAGCTATCGGAGGCCCGCGGAAAATTAGTGATTGGTATTATAATATTGTTTTTTTCGGATGTACATATGTATTTAGCCCCGAGGCTTTTGTTCCTTAACAGCCTAGATAAATTATTTAAAAACATCAAACTAAGCAACCTGCGCAAGAGGGCTTCCCCTGTTCCTCGGCTCAGGACGGTCGCTGACAGTTTTTTGTAGCCTATATATTAATCAAGCTTATTAACTATCCCCGTGCAAAGTTTTATCCAAATTCATTCGGTAGCTTTTACGTAACAAACATCCATCCATCCATACTTATAAACTTTCACGTTTATAATATTAGTAGGATATATTAACCGATCGGGGTTCTCTTCAACCCGTGGCATTTAGGCAACCCAACCTACCACTGTGTGATGAAAATGTGACTTTGTTTATCATGGGCTTATAAAATGTTCTTTTTTGCGACATTTTCGAATAGGGACTAAGGGATGTGTTTGAGGAAAATATAATCGCATTACCTCTAAATAAGGGACTTCAGTGCGCTGCGTCGGCTATGAATAAATTTTAAATAAGTAGAAGAATGGTGACACCTATAATAATTTTACTGCCTTGATATTATTTATAGTTATTTTTATATGGTGCAAATATATGCCTTCTCCTCAACAGAAAACAGTGTCAACAGATTATGTTAGTAGGTAAGTAATTTTTTTACCAGGAACATTCCAGATTACGTATAGGCCTAGCTTCTAACCCGCGATTTCACCCGCATAGCTCCCGTTCCCGAAGGAACTTCATAATTAAATATTGCCTATGGTACTGGATAATGTAGACATAATGTACATTCTATTGTTAGAAGAATGATAGAAATCCGCCCAGGAGGTGTTTGAGTTAGTTTATAACAAACATAAACATGTTTATACAAAAATACAAATGTTAGTTTTAATTTTTTTGTTGCTAGCCTTAAAGTTCAATGTTATAAACAGTGATACTATTTTATTTTAGTTTAGAAAAGATTACTAGCAAACTAGTATTCTTGTTAACCCCCCGTGCTAAGCTAAAATGCTTATGTTACGAGTGGGCTTACGTCGGTTGTGCAATGGATGGGGATCGAACCGGCAACCACAAGATCACAAGTCCGATCACTTAGGCATTGGGCTACAGCCGCTTATTGTGTAGTGATACGATTTACCATTAATATTAAAACGTTACATGTAAACGTCAAATAAACATATTATTGTTTCTTACAAAAAAATGCTTTCAATAATACGACAATAATAAATTTACATTGCAAATTTAGCTCTAGAAGTCTTCTCTTTTAAGAAATTTTAATCTGTAATTTTATTTAAAAAGTACATACAAAGATCCATTGTACTATCAAAGCTAAATGATATGGCAGAGTATTAGGTACAACTAAAATGACGGTTTTACACAACGATTATAGCTAGCAATAAAACTAAATTTTATCATCTTCCTTACTTTGTTTATTTTATTTGAAACATATTTCCTTGTATTTTGTTTTCATTCATCTATCATTTACTATTCAAAAATATATATACACGTTAAGTTATTTTATTATTTTATTTTTTACTGACATAGAGTGAAAATCATTGCGGTAAAAATACGTACCTAAGTAACTGTAGGTAATTACGCTTTTTCGCGCACTCTTTTCATTCATGTGCGATTGCGGCCAAGGTATTATAGCTAGCTATAAAACTAAATTGTATTATCTTCCTTACTTTTTTTATTTTTATTTGGCGCATGTTTCCATTTATTTTGTTTTCATTCGCCTATCATTTACTATATTTAAAAATAAATATACACGTTATCTAAAATAATTATTTAAATTTCACGTACCTTCATCATCCTACTAAATTTATCAGTGAGTAAGTCTCTATTATCTACAGTAAAAAATTGAAAGTTTCGTTTTTACGTCCATCCGTTCAGTTTTTGCTTGAAGAATAACAAACTGAACATTTGTACGGGAATAGTTTATAAGCTGAATATGTATATGCAGGATATATATGTATGAAGGCTACAAAACATCACGCTCCAAGTCCAACCCACTGGAGTATGAGTTAAATGCAGGTAAAACTGAAGGCCGGATTGCCTCGGTAACCGGCCCTTGCCAACGGCGGACGGAGTGTCTGGGGGGTTTTAATGGCGTATGGTACTATCCTCGTGGTATGACTATAGCATACCACGCTATCGAGAGGGCGAGTCCCACATACCCCTTCGCCAGCGCGGGAACGCTGCCCCCCAGACAAAAAAAAAGAAATGTAAAATCAAGGGGTGCAGATAGTGATTAATATACGTACGTTAAATACTCGTAATTAGGCTCGTAATTAATTCCTATAATTTATTACTCTCATAACAGTAACTCTTAATAAGATTTATTTCATTAATTTAACCTCAACGTTCTAACTGGCGATAAATCAAATAAAGTCGTCTTACTAAGTAAATACGTGTGAATGAATAGCGCCATGTGAGGTAGGAAAAGTGTTTATTTGCTAATTAATTAGCCGCGCGCGATTTTACCCGCTTAACTCCCGTTTCCGTACGAATTTCATAGTCAAATAGCTTTTTTTTCAGTGTGAGATAGCCTTTCTCGGTGAAAGGGCTCTCACACTGAAAAAAAATTTCAAATCGGATCATCCAAGATTACAGTTTTATTTAATTTTATTTTGATACAAGAACATTAAATTGTTAATTTTATGTTATTCATTAAAAAGATATGGGACTACATCCAAATCTGTGGCTAAATTGCACTATGTTGGCTGCAAGTTTTTCCATGACTGAGGTCGTAAGTACCTCGGACGCGCGTAGGCCGCGACCGAACGACACGAACTCTGAGATATGTCCGCTCTGTTTTTGTGTCGAAGGCTATTTACGTAACGATATGAATTTGACTCCGGTAAAAATTTATTTATTTAAGGACAACCAGTAACTGTTACATTTTGCTTACAACATATAAAGAAACACACAAATGTGAAGTCTAATGCACACCATTTTAAGGTGTCACAACATGCACAGTCTTATGACACTCGTGACATTACAATATATAAAAGGAAAAAATATGTAAATATTTAACTCAACTTAAAGAACAAAAAATTACTTCTGAATAATATAAAATGAAAACATAAACTGAAAACATACTATTGACATGATGATTAATAAAATAATTAAAATTAACATACAAGACTGAGAAAATGAAAAATATAGTGAGTTACTTATACATATAATAATTTCAAAACAGGTTTTTTTAAAAGAGTGCAATTTGTCCTTGAAAATATCGACATTTCCGCAAATAAAATTGTACCATTTAGGTAGTCGATATATGGCAATATCGACATTGCCGCAAATAAAATTGTACCATTTAGGTAGTCGATATATGGCAATATCGACATTGCCGCAAATTAAATTGTACCATTTAGGTAGTCGATATATGGCAATATCGACATTTCCGCAAATAATACTGTACCATTTAGGTAGTCGATATATGGCAATATCGACATTTCCGCAAATAATATTGTACCATTTAGGTAGTCGATATATGGCTGAAAAAAAATTTCTTAGGTTATTGTTCTTGTATTATCAAAGCTACATTTTTTTTTGCATGCATACGCTGAGTAGCGAAGACATATATATCAAAATCATATTAGTATTATCACATGATAAGCCTATCCGTTGATCACACACAGATTTCGTAGTGTTGGTTTAAGGTGTTTTAGCTACTAAATAAATGTAGCTTCGTAGCTACAATTGAAATGACCGCTGTAGTAATTAAGTCTTGTTTACTCTATACATAACACCTGTAGCAGTTGCTGTAGTATCAAATAGATTATATGTATTATTAGTAGCATAGGAAAGACTGCAAAAACTCTGCATGTAATCTTTTATTAAAAAAGAGAGAAGGATGATATAGCTACTGATTGTTACATTTATATCAATCAGTATGTAATTATATGATATACAATAATATGATATCGAGGGGTAAAAGGCTATTTGTTTGAAGCGACATTTTGGACGATATGGAGTTATATACATATTCGGATTCAGCGAATTTTTCTGCGTCGTCTGAGCCGGGTTTCGTACAATTCTGAGCACTTTTATGGCGCTTAAAACAATGCCATTTTAGTGCATAATTCTCAAACATGATGTATGATCAGACTTCAAATTTGCCATATTTTTTTAGTATATCATTTAAGCTGTATACAAAAACAGAGAATCGGATCATAAGCCGTTATTCCCTTCCTAAAATTTTAGTTCGATGGCAGATAAATCGTTTTTCGATGAAGCTATCTTTAGATGAAAAGTCCCTTCAAACATTTTGCTTACGACTACTTACTCTGTGCAATGTCGCTTCAACCAATTTGCCGTCAGCCAAATTCATTAAGACATGTCGTCGGTTCAACCCTTTCGCTACAACTGTTTTTCACTCTGTTTAGAACAACCAAGTTATATAACTCCTTTCAAAATCTGAGACATCAAACAACTCTTTAAGAATGTTCATCGTTGCTTAAGCCAACTTTCCTGAATCGTTAACAAAACCCAAAACCCAAACCCAAATTGCTAGTTAAACAAAATAGCCTATTCCTATTATTATTGAGTATCGTCGATTCAATCATTTTGCTTTCTCCTGCATAAGTACTGTAAAGTCACTTAAACCATTTTGCCTGCTGCTGATTAGTGACAATGTTGGAAGTTGAATCATTTTTCTTTACTCTAAAAATAAGGCGATACAGATCATTTTGTATTAAGCGACAATTTATCTTATACTCATAACTGTTTTTTAATTGAAAATTATACCAAAACATTCAGGGATTTTTTTTCAATAAAAATTTGCGATCCCCATTATAGAAAGAGCACTAGTTTTTTCATAACGATTTTTTTTCCAAATTTTGAATCTTTAAATGGCTCTCCTGTAAAGTTCGTAAAATGTCGCTTCAAACAAATAGCCTTTCACCCCTCGATATGCTCTTATGAAACATGTTTTCAACATTAGAGCCTAGAAAAACTGAAAACATAGAGGTGAAAAAATCTTGTCGCTCGTTTTGAAAAATATACTGTAATATTTTACATTAAATTTATTTGGATAGGTATCGATTGTGTGGGACATGAGCAGTAAATGTTACTATGAAACACGATATCCAGAATGAATAAAATGCATTTCATTTCATATTCGTTCATTTATTTAAGTAGAAGTACCTAATACTGATCGATCTAAATGTACTAATCAGTATACCCACGTATAGATAGTGATCTTAAAATCTACTATCACTAAGGATAATGGCTTAGTATATCTGTGCGGGCCCATCATTCGAATTAAACCACACGTTTAACGAGTTTTAGATGTTTACGAGCTACAACTGCTATTTTTATCGTAAACATCGATACGTTACAAGAATTTAACGTTTTATCTAGTTTTTGATAGCATTTTTTACGGTTCCGTACCCGAAGGGTAAAAACGGGACCCTATTACTAAGAGTACGCTGTCTGTTTGTCTGTCTGTCAAGAACCGCGATAGCTAGACAGTTGGAATTTTCACAGATAACGTATTTCTATTATATTATAAAATATATAACAACAAATACTAAAAATTTAATCAAATAAATATTTAAAGGGGGCTCCCGTATAAAAATGTTTTTGCTTGATTACAATAACGGCAACAGGTAGACGCTTGGAAATGGTACGGAACCCTTCGTGCGCGAGTCCGACTCGCACTTGACTAGTTTTTTTTAATGCAAATCTACGTTACACCAAATTATTTTTATAGGTCTTAACAAGTAATCCTTTAACAGGTACCTTATACTCGCAATGGAGAAGGACTGGAGAGGGAAGGCCTATAAATATCCAACAGTTAACCATCTCAACCAATTATACTGATATCATAAAGAGGAAACTTTTCTGAGTTTATGAGGTTGTTGGGACTTGGGAATAATCTCTGAGACTAATAAACCGATTTAAAAACATATTTTATCAATTTAGCCACATTATTTCTCAATTATGTAAGTCTACACATGTAAAACCACGCTTAACAGCTATCAAAATATACCTACGTAGACTTAAAGTAAGGCATGTGGACTAAAAAAATCTATTTAGTCCGTCAGTTAGATTACCAAAAAATATTGGAAACGTATTTTTTTTTCCGTTCCTCAAACAAAAAATGACGAAGATACAGCGCGTTGAAATTTTGTGTGACGTCACTATATGGTACAATTTTACCTAATAGTGACGTCACAAGCCCCCCTCTCCTGAACTTTATAGTTTTTTGTTGCTCTATATCTTTGACAATTTTTATGGATTTGATAAATAAAAAAATACATGTCCAATATTTTTAGTGATCTAACTGACGGACTAAATAGATTTTTTTAGTCCTCATGCCCATTCTAAGAAGTATTGCAATCCAATATAGTAAGCATTCCAATAGGTACTAAAAAAACGATGCATATTCATGTGCATAAAATTTCTTTGATATCAGGACTCAAAAGAATAAAGAACGGAGACCGAACATACGTAGTAAATCTTGCAAAGAAATCTCAGCATCGTATTTAATGCATCACAGTATTTTAAGCCTTTGAACTCTTGAAAGTCGATTAGTTGCGAATTCATTTTGTTTGTTTATTGTTTTGCCTGTAACTAAAGATATTGGAATGTTTAGTGTTTGTTCTCATATTTAATATGGGATAGAGCGATTATTGAAGGTTTTATTATAGACGTGTGAAGAATCGACATACGAAAGGACATTCAGAGTCGGGAATATGGACCGGAGGCGACCTCGAAGGTTTATTAGTAGTATATAGATGTTCATACCGCAAATCTTCAAAACGGTCGAACCGGCTTTAATATTTTTTATCTATTTCACATATAAAGCTGAAAGTTTTGGGTTCGGTCGTATTTTGTTTGTTGTGTTTGAAATCGATTTGATAGATTTTTCATGATAATTCCACTTATTTCAAAGTGGTTTGAAGTCTTTGTTACTATTTTTGATAATGCCATCAATTAATACTCAAGTATTTGTAAGGCCGATTTTTATATTTAACCCCAATAAATAATCGTATTGCTGAGATCAAATGATTGTACCTACGAAGGTACCGTAATTGTTTTTATTTTAAATCTGTTCAATATTCCAGATTCAACTATTCCAGATTTTTCAAGCCAACATATTAGCATGTGGTGAAGGTACAAAAAATTATCCCTTTGAAGTTTAATATTTCGCAAACGGATCACTGAATCGAGAAATAGTCTTCACATCTGCTCAATGTATTTTAAAGCAACGATAGCCTAGACTGGATGAGAAATGACACAAGTAAATTAAAGTACAAAAAAATCAACACTTTTAGATTTTTTGCCGTACTCGTATCCATTTAAACGAATATCCACTTTAACAGCTAGATTTGTATAAATACTTAACTAATATAGTGACTATGGGATATCGCTGTAATAGAAAATGTAAAAAAATAGGCGTGAAGACTAGTAAAATTTATTTATTCCGTCAGTTAGATTACCAAAAAAATATTGGACTCTTATTATTTTTTCGTTTCTCAAACATAAAATGACGAAGATACAGCGCGTTCCCCTCTCCTGAAGTATATTGTTAGTTTGTTGTTGCTTTGTATCTTTGTCATTTCTTATTGATTTGATAAATAAAACAATACGTGTCAAATATTTTTAGTAGTCTAACTGAAGTAGGTAGCTGACGGACTTACTATATTTTTTTAGTCTTCTAGTCTATTGTTTATTATTGGCATACAGAATTTACCACTTATTTGGAGAAATATTTGAGAAGTTTTCTACACTACGATAGAGACTGATGACACCTTTGCGAGCTACGCTGTGGTCACCATGGTCGATATGTGGATGTGATATTTCTTAAGTAACAAGGATCTTTGTATGAATTAGCATAATTATATACCTACTAAGTTCATAATTTTGTCTCTTATTAAAATTTTTGGTGTTTGTGATACGATTATATCTCTTTTTAGTTTTTCTTCTAAATAAAATGCAGCTTCCTTCTGTTCAGAATGTTGTAAATTGAAATAAAATAAAATAAAAATTACGATAATAGATTTTTCACACTTACTATTTTTTCATGTTTAATTTTTAACTTTAATTTTATGTCGGAACCTCTGAATTAGGATTGGTCACAACTAGGTATATGATCAGTAAAATACAGTGACGTTTTATACATGCCTATAACCAATTTCTGAGTTTTCATTATAATGTAACTACTGTGTTTAAATTACATGTACGTCAGTACAGTGCGTCACAAAAATCCCTCCCGAGCAATAAATCACAATTGCCCAAATGAGTGCACGGCTACAGTACGTTCACGGCCAAACAACAAGGCACAGGCACGTTCGATAGTGACATAACATCCAAACGACCCATAGCATAGGAAAGGCCACGCAGCATCTCTATCTCTACAGTCTACGTAACGTTCACGAGATCGGACGCCTCGCGGGGTGAAAACCCTTTTGCGGTCGTACAAAAACATAAGAGACTCGATGCGAACAAGGTAAATCGGAATCAAGATAGAAGGTTCAAGGGCTAGAATCGTAGGTGAAGCGCACGAGCGACGAGTATGTTCGTCCTGCTCGCTCGGCGCCCTAGGCTGCGACGCGCAGTGACGCTCCAGTCGCGGTCTGCCGGCCGTCGCGACGCTCGGGGCCGCTCCGCCACGCGCCAGCGCGCCGCTCTCGCCGCGTATGTGGCCGACGTGAGATGCACTGCTGAGCATCACGGGCTCGGCTCGGCTCGCCCGCTGAGGACTGCTCTCGCTACGCGGCCTCTCCGCCAATAGTGTAGTGTACCAACCATTGTTCTTTTATTGTTGAACAAATTTTACGACTCATCAGTGACAAATTCTATTCATCGATGTTTTAGGTCTTTATTTCTAAATAAAAGGAAGTTCACGCGAATACGGTATGCGATCGGATCACTCATGATTCTAGTTTGCCTGTTCAAGATCAGTAATAAATTTTGATAGCTAATGAACATGTATCGGTTATAAAGCATAAGATAACAGTATTATCCAAATATCACGCGGTAAAGAACATGCATTAGCGCTTTGCGCAGTGGTACTTATGGGTACTCCAAAGTGTTAAATGTGATTCAGTTAAAGTGTCAAGGTTCTTTCAAACACGAAACGAATTTGTGAATAGAGCAGTACGATGAATTTGCAATTTGCACATTTTATTTATCTAGTATGTGTATTTTGACTAAAATAAAATAAATAAATATTAGGTAGGCATTTTTAAATAGCGTGTTAGACACTTTTACAGTCTTAAAACATCTGCAAAATTGATCAATTTTATTTAA
The DNA here is from genome assembly GCA_947037095.2 of Nycteola revayana. Classification (NCBI taxonomy): domain Eukaryota; kingdom Metazoa; phylum Arthropoda; class Insecta; order Lepidoptera; family Nolidae; genus Nycteola; species Nycteola revayana. The sequence continues at coordinate 17,328,492 of OX344840.2, forward strand.
TGGGTATAACATTGAAAATATTGATTTTATGAACAACTTGTTGAATGTTTGTTGGTCCTTCGAAACAATATGTGTCTCTAGCTAAATACATACAGGGTATTCTAGAAACACAACAGCTGCTTTAGGTTCCATAAAAAGTCTTCATTTCATTTTAGAATAATACGTCATATTAACAAATAAAAGCAAATGCTATTGTAGACTACGTAGGTATCCCAATAGTGTTAGGCTACTCACAAATGAGATGATATGAGGATTAAAATTAAATGAAATGCTACCGAATAAATTACAGAGCGGGCTACCCATGAAACTCATCGTATCATAATCTAAAAATAATTTATATTTATCGCTTCCTGTCATCAACAGTTTCCAAGATCGTGATACTGTCGTATTTTTAGTATATTTAAGCTGTGCTATTTTTTACACGTTTTTGCGGTAATTTAGTTTATTAATAACGATGTAAAGAATGTAAATTATCTATGAAACAGCAGCAAAGGGCAAACATACCTATGTTGTTCTAATCAATCAATACGCGATGTTGTATCTAATAAGTATCTACTTATGGCTTCACGTGCACCTAATGAATAGACAATGATTATAAACCAAACAATTAAAATCAATATCAGTAAAACAACGATCGGTAAAGAAAATTAAAATGGATTTTGTTATAATACTCCTACATAACAGCCACTAAAACAAGTTATTTTTCACACAACTACTGATAACAAGATTAGATCAAGCGATAATGTTAATGCAGTAATTAGATTGTATGTATAATGATATAAATACTTATAAAACGTTTTAACGCCGCATTGATAAGAATTGCTTATTAATTTAATACAAAGGTAGTATAGAACGTTTTAGTCGAAGAACCTTTTTTGACCTAAAATAACGAAATTTCTTCAAGTACTTGACAAGTAGGTACTTAGTCGCCGGCACTTCTTTTACTATTGTTCGGGAAATGGTCCAGTATTGACATTGTGAAAGGGATTATTCTTTCTCTTTAATAATGCCTACAACATATTTCAAAATCTTTTATAGAGTTTCATGTGAAACTATTTAGAGTTAATGTCAGGAAAAATGTAATATTCAAAGAGGCGCCTTTGAGTAAAACAATGTACCTACCCACTGTGTAGTTCTTAGAATTGATATCTCAACTACAGCATGTAGTTAAACTACTTTCAAGAACAATTGAGGAATATTATAAAACCTTTCTTTAGTTTTGTTTATAATATACTAGATAAACCAACATTTAATGAAATGGAAAATATTATTTGATATTCGCGAAATAGCAGCTCATAAATTTAGTAGTAGTAAATTAACTGTTTATTTAAATTGAAGAAGAGTGACATAAACATCGTCTTAATTTAAATATGATGTTTTAATTCGCGAGTAGGTTTGTACGTAAACGTCGGTAATTAATTATTTTTCTGTTATAATCTTACTGAAATTATATCAAATTGTATTTGGGTGTTTATATCTATCGTTTACACAAAATAATATTAATAACTAGCTGTTGATACCCGGCGTCGTCATTCGTATTGACATATCCCGTGGATTTTCCAAAATTTTCTTACATAAAAGCCCATACAAACAAATACCTACACTAAAAAAGAATGAACCAAATTGTTAAATTGTTCTCAAGTTAAGCGTCTACATACATTTTGGCGAGTCGTTTTTGTTTATATAGAAAGATAAACAACGTAAAGTCTTATACCTAATAAAAATGTATCTGTGCTTATGTGCTCTCTTTTTACGTAAAAATCCTTAAAGTAAGTAGGTAGACAGGTACTGTCCCTTTTGTTTGTGCTTATAAACAGGTATCCACTAAGTTTTTATTTCTCTAAATAAAAATCAAAATAAATAATATGGAGATATCAAATAATAGGTTTCAAGAACACTGACATACTATTTTTTTTTTAAATATTTCTAACGTGCATGTACCCCTGTCCTGCCAACTTTCTAATAAAAGACTCTAATAATATTACGAAAATATCTACTGAAATTATTTTGCAACTGTGAAACAAGGTTCAACTTAGCGTTTAGTCGCTTAGACGGTGTTGAGGTACATAAAATAGTCTCACAATTGAAACCAGCGACCGCTCAACGAGTAGTAATTGATTGTGCCGATCGCTATTGGTGCCAGTCATGCCTTACACAGGTCATAATAATATCAATTATTTGCTGACGTTGTCGATTCACTATAGACTTCATAAAAATATATCTAGAAGTAACGAACATATACATATAATACTAACAAATATTTTTGTCTTTAGGACTTGCAACTAGGAAGCTATCTATGACGCATTGTTTGGCATCATCACATGTACCAGTTGATTATTTCTACGTCGACCTTGACCGGTTGTAACCATTTAAATTGATCGTTTTTCTTTCCAATACATTATGTAATGATATTATTGATATGACCTTAGTGATAGGACGAAAGGAGGTATTACAAAAATCAACACAATCTTTGTCTAATACTTATCTCTGTATGTAATTGGCGTATTCATTTAGTCTTTTTCTATTTTTATCGCCACAAATGTTTAATTTAGAACACTGAATAGAGCACTGAGTATCGATCAGATGCGAATTTAGAGTTGAGTTATGTAGGTTAACAATCTATCACCTGTTTTAAAAGGGGCGAATGAATACAGGGGCTGCCTTTGAAAAGGGGTATACGCGCGGAGGGATGCCTTTATTGTTAAGTTGGGTGTTTAAAAATAAATAATAGATAATAATATATATCTATTTAGGATTTCCAAGCTTATTTAAGCATATTTAGTACTGTATGTTGAATATTAATATGTATTGAAGTTATAGGGAATTCGAATACAAATTTTCATTTACTTTTCACAAAACATTTTTGGACGCTTTGAGAAGTTTTTTTTATTTTTAATCGGTGTATATCGGTGGTGTTATTATACCACCGATATTAATTGATTTGAATACGTGACATTTTTAAAAACAAGAAATGTTCCCATTCTTATTTTGTTTATATTTATAATACCTACTTAAAATACAACTTCAAAATAATTTTGTAGTTTTTATTTAATAATAAATACTTAAGCGTTCACTTATTGTTTTATATGTACCTATTTAGGTACCTACACATCAATTCAATAGATATTCAAATGTATATACGTACCTTTGCTTTTATACTTTAACTGCCAGATTCCCAACTGTTGAATGGTAGTAAGGTCACAGAAAGTAAATATTAATAAACATTTTATATTAAAAATAAAACGGCGATAACGACATCCATAACCATGAGGTTAGGAGAATCACCTGTCTCTTTTCAGGTTTGAACGTACATAATTTATGTAGTAGACATGTGAAACTCGAGTTGCTTATTTTAATATTTCAATATGAAGGTGAATTAGGTTTGCTGAAAGTGATAGCTTGTAAGAACACGTTTCTGCTTGGCAGACAGCCAATACGCACATATTCGTGTAACAAAACGATATTTTGTTATGCACCATTCCACACGTCTGTTTGTACTGCCATGAAATTTCAACATAAATATAATTGAAATGATATAGATAGGCAGTGCAGATGTAGAAATGTATACAATGACACATTTATTTCATATTTTATTCACAAACGTATTTCGTTCGTAGATAAACGCTAGTGATTCGATCGCATTGAAAACGTCCGCATAGCTTTAACAATTTTGTTAAAATAGTGTTACTATAAACAATTCAGTATGGGTTAAAAACTTTAATACACTAGTAACCTTTACAATGATGCTAAGATAATAATTCTAGTGAAAGATAAAAGACAAAAGTGAACACTTTTCTTGGATAATATTTCCTTTATACTTATCTTCCCCTTCCCACCTGTAAAAGTTTTCCTTCTGATAATAAATGTTCATCTAACTCGACTGACATATCGATATCTAAACTTATCTTACTTCTAAGCCAACTTTCAAGACTGAACTAGATCTTTGTCGTAATAAATTGTTATTATTTATACAAAGTGCCAAAAACGTAACATGCTAAATTAATTGTGTTCACGAAATATGAAATGTGAAGGTCCCTTGGAACTGTGGGTGTAGTGTCGTATCATATGGTGATAACGTGTGTGTGTCGGGTTTGTTCGTGCGTATGTGTGTGTGTTAGTGCGTGGAGTTGGCTGGGGGCACGCACGGCAGCAAGGTGGTCGGAGGCGGGGTGTTCCGTTGCTGCGTGCCCTGGTGTGGGGCGCGCGCGGCGGGGCCCGTCGACGACGCCGACTATGCCCTGCGGGAGGGCAGCCCGCAGCTCGACCACGATGAATATGGTAAGTCGCCAATTTCATTGTAAATATTCATTAAGGAATCCTATCATTATTTGTGTAGTGACCATAATTTAAGCATTAATTACTTATTAATCAATCTTGGCCAGTGTATTTTACAAAATTACCGTTTTTATAATAATCCGATAAAATGAAAACCTACTAGGTATATACCTACTTAACCTAGCACTAAGGCAGCGCTGTTCAGTTTAATGAAGTAATTAAGTCTCAGTTTCATAATGCAATTAAAACTAAGCTTAAGTTGAGCAAAATCTATTCTATGTCAGGATATACGTAATATGTTAAGGAAATCCCCAGTACTATGTAAGTTAATATAATAAATATAGTAGGATATAAGAGCCCCGGTCCAAGTAAAATATATATTTATTTACATCGTTGATGTAAAAACATAAAATACTAGTTGCGCTCCGCGGTTTTGCCCACGTTACTCTGCTCCAGTGAGTCGAAGCGTAATACTTTGTAGCATATATGTTAATCCCGCTTATAAAATATACGCGTGAAAATTTTAAGCCACATAAGTTTAATAGTTTCTGGGTGAAAGAGTAACAAACATTCATTCACGCAACATTCATTCAGCATCACTCACAAAATTTTCACGTAAGGAAGGATAATCGCGAGGAGTCTTCATTAGTACTTATTGAAATGATTGGTATCAAAAGTTTAAAACAAATACGGGTAGCAATGTAGAACTATGGAATTATCTATTAAGGCGCAACGTTCGCACTTCAGGTATTTAACTGAGAAATTGTCGGAAAGTGGCATTTCTTGTCTGATATATTTAAAGATTATTCATTTTGCGAAAGTCAGTGGCAATAACCTATATTAAGTCATCATTAGGTCTAAAACATAGAAAAAGCCTTGTGAATATCTGTTATCCAACTATTATCATTGTATTGTAATTCCTTGGTCTACTGATGCTATTAAGTTTTAAGGCTTATTAACAATAGACCCATTATTGAATTTAATATTCGCAATTTAAACAATAATTTTAGTATAACAGATAAAAATGCCATATTCTGACATATTTATCAATAAATACTTAAAGTGCGAACGTTGTGCCTTAACTAAGAAAATTTTAATCAGCTTTTTATTCCATTATAAATAAATTTATTTCATGCATAGGTAGACATATAAAATTGCTATTGCAGTATTGCACAGTTTTACAGGTGATTCAGTCAGTCGAAATTACTAATAATGTTATATTATACCATTAAACTTATATACACAAACTCATAATTACTATACACATATCCAGTGTAAACAAACATAAGTACTCTCTCATTAAACCATGCTAATAAAACAACGGACTTTGAAATATGTACAAATATGATCAGTACTGCATTTACTTCTGAGAGAGACCTGAGGGGCTAGACAAGTGGCCTTTATAAATATTTTCGAAGGAATAGAAGTAATATTATGTTAACTTTTAGCTATTGATAGGAAAGATAAAGCGATCGTCTAGGGTAAGTAATTTGGGTTAGGCCTGTTACCGAATTAAATACTTTTTGGTTTTGACTGAAAATACATGAATTTTATTACTATCTCGACCGTTGCGTTTTTATTCATTATCATCTACTAAAAACACATCGGACAACGGTCCGCAATCCAGTCGACAATAAGGCCCAAAAGTAATTTTGTCGCGTCGCGTTTGCGATAATCAAGCGATCGCTACATGCGATCTAAATGGACGATCCCGCAGTCCCTGAGGCCCGCGAACTGTAACGTAAAGCGATAGTTGAAAAAAACTCCTCTAATAAAAACGAAAAGTTATAATCCCTCAATGTCTCCGACAGCGACCACCGTGAGCCGGTGTCCACGTCCCACAGGTGGCGCCCTCACGAGCAGGTTCCTTAATTTTTAGTTTATGGTTATGTCCCGTGAAGTACCAAAAGCCTCTTGGCTGACTACTAAATGTCCGTCCGAAAATACAAATAGTTGTATATTGTATGAACCACAGATTTTTGTTCTGAATGTATTATGTTTTCTTTTTAATTTATTTATGTACACACACAAGATACATAAAAATAAACTACAACAAAACAACTATGTACGAAGGTACTACTTATATCTAAAGAAATATCTTCCACTAGACCTGCGACAGGAAAAGTCGAAAGATAGAATCATTTAGAAGTATACACCTACACACTTCTAAATTCTTCTATCTTTCGACTTGTACAGTCAGCACCAAAAGTCGATGAACAGAATCAACATAACAAAACAGGTGTTTTGTTATGTTGATTCTGTTCATCGACTTTTGGTGCTGACTGTACATACATACAATAACTTAACATCTCTATGTGTATACATACTGTAGGATACTGTGTCGATGCATTATAAGTTTAAAAATTCCCCCGTCATACGGATTTATTTCCATAGCGTGGGAGCTGTGTTAAAAAAAAAAACTTAATTCTCAATCATGCTCCTCTGAGATTGCAAACAAATGTTTTCATCATTTCGATTCATTTAAAATGTGGATGCAATGTCTACAGCGCTACGGGATTTTTGTAATGGATGTCGTTTTTAATAATTTAATTGTGATGTTCTCATAATTGGTTTTGGCCACAGTGGGGAAATTTAAAGGAAACAGAGCTGAATGAATACACAAAATGGAGGGACGTTGGATTTTATTAACGTAATTAATGTTATTTGGGATTGATTCGCTTAAATTCTCGTAAAATTAATTCATTGAATTCTCAAATGAGTTCTTTAAGATAAGATAGCGTATCATATGCGTATTATTAATAATATAATAAATGCATTTTAATGTATTGATTGGTGTTTGTTATGTGATAATGTCCGAACAGATGGATGGACGAAAACAGATCTGGATAACATAATTTGTTACTTCATTATGTCAAAAAGTGTACTGTTCCCTTAAGGTAAACGCTTAAGGCGCAACTATAACGCCCGATAAATGAACTATCTTACACTGGAATATTTTTTCTAATCAGACTAGTAGTTTCCTTAATAAGCGCGTTCAAGCAAACAACAAACAAATAAACCAACTCTTCAGTTTAATATATATAAGTATACATTTAATGAATGTTAAAGCCAATAATGGGTCTATTCTCATAAATTCCTATAGGTAAAACCTATATTATTGCCTTTTAAATAAATTGTTTCGCATTTGTCATTTTCATCTGAAAGTTGATTGTAGATTTTATATTTAATCCAGCAAAATATACCTGTTATATTTTTCAGTATTTTGACCCAATTACCTTTCATGAATCTTTTATTTGATTGCATTAATAATTACTGTCCTCATAAATTACTAATTAGATTTTATTGATTATAATAGAGTATGTAGATACAGGGGTAATATGTAATATGTATGACCTCGCGAGTTACCGGGTTCCTACTAAATTAGGTACCCACTAAAAAAAATCCAAGCATCAGCTCGAAGTCTGGAAGGTGGTCTAGTTTCACTCGTGGCTCGGAGACCAAGTTAAGGCTGCGATTTCACCAGAGATGTGCGAGGATGCGTAGCGAGCGATGTGTTTGTAAAGAACCAATAGAATCGCTTCATTTACCTCGCCTCGGTCAGCACAGCTCTGGTGGAAACGGCTCAGCGGAGCTAGATTTTTGCGCATACAAAACAAGCGAGGGATGTGTGCGAGGGATGTGTACGAGGGATGTGTACGAGGGATGTGTACGACGAATGTGTGCGAGGGATTTATTGCGAGGAATGTGTGTTGAGAAGGATGTGTTGCGAGGTTTGCACATACTGTACCGCGTACGACTACAAGCGCTAACGACAGCAAAGCGAGAGTTAGCGTGTGCGGCAGGCAGGTGTTGGCGTTACTCTGCTCCCACTACACCGCACCCCCTTCGACACATTTCACAGCTTCACAACGCATCCTCGCACCACACATTAATGCGCATTTTCACAGCTCCGCTACACATCCTCGTGGGCACATTTTCATCGCACAGCTTTGGCGGAAACCCCCACACATTTTCACAGCACAGCTAGACATCCTCGCACGACACATTTCCATCGCACATCTCTGGTGGAAACCCAGCCTAAGTTGAGAGACTTGCATTTTATCTCTCACCAGCCGTGTCGGTAGAACGGTGATCTATGCTAAACTGGACACCACACAGCTCTTAAATACATGAACCCAATAACTTAGTTAACACGAATAAAACTCTCTTTTCACATCCTTTTTTTCACTTTGATAAGAAGATTATCTGGCTTTAAAAGAATGTACATAAGCAGCAACTTTAAAAAAAATTCACTCCGTAGGACAAATTTCCCTAAATCCTGAAACGTGCCTTTGTAATTTAATTTCGGACCTCAAGGCCTATTGCTAAATTACATGGGTTTAGCACCAAAGCATAACAAAATTTCACACTTACTTTAATTTTACATTTTATAAGCCTCATCCTTAAAATATTTAATAAACAGCCTTCAGGCCTTAAAAAATGTGTAAATGTCTTTCATTAAAGTTATATAAAATCTTTTCGCGCCCATTTCCTTCACTAAATGTTAACAAATTGACATGCTCAATTTCAAAGTTCTAGAAATAGCGGTTTCGACCTCATTTGGAACACTCACTCAATTTCCTTTATAATATAGATTTGATAAGGGAAAAAGAGCATTTAACTTACTCATGATGGTTATAACAGTATTGAGTAGGTACCCGATTCATAAATGCTATGTCATGATTGGGTATTAGCGAACACTTTTTGACATCGTATTTAGCTATGACCAATAATAGACTCAACTGGCCAGCGCTCTGGACAGTGAATTTAGAGAGGTCCAATACCTCTGTATCTTAAGACGAAAGTCTTCAATCAATGTGAGTTATCAGTGATGAAAATCGCTCAGCGGGCTATGAAAAGAGCTATAGATGCTTGCTATTTCCAAGCGTGATCGAGTCAGAAATAAAGAGATCTGCAGAAAAATGAAAATCGCTGACATAACTCAACAGATATTTAGTAAAAAAGGGCCGGTACATAGCTCGATTAACTGACGGCCGATGAGGCAGAAAGGTTCTTGAGTGATACCAGGAATTGGAAAGCGCAGCGAAGGATATCCGTCTACATGATGGATTGACGACCTAATAAAGATCGCAGGGAGTCAGTGGATGCGGGCCGCTAGCAATCATTCATGAAAATCGATAAGAGAGGCCTATACTGAACATAAGCCTCAGGCAGTGGACGAGTAGGCATGGGTATAGATTCCTAATGTGGCCGTTATTTATGTTATGATTGTCTTTTGCTTCAATAGAATCTTATATGTAGTATAGTACCACAAACAATAGGTACTAGGTATCCACATAATTTAAAATTTATGATATAATTCCCTTAGATTTATTCTTGCTTAGTCATATCATTAAAATAAAAAAATATATATTTAATACAATCACTAAGTAAGAACAGCAAACTCTAGAGCGAGTATTATATGGTAGCAATAGGCTAGAAATACGAAACTTAAATAAATCAAGCTTTACTTCTACAAAATATATCATCGTAATGTAACAACCAAAAAATAATATCTTCTTTAAAATCAGTGCAAACTTATTTACAGCGAGGTCACTGAGACAACTGTGTCACTTCCGCTACGTTACCGATGCGCTGTACGTATTATAAGAGTACGCTTTGAACCGTGTATGGGTATTCATTCATGTTATGCATGAATTTCGAGTGAAAATTGTCGGAATGCACCTAAAGGAATGACCGATCTTAATAATAAAACCATAACCATATTTTATAGTCAACTACTGTAAGAAATGAAAAATATTTTTTTTGCGAATATATAAAATAATTTATGAATATCTTAAAAAAGCCGTTAGACCACTTTATGTGAAGAAGGAAATATCTAAACATGCTTAACTCCAATCTACTAATATTATTTTCAATTCCGTTCTACTGTCTTAGACGTAGCACTCATAAAAATGGTCCCATAACATCAGTGCTAACGTAAGTATTTAAAGCGAGGTCACTAACTCTGTCACTTCCGCTACGTTACCGATGCGCAAATAATCAGTTTCATACTGACCTATCTTCTAAACTGTTCGTAAAAAAGTGCGCATTGAACCGAGTATATATTATGGTATTCATTCATGTCACGGAATACATGTCCATATTTTTGGGATGCACCTTAAGGCGTAACTAATCTCAATAATAAAAGCCTATCATAGTAAGTGACTGGCGATATTTTATCACTTTATAAGAATTTGTATATGTCACCAGAAAATAATAAGAATCGAAACTTGATCAACTTTCTAGTTAGTTGATAAACCAACGAGGTTTTGGGTGGTTAAAAAAAAGAACCTAAACCTAAACCAATGGAGTTCAACAGGACTTTTTGAAGTTAAAGTATTTTTGTTTTGTTACAGCAGTAGCATAGTCGCGTTTGGTATGGTTAGGTCAAAAGTCTGATAATTAAGAAAATAATATAATAATAATATGCACGTTCACTGAAACTGGCAACTGGAAAGTTGATCAACTTACGACACGTATTATTTGCCGGGTACATATAAATATCACGCAAAGCTAATCCACTATATCAGGTAAAATTAGAGGTTTTATTATTATTTTTGTGTTATTTATTTAGTAGTAGTTTATTATATTTATGTTGTTGCAAAGTCCATTATAATCCTATTTTTATATGAAACTGTTAACTTTTTATATTCGTCAGTTTAATTTGTTTTGGTATTACGAAATCTGAGTTTAATCAATATACGAGTTGGTTCATTCATGCCAATTCCGTTCGTAGGTGTTTGTTAGATCAACAGAATGTGCACTATTGGGTGCTATTCGGTAGCTTTGTTATTGGAAAGGTTCAGTAGTGGTCATCTACATCTACAATTTCAAATTGGCAATATACTAAGCCTTACAAGATTAATTGAGCTGCGTTGCTATTATTTATAAAGATTGGAATCATACAGCTAGAGATTTTTAAAGCATTTTGTAAAGAGTTCCATGTTTAAATAATGAAAACAAAGGCAATTTATTTTTCTACTTTCTATTGGAAGCAAATCTTTATCGTTGTTTAATAACGAATGACAAACTTAACTTAAAAAGTAAATAGACGACACCAAACAGACGATTTTGTTTTTGGTCGAAACGATGACCTCAAAGAAAACTTTTAATTGCGTTTCTCTCAAAATCCTCTAATAAGGACTTTCCATGTTTTTATTTGTTCTCTATTAGCCAGTTCATTTCTTTTATCTCATAAAAACAGTTAGATATTTCCAGACTTTAGTAATCTTTACAGAAACGACTTCAGTGATTTCATAGCGTTGTTTCGCTGTTTATTTGTTTGGGTGAAGTATAACCGAGTTTTACTAAACTTCGGTAACCCAGATTTAAAACTGGAAGCCGATACGCGACGCGAATTAATGAAATAAATTTATATTCTTGCAGTAATGTTAATGTATAATTGTATAATGTTTGATTTCAAGTCTCTTCTTCTATTCCTAGGATAAAATATTGCTATCTTTGGTTCTTCGGTTTTATAATAAGACCGTGTAGGAGAAAACCGAAGAATGCAACATTGAAATGAATTATCCACAAATCATAGGTATATAAAATAAATATGTTTAATTTTGCGCAACAGATGAGCTATTAGAGCAAGACAAAACAATTGATAAATAAGTTATCTATACATGATGCATCCAAAATAATATTACTAGACTGCACCAGTGGCTTAGTGATTACAGTTGCTTCTTCTGAGACTAGCATAGGCAGCGCGACTCGAGTCTACTCTACGGAGGCCGACCAATCACATTGCAGAAACGCACTGGCACGTAACACTATCTGCAGTGTGATTGGTCGGCCTCCGTAGAGTAGACTCGAGTCGCGCTGCCTATGCTAGTCTCAGAAGAAGCAACTGTAATCCCTTATCGTCTAACCGGGCTGGTGCTCTGGGTTCGATTCCCACCCGGGACAATTGTTTGTGAGAGCCACGAGTAGTTGTTATAAGCCTGGGTGTGGTTTGTGTCCGTGAAGTGTGTGTCTGTAAAGTTTCCCGCGACACAATGATTTAGTTTCCTAGTATGGGAGATGTCTTTTTAAAACTAATATGGAAAGTAACCTTGAGCTGATAGACGCTGCTGCTCATCCATCAGGTGTTCGTCTCTTAGTCCTCTCTAACGATACATGAAGACATGGAGTGGTATATTCTAAGCCACACGGCAATGATGAACATTTTTTGACATAAGAGTACCAAAATATGAGTCTCACATGGCCCTCAGTGAAACTTTCAAATTCACTCTTTAGTTTTCGGCAACGGCTATTGTAACTTAAATAAATCTTAGGTATTAATCTAATCTAATCCAATCTAATCTGATCTCATCATCATCATCAGCCCGTATAACGTCTACTGCTGAATATGGGCCTCCTCCCGAAAGAGGGTAATTGCCATAGTCACCACGCTTGGCAGGCGGGTTGGTGACCACAGTATTATGTTGTACCACACAAGGAAACGCTGCTGCCTGTTCCTTGATAAACGATTATTTTAGATGATGTTATAACAATCGGGATCAACGGCTTAACGTGCTTTCTGAGGCACGGAGTCCCTCAACCCACCAGACCCGGAAAGAATTCTTAGAATTTTCACAAAGATTTACTGCCCGGCGTGGGGATCGAACCCGACCTCCGAGATTTAAAGCGAGCCAAATACCGCTACGCTACGGTGGTTGTCTAATCTAATCTAATCCTAATCTAATCTCATCCTAATCTTACCTACATTCAACGTATCTCATATTATTATGTATACATAACAACGGATAAAATTTGCATTCGTACTGAAATTGCTTACCTACCCTCGTACAAATTTCCTTTGGCAGTAATCTTCGAACATTTCTCTCTCTTCAGTAAGAATTCTTATTTCCTACAGGTGAACTGTAAATCCTTTGTGTCCATGTTAATGTTGTGGGCGAACAAAACAATGTCTCATAAATATGAATAAACGGAGTATGAACATCGAAAATTGTTTTGCAAAACCTCAGAACTCTCATTTTAGTTATTAATTTAAAGCAAGATACTCTTAGGTTTAAAAAGGAATTGTTAACTAATGGAATTGTCTTAAATATAGCCGTAGACGAAATAGAATATTTTTTATTACAGTAGGTACTCAATAATTTTCGACTCTCCTGTGCCATGATTATCTCCGTGCAAAATACAACCAACCGACACTTCATTCTACATAATTATTTGAAGCATTACGACTTTAATAAAGATGCAATGTTTCTTTCTTTTCTTATCACACATTCTCTCCTTCTCTTACTCTTACTTTTTACTCTCTGATTTTCTGTTGACTGACATGAGATTAGTTTATATTTTAACCAGCTTCCCGCGCGCGATTCTACCCGCGTAACTACCGTTTCCGTAGAAATTTAAAGAACACGACGCTTCACCCCCCGTCCTCCTGACCCTTAGTTTGCAAAGAACCATCCGATGCCTTCGTAGACCCGAAGTCGGAGAGGCCCGCGAACTGTAAAGTAGAGCGACAGTTGCACAAAACTACCCTAAAAAGCCGAGGTCCAAGACCCACAGGGGCGCCTTCTTGCGCAGGTTGCTTAGTTTGTAGTTTTTAAGCATTTATTAAGGCTGGAGCTCTGCTCGCCTTTATGCCCGGTGAAGTAGCAAAAGCCTCATGGCTACCTACGTAAGTACATCGGGAAAAAAAAATATAGCATATGGCCTTCGTCGATAAATGGGCCATCTAACACTAAAATATGTTTTCATATCGGTCTAGTAGTCCCTGAGATTAGCACGTTCAAGCAAATAAAATCTTCAGCTTTATAAATACGTAAGTATAAGATAAAGTACAAACATTCCACTTTTATACAGTTATAATACTCATAACGTTATTTCCAAAACACGGTAAATGGTAATTTAAACTGAATTTGTTATCATGACTACTACTCAAATTCATTGTGATTGTTTAATCTTTTTAAATTTGATCCATAAGAAATTATAGTATGTATTTGCACCTAGTAAATATGTACTTTTTTTTCGGACGGACTTAATAATTTAACCCTGAGGCTTTTGCTACTATACCGGGGATAAAGGCGAGCAGAGCTCCAGCCTTAATAAATGGTTTAAAAACTACAAACTAAGCAACCAGCGCAATAGGGCGCTCCCTTTGGGGCTTGGACCCCGGCTCAGGGCGGTCGCTGGTGATGAGATTGAGGGATTATGGCTTTTAGTTTCTTTAGGGGAGTTTTGTGCAACTGTCGCTCTACTTTACAGTTCGCGGGCCTCTCGGACTTCGGGTCTACGAGGGCATCGGACGGTTCTTAGCAATATGTTCAGTGCGCGTGGCGAAGAATGGGTAAATCTTACCAACCTAATCTACCTATATATAAGGTTACCCCACACATATACAAGATGACTCGAACTATCTGTTTGTAGTTCATATTATAATTTTGAAGTTAGAGCGTGGTAACCTAAGGACAAAGTTTGCTAACGAGATCAAATTACTGACGAAACTTAAAGATTACTCGGTAATTATCTGGAGACGAAAAGGTTTTTGTTGTTGTACGCTACGTTATTCTATTTGACGGTTTACTTTAGTAAGAGTTTTTTTTTTTATCAATTAGACTTATTTAATTGTTAAATTTGGGCTTTTACTAACATAAAATTGGTAGGTAAATATTTACTTAACTTACGCTTTCGTTATATAATAAAAATTGAAGAAAGATTATTCTGGTCATCCGAAGAAGAGAGCGCCCGCGAACGCGACCGCGACGCGTCCCTCCTCGCCCTCCTGACCCTCCCTAGTCCCTCATAGACCCCAAAGTCGCGAAATGTAACGTAGAGCAACAGTTGCGCTAAACTCCCTTTAAAACTAAACGTAATAATGCCTCAATCTTCCCGCCAGTGACCGACCTGAGCCGAGGTCCAAGTCCCACAGGGCATGTCCTCTTGCGCAGGTTGCTTAGTTTGAAGTTTTTAAACAATTTATGTAGGTTGGAGCTCTGCTCGCCCTTATGCCCGATGCAGTAGCAAAAGCCTTCCGGCTAAATACAATTATAGTACGTACGAAAAAATACATCTCTTCGTGACTACTGAGTAAATTAAATCCTATTTGTTTTTTGCTTGAATTTAGTTTTTTGGTTACGAAATGTAACATATTTAATAATAAAAAAAAATGTGCATGTTATTGTACATGGGCGGACTTGATGCCTTTGATGGCAAAGGCAAAAGGTTTGCTCCATTTCTTTGTATTGCGATTACGTAACCCGCTTGCCATGTGCAAAAAAATATAGAACAACACAGTATTATTTACTATAACTTCGTAATTTTAATCTCGGCAGGTAGTCAAATATAGTCTATTCAACGTTAATAATTTGAGTTTGTTATTGAATTGTGTCAAAACTATAGGTAACAATACACCATTGGCTTCTATGAATTTATCGGTCTAAAGGCACGTTATGAACTAAAGTGGAAAACTAATCTCACTGAGGTGACGAAACTTGAAGCAACAGTCCGTTTACTTACGTTATAGAGTTGAATATATCATACTATGCAAACACAACTTACATCAACGAGTTAAACGCATTTATTATAGTTATATTTCGCCATTAGAATATAGACAACTTCCGTTGCGTAGCGGTATTTGGCTCGCTATAAATCTCGGAGGTCATGGGTTCGATCCCCACGCCGGAAAGGAAATCTTTGTGTAAATTCTTAGTTTTATTTCCGGGTCTGGTTGGGGGACTACCCTCCGTGCCTCGGAAAATACATACGTCCTGATTGTTATAACATAATCTATAATAATCGTATATCAACGAACGGGCACCGTTTCCTTGTGTGGTACAACATAATACTGCGGTCACTAATCCGCCTGCCAAGCGTGGTGACTATGGCAAATACCCTCCCTGGGAGGAAGCCTATGTTCAGCAGTGGACGTGTTACGGACTGATGATGATGATTAAAATATATTATAACGTCTACTGCTGAGCATAGGCTTTTCAAAATGGTTGTCATAGCCACCACGCTTGGCCGGCTGGTTGGTAGCCCCAATTTTTGTACAGCTTATACACAAGTAAATGCAGCTGCCCGTTACTTGGTATACGATTGTAATACATGATATTATGAAAATTGGGATCTGATGCACAGAGAGTAGTCCAAACCAGACCTGGAAATAAATCTTTCAATCAATAATAGTTTCTTGTCAGGAGCAAAAATGCATGAACTTCGAAATTTAAAGAGAGACTATTGCCGTTAAGTCACGGTTGCTGGTCCCCGCCAACGCGAACGGCGGATCGAAGGAGTGTCGGGGGGGTTTTAGTGGTTTAGGGTCCTCTCCTTGTTCATGAGTTAGCATACCACGCTATGGAGAGGGCGAGTCCCACATATCCCACCGCCAGCGCGTGAATACACGCAGCGGCGGTGGGAATGCGTAAATGCATTTCCCCCCGGACAGAAAAAAAGGTCTCGGTTGCTGGTGATGTGTTTAGATGTAATATTCCAATTTAATCGTCCGGGTGACACAACAACAAAGCGTTACTGGCTGATCTGTCAACGAGCAGCTGAAACCACAAAATAGTTTGCGAAGAATTTTGTTAGCAGATAGTTATTATGACAAAGACATTCGCTGACAAAGTATTTTCTACAAAATTCACCCGTTAAGGAATATAAACACGATCCTAATGTTGGTTGGATTTAATAGGAGCTAAGCCGCGCGGAATCTCATTGGCTATTATTAGTAGAAAATGTAATACTGAATGCAGTCACAAACGAAAATATATAATCATATGTAAAGCTGATGAGTTTTTTCGTTTGCTTGAACGCGCTAATCTCAGGAACTACTGGTCCAATTTGAAAAATTCAGTTCAGTGTTAGATATCCCCTTTATTGAGGAACGCTACAGGCCATATTTAATTTTGATGTTCCTACGGGAACGGGAGTTACGCGGGTGAAACCAAGTGCTTCTAGCTAGTGAGTAAATATGTGTGTTAGTAAGCATGCTCCCACACTCAGAAACCCTATCTGTTTACAAATATTTGTTCCATCTAGGAATCGTATTCAAAACACTAGGTGTAACTACTGCAACCAGTACCGAAGCCATCATTGCAGTCAGAAAATCACCGAAGTAATTCAAATTAACATAATTGGATAATAATAATTAATCCAATGTAATATAATAGCTAATATTAGACCCAGACTAAGAGAACTAATTAAACTAAGTCAGCTCAACAGTTCATGTCTCCCGAGGATTATGAGAAACACACACCTCGCGTTTGAATTCAGCTAACTATAGTAACTACTAACATAGTGCCTTTTAATAGTCCATTAAGGTGATTAAAGGTTAGTATATGTGTAAATTCAAATAAAATAATCGTAGGTCATTACGAAATGAATGAAGTAGGTACCTATAGTTCGATCGCGATAGGGATTCGCTCTTTGCTCCCAACAGTAATAGCTTCAATATCCTTAATCCTTACTAATATTATAAATGCGAAAGGAGCTCTGTCAGTCTTTTTGTATGTCAGCCTTTTACACGAAAGCTACTCCACCGATTTAAATTATATTTAGTACACAGATACTTTAGAACCTAAGATAGGACGTTGGCTACTTTTTATAGCGAAAAGAGGGTGGAAGTTGGTTGAAAGAGGGGAATGAAGATTGTATGAAATTATCGTAAGTAAGCCTAAATAATTAAACTGGTGCTTAAAGTCACTGTTCCACGTAGACATACAGCTAGTCATATATGTATATACATGTTAATAAGTGAAGCAAACACTTTGTACCACATTTAAAGAAAATTGGACAGAGGAGTATGAATTTTTGACCACTAGGTGAATAGTCTTAATAAATTGTCTTCGTTCTTAACAAGTGTAGTAGTTTTATTGTTACACTAACTTTCTACTTAAAAATGCTACTAAAAGTCACAATTCCACGCGTAAAAAGTCGCGAGCACGGCTATTATATTATAAACTAGCTTCCCGCGCGCGGTTACACCAGCGTAACTCCCGTTCCCGTGGGAACTTTATAGTTAGATATAGCCTATGTCACTCAGGGTGAATGTAGCTTTCGAATAGTGTAAGAATTTTTGAAATCGGCACAGTCGTTTTTGAGTTTATTCATTAAAAACAAAGACACACACGCACACACAAATACAAATCTTTCATCTTTATAATATTAGTATAGATATACACATTACAGACCTCTCGAGATTCATATCTGAAAATATTACTGTAATGTTAGCTTTGTGAAATATTTGTTGTTGTGCAACTAAGCATAATTATGTACTAGGAAGCTTGCATTTGGCTTATCAAATACGGTCGGGAGCACTTGGGAGGTGGATCAATATTCAGCTTCGCGGCTAACTACTCCCTTTTGGTTGTTTACGTAAAATTAAGCCGAGTTTTGACTGCAAAAGTTGGGTAATTTTTATTAAGTAGCAACAACACGCCACAAGGAAAAAGTAAAAATATCGTTATGGTTTCTTCGAGAAATGCTTAATGGTTCTATGTATAGATTTGTGTTTGATATTCTCGCCTTTTTATTTTGTTGTCCGGGGCGAAATGCCTTTATCAGCGCTCGAATATGCTGCAGCGGCAGTGGCATATCTGGGACTCTCCCTCTCCATAGCGTGGGATGCTAAACTCATACCACGAGAAGAGGACCCTACACCACTTAAACCCCCCGGAAACTCCTTCGATCGCCGTTGTCGGGGGCCGGGTACGCATAAGCAATCCGTCCCATGATATTCTCGCCTCCGATACTTATATTCGGTGCTTCTACATAAAAAATTAAAATACATTTTAATTTTAAATTTTCATCAGTTCGACCAATAAAGTTTTGCAATCATCATCTTTTTGCCCCACTCCTATTATTTGGGGTCGGTGCAGCTTATGACATGTTCAATTTTTCCTTATAAGGCGTCTCTTCTATACCCACTATGTTCTTATATATGATATCTTTCCCACAGTGCATTCATCTTTCTTTTTTTAGGTCTTTCTCTTTTAACTTCATATTCAGCACTCTTCTTGTCACATGCTATACAGTTTACAATATAAACATTCTTTGTTATAAGCCCCTAGGTCCCTGCATATCTGGACCCTATTTAAGATTTGGGTCAAACTTTCAATGTTGTTACGAGGATAAAACATTAGATATAGCGTTCACATTTTCTTTTATCGCGAGTCTGCCGTTTATACAACAACAATAACATTGTGAAAACTGTTCCATTATTTAAATAACTTTTTTGGGTCCGAACCTGATGTGTACTTGTTTGCTATTTGGTATACATATTATTATGAACTGTTTAAATAAAATAAATGTAAAAAATGAGTACTGATTCTATTTTTAGGGTTCTTTTATGTTCGATATCAATAACGACAATAGGTAGATGGACGTTTGTTACTCTTTCACGCAAAAACTACAGAACGGGTTTGGCTGACAATTGCCTACGGATAGTGTGTAAGCTGTTGTATTATGTTGTAAGCTAGATTAATATGATATAAGCTTAAAGCCGTCACGCTCTGACCTACTGGAGTAGAGAGACGCGGGTCAAACCACGGGGTGAACTTATCCTTTATATAACTTAATTTTTTAAGCATACTACAATCGTCCTTCTACTTAGATGTTTTACTCCAGCCGGCCCGAGGTCTTCGAGTGCTCTCCAATGTAATGTAACTTTATTAAGCTCGTAAACTGAATAAGTTACATTTCTAAATAACACCACTAAAACGTACACCCATGAGTATTTCGTGCCAAACATATAAAGTAGGTATATGTTTTAGCTATGGTAGTGCAGTGTTAACGTATACCGTAGTAACCAAAACTTAAGTTTTCAGTTCTTGGATTCATAAAGTTGTAGAGCTAAGTAGCATATTTTTTTCGGATGGACTTATGTATTTAGTAATGAAGGAATTGCTACATCAACGAATGTCATATATAAGCAATTCCCGGTACCCACATTATTGGTGATTGGATAAGTCCTAGAGGGTTGGGGGGGGACTCTCCTCGAGGTATCATTACCATCGCAATGGAGAGGGGAATCTTGCTGCTGTGACGAATGCCCAATGCATTTCCTCCGGTAAAAAAGGTAATAATTGACAAAATAATACCGTTATTTGCGGTTTAAATGGCGCGTTACTTGCTCCTATCGCCTTTTTTATGTAATCGCACTTCGGTTTTACTACGTAAATAAAATGTATACGCAGCAGAAAACTAACCACAAAACTTCTCTTAATTTTTTAACTAGTGGACATGAAAACGTAAAGGACGAAACGTATGTAATAGCAAACTATTCTGCACACCAGTCATAAACGGGTTGCCTTGTCACATTGCCTAAAATCATCTGAAACATAATACACGTTACAGTATCGATCTTGAAAGTCTTCGTGAATAATTGAACAGTGTATCAGTTGGCCGCAATTTACGAGTAACTCCCTTCAACCTATAATTTCTTAACCAATTAACTTGTTTAAATTTACGCCGCAACACCACATTCACACGAAAATAGCTTTTCTATTTATATTTAAGCTTGTAGTATAAAACGTTACACAGCTTAGGTTTAGACACGTAAAAATACTGGCTTACGAAAACGCAACCAGTAAAAAGACTAGTATCTGATTCAACTGTTTAAAAAAAAATATATATTTACTATATTTTTCATCATCATTATAATCAGCCCGTATAACGTCCACTGCTGGACATGTGCCTCCTCCCGGGGCAGGGTTAGAATTAAGACAAAGATTTCTTGTTCAGCGTGGAAATCGAAGCTAAAACCTCCGAGACTTATAGCGAGGCTTTTACCGCTACGTCACGGTGGTTGTTAATTAATGTAGTTACCGTTGAATTATATAGGTTACTATATATTAGATTGGCAAACTAAGAATATAGCCCGCCTGATCGTAATCGGTTGCTGTTAAACAGTGTATCAAAGGCCACAACTAAGTAGTAACTGGCTCTGGCCTCTAATTTCTCAACCGATTAACTTGTTTGAATATACGCTACAACGCCGCAGCACCGATAAAGCAAATAGCTTTTCCCTGTTGAATAAGTACATTAAACTAGACGCGTAAAAATCTGTTAATAAATGATCAAGTCTAGTTATAAAATAAACAGTAGTGTATGATGTATCTAATTTGTGATTGGATGCTATAGTAACTTTATTAAATACAAAAATATAACCACTAGGCAGACAGCAGTATATAGTGTGTATGCATTAATTGGTTTTTAACTTCATTAAAAGCCCATAAAGTTCATAATATGGTGCCCACAGCGACTACCCTGTCTCATGACTTTAAGAGTACCTAGATCTTGCAAAACAAACATCATAATTATCTATATCAAAAATTAAAAATCATATCCAGACCATGGAAACATTTTTTCGAGGTTGTTCTCAATGGATGCTTTAAAGTACATAACGAATAATATTTATTTTTTACAAATATTTTAATTGTGGGGTAAGTAGGTATATTCAATTCTTTTTTTTTATCAGTGGTCAAGATTGATTCATTATATTATTACAGAACTAAAAACTAAGATAAAGTTGTTCATTTCTTTGTTTTATTTACACATAATTAAATAATTTAATTTTGATAAACATTTTTGAAACACAAAATGTTGACTTTTCCACACTCATTATTATAGAGGAAGTTACACAATCAAGAATTTGAAAAGGATCCTCTCTTGTAAATTAATTTTAACACCGGAAGTCACTCAACAAATCTGCTCCTTAAGTAGAAGCTTAAATCTGTGTACATTTAATACCCTCGAAACGTGCTTATTTAGAGCCTTTATTACTTGTTTACAGTCGCCCCTGAACCTGTAATAAGTTCACCGCGTCCGATCGGTCAACAATCCCCATTGCCGGGGATCGAAGAAGAGGACGATTCCGATTGGCCTCTTGAAGACGCCACCGACGCTACGATCACCCCTTCTTACAAGAGTACAAAGAGTAGCACAGATACTGCATTCTCGTCTTCACAGAGTTCAGGCAGAAAGAAACGTGGTTTTGGAAGTCCTTCGTCAGTAAAAATATGTCTTTCGGCGGCGGCTAGGAAATCGAACAAAGCGCGTAAGCGTGGCTCCACTGTCAGCGTTTCAGCTGGACAGGCCGGCGAGGAGCCAACGCCCGCGCCGCAGCCGCCGCACGGCAGGATGCAGGCCGAACAAGGCAGTATCGGCGAGCTTCAAAAATATCATGGCCGATACCTCAAAAGTCGACGCCACACCCTCGCTAATGTTCGGTGAGTTTTATTAAAATAATATAAGAACTATTTACAAACCGTAGAAGAAATTACATGTTACATGTAGCAGAAATCGAACAATAACCGTAAATTTATCGTAAGCTATTTATCTTCAGATTATAGTCTCGTAAATTGTTGCACCACTTATGCAAAGATGTATTATGATGAGATAATTGTTATCTGAATAACAGTTAATCTTTGTAAGGTTTCAATGATATATATAAGTATAACAACTTACACGGTCTGTAAACGGAATAATAAATCCATATTAAAGTGCCTATAATAAGACGTTTTCTTAATAGGCATATTCTGTCTTCTTGTATACGGTAATTGCAGAACGTTGTATTACAAACGCAATACTCATACCTAAATGGTACTTGTTATCTAATATTCTATACTACATTCTCGTGCGTGGTTTTACCCGCGTAACTCCCGTTCCCTTAGGAACTTCATAACAAAGTTTAACCTAAAGCCTTCCTCGATAAATAAGCTATCTAACACGTAGAATTTTTCAAATCGGACCTGTACTGTCTGATATTAGCGCGTTCAAGCATAGAAAAAAATAAACTATTCAGCTTCACATACTACTTACAATACTTTTAGATTATATCTACAAGTAATACATATGTGTTTTTTGCTACTTCTAACTTTGAGTTTCCCAAAAAATTAAAAACTAAGTATTAATTATATTAAATACTTTTGATATCTCGTCATCTTAGTGTCACTGGGAAGTGACAATTCACGTTGACTCGCGGGCGCGGTGGCGGGCTCGGTCACGAAATATCAAACATATGACGTAATATCCAAGTGTTCACGCTCGAAACGCACGTGCGGTCTAAGTAACGGGTAAGCTAGCGACTGGAGCGCGCGGCGCGCTAGCGGAAATATCAAACGCGGGAGATGTTTGTATGTGTTCACGTCGAACAAGCGGCGGATCGCGCGATTCACTCGCGACGACGCGACAGGAAAGATGTATGCAACTAGTATGAACTTGTCGCTAAAAACGGTAGAACGTTTTCATCAAGAGTTTATTAGTGCTGTTTAGGCTAGGACTCCAATTTGGATGAGCCGACAACAGGTCACACTCGCGTTAAAGTCTGGCGGCCAACGTGAACACAAACTCGTCACGTCTCCACGCTTGTACCCGCTGCCGTGCCCGCGCGTTTCTAGTGAACAAGTACTAACTGACTATACTCCAGCATTGAGCGCCTGTCAAGAGCCCTAGAATCCAATTATTTATATAATTACTTTATCGTTAAGAAAACAGCAACCCAGTAATTACGTAAATCATTTGGAGTTAATTAAAAATAATCATCTTATAATTGCAAATAACGGTTGAAGTACTAGGTAAATTTGCTATAGACTCCCACGTTTTCATTGTGATTGATAAAGGTACTAAAGATCAGTACAAAAAATAAATTCTTAAGTGAGTCTTTGACATTATTTTTCCCCTTATACTGTTATCCTTGAAGAAAAATGATGAACTATTATCGTTTATGCCTTATAAAAAATTGTAAAAGATTTATTTACGAAACAAGAAAGTTTCTAAGTAATATATATAACTTTCCATAATCTTCAAATATTAAAAAAAAACATTGTTTTTAGTTTATTTGTATTGTATTGTTATTGGAAATACATATCTAGCAGTTTTTTCCCATTACAGAAAATAAGTATCGAGGGGTGAAAGGCTATTTGTTTGAAGCGACATTTTACGAACTTTACAGGAGAGCCATTTAAAGATTCAAAATTTGGAAAAAAAATCTTTATAAAAAAACTAGTGCTCTTTCTATAATGGGGATCGCAAAGTTTTATTGAAAAAAAATCCCTGTATGTTTTGGTATAATTTTCATTAAAAAAGCAGTTATGAGTACCTATAAGATAAATTGTCGCTTAATACAAAATGATCTGTATCGCCTTATTTTTAGAGTAAAGAAAAATGATTCAACTTCCAACATTGTCACTAATCAGCAGCAGGCAAAAAGGTTTAAGTGACTTTACAGTACTTATGCAGGAGAAAGCAAAATGATTGAATCGACGTTACTCAATAATAATAGGAATAGGCTATTTTGTTTAACTACCAATTTGGGTTTGGGTTTTAGGTTTTGTTAACGATTCAGGAAAGTTGACTTAAGCAACGATGAACATTCTTAAAGAGTTGTTTGATGTCTCAGATTTTGAAAGGAGTTATATAACTTGGTTGTTCTAAACAGAGTGAAAAACAGTTGTAGCGAAAAGGGTTGAACCGACATGTCTTAATGAATTTGGCTGACGGCAAATTGGTTGAAGCGACATTGCACAGAGTAAGTAGTCGTAAGCAAAATGTATGAAGGGACTTTTCATCTAAAGATAGCTACATCGAAAAACGATTTATCTGCCATCGAACTAAAATTTTAGGAAGGGAATAACGGCTTATGATCCGATTCTCTGTTTTTGTATACAGCTTAAATGATATACTAAAAAAATATGGCAAATTTGAAGTCGCATCATACATCATGTTTGAGAATTATGCACTAAAATGGCATTGTTTTAAGCGCCATAAAAGTGCTCAGAATTGTACGAAACCCGGCTCAGACGACGCAGAAAAATTCGCTGAATCCGAATATGTATATAACTCCATATCGTCCAAAATGTCGCTTCAAACAAATAGCCTTTCACCCTTCGGTATATAATTTGTTCTGGTCATTTCCTTATATCTATGGCCACGGAAAGGGTTAATTCTATGTCCTTTTTAGACATTGGTTTGTCTAATCTGGACTAGCCCAATTCGGAGTGCGATACTCGGTGTATTTAAGCTACTTGCTTTAGTTTATTGTTTAGTGTCTTCCCGCGCGCGGTTTCACCTACTTTATCGCCCATTTCCATGGGAATTCCATTATTAAATATAGCTTATGTTAGTCCTGAGCAGAGCGTAGCTTTCTAATTTTAATAATTCTAAGTTCCGGTGCCTATTCAACGCAAACAAAAATGTTTCTTTTTTATAATAGGACTGTTAGCCGAGAGGCAAGACTTCCTATCTTACGTTTGCCGAGTTATGTTTTACACTATAGAACGCGTCTGCTCTATCGGTCTTTCTGCAGATACAGCCAGCCGAACTGACTTAGATTGCAGACTACATCGGCAACTTTGTTCTTCCCAGCAAACTTCATAGAAACTCCATGCATAACTAACGTTATTCCACGTGAATTTGATTTTATGGCCTAGCATTAATGTAACTATCGCACTGTAGTTCATAACAAATAGAATGTACCACGTTGTACTAATCTTCGGTGTAATATTAACAACAACAAAAAATAAGCTTTATGGGAAAACAAGATTTAAATTTTATATACATTGATCAAGTTTGGTTTAAGCTTGAGGTTTTATGAACATTAAAAAGACTACGCGGCGACGAAATACATATTTATGAATAAACTTCGATTCATTCGGAATATATTATATGATTAATGGAGCAGTTACGCCAAAATTTGTCGTAATACAGACTCTGCCAATCATTTAACTACAACTTTCTTTTTTTAAATTTGACATTTCTTTATGAAAAGTCAGTAAACTATTACAGGATACCTCGTTTATTGTATTGTGTGTACTAATATTATGAAGAGAAAATATTTGATTGTTTCTTTGTTTGCATTTAATATGCTCTAAAACCACTGGACCATTTTATTTTTCTTTTTACCATTTGAAAGCTCCATTATTCAGGAGTAACGAAGACTATTTAATGATGACGTACTCACGGGAACGGCAGCTATGCGGATGAAACAAGGTAGTATGATTATAAAAATAAAAGTCAGGAGAACGAAACCAGAATAACGCTAAACATTGCTACTCTGATGCGTGCATCATTTTGGCATTAAACCACACCTATTGTTTGTTATTCCTATAATTTTTTTTCTAATTCCATTAGATGCCTTTCGTTTCAATTATATAAGCAAGAATTTACTGCACAGTAAAAATTAGAAATATCTAGAAATTTATAAATGATTGATCGACGAACG
This sequence comes from Nycteola revayana, assembly GCA_947037095.2. NCBI lineage: Eukaryota > Metazoa > Arthropoda > Insecta > Lepidoptera > Nolidae > Nycteola > Nycteola revayana. The sequence continues at coordinate 17,354,941 of OX344840.2, forward strand.
GATGATTGATTTCCATTGTCATCTGATCCTAAACCAAATAAATGGAACGGTACAATGTCGCGTGTTTGTGGAAGCTGTATTATTTCCTACTCATATTTGTTTTAACACAAGGGAATGTGGATGACGTATCGGTGATTTGTGCCAATTATTTGAGTGCTGTTTATTCAATGAAAATACGCATATAGCGAATGAATGTCGGCATCAAATGATTACATAAATTTTCTATTAGGATCAAAGCCCGATTCTTTGTCCATTCAAATGATTGACATTCCCTGTATTTTCAAAAAGACACGCGTTGTTAAGGAGTTGGTCTACTACTAAGTTTTTCAGTTAGTCCAAAACTTTTCTTAACAATCAGATATCAAATGCAAAAGATTTTTTTATTAATTAACCTCAATCACCAACATTATCAGTACGTATAACGTCTGAGGCTGAACATGTCGACCATATGATCGCAAGTCCGATTCCGTAGCCATGAGACTATGGCCATAGTCAAATGAATGCTTTTACTATGACTAATTCTTGATGAAAACCACGATTTTCATCCATGGTAATCTGCTTATGCCTCTAGCCGGTTTCAGATTGAAAGATAAGATAATTCTAGTTGGCGCTGTTATCGGTCTTCAGAAATGTTACGCGAGTAAGGTTGGGCTCACTTATAAATAATATGTATGATCCAACTGTAATGTAACTCTGATTAAATAGTGATTGGCGACTCCTTAGATTTGAGTTTCGGGTCGGGTATATTTTTGCTGAAGTCAGTATGTTGGCTGTGTTTCGTGCGTCGGTGAATGCATTCAACTGTCAGTCTAGAACTGATCGGGTATTTGCACAATCCCACCGTGTTTTCATATGAAAGGAATAGAGAATGCACATGACATGTCCATCTGATTATGCGCTCACTTTAGTGTGAAAATGTTCGTCTCGCGCAGACAGCCAATCTTCTATGACTGAAATCGGTCAAGAGGACATCATTAGGTAATAACTAGAAGGCACACTAATATGCGATAGGGATTTGCGGCCCTTAGCGAAACTGTTCGAAGTCAAATGATACAATAACACTATTCCGTGTAGTTTCACATTGCCAATGTTTTTCAAATAAAATTTAAACTTATTTACTTTTTATTTGGATGGCGGCCAAAATTCCGGCTGTAACTTAAGGCAAGGCTAATATTAGTACGAATTATATGACTTCGTAGTGGAAAGGAACTGCAGGTCTATGTTATAAGAATTACTAAGTATAGACTTGCGAAGTTTATTTTAAATATATCGGCATGGCTATGTATTTAATAGGCCATCTGATTGTTTATATCTATAACTTCATCATTATCATCATCGTCAGCCCATGTAACGTATACTGCTGAACATGAGCCTTCTGCCGAGGGAGGGTTTTGCCATAGTGACCACATTCTTGGCATGTTGTATCATACAAGAAAACGCTGCTGCCCGGTATTCTTTGGTATAACAATCGGGACTAGCAACGTTACGTACTTTCCGAGGCAGGGACGGTCCTTCATCAGGGGCCGGATTGCTTATGCAACCCGACGGCGGATCGAAGGAGTGAGGGTTTTAGTGGTGTAGGGTCCTCTCCTCGTGGTATGAGTTTAGCATACCACGCTGTGGAGAGGGCGAGTCCCACATATCCCACTGCGAGCGCGCGAATACGCTGCAGTATCGGTGGGAATGCGTAAATGCATTTCAACCCGAACAACAACAAAAAAAAAATGTTTACTTTCAATCAACCAGACCCGGAAAAAATATTAGAATTTACATAAAGATACGGCGTGGGGATTAAACCCACGACCTCTAAGACTCAAAGGAAAAATTATACTGCTACGTCATGGAGGTTGTCACAACATATTTACACCTAATGTATTACCAACAAATAAGGATTGTATTAATCCAGTAGACAGAGCGGAAACTTATTTACTAATAGCACTTCCGTACGCTTTCATCCTCATTACTTCGGTTCTCATGGGAATTTCTTCTTAAGGAAAAGGCAGACTTGTAACAATTTTAAGGTCGTATGCAGGGCGAGGTTGGAGCGCATATGTGCTGTCCCCCGCGGGGCCCAGCCCAGCCACAGAAGTGACAATTTACATTGTGCCCCCAACGTGGATAATTCACAGTTGAAATATTAAAAATGTTAAAGACGTAATATTTCAACAAAATCCAATAGAGTGAAATCTTTTGATATTATTATATATAAAAAAAAACAAAATAACTTGAAAATCATAATTTGCACTGAAACTGTCTAAATGGAGGCATAAATTGCCTCAGCCCAAATTTGTCTAATGGTAAATTCAATGAGTCAAAATGTTTACGCAAATTATAGGCAATGCTTGTAATACAATTACTTAGTACATTGACGTCAAATATTAGCGTTGCCACCCCATGCATTATTAAGCCCTAATACGGAACTAGGTTAGTACTAAAATAACCAACAAAAACGAAATAACACAAAAGTTTTATTTTGTTGACATTCTACTTGTCCCATTTATACTGATATACCAAGTTTTAAGTTACAATTTTTACAGTTGCATAGCACTATAAAAACCCGGCTTTATGGCTCGGCCGAGAATTTGTCTCAAAAGGAAAAGGCTAAACATCGTCAAACGGGAATGTTTCTGGCGGAGAGGCTATGAAAGCGACATGAAAGACTTCCTTAATGCGCACACAGCCCCAGCGCAGGTTTCCTGCCGGTGCGTCAAAGGAAGATATGCAAGCTAGATGAATGTCCATCAACAATGTACGCCGGCTTACCTTACTGAATGTCCTCGCATACGTCCGTTTGACGTTGTTTTGTCACATGCCAACTCCGAGGCTTTTTACAATTTTATTTATATAAGTACGGCATTCGGATGAACCGTAACAACTGTACAAAAACCCTTTGATACAAAACTGAATTTCAATTATAGGTTTTGTATTCATCACAAATTCATTTAAATACTCGAAAATTGAAAAAATGTCATATAGTCGTATATTCCTACTTTGCAATATCATTTCCCCGAAGAGACGGCGGCGCTGTAAACATAACCCCACATTTTCATTTGTGATAGTTCATTAGAAGTCCGGGGCGTGTCTAATGGTGTCATTCCCATATACACCTCTGTAAATAGCAAATGGCCACTTTGAAGGTAATGTTCGCTTTAATAAACTGCTAATTGAGATTCAAATTAATTGTAGCTGTTTTCATGAAACTAAAAACGCTTGTTGTGTGTATTTTTCTTGTGTTTTATTTCTGTCAAAAACGGGACCATTATGGGTATTACGTATTGTTATTATATAGGTATATAATTATAATGACAATCCGTAATGTTCTTTATGAAAACGCACCATTAACACTTTGAGCTGTTGATACTTCAGTGAAAATTAACTTTGTACACAACAAAACATTGCCTGCAAACTTAATAATGAATCTGTTCATTATTCTGGCCGTGTAGAGTTCCCGCTAATAACTTAATGGAGTCTGCTATGGAAAGAGCGGTCGTGGAACGAAACAAAACAAATGTTCGAGTCTATTTTTTAATATTTCATGAAACGAACGATGCTTCCTAGCATCGCCTTTGTTCTTTTCTCGTGGTACCTCGCTTTTTAATGAAACGCACGGGGTGGAGGCTACGCTTGCCATTCAAAGGAATTGCACGTATTGAAATATATCGAAGCTCTTACCAACGTATTGATTCAATCAATCTGTATAGTAAAGAGATTGTGCCCCGGAAACATGATGATACAAACATGGTTTGTTTTGCTTTGGATGTTAAATTACCCTTTGTGTAAGCTCCTTTTTTCAATAGTTGTGCACTATTTTTGTTCGATATTCGTTAAAAGTGATTCGAGACTTTACGATTTTCAGTTAATAGATAAAGTTTTTCGGATGAGGCCTTTTTGCCAGTTTGAAATAACTTACTGTATTATTAATAAATTAAATTGTTTTATTTTCGACGACGTGCTACGACATAACATCTTCCCATGCCCTCAAAGTCCGAAAGGCCCGCGAACTGTAACGTGGAGCGATAGTTGCACAAACCCCCCCCAACTAAAAGTCATTACTCCTCAATCTCTCCGTCAGCCACCGTTCTAAGCTAAGCTTCAGCCAAGTCCTTCAGTGAGCACCCTCTTGCTCAGGTTGCTTAGTTTGCAGTTTATAAACTTATTGATGATGATGAAGGCTGGAGCTCTGTTCGCCATTTATGCCAGGTGAAATAGCAAAATCCACGTGGCTGACAACATAAAAATATCCGTCCGAAAAAAAAATACTTAACACCGTCTGCGGCCTACTTGGTCGTGTGACAGCAGATATTAATTTCGTTACAATTAAATTCACCATTACAGTCCACATTAGAGTCCGAATCTATGAAACATTATTAAAAAATTAGTATTTATTATGTTCTCAGTAATAGAATTCACTATGTAAGCAACTAACTGAATAAACAGTGGTGTTAGTAGATTCTCACATAAGTCACAACAACTTAAACTTAATAACTGTTCCTGTATCCTTGTTTGACCCTTATAATTTGTAAGCAATAACAATGTGGGTATTATGTTAAAGTTGGCAAATTACAATTTTGAGTTCTCAGGCGTAATATTGCAAGTCACTCAAATATTTATTTTGACAGTTATTAATGAGTTATGTTTGATGGAAATGTTTTAAAAGTTGATATATAGGACATTCTATTTAACTTTGTGATGAACGAAATGACGTGTCATAATAGCTAATGTCTTTATGTTAACGCTTGTATGTGAAATTGGTATCATGAATGTTTTCGGCATATTTTGTTATTTTTCCTTTAAGTTTTATTGAACTTAAAGAAAAATAACATCTAATAATAAGGGATATTTTGTCTAAAATTACCATATTATAGAATTGGACTCCCCCTGCGTTACTAATATCTTATCTAAAATAGTATGAATGTTATGTGCTATGTTATTTATAATTATGAAAAAAAGGCTTATGTTTAACTTACCATCAGATATAGTAAAAATGATCACCAAAATTAAACCCGCATTTAAATGTAAAATGGTAACCAAAGTTTTAACATTTCGCTATCGTATTTAAGCAAAATGACTCCAAATAAATCATTGTTGACCCAAAAGTAGTAAATGATCACCAAAAGTAGTAAATGATCACCAAAAGTACCTAAATGTTTTACTAATTTACTATTCGGTTCTGGCACTCGCCGGCCGCTACCGCGGCACCGCTCGCTTCGCTCGCTCGGCTCGTGCGTTGTATGGCCGCAGCTCTAACCTAACCTAACCGATTGTCATTTTTCATTGATTTTATTAAGGTAGAATAGCGCAATCATTTGCTCGCTAAGATTTGGTGATCATTTACTACATTTGGTGATCATTTACTACATTTGGTGTTTGAATACAATTTGAAATGCAGTCGTGACTAAAATAGCTAGTACTATTATAATTTTAGACTTTATTTTTCTGGTGTCAAGTATATATTTTTGGTGATCATTATATTTTATCCCTGAAAAAAATATTACAAGTTAACATTATAATTATCTAGCATTATAACTTTACAAAATAATATATACACCCAAGTACCGCTTCGATGAGAAGCATTACCATTGATCAGGGCAGACCATAAAATACGTTGTGTAAAATTAAGTTGTTGTCTTATATTCTGGTTTATTGAAGGTTACTACGCTTTTGGAGAAAGCTACACAGACAAGTGCGAAGCACTTACATTTTGGATGGACTACGCTTTGTGCCTCAGAAAGCCGTTGGTTCCAATTGCTATAGTATCAGCACGACAATGGTATACCAGATAACAGGCAGCAGCGCTACATTATCCAGATCGTTTACTATGGCAGAATCCCCTTTGCAGGTAGCATAAGTCCCTATGGCTTTCCATGGTGTCGTAAGAGGTAACCAAGGGGTATAAAATTATTGATTCATTGGTAGCAGCATTTTTTAGATCAAGGTTATCTAACCATTTCACCTGCCAAGCAATATCCCTCTGCAACTCTCATCCCTGATTATGGCAATATCCCTTAACGACCCTTGCTTGCTTTGTTCTATTAAAAGGAGGCGTATGACAATCAACCAAGTATGATCAAAATAATCTTTCTTTATTTTAAGCGGCCGTAGCACAAAGGGTAGGGGCGTCAGACTTGTGATCTTGTGGTGGCTGGTTCAATCCCCACCCATTGCACTACTGACGTGAACCCACTTGTAATACAAGCAGTTTAGCTTATCACGAGGGGTTAAAAAGAATACTAGTAAACTGCAAAACTCTGATAGTAATCTTTTTTGTTTTAATACCTAAACACCAAGTAGCGAAAGATGTGTGTAGATCGTAGCAAGTGGAGCTCCATTGTCTCTGTCTACCCCGCTGGGAAACAGGCGTGAGCTTATGTATGTACATCAAGTAACTATTTAATTAAAGTTTCGTAGAGCATACAAAATGCTCCCATTCATTTCACTAAAATAATCTACTCGAATACAAAAAAAACAAATTCCGGCATTGGATCTCATTGTTTGACAATTGAGATGATTTTGTTCATTAAATTGTCTGAATTCACTACCTTACTGGTTCAAGAGGAAATATAAATAGAAGAAATATTTTACGCGACGGAACGTTTATTGGATTAGTTAGAGATGTAGGTATTTTACTGATCGAGAGAGATTACTACAAAATTAGATTCGTGTTTTCATCGATTGAGGATTTTTGTGGATAGAAAAATAATTAGTTATTGGAAAAGGTTGTCATTGTTTTACCACCAATGTGGATAGATTAGTATGAGCCGTAGACTTCGGCTACTAAAGTCGATATTTTGCGTGTTTGTGTGAAGGAATCAATGCGACGTGAAATTAGCTTCGATATTTACATTTTACATTTAGTATTTACAACGCAATGGCATTTATAAATTTAAACAAATGTAAATGATTTATTATGACATAAAAAAATATATTCTACATATATTTGTGTTTATGTTCACGACAAAAGAGATTGCCACGTATCAAATAAAAGTTGCTAGTTTTGTGAAAAGTTGTCAGATTTTGTAGTAGCGATTATTAAAAGAATGTAAGAAAATTTTGGGCCGACGTCCGAAATTTAAACTTTATTCAATGGCAATAAGGTTTATGAGCCATTTTTTATAATCTTTCCGATGGCTCTGGTTGACCCGAAAGTCAGTCCGAGTGGCCCGCGAATGGTATTATTTCAATGGCTTTCCAATAGACAGCGACCGTCCTGAGCCGAGGACCATGTCTCACAGGGTACAAAAAGTACGACGTAGGCGGGCACGCTAGATCCTACACCATCATTTTTTTTAAATTTGACTCTTGGCATGGTGGTGTCGGGGATTCTGCGTATTTAAGCATGGCCGTAGGAACGGAAGGTCAGATATGGACGTAGGTACGGGGTGGCGGGGGGTCAGAGCAGATATAGGCATAGGAACACAGGCATGGTCATAGCAACGGGAGGTAAAGCATGAGTTTAGGTATGCGAGGCCGTAGGCCAGGGGGGTGGACTTACGACTGTAATCCAACACCCTTACGCGGAATAGCTAGTAATACATTGCACAATGCCTTGCTGATTCTGATCAACTGTGCAAATTTCATATTAATATTTAATAAGTTCATTATAATACATTAATGTTGGTTACTGACCAGTTGCCATTTCATTAATTCCGAAGTGGTTTAATAATACGATACCAATCTACATAATAATATCTCTATCAAAAATATTCTGCGACAGAAAGATTATGGTGATTTCATACATTGTATTATGTTTATATATGATTATGACCTTAAATCTCAGAGGTCGTGAGTTGAATTCCTGCCCCGGACAAGACACATTTGTCTTAAATCAATATTGATTACCGGGCCTGGTTGGTTGAGGGTAGCCTCCGTACCTCAGAAAGCAAGTTAAGTCGTTGGTCCCAATTGTATCATAAACGACGATCATGTAAGAGGTAACGGGCAGCAGTAATAACCTATGTTATAATATTGCGGTCACCAATCCGCCTGCCAAGCGTGCATTACTTTAGCAAGACCCCTTCTAAGAAGGTCTATGTTCAGCTGTGGACATTTAATATGATAATGATTACCTACTTCATCTTGATATAAATCCATAGATAGCTATAAATCACATATCTTCACTTATCTTAGAGCATCTACGGTTAACGAGTTCGCAGTCACACAACAAATTGAGTCTGACATGTTCAAATATGATTTAGATATACTAGCATATCACTACAATCACTTGCTCTAGAAAATGGTTCTTAATAGATTGATCATAAGGTGTTTTATGTTTTGTAACGCATTGTACGAGATAATATTACATTTCACCAGCGCAATCCAGATTTGTTACTCGTCTCCTAAATTGAAAGCACGTGAAACTGATTACAGAGCCGTATATTCTTAATTGTAGGTACATTAAATTTGTCGTGTCAATTTATGAGTTACCTAATATGAAAATTGGACATCCAAGCGATATGTATACACCTCGTCTTTTAGTTGTTGTTAATACTCAGCGCTACTTACTTTTTCAACACTCGTTGTACATTCTTTTTTTTTCCGGGGAGAAATGCATTTACCCATCCTGTCCTGCCACTTCAGCGGTTTTGCACCCGGCGAAGGGGTATGTGGGACTCGCCCACTCCATAGCGTGGTATGCTAGTCATACCACGAGGAGAGGACCCTATACCACTAAAATCCCCCGGAGACTCCTCCATCCGCCGTTGGTGAGGGCTGGGTCCGCAAAGCAGTCCGGCCCTATATAATATAAAATCAGTGTTTATATAATATGATATGATACTGATATATGTGGTTAAAGCGAGGTCATATTTTTTAAAGCGCCTTAATAAAAAAAAAAATTGCCAAGTAACTTCATAATAGAATATATGGATTACTAGCTGCGCCCCGCGGTTTCACCCTCGTTACTCTGCTCCAGTGGATCGGAGCGTAATTTTTTGTAGCCTATATGTTAATTGAGCTAATTAACTATTCCCATGCAAATCAGCCAAATCTATTCAGTAGTTTTTACGTGAAAGAGTAACAAACATCCATGCATCCATCCATCCATACTTACAAACTTTCGCGTTTATAATATTATAAGCATGTAAGATCGATAACATTTTAGAATTTTTGCATACTTATAAAATTAAATTTGATATGAACACATTTAGAAAAATATTATGAACAGCTACTAAATAATGAATCCCACGTAACTGAAAAGGGTGAATCTTTTTCAGGGTTTCTTTTTTATTTTCATACAGCTTAAGTAAAAGTATTGTTTTAGACATCGAAATATGTAGAAAGATCCGAGAAATAAGGCTTATTTTACAAATAATTATTTTATTTAAGTAGTATATTTTTACGAAAATATAGCCATTTTTGTTTTTGTTAAATTAGTAGAATATTTAGTGTATTAGTGTAATATTTAGTGTAGAATATAAGAACACATCAGTAAACAGTAATAAAATCAAAATCCTATGTTTCATAAGTATAATTATATAGTTCTATATTGTAATTCATTGAATATTAATCAACTAAGTGGAATAATTTGAATTATTGACGCAAATACGATGTACTTTTAAGTAAAAATAACTTGAAACGGAGTGGAAAGTAGATTTGTACATACGTATATTCTGTTTCAAGCTATTTTTGCTTAAAAGTATTCAATTATGTGATAAGTGTAGTTGATTAACATTACTTCAAAGCATAGCGTAATGCTGAATAAATTCAAATTTATTATTTTTGTCAATGCTTATACGATGTGTAATTTAAAAATTTAGATTTATTTAATTAGATCACAGACAGGATTCAAACCTACATCTTAAGTTCTCCTTAGGGATGAGTTATTAAGCAATCTGGTTTTTACTTTGCACATCAGGTAAGCATCGCCATTCAACGGGATAATGATGCCAGCATTCTGGGAACCTTGCCAAGTAGAATAGATATAGAATTTTATAAGTTAGTTTTATTTTAAATTAAGTACTTTTAGTCGTATTTTATTAATGTAATAAATGATTAGTAATAAACTTCGTCGGCCGGTTGTGAGTCACCATGATTGAATGGTTTAGCTTACCTAAAGTTCGAATCCTGCTGGTTGTTTAAAAGTAAGAAATAAACTATAGGTACTAACTATAACACTAAACTAAGAAATATATGATACATCTTATATACATGAAATCTTTGGGCTAGATTATATAAGTACACAACTCTTATAACTCGCTCCGTATCCAATACAATAATGCTTTCAAAGTGCTGTTGGGGCTACGTCGGTAGCTTGGAGCGCGTCGGGGATGTTCGCCGATGCGAGAGTAGATTGTTTTTACCTATACTACAAAACGCAATACAATAGGTATGCATATCTGATGAGTAGAGTGTCAGATAGTTCCAACAGCATTATAGCTGTGATAGTACTTAATAAAAATAACAGTGTGTGTGTCTCATAGTATTTTATAATTAATGTCGAATATTTTTTATGTCGAAACTACTGTTATTATCATAATAACATTAGACTAAACCGCGCGTGGTTCCACCCGTGTCGATCCTGTTTCCGTATGAACTTCATAATTAAACAATAACATCTGTTACTTCTAGATATGGTAGCTTTCTAATGGTGAAATAATTTTTGAAATCGATCCAGTAATTTCGGAGCGTATTCATTGCAAACAAACATTCAAATATTTCTTCTTTATACTGGAGGAAATATTTGATTGTTATTGTATATTTGATAATATACTAGCTATTTATCAAATGACTTATTATTTTATTATTATAAATAAACTAGCGGCCCGCTCCGGCTTCGCACGGAGGGAATTTTATAGCCTATGTTACCTTCTCAAGGATAATGTAGCATTCTAATTGTGAAAGAATTATCGAAATCCGTTCAGTAGTTTTTGAGTTTCTTCAAAACATACATACAAAAATATAACAATACAAACTTCCTTTCAAAAAAAACATTACCAGCAGAGTTTTGCAGTCTACTAGTATTCTTGTTAACCCCTCGTGCTAAGCTAAAATGCTTGTGTTACGAGTGGGTTAACGTCGATAGTGCAATGGGTGGGGTTCGAACCGGCGACCTCAAGATCACAAGTCCGACGTCCTAGCTATTGGGCTACGGCCGCTTGATCTTTATAATATTAGTATAGATTAATCATTATTTTCATTTCGCGTCTTAAATTATCCGTATCAAACGAACTTTTTCTCTTTAAAAACTCACTGTTAGTAAGTAAGTACCATGTAGAGAGTAATTACTAGGTGAACCGACGTGAGACGAATACGTAGTTGGACGTGTTTGCAGGTGTATAAAGTATGTGTAAGAGATTGTTACTTAAACAAATTACTCACAGATGTGATAAACAGATGACATTTAGTAGTAATAAGGGGTGTTTTGTGAGGGGTCTACCGTTTATGGCAGATTTCTTTAGGCATACTTTTATTTTGCATAACAACTTCATTTTACAGAAAATCATTTGGCAGACACTCATTTATTATACATTCAAACGCATATTTTTTTCATTCAGAACCATCGTTTGGCATAAACTTCATATCCATAATAATAAAGAAATAGAACCATCGTGTTGCAGTAAGTTCATAGTTAGAATCGTCTTTAAGTATACATTTCATATCGATAGTCATTAAAAGGCAGAACTTCTGCCGTTGTATGGCAGTAGTTCTAACCTAACCTAACCGATTGTCATTTGCCCGCAATTCGGTTCTGGGTCTCGCTTTATAATATTCGTACCTATAGATGATGTTATAATAATCGGGACCAACGATTTAAGGTGCTTTCCGAGGCACGAAGGGTAGTCTCAACCAACCAGACCCGGAAAGAAATCTTAGAATTTACACAAAGATTGGTCCGGAGTAGGGTCAACCACGACCAGCGAGATTAAAGCGAGCCAAATACCGCGACGTTACGGAGGTTGTCGGCTAGAATGCTAGAATATAGTAATGGTTAAGTAATAAGATATATAACTTAACTTACCTCACAGATATGCCATGCAATTGGCACTTAATAATACGTTTGAAACAATGTTATCAACCTTCCAATAATTGGTAGATAGATAACGTTGATACTCATCTATTGTTATTACCTGCACTGCAATAGACTAGTGAAGACCAAGTTACAATAGCAATTTAAACTAGTTAATAAAGCTATATTGTTCGCTTATATACCTGCATATTACCAAGTACAAACCAGTATAGTAACCGACTTTAATTTTTCTTGATATCCGAGCGTAAGTGCGTTTACGCATTCCCACCGCCGCCGGCCGCCGCGCCGCTGCAGCGTATTCGCGCGCTGGCGTTGGGATATGTGGGACTCGCCCTCTCCATAGCGTGGTATGCTAACTTATACTACGAGGAGAGGACCCTACACCACTAAAACCCCCCGACACTCCTTCGATCCGCCGAGTAGTAACTGACACCCTGACATATTTGTAGACCTCAGAGGCATAAGGACGGATATACTATTTACTTCAGAAGCATTTGGTCGTAAGTGCAAGTTAACGATAAAGACACGATACGACGAATGTTTCTGACGTTCCCATAATGGCACATTCGACCTTGTGCTTCTGAACTCTAGATTTTGAAAATTATATTGAATTAGTAAACTACAACGCTCTCATTGCTACAAGACCGAAATAAATATTTCAGTCCAGAAATTATAATTAACATTGAAATGCTGCTAAAATTTTTGTTAAGTTATATTTAATAAGAAAACGAATGGGTGACTTGACCACCGGTGAATTTCAATGATTAAATTTATGACCTCCCGACCTGCCTCTAAAAAAAAATATTTTTTAATTCCCTCGTTAATCTAAAGTAAGAGTGACCCGCAAATTGTTACGTACAGCGATAGTTGCACAAAACTCTTCTAAACAACTAAAAATTATAATTCATCAGTCCCCTCCAGTGACCACCCTGAGGCCAGGTCCTAGTCTCACATGGGGCGACCTCTTGCGCAGGCTGCTTAGTTTGTAGTTCATAAACCATTTAATAAGGCACAGCAGGTAAGCAATTCCATTCAACGGGGTAATGCTGCCAGCATTCTGGGAACCTTACCAAGTAGTATAGATTTAGAAAAGTAGAATTTTATAAGTTAATTTTACTTTAAATTTGCTACTTTTAGATGTATTTTATTCATAAATTTAAAATTTTATTTATCGTCAATAAAATGTGTTTAATAAGGCTAGAGCCCTGTTCCGCTTTATGCCTGGTGAAGTAACAAAAGCCTCGTGGCTACCTTTGTCTATGTCCGACCGAAACAAAAAAGAAAAGTAAATTCACCCACATTAACAGAAACATATTGAATGCCTTTCTCAATGAGTATATTTTGATGTGGTTCGAAAAACACAATCGAAACAATTCGCAAACCAGTAATGATGTATAAATTTATTCCAATATTCAGAATTCTGGATTGAAATAAATAAATTATGCCAATCAATTTGCATGTTATTTACATTCAGCTCAGTCAATACGTTGCGTTTATTTAACACGTAAATTTTGTTTTTATTGAAATGTATATGATGTGTATTCTTGTATTATTGGTGTTGGTTTTAACTGAAGACTTTATGTTTTTTATTTTATTAATTAAACACATAAAAACCGGTCAAGTGCGAGTCGGACTCGGGCACGAAAGGTTCCGTACCATTTCCAAGAGCCTACCTGTTGCCGTCATTCATTGCAAAAAAAAAAAGGTCAAAAATTTCACGTTTTCATTTTTTGTTGTCACAGCGGCAACAGAAATACATCATTTGTGAAAATTTCAACTGTCTAGCTATCGCTATTCTTAGGATACAGCCTGATGACAGCCAAACAGACAGCGCAGTCTTAGTAATAGGGTCTTGTTTTTACCCTTCAGGTACGGATACCCTAAAAAGTAAGTACCTATAACATGATCGAATTCTGAAACTTACATTCGAAAATAATTCCCTTCCCTAGAGGATACCATGCCAGTTATGTTGTATTCAGAAACTTTGTAAAATATTTAACGTTCAACGCGTGTAGATAATTGAGTTTCAGGAATTTTGTTACTTAGTAAAATTATGTATATCCGGCTTGACTGGGCGGAGTTCAATGTTGTTATGCTTCAGCTAGAATTAATAACCTTTTAAAAGCACTTATCTTGAGCTGTTATTTCTCTTTTACTGCTTGTAAAATTGCGTGAGAATAATATTTCTTTCTTTGCCTGGTAATTTTTTTTTTTGTATTCAATGGTCCCCCGTAATAAATTTAATTTAAAGTGCATCAATTTAATTATCTTGACAAATATGGCTAATACAAACACGGAAGCAATTAAATTAAAAACAAATACATATTCTATATTAGAATAATAATAGTTGATTTTCATATTTTTTATTCGGAATTTGGAACAAGCCGGTATTAGGTAAAAAGTTATCCTACCTGAATCTTATTAACAAAAATTGAATCATTTAATATTATAAACATGTAAATATTTTGATGTTCGTGGGTTTGCTACCCACTCCGGACAGGAAATCTTTGTGTAAATTCTAAGATTTCTTGCCGGGTCTGGTTGGTTGAGGGACTACCCTCCGTAAAGCATGTTAAGCCGTTGGTCCCGATTATTGTTACATCATCTGTAATCAGCGGTCGATTTATACTAGGGGCAGTCGGGGCTAGTGCCCAGGGTGGCAATTTTTTTAGGGCGGCAAAATTTGGAAAGTATAAAAAAAAAATTCCAGTCTTGTCAAGATGTTTAATATAATTGATAATTTTTTTAAATTAATCTTTCTTTATTTAATTGTTTTTGTTTAATGTTTAATTTTCTTTCACTCAATATTTAACAAATTAAAATTCATCGATAATATTAGTCGATGGAATGTATATGGGATATATCACGCTATATCACGGGATGGAGATGTACAACTGTCAGGTGGGACCATTTTAGAGTTAATAATTTTAATGTCATTCTTGACAATCTGGATTCCGAATTAGATTCAGGAAAAGTTCTCAGTTATTACTGAAATTGACAATTTGGATAATAGAGAAATTCGTGAACGAGCTGAACGTTTAAGAATTGTTTATTCTTCAGATCTCGAGTCCTCATTATATGACGAATTTGTGCACTTCCGGGCTTATTGCACTGAAAAAATAATGGAACGAAATTCATCTTCCGATCTTTTGAAAGTTTTGCGTACAGACGACCTTTATACTGAATTTCCAAACGTAGAAATAGGATATCGAATATTCATAACACTGGCTGTAACAAACTGTAGCGCAGAAAGATCGTTTTCATGTTTGAAAAGAGTTAAAAACTTCTTACGTTCTTCAATGAGTGCAAATAGAATCAGACGTACTTCAACGTTTAGATTGCGAAGATTTTATCGACCAATTTGCAATTAAAAAAGTCAGGCGTATCTGCCTGTGAAAAAAATAATGTAAAACAATTATGAGTCACCCTTAGTACAAAATTTATAATTCGTAGAAAAAAAAACAAATATTTTTTTATGTTTTTGAAGTAAATAAATAAGTTAGTTAGCGGTAAATAAGTTATTTTAATTTAAAAAAATAAGGTGTATAAATGATCTTTCTGATAAGTTTGAGTAAAATTGCAGTAATGGGGCGGCATTTTTTCAGAACTGTAAAAGTTAGATCAATGAAATAAAAAACAGAATAAAGACTTTTTAGTTGCGCTTCTAATAACATATTATTTAAACTGGTTGATGAAAAAAACTTCATTAGAAAAACAAAATAAAAAAAAATGACTATTTTTAAAAACAATATTTTTGTTTCATGTCATTATGGATGCTTTCCATTTAAATTATGTCACAAAAAAAGATATCGTGAACGTCTTCCACGTGCATAATTATTATTCTGTGAGGTGAAGCATGGCAGTCACGCTAGAGGAATGTACCAGAATCCTAACTTTTTTGGAACTTGGGCGGAGCCAGCGTGAAACAGCCAGAAACATTGGTGTATCTTTGTCGACTGTTCAGCGGGTAGTCCAGCGGTACCAAGAGACCGGATCACACCTTAGAAGACCAGGAAATGGCAGACCAAGATGCACAACGGCCAGGGAAGACAGACAACTGGTGGCTACAATGCTCCGAAATCGTTTTCAAACTGCTGTTGGTCTAAAAACTCACTTTATTCACTTTGGAGGTGGCAATTTAAGCGCTCAAACAGTATGAAGACGTCTTGCTGAAGCAAATTTGAAACCATTGAGGCCCGCAAATGGCCCCAAACTGGAACGGGGTCATCGAATTGCAAGACAGAGATACGTGCGCGAGCACCTAAACTGGACACTAGACGATTGGTCTAGGGTAATGTTCACGGACGAGTCTAAATTCATGCTTTATAAGCATGATGGTAGGCAGTTGGTGTACAGAAGACCAGGGGAGCGCTTCCATCAAGCGTGTGTGGAGGAAAAAGTGGCGTACGGTGGAGGCTTCGCACAAGTTTGGGCTGGGATTTCTGCTGAGGCCCGCACCGAGCTGGTACTCACTCAAAATGCAGAGAGGTACGTGGAAGAGATCCTCAATGAACATGTAGGTCCTTTCATGGCCAGGATGGACCGGCATGGCATATTAGTGCATGATAATGCGCGTCCCCATACCGCCAGAATTGTACATGACTACCTTGAAGAGGTCGGTATCGAACTCATATAGTGGCCAGCGCGAAGCCCGGACTTAAACCCCATCGAGCACGCCTGGGACGAGCTTCAGAGATGCGTGAAAGGTCGAAACCCCCCACCAATCACGCTTCCCGAGCTCAAACAAGCACTGGTGGACGAATGGGAAGGTATTCCTCAGCACCGGCTCCGAAATTTGGTGTACAGCATGCCTAATCGCCTCGAAGCTGTCAGAAGAGCTCGTGGAGGCAATACAAAGTATTAAATGAAGTAAGTGATGAAAAACAGCAAAAAAACAATCATAAAAAAAATGTAATCTTAAGAAAAATAAGACTACTTTAGTTATTTTTTAATTTAGAGATTAATATTGTGGGTGCAACTAAGTTTTATTTTATTTTTTATCTGTATAATTAAATTCTCAATTGAACAGTCTTCGTTTCATTAGGATGGCATACGTAGTTCGGGAGATATGCGGGTTTATGTGACTGACCCGTTATTTTTGCAACCGAGTGTATTTGTTAGTATCATAGGTATTTATATTTTAAGTCAAGGTTTTCATTAGGGATAGCTAGTTTCATTATAATTTGATTTATTCGTGAACTGATAAAAAAACCTAATACCAAGGATCTAATGTCGCTTTCGTTTTTATCCTAATGAAGAATATGGCGACGATAAACTCCACTCCTAAATATAATCGATATAGAAATATTACGTATGTGAACCTTGGAATCAACCTTCCTATAAACGTGCAAGGTGTTAAAATATGTAAGACAGAATATCTGCGTACCTTATAATTTGAAGGGAAGTCTTTATCACGGAACGTTGAGCATTGTCAAACGACTTACTAGATACCTTAGGACACCGCCCCGGCTTCGCACGGGTAGTCAATGTTACTAAGGAATGACGTAGCATTCTAATGGTGAAAGAATTATCAAAATCCGTTCAGTAACACAACAAACATACAAAAATACAAACTTTTCCTCTTTATAATATTAGTAAGTATATAGAAAAATCGAAGTGGCATAAGTTTAATGCTGAACGTTCATCACGCATAAAGAAAGACAGGGTTGGTGACGTCAATCTACCGGTGGCTATAATTGGAAAAAAAACCTAGTATCCCTACCAGTGGGGATATGTCAGTGGGGATATGTGGAACAGGGGATATTATCTTGTAACAATCAAGGAAATTGGGACCAAGGGCGAAAAATACTTTTCAAGTAGACAGTGTTTAATTTTGATAATTCTAAACTCACATATAAATATAAGTACATACATAAGCTCACGCCAGTTTCCCAGCGGGGTTGGCAGAGACAATGGACCTCCACTAGCTACGTTCCCTACACACATCTTTCGCTTCTTTCACTCTCATAACATTCTTCATATTCATTCGGTTTAGGGTGGATCTTATTTGACCTTTTGCGAGGATGTCTTCGATTTGGTCAGAGAACGTTCGTCGAGGTCTTTCCCTTCCGACTGTGCCACTCACACTTGCCATGTATATCTGTTTTGTCAATCTTTCTTCATCCATTCTTTCCACGTGACCAAACCATCTCAACATTCCCTTCTCTATCTTCGTAATCACGTCCTCTTTCACTCCACACCGTTCTCTTATCACGCTATTCCTTACGCATATAAATATGTTTCTTCAAGAAAGCAGCAGTATATTATATGTTGAACAACAATTGCCGTATCAGACT
The DNA here is from genome assembly GCA_947037095.2 of Nycteola revayana. Classification (NCBI taxonomy): domain Eukaryota; kingdom Metazoa; phylum Arthropoda; class Insecta; order Lepidoptera; family Nolidae; genus Nycteola; species Nycteola revayana. The sequence continues at coordinate 17,373,202 of OX344840.2, forward strand.
TAGGCGTCTGTAAAAGTCCTGTTTTACTATATGAGATATACTGTATAATCTGACGAGACGGTAAAACGGGCGGATACGATAAACATGTTTTGATATTAAATTACGAGTATAACCTTAGGAGCGAGCGCGCTCGGCTCCAGTGATGCAATATTATTCACAATATTTTGGTATGATTAACCGTCTTATACTTACAAATTTTCCATAATTTAACACGACAAGTTGTAAATCAGTGTTTTAGAGTAAAATGATCGGTACTTTTGAATGGTTTTAATGGAGTGGAGCTTAAATGAATATTATTTTTGTTTATGTTTGTCATTGCCGTGTGGTTTTTGGTTTAGCGTAGACCATCCCATTTCTTCCCATGAGTTTCGTAAAGGCCAGAAAGGGACATAAACCTGATAAATGTGTAGATGTATCTATCAGCTCAAGGCCAATCTGCCTGCCGAGTGGGGTAATAATGACAATATCCCACAACAACTCTGTCTTGCCAAGGTCCATGTTCAGCAGTGTGACTCTGTCTAGCCAAGGTCAGCAGTGAACTCCAACTGGCTGTTGAAGAAATGAAGTGTGGTATAATGTCTTCTTTGTTAATTTAATTTTGTTTTTTTTGTACTATGAATGGCAATCTTCATCAATTTCAACAATTCTCATCTCACGATAGTCAAGTTTGTTAGACAAGATAGTCTAACAAATCAAAATGTATCATATTAGTTTGATTATATTTATTATAGGCAATTCCAAACTAAGATACCACCCAAGCGTTAAATTCAATTGTAAGATTATCTCACGAAAATCATATTTCGTAAAATCCTGTGAAATACTAAATTATAAAATGTAACGAGATAAAGACGTCGAAAATGAGAATATTTTATCTAATCTTATCACTTTCGTTAAACTTTACAGGATTTTTATGATTTAAGGTGTATTTTATGACCCTTCATAATGTTGCAAGAGATAGTAATACGTTGTAGGTAGCCTCTGTTTGTTCGCTTACATTAGGGGCATACTGTGTTAAACAAATCTGTACAGTGCCCAGCATTGTTTCAAAAAACTTTAATAAACTACTTCCAATAATTTTCTATGATTAAAACATTGTAAAGACAAGGTCCAATATTTTTGGTAATCTAACTGACGGACTAAATAGATACTTTGTCTTCAGGCCCATTAATTACTACTACTATTTTTTATTATAAATCAATGTAATTGGTCTTGTCATTTTCAATTCATATTTTTTTTTATGATAACTCTTTTGCGGTAGTTGTCATTAAAAAAATAAAATAAATAATGGCAGAAAGTAGTAGGGAGCAGCAACGTTGGTAGGATTTAAAAAGTTATGTTATCAATAACCTAAAGTACCTAGTTTTAACTGTACTATGGAGTTATGAAAAAAGTACTGTATTGCTCGAAACTATGAGTATTAAGCAAACAATGCGTTTAGTGCACCAGAGATCTTATTAATAAACTTTTAAAACGGCACTGAGGTTTTTACCTTTTATCATTTAATATTATACGAAAGATTAAACCCCTTTTTTCTGAAAGGTTGATAGACGTCAAAAGTTTTGACAAGTGATAAGTTAATTTAACTTATCACTTGTCAAAACTTTTGTTAAGTGTCAAATGGGCTTTCATTGATGGATTTCATGGATTGTCTTATTTGATTCGATTACCGTGTTAAATAATCTATGATTAACTCATAAGACACACAATTTGACATTTTCGTTCAGAATCAAATGACAAACAAAATTTTGGATGTGTATGAAGGACTTTTTAACTTTAACTGATGTTCTGGAAACTGGATTAAGGAGGTTGAACCCGAGCGGTTAAATATCAATAGCAATTTTTATAGGTTTTATGTATAAGTAGTAAATTAAATTAAAACTGCGTAACGTAAAGTAACGTTTTTTATTATTAATTATAAACGAATTATGTTTCTGTATGATAAAGGTATACCTATTTTTAAAAGGGAAATGTTGTAACCTAATGAAGATCAGGAAGAGGACCTATAATCTACATAATCCTAGCGGGACTCCACAGTTGTGGTTTAGTTGCTGTACAATCTGGGTTCTTGAGGTACATTATAATATTATGTTATAAGGGTAAGTTCTAATGAAAAATGTTTAAGTTATATGTTGCTTATTTTCCTAACATACACACAGAGATTTATAATATGAAATATTTATTCAGCATATTTTTTGCGCTACCAATACCGAGTAGATTATTGCGGCATTATTGCAACTTTTACTGCTTTTAAGGATTTAAAACACACAACAAGCCATTGTGCCAGACTACATACCAAATAGCTCACTAGGTGAATCAATATTTTAGACTAAACTAAAGTGCATTTAGCTTATATCAGTTGAGAGCAATACTAAAAGAAAAAAAAGTTGTACTAACAGTTTTGTCTTAATGTTACCTATAATTTTCTATTTCATCAAGCGATTCTTTGTAGTGTTAACATTATTTTTTTGTTAAACAAATTTTAAAGGCAGTTTTTGCCATAATAGTAGTAAATTACAGATTATTTAACACGGTAATCAAATCAAATTAGCTAATCAATATATAAGGAACCTCATTTGATACTTGACAAGAGTTTTGTTAATTTCAACATTGATCAAAAAATACTTGCTGGGTCATGCGGTCTTCGACTTCGTTAGTTAAAAAAAAATTGCCGGACCTAAAATAAGCTTGAGCCCAGTCCTAATAAAATTAGTGAACTACTTACTAGTAAAGTCCCGATTAAATAAGTTTTGCTGTTACTGAGACAAGCTAGAAAAAGTGACAGACAGTTTTTAGGGTTCCGTAGCCAAATGGCAAAAAACGGAACCCTTATAGATTCGTCATGTCTGTCTGTCTGTCTGTCTGTCCGTCTGTATGTCACAGCCACTTTTTTCCGAAAATATAAGAACTATAATGTTGAAACTTGGCAAGTAGATGTATATTGTGAACCGCATTAAGATTTTCACACAAAAATAGAAAAAAAACAATAAATTTTGGGGTTCCCCATACATAGAACTGAAACTCAAAAAAAAAAAATTCATCGTACCCATACGTGTGGGGTATCTATGAATAGGTCTTCAAAAATGATGTTGAGGTTTCGAATGTAATTTTTTTCTAAACTGAATAGTTTGCGCGAGAGACACTTCCAAAGTGGTAAAATGTGTGTCCCCCACCTGTAACTTCTAAAATAAGAGAATGATAAATCTAAAAAATATATATGATGTACATTACCATGCAAACTTCCACCGAAAATTGGTTTGAACGAGATCTTGTAAGTAGTTTTTTTAATACGTCATAAATCGTAAACCGCAATTTACCTTTCATTCAATCAACTCGAATATAAAATAACATTTCATTTCATAAACATACGCTTTTTTATTCTTGATATCAAAAAAAGGTACGCACTTGTAACTGATACGGAACCCTTCGTGCGCGAGTCCGACTCGCACTTGGCCGGTTTTTTTATTTATGTTTTAGTTATAAGTGTCTTATATATACACATCCGTATGCATTTAATAAAAAAATGTTGTTTTTCCGTTACAATTTCAATTTAATAGACTTCAAGTATATAACATTGATATTGTACCTACCTAGATGTATAGGTTAAAAAACGTAAAAGCTTTAGTGCTCTTAAAAAGTTGATGAAAAATAGGTATATCTTGAGACTCTCTAGTGTACTAAGCACATTGTTAACTTTATACTCATAGTTTCTAACAAAAGAGTACATTATTCACAACTCTATAGTTCACTTACAACTACTACTTCAGGGTTTTGAAACACACTTTAAAGCTTTTATGCAGTTCCTTCAGTTGAAGGTCCTTAAAAATGTCCACGAGCTCAAAATGAAACCGGCAAATTCATACATCCTTTCAAATCGATCTGAAAATCTGATGCATTATTATTTAATTTCTACGAGCTATACGACATTGATTTTAAATAATTTGAATGGAATTAGAAGTTCACACGTGACTTAATGCTAATATAATAAACAAGGTCATAACTAAAACAGCTTAGATCGCAGTCGCTATGAATATCACTCCTCTTCGCTCGGCGAGAAAGAGTAGATTGACAGTTGCACAAAATTTCCCAAAAAATCTTAAGTCACCGTACCTCAATTCGCCCGCCAGCGACCGCCCTGAGCCGAGACCTATGTCCCACAGGAACAATGTACAGACATTGACTTAGTGTCTTTTGCGCAGGTTGCTGAGTTTGTAGTTTTAAAACCATTTATTAAGGCTGGAGCACTGCTTGTATTTATGCCGAGCGAAGTAGCGTAGCGTTGTGGTTTACTTTATTATGTCCTTCCGCAAAAAATGGGCGAAGAAGATCTTCCTTATTTGGAGATACACCTTGTTCCTCCAACCTCCGTACTCGTTCCTCTAACGCAATGTTATTCAATCTTTTTGAATTCGTGACAAATTCTGGCGACGCCCTTATGCCATAAACAGTCAAATACGACAGACAGTACATACGAGAGTTTTGAAAATGTAAGATGACAAAGCTTTTTGCTGGCAACCACAGACCGAAAATCACTGCTCTAAAAGATTTGATGAGCTAAATCCATTCTCTAAATAAAGGTCACAAACTGTAATACGAAGCGCTAACTCATTTCCTCTACTGCATTAATTAAACGAAGCCATAGTTCCATATAATTAAACAAAATTCTGTACTGTATTTTGTATAAATGTAACTCCAAATGACACGTTGGTTGAAGTTTAATGGTCTTTGTTAGGAATTACAGTTTTGCTTTTAACTTAGTTTAGTCAAGTTTCTCGCTTACCTGGTAGCCTACATCTGAAATAAGATTTATAGTGCTTGATGAAAAGATGGCTTCTAATTTAATTTTATGCAAGACTATGTTGCTTGCTATTCAAAAGAATAGAGCTACCGTTCGCTTATTCATATACTCTACTGGTATTATAGACCATTTGACTTATATTTGTATATCTTATACTGTTAGTATTATTGTATTAAGCTGAAAAGATTTTTGTTTGATCGTGCTAATCTCAGGAACTACTGGTCCGATCTGAAAAAATATTTTAGTGTTAGATAGACTATTTATTGAGGAAGGGTTATATTTTATAATAAAGTGCCCACGAGAGCGGGAGTTACGTAGGTGATGCCTCAAAGTGGAGGTTAACGCATTCAAGCTAACAAATAAACCCTTCATCTTTATATATATGTATAGAATTATATTATTATAGCATTATTGATACACATAAAGTAATGTTTCTGTGTGAGCCAACTGGTACGGCTTGGGTTCTGAGAGGTTGGAAATTAACAACACGTGAGTAACTTCCATGTGCAAGAACAACACTTAAAACCTTAAAACGATGAGTTTACTTGGAAATGTCTGGTATCACTTTTATCACTTCTATTACGATAACAACAGAAAATACAAAAGTGAGACACTAGTATTTTCATGTGACATACTATTCGAAAATGCAATAAAATATTATAACCCGTGCCCGTCGTCGGCCGATTCACTTGGATTTTTCATTTTTTTCTTGCAAACAAACTTTGTCCCCATACTTACTTATACAATTAAAAAAAATTAACCAAATTGGTTAAAACTTTATCAAGTTATGAGCTTAATTACTCATATTTTGGCGATTAATTTTTGTTTGTACCTAAATATACTCTGTCCTTAGTTAATTTGGAGTAAGTTATTTGTAATTGAACATCAAACACAAGTGTGGTTCAATTAATTATTTGGATTCCGTCAATTTACAGTTGAATAAGTTATAGAAAAATAATTAGGTACGATACAATTATTGTACTCTTTACTGTGCATCACATAATATTCAAAAACTAAATCACACAAAAGTAAAAATACTGTTCAATTGTCGGAGTTTTTTCTAACTACAATTTCATTCCTTTCCTTATCTTAGGATCGACATGAACCACACCAAGATACCACAAGATACAAGAACCACTATCTGTTTATGAATACTTATATATAATAAGTATTCATAAACAGATAGTGGTTCTGATAGGTGTGCTTTGTGTCCGTCAATGATGTGTTCGTAAAGTCTACCACGACACAGGCATGCATTTGCATAGTACGGGAATTTTATTCTTAAAAATAAATAATGTGAAAAGCACACCCAAACTTAAAACAACTATCTGTAATTTTATTGTTCCTACTGAGTTCGCTTCCAATCCGATACCAGGTCTCAGAAACATCCTACCATAACTACTAAATCACCATTGCAGTCGAGATTATATCATTTTAGTTAAATATGCTTATAATGCAAAGAGAATTCGAATGCCACAAACAAACTCTTTCTTAGCTATAATAGAAAATAAGAACACAACTTTATATCAGAAACCGTTTTATTGTTATAAAAACGGTGTTATATTTATGACAGTATTACGAATATTTACGACGATATGAAATGATCTATCTTAAAGTTTATGTGCGACATACATTTCTGTTCGCAATTCGTAGTGAGCCGCAGGCGATATTAGATTGGATAGTAGGAAAACTATATCAATTTAGTAAATTGAAAATAAAATATATCAGATATGGCCAATATTGCAATCCCGAAGTGTTTTTAGTCTTTATTTAAGATTGGAGCGCATTTAAGTAAAGAAGAAGTACGCTTTATTATTATTATATATTTGATTGATTCAGATACACAGATTGATATGATCTATAAATGGGGTTGCATTTGAGTTTATTATTATTTATTTTTCTTTCAATTTCATTAGTACCTTTATATCGTCTCTTTAGCTTTCACATTACGTTTTTCTGAAATATTAATGCCATTTTTAAAAAGCGTGAAAAAACTATATAATTTTAAAGAAAAATCATAAGAATACTATTTTATTTTTTACTTTTTTATTCAAAAAATAACATGATACCTAATGAATTATTATAATATATCGTTTATTGGACAATGTTATTCTTACAAATACAAGTGTAGAGAAATACCTAAGTATTATATTTCTCAATCAAATTAATTAATTATTTTTTTCTAACGTAACCTAAACGCCCAAAATGTGATTGACGTCTCATATTGAGCTTGAGATATGTTGTATTAACAACAGAGGCTAACCTACACAATAAATAATAAAAATATGAAAAACTCTACTCGATTCGTGTCACTTTTATCTTTTAGAACATGCATTTTTCCACGTACGGTGAGAAAGTATTTTTTTTTGTTCCGATATTACACCGCTATAAAACATGTTCAAGGAAATTTGTTTGTATTCAGAATGAAAGAAATTCAGAGCTCTAGAGCTCTTCACGAACATATAGCCGCACAACCTGCAAAAAGATTTTTGTTTTGTGTGACGTAACATTCACATCTGAACATGCTTAAATACATGTTTTTATCACGTTTTTTTAGGAAATTATAGTATTTCTGGGTGGATTAGAAAGCTCAAATATAAACATATTCAATTAATTTGAAACAAAATTAGCATTAGTAACGTTGCTCACATAAGAACATAAAAAATTAAAAATATGCAATCTTGGGCCTGCAACGCGTGAGTGTTATCCTAGTTATTGTGAACATCCATAGGCTACGGGAACTACTGATGATCAGGTGGGCCGTATGTCTATTTTCCGAGTTAATCGCATAGAAAAGTCAGTCGTCACACTGCCAAACTATTTTGTGTCTCAATTCACAGTGTATGACTTAACACTTATTCAAAGGTTACGTTTACCAGTTAATTAACGTATCGCTTTCATTTTGTACACAAAGTTGAGCTTTGTATACAAAGTTTAACTTTTATAATGAACAAAAGTTTCATATAACTCTTTACCTAGTTCCAGTTGTGGAGAACTTAGGTAACTTACGTTTCGTAGTAATCTAATCAATCTTTAGAACTACAAGTTACTACATCCATTTTGTCAAAATACCACCAAGTTAATGGAATAAGCTAGTAAAAGTAGAAATTCATTAGTTAACTACCACCACTGAAAGTACCGTAACTATCGTTTATCGTCATTAATGAATTATAATTAGATTACGCTAACAACAATGCGTATATGCGTGTGATTTCTTGCATAGAATGGACCACCCGATATCTGATTCTTCTCGACACCCATGTCGTAAGAGAAGACTAATAGGCATATATCAACATCATCATCATCAGCCTGTAAAACGTCTACTGTTGACGACACGACATAGGCCATAGTCACCACGCTTGGCAGGCAGGTTGGTGACCACACAAGGAAACTTTGCTGCCCGTTCCTTGATATACGATTATTACAGATGATGTTATAACAATCGGGACCAACGGCTTAACGTGCTTTCCGAGTCACTGAGGGTAGTCCCCAAACCCGGAAAGAAATCTTAGAATTTATACAAAGATTTCCTGTCCGGCGCGGGGATCGAACCCACGACCTCTGAAATTTCAATCGCGCCAAATACGGCTACGCTACGGAGGTTTTTGGACATACAGTTAATTAGTTAGTCAGTAGCATCTATCAGCTAAAGATAATCTACCATCTTAATGCGATCACCAATTCGCCTGCCAAGCGTGGTGATTATGACGATATCCGTCAATAATCTGGGCTGCCAAGGTTTGTTCAGAGGAGGCCCATGTTCAGCAGTGGACTTCTAGCGGCTGTCGAAGTGAAATGTTGTACAAACAATGAAACCCTATGTATATAAGGTTTCATAGTATGTACAGCGATTTTTAGTCGTTTCTATTAAAGTGGGGGACAATTTTTCATCAGTATTACTCTGGTAATATTTAAAGTTTAAGATAGGCATATTTAGTGTAAAAATATATATTCCGCCATTTTGTGGCAGCGGCCATTTTGGACCGATCAAACATAGCTAAGAACACTTCCGACTAATTCACCTTTCAAACAAAAAAATACAAATCAAAATCGGTTCCTCCGTTGGGGAGCTACGATGCCACAGACAGACAGACACACACACAGACACGTCATACTTATAACACCCCGTCGTTTTATAAAATCAAAAAGAGGAGACGGCTATGATAAATATTTGTACATGGCAAAATCAGCTCTAATAGATTGTAATACAATATAATTTAATTTGTACGAACAGGCGATGTTCGATGTCTTTAATCCGTCATATTGAACGCAATTGGAAAGTATATAGATACATAGATGGATTCTACTATCAAAAAGTAAAAATTTCGTTGTGTAGCTACAGCTAAAAAACACTATGACCAGTGATTATACAAAATAATAGTTTTTATTGAAAATAGAGATACAAACCTCCCTAAAATAAGGAGCACTGTCCTTATTATAATGTTGCATTTTAATGATTCATTGCTTACCGATACAATTCCTGTTACAAAAAATGCAAAGTAAAATTCCGTTGAAATATAGTAGATAACAGTGTATAAATTATTGCCAAAGTATTTTCTATTTATTTTTCAAGAATGTTGTAAGCTAAGTAATGTATCACAAGAAAAATTCCCGCATATATTATGTATTTACTGAGGGAATTTTCTTGTAAACAGAAAATCGTTATTTACCTCTACTTTTATGCAGAATGTATAATATGATTCTGTATTTTTAGTTTATCAATATTGACATTTTTGCTCGGAAATTACGAGAAAAATATATTTTGGGGTTTGAATAGTGAAATTAAAAATAGTAATCACTACACGGTATAAAACAAAGTCGCTTTCCGCTGTTTGTCTGTACCTATTTATGCTTAGACCTTGGGAACTACGCAACGGATTTTGATGCGGTTTTTTTAAACAGATTGAGTAATTCGAGAGAAAGGTTAATATGTATAATACATCAGCATTACACCCGTGCGACGCCTGGGCGGGTCGCTAGTAATCAATAAATACTCAAAAAGAAAATAAATAATAGGTACTAACACCTAATCGATTTGATTGTGGTGGACTATACAAATAAACATTTTTGTGTTTCGAATGTGAACAACAAACAAATTTAAAGAACATTATATTGAGTCTCGTCCTAAACAAGTAAGTATATAAAACCAAAGAAACCGTTTAAAAGTGGGATCTAAAACGTATTAACGTTTTATTATATGTATATAACGCCAACTTTCCGTTCCCCGTAAATATGAATTTACCTGCTGCCGTAAATATTTTATTGACATTTTGACAACTAAGATCCACAAAGCGGAAAGTTACCTCATTTCTTTTTATTATACTTCGTTATAATGAAAACAGTAAAATGTGGCTTTATTCAGATGATATCATCTAAATTATATTAAGCATTTGTCATATTCTTTTGAAGGTGCAAATAAAATTTTATTTAACTCTAAATTCCTACAATGACTTAACATTTTTGTAATGTCCATTTTTATGGGACCACATTCCTACCACTGCAACTACTCTTATAAGCTAATATATATAATATTTAGGATAAGGATCAACAGGGGCTCACACTAGAAATGGCAATGAATACCGATGCTCACCAACCCGCAACGAATTTAATCAAGAAGAGATTAGGAGGAGTAAGAAAGACTTATCTTTTCTCATCCCACCATACAAGACGTAAGTAGTCTTAAATGATAATTTTCAACTAGAAAAGCCAGTTGTATTCGGTAATAAATTACATGACCTACACGTGAGCTGTTTTTTTCACTTCCAGTAGTAGTGGCGAACCCGGTGCTTGAAAGCTACATGACCTTTAGTAACATAATATGTACTGTGTAAAATTTTATTCAAAAGTTTAGATAAATAGTTTGTTCCGAACGATATTTTATATATTATATAGAAATAGGTACTTAGATGTATAATTCCCTTTTGATATAAAGACTTTAAATAAACATTTGTCTGCTGTTCCATTTAAAAATAATAAGTCACAAAGGTCTTGAAACAATTACAATCAATAGTCTCAAATTCATACCGTTTAATAACTTAGCCGTAGCGTTTATAAGCGAAGCCACGACAGCTCGCAATTAACAAACTATATAATAATCTGATACATTTAGTCGGTTAACTGGCTTAACTTGTTCCTTCGACAGCCACACAAGCTTCAGATTAACGACGAAATCAATTTTCACGGTGACGTGAAAAGCTTCGAGTAATATTGCACAGAATAGTAGAAGCATTGTGTTTCTCCACGCTACTGTAGCACAAAAGATTGTTTGCTGAGTGACGGAGTCGTTGGAGTAATGCTCTTTTATTTTGATCTTATAATATCCCATATTATGGTATACTTTAATATTTGTATCTTGTCATAATAATCTGTACCCAAAAACCTCCTCCGTAGCGTATTGGCTCGCTTTAAATCTTGAAGTCGTGCGTTTGATCCCGGACAAGATTTTTTTGTGTGAGGGACTAGCCTCCGAAACCTGTTGGTCCCGACTGTTATAACACCATTAATATTGATTATATACAAGGGAAAGAGCAGCAACGTTTCCCTGTGTGCTGCAATATAATCACAACTGCCGTCACCAACCCGCCTGCCAAACGTGGTGACCCCCCGGCATTAGTCTCATTTGAAGTCTCATAGGGCGCACCGTACAATACTTCTTTGTGTTCAATCAATAATTGTTGTCCGACTAGTTGGAGTACTACTCTCATTGCTTTTGAAGGCACGATTACAAAAACAATGGTCACCAAACCGCCAACCGCCTGCTGAGCGCACTGACGTTGTGGCTAAACCCATTTCGGTGATTTTCAATGTAAGTGGTCGTTATACGGGCTGATGATGATGATAATGATGATTGGTAGAGTAAACAAGTACTTACAGCTTCGGAGAGACAATCCATTTGTATCACCCAACGATCTATTGTTCATATGACATGGCCGGTTATTTCATAAACTTTATTTATAAAACTGTTGAAACAATTCAATTTAAAGAAGTTCTATTGCTTGTTGATATTAAAATCAAAACCGGCATCGCTTCGTTGTCCTATATCATAATTAACTCATCTTTTGTAAGTTTTTCATTAATTTTCTGTTCCTCGGTTTAAAATCAAATTTACAATCATTTTAATCAATTTCATTTCAATGAACTTAGTATTCTTTTTTTAAAGTATTTCACGCAACGTAAATACGGCAGCCTACATCATTGAACCCTTTCACAACATTATTTCTGGAACAGGGATTTTAGTCTCACTATTACATGTGAAAACGTCTCATCATTTTTACGACTTACCAGAGGTTTTCGCAGTTCTTTTATCGGCCCAGCGTCGAAAATACAGCAACTGACCTAGTTAAATATTTTATATCCAATATTCCGTCACTGTTAATATTTCATCAACTTCTTACTAGGCATTCTCGTGACCCAGAGTGATAAAAATATGTGAACCAATTTTTGTGTGTCTTAGAAGAAAAAAAATGTGGTATGGTAAAACCATGGATTTCGATAATTATTACATCGTTAAGATGCTATATTATCCCTGAGTAACATAGGTTGCATGTCATTATGCAGCAGATAAAATGACAAGGTCTCGATATCAAAATATTTAAGATAAGAACACGATCTACTGTTATTTTATAAATATTTTAATACTCACAATAATCTTTACAAGAATATTTACAATACTGAATTAAAAATTAATCCAGTTACAAATTATATGAAAATAAACATAAAATAAAACAACGTAAATAAGAACGATCGTCTAAACATGCTTCCGAATTAGAACCATGAATAGTGCCAACAGGGATAATTTATGTAGGGACCCCGGACTCATATTGAGGTAGTTTGTATTCTTATATATTTTATTAGAGATTTTTATTACTTCATTTTTATACCTGAGAAAATATCAAGTACTACTATGAAAACGTATTTAATTTTATTTTTATAAGCGACAAATTGTTTAATTCGAGGCCAGTGTTATCCTACTAAAGATTATAATATGTCCCCATCTTCAATATAAGATTTATTTTAATGGCAATCTGCCGACTTCTTCATAAATTTTCGCCAGATGCATACTAACTTTGTCAGAATATAATTACAACTTTTAATATAAATACTTCAAATCAGTTATTTGCAATTTGTATATATTCATAAATGTAGCAATATATAAAAACAAATACTGGCGAACGGACGATGCAACGGATCTTCGTAGGAGGTATTGAGTTATTTTGTTTATTCACTACCTATGTCTTTTCAATGCATAACTATTTATCATTTGTGAATAGGACTTCATTATTTATGCATATGTTACGGCTAATAGCCGAAGTGCGGCTACACCTAGGTTTAGCCGGCTACATGCGGTTAAACTTAGATCAACCTCAATAAGTCCCTGTTCAAATCCATTGGTTGAGGTTTAGGTTATTTTTTTTTAACCACCCCAACATCTTTTTGTGTCGTGCATAGGTATTGTTTATTTAATTAAAACCTAGTTCTAACCGAAGATAAGTAGGATAGGTACATCTAAGTTTAACCGCATGTGGTCGGCTGCACCTAGTTGTAGCCGGCTAAACCTAGGTGTAGCCGCACTTCGGCTATTAGCCGTAACACATACATAAAACTACAAATAATAGATAAGCCTAATGATACATTTTGTTGTAAAATTAACCAAGTGCCAAGGCTAATGAATGGTCTAAAATGTATTTATATATAACAACTCTTTCTCAAATAATGGTAGCGAAGTTGTTGACTGTTTGAGCTTTGAATTGTGAGCGGTAAATATTCGGGCTGGCGAGCGCGAAAAGCCAGCGACGTATTTATATCTAATGCCCAGCTTACAGTCGCATGACTTTGTTTTAACTCATTTTATATGGCCATTTATTTTATGTGATGCTCATTTTATGGATTCGTAAAATTTTAACTGTCAACTTTAAAGATTAGAATATTATATACCGACACGTATGTTAACCAGTAACTGTAAACGTCTTGGTTTAATGATTACACTTTCTTAACTTACAACAGTTTGTTTTCTAAATCACTACTTTGTGACTAGCTGTTGCATCATTCTTCACACGTATTATACATATGTGTAATGCATATCAAAACTTTTAATTGAACTATTCCACCCGCAAGTGAAAATTGTAAGTAAAATATATAATAATATTATAAATATGTTTAAAATATGTTCGGTAGCTTTCCAATTTATCGCGATCATATAGACATAATGAAAAAGAGACGCGCTGGAGGGTTTTGTTTTATAATGCATAATAATTTGGACTGCGCATTTCATATTTAAATAAGTACTCAATGAATGTTTAGAGCTCTTTTGTAAGTCCCGAATAATTTGTAACTCGAGCACGTTGAGCTCAAACCCTATCAAAACATAAAAAGGTTTGTGATTTGCTTGTAGCCAATCACATACACATCACCCATACAGGAATTAAGGGATTTAGATGAAAATTTTACCAACATAATATACCACGAAGTAGATTAGCAATCTTTTTTTTTTTTTTGTCCGGGTTGAAATTCTTTTACGCATTACCACCGCCGCTGCAGCGTATTCGCGCGCTGGCGGTGGGATATGTGGGACTCGCGTGGTATGCTAAGCTCATGCCACGAGGAGAGGAACCTACACCACTAAAACCTCCGGCTCTGGCGGGGGCCGGGTACGCATAGCAATCCGGACCCCGACGGCACCCGCGGCGTATATGGTACCGCGGTATCTCCTGGGCCACACTCACAGTGGCACATTTGCCCAATTATAGGGATGCCCTAAGTGTAGAGGCGTCCCTACTCTTCATGGGTCAGCCTCGAAGGGAGCGGGGCCCATGTGCCCCTCTCCCCGAGGCCGAGCCTAGGGCGGTAGGCGGCGGGTTTCAGCCGACGGCCAACACGCCGTCTGCGGAGCGAGATAAGCAATCCTACTATATTTTGTAACAAAAATATGCACATGTAAAATAATATTGTATTGAAGCCTTTATGAACATTCAATCACATGAACATTAGGTATTAGTTGCGAGCATAACTAAGTTTGTATGTCTTAATTATCAAAGATACTAGATTCGATGGTTGTCAATTGTTTTTAACATTTATTTCATAGAGAATATTAAAAAGATTATTGATTTAATATTCTAATGACAAGTCCGTTTATTTTCTTATCTTCTTATCACCAGTTTCTACGTGAAACCTGGCACAAAACTGAGAGATAGTATCTATTACCGTTATTATATATTGAACTAGCTTTTGCACTTCGATCGCATGTATTTTGGTATCACATATCGCTCGAGCTACTCCGTTTTGATATTGGAGACTTGACGATTTAAAGAAATAATTTTTCTGCATCGAGCATATTTATAAAAAGCCTTGAAATTGGCTGTCCACTGTGTCGTATATTTCATTATTTTTTCCACCTCTATTAAGTGTTGAATGTTCCTTAACTTGAATTATGCTATCGAAATAACTTTTATATAAACCACTCTTAAAATATAGAAAATCACATAAATTGAAAATTATTCATCATAATTTCATATTTTTGAGGGTTGATTTTCAAAGAGAAAGTTTCGTATTCGCATGCTTCGTGGGCACTTTTGGGAAGTTTTGAAGTAAAAAGTTAATTCAATCAAATTTCCCCATACCAACTTTGAACCCCATAATACCCTTTTAAAGGTTGAATTTTGTTTTTTTTTTCTAACCTTTCCTAATTTTGCTTCGTGTGGCGCAAAGAGTTCAAATATTCATTTCTATTTCCCTCCGTTTCATTGTAAATATGCAGACGGTTTCCGCAGGACGATTCAATATTTAAATACTAGAACGAGCGATGAAATATGTTTGACAAACGTTGCTAAACGTTGCTAAGGATATGAAATAGTAGCCTTCAACGATCTGTTTACATACCTTGGATAGGGTCGTTTTGGAATATTGCCATTGCTTGGCAGTCGGATTAGTGATCGCAGAAATATGGTAAGTCACCTTGAGCCGATTCTTCACCAGCCAGTTCACAGTTTATGTCCATTTATGTCCTGCTGAACATGGGCCTCCTCTTAGCGGACCTTGGCAAGCCAGGGTCTTTGAGAATTGTTGCTATAATTATCACCCTTGGCAGCCGGCTTAGTGATTGCAGTAAGATGGTTATTAACCTTGAGCTGATAGTGGCTGCTGCGCATCCATTATCTCTTACGACACCCATGGGAATAGATGGGGTCATCTTTTCTAAGACCCTAAGTGGCTTACCCACTTGAGCTGAAAATAAAAAAGTAAATTCGGTTCCTTTATGAAGTGTTACAATAGGTATTTACTTGCATTTATACTTGTCAGATACAATGCAAACAACAGTGCGCGCGAAAAATCATTTATCTTCTATAATTGTTCGTTTTTTTTTGTTTGCTTGGACGCGCCAACCTCTGGAACTATTGATACGAATTGAAAAACTTTTTCAGTGATTCTAAAACTGAAAGAATATTTAGGCCATTTATCGAGGATAACTATAAGCTATACTTTACCATGAAATTCCCACGGTAACGGAAGCTACGCGGCTAAAATCGCGCGCGGGAATCTATTCTAAGATATTATTACTTTACCATTTAAGTAATGATGTCATTAATTAGGTATCAAATAAAACAACTACAATTACTACACTACAATACTACACTACAATAAAAAGGTACTACAATATTCGTCCGATTTTCAGTGTTTTCTCTAATTATTATGTTCATATATTCATTTTGTATGAGCGACTGTGAAGAGAAGACACTATTCTCTTCGTTACAGCAGTGATGCGTAATGTTTTTCTCCCCAGAAAAAAGGAACGAGATGGCCAATTATTGGTTTGCATTACTACAAAAAAGTAGGGTTTATTTAGGTACTACTTTTTGATAATTATGATAGCCAAATATTGGCCATCTGTCTCTCTCTCTCTATCTAAATATTAAACTTATTATTTCTAATAACATTCAGTGAATCCATAACCTTCTCGTGCCCTCATTAGTGAGCTCGTTTACCCATGATACGGTGAAGCATACACAATTTACGTAAACCTAGACCCAGACCTTTATAACACTACTTTCGCTGAATAAGGGCCATTACGGTTTTCCTGCATTACGTTATATTTTTGCTGCTAAAATGATAAATCAATGCACATTAAGTTTGTTTTTTATTATGATCGCAGCTATTTAAAGTGGGTCCGAGCCCATTCGTCCCCTAAAATTCGCACGCTGTGCCCACTCGTCCCCTGGAACTTTTGAGGGGCCCATTCGTCCCCTGAAGAATATTTATTTTTATTTATTTTTCTAATATAAGTACATGTATATATATATGTGCATACTGCAGCTTGGTAGTCCTGGTACAGTCGCGCAGAAAAGGCTAAAATAAAAAATATAGTAATTCGGTAGATATCATGTTTATTTCAAATAAGATTAACACATACAAAATCTATATCAAATCGTATGTCCCTTGCTTTCCAAACATCCAAACGAATTAATGCAAAATAAATCAAAGCAACATATTATCAAAACATGCTGTTTTTATATATGATGGTGTGATTGAATCGATTAATAAACAAACTATTTATCTACTCTATATAGATATGAAATTCACTGAAAAAGTAGAAAAAGTAATATTTTATCATACACAATAGAAAATTATGTGAGTGCATACACAGTAGCATACTAAAAATCTATGTTTTACCTTAAAATAAAACAAAGTATTTAATAGGAACTATTTAATGGTAGCAGCAGTTGATTTTTTTTTCTGTGTCATCGTTCCAATTATATACATGTAAGTCTTTTGAAATAGAGATGTTTAGGTAAATAGTAGAACTTACGTATTTTTCCTTCACGTAAATGCACTGATCACTTCACTCACTAATTAAATTTAATAAGTAATCCTACAGGATACGCTAATGAGTAAACTTTCCCTCGAGACAGTATAAAAATCAGTACGCTTGGATTTGCAACTATAAGTAAACTAAATGTAGTAACACATTCCTGGAATAAATACGCCGAAGTTATCTAGTACTGGTGTTAGCCAATCTGGTGCAAGTCCTTTCATCGAGCGTGTATTGTTTTGGGCTACGCCTTTGTTATTTGCTCGCGCGCAGATACTCTGGCTAAGATTACCCCTCCCGCTTCGGCATTCCACACCCCGCGCACATCTGGAGAGTACTTACCAATTTTAAACACCTTATCTATTATTTGTAACCCGTTTTTTTAACAAGCCATTCGTAGTGAGACAATTTTACATCGTAAGCCTATCGACAGGTTATATTATTATCATGACGGATTATCATTCATCATAGCTCTTTTTTCAATGATCTGTTATGATTTATTAAATTAATTCCGTTAATAAACTGTTCACAAGTGTACTATGTTAACCGTTTCTTATGTAAAATATAGCTAATTTTATCTCAGGGGACCAATAGGCACCTGAATAGGTGCCGAATCTTTAACTTATATTGTATATATATTAGAGGGGACGAATGGATACCTTAAAAATAATATTTTTTTATTAAAATATGAATTGGTCCCCTACCAGGAGACCAATGGGCACCTATATAGGGGCCGAATCTACAACTTTTATGCTGGGGGACGAATTTTAGGGGACGAATGCGCTCTGACCCTTTAAAGTATTTACAATATATTTATGGAGGTCATCTTTTTTCTTGCAACTAATTTTTGACGCGACGAAATTAATTGATACATTAAATTTGAATCAAAATTCTAGATTGATTGTTAAGTGTTTTCTATACCTACAAATAAATAAAATTGACGTGTTTGTATTTAGGGTACTTATAACAAAAACTCTATGTCTGTCTGTTTTTTGGCTAATCCCAGCACCTAAAGGGTTAACCCATTTTGGCGGGACTTTCACTGGTTCACCTTTTTAAATTTACCTTTTTGTGAGTGTTGTGAGTTCCAATTTAGAAGGGATTTTTATTATTACATATCTTATAAAATCCATATCCAAACACAAGACACACTTATGTGTGAGTATGTATTTTTTTTATATAACTATTACTAGCACAGTTTTTGAACCCTAACCGTGCTAAGGTAAAATGCTTGTGTTCGGTAGTGCAATAGGTGAGGATCGAACCGGCGCGCGGCGGGCGGGCGCGAATAAATCGAAACAAAAATATTTTGTTTCGATTTATTTATCAGGTAGGTGGCCCATGACGAGAAATAATATTTTTCATAAAAAAATATAATTTTGAAGATATTTGGGGGAGAAAAAAAAATATATAAGTACTTAGGATTTTTTTAATTTGCAGTAACAAAGAATAAAATATACGTTGAAATAAAGTAAAACTATGACTTCTTCAATACTATATCATATATCGCATATCGCATGTCCGACGCCCTAGCTATCTAAATACTCAAACGTCTTCATCAACATCTTTTAAATTTAGTGTTCCTGTTAAAATACGCGAGTACACAACTGAAATAATAGTAGTAAAAGTTGTAATATCACATTACAACTACAACTATAAGTTTTCATTACAACAGTTTTTAACTAAAGTATTGCATAAACCAGTAAATTATTACAAATTTACTTTATATTTGGGCAGTAAATATTTCTTTGAGTTTTAGTCGAGCCTATAATGGCTTAGTTCGAGAGCGCAATAATTATTATTTGAGCTTCCCGTAAGTTACCTACCGTTGTTTATTAGCTTACGTTGCATCATTAATTTTCCGGTTTGTGCGATATTATCTCTGTTATTACATTAAGGTATGAAATGTATGATGTGAGTGATATTATCAAACGAGCTTGTACTTTATGTATACAGATATAGGTATGGCAGATGAAGCAGTAGATGATTTAATATATAATATGCCTGTGCAAGATGAACTTTTTTGTATTTCGTCTTTTTTAAAATTAAATATAACAAAACAATAACAACAAAAATTTGCTCATTCTAAAAAATTATATATAGTTGTCGGTATTACTTTTTTGCTGACGAATTGCTTTACGAAATACTTTTTTATACTCATTAGGCATGTGAAAGAAATAGTGCAAATAAACTTCATAATAATATTGTAAAAATTATACGCTATACTTTATTTAAAAACCCTTTAATAAAAGAGTAAGTAAAACAAAAACCGTAAACCTAACCATTTTACCTTGTTGCTTATGAAAAACTGCTTGGCCGGCGCGCGGCGGGCTGCGCCGGGCCGGGTTGGTGACCGCAGTATTATGTTGTACCACACAAGAAAACGCTGCTGCCCGTGCCTTGATATACGATTATTATAGATGATGTTATAATAATCTGACATAACAACATGATTTTTAAAATTTCATAACGACCTTGGACATATTATAAAAGTCGAGTAACAAATAATAAAAAGTTATTTGAAAGTCACAATAATTTGACCCTAGTCGTTAAAAATTACTTATCCCTAAAAAGTTGATAACGACGTAGGAATTTTCAAGTATTTCTGATTGAATTTATAATGAGATTGACCAAGATAGATTTCTCTCTAACAGTTTAAATGTCCCGGGATCTGCTGGAGACTAATCCTGGAAAAGGTTTCAAGAGCTTAGGACCAAGGTTGGCAAGTTATTTAAGCAGGTCCATTATTTGTGTATAAATAGATTTTACTGCTTTACTGTTAGAGTCGTACTTAATACCTAAAAAATATTGGGCCACTCACATTTGAACTATTTGATGACTCTTTTTAACGTTGAAATCTAATTAATAAAATTATCAAGTATAAAGATTGGTGGTACGTTTAGTAGGTCGCCTAATTTTAATGGCCGCCAGTATATTTGCACTACAATGTTAGTAATGTAGAATATATATTTAAGTAAAAATTAATTAATCAACAATAATATACGTGCGTTTTGAGGCCCGGAGGATAGTCCCTCAACCAATCTGATTTTACACAAATTCAAATGTCATGTCCGGAGCGGGAATCGAACCTTCGTTCTCTAATATCTCCGAATAACTACACCACGTCAGAATCGTACTCAACATATCAGGCCTCGGAAGCAATTATCACCAGTGAACTTTAATTAACAGTGACATATTTAATGAAAAAAAAAACTTCGATTTAAGCTGATAAGTTTGCATACGAACTGGTAGTTATTGATTCGCTTATTTAATCTCGTTTGCCTTTAAATATTATATTATTAGTATGGATTAAATTTATCTTATCCTCGACATTTTCCCACCCACGGGACTCTATTAATTATCCCAGAGCTGAAGGTATCCTTTGTATTAATCCTGGTTATAGTCCACTCTTTGAATCAATTTCATTAAAACCGATTTAGCTGTTAGAGCGTATTTTATTATAAGGTGTCCAATGAGTTCAAAAGTCTCTTTCAAATTTAATCTAAAATGTTCTTTACTTTATAAGCATTTTGAGGCTTCCTTTTCATTCTGGTTTGCTTTTACAGCCGCTGCTGAGGCCCGGTTAATTTATTGATTTTTTACCGCGTTACATGAATGTTTGATCGACTATGAAACATTTGACTATGCACTAAAACGCGGAATTACCTGTCCCGTGCAGTTTTACATGCGTAGATCCTGTTGCCGTGGGAACTTTGTCCTAAAAAGAACAACATTATTTACTATCACATCAATAGTCTTTATAATATGTATTAGTGTATATGTATATGTCTATACTAGTAATAATATTATAAAGAAGTAAAGTTTGTGAATTGTTTGTGAGGTTGTAGGGGGTTGTTATTTCTGAATCTATTGAACCGATGATGCAAATCCTTTTACACATATAAAGCTAAATTAAATGTGACTGTCCTACGCTATATTTTAAGTCAAGGTTTTCACGTTTTCACAACGCGAATCAGCTATAGTATTCTGTAATACAGGTTTATACCTATCATATGTACACCAGCTCCTCACTTTCTGTTATTTCAATACATACCTACAATAAAACTGTAGACGTTGAATGTCTGTACATAAAAAAAACGCAATAAACCGAGTCAGGGGGATGTTAGAAATAAAATAGCACAATTCCAGATTTTTTTACTACTCCGAAACTGCTGCACCTGCTGCACCGATTTAAATGTCATTTTAATCACAGAATTTATGTTTGTACCTACACGTTAAAAATGTATGTCGAAGGAATAACAAATAGGCGGGTGAAGTCGCGGGCATCAGCTAGTATATAAATAAAAATATAGTACTACATTATTATGGGAAAAGAAAGAAAAATATATATCTGAAAATATGACACCTACAATGTATGTATGAGTACACGAACAATAATTATTAACTACTCTTCTATATATATAAAAGAAAGTCGTGTTTGTTACAACACTTATAACTCGAGAACGGCTGGACCGATTGCCATGGTTTTTGATTTGTTGGATTTGTTTCCGTCCCGAATAGCAGAATACATTTTAAAAACAAAAGAAAGTCGTGTTAGTTACACTATTTATAACTCAAGAACGGCTGTACCGATTTGGCTGAAAATTGGTAGGGAGGTAGCTAAGAACTGGGAGAAGGACATAGGATACTTTTGGGTAGGGGTAGGGTAGGGTAGGGTAGGGTAGGGTAGGGTAGGGGTAGGGTAGGGGTATGGTAGGGGTAGGGTAGGGGTAGGGTAGGGTAGGGGTAGGGTAGGGGTAGGGGTAGGGTAGGGGTAGGGTAGGGTAGGGGTAGGGGTAGGGTAGGGGTAGGGTAGGAGTAGGGTAGGGTTAGGGTAGGGGTAGGGTAGGGCAGGGGTAGGGTATAAAAGTCCACCCGTGCGAAGCCGGGGCGGGCCGCTAGTTTAAAATAAAAGTTCATTACTTAATTAAAGTCTATAATATATATAGGACAATACAAGTTTATCTCCTTTTACTCGTAAAAGCCAGTTACAATCTAATCTAATATTATTAAGGTATGCCTATCAATCTCAAATCCATTGATTTGTATCTGATAAACTCTACGTTCATCAAGCATATTAATTAATTTAATCGGTTTTAAGATTAAGAGCCCTTAGGCATTCTATCTAGTATATCTACAAACTTGAATTGATTATTATAATTATCTTAGACCATATCATCAAAGTAATCTTCTATGTTTGATTTGAAGATAACGTTTAATTTAGAATGGGAATCGAATTGATTTTCATGGTTTTTGTGTGTTTGTGCCATATTTTATGCTGCGGCTTAAAATATTGTCGGGCTATTTACTATTTATTGTTTATGAATATTAAACTTTTGTTTGATATTAAGTAAGTTCACTAGAATCGTGTAGAATATATTTTTATGTTTTATTTCGTGCAATAAGAATATTAAATACTAGCTTCCGCGCGCGGTTTCACCCGCGTGACTCCCGTTCCCGTGGGAACTTCATAATTAAATATTTAGTGTATAGCCTTCTTCCATAAATGGGCTACCTAACACTGATATAGTACACAGTAGTTCCTGAGTTTAGCGCGTTCAAGCAAAAAAGACACAAATTCTTCAGCTTTATATGTATGGTACCAATTCTTTGCGTTTTTATACTCGTGATAATTACTCAACGAAGTGTCCGATTGGAATAAAATAAAAAGTATTTTACTTCTACATAAATACCCTTGATAACATAATGCTTAATTTGGATAAGGTAAATAAGGATAAATATTACGATACACATTTAACGTAGTTTCTTTCTTTAGATGATTCAATATTTTTTATGCACAAAAAAGCGGTTATTGTGACTAAACTATGATAGTTAGATATGTGCTCTCCCGGACTTTTTTGTAGATCTTAATAAGACCTACAAACCCGTAGTATATCATGTTGTTCTATTGTCAACATTTTTTGGAGCGCACGCATAAATAGGTTTTCGATTTTACACCTTGGGTTACAAAATCGCAATTTTCTTACAGATCCCTATTTTTTTTGAAAATAAAATATTACCTATAACCTTCTTCGATAAATGGACTATCCAACACTGAAAAATTTTTTGAAATCGGACCAGTAGTTCCTGAGATTGGCGCGTTCAAACAAACAAACAAACAAACTCTGCTACTTTTTAATATTAGTATAGATAAGCATGATCAGAACACAATAAAATAAATAACGTTTTTTTTTAAATAGTACGTAAGTGTCATATGGACATTGACACCGACAATAGATAGATATTAATATTGTTAACTAGCTTGTTACTTTGGCTCCGTGGGTCGTATGGTGATGTATTGTTAATTATATGTTAACTGTGAAAAAATTTAGCGAATTCGTTCATTCGTTCTGTGGTTTTTGCGTGCAAGATTCATCATCATCATCAGCCTGTTGTAGTCCACTGCTGAACATAGGCCTAGCCTATCGATTTCCAGCGGTAAAGATTGCCAGCGACCTGCATCCACTGACTCCCTGCAACCTTTATCAGGTCGTCGCGTCGGTTCATCGTGCAGGCGGTCGTTCCACGCTGTGCTTGCCAGTTTGTGGTCTCCACTCGACCACCTTTTTGCTCCATCGGCCGTCAGTCCTTCGAGCTATCATGTGTCCTGCCCATTGCCACTTCAGCATGCTAATCCGCTGAGCTGTGTCAGTGACCTTCGTTCTCCTGCGGCTATCTTAATTTCTGATTCGATCACGCAGGAAACGCCGAACATCGCTTTCCATAGCTCGCGGAGCGACTTTGAGCTTTCTTATGAAACATATTTCTTATGCGTGAAAGAGTAACAAAAATCTATCCATCCATCTGTTCACACGTACTTAGAAACTTTCGCTTTTATATAAGTAGATAGGATGTATTGAACGCCAACACGTCATAATTTATCATACTTCAATTGAAACACAAATAACAGCGATTTATTCTCTAATATGTGTTATTACTTCGATAGCGAACAAAGTCAGTCTTTCTTCGAATACCTATGTGGAATATTTTCGTAAAATATACGCCACCAAAATAGAACATCTAATTTGTCTACACTAGTCTAAACAAGCCGCGTAATGTGTTTAATCTTGGGTAAAAGCTAAATTTGTGATACATTAAAGTAAAACATATCGAGTTCATGAGTATATTACGACATTTATTAGTATCCTACTAATAATATTATAAACGCGAAAGTTTGTAAGAATGTATGGATGTATCTTTTTTTAATCTTACGCAAAAACGACTTGCGGAATAGCCTGAAACTTTGCATGGGAATAGTTTATAAGCTGGGTTAACATATAAAGTAAGAAACAATACTACGTGGCGAAGGTAGTTTCCTATAACAAAAGTGATAAATAAGATTTAGTGCTCTCTTAAGTTTAGTGCATTTTGTAATCCCTTATATTAATATAATTCAACCACCATCCTTTCTTTCCATTCGCTATATATTTTTTTATCTTATTTTTTTTATGGACACTGTAGTCAAAGCCTCATAGGGTTTTATTGCGCAGATTTTTTAGTTTGTAGTTTTTAAAACATGTTGTAAGACTGAGATGTCTACGTACTTTATGCCAAGTAGCAAACGCTTTTATACTAACTCATATTACCGGAATAGCATTGTAAGATTATGTAGGGGAAAGACTTTTATTCTTAATAAATGAATCAGTTTTTATAGAACAAAATAAAATATAAATGTTACAGAGAGACGTAGAATATTGTAAGAAAAAACACTATATAACAAAGAAATAAACATTTAAATATATATGATTTATTTATTAAAAAAATGCTGTTCCACATCTATTACTATTGATTTAAATATTCTTTCAGACATTATAAGGAAATGCTCTCAGAGATCTCGAATTCTGGTAAAAATAAAATGTAAGTCTTTGTGAATAAGATATGTTTTCGCCTTCGTGGCGGCATCACGTTACTTTTTGTCATTGACATGCCGTTTGGCTTCGTAGGCTAGACATATCCCAATTAAGAATATCGATACCGTCGGACAAATAAATATAATAAAACAAGAATGTGTTTATCTATCAGCAATCTAATCAACCGAAAGATGTATATCTTGAATATTTATTATTAGTTACACAAACCTTATTTGGTAACATATTACAGTAATAGTGATCATGATTTATTTAGCTAAGAAGGCAACTTTGGCAGCGACTTTCACAGTTTTCCGAGTGAAATGATTAATGTTTGGTTCGAAGTTGAGATAAGTACTATTAATGCCTTAATAGCTGAACTGTGGTGATTACAAACTTGTATGTACGTAGGTATAAAAAGTAGAACATTAATAAAGGTATGTGTTCTCGTATGTAAACCCGATTTTAGGTTATTTACTCCTGTAAATTAGAATTATATTTTTGGTGCATTGCATCCCTGCATAGCATTCCTATGCAATGCAGGGATGCCAGAAATGATGCGTCTCCGTAAAATAATTAAGGGCTTTATGGGGCAGTGTATACGGTTCTTAAACAAACTTCATCATACTCTCGAGCTTGTTTTCTATTCATGAGGTGGGTTTTCATGCCCTCGTCGACCCTATGCCAGAGAGGCCTACGAACTGTAAAGAAGAGCGACAGTTGCACAAATCTCCATTAAAAAATCTAAAAGTCATAATCCCTCAATCTCATCACCAGCGACCGCCCTGAGCCGGCGTCCCACAGGGACGCCCTCTTGCGTAGGTTGCTTAATTTGTAGTTTTTAAACCATTTATTAAGGCTGGAGCTCTGCTCACTTTTATGCCCGGTGAAGTAGCAAAAGCTTCGTGGCAAATCAGGTATGTTCGTACGAAAAAAAAGAGGAACGTTAACGTACTTTTTTATATGCACAAAGATAACGGCTAGTATTAAGTATAAATTCTTGAAAATTTTATGTGCCTTTATCTATTCCCATTTGATTCACTAAAAATGCATCATGAGATTAATCTATACTAATATTATTAAGAGTTAAGATTTATATTTTGGTATGTATGTTTGTAATGCATGAAATCAAAAACTTTTGAACGGATTTCGATAATTCTTTCACTTTTAGAATGCTTCATTTTTTTTGAGTAACATGGACTATATTTAATTATAAAGTTCTCACGGAAACGGGAACAAGACGCACGCAGGAAGAAGAATTTAAAATAAAAAATTGTGTATCGCATGTATAACTTATTTGGCATTGTTATCTCATAAATATTTTCGAAAATTAGATATATTCAACAACTTACTCATGCAAGAACAAATTTAGTGTCCTTGCTGTGTACAATAAAAAGGCAGTGTTAATACAATATCTAATTTTTTAAAATAAATAATGACACCTACAGTAATAATTGTATAGCAGACACCAGGGATATTCTTGTATAACTTTACTTAGGCACTATAAGGATGAAACTTATAAAATAGTCTTGACCCGCTTCTTGTTAATAATACATAAAGCAACTAATTTACTTTCGGACTACGAACAGTCCAATGGGTGGCGAAGGAGACATTTAAAAAAAGAATAAAGACCCGAATAAATTCATGCTAACCTTCTTATGATGCTCTTCTTATATTAACATGGCGAAATAAATGAATGACCTCCATTTTCATTGCAATAGAAGAAAGAAAGAAGAACATTTAATGAACACACAAAACGAATACAAAATTGTAATTACAGTCATAAAAAAAAAAAAAGAAGTACATAAGTAAGGACAACACTTGAGCCTCGCACGCCGTACATATAAAACACAAACATGGATAGAGAACACAGATTATAATTCATTTTGAATTGGAATTTATAATGCTTTTAAAAAATGTATCTATATAATGAAATTGTTTTAAGTAGTAATTCAAGTTCTTTTACACACTTTTTGTAAAGTAAGAGTTGTACAATATTTTTGTAACACATCCAAAGCCTTTTTTTTATTGTCCGGTGGAAATGCTTTACGCATTCCCACTGCCGCTGCAGCGTATTCGGGCGCTGGCGGTGGAATATGTGGGACTCGCCCTCTCCATAGCGTGGTATGCTAAACTCATACCACGAGGAGAGGACCCTACACCACTAAAACCTCCCGGACACTTTTTCGATCCGCCGTTGGCGGGGGCCGGGTACGTATGAGCAATCCGGCCCCCAGACGGCACCCGCGGCCAATATGGTACCGCGGGATCTCCAGGGCCACACTTACAGTGGCCCATTTGCCCAATGATAGGGACGCCCGGAGTGTGGAGGCGTCCCTACTCCTCATGGGTCAGCCTTGAAGGGAGCGGGGCCCATGTCCCCCACTCCCCGAGGCCGAGCCTAGGGCGGTAGGTGGCGGGTTTCGGCCCGCCGTCGACGGCCAACACGCCGTCTGCAAAGCGGGTGGGCGGAGGGATCTACTTCTCTCTCCCGCTCCGCGTCCTCCTTCTGTGACATTACTTGTCTACAGAAGGAGGCAACTGCCTTCAACGACCTCTCGCTTTAGACCATCTTCGAAATAACACACATCCAAAGCCTGCAACCTCCGTAGCGTAGCGGTATTTGGCTCGCCTTGAATCTCGGAGGTCGTGGGTTCGATCCCCACAACGGACAGAAAATCTTTGTGTAAATTCTAAGATTTCTTTCCGGGTCTGGTTGGTTGAGGGACTACCCTCCGTGCCTCGGAAAGCACGTTAAGCCGTTGCTCCCGATTGTTATAACAACATCTATAATAATCGTATATCAAGGAACGGGCAGCAGCGTTTTCTTGTGTGGTACAACATAATACTGCGGTCACCAACCCGCCTGCCAAGCGTGGTGACTATGTCAAATACCCTCCCTCTCGGGAGGACGCCCATGTTCAGCAGTGGACGTTATACGGGCTGATGATGATGATGATGAAAGCCTGCAAAATTAATATCAACACCCCTGTCTCATACAGGAAGCACTACCGCCGTCATAATAAAATGGAAATTGAGTAGAAGTTTAAAAAAAAAAAATATTATTAAGAAAACAAAAAATTCAACCCATTTTTATTATGTTGGCAGAATATGAAACTGTAGTCATATTATGAATTAAGGGATAACATATTCAATACGTTGCCAAAGACGCTCAGGTAGAATTTTAAGGAAAAAAATCGGACCTCTCATAACATATTGAGAAATTGTGTAAAGGAAACCAGTTTTTATTCGACTTTCGTGACTTAATTTACTACGAAATGAATTATCTATTTTATACATAGAGCGGATATAATGTTAAAATATGACCACATTTTCATTATTTTTTATATTAAGATTACGAAACGATGCTCGATGTTACGAAACGTACACTCGCGGGTATCTTGATTCTGATTTGAAAACGAGTTTTCCTTTACGTTAGAGGATATTGGAAAATATTGGCAAAAGTTAAATATTTTTAGACAACGCAGTCACGTATCCATAAGTATACGTATTCTTAGTACATAAGTGTAACAAAAGGTTTTATTTATAAAGTTATCTATCTTCTTTCAGTACTTGTACATATAATAAAACTATTGAAGTGAAAAACTGTACATTTAAAATATATTTTTTTGTTTTTTCGTCGTTTTTTAATTATATCTATTATAAAAAAAAAGAAATTAGCGCGAATAAACTTAATATGACGTACACATCCGTTAAGACGAGATATATAAAGGATGAAGCGGGGGATATCAATTCGATTAAGGACTCAGTTACATTTCAATGATACTATTTGTAATAGCTTCTAGTAGTTGTATTACAATATCGAAATATTGAAATATAATAGGTACTCCGCGCGGTTGTACCCGTGTTGGACTGATACTCACTGCATAGGTAAGTAGGTTGTAGGGTGATGTCAATACATGTAGCTACAATTAGCTTATATTATATATTAATTCAGCTTATAAACTATCCCCATGAAAATTTTCTGCGAAATCCATTCAGTAGTATTTGCTTGTTAACTTGTAACTAACATCTATCCATCCATCAAAATTTATATTCACAAACTTTTGCGTTTATATTATTAGTATGGATTTCTACTACGAGCTACTACGAATAAGCAGCTACGAAGCAAGGGCCGTACCTAGTCAATGACGTCATCATCACGAGCTGTAGTCAGTAATGCAGCCAGCCACTTATACTAGATTGGCCGATATCCGCGGTTGAATTTAAGAACAGACAACGTGCCTTTAACAATGTTTTTTTAACTTTTTCGCATAATTTATTGTAGATACGGGTCTTACTCGAGGTAAAATTTAAGACGAAGCATTACCTTTTTTCTGATATTTCGATATATCCATATCGTAATGACCACGACTGGGGTAACCTTACCTGATGAGTGTCAGGTGTCAAGTACGGCGTCTTAGAACAGCGCGGGTGTCGGCAATTTTCTGAATAATTCGTTTAATTATGTTATTGCATAGTTGAAGAAATATAATTTGGTGTTGTTTTTATTATAATAATTCAATGCAAATACTCATCTACAATGGGATATTTTCTTCGTATCTCTTTATTAAAATATCATTCGTTAAAATAATGTTTAAAACTCTTTCTTTAAAAAAAGCTATACCTGTATAAAACTTGAACTATTTTCTTAAATTAACTATAATAAAATAACTTTATAGTACCATTATCCATTGCAAACCGCAGACAGCTAAGATAGTTAAAGTCTTTAAAACGGAACGCAAAGTTTCAACATCTCGAGTTGCCCACTGCTAGAAGTCTTCAATAAGAATTTAATGTACCAGTCGACGGTGTACCGTTTCAAAAGCTTTATAATTATTAGCCGTATATTGTTACTTGCGTTTAATACTGAAACAGACTTTTTGAATGCACTAATAGCTCTGTGATTACGGAAGTTACTTCTGATATATGTATTTTGAGTCTAATTCCCATTCGGGACAATTATCTAAGTGAACACACACACAGACACAGATAGTTGTTCTGAGTCTGAGTGTGCTTTGGGTCTGTAAATTGAGTGTTTTAACGTAGCTTGTGACCCAGGGTTTACTTACTTACAGGGGTTACTTAGTACGGGAGCTCTCGTTTAAAATTAAAAAGAAAGAAATGTCTGCCGCGGCTTTATATTTGACCCACAATTTGGAGAGCAAGTTAAGCTATCGGCCCATCAGATTTTGAGAGTAAAAGGATAGTATAGTAAAATGATATGCTAAAATATGTCCTGCGCGCTAATCTCCTTATTGTTCAGCCGCCATATTGAAGTTCTAATGGCGAGAAGAGCGATTTCTGACTAAGGCATTGACAAATCGTAATAAATCGATTGAGAATGCGCCGCGGCTGACATCGGTAAAAGTTGAGGACTGTCGGGAATGTTGCGACGATTTGAGCATGTCGAAAGGATGAATGAAAGAATCGAATGAGTGTGAACGGAGACGCCGACAGATAGCGCCTCATGCGTAAATACCTCGACCAAATTGGCGACGTATGACAAAACGGCCAAATCAAAAGTACCTACTTCTAACTGGCCAGCATGCATGAAGAGATTGATGAATGTGAAAGAAGCAAAAGAGGTGTGCGAGGATCGAGACTGCTAGCGTTCCTTTGTCTCTGCCTACCCCTATGGGAGAAAGCCTTGACGATATGAATACATCATCATCATCATCAGCCCATATAATGTCCACTGCTGAACATGGGCCTCCTCGGGAAAGGGTATTTGCCATAGTCATCACGCTTGGCAGGCGAGTTAATGACCGTAGTATTATGTTGTACCACACAATGAAACGCTGCTGCTCATTCCTTGATATACGATTATTATAGATGATGTTATAACATTCGAGTCACGGAGGGTAACGTCCCTCAAGCAACCAGACCCGGAAAGAAATCTTAGAATTTATACAAAGATTTCCTGTCCGACGTGAGGATTGAACTATACAACATCCAAGATTTAAAGCGAGCCAAATACCGCTACGCTACGGAGGTTGTGTATGAATACATATTGTATCTTGTTAATTTTACATTGCGCACATTGCTCACAGATCAACCAAACAATTACTCCCCACACATGTACACAATTTAGCGTTATCTGTTTGTTTTCCATTAATCCCTGGATAAATAGAGAAACAATTTTTATGAGCATGTTGCTCTTTGGGATTTTTAGTGGAATGTTTTTAACGTAAATAAATACATGCCTACATTTTTCAATGAGTCTGTGGAAAACATTGAAGCGATCGACTGTTTATTTTTAAAGATAAAAGCAAGCTAATGATTATAGTTTAAATATTTGTAACATTTTACAGATTCAGTTGGCTGGCTTTGTTACTTAAATGGGTCAGTCTGTAATTGTTGTGCAAAACAGAGTAAAGTTTTTGTTGATTTCGGTCGGGTCTTGAGTTTAAGTCCCCAGCGTCACATGTTTACATCTACCTCACTAGAATGATGTATGATTCTATGCAGTAATAACATTAGAATATGTATGGAGCTATTTTAGAATTAAAACTTACGTGAGTGGTACACATATTTATATTATTCAACCGGTTGTACTCACGGTTTTTAATCATCGGATATATCCGACTAGTTTCGAGACCATCCCGAGATCCATTCTCAAGGAGTAGTCGACTCGACGACGCGGCGCTGGGCGACTAACTGAGGTCGCGCGCCGCGCGCGCCGCCAACCGCGCTGCATGTCGTTAGGCACGATCCGAGATGTTATTCGGAGGGTAGTTGGCAATTTGCAGGGGATGTGCATCTTCGGCCCGCAGTGTCACTGTTGTGTCGGGGGGTCCATCTTCGGCTCGCATCGAAGAAATGTTTGCGATGGATAACGCGTCCGGTTGTGCTGGTAGGGTGTCCCCGCTTGCGGTCGGAATAATACACGCCGTGCTGACCGTGTCTACCTCCAGATCCGTGGCGTGTCTGTGGGTTTTGTTTTTTAAAATGGGCTTCGAGGCCTGCGGAAGTGTCCATCCACTGTCTCGATTAAAATTTGGATGGCGGTTTATTTCAATAGCCTCACGCAATTTTCGCGGAACGAAATACTTTTCTCTCGCTAGTACGGAGGTTTAATCGAACCGGATGTAATGTTCCGCAGACGTGGAGCACCCATGTTCACCCACTGCTGATTGGTTGCTGTCATGATTTTTCAGACATCGCACGTGTTCCTTCAGTCTTGTCTCAATGTTTCGGACATATCCGATGATTAAAAACCGTGAGTACAACCGGTTGAATAATATAAATATGTATGGAGCTTACAAATAAATTGACGTTATAATGACAGCAAAATTGAGGAGAAATCGCTTAGATATAGATAGATGGTATGGGCACGTTATGCATGGGAAGACATGCATGTGACGAACAGAATGCTGAATATGAAGATGGAGGGATATGTTGAAAGAGGACGGCCAAATAAAAGATGGATGGACTTTGTGAAAGATGAAATGTCTAAGAAAGATGTGAGTATGGAAGAGACATCTATCGGTTCAGGTGTTCTCAAGATTTGCGCTTAGCAACACATTCAGCGTTTATTTTTATATAACTTATAAATAACGACTTTTTATAAAGCTGAAGAGTTTGTTTGCTTCATCGCGCTAATCTCTGGAACTACGGTTAGATAGCCTATTTATCGAGGAAGGCTATAGTCTAAATTTAATTATGAACTACACAACACCTGAGTTACGCGGATGAAACCATGCACGTATAACTAGTGAATAATATTAAGTAAAGTATTTAAAGTCATCATATTAAGTAAAACTATCTGCATTATTTTTCTCATACTGCATGCTATACGGACGGAACATGCTGCATTTTTTTATAATGTTCATTATGTACAGTAACCATGTTTTTGGCAAATACGTGTATCATTATTATTAGTTATATGAAGAATTAAGAATACCTAATTATGTGACGGTCAACTTTATATGACCCAAGATTGCGGAATTACCCACTAACCAGTCAGTTTGTGATCTGCAACGCCATGAATTCATATGCACAGCACAGTGACCTGCCATATCATAATTTTAATGAAGAAAAGGATTTTAACTTAAATTAGGCAAGCAATATTTAGCGCCAAATTTCTAGTCCATACATGGAGGTCAATAACATATCATAAATCATTCTTCATCAGCTTAATATCCAATCTTGTTTACAACTTTAACAAAACTAGAACTAGCCATCCATTGGACTATCAACTGCGATCGCTCGATCGGTCGATCGACTAGTTTGCCAACTCAAACCTAAATTTGTGACCCAAAGAGATTGTTGACAACCGCGCGCTGTAGTTATGCAGTCATCATACTTTATTACTGCCTGTCGATGCTCGGCTACTGGATAACTCATTGATCGGTTTGTTGTAACGTAAATCTGGGATATTGCAACAGTTGCGGCTTCTGATCAATTTTGTAGCTTGTTAGGATTTAGCACAAAATTTTGTTTGTTATTTTTTGTATTTACTAGCGACCCGCCCCGGCTTCGCACGAGTGCAATACTAATGTATTATTCAAATAAATATTCCTTTTGAATCACTCTGCCTCTTAAATTCGTTGCGTAGTTTAAGATTTAAGTTGTGTACCTACTTAGATATAAGGGACAGACAGACAGTGGAAAGCGACTTTGTTTTATACTAATACTAGCGGCCCGCCCCGGCTTCGCACAGGTGAACTTTTATACCCTACCCCTGCCCTACCCTACCCCTACCCTAACCCTACCCTACTCCTACCCTACCCCTACCCTACCACTACCCTACACCTACCCCTACCCTACCCCTACCCCTACCCTACCCCTACCCTACACCTACCCTACACCTACCCTACCCTACTCCTACCCTACCCTACCCCTACCCTACCCCTACCATACCCCTACCCTACCCCTACCCTACCCCTACCCTACCCCTACCCTACCCTACCCTACCCTACCCTACCCTACCCCTACCCAAAAGTATCCTATGTCCTTCTCCCAGTTCTTAGCTACCTCCCTACCAATTTTCAGCCAAATCGGTTCAGCCGTTCTTGAGTTATAAATAGTGTAACTAACACGACTTTCTTTTGTTTTTAAATTGTATTCTGCTATTCGGGACGGAAACAAATCCAACAAATCAAAAACCATGGCAATCGGTCCAGCCGTTCTCGAGTTATAAGTGTTGTAACAAACACGACTTTCTTTTATATATATAGAACTAGCGGCCCGCCCCGGCTTCGCACGGGTGGACTTTTATCCCCTACCCCTGCCCTACCCTAACCCTACCCTACTCCTACCCTACCCCTACCCTACCCTACCCCTACCCTACCCCTACCCCTACCCCTACCCTACACCTACCCCTACCATACCCCTACCCTACCCCTACCCTACCCTATCCCTACCCTACCCCTACCCTACCCTACCCTACCCTACCCTACCCTACCCTACCCCTACCCAAAAGTATCCTATGTCCTTCTCCCAGTTCTTAGCTACCTCCCTACCAATTTTCAGCCAAATTGGTTCAGCCGTTCTTGAGTTACTGTTATAAATAGTGTAACTAACACGACTTTCTTTTGTTTTTAAAATGTATTCTGCTATTCGGGACGGAAACAAATCCAACAAATCAAAAACCATGGCAATCGGTCCAGCCGTTCTCGAGTTATAAGTGTTGTAACAAACACGACTTTCTTTTATATATATAGATATAAAACTGAAGTGTTTGTTTGCTTTAACGCGCTAAACTCTAGAACTACTGATCCGATTTGAAAAATCTTTCAGTGTTAAATAGCCCATTTATCGAGAAAGGCTATAGGTTAAATTCTATGATGAAGTTCTTACGGAAACGAGAGTTACGTGTTTAAAACTGCGTGCGAGAAGCAAGTTAAGAAATAAAACGGAACTGTTGCAACGGTTATTGTCAGTCACTTGCTAAAACAAATGCTTCTTTTTATAGAAACGGACTCTTTCTCCTAAGTCATACCTACTATAGAATGTCTTACTAAGGACTTTGAATTAAATAACGGTATTGTATTGTTGAGAGTAGTTATCTAATACCACTACTGAACCAGGATTCCATACCTGAAATGAAATTGATGCGAAATCACGACGGAAAATAAATTGGATTAATATCCCTCTGTCTTTTTATCCCTTTTTAACGAATACTAAGGGTCCTCGTTATGTGTTAATCCTGCAGTTTGTTAGCAAGACTCTTTTGATAATGAACTACAGATAAAAAAAAGTCTGCGTTGTGTATCTACGTAACGCTACGCTTTTGACCTTTTATCCGCGAATCTATTTGTGCAAATTTAGATTGCTCTATTTTATTATCTTAGAAAGTGAAAAATGGAAAATATTTTTTTAACGCATGCCTACGTCACATCAACCTCCGTAGCGTAGGGGTATTTGGCTTACTTTAAAACTAGGAAGTCGTGGGTCCCCTCGCCAGACAGGAAATCTTTGTGTTAATTCTAAGATTTCTTTCCGGGTCTAGTTTATTGAGGGACTGCCCTCCGTGGCTCGGAACGCACGTTGTTATAACATCATCTATAACAATCGTATATAAGGGTACGGGCAGCAGCGTTTCCTTGTACGTAACAACGAAATACTGCGTTCACCAACCCGCCAGCCAAGCGTGGTGACTATGGCAAAACCCCCTCGGGAGGAGGCCTGTGTTAAACGGTGAAAGTTATACGAGCTGATGATGATGCCGTCATAATAACTAATACCATGTGTGAGCCAAATTTCAGCGCATTCGTGTTTGGGGCTGAGTTTTGATAAATCAGTCAGTTACGGATACGAATTTTCGTTTTGTTTTCATCAGCTCGTTTATGTCCACGAACATGGGCCTCCTCTTAATAGACCTTGAAACTCCACGGTGGTTGAGAAATATTGCCATAATCACCATGCTTGGCAGATGGACCGTTGATCGCAGTAAGAAGGTAAGTATCCCTGAGATGATAAATGCTGCTGCCTATCATCTGCTGTATGGCCCTTCCTCACCGCTTACGACACCCATGGGAAGCCATGGGATGGTCGATTCTAAGCTGGAAAACATATGGCACGCAAAAGACTTAAATATAACAACATTTAAGTTATAATCGGAATACATTACCTTGATAATCTGGGTTTTAAAAATACGTTATCAAAACTATACTTAACCTTGTGAGTGTATTCAACAAAAACTGAAACGACAAAAAGATTTTTTCTTCTTAGCTAGCCTATAAACAAAGTTTTAGAATTTTCCACTGAATATTTCTTAAGACTTCGAAACGTGCTTCAGATGAAACAATTATGTAAATATCAACTCACTAATTGCTTCACCGACCGTTTTACTTTATCTTAGATTAAAGACTAGCAAAAAAATTTCATTAAAACTGCGACATTATTGCTCACTAAGAACCTAGAAGAATCTGCATAATGTTTTCAACTATTATACTTACCGCATAGTTTTTTTGTAGCTTCAGTTCTCGACGAAACTTCGTAATAAAATTTTACTTTTTGCTGCATTAAATCACTTTTTTATGGTGTGAATTTTCGACATTGCTTAAATATGTTTGAATTGATTAATTACAAAAAAATAACATAAATCTTGTTTCTCTATAATTAATATTATAGAAAAACAAAAATGGTATTTTTGTAGTAAAGTTTAATGTATAGATATTGTAAGTATTTTATAACAGTTAGTAAATTATTTACATCTCCGTGCATGTGATCAGATTATGGATTTTCCTTATTAAGTTAGCAATTTTATGGCAATATTTGTTCCTTTTTCAAAAGTGTAATTTATCTCTCATTTTAGGCAAATTATATCATCAGCTCATCATCAGCCCCTATAATATCCACTCCTGAACATGGGTCTCTTCCCAAGGGAGGGCTTATCCATAGTCATCACGCTTGGCAGGCGGGTTGGTGACCGCAGTATTATTTTGTAACACACAAGGCAACGCTGCTGCCCGTTCCCTTGTATACGATTGGTTAACGATGATGTCATAACAATCGGAACCAACAGCTTAACGTGCTTTCCGAGGCACGAAGGATAGTCCCTCAGCCAACCAGACCCGGAAAGAAATCTACACAAAGATTTCTTGGCCGGCGGCGTGGGGATCGAACCCACGACCTTCGAGATTTAAAGCGAGCCAAATACCGCTACGCCACGCAGGTTGCCCCCAATAATTATATATATATAGTTTATACTTAGGTATTTCTTATGGAGGTATATATTTATTTACTTTTACTATCATAGATAGATTTCTTCACAAATAATTATCCCATTTGTATATATTTTTTTGTATGTCTTTTTCATTTTAATTTCTTGTGTTTGTATTATTATCATGGGAAGTCCTTGTTAAGCCAGTAGAAATTATACGAGCTATCGATGATGATTGATTTCGTAACATAAAAAACAACTTTTTTTTTTTTGTCCGGGTTATATGCATTGACGCATTCCCACCTGCAGCGTATTCGCGCGCTGGCGGTGGGACATTGACAGTGGGACAGTGACATTATGTGGGACTCGCCCTCTCCATAGCGTGGTATGCTAAACTCATACCACGAGGAGAGGACCCTACACTAAAACCTCCCGGACACTCCTTCGATCCGCCGTTGGCCTGACATTAG
The DNA here is from genome assembly GCA_947037095.2 of Nycteola revayana. Classification (NCBI taxonomy): domain Eukaryota; kingdom Metazoa; phylum Arthropoda; class Insecta; order Lepidoptera; family Nolidae; genus Nycteola; species Nycteola revayana. The sequence continues at coordinate 17,411,228 of OX344840.2, forward strand.
CTAAATTACTTGTTAGAACTTAGAACAAGCATTTATATTCCTAGTAATATATACAGTATTTAAGTAGAAATTTGATATTATTGTATAACTCCGTTACAAATAGACTAGAGCGGGAAAGCTATGAGCCTGAACGGCTCTGCAACTGGAGCGCATGATGTAATTGGAGAGCTTAATGTAGTAGTAAGGTTACTTATTCTAGGGCGGAATGAACACAATGGACAGTGCTCGACACGTGTTGGTAAGAAATATTATTGAAAGACCAGCTGAGGCTTTTTCCGCGTGGTGTCTTTTATTCCCTCGGTTTATTAACTATCCCACGGGAACTCATTAATTTTCTGTGTTTAAAGTAAGTAAGTATTTAAAATGTTGACCAGGGATGTAACGTACCACCATGCCAAATTTCATTGAATTCAGTGCAAATCTTTTGGAGATTAACCCGTACCAACAGACGGAGAAACAAAAAAATAATAAAAAAATCTGGATGTGTTCTATTTAACATCCCCCTGACTCGGTTTTTTGCGTTTTTTTTTTCTATATACAGACATTCAACCTCTTCAGTTTTATTATATGTATAAATTGAAAGGGCAACTAAAGGGCAATCAGTGAATGTAAAATAAATACCTATCCAACGATAGAGCTTGTTGTTTAAATGTAAAAGTTTATACTTACGTACTAAAAGAGAAATATTGAATTGAAAAATCGCAATGCCCGGAAAAATATAAACTTTATTTTTACGCAGGTTTGAAGTCATCTGAAAAAGTATATACATAGATCGATTGCACAACCCAAAAATATATAATTCCGCTGAATATAGGCAACGACTAAACGTCACGGTGTGTTTAGGTTTTCCTATTATTATTTACTAGCGACCCGCCCCGGCTTCACACGGGTGCAATGCAGATGTTATATACATATAAATCTTTTTCTTGAATCATTCTATCTCTTAAAAGAACCACATCAAAATCTGTCGCATAGTTGTAAATATCTAAGTTTACATGGGTAAAGACAGACGGTAGCAGCGACTTTGTTTTATACTATGTCATCATCATCATCATCATCATCGGCCTATTGTAGTCCACTGCTAAACATAAGCCTCCCCCATCGATTTCCAGCGGGAACGATCTCTAGCGGCCTGTATCCACCGAATCCCCGCAACCTTTATGAGGTCGTCGGTCCATCGTGCAGGCGGACGTGCTACGCTGCGCTTGCCAGTTCATGGTCTCCACTCGAGAACCTTTCTGTTCCATCGGCCGTCAGTTCTTTGTCCTGCCACTTCAGCTTGCTAATCCATTGAGCTATTTCAGTTTTTATTATTATTATTTATTTATGTCAGTGACCTTCGTTCTCCTGCGCTGCCGTGCTAAAGATAAGAGCCGTAAGTGCATGACAGCAAGTCAAATATTGTTGTGATTACACTCATATAAATAATGTTTTTTAAAATTTGATGAATTTGTATGGTGGTAAAAAGGCTGTTCTTTCTCTCAATTGTTATAAAAGAACTCCAAGTAATAGATTTTTATAAAAAAAGATGTAAAAAATTGATATGGTAAGGAAATCCGACGTATCATTTAAAACAAACACTTAAAATAAGCGCCGTAAGTAACGCAGATAGCGCGCTTATTCTATGGAACTACTTTTACTGCGCTTTTGACAGCGAATCAAAGATAACTATAGTTTAAGTAATAATAAGCATCACCATCGTAACCTTGTCGCTTAGGGCTCTTATGGTAAGAAACTCGTAGTATAAAATATTTGCGCGTTTACGGCACCGAGTTTAAGTTTAACTTGCATCTGTTAATATGGACAAACTAATTGTATATAATAATTATATTTGTATATAATGTACGCATAAATAAAACTATAATTATTGTATATGTATTATGAGTAAGAGAAAATCTAAAAGTTCCGATTTGTAGTCAGCATAATTAAATTTGTATTTTAATTTGAAAAGGCCTCGTTCCACCCTCACAGCCATTTTATTAGTTAAATAATATATATAATAATAATTAAAGAGAATGACGGGCGGTAAATCTCCTGGTCACGATGGGCTTAGTGTTGAGCATCTGCGGCAGCTGGAGTTCACATGCCAAGGGTCCTGGCCGTGTTCTTAATGTGCTGGAGTCACTCATACTTACCACATGACTTAATGAAAACCATCGTACTGCCTATTGTGAAGAACAGGACTAGGGAAATATCGGACAGGGGGAACTATCACCCCTTATCTCTAGCAACGATCATTGCTAAAGTGCTGGACGGTGTGCTTGATTCCTACATAGATAAATACATAAAATTACACGACGCGCAGTTTGGGCTTAGACCCGGGCAATCCACAGAGGCTGCCATCGTAGGTCTCAAGCATACTGTCCAATACTATATGGACCGCGGGACACCGGTATATGCGTGTTTCCTTGACTCTCCAAAGCTTTTGATCTTGTGTCATACGATGTGCTCTGGAAAAAGTTGGGGAATGCGGGTATACCGGTTAAGGTGCTCAATTTGCTTAGGTATTGGTATTCCCACCAAACAAATTTTGTGAGGTGGAATAATACGCTCTCTGAAGCATCTACGTTGGAAAGCGGGGTGAGACAGGGAGTTTTGACGTCACCTTTCAACCTATACATAAATGACCTCATCGTTGAGCTCAGCAGCAAGCGTGTCGGTTGCTCGATAGATGGCGTCTGCCTCAACAATATTAGCTACGCGAACGACATGGTGCTGCTGAGCCGGACGGCGAGAGGTCTTGGTGAGCTGTTAAGGGTATGTGAGTCCTATGCTGCTGCACATGGTGCCCTGAGTATTCTCATAATATTACCCTAAATGGATTGTGCATAAACCGTGTCACGAAATTTAAATACATAGGGAACTTAATTACCGAGGGTCTTGATGATTATATGGACATTGAGATGGAACGCAGGGCTTTAGCAGTCAGAGGTAACATGCTGGCCCGCACATTTTTCCCGCTGCTCTGAACAAGTAAAAATAACGTTGTTTAAAGCCTATTGTCAAAGCTTTTATACGGGAAATCTGTGGGTCATGCACACCAAAACATCGCTGGATGTCCTGCGCGTCCAGTATAACAACATCTTCAGGATGATGTTGGGGCTGCCTCGCTTCTGTAGTGCATCGGGGATGTTCGCGATGTATCGAACTGATGGCTTTCATGGCGTAATTCGCAAGAACACTGTTTCTTAAATTAATTTGTATTAGAGCATCGTTAACAGATACCGCGGTTATGTTAAGCCCTACATGATTAATAATCTGGCGCTTGAGAAGGCTACAGCAGTATCCGGCACATATATATATTTTTTTGTAGTTACTGCGCTTATAAAAATCTAAAATGTATGATACAAGCATTTTTTTAATAAACTATCAAAGACAAAGTTATAGATCTCGATACGGCGATTCCGAATATGTAACTAACTCAATATCGTGAAAAATGTTGGATACGGCGGTTATAATAAGCACGGCAGTGCGGATTTCTTCATTTGATTCGATCACGCAGGGAAACGCTAAGCATAGCTCTTTCCATAGCTCGCTGAGCGACTTTGAGCTTTCTTATTAGTATACTATGTAGTAATTAAAAAAGAACAACTTCCGCACTACCTAAATAAATCCGTGTCACGAGGGACTTTACAAACATGGACACAAAGTATTTACTCAGAAACCATTAGTCCAGTCAAACGTCCGTGTGAATATATTGACTATTCACGTTCACACTCCAAATGATACCTAGTATTTATGTATATTCGATAACACCTGTCTACGCCTACAGCTCTAAACTCCGACGAATTTCCACAATCAATTGAACTAAACTAACATGCATAGCTTGCATGGTACGAGTAAATTCCACTTCAGCTTAAATGAAACGTGTCGGAACAGAACAGAAACGTAATTGGCAGAATACCGACTGCTAGTGGTCTGAAATAGTGGAATAACTAATAAAAGCGGTGTCCGCAAGACGCACGAAGTTTATATTTTTATTTAACAACCATTATACCTTTAGCTAAACACGTTTTTAATTAATTAAAAATACACTTCTTTTCAACTGTTGGTGAATAAGAACACAGTAAAAAGAAAAAAGCTACTAATTATCTGCTCGTTATTATACTAAGTGATGAGAATTCTTAAGTTTTTATATACTTTCTTTTTTCGTTCCTCTTGTGAATGTATGGACGTAGTTTTTATAGATTCATATTTTTTTTGTCGATTTTGACACCAGATAAACATTGATTTCTCATTTTTTTTTTAAATTTAAATAAGAAATCAATTGTTTTTACCAATTTCATTATTAATTATCAACTCTTCAATATTAAGTATCATTGCTATGTTCCTAAGAAATATTATAAGTTATTTTTCCCTTGTTTTTTTTTATGTATTTGTTTAGTTGAATTTCATCCGTCAATAGCTGTGTTAGGTCATGCTAATGTTGTTATTTTATTTTTTATTTTTCTTTATTGGCTCACCAACAATTGTATACACTATATCAAGGTAACAACACATACTTATAAATACTTTAGTGTAACAATCTATTACAGGTAAGCACCTCATGCAATAAGGCTGTAACGGCGCTAAAGGAGTTCTTGGATGTCTAGCTGGGGCTTTCATTTTGTTTTCTGGAGTAGGGAGTAGAGGCGGACACTCTATTTTAATGTAGTAGCTTAAATAAGAAAATAAAATCAATAACAATATTTCGACTTTTTTCTATTGAAGTCGTGTTAAAATGAGTAAGTCTTGACTCATAGGATTTTATCTTTTATGCCAAACTGGTGGAAATGCTAAGTGCTAAAGAAACCTCTTTTGCATTATTTCTAACCGTAACTTATGTTATGTATTAATTAGTTACCGATAGACCATAGAGCGAGCTTTGTCGCGAGCTTTGTCGCGAGCTTTTTATATTAACGATTTTTGTATCATCACATGCTGACTTTAACGCGAGCGCAGACACTATTGACGTAATACGTTGGGTGAAATACATAATCGCGGTTTTCACCAATTTATTAATTTTCGCGAGATAACTCGAAGCCTGTGACATTAAATCGCAATAATCGGCCTGGCGGTTAAGGTAGCTTGGTGACATAATAACGGATTGATATGTTGAGACGGGTGTATTGATCATGAGCGATTTGTCGCTAAAAGTTGTTGCTTAACTTAAGATGGCGATGATCACGAGACTAACTTACTACGGAACGCGTCCGGTGGATCTTATTGGGAGTCGCCATATTTATTTAACAACGGGTTTATTCACGGATAAAAGTAACAAAGTTAACAACCTGTTTCTGACTAACGGCGCGGCGGTTTCACTACTGTGCACAGTGTAGTTTATGTAGTTACCCTCAACCAAAATTAAAAAAATAATAATAGATACAATAAAAATATAATTTTACTTTGAATATTATTGAACTTTTATTAGAAAATTCACTCATTCATAGCTATAGTCAATTGAGAATCTCATTTATAAGTTCCAATAAAAGTCCATCGCGTACCGGTGTAGGCGTGCTAAAATGTGAAGAGAAAGACACCGATATCACACGACCGTTAGAAATGTCGCTCGTCGTATGTAGTACCCATCACATTTGAGCATTATTTACGTTTATAAATAGAATCCCTTTTAGAGAAGTGTTATAAAAAGAGATTGATGAATTTTGACAACCGGTTGGGGTTCCACCGTGGCCGAAAGGTTAAGGGATTAGGAGCTAAACGCAAGATGCAGGTTCGAATTCTGCCGGCGGTGGAATTTTATTAATCTCTATATTGAAAAAAGTATCGCCTGTATTATTTTTTAAGATTATAAATTATGATTTGACCTTGATTATAGTTTTTTTTTTTGCTTCCCGAAAGCTGTTCTTGTCTGTTTTTTTGTTTTAATAAAAACAGGGCGTTTGCAATTTAAAGCTTCGTACATTTATAATAATTATGTTTTTTTTTAAGTAACATTTGCAACTTCTGGAATGCACACAACCATATTAATTAATTCATTCATTCTGGTGAATTAAATTTAAATGATTCTGACAAATTCCAAAAGTTCAATATAGTTCAGCAAATGAAAAAAAATAGTTTAATATAATGCTGCGTCAAAAAATCTGCCATTTCCTTTGGATTTAATCAATGTTTTAATTTATATAAACCTTTTTCTGTTAATTAGAAACACATTAAAAAAAGAATGAGATGCATTGTTAATGTTGTTCTCGAGTTATGTGCGTACTACATACATCTTGTAGTTTTTTTTTTAGTTATATAGATTTATCGAAATGTTTGGTTTTAAATTTAAAACAGCACATACTAAATACGAATGTCGTAAGACTGTGACAAGCATCTAAAAACAAGATAGCTACGCTTTAAAATGTTGTAAAATTGTCTGCAGATATAAAATTCAACAGAAATTTATTTTCATCTCAATTTATCACCTGGCAAGTTTATCGCGGATATTTAAAGGTGATATGGCCTTGGTTTAAAAAATGAAAATATTATTTTTCTATCTGATCTTCTTCTTACTAGTAATATGGGTTTTGAAATGATATATTATCATGCCCCTTGTGCTATTTTTTATACTTACTGTATCTATACTTATATTTGAGAGAAGATTTTTTTTTGTTATGTATGTTTGTGACGAACGGGAACGGGAGCTACGAAGAAAGTGAATGTTTAAAATAATAATGAATACCAATTACAAATTCAAGTACATCCCAATGATGTATAATGCTAAACTCCGGTGCTAAGTTGTTTGTTTCACCACTTTGTGGTGATTGCATACGTCTATTTTTTTTACACAACTCGGCATTCAACCTTGTCAAAAATTCAACGACATTTGACAACGAATGTGGCAAACAAGGACATGACTCACCTGACGGTAAGCGGTTTTCAAAACCTATGATCGTCTGCAAAACAAGTACCAATCACGCGTAGTTAACCGTACCTACATGATTGCCGTCCAATAGTAGTACTGGCGACCTTACTTACAAACAGGAATACATCACTTATCAATAATAGAATAGAATACACTTTACTGTACACACATAAGTAAACAGGACAAAGAAAATATAATTGACACAGTACAATATATACAATATATAGTACAATATATATCGCATAAAGCAATTTCTTCCAGACAACCTTTTCGAACAATAAAAGTATTTGTCTGTAATATTCTGCAGTTTCCCAGCCGAACAGTCCATTGAACTTACTGAAGCTACATCTTAAAATTCATCTAAGGTATCTCAAAATATGAATGAACTCGTGTTATTACGTTAATGCGAAAACCTTGTGGACTAACAATAATCTCATATTAGGTTCGCATATTCCTCTAGCGACGAGCTTGTCCTATGTCACCTGTTACCGCCTCGTCCGCCGCCAGCATGTTACATATGTTCAATGACTGTCCGCGTGTGTTACATTCTCGATGAATGTCCCCTCAACTAATGTGGAGGTCAGCCTAAATGGACGTGTCGGAAATAAAAATGATCGAAAATCTAGCTATCGTAAAACTATCCACAGGTGAATAAAAACGTAGAGATCACAAACATCGTTACAGCTATCCATGCCAAAGAAAATGAAGAATTATTTTTATTTAATTTCGGCTCAGTTTGATCTTTCGTAAGCCATTATACTGTGGAAGTTAATCACCGCATCGACGGTTAACATTTTTAAGCCAATAAGCTTAAGTCAATATTCAATACTCATATTACTTACGAACATCTTTACTAATGTTATAAAGAGGAAAGATATGATTGTTTGTTTGCGTTGAATAGGCTCCGGAACTACGGGGCTGATTTTAAATCTGTCACAATTTGTAAGCTACTTTACCTAGGAGTAATATAGGCTATATATAATGATGAAGATCTTACGGTAAATGGAGCGATGTGGTAAGAAAGGCGCGTGGAAAGTTATTTTTTTTAAATTACTTCAGACTGGGTAACTATGTATGTATCATCATCATCATCAGCCCGTATAACGTCCACTGCTGAACATGGGCCTCCTCCCGAGGGAGGGTATTTGCCATAGTCACCACGCTTGGCAGGCGGATTGGTGACTGCAGTATTATGTTGTGCCACACAAGGAAACGCTGCTGTCCGTTCCTTGATATACGATTATTAAAGATGATTTTATAACAATCGGGACCAGCAGCTTAACGTGCTTTCCGAGGCACGGAGGGTAGTCCTTTAACCAACCAAACCCGGAAATAAATCTTAGAATTTACACAAACATTTCCTGTCCGGCGTGGGGATCGAACCCAAGATATAAAGCGAGCCAAATACCGCTACGCTACGGAGGTCGTCTGTATACTTTGTATAACTAATATTACTATACTGTGTCATCCCGTTAACGTCCACTGCTGAACATGGGCCAGGATCTTTGAGGGATATTGCCATAATCACCACGTTTGGCAGGCGGATGGATGGTCGCAGTAAGATACTTTCAGCTCAAAAATACTCACCATCTTTGAGGTAAGAGATGCTGCTGCCCATCCGTCAGCTGAACGTCCCTTACGACACCTTTAGAACGACATAGGGTGGTATATTCAAAGCCGGGCACTACACAGCTAATATGATCTCCACTAATATTACAAACGCGTAAGTTTGTACGACAACGTAGCGTAGCGGTATCTGGCTCGCTTTAAATCTCGGAGGTCGTGGGTTCGATTTATGATTGACATGAAATCTTTATGTAAATACTAAGATTTCTTTACGGGTCTAGTTGGTTGAGGGACTACCCTCCGTTCTTTGGAAAGCACGTTAAGCAGTTGGTCTCGAATGTTATAACATCATCTATAATAATCGTATATCAAGGAACTGGCAGCAGCGTTTCCTTGTGTGGTACAACAAAATACTGTCGCCAATCCGCCTGCCAAGCGTGGTGACTATGGCAAAAACCCTCCCCCGGGAGGAGGCCCATGTTCAGCAGTGGACGTTATACGGACTGATGATGATGATGAAGTTTGTATGGATGAATGTAGGAGACGAACATGAACAGGTGTTAGCGTCAGTTCTTTTGGATTCCGTACCCGAAATGTAAAAACGGGACCCGATTACTAAGACTTCGACTAGACAGGGTGAATTTTTCACAAAATCAGATGATGTATTTCTGTTGCTTTTTACACATGATGTATTTCTGTTGTCGCTATAACAACAAATACTAAAAATAAATAAATATTTAAAGGGGGCTCCCATACAACAAACTTTTTAGGATTCCGTAGCCAAATGGCAAAAAACGGAACCCTTATAGATTCGTCATGTCTGTCTGTCTGTCTGTCTGTCTGTCTGTCCGTCCGTATGTCACAGCCACTTTTTTCCGAAACTATACGAACTATAATGTTGAAACTTGGCAAGTAGATGTATGTTGTGAACCGCATTAAGATTTTCACACAAAAATAGAAAAAAAACAATAAATTTTGGGGTTCCCCATACATAGAACTGAAACTCAAAAAAAATTTTTTTCATCAAACCCATACGTGTAGTATCTTTGTAGTGTACATGTAGGTATCTATGAATAGGTCTTCAAAAATGATGTTGAGGTTTCTAATGTAATTTTTTTCTATACTGAATAGTTTGCGCGAGAGACACTTCCAAAGTGGTAAAATGTGTGTCCCCCCCCCCTGTAACTTCTAAAATAAGAGAATGATAAATCTAAAAAAAATATATGATGTACATTACCATGTAAACTTCCACCGAAAATTGGTTTGAACGAGATCTTGTAAGTAGTTTTTTTTTAATACGTCAAAAATCGTAAACCGCAATTTAGCTTTCATTCAATCAACTCGAATATAAAAATATAAAATAACATTTCATTTCATAAACATACGCTTTTTTATTTATTCTTGATATCAAAAATAGGTACGCACTTGTAACTGAAACGGAACCCTTCGTGCGCGAGTCCGACTCGCACTTGGCCGGTTTTTTATCACTTGAAAATGGCACGGAACCCGCGAGTCAGACGCGCACGAAGCGCGTCCGACTAGCACTTGGCCGGGTTTTTTTATTAGGTATCTTGTAGCTAAATATATTATTATGAGATGGTATTAAATTTAATATTAACACTTTTAAAGAAATTTTTCATTTTACTAACGTTTCATTTAGGTAAACCAGTCATAAATATTTTATTAGTTTAAATAAGTCAAAGGTCTCGTACTACAGCTTTTCTGCGTTACCTAGTGCCTAAACCTCCATTATAATTAGTTCTAGTTATTTTTGTTTTAAGTGACTTTGTTCAACAAAATTACATAAATTAGCAGTTAGAATGCTAGATTCGTTTAAGTTTAGTTAAGTCTTATATTCATCCATAAATGTTCTGTATTTAGTATAAGGTACGATGGGATTGGCATCGTCATTTAATGTACGAAAATCCTGTTGAATAAATAAAGACTAAAAAAATAATAAATTACATATAATAATTTGTACTATTTGAAGTGTGGAATGGTGCTTAAATCTTATTCATTTATCCTTTTATTTACTTAAATGATTGTTTGTTTTCTTTTTTTATGTGTTATTGTCTTCTCTCATTATTCCCGTGCCCGTAAGAACTTCATAATTAAATATGCTACTATGCTACTACTGCGGTCCAGTAGTTATTGAGATTAGCGCGTTCAAGCAAACAAACAAACTCTTCAGATTTAGATAAATATAATAAAACTTTGTAGATATTCAAAAACGATGTAACGCAAAACTAACCTTTCATGTTTACCTTGATTCTAATCTTTTTGTTTTTTAATTTTCATTCAAAATATGAATTTAAATAGTTTTTTGTAACTATCATAAATACATCAGTCACGCCTTTTTCCGTAAGGGGTAGGCACTTGGAAGGACTTACGTTGTTAGCTACGAGGCTTTTGCTACTTCACCGGGCATAAAGGCGAGCAGAGCTCCAGCCTTATTAAATGGTTTTAAAACTACAAGGGGCTTGGATCTCGGCGGTCGGTGGTGATGAGATTGAGGGATTATGACTTTAGTATGTAAGAGGGTTTTGTGCAACTGTCGCTCTACTTTACAGTTCGCGATTTTGACATACCTAAAACTTTCGAATCTTCTACATTCATTAATTACTATCATACATTTATTCAATATACGGGTAATTCTGCGTCCGAGAGCTAAATACGTGACATGGTTAGCGCAATTTAATTTACAGCCGGCTCATATGTCTAGCTACTATACGCAGTAGCAATTAAACTTTTAATGAGGCTATTGAAACCAGAAACTAGTTAATTAAACCAATGAAACTGCAAATGACTGATTGTATGAAATATCATCGTCGGATCGAATAATACTCTGCGGAACATCGATGATCCCAAAGGGGATTTTTAATAAATAAGTTCTTTTATCATCGTCATCAACCCGAATATACGTTCACTGCTGAATATAGGCCTCCTTCTGAAGAAGTTTTGCCGTAGTCACCACGCTTGGCAGGCGGTTGGTGCCCGCAGTATTATGTCGTAACACGTAGGGAAACGCTGCTGCCCATTCCCTGGTATAAGATTTTTATAGATGATGTTAGGACCTTAGGTAAATCTGGACCAACGGGTTAGCGTGCATGGAGAATAGTCCCTCAACCAAGCAGGCCTGCTTTTCATATACAGATTTCTAGCCCGGCGCGCGGCGTGGCGATCGAACCCACGACCTTCGAGATTTAAACGAGACTTATACTCTTACATCTCGAAGCTTGTCAATTAGTTTTTAAGAAACATTGTATTAATAAACGTTTGTTTTCTTTGTTGCAGGTACGTATGAATTATTCAGGACTCTCTTTCATGTAGCCTTCAAAAATCCAACAGTTGAACACCTAAAACCTTTTTTATATTGGGGTAAGTGGTACAGTGATAAACAACAAGTAGGTATTCAAAGTCACAATGCGTGGACTAAAAAGTTCAGTCTTTATTTCTGCACAATAAATGTTTTCTGGCGCATTTCAGACCCACTTTTGTGGTACTTTGCCATTTATACTAATATTATATAGAGGTAAAGTTTGTGAATTGTTTGTGAGGTTGTAGGGAGCAATCTCTGGATATACTGAACCGATTGTGCAAATTCTTTTACCAATAGAAAGTAACATTATTTGTGAGTGTAATTGGTTTATTATTAGTCAAGATTTTCACGGGAACAGGATCTACGCGGGTGAAACCGCGCGGGACAGCTAGTGTTTTATATTTTGTAATTAAAATTTAATATTTATTTTAGCTGATCTATATTCATACGAAATTGCCAACAGCTTTATTAGCGGATATGGGGAAAGCATTAAAATATAATTCAACATTCTGGCTTTCATTATCTCTGTTAAGTTGAATGTTTTACAAGATTCTACTGTGATTATCGTCAGATCATATCAGAGTCATATAATCTTACGATAATCATAGCAAGTCTTAATAAAATAGATTCCTTATTTTCGGCATGATATGCGTTTAAAGAATTAAACAGATTTACAAAATTAATCCAACTAGTGGTGACACATTGGTTGAAATTCGACTATAATTACAAATATTACAAGCATTCTGCACTCTTATATGCTAATATTATAAAGAGGAAAGATTTGTATTTTTGTGTGTATGTTTGTAATGAATAAACGCAAAAACTAGTGTGCGGATTTAAAAAAATATTTCACCATTGGAAAGCTACATTCACCCTGAGTGACATAGGCTATATTTAATTAAGAATTTCCCACGGGAACGGGAGTTACGCGGGTGAAACCGCGCGCGGGAAGCTAGTTCTTTATATAAACGATGTGTGTGCGAAATTCCATACTCCTCTGTCCTCTGTCCTTTTTTGTTAAAAGGGGTACAAAGTTTTTGCTTCACCTATAACTAATATATAGATTACATTTTTTGCACCAACAAAAATCAAAATAGGTTACGTCAGTGTACAGACATTGCACCAGCGTATTATATGTATATATCGGCGCAACCACATAAAATAAGCATAGCAACAACACTTCATTAATGATAAACACATAAATACAATTACTCGTCTCATCAAAATAAATAAATTGTGAATCAATGCATGATTTGATAGAAACACAAATATGTTCATAAAATACTAGACTAATAAATAAGTATTCAGGATCAAATTATGATTTGTAAATCGTTGAAATATTTGTAGAAATAATTATCTGTTCACATAGTTTGAAAATTATCAAACTAAATTGTTTACTGTTTGTGAGCCGCTCGTTTAGTATAAATACGGCCGGCGGACCGATTGCAATTCAGTCTCGCTCGAGCTGCCGGACTGTACGGAGCTCCTCAATTCACTGGAATAAAACTTGAAAACCATATTATGGAGTTTTGCTGTTACTATGGATCAACAACCCTCGATAGAGAACCATCCTGATGAATGTGACGTCACACCTTATTAAAAACAACGATGCTCGTCCTTCCTCGTCATCAGAAGTGGGACTCGAAGTGATCCTTGGAACTGCTTCATCACCACCTGTTGCGTCTCAACCTCAGCTTCAAGCAATGGGGTCTACGCAACAGGGGCAACAGCCGATGATCAATGTACCTATGCCCAATACGTCCATGGGTGGGGTGCCACCTTAATTCTTCATGCACATGATGCAAATGAATCAGCAAATGTTCGAGCGTTTATGCAAGAGTTGTGGGAAGAGGGCGAAAACGAAAAGTCGCTCATGATCAAAAAAAAAATGCACCGCTCTAACATCCGAGGTCTGCACTCCGATCTCATACCGGTCTATCACCACCATGAGACCGAAAAACCACATCTGCTGTTCCTCATGGAGACGCAAATCAGATGTCCGGCTGACGCAGCATGCTTGCGCCGCCCGGGGTACACCCTGGAGCACAGTTTTAAGCCACGCGCTGGCGCCTGCGTGTGTGCTCGCGATGACATCTGCTGTCGGTGTCTCCGTAACATTGAGGATTCCAGTTTCTCGCTTGGAGCAGATACTCTATGCTGGTGTCTATCAGTCGCACACCGACAACATGGGGACAACCAGGTTGTTTCACTATCTTTCGGACTCGGCTGAACTGGCTCAGCTCAGGTGCCTATCGGCGCAGCTTGTTGTTCTGGGGGACTTCAATGCCCACCACCAGGAGTGGCTGTGCCCATGCCGGAGCACCGGCCATGCTGGGGGATTGGCGTGTGCATTCGCACTGACGCTTGGTCCCTCCCAACTGGTGACTGGACTGACACGGGTGCCCGACATTGATGGCCATGCGGCCGGTTGCTTGGACCTTCTGCTGACAACTGATCCAGACCCATGTCAAGTCGCGGTTTCCTCGCCGTTGGGTGGCTCCGACCACTGTCTGGTGAAGTCTGTGTCTGTCTGCTCGCCACCCGATCCCGATCTCAAGGGGACTAGGCGAGTATGGCGATACAAGTCAGCAGATTGGGATGGGATGCGGTATTTCTTCGCGTCCTGCCCTTGGCTGCGCTTATGCTTCTCTTCAGACGACCCAACTTGCTGCGCGGAGGCTGTTTCTGGGGTGATATGCCAGACTATGGAATATTTCGTTCCATTTTCTGATGTCTCACTCCGAGACAAGGCCCGTTCATGGTTCGGCGCTGAGTGTGATAGTGCTGAGGCACATAAGCACTCTGCTTGCCGAGCGTGGGCGGATGCTCGAGCCCGCAAAGCGCGAAATGTTCGGGGGCTGAAGAGAGCCTTCAATGGTGCAGCCAAGTCTTGCAAACGTGCGCTACGCAGGGCCCGCTCTGACCATATTGGAGCCACACTAGCATCTTACCCGTCTAGGAGTAGAGCTTTTTGGTTTCTTGCCAAATCGGTCGAAGCCTATTTCTGTCGGTCCTCTTTTCCGCCACTGCAGGAGCCGAACGGTTCATTAGCTCACACCGCCAAGGAGAAAGCAGACTTATTTACATCTCTATTTACTAAGAATTCACAACTAGATGCTGCTGGTAGAAGTCCACCCAGGTTACCTCATTGGACTTCTACATTCGGCAAAAAGTGGTACTTAAACATTCTTTGCACTCTGGATGTGAATAAGGCTGGTGGTCCTGACGGCATTCCTCTCCAGGGTGGGGCGGTACTTCAAATCTTTCTATCTATCTTCAGATATTAGCTGGATGCTCTGGATGCATTGGGGCGTCGAGCGAAGAGTCATAGGCAATGGCTCACTTGTGGAGGCAAGTCTTCGGAGCCTCGAGTGGCCTGCCTATCGGTATTTTATCGGTTAAATTTCAGGAAGTGTGCGGAGGTTCTACATAACCTGATGCCCCCTTCACCCTTCCATCACCGGACGACTGGGTGCGGCGAGCGGTTTCACCCTTTTGTTGTTGACATTCCTTCGTTACGCACGAGGCGATTTGCTTCCTCTTTCGTGGTGCGGACGGCTGAGGAGTGGAGTTCTCCTGCCGGGGTCAGTTTTTCCGGAGCGCTATGTTCTGGAGGTAAGCCTAAATTTAAACTTCGTCGTGCATCACAACCTGGTGATCAGGTAACCGTATCGGCAGAAGATGAGCCACTACCATCACCTGAAATAGAAATAGAGCCCCGTACCAAGCACATCAAGTGACGGGTTGCCTCAGCAAAAACTACGAGATCAAAGTGAAGAAGATTCATTGCCACAATAAACTGTGAGTTGAACATATTTACAAAATATTACCTTGAATTTAACTCTTTTAGAACCTGTGTATAAACACCTTCAACCTAGTTCCATACTCCCAGTAGAGCCTCTGTGTACCACGGCGAACAGGACCGCCCAGAGCACAGCATCATTCCATCCCCTACGAGAATCTCCGAGAACCCTACGAGAACCTCCGAGAACCCTACGAGAACCTCCGAGAACCCTACGAGAACCCTACGAGAACCTCCGAGAACTCTACGAGAACCTCCGAGAACTCTTCGAGAACTTACAACACCTTACACACCTTATTAGCATTGATATTCCTAGACTAACATAGAAATGCATGTTTTTGCATAACAACAACAAGTTGCTCACAGATACCCAACTCAGAGAAAGTTATTTCTAGTATTGCAGATTTCGCGAAGAACCCTACGAGAACCTCCGAGAACCCTACGAGAACCCTACGAGAACCTCCGAGAACTCTACGAGAACCTCCGAGAACTCGTCGAGAACTTCCAACACCTTATTAGCATTGATATTCCTAGACTTACACAGAAATTACTATCTGTAATAATAAAAATAATACTCCCAAATATTTATTCAGTTCTGTCTTTAAATAAATTATTTAATCTGTTTTTTAATGAAAACGTAAATAAAATTCGTATAAAGACAACCGATTGGTAAATTGTGAATACCAACTAAATAATAAAAGTAACTGGACCAAAACTTCTTGGACATGCCTATCTGAGTATGTTTCGCCGGATCGTCTCGATGAGGCCGCGTTGAAACCGGCAGTAGAATAACTCCACTGAGTTTGTTTCGCCGGATCTTCTCAGTTGGGGCGTATTGGATCCGGTGGTAGCACTAAAGCGCGTTCGTCGAGATACTTATGGTCCGTCTAAATAATAACATACTCAAAGGACAGAACTTAGATTTAATCATAGATGCAAAATAATAAAATAAAATTGTACAATTACGCGACGAGAATCAACGAGGCTGGTGCAGAGCGCGCACCGCCTGTCAGAATGGCCGTATCGGCGCAACCACATAAAATAAGCATAGCAACAACACTTCATTAATGATAAACACATAAATACAATTACTCGTCTCATCAAAATAAATAAATTGTGAATCAATGCATGATTTGATAGAAACACAAATATGTTCATAAAATACTAGACTAATAAATAAGTATTCAGGATCAAATTATGATTTGTAAATCGTTGAAATATTTGTAGAAATAATTATCTGTTCACATAGTTTGAAAATTATCAAACTAAATTGTTTACTGTTTGTGAGCCGCTCGTTTAGTATAAATACGGCCGGCGGACCGATTGCAATTCAGTCTCGCTCGAGCTGCCGGACTGTACGGAGCTCCTCAATTCACTGGAATAAAACTTGAAAACCATATTATGGAGTTTTGCTGTTACTATGGATCAACAACCCTCGATAGAGAACCATCCTGATGAATGTGACATCAGCAATGATGACGTCACACCTTATTAAAAACAACGATGCTCGTCCTTCCTCGTCATATACTATAAAAATATTATGAAAAATATAAAATGACTGTAACTAATCATGAGTAAAAATATAAGTCAGTGTATACTTATTTAACAATAACATTTAAGTGCCGATGGTCGATATTCCCAAAATAGGTACAAAGCGCTTCGAGTCCACGTTTTTTGTACGTACTGCAAAGATGTGGAACTCCCTGCCGGGGTCTATATTTCCCGATAATTACAATATGGGTCTCTTCAAATCAAGAGTAAACCAGTTCCTTCTAGGTAAGCGTGCTCCATCCTAGGCTATGCCGATGCTACATCTGGCAGGGTGCAGTCAAAAGCTAACCTATATACCATTAAAAAAAAATCTAAGCGATAGCGATATTCTGTCTTCTTCATTATTATCTTCCTGCCCGGCTCCCATTATTTGGGGTCAGCGCAATATGCTATCCTCTTCTATTTTTTCCTATTAGACGTCGCTTCCATACTGACACCTTTCTTGTACATATTTTCTTCTTTCCCGCAGTATATCCATCTTATTTGCCCTTCATCTTCCATGTTCTATCTTCTTATGTTTGTAATAATATTCAAAGGCTTTGAAACAAAGAAAATTAGTATTGGTGTTAAAAGTTTTGATGAAGAACGAATGCCGAAGTTTCAGTCAGTTAAAATCAATACTTTCTAAGTAAAGCCAGCCTTGCCTTACTAATTTTGCTCTTGAATAAGGGTTTTAATAACTTCAATATCCTGTTGCTTGTGTTTGTGATTCAAATAGGAAAAGGAATTTTGTTTTCCATCCTTTGTAGTTAGTATTTATCGTAAACAAAATATATTTTTGTATAAAATCATAAAATATTTGTTTATAGTCATTAGACAGTCGTAGATACGTTTATGCCATTGCACTGGGAATAACAAAATATAGTCCTTAGTACAGATTTTAAGGTTACAAATAAATGCACTATTATAAAGGTTGGTAGCGGCTTGGCAGGCTGTGTAGGTATACCCCTGGCACTGCTTAATTAAGTCCATGAGCAGCGGTATCACTTACCAGCGGGTGAACCGCTAGCTCGTTTGTCACCGTTGGCAAAAAAAAACGAAGATTCTTAAAATGGAAACAAATACATAACACTTTATTGCATTACATGTGTTATATTAGTGTAGTAATAATTAATCGTTTCGATCACAGCATACTATAAAAATAATAGGAAAGAATATTCAATTATAAATTGCCTCCCCCTTCTGCTTATTTTTGTATTTAATTATTTTTTTTACTAAAAATTGATATTTTTGATTCAAATGGGTTAGAAAATATTCAATGTTGAAGACAAGGTCTTTAAAAACAAGGTTCTACTGAGTTTTGTAACAGTGTCACGCAACACACGGTATCTGAAAAATGACGAATGCGATATAAATAAAAAATTAATTAATTTTGAATGCAACTATGGGAACATTTTGCTTTATGTTTACAATATTCCAAAAACTTGTAACGAACTCTGGGACTATAGTTATACAATATTTTATAACAATATCACTAAATCGACTCAAGTTGATCGGAATCAATAATACTACGTCACATTCTTAAACACTAGATATAAAAAAGCCAAACTCACAACAAACATTCGAGTTAACAAGTATTGTTTAGCCTGAGAACAGCCAGTTGTTGTTTTCAAAAAAAGAACTAAATAACAATGAGGAAGAAACTAAACGTATCATTAAGCGCACATTTTCTCCGTCACTGTTCCAATTAAGAGAAGCAAGAACAGTAAGAACTCTAATTGCAAGTCTCTCACTTATGTCGGCGTCATTATGTTATGAACATTTTTACACCCACGGCTCTAGACCATTAAAAAAGTAAGTATGCAGGGTTACATTTCAGTGGCTCTTTACCGCAGCAGAACTATTAACCAGTAGATATTTAAAAAATTATCAGCTATTAAAATTTCATTCAAAATCATAAAATATTTTTCTTATTCTTTATTGCACACATAAAATACATATATTATTATTCATTTATGAATTTTCTTCTAGCAAACCCTTAGTATGAGAAAAAAATTTTGAACTTAGGGCATTACTTACCGTGTAGATAGATTAGCTTCCCGCGCGCGGTTTCACCCGCGTAACTATCGTCCCCGTGGGAACTTCATAATTAAATATAGCCTATGTCATCCGAGGATAGTGAAGCTTTCCAACGCTGAAAGAATTTTTTAAATTGGTCCAGTAGTTTCGGAGCCTATTTAATACAAACAATTACCTCTTTATAATATAGAAGAAGAAGATTACTTAATGTACGTGTATATTATAGATGAAATTACAAAGGAATTAGTCCTTGGTTCTTCTCTTAAAACATTTTAAAGATGAGCTAGAACGAATAGGTTGTGGATGTAGATATAATAATCACTCCTATCATAATTAAATTTACATTTATGAATGTTCCGAGATTATTAGCCTTCGTTAGTTTATAGATTACACACATTATTTACATTTACATTACATTTACACATTGATTATTCACAATTTTAAATTACCATAATATTTTTGTTAACATTTTACTTCTAAGACCAGTATGCATGTATTTGTGAAATCTATCACTGTGGAAGAGCAACAAACTAAAATTTTCCATGTGTTTGCTAAATATGGCGTAGATTTATATAAAAAAGTAAATAATACGCACTTTTTTATCATATAGTATTATCCCAAGTCATATTTTATACCTCATATGGTAGAACACACTATATTAATCTTTGATTTCTAAAAGTAATGGAACTGGGCAATCAAATTGTAAAATTATAGCCTGTTCAATATGTAAAACAGGAGACCGTTTAAATATTCAATGAGAGAAAATTCCTACTGAATGAAGTATTTTACTTACTGTAAAATTGTAATCGTTTTAAAGACTCTGTATATTCCTTGAAGAAACTGTAGGGCTATTCGCTAAACCCTACATTGGGGGGAATCGAGCACTGAATCGATTATGATGTGGAATTCACCAGATCAAAGTCAAAAGCAATAATTGTGTGACTAACCTTTTGATCTTCTTGTTCCACGGCGTATGATGATGGTGATGTTCAGCTCCCAATTTTCGTTCTACGAGCCGAGCAGGGGTTCGACACTCGCAACTTACTAAGTATTATGAATAATGCACCAATCAAACACACACGAGCTAGCTAGCTATAAAGTTGTTGATGATTCAACAACACATTCACCGTCTTATTAATAAACGTGGACTAAAGAAAGATTAACTTTACTCTAAGCATTAACCCGGTACTAACAAATTTCACTATTAATAAACACGGACTAAGGAGTGATTAAGCTAATTCGACTCTAGTCTCGGTGTAAAAGTTAAAACATAGGGATACCTTGTTTAAGGACGGATTAAGCATAGAGTAACTATCTTTGACAGCTGTTTTTACTTTTTAGGTTAGATTGTAATATTGTTTGATAAAAGTTAATTAAAATGAATAGACTATTTTAGAGACGACTTATGGGTGATAGACGAAATTAATGAGGTTCAGAATCAGATGGACTACATTCCAACAATAAGGCGTGTTAAATTATACAACATTCGTAAGAATCCACTTGAAGAACTTGAAGCTGAATTTAAATCGAAATATAGGTTTTCTCGATCTACGGCTGTTTTATCATTGATATGATAAAAAATGATTTAGCTGGTGATACGAGAGGTGGTTTCATACCGCCCCATATGAAAGTTTTAAGTGCAATAAGATCATGGGCACGCGGAGAGGTACGAATTTGACAATCAAGAAAATGATATTCAACAATCTTTGCTTCTTCTGGGTATTTGTTGTGTTATAAATCTTTTATATTTTGCGAATTCAACAGATTCAAGATGACGCAGGAGATATAAGTGGTAAGGGGTATCAGCCAACAATATCACTTGTATGCAAACAAGTTGCTTTAGCATTGGTGGCAAAAAGTGCTCAATGGATCAAAATTCCACAAAATGATGCAGAACAGAGCAATGTGATAGAAGAATTTTATGCGATATGTGGATTTAGACAAGTGATTGGAGCCATTGGACTGCACACATATTAGAATAGGTACCAAAAGTCAGTGGAAATATTGGACAATATTTAGGATATAGTTCAATTAATGTACAAGTTGTGTGGTATGAAGCCCAACTGTAGCAATATATGTATTAAGTTTTTATATAATTTGTCTTTTAATAAAGTTTACTCATATTATGTCATTTGTTCTTATTTAAGTAGGTATTATACCTATGTTATTATTATTTTGTAACAAAATAATCGAAAGCTCACAATTCACATCCGAACGTCCATTTCATAGATAATAGAAACAAACATCGTCTGTCATCTGTCACTGTCATTTGTTTTATTTCATTCGCTACTTCATTCTTTTTATTTTTAATTTCAACGGTGTTGCCATAGCTTGTCCGTTAAACCAGGCGTAACGAATGTATAGCTAATCCGAGTTTAGTCCACGTTTATTAATAACGTTATGAAAACGAAGTTAATACTTAGTTACACCAGAATTAGCTAAACCAAACGTAACTTCGGATTAAGCAAGAAGTAGGCCATTTTTATTAATAAGACGGTCAGGGTCTATTCAACGATTTAATGCGAGTTTTCAAATTTATGTCCGCCACGAGGTGCGCTCAGCGGCGTACTTTAATTATTCATCTTCGATTATGGTTTTGTGACCAATAGACGGCTATTTCCATCGTTACGTCATACATGCGATTTGAAAATCTCGCTTGCTATTGGCTAGTTCAGTGAATCCCCGACCAATGAAATTGCATTCTTTATGCAAAACGTTAAAAGGAAGGAAGTTTGAATAGTATATCAGTTTAGTACGATACAAAACGATTACTTTTTTTTAAAGAGTGCAACGCAAAGGTGAAAGTCTTTTTAAACACTTTTTATATGTATGCTAATAATCTATACATACATATGTATAAAGCTGAACAGTTTGTTTGTTTGCATGCTTGAAGGCTCGCTAATCTAACGAATCTTCTGATCCGATTTGAAAAATTATTTCAGTGTTAGATAGCATATTCATTGAATAAGGTTATATGTTTAATTAAAATTCCAGTACGGGTAGTACCAGGTGCGGGAATGTAATCGCTATTAAAGTTAATTGAAGTTTTTTGTCAACATCTTTGATAGCCGTCTTTGTTATCTTGTTAAACATTGTCAATTATGCATTTTCTTTATTATTTTTATAACATTGAAGTAGCATTTATTTCAAAAGTGGATTACATCCCACACATACCTACTTTGATGGGATGTGTAGGCTTTGATGATAATGAACATAAGTCATACAATATTCATAATTCGCGCCCCAAAGGGCAAAATCATTTCTAATTTTAATCTACTTACACCGACCGATATATTAACAAACAATGGTTGAACCGAAGATGTACATTTACTAAAATAAATAAATTATTATAGGTTAAGCAGCCTGAAAAGTTCATTGAGAAATACAATTTTTTTGGGAATTATCGACGAAGTAGTATAAATTTCTTTATATCTCTTTTTAATTTATTACTGAAGTAAACACATTTCATGATTTCTCATACCAAACTCGTGGACAATTACATGTTATTTATATTTTTGTTTTTACTATTACAAAATAATATTTCCATTTGTATTCCTTTATCACAAGTTACAAATGCTACAAACTTTTATTGTACCAGCTCGATTAGTCATAGTATTCATTTTGCTTGTTGAAGTATGTCACAAAACAATTATTTTAGTGCTGCTTTAGTTGACAGCATGCCATTCTTTGAACAAACTGTAGCGTACATGAAATTGGTATGTAGCGTGCAAATTGGACAAGCCTGTCGTGGCCTGTCTAAACCGTGTGAAACGACTTTTGTATTTTATAACTATTACAGAATAGTTTGTTGTATTATTAAAGTATTTAGTTTTTGCCATAACTTTTTAGCTTCGATGTAATGTTATAGGCTTGTAGATTGTGAATATTAATAAATCATTCTTTATCGTTGAAGTTATATATAACCATACAGATAAGTAGGTATAAAATATAATAAGTGTAGACAATCTAGATTATAAGTGTATAGTATATATTTATAACTAATCGTTGTTTTGCTAAGTAGGTTTTTCTGTTATATATCGTGAGGTGTTGTATCCATCATTACACTAATAAAGTGCGTAAGATTAATTTCAATAAACATATTTTTTTCTCGTTAATTATTATTGTAGATCACAATTAATTATTTCCCTCTTTTTTTGGTGTAGTACCTACTTTAGTACTTTATTTAATTTGTAACATTAAACTATCGTATTGTTTGTATCATGAATAGTTATACCGATGAATGGAATAAATATATATTTTTACTTTATAGATAGCCAATCAAAATATGACCAGTAGCCAGCGGTAAAGTACTCAACATAGGTATCATGTTTAGATGTACTAAAGGTTTAGTGGCGTCATATTTCGTAATTTCGAGGATACTCAATCCGGTCTAACTGACAGCTATGCGTGTTCTTTTCGCGGTATAATAATGAGTCAATTATGTCTTTAAACTTGCATTTTTGAATGTTTCATGATTTAGAAAAACCATAAATAATTTGAGACATTAAAATGAATTTGAATGTACTATACATCCCAATTATGACCCGATAAATAGAATCAGGCTAATATCTAAATACAATCTTGTGCAAATTAACATGATATGTGGTAATGACCATCTTAATATCCTTTTTTTTTCTTCTATTTTCATATGATACGGATACTTACTTCTATGGCAAATTGGTTGAATAACATTTACATCAATATAAAAATTATTATTTCTATTTCAGACCAAATAAAAAGTAAGGATGGGTCGCTTCGAATAACTCACTGACGACAGTAAATCTCTGCCTTGATGTGTACGCACATACGTGTAAAAAAATTATGCCTTAACTTGTCAGTCGATCTGTCGCAGCGTCAGATGCTTGATGCCATAACCAATTTTTTCATTTGTTAACAAAAATGCCAAATTGTGTCGTAAAATTAAAGCTCAACTTTATTTTTATAACATTGGGATACTTGGAAAAATCATAGCAACAATTTTACCCACACTAATGCACAAAAATACCTTCAAACGAGTTTGTAACAAGAAGACTCTCAAAGATGTTTTGAATATACAGAAGTTTTTGAACTTTGTTTCAACCGCCGTTGTTATGTTCACGTTAACACTGCTTTCCTTAATTTGAAAAACTGTATGGAAATCTCGAATGTGTACTAAAAAAGTACATGCGATATATGAAACAAACGAAAAGTAATTAATTTAATTTAGGTATTTTTTATAAACTAGAAATTTTCTATTTATGTCAGGTTATGTTATGATGTCAGGTTATATTAAATTGTGTATA
Source organism: Nycteola revayana (assembly GCA_947037095.2). Classification (NCBI taxonomy): domain Eukaryota; kingdom Metazoa; phylum Arthropoda; class Insecta; order Lepidoptera; family Nolidae; genus Nycteola; species Nycteola revayana. The sequence continues at coordinate 17,435,611 of OX344840.2, forward strand.
TAAATGCTCAATTTGAACTTTAGTGATAGTATTTTATCTTTGTGAAAAATGTATATGTATTGTACTATAAAAGTGTTATCCTATTTGTTATTTCTCTAGATAAGCTTAATCGTGTACTTATCCTTATTTACCAATCTGTGACTCACTTTGGCAGGCAGCTGAAAATCAGCGTTACGTTCGCCTCGCGACTGTAACAATATGCTGAGCTGCTAGCCATATGAACACACTACATGTTCACATCGCCGACTGTAAATTATTTTCGTTACTAATAAGTTTTTTTTAATTACTGTAATGCCTATTTTGTATTCGTTTTGTGTGTTCATTAAATGTTTTTCTTTTCTTTTTCTTTTCTTTCTTTCTATTTAGAAAAAAATCTAAGCTGGAAGATGGTAGTATTGGTGGTTTCAATTAGGAAATTATGTCAAATTGCGATAGCACCCAGAAAACACCCCTTTTGTGTCAGACAGGTTCCCCAAGTGCTGGACAATTCCAGCACTTGGGAATCCACTCAACGGGGCAATACTGTTAGCATTCTGGGAACCTTGCCAAGTAGTGTAGTTAGCATTTTATAAGTAAGTTTTAATTAAAATAAGCTTATTTTAGCTGTTGGTAGGTATATATGTATTTCATTCTAGAATAAATATACATAATGTTTTGTGTCTAATGATAGTTTTGAGTAGGTACATACATAAAAATTTAAATTTTGTACACCAAATTGTTCTATTTTATAATATGGATAATATTTAGAATAGCATGTATTTGTTGTTAATATGAAATGATTACCAAACAAGTATACAAATGGAATTAGTAACTATTGGTTAACAAAACACCATAATAAGAACATAACTGGGTAATAATAATTAATTACTGTATAATTATATCCTATAAACTTGAGAACGTAAAATTGTACTTCAGAGTGATTAATTATTTATAGCACTTCCCATTCCAATTCGGCGGTGACATAGTTGTAAATGCGATGTATTATATCACTTGGCAATGTTCAAACTGGTAATCTAAATTAATCTCGTTAAGACTGATTTAAAACATTACACATGTTAGTATATAAACAAAAGCAAAGAAGTGGTTAGAATTAATCTCAAATATTTTTCATTAATAGCAAAAGAGGAATGTGATTTTCGAAAAAAGCATTCATTAAAAACATTTAAAACAAGATCTGATAGTAGTCTGTAAAAACTTTGCTAATAATATAAAAAAAATATATTATGTTGGTGGGTTCTTTTGCCATAGGTTCTCTATAATATAATCCATAGTATGATATCAATGCAAAAATAATCCATGCTGATAAAACACAATAAGGGCCAAATCGTATCCAAAATTAAAAGCGGGTTTAAGCATTTGAACTAACAATGAAACAAACAAACAATTTTGCAGATTTATATATCTACAAGTGTTATTTTTGTATACTTCAATTCTAAATTATATAAATAAAGTTAATTAAGGAAACATTGTGTTTGAAATATCCTTTCCATCAGACATTTATTAAATTTATGCGTGGTAGAAACGCCACCACGAGCTGACAGTGTGACGTTATTTATTTATATGTTCGAGAATTATGTATTTTCTTAGTGGGTTGTTGTTTATTTCGATATTACGGCAAATTGGTTAAGTGCTAATTTTGATATAATACTAAAATATATAAAATCACCAATTGAACCCGTTGGGCTTTTAGATATTCCTCACGGAGCGCAGTTATTTTTTTTTCAAAAATTTGTAACAATAATCACCGACAGCATTTTTTTTAATTTATTGAATTGTGTGTAACTTTGTGAAGTTAAAAGAAAATGTCATAAGCACACTGTCATCAAGCACTTTATCAGTAAACAAGAGAATGACGTGCAATTATTCAAAGATAGAACATCTTAATTATTCAAAGATAGAATAATTGCGAAGGTTATCGATATACAGCCAACCAGCCAGTTACAAGAGGGAAATCTATTTTTTTAAATCAAAACAGTCTATGTTATTGCCTATTGCTTAGGCATATCCTAATGAAATGCTAGCCATTCCATCCCATTGCTCATGATAGATTATCTGGGACCAATAAACAAATAAAAAAGTCGAAACTCTGATTTTATATTGACTTCAATTTTGTTTTTTATCATACATACATAACTTATGTTTTAAAAAGTGATAACATTTTGCACAATGACAGTAAATATCATCGAGTCGTTTTAATCAATAAAGTGAAGTGACCTAGACACACCCGCCATATATTCACGAAAGCCATAATCGTAAAGATGCCGACGATCAATTTACACATACATATTCGTATTAACACGGTTAACCTTTCCTATGACGTCATTTTATCATTATGTTACATAAATAAAAGGCCATTGTGCCTTTTTTATATCAAACTTTTAGCTTGTAGGTATTTGCTGAAAAGACTAACTTATCATGGGGGCTTTTTATGTAAAAATTGTTGGCGCAAGCGCACCAAACATCGTGAAAATAGCAGCGTGAAGCAAAGGCGGCGGGGAAGAGATCGTCCTCCCGCGGCTCACTTCTCGACGCGCCTTTTCCCGTGACACTTGTTATATAACACTCCCGTAGGATAAAACAAAATATAGCTTTCCTCGATAAATGGTCTATCTAACACTGAAATAATTTTATTAAATCGGACCAGTAGTTATATTTTAGTATAAGATTTATTTAGTAACTTGAACAGTATGATAGTCCATGATGGATATAATGCCAGTCACATTTTCCCCCAGTCAACCATTGAATGATACAGAGCCAATTTGGTGCACTAAGGTAGTAGCCATTTTTATTTTTTCTTTTTAAAAAGATTACTAGCAGTGTTTTGCAATCTACTAGTATTCTTGCTAACCTCTCGTGCTTAGCTAAAATGCTTGTGTTACGAGTGGGTTCACGTCGGTAGTGCAACGGATGGGGTTCGAACTGGCAACCTCAAAATCACAAGTCCGACGCCCTAGCCATTGGGCTACGGCCACTTTCATATTCTGAATACATTTGTATTCAGAATAGATACTACTAATGGTAAAATATCCTCTCAACTGTGGAGACCCAAAATGTCAACTTTAGGGGTTTCTTTGGGGCAAAGTTCGAGCACATACCTATGTGCTCGAACTTCTGTGGGCTGGCCGAGAACAGCAATTAGGTACTTGCTGTTCTCGGCCAGCCCTCAGAAGCGACGTCTGACATTGTAGTCCCGACGGGGGCCAATCCACAGTTGCGGTAGTATATCGTCGCTTGTCTTTCTAACAGACGTATCTGTATTTTCGTCAAAAAATAGTTATACCAGTTAAAACAATTTTGAAGACGGAACGATCGGTCTAATATACGTATCTGGGTCTTCAAGCGTTACTGAGAAAACACATTTTGGCAGGTAGACGTAAGTAGCTTTTTATACAAATATGAAAAATACAGTCAGCCGGATTCATTTGAGTTCCACGGCAGAGTCCCAAACGAAAATGATCCTTAGTTTCATCTCTTTAGAATAGATATTTGAAAAAACATTTACTACCTACTAAGTAAGGCTCGTTCTGGTTACCTGGGATGTACATTACTAGCTGCGCCCCGCAGTTTTTCCCGCATTGGACTGCTACTCTGGTCAGTTAGTAGTAGGGTGATGTATTGCCTATATGCTAATCCAGTCTATAAACTATCAAAATTTAGCGGAAACCGCTCAGGAGCTTTTACGTGACAGACTCACAAGCTTTCACGTTTATAACATTAGTAAGGATTGCTTTTAAAAACAAAAATATGATATTAATTTAGATGATACTTAACCTAACTATGTTTCTGTGCCCGACAGGGTTCATAATTGGTACCACCATAATGTTAAAACATCTGTAAACACATTGTGAATCGCATTATAGTATTGAGTACAAAACATTGTATTTTTGTTTTCAAAAGGGTTGTGAAAATGTCAGTTAAGTACAAAAATACTTTGTTTTAGTAGGTATTCAATTCACAGCGAACTCTATTCGTTGACGTTTTTTTCCATTAAAATTAGTTTTAGAAGGTCACATTTAATATGATTCATCGTGGTAGCCTTGACAAGTATTCAACTATGTATTTTGCTTGCTTTTAGCCTTGAAACACTAACTATAGCCTTACGGCTATAGTTAGTTTTATAGCTCATACTATGAGTAGGTACCATATTTTGGTCGTAACATCCAATTTAGTGTCGTCCATCAAATTTATTATTTTGATTGAGCTGTAATTTTGATTCGCCGTAGGTAAGTAGGTATTAGAGATTTCCTCGTCGAGAAACTCGTTTTAAAATATAGCTTAATAGCTGCGCCTCGCGGTTTAACCCGCGTTAATCTGCTCCAGTGGGTCGGAGCGTGTTGTTTTAAGCCTATATGTTAATCCAGCGTATAACCTATCCTGGTCCAAAATTTCAGCCAAATCCGTTTAGTAGTTTTGTCGTGAAAGAGTAACAAACATCCATCCATCCATACTTACAAACTTTCGCGTTTATAATATTAGTAGGGTTTTAAAAAGTTCGTATCTGTCATGCGTAGGGATGTAAAGCGGTACCTAAAATTACTTTCGTAAAATTCGGTAATATTATATTTAACGGTAAAATACGGTAAGATTAGGTTGTAGAACTAATTAAACTACTACTAAGAAAACTTCCGAGTCCGTGGAACAGATGGAGCCAGTCACTTTTTTTTTCTTTTTCTTTTTAAAAAAGAAAAAGAAAAAAAATCACAATGATCGCTGAATGTCCGCGCGCTGCGCGCGGACCGCGGTCGGTGATGATCGGTCGCAATGACCGATCATTGCGACCGATCATCACCGACCGCGGTCCGCGCGCAGCGCGCGGACATTCAGCGTCATTTGATCGGGTTGGTTCGAGGGAGACAATCTGTTTGTCGGCAGGGCGGCATATTCAATCTACCTATCCTAAGTTTGTTTGTGTTTAATTAAATAATGGCTACACTATATAAACTCGCCCGCGCGTACGCCGTTATCATACCACCATTCACCATACATATGCCGGTAATTTTACCGTAATTTATATAAATTACCGTAAAATAACCGTATTTTACCAACATTTTCGGTAAAATTACGTAATTTTGCAACCCTAGTCATGCGTCGACCAATAAAACTCTAGGTACCTACTTTATTATACGTAATATATTAATGTAACCTAAAGCTATAATACCATGTTAGTAACAACTATAATAGTGCTTCATTGACGCACTTCCATATCTAAATATTTTTTTATAATAAATTGTCACTAAACATAATATTCTCACGTGCCATTTTTCACAAAAATATAATATTAAAATTATTCTTGGCATCAAACTCAGTGGCATATTAGATCACAAAATATTATTAACGAAAAGTCCATGTCTCGTATCGAAGTTGTCGTTTTAACAGACCACTCTATCCGACCGGCAGGAGAAGAGTGTGTCCGCGAACGCGACGCGTCCCCCCTCGTCCTCCTGACCCTTAGTTTGCAAGGATCCATCCGATGCCCTCGTAGACCCGAAGTCCGAGAGGTCCACGAACTGTAAAGTAGAGCGACAGTTGCATAAAACACCCCTTAAATACTAAAAGTCGTAATTCCTCAATCTCATCGCCAGCGACCGCCCTGAGCCGAGGTCCAAGTAGTTTTAACACCACGGTATACATTTTTTGACTCTAACATATTTTGTTACTGCTGAACCTTAGCCAGGGTTTCTGAGATGTTCCCATAATCACCACGCTTGGTGCGCAGGCGGATAGGTGATTGCAATAAGATGGTAACTAATATAGATCTGATAAATGCTGCTGCCCATCCATCAACATAACTGTATATCCCTTAGTTGCCCTTTACGACGCCCATGGGAAGTCATGGGGTGGTCTATTACGGAAACCACACGGCTATTTTTCTTTTTAATATGAAGTATTGTTTTCATATTGTACCCGCTAAGGCACAATCATAGAACAAGGAAAGAGTTTTGTCCGTGGGAGGACGGCTAAGAATAAAATACTTCCTCCCCGCACGTTGGGAAAAAACGCGTGGCGTAAAAGTCGACAAAACCCAGCACGCTTGATGGTAGGATTTAATTATCCGCCTGGCTAGCAACCACCCTCACATGTAAGGCCTGCGCCAAACAGTTTTACTGTGTTTCGTAGTGAGTATGTGAGAGCCAGAGCCCGAAAGGGTGTCTACTTGAATTGCGTGTTCCATCTAGGACCCTGTCTGTGCTTACCATCAGGCAAGACTAGGGTCAAACGCAATCAAGAAAATAATAAAAAAAAAAAAAAAAATAAGACACAGTTTATACATTTTTCTATTGGAAACGATACTTTATCAATGGTTGTTGCTTTACCCAATCGCAAACTATTTAAAAAAGGAAACACTCACACTTCCATACTTTTAATGGCGTTTCTCTCAAAACCTGCACTTTTTAGGGTTCCGTAGCCAAATGGCAAAAAACGGAACCCTTATAGATTCGTCATGTCTGTCTGTCTGTCTGTCCGTCCGTATGTCACAGCCACTTTTTTCCGAAACTATAAGAACTATAATGTTGAAACTTGGCAAGTAGATGTATGTTGTGAACCGCATTAAGATTTTCACACAAAATAGAAAAAATACAATAAATTTTGGGGTTCCCCATAAATAGAACTGAAACTCAAAAAAAATTTTTTCGTCGAACCCATACGTGTGGGGTATCTATGAATAGGTCTTCAAAAATGATGTTGAGGTTTCTAATGTAATTTTTTTCTAAACTGAATAGTTTGCGCGAGAGACACTTCCAAAGTGGTAAAATGTGTGTCCCCCCCCCTGTAACTTCTAAAATAAGAGAATGATAAATCTAAAAAAAATATATAATGTACATTACCATGCAAACTTTCACCGAAAATTGGTTTGAACGAGATCTTGTAAGTAGTTTTTTTTAATACGTCAAAAATCGTAAACCGCAATTTAGCTTTCATTCAATGAACTCGAATATAAAAATATAAAATAACATTTCATTTCATAAACATACGCTTCTTTATTTATTCTTGATATCAAAAATAGGTACGCACTTGTAACTGAAACGGAACCTTTCGTGCGCGAGTCCGACTCGCACTTGGCCGGTTTTTAATCACCATAATGCCACTGGCCATTATGATTAACCATGTACCTAAGTAGCAACTAAAAAATAAGCAAGAGCTTCATTGACGCAATTCTAAATCTAAATTGTTTTCTTTTTAAACATTTTATAAATAAATTGTCACAAAACATAATATTCTCACGTGCTTTATAAAAATCCTTCACAAAAATATTACATTAAAATTTTATTTGGCACCAAACTCAGCTGCTAATTTATAGAAGACGTCTGTGATGCCGTCTAGCGTTTTTATTGCCTGAAAATCACATTATTTTACGAATGAGTTTATTCTATTTATTTTTGTAATTTATTATTTTATTAAAAATCCAATTTTGTTTTATTATTTTTATTTCGTATTTTATACAGCAGACACAAATAGGCGTATTTAAAGAGCGGCACTCTTACGTTTGAAGCTAAATATTGTTATTTTATGAAAATAATAAATATCTTAATGATAACGAATTATAAGATATATACAACAATCGTTGCATATCTTATAATTCGTAACAGCAGTCGTTGTATAGTTCTCTCCACCTCACATGGAATATAAATAATTGATGGGCTTATATGACTACTTTTCTCTTGACGAACAATTTTTAAAATTTAATAATTTTCTCAATGGACCAAAATGAAAATTCAGTTCTGTAATACGATTTCTTATAGATCAGCATCTAGAAGTAAATCGTTAAATTATTTTGCTCCGATAATATCGTCGAATCGTGTCGTATGTAAATTGGCTTCGTTTATGAAAATTTCACCAAAAAGATGACAGAAAAGACGCAAAGTAATTGAGTACCTACGTTGGCAATGGGGGAAAGAATGAATACTCAGGATTTTTAAAGAAAAGAATATCGTGGTTCATAAGTTAATAATTATATAAGAGTAAAAATATCCGCCTCGTTTTTCACTTCAAAAGTTTTTTGTTGAAGTTTATACTAATATTAATTTCAACAAAAATCTTTTGACGTAGGTACCTAAGTAAGGAAGTGACATTGTGCGACTTTGTAGATTACGCAGCAACGAAAATAATTATATTATAACATTAAGGCACTATTTACCTTTGAAATAAAAATAAGTAGTAGATTAATTTAATTACCGTTTTTAGTAGTTATCGTTCGTACAATGGCATCAAACAAATCTGTCGCTTGTAAATTTATATTATTAAAAAAATACTAAAATATCTATTTCCTTCCTAAATATGCTTATGTAATAATATGATAGTATCTGTAAATAAAAAAAAATATTTTGTTTTAAGTACCTATACACCTTTTTTCAGTGCATAGTACCAGCGCCATCTATGAACACACCTCGAAACTGTTAACTTTAGTGGCACGCTGAATTTCATGATATTGTAGCCTGAACAAGAGGTCGACGCTTGTAGAGGTTCTTGTAGTTCTTACATTTGAACACAGATGGTGCTGTTCTGTTGACATTCAATACATTTTTTTTTCGCTGTTTAAAATGAGTTTTTCTAAATTGTAATGGTTCTTTATTGCCTCATAAGCAATAGTAATTTTAATCTTAATAAATTGTGTAGTTTGCGTTGTTTCAGGCTTAATAATAATATATAAAATATACGTCTAAACAGTAAGTCCATAAATATGATCAGTTTTATACCCATATTTTATTATATTATGAAAATTATCCATTTTGAACATCACATACCAGTACTTGTCATATAATTTTTGTTTAATTTAATTTGGATTAAAATTTATTCTATCAAACCAAGTGATACATACCGATTGGAACCCGATGTTAGACTTACAACAGAGGTTGGGCAGAAAATAAAAAGATCTTTGATAGTAGTTTTACGATCAGTGGCGACTGTTTCTATTCTTCGCAGTTCTAAAGAAATAGTCCCGAATGATGTACATATAATATTATGTTAATGGTTAGAATAGCTTTAACGGTAATGTACAATGGCGTTGAAAAGCATAAACTTGTACCAATAAAAATCAGCAACACAAAATACTATTGTAAAGATTTATGTACTTAGGTATTTCATCTATATCTATACCTACTAATATTATAAAGATGAAAAGTTTGTAATTTTTGAATGTTTGTTTCGAATAAAATCAAAAACTACTGGACGGATTTCGATAATTCTTTCACCATTAGAATGCTACATTACCCCTGAGTAACACGGGCTATAAAAGTCCACCTGTTCAAAGCCGGGGCGGGCCGTTAGTAGAAAATAAAGAAGCACAGTAAATGAATTATTATGCAATGTATTTATGTTTGTTCTTTTAAGGGTTTCGTATCCGAAGGGTAGAAACAGGACCCTATTATTAAGACTTCGCTGTCTGTCTGTCACTAGGCTGTATCTCAAGAGCCGCGATAGCTAGGCAGCTGAAATTTTCACAGATGATTTATTGATTTTGCCGCTATAACAACAAATACTAAAAATAAAATAAAATAAATATTTATATACAACAAACTTTTTTTTGCCCTTTTTTGCTCGATGTCAGTAACGACAACAGGTGACGAGACGGACGGACAGGAGACGCTTGAAAATGGTACGGAACCCTTCGTGCGCGAGTCCGATTCGCACATGAACAGTTTTTTATTTTTATATAAATATTGTTCAACATAGAATTCTATATTAATTGTACCGTATGCTTTTGGCTTTTAAGCAAAAAAAATAAAAACCATATTATGTGACGATTTCACAATAATTATGCCTTGCAATACTAATCAATAACATGGTTTAAAATATTCCGTACCTAATATAAAATCCGGCTTAGAATAAACCACCCTATGTCTTCCCATGGGTGTCGTAAGAGACTAAGGGACAAGTGGCAGATGGCAGCAGCATCTATCAGCTCAAGGTTTCTTATTATCTAACATCTGCTAAGCGTAAGCGTGGTGATTATGGTAATATCCCTAAAAGAGGCTGTTTTTTTTTTTTGTCCGGGGGAATTCCATTACCCATTCCCACCGCCGCTGCAGCGTATTCACGCGCTGGCGCCGGTTCGGTTCGATCCCCACCCATTGCACTACCGACGTGAACCCACTCGTAATACATGTTAGCTTAGCACGAGGGGTTTTGCAATAATACTAGTAGTGTACAAAAACTCTGTTAGTAATATTAAAAAAATAATATAGATGGTGCTTAAGGATTAAATCCGCCATATCGTAACGGAAATAGTTCCAAATACACGTATATTCTTCCTCTTCTTCGTGTTGAATGATACGCCATTGACACGGCCATGTGACGGCCATGTAGACTCATGAAAAAACTCGCGCCATTTCTCGGTGACACTAGTTTAGACTATGGTATCTTACCGCTAAAAAAGAAAAAAAGTTTAAAAAGTCCCACTGTGTCGCAGGCCACGGGGATTGTGTCCCGTCCATGATTCCCATCTACCTCGTTTTAAAATATGACACAAATGTGACTAACATAGGCTAACAGCCTTAAATGGGCCACTGTAAGTGTGGCCCTGGAGATCCCGCGGTACCATATTGGCCGCGGGTGCCGTCGGGGGGCCGGATTGCTCATGCGTACCCGACCCCCACCAACGGCGATGGCGGTGGGATATGTAGGACTCGCCCTCTCCATAGCGTGGTATGCTAAACTCATACCGCGAGGAGAGTACCCTATCCCTTCAAGACCCTGGCTTGTCTATGTCTGTTAAGAGGAGTCCGGATACGAGCTGATAATATTAATACTATACTTAAATGTATAAATTTATGTACTATTTACAAGATTATGTACAAGATTTTACCCACGGGTTCGCTCGCATTTGTTTTTATATTTTACTTTTAATACCTCCAAGAATATGTGTACAAAGTTTCATCATGATCGTAACAAACAAACGAACATTCACATTTATAATATTACTAGCGACCCGCCCCGGCTTCGAACGGATGCAATGCTGATCATACATATAAACCTTCCTCTAGAATCACTCTTTCTATAAAATCTGTTGCGTAGTTTTAAAGATCTAAGGATACATAGGGACGGACAGACAGCGGCAAGCGACTTTGTTTTATACTATGTAGTGATACAAGTAAGGATATTTTTCAGTATCGTCATTTGAAAAAAATGCGCCTCGTTTTTATTTCTAAGTCTCTGCAGTCATTTAAAACAAAAGCATGGAATAAAACTTAAGACAAACTAATTGGAATCGTAAAGTAGACTCTGTAGCAGAACCCATTTATTCAAAGTACCTTCTCAAGGCAAAGTTTTGACCTCGGTACATAAAATTTAACTGAGACGAACCAATATTGTTCAAGTTTCTAGTGGTAGGTACAGTCAACAAAAGAGATAGGTTTCCATATTGTGAAATGCATTTTAAATTTATATGTAGGTACACGTTTATGAGAAGAGTTTGCTATTTTTGTGCGTTAGTACAAAACTAGCAGCGAACTCTTCACCCATAAATAATTTCCGTCGGCATATTTATTTACGTCAATTAATACTGACGGTGTAAGTCCATCTCCTTTGTTGACTGTACAAGCAATAATGTTGTTAAAAATTATTTCCAGTCTACTAGTATTCTTGTTAACCCCTCGTGCTAAGCTAAAATACTTATGTTACGAGTGGGTTCACATCGGTAGTGCCAAGGGAGGGGTTCGAACCGGCGACCTCATGATCACAAGTCCGACGCCCTAGCCATTGGGCTACGGCGCTTCTGATATTTAACAAGCAAATTATAAGCTCTGCGATATAATATAGTATATACTTACTATGTTTTTTAGATTATGTGAAAGAAGAATATTTCAACCAAGGTACTCACATAATTTTAATATAAGTATATGCAGAAATATATAAATAGAAAATTAGTATACATAGTTGCACATCAAAACTATTTGTTGATTGGCATTTTGCCTCGAGGAAGCGTAAAATTACCTTCACGAATTCCTTTACACCTGTGTAATAAAATATTAAGACGGTGCAGCTAATTATAAATGAAGGTGGGATGAAATAATGGGATGCTGAAATCTTACATTCTTAGAAAAGTAACGCAATAATGTACCTGAAGTATATTTAAAATAGATTATAGTTTAGGTATTTACCGTGTCTTCGTCCGCGTAGATTTCGATTAGTTCTTAGTTTGTCCCCCCATTTTACCTCACTAAGGGTTGAATCTGCCATAGGTATTTGAACTTATTTCGAGTTTTATTTTAACTCTGATGTTTTGGGAACGCCCCGCGCCCTAATAACGTAATATACCATTATAATAAAAAAAAAATTGTTCACTATGTCTCATTGTTTGCGACCTAGTAATCACAAAAAAAACTTTTAATAGTAACTTTTTCTCGGAATTCCTTTACACCTGTGTATTAAAATATTAAGATCGTGCAGCTAATTATAAATGAAGGTGAGATGAAATAGTACATTCTTAGAAAAGTAACCCAATAGTCTACATGTAGTATATTTAAAATAGATTATTGTTTACTTATATTTTATAAAGATACTAGATGTTGCTTGTATCTTCGTCCGCTTTCGATTTCTTCATACCAACTTTGCCACCCATTTTAACCTCCTTAGGGGTTGAATTCGCCATAGGTATTTGAACTTATTTCGAGTGTTTATCTTAACTCCGATACGTTGGGAACGCCCTGCGCCCTAATTACGTAACTTAAACGTAAATCTTATTGTTTACTTCGGGTTATCTAAGGATGCTATTTTTGTTTTAATATAGGTAACACTTCATTTTCTTAATGTAGATAAGTACCTACCTGGTGACACAGTTACTATAACATAGAAAATGTATATATAACAACTCTACAGTTCCTAAAGAAAACATTTTTCCCAAAGTCGTCATATCGTAATTTGTAAAATACCAATATCCACTTTGTTAGAATTATAACTTTCGTGAGTCCCTGGCGGACACATATTTAGATTAACTATCCGGTTGTACTCACGATTTGTCATGAGTTAGTTGCCCGGGGCGCCGCGCCGCGACGTCGAGTCGACAACTCGTTGACGATGGACCTCGGGATAGTCTCGAAACTAGTCGGACATATCCGATGATGACAAATGGAGTACAACCGGATAGTAAATATCATCATCAGCCCGTGCAACTGCTGAACATGGGCCTCCTCCCGAGGGAGGATTTTACCATAGTTACCACGCTTAGCAGGCGGATTGGTGACCGCAGTATTATGTTGTAATACACAGGGAAACGCTGATAGTTAATAAATATAAATATATTTTATTATATCCACTTGTACAGTCGATGAACACATCAGTTTAAACCTTCGGTATCAATTAATATTAGCTCGACAGACAGTAATTCTATTTGAGTGAATTGTCTTTGGTAAAGAGTTCGCTGCAAGCTATGTACAAATACACATAAAAGTAAACTCTTCTCATATATACGAGAACAAATAAATTTAAAATGCGTTTCACAATGTGTAAACCTAACATCTTACTAGACTGTACTGATATAGGTAATAATATTGTCTGTCTTTAAAGGTAAAAAGTAGCGTATTTCGATAACTATCAATGTCTAGCAGCCCCGGCTTCGCACGGGTAGATTTTTATAGTCTATGTTACTCAGGAATAATGTAGCATTCTGATGGTGAAGGAATTATCGAAATCCATTCTGTAGTACCTCACAGCGGCCCTCTTTAGTGCGGCACGTTCTCCGAGTGCTGGTTTTTGCTTTGCACAGCAGGTAAGCATTGCCATTTAACGGGGTAATGCTGTCAGCATACTGGGAACCTTGCCAAGTAGAATAGATTTAGAATAGTAGTATTTTATAAGTAAGTTTTAATTTGAGTTAGCTACTTTTAGTTGTATATTATGTATTTTATTCATGTAATAAATTATATTCAGTAGTTATTGAGTAAATATTCGTAACAAACATACAAAAAATATAAAAATACTCATCTTTATAATATAAGAATAGACAAGCTTCCGCGCGCGGTTCACCTTCGTATCTCTGGTTCCCGTAGGAACGTCTTAACCTAAATATATAGCCTAAAGCCATTTCTTAATAAATGGACTACTAACATTGAAATAATTTTTCAAATCGCTCCAGTAGTTGCTGAGAGTAGCGCGTTCAAGCAAACCAACAAACAACGCTTTATAGATATATAAGTAAAGATATTTGTACTAAGTAGGTAGGTACTGTAGGCGAAAATATTTTTGGTCTTTTTAGGGTTCCGTACCCGAAGGCTAAAAACGGGATCATTAAGACTTCGCTGTCTGTCTGTATCTCAAGAACCACGATAGCTAGACAGGTGACATTTTCACAAGTGATGTATTTCTGTTGCCACTGTTACAATAAATACTAAAAATAAAATAAATATTTAGGGGGAGGCTTCCATACAACAAACTTTTTTTTTCTTTTTTTGCTCGATACCAATAACGGCAACAGGCCCTTGAAAATGGTACGTAACTCTTCGTGCGCGAGTCCGACTCGCACTTGGCCGGTTTTTATAATTGTATCTTCTTTCGGTTGAATTCCTTAAACAACTCAACTAGAATATTTCCGTCGTATTTTCCTTTCATTTCCTCAGCTGTCGCCTGTCTGTCTAGTTTTCAACTAACTGAAACCTCTGTCAGAAATTGTTATATTAAATCTTCATAATTTTATAACGCGGCAGGTGCAAACGTTTTCCATTAACGCGAATAAAAACTTGCGAATTTGAATATATAATTCACGTATTTTGATGGGAATGTTGAAAATGAATGTTTTTAAACTTTCGCGATTTGTACATATGATTTATAGTAGACGCGGGTCTCAATCGCAGTACAATTTGAAGGCAAATCATTACCTCTTTAATAGTCCGACGTTCAACATTTACTGACACTCGTCTGCCTGTCTGTGACCACGTCTGGTGTAACCCATGTCGAAACTTCGGGTCGGGAGGAGGCCCATGTTCTGCAGGGGACGTTATACGGGCTGATGATGATGATGATGAGATTATATTTCATCTGATGTAATTGAAAATTTAATTTACATTGCAATTTCAATACCGACCTAATATATTAATTAAATCCCTTAGCAAGCTGAATTCTATTACAATAGGGCACAGTGTCTTTACGTAAACGCTGTAGTAGAAACATAAGCTACTATTCCCGTACCTAAAATTGCAATGCAAATGAAGGTTATAGTACATTGAAAGCAAAAGCTCACAATTGGACGTGCAGTTACGTAAGCCACGGTCGATAGGACTGCCTCGCAGCCGACGCTACATTCCGCCCCTGTAATTTCTGAAAAAGCTAACCAACCATTACATTTCTCTTCGAAATTAAACCCTATTCAAAAGAGCATAAGAATGAATCCTGAAATTTACTGAAATGGTTTGATTGCTATATCTTACTACACCACGATTTGGAAAAATGATGCGATAGCCGTTTAAAAAATCTGTTACGCTTTAAATGTACGGTCAAGATTGTTGTGTAATACTTATGCCATCAAAAACATACTTGTAAAAAAACCCAAGTCTCGTAACGCAGTGCTTTTACCGTAAAACGTTGTGAGATCTATGTAATACCAAGTCGGTTAATTTATTCAGTCCCTACTTAAGGGACCTTCTATCTTAAGCTATTACGTAATTATCTCACCTTACAGAATCTTATTTTGACCTTATCAAAGTTCAAAACTTTAAAGTTTTAAATAATAGATTAACTTGGCCATCGGATATAATTAGAATGTATCTCACAAGTGTTTATTGCGATGGCCAAGTCAATCTAATATTCATAACATAAAAGTTTTGAACTTTGATAAGGTCAAAATAAGATTCTGTAAGGTGAGATAATTACGTAATAGCTTAAGATAGAAGGTCCCTTAAGTAGGGACTGAATAAATTAACCGACTTGGTATTACATAGATCTCACAACGTTTTACGGTAAAAGCACTGCGTTACGAGACTTGGGTTTTTTTACAAGTATGTTTTTGATGGCATCTCATTTCTTTTTGTAGATAGTTGTACTTTTTTCCTTTGCTTTACAATTTACATTATTTTTTAAAATACCAACAATGGATTTTACCACTCTGTCACTTGATGATGAGCTTTCCAATTTTTGTAGGTTGTGTTCCTCTTTTTCTTTACCGGTACTACTTCTTGAACTTCAGCTACAGTTTTTCTCAAAGCCCACTCCATTTATCTATGGGTTTTTCTCGATATCTTTGATGCAACAATATTAAGCATGTCTAGACATTAAATGCTTGGGTTCCGTACCCAAAGGGTAAAAACGGGACCCTATTACTAAGACTTAGCTGTCTGTCTGTCTATCACCAGGCTCTATCTCAAGAACCGCGATACCTAAACAGTTGAAAAATTCACAAATTATGTATTTCTGTTGCTATAATAACGAACTAAACATAAAATAAGTATTAAGGGGGGGCTCCCATACAACAACTATTTTTTGGCCTTTTTTGCTCGATATCTATAACGGCAACAGGTAGGCACTTGAAAATGGTACGGAACCCTTAGTACGCGAGTCCGACTCGCACTTGGCCGGTTTTAGTCTATTGTATTCACAAATGGATTATTCCTGCGCTTTAATAGTTCCAAAGTAGACTTAAATTTGATGTAAACCATCCAGACTAGTAACTCTGTGCCCTTATTTACAAAATAACTTAACTTACGCACATATGAATATCCACGTACCTAGCTGGCATGGCAACACTCACCATATGACACAAGAACAGATGCGTTGTATACTTTTTTTATGCTTTATTGATATTCGTCGCACTCGTCAAACGTCATTTAAAATTAATCCGTATGTAAAATTGTTATCTCTCATTGGTTATAAATATTGTCAATGTACCTAATCGAAAACTACAACATCAAGCTTAACAGAGGATTAACATGAACTTATGTATGGCACTCACGGCCTTCTGGATTCCGGCCTGTCAAAGGTTTTTAAAATTACGAAATTGATGAACTGTTTTTAATAGAATTTTGATACAACTACATAATACATGTCCGATTATGGCCTTTTTTTAAGACAGCTGCCGCACTAGGGAACAAGCTAATATGTACATAAGTAAATTTAAAGCTACTAGGTAGCTTTAAATTTACTTATGTACTGACTCGCCCTCTTCATAACAGTGGAATGCTAATCATAACATGAGAGTAAAACCCCTGGTTACTCCTCCGACCACAATTGGTAAGGGGCCCAGGTACTGTTGCCTATCAGGGATACCCTCTGGCAGCGTCCGCGACTCAATTGGTGTTGCGGGCTCTCCTGCGCCCAAATAACCAGTTTCAGGGACGCCCAGATTACACGGGGTCCCTACTTCTCAAGGGACCGCAGCCTCCTGCTGAGACATGTCTCAAGCGGGCAAGCCACCTCCATCAGACGCTGTTATGATTGTTAGTATCCTATCGTTCATAGCACAACTTATGTACTATCTTACTTTTACAATCCATTCTTTTTTTTTTTTTCCTACGGCTTTTTTTTTTTTTTTTATTACTTGTTAAATTAATCCCTGTGTCGCGAAGGTCTCACCGCTCAATAGATTCACGAAAACAAAGCACCCGCTGACTCAGTACAACTGTTTGAATTTCATTCGAATAATTGTCCCGGGTGGGAATCGAACGCAGAAAACCAGGTCTCTGAAACAACTAACCTAACCATTTAGACATCACCTTTCAACATAATTCCATCTAGGTCCCTATCTACACCTATTCCTCCATTAAATCAAACATATTCATGTACACTGATTCACTGACTGCAAATGTAACTTTGTAATCCTATACATTTATAAGAAATAACAAAGTTATTAATGCAGTTGATGAAACTGAACAACTGGACCGAAATTGCAAAATGTTGGAATTTTCCCATGAGTTTTACACTAAACTCTCCTAATACTCAAAATTTGAAGCTTCTACGTCTGCTAGAAGTGCCTAAACATTTTGATGATCGGTCAGTCAGCAGTGAGCGAGTGACAAAATTACCGAAAATACCAAACTTTGACTAGTTATAATTCGTAAAGTACTGGTTCAAATTGAATGAAATTTGAAATATACTGTAGTTTTACAAAGCTTGTTTAGTTACTGAAAATTCAGGCTCCTATCTTTATCCACAACGAAGTTATAGGGGGTCGAAAATCGGCTGAGTTGCTTCGAGAAAAGATAGGTACGGCCGTGCAACTTTTTTTTTTTTTTTTTTTTTTCTTACTCGACTTGGGGGGGCACTGCCGTGCCCCCAGATATCCCATGATTATATTTACGGTGTGTGTGTGTGTATATACACATACACACACACACACGCACACATACACTGCATGTAATGATTTATTGTAATCTAATTTTTCTTTCTTTAATTAAGTCAATTGTTTGTCTTATTTTTTTCCATATTCCGTGTTATGAACTATCTTTGCATAATTGTGAAAGGAGGAAACTGACCTTCAAGATACAGTATTTTACTAGTTTGATGGTCTCGCCTAAATGAAGTTTATAAAAATTCATAATAAAGAATAATAATAATTATTAAATCCGTCCAGTTATTAACTAGATTTTGCCCGTGACTGAAAAATTCCTTAGCGATCCTCTCGTTAAGGAAAAAAGGAAAAAACAGCGTTATCTAAAATGTTTCGAAATCTGATCAGATTTTATGAGTATTTCAGAAATTGACACTCGAGTAATTCATCGTAGCAAATTCTATTCGAAGTATCATACATCGCAATCATGCACATTCGATTTCCAGTTATTCGATACAGCAAAATTTCGAAGTTTCGTACATCGAGATTGCGTACGTTCGAGATAGAGTAGGTAATTTCTTGTCCTTACAAAACACCGTACAGTGATGTTCGATATTTCGTAGGCATTATAATCATTATGTTACGCTACTTAAATATAGATAAATAAATAAAATATTAGAACTGTGTATCGAAAGTATATGTAAAATGATGATACACTACATGAATTACTTTGTTTATACAGACATGGTTAATATTGTGTCCAAGTATAACATCGTTATTAAGTTTTAGTTGTAGAAGCCAGTTCTGCAATACAATTTAAGTGTCGTTAAAAGGAAACGGAGTGGAAACTTTCTCAATAACTTTGAGAGCAACGACTGCATTTTAAAATCGTTTTAATGTCATTCGTTTGGTGTAATTATTACGTAGATTTTAAAGTCTCGTCTAATTGTAGTAGATAACGAACATTTTAGCTTGAGCATGGCAAAAAATACCTGTTCCGTTAGTGTAATAGTCTGCAGGAAGACATATTAAAAAACTTGTATTTTGTATTTATAACTTCGTCTGTCTGTTTACCTTTTTTGCTGTAACCACTGAACAAATTTTGATGAAACTTGGCACATAGAAATACTTCATACCTTGGCTAACTTTAATTGCAAAAAATGTTGCCTAAAAAAAACCTAGCGGACGAAGAAGCAAAAAGCTATTCATAATAATTAGGTTATTATACTCATTCATTTCTATACGTAACTAGGCTATGAAATTTAAATTTGACTTAGTGTTTGTCGTTGCTTGTTCTGGGAAGATAAATTATGATAATGCGGTTAATGTTTCTGCATAATTTCGTCAGAATAGAAACAACAAGTTCAAAAGAAACGCTTTCAACAGCGTGGGTGTAAACATGAGACACTTAAATAATAATATGTAATATACGATACTACTTAATATTTCATTTCTCGTTTCTAAAAATTCCGTGGAAAATATAAAAATTGTGTATAACAATTTTTTAGATAACCACTGCCCCCGCACAATATAAAATAAACTGGTGACAAAAAATAGGCGAGAAGGAAATAAATAAGTTTTTATAGCAGATGTTCTGAGGTGAAACTGAAATAAAATAATGTTTTCAAGAATTCCGGCCAGAATTATACTCTTTTACTTTTTAATTTCACTGACCGTTTCAACTATTCCATTCTTTATATTATGTATTATTGGTGTAGGTACCTACTTAAAAACATCAATAAAAATGCAACTTGACAGCGAAATTATATTAAAAACCATGGTAAGTAATTATTGCTTTAATTGACTTTTGAAAAACCGCGTGTAAAATTATTATTAACACGCAAAATCAAGCAGTTGTGTGATACTACAAAGAAAAAGTGGTACCTACTGTTGCCACATCTTTCTACAATATGCAATATAATTCATCTCATCTCGTCAGAATATGCGATTAATATGATAGAGAATGCACTATTGTTACATTAATATATTAAGCGATTATTATAATTTCTAGTAGCACTGACACTGGTATGTTTCTGCGCTGGAATAATAAATCAATGTCAGTCTTGGGTCTGGCGGAATGTTGAAAATATTTTAAGGAATGAGTTGTAACCTAAAATTTTAATAATGCTCTGCTCTCTTTATCTTCCATGCCTCATAATTGTCGGCAGTCTTTTTTCTTTCACAGATATTCGTTATTTTTCACTTCATACTTATGCAGCTCCTGTTACTGTAGCAAAGACACATTTATGTTAAACTAGCTTTACCCCGCAGTTTTACTCATATTGTAACTATTTTATTTCGTGCGGAAAACCAATTATTTTTATAAAAAGTAGTTATATCTCGAAATTTCAACTTTTGAAACTGTAAGTGAAATTGGTTGCTAGTTTCCGAGCATAGTGCACTGTCAATTTCGAAAGATAAATACTGATCTCCAAAACTTATAAGATTAAAGTGAAAAATGCATTTGTCTTTTTTTTTTATTTTTTTTTTTTATTAGAAATAGGTTAGCGTTTGACTACACCCTGCCTGATGTTAAGCATCGGAATAGCCTAGGATGGAGCACGCTTACCTAGAAGGAACCGGTTTACTCTTGATTTGAAGAGACCCATATCGTACTTATCGCGAAATATAGACCCCGGCAAGGAGTTCCACATCTTCGCAGTACGTACAAAAATCGTGGACTCGAAGCGCTTCGTACGTATTTTGGGAATATCGACCATGTACTGATGGCGCCTCTCCGAGTGTCTTGTTGTCCGATAGAAGAAAGGGGAAGGCAGAACTAAGTTGTGCAGTTCCTCAGCACACTCTCCGAAATGTATCCGATAAAAAACCGACAAACTGGCAACCCTTCGTCGGTGCGCAAGGCTTTGCAGCTGAGACTCGGCTACGCTGCCTATTAACTTTTTGGCGCGCCTCTCAATCGACTCCAGTGCCTCTAGTTGATACTTGGCGGAACCATCCCAAAGATGAGAACAGTACTCCATACATGCTCTAACTTGGGCTGTGTATAATGTGAGCAGCTGATTTGGTGTGAAGTACTTTCTCACCTTCGAGAGGATGCCAAGCTTTTTGGAGGCTATTTGGGCCTTCGACTCAATATATGAGCCAAAATTTAGAGTCGATGAAAGAGCAACGCCTAACAGCTCAAGCTTGTCAGTTAACTGCACGGATACATCTCGGAAAGAAGGAGACAGTCGAAATGGCCTCTTCTTTGCGGAGAACAAACACGCCTGGGTTTTACTAGCGTTAAACTGAACCAGGTTGGCATCGCCCCAATCGGAGACTGCCTTAAGGGACAAGTTTAAGCGTTCAACCATGGCCTCTCTGAGCAACTCTATATCCGCCCCACTGGCCCGCGCATTGGAAGTGTAGCTCTCCACGACCGTGCTGTCATCTGCATACCCAAAGGTACCGGGCTTCAGCAGATCGTTGATATGCAGCAGGAAAAGCGTCGCAGAGAGTACAGACCCCTGGGGAACACCGGCATTGATAGCCATTTGCTCAGACGAGCAGCCGTCAACGACCACTCGTAATGACCGATCCCTCAGGAAATCCGAAATCCAAGCGCAAAATGCAGCAGGTAGACCGTATGCAGGAAGCTTGCCAATAAGGCTATCGTGCCAAACCCTGTCAAAGGCCTTCGAGATGTCCAGAGAAATGGCAAGCGCTTCCCCGTGTCTCTCGATGGCCTCACTCCAGATGTAGGTAGCGTACGCTAGAAGATCCCCAGTGGACCGGTTTCGGCGGAAACCGTATTGTCGATCGCTGAGGAGGTTGTTAGCTTCTAGGTACGCTAAAAGCCTGGTGTTGATAACACGCTCCATGCTCTTGCAGAGTATGGAGGTGATGGAGATAGGCCTGTAGTTTGAAGGGTCAGCACGACTACCTTTTTTGGGCACGGGTTGCACATTTGCTAGCTTCCAAGACTTCGGCACCAGTCCAGTCTCTAGAGCAATGGTTCCCAACCGGTGGTCCACGGACCAGTGATGGTCCCTGGTAGCATAGGAAATGGACCTGAAGCTGCTCAAAAAATATTGTAACGCTGCAAAATATCTATTCACTGAACATAGTATTTTATAACACATAATTTGTTGTAATAATGTTAATTTTTGTGTGATTACGCAGAACAGGTGGTCCGTAACGAGATTAAAATTTTGTAAAATGGTCTTTCATCGCTTAAAGCTTGGGAACCACTGCTCTAGAGAGAGGCGAAAGAGGCGTGTTAAGACAGGAGTCAACTCGGGTGCACATGTCCTCAACATAATGGCAGATATACCATCAGGGCCACTGGCTTTATTCACGTCAAGAAGCATCACCTTAGCTCCTATTCTCTTGACAATCTTATTTTAAAATCCTACTAATATTTAAGTATGGATGGATGGATGGATTTTTGTTACTCTTTTACGCCATAACGAGCTTTTCTAAAGCGAAACAAATGATTGAAGTCAGTCCAATAAATTTGAGTTTATATATAACTAACATACATTCATACAAACTCAGCGTACAAATCAACTCTGTTTCTAACATTTGTTTAGCTAAATAAATATAAATAAAAACCTATAAAATCCTCTACAAATATAATCACGTGGATATTTGCCAACCCTGAAGAAAGAATAACAAAATTTATTAAACAGGAACAGGAAGAACCCTTAAGTTTATTTTGTTCGTTAGGTATCTTGAAACGTAGTTTCTTCGAAAATATACCTACCAGAGTAAGTAAATTTCAGATCGTGTTGCAAATACCTACATATATCCGAGAGACCTACAAGTATAATTTTTAATTTGACTCTTAAGTATGTTGAATTAAGTATGTTCCAATTACAGTGCTTAAACCGTCGTCACGATTAATATTTATTGCACGACTCTCAAACTATGAAGAACGAATCTATACTGATGTATAAAGCTGAAGAGTTTGATTGTTTGCTTAAACGCGCTAATCTCAGAAACTGCTGGTCCGATTTGAATAATTATTACAGTGTTAGATAGCCCATTTATCGAGAAAGGCTATATATTTTATTATTCCCGTGGAAAAACAGGAGCTACTCGGACGAAACCGAGCGCGGGATTCAAAGTAATATTAGAACTTGAATAACAAATGAGAAACTGTTGTTTTCATACATCCACGAGTTTTCATTAAATGCAAAATGCGCATCACAAGTTTCACCATGTAAATTTTTATTTAGATTACTACAAAACTGAACTGAACTGAAACTGAATTTGGAAATATCGTAATATACCCTCCGCTAATGCAAATACATCAATATTCAATTTCTCTCGTGATACAACAAAGATATTTACATTCAATTTATTGCTTGTCCAATAAATATGCCAAATAAGATTGTAAACAAGCGAACTACATTATACTTGTTGCCGAATGAAATAGTGAAAATATATCTTTCAGGTCGATTACTGCATTTGTAATGAGTAAACTTATTGAATCTGTATACCTAGATACCTACTTGTAGCTCAAAAACTGCATTTTTGAACTCTTATATTTCAACAAATTGGAGTAATGCCTACTGAAATTTTGAGCCCGTATAATGTCCACTAATGACAAACGTGGGCCTCCCCCCGAGGGAGTATTAGGCTATGACCACCACGTTTAGCAGGCAGGTTGGTGACCGTAATGATACATTGTAACACACAGAGAAATGCTGCTGCCCGTTCCTTGGTATACGTGCTTTCCGAGGCATGGCAGTCCCTCAACCAACCAGACCAAGAAAGAAATCTTAGATTCACCCTAAGATTTCTTGTCCAACGTGGGGATCGAACCTCCGAGTCATATACCAATACGCTTTTCTTTTTAATTGTAAATTGAAATACTCTTTAAGGTCATATTTAACAAACAATTTTCTGTAATAGAAGCGCATGTGTTATATAATTTACATCAACTGAAAACATCTTGGTTATATCTATTCGGCCATATTTAATTAAATAAATTGCGCCTCAGATATGAAGATAGTCGCAACTACTAACTATTTCAGTTACGAGTACATTGCGTCTTTATTCTAGCTTCTTCAGGCTGTCAAGTAGCACATTCCACGTAATCTCGGTCGACGGGCGATGGAACAGCGCCAAAGCAATTAAATCGTGAAAACGCTCGTGAGGTTTCTCAGCGCTCTTGCCGTCGGCTACACCAAATTGCACTCGTTACTTGCACTTTTTAGGATAGTGACGTTGTATCACAAGCTTGACACAGTAGAAGAAAATGCAATGTGATGACTTTATCATTTAAACACTTTGTATGAATTTAAAATACAAATAATAAGATATGAATAATGTTAAACATCTCTCGTTTTACTTACTCGAGTAGGTAATTACAACGTTACCGTTGACACACAATGCGAGTATGTTAATTTTGATTTTGAAATAGGTATATTAAAAAAATATTGATATATGATATCTGATGACTTTTTTATCCTACAAACTTTAATTTATGTAACACATCTTAGGTCTTGAAATAAAAATAATAATTATTATTTTGTTTCTTTACAAAAATATTATGTCGTCAATATTTAATTTTTATCGCGTTATCAAAAGATGGGACAACAATAATGCTAAAACTGAGTAATATGCGATTTCAAAAGTAAGTAAAGTGAAAAATATTATGTTTTTTTATTTTAAATTGTAACTGCGTTTTAATGCAGTTATTTTCAGCCATTTTGGTTGAACTTGGCTAAGGCAAGTTGCACGCGAATAGGTTATAAACTGGATAAACATAAAGGCTAAAATATCACGCTCCGACCCACTGGAGCAGAGTGACGCGGGTAAAACCCCGGGGCGCAGCTAGTACAGAATAACAATTCACAGCATATTATACACATACCTATATATACACACACATATCGCACAACATATTCGTTTATGGTTTTAAAACATTGAGCTCTGCGCTCAAGGTTCTTCGATTCGTAGAAAAGTACATAACAACTCTTTAAAACTTTGTTAAAATATTATCTTACAACTAATGTCCAAAACCTTTTTTTTTTTCTAATGGATAATATTCAGAATGCCACATTAGTTCGTTCTACTCCATCAGCATTAAGATCAACACAAAATAAAATTACCAAACTTAAGTTGTGAATAGAAAACATTTTACCTATGAATATATTTGAATAGGTACATGAACGAGGCAGCCGCGTAAATGCTTTTCTAAACGACTTCAAATTTAAAGTGATCCAAATGTAGATGTGTTCTAAACCTATTTACATTATTTATCTGGATTAAGCATTTGTTTTGTTTTTACGCAGTATTTTCCTCATATGTGTCAGTAAAAACATGTACACCGCGTCACTCGTTTGTGGGAACTTGTACAGTTTATAGACTTAAATTGTACAAATGAGAGTAGTTGCTAAACAATCTTGCTTATTTATTCATTTGAATTTAAAAATATAAAGCAGTAAAAGTATGTTCCTACCTACGCTTAATCAGCTGTTTGAATGGGAAATTATCTGCTCTTTAAAGACTCGCCATCAGCCCGTACAACGTCCACTGCTGAACATGCCAAAGATGGTTTTGCCATAGTTACCACGCTTGGAAAGCGTTACGAAATGCAAAACGCTATAGCCTCGTATACGATTGTTATAGATGATGATAAACCAATCGGGACTGACGGCTTAACGTGCTCCCTCGAACAACCAGACTCGGAAAGAAATTGAGAGGGTGGAACTCACGTTCACCGAGAGTTAAAACGACACTTATCCCGCTACACCACAGAGACGGATATGCAAAATTATAATCATTACACTAGCGGCCCGCCCCGGCTTCGCACGGGTGGACTTTTATACCCTACCCCTGCCCTACCCTACCCCTACCCTACCCCTACCCTAACCCTACCCTACTCCTACCCTACCCCTACCCTACCCCTACCCCTACCCTACCCCTACCCTACACCTACCCTACCCTACCCCTACCCTACCCTACCCCTACCCTACCCTACCCCTACCATACCCCTACCCTACCCCTACCCTACCCTACCCCTACCCTACCCTACCCTACCCTACCCCTACCCTACCCCTACCCTACCCTACCCTACCCTACCCCTACCCAAAAGTATCCTATGTCCTTCTCCCAGTTCTTAGCTACCTCCCTACCAATTTTCAGCCAAATCGGTTCAGCCCTTCTTGAGTTATAAATAGTGTAACAAACACGACTTTCTTTTGTTTTTAAAATGTATTCTGCTATTCGGGACGGAAACAAATCCAACAAATCAAAAACCATGGCAATCGGTCCAGCCGTTCTCGAGTTATAAGTGTTGTAACAAACACGACTTTCTTTTATATATATAGACTAGCGGCCCGCCCCGGCTTCGCACGGGTGGACTTTTATACCCTACCCCTCCCCTACCCTACCCCTGCCCTACCCTACCCTACCCCTACCCTACCCCTACCCTACCCCTACCCTACCCCTACCCTACCCCTACACCTACCCTAACCCTACCCTACAACTACCCTACCCTACCCCTACCCTACCCCTACCCTACCCTACCCCTACCCTACCCCTACCCTACCCTACCCTACCCTACCCTACCCTACCCTACCCTACCCTACCCTACCCTACCCTACCCTACCCTACCCCTACCCAAAAGTATCCTATGTCCTTCTCCCAGTTCTTAGCTACCTTCCTACCAATTTTCAGCCAAATCGGTTCAGCCGTTCTTGAGTTATAAATAGTGTAACTAACACGACTTTCTTTTGTTTTTAAAATGTATTCTGCTATTCGGGACGGAAACAAATCTAACAAATCAAAAACCATGGCAATCGGTCCAGCCGTTCTCGAGTTATAAGTGTTGTAACAAACACGACTTTATTTTATATATATAGATAGATAAAGCGTCCATTGTTCAACTAAGTAGGATTTATAATTGCTCCGAAAATAACGGGCCCATATGTCAAATCTGATTAAAAATCTAATATATTTAAAGAAAGCCACGGTTCTAACCCTCAATATATTATGATCTGGAGTAAACTGGTTCCATTAATATCAGCAACTTTGTGCAGCCTGACTCATTTTGGAGTTTCGTGTGAAAATAGATGAAATATTACCTAGCAATAAATATAGAGAAACTCTTAGAACTAAAATTAATCATTCTGAACCCTGAATATAGTGCACGGCGTTTGAAACGTTTATAGTAATTGTGAAAGATATATTACCTAATTAATATTACTAATATTATTTATTATTACTATTTATGTAATCAACGAGTTGTGCTACATTGGGAGTGCGCATTCTTAGACCGTCTGGAGGACGCGAAAAATCAAACGCCAAGTTTTGTTTTTTTTCGGACTTTCATGTGGTAAGCCACGAGGCTTTTGCAACTTCACCGAGCATGAAGGCGGACAGAGCGCTAGCCTACAATCTGAGAAACTTGCGCAACTGGCCGACCGCTGTGGACTTGGTCCTCGACTCGGACTTCGGGTCTACGAGGGTATCGGAAAGTTATTTCCAAACTAACCATCAAGACGGCGAAAGTGTCACCGAGCTACTGAACCAGTACAGTATTATACACTGTGCATTTACAATAGTAATAACTATTACATTAAAAGTGAAATACTGCGTATTTTTATAACAACCTTTTATTTAGTTCAAATTAAAATTTATTCAACTATACAAATTGCACCGCACTTACACTAACTTCACTAAACCGCACATAAGTTAATTATATTAAATGTGACAGAAAAAGGAAAAAATACAACAAAATAACAGTTAACATGGGTAGCTTTTGTAAACACGAGAGTATGGGTTGAGTATGATAAATGAAAGCTAGCGGAGCCGAATTGACTCAAGATTTTTGTAATATAGTGTAGACCAGTGATTCTTAAAGTGGTCTACGGGAGACGTAACGGTGGTCTACGGCAGACTCAAGGGGGTCTACGGCAGACTCAAGGGGGGTCTACGACAGACTTGAAGGGGTCGACGTTGGCGTAAAGAAATTGAATATGATAGCGACAGGGGCCACCAAAACCATTAAAGTTTTAAAGGGGTCTACAAGAAAAAAAATTGCAAGCTTGCACCCTTGGTCCTCAAACTGTGGCTTGCGGGACGCGTTTGATCCACTGTTCAAAGGCTACATAATACTATGACAATGGCAAGCAGCCGTTACTGCTTACATCCAACCGTCAGCAGAAGGTAATCAATTAGATTTCGACGTCCCTCATTGATATTTTCCATTGTCATAGTATTATATATATATATATATATATAGTAGACCTTAGCTAAGGGTAATATTCGACATTGATTACTATTTTCCTGAAATAATCTTTCTAAAATTGGATGCGTCAGAAATGTAGCTACGCCCCTGATATTGAATTCTGCGTGTATATTTGTTTCGACTAATGTCAGTAACGGCTGGTCCCTTTATGACTGGGCTTTCATTAATATATACCTAGATGCGACCAGCAGCTAGTATATAATCTAATGCTTTTCAAATTGTAAAACAGAACATAAGTACAACATAAAAACAAGGAAACTAGAAAAAAAGTTATAAATCTATACTAATATTATATAGCTGAAAGGTTTGGTTATTAGCTGGAACAGGTAATCTCAGAAAATACTGTTCCGATTTGAAAAATTAGAAAGCCGGTTTATTGAGGAAGGCTATAGGCTATCACTATCACGTTAAGACTAGCTTGTAGCTA
The DNA here is from genome assembly GCA_947037095.2 of Nycteola revayana. Taxonomy (NCBI): domain Eukaryota; kingdom Metazoa; phylum Arthropoda; class Insecta; order Lepidoptera; family Nolidae; genus Nycteola; species Nycteola revayana. The sequence goes on from OX344840.2 coordinate 17,464,435, forward strand.
AATATATGCGATTCCGTAGAGACAAGCAGTATCTACAAAAAAATCTGTAAAGCGAGAAAAATTATATAAAACCAACATCACTTTAGATTATTCATATAATTTAGGTCACTTTTCAGACAACATTATTCAAATAATGCTTTCAAACCTTTCAGACTGATTATAATTAAATTTAAAATTGTCAGGAACATTTATTGTTTGCGGTTTGAAGTGTAATATAAAAGCTTTGCTTTGTTGGTACTAATTGCCAAAAGTGGCTGTAAGGTGAAACGTTCACACTTTAGGTAATTTACAGATTATGATGAATGGTTGCATGACATGCCATTGCATATCATGCATTAATAAATTTTATGATTTTTGCCTTTTATTTTCACAAAATAACTCTTTAAATTTAAGAGATGCAATTTTTTTGGTTAAATACCTACCTAAAGTTACAAACGTTGCCCCTTAATGGGTAATTTGCTCGTCATAAAAGTTTTATAAAGCCGTGTGCCTTCCGGCTTAGATCATCTGATGTCCTCCCATGGGTGTCGTGAGAGACGACTACTCAACTAATCAAGGATACACGCCATCTTACTGCGATCACCAATCCGCATGCTAAGCGTGGTGATAATAACAAAATCCCCCAAAGACCGATATTAGATAGATAGACGATAGATATTCATTAGTGGATCTAAACGAGCTGATAAAATAAAAAATGTAAAAGTTTTTAAATAATATAGGATACTTTAATAACAAACCGACCTATTATTTTGCTTCGATACAATACCCACTACGGTTTTTCTCCAATCCAGACCGTTATGACAGTTGGTACTAAAAGTTAAAGAAGTTGACATACCTAATTCATCATTTAAAAGAAAATCGGTAGTAAATTGTAAATCACATTCCACATCAAAGTCTAGATAAAATAAGAATCAGCTCATTTTATATTAGTTATATGCTAATAACATTAAAATTTATTATTCTTAGCATATAACTATATTTAACAAGTAAAACTTTCTATGATTAATCAACACAAGTAATGTAAACAACAAAAATTACTGAATACAAATTAAAATAAACAAATATTACAATAATATTTTCTTAATTCAATGCTAATAAGATTGTTGGAGCGTGCCAGTATTCATTTCAAATTCAAATGTTTATATCCACGTATTCGTTCCAGTTCCGTGAGCCTCACTGATTACTATGATAAGGACTTGAAAATATTTCCTGCACGGTGGGTATTTGATGATACCAATGATCGAATCTTACCTCCGTTTTCTGTGAAGAGAAGCAGTTGTGAGTTGAAAGTAGGAAAAGACTACCTATTGAATTGGAATATAATAATATTTTTATAACGACAGCCTCCGTAGCGTAGCGGTATTTGGTTCGCTTTTAATACCGGAGGTCGTGGGTTCGATCCCCACGCCAGGAAATTTGTGTAAATTCTAAGATTTCTTTCCGGGTCTAGTTGGTTGAGGCAGTACCCTCCGTGCCTCGGAAGGCTAGTTAAGCCATTGGTCCCGATTGTAATAACATCATCTATAAGTAATAATCGTATGTCAAGGAACGGGTAGCAGCGTTTTCTTGTGTGGTACAACATAATACTGCGGTCACCAACCCACTTGCGAAGCGTGGTGACTATGGCAAATATCCTTCCACGGGAGCAGACCCCCCATGTTCAACAGTGGACGATATACGGGCTGATGATGATGAGTATTATTTCTAAACAAAACAGGGAAAACTGATATGTATGTCGTACTACGTACAAATCTTTGGCATCTAAAATACTACTTATTTTACAAGATATTTGTGTGTAGTAGATAGCAAATAGTTTATTGTATTTTTGAATATTATTCCCCATTTACTCTTGTTCTCGTTTTTTTACCCTTCGTAGTCAAATTAAATTATTTTAAGATAACAAAAATACCAATCCTTGTAGAGTTTTGTAAATTACAAATAAAAAAATATGTCTAAAAATCTTATCGAATTAACTATCACAATAAAATCATTTTTATACATGCCTAAAAACGGTAAAATTGATAAATTATATCTACTATGTGTTCGGGACAATATAAACAGTTAAAGTGCGATACGATAGCTAATAGTCAGACACTTAGCGTTATAAAAGTGTACCTAAGAATTTGTGTTCAATTTCTTAATAGTTATAGTTAATCCTTAAGTGTATTTTGAGTGTTAAACGATTCATTGATAGCTATAGTATTGAGTAAAACTCTTAAAAGTTATGTATATAATGATAAATATTAAGATAAAGACGAAAATAGTGTTTTATAGAATTGTTATAAGATGTACATAGGAATTTATAACTCGCGTCATAACTTTTAGTTGTACCGATTGTTTTGTTGATATATATAGTTTTATTTGATTGTTTACTAGTAGTTTATAGTTTTTAAATATAAATTAAAGAAACCGAGCCGGTGGCAGCATACGCACCAGCCACAACCGTACAGAGGAGGACCCAGAAGATTAACAATGAAATAATGAAATAATAATGAAATAATGAATTTATTCAGCACTTAGGTATTTACATACACTTGTACTTGTCAGAATCACAATGTTACACAATTATTCTTATTCTATTAATTAAACTAGATACTTAATTAACCGGTAGCAAATTGTAGGATATTACAGACAAAGTAGTCCGTCCGTCAGCTGGTCATTAATTTCTCTACTCTTAATAAGTTTATGTTCATATTAATTATTTTAGACTTTAATGGTTCAATATAGAAAAATTTGGAAAAAAACATACAATTAAGTGGCACACACCTGGGGGCACCCTTAATGGGTTAGGACCACGACCCAGTGGTACCACTGATATATAAGTCAGATTTATGAACATAAAAGGAAGTGATCGGCCTACAGGCGCTGGATCACAGGGCAGGGGTAGGGGTGCAACGCGGTCCTCGCCGGCGAGAATCCTACCCTAGCTAACCTGCAAACTTTCGCTAGCTACCTATGTGGACGACTCGGAGAAGAAAGGAAGAAAGAAACTCCGGGCTTTTTCTTTTTCGTCATCTTTTGTATCACAGTTTATGTACCTTTTTTTTTAATAACTTTCGTTTACAATATTTTATTTAATATACATTTCAAATAACAGTATGTGCGCTAATGCACGCTCTAGACGTTTTCACAAATATAGTTAAATATTGATTTAAAATCCTTAAGCAGAAATATCAGAGCAGCAACCTCTTGCACTTTGAAAACGGAGGGAGCGTCAACGCACATTTCCAAGGAACTAGCTACATGAGAAGATTATCGCCGTAAAGGTCACAATAATGTACTACTACCTCAAACACATCCATCAGATGGTCGACCAGTCACCACAAGCAGCACCCGTTCACGAGTATAACGTGTGAGCACACAGCCATCGCCTCCCTCGCCATATTAGAGGGAAGGAGGCGACCCGACTCACATCGCCACCGCAAGCAATGACAAACAATGGGAGCATGACGAGTACACTGATAGTAGTATTTGAGGAATCGCATTTAAAAAGAGAGACAGTTAAACTCAGCATAGCTTGTTCCGAAATACATCAGTGTATACAATAACAAATTTGATAAATGACAATAAAAAATTAAAAAAGTCTAATGTTGGTATATCAGTTCGGTGAACAGGCACCTGGTGTGTAAGTTTGCTTGTGTTACACCGCTAGCACCATGCAGTTTTATCATTAATATATTCATTAATTGTGTCAATGTTATAGAGAAATCGTATACACCGAGGTGTCCAGTATGTGAAGAAATGGGGCACATAGCAATCGACTGCGAACAGTTTAAGAAGAAAAATTTAAACGCTAGATGGGACATAGCTAAATCTAAACAATTATGGTTCAGGTGCCTTCGCTTCAGGAGTAAGACTCACAACTGCCAAGCCAAGCCGTGCGGTGTCGACGACTGCAAGAACACACACCATAGGATGCACACTACAGAAAAATAGAAAAGGCAGAGAAGGAGAGAAGAAAGTACCAGAAGTGATCAACTCCACCTGGACAATCGAGAAGAAACAATCGTACTTTAAAAAAAATCTTCCTATAAGTGTGGAGGGGCCTCGGGGAGCAGTCGACACCTACGCGTTGATGGACGACGGGTCAACCGCGACATTGATAGACAGCGACCTCGTCGACAGGATAGGAGCGACGGGACCGCTAGACCCACTGAAAAAAGAAACCTTGATGGTTTCTATTTTCAGTGGGTCTCGCGGTCCCGTCGATATGAAGACATCAGAATCGACATCAAGAAGAGTCGCAGTAAAGCTGAGGGGACTCACCGGTCAACAGAAGCAAGTACAAGCACGAACAGTTAAGAGCCTCTACGTGGCGTCGCAGCGGGTTCCTAAGGAGCTAGTGGAACAGTGCGGCCACCTGGCGGACATCAGTCGTCACCTCACCTACGCGGACGCCAAGCCTCAACTACTCATCGGTCAAGACAACTGGCACCTCCTGCTGGCCACAGAAGTGAGAAGAGGAAGCAGAAGTCAACTGGTAGCATCACTAACACCTCTCGGATGGGTACTACATGGCAGCCAGACACGGAGCTTCGGAAGAAACATCGTCTTCGTGTCCCACGTAGTCGACCGACCAGAAGACGACCTAGAGAAGCTCGTCAAACAGTATTTCGAAGCGGACGCCTTGTGTATCAATCCCAAGAGGCCGAACACAGATCCCGAGGAACGAGCGCTACGCATCCCACAGAAGACTACAGTTAAAACAGAAGAGGGGACATACCGGACAGGGCTTCTATGGCGAAAGGAAGAAATATCGTTCCCCGACAACTATGAAAATTTATTAAGAAGGCTCTACAGTATAGAGAAGAAAATCGACCGTAGTCCGGAGCTGAAAAGAAAATATAGTGAACAGATGGAAGCTCTCATCACCAAGGGGTATGTGGAGCCAGCTCCAACACAGAAGACTACTAACAAAACGTGGTATTTACCACATTTCGCAGTGATCAACCCCATGAAACCGGACAAGCTAAGGGTAGTTCACGACGCCGCAGCCAAAACCAAGGGGGTCGCCCTCAACAACATGTTGCTGAAGGGACCGGACCTACTACAGTCGCTACCAGGAGTCGTCATGAGGTTTCGACAGCACCGAGTGGCAGTCACCGCCGACATCAAAGAAATGTTCATGCAAGGCAAGCTGCGAACAGAAGACAGAGACGCACTACGTTATCTGTGGAGAGGTGACAGAAGAGCTCAACAGCCTCCGGAAGAGTACAGAATGATATCACTAATAATATAAAAATAAATTTGAGTAAAACTAAAGTTATCCATTTTAGACAACAGACCTCTACTATTAATTTAAATATACACTACAATAATGATATCATAGAAGAAGTTGAAAGTACAAAATTCTTGGGTCTCAAAATAGATAGCAAATTAAATTGGAAATCACACATTGATACCTTATGTAAGAAGCTGAGTAAGTCTGCATACGCTCTATATACATTATCACCTGTAATTAACACAGATGCTCTTCTTACTGCTTATTATGGCATAGTAGAATCACATTTACGGTATGGGATCATATTTTGGGGAAACTCTACTGAAAAAGAAACCGCCTTCAAGGCGCAAAAAAGATGCATTCGATCGATGTTTAAAATTAAACCTACTGATAGTTGTGAACCATACTTTAAAAGTTATAAGATTTTAACATTACCTTGTCTATACATACTAGAAGTAGCTGTGTTTGTGAAGGCAAACCCGAGTCGTTTCAGACGTATAGCTGACGTGTTTCCCCGCAATAGACGCGACAATAGCTTGCTTTGTCAGGAGTCAGCTAAGACAGCACTCATGCGCAAAAGTGTCTACTGCATGGCTCCAGTTATTTATAATCACTTGCCTAAGAGTTGGAAAGGGCTTCCAGTCCAATTATTTAAAAAAAGACTTCGTAGCTTTTTAGTGGTGAAAGCTTATTATAATTTAAGTGAATACCTTACTGAGAAAGATTTTTTAAGTTAGAATAATGTTTATTTTGTGTACCTACTTTTTCGTGTAATGTTTTTTTAATTCTACCTACTCTCTAGTTATAAGTTGATGTTCTATATCTTTTGCATGCCTACGTGGTAAAATATGGCTGAACTTTCAATATGTTTTTTTTTTGTCACCATTTAATGTTACCCATGTTTGCAAAATAAAATTATCTTTATCTTTATCTTTATCGGGGCATCGAGTTCACCATCCATGGCAATATATGTGAAGAACCTGAACGCTGAAACGTATGCGAAGACCAACCCAGAAGAAACATTACGTCGACGACTACCTGGACAGCTTTAGAACAATAGAAGACGCGATATGGATCACTAAAGAGGTCCGAGAAGTACATAGTAAAGCTCGCTTCGAACTGAAACAATGGAAGTCTAACTCGCAAGCCCTTCTGAAAATCAGACATCTGACTGACATCAAGGACAAAGTGTACACTACAGAAGAACGAAAAAGAATAAAGAAAATGATACGAGCTGGAACAATAAAAGGGAAAACACAGCGGACAGAAAGAAAATAGTACAGTTAATAGAACAGAAGTTTCTTCCGGTCACCGCAGAAGAATTAAAAATAGCGGAAGAATTATTAATACGGTCGTCGCAGGAAGATTCCTTTGCGGCCGACATCGAGGTGTTGAAACTACAGAAAGTCGCCTACATCAGCTGAGCATCGAGTACGTCGACAACGCCGTGCGCATAAGAAGTAGGATCGGGGCAGTACGGGACATGACGGAAGCTGTGAAGAAGCCCATTATGATCGACGGCGACCACCCGACAGTGAGACTGTGGATACAGTCTATACATTGACAACTACATCACGCCGGAGTGGAAGATACTATCAACGAGTGTAGAGAGCAATACTGGGTATTGCGTCTACGCCCCACCGCTAGATCACTACAACGGAGGTGCCTGTACTGCAGAATGAAGACACAACAGCCGCCACACCCGAGGACCGGAGACCTGCCCGGATGTCGCCTAGCACACCACAGCAGGCCTTTCACCTACACCGGGGTCGACTACTTCGGCCCGCTCTCCGTGACAGTCGGGAGAGCTCGACAGAAGAGATAGGTGGCGCTCTTCACGTGTCTCACTACGCGCGCTGTACACCTAGAAATCACCGGTTCACTCAGTACTGATTCCGCTGTAATGGCACTTCGCAAGATGTTCGCTCGCCGAGGATGCCCGACCGAGATCTGGTCGGACAACGGCACCAACCTGAGGGCTGCACACAAGGAGCTGCGGCGCTCCATCGATGAGGCGACGGCGGAGGAGGCAGCGAAGCGGACCATCCGCTGGCGCTACATCCCTCCCGGGGCTCTCTTCATGGGCGGAGCCTGGTGCGTTCCGTGAAGGCAGCGCTCGCAGCCGCGCTACACGAGCGCCACCCGACCGAGGAGGTGCTCACCACTCTGCTCACTGAGGCGGAGTACACCGTCAACAGTCGCCCGCTGACGCAGGTCTCCGTCAGCGAGGAGGATCCCGAGGCCCTGACTCCCAACCACTTCCTGTTGGGAGGCTCCGGACGCGTGCCACAGCCCAGCACATTCACCGAAGAGGACGCCATCTCACGATCCAGCTGGCGAGCCGCACAGAGGCTCGCCGACATCTTCCGGGCGCGCTGGGTGAAGTTGTACCTTCCCGAGCTTCAACACCGGCGGGCGCCACACGGCCGAGGCGCGGCGGTGCAGACCGACGACCTAGTACAGATAGTCGACCCCAATCTAACGCGCAATGTGTGGATCCGCGGCCGAGTCATCGCTACATGGGCCCCGGCCCAGACAACGTGGTACGCGCCGTGGACGTGCGGACCAAGGGAGGAGTACTACGTCGGCCTGTGAGGAAACTGGTGGTCTTGCCTCTATCTACAGACATCGAGCCCGCACCGAGAGAAGATGCGACCCGGTCGTACGGCGGGAGTGATGTGCGGGACAATATAAACAGTTAAAGTGCGATACGATAGCTAATAGACAGACACTTAGGGTTACAAAAGTGTCAAACTTTGTGTTCAATTTCTTAATAGTTATAGTTAATCCTTAAGTGTATTTTGAGTGTTAAACGATTCATTGATAGCTATAGTATTGAGTTAAACTCTTAAAAGTTATGTATATAATGATAAATATTAAGATAAAGACGAAAATAGTGTTTTATAGAATTGTAATAAGATGTACATAGGAATTTATAACTCGCGTCATAACTTTTAGTTGTACCGATTGTTTTGTTGATATACAGGGTTACCTCGGAGACAGTGCGCAAATTTTACCTACAGAAAGGATTTAAAAAATAAAAATACCCGTGTTTTTTTGTTTTACCATGCTTCGAACAAAATAATTAAAATGCGGTCACCGACGGCGAACGATAGCGCTGAGCTGACTGATCCACGCGCGCGCGTCCTTGCGCCCGCGCTCTCTCTCCCCCGCCCTTTCCCGCGCTATTACCCCTTTCAGTCCCGTGCATAGGGTGAGCGTGGTATTTGAAAATTTCGGTGGATAAACGATTACTAATAAATAGTTAGCAAAAAAATTACATATGATTTTTTTCGTGAAATGTGTTCTATTAACGATACTGATTACATGGAAAAAATATGCGCACTGTCTCCGAAGTCACCCTGTATATAGTTTTATTTGATTGTTTACTAGTAGTTTATAGTTTTTAAATATACATTTAAATTGTTTTGTTAAGGAAACACCATGGGAGATAAGGTGAAAATATCTTAAATCGAGCCTAGGTCTACTTTACGGTAAAGATTCGACCTAGGCTAGTAAAATCACCATGTCTCCCATTGGTAGTAATTCCGGCTCTCTAATTGGTCGACCAATCAGAGCTAATTATGATGTACCATAATTATGATGTAATGAAATTCCGAACAATTAAAATGAAAGGCACAGAAGACTTGTGGGGACTTTCTGTTAAAGCTATTGACACAGTAATACAAAATATCGCTCCTATTCTAGCGGCTATCTTTAATACATCCATAACTGATGGAGTATTCCCTGACTTAATGAAGATTAGTAAATTAGTGCCGATATTTAAATCAGGTTGCTCAAATAACGCGACTAACTATAGACCTATCTCGATATTACCAACTCTAAGTAAAGTATTTGAAAAGATTATGCTTAATCAAATGTTGACACATTTTAATCTAAATGGGATATTGCACGATAAGCAATTTGGATTCACTAAAGGCCGGTCAACTCAGGACGCGGGATGCACTCTGATTAAATCCATACTAGAGGCTTGGGAGGGGTCGCAAGATGCTCTTGGAGTCTTCTGTGACCTTTCCAAGGCATTCGACTGTGTAAATCATGAGACGCTCGTTCTGAAGTTAAAATATTATGGAATGACTGAAAAATCGCTTGATCTTGTTGTATCCTATTTATCTGATAGGAAGCAAATAGTATACGTAGACGGCGTTGCTTCGAAAGAGCATTTGATAAAAATGGGCGTGCCCCAAGGATCTATTCTGGGTCCTTGTCTGTTCTTAGTCTACATAAATGATTTGCCATACATTTTAAATAAACTGTCAGATATAGTTCTTTTTGCTGACGATACTTCATTAATATTTAAAGTCAGTAGAAAAGATACTAACCTTATTGAACAGAATAAAACACTTAGTATACTTTCACATTGGTTTTCTTCCAATAATCTTTTATTAAACGCGGGTAAAACTAAATGCGTCAGATTTGTGCTCCCAAATGTAACTAACGCTAAACCAATTGCTTCATTAAATGGAGAACCGTTAGACCTAGTTCAATCAACAGTTTTTCTAGGTATAACATTAGATTCAAAACTGCAATGGGGCCCTCATATTGAAAAATTAACCGGTAGACTTAGCTCCGCATCTTATGCTGTCTGGAAAATTAGGCAATTGTCAGACGAAGCAACTGCTAGACTAGTGTATTTCGCGTACTTTCATAGCATTATGTCCTATGGAATACTGCTTTGGGGGTCAGCCGCTGATGTCAATAGTATTTTTATATTACAAAAAAGAGCAGTTAGGGCTATTTACGGTTTAGGTAGTCGCGACTCCTTGCGTACCAGGTTTAAAGAGATTAATATTCTTACCGTTCCCTCTGAATACATATACCAAAATATCATTTTTGTTAAAAAAAATATAGATCAATATAGCAAAAAAAGTGATATTCATAATGTTAACACGAGAAATAAACATAAAATTGCCATACCCGGTTTTAGAGTTAGTAGAACCAATAAATCATTTATGGGAAATTGCATTAGGTTTTATAACAAACTCCCTAGTCATGTAACTGATTTGCCTGATCCAACTTTTAAAGTATATATTAAACGGGTCCTCATATCTAAAGGCTATTATAGCATTAAGGACTATATTGAGGATAAAGACGTTTGGCTTCATAAACCTACTTGCGTAACACTTCCTAGAGACCCTGTACCTAAATAAAATAGTAGTACGCATAATAGTGTGATGTTCTGTGAACTATCTGTAATTGACCTACTTATATAATAATATATTATATTCATAGACCGCTAGTTCTGTCTCAAATTCTTTTATTTTTCTATTACCTAGTATAAAAACACAATAAACAAATATTTCAAAGACAACCGTTTGGGCAAAAAATGTGTATGCCAATAAATAGTTAAAGTAACTGGACCAAAACCTACGTTCTGCCCATTTGAGTATGTTTCGCCGGACCGTCTCATGTGGGTCGTGTTAAAACCGGCAGTAGAATAACCCACTGAGTTTGTTTCGCCGGATCTTCTCAGTTGGGGCGTATTGGATCCGGTGGTAGCATTAAAGCGCGTCCGTCGTTATATACTCATGGTCCACCTAAATAATGACAATTGTTCTAACCTACTATAGACAGAACAAGCTATTTGACACAATATAGTTAAATAATAAACTAAGACGTTAAGACTAAAATATTATTAAAATAATAACTTAAATACTTGTTTAATTTGAAAATTTATAAAATATGATAATTAATAATAATAATATTATAAAATATGATATTATCTAAATAATACTTAATACTAAATTATTGTTTTGACTATTTGCAAGTGCCTGTAATAGGTTTACGTAAATAAAAATGATTTTTATTTTTTTTTTATTTTAAAAATGACTTGTATAAAAGAGGGATGTTCCGAACCGATCGACACAGACGGCGGGCATAACTACAAATATAAGAAACTGGAGTAAGGAATAAATAGAAGAAATCCTCTCAAGAAGTTCTTTTTATTTCTCACAAGAAAACCTCCAACAGTAGATGTGGTAACACACACTATGAATATAAATAAAATAAATCACCAAAGTGTATGTACGCGATACGGTATGAGAACGACTTTACTGATTTGTTTTTTTCTGTTTGTATGCTTAATTAAAGGAATAAGATTAAGTGTAAAACAAAATTTGATTCATCTACGCGAATTGTCAGTACGGTGAACGATAGACGCCGGTACAAACTGCTAGTTATACTAATTTTATAATTATGAATCTTAAATCTGCAACGATCTCTTCATCTAAATAAATCGTTAATCTATTTAACCCTGAATCACACAACTGGAATCCCGGGTAGCTTGTGATTGATAATTCAAGCATTAAACATAACATTTATAAATCAAATCACGATATAATTCTTGGTTCAGTAAACTAGGTTCAGAACCGTTGATTGATTAAGATAGTGTCGACATAGTTTATGCAATACTACCTTGAGAATATAAGGTGCTTTAAAAATATATGCCATCCTGTAAATAGTAAATTTAAGTAGGTAGGTATTGATTATGTCAGTGAAGAAATGTTTGTGAAATATTCAATTTTACGTAATATTAATCATGTTTTCTTATCACCACCCTTAGGTCGACTGGCAGATAATGCCTAAAGCAGGGGTAACCAAAGTGTGAGCCGCGGCGCGCTGATACGCCGTAGAAAGTAAAGAGGGGCCGTCGATCCTCAATCATTATCCGAAACCACAAATGTTTGTGGGTACCATTTTTTTGCGCTCGCATCGGTAAAGAACATAGGTAGGTGTGGAAATATATTGTAGATGGTTAAGTCAAAAAAAATCACGATCCAAGATCATGCCCAAGATCCAGCTGGATTTTTTGCTGTGGAGATGTGGATGACCAAGGTCCCCCGTCACACATATAACTGAGTAGCTATCGTATTTTATAATATTTTTTACTACTGTATATTTTTCAGCGTGACAAAAAACTAATACGAAGCTGCACCCCAAACTGAAAAAAATTATGAACCCCTGGCCTTGGTAACAATTGGTAAAAATAATATACAACAATAGTTTGTGTTAGTTTTAAATAAAAAAATGACATTAAAATGCATAATGTAATGTAATTTAAAAATATACCTTTCTTTTTGTCGTCGTCGCGTCGTCCTCCTAGTACAGCTATGATGACATACTTTCCAGTGTATCATTGGATGAATGGGACCTGATATTGTACTTACGTTATGTATTTTACAGAAATTTCTTCACCAATGTAATCACTTCAAATTATATCATCTACTGTTAAAGGGATGACATATATTTTTAAAGCTCCTTATATAAACTCTGATCTATTTCAGGAGTGCGCTTTATTTTGCGAGAATAATTCTACTTTCAGAGACCCTCGATATCTTTTACGAATAAATTGGCCGTAGGGAACCGATACTGCCTTTTGCTTGTCGAATATTTGGCGAAGAGTGAAAAATAAATTTGATTGATATGGTTTTTGTTCTTGAGTACACGTTTTATGTTGTAGCGTCTTGTATGTGACGTATTTACAGACATTTAACAAATGCTAGTATTGTTAACCAGATCGCACTAAGGCTACTTTAACCACTTAATAGCCAAGTGTAAGAAGTTAATGATAATATATTATTAGTGACTTGGTTATTTACCTACACTTTTACTTGAACTTTATACTTTGGCACAATTAGCACTTTTAGTTATTTATATTTTTTTAAAGATTACTAGCAGAGTTTTGCAGTCTTCTAGTATGCTTGTTAACCCCTCGCGCTAAGCTAAAATGCTTTACGAGTGGGTTCACGTCGGTAGTGCAATGGGTGGGGATCGAACCGGCGACTACAAGATCACATGTCCGACGCCTCTAGCCATCAGGCTACGGCCGCTTTATATTTAAAACAAGATAGTCAAATATGAACTTTGAGTCAGACAATTTATTTGTTAAAATAGGTATAAACTTGATGTGATATGTTTTACCTCAGATAAGCATACATTATACTGGGTGAATTTTTTACCGTCTTGATAATATTATGGTGTGATGTGTAAGTGGAATATAATCTATAGACCACAGTTATTGTGTTCTAGTATGTCGGTTTCAAGAGTTACGAAAATCCAAATATGACAAAAGAAATACACCCTACATAGCGTGTGCATAATAATGAAATACGTGCCTTAAATACCTAGGCCGCAATCACACATGAATGAAATCACACATGATGAGTGAGCGAAATAGCATAACTTTAGTCAATTTATTACAATTTTCAGTCATTAAAGATGAAATAACTATGCCTTGGACATCTATTTAATATACATATCACGCTCTATTATTTTCAAGACTGTAAAAACAGTCATTCTGTATATGTAACATACCAACTTAATTAAGTATGTAATGTAGCAATGTTTTATCTAACAACTTTAAGACCGCTTATAAACTATCACTAAACGTCACGGTGGTTTTTTTTATAAGGTGTTATAGGGCAAACTTTTTATTTTAATACGAGCTTTTATCAGAAACTGGTCCCGGTCGTGATATTAGATAGACAGACAGATAAAAAATGTTTAAATTTAATTTACATTCATATGAATTTAGTGAAAACCTGTCATTTTCCCATTACAAACAGATATTTCATTTTTATTTATTTACCTATATAAGAGATGATAGGAGATAATAATTATACTACCTACAGTCCTTAAACGCTTAAGATTTTTTTTACATAAGCATTAAGTTTGCTTGTACTAAATTCTGGTTCAGTAAAAAATAAATGATGAATTAACACTTCCAAAATAAACGTTTTTTCCAGACACGGTAGGCAAGCTGTTAAAAAATGTTTATTGATATTAAATGTATCGCACTTCATTAATATTAGCCACTATTATAACTCAACTCAAACAAATTTAAAAACATGGTGAAGATATGTTCACTATTAATATAAACATAGATAATTACCATGAATATATATTTCAAATAACTTCAGTTATTTCGTCCTGCTTCATAATTTATTACATAAATTGCTAAATTATACTATCTGGAATCTGGATCTCGATAATCAACAGTGACAGTCAGAGTCAGACAAAAGTTGATTGTTTTTTTGTTAATTCGAAAATAATAGACGATAATGAATAAAAAAAAAACGAACGTAAAATACTGTACATTGAAAATATTATGTTTTTTTGTATCGGGTAGATTATTAAACACAAAACTTGTTTATTTGCACTGTAGTCGAATAGTCGTGATCGCACGTCCACTCGGTATGGCTGACAGCTCTGAATTGACAACTTTCATCCCCACCTTGAACACCTTGCGCCCACACTACTATACAACATAACACGAAACTGGCAGAAATTGCAATAAGTCGGCAGATTGCCCAAAAAAGAAACCTACATATACAATTGATTTAATACATTACATTCTTGTAGAAATAAACAAAATATCTTCAACGTACAGGAATTGAACTCCTCCAGTTTTATTATATATTAGCTTCCACGTGTGGTTTCACCTGTGTAATTCCCGTTCCCGTAAGAACTTCAGAATTAAATATATCCTACAGCCTTCCTCAATAAATAGGTTATCTAAAACTAAAATAAATTTTCTAATCGGACAAGTGGTTCCTGAGATTAGTTGCTTTATTTATTAGTATAATAAGATTGAAGATATAGTGATGAATGTTAGTCATAGTTTATCGTCCCACTACATTTATTACGTCCGTCACCAGATTGCAGGTTATATCTGAACATTTGCTAGTTTCAGCCAAAGATAAATGGGTTACGTCTAGGCGTAATTTCTTGCTACTCTTACGACTTCCTAGCTTCTCCTAGTTGTCACTAAAAATAAATCGGTCACATCTAAGTTCAATGGTAGTTTGGTTACACCTAACGCATACACAATGCAATTAAAATATACAGCTAAACCTGTCATGACGCTGGCTTAAAATAAACCACCTCATATCTTCCTGGGTGTCACTAGTGGTGATATTACTTACCAATTTATTGCGATCGTATATCCCGGCCAAAATTAATAATTTTGGCAATATTCCTCGTGCCCTGGCTTGCCAAGATGGCTGTGGAGATCCCCATTTGAAAAGGGGCTGTCGATGAAGAGTGAACGCTTAAAAAAATATCACCTTTTCGTGCTCACACGTCACGAACGCATTGCGTTTTCCTCAGCGTATAACGCACTAACCGCGCGCTTTTTATTATATATTGTAAAGTTTCATGAAAACATTTTAGATATAAAATATATTTATGAAACTGATGATGATGATAAAACAAATGATTATTAAAGCGTTTGTGTAAACTAGCTCAAATTTAGTTTAGATAATTTCCAAATTTTAAAGCTATTGAAATTTTCACAATCGATAAGCGGACATAACAATAAGTTGTTCCCCCAACCCATGTAACACAAATATCTGTGAGATTTACAAATGTCGTTCATAGCTATTCAGCTATAGCTTTTATAGTTTTTTTCTAATTTTTTATCTCTTACTAGCGACCCGCCCCGCCCCGCCCTGATGTATTATACATATAAACCTTCCTCTTGAATCCCTTTATATATTAAAAAAAACCGCATCAAAATCCGTTGCGTATTTTTAAAGATTTTAGCATACATAGGGACATAGGGATATAGGGAACGAGAAAGCGACTTTGTTTTATACTATGTAGTGATACTAAATAAGACAGGATGAGTTACTGTCTGATACCGGACGTATGCTACTGTGCTAAAAAAAGAAAGACATTTAGTGTATGGTTTTAATAGTCTTAACTGTCTTACCTACACACTCACACTAGATTCATATACCTATATGTTGTTTCAAAGTCTGTAATAAGAAGGTACAAATATATCTTAAGTAGAATTATATACTACCTGTTGCCAGTGAATTCGTCTTCGTAAAAAAAGTATTTTATAAGCTTATAAGAATGAAAGTCCGGTCTAAATCGGTTTCATCTTTATCGTTTGGGAGACTTGGCGGTATAAACAGACAAACAAACATACAGACAAAATTAAAAGTTAAGTTCACCATATACATTTTAGCGGAAGGCCTAGGCTTAGATATTACTGTGGAATGATAGCTTACTTATCGCACGCGCTTTAGCACCCAAATCCATTTAGAGCTAGCCAAAATTACTTATACCAAACGATCGATTCGTTTTATTCGATGAATTGCAAAAAATATATAGCGTGACAAACAAACTAAAACTCAAGGATAATTAATTATTTTTGAATCGAAAATATTTACGAAGCAACTTGACTCGACCACAAATCGTTTTTTCTCTTATAGTACACATAAACAAGCTATGGAGTGTACCTTACAGAGTTTGAATTGGTGGGAAAAACACCGTGGTATCTTGACCAAAAAAATACTCGTTATATTAAGTTGACGACGTATATTTTATATTTTTTGTGATAATCATGATTAACTTGTTTAAGATTTTTGAAGAATAAATTTATCGCTTCCTCCTTTCTTCTAACTTGCCGTGCCCGACAGGATCAATACACTGTACTGGTTTTGTCTTTGTAACATCTTATTTATACATGGACGCTGTTAAGCATTCGTGTGTTAACATACAAAAATCGAATATTGAGTTATGAATGCAGTCTGACGCTTTAGATCATAGGGTTTGCGATGGTGCATTCCAATTTATTGAAAAATAATTGCAAAATATTCTAGAGTACAAAAATAGTTATCGCTTATCTACTATATGAAGGTTTGTATTTATTTAAAAATGTTAACGGCTGATTACTCAAAACTGACACGCTTACAGTGTCTACATATGGTGTGCAATAAATGAAAATGAATATAAAATCAACTGTACCAAATCACAAAAGTAATAACAACTAAGATAAATTCCGCTTTGTAAAACCAAAAATACTAGTATGTAACTATAAAACTCATAGTCCTATATATTTATAGCTTTCAGTACATAATGTTATTGGTCAGTATAGTGTACAGTAAAACGTAATAAACTCGGTGGAATGCTAATGTGATGTGCCGTGGTGCTGCTCGTAAATCATTCCGGTCAGTGCATACGCTACACGGTGTTGGTTGTAACAAATGATTCTCCTATTATTTTGTGCAAATGTTAAGGCGCGGTGAATAGACGACTTTTACGTATTAGTTTTGTCACTGTTGCTCCGCGTAGAAATGAAAGAGAAGCGAAGAGACGCCGCGATGGCGCAACGTTTCGTTCGACTCGTTCAAATTGTTTAATACATTAATCCTTGCAAATATCTTATTCCAATCGATAAATAAAAACAACAGTTCCCTTTATTATTATATATTACATCACTGTTATTAATATTATCAAGATTTGTTTATAAATAATACAGTTACAATTGCTACAATTTCAATTTAAATGGTTATTTTATGGTTTTTTTTTATCGAGAAAATTTACCGAAATGTGTTTTGAACACAATGGTCCCCCTATAAATATGATCAACATTAACATATATTTTTTTAGCTGCTGTAAAATGTAAACATTTGGCTAAAAAACTGTTTTGTGAAGCCTATTTTGACTAAGTACAGCGCCTTAAGTTTTATTTACTTTGTCCGCGTGGTACCTTGAGTTATTTTGGCTTATCCTGATTTTGGAATATTCTTAGCGCGATGATATATAGCCTTCCTCGATAAATAGGCAATCAAACACTGAAAGTATTTTTCAAATCAAAAGAACAGAAGAAGTTGAACCAGTACCTAGGTACTAGTTCAACTGATTAGTGCGTTCAAGAAATTAAACAATCAAACAAACTCTTCGGCTTTTTAATATTAGTATAGATTATATTAAAGACAACCTCCGTAGCGTAGCGGTATTTGACTCGCTTTAAATCTCGGAGGTTGTGGGTTCGATTCCCACACCGGACAGGAAATCTTTGTGTAAATTCTAAGATTTCTTTCCGGGTCTGGTTGATTGAGGGACTACCCTCCGTGCCTCGGAAAGCACGTTAAGCCGTTGGTCCCGATTGTTATAACATCATCTATAAACATCGTATATCAAGGAATGGGCAGCAGCGTTTCCTTGTGTGGTACAATATAATACTGCGGTCACCAATCCGCCTTCCAAGCGTGGTGACTATAGCAAATACCCTCCCCAGGGAGGAGGCCCATGTTCAGCAATGGACGTCATACGAGCTGATGATGATGATGATGATTTTAAAGACATTTAACTCAATTAGCTTCAAGCTATTATCACCATAATTAATTAGAAGTAGTTTTAGTAGGAAAAAAAAGGGGGGATATATTTGTTGATTTCTACTGACAAGACTCTTATATCTTTATATCCTATAGCTACTTTTACATGAATTAAGGTTGGAACATCGACTTTTAAGGCTGTTGAAGGATAGAAACCTCGACCTCTACTAACTACCTACATATCATCATCATCGTCAGCCTTAACTGTCCCGATACAGGTCAAAGGCCTCCCTACTCTCCTTCTATAAATCCCTGCAAAGAGCCACCCGGAACCAGTCCCTATCGAAGGAGTTAAGGTCATATTATCTCCATCTCCGTCTGGGTCTTCCGCGCTGTCACTTGCCGTGTGCAGGGACATATGTCCATCCAAAACACATTGGTTTTGGTAACTTTAATTTGTATTTATCTGCTCAAGTTAATTTTAAATACCTATTTCATTTAGGCTTAACAGGATTAACAAAGTAAACGAATGTACCCAGATAAACAAACCATGTGAGTTTTACTAATTCGAGAGTGTGTTACTTCTATATTGTAGAGAATAAATATTTATTGTGTTTGTTGATTATTAATATCAGCAGGAGAGCAGCGTATCCATTGAGAATATTATTTTTTTATGTGTCCTATCTCATATAGGCTCGAATTTATTGTCACACAAGTTAAATGCTAAATAAAATAGGCGGAATAAAATCATTATTACAACATCATACTGCGGTCACAGGATTTGTTGGTCCTTTGTTTAGCGATGGATGTTATACGGCCTGATGATTATGATGTTGATGTTGACTTTTATATAGCTTTGTAGGTTTTCTTGCGAGCCATTTAAAGGCAAAATCCTTGTCGCAACAGTAAATGGCTCGCTTTGACCCTCGCGCTAGGCTTTTTTTCGGGTCTGGTTAGTTAAGGCCTTGGAAAACACATGAAGCGATTCGTTCCGATAGCTATCTAAATATATAAAAGAAAGTCGTGTTTGTTACAAAACTTATAACTCGAGAACGGCTGGACCGATTGCCATGGTTTTTGATTTGTTGGATTTGTTTCCGTCCCGAATAGCAGAATACATTTTAAAAACAAAAGAAAGTCGTGTTAGTTACACTATTTATAACTCAAGAACGGCTGAACCGATTTGGCTGAAAATTGGTAGGGAGGTAGTTAAGAACTGGGAGAAGGACATAGGATACTTTTGGGTAGGGGTAGGGTAGGGTAGGGTAGGGTAGGGTAGGGGTAGGGTAGGGTAGGGTAGGGGTAGGGTAGGGGTAGGGTAGGGGTAGGATAGGGTAGGGGTAGGGTAGGGGTAGGGGTAGGGTAGAGGTAGGGTAGGGGTAGGGTAGGGTTAGGGTAGGGGTAGGGTAGGGCAGGGGTAGGGGTAGGGTAGGGCAGGGGTAGGGTATAACAGTCCACCCGTGCGAAGCCGGGGCGGGCCGCTAGTAACATAATATATGACATTGGTATTTAAGGGAACGAGCAGCGTTTCCCCATGCGTTACACTTACAATATTAAGCGGCCGTAGCCCAATGGCTAGGCCGTCGGACTTATGCTCTTGTGGTCTCCGGTTCGATCCCACCCATTGCACTACTGACGTGAACCCACTCGTAAAACAAGTATTTTAGCTTAGCTTAAGGGGCTAACAAGAATACTAATAGACTGCAAAAACTCTGCTAGTAATATTATATATAAAAAAGAAAAAAAAAGATTATAATATAACTAGCGGCCCGCCCCGGCTTCGCACGGGTGGACATTTATACCCTACCCCTGCCCGATTTTAAATTTTTAGTCTTTTAAAAAATGCCATTTATTTTTTTAAACACCCAGAGGGAATTTTTTATATTTTTCTGGTGACCCTTGTGACCATCCCTATCACCCCCCTTCCCAGCTACGTAATCTTTTGGGACACCCTGTATATAGATCACAATTGCAGTCACTATGGAAAATATGGAAGCTCATGTGTTCAGCTCAGCTCAGGACAAATCAATAATAATTATTTGGAGAAATTTGGAGAGTACCGTACCTAACATAAATTGTTTATGTTAGGTACGGTACTCTCCAAATTTGATGGTTTCCATAAAATTGATGGGTCACAAGTTTGAAGGAAAAACCGATTGCGGTAGATTTCATATCAAGACTTACAGTTTTCCGTGCGTTACATAGAATTCTCACTTTAAGTCTATCAAAGTTACTACCATCATTACATAATAAAATTGAAAGCTTTTCCTCGAGTTTAGAAACAATTTAGATACCTATAACCGAACATTGTCACGGCAAGAAAAAAAATTTGAAACAAGCAGGTTGGTATTATGTCACTAGATAAATAAAATAGCAGCGACAGCCTTCGTAACGTAGCTGTATAACCTGACAATCTCCGTTCCTCGGAAAACACCATAAGCCATGGATTTTGATTGTCATAACATCATCTACAACAATCGTATACCTGGAAATGGGCAGCAGCATTTCCCTCCATATTGCGGTCACCAACCCGAACGCCAAGCGTGGTGACTATGACAAAACCCCTTCTTGGGAGGGGGACCACGTTAAGCAGTTATAGGGCTGATAATGATGACAATGTAGTGGTACATTTTCCCGTAGTAGAAAACATTTGTAACATTGAAAATAACGAGAAATGTAGACAGAAAACAATAAAAGCTTCTTGGCAATTGGAAAACTGTGTACTTATTGAAAGTGCATGCATTACGCTCAAGTTGTAACTGTAGCCGAAATAAAAATGGCTCAATCTATTTCTACAAAGTGACTGAGAATATTTTCTTCTTTCAATTGAGAAATTAGATGTATATTATTCAATTTAGCAATATATAATTTTATACTTTCAATACATATAAGATGCAGGTTCGAACCGCTGCCGGTGGTCTAAATTTATTAAACTCAATTTTGAAAAAAAAAACATAACTAAACTAAACATACTCGTACCAGGATAGGTTCATGATTGTGGGCTTTTATATATTTAGCATCGATGCCGTCTGTATACTATATGCTGCATTACATTTAGCCTATTAAATGAATTGTTAATATTTTATGGCATAAAATGATAAAAAATTAACCACATCCTTGAAATAATGAAATTTATTCAACACTTAGGTATTTACATACACTTATACTTGTCAAAATTACACTGTATAAGACTAAATCTAACAAAAGTATCACTTAAGTAGCTAAAAACATTATTATAATTATTTGATCTTACAGAATTTTTAATCAGTCTGTCCGTCTGTCGAGCGATAAATGACAAATGTACACATTAGGTATAGTAAGATGCCTTAAAGGTAACAGGTCTATAATTAAAATTAAGCGACATCCACCTGAGGGCACCCTTAAGGGGTTAGGACCAACGCTCAGGGTGCCACTGGAGTAAAAAGTAGATTTACGAACAGTGGTGATGATCGCTGGCATGAGATCACAGTTCGGGGAATAAACAACAACGCGGTCCTCGGCCATGCCGTATTTAGAGGAACATCCGGGGCTATTTCCCCCTTTTGGGTAAATCCTCTCCTCATGGTATTATTATTATATCATCGCCATAGTAGTCCTACACACCTTACTGCAACGACACTGGAGATCCCTAATGCTTTTCCCCCCACAAAAAGAATAATTCTCCTACTAACAAAATCAGCCGTATAATATAACGGTTAATCATTTTAAATAGCGGCACATTATATGAACATTGATTAAAACCGATTTTATTTCCAATTCATGATACCTCTATTCTAGCGTGTGATATGAAGTAACTCAAAAATTTACCCATAGTTTCCGTAACTAGCGATTATTTATTCTGTTATTATAATTGACATGTTATAAATAAAACGGCTCCATACGAACTAATATCTACGTATACAATTGCGACGGTGACATAAACACTTACTTTATTGATACGAGATCGGTAAATTGATTTTAGCTACACGATAATGCAGTGAATATACGTCAGAGCGAGGAAGGCGAGGCTATATGTAAAGTGTGACTTTAATATGAAAGAGTAGTGGTATTGTTCCACTGTTGAACATTCACTATGACTAAGATTGATAACCGTTAACTTGCGAGAACAAGCGTATGCCATTACTAACAATAAACCATTTTCACATAGGAAACTTAACAGTTCCATTCGTAAATAAATATTGATTTGAATAACAGTGTGTTTTAGTTTAAGCGAGTCATAGAAATTCTAACAAAAATATTCTAAGTACCTAATAATTAGATTGTTAACTGAATATTTATAAGCACTGTCAATTTTCATAATGTTGTATGATTTATCAACTGGAACTATGTTTTAAAAATCTTGTATTTTCAAACCAAAATGTATAGAAAAATATACACAAGTGTGAATAGGAAAGAGTTTCGTACCATGTCGTTCTGAGACTAAAGACTTGACTGATTAATAATATTATTTTTAGGTGCCACTAAAACGGTTCTGTCATAATTAGTTTTGAACTAAGCAAATAAGATTTAAACAAGTACAAGTAGCATGCATATAATTTTCTGGAAAACGGAAGCATTCTGCTGTGCAACATTTACATATACGAGTAGGTCAGCAGAACATTATTGATTTTAAAGGAGTGTATATATCCACAATCAGAATTATCGACAGACAAAAGAATGTTTGTACTAATTAAATCAGTAAAGTTTGACTTTAATAACCTCCGCTACTTTTGGGGCATAAATGCTATATGCTACTTTAAACAAATAAAATAAATTAATGTTTATTTAGAAAATACCCTTGATAGTGGTTATGTATTTGTGCCTGAATTAAATTATAAATACCTCGCAGCGGTCCTCTTTAGTGCGGCACGTTCTCCAAGTGCTGGTTTTTACTTTGCACAGCGGGTAAAAATTGCCATTCAAGGGGGTAATGCTGCCAGCATTCTGGTTACCTTGCCAAGTAGAATAGATTAAGAAAAGTAGTACTTTATAAGTTAGTTTTATTTTAAATTAGCTACTTTTAGTTGTATATTATGTATTTTATTCAAGTAATATAAGATTGTAAATATAAAAAAGTAAACTCTTATATCTACCTACTAAGATTTTTTTTTATATGAATTAAAAATTGTTTACGTCATGTAAAGTGATCTGGGTAGATAATAAATTAGAGACGTCCCATGAGGAGTACAGACGCACTGGTGTTCCAACCGTCGTTAATTAAACCTACATTTGATATGAAGTATCTGATCTATTGCTGTCATGGATGTATATCTGTAATCTGCATTTCCCGGTACCCCATTGATAGTGTTCGTAGGAGCATCTGACAGGATTTTGCAGAGACAACCAATACCTACGTAGCTTTTCATGGTATTTTATGTTCGATGAGATTTAAGACAAGTGTGAAATTTGAGAAGTGTATAAAAATTAATAAGTACGAAGATTTTACATCTTTACAGAACAAAAAAAATCGCATTTCAGTTCAAATTTGGTTAGTTTTATTTTCGGATATGTAGTTAGCCACGACGCTTTTGCTATATCGCCGGGAGTTGGTCCAGGCACCAGCGCTTCAAATATTAAATATTTTAAAAATACAAACTAAGCAACCTGGGCTCAAGGTAGTTGCTTGCGGGAGTTATTGGGGAATGCATTTCGAAATGTATTTCTGACTTCGGTTTTACGAGGGAGACAGACGTTACTTTTCAAACTGAGTGTTGGGAGGTTATTTCATTATAGATTACCTACATAAGTTTATACCATTATGATTTAATCACATTGTTATCATCATCATCAGCCCGTATAACGTCCACTGCTAAACACGGGCCTCCTCCCGGGGGAGGGTATTTGCCATAGTCACCTCGCTTGGCATGCGGGTTGGTGACTGCAGTATTATCTTGTAGCACACAAGGAAATGCTGCGGCCCGTTCCTTGATATACGATTGTTATAGATGATGTTATAACAATCAGGACCAACGGCTTAAGGTGCTTTCCGAGGCACGGTAGTCCCTCAACCAGACCCGGAAAGATATCTTAGAATTTACACAAAGATTTCCTGTCCGGCGCCGTGGGGATCGAACCCACGACCTCCGAGATTTAAAGCGAACCAAATTGCGCTACGCTACAGAGGTTGTCTTATCATTTCTCGTGATTTTTTTCGAAAAAAATATTTTTACCAAATTAACAACACAAATAAAAATTAAAATGTTCGGAAAGTATATCTCATATGGAATGAAAGCAACAAATTACATACAACGATATGAAAACTACAAAACATATTAATTCAGTAATTAAAATAATTTACAAAGTATTCAGTAACATTTTATCTGCCGGGACAACTCCAGCAACACTTACAGTTGTAAATAGTCAAAGTTTGGTATTTAATTTATTTTAATTAACCAACAAGCGGCATTCATCTTTATGGGTCCGAGCCCATTCGTCCCCTAAGATTCACACCCTGTGCCCACTCGTCCCCTGGAACTTTTGAGGGGCACATTCGTCCCCTGAATAATATTTATTTTTATTCATTCTTCTAATATAAGTACATGTATATGTGTATACTGCAGCTTGGTAGTCCGGGTACAGTCGCGCAGAAAAGGCTAAAATAAAAAATATAGTAATTCGGTAGATATCATGTTTATTTCAAATAAGATTAACAAAATTCAACTCTTTTACAAAAATCAGCCTTGATTGACCATCATATAAATCAACATTAAATATAAAATATGCAAAAAAAAATAGAACACATATCAGCAGTAAATAATCACTTCTTATTTGTTGTATATTTACCAACTACATACATGCAAAATCATAATAACTTAAATCTAAAAAATTATACAGTACAAAAAAAATACTAAAATCACAGTAATTATTGAAGACTAGATAAATCAACATATATTTTTTTTGTATACTAACCAACTACATGCAAAATCGTAATAACTTAAATCTAATAAATTGTAACTAGAAGTACCTACATAAAAATTGGTTAAAATCACCGTATTTTTCACTGAAAAAGTAGAAAAAGTAATATTTTATCATACAAAATAGAAAATTATGTGAGTGCATACACAGTAGCATACTAAAAATCTATGTTTTACCTTAAAATAAAATAAAGTATTTAATAGTAACTATTAAAAAGTAGCAGCAGTTGATTTTTTTTTTCTGTGTCGTCGTTCCAATTATATACATGTAAGTCTTTTGAAATAGAGATGTATAGGTAAATAGTAGAACTTACGTATTTTTCCTTCACGTACATGTACTTATCACTTTACTCACTAATTAAATTTTATAAGTAATCCTACAGGATACGCTAATGAGTAAACTTTCACTCGAGACAGTATAAAAATCAGTAAACTTGGATTTGCAACTATAAGTAAACTACATGTAGTAACACATTCCTGGAATAAATACGCCGAAGTTGTCTAGTACTGGTGTTAGCCAATCAGGTGCAAGTCCTTTCATCGTGCGTCTATTGTTTTGGGCTACGCCTTTGTTATTAGCTCGCGCGCAGATACTCTGGCTAAGATTACCCCTCCCGCTTCGGCATTCCACACCCCGCGCACATCTGGAGAGTACTTACCTATTTTAAACACCTTATCTATTATTTGTAACCCGTTTTTTTAACAAGCCATTCGTAGTGAGACAATTTTACATCGTAAGCCTATCGACAGGTTATATTATTATCATGACGGATTATCATACATCATAGCTCTTTTTTCAATTATCTGTTATGATTTATTAAATTAATTCCATTAATAAACTGTTCACAAGTGTACTATGTTAACCGTTTCTTATGTAAAATAAAGCTAATTTTATCTCAGGGGACCAATAGGCACCTGAATAGGTGCCGAATCTTTAACTTATATTGTATATATATTAGAGGAGACGAATGGGTACCTTAAAAATAATATTTTTTATTAAAATATTAATTGGTCCCCTACCAGGAGACCAATGGGCACCTATATAGGGGCCGAATCTACAACTTTTATGCTGGGTGACGAATTTTAGGGGACGAATGGGCTCTGACCCATCTTTATTTATAACATTGGTTGGCAAATGTTTTTCTTTAAGTTTAAACTATAATTATTATTTAATATTTGAATATATACATATAAAATATTTTCTTGACACACCTGAAGTCTTTTTTATACCCATTAAAATAAAATAAACTACAAATTATAGAAATACTTGTTTTGATATTATCATTTTTGGGCGAAAATAATATAGTTGGCTCCGTAGCTAATTACATTATTAAAAGCCTCGTAGGCTTTTGCTGCTTCATCGGACATAAAGTCGTGCAGGGCTCCATCCTTATAAAGCAACCTTAACTAAGCAGCCTGAGCAAGAGGGCGAACCCTGTGGCATTTGGAGCGCGGTTTGGACGCTCGGTGGCGGGGGATGGCGAAATTATGATTTTCAATTTTTAGGGGTGCTTTGTTGCACGCGGTTTTACCCGCGTGGATCCCGTTCCCATGGCAACTTTTTCTTAAAATATCACAATATGAGACTCACTAATAATATAACATTTCTTTTGATAAGAATTGTCAAAATCGTTTCTAGAAATTACCGCCTAAAACCTGAAAAACTCACATACCTGACCTTATTTGCAATCGCATTAAACAATCTAATTTAATATGATAATGATTATATATTACTTGTGAGATACATTCTGATTTTATGCGATGGGCAAGTCAATCTATTTATTTAAAACATACAAGAGGCTTCATATTGATATAGTCACAACAAGATTTTGTTAGGTTTGCTAATTACGTAACAGCTTAAGACAGATGGTCCATTAAGTAGGCACTTACTGAATAAAATATCCGACTGAGTATTACATGGATTTCACATCTTTTTACGGTAAAAGAAATGAGTTGCGAGACTTGGTATTATGTACATGTTATGTTTTTGATGTCATTATCCACACAGATAAATATAATTAATAGAATCAGCCGTTATCTAGCGGAAATCCATTTTATCTAAATTAAAAATACTAAATATCTAGTGTTCATTCCGCAAAAAAAGTGTCTTAGATATGCTGTAATGGTACACGGAGCATTATCAGGGTGATGGTGACGACTCGAAAGCAATAGTTGCGCAGTAATAGTGTTCGAGTCGTCAAATAACCACCCAGATGACGCTCCGTGGAGGAGCGAAACACTTGTCGAGTCTTCTTTCTCGTTATTTTTGCATGTTGCTACTAACTATATCTCCTGCATTTAGGTCATAATTTTTGCGGTCGGAGGGCGGTGCGAAAATAGCATTACAGCATATGACACGTCTTTTTAATTTATAACTTTTATTTTTATAATTTTCGTCCGTTTGTTTCGGCTAATCCTTGGAACTGCCGACTTTGATGGGACTTTCTCTGGCAGAAAGCTGATGTAATAAGAAATAACTAAGGCTACTTTTAATTTAGATAAATTCAAAAATAATAAATTTCACGCGGATGAATTTGCGGACACAGCTAGTTATTACTATAGATTGATTTATTGAATAATAATAATATATTTAATTCACACGGTAGTGTCACACCGTAGGTAGATAAAGAAAGACTCGTAGGAAGCTAGGATAGGGTCCGGTCGTCCTCGCAAGGTGGGGCTCGCGACGCGTTTTATGCTTCAGACCCGATCCCAGCCCGCGCTGGTTGATCTTAATTATATTTTATAATAAGCGATTATCAAATGCCATGGCAATATTGGTGGATTTTATTTAATAACATTATTGTTGAAATGTAAACTAATTTATTAGTTAAGATTGTTTTTTTTTCTTTTTTGTTTTCATTATCATTGTATTTGACTTATAATAAGTACGATCGATTCGTCTTCATTATCAATAAACGTTTTCATTTTATTTTCAATTATATCACTTAAGTGCACAGAAGTAACAGCAATACGAAAACTGGGTTTCATAATATCCTACTTCAATGCTAAAATATAGCCTCCAAAATGTTCAGTTCTGGACTCAACTTAGTACGAAAGCAGACCCGCTTGTTACATCACTGGGTCGATAAAGGCGCACCCAGCCCGCACAAAACCGCCACCACGATTTCAACTACATTTTATACTTTTTACACGTTCATCCGTACTTACTGATCGATATTTTCTTTTACGAGTCCACAAATCTTGTTGCTTTAATTAATCCGGTGTATGGTTTTTTTCAGGTAAGTTCGTTTCTCGGTTTTCGCTGTCTCGCTGCTGTCGTGCAATCAAGGTTTGGAAAATCTATTCCTTTTTTTTCAGGTATTTTTATTAAATGTTATGTTTAACTTAAAATTTTAATGTAAATTTCCAGTAGCATAGATTTAAAATAGTTTGTATTTTACTAGTTCATTAAATTATCTACTTTAGGTTTTATATATATGTATGTGTTATTTATTGTGTATGTATTATATTGACAATCTTGGAGGTCGTGTTTCGGTCCTCATCCCGTACAAGAAATATTAGTGTAAGTTTTAAATTTCTATGTGGGTCTGGTCGGTAGAGGGACTATCCTCTGTGTCTCGGAAAGCACGTTTAACCGTTGGTCCCAATTGCTATAACATCATCTTTAATTAAAGTATACCAGGAAACGGGAAGCAGCATTTCCCTGTAAGTTTTAACATTATACTGCGGTCACCAACCAACCTGCCAGGCATAATGATCGCAGTGTTCAGCAGTGGACGCTAAGATAACATTAACTTGACATAAGATTCACCTCGCAGCGCTCCAAAAATAAGTCAAGAAAGATGCACTGAAAGCGTAGTCTACTGAATTTCAATCCTTTCAATGTTCAATAAAAAGGATTATGTAAACCACTATTTATGCTTATAACGTCTCGTGCAAAACGCGGGTGCAGCGTGGAACGAAATATTACGTGGTTTGCGAAAATAATGTTCTCATTTATTGTATATATACTTCTAAAACAGCTTGACAATGTGTAACGTGTTTTGTATTTATATTGTAATAGACTTAAGGCTTCGCTATCATAGCTTTTGTTCTTATCAATATTGATTTTATACTAAATTATGTAAATTTCGTGGACATTCCTATTGTCAACATTACCGGTTCCCCATTATTCTAACAGATTGGGTTAAAATACTGTGTAATAATACACACGACCTTCCGATATTTTTGTGTTTAGTAACGTACTTACAGACAGACTCACCGGCTTTGTTTTCTAATATATGAAATTAGTTCAACGTTTTTAATGAAAAATCTGTTCCGATACCACATACCGATGATGGATTGGCGATATTACCATGCGGTGTTGCCACTAAAACCCCACGGTGTTCCTTTGTCATCTATCGTGTGGTCCACAGGAATCGCTCACAAATTCCTCGTAGTCCGGTGTTGGTTGATGGACCGCTTATTCGGCAGGCCTCGCTTTTTATGAAGGGGTAACCTGCCCATCTTCGGTGAAAAAAAAATAGCCTAAGTAAACTTAAAAGAAAATAACTAAGCCTGCAATACTTCATGTATACTTTATATTATATGTACATATGTACTTAAAATACATAACATAACCCACCTCACGAGCTATAAAATGTAATTCGCAATACGTACCCTAGTGCTTCTATTTTTAATAGCACCTATTTGTAATGTAGCGCGCAAATGAAACGTAGGTACGTAAGTGTGCAATTTGTTTCATGTATACGATTCTAGAGTCCCATCTGTTGAAAGGTATTTCGATTGACATTGGAACATATTTTCTCTCGAGAGCTCCGTTTGGCCTCAACCAGACTGGAACGGCATGTTTATGTCACAGTATTAATCAAAACCAGCATTTAGCTGACGTTTATGTTCCTTGTAAAAATAATATAACACTAAACAAAATGTTTTGTGTACAAATCTGTAAATCTGAATGATTTTCAGCTTTAATTTCAGACAATATGGTTTTAATTCAACGTCAATAATTAGTAGTATTTATTAAAAGCACAGTTTACAAATTATTATTGTAACTACACATTTATAAAAATCTAACTTACCTTGGTCAATTTTTTTCTTGTCCGGGGGGAATTGCATTTACGCATTCTCACCGCCGCTGTAGCGTATTCGCCCTCTCCAACTCATACCACGAGGAGAGGACCCTACACCACTAAAACCCCCCGGACACTCCTTCGATCCGCCGTTGGCGGGGGCCGGGTACGCATAAGCAATCCTGCCCAACCTTGGTTAACCTGGTTAAACTAAGCTAATATCGTAATCTAATTAAACTGACCACGGCTTAAAAATTAAAGGCCGTACTGGAGGATTTACCTACTAATAATTTATTTAATCCTATTCTTATTTACTTTGTATTGCAATTTAACTGAATTTTTAATTAATTTTTTTTTATCTATATTATGAATAGGTAGATTTTTTTTATGAAACCAGTGCCGATATTTATTGTTGTTATTTATTTGCCGATTATAACCTAAGCTGTATAAGCTTAGGTTATAATACTAGATTAAATTATTATAAAAATAAAACACAAAATTAATTAAAGGTAGGAATTATCTAATAGCTTACAAATTGAAAACAACATTATTTTAAAATTTACTGTTTAATAAATCATTACAACGTAGGCGAACACCATTCATGTTTGGCTTATTTAGGCCTATCTATATTAATATATACGTATCTACTTTAAAACTACCTACTCCGACCATTATGTATGACACTATTATAAGAAGATCAACTGCAGAATGATAAATAAAATCATAATTTTCCATAAAATATAAAGATAAACAACAATTCACATTTCGGTGAAAAACAATTTATAAGGTGAATCTTGCTTGTTTGGTAATATCGTTACGAAGCATAGAAGTTAAATTGGCACAGGAATGACGTCTCCATAATAGGTCAACATAATCCGATTACTGTCTCATGTCACCAGCTGAAATGTGAAAAACAACGACTTACACCTGTTGTAGGTACCTTTATATCATTATTTTTTATTCTGGCTCTATGAAGCTATATCATCATTAGTGTAACACTGGAGAACAAAGACCACCTAACGAGGGAGGTTTTGCTTTAGTCAACACGCTTGGCCATCGGGTTGGTGGGCACAGTAATATTTTGTGACATACAAGGAAACGCTACTGCCCGTTCCCTGATTATGCTTATTATAGATGATGTTATAACAATCGAGATCAACGGCGTAACGTGATTTCCCTAACACGGAGGTTAGTTCCTCAACAAACCAGAACCGGAAGTAAAATTTTAAAATTGACATAAAAGTTACACCACGGAGGCTGTTATGTTGTCATGTAGATGTAAAGATACAACAGGTATTATTGTATATTTAATATTTTTTTATATAATTTGATACACTACTGGCCCTACATCGTTTCACGGAATTTGGAGTGCAACTCTGTTTCTATGGATCAATCAAGTTTTATGTTATGTAGCTTATAAAATATGTATATTAACTTACATGTTAATAATGGTTATTTGCTATAAGTGTGCCAAATTTTATCTAAATTCGACGATATTAATCCTTGTGGTTCTCGATAAGAATATTATCATCATGAAATTTCGCCTAAAGCAATGTTAGTAGGAAGCACAAATTTAGTAAGACGCCCATAATTAAAAATTAGTAGTTGTATCACATATATGTACTAGTGACGCCTCGCGACCCCACACTCAAGGTTTCTTTGGGTTCCTAAGTTATATTTTATTATTGTGATATTCTAAGATAGCAGCTATTACCTATACTTATATGGCGGTAATAACTTTGTACAATATTGCATTCAAATCTGTTTCGTTGGTATTATTTATTGTCAAATATCTGTTTATTTAGTGAAGAATATTTATATATTTAGTGGGGGATTGTGTTAGACCATGTCAGTTATTAGGCTGGAAAGCCTCGATGCTTGAGTTCAAGTATATCACAAAGTCATTTTTATTATATATCACGTTAACTACATAGATAAAAGTACATTAGGAACATATCACGTTTTCTAGAGAGTTCCAAATATTGCCTGATTACATGCCGACGTAAATCGTATCCTCTCAATAATAGGCACCTGTCGTATGTTGTGTGACGTCGTATCACTGCGTCGTTGTCACGACATGAGAACCGGGTATTGGGTTTCTAGTAATATATTTTCAAGTAGTAGTTTCTATTAAACTTTAGGTAGAATTATTCAAATTTACGATAGTTATGCGCCGCGACAAAATAAAGTACGCCATGGTTGACTAGATATGTAGAAAATACTTTTGTAGATTTTATAATTGGCAAAGCTAGGCATTCGTCGCTAACTAACGAAATTATGATATTAAAATGAGCTCTCAAAATGAATAGCTTTTCATGCATCTCAACATATTATAAAACAAAGTCCTCCGTCGCGTCTGTCTGTTCACGATAAACTCAAAATGAATACTGCATGGATTAGGTTTTTGGAAAGATTGATCCTTAAGAAAGGTTTAAATATATCATTTGTCAAGGTTTTGTGTTAATTAAGTTTTTACTATAAATAAGAGATATCAAAAACATTCCTTATAATAAATGTGTACGTGTATACTTTGGCATACACTTATAAGCTTTGTTCAATAAGTTAAAAAAAAATCACTTAAATGGTACTTAATTGACTAGACAAATTTAATGTTACATTTTTTATATAATGTACACATAACATGCGTCCGCGTTTTCGTCAGGTTGGTCTGATCGGAGTAAGGCTAAAACAAAAATCTTTATTTTTGTGTTTTCATACATCTGCATTAAGTCATGCAGAATGTAATTTTCTACTCTTAACTTGAATCAACAAGGGACCACCCGATAATCGGAACCAATCCTTTATTCAAAAGACACACAAAATAAAATCCAATTTTCCAAGTTTATTTATCTACCGAATCTCACCTCAACTTTTATTGGCACGTATTCATACAATGTGGCACCGTATTCGTTTTATTGCTGAAACATAAAAAAAATATATTGAATTGTTTAAGAAGCATTTTATTTTAAATGCGACGCAGTTAAACAAAATGCTTTGATAGGTAAGGTTTTTGCAAGTTTGCGAAACAATAAAGTAAGATAATAAAAAGTTTTAAAGCTTCTAAAAATATCTTTAAAACGTATACATAGTGATTTTTCAGTAGTTCACCATCATCACCAGCCCGTATAACGTCCACTGCTGAACATGGGCCTTCTCCCGAGGGAGGGTTTTTACCATAGTCACCACGCTTGGCAGGCGGATTGGTGACCGCAGTGTTATGTCGTAATACTCAGGGGAAACGCTGCTGCCCGTTCCCTGCTTCGTTTGTAGATGACGTTTTAACAATCGGGACCAACGACTTAACGTACTTTCCGAGGCACGGAGGGTGGTCCCTCAACCAACCAGACCCGGAAAGAAATCTTAGAATTTACACAAAGCTTTCTTGTCCGGTGTGTAGATCGAACCTACGATCCGAGATTTAAAGCGAGCCAATTACCGCTACGCTACGGAGGTTTTTTCAGTTGTTATTTATATTGAAAGGATGATTTACTATTACTATCGAAACGTGACATTAAAATTTGAAAACTTATGTTTTTTACAAAAGTTTCCCCAAGGAGTAGGTAATGGTAAATGGACATGGCAAAATAAACTCTTATGTCTTGCAATAAAATATGATCTAGGTTGTGCATGGAGCAGCCAAACAACGGTTAATCGTAAAATTATAAAAATCATTGCTAACGATTATCTCCAGAAACAAATTAGAATGTAGTTGTAAGTGATGTATGTAGACGTGACACGAGATTATCTATACTAATATCATAAAGAGGAAAGATTTGATTGTATATTAGTTTTTTGAAATTGAATAAGTTCCGAAACTACTTGACGGATTTGAAAAATTCTTTCACCGTTGGGAAGCTACACTCCGGCTACTTTAGTCTATCTCCGGTGAACATAGGCTGTATTTTATTATGAAGTTCCCACGGGAACGGGAGCTACGCGAAAGAAAAAGCGCGGAAAGCTGATTATAAATAAAATTGCACCAACTATTCATTAAAAAAATATGACACATCAGGTATGCGATGAGTTGTTGCATTCCATACGGCTATGCATATTTTTACATAACTATGTATTTTTTATCTACATTTCTACGTTATTTGGTAATTCAGAAGGCTTCACTTTCTCAAAATGAAATTAAAGTCATGAAATATTATTCTTGTTACTCCGTTTTGCATCTCAATTTAGCACCTACAATCTGCATATTTTACGTTTAGTAAAAAACTGCAATGCAACTGGAAATAATATAGTTTTATTACTGCTTTCATTTAATAGAAACAATCCTTTATTATTACAAATACTATTTATCTACATAGGTTTTCATTAATCTGGTTCATTTTATGGAGGTTTTATCTTCTACTGTTGACATAATATTTAATACTAAAAGTCTTGCCAATTTTATAATAATGCAGCATTTTTTATTTGTTGTGTGTAACACTAATACTTTTTTATGTTTTAAAATAGTCATATATTTTTTTATCATAATCTAAATTTCTATATTCTCTTAGTGATCTTCTCGTCAAAAATAATTGGATTCACGATTGGCCGTGCGTGACATACGTAGACTTACTGCTCCCGCTGCTACATTGTGCGGGGAGTAGTCCCAAGTTGCGCTGGCCAATTCTTGGTCTCTACTCGAGAACACCCATTGGATTTGACCATCAGCCATTGGATCAAAGAGGTTCTTAGAGTTATACGTCCTGGCTATTTATCGCCCTTTCAGCTTGTTAATCCGTTGAGCTATATAAGCGACCTTCTTCCGCCAGTGGATCTCTTAATTTATGATTCCATCACGCCGAGAATAGACAATAGGCATCAAGACTAAAAGAAACTATTTAGTCCGTCAGTTAGATTATCAAAAATATTGAACAAGTATTTTGTTTTTCGTTCTTCAAACAAAAAATTACAAAGATACTAGGTACGTGTTGAAATTTTGTTTGATGTCACTTCTAGGTACAATTTTACCTAGTACCTAGTGAGGTCGCAAGCCCCCCTCTCCTGAACTTTATAGTTTGTTGTTGCTCTGTATCTTAGTAAATTTTTATTGCTTTGATAAATAAAAAAATACGTGTCTAATATTTTTTTACTTAACTATAACTAACGGACTAATATACTTAATTTTTTAGTCTTCATGCCTATTTCATAGGCCGTTGAGAGACTTTGAGCTCTCTTATGGGGACAGATCCATATGTCATGATAAATATATACTTTCAATGTTGTTGTATATATTTGCAAGTAAATGTAGTATATCTTACTTAAACATTAAGAGATCCAATTTCGTGAGTGCGTTACTGCGTAATATACGCTATGAGTACATATTTATTCTGAACACGTATCGTAGATCCGAGATCGCAAGCACATATCAACATGATGAATATCGAATGATATCAACCGATTCGGCTACAACATCAGCAGACTAACATATGATTACACAAAAAATTAAAATGTATACATAATGCTTTTTGGAATTATTTCTTGTAACAACTCTCCGTTGTATTCTATCTTATGTTTTATTGTTTATTGATATAATACATTCTTCTTCTTTTATTGCATTTTTCTTATTACTGTTAAATATGTTGGAGACATTTGAAGCCTTCTTTAATATGGCTTTCCAGACGCCTCAATAAGTAACTTTAAAATATTTGAACAAATTGCTATTTACTAAGTCAATTTATAATAGCTCACCTAACATAGCAATAATAAATAGGAAATGTATTATAACGATGGTCATCGACCCTACCGTACATTCTCATCAAAGTCATGGTCACGTAATTACCCTCTGCTTAACTGTGTGTCACATTTCATTTTTTTCGGTTTTATTAGATATCGCATGCGTGATTAAGGCTGAGAAGCAAACTTACACAATTACTTCGCCTTGAAGTTACGTTATTAGGATGCATATAATAAATATCTGTCAAGTTTAAAGAAATTCAATGTAATATAGCTGCATTATTTTATTTGTCATATCAATCATGGAATTATTAATACAAATGAGCTCTGAAATATAATGCTGACTAATAGTAGAAATGACAACGGTTGTCATTTCAGGTGGATAATTATTATTGTGTTGATTAATCACATAATATATTATAATATAATATACTTAACTACCTATATATATATTTACATTACTATTTAACTTGTTTATCAATACCAGGTATTAAATATTTGTGTTTAAATGATGCACCCTTTTGGTACAACATTTAATATGCAGCTGACGTTAGTATGAAATCCTTTTGAAGAAAATTATATTAAAATGAATAAACATACATATTATTTTATGAATACACCACTCAAACAAAGTGCAAAGTAGGTATATACATAACTACTTTTATAATTTCATAAGTACTTATCTAAGAAGGAGGTAATCTAAGACAATTGCATATCACATATCAAAACGTTTACAAGTGTGAACACAGCTACTCATATTGCATTTCGTCAAGGCCGATGACATTTATATGATATACATACAAAAGGTTATTACGATAGGTCGTGAAGACTTGGTGCCGAGTGATATACCTAGATGTAATAGGTACGTTGTTATTAACGCGCGAGGGATGATTCAGGTCGGTGCGCTCCCTCGGCAGCGATGCGGAGAGTCGTCAAGCAAGTGTCTCGGTATGGTCTCCGGCTGCGGTCCGATAACTCGGGCAGCCCGCCACCGCCTCCGCAGCCGCTCCGCCTGAGCGGGCTCGGCCGCCGAGCGGGTCGCACGCACAGTCCTCCTCTAGCCGCGAGTGAGCGCGCTGCCGTCGCGGCGCGCCCTCCGCACAACGTAGCAAGCACATGCCTACGAAATGTCACCTACCTACATTTCCCGATAACGTCCGATTAGCAATTAACACTGCCGAATAGCACTTCAGTGCACGGCGACGTTCGATAGTTTTAAACGTTTTACTAACAGTTGTATGTTTTTTGTCGCGAATTTTTCGGGTAAGATTTTACGTGTACCTATTACATATATGGAATGTGTTGCTAAATATAACCTTGGATACATAGGCATTCGACGTCGTATTTTTTGTTATTTTTTTATGATAACTCCGCCGGTTATTCTGTTTGGTGTTTTGTGTTATGATGTTTATAATACGTGTTAAAACAGTGTTTCTTCTCTGCGAACGAAGCAGGAAATAGCGGTTAATTGTAACAATCGCATTGTTTTTATTTATAATACATGTGTCGAGTATGTTCGCTTATTTGGATCTGAATGTGACGTATTGAATCCGGTTTTTGTTTACGGATCTGATGCTGATGCTGACCTTGGTGGTAAGAATTTTAAGACGATTTGCCTGTGTTAATGAAAAATGTCACGAGAGCCTTCTTTTTTGTACAGTATCTTTTATTTTATACACATGGACAGGTACATCTCAAAGCAAAGTAACAATACAAATGACGTGACGATGACATGACGAGGGCACTCGGTTTACCGTTCGCATCTTTTATGTGCAATTAATTAATTACGTAGTGGGTTTTGTATTCTATGGGAAAAGAAAAAACGGAGCGTGCAGTTAGATAACTACTTGATTAGAATGCTGAGTGCATTTTATCGATTTATATAGAAAACTTTATCAAAGTACTGGATTACTGTGTAAGTGATAGTTATAATAGTAGAATAAAATAACTAGCAATTTACAAGGTCATTTGATCCACCGAATCATTTAACTAGTATTTTTTTAATTCTGAATATAATCTATTATATCTTCATACTAAGAATGTTGTACACCTATTTATTTGTTATTTAAATACTAATAATAGTAATAGCCTTTATTCAACAATCTTACAAATATTCATTCTTAATCTACTGTCATAATTTACTACGTATATTTTTTCTTATTCTAATTGCTGCGCATTTCTTAGACATTGTCTTGCTTTCCAGCCAAGGCCTACCCTAATAATAATAATAATATTTATTAAATCCAAAAAGTTACAGATTTGGAAAGAACATAATTGCAATAGGTAATAATTGTAGGTACAAAAAACTTATAGGTAGTAAATATAGACTGTTGATATGCTTTTGGCTACGGGCCCACCTAGGTGTGCTAGATAATCTTTCAACATTTAGCAAAATTACTTCAATATTATATTTTTTACGAACGTTTACAATCTTGAAAAAATATTTTTTTTAATGTGAAAAATCTATTGCTAAGTAGGTATAGTCTCTTACAATTAAAAAAGGACATCTAGATAGTTTATTATTTATTTTATCTAATCTAATTTATATCCTTACCTTGGGAGTAACACAATACCTAATTGCTTACTAAAGAGTTATGTAACACGAAAAAGCTATATAACAAGTGTAATAAAATTACTACGTCACAGAACCATTGCGGCTACTGAGGAAATAACACAATAATATTATAATGTAACAACGTAATAATTTATTCATTAATGACAAAAGGATAATGATTACCTGAATAAAAATATGTAGCTAATTTTAGCGAGGAGAACGAAGTCAGGAATAAAAATGTGTCATTGATTGGGATTATAAAACAACAATATTTGGCTAAATCTGAGCGGATTCTACTATTTTAAAAACATGTTCAAGTAAAAATTAGGTGTCGTTAGACGGTTTTAGTGCATTCTAGTTACTACTGACAACTACTTCTTGGTGTGATTCCATACATTATTTCTTCTGAAAAAGATGGGATATAGATAGATTTAGAGTAACAAACATAATTCATCCATCCACACTTACTACAGACCAACTTTCGCGTTTATTACTAGTAAGGATGTCATTATTGCACGGGAATTTCAATAGAATCCATGAGCTGTAATTTAACTTAAATTATCAGAATTGACCCCCAGGTTCTCGTTAATGTTAATAAAGTTAATTTCCCGTAACAACTTTTATATGGAACTTTTCTACCCTTCGCCATTTTACATTGACTAAACCAAAACCTGTAACATCCTTAAAAACAATTTTATTTTTGCTTAAGCCATTTATATATATATTTCCGTGTGGATTTCGTCCCAATGTCTTCCCATGATTGTTGTTAGAGGCAACTAAAGGACAATGGGCAGCATCATCTATTATCTCAAGATTAGTTAGTATCATACTATGATCTCCAATCCGCAAGCGTATTGATTAAGGCAACACTCCTCAACAACCCTGGCTAGCCAAGATCTAAAGAGGAGGCCCATGTTCAGCTGGGGACGTACACGGGTTGATAAAGTGAAGAATCTATAAATTGAAAGTACCTCATAGGCATTATTCCGTGCATACAGATACCAAATAAAATGTTTAAAATTTGTGGCGTAAATATGTTAGAGCCTATATCTATTTATTAACACGTAAAGCGAAAAAAAAACCTCTTTTTACAACAATTGCGCGGACGAAAGAGTATGAAATTTTGCATACTTACAGTTTATATAGAGAAGGAGTACAGAATGCTAATATGTTTTTTTAATTATGGGCGCATTTTGTCCCCTGCGCGACCAGTAGTATTAATAACTGTCTATATGTAGGTAGGAAACCTCTTTACAGTCGGAATGGTTATAAACGGTTACTTTGGTATAGAATCTTACAATATTTTGAAATTGAAATCATTTTATTTAATATTACTTTTATATTATAATTTATTTAATACATTCTACCTGACTGCACCGGTAGCTCAGTGGTTACGGTAGTTGCCAGACCCGGTATTTTGGGTTCGCCTCCCACCCGGAATAATCATTAGTGAAAACCAAAGATAGTTGTTCTGAGTCTGTGTGTTCTTTGTGTCTGAATTATGTGTTATAAAGTTCCCTACAATACAGGGATTTAATTACCTCAGTGCGGGAGTTCTCTTAAAAAAAAGAAACATGACACACCCCTTAATTTGACAGACTTTTGCTTTAAAATATTTTCAACAATTTAGCTTAGTATTAAATTCTACAAAATAATTCTTGAATCTCTTTGTGGAAAATCAAGTATGAAAATAAATCTGTTCTACGCCTCATCATGTAATGTAACGTTTAAGTAATTTGCTCATTACGTGCCAGTCAAAGGGCACTGAAAGTGATTTACACAGACTGAACACTACAAAAGCTTAATTCAAACAACACCTTTGAGAATCTGTATTATACCCGAGTAGGTACTAAATCTTACATGGTTACGCTTGTTTCCTACAAGCGTGGAAAAGAAAAAGTTTAAAAAATATTTAGGACTGAAAAAGGACGTGATACTTTAGGGTCTGTTTTATAATCTTGGTGGTTTACTTCAACCACAAATTAATCGTATTCCACAAAAATATTAATTTTATATTACAAAACAAAGTCATGTAGTATTTTTGCGATAAACTCAAAAACTACTGAACGGGTAGTACTAATCAGGTTTCACTAATAAATAGATTGATCCTTGAGAAAGGTGTAGAAATATCATTTGTTAAGGTTTTGAGTTAATTAAGCTTTACTGCCCATGCGAAGTCGGGGCGGGTCAGTAGTTAAATGCTAAAGTTTTGATGTATGCAGGTTTAGATGCTTGGTTCTAAGTCTCGCTATAATAGCTAAACGACAATTTTAATTACCTCTCTAATGATTAGGTACTTTGACAAAATATATATTTATTTAATATTTCCTGTACTATGAATAATTGTAAACAATTATTTCTGGTCTCATGAGACAATAAGAAACATATTGAAAGACATTTTATCATGGAATAACATTTTTTACCTCTACACTAAATCACAGTTTCTTTAAATAAGAGAAACATCAAACTAAAAATGTTCTTAAGTGTCAAAAATCACTAGATGAACTATTTTTATATGGTTATGATCAGAATCGAATGACAATCGTTATTTGATTAAGGTGCGTTCTGGAAGATTTTCATTACTCCTGTTGCATACTCCTCTTCTTCTTTCTCTTTCATCAACAGCTCGTTTACGTCCACTGCTGAACATGGGCCTCCTCTTAACAGACCTTGGCAAGCTAGGATCGTTGAGGGATATTGCCATAATCACCACACTTGGCCTACGGATTGGTGATCGCAGTAAGATGATAAATCTTGAGCTAATAGATGCTGCTGCCCATCCATCAGCTATATGTCCCTTAGTCGCCTTTTACGACTCCCATGGGAGGACCGGGGGCGGTCTATTCTAAGCCGGAAACCACACGGCAATCTTTCTTATTACTGAACTGTATTTGACAACGAAGTTAACATCTTTTGGATTTGAAAACAAATTTAAGTATTCATTTTCACTTGCTTTGCTCACTTGATTGTAGCTTTTGATGTTTAAGAATCTGGTTGTCAGGAGCTTTTGGATGGTATACCTTGAAACGGTATTCAACTTAACGAATGCATTAAAATTCTCCAGTTTTCATGAATGGCACTACCCACTCACTTATTATCTACCTTCCGTATCTGTACGTAATACTTGGATTAAAAGGCGGAGATAATTACAGTGTTTTTCTCTCCTTTACTTTATTTTCCTTATGAAGTAGCCTATAATGTAGTCGTGTTTCAAAGAGCGGCAAAAAACTCCAGCTCTCAATTTGGCGCCTTAAAATATGTTTTCTCGAGACTTAAAAAGAAAAATGATAAAATTTAAATTTGATAAAAAGGAAAGAATTTCTGAGAATAACACGTTCTTAAGATATTTAAAATTGTTTATGTATACTGGATAAAGAAAAAATTACAGGGATAAGCAGCATCAACGGAGTATTAATACTTAAATTAGATACATTACTTGTATCTATGTAGTATACATATATATTATATATATATAATATGTTTTTTTTTATTACAAACTTAATCTGAAAAAAATATTACAAAACCTAAGAACAAACTATTTTTATTTCAAAATTAATCTGAAACGCTCTCATAGTATTAGAATAAATGTATGGCTAAGTAGAGGGTTTAATTAAGACGGCAGGCACGCCAGTCTCGAACGTTTTCCGATTTAGTAAGAGGTTGAGGTATTGCTAATTTTGGCACTGAATTTAAGTGCTGCATAGCTTTTAATAGTAACTTAGGAATATAAATATCTATTAGTAGTAGAATAAAATTTATCGATCTTTTTTCTTTAACTCAGCGAAATTCTATATTTTTGGTAGTACAATGGAACTATGTATAAACATTTCAATGTTATTAAAAAATACAGACTAAATTACATGACACCTGTTTTTGGGGGTTTTTACAAGCAAGATTATCTCGATTATGTTGCCATGTACATTTATCATTGAGGGCTCCGAGAGTTTTTTTTTTTTGCTCGCAATTGTTATTAGCAGCGATTAAAAGATCACGGTGTGTAATACTATTGACTAGTGAAAGAGATGGCATGTACTAAGGGAGGACCTTATTCATAAATCTGGTGATAAGTAAAATATAATTATACCAAAGTTATTCTAGAATTTTATGAATATATATGAAGGTACCTATTTCGAATTCACGAAAATTCTTTCTTTATGATTACTTAATAATTTTAATATTAATAAGAAAGAAAATTATCTGATTATGCTGTCTCAAAGGTTATATTACTTCTTGATATTTTCCTTTGAAGATCGCCTTGTTTCATTTACATACATATTATTATATTAATGTAATTATGAGAAATAAAAATTGAACTAAAATGTTATCCTTAGGCGTATGCCTAAGGATAACATTTTAGTTCAAACAAACATTCAAATAAATGAGTTGCTACATAAACATAATCTCAGAAATAGGTATATTTCAAATCATCTTAGAATTTATAGAAATATATAAAAAATAAGTGTCTGTTTGTAATGAATTAATAATATATTTAACGAAATGTACTAATTCATATCTACTAATAGTATACTTATAACAAAAAACACAATAAAACAAAATGTTGCCTGTCTATCTTTATGTTTGTTCCGGCTAATCTCAATAACGGATCAATCGATTTTGGCAGGACTTTCACTGGTAAATTGTTATTTTTATAAAGCGGTAACGTATAATATAGTCTACTTTTTATTGAGTCTGACAGTTTGTTTGTCCGTGTATCATTAATCGGCAGTGTTGCGGACCGACCAACCTCTTTTATATAATAATTTTGTACCGGCCTTTTGCATATAGTTTTTTATTATTCTTGAAATCGGAATTTGATAAGTTTGTGATTGTTACTAGAAAAAAGGGAGATATACTTTTTTTTGGAGATGAAGTTGTGAATTTGTTGAATATAATATCGTGATAGTGTTTTACGCGTCTTTAACTGGTGAATTCCCTCCTCCTGCTCGTATCCTGTACAGGTAGGTACTACAGTTTTTTCAGATTAGCCGTTAATCTCCAAAACGGTTATAAAATCTTTTTATTTCGTTTTCTAATGGTGAAAGAATTTTTGATATCGGTCCAATAATTTCGAAGCATATTCCATGCAAATTTATAATGTTAGTACCTACCTAATATAGAAAATGAAATGTTTGAATCTGCGTTATTAAGTTAAGGTTTAATTAAATGAATAGGTAAATACGTAAAACTGCTAACTACTGATATGATGAGTGCATTCTTGATAATTTATATGTACATCTGCAAACTTATTTACTCTGTCAATCAACAATAAGATGGGTTTACATTTGATTTGTAAAAAGATTACTAGCAGAGTTTTTGCAGCCTGCTAATACTAGTAGATTGCAAAAACTCTGCTTGTAACAAGAATAACCCCTCGTGCTAAGCTAAAATACTTTTGTTAAGAGTGGGTTCACGTCGGGTAGTGCAATGGGTAGGGATCGAACCGGTGACCACAAGTTCACAAGTCCGATACCCTAGCCATTGGGCCGCTTATATGAAACACTTTACGTCAGATTTAAGCACGTACTTATTAATAGAGATTAATACATTTTTCAAATTAGAAGTAGTAGTTCTAGAAAAATATTTATTTTGAACATAATATCTATATATATAAAAGAAAGTCGTGTTTGTTACAACACTTATAACTCGAGAACGGCTGGACCGATTGCCATGGTTTTTGATTTGTTGGATTTGTTTCCGTCCCGAATAGCAGAATACATTTTAAAAACAAAAGAAAGTCGTGTTAGTTACACTATTTATAACTCAAGAACGGCTGAACCGATTTGGCTGAATATTGGCAGGGAGGTAACTAAGAACTGGGAGAAGGACATAGGATACTTTTGGGTAGGGGTAGGGTAGGGTAGGGTAGGGTAGGGGTAGGGTAGGGTAGGGGTAGGGTTGGGGTAGGGTAGGGGTAGGGTAGGGGTATGGTAGGGGTAGGGTAGGGGTAGGGTAGGGTAGGTGTAGGGTAGGGGTAGGGTAGGGGTAGGGGTAGGGTAGGGGTAGGGTAGGGTAGGGTAGGGGTAGGGGTAGGGGTAGGGTAGGGCAGGGGTAGGGTATAAAAGTCCACCCGTGCGAAGCCGGGGCGGGCCGCTAGTATCATATAAAGAAATGAATTCGGTGCAAATACTCCGTAAAAACCCTTTAAGGTTTAATGTACACCGCAGACATAATAATATCTGCATTTGCTAAAATTGTTTAGCTTGCACATAGTAGGTAATTTTATGACTATAAATTTTGTGCTCAGAAGCAT
This sequence comes from Nycteola revayana, assembly GCA_947037095.2. NCBI lineage: Eukaryota > Metazoa > Arthropoda > Insecta > Lepidoptera > Nolidae > Nycteola > Nycteola revayana. The sequence goes on from OX344840.2 coordinate 17,509,141, forward strand.
AAGGTCGGATGTGCCATTATACGTTAGAAACACTCGTCGTATGTGCCTTTATCGTAAACTGGCACTTACGACCAAATGTATCTAAAGTACCTATAATACTACATCCACCCTTATGCTTCTGAGGTATAAAAATATAACATGTTACTGGAGAACAGACAAGTGCAAGTCTGACTCGCGCACTATGTATTTGTACCATTTTCGAGTGCCTGCCTGCATTGTTTTGATAACGCGCAAAAAATGGCAAAAAGTTTGTGGGGGGCTCCCATACAAAAATTTTTTGCCATTTGCCCTCAAATATTTGTTTTATTTTACTTTTTGTATAAGTTGTTATAGCGGCAACGGATTACATCGTTTGTGAAAATTTCAACTGTCTAGCTATCGCGGTTCTTGTGAATTGTGATACAACCTGGTGACAGACAGACAGCGAAGTCTTAGTAATAAGGTCCCGTTTTTACCATTCGGGTATGGAACCCTAAAAATGCTCCTAAACATCATCTAGAAATGTGACACAAGATTTAATAAGATATAGTCACAAATGTTTTTGTCATAAGTCAACGCGAAAGATAGTGATCAATGTTGAATATACTATAATTATATTATAATAATACATTTTTAAGTGGAAAGATTCTTATTATTATATGTATGTTTCTTACGAATAAACTCGAAAACTACTGGACAGATTTCGATAATTCTTTCAGCATTCTATGCCACATTATCCCTGAGTAACACATAGGCTTTATTTAATTATGAAGTTCCTACGAGAACGGGAGCTATGCAGGTGAATCCGCGCGAGGAAAGCTAGCCTTTTATAAATACGTTACCTACATAAATCCGAGCTATGGGAATTAGCGAGCATTTAAGAAATGACACTAAAGAAAAGCAAAAGAAGCTGTCCATTTTCAGCGTTTTTAAAATCATGACAGTTTTCAGTTACTGTATAATATTAGGTGAAGCGGCATGCGTTTAACGTGCATTAATTCAACTTGTAACATTCAATATCATTATTCGGCAGAACGCGAGCAATTCAAGTGCCAATCAATAACAATCATGCTCAATACTTGATGAATGGTCTCGGTTTATCGCCGAGAATGTAATTGATGGCAGTTTATTAAATTACACAATATCAGTTCATTTTATTAATAAAATCTATTACAAGCCGCAAATAAGGGATTCATAACGGTAAATAGCTAAAATAGCTTAAACGTGTAAAAAGATTCGTAGACCTCATAAGCAGAAGAAGTATGTACTAATAATTCAGAAGCATTTGGCCGTAAGTGCCAGTAAACGATATACGACTTATGTTTGTGACGTATAATGGCACATCCGACTTTATTATTCTGAGCTCTAGATATATTTTTGTCATTTTACAACGCAGACTTTGTGAGACTATAATGTTCTTGAAAAAATAATGTTGGTTCGCCACAAGCTTCTCACATTTTTTTAAGTTAAACTTTTATGTAATTTATATACCGTGGTGTTTCAATTCGTTGCTAATACACAGTGAAATGATTTACTTTTGTCAGTACTGTAACGCCTGCTAGGGGTGCGATCACTATCACTTAGCATGGCGCACTTTATAATAGTATATTATTTAACTCATAAAAAAATAAACACAAAAACACTTCTTATTATAATTGAATTAACAACGGGCTTATGCCCAAACTCCTCGACAGCACAAATCATTATAATCAATAAAACGTCTGACTTTCAACAACATCATTCTTGAAGTCTTGATTCATTTCTTTATTTATTTAAATATAAAAATAGTTCTTTATTCGAATACGGCCAGTACGTCATTTAGTGAGGGATTAAAACCTTAACCTCACTACAACAATCGATTTTTGGCGGTAGGTTCTTTAAATATATATCAATAGCATTAAAAAAAATTGAGATTAAAATGACTTCGAACCTGAGTTAGCAGCACCTTAAATTTATCTTGTACTAGCTGCCTGTTACTCAAAGATAATGTAACATTCTAATGGTGAAAGAATTATCGAAATCTGTCCAGTAGTTTTGGAGATTATTCGAAACAAACAAACAAAAATTCTAAAAATACAAACTTTTCCTCTTTATAATATTATTATTGATTGCTAGGTATTAGAGCTCAGTATGCCATAGGTATACATTTATCATTGTCGTCTTCAAGAGGGAAACTTTTGTTCGGTAAAAAACATTTATGTTAATGGGTTAATGACCGACTAATTATATTGTTTTAGTCTTCATGACTAAAACAATATAATTAGTCGGTCAGATGATTACTGTAAAATATTGGACACGTATTTTTTTATATATCAAATCAATAAAAATTGACAAAGATACATGGCAACAACAAACTATAAAGTTCAGCAGCGGGGGCTTGTGACGTCACCACTAGGTAAAATTGTCTCGGTAATGTGAAAAGTCACGAAATTTCAACGCGATGTCAAGATACAGATCTTCGTTGGAAAACAATAAAATAATATTTCGCTTTGTGGATTCCCCTTTCAACAACAATTATTTGAGCACTAATGGTTTCAGCACCAAAACTTTTCCTGTTTAAAAATAGCTTTGCTGCTATTTTAAAAAAAGGAATAACTATTGGTGATCAAAAAAATGGTGCTGAAAGAGGAATACTCTATGTAATTAAGTTCTTTAAGCATAAAACATGTGCTCTTTGGTTTTGCTTCGGTGGAATGACAATATGGTGAAATATTTTGAACACTCTCACAGATAACATCTCTGTATTAAATTGTTAGTAATAAATATCTGTCCCACGCAGTTAAACCGCATAATGGTTTTTGTTTTATTATTTTTCATGCGGTAGGTATATACGCTAATAAATTTTCTAAAATAAAAGTAGTTTATGAAATATCCCAATATCGCATCCTAATATATTATATCAAAACGACAAGTTAAATCAAAGGTATTAAAACATAGACAATGTAAATACAAAAAGGTTGCGCGGTCTTCCACAATTGCATTCAGTAAAAATTATTAAAAAGCTATTTGTATTTTAATTTTAATATAATTATTTAAAATACCGATTGCTAACATTTGGTTTTTACATTAAAAACACTAAGGTAATATAAGAGTTTGTAAAATTATTCTCCAATGAAAACTGATGGGCTGGGCAGATTAATTTTAAAATGTTGTATCAATTTTACCGTGGAGAGTTATATGTATATTACATTTCCTAATAAAATAACAAGATTTAATGCCATTTTTATATTACCTTGTATCTGTATGTATTGCCGGACCGTCTCAATAACGCACCGCTGAAGCCATTAGTAGAATAAGTCACTTAGATTTTCCCACCGGTTATTCTCAGTTGAAGCGCTTTGTCCAGCTGTAGTATTAAATCATCTAATAATGAATGAAAGGAAGTCAAAACTAATAAATACATAAATAATTATACTAACAACTTGAGGTAAAACTTTCAAGTAAAAGCTTCTATTCTAGGTTAAATCTGGAGGCACGGTAGTGCCCCCATCAAGTCGAGTTAAATAAATATCACGGCACGGCCGCATTGCTTTTTATTCTAATAGGTACCTACCGTATAGTTTTATTTTAAAAGTTTTGTTGGATTACTAAAATGATTACTAAATTGCATTCGATTTCAATTTGGTACCTACTCCTTTTTAAATATTATATATGTGATGTGCTTTATAAATAAGTACGACCGTAGTACGGCAAATAGCCATGGTATAAATACAATTTCTATACTATAATATTATACGACGTTTATTTTGATAAGTAAGTACCTATATGTTATGAAATATTGAATTATATGCTCTGTTATTTCAACTTTCCTGACGGTATTCAGTCGTTATATTTTATTTCCTGAAGTAGAGCAAGTAACATACGAATTCGCATTCTCATCAAGCAAAATAGGACACAAATGGAAATTTAAAAATCATACTATGAAGATATACGTATTGGATTGGTAATCGTCATACAAGGTTTCAGAGTGGCATCAAAATCACAATCCACAATTCTTAGAAAGCTCCAAAGCTCACGAACTCAAGAACTACTTTTCAATTTCATTACCTTTTTTTTTGAGCATTAAAACATATGCCTAAGGCATATCATTTCAGAATGTATTAATAGATCTTGAAAGTGTGATCTCACTAGCATAGTAAAGTTGTGTGCATTTGGTATGGTACGTGCTTAGATAAATTTAGGGGGGACCAAATTTGTCCTTAGAGATTCATTGAACTCGAACGTTTCGAACGAGTTTCATACTATTTCAATACAAATATGATTTTAAAGTAATTACGATAAATATGATTTATTACATTTTTAAAAATGGTTTCACTGATCAAAAATAAAATATTTATTCTGCCTTAAATAATTAATGTTTTTAGGTGGTACGTAAACATAAGCCTTTTTAAAATCTTGATCAAGAAATTATTTGAATACAACACTATTAAAGCGAATGCGTTGGTTCGGCTACTGCGTGAAAACAAACTTACGTGAAAATACATGGGCAGCCACACTTCAGAAGCAAAATTGAATCAAAAATTATAATTCCAACCGTATTGTATTGGTTACATGTATCTATATACCTGTGTTTTTTAAATCTCATATAAAGTATCTATAAATTTGATGCTAAAACAAATTTAAATTTAGTTTAACTTTATAAAGGCCGTCTGTAAATCAATAAAAAATAATTAATAGCGATAGGTACATTAAATTTGGTTAAAAACGAGACATTTTATTAAGAAATTCTCGGTCTCACATTCATGCCTAAATTGTCCTACATACATTGAATTTTAAGGGCCTTATATATTCCCAATATTCCGACTGGCAGCCATTATTACCTAAGGCCATAAATCTTCAGCTACAAAAGAATGCCTACGTCCATATATATGATGCTTTCAAAATAAATACCATATTTTTAAGTGGGCATAGTGACTATGTAATGTAATGTATCATATATATTTATAACTAGCTGCGCCCCATGGTTTTACCCGCGTCACTCTGCTCCAGTGGGTCGGAGCGTGATATTTTGTAGTCTATATGTTAATCCAGCATATAAACTATCCGCGTACAAACTTTCAGCCAATTCCATTCAGTAGTTTTTGCGTGAAAGAGCAACAAATATACATCCACACATACAAACATTCGCATTTATAATATTAGTAGGATTACGTTAGTGAACAAATTTATGTTATATACTTATTTATTTTATATAAATTATATTAGCAGCTGTCAGTTTAGCACGATGGCAACGTTCCAACACGAAAAATAAAAAATAAAACTTAGGCTCGCTTCGCTTTTACCCGAGTAACTTTAGTAGAAGTTTTGCTGAGTAACCTATAAAAATGATCGCGTTCTGGACACATTCCATCAATACATTTTGCATGGTTAATGAAAAAATCTGCGAGCCCGAACTGTGTTGATTGTGGTGTTATTGAAGATCTACAACATGTTTTGATGGAATGTATCCGAAACAGGAGAAGTCGTAATGAAGTCTTGGATGGTTATAATATTGGTATGTGTAGCACGATATTAGCATCTCCTTTAAGTAATAAAGCGAGGATATTCTATAAGCTAGTTTTAGAGGGTTTAAGTGGTTAAAATTTCATGTAAATAATATGTATTTTGTTACCTAATGGGGTGACATTATCGCTGTGCGATAATGAAACCTTTAAAAATAAAAAAACCTATAAAAATAGCATATGTTACTCCAAAATAATACCTTTCTAAAGGTAAAAGAAATTTTTAAATAGGTCTTATTATTAAGATTATTTATCACAAAGAAAAAACAACTCCTGCTTTATTATATTATTAGTGCATTATAGACGCTGTACCCTCTATACATCACTACTGTTGCTTAATTAATTGATTTCCAAGTCGTTACGTACTCTTGAACTTTGCAACGGACATTAATTTATTTCGTTTCTAGTCTTCTTTGATTAAGAAAGTTCGGTTTTTGTATTTCTATTTCAGTGAATGGGAAAAATACAATTAATTTTACGCCCGTCCTTACTTAGGTAGTTATTCTGCATCAATAAAATTTTGTACTGTCATAAAATAATAGATGTTACTTTGATCATATAATTTATTCGATAGCCGTTCGATTAAGTATCTGTCTATATTTATATAATTAAGTACTTTTCGTTTTAACTATGTAATTTTAGAGACCTTAAACGATATTAGTCTCGGAGGTCATGGGTCTCTCCACGCGAGACAAAAAATCTTTATTTTTCTCCGGGTTTGCTTGGTTAAAGGACTACCATCCGTGCCTCGGAAAGGACGTTTAACCGTTGATCTTAATTGTTAAAACATCAGCAATAACAAGCGAGACAACGAAACGGCTGCTGCGCTTTTTAAAGTCTTTTATTTTATCTGCAAGCTGTTTAACATAAATATGTATAGGTATAGTGGTTAAATTAATAAGCGTTACTTATAATTATTTAAAAATATCATAGTAAAATCAACTTATTTTCTTTATTCTAATAGTTGAACATACATAGAAACGGATATTTCGACCAAAACCAGCGCTAGTAGTCATGTGATTTAAGTGAATTTCAAATACGATTTTTTTATAAAAATCCGTCGACTTCACTAATGTCCTTTTTATATACGTATGTAACTGCTATTGATGTCTCTTCTATTCCTGAAGATATATTTCCTTGAGATTAGTATGACACCGTTACTCTACACGAGTGACCTACTCACGTCAAACATAATATCGTCAAGCAAGCAAAACTCTTTGATGATATCAAATAAGATTGCTAGAATCCTGTTTTCACGTTCTGGCATATGTCACTTTAGAATCATCGGCTTCTACCTACCTTATCTGTCAGATATAATAAACATTCTTTTAGTTGAAATCAGCCAAGCGTATTGCGGCCTCGTAACGATCCGCTTTGGCCCCCCAATATTATGCGTTGAAAGAACTCCTAACTAAATTTACATTTTTATTCGCTTTGAACGTATATATGTCTAGAACTACAGCAGAAGTTACAAGTAAAACAGAAACTTGTGAAATTTGTTGCTATATGTTGGACAATTTAAACTTTGTTTCAGTTTCTTTAAAGAAAGTAAGAGGAAAAGGTGCTTTCAAAACATATAGGTACCATCCCTAAAAAAGATGCTCGTATCGTGTATTGTTAATGCGTTAGCAAAGATTTTTCTATGAAATAATATATTTTTCATCCCACCATCTCGGAAAGAGTATTTTTAATCTTCAATATCTGAGTGGAAAAGCCGTTTTTATTCTCTAGAGGATAAAGTAAATTGAATTTAGAACATCGTGTGCACTAAGTTTGTGAATTAAAAAAAACATTAAACCTATTTACTGTTACCTCTATGGTGCCGAATATATCATACAACTTTTTTTTAATTTGTTAAAAACTCAGACTCGGAACCTTCTTGGTGTTCTTTTTTCAATTTGCTTTGTACGCGGTTCTTTACGCGGCATTTTTTCACGTCATTGTTAAACCTTATATTAAAAACAAGAAACTTGGAAACAAGTGAAAAAACTAAAATAAGTGATTCTAGCGACGAGGAAGTTTGTTTGACGCCAACAGAATTGACTGAAACGTGTCTAACTAACTAAGTCTAAAATATGTGAAGGCATCGTAGGAGCCATTACACTGAAATAGCCTCAATCGGATCCTTGGACTGGCCCTTCTACATCAAAAATAAGCCGTTATGAAACACCTAACCATCTCCCTCTCTCTCCAACATTCACGCTAAGGGGATCCGATGAATCGGTACAACTAATAAGTATGACAGATAGTTTACCGAAAAACAGTACACAAGTGACTAACACCAATATTACCAAACAAAAATATTACACTCAATTTAAATAACTGTAGCAACGTTACTTTAAAATTTTCTTAATTATACCTTAGTATTATTTTGTTATAATTTAAAGATTATTCTGTAATACTTACCTGTCATAATGTAGTAATTAATACCTAAACTGAAATAAAAGTGTACCTATATTGTGTTTGTAAACTTTTTTTTTTTTGCATTTAGTCATTTCCTCGCTGAGGTGGAATGAAAAGTTACGTGTTGCACTCGAGTGCAAAGATTTTTCACCTCGTGCTCTTTTGATTCCCTCGCTAACGCTCAGGATTCTAATTTTGAATCACTCGCTGCGCTCGTGATTCAATTTTAGAATCCTTCGCTTGCTCGGTCATCAAAATTGAACACGCGGTTAAAAAGCAACTTTGCACTCTTGTATAACAAATAACTATTATAATTCCGAAGTTATTAAAACACATAATACACGGCTGAAGTGAGGCCAGAGGTGCAGCGTACACAGCTATTATTGCTCGGCGACTTTTTTCAAAATATTATAAAACGAAATAATTTAAAATTTAAAAATAACATGTACCTATTTAAAAAAATTTAAATACATGTTATTTTAAAATTATTTCGTTTTTATAATCTCTTAACAGCCCGTTTGCGTCCACTGCTAAACATGGGCCAATTTATCTCGACAGCAATGACCATTCAAGGCAGGCGACTATTTCTATCATTTTGGGCAAAAATACAATATAGAACAAAATAGTATAGATTATTATCTAGGCAGGGATGAATAGGGTTTAATATGGTGGGTTTGGACTATTCAATATATTATTATGGAAGTATATTTTTTAAGCGCTAAAAGGTATAATGGAAGTTATACTGATAACTACAGCTTTCACAAACATATGTATGCAACAATCTATATTTATGCAAAAAAAAACTTTGTTTGTTTGCTTGAACGCGCTAATCTCCAAAACTACTGGTCTCATTCGAAAAAATCTATCAGTGCTAGATAGCCCATTTATCGAGAATAGTTAAAGACCATATATTTAATTATAAAATTTCTACGAAAACGGGAGTAACGCGGGTGAAACCGGGAAGCTAGTATATGATATAGATGCGTCAATAATATGGTTAAAGTCTCTTATTATGTATGTCCTTGTAGCTGTTTAATATTGCATGCAGTCGTCGACCTTAATTGGGATACAACTGAGCGCGATTCTAGCGAGCGTCGTTTACACGTAATAGAGATAAGAATATTAATTATATATGCAAGAGACTAAAGATAGAATGAAAAGGAAATAGTTTTGTTGTGCTTTTCTGCGCTGTTAGGCTATAATTAGAGAATGAACTAAATGAAGTTAATTGAATGGGACCCGCAGTAAGTATACTGTTAATACTGAAATGTTAATATTGAAACAAAAAAAAGGAAGAAAATACATTAAATTCAGCACAACACACAAGAGATTATACAGCAAACGCAGGCAACACGCAACAAACAGTATAAAACAATAAGACGCCTAGCCTGTTCCGCTGAAATAGTCGCCACCTTAGCATAGGCTGAGCGATACCTAGCGCTGGTTTTCAGTTGGCGACTCGAGCAGTGACCTACGAACGAGGGATACCTGCACTTAAACAGCTTTCCACATGTTGCTTTTCATGTGAAGTAAATACTTTTTACTTTATTACGTTTTTTACTTGTGTTATGTTATCTATCTATACTATAATATTATAAAGCTGCAGAGTTTGTTTGTTTATTTGTATGTTAGTTTGTTTGTTTGAACGCGCTAATTTCAGGAACTACTGGTCTGATTTCAAAAAATCGTTCAGTGTTGGATAGTCCATTTATATTTATATTTCAAAAAAATGAGAGATCCGTAAGAAAATTGCGATTTTGTCCGCGAGAGCACATACCTAACTATCATAGTTTACTCACAATAACCACTTTTATGTTAATAAAAAATATTAAATCGTCTGAATAAAGAAACTACGTTAAATGTGTATCGTAATATATACGCATTATAAAAGTTACATGACAGTTGTGACGTGTCTACAATGATTCCAATTATTTAAATAGGTATACGATTAAATAATTCATATATCCTGAGTATCTGCTACTGAGTATAACATCCTGAATAAACAATTTAATTTTACAATTTATTCTTAAATGACACTAGCTACTTTGTCCTGTAGTAACTAAAACTCTGAACAAACCGTGATGTGCACTATGAGCAACACGCATTGACAGAACGCGTGTGTTATGTCAAACGCCATAAGATAACATTAAAAAGTTTATATTGTCAAAAGCGCCAATTTTACAGTAGAAAATATTTGTAATTAAATTGTGATTAAGTTTTCTAAAATTTTCGATTTTTTATAAGAATCTTCTACCTACTATAATAAACAAATCAAAAAAATAATTATCGAGAACTACCTAGCCATTTACGCGTGATTCATATATAGCAATTAACATATCTACTCTATTGACTCGTCCAGAGATTTGAATTTAAACAGTCCGTAACATTTGCAAGTCTTAATGTCAATTGAAACAAATAGTCCTTGTTTAGACTAAATAGTCACATTTAAGCCCTAACTTGAGATTTTGATGAACACATATTGCAATGCTCGATAACCACTTAACCATCGGGTAGGACGGACAGCCGAGTGGCAGATCTGCTTCGGTAATCCCTTAAGGCGAGGCCGAGAAAGATATACGACCAAGATAATCTTCACTCAAGGCTCATAAAGGCAAAATCGCTGATCTCAATATAAGTTACTCGGTGAAACAGTATTCGGTTGTCGTTAGGGCACTAATGAAAGGTGGGAACTCATGAAGTATCCGAATAAGCCAGCCGTGAGGGAATTAATTAGCAGTTTCGGCTAGTATCTAGTTAATTAATTTCATGCTCTCCGAGTGAGCATGTCGTTCATTCTACATTGCATGTTTATTACTAGAGAAAAAATATTTGGACTTGACAATATTATTAGCAGAGAAATAAAGTTGTTGATTTGAAAATAAGTAGGTAATTTCATGATATATTAAAGAAGAAATACAAACTAGCCTTTTTTAGTTTTTCAAATATGTTTATACAATATAAATATATTGTAGCTCACAACCGCAACAGATAAAAGATTTTATTTTAGAAACCCAATAATTAAATCAATCATAGCTTAAGTTAACTATAATATTTTTGACGAAACTTTAGTTCATCTGTATATATGTATATATATATATGTATGATTAAATAATAATATGTTATATAATGTGACGAACACTTTTAGTTACTTTCAGTATATTATTTTATTTAGCTACAATTTTGAAATATTCAGGTTAGCCTTCTAAACAATGATATGTCATCAAAAACATTACCTGTAAGAAAACCAAGTGTCTCACTCAGTCATTTTACCGTAAAAGCTTGTTGGATCCATGTAATACCAAGTTGGTCCATTTATTATGTCCCTACTTAAAGAAACGTCTGTCTTAAGCTATTACGTAGATAGATAATTAGCTTAGGTTACAAAACGTTATTTTGATAATATCAATATTAAGAATATTCTATTCAGGTTAACCTTATAAAGATGATATGCTGTTCGCTTCTATAAAACATTTTCAATCAGCTAGTTGTGTCGACCGAGTTTATTTGATATCCCTCAGGTGTCGTAAAAACATGTAAGAAATTGCATTGCAATCGCTGGCAGCGAGAACACTTTAAAACGTCCGAGCATATTATATATCTTTCCCAATAGAACTCTAAAATAATTTAAAGGACACAGTTATTTTATGACCTTTATGTTTATTTATTTCTATTTTTGAAATGGCCACAAGGCTATTATTAGCTTTACATGTGCATATATCGATGTATACATATCAAATATGTTGAGACAGAATCTGATCTTTTAAGCGTAGCTGTAAGTTAAGAATGTGGTACCTATATGTACTCTATGTTGCCATAAATGTTGCTACAAAGATTTTTTTTCTATTGTGGTTAACATTACAGTATGTATTATACGTTTATTACTATTACAGTGTGTTAGTTTCATACATTATTATAAAATTATTAAAAATATATAAAGGTTATCCGAAGTATTCTCCATTGGATGCAATAAAGTCATTTAAACGTTGAGGCCAGTTATCAATAGAAGCTCGCACGCACCTCGTATTTGGCTCCATACCTACTTTGTGTAATGCAATTTCAGCGATTTGTTTCTCTTCATCACCCCACTGCATTTTTAATATTACAAATTATTTAACAATGTAATGGCGCGAAAATGAGAAAACACAATGAACAATCATATAAAAATTACAGATTCCAAATTCAAATGATATAATGTTTATTTTTAATTGTAACAATATTTATGGCCAGACTTAGTATATTATTATAAATGTCATATTAACTGTTCATATGAAAGAACAATGCGTTGATACTAGTTAAAAAAAATCATATTACTGAAACTCCAAAAAGTACGTATAGATCTAGGTGCTTACGTCATTAGCCTTCATTCAAAGGAAGGATACTCACGCAATACCTAAAGAAAGAGAGTTTCATGAGTTCATTTCCACCCATAAATAAAAACATTCGTGTTACAAATTTAAAAAGTTAACGACCGCTGTGTGTCTGTATTGTAAATAGTTATTCATCACGTCATATCATATCACGAGTTTCTTGCACGCGGTTTCACACGCGTAACTCCTGTTCCCGTAGGAACGAACTTTATAATTAAATATATCCTGTTGCGTTGCTCGATAAATGGGCTATCTAATACTGGAAGAATTGGAACAGTTGTTCCTGAGATTAGCGCGTTCTGAAGGTGCATCTATTTTTTACATACGTTTTTATAAAAAGACAACTGCCGCACCGCGAGAATTATTCAAAAATTTAATTTGAGAAAACAAAGCGCAGTCAGTCTCAAAACAACTATCTGAGGTTTACACAAATTGTTGTTTCGGGTATCAATAAACAGATAATAATTGTTCTGTATTGTCAGAAGCGTTTATTTATTTCGAGACGAGCCGAATTGCCCTTCTTTAAGTTAACTTTTAACAGCTTTATTATGAATTCTAGTCATGTAGCTATTTTCTGCGCTATGCATATTTATTTCATCTCCCGTCGTTTATTTCAGAACCCTTAAATTCCGTCGGATTTAGTTAATATAATTGCGATCTATGAAGCTAAGAAATATTTTAGTTTCAAATAAAATTTGACTAACTTAGGCTTCATAAATATTTTAAGTATTAAATAACGTTTCAATAATGTAGGTATAGCTAACAGTCTGGTCGGCTGTGGAATGTCGTTGCCTAGGTAGGTATAGGAGGTCACTGAACTGTGAAAGAGACTCATGCACGAATGCTCTACGCTTATTCAAGAGCTTCGAACCCACATTCGGTACGTACAAGTAATATACTGATACTCGTAGCGTTTTAAAGATATTTTTAAAATATAAAGATTCATATTTTAAAAATATGATTATTGTAATGATTATATGTGTCAATATCATTAGACCTAATAACTAATGTTTTTTTTATGAAGTTATTTATAAAAAAAAATATAATTGTTAACTTTGATTGTTTTTTTATGTTTTATTTGATTATTTAACCGGATTAACGGCCAATAGTTGACAACTTTCTATTTTCAACTATTGGCCGATTAACCGGTTTCATTTAACATACTTTATTATATTTCTGCATTATAATATTATACAACAAATATATATTTTTACTCAAGAGTACGAAAGCCAGCTCCGTTTTCCTGTAATATATCTATGAAATAAATCTTTACGAACATATTTGGAGCTTTATCTTATTATACCGTCCAAAGTTTTCTATAGCCCTTATTGTCTAGAAACATCCATTTAGGCTGCCGATCACGTAGCTGAAGCCATAATCCAAAAACTTGACGACATTAAATCCTTACAATTGGGCCTGAGAAATGCGCTTTGTAATATGAATATACAATATGACCAAATTCCTATGACTACTTTGCCATAGTACCTACTATACTTTCCATAATAGTAGATTGTTTATCTAGGGAGTAAACAACTATTTTAAAGGCGAGAGTGTTTTTTTTAATCCAGAGCGGACCGAAGGATTATAGAGTAGAATCCCGAGCGGAGCGAGGGATTCTTAACTAGAATCCTAAGCGCAGCGAGGGATTAAAAGTTTGTCACTCGAGCTTAAAATAGTGTTGCTCCTGAGGTGGACTCTCTACTTTTTATCACCCTCTATGAGAAAATAAGTAAGTGCAACTTATGAACAAGAATTTATTTACGTACAATGAAGAACCTTAAGACATAATAATACTTTCACTTGAGGAAGACGCACTCATTTTTTATTATTCTAAAATCTGAATATGAATCAACTACGAACGAAAGCAGAATGCATTTAATTTCGCGCATTGTTTATTTTTCATCAACTTTTTTTAAATTTGGCGCGCTCGCAGTTTATCAGGCAGTCACATATTCAATACATTGTTCCCGCATGGTTTGCGATTCTCCTCTTTGCTGATTGAAAAATTATTAACAATATCCACATTACAAATTCAAATCAATTTTGGTCCCTAAGGGATTAATGAGCTATTTTGGTCCCTGTTTACGAGGAATAAACTAGCTCTTTTTGAATAGATGTGATAAAAAGATTATTGTGGCCCTTGAAACTAACTACAGATTACATTTCGTGGGTTAAGAACTAGAGTAGCGTAAGGGCAAAATGACAACTTTACAGGAGAGCCGAAAAACAACTCAAATTTAGCTTCCTTTATCTTATAGCTCTTTTATAGCAAAATCTATAGTAGTTAGATATCTGATTTTTACTAATAATATAGCTTTATTTATCGGCTACAGAATAGTGTATTTTTTTAGTCAATCAAAAAACGTTTTTATTTTAATAAAGTTTATTTTTCAAAAAATGGTTGACATACGTCATTTTGGCTGTTACATTAATTTAATAATGTTTGGAATGCAACGGAACTTCCGTTAAAATAGACTTAAAAATAATAACAAAAATATACTAAAATTAATCATCCCTCGTTCCCCTTCCCTCCCTTCCCTTTAAAAATATAATTAAGAATAATCATTCCTGGTCGACCTGCAAATGGTTGTAAAAATCATGATATGCTGAAGGAATAACTCCAGATCGACACAGCTCTTGCAAATCGTTGTACTTATCTGCTGATATAGCTATTGGAATACTGTAAGCTTTTTGCAATATTATTTTCGACGAGGTTGCTCTTTTGCCCCTTCTGAATAACCAAACTTTTTTGAAGTTTTCATTGTCCAAGTCATATTTAAAATAGAAATGTTCTGAGTCGTCCTAGCGATATTGAAGCCATTTGATTTTTAACCAATTTACAGTCTCCTCAACATTATCTGTTTTACAGTTCTTAGTCGTAACAGTTTTCAGTTTCTTCAAATCAAAAAAATCTTCCTGTCCCATTTCTTGCACTTTGTAAGGATTTCTTTTTGACGCAGTTCTTAAAATAGTGTAGTAACTAGACGGATGAAAAATTGGTATACTTTTCTTGGCCAGCTCTATAGTAGCGTGAATATTGTCAACTTCCATGTGACTGTGACTAGGCTCAAAATATTTTTGATTTATTTTTGGTATATCCAACACCACCACCAAAAAGCCACACAATACAACAACAATATTCTCGCTTGAACTTTTCTCTGTAAAAGAGCTTCATGTTTACTAGTACGATAGGGCGAACTATTCCAAAGACAGCCAATGCCTACCTCTAGAAGTTGTCTTACTGTAAATAATTATTGTAAAGGTGGTCTCTTATTGTGCAATAATCATCATCATCATCAGCCCGTATAACGTCCACTGCTGAACATGGGTCTCGTCCCGAGGGAGGGTATTGCCATAGTCACCACGCTTGGCAGGCGGGTTGGTGACCGCAGTATTATGTTCTAACACACAAGGAAACTCTGCTGCCCGTTCCTTGATATACGATTATTACCAAGGGACCAACGGCTTAACGTGCTTTCCGAGGCACGGAGGGTATTCCCTCAACCAACCAGACCCGGAAAGAAATCATAGAATTTACACAAAGATTTCTTGTCCGGTGTGGGGATCGAACCCACGACCTCCGAGATTTAAAGCGAGCCAAATACCGCTACGCTATGGAGGTTGTCCGAGTGGAGGTTTATTGTGCAATAAAGATTATTATTATTATTATTTAATTTTTATTTCATTTCAAGTACCCATAGTAAACTTACACACATGGCAGGTAACCGAAACCTGCGTATTATGTAATGAATAGGTATATAAAAGGTACTTACTTAGTTAATACAGATTAACATCCAATAAATGAATGTACAAACTTTAATAGGTACTTATTAACTTAATTATTTGAAACTATTAAAAAGTATAAGCAAGCATACTTTTATTACGTACCTTTTGAATGTCGAAATCCGTATCTGCATGGTGATTTAGGGATTTTAAAATCTTCCAAATTCTTGTATTTTTATTCATCTTCACTGTTTTTGGCACTATAGCTTATAAAATTTTAGCTTAGGTAACGGTTTTTCGAAAAAAATGTGTAGAGTCTAGGTATTAAACAATCGCAAGGGGCGCCCCGCGTCGTATTTTCATACGCAATCGGCCGCGCCTAGCTCAACTTTTTGGTGTCAAATTAACGTACAGTAGTATTAGACGCGATAGTGAATCAGACCAACAAAAATTTATTACGTGCTAAAAGAACGAATATAGCTTTAACACTATTATTGACATAAAAAAACTGATTGCATTACTTTAATTATTTAGTGCCATAGTAGAGTATCACACCCTTACGTTTTTTTGGCAGGGAGAAAAATGACGGAAGCGCACGAAACAAAGTCACATAAGCAGTAACGGTACTAAACGCTTATTTGGCACGAAACAAACTTAGGGTACATAATCATAAATTCGGACTATTCGCTCTGTAAATCGAGTTTCGATCGTTGTGCTCGTAACTTTTTTGACAAAATTATGACAAGATTATTGTAAGTAGAAACACTTCATTTTGGCTGTAAACAAATATATATTTTTTTGAAACGTTATTTTTGTACTAAGCAATCTACACACTACATCGCTCCAGTTTTTTGGCACATAAAAATATGGGGATTAAAAAAGCGAATGGTGAAAAAAAAAATTTTTTGAATTTTTTCCCTTACGCTACTCTAGTTCTTAACCCACGATTTAAGCACAGAAATATAAGTTATTGTGATAGAATAATAAAAATAATAATACCGATTTATGTTATTTATATTTTTTTTTGTACTATTTATACAGTGGATACATACTTTCACCAAAAACTGTTGTTTCTTTAGAATTTGTATAATGAGTTCCTGTTTCAAATAATTCCATTGTGAGACCATCTCGATGAATCCAAGTTTTAGCACTGGCATGCAAACTAACTTTATCAAACTGTAGAGGTAGATGTACCAAGTCTCAAATCAATTCGACAAATGGAAGCAAGTTATAACTAGGTACTTCAATCTTAACTTATTCACATAGTATGTAACAAGCAAACTATTTTGTTATTTCAGTCGAATATTGTTATTGTTAATACAGAGCGTTGAACAACTTTAATTTCCTTATTATTGTCTCAGATATTAGAAGATGAATTTGTTTATTATAAAAATAATAATATAACTTTACCCGCGTGACTTCCGTTCCTGTAAGAATTTCATTATTAAATATAGCCTTAATCCTTTCTCGATAAATGGGTTAACTGAAATATGTTATGTGCTGTGTGGTGTCCGGCTTAGAATAGACCACCCCATGTCCTCCCATGGGTGTCGTAAAAGGCAACTAAGGGACATATGGCTGATGGATGGGCAGCAGCATCTATTAGGTCAAGGTTTACATCTTACTGCGATCAACAATCCGTCTGCCAAGCGTGGTGATTATGTCAATATCCCTCAACGATCCTGGCTTGCCAAGGTCTGTTAAGAGGCGGCCCATGTTCAGCAGTGGACGTAAACGGGCTGTTGATGATGAACACTGAAATATTTTTTGAATCGTTCCGGAGCACGCAAACTCTTCACCCTTATATACAGGGTTATTTGTAAAACACCGGTAACCTCTCAGGACTATATTACTAACATCATAAACAACAACGTTTGTTCTACGACTTTTTACAAAACATAATACATTTACCAAAAACAAACCTTCAATATTTCGTTGTCCTATCTAACACATTTCAACTCTGTATTTTGCTGAACCTACAGAAATTGCCGCGCACTGTCCGGTACTATCGCTTTCTTTTGCTTCGCATAAACTTCGTAACATTTAGAGCGTTGAATTTAAATATTTTTATTTTTGTGTGTAAATCTGATGAATTAAAATATGATGATTTTTTTAAAGTCGTTGAACAAAAGTTGTTGATTATGATGTTAGTAACGTAGGTAGTCCTGAGAGGTTACCGGTGTGTTACAAATAACTCTGTATAAGTACAGATAATAAAACTATAATATCAGGCAATTTTAATGTCTTAACTACAAATTTGTGAGCTTTGCAGTCTTTACATATTTTTTTTCATTTTGCATACTGCTCGTTTTAAAATTATCTAAAAAGGATGTTCGTTTTGTTCTGTTGCTTTTAAAAACTAAGTTTTAAACAAGGTTGATTAAGCATAGTGCATAAAAATACATCCTTTCATTTCTGTAAAATTTACTTCCGTAAAGCTCCCATGTTGCAAACAAAATTCATTAAATCTCATTTAGGTCGTAGGTTTATGTTTTAATTCCCATACTTCTCGCGTGGAGTAGCAGCGTAGCGTTGCAAGCGTATACTTACGTTTTGTATTCAAACTCTATGCGGCTTAAGTAGTTAGTGTACTTTGTAGTATAAAAATCATGTTAGTTTTTCTATTTCCACATTTTTACAATGTACAACAACGTCTATTTTTGGGACGGATTGCTCCGAATGAATACATTTTCACATCAACTCTCATGTTTAATGCATTAATCATTTGCCCTGGAAATTTTTCGCCTTTATAAATTCTTTGTCTCAAAGAGTAACAGAATCGCTGATACATACATAGATACATACATTCACGCTTATTTACCAATGGGGTAAGCAGAAACCACTTCCTTCCACTTCCTAGGATCTAGACACACATCTTTCGCCTCTTCTACATTCATTCAGAATCGCTGATGTTTACGTAAAATGTTGTGTCCTTAAGTATTCAGCCTGATCTATTAAGCGGTACTACCTTTTTCGACAGAAATTTAATATTTGAAAGCAGGTCACAAGAAGTAACTTATGTTTTTTTATACATTTTCTTTACTTTACGTATCGCGGACAGCAGCTTGTTCAAAACATAAATAGATAATAATACAAAAAGTAAGGTTTAGTGAGTCAAGCCAACATAAACTTAATCCATACTCTTATATTATGTTCATTAGTTATCAGCATTTTATCAGTACACGTTTCAGTCCCCTGTCAATGGGGACCCGGTCATTCGAAGGCATTCATAAACCCAAGGCTAATATTGAAGAGGGCTTTGTTAACTTTTAATATAAAAGATATAATATTCATAGTATGTCTACTCGATTTCCCGTTTTTTGCTATACCCTTGAAAGCGATAAATAAAATACTGTGACAATAGCTGTAATAGATATAACATTCACATGAGCGTGAATTGTGTAATAAATAGATTTGATATACACCAACAGAACACATTTTCGTGCTTCGTCTATTTTAAGGGAAACAAATAAATTCCAAATTTACTGACTATAATGACTATGTACGGGCCTAACTTGATCAACCTTTTATTAAAAAATAAAAAGGTTTTATTAAAATTATGTATTCTTGTAAATTTGAAATCGACTTATAATAGAAACATTTATTTTCTTCATTTCATCACTACATAGTATAAAACAAAGTCGCTTGCCGCTGTCTGTCCGTCCCTATGTATGCTTAGATCTTTAAAACTTCGCAACAGATTTTGATGCGGATTTTTTTAATAGATAGTGTGATTCATGAGGATGGTTTATATGTATGATTTTTATTACACTCGTGCAAAGTCGGTCGCTAATTAAAGTATAATATTGCTATTGTTTGAAAATTATTTGTATTTAAGTAAACCATTGACTTTAAGTTTAACAACATAATTTACTTTATTAGCCCTTTTACGGCCACTGCTGAAGATAGGCTTCCTCTAAAACAGACCTTGGCAAGCCAGGGTAATTGAGGGACATTGCCGTAATCACCATGCTTGGCAGGCGGATTGATTATCGCAGTAATATGGGAGTATCTTTGAGCTGAGAGATGCTACTTCCTTTATGATGGGTTTGTCCCTCAGTCACCTCTGACCCATTGGATGATATGGGGCAATCTATTCTAAGCCAGAAACCACACGGTAATACAACATACAAACGTAATAAAATATTTTTATACGAAAATCACGCTCATTACAAAGGTATTAATATTCAGAAGAGCATACTGAAGGGGCTTCGGCTATTTATTTTTATAAGCATATTTAAACCCAGTTACCGTAACGGACTACACAATATTGTACGGTTACCCTGCCATTTAATATCTAGAACATTGTAGTTTGATATCGCAATGGTTATTCGATATCGTGCGAATAAGTGTTTACCCCATGCTACCGTTATTAAGGTAATGGATCTCATTATAGAAGCGCTTGCGCATTCATGTCAGCATTTCGTTTCAATTTACATACCTACTCAGATTTTACCGTACTTATCGTTTTGTACTTATTTTTGTTATGATTATTAAAAATTGATGTGACCTTAATATTAATATTATGACTATTTTATAGCTGTGTCATTAAAAATGTTTCATTACATATTTTACAGCAAAATGCTCCGTCGCGTCTATTTGTCTGTTCCCGATAAACTAAAAAAAATTGAAGCGTTTTTCCCCAATAGATAGGTATATTGATCGTTGAGGAAGGTTTAGATAATATATTTTATATAATTTGTCAAGGTTGTATGTTAATAAAGTTTTACTACTCGTGCCAAGCCGGGTCGCTAGTAATTTGTTAAAATTATACCTAAGATAATTTTTATAACACTTAGTTGTTATTGCAATAGGAGTTACGTCAACTTGTTGTGAACCTATCAAAAGTAAATATTTTTTAAGATACGAGCAAATAATGAAACGGATCACTTGCAAT
Source organism: Nycteola revayana (assembly GCA_947037095.2). NCBI lineage: Eukaryota > Metazoa > Arthropoda > Insecta > Lepidoptera > Nolidae > Nycteola > Nycteola revayana. The sequence goes on from OX344840.2 coordinate 17,530,011, forward strand.
TTATTGACGTGTATTTATTATGTTGTATAGAATTGATGCTTAGTCAATACCAATTAAAGTTACTTATAATTGTAATCATGGATCACGAAATGTAATTATATTAAATTTATGTACCTACTAGTTTCATATTTACTAATGTTATTATTAAACATGATCCTTCATAAAAAAGTAGATTTTTGTATTTAAGATAATTACAAAGCCTAACTGGCTTTGTGGTTATCTAATAAATTGAATGATAGGTAATACCTATACAACCCGAACACAATAAATTACATTTCCAAAATACGACATATTCTGGTCACGTACTTTTAAATCAGGGCATTACATTATCTTACTGTTACCTAATTTAATCTGATTTATAAATATATATTTTTTGTATTGGTCATGAGTTCATGACTTTATCAGTTCCACTTGGATTATTGTATCATTTGTACTTGTCCATAATGCAATATTCAACTTACCTTTACGCGAAATATTCAAACCTATGCTTCTGAGGTACCTATAGATTTATAGAGAGAATTTTCGTTATTTGAATATACTTCAGCGTGAGCTTAACTAGCATCACCTAAATACCATCGATTTATAAATTACATCATATTGATTCGTTAAATATCTTGTCTCATTCTCATTTTAAATAGCCAAGACTTAGACAAGACACACAGAATAAAAAAGATCAAATATACAGTAGGTACAGGATTCTGGTTTAGCTTTTGTGATTTACATCTCCAGAATAGAAATATTTGTATTCAGCTTACATCCCAAAGGGCCCCCTCTTCACAATATACGCTTTCCTTGTGTTAATAACGATACCTTACCCACTCTTACTCAGAATTTTTAGTATACCCTTCCCTATCCAACACACCCTAACATTTTCATATTAAGTAGTGAGAGCACGTAGAAACATATTGATTAGCACTTTAAATAAAATACTTTCTTTTTTCGAATATAACTCCCGCACTGTGAAATGCATTACTTTGTTTACTGTCCCAAAAGGAGCGCCGCGCGCCGTCTTGCGCAGGTTGCTTAGTTTATAGTTAGTTACCATATTATAAGATTGGATCCCCCTGCTCGCCTTTTTGCCCGGTGCAAGCAAAGCAAAAGCAAAAATACTAAAAAATCACGGTATACATGTGTAATTTAATAAAAAAATAAATTCTCTATTTAAATATTGTTTTAATAACATCAATAGCCTTTTCTATATATCTTTGAGGCAGCAATATTTAATTTAATGTCCTTTACCAGCCTTGGTCTGTCACCGTCGTAAAGTGTTTTACAAATCCGCCGCGCCTTGGCCATTTACCTCTCGCAACCATAAAAGTGAATGTTAGTATTCTACCTATATTAAGGATTATGATAATGTGAATCAATGAAAATCGCATTAACCCACAGTCGTCGGCGTCAGGACTTTGTTATTTCAGCCCTTATTAGATACCAATATTATTTTTTGATATTCAGCGGGTTTGTGAGTTATTAGAATTCAGGATACGTACACTTCGATGACATGTGAGAAACCAAATATATATTTATTATTATTGTTTCTTCTTATTACCTTAATAACAAAAAAAAAACATTTCTAAAGCCCTAATTTTCTTATGGAAATTACAACTAATTTACATCATAAAAGGAGCTTTGAAGTCCATTTCGTTTCATGAAAAATAATATTCCTGTTCAGTGTTAATTAAAACCTAGTTACCTACTTACACAGTTACCATTATTATTTTAAAATTGCATATCCTTTTTTACTTATTAAATAAAAAAAATAAGTTATATTAGAGTACCTACATATCAGCAAGCTATAGAGCGCGCCTCACAGGTAACTGGTGTCACGAGTATGACAGCACCATAGACTCTTGACCAAAAAAATACTAGATTTATTAAGTCAGTAACCTATATGTAATATGCTTTGCATTAGTTATGATGAAATCAATATAGCCGAATAGTAAAACAAAACGAAAACGAAAACCAAAATATAAATATCTATATTTCAACAATAAAAGTGCCTTGCCAGTCATTTCAATCAACGCAACGGACTGCAGATACTTGCACTCTTTAGGTTTATGTATACTATAAGGTAATATTGTACCTACCCACCTTATGAGCATTTCTTAGTAAAGTCCGTTGCATTTGCTAAAAGCTTTTGTTGACATTACTGTGACAATATTTGTGCAACACAATGTACTACGGATGTTTCCCAGAGGTTTAGCTCTTCAAAGACAACATACAAACCTTGCATACAAAAGCTAACACGCTCATTCAGAATAAGCGTCATTAGAGGAAGGTATAAACTTATTGTTCGGGTGTAAAATTATTTGTTTTTCATCATGAATTTATAATTATTTACATAAGAAACTATCGTACCTATATCTTTCAAATACTTGACTGATGCTTATGCCCCGTCAAGTAGCAAAAACCTCTTGGCTAACTACATATGTCCGTCCGAAATAAAAGGACTGATGCTAAAAATAATAAGTTTAATACAATACTAAAACAAAACTGAGCACATTGAGCAATACTTTTTGTATTGCACTACTTCAGAAGTACCTTAAATACCTTAAATAATACCTCTTGTGCGTGATTATGGTTATCCGAGCTCATGAGGGAAAGTGTGCATAAAAAAAATAGATTTTACTTCGTGCAAAACTTAATATAACTTTATTATATAACAATAATATAGCATTGGTAAACAAAGATGGACGTAGTGTTGTCCTCTGAATCACTGATTCGATTTCTTCTACACTAGGTACTCGTCCAGCTAGCGACTCAGGAGCGTGTAATGCCTTTGTAGAACAATCAACCAAAGTAATACATCTTCTCACAAAACTGAGTCACAGTAAAAATTAAACTAGTCGTTCCTCTATTTCTTACTGATCTTTCGCATAATTTATCATACTTCAATACATACATTTTCACTAAGATGAAACCAATTTTAATGTGACCTACATTTTATGTTTAGTTTTGCGAACACCACTACAAACATGTTATATACGCATGAATTAATCGCAAGTTTCTATATCAGTTGTTTACTAGCTTATCACAAACCTTGATTGGCTTGACTGACTTCTAACGTATTTTTCAATACCATATTTATTATCGTCGCCGGCTTCGAATCAACTCATTTGGGATTCTTTTATATAGGTGCCGCATTTGAATATCATATTAAATTAGGACGAATTCTTTTCCCCCATTGTGGAACCCAATTTGTAAGGAGTTTTTGCTCGAGACTTCGGAAGACGTACCTAGATAAAATTCTTATACATAACAATGCGTATTGTTATGTAAGTGTCTTTTTTTTGTAAATTTTTTTTTATGTACTGGGTGACTATTTTTACCGTCTTGAAAATAATAGGACGTGATATGTATATGCAATAGATGTATATTTCATCTTTTTTTTACCTATCTAATTAGGTAGAATTGAAATTAAGAAAAGAAAATATAAATTACTGGCTGGCTGTATGTAGCAAACCTTCACCTATGTTTTCTTAATTTAAACTAGGAACATTACTTGCAATCTCCAAAGTTAAAATTACAAATAAACCGGCCAAGTGCGAGTCGGACTCGCGCACGAAGGGTTCCGTATCAGTTACAAGTGCGTACCTATTTTTGATATCAAGAATAAAAAAGTGTATGTTTATGAAATGAAATGTTATTTTATATTTTTATATTCGAGTTGATTGAATGAAAGGTAAATTGCGGTTTACGATTTATGACGTATTAAAAAAAAACTACTTACAAGATCTCGTTCAAACCAATTTTCGGTGGAAGTTTGCATGGTAATGTACATCATATTTTTTTTTTAGATTTATCATTCTCTTATTTTAGAAGTTACAGGGGGGGGGACACACATTTTACCACTTTGGAAGTGTCTCTCGCGCAAACTATTCAGTTTAGAAAAAAATTACATTAGAAACCTCAACATCATTTTTGAAGACCTATTCATATAGATACCCCACACGTATGGGTACGATGAAAAAATTTTTTTTGAGTTTCAGTTCTATGTATGGGGAACCCCAAAATTTTTTGTTTTTTTTCTTTTTTTGTGTGAAAATCTTAATGCGGTTCACAACATACATCTACTTGCCAAGTTTCAACATTATAGTTCTTATAGTTTCGGAAAAAAGTGGCTGTGACATACGGACGGACAGACAGACAGACAGACAGACATGACGAATCTATAAGGGTTCCGTTTTTTGCCATTTGGCTACGGAACCCTAAAAAAGTGTGGCTAAGACTCTTATCCATTTAACACAAATACAAAACATATGTTTGTAATATCCTTAAAAGGTGTGTTAGGTGTATGACTTATTTACATCAAGTGTTGTCATTCATTGCTAGCATATATCTCTTATCAGTCAAGTAAATATGTACCTATTCAGAGGTGTGATCTATTTACTTGCAGTTAGTACTTTAAATAGCAGTGATTATTTAACGTAATTCTATTTTCAAACTTTTTTAAATTAAACGTATGAGTCACAAAAACTTACTCAAAAGATTAACCAATGAACATTATCTACCTCTAAAATAATATCTTAGTAATTAGGCAGTATTGCTTCAAATGTTACATCCAACGAAGATCAAATGTTATTAGTTTATACAAATAAATAAAATCGATTTTTTTCTTTGACTGTCTGTTTGTTTCGGCTAATCTCAGTAAAGATTAGACAGATTTTGACCAGGTGTTTAGAGATAGATGGCTTATTTTATAAGGTTTAATTTAACCTACCTTTTCTTTTGTCTGTCCGTTTGTTTGCTCATGTATTCCGCCTAATCTTCAAAGCGAGAGTACCAATTTATTTTCTTATTTAATTTATTGACGGAAGTTTGGGAGCATTTGAATCCTTATTTTACGCGGGCAGTCGCTAGTTGTAAATAAAATTGCTTGTCTATACTAATATTATAAAGAGGAAAGATTTGATTGTTTGTCTGTATTGAATAGGCTCCGAAACTACTGGACCGATTTGAAAAATTCTTTCACCGTTGGAAAGCTACGCTAACCCCAGATGACATAGGCTATATTTAATGATGAAGTTCCCACGGGAACGGGAGTTACGCGGGTGAAACCGCGCGTGGGAAGCTAGTCGTATATAAAAGTACCAAGGCTTACTTTCTAGGCTAGGTAGGTATATATAAATACTTGTTGACCTATTCTCTTTAGTGCTCGCACAAAATCTATTTCAAGGGAAGTAAATGTTTCTTGTCGAAAACTCAGAGCTTATCCTCGTGACTTATATTCCGGCAAATCTTAAATGACACAGTTGAAGACTGTATGAAGTTGAGCTATTATATTCACAACTGCCAACCGTCGTAATCAAATATTTAAACTTACTTAGCCTAGCCGTGTGGACTGAAGCGTTGTGATAATGAATTAAAATTCAGCGCACAACTTAATTTTTTTTTCTAAACCAATTCTAAATTCAAATTTTTGAAATTATGAGTAACTACGCTATAAAAAAAAGAACTTTTATAAAATTGGATCAAAACTTTTGCGTTTTTTCTGTTCGGGAGTCTCAGTTATGTTTACGCAATGGGCTTAAGACCTAATTATGTAGACCAATTTTTTGTAGAAATTTGTGTTTTTGATGTACTTTACTTCCTCTTGTTAATATTAAAATACCTAGCAGTTTTGTTATTTTATAAACACATTACTTGACAGTGTGTGTCTATTATGTTTTAATACTAGAATTCAGCAAAATAACCCGTACAACATTTGCATGCTATGTCATAGTTAATTGTAGGTATAGATAAACTAGCTTCTCACGCGCAGTTTCACCCACATAACTGCTGTTTCCGTGGCAACTTCATAATTAAATATACCCTTACTCGATAAATGGGCTATCTGACACTTTTTTATTGTTTATTGGACCAGTAGTTCCTGAGATTAACTCCTTCAAGCAAAAACAGAAACGAACTCTACAGCTTTATGTGTATATTAGTATAGATACATCTACATAACATATATGAAAACATTTAACATATTTTATATATATATATATATTTAACAGGCCTGATAGAAATCCGATCTTATTTCCCGGGTTTGTTCATCTAATCGAGATTATCAAAGCTTATTATTAAGCAAATTTAAGTAAAAATATTCCAAACTAAAACATAGACTTGTATACCTACCTATTGTTACAAATAAAATTATATCTCCATAGCTCGTAAAGATAAGGTCACAGTGAAATAGGTTCCAACGGTAGCGACTTGCTTCCTCTCGTTCGTCGTAGAATGAAACTACAAACAAATCTCACGCACCGTTTTCAATAAAAAATAAGAAAAAAAAGTAACGCAGGCTGCTACATCGTCAATATGTGACTGGAATAGAACCTTGAACTCGGATAATAAAAACGAAATGTTTTTACGCTACACGCCCACGCTGCTAAAAACCATTTGACATGACTTATCGTCGCTAAGTTCTATCAGCTTTTCAGAAGATTGTAGTAACTAAACAATTTTACATAGACCAAGGCAAAAAACAACAACCTCTGTAGCGTAGCGGTATAAAGTCTCTGAGATAGTAAGTTCCATCCCGACGCCAAACAAGAAATCTTTATGTACATTTTAATATTTCTTTCTATTTAAGTTATCATCTATAACAAGCGTATTCTAGTAACGTTACTAATACGTGTTACTATTGTATGTCTCAATTTTGAAATTAGTATGGTACACATAATTATGTGTCCTTATTTCATTCAAAATATGTGCCCCTACGTAATAATGAACTCAAACTGAGGATCTTGGCTATTATTGTATTGTAGGATAATATTTTGAGGCACGAAGGCCGAAATTATGTTCTAAATTCTTGCGGTTACAGCTACCCCGGGTTCGAGACTAGGAGGAATGTTTGTATTACAATACTTCTGAGCTCAAATTGATATAGGTATATTAAGACGTAGGCAATAGTGTAATGAACTTTAAGCACACGGCATAAAGTATGTTTTACACTGACTCCTGTTTGTATAAAGCATACTTCATACACTATCTGCACTATACTATTTTGAACACGTTTTTGTTAGTTAATTTTTATAAATCTAGAACTCAGAAGCATATGGATGGATGTACCAATGTACTATTATTTTTCAGAAGCATTTGGTCGTAAGTGCCAGTTTACGGTAAAGGCACATACGACGAATGGTTGTGACGTATAGTGGGACATCCAACTTTATGCTTCTGAGCTAAAGTAAATTTAAACAAATGTTTATTATTATTAATTATATACACAGGATTTTCTATTGAATACAATTTTGAAAAAAAATAAATATAATTTTAAAGAAAAATAGCCAATTTATATGTAAATGGAATTTAAATACACCATAGACATAAACAGAAGCTCGTTGAAATAAACGCAAATAGGTAAGTATTATCATTCTTTGCTCCTTTATCTCTCATCTTATATTTTTATTCTTATCCACAGTTTTAAACGCCTGAGCTTGTTTTATAAAGGTAAAGGTCTCTCGCATTATTTTAAATAATACATATTGCTTAACACAATAATTTAGGTATTTTTTATTACGTTCGTAAAGTTAACACTTTAGATAAGCCATTTTTTATAGGTGCCACAAAAAGTCCTTTGTACGGTGGCGAGACGTAACATATCTTTTTAAAGCATATATCACAAAATATATGTAATTAAGAATATATAGTTTCTTAGTTTTTAAATTTTTTAATAGGTACTTTGTACGGAGTAGTTTACTAAGTTTGAGAATTTAAATTATTGGATGTGAATTTATTTTGATTTACTTTTCTATGTTAAAATTTAATTAAATCTGAAAAACAAAAAATATTTTTGATATACTTCCATGGTCATTTCACTGTAATATTTATACCTATGAACTCCCAATATACAGACTAAGGGCTAATAGAAATATTCTCCTAAGATATTTTTCGGTGACGTATCATTTAGAAATGTACATATACATATATATGTAGGTATATATATATGTGGCAAGGTTTGTGACTGCGGTCATTAACCCGCTTGCCAAGCGTGGTGACTATGGCAAATACCCTCCCTAACCTCGGGAGGAAATTTCAGCAGCCCATGTTTAGCAGTGGACGTTACACGGGCTGGTGATGATGATGAAGATGATATATGTTATCGAAAAATAATAACAATCGTAAATTAATCAACTTACTAGTTAGTTGATCAACTGTCTAGTTAGTTGATAAACTAACGAGGATTCGGATGGTTAAAAAAAATCCTTAACACTTAACTAAACCAAACGAGACTGTTAGAAGAATAGTCTCGTTTGGTTTAGTTAAGTGTCATAATAATAACGTAAATAATTGGACAACTGAATTTAGCAATATGAGTGGCACGGAAGTCGATCAACTTTCGATTCGTGTTATTTTCCGGTGACATAATAATATAAAGATCACCGTCCAAAATTGAGGTGGCACATCAAAGTGTCCTTTATAAGTTATCGAAGTATATAACATCAAATTGCCGAATGAACAAAATTGACAGCTTATCCTTGTGTTGAGACAAAGGACCCTCGCTTTTCTGCCTATACGGTATCGATTTGGGCTGGATTGTGACATTACTGAGCGTGTTAAGTTAACAATCAGGGCTTGGAAAGGAAAAGGACATTGAATCTTTGTTATCTGTATTAAATCTATATATTTCTCATCTCATTATACTGTCTAAATCTTCATTTACATTACAGAGTAAGGCCTAGTATAAATGTTGATTTGCGAAGGATGATTTGAAAATCACGCCTATAGGAAAGGCTATATATATATATATTATATATACTATTAGCGATCAACATTCTCTTTTACGTTTATAATTTTTTATGAAGATATATCGTCGGGGACAGGGTGGTGTTGCGTTAGTTACACAACTGGGTGCGAGTCACTAATTATATAATTAATCTGAATTGACATATTTTCGTTGGTTAAGCTTTTAATAACGTTTGGTTATCTGCTATTATGCGGGCACCTAATATATAAACCCTTGAAAATATATAAACCACAGTAATAGTATTTATGAATGTCAAACTTTCAGTTTATGAATATTGTTCGGCGTTGAAATTCATCAATCAATCAGTGCTACCATCCGGTTTCGATCACGACAATCAATCTCAATGGTAATTAGCATAAACACCGGATTATATTTCGTAGAGCTTTCATTTGTGGTACTTATTATTCTTACTTTTGACATTACCTACCATTCACTAGAGACAACTTGGTGCGTAACCGATGGTACTGGCAAGATTTAAGCAGATTTTTTTCTCTTAGTTAAAAAAATAAACATTCTATTTCCAAAAATACTTAAGGTAAGATAACTAAAATAAATATTTAAGGTTCGATTAAGGTTCGGTTAATAAATACACAAATTGAGCTTTGTTTTCGGTAAAAACTTGTAAGGTAGACTAGGCTATGTATAATCTATAGTAGTAATAGATTATATATTATTAAGTAATATAGATTATATATAGATATAATCTATGGTACCTACATAAGCATGCTTTTATATATTTTACTCTGAACTGTCTAATGGGATGTCCATGTCCATCCATGATCAGAGTAAAATATTAATTATGACCCTGAATAGGCTATAATGTAAATCCATCAATCTTTATGAAAATTTTGAATAAAGTTAAGATCCTTTTAATATTCTGTTAAAAGGGCCAGCGAAATGATTAATAAATAATGACTGGAAAATGACAAGAAATTTTATTACATTTACGGACCATTAGAAACATAATAAATTAATTATTATTTTACTTTATGTTATTATTTAAATACTTACCGGGGTATAATTATATATATATTTACTCGAAGCTGATCGCCAGGGCCCGATCTACTCAAGGGCTTTTTGGATTGTAGCCCCGGGCCCCGTGGATACAAAGGGCCCCAGTCCCTGCTGAAAACAATAGGTCATATTTTTAAATAAAAAATATGTCAAAAATCAGTAAATCCAATCCTAAAGTTGGCGACCCTGATCAACAACCCAAGTGCCCAGGCCCCCACAAATTCACGATCCGCACATGTTGATCACATTACTACTCTTATTTTGTTTTATTTATTTCCTTTATATTTAAGGGTTTTATCGCACAGAGATAATGTCACCCCATAAAGTAACCAAATACATATTATTGACATTACATTTAAACCTTCTTCAAATAGCTTATATCCTTAATTAATTAACGCAGATGCTAATAACTACGCTATTGTGTCGTAGTGGTCGAAAAATATAGGAACGGAATATAAATAATTAAGTTGTGTACCTTCGAATTGATAAATTTCATACATACTTTTACAAAAATCAAACCAAAAACCTATATCTACAACTTGATATGCATGGCATTAAAACATCAGATCGACAATAATATCGGTGTAACAATGAAACGTGAATATAGAACTGACAACAATACTTTATCAAATGAATAAACAGTCTATCAGGAAGTAGAAATTGGTTAATAAGTGTCTTAAAAGAATGTTTACTAATTTCGTTTTGCTGGTGTTTTATATAACTAACCTTGTTCGCTAAAGAGTATATTATACGAAGCAAGTATTATTATTGTATAGAGACTATTAGGTACTAAAAGCAAAACAACTGATAAATACAAAAATATAAAAATCTAGCTCAATATAATAAAAACTGGTCAAGTGCGAGTCGGTCTCGCGCATGAAGGGTTCCGTATCATTTTCCAGCGTCTACCTTACCATTATTGATTCCGAGCAAAAAAGGGCGAAAATAAGAAAGTTTGTTGTCCCATATAACCAACTTTTTTATTTTCGCCCTTAAGCTGCGCTTAAATATTTATTTTATTTTATTTTTAGTATTTTTGTTATTATAGCGGCAATAGAAATACATCATCTGTGAAAATTTCAACTGTCTACCTATCGCGGTTTTTGAAATGCAGCCTGGTGACAGATGAACAGACAGCGAAGTTTAGTAATAGGGTCCCGTTTTTACCCTTCAGGTATGGAACCCTAAAAACTAGATTTCCGCGCGCAGTTTCACCAGCGTAGCTCCCGTAAGAACTTCATGATTAAATATAGCCTTTGTACTCCTGGATAACACAGCTTTTTTAATGGTGAAAGAATTTATGAAATCCGTCTTGTAGTTCCGGAGACTATTCAATGTTAACAAACCATTAAATCTTTCCTCTTTATAATCCTTTCTAATAATATATTATAAACGTGAAAGTGTGTGACGGATGTATGGATGTTTGTTACTCATTCCCACAATAACTACGGAACAGATTTAACTAAGAAACACGCGAATAGTTTATAAGCTGGATTAACACATAGGCCACAAACTATCTCGGGGAGTGTGTTCTGCATAACCTGATACCTTTCCATCAACGGACGACTAGGTGTGGCGAGCGGTTTCACCCTTTTGTTGTAGACATTCCTTTTATGCGCACGAAGCTATTTGCTTCTTCCTTCATAATTCGGACGGCTAAGGAGTGGAATTCTCTGCCGGGGTCAGTATTTCTGGAACGCTATAATCTGGACATCTTGAAGACTAAAGTGAACAGACACTTTCTAGGCAAGCGTGTATCATCTTAGGCCTTATCTTCGCCTTCCATCAAGCGAGATTATGGTCAAACGTAAGCACACTGACTCACTTGAGCAGAGTAACGCGGATAAACCAGCGGGGCGCAGCTAGTATTAGTATAAATAAACAAAGTGTAAAACGATGAAGTAAGAATTTCGAAATAATAGTTGAGTCTGCAACAAAACGGTTACAAATTCCAGGTTTATTTTTCTAACGATGGCGGGTAGTTTATGAATTACGAACGTACGAACGGCGAACGTGTCGGAAGCGTGTTTGTAAACAAATTGAAACACTACCGCGGCACGTAGCTCTCCTAGGGCTGTCTACGTAGATATATTAAATAGTATTGAAAAAAAAATGCAATGACTTATTTACGTTAGGTGACTTTAAAATTAAGCGATCAATGACAAAATTTCAACTCCATTTAAATTTTATATTGCCATTTTTATAAGCCAGGGGTCTTCAAACTTTGAAGGCCTTAATGCTTTTTTCAGAATGTTCTAAGAGCCAAAACAGCTTAATTTTGTCTGCTATTAACTTACTCGTATTTCTAGACTAGTAGTAATATTTATTTTGCGTTTTCTCGCAGGCCGAATTGATGGTACTGGTACAGTTTGGAGACCCCTGTTATTATCTATCTAACAATGAAAGTCCCGTTTAAATCGGTAATATAAACAAACAATCCGACAAAATAGTAAGTAGTCTAAATTTGATATTATAATTGTAATAATTTAAATTCTGTATCTCTTTAATATGACTTCAGGTATAGTGACAATAATCTATATCACTACAAAGTATAAAACAAAGACGCTTTCTCTGTCCCTATATTCCTATGTATGCTTAAATCTTTAAAACAACGCAACGGATTTTGATGCGGTTTTTTTAATAGATAGAGTGATTCAAGAGGATGGTTTATATCTATAATACATCAGCATTGCACCCGTGCGGAGCCGGGGCGGGTCGCTAGTTAAGATATAAAGCAGAAGAATTTGTTTGTTGTCATTGAACCCGCTTAGCTCAGGAACTACTTGCTACGATTTAATAAATTATTTCAGTGTTAATTAGCCCATTTATCGAGGAGGAGACTATAGGCTATATTTAATTGTCAATCTACGGACCGGAAGTTAAGCGGATGAAGCCGCGCGCGATGCTAGTACTTAATAGGTTTCTGGTATTGAATCTATAACTGTCCTATCAAAGAATCTTTATAACGCACAACAAATCATAATGCCTTATAAATTAATTACCGTAATAAAACTGATTTTTTTAAAGTTATTTGCATTTAAATGAGAGGTAGCCCTAAACACACATTCATAATTTATTCCTTACTCGGGTTTTGACAACAACAACAAATCAAAGTGTGAATAATCGTCTGATAACGTTTAGCGACGGCTTTAATTTTAAAGTTATTGTTTGTTTAAACTAACAATTTGAATACACATATCTCTGCTTTACTTAAATAGCGGCACAAAACGTTATCTTGTTTACGTCATCAACCCGTATGCCTCCTCCCGAGGAGGGATCTTGCCATAGTCATCACGCCTGGCAGGCAGAGCGGTGACCGCAGTATTATGAAATAATCTGTGATCGGAATAAATTGGTGATTTTGTTAACAAAATATGAATAAGACAGCATGTTTCGAATACCAAAAAACAATTTTTCGCATATAGATTTTTGCATAACATTTTTGTTTTAATTGAAATAATATGCGAAAAAAATGTACTCACCTGACGGTAAATAAACTTTTTTTTTAAATCCTGTCAATTTATTTTATTGACTAACAGCAAAAAATATTTTTACAATTTTGTTGAATTGCAATGTTGAAATCAAGAAACTAGAACCAAATAACAATTTAGTTGATCTAAATTGTTATTAGGTGACTAAAGACGTATAAATTAGTTTATACGTCTGTGTAACTCATCAACTGAGCTGCTGCGAATACTGAAACCACTTAAACTGTAACACTTGGCTAAGCAGTAATGGCATAACTTATTCGTCCCAGAAATTAAGCCCAACGGAATATTTTGGAGTAGGTAGGTATATCATTAAGTTCGGACCTCTAATGTCGACTTATTATGTAATCAGCAAAGTAATGTGGCGATTAATCTCATGGAAGACTTGTATTTTCGCTAGAATCTTATCATCGCCATTATAGGCATGAAGACTTAAAAAATCTATTTATTCCGTCATAACTGACGGAATAAATAGATTTTTTAAGTCTAGTATCATAGTAGTAACTTATTTATATCCAAATAATATTGGAAATGTACCTTTTTTTCCGTTCCTCAAACAAAAAATGACGAAGATACAGCGCGTTGAAATTTCATGTGACGTCACTATTAAGTACAATTTAACCTAGTAGGACGGAGATGTGTAATAAAAGTAATTATTCTCGGCTCGAGAATGCAACCTACGACTTCCGAGACTTATACCACTCGGCCACGGTATTAGCATCTACATAAGTGCACGTACCTAATTTAGGTATTATGATGCTGGTATTATATGCTAAGATATATATCGTTTATGCCTTTCTCTTGTATAGTATGTAGGATAACATAACCTAAACGCATAAATTGAAGTTCCAATTTCGTAAAGGTAAACTACACATTTGGTTTCTCCGTTGCAGTTGTGCCCTTTTCAAAATTCAATTTGATAATTCAATTAATATAGGTCCTGACCTGAAGGTCCTCTACACGGTATTGAATATAAGAACGTAGAAAATAACATACAGTAATTCCGCACTATTTCAATGATTACCGATTGCGGTATTAGACTGTATCTTGGTAATAAAATATATAGGATTGCTTGATTGTGAAACAGTTATCAGAGCATTAGCGCGTGAGCAGATCGCACGACCAAGCTTAATTAACATTCTTTATAAATACTAGCAAATATATACCTTGCATTTGTGCATTTTAATATAGGTATACCTAACATTTAAATTTAGGTTGACGAGAAAACCTATGGCTGAGTTTACAATCTCTGAAGTGTTAGATACAAAAATGCACACATGTCACAATGTTAATCGGGCAAAAACTGCACAACATTTTTGCAAAGTAAAATCAATGGATTAATGAGTGATAACACGACACGTTTCGCTTTGACGCATTAATATTGAGATTTCGTAGAATTTTCAGATTTATGATATGTATTTTAATGTCATTCATATTACAGGTAAATTTGAAAAATGGATCTGACATTTTCGCTTTATGCTACAAAATACAATATTTATTTTTTATTATTAAAATATGTGTCAGCTACAATGGCTCGATACCTCGATAATTAACCAATGCCAGTCTCAGAGTAGGTAATATGCACAAAATAATTCCATTATAACGCCTGGATGAAACGCCACAATAATTATATGTAATAATAATTTATATGATATAAATTGGTTGCAAGAGGAAATAGTTTATGGTTCAATACCTAGTTGCATTAATTCTAATGTAGACGTTCGTTCACTAAATTATTAATGTCTATACTCGTATGTAGGTAAATATTTTGTAAAGATGTACAATTATACTGCCAACTATTTAAATGCGTTGTTTAACAAATCAAGATTTGTATTTATATATTATATTTAATTAACTTTATGTCTTTCTGAAATAAGTAGGTACTTTATCTGAGATACTTCGTTAACGTTTATCTTTAAAATAATATAAATTTATCACGCAATGAAATCGAATATGCTCGTTTACGAAGATCGCGATGCTGATGCATATAACTTTGATGTCTAGGGATAGTAGCCCTTTTTTACCAGATGGGAAATGCATTTGGCATTCACCCCGCCGCAGCGGCTAGGTATGTAGGATATACTAATGATACCACGAGGAGAGGGTTTACCCTCAAAACCCTCCGGATACTCCTCTAAACGCCAGTAATGGGTACCGGGCACATGCCACCCGGTGTAGCGATAATAACAACACTACATTGTAATTTATGTTTTTTTTTTGTTTTTTAATTATAATCTCATTTTGTTTATAACGCTTATACTATATAAAAAATTATCAATTGTATGGAGTCAATAAGATGAGGATATAATGTAATTAGCAATATTACTAGATTTTATTTTCGTAAAATATATTAATAAAATAAAAATAGGGTAACGTTCGACTATACTTACGGTTTTATGAAATATTTACAACATCTGAAGGAAGTGACTAATATCTTAAGATAGTATTAATGTAGCGCTAAAAATAGGCACCTAGCTAAAATGTACTAGGGACCCAGATACACCCAGAATAATTAACTAAGACAATGTTATTTAGGAGACTAGGTAACTTCGGTTCCCAATTAACTTATCTGAATAATTAAGTGGTTCTTCGTATATGCGTAAATATAGTGTTTAAGTAGTTCTGTGTTCTTCTTTTGTAGGTTTAAGAATAATGCCTAACGGAAATCTATTTAATATCGAGTAACGCCTACGAGCTGCTTATAAGCTCGCGACTTAGCAGAGATGACTCCTGGTCCTCCAAGCGGGTGTGTGAGGCACTGTCACTAGGCACTATTTGAACTAATATAAATAAAAGATGGCACTCTTTTAAATTATTTTTTATGGAACACATTCAGCAACACCAACACTTTTAGTATGAAATCACAATAGGCACTTGCTTGAACACTTGCACCTTTGCCAAAACAAATCCATCTAAAGAAATATAAATATTATTACCATTCATTAAAAAATATCAAAATTAATTTGTGATTACATATTTAATAGAATAAATAATATTTTAGTCACCATAATGTCACACCGGCCCATCTAGTGAGGGATTAAAACCTCAATCTCACTACATTCCTATACATTACTCTTGTTCATACACACTCGCAAATTTGAATGCGAAGATTTTCATCCAAACAGATGAATTAAGCAGCGTCATTATGATTTTATATTAGGTATAAAAAAAGAAATAACTTTTGATACAAAACCTAAAATGTTATCATTTTTTAGTTAAAATTCGATATGGTCAATATTTATCAATTTACTTATGTAAACAAAGCAAATGTGTACTTCCCGTGCATTAAAATAAATTGAGTTTTCATACAACCCATTTGTTTATTTTGTAAGTACCTACAGTGTGTTGAGTGGTATTATAACAATTAAGGTTATTCGTATTTAAATCCAAATTAGTTATAGTTTCCTGTAATTAGGCCTAACTTGACATCTGATTCGTGTTCGGTAAGATTGTAGTTTAGCATCATCATCATCATCAGCCCATATAAAGTCCACTGCTGAACATGGACCTCCTCCCGAGGAAGGGTTTATTATGTTGTATTATGTTGCAATACACAAGGAAACGCTGCTGTCCGTTCCCTGGTGTGCGCAAATTATACGAGAAAGTTATAAAAATCGGGACCAACGGCTTGAAGTGCTTTCGAAGGCACGGAGAGAAGTCTCTCAACCAACTAGAACCGAAAATAAATCTAAGATCTAATCTAATCACAAGCCACCAGACTGCGCTGGTTGATCTTAATTATATTTTATAATAAGCGATTATCACATGCCATAACAACATTGGTAGATACATACATACATAAGCTCACGCCTGTTTCCCAGCGGGGTAGGCAGAGACAATGGACCTCCACTTGCTACGATCCCTACACAACACACACATTGGTAAATATTTTTTATTTAATATCGTTATTGTTGAAATGTAAACTTATTTATTAGTCAAGATTGTTTTTTCTTTTTTGTTTTCATTATCATTGTATTTGACTTATAATAAGTACGATCGATTCGTCTACATTATCAATAAACGTTTTCATTTCATTTCATTTCATTCCATACAAAGATTTCTTGTCCGGTGTGGGGATCGAACCCACGACCTTCCAGACTCAATGCGAGACTTATACTGGTACGCCACGGATGTTTTTATTTAGCATACCGTTAAAATACGTGCCCCAGTGCCTACTTCAGCTTCAGTTATTTTTAAGAACAAGTCAAAGAGTAACTATGCAATTCAACGAGTATACTGCAAGTAGCATTTGTAGTAGATATTGCGATGTAAATTGAACTTAAAGGAAATTAGCATAAAACCGTCGTTTATATGCTGACGTTTTAATCGAGTCTTGAGTTAATATTACTCAATTTGTAGAACAATAACTAGTTTGATTATAGTTAAGTCATAATTGTCTATGTATTATCATAATTTACTTGCCAAGCGTAAAAACTACAATCTTTACATTCAGTCTCGGGCTACCTTCGTAAAAATCTTGTCCACTCTGGATAAACGAGGGTAAAGCTACCTTACGAAGATAAATTTAATTATTTAATAACTACAATAAAAGTAGTACATATAAATTGATTCCTTCTAAATGGTCTACCTAAAAGCATTTTAAACTATTTAAAAATAGTTTTAAGGGCTAAGTGTAATAAATATGTAAGTATTCTGAATTATCGTTTAATATATTTTTTAATTTAATACCAATACACATCAAATGAATTCTATTGCAAACCGTTAAAATTGACCATAAACTACCTACTCATTGCTGAATTTCTGTGGTAATGTAAGCTCTTTAATTACTTATTGCAATTTAATGTTGCTATAGAAATGAACGTGTGCTCAATTTTCAATTTCAAAACTGTCGCTGTTTTGATTTAGGTACGCCATAACGGTATGAAAAACAAATCATATTAGCGCTAAACCCATCGATGTGCAAACTAGTTATAATTTGGAGCATAGAACCAAATAGCAACGAGAATCTAGCCCAAAACGTTGCTACGATTGCTACAAATTAAACTGCACCAGTCAGCATACAAAAATGGTAAAAAAATGGTCAGCAATTTCATCGGTTTAGTACCGAATACCTGCAAATGTACGTGTGTCACTTGTACAAGCCTTTTTGTTTTGGCAAACAACACTGATACAATATAGGCCCAAACAAATATTTACTTTCATTTCATATAAATATCGGCCATGGTTACTGGCCTCGTTATAATGGTATGTCCATATTTAATGTATTCTGGGAATGCGCGTACATTTTATGGTAATAATCGGTAAAATATAAATACTGGATGTAAACAGCTTTATTTTGTTTGGTCTGTAACAATACAATGATAAAACGATTAATACTATAGTAAAGTTTGCTTGTTTACTTGTATGATACAATTTTTTTGATACAAACAACATAAAAAAGACATCTAAGTATTGTTTACGGCTTGAATCTTTTTGTTTTACGATACTGTTAAACAAAGTGTCCAATCTGAAATTCGCTTGCAGATAACAAGGAACTAGGCCTTACTTACAATCAAACTGTTTGGTATCAACGACGTCATAAAAGCTTACTGTGTGTAAATAAGGGTCAATCTAACTTTCCTTACTTGTTCAGATACAAGTAAGGAAACTTAATACATTGCGGGCATATTACAATCCAAAGAAATGTGTACAAATAGACGATGTGACATAAGGTCGCTGTATATGACATGTTGGAGACTTAGCTATTATTATTCAATATCATAAATTATGCATAAATTCTTGAATAATATTGCTTTCTAGTGAAATAATGTTTGTAATCAGTCTTGTAGAACATTAAACAGCATGCAAAGTTTAATGTAAGACTACCATTATCTTTATAGTATTACTATACATTAATAGCTAAAGAAAATAATATAAAGTTTTATTTTCTCACGCCCGCCATGTACGGATCAAAACTTTTTAGTAGAACGAGATGGCCAAGTAACGAGATACATACAAATTCTCACGTTCGATAGAACAATGGTTATTATAGCCCCATAGTTCATTACCAGTTACCATTTCACCCACTTTATTGCTTCATATACCTACTTTGATAGTTTCTGTTTCACACCATTAACGAAGTTTCGTATCTATATGTTGTAGATTTTTAATTTCATTAGCTTTCTCATCATTATTAGAATTTGAACGCAAGTAACGGCAGTTGCCTGAAAATATACTTTTCATATTATTTAATTTAAGTAAGTCCGAAGTAAGGAAATTGTCAGGAAAGGTCCTGATCTCTCAACGGTCGTGTCGGTAACACTGTCTCTCTAGGTGTTAAGAGAAAATGGAAAGTGGTTACCGCTTACATTTAAACACTATATTATGTTCTGTGCTGTGATGTGATGGCTTATGTCCTTAGATTTAACCTCCCTGGCCAAAATAGGTAGGAAAGGATCAATATATATATACTTTAATAATACCAGAGACTATAGTCTCTGATAATACTTAATTAAGATATCTTGATTTATAAAATGTAAGTTGGTGCAAGTACCTACATGTTACACAACAACCATTCGAAAACGCTCCGGACAAAAATATATTTATTTAAAATCAAAGATTTCTTTCCCATTCTGGTAGATTAAGGGATTACCTTAAGGGACGAATGGATTTGTGCTTGCTTTCCGAAGCACGGATCTTCGGAAAGCAAGCACAAATCCATTCGTCTCTATTGTGATAAAACCATCTATGACAATCGTAGGCCAGCGGTAAGATGAAGCGGTGCAGGAGCATTTACTTGTTTTAAGCTATACACAATACTGCGGTTACCAACACGCTCTTCGAGGAACGTTGTTCAGCAGTTGCCGTTATACGGGCTGATGATGAATTTCACGTTATGATGGTTACAACCAACCGTAGTTACATATACGAGTATATTATGCAAAAACGGGTAGTGAAATAAAAAAGTGTACCTTTTTACGCAGTAAAAAGTAGTATCTTTTTACGCAGCTGCTACCAATTGTACTTTATATTGTAATTATAGGCATCTGTTGAGTTAATTTTCTTGATTGTGGTGATGTTTAATGGCTATGTCATCGCGTATTATTCCTTTGTTCTGTGGGAACGAGATAAGGGCGCGGTGCGATTGTAAACTAATTGCTATAAACAATGGACTGTCGCAGTCACATTGTTAAGCTAGCAACTGACAAGTCAGTAAAACTTTTTACTTACATTTCATTTTGAAACGTAATTATTTGTGCGCCACTTGGGTATTTGTATTGACAACCTCCGTAGCGTAGCGTTATTTGGCTTGCTTTAAATCTCGGAGGTCTTGGGTTCGATCCCCACGCCGGACAGAAAATCTTTGTGCAAATTCTATGATTTCTTACCGGGTCTGGCTGGTTGAGGGACTACCCTTCGTGCCTCGAAAAGCACATTAAACCGTTGGTCCCGATTCTTATCACATCATCTGTAATCATCGTATATCAAGGAACGGGCAGCAGCGTTTCCTTGTGTGGCACAACATAATACTTCGGTCACCAACCCGCCTATGTTTAGTAGTGGCCGTTATAGGGGCTGATGATGATGATGTTGATGTATCGGTAAAGATTGAAATGAATAAAATATGTATTCACTGATTGAGTTAATATCCTTAATTTCATAATTGAATCGCATGTAGGTAAAGTTAGTGAAGTTCATGTAATTTAAATCGTTTATTAATTTAAAATACAATGCAATAAGAAATAATTTATAATTACAATAATAACATTTAATAATTTATTTTAGAAATATGGTGTTTAATAATTTTCAAAGACAACTCCCGCGCAAATTAAATTAATCCCTGTGTCACTGTTACACTTTGGGTACTTTACAAACACTCAATTTACGGACCCAGACTCACAACTATCTGAGGCTCACACAAATAATTGTCCCGGGCGGGAATCGACCCGGTATCAGAAGCAAATACTGTAACCACAGAACCACCAGTGCAGCCAATTTTTAAACTATTTTGACTAAATAAAGGACAAAACATTTTTTTAAATTCTATTCTAAATTTGAAATGATTCTATTTAATCATATTATCATTATTTTTTACGCTCGCTTTTCTGGTTGAATTTAGTTTTAAATATAAATTGGTTTTTCGATTACAATGGATTCCGAATTATATATTAATATTTATACAAAATGAGGTTGGTAATAGGATGAATCGTAAATTGGTATCATAACTAGATTATTGAAATAATTGCTATACCTACAAACTTAGTCGGTAGTAGGATTTTACCTACGATTAATTTTATAAATGGGTTTTCCTTTGTTTATTTGCTATTCTATGTGTGATTTTCTGTAACATACTTAGTTGAATTTCATTACGGATATCACAAAATACAAGGGAGCAATAAAACTAAGTACAATGGCTATAAAATGGAGATAGATAAGCACTCCCTTAGATAGCTAAGCACTCCCATGACACCAACAATAGGTAGTTGGTAACCATTGTATTTTCAGGATATCAATTTAGTAGGTACTAAGTCGTTAATAAAAATGGTGTATAGACATTAAATTCCCTGATGAATCTACACCAAGTGCTTTTTTATAAAACACTTGCAGCCCGCCCCGGCTTCGCACGGGTCATCTTTTATAGCCTATGTTACTCAGGGATTATGTAGCATTCTAATGGTGACAGAATTATCGAAATCCGTTCAGTAGATTTTGAGTTTATTCGAAGAAAAAAAATCCTCTTTATAATATTAGTATCGACTAGCGACCCAACCCGGCTTCGCACGACTTCAATGCTGATGTATATTATATATCTCCTTCCTCTTGAATCACTTTATCCATCAAAATCCGTTGCGTAGTTTTAAAGATCTAAGCATAGACAGACAGACAGCGAAGCGACTTTGTTTTAAACTATGTAGTGATAATTAAAAAATAAAATATGTACACCCTATATTATATTTTTCTACAACTTATTTTTCAAAATTTTATACAAATAAATACCTACCTAATTGATTTTTATTTAATATGTGAAATAGATACATAACTTGCCTCCTATTTTTAAGTGATAAATAGGTACTAAATACATAAATTTACCTACGATAGATTTATTAATTAATAATAGAATTTACTAACTTCCTTCCTTATAAACCAAGAAGGCAAAAAAAAAAAAAAATAGAAACAATAGGCAGGAAAAAGTAACAACCGTTATTATTTATAAGCATTTAATATCGTTTCACCTACTATTTATTCGTGATCATCATCAGCCCATATAACGTCCACAGCTGAACATGGCCGCATGGGCTCTATGGGCGTGGTGCTATAATCACCGCGCTTAGAAGGCGCGTTGATGACCACAGTATTATGTATACCAAAAGAAAGAAAGATTTCTTTCTTTCATAACAGCTTTTTTTTTGCCCTGGATATATTGCTTTTACGCCTTCCCACCGCCGCTGCAGCGTATTCGCGCGCTGGCGTTGAGATATGTGGGACTCGCCCTCTCCATAGCGTGGTATGCTAAGCTCTTACCACGAGGAGAGAACCCTACACCACTAAAACCCCCCGGACACTCCTTTGATCCGCCGTTGGCGGGGGCCGGGTACGCATAAGCGATCCGACCATTCTTAGCCACCCTGACTCTGAGGGGCAGCGCACTCCAGAATAAAAAAGACTGAAATGGTTAAGTCCTTTCATTGTTCACTGTTAAATTTGAAAGATGGCATAATTCCAAATGCTGTAATAAAAAAACGGCGTATCTCACGTTCCCTTGAAAACCTTATAAAATAGTTTCCATAGTCCTGGAGGAATATGTTATCATTACAATAAAAATACAAATCTCCTTCTTTCCTCTACTCTACTATCTCGTCACTTTATATGAAAGTTAGGTATTTGTATTACGAGTAGATTTTGTTACATTCCAATTTCCCTTTATATAACATTTTAAATGATTCAAAGCGGTAACACCACAAGAGTTTGTGGTTGAGCTCTGAAATGTATTTAGAGTAGAGAACCTATTATTTTAATTGCGTTCAACGTACCTTTAAAATATATATTTATGTCAAATATTAATACATGAAGCAAAAACTTTATACCCATTTTTACGAAGATTAAGCGGACGGAGGATTATGAAATTTCGCATACTTATAGTTTATATAGAGGTGAGGAGTGCAGAATACTTTTTTTTTAATGATCGTAGAATTTCAACCACTGGACTACCACTAATATGTTTAAATTGTCACGTCAGTGCTGTCCCAGTTATGCGTAATTATATGTTGGTATAGATGTATAACAACAATTGGATTAATATAATGCATAAAAGGTAAGCATATTATTAATTTATTACGCGTGATTATACAAATTATCATAATGTTATTTTGTTACTAAAAAAAGCTGAATCAATGAATTAAGATCCCTTGAAACATGACGCAGTTTATACTGATAAAACAAATTTTGAATAACATAGATTAAATAAAAGTTTCGGAAAACAAATTAAAAAGGGCTTAAGAACGCAATATGACTCGCGAAGATTTAGAATATCCTGTCGCTTTAAATAAATAAAAAAATAAAAATCATTTTTATTTACGTAAACCAATTACAGGCACTTGTAAATCGTCAAACATTATTTGAAAATTAATTATTATTTATCTTAAATTACATTTGCTGTTTATTTATAAACCTATTCAAATTACTTATTTATAATTAAATTAATTATTATAATTAATGTATATTGTCGCTAGGAGGCAAAATGCTTGTTTTTCTATATTATGCCAAAACAATTGTCAAAATGAAAATGTTGTATATTTTATTTTTCCTGAGTTAGAGATCACTTTGAAAATAGCTAACCTACAGTTAATACCTAGATAGGTATTACATTTTTATATTGATAAGTTCCTACTGTATTGTGTATTTGATATATTTATATTATATTATATACTGAATAAACATATTTTATCTTTTATCTTTATATAGGGAAAGTAAGACGTAAAACATACTCATAAGAAATCTAAACGCTCTCTGTTAATACGAGTAGGCATATTATAAGGATTTGTACAGTGACATTTAAATCGGTGTGTTTAGTATTCTATTTTACGATGGCATTATCCTTTATAGTACCTTTTATACACTCCTGCTTACTATCGTAACAAGGCTCTTAGAGTATATACCTATTAGATAAAGCAAAATTACTGACACAACACAAAAAAAACGAAGAATGCATTGGTGACATAGTGATGACATTAAATGCTTTAGAAAAACTATTTGTGATAAACACAAATAGTTGTCAACAGTCAAGTAATTTTTTCTTAGTGCGAGATTCGTTAAAAAAATAATAATTTAAACCTTTTACATTATTTAACTTTAATTAACTTTAAAGAGTATACATATGAAATTATTTATTATTATTAATTTATTTATATTGAACATATTGTTCATAATTCAATTATTATTATAATTTAAAAATCCATTATAAAAGTAGGTATACGAGTTAAATGATCTTTCATCTCATCATAATTAAATAAACAGCTATGAGTAAACGACGAACATTCATAATAATAAAGGCTGCCCATAAAACTGTTAATAATCTAGTAAGTATAAAATATATATTGTAGGTACAACTCCTAAGAGATGATCCCTCCGCAGCAATAAAATAAAACGAGGGAGGCCCGACGTGGTTTTGACGTCATCAGCCTTGTTGTTTCTGTTTCTATTTGATTATAGTGTGGAAATTTATCACAACAAAGCCCATCGTAAAATTGTTTTAATGTACTATTGTTTGTTATTAATACTGTAGTTTATTACTAGTCTGAAAGTTGGTAGTGTTAACTGTCGGCCCTGCGCTTGATCTCTCATCAGTCGTGTCAGTAGAACCGTATTATGAAAGTAAAGGAATGGAGAGTGGATCTGTGATTGCGCATATTCTTGTGCACGATGAGATATCATTTATACTGTGCAGATCGCAATCTCCATAGTGAATGACCGTTGTTACCGATATCGGTTGGGAGGAACATATAGTAACTATCTATTAACCTGTGACCATATGTCAATACTTTATCAATCGGTTAATATAATTTTGTAATATAAAAAATTGTGTAATTACTCGAATAAATATAGTAGCTTGTCCATTTCCAAAATATTTTATAAATATATTTTGCGTGGTCACAATTCGAGAATTAATATAGGTAGGTAACAATAACAGTTGTTAAAACGTTTTATTTTCGATATTACAAAAATAAATCACCATTATTTTTTCGTTTCAGTAAAATGTTTCCTACATTTATTTTGAATAACTAAGTAGTTAGGTAGTATTTTCACTTCATAATTTAATGTGCCACTTTTATAGTCTAGATGAGACTTAGCGGCTTATATGATAGATAGGTACCCTTAATTGTAAATCGCTTATTTCACAACATTGTATATAATGAATGATAAGATGTATTTAACCTTGCAATATTGCATCGTAAGCGCTAAAACTTCTCACCTACTTAGTAGTTCCGATACATTGTTTCTGAGTTGTATTGATTATATTGATGCCTAGTAGGTAGGTACTTACGGTTGTAAGGATAAACTGTAAAAGTAATTAATCACTTTGTTTTATCGTAAGGGTAACCACGATATTGAGTGTGCAATTTGACGAGCAGTAAATGTGCGCATCGAATCTTTCATTTCCATTATCTTTCTTTCTCTCTTATTGTACCTATTCTTCTTCTTCTTTTGTATCGCTGTTTCAATTTATTAGTTTTAATTGTTTATTTAAACCGTTTTGACCAGTAAGTCGCCACTCCAATGGCCACGCCAATACAATTTTGAATCTATTCTACTTGGCAAGGATCTCGGTAATTCAAGGTATTGTAAATTGATACTTATATAGCCTATCAGCCTTACTTTAAATTTAATGGCAGAAGGTATAGTTTACTACCAAAGAGCTCCCACAGAATAGAAATCCGTAAATTTATTGGATTTATAATCGGATTAAGAGAAATAGATCAAGGCATTTGATATTATTCATGTAAAAAGTGAAGTGGTCGCGAACAGTGGCGTAGCTATCGTAGGGCCAGGTGGTGCAAAGCACCAGGGCCCCGGACCTCAGGGGGCCCTCTAACCTAAGCTAGCCAACTCGCGATCTCTTAAAGCTATGCACCGGGGCCCTTGCCCACCTAGCTACGCCACTAAGTACCAGAAGTATGGGTACAGTACCAGTAAGTTATCAGATAATATTTTTCTTTCATAATTACAGAGACCCTTCCTTTGTAGTCACTGTTATCGCAATATTTTTTTTTTATAAAACAAATGTTTATTCCAAATCTGGATACAGAATCAAATGCTTTCGTGCAAAAACGACGTAATTTTCCAGTCATATAACTTACACTTTTCATGCTTCCAATTACATTAGAAGTTTACTACAATAGCCTTGGATCTTCCGTGCCAGAGTTCATGTCTCTAAAGCCCCTTAGTGCCCCAGGAGCCTTGGTATTCACCCTGCAGCCTTCGCTTGCAAACAAGTAGTCTCGCTGATTTAAAATAGGTATTACCAATAAAATTAACAAGTAGGGAAAATATTAAACCAATCGATGTAGTAAGCAAATGTAAGCGAGATTGAATATATTCTAATTTATTTTAATTTGATAACCTCCGTGACGTAGTGTTATGATGCTCGTCTTACAACTAGGAAGGAGGTCGTAGATTCAATTTGCGCACTGGACCAAGCCGCAAGATTTCTTGCTGGGTCTGGTTGGCTGACGGAATATCCTCCGTACTTCGGAAAGCACGTTAAGCTGTTGTTGGTTATTAGATTGTTTACATAGCTATGACCGTAAAAGCCATGCGTCTCAGGCGTGGGCGTGTAACTAAATCAACTAGTTTCATATAAAACATAAACCTTTACTTCTAGCGAGGGGTTTTAACTTCACTTGTATTATAAACATATAAAAACCGTATGTATTTATTTAATTGAAATAAACTTGAAAATAACGTTACATAAACTACATAGTTTCATTACATTCTATATATATTTCATAAAATTACGGTGGTGAAAAGACGCTGGAAAGCCTGCCATTAAAAAGCCAATTACGAGATAATATTTGATTATTACTTTCAAGTTAACTAATTTAAAAGATTACTTTAATGTCTAAGAGTAATTACGGTATTATTGCTGTTGAATTTTGCGACCAAACATCTACTGCATACATAATGTTTTGCTATATAGCTTTACGAGTATATTATGCATAACAAGTCTTATAATTCTAGACCTTAGAATCATTTGGTCGTTAGTGCCAGTTTCGGATAAATGCACATAAGACGAATGTTTCTGACGTATATAAAGGCACATCCGACCTTATGCTTCTGAGCTTATTGATTGTTTGGTACAATCTGTTGGAGTTCAATAATATTTTTCTCATTTTTAGTACACTATTAGAAGAAAGACGATTTCAAGTTATAGACTGTCCACCTCTAATCATGCGTCTATGTTTCTTCCATAGTCACCACGCTTAGCAGGCGCGCTGGCGCCCGCAGATTAACACCACTCACTACCAAACGTGACAATATACATAATCAAGTCGAAGCACATCACACTAATCCTGGCAAAAAAATTTTTTGCGTCTCATCAAACCTACGTCTTATATCCCTAAAATGTCCCTGAAAACATAATTTTATAATTGTAATGCTACATTTAATTTAAGCTTTATGCAGATTGAATTAAAATACATAACGGTATGAAACATAAGTGCTAGTTATGTTTATAACTCGGCTGGCGGCCATTAAACGAAAGGCTTTCCATTACGGGCAAAGCAAATCCGATTAAAGGTTGCATGTCTAGTAGTGAGCGTTACGAAGGTTCCTTGCTTAGCTTCTGCCAACAGTAAAGGGCAATTGTATTAAGTATATTATACTTCGTTACTGATAACACTATATAAGCTTAGGTAACCAATAAACTATTTAATTGACTGCCACGTTGGTCTAGCGGTTATTTGTTTGCCGGTAACTAGCGCGGTCCCTGATTCAATTTTCGGGAAAAAAAATGTGTTATTACAATTTTTTTCTACTGAAAAATCTAAGTTTATAGTCAGGAAATTAGTGGTTTTACCCGTGCCTCGGGGATTGGACATTAAGCTATCGATCGTAAATGTTAAGGTGTCGGTAAAATCAAATTTTAAGAATAGAAGAATAGAGAATTTACCTTCGTGTATGCACACACATTTTTTCAAATACATCCTGTGTAGGTGGCTAATCTCCTTAGAGATTGACTGTATGAACTGTTTCAACACCAATTAAGCGGCCGTAGCCCATTGGCTAGGGCGTCGGACTTGTGATCTTGAGGTCGCCGGTTCGAAAAAGATCCAAAATTGTTTTGCCTATTGTGAAAAAAGGCATAATTGATTTCATAAACCTTGTTAAACATAACGTTACTAAAAGTTGTATTCAGTACATAGTTTATGGCGAGGAGTTTCTACTTGAACTAAGTCTAATATAAGAATGAGGCTTTGTATTACGTTCTGAAGTGCAATTATTATTTGAAAATACTTGTCCAAAACGAAATGAAATATCTTAAACCAAGTTTGTGTTATTTACTTTGATATTCAATATTTTAAATATAGATTTTCTATACAACCAAACTCGTAGTTCATCATTACCCCAGATAACGTCCATGGTTGAACATGAACACCTCCCAAGAGTCGGTTTTTGCTCTGATAACCACTTTTAGGAGGTCCCTAGCTGCTGGTAGAAGACTCACTGTAGACTTTCGCTCGCCTTTGTACATTTTGGTTTTCGGTTTAATAATGTCTAAGGGATAAACGCACAGTGTCAACCGCTAATCGTAGAGACCTGAAAGCCTTTTATTCCTGGATATCCCTGGATCCCTAGAACATATAGAAAATATACACTCCTTATTGTATATGTTTATTTTCTATATGAGCTCCTAGGAATCCGATAAGAATGGTTTTTATTTTCATTTGAAAATTCCACATGTAAGAATTGAAAGGGATGGCAGTCTTTATGGAAAAATAAATAAACTACTTAGATTACAACAGCTAATTATAAAAAATAGGTAATAAGTATTCACTTAACTTTTAAATGTCGGGAATTATATAGCAAAGCACTCGAACAATCTTGGTACTCGAACATCCAACTAATAACAAACATTAGTTATCTTATCAAGTAAGTTTACTGTTAAATGATAAAAACCATGGGTACAATGATTTTGACGCTCAATTTATTCATAATTACTAGATAACTTTCAGGATTAAGGTTATTTGGAGGGCTTTAGCTTTACCCTATTTAAATATCGGAATTAATCCGATGGTTTGTGTGAACCAAATTTATATCAGCAATTTATCTTCATTTGGGTCTTTTCATGTTTACTTTTAGAGGGCTTCTGACTGCTTATCTATTTGGCTCAAAACACCTATATATTTTATATATTTCAGGTGGTAATATTTTACAACCTCCGTGAGACAACCTCCGTGGCGTAGGGTGTAAGCTCTCGCTTTTATTCTCGGAGGGGATTCGATCCCCACGCCGCGCCGGACAATAAAATCTTTATTTAAATTCTAATATTTCTTACCGGGTCTGGCTGGTTGACCTTTTTGACCTCCGTGCCTCGCCAAACCGTCCTACCAATTATTAGCTACCATTAAAATCACGGTGTAAATATCAATATATATAAAGTAACTTGTCCTGACTGACTGACTCATCACCGCCGAGGCAAAACTACTGAAGCTACACTCGTGGTATTTGCTCCTTTTGTGACGTATAGGTCCACTAAGATTGGATTTTGTAGAATTCAGCACCTAAGGGGATGTAAAGGGGGCATGTTATAACAAAGCTACGGGAACGGGAGTTATGCGGATGAAACCGCGCGCGGGAAGCTAGTATGTAATAATGAAAATAAACCATTTCAGTAAACTATTGATAGTTTTTTTTCAATTCTGGGTTTACATTACGTCCATGTTTTTTGTTAGTACAGTCTACCGTGACACTGGGATTTGTTTTAACATTCATATTATCTAGTACAAGATATGGAGAGAGTATGTAAAAACAATTGAAAGTCAGTCACAGGAACGTGTGGAGCTGATTATAGATGGATAAGAAAAAAACACTACTACATTTTTTGTAATTGTAACAATAAATTATATGTTTAACTAAACAGAACAACCATAAAATTAAATGTTATCTGGATAATGAAAATTACCCCTATAGTTAGATAGTATCAACATTTAATAAATTTGTTCAGAGTCAACTAACTCTAGTACGCAAATTTACTCACGTAAAGATGTTTAATTCTTCACCAGGCCAATAGGTTTGCCACCCAATCTTCAGTAGTATTAGGGTTCTAAGTACATGAGCAGCTAATGCCAATATACCTAGTTGATGTTCAGTACTGCCCACTCATATCCTGCCAGTGCTTACACCCCATGAGTTCTGGCAATCTTACTCATCTCTCAACCTTATTCAATAATGTTACTTGGCTGTGGTATTTTGGAAAATGGCGGTACTGCTCCAGACGAACAGCTTATTTAACGTAGGTACTGACGCTGTTTTCTACCTCTTTCTTAAAGGTTAAAGGTAACAGATTCCAAAGATGGTATCAACCCCATCAGACTCGTTAGGTATGGAAGGTGTGACCTTAACCTTTTGAGTGCCACGGTTCCGCCTAAGCCCGGGGTTACAGATTTACTGTTAGAGTAGAGTAAGTGTGTAAATATTAAAAGATAATGAATTTTAGTTAAGTAGTAAGTTAGTTAGTTCATACTAACTAACTTACTACATAACTATTACTACCAAAAATAGTTATTTTTATTAAATTTATCATTCTCTTATTTTAGAAGTTACAGGGGGGGAGGGGGACACACATTTTACCACTTTGGAAGTGTCTCTCGCGCAAACTATTCCGTTTAGAAAAAAATTACATCAGAAACCTCAACATAATTTTTGAAGACCTATTCATAGATATCCCACACGTATGGGTTCGATGAAAAAAAATTTTTTGAGTTTCAGTTCTATGTATGGGGAACCCCAAAATTTATTGTTTTTTTTCTATTTTTGTGTGAAAATCTTAATGCGGTTCACAACATACATCTACTTGCCAAGTTTCAACATTATAGTTCTTATAGTTTCGGAAAAAAGTGGCTGTGACATACGGACAGACAGACAGACAGACATGACGACATCTATAAGGGTTCCGTTTTTTGCCATTTGGCTACAGAACCCTAAAAAAGAGAGTTGAATCAGTTTTAACAAAATAAAACCGACTTCAAACAGTAAATTAAGAGTTCCCTGAACTGTCATTCGTCTTCATCTTCGTCATCAGACCCCTAATGACAGTCACAACCCATATAGGTGTAAAGTTCTTATCAATATTAACAATGAAAAAAAAACTTAACAAAAGCACAAGTCGCGCCTACGATTTTTAAAAGTTCCCCTCGATTTTTCTGGTCTGCCATCATCAAACCCTGATTTCTTTTTTGACCTTAGAAATATCTTCTTTCTAACAAAAAAAGAATAATCAACATCGGTTCATAATCAACGAAGTCATCCGCGAGCAAACATAAAAAAAATATATACGGTCGTCTATCCGTGACCACGACTGGTGTAACCCATGTCGAAACGTCGGATTATTAAAAAGGTAATTATTTGCTTTAAAATTGTACCGCGATTGAGACCCGCGTCTACTAAAAATTATATATACGGTCGAATTGTGAAACCTCCTCCTTTTTTGAAGTCGGTTAAAAATAGTCCTATACTTAGTTTCAGTATACTTTTACAAAAAAAGTTTTCATTCTAGCAGCAAACACACTGACGTTCACTCACGACTCGACCTGGCTTCGCACGGATAATAAAGTTCAATTATCACTAAGGCCTGAAAAATGATATAGGTATCTAAACGTTATTCAAGGATCAATCAATATATTGGTGAAAACCGCTTAAATCAGTGCAGTAGTTTTACAAAAAGACAGACGCGGCGTATATGACTTTGTTTTATAATATGTATAATAATAAGTACATGACAATCAACGGAGAACTGCGCTGAGAAAAAATATTAAAAAAATGTGCCTCATACAATTATTTATTACAAGCTGCCCCACGCGGTTTCACTCGAGAAGATCCCGTTCCCGTGGAAACTTTAACCTAAAATATAGCCTATGACACTCACAAATGACATGGCTTTCTATAAGTAAAAGAATTTTCAAATTCGGTTCAGTAGATCCAGAGATTACCCCCTACAACGTCACAAACTCGAAAACTTTACCTCTTTATAATATTAGTATAGTAAATAGTTAATTGTTAGTTGTTAGAACCGTATCGCACTATTTCCGATCCGAATCCGATCCGAACCCGTGAAAATATTGGTCTAGAAATTTGGAAAGAAATCTGATGACGGATCTCGGATCTAGTGCGTAAATTACCATAGAAATAGTTCTACGGCTACTACGGACCATATTTTCACGGGTCCAGATTGGATTCGGATCGGACGTAGTGCGAAACCGCTCTCACCGTGTTTGATATTAAAACCACTTGCTTCGAATAGCGGCATTAAATCTTTTTATGTATTTTTTTTTCTCACTGAGATTATAATCTACATAGTTTTACACAATAACGGTAAATTATTTGCATCGTATCGGATTAAACTTAAAAGTTTAATAACAATATGCACCTTATATTCGATGTGATATGGTTAATGTTTGAATGATACCCTCCGCTAACGGAACTTCCGAATGTCATTGGTTAGATTTGCAGATTAGTATGACGACGTATCAATTTACAATTTCAATATACTGCTGAACATGGGCCTTCTCTTTGACATCTTGGCAAGCCAGGGTCTTTCATGGATATTGCCGTAATCACCACGCTTAGTAGGCGGATAGGTGTTCACAGTAAGATGGAAGTATCTTTGAGCAGATAGAAGCGGCTGCCCATCCATCAGGTGTATTCCCTTTAGTCCATTATATGAATCATAAATTGCCGGAAGTTAGAATTTTCTTTGTTGTATATATATACTGTATAATAATATAATGTAATGTATAATAATATACTGTATAATAATATAATAATAGTATAATGTTTATATTTATTATATCCGTCTCCACTTCCAAAAAAATTTGCAAATTATTTGCTATGCGCTTAACCTATTTCTGGTAGGTTCTGACTATTTTAGTAACCTCTGTATACATAATATTAGGTTACGTTCCGTGTGGTTTCCGGCTTAGAATAGTCCACCCCATGTCTTTCCATTGGTGTCGTAAAAGGCGACTAAGGGACATATGGTTGATAGATGGGCAGCAGCATCTATTAGCTCAAGGTTGACATCTTACTGCAATCACCAATCCGTCTGCCAAGCGTGGTGATTATGACAATATCCCTCTGCGATCCTGGCTTGTCGGGGTCTGTTAAGAGGACGCCCATGTTCAGCAGTGGACGTAAACGGGCTGTTGATGATAATGATGACATATTAGGTAGGTATACAAACGGATAACCAAATATGAATACTTATCATATTAATTTCTTTCATAAAAACTTCACCATTATCAGCCTATGCAACGTCCACTGCTAAACCCTCGGGCGCAGACCCACGCCTGTTCCCGAGAAGCCTATGCCATAGTCACTACGCTCGGCAGTACGGCGAATTGTTGACCGCAGTATTATGATTATGTAGTAGGTATTATACACAGGGTAACGCTAATACCTGTTCCCTGGTATACGATTGTCGATTATGTTATTACATTAAGGGCCAATGGATTAACGATCTTTCCGAGGCACGGAGGGCAGTCCCTCAAATAACCAGGCCCGAAAGGAAATCATAGATTTAAATTTGTTTTGAATACTTTAAGGTAAAGTTTACCGATTACTAAATTTCAAAATTGAGATGAATAAATTTAGACAACCGCTGCACCGGCAGGACCCGAACCGGCATCTAAATTTATTAACCTCAAAAAAAACTATATGTTTTACACAAAGATTTCTTGTCCTGCGTGGTTACAGTAGTATTTTTAGACATACAAACATCGTGGAAGATATTTTAATAAGGAACAAAACATATTTGGGATCATAGCCTTGAGGCAGTAGCCTAAACAGTATGTTACGAAACATCGGGTTGGAACTTTATTTACAAGTACGTCTGTAAGTACCCAAACTTCTTCCTAAACTGAACAAATTATAAAACCTAGTTGATATACAAGAAAAATATTTTTCATTATCTAACATAGTTGTTTGTGTAGGCAGAAACAAAAGCCGTTATTATGTACATAAACTTCTATACAAATTAGTCATATTTCGTAAAATATACTTAGGAGTATCTACTAAGTAGTAACATTTAAGCTAAACGTTTTAACTGTGTGGGGTCTCATTCAAATTATATTATTGCTTATTGTTTTGAGCTCATTGTGAATGCCAACAACGGTATCCTAATTTATCCACGGGTTTCGTGACTCTATTGTATACATTAACATTAGGCCCGCATTACATAGATAGATAATGAAATACACAGTTGAATAGTTATTGCGAATTTAAAACTTTTGTATAGGTATCTGTTTCCTTTTGTGAGGCTATTAATAATACATTTTACAGTTCAATGAATAGACTGATCCAGCGGTTGTAGGCCGTCACACACGTGCATATCACATTCTCTTTATTTATTAACCTCTTTACTTCAGTGTCACCTGTGGTACCATACTCTATAAGGATGCCCTCAGGTGTGCGCCGCTTGAATATAGTCACAAATTTTGATGCGTTTTTTAATTTCTACTTCCATCTTAAAATATCACTGGAAGGACACACGAATTATATATTCTGTAGATTTGTAAGATTTGCTAATACCTACAGCTGTTAGTTACCAATCATAGAGTTGGTTGTTTCATAGAGTAATAATAATCTATTAGTATTCGTCGATATTTTATTGTATTTTGTAACATTGTGCTTCTGATAAGTAGAAGTGTATTTAAATAGGAATGTGCTGAATAAAAAAAAAATTTAAAACTTCTTACGCCTAACATTTTATTAAATGCAACAATTACCTTCTTAATATTACGTTTTGTAATGGCCTTACCAACGAATGAAATGCAATGAAAATGTCGAAATATAATAATTATGCTACTAATATAACTCAATCATTATAATTTAAAGAAAACATACATCAATTAGTCGAAATATTTTTATATTAAATTAAATAATCGATAACTTACCTAAGTTCATAAATAATTATCTAATCATATATTTAAAGACACATATGATGAACTCGTAAAAATATCAATAATAATTATATTTTCAAATTAAAAAGCACACGAAAAATCACACGATTTAAATTAAATACATTTTCGTAGTAAAAAAAATATTCCGACGCCGTACGCCGCGCCGCGCGCCGTCTCTATGAATTGACTCACAATTATTGGTTTCGTTTGTAATAGAGACTAATATTAGCTATTCTTAAACCCCGATATCGTTTCAAGTCTTAGAATTAGACAAAATGTTAGACAACCATAGTAAAATGAGCCAAATTATTTATGATTTGGCTCATTTTACGACAACTCCGTTAGCTCCTACTTATACAGTCGAAAGATCGAACGCCTAACGATATTGAACTGCAAACGTTCGTGCGGCGTAACTGTCAAGCGCTTTGAGCACGCGAAGGCCATGATCTCCGATTAATAGCTCGGTCGCCCTGCCCGTTATTCGCTCTGCGATTTTCAAAATGGGCAATGCAAGGTCGGCCTTGACAACCCCCGCAGCGTAGCGGTATTTGGCTCGCTTTAAATTACGGAGGTCGTGGATGCGAACCCCACGCCGGACAGGATATCTTTGTGTAATTTCTAAAATTTCTTTCCGGGTCTGGTTGGTTCAGAGCCTACCCTCCGTGACTCAGAAAGCATACTAAGCCGTTGGTCCTGATTATTATAAAATCGGACGAACGGTCGAAGGAACGGACAGTAGCGTTTTCTTGTGCGCCTGCCAAGCGTGAATATGGTACATACCCTTCCTTGGGACGAGGCTCATGTTTAGCACTGGACGTTATACGGGCTGATGATAATGAAGGTCAGCCTTGTAAAGCAAGCCACGAAGCTACCTACACATCTTCCTATTCCCTAAGATTAATCCCCGCACTAACTTTGAAATCCGCCTCGGAAAATATTAGCTTCTCGTACGGATTTGGATCGCTATTAAGTTAACTTGTTTGGTGTAGGTTTAGTACTTTCGGCTTCGAATAATTTAGTTGGAGGTATGGAAACTTTAATAACAACGTTATAATGATACATACTAAAATAGTTATTAGTGAGACACATGCTTAGACTGAAGATATTTCTCTGTTAACACGATAAGAATATTAATAAACTTTGTGCGTAATTTAAAATACCTATATGAAAGTTAAAAGTTTTCGCTTGGATCTTCATCGTGGTAATATGGTTTTGCTTGAATTTTGCAATTTTTAGTTCAGTTTAGTTTTAGTGCTCGTGGCAATTTTTAGTTCTGTATTGATGAAATAATAATAATAAATATTTTTTATCCTATATATATTCATTTTATCCTATGGATAGTTTTTAGTATTATTAATATATCAAACTTAGTTGGTCTAAATGGTGTACCTAATACTAATTTTAAGCCTAGATATCGATTTTAGAATAGTTATCTCCAGTCAGACCAGTTAATAAAGTTAATTATATTTAGTTTTTAATACTAAATAAAGTTAATTGTATAATATATATTCTATGGTATATGTAAACAGTAAAACAACTAATTATGTTTATTTAGTTTTAATCCACATTTAATTACTGATTGAAACATACCGAAGTAGGACAGCGTGGACTGCTTATAGCAAACAAATAGGTAACTCAGAATGATAACGAAACTGTAAGTGTTGAGTGTACAAACACGTTATATATGTATGTTTTGCCTATAATTATTCAGTTTATCTTACAATCAAGACTTTATTGATTAAAGGGATTTATTTTAAAAGATAACTCCCGCACTAGGGTAATATATCCCTGTGTCGCGGGGGACTTTACAAACAGATAATTCACAGACAAAAAGAACATCCAGACTCAGAACAACTATCCATGATTCACACAATAAACTTTCCCGGGTAGGAATTAAACCGAGAACTCCAAGTCTCAGATGCCAATGTCGTAACCACGGACCGGTCCAATCAATTGGATTGGATGGGAAATAGTCAACTGAACAATACGCGTAGTAGTAACATTAATTTTTCTTTTCCTATTTATTATTTATTGGAATGACTTAATTTATATCAATCAAATACAGAAACCGAAATAATTAATCATACTTATTGTAACACAAACACACATTTGCTATACATACAAATAATTTAAACAAACAATTTATTTCTTGTAAGGTAATTATATAGCCAAGAATCATACATATATTATTTGATAAAATAAATATTTTATCTTTGATCGTAGAAAATCAATTAATGTTTCAATAAATAGCTCATCATTACAATAATTACCTATTTACATTTTTTTTCAATGTGTTCTTTAGTAACTACAAGGTTTTAGGTGTTAAAGTGATAAACTATTACAAAAAAAAACTTTTATGCGCACTGTGCAGTCATCTTCAAACTCAAAAGAATCCATATTACATAAGTATTTTATATAGAGCTATAAGACGTGGAGTGTACTTACAATTTTAAGATGAAAAACATCAAAGTCTCGGTTAGTCGGTAAATAATTTACCGACTAACCGAGAATATAATATTATATTATGCTTGCCAAACATTCCTCGAAGCAAAGAGCCGATAGAATGGTTCCATTTTGCGTGACTGTGTAAAAGTAAAAATTGTTAACTTCCACATTTATAATATTATTGAGATTTAAGTTATCCATCTTGTCTACTAAAAATTTATTGAACAATTCTCTAGAGCATATCTACTTGTTCCGACCGTCACGGAATTACCTTCGTTATAAATAGCTACAATATTCTTATATACTAAAGTATCTATGTCGTACCGTTGAATCTTTAAAAATGCGATATCGTTTTCTGGCATTCACAAAAAAATTGTAAGTTCAAAATGAAGTTTTACAATAATGTAAGATTTGTAAAACTGGCTTTAGTATTTTCTTCTTTCTTTTGAGACCTAATACGGGTGCCGACGAGGCTAAATATATTTTGCTCTCAGATATTTGATATTTACACTTATCGTCATATTATGAACTTTTTTTTTTGTCCGTGGGAAATCTTCCGCGGCATTCTCGCGCCGGCTAAAAGGTATGTGGGACTCGTCCATAGCGATCGTACGCTAGTTATAACACGAAGAGAATCCTACCTACTAAAACCCCCGGGTACTTCTCCGTCCGCCGCTGACAAAGGGCCCAAGAACCCATCGCTTTCTGGAACGTCATGTAATGAACCTACCCCGTCTTAATCAGACGAACTCGAGTAAATTCACAATAGCCCCGTCGGCTTTCCTACTAGTTCATTTTGTTTCTCTTTCTAACATTATCTCAGATGCAAGTTGCTGAGTCAAAGTTTTGCGACAGTAGTTTCCCTTTATAACTAGAGAATAATCTGGATTTTTCTCCACAACATTTGAATAATTTGACAAACAACTGTGAGTTAACAATAACTGACAAATAAGAAAAGGAAGAAGAAAATAATTCGTGGACTCAGTTTTATTACTTTTAGATGAATAGCTACGGATGAATTTAAAAACAAAGGGACCCAAAGTTTTTTCTGTATTTCCGAAATGTCTTGACGTCTTATATTTGATTGTCTTGAGTCGTTATACCATAAAAGGTAAAGCTCGATGACACAATGTGGAAACTTAAGTTTTGAATACAGATGGAGCTGGGCAAACGGATGTAGGTACCTATGTATCTCCACCGTACATTAAGTTAAGAAAGAACAGCTGTGTTTTCCCTAAATAAATAAATAAATACCAAAGCCAAATAACGTTGTTAATTAAAATAAAGAAAGATTTATTATATCTTAATTAATAACGTTATTTGGCTATGAGTAGGTACTCGTGCATGTGTGTACGTGTAAGTAAGGCTGTCGGGGTCTAAATTAATTTAATTTTTGGGCAGTTATCGCTGTTCATCCATTGCATCCAGTTCATCTTTGGCACTTAACATAATATGCTTATATATTAAAAATAAGCAGTATTAGGAAGGCTCCTCCGTATCAGGCGACACTGAAGCCAAATTAAGTCTGCACCATTCGGTACAACCCACGTACCATTACACTTTAACGTTTCCATAACCAAATGGTCAGAATGTGACCACGTAATTAAGGCTCCCATGTCCCATGTCCATTTTTACGTCCATTAACCTTACTCAATGCTTTTATCCTCATAGTTTGCTTAATACTCAGTTTTCCAAGTATAGTTCACATAACGGAGATGTTGTAGATTTAAACTCCACCCTATTATCAGTAACTAACAACATCGAAATCAAAATTAAATACAATATCTAGATAGAGGAATAGTTGGAACACCGCTCCTAAATCTATGGAAACATATGTACCTACAGTCATTTTAAAGCATTATTCAATTCTATTCTAGAAAGTATAGGGTACATTTTTGCTCGTCATGGGACGTTTGACTACTCTCCATTCAGTCACACGGAATCTCCTTGTGTTGACACTATAAGGCTGTTGTTTGTAAGTGTCATGTGTCACTCTGAAAGCCTGTCAACGATTTACAAGTTATTGACGTTGATGTGAAGAGAGTAGAAAGTGTTAGTTTACAAGATGACGCGATATTTAGTGCTTTCCAACAATTTTAAGAATGTTATAGGCTAAAACGAATGAACGTTTTTATGTTCCTTTTGTTTTATAAATCAATTCAATTTGACAAAGTTGCAGTCGCAATTCACCGTTGTGGGCTTGCCCATTGGTGGTCTAAAATTTGTATAGTCTGTTGATATCGTCTTAATAAAAAAAAACACAGGAAACATCGTGCGTGGTTTTCAACGCAGCAAAGAGCCATTTCGGGAGGATGTGACTTTTAAAGAAATTTTGCGCGCATGCAGCGATGATAGATGATTGTTGCTTAGATTGACGTTTAAAAACGTTGATATTAATATACATTTACTAGTTACTTAAAGATATTCTTATTTAAAAATACCCACCAAGTTGTTTACATATATAATATTATACAAGATGTTAAATTGGCGACCAGCAACAAAAGCTCGCGTCCGTGAAAAAAAAATCTTGCTACATTCGCGAACGCCTCGCTACGTGCACAGATTATTTTGCAAGAATCTCATCTCGCAACCACCCTACTGAAAGTAGGACGTAAGCCTTTGATAGTATCTCCCATAAAATAAAGTGCTAATCAGATTATTCTATCTATAATATGAATAAATTTGGGTACTTTATACATCTTTAGAGATAAGATATCCGCTCTGAAGTAACATAATACTATATGGCATCTGTCGGGGTGGCTGTATAATGTGATACGGGTAGTAAAACTTTAACTAATTTCCTAATGTAAACAGAGAAATTTTGTGCAGTTGAGCAGAAAACCGAGCGAAAACTTTGTCCCCTTTTTAATAACATTGCTCGCGAAGGAGTGTGAAATTTGGCACTGTTCATGTCTACCTTGACGGAAAGTACGAGATCAAATTTATCTTGATGTTGATATAGGAAAGTAATATTAAACAAAACCACATGGTTTTAACTACTACAATTAAAAGGTTTAACAATGCCGTCCCCGTTTTAAACTTAAATACAGGTCTAATACGAGTTGCAAACTCAATATATTCGTGGTCGTTAAGTTTAATGTATCCTATAATTACGGGATTTTTAAGCTGTTTTAAATTTTCTTCGGGACATTTCGCGTCAGAAAGTTTTATTGCGTTCTGTGATAGGATTTGTAGCAATAAAAAGTTAATGAGGAAAAAAGACAGTTGGAAATAAACTTTTGCCAACAGTTGAACATTATTACAGAGATACTTAGAAGTTTTAAATGAAGATAAAGAGACCAGTTTGTAGTCTAATGAAAATATATACAATTTCAAACAGTGAATCTTTGGCGTGGTGTAGATGTTATGTTTCGTGTAGGATAAGTACAAATAGTTAAACCTAGGACAGTTGTGCAAAACTAGGATGAGTCGCACATATTTATTGCTACGCTATGTCATATAATCACTACATAGTATAAAACAAAGTCGCTTCCAGCTGTCTGTCTGTCCCTATGTATGATTAGATCTTTCAAACGCAGCGGATTTTGATGCGGCTTTTTAAATGGAAACAATGATTTCAGAGATAGGTTTATATGTATAATAATATTAATACATTAGCATTGCAGCCGTGCGAAGCCGGGGCGCTAGTTTACTATAAGTCGTCAAACATTCAATAATATAAACAATCTATTGCGGCATAACTGCTTTAAATGATACCTATTCGCACGGTTATAACCCATGTTCCTTTTCCATGTGAATCTACGCTTCATAAGATATAGTCTGTGTTACTCCAGGATAAGATATCAAGCAGTTTAATGGTAAAAGGCTGTTTTAAGTGAAAATTAATTCGTTACAAACGAATACTACAAATCTTTTCTTTTATTATACAAGTATAAAAGTCGATAAAACTTGTGGCACAGATAAAAGAGTCTTGAAGGAGCTTAGCAAAATATAATTCACGTTTTTGAACTTACCATCATTCTTATCTAATAACGTCAAAGTTTTGTTTCTTTCTTTTTAGGTTTTCATGCCCGCTCCAAAAGCTTAAAGAGACTACTACGAATAAGTTATTATCCGTTCTAAAAATAATTCCGGTAAGATATGAGATGAAAAATTGTGCCGAAAAAGCACTTTGTTTTGTCGAGCTATTGTTCTTGCAACCACGGGGTATTGTTCTAAAGCAATAT
Source organism: Nycteola revayana (assembly GCA_947037095.2). Lineage (NCBI taxonomy): Eukaryota > Metazoa > Arthropoda > Insecta > Lepidoptera > Nolidae > Nycteola > Nycteola revayana. Next base: position 17,571,991 of record OX344840.2, read on the forward strand.
TTTCCTAAAGAGGTCGGGGTCACGTCGCTGCCAGGTGGTCGGCAAGCCGCCAGCAGATGGCTCGATAGTAGTAGTAGATTCGAATTTGGTACGACTATCGTTTAAGTTTCATTCCAATTTATTCACTCTATTACTTTATTGTTAACTATCGCGTACGTAGATGTGGAATTTAAATATAAGGTTAAAATATTGGTAGTTTTGTCCATTAGAATTATTAAGCCGAGGTCCAAGGCCTACAAGGAGCGCCTTTTACACAAATTCTTTAGTTTGTAGGATCGAATCCATTCCATTTTTTTTTTTTTTTTTTTTTTTTTTTTTATTAGAAATAGGTTAGCGTTTGACTACACCTTGCCTGATGTTAAGCATCGGAATAGCCTAGGATGGAGCACGCATACCTAGAAGGAACCGGTTTACTCTTGATTTGAAGAGACCCATATCGTACTTATCGGGAAATATAGACCCCGGCAAGGAGTTCCACATCTTCGCAGTACGTACAAAAAACGTGGACTCGAAGCGCTTCGTACGTATTTTGGGAATATCGACCATGTACTGATGGCGCCTCTCCGAGTGTCTTGTTGTCCGATAGAAGAAAGGGGAAGGCAGAACTAAGTTGTGCAGTTCCTCAGCACACTCTCCGAAATGTATCCGATAAAAAACCGACAAACTGGCAACCCTTCGTCGGTGCGCAAGGCTTTGCAGCTGAGACTCGGCTACGCTGCCTATTAACTTTTTGGCGCGCCTCTCAATCGACTCCAGTGCCTCTAGTTGATACTTGGCGGAACCATCCCAAAGATGAGAACAGTACTCCATACATGCTCTAACTTGGGCTTTGTATAATGTGAGCAGCTGATTTGGTGTGAAGTACTTTCTCACCTTCGAGAGGATGCCAAGCTTTTTGGAGGCTATTTGGGCCTTCGACTCAATATATGAGCCAAAATTTAGAGTCGATGAAAGAGCAACGCCTAACAGCTCAAGCTTGTCAGTTAACTGCACGGATACATCTCGGAAAGAAGGAGACAGTCGAAACGGCCTCTTTTTTGCGGAGAACAAACACGCCTGGGTTTTACTAGCGTTAAACTGAACCAGGTTGGCATCGCCCCAATCGGAGACTGCCTTAAGGGACAAGTTTAAGCGTTCAACCATGGCCTCTCTGAGCAACTCTATATCCGGCCCACTGGCCCGCGCATTGGAAGTGTAGCTCTCCACGACCGTGCTGTCATCTGCATACCCAAAGGTACCGGGCTTCAGCAGATCGTTGATATGCAGCAGAAAAAGCGTCGCAGAGAGTACAGACCCCTGGGGAACACCGGCATTGATAGCCATTTGCTCAGACGAGCAGCCGTCAACGACCACTCGTAATGACCGATCCCTCAGGAAATCCGAAATCCAAGCGCAGAATGCAGCAGGTAGACCGTATGCAGGAAGCTTGCCAATAAGGCTATCGTGCCAAACCCTGTCAAAGGCCTTCGAGATGTCCAGAGAAACGGCAAGCGCTTCCCCGTGTCTCTCGATGGCCTCACTCCAGATGTAGGTAGCGTACGCTAGAAGATCCCCAGTGGACCGGTTTCGGCGGAAACCGTATTGTCGATCGCTGAGGAGGTTGTTAGCTTCTAGGTACGCTAAAAGCCTGGTGTTGATAACACGCTCCATGCTCTTGCAGAGTATGGAGGTGATGGAGATAGGCCTGTAGTTTGAAGGGTCAGCACGACTACCTTTTTTGGGCACGGGTTGCACATTTGCTAGCTTCCAAGACTTCGGCACCAGTCCAGTCTCTAGAGAGAGGCGAAAGAGGCGTGTTAAGACAGGAGTCAACTCGGGTGCACATGTCCTCAACATAATGGCGGATATACCATCAGGGCCACTGGCTTTATTCACGTCAAGATTACGAAGCGTTTTGCGAACTTCCTTTTGGCGAATGTGAATGTCATTCATGACTATCTCGCTTCCTGGAACGTTAGGAGGAATCGCGCTTCCAGCATCTAGTCGTGAAGATTCCGCAAACAGAGAAGCAAACAAGTTGGCTTTCTCTTCAGCAGTGTGAGCCAGTGTTCCATCAGGCTTCTGCAGTGGAGGCAGTGAGGGGCGGCAGAAGTTTGCTTCGACTGATTTAGCTAGGGACCAAAACGCTTTACTACCCGCGGGGTACGAAGCCAGTTTGTTCCCTATTCGGCTAATATGGTCAAAGCGAGCCTTTTGTAGAGCCTTTTTGCAGGACTTGGCAGCCTTGTTAAAAATTCTCTTCTTTGCGTGTATATCCTTTGCCTTGCGCCTACGAGCATCGACCCAAGCCAGGTATGCCTGATGTTTGCGCGCCTCAGCGCGTCCACATTCAGCCCCGAACCATGGGCGATCTCTGCCAGACGACGGTACGTCAGTGAACGGAATAAAATATTCCATCGCTAATCGTAGCACATCGGTCACAGCATTGGCGCAGGTGGTAGGATCACCAGAAGAGAAGCAGACAGGTTGCCAAGGATAAGATGCAAAGAAGGACCGCATCTCATCCCAATCTGCTGACTTGTATCGCCACATCCGCCGAGTGCCTTTTGGGCAGGGATCGGGCGGGGAGTAGACAGATACAGATTTCACCAGACAGTGGTCGGAACTACCTAAAGGTGAAGAGACCGACACTGAGTAGCGGTCTGGATCAGTTGTCAGCAGAAGGTCCAAGCAATAGGCTGTATGCGAGTCAACGTCTGGTATCCGTGTAGCTCCTTGGACCATCTGGGTGAGATTTAACGCTAAAGAAAGCTTACGCGTCTCTCTCCCAGCGTGGTCGGTGTCCCGGTATGGGAACAGCCAATCCTGGTGATGGCCATTAAAATCCCCCAGTAACACCATTTGAGCGGATGGGTACTTTTGTTGAGCTGCGTCTGCCACCTCACAGAGGTATTCAGCGAGCCGAGTTGTCTCCGGATCCCCGGTGTGCGAGCGGTAAACACAGGCATACAGAATCTTATCAATGCCTGTGTCAACCAAAGCCCAGAGTACGGAGAAGGTGGGGTCCTCGAATCGACGGAGACGGCGAATGCAGATGTCGTCCCGAGCATATACACATACTCCCGCACGTGGTTTGAAGTTGTGCTCCAGGGTATACCCTGGGTAACTAAGGTACGACACGTCGGAAGGACGACCAATCTGCGTCTCCGAGAGAAACAAGAGGTGAGGTTTTTCAGTCTCAAGGTGGTGATGGACAGGAACGAGATTTGAGTGCAAACCCCTTATGTTACAAAGGTGCACTTTCAGTGAGAGGGAGTGCAGCCGCTGTGAAACCTTTCTCTTTTTATTATTTCTCTGCATGGTGTTGGGAGTAAAAAGGGTCGAAAGTCGACAGTAGGACGAGGCATCACGCATTGCTTTTCCAGAAAAACACACACAAAAACTAAACGCACAACAGGGGGACTAGTCTGGAGACTGCGGGGACGCCCGAGCCCCCCCAAAGACTACCATCATGCCCTCTCGCCCGGTTGCCAACCAGCACGATGGCACATCCCTGGGATTTTTCGACAGTTGGCGGGGCAGCCTCTCATGAGTGGCTGGGTCACAATTGGGCCCCCTACTGACTGCGGTCGGCCAGCGGTGCACCGTGCCTCGGATCCCGCTACCCTCCGCGACTAGTCTCTCAATGTGGCAGTTCGTTGTGTTTAATGTTCGGTTTGCAATGGGACGCTGCTGTCCTGACTCGACTTTCAAATGGCATCACCAAACAACACGCCGGAACACGACAAAGTCGTTTGGCGGCGTGGCTTTGTTCTGTGGGTGGTCACTAGCCGCGGCCGAAGCCTACCACCAGTAAGTGCAGCTCGTTTAGCACCACCCAGGAGTCACGTGTAGGGTCTCGAGGGTAAACCTACGGACGCGAGCTGCTTCGACTCCCAAAAAAAAAAAAAAAAGCTCGAGCACTGCTCGCGTTAATGCTAGGTGAAGTAGAACAATTATTTTGATTAACAACATAAATCTTCGTCTGAAAAATAAAATATCGAAGTAAGGCCGTATATTTCCCAATTCCAACATAACTTTGAACCATTGAAACCCAAATTGAAGTAAAAATATCCAATTTTAAAGCTTATTAAGCTTTAAAATGCAAACTGTATTTAAAATGTTTACTTTATTATCCTGAAAAGAATGTTAAAATAAAATAACATCATCAGAACATCAACTAGAGCTTGGCATCCAGCTCTAGTAGAATTAACAGACACCATTTCAAAACATTTATATTCTACGTAATAAACGTAGAATCATTAGTTGAATCACGTTTGCGTCATCTTTACTTATAAATTAAGTATCCTAACAATGATTACTGAAGATATCTTATACATCTTTCTAAAAGGATCCAGTGTATATTTTATACGGATTACGCTTACGTAAACAGATAAGAGAAAACCGCCAAGGATGGCTCGTATTAGTACAAATCTTTTTATACTTAACACCGACGGTCTAAGCGGATGTATATATATGGCTTCTCCGACTTTTATGCACCCTATTCACGATATTGTAAAAGACTAAGTTTATTATTATTCAAGATACTACTCTACGATGTCTATAAAAACATCATAAATATATATGTTGTAAACATAAAGTGTAATATTGAATAGTCTATATTTTCCCTTAAAGTAACGACGTATCATTATTTCCCGTCAACTTAGTCGTAAGAGTAGCTAATAGTTATGTAGACAAGACAAATGACGTCACATTTTCGCTTAATGTTCATAGTAGCTAGACGTAAATTAACGATGTCTTAACTAGACCTGTTTATGAATTCCGGCGGAGTTATTAGACATGTTATTTATACCATGAAACAAATAGCCTATATTTAGCAACACATTTCATGAATATTTGTTATTATTCTACGTATTTTAGCAACATCTGAAACCAAACTTTTGCCCTTTACAGATGACTCGACAAAAAATAAAACCGAATTTATTAAATAGAAAACAAATTGTTGATTTTTGATACGTCATTTTCGAATGGTAAATACGCTATCGAGACAAAAATATTAATAAAGAAAATGAATGCGGAGTTTTAATCGTGCAAAAAAACTAAATATGAGCCGTCATCAATTGCGCGTACCTGAGGTGCGCGTGAGTGGAGCGCCTGCGCAAGAGGAAGATGACCCACCGACTGCACTGCCTCCCTTCGCTTCTTTAACATTGGCATCTATACCTAGGCGAAGGCATTCTTGGATATGCGGGTAAGTGATTCTTATAAATATTGGTCTCTGAATTTTATTCACAGATTTTGTAGTGTTGTTTTTGCTGCGAAATTGAATGGACTGTTGAGGACTTAAAAATATAATTCTGCAAATAATGCATATAAAAAGAAAAAAAAAACGTAATTTTATTGCATATTGACACATTACTAACGTTTGGTAAGTAATCGTTAAAAGATGTTTCAATCTTATTAAATAAATCCAACTGGTACCCAATACTGATATTTTATAATTGTGTGTGTAATAATATGTTCCAAACTATTTTTACATTGGTGAGCATTTTTACAACAAACTGTGATATCTTCAAAATATTTATTGACCTGCGCCGTAGCTACTACGGCGTAGTCAGCAGGTTAGAAATCGTAAGTTTTTGCTAAAGTGGCTACGCAAGATCGCCATGTAAATATTAATCGTGTGAGGTAATGTTAAATATAGTTTTTTTTTCATGTATCGTTAAAAAAACGATTTGTGGTAGCCCAGACATAATCCTATAGTTTTTTTTCAATCGGGAAGTATAACACATGTCCGTGACATGTTTTAGGAATTTGATAACCTGAGTATCAAGCAACGATATTCGATTATTGTTAATTTGTTCCATACTAATGCTTAGCATCATATGACACTCTCGTTAAGTGTAACATTCAATCATATCATTTCCCAAATTAAGAATTAAAAAGTAAGCCTCATAGCGAAAAGTTTTCTATTTATTGTGATTACAGTAAAAACCCATTTGTTAAATTTCACAATTAAAAGGTAATAGTGAAATGTTGGAGATGTTCAGTTCGGAAATCCTAGTAGGGAAATCCAAATAAACAATAAGTTATGTTGCCAAACGATTTATTCGATTTTTATCGATTGTCTAAATTATGCTTAGTCGCATCCCTAATTTTGACAATCTTAGGATTAGCTAAGCGGCGTCGAATATAACTTAAAATTATGTTAGAATGAATGTACTAAAATTAAGTAAATAAGTAAATATTTTTTATAAATAAAATTACTTTAGTATTTCCAATTTTATAGACCGTATTTAATTGATAATTTGCATTTACTTTTTAAGCAAAATATTATGCACTTAAACTTTACGCTCGAAACAGACTAAAAACACTCATGAGAATAATAATCTTTTATTTTATGTTTACAATGTTATGATTATATGATAAATTCGATTATTACATAGCACAGTTGTTTTTTGGAGATTTGTGCCTTCGTGCGTTTGTTCTACGAATAAAAATGTTGAAGTTTTTTTTATTCGTAAGCATTTGTACATATTTCTTGTCACCATGCCTCCATCCATTTTCTAATTTTTGATTACAATGTTGAGCAGATTGTAATGTTTATGATATGACAATGCAGGCCTCTTGCATTACATCATAACTAAGCAATCGAGATTAAATTTTTATTTATATGGTTGAATATTGTGTTTTGTTTTTTGTGTATTTCCAAATAGTTTTAAATTATACTGGAACATTCTGCGCATTTTTCGACACAATTGTTACTTAATCCAGCTTTAAATAAAGCCAATTACAATGACATCTCTCTACAATCTGTCACCGTTTCATTTCTTAACTTTGTTTAATTTCTTAGAAGTTTGGGAAGCTTGTCTTGTAAATCTTTTGGGTTATTTACGAATGATGAAACTTAGAACAACAATTATTAGACAATATATATATTTATATACTTAACAAGGTATATAGAAGAAACAAACTCTTTCATTTCATTCATTTATTCACCATCAAGCCGTATGATGTCAACTGAATATCCTCCCGAGGGGAGGTCTTTTCCATAAGAAGTCACCATGCTTGACAGACAATTTTGGGACCGAATTTGTATAATAACACACATGGAAACGCCGCTGGTATACAATTGCTATAGATAATGGTACAACAATCGGGACAAACATGCTCTCCGAGGCAGGGTAGTCATCCAACCAATCAGACCTGGAGGACGAAGGAGCCACGGAGGTTATTGTTTTATTTATTATATAGAACATATTCACTTAGTTTGACTACCTATCTATTAATACTTATTCATAATATCCACATTTGAAACACTCTTGGATTAGTTTCGCTTACCTAGAACGGCTATAACAAAGCAATTTATACGAGTGTCGTGTCTTTATTGAATAGATATTTTCAGCGGTGAGTGGCTATCTGTAAGACAAATATCAGTCAATATTCATGAGGGGTCTTGCGTGGTCTGTCCCAAACATTAGCACAACAATGTATTACTCTGTTTCTTAAAAGACCCATCTCTTCGTTCGAATCAACTTAAAAATGAGTCGTATGTTGCGTTATATAAGGTTCAAAATTTAGAAGTAGTTTGGTCAACAAAGAATAGGCTATTATGTAAACGTTCATCCTAACTAACCTCCACTATTGTATTGAGATCACTGTCTTCAACTGTTTCTGTATTCTATTATACCCGCGGACGCTTTCACTGGAACAGTCCCGTGAATCATTGAAATACGGTAACCGTATTTTTTTAGCAACACAATTTGTTTATACAAGTACCTAGTTTGAATACTCATAATGTTCTTTATTCTTTTGGTTATAATATGAGTAACACCGTTTCCAAAATGCTGTTTAACGTGGAAATTTACTTATTAGTAGTCAAAACACTTATTAAGTAAAGTTTTTTTTTTTTATTGTTGTCCATGGCAATTTGTATGGTGATCCAAATGGTGACCGTAGCTCATAGACATTTGTTATGCCTTCAGACCAACTACGGACGCTCTGGAAACGTCGCAGCAGGCAACGCTGAAAGCGAACCGTATTGGACGAGATCGTTTCAAGGTGGCATGGATGAACCGTGTTTCGACTTCTAATACTAATATTGCGCACTCCCGTGAAAGAGGCGGTAGAATACACAGGGAGACGGGAAACCATTTGTCGACCCAGCGCCTCCAGTGAGAGATTGACAATACGAACAACACGTTATTAGAAGGAGTCAAGTGGGTTGAGCTGGAATTTGGACGTTATAAATTCGAAATCTTCTATGCATTTTACTTTTCGAGAAAATTGATTAAGGCTGCGTCTTGAAGACTAACACTATCCTCGTTATTCATTTTTTATTGATGCACATAGTGAAATTTTGAATTATTTACATACTTTAACTATAATATTACCTATATAAAAATTTAAGAATGGACAAAATGTCACAGGACATTTTTAAATTTGCAATATCGATAAGTACCGCTACGTTCTGTTTATGATACCCACCTTTTTGCTAGCCATTTTGGCTTTGTGTGCCAATTGACTTTCAAACAGGACTGTGCCAGTAATTACAACGCCAAGAATTCCAATGTTCTCAGAAATACGGTGGGAGACTCCTCGGAACTGAGGCTCCACTTCAAATTGTCGTTCTACGCAGTGAACGCACACACACTTATGTCTTAGTGGGGTCGAACTAAATTCTGCTTACTACACTAAATTCTTAAATTTGAAGGCCCGCCCTAGAAAACCTTCTATTTCAGACATAAGAAACTTTGAGAAACAAAGTGTTAGTGTACCGAAGTATGTAAATAAAATATATACCTACTATATTATGTAACATTATATCGTTCTAAAGAAAAGTCGTCGTTTTCCTATCTCTTTTATTTGACAAAAAGTCAATACTTATTGTGTGTCAAATAAACGCAAAGATAAACCTTTGCCGCAAGAAAGCAAGCTCGGTTTCCGAACCATAAAAGAAAAGGAAACGTTATTTTATCAATAATATTATCTTTTGTTTGAAGAATTTCATACTGGAGTCATAAAATACTCATATCATGTCAATGCAATAAAAATTATGATAGGGTGAAGGTTATTTTATCGTACAAAACGTTAAATTGTACGAGTAAATTGTAAATTGGTACTTTTCATTTTGATGATAATTTGACATGTATTTTAAAATAAATTTATGATAATATATGGAATATTTCCTGTTAGCACAAGAAATTATGAAAAAGCTAAAAATATGATTAGTTATGCAGTTTTTAGTCCTTACTTAACTAAGTTTATTTATCAATAATAATGACCGTATTTGTATGTCGGATATAAAAATATGGGATAAAATATAATGACCACCAAAAAAATATACTTGACACCAGAAAAATAAAGTCTAAAATTGTAATAGTACTAGCTATTTTACTCACGACTGCACTTCAAATTGTATTCGAACACCAAATGTAGTTAATGATCACCAAATGTAGTTAATGATCACCAAATCTTAGCGAGCAAATTATTGCGCTATTTCTACCTTAATAAAATCAATGAAAAATGACAATCGGTTAGGTTAGGTTAGAGCTGCGGCCATAAAACGCACGAGCCGAGCGAGCGAAGCGAGCGGTGCCGCGGCAGCGGCCGGCGAGTGCCAGAACCGAATAGTAAATTAGTAAAACATTTAGGTACTTTTGGTGTTCATTTACTACTTTTGGTGATCATTTACTACTTTTGGGTTAACAATGATTTATTTGGAGTCATTTTGCTTAAATACGATAGCGAAATTTTAAAACTTTGGTTACAATTTTACATTACAATGCGGGTTTAATTTTGGTGATCATTTTTACTATATCTGATGGTAAGTTTAACATAAGCCTAAAAATATTCCAAAAGTTTTGCATCATCATTTTCTTTTCTTTCTAAATTTAAACATGATTAAAAACGTAAATTATTACCATACATTTTTCTACATGGTGAAAATGAAAGAGAATAAAAAATGGAGCTCAGAAACGAAGAGACTTATGGAAATAAAAACAATAAATTTCTTAAATCCTACCTTAAAATGACGTGACGCTCATTTCGACAGAATTCAAGATAAATGTGTTCTCCTTTTCTTTTATTCTGCCAGTGATATTTCAAGACGATATTATACGGCATATTATGGCGGAAGCCATTAATCTGACTTTGGCATCGTTTGTACTTGGTTTCTAGGTACCTGTTTATTGCTCATTTATTAAAAAAACTAGCGGCCCGCCCTGGCTTCGTACGGTTGGACTTTTATTTTAAACATATATGGATTGGCTCAAACTGATCAAAATCTTGAAAATTTTGTAGCCACTATCCAACCCGAAATCGAAAATGTTGCAAAAATAAATGTCTTCTGTTGCAATGTCACGGCTTATATTCATATTTTATTTAGATTGACATTTTTAAACTCTTTACATCTCTTGAATGCAAAGACAGATTTTTATTATAATTCAGAAAATAATCTGAGGCTGAAACATTACCTGTGTACTGAATCAGTCTGAAATAAGAATTAATTTAATGGAATAAGGAATAATACGAAAACATGAAAAGCGTGGTATTTTAGGCACGGTCTGGTTTTTGTAAACGTTTTTTTTCAAAAAAGTAGTTATAGTCACATAACTAATACATTACCGCATTACTACCAACTAAAAATTTATAGATATTTATACAATTTTTAATATTGTAGATTTTTTTTTGGTCTATCAATAAAATTTTTCGCAGCGCATATGATGAAAGACAATTTATGGCATCTTTTTCATACCTTAGTGTACATAACGGAAATTTTAGTAAGGATCCCTATGTTTTGAATTGTTTCTAGTTCTAGTTTTTGAGTTTATTCTAAACAAACATACAAAAATACAAACTTTTCCTCTTTATAATATTAGTATAGATATATTTATTAGCAAGTTTGGCGTTGAGTCCATCAATTTAGAATTCTGAAGGAAGTTATAAATTCGAATAGTCAACATTCAGGTACGATTTTAGATCAATCAGTGTTATGATGAGACGGAAATGGATAAGATGTATATTTTTAGCTAGCTATTTAAGTCGCAGTTAAAAAAGTTTAGCAAAGAAATCAATCACTGCGATCCAGCGGAAATAGTTCAATCGGAAAACTAGGAAATAGGTTCTAGCTCCCAATTATACAGAGCTTTGAATCTCTGATTGTTCACTCTACAGCGGACTTATAACGTTCGTTTTGATTTGTCACCTTTAATTTCATTTTGCGGTCGACTCCATACATTTTTTTAGGATAACTTTAACTACATAAGTTGGTCCAGTTGTATAAAAATACCGAGTCCGCTATAGTTTTAGTTGAAAGTACTTACTTGGAGGTATATATCACATTTTTTCATTCATTATTATTAAAAAATCCCCTAATGCCTTAACCAATTAGGCTAAGGTAGAAACACAGCCGGTCATCGAAATTTATTAATCTCTTTGTAAGACATCTCTTAGCTTTTGAGTAATAATAGTAATATTTCAAAAGATAAGAGGGGGGGGGGGAATTAATGGAAATCTTATTTGAAGCGAGACACTTATACACATATATTTTAATGGCGCTCTGTGGCTTCTTGAAAGAAATATAGAATATATTTTTAAATATCTACTTAAAGCCTTTGCCAATCCACATAAATTTGTATCTGTCCTTAGTTTCCAAAGAAGGAATGAATAACATAGTTAGATGTTCTCATAAAGTAAAACTCACTCTGTTTAAGGCTTATTGCCAATCATTTTACACAAGCAGCCTGTAGGTGACTTACACGCAACGGGCTGTTAGTGCGCTGCGCATCCAATATAATAATGTATTTAGGATGATGTTGCGGTTGCCTCGCTTTTGCAGCGCGTCGGGCATGTTTGCTGAGGCTCGTACGGCGGACGGACGGCTTTCATGCAGTCATGCGAAAGAAAGCTTCTCTGCAAATTCGTCTGCGAGGCAGTAGCAATAGTATCCTGCAAATGATTGCCGATAGATATGACTGCCCATTCCAAAATCATTGGATGCGCATTTTAATTATGAATAATAGTTAATGTTAATTTATTTGTACTGTTATTTTTTTATTTGATGTAGATAAATTTTATATACTAAAATAATTTAAGTTAATATTGTTACTCACCATTATAAATGTAATGTATAAGTGCAAACATGAAATAAATGATTAATAAAATAAAAAAAACAAAATAATAGTTTTGTTCTTACAAGTAGCTATAACCTAATTGTCATACCTACTTGTAAGAACGAAACGTTTTTTTTATATATAATTCTATGTAAAGATTCTGTTTTCTCCAGGTCTTTGAAAATAATACATTTTACAAATAAAAGTCCTACGGTGAAACAAGACGGTCCGGTTTTTCAATTTCCTTAAGAAACTTTCGTAATACGCTGAAGGCGATATTTTTATTTTACAAGTTGTGAACTTTAACGCATTACTTGTAATTACATCGAGAACATTCAAGCTAAATGTATTTGAAAAGTTTTTCAGTGAGAAAGAGGTAGATATTAACTGTATAAGAGAGTTTATTTGGGTTTTTCCTCAACTAAGATCCAACGATAAAAAGAGTGCCTCCGAATTGTTGGATTACAGACATTTCTGATGTAATTTATGTTAGACACAAAAACGCAATTAGCAATCTACGCTTGTTTGGACTTTTTATCTATTGTTCATTTTCGTTTTTATATAAATACATTCAAAGTTTACCAGTAGGTAACACTTTGTGAGTGAAATGGGCCGCTTTACAAAGAAACCTAGCTTGAGACAGAAGCTCGGCCTAAGGCATATAGTATGGCTTAAGGTGACGTCTTTTCATCGCCTTTGTCCGCACACTCATCATTTTAATTTGAAAAGCCGCCAGTTGTCAAATACCTGCAGCAACTTTTTTTTTGTTAGTAATGGTTAATAAAACACCCACATTGGTAGACGGCGCGGTGGTGACCGTGTCCGTAGAAACGTCATATTTAAATATAGCCACAGAAATAACTTTTCAAATCGGACCAGTCGTTCCTGAGATTAACGCGTTCAAGCATTATTTGCAGACAATACCAGCAAACTCTTCAGCTTTATATATTAGTAAAAATAAAAATAATAATCTATAAATAACTACTATATAACATTTTTATTCATAAACCTACAACTTTTGCAATCAATCTTGATATTTCTTACAGTTTACTTTCTAGGCATAATTTTGTTTTATTGTTTCTATAGGTAAGGTAAGTCATATCAAAAAACGCTTGGATCGCCTTCACAAGAGCCAGTATAATAAATGGCATATATGTGTTAATTTGACTGCACCGGTGGCTCAGTGGTTACGGAAGTTACTTCTGAGACCTGGTGTTCTGGGTTCGATTCCCACCCGGGACAATTATTTGGGTGTTCTTTGTGTCCGTGAAATGTATGTTTGTAAAGTCCCCCGCGACAAAGGGATTTATTTCCAGAGTGCGGGAGTTGTCTTTAAAAAAAAAAAATGTTCGAAATAGTTTGAAATCATAGCATTACCTGACCAAAATTTGGCTGGGGTACAATTTTGTATTATAATATTTTAGTTGGTTTAGATTCAATTTCACCACGACATTTTAAGATGCTACGTATTTCGGCTGGCTTCCAATACAGGTGGTAGGTACTTGATCCAATATAAACATAATTTTGCACTTTTGATATCTAAAACTTACCTAGTTGTGTATTTAGGTTTAAATGTTTCCTTGAATAATACATTTGAATTCAGACTAAGTGCTGATCAACATATCGCTAATGTACCGTCAATTTACTCTAGTATGCCGTTTGAATTCTTAAATTATTTAGATGCAGTATGATCAGGATTCTATTATGTTCTATAAATGTTTACAAAACAGTTTCAGGAAGTAAATACAATTTCTCTGAGCCGAGGTCCAAGTTCCACAGTGGACACCCTCTTGCGCAGGTTGCTTAGTTTGCAGTGTTTAAACCATTTATCTAGGCTGGAGCTCTGCTCGCCTTTATGCCCGGTGAAGTAGCAAAAACCTCGCGGCTAATATAAAAAAGGTACAATTTCAATGGTATTATAGCTTTTGTTACTTAAAATAAAATGATGGCCACATGCCTAATGAGCTATTCGAATTTAAAATTATGAATGTCAGGTAGACTTGATCGTAGTTTAAATACAAAAGATCTCTTTGTCTTATCTGTAAGCCGATTTCAACGGTAGGCCAATGAGAGTTCATTGATGAAAAGTGATTATATTCCAGCGACGGTTTTCTTAATTATTCGTATGAACTTACCTTTAAAATTTGAGATTAAAACTGATTCAGATCATCGATAAAAATGAATGCGCCAAAGTGCCAAAAGAAAAATTTGTACGTGAGTTATCAAAAGATGACAAGTTAAAACAAGAATTGAATAATTATATGTAGAATTAGAATTTCATCTTAATTTACGCAGTTCTTTCGCTCAAGAAAGACGGCATCTCGTAATAACAAATTCTAAAAATACAGCTTTTGTTATAAACCAAAATTGTGAGCTTTAAACTTCCTAGAAATTAGTAGGGTAGTCAAGCAAAAATTTCGTATGCCAGCGACGTAAAATATGAGCAACTTTTCTTACGCATTTTGTAGTGTGCCGCCGTGTTGACTACGCGCTTAGTGGGTCCCCCCCCCCCCCCCTATGTCTTCCCGTGGGTATTGTTAGAGGCGACTGAGGGTATGTCCTTCATACATATGTCATGCATTTGATTGCAAATTCACCTGCCAAGCGTGATGAATATGTCAATATATGTCAATGATTCAGGCTTGCCAATACATATCAAGGTTTTAAAAACTTTATTCTCATAAAATACAAAAGAAATAGCCACTTACATGAGTTGATGACATTTTATAAGCTTATTCTAAACCGCTTCCGAAGTACATAAATCGTTTAATGCTATATTATTTTAGAAGGTAATTACTTGTGAAACTTAATACTAACAGAAAAACTGCTGAATTCTCATTCAGTAGTTTCACACTCGTCTATTTTGGGTGCAATGAAGAAATTTAATCAATGCGTTTTTCACTTCTTCTTCTCTTCTTCTCATTATTGTAGGTCACTTCTTGTGACACGTTTGACGGCTCGCTTTCATACCTCCCTGACGGTTACTGGTCTAGCGCACTCGTGCAAGGGGCCATCCATTGCCTCTTTTATTTGATCCGTCCACTTTTCACTTTTCAAATTTAAAACCACTAAGCGTTTTTTGACATTTTTATTATATCAACATGGGTCTCCTGATACCATGTTCAGCAGTGAACGTAAACGTGGTTTTCTTCCGGCCCTTATCCCATATAACTTGGGTTCGGCGCAACACGTTTGTTTGTTCCATTCTGTCCTGTCACCCGTCACACTATCACAAACTCCTTTTTCTTTCATATCAATCTTCACACAATCCATCCATCTTTTCTTTGGCCTTCCTCTCCCTCTCCATCCATCTACATGTATACTAAAAACTCTTTTAGTAACATGCGTTTCATCCCTCCTCTTCACATTACCTTATAATACTAAGATAATCGACTTTCAACTTTTTAATCACTGGCGCCACTTTCAAACTCCCTCTAATATACTCATGTCTCTTTAGTTGGAGTTACTAAAATTAGAAAGGCATTATTAGCTTTACTAAGATGCAGGTTCCTGCCGGTAGGCTACATTTATTCATCTCAAACTCAATTTTTAAATATTCTTGACATAAAATAGGTAATGCCTACACCTGAGAAGTCAGTCTCGTTAAACCCCTAGAATATGTACAATATTAAATTTCACTGAAGCTTGCCGTTACGGTGTAGATAGTAATTGGTACCAGTTGATAGATAACCCTTTTCCCTCTATATACGAAGACTAGTAAGCGTTCAAAGCTTCATGCGATGATTTCATTAGGTAACCTTCCGTCCCAATAAAACAGATTTTCACCGTACCTACATTTTACAGAATCTAGATTTCCTTTAAATATAACAGAAGCTAATGAAACTTGCAAACTGGTAGAAATAGTAGCTCTTTTTTCGAATGGACATTTATGTACAAATTCAACTTAACTAAAACTACCATATTCATTTTATATTTTTAAACTTGTATACTGACTTCAAATACTCTTGTTTTTAAACTTTATCGGAGTTTATGCGACTCCACTTGCTTGATCATTAAAGTGCTTTTGATGAACCACTTGCTTTTGGAAATGCTTAAGTTCTAATTTTATGGCTTGGACTGGTTTCTTTGAATGAAGTATGTATACAAATAAATATATTTTCTGTTTTTAATATTCAAGTATCCACTTCAGTTTCATATTATTGCTTATACTTAACTGTATACATTTATATAAAGATGGACATTTTATTTTATCAACAAGGATAGTCGGAAATTCAATATACTTTTTAAGTTTTGACTGCACCGGTGGGTCTGTGATTACCTGTGTCCCACCAGGGACATTTATTTGTGTCAACCACAGATAGATGTTCTGAATCTGGGCATGTTTTGTGTCCATGAATTGTCCCGTGACACAGGAATTCATGTGCAAAAATCTTTATTAGGAAAAAAGAAAACAAACAGTACATATTTCAAAAATTTTACGTTCAGAATTTAGCACCATAAAGTTAGATTGTGGTAAGACCTAGTTTTCATAAACAATGAAGTTCTTAACATTATTCCATGTGGTAATTATATTAGCTTCTATACTGTAGCTACTCAGTATGTGAATGTTCAATCTAATATCCACTGGTTGTAATTCATTTACCTGAAAGTTCTTGTTGTACAGCTTACGTCGGCAGTTAGTGCTACAAATATATTCAAATTGTTCTCAATTCCCGAGTTTCTGCTCCATTTATTATGTTTACTTATTTTCATTAATTTTATGCCCCCAAAAAGTTCTCGGCAGTAAAATGGAATGAAGTACGAAGGGAATTAACTTTGGATCGTAAACTGCTTCTTGGCCTATGTTATTTGTTTGTGGACTGTATCAGTCGTGAAAGTTTATTTCAGCTTGTTTAATTGGAATTAATTGGAGATTTAACTTGATGAATGGAAGGTATTTTTAAACTTTTGTACTTCGGTATATTGTGCTAAAAGCGTATGTACAAAAACAAGTGGAGCAGTCGTAGAAAATGTTTACATCCAATATAAAATCTAAAACCATTTGTTTTCGAATAATGGATTTCTTTTTAGCGTGGTATGAACATTCTTTCTTTCTACAGCCCCGTTCATAATATCCCGCGAGATATAAATTAAGTATATTCCAAGATTGGTATTTGTGAAATATGTCTTATAATATTTTTTTATTTTTTTTGACGCAAACTGAGGTCAGGCAACGGCCCGGAAAAGTGTGCAGGGTGCGGGAAATATATTGACTTTGAAAATATCGCTGGCTTGAAAATAAAAATGTTTATAGCCTATCAGCGTAGTAGTCTGAAACTGTAATATCTGTTTTCCTGTAGCGGAATTATTTTGTAATCATAGTAAATTCGATTTGTGTCATATATTTGAAATGGAATCAAAAAATGATAAATAAATGGTAGTTCAAATTGCAAAAAAAGCACTTGTCAACACAAGAGCTTATTCTTTGTTGAATATTTTAATTGCTTCACCGTGAAATGTCAATTGCTTTACCGTTTCTTAAATTTTAATACGAGTATAAGTATGTGGCGCCTAATAAAATAAATAGTACCGATTGTTATTAACAAGTTCTAAATCTTTATAATTCTTTTTTTTATTTATTGTTTTGTGTGTTCATCACTCACTTTCGATATGTCAATGATATAATGATCATGGCCGAATCGTTAGAGGAACTAGGGTATATGCTCATTGACCTCGATGGACTTTCGTAACATATGGATGACATATCTAATAATTGGTCTCTTGCAGTTTGCCTCATAAGTAAGCTCATAGTTGCCCAGCGAGCTATGGAAAGAGCAATGCTCGATTTCCGAAATAAAGAGAACAAAAGCTGCTGATATACCTTAACGGATTAGCATACGGAAGTGGCAATGGCAGAGTATATCACTCGAAGAACAGACGACCGATGGCCCCAACGGAGAACACGAACTACCAAGCCCAGCGTTACTACCGACCGACGACCTACTGGTCGTAGGAAGCTAGTGGATGCCGTTCAGATTGCTAAGCGGCCTGCATCGTTCCTCCTGGAAACTGATTAGGGACGCCTATGTTCGGCAGTGGACTGACATGATGATCATGTGTTCAAGAAGATATTACAATTACAATATCATGGAGACCTTGATGATTGCACCCTAATCAGATCTGTTATCGGATCAGTGCTACCCGTTGCAGAAAACTTACTCAGATATTTCAATGTTATTAATGATCAAATATTTCAGAGACCATGGCCGTCTAAATAGGTCTGTTTCGGTTGCGCAATCCAAGATACACTTAATTAATCATTACATAAAGTAAGACAAAGACAAAAAGTCTTTGCCTTCTAAATTTCTATGTACATTTCAATGGCTATGAAAAACTGAATTCGAAAGGATTGTGCGACTATTTTACTGAAATCAAGGGTTTTTTTAGCCCAATTCAGGTCAGCGAGTTTTTTATTAGTATTTTGGTTCAGATGCCGGGGCGTTAAAAGAGCAGCACCGTGGTTAAGTGACGTTTTCCCCAAAAATCCACGGTGTTTCTTAATCACCGGGCCTCTAATTTAATTGCCGCATTCACCGCAGTTCAAACATGGTATATAATAATATGCTATTCATCGAGTCAAACCTTAGACTAGTTATAATTATATCAGTAAAGTGCTTATCGTAGTTTATGTCAAACAATTTCAATGCGAATGTCGTGTCATTCCGATAAGTATCTACAAAAAACAAATATCTACGTAACAAGAATAATTATTTCAGCAAAGATTTAATGTTAGAAGTTACTTCATTTGTCAAGTCGTCTGACGCTGTCTTCACTTCATAAGAACTGATGATATTTGTCAAAACTATTCTTGAAAAAAAAACAGAATTCTTGGCAAATAATCTAAACACAGCGTGACGCAATTTCGCAAACTACGCCTTCTTTATTGGTGACAATATAAGATGTGATTTCGAAACTGAATTTATATGGTATCGCCAATATATTCAAATTATATTCAAATGAAGTCGTACTTCTTCCTAAAAATGTGTCAAGACAATTCTTCGATAAATATCTTTGAATAGATTCGATATTACAAAAAAAAGGAACTGTAAAGAAACGGTAAAGTATATCAACTACAATAAACTAAAAGGGTAGAGTAAAACCATTAGTATAGGCCAGACTTAGAACAACTAGTAGTAAGAAATATTGCTAAGTACTATGATAGGCTTTAGATAACGCAATTACCTGCTGCAGTAGATCTACGTACATACAGTTTGGCAAATACACACATGGCTCAGGTATACTGCCTTATTAACCTTTCTTATACAGGACATAGGACAGCCTCCGTACCGTAGCGATATTTGGCTCGCTTTAAATCTCGGCGGTCGTGAGTTCGATCCCCTCGCCGGACAGGATAACTTCTATGATTTCCTTCCGGGTCTGGTTCGTGGAGGATTACCCTCCGTTCCTCGGCAGTCACATTAAGCCGTTGGTCCCGATTGTTATAGCATAATCTATAATAATCGTTTATAAGGGAACGGGCAGCATCGTCTCCTTGTGTGTTACAACATAATACTGCGGTCACCAACCCGCCTGCCAAACATGGTGACTATAGCAAATACCCTTCCTCGGGAGAAGGCCCATGTTCAGCAGTGGACGTTATATGGGCCGATAATGATCATGATGATGAACCTATCTAAAGTCCGTTTCAATGTTGTCTGTTTTTGTCTTCAGTGTTGCATCGTATCGGCTGAAGGTGTTGGATTTATGTGCAAGGTTTAGGTGTATAATGTTAAAAATGAGAACTAAATTTAGTATTAACTTAAAACTTTATCCAGTTTAGAATATATCACTCCATGTCTTCCCATGGGTATTTAGGAGGCGAGACGGACAAACATTCCTTCATCAGCTCAAGGATACTCACCATCTTACTGCGATCACCAATTCGCCTACCGAACGTTGTAATTATGGCAACATCCCTCAATGAAACTAGCTAGCTAAGGTCTTTTGAAAGGAAACCATGTTTAGCTGTCAACATAAATAAGTAGGTTAATAAAGTAAACTAGAGTACCTATTATATATTAAAAAAAAAATATATATAGTACTATTACAACGCAGGTGATTCTGGCTAGCACTTGTGGTTTATACTGATCCAATAGAGTACTTACCATATAATTACTAATTTATATTTCAAAATTCAAATAATACTTTCTTTATTTCGTAAAAATGGTAACATTTTTATTTGAAATTGTCATATGTTTTTGCGATTGCGTGGCGTAGTGACTACTTTTTTAATATATTTTATTTACTTATTTTCCAATTTTGTATTATAATCGCAAGTAAATCCGCGGGACATAGTAAGTGGTTACTAAAATACAAGTGGCCACTTACAGTGCAGTTTGAGAAACATCAGAGATGCGGTTTTGGACACGGCGACATATTTGAAACTCTGCCACGAGTTATTCTGGTCGACGCTCGCGCGTAAACACCGACGCAAAGACGATATTAAATTATATTATTAAAATAATACACTGTACACCAATAGTTGATTATAATTCTACGGGAATGCATAAGAAATTCTTCATTGATTTGCATAAATATAAAACTAAATATTTTAGATATTATTATAATAAATATTTAAGTGGGGAACTGTGGTTATAGACAGGTGTGTCCGATCCGGACTTGACCGGACGATGATCACAAATAGATTGTTTTTATTACTAATACGTGTGTATTTAAATTCGTTATTTAATAATTATTTTTTATTTTATTACCGATAACAGTTGATTCTAAAGGTAATTCCAAAATACTGTAATAAAGTAAAAAAAATATGGAGCCGTACCTAACTGTATTTGAAAATGTATTAACAAATACTGCAAAATGATTAAAGATTTAATTAAAAATTCATTAAATAAATTAAAATAATACACAAATAGATATACTAAATACAAATAAAGAAAATCATTACTGGTTTTAATGACATTTTGTCGTTTCGTCACCGCATCAGCAACAAAACGTTGTCCCTGATCAAACGGTCAATTTATAGTTTCCAACTCATACAAAACGTAGTGAACTTCAACTTCTCCGAGAGGGGTTTAAACTCGCACAAAGATTAAAGACCAAACTATCTAACTAAACTATTGGATACTACACTAATGTTTAAAGTTTTAATAGTTCCTACAGTCACACTTTTAAAACTAAATTCACTGGTTCACTGGTTCACAAGACTTATAGGTTTTAGGTACATTGAGTTTAACAGTTTTAACATCTCAATACCAGCTAAAGGGTGGCTGATGACAAAACTGTAAAAATAATAAAGTTAGTATTTCTACTAAGTATTTTTAGTTACTTAGTTATGCAGCTGTAAAGGATTTGTCAACAAGTCATTTATATTAATTTTTTTGTTAACTAAAATAAAACAATCAATTCAGATGATAATAATTCAATTTTCATTGTTTTAAAAAAGTGAGGTTTAGCAATAATGAATGAGAAATAATATCTGATAAATATTCACCACAACCAAGGTAACAGAATCGATTAAAATTTAATATTGCGGTAAAATATACTATTTTTATTTAATTTAGGTATTTATTAGGTTTACAAACAATTGTTTGTACAAGTACATGAAAAAGAGATACATATTAAATATAGCCATTAACAATGCAACAATCACTAATAGGTAAACACCGCTTACGATAATAACGATAAGTAACATTAAATGCAAGAATTAAACTACAATAAAACTACAATAATTTCTTAGAATACAGAGAATCAAAATATATAATACTAGCTGCGAACCACGGTTTTACCCGCGTTTCTCTGCTCCAGTGGGTCGGAGCGTGATTTTTTTAGTCTACATGTTAACCGAGCTTATTAACTATCCCCGTGCAAAGTTTCAGTCAACTCCATTCAGTAGTTTTTGCGTGGAAGAGTAACAAACATACATACATCCACACATACCAACTTTCGCATTTAAAATATTAGTAGGAATTATGTAATAATGAGTGAAACTATAATATTTCTTATTGAATCTGTTCGGTCAATAAAACAACCTAATACAATCAAAGAGGCCGCCCGCAGCCCAAAGGCTAGGGCGTCGGGCTACCATAATCACCCATTGCACTACCGACGACGTGAGCCACACAAGCATTTTAGCTTAGCACAAAGGGTTATCAAGAATACTAGTAGACTGCAAAACTCGCAAACTAGAAATCTTTTATTAAAAAATACAGGAACATAACTGTGTTATGTAATTAGGGAGTTTTCGAATACGTACAGTAGTTGTAGGAATGTGAACTTATTCGCAAAGAAAGGTTTAAGGTGTAGGTTGCGGCCAATTTATTTGGCAACTTGTATTAAACATTTTTGTCACGTTTGGCGTCTTATGGTACCAAGTAATATCCCAAAGGGTGGAATTCAACCGTTATTGGATTTAGGATTCTGGACGGCAAAGCGAAAAAACGTAACCCTCGTACAATAACTTATAACTCTTACTGTATATATGTTACTAGCTACTATAGCTAGCCTACTTATAGCTTTCTTCGATCAATGGACTAACACTGAAATAGTTTTAGCGCGTGCAAGCAAAGAGCTTTCTCCTCAACCTCTGTAGCGTAGTGTTATTTGGCTTGCCTTAAGTCTCGGAGGTCGTGGGTTCGATCCCCATATCGGACAAGAAATCTTTGTGTAAATTCTAAGATTTCTCTCCGGGTCTGGTTGGTTGAGGGACTACCCTCCGTGCCTCGGAAAGCACGTTACGCCGTTGGACCCGATTGTTATAACATCATCAATAACAAGCGCATACCAGGGAACGGGCAGCAGCATTTCCCTTTGTATTACAACATAATATTGCGGTCACCAACTAAGCGTGGTGACTATGGCAAATACCCTCCGTCGGGAGGAGGCCCATGTTCAGCAGTGGACGTTGTACGGGCTGATGATGGTGATGATGATGTAAGCAAAGAAAAAACAAACTCTTCAGCTTTATTTAGTTGCAACCGAGATCGAAATCTTGCATGGTTTAACAGATTTCCTGTAGCTAAGCTACGCTGATTGTATTTACACATACACATCGATAGATAGAGCTGCGTCATTACTTTAACCACTATAGGTATATATAGTTATACCCAGTTGTAGTCACATGCATTCGAAATACTCAAACATTTGAGATTGTCGAACCAACTATGTACATACTTCGATCGAGCAATGTGACGTCCATAGATCAAACACAAACTGTGTAACAATGTGTTGGTATGACACTGCATTACCTAACTCATTGTGTTTAGCTGTTTGCAAAGTTCGTAAGTTTAATATCAAGTTTTTTACACCAAAAACCCAAATACTTGAATGCTGTCCTCAAAGAACACTATTGGTCATTTATTTCATAGAGTATCTCCTATAGATCCACTTAGTGAATGTACCAACGCTTTATATATCTCTGTTCTTCATAAAAGGAACGCAAATAGGTAAATAATTTGACAATATGAATAAAAGAAGAAAAAAAAACAATACTTAAATCAAGAAAATACTGCGTTGAATATTTTATTGTTACTGTAGCTTAGTTCTATTTTGACTGTTGTTAAGAACTCTATAAAGAAGATAAATATTAGTTAAACTCGCACTCAATATCGGAAAAATCACTGATAACGCCTAACGCGACTGCCTTTAAAAAAACTGTATTCAGTATTTTCTTTTTTCGAAAGCAAGCCCACGTACTGGCGCCTAAAATACAAAATATATTTTACACACACTAGGTTTGTATTTCAGAGACCTGTTCTACCTTTTCGAACTATACTGCAAAATTATGAGCATAGGAACACTATTATTATAGGTATGATATATAACAACTCACGACCGATAGAAGCAATTTCGATAGCACGGTGAAGTCACCTTATTAATTACCTACCTTAATTTAACCTAATTGAAGTACCTAACTCTGAAAATGGAGTATGAAGTTTGAGGCTGTTCATTAATTCTGTAGGATTGTTTTAAATTGCTGAAATTATGTTTGATTGTGATTTTTAATAGGTTTAGATTATTTAATTGATAGCTTATAATTATATCTATTGTAAACAAGGTGGACTGACATCCAGCATATCAACGTAACAATGAACTAACATAGATGTTCATTGGACAGTCAAATCAAATTCAGTTTCTGAAACATAAATAAAATAAAATATAATCCAATGTATCCAAAATAACTCCTGTCGTTCAATTATATACGAAAATATTATATACATACATTAACAAACACCACCATGTAAAATTTAATCAAATCAATTTTGAAATTGATGTTTTTGGAAAACAATTTGATACTTTTTTAAGAGTTTTGAATGTGATAAGAGAAATAGTAGATACCTATAAAATAGATAAATTAAAAATTAAAATAATTTTTGAGTCATATACTTAATACAAAAAAAAATTAGACTATACCGTCAAATTCTACGAAAATTCAAAAGGAACAGTTTACTAAATAGAAATATTTAAAAAATCGATGCGGTGAACATACATTTTCCTGTTAATTTTCGGCTTTGTATGAGTCACGGTGACAGACAGTGAATAATACAGTCTATTTATTAAATATAATAGTGTCAGGGAGTTATACATGTCATGAGCACAGTGATAGAGAGAAGAATATTGTTGAGCCGTTTAGTGTGATGTGGCAGTTTACGCGCCAGCTCGCGTCCACATTACGCCGCGGGCACTATAAACGTTGATCGAAATTAATACGTAACGATATGTGTAGAAAATATCTTACCGCTCCAAAAAGTATTAGTGTATTTGGTTGAAGCGACTTGTGTCGTGCACTTTGTGACACCACGTGACCTGTATCTGTGATTGTGTTCTTTGTGTCTGTGATAGAAAAGAAAAGTATTTTGTGATACGGGTAACGTAGCAAAAAACTTTTGTAGGATAGTTTATTCTCATTCATAGAGAAAACAGATACACAAATAGTTTCGCTACATAGAAGTTTTATTACAAAATGTGTTTGGTGTATGAATTCTAAACATAACATACTTTTGATATTCGATTATTAGGTAAACTATAATCGGTATAGATAATGTGTAAATATGCTAGTTAATCAAAATGTCATGTCGTACAATAGAAACATGTGTCAAATAACGACGTTTATTAATATGAGCTAACATTTTAGCTAAAAACTTGCTTCAACTTCCAACTCATAATTCAAAACGTAATCTCTAAAAGCTTGTAATATTTGTAGAAAACTTAATTTCTTTGTCATTTACAGAAATACTCTATTACCTAGGTGGTTTGTGTTCGAATCCTGTTAATGAGTCCATATGCGCAGTAACGTTTGACTCTTTGACTCAAATGGTGCTCCGTGATGATGCCGATGCTCTCTTTAGCTGGTGTGAAAGACCCATCAACCAAAGAAAAGGCAATGAAAAACATGCAAACATAGTCACCACAGACTGCATATTTTTATTGACCTTCCAGCATATTGAATTTATGCTAGATCATTTGTGTTTTCAATTCAGAACGGTCTGGATTCGTTTCAATACATTCTATAAAAATATTTTTTAAATTATGTCATCATTTTATACTTTAGTAATTCAAGTAGATATGATTTTGTGCAAACTTTTCGAAAGAAAACATTCTGATCATTGAAATGATAATAAAAATTAATGTTAGGTTTACATGAAACAACAAAAATATCATTTAAGGGCACATTAAATGTAACGGTAAAAGTTTACCCAAAGTTCAAGCTTTTATTTCTTTTTCTTTCCGAAGTTTATACCATACTAAGAAAACAAGTAGGTACCTATATCTAGGTATACATTATGGCTGCGTACAATGATTTATTACTTCTGAATGTTGTAAGTTTATCATACTTTTCATACACATATCTACCATGCGTGTGTATTATTACTATATTATTATATATACTTTTATTTATTTTTTTACAAGTCTTCTCATTCGGCCTTATCATGATATATAGACCGTTTTATATCGAGATACTGTAGTTTAATAAAAGTATTTTCTCAGAAGTTTTTGAATTAAAATAAAATAAAACATCTTCAATACATATATCTGTTTATAATATAAGCAACATTATATTGCATTAGTTCTTTATGACTTTTATAATCGTTATATAAACATGTGACACAGAATTAAATACACATTGTAAATAAGACACGATCACATTCTTGTTAAAGAAACATTACCGATTTCAATATGTTAAACAACAATGTGTAATTATTCCATTTAATATTTTATTATGAAATGTGGAAACCCCATCTTCCACACTTATAAATTATACAGAGGAAAGATTTGATTGTTTGTTTGCATTGAATATGCTCCGAAACTACTGGACCGATAGTTTTTTACTATAATAAAGCTATATGCTACCTGATCCAGGAGTAACATAGGCTATATAAAGTATTAAAGATCCCACGGGAACGGGAGTTATGCAGTTAAAGCCGCGCGCGGGAATCTTTTATGATAAATAAAATAAATAATTATTTAACCGTCAATTATTGGCAATTATCACACAATTAGTGTCACACCTTATCTAAAGGACTGTGTAAATACATTAACTACAAATTCACTAAATGCACCATTCATTACAATTAAACACTCAAATTCAATTAATTCATTGTTTCGCTTTCATACCTTTAATTATTTCCGTTGTTTAGAGTCGTTTAAAATGACAACTACAACGTTAATGCCAAATTATAATTCGCCAACGGATTAATCAGTTTTCATGTAAAATTCAATCAATTGTCTCATGTGCATTCGTGGTTTTAACAAAATAATGTTATAGATACAAGGTTCAATCTTTTGCACTAACATTTAGTTGCTAAAAGGTCGCGGTAGAGGCTTTGGTAGGTACTAATCATAACAATAAGTGACATGTACTGAGCTTGGAACGCATGATTAGCAAATTCTATTTGATTATCGTGATATTTTAGGTATCATTATCATCAGTCAGAATAATGTCCACATTTTTTCTATTGCTATATATTTTTTTCATTAACCTAGTCACTATACACCAAGGATGGCCAACCGGTCGATCGCAATCAACTGGTCGATACCCGGCAGCCACTATATACAATAAAAAGTGATATTTTAAATCATGTCAATCTACAAATACGTACCATAGAAATACAAATTCATCAATCTAAACACACTTAAATACCTACCTTCCTGTAATACTGTGTACATCGTATAATATGTAATTATACTAATTATTAAATGTTAAAGAGAGAGCCCTGGCACTCATCACACACTTCTTAGTTTGGGTGCCAGAGGAACACAATCTATGCAGCCTACAATTTTCCATCGATTTGCAATAACTGAATATATCCATAGTGTTAAGTTTTTCTGTAAAATTGTATAAATTGAAAATGAACAATTATTATAATTTAAAAAAAATGCCTTATACGATACGTACGATATAGGTCTTATCAAGTTGGCCACTCCTGCTATATAAACTATTTACTGTTGAAAGGACGGTATATAATGTAAAAGCACCTTATGTCAACCTCCGTAGCGTAGCGGTATTTGGCTTGCTTTAAATCTCGGAGGTCGTGGGTTCGATCCCCTCACCGGAGAAGAAATCTTTGTGTTAATTCCAAGATTTCTTTCCGGGTCTGGATGGTTGAGGGACTACCCTCCGTGGCTCGGAAAGCACGTTAAGCCGTTGGTCCCGATTGTTATAACATCATCTATGATAATCGTATATCAAGGATCGGGCAGAAGCGTTTCGTTGTGTAGTTACAACATATAACTGCGGTCACTAACCCGACTGCTAAGCGAGGTGGCTATGGCAAATACCCTCCACCAGGAGTAGGCCCATATTCAGCAGTGGCCGTTATACGGGCTGATGATGATGACCTTATGAGTACGTTCACATGTATCATTGTACACATCGTGTATAAAATCGTTGAGTCAAAATATTACCCACTTTTTGCTACGAATCATATCGTTGCCAAATTCCAGTGTTTTTATATAAATTCTGCGCAATGGAATGTCTTAGAATAATTTAAGAATACCTATTAGTCAAGAATTTAAAACGTATTGAATATTTATTAAACCACTTTTCACATTTATCCTAGACATGGTACATTCGTCAGATTTCATTGAAATATATACAATATTTTCAAGGTAATTTCGGTTATTTTAAATTGAAAGAAAGAGGTATATGTACCTATTGCAAAATATACCTAATATTGGTAGTTCTTTCATGGAGATCATATCATAATGGTTACCTATCTTAATACCGAATTTTAATATTCCGAATATCATAATCCCGAAAACGTTTGGCCATTTTTTCATAATCCCGTTTTTTCAAATTCCGAAGTTTTATTTGCCATATAATCGCAACTCCGAATTTCATTTGCCCATTTTTTCATTTGAACGACGTTTTATAATCCAGACGAACGCGTCCCAGACACACAAAATCTAAATGCACAAAATCCAGATGACCGTTATCCATATGCACGAAAGCCGAATTTTTAAAACACAAATTTTTGAAATGCAACCAATGAAAACCAAGATTTTTTAAATTAAAATAAACGATATCCAGAAATACTAAATCCTTTTATTTTAAATAAATTGTATATTAACCTGTCAGTAATGGGCAAGTAAAACAATAGCGAGTAGGTTCTGGCACTCGCCGGCCGTTGCGGCGGCACGCTCGCTTCGCTCGCTCGGCTCGTGCGTGCGGGGGTCGCAGTTCTAACCTACCCTAACGTATATAGTTTAGTTGGAACACAATTGTATGGGAACCAAATAAAAATATAATGAAAATTTGGTAATAGTTTATTTAGAAAATGGTACGATGGGAAACAAAAAAAAATATTCTGAGAATCTAGTATAACTATATTTGGATTATGACAATATGGGAAACAAAAAAATACTATTTGAAAATTTGGTTTTAGTGCCCCTGTAAATTGATTCAACTGGGAAATTAAAAACGGAATTATAGAAAGTTGTCATCCATTACATCTGTCTTTTAAAAGTTCTACCAACCGTTTTCAGGGTTTTAAGATTCGGGTAACAGAAATTCGATATTTCAATAAGTTACCATCATAATCAATTCCTAATAGAAATAAGTAAATAAAATAGCAGATTTTTACTAAACTCATATTTTACTTATATACATATAACTCAGAAGAAAAAATAGTCTGATTGTTTATTTAAAAAAAAAAAAAGATTACTAACATCCTTTTGCAGTCTACTAGTATTCTTGTTAACCCCTCGTACTAAGCTAAATGCTTGTGTTACGAGTGGGTTCACGTTGGTAGTGGAATGGGTGGGGTTCGAATCTGCGACCTCAAGATCACAAGTCTGACGCCCTAGCCATTAGGCTACGGCCGCTTCAGTTGTTTAGTTTGAAATTTTATTTAAAATAATGTCTGGATTCAAAATCGTATACCTAGGTTTACATAAACTTAACAACGTACCTTAAATTAAGCTGATGTTGGCTAATATGAACCCCATGCACAAGCTTCTCTAGTGCGTTTTTACCCACGTAGCTCCCGTTTCCGTAGGAACTTCATCATTCAATATAGTTTATGTTATTCCTGAATAACTTAGCCTTATGAAAGAGTTTTTGAAGTCGTTCTATAAGTCCCGGAGCCTTTTCAATGTAAGCAAACAAGCATATGTTATAATAGAATAGATAAATATTAGTACCTTTAGATTTAGTGTAAGTAGGAGCTTTTTTATCAAAATGCTAGCTTTAGTTCTTCCCGTCATAATATTTAATGAGAAAGCAATTTGACAATACTGAAGAAAGATGAGCGAATGCATTCAGCAATAGATTTCATTTGTGTGCTTCCGGAAGTAGTATCGGGGCAATCAAAAGTGAACCATCTACGACCGATTTTGTTTACGGCAGCCGGTGTATTGGTTTTTGTTCCTGTGTCGTATCTTTCAAAAATTGTCATTTTGCGACTAGAATGTTAACTTTGTGTTTATTTTTCAATCCTCAAATAAATAAATAAGAATAAAGACAGAATTTCTAAATGATGTCTCCATGATTTTGTATGGAAATTCTATTCAAAGTTATTCTTCTTATAATTTAGAATATGAGGATTGAGAAATAACCCTTAATTTCATTTAAGGGTACCGGGTTGGTACTTGGTTATTGGTTATTTATCGACTTCTTTAAATTCATTTATACACCAACAATATTATCGTTGGAAGGCTACATTAACAAAAAGGTTTTTTTTTGTATGAATAAAAGCTTTTTTTTTCATACGTATCAAATAAAAACATTAATTGAATAAATGTTAGTACTCTTTAATTGCGGAGATAGCTCTCTGCAATTAAAGAGTACTAACGTGCCTAAAGTGCCTTCTTTTAATTATCCTTACTGTCATAAATAGGTACCTTATTAGTTTTAGCGTGTTGACATCCAAAAACTACACAACATAAAAAGGTTAGTAGGTTTCTGAACTGTGACAATATTTTTGTTTTAGCTTTTTCTGTCCTCGGCGTTATTTCAGTTCATTGCTCAACCTTGGACGTAAAATACTAGTGAAGGCTAAAAATATAATGTAGGCGCTAATTGTTTCGTATATTCATTAGTGATATTATTAAGTAGGTTAACATATATGCAATTTATGATAGGTTTTGTAATAGGTATATAGGATATTCAAAATTCACTTATTCTGTTACTGTATATATTATAATGTGTACAAATATATAAATTTATACATATAAAAATGAATTCCCATTTTCCTTGGTCACGGCATTAAGCATGAACGGCTGGAACGATTTCCTAATTCTTGTTTGTTCTATTTGTTGTTGTCAAAAGAAAGTTCTTATATAAGAGAAAAATAAGGAAATGGCGCGGAAAATTAGAAAATTTAAGAATATCCAACCACCTTATAACATTTTCTAATGTAACCTTAGAGCTTTTGACAATATAAACATTTTTTATGTAGACAATCTTATCGCGTTTGATATATCATTGACAGAATGCGTGCTGCTCTTAGTGCACATCACGGTTAGTTCAGAGCTATAATATCGACTTTTAGTAAAGACAGGACAACGTCATTTGTCGGGTCAGCTTATCATTTTATGCGAAGTATCAACAAAAGACAAACA
Organism: Nycteola revayana; assembly: GCA_947037095.2. NCBI lineage: Eukaryota > Metazoa > Arthropoda > Insecta > Lepidoptera > Nolidae > Nycteola > Nycteola revayana. Next base: position 17,603,061 of record OX344840.2, read on the forward strand.
AGGCGCAAGACGCTTAGAAATTAAATATTTTCTGTGCATTTTACATTTAAATAACTTTTTTCTCATAAATTCGTGTAAGTCCATGCAATCATATAAAATATTACACAACACAAATTGCTTGTACGCGTACAGGTTGCCTCGAGCTATTTAATTATGTTTATCCAGTGTAATAATCATAGAACAGTGCTTTGTTTACCGAAATAGGGACTCCGTCGAAATGAAACGGAATCTCTTGAGAGCCGAATCTATTTCTCATTCCAACTTCTGTCATCATGGGCCGGTAAATTTCATGGCACATTAATAGATTGTTTGTCTTTGTTTATTAATATTTAATGTTATTCAATAATGTACTTACGGGCATTACAAAAGATCTACTAAGCAATATAGGAGAGAGAAAGGAAATATATTTTATTTTAAATAGAATGTACTAATATTGAATGTTTAAATAGGGACCATCAGATGAATCTGCTGTGAACGTACCAAGTAGTTATAACTTGCTATGTAACAAGTTTTGTTTACCTATTGAAAATCATACGCCACAATACACACTAAAAGTTTTGCTAACCTATCACAAACTACTTTTCTAAAACCGTCACATTTTATTTAAATGTAGATAATCTACGAAAATGTAAAAAGTTATAAAAGTGACATCTATGTATTTTGGTCAACAACTGGTTTCGCTTTGAAACGAACCATTTCAATATGTTGCCAATAGCGGAGACTGAGGAGAGCGCCACCGCGCAAATATCCGTTAATGCAAGTCGGCACCGACGGACACGCGACCGAGTCGTCACGGCTGAAATGCGGGCGGTGCGCCGTCGACGTGGGTGGACCGTGGTTGGCTCTGAAACTAGGTAAGTTCGCGGTCGTTCACTAGATGTCGCTGTAACAAAGTTTGCTGAAGTTCATGAATTACGGGTGTATGTTTTAAAGGTTATGGAGAGCAGGGTACGTTTACGTAACCACATGACCGTGAATTTAGGTTTGTGGTTACTACATTATTTAAATTAAATTAAGATAAAAATAGTCATTTAAAAAAAATGCATTGAAAGTTAAATTACTCTGCATTAATTTTCCATATTTAAAAATATTTTTATCAAAGTCGTAGTCACATCGTTACGTCTATGTAATTGTTCCTCTAGTAGGTACGTTATTTTATGTTATGGTTTGCATAATTACTTTACTACTTTAACTGTATGTGGTAACAAAGCTAAACCTATAACAATGTTACTTACCTATGTAGATAGGTACCTAAGTAACATCTACTATTAATATTTTTTCAAAGTTATTTAAATTCTTTTGTAAATATTTATCTTCTGAGTGAATATAAATATTCAGTGAATATTTCAAGCGTCTGCCGTGTCGTTATTAATATAGGGCAAAAAACGGCAAAAACTCACGCGCTTCTTCAATTTTTTTTATAGCAGCAAAATTTATGCATCATCTGTGAAAAAATCAAATGTGATGGTGACAGACGAGTCTTAGTAATAGTATCCCATTGATTACAACTTCGCTTGCCCAGTATTTTCGATTGCCACCTTTTCTGTCCATGAAATAAGTGTATGTAGCCCCAAAATACACTGGAATTTATTAAATTAGTATGGTAGATGACTTGTTAAACTGTGTAAAATAAAATAGAAACTACACTACTACTAAACTACGCACTAACTTCACAGATCATTTGCCCCGTGGTGTTAGTATACGCAATATAGCAATATGTTATCTTGACGCCTCTTGCCACAAATCCATTACGTTTAAAACGTTTTTCAAAAACAAGGAGTTTCGCAATATATCAAACATTATCATAGTCCTCTTTAAATGTGGCGGTAACTTCACGTAATTGCCAATTATCTGACGGCTTGGGTCATGTCAAGTAGATACTAGGACACATTTTATTCTGTTAACGTTTTCAGCGCTTGCATGCAGACTCAACCATTATGTTATAAAATACTTATCTTAAACCTTATTGCTATTTTTGTTGACATCGCATATAAAAGAATATCAGCGTAAAGAGTAAAGTCAAAACACTCAATTTTTTTTGTATCCACGTTTAGCGCATTACTATGCCGTACTAGTTTAACAACAAACTTAATAGGTATTTTAGATTGGGCCCTGCAGCTGGGTCTACGGAAAACAGCTGCGGAACTCCCTTACATTATGTGTCGTAGGAGCCTTGAGGCGACTAAAATGGGACCTTCCGGTTAGATAGGGAAAATTGTAAAGGAAATGTAATTGTATAGTTCTCCCGAAGTTTCGACCACGAGCGACCACTTTTTAAGTATATTAAAGTTCACAAGACGTATTATAGAGCACCAGTGTGTGCGCGAACAAAGGTGCACACTCTAGTCCTATACTCTCAAAATACTATATGATGGTTCTTCTGACACGACTGATAAGTTATCACGTGCAAGACCAACATCTGAACGAGCTCTCCGAGGCCCAACTTGGATTTTTTGCAAAAACAATTTGAATCCAGGAGTGGAACTCGAAACCTTGCTAATTAGGCCATTGAAGTAAGTTCCTCGAGCTTGCGTTCGTGCTGAATACACTTCGCACGCTGGTGAAACACTTTTCTCATGGCGAATTCACGTTTATTCTTCAATGTGGAGTCAACCTTTCGGTTGAACTTATTACCGCTAGTCCAACGAAGCAGTCAACTGAGAAATAATGTTATTAACGTATTTTTCATAGGTTTATGCACGCTATCTAAGCGAGGACTGAGATTGAGGCTATGTTTTTTGTATATGGAGATGTTCAAATGTATGACTCAAATCTAAATAAGAATCCACGTCGAAAGAATACGTATTTTAAGTGTTCATTAATCTTTTAAAATGTAATCATTACTACATAAGATGACACTAGACACTTTTGTTTTTATTTTGTTTTAACATTTCCATTAGCTTTGCAAATAAACGAGACGGAAAACGTTTGTCGGAAGATGAAAATAGCTTATTTGAGTCTTTTATATTACGTACCGTACATTATTTTACGTAATCTTAGGCTGATTGATGTCTCAAGAAAAAAAAAACATAAAAAAATATTGACATCCAAACTAATTTGTAAATCTTTTAAAAGGTTTTTATTATATACCCGTTCCCGTAGAAATATCATAATTAAATATAGCCTATAGCCTGCCTCGATAAGATTAACACTGAATGATTTACAAATCGAACCAGTAGTTCCAAAGATTACTAGTAGGTAGATAAACAAACTTTTCAGCTTTAAATATTAGTATACAGATTATCATGTAACCAAAATATAAATTTATGTTCTGTGAAGTTTGTTCTAAGGATATGGGTTGGACAGATATTGTTGAACTCGTATCTAACTAAAGAACCTGTTTGTTCGTACTTACTACCTGACAGAGTAAAACAAACTAAATGTTGCTTATGTAGTAGTCTATAGTATTATTAACGAGAAACAAAAAGTAAGAAAAGAAAAAAACCGGCCGAATGCGAGTCGGACTCGTGCACGAAGAGTTCCGTACCATTTCCAAGTGCCGTTTTTACGTTTATTACCGTTATGGATATCGAGCAAAAAATGGCAAAAAAAAGTTTGTTGTAAAGGATAATAATATTTTTTGTAATAGCGGCAACAGAAATACATCATTTGTGAGAATTTCAACTGACAACCTATCGCGGTTCCTGAGATACAGCCTAGTGACAGACAGACAAACTGCGAAATCTTAGTAATAGGGTCCCGCGTTTTTACCCTTCGGGTACGGAACCCTAAATAAGGAGGCTAATACTGACTCCATTCACTCCATTCGAAAGCTACATTATTAAGTAGTAACAAGTATATATAGCAGGCTATATAGCTACGTGGTTAAAACCGCGAGCGGGAATTAACATATAAACTTACACCCAGTTGGTACAACTCTTGTTTAGTATCAAATTAGTTTGCGAATGCATAATTCTACTGTAGATCGTTGTGTATTCACTATGATTAATGTTCTCATTTAGAATTAAACGATGCACGTATTTTTTTGTGTTTGGATTTCGTTCTGAATTTATGTTTCAGAAACTGAATTTGATTTGAATGAAACCTAAATTAAGTAAACGTTTTGATGTTTCGTCATTAATGCTAGTTGAATGTGCTTTGAATTCCTAACATAACAAGTGAAGCATACGAACGTCGAATTGAACAACGTGCAATTGTGACTATGCAATCAAATTGCTGGTTGCTAAAGATATGTAGGTAATTGTAAATGTAACGCTTTTATCAACATATTATTAATACTCAATAATCCTAACGTTGTCAACAGAATCGTAATCGATTCAAATGTATAATGTTGTATAATTTTGCTATCGAATGTAGCACCATAAATTATTATGAAAGCTAAAATAAATAATTTATCAGCTGATTGTATCCCGCTTCATTCGTTAAAAAATCTTCCACTTCCCGTTAATTTTGTCAATATTTTCATCTATACTAACCTTCACCAGTTTATTTGGTACACATTAAATAAATAATGATCCAAATTGGTTATGTCGTTCTCAAGTTATGTGCGTACATATATTTGCGAGCTTCCTTTTTATATTTAAAGAGATTTAGTTATATAAAACATAAAATTCGTCATCGTAATTCGTCTCCAAATACTAGCACAATTTTATTTTTGGTAAATTGTATAATTATTTAGCCTTATCACTACATAATATGATAATAACTACTGTTCAAAGGATGGCATATATTTTGAAAGCACCTTATGCATATTTCCTATATTATTGAAAAGATAGAGAAAGACTCGTAGGAAGCTAGGATAGGGTCAGGTCGTCCGCGCAACAGCGAGGCTCGCGATCGCGTTCTATGCTTCCAGCCCACGCTGGTTGATTCTAAATCTCTACCAACATTGGTAAACTTTATTTTATATTATTATCATTGAAATGTAAACTAATTTATTAGTCACGTCATCATTGTATTTAACTTATAATTAGTACTATTAATTCGTCTACATTATCAATAAATCTTGTCATTTTTATTGTTGTGTAAGCTACCTTAACTTTTGCAGTATGTTATATTTGCAATAATATTGCGATATTTAAAACCCTGAGTAGCAAAGTAATTTAGCTGCAACCCATGACTTTTAAGCAAATTAGAAGGGAGGTCCGGATTGTAAATATCTCATCAGATTTCTTGATTATCTAATAAAATATGAGAAAGTCCTGCGAAAATTATGTGTTTACGGAGAAATTGACCCTGTACCTATTACATAAAGTCGAAAATTGCTTGCACCATCATTTTATTCAAAAATATGCAACCATTTTGGAATAAAATTACCTATTCATTCATTAACCCGGTACTATCAGATGGTATTTTATTATTGGAAGTAAAAAAGTAGTGTTTATATGTTGATAAGTCTGTAAATATTTGATACATATACATATATTTTTCTGAATAAAACTTAAGTACTTACACGGATTAAAATGTTTAGTATTAGTTGGTACCCACCAAACCGAATTTGACGTTTCGATTGTATTTTTATTATTAGTACCAAATATACATTTAGTCAAAACTCGTTCAGTTCTCAGTACAAAACATCAATTAATAATAACAAATTTATTTTTTGGAACGAAATCAATCATTTACTACAACCATTTTCAGGTAGAAACTTTATACGTACGACACACAAAAGTTTCTGCCTGAAAATGGTTTAAGATCATTTTTACATAATTGTATTTCGAATAAAACCAATTCGCTTACCCACATCCGTTGCAATGTTTCAATTTATATAACAAACTAGCTGACCCGGCAGACTTCGTACTGCCTCAATCGATACATAAAAGACCTAAACATTTGTATAAAATAAACTGGGCCGTAGAGACTTCGTTTATGCGGTACTCCTACCCCTTCACTACCCCTACCCTACACTACCCCTTCCCTACACTACCCCTACACTACACTACCCCTACCCTACACTACCCCTACCCTACACTACCCCTTCCCTACACTACCCCTTCCCTACACTACCCCTACCCTACACTACCCCTACCCTACACTACCCCTACCCTACACTACCCCTACCCTACACTACCCCTACCCTACACTACCCCTACCCTACACTACCCCTACCCTACACTACCCCTACCCTACACTACCCCTACCCTACACTACCCCTACCCTACACTACCCCTACCCTACACTACCCCTACCCTACCCTACACTACCCCTACCCTACCCTACACTACCCCTACCCTACCCTACACTACCCCTACCCTACCCTACACTACCCCTACCCTACACTACCCCTACCCTACACTACCCCTACCCTACACTACCCCTACCCTACCTCTAACCTACCCCTATCCTACACCTACCCCTAATCTACCCCTACCCTACCCTACACCTACCCTAAAAAATCTGGGCAAAAAAATTCAAGTTTTTAATTAACAAAATAAAGCTCAAATTGACTACGTTTTAGTTAGAATACGTTTATATGGGAAAAAGAAAAAGGCTGTTTTTAAGGATTTTCCGGCAATTATTTGAATTTTTCTCGCTGTAAAAACCATCCTTGAACTTCAACGAACATTTAAAAATAAGAATTGGCCAAATTGGTCCAGGCGTTGTTGAGTTATGCGCTTACCAACACATTATGCGATTCATTTTTATATTATAGATAAAGATAACGTAATATTATTTTTTATATCATCATCATCATTATTCATATTTTCACAAACGATTTATGCAGTAATTTATGTTCCTATAGAAAATAGATATATCTAGTATCTATTTTTCATCATATACGTCTATAACGTGAAGATACAGAACACCATTTAATCTGAAATGTCCTAGTTCTGAGCGAAAATATAATATACCTACGTAATTCACTAAATAGAATGACCCTCAGGAGAAATACAGCGAGGCCTGCAAAGGTATACTCTGACCTTAAAAGCTTCATTTAATTTTATTCCAAACCCGTTTTAAATATTTAGTTTACAGAATTGGAAAAGGTAATATAATCTTTTTTTTATTTAAATGGTTTCAAAGATCTTAGTAACATTGACAATACCTGACTTATGAATATGTATTTTAAATAAAGATAATATAAAAAGCTGTAGAGTTCGTATGATTGCTTCAAAGCACAACTGTCAGGAATTAATGGTTCAATTAAAAAAATAGCCCTTTAATGGAGGAAGTTATCTTTAATTATGAAGTTCCAACGGGAACGTGAGATACGCGGGTAAAACCGCGCGAAGGAAGCTAATTTTAAATAAATATACGTGTTTTTCCTTGAAGGGATCCATAATTATTATGTTTATACAACTCCACCGTGAGCACTAAGTGTCAGATTAATTGAACAGTTTTACAGGCAACTCACAGCTGAAACTTATCTATATTAGATTAGAATCCTGAAATTTGTAAAATATGCGCCTCAGCTACCCAAGAGAACCAAGAAAGTATAACGTCCTTAGTATATTTACAGGGTGAATTTTGAAATATACTTCGGAAACTATGTAAAACTCGCGATATGAAACGGTAAATCGAAATTTGTTTGGAGAAATAGAATATGTAAAGAATCTACGCGGGCAAAATCTAGTCTATTATAGATAATTGCTACGATTATTTGTACCTAATTTGATTATTTTTCGGCTGAATCTGGGTAACAGAAGGCCTGTGCTAACTACCATTGGAGAATACAATAACACACAAGTTTTTGTGCAAATATTGACTTAGTGAAATTCCAATAGAATGTAACATCAGGCAGAGTATTTAAGTCCAGTAAAGAGCCTTTCGTGTCAAGGGTCTGTAATATCTAATGCAAATGTAAATAGAATTTTTACTATACGTAGTGATGTGATGTTTTTTATAATCTAAATGTTCATATTTTATAAAAAATGAATCGCTAACTTGTATTTACGCAGATAACTGTTAGTTTTATATTTGAAAAATAATAATAATGCCTTTCTAATCACTATAACTTTATTTTAATACCTTTATACTTTTACATGTATCTATCCGTCAGCCATATTTAGCAAAGTACACAGATTAAGACACAGATAATCACGGAGAGAACTAGAAGCAGTGTTGCCAATATAAATGTATGTATAATACCTACTTAACATGACAAAAATATTGATGACACTTATATGATGACAAAAATATTTTTTATTGAGTTATGTAACAGTTGGGCATAGGGATGAGATACACTTGACACTTGACTGTTAACTAAAATGGCGGTTTTCTATACAACGAAGTGGCAGCACTGTCGATCATGCGGCTCTCCGTTTAAGCTGAAGTTTCAAGTCATCGATTTTCTTTTGTCCATAAGCATATGAATGATATAGGTATTATATAAAATAAACATAATTATATTATATGTAAAATTTCCGAAATGAACACTGAAAAACAGTTTGTACAGAAAGATTATCTAATTGTTTTGACAGCGCTGTCAAAAACACCTTAAACCTAAATGGCGCCAATTGGTAGTGTAAACACCCTACCTACAAATAATATATTCCAATATACCTACTATTTGAAACGACAGTCACATTGGTATATGTAGTGCCTATAAAAATGTAACTGTGTTTTAGACTGAGTGACGAATCTAAGCAACGAATTATAATCATACCTAAATATAATCTAGGTTATAACTTATAAGAAAAATTTGGAAAAATCCACTGGAAATATTAACATTTTATGAGGGGTCACAACGCGTCGGAAACAAAAGCTAGTTTTGTTTAAAAAATAAACCAGAGAATAAATAAATATAGTAAAGTATTATTTAATGACTATATATAATATACAAATAAAAATAGCCAATTGAAATGAAAACCCCTTAATTTCATAGATGTTCACATGATGGAAACATGCTCTTCCATGTTTCATCCTCTCCTTTATTAAGTTTATAAAAAAAAATTGGATTAAGTCAAAAAATACTTCATAACTATATTATTGCTACTTATATGTTATAATACATATAAGTAGCAGTATAGTTATGAAGTATTTTTTAAAGTTTGTATGAATGCATGTTTGTTACTCTTTTATACTACAATTGCTGGACCGCCGTAATTTTGTACAGGTATTGTATATTATAAGCTTGATTCTCAAGGGTAAGAGTATAATGTTATACATATTATAAACCTTCCTCGTGAAACTTACACTCTATCTACAAAAAAAACCTCATCAAAATCCGTTGCGTAGTTTTAAAGAACTAAGCATACATAGGTACAGATAGACAGCGGGAAGCGACTTTATTTTATACTATGTAATGACGAATCCCTATTTCCCTTGGTCACGGCACCAAGTGTGAACGGCTGGACCGATTTCACTAATCCTCTTTTTTGTTGTGTTTGTTATTGTCAGGTCAAGGTTCTTATGAAAGAAAACAAATAAGAAAAATGAGTGAAAAATTCAAAAAAATTAGAATAATAACCACAATTTAAAATTGTCTTATGTTACCTTGACAATATAAACTTTTTTAATGTAACCTTATGGCGTTTGACATTTCATTGACAGCATGCGTACTGCTCTTAGTACACATCACGGTTATTTCAGAGCTATCACGCTTAATATACAAAGTTCAATTTAATATAGAGTTTTAGTTAGAGGGTCCGCTAGTAACCTATAAAAGATCACACTTCGACTATCAGTCCAACACGGGAAAAACAGCGGAGCATACCTAGTTTAAAAATATATCTAATACATCTCGATCAACTAAAGAATACTTCAAACAGCAAATAAATGGTAGCCAATTTTAACTTAATTCCATTAGAGTGGGATTGAATTGTAAAATCTTATTAATTTTAATTTATTAATTGAGCTGTCCTCGGTGTAAAATAAGATTTTTTTACCAATTTTGATTACAACATTTTGCCTATTTACTGAGACTGAATTTTAGTGTAATGTCTATCCAAAAAACAATTTATATATTTGAATGACAAATATTTCTAATAATATTATTATCCAGGCTTGATTGATATTGTTTATACTAGGTATATATAAACAATAACAATCAAGTCTGAAAAAAATATGAATTAGTTGTTTCGTATAACTCCTAGTTTTTGTATTCATTATCAGCCCGTATAACGTCCACTGCAGAACATGGGCCTCGTCCCGTGGGAGGGTAGTTGCCATAGTCACCACGCTTGGCAGGCGGTTTGGTGACCGCAGTATTATGTTGTTGTAATACAAGGAAACGCTACTGCAAGTTCCTTGATATACGATTATTATAGATGATGTTATAACAATCGGGACCAACGGCTTAACGTGCTTACCGAGGCACGGAAGGTAGTCTCTCAACTAACCAGACCCGGAAAGCAATCTCAGAATTTACACAAAGATTTTCTGTCCGGCGGCGCGGCGTAGGGATCGAACCCACGACCTCCGAGATTTAAAGCGAGCCAAATACCGCTAGGCTACGGAGGTTGTCAGATAGTTGTTGTATAGGTACGCGATAACTCGAAAGTTTGTAAGTATGGATGGATGAATGGATGTTTGTTACTCTTTCACGCAAAAACTACTGAATGGATTTGAAAGTTCGCACGCGGATAGTTTATAAGCTGGATTAGCAAGATATTACGCTCCGACCCACTAGAGCCAAGTGACGCGGGTTAAACCGCGGGGCTAGTAAGAGGTAGGTTGGAGCTAGTAAAATATATAATTTATGAAAATTGCCATGAAACGATTCATTAAATAAAGCCTATCTTACCCTACATAATATGTCCATTGTCCAGTGTTAAAGATAAGAGAGATTCGTTACATTTATACATTTATTTAACTGATTTCCTGAATCAGTAAATAAATATTTCCATTAGGTACCTACTTCCATTCCGTCGCTTATCACCCGCATTGTTCCCGTTCCCGTGGAAACTTTATCATAAAATATACCCCATGGATTCTACTCTTGGATAACGGCAAAATAAAATTGGTAAAAGATTTTATGCAGTATTTTTTTTTGTTTGAGTTTATACATTAAATTTACTGGCCAATAATTTATTGTTTAATTTAAATTTACTTATCTATCAAACATTTGTTTTAATAGATTGTATGTGCTCATTAGACGTCGTTTTGCGTCGCTTCGTTAATTACTGCCTACTACAATAATTAACTGTTACCAAGTGTTTTTTTTTTCTATATATCCATTATTAAAACAAAGTAGATATTTATGGTAAATTATTCTCACTTTATCTTTTTTATCACTTTATTTCTCCTCCCATTAACTAAATTGATTTTGTATTTATTACATAAGATTTTGTTTGTGTAACATTATTTTGTTCACTGAATAGCTTTACTGACAACTGGAGTCTTTAGTTTTACCAGGAAAAAATATAAATCATTTTATTTTTAATACAGCATTATGCAACTCTATAAATCTACTTCTCCTTAATTATCAGAGCACGAGATTCGAAAAATAAAATATCTCTTTCCGGGTCTGATTAGTTAAGATTTTAGACATTTCAATTACGGAAAGTAGATTTCCGTAATTTAAATGTCTAAAATCTAAATCTTCTGGTAAAGTCGTTGGTCCTAATGGTTATAATATCATCTATGACAATCGTAGAACAGGTAGGTGATGGATTTACAAAGCTTCACCCACTTCCGAAGTCCTTTATTGTTTTTTCTCAAAATAAATTGTGTAACTTTTACAAATCTCACAGGCGTTCAGGTATCGGCCTTATCAAAACTATCGCCACAATATTATTTATATTAAAAAAGTGGATAAAGTCTGATTTTTATGAGATGCCTTTGTTATTCAAATCACCATTCAATGTATTCTGAAAAAGTACTTAAACTTTTGTATTTTATTACACTAACTATAGTATCAGCAAATGTTATATACAACAAAAAGACAATTCTCCTATAAAACGGTTCTTATTTAAATTCACAATTTTTCTACGCTCCACTAATACAATAAAATAAATTTTGTTTTTATTCAAAACCCAGCTTGGTTTTACGGCAGCAAACTTGAACCCTTCAATGAAAGCGAAATATGAGAAATCATCCATTTAGATATGAGAAAATATACGTTTCTTCGCAACGAGAGTATTCGGAAAAATTGGACGGTATAAAATAAGAAACCATATTCGATTACTCAGTCGAAAACTGTTCGTAATATTTTCATCTCGATACTTTATGATATCTTGCAAAAATCGTAAAATTATTTTTTACACAAACACAATAATATTCTATTTCAGCTGTGATGTGAAACAAGAGGGCTTGTCGAATGGGATTAAACGATTTATTTTTAAATCCCATTGCGTATTAGAATTATAATGGAAAATTAATACAGTATTTCGCAAAAGACTATTTATAAAGATGACGAAATTGAATATATTGTAGCTATATCTATCTAATCGGCTTTAATTTTGTTTGAAGCGATCTGAAAAGGTTAGAACATTGAAGGACAACTCCTATTTGCAAGAACAACAGTTGCGACTGTGACTTTACTTGGGAATGTCATATATCAATTTGATGATATCTCTTACCATAGTAATAGGGACCACAAAAATTTATTACTACTTACTCAAGTGAATACTTAAAGACAAGCATTGTTCTCGCACACCACTGTTAAAAAACTAAGTTAGTAGGTAATTCTATTTTAAACCTTCCTATATCTTCTTTGTTAATAGCTGTGATATATATACACGAATTACTAGACCAGTAAGGCACATTCGATCAATGTAGACACATTGTTATGCGTGGCGTGGTTACACGATTCGTCATGACACACGCTTCAGTAGATGAAGTGACGGCCGATAGCCCCGGGCTGGCACGATGCCCTTACGGATATAGACGGAGACATCACATCGTATCGCATGCCCGTTTCATGCTCAAGGCACGTTCACAGAATATGCGATGACCGGGAGCGGGAGCGGTTTTGTATATTTCATCTCATGTTTTCTGAGTTATTTTTTTTTGGGATCAAATCCCTGGTAATAATTAATTGAGTAATTTCCAAAGTCATTAACATCTAAACTTTAATCTTACTAAATAATAGGTATGGTATACCTGTTATGTCATTTTACAAATAGGTATATTATTTGAAAAAGTTTTTTAGGAAAATTGGAAAACAATGAGAATAGGAAAATCTTTGAAGTTGTATTTTATATTATAACGTAACTACCAAAAGTGTTTTTGATGTAAGAACCAAAATTTATGTCAAAAGTTTAGATTTGGCCGGTCGAGGACCAGCGAACAATAAATTGTTCCATTTCCAGTTATAATATTTTTACAAATGGTTTAGATTTTTTATACCGAAAATAATTTAGTATAGTTATAGTAGCAGCTATAAACACCAAAATATTTATAATATATTTCAGTTGATTGTTATATTTTAACATTAATAATAAGACCAACGTGATCCATAAAATGTTGTGCAATCCGAATTAAAAGTAGGTACGTTTACGTCGATGTTCATCCTCTACATTCATATTTTACCAGTCTCTCATTCGCTAATTAGAGATAATTTTGTTTGTTCTAAATATCTTCCTATCACAATTTTGACTGCGCTGGGGAACTGAAATTGGTTCCCATAGTCCTATAGTTGTTCTGACCCAGGGTATGGCTTATCTCCGTGGACTTATTACCCTAGTGCGGATCTTTTTAAACGCAATATACAAATAAAAAATTGGCTCGTGATTCACCCACTATTTATAAACAACGCACAGCTGAAACCATTATACCTAGACTTTTGAGAATTTATACCACGAAATTAAATTCTGTCCGCGTATATTATATATTGAAGGAACATGCTGATGTTATGCACTAAACACTACGTATTCAATAAAGTTTCCAAGAAAACATTGCGTTTCAGTATCTCTTCGCTGTTCCACTTAGTCACAAACCTACGTCTCCGCTTATCTTCACATTCAGGCTTACATCAACATCAGTATTATAATACGCCACAATTCCTGCGTTCCATCTTGAAACGGGTTAATGTATTTCGAAAACAAGATTTACCTTCTGGCACCAGACAAATTCGTTTTCGGAAACATTCCGAAACCATGCGGCATAAAATGAATTTTAGTAACACTTACATACGTGGGGAATTCGTGTTTTTAGCACTAAGACTAAATTTAAACCAATAATATAATATAATATTAAACTATCCAATAACATTGTTTTATTTTTTACATTGCCAGTTCTTTGTCATTATTAGATACAAGCTAATCACTTAATCAAATCGCTACCTCTATAGAGTAATTGGCTCTAAATTAAGATTTATTGTTGAAATTAAAATATGCTAACAATTCGCCTCTCGAACTAGTAAGGATACCGTCTAGACGCAAATAAATCGAACTCTTTATAAATTTATGTTAAAAAAAGATTGTAGTGCGAATGGCACCCACACAAAGAGTGTCGATCGTGTGAACATTTCATTTATCAACATCTGTCCTAAAGTTTTGGAAGTTTTATGAAGATGTAAATCCTCACCCTCTATCTACTATATAGTATTGAATCTATTGACTACATTTGGGATAGAAAAGGTTCAACTAGGGACAAAGATCTAAGTATATAGTTTCTTGAGTGACAAAATTCTGATTTGATCAGTCATCTTCTTTTATCTTTATAATAACGTGATAAAGAAAATGTATAAGATGCTTTATTTAGCGGTAGTTAATAATTTTCTAAAGACCAGTACCGTACTGGGACAGGAAGGTTTTTAAATTGTTAATCAAAACAACAATCAAGGATTACAGCTGTTATCTAAAATCGGTTATCAAAATCAAATCAAATTCAGTTTCTATTACAAGTTGCCATTCGATTCTGAGCAAAAATATGAATAATTAATTGATTATGTTGTACGTTCCCGGAACTATCAGAATAACTATCATAAAGTCCACCTTTCGCACTTGAATCAAATAATCTATTTAAAGCTACTTATACAACATCTTCTGCTCAAACTAAGTTCCATTTCATCCAAAAGTGGGTTTAAAAGAATAGTTTTTCAGCGGCCAAACTTATCTGCCCAAACTTTAAGATAAATCCTTGTTTTTACAGACACACAAAACCTGTGCTGGATTCCAATTTCGCAGGGAACTGTGGTCTCACCTTAACAACTTTTACCTTTCAACTAGAAAAGCCATGGTGATAGATTTAATCCGGCTCGAAGGGCCATAAATGTACGGGCAGTAACTCCGTTGTAAATCCCAGATGTTGTTGTTGTAGGTTGAATCACACGGGATGTGACAGGAAATAAAATCACTGTTTTGTATCCGTTAAATGATTATTGTTTATTGTTAAAACATATTATTTTATATGGTGAAATGTAGGTTATTTGTGGCGGGTGCAATAGCCTAGCCAGCAAATGTAGGCGAGTCATCGGCACTTTAATAATGCTTAGTTAGATAAAAACTGAAACAATTAATATCATGTGGCGATGCTCGTACACATGTACTAGCTCCGCCACCCGTTGGACTGATTCAGCTCCGGTAGTCATATGCAGTATGACATATAGTGTTGTACATATTTTTTTTTTAATTGAGATTAATAAATTTAAACCACTGGCAGGTTTCGAACCTGCATCTTAGGTTTAACCCCTAATGACTTAACCGATTCGGCTACGGTGGAACCCAACCGATCATCGAAACTTATTAATCTCTTTTTTGTAACACGTGTCTAAGGGTAACGTTAGTGCCATCTATTGGTAAGGATCAGGATTACTTCGATTAATTGTTATTAATGAATTCCGCTTATACTAACTGTATGAATCTGAAAAAAAGGTTATTAACCAAATTTACCATAGTTCATTCTTATATTAACTAATACATTGTATAATATATTAGATTCTGTTTCTACCAGATTAAACTACTGATATGAAACTATCTACTAGTAAGCCTAAGCGATAATAAAACCGTTAACTAAGTAGTTAACCGTATATTTAGTGATATAAATAACCGCCTACATATATTGTAGTTAGAATAGGTTACAGACAAGTAACGAGCGGGTTTTGTCGACGTAGTAATCCAAACATTGATAATGGAAATCAACACAATGATAATGGTTTAAGCATCCATTGGGTAGTTTGGAAGCGTGTAGAAGGGTAGATACTGCTATTAATTTCTATGATTAACATATTAACTTGAATGTTTTAAGTGCAGTACTTATTAGGTTGTATTTTTTTTTACAACCTCATCTGAGAAGTATTTTATATTCAAATGTTATTAACATAAAAAGTACCTACTGAATGTTTTTAATTCACTTCCATTTAATTTAATTTCAGTAGCATTTGCGATACACCGAAGTTAAGGATTTTTAATTTAGTAAAAAGCATTTGTTTAAGTCCCACACAAAGTATCGCCGCACTTCAATTGAAACGATTAACAAATGAGCTCTTCTAGAAAGGGTAACAGTATAAAAATACGGTAAATCTATAGTTTATTCGTATATATCTGTTTGCCTGTATGGTCGTGGCTTAGACACTTTAAATCAGTCTAATAGTTGTTGGGATTTGCGTGTTCTTTAGTTTTCATTTTATCGTAAGTAATGCGTATCGAGTTAAAATGCATCCATGACACTCCAAGTTCATCCCGCGACACCGAGATTTATACTTGTTGACATTTCATTAAATATTCTTAAAGCTTACAGCAATTTATAACTGTTACGGGTTACAATTTAATGCTTGGCTAAAATGTCCTTTGTTAGTTAGCCTTAGGGGAATGGCCGGAAATTTCGACAAGCGTATACCTAGTATAGACCACACTAACGATGTTGAAAGCACAGAACAACCGTAATTCAAGATTACTTAACCTGAATTTATACTAAACTACCAAGTTGTTTTTCTTACAAAGCTCCTTGTTTACCCTTTGTGTTTTGTACTGAAATATTGAGAAGTCTTGCTATTAATTAGAATATGCTTTACTACTAATAGCTTTATTGTTTTGCATTTAGGTAAGTTAGTAACTAATTTGATATTTATGCAATACAATTGAAATCGTCAAACATATTATACTTAAATAAAAATGAATCGTCAAAATGTACTATTGTATATTGTACTATTTTGGCGATTCATTTTTAGCGTAACTTGAGAAGTTGAGAACGACTAAGTTACTTAGGTTTTTTCTTTTTTATTGTATTATTATTTATAAGGATGAAGTTTATAAATAATAAAATTTGAAAAATCACGGAAAATGGAAGAATTTTGGACGGACGAAGCCTTAAAGCACTTCATATTATAAAGCTGAAAAGTTTGTTTGTTTACTTGAAAGTGCTTCTACTATTTTAGTGTTAGATAGCCCATTTATTGAGGAAGGCTATAGCCTATGTATCATAGCTCCAAGGTCAGTAGGTGCGGAGCGCCAATGAAGAATATTTCAAAATCGGGGATAACCCACAGTAGCAATTCCACGCGGACGAATACCTATAAACTTATTAGAGATAAGTATAACATTAATATTTCGATCGACAACAAATTTAGAAACGATATAACATAAGAAATAGATCTCATTTTAGTTCAAAAATAATCCAATATTATGTTTTAAGCTCGCTTGTTATCGTACATTACATATTCAAATTGTTTGTTGCATTATCAATAGCTTTCACATATAAAGTAAACTACGGTTACTTTCAGTGAAGCTTTATGTATTTGTTGTTATACACGACTAAAACGTTACACCGTGTTGGATAAAGAGACAGTTAAAGGCCACCGTTCACTATCGATCCACTTACCTAATGTGGTGCCTATAACGACGCCAATAACCACGCGCCAATACCGAGTACCGACGCCGAGCCGAGCCGAAGAAAACATCATTTACTTTGTAGATATTAAGCTTTTCCTGACAAACTTAAGCTGATTCCGCGAGGATTACGCTAACTTTTTGCCAAGAATCTTTATTATACTTACTATATATTGGTTTTAATACCGCTGCACCTGTATCTTTTCTATTAATATTATATTAGGTATAATATTTTTTGCGTTTGTGAGAGGGGATTATCTCTGGACCTTCTAAACTGGTTATGAAAATGGTTTTACCCAAAAAAACCTACATTATTTGTGAATGTCATATGATATATCTAATTATAAAAGGGGTTCCCACGGAATAGGCAGTCAATACATAGTATAAAACAAAGTCGCTCCCCGCTGTCTGCCTGTACCTATGTATGCTTAAATCTTTAAAACTACGCAACGGATTTTGATACGGTTTTATAATCGATAGAGTGACTCAAGTGGTTTTTTTATGTACCAGTATTGCACCGTGCGAAGCCGGGGCGGGTCGCTAGTTATGTATAAAGTAAAAACATATTTTGATTAAATAACTTACCACCTATATAGTATTTTAAGCTAAATCTAATTGACATAAGCAAGGGTAGGTATAATTAGTTGTTAAGAATGCACCTTTTTACGTGTACCTACATTTGATTCTAAAGAAATATTTGTAGATACACAGAATGCCTTATCTAGCATTCTTTAAATTAAAATGAACTGAATTAAGTATCTTTAGAAGTGGTACTTAGCATACTCTCTTTGATGAAGTTTCTTTTTTAATGTTGCATTTATTTATAACGACTTCTCTCTCTCAAACGCACCCTATTAAAAGCTTAATTATTTACTTGTATAAAATAATACATATATTCTTTAACGAGCTGTGTGTAAATGAACGGCAATGAAAAACATAAGATGCTTTATTATATGAATCCTTTGTATCAAAGCTGAATATAAATGCTTACACTAATTACTCACAATCTGAAATAACAATGAATATTAAATATGATACTAGTTTATATAATTTTTTAGATAAAACGAATGAATTACCGAGATTTAAAATATTTAAATGCAAACAAAATCTTATATAAACTTAGTATTAATATAATAGCAGTTTACCGCACATTCATTATCTGGTTTTGACATAAAATGTCCCAACCAGTGTTTGAGAGATCGATCGATCAAAAAGTTTTGTACATACCTGGCTCCTTGGGTCATATTCACGGCGGGGTTGCCCGCATCCGAATTCAAATAAAATCGCGTCTTGTGCCGACTCACCGAAACGCACTCATACAACGTCATATGTTTGAATTGAGTGCGTGCCTTTGAGTTTGGCATTTCAGGTATTTAGCTGTTAGGTACAGTCAACGAAAGAGATAGGTGTACACTTAGTGCAACGCATTTTAAATTTATATGAACACGTTTATGAGAAGAGTTTTCTACTATGTGAATTTTTACACAGCTATCAGTGAACTTTTCACCCATAAAGAATTACCGGCTGTCGTAGTAACATAAACATATTCATTTACAATATTTGATACTGACGGTGTTAACCTTACTCTTTTGTTGAATTTTATTATTATGACAAATTTATCCGTTTTTGCTTGAATACAAATATAAGTAAAATTAGCGAAATAACGCCTGACCATCATAGCTAGTCAATATAAAGAAAAATTGGTACAAATATTTGAAAAAAAAAACTGGAAAAGTCAGTTTTATTTTTGGGCGCCGCCGGACACGGTCAGCAAGTAAATAAATAATACAACTAAGTAGCAATTTATAATATTTTAACGGAGCTTATATTTTATTGTAACTTTGATAGTTAAAGAAGAGCAATAACTATATGATACAGTAATTAAGTCTCAAGACCTCTACTACCTACACAAAGAAACTTTACAGCGATTTAACGTTTATGTTCTGTACGTACGTCGTTCTAACAACTGTGAAGTTCAAACTAACTACAACGTAACTTGCTATAACTACCGTCATTGTGCAATGTAATAAGCAGTAAGTTTACGAGAAATAATAAAGATAAAGAAAATATTTTGCTTATGAAGAAAAAAAATCAGATATAAGTAACCCACTTTAAGCCATCAACGGGTCTTTGTGGGTCTTCAATGTTCGTCCTTTTTTTTCAGGGGCGAAATTTTTCGAGATCTGTAAGACTCCCCATGCCATATCGATGTTATACTAAGGGTACAAAGAGGAGAGTCTACCCTCTAAAAGCTCTGGATGCTCCTCCAAAAACCAGTACTGGGGATAACGGACAGCAGATATGCAGTCCGTGCTTTTTTCATGATAAAATGACATCGACTTATAGCTACATTTACAGTACTTGCCCAAAAACCAAATGCAAAATAGCAGCGCCATAGCGCCATCTATAACCTGGGAACTTAGGAGGTCGGACCCGTGCTTCACCTAAGTTCTCCACCTGGGTGAAGCACGGGTACCATATAGAGTCCCGTGCCCCACCTGATGACGTTATTGTACAGTGATGCAGTAAATTGTATATTGTAACTTAAATTGAAATTATTTACATTTTAAATTATTTAAATACTTCCAAGCCTTTGTGGTACACTAAATAGTTAGCTTTTATTTACAAATTTTAGCCCATCATAAATGTGATACGAAAAAATAAAATCAACACGTCGCGCGTCGGCTTCTATCTTTTGTTTGATAAAATATAATTATCAAAGTTACATTTAATAATATATTTTGTTTTTATTCATTCATCTTTATATTTATCAATCTATTAAAGGTATATTTATACAGAATAATTTTAAAGCTATGTTATCTCAAGAGCAAGATTCTAATAATTAATACAAGCTATTCGTAGTCTATTTTTATAAAAAGAAAAGGTAGAAAATATATAAATATAATATTGTAGACCATCAAAGAATAATACGATCCCTGTCTTTGATGGTCTACATTATTATAAACACAAGACTTATAAAAATAGCAACCAAATTTGAGTGTGCTGTGAGTCTAAAAAGAAGAAAGGTTTGAAATGTGACGGATCACTCACTTTATAGGTAAGATTGTTTAAGAATCTGACAATGAGCTGGGGAACTGGGGAAGTACCTCCAGGTACTTCACCAGTCGAGCAGCTCATTGCTCATTATTTATCTATAAGGTAACAGCAATATCGCAAAATTTTGATTCTTGCCACACACCGCCAACTAAACGTCGCTTAAGAATACTTTCAAAAAGATAATTTTATTTTAGATTCACAAATGCAATTACTGAATAATGAATTTTTTTTAAGGCATTTCTTGGAAAAAAAATGTAAAAATAAATCCTATTGATTAAAATAATTCAATTATGTATTTTTCTTGATTACTTGACTGTACTTGACATCAGGTGGAGCACGGCACTCTTTATGGTACCCGTGCTTCACCCAAGTGGAGAACATAGGTGGAGCACGGGTCTGACCTCGAACTTAGGTACCTATATCGCGCAATACACGTTCGAACATATGCAAGTTCTGAACAGTAACAAATGGCCGTCGCCGCGTCGGCTGCCGGGCATACCACTTAACTAGGCAATGAAGATCTTCATTTTCTGTAGAGGAACCACCTGCTGTTTCTCTGAAATTGGCGACTCCGACGTCCAATAGTTTTCTTGAGGTTTTGTCACATTAACTATAGTAATATTACTATTTGGAAACAATTAAAATAATCGTAAACAAAGCTTTTCGGCTCCGAATAGACCACTCCATGTCTTCCCATAAGTGTCTAAGGTGCATACAGCTGAAGGATAGGCAGCAGCATCTATCCGTTAAATGTTACTTAACGTCTTACTGCGATCCCCAATCGCTGCCAAGCTTGGGGATCAATATCCTTCAACAGCTCTGGCTAGCCAAGACCTATTAAAAGGAGACCCATGTTGAACTTAGACGTAAACGGACTGATAAAGTAAAACAAAACCTCAATTGGTCTATCTTGAACTCTTGACACTTAGCATTTACTTGAGTATTTCACCTTCGAGGTATCTTTAACCAAGACAATAGGATTCATCAAACAGACGTATGATTTTCTCAAGTAAACGTGGCCGTCTGAGTGACAAGTTAAGACTCCCTCTTGCCTGACATAAAGTGGCTACTCAAAGAGAATGAAATAGGACAGGATGACTAATGCTTGTCCCAAAGGAATTCACTGATAATTTGGTAATCGTACTTTTCAAATAATTTGATAATATGCAATTCGTTTTTGGAAAAATTTAAATTCTACAATGCATGTTTCATTAGCTGTTTTAATCAAATAGTAAATGAAACAAATAGCCATATTATCTATCGATGTATATTTAAAGCCATGAAAATAAGCAAAACATGATTTAACAAAAGAGAGCAAGTTGACGTCACAGAATAAAATACAGGCTATAATCTATATTCCCAGGACGGTTTGCCATATTGACGGTTTGTATAACTATCTAAACATTTAAATTTTAAATAAGATAGACAGAAGTAGACATGTTTTTTACACAAAAAGTTTCCCTCGAGGAGACAGTAATGATAAATATATTCGTACATGACAAAATGAATTCTATTGCCATGCAATTTAAAGTCATTTTAATATTTATACGATTACATACTAGTAATACTGAAATAGTAAAACTAAAAAAAAAACCGCACGTAGGTATTTACTAACCTACACTTGTACAGACTTATTAAATATTTTAGTTTGCCAATTCAGAGATACTACTAATAAAATGCAAAAGCGCTCTAACCAAGACATTGATTTGACATTCGAAAACGTGGCTTTGGCGCCGTCAGCGATTTTCTTATAGCGCAAAAACAGTGTCACGCGACGTCAAAGGGTAAAACGTTTTATTAGACTCAAACTCTCATAAAAGTTTTGGGTCTTTCACTTTGCATAAACATATTTTACCTAATATATTTGTGCACATATTGCTATTCTTACTTTATTTTAAAACAAAACTGCGTACACGGTGATGTTGTTATAATTAACAATATTTTGTTCATTTGATATTTGGAGGAAATTACCCGGAAGCTTTCTAAAGATCTTTAAATGAGAAGTTAGGTATTCTTAAATGTAATAAGCAAAAATATTCGTACCGTACATTTTTCTATAAAATCAATAATATGAGACGGTATTCTCAGAACTGAATGAGAAGCATACGTGTGCTATATAAATGAACAACAACAAACTTTATATTAAATCGAAAACTTGCTAGGTGTTTTTTGGTGATTTCAATTTGTTTATTTGACAACCTCCGTAGCGTAGCGGTATTTAGCTCGCTTTAAATTTCGGAGGTCGTCGGTTCGATCCCTACGTCGGACTGGAAATCTTTGTGTAAATTCTAATATTTCTTTCCGGGTCTGGTTGTTTGAGGGACTATACCCTCCGTGCCTCGGAAAGCACGTTAAGCCGTTGGTCCCGATTGTTATAGCATCACCTATAATAATCGTATATCAAGAAACGGGCAGGAGCGATTCTTGTGTGGCACAACATAATACTGCGGTCACCAATCCGCCTGCCAAGCGTGGAGACTATGGCAAAATACCCTCCCCGGGAGAAGGCCCATGTTCAACAGTAGACGCTATACGGGCTGATGATGATGATGATGATTTGACAATTTTATAACTTCTCATTGTAATCCGTTATCCATTAATACTAATGGATAACGGTGTTTTTTCGCCAATTCCAATATAGATCATATTTAACAAATTACACGAACGTGTTTAGGCAACAAACATTAGTTGAGAAACATTCTAGATAAGTGATAACAGTTCGAAAGAAAAAGTTCGTGACACCGAAATAATTTTCGCGAACATGTTAACATCGTTTACAACAACAACAACTAAACGAAGTTTTATAAATGTGTGCAAATGTCTACATTACATGCCTGTGCATTATCTATATTCTATACTTATATTATAAAGCTGCAGAGTTTGTTTGTTTGTTTGAACGCGCTAATCTCAGAAACTACTGGACCGATTTCAAAAAATCTTTCAGTGTTGGATAGTCCATTCATCGAGGAAGGTTATAGGCTATATTTTATTACGAAATTCCCACGGGCACGAGAGCTACGCGGGTGAAACCGCGCACGGGAATTTAGTTTATGTATAAATATCTGTATGGACCGCCATTGTAATATTAATAGGTCAAAATACAGTAGCATTTCGCATAATAGCTATTTACATAAGCTCATATGAATATTTATGGGCTGTTCAACCTTATCAATGTATTATTATTGTTTTATTTTTATATCGAGATAACGGCAATGTACCCGAGTTATATCGCTGTCTACCAATTAATGAGTGAACGTTACGTACGTAATAAATAACACTTACAATATTATTTAGACAAAATAAATGTAGGCCGTTACATAAACTAATTGTATTTATTATTTATGTAATACTAGCTGACCCGACAGACGTTGTACTGTCTTAGCTAAAACTATAAATTGAATTGAACTTTTAATATAAGGCGTGATAGCAATGAACTAACCGTGATGTGCACTAAGAGTAGCACGCATTCTGTCAATGTTATGTCAAACGCCATAATATTACAATAAATAAGATTAAAAAACTACTCTATTCATGATCGATGATATGCCAATTATGTCACGATAAGATGGTTTACCCACTTGAACCCAGGGTGTTCCCCTAAATGCCAGTAAATGGAGCACCGGTAATAGCTAATCCATACACGGTACATCCGTTACCGTCCGATGAACTAGCTGTCATGGACTCTCCCGAGGATTATTAGGGTTCATTAAATGCATCTTTTGCGGGCGCACGGAGCACCACTACGTCTCTACACATCACGGGTCAGGTTCTAAAAGAAAGTGGGGCTATGCTCCCCACTCCTCAAAGCCGAGGCTCCGGGGACAGCCTACGATTTCTGCGCCTTCGGTGAAATGGGTAAGAGAGATCTTTCTACTAAACACGCTCCGAGGTCTTCCACAAACTGGACAATGGTCGGTAGCAATAGGACTGATAAAATGACTCTCGCGCAACTGCCCAAACCGGACACTCCTCGACCAATGTGCAGTGTGCTGCCACGTAATGACTGATGAAATTGAGTTTCCAGCTCTCGAATCACTTTTTTTTGTTGTCCGGGGTGAAATGCATTTACGCATTCCTACTGCCGTTGCAGCGTATTCGCGCGCTGCCGATGCCCTCTCCATAGCGTGGTATGCTAAACTCATACCACGAGGACATGACCCTACACCACTAAAAACCCCCCGGACACTCCTTCGATCCGCCGTTGGCGGGGGCAGAGTACGCATGAACAATCCGACACCTCTCGAATCACCCTCCTTTTTTTTGGCGATTCCATTATTTTGGGATTTTCCAGTTTTTGAAGATTGGATCAATGTAGCTGACCCAACGACTTTGTACTATCTTAGCTAAAACTCATAATTAACTTTTAATATAAGGCGTGATAGAACTGAACTAACCGTAATGTGCACTAAGAGTAGCACGCATTCGGTCAATGTTATGTCAAACGCTATAAGATTACAATAAAAAAAATAAAAGAAATAACTCTAACCATGATCGATGATATGCCAATGATTTTTAATAACTAATGTTAAGTAGGGTGATAAGAAGTTCATCGATGCACTTAGTATCACCTACCTACTATTAGTATGAAAAAAACTTCAAAAACTGGTTCAAGCGATCTAGCCCAAAATGCTAGAATATTCTGAAAGAAAAGAGGGAGGGTGATCCGGAAACTTAATGTCATCAGTCATCACAGCGACAGCACACGGTACATTGGTGCGAGGAGTTTCCGGCTTGGACGGTGGAGCGAGAGTGATGGGATCCGTCCGGTTGCTACCGACCATTGCCCATTCATTAGAAGTCCGCGGAGTGTTTTCAGGAGAAAGATCTCTCCTACCCATTTCACAGAAGGCGCACTGACAGCAAGCCGTCCCCCGAGCCTAGGCTTCGAGGAGTAGGGAACATAGTCCTAATTTCTTTTAGAGGCCGACCCATGATGCGTAGAGTTGTAGTTGTGCTCTGTGCGCCCCCAAAAGTTGCATTGAATGGACCCAGGAGAATCCATGACTCCTAGGTCATAGGCATCGCCACGGTACCGGATGTATAATAATATGCATTAGCTATTCCTGGTGCTCAATTTACTGGCATTTAAAGGAACATCCTGGGTTAAGTTTAGTAGGTAAACCATCTTCTAGTGTTATAATAAATATATCATCGCTATAAACAGGGGAGTTCTACATACTACATACCACCGCTGTGGCCGTGGATGCCTAATGCATTTTCAACCGGGAAAAAAATGGACATTGAACGACAGCGACGAATTTCTTATAGTAGCAACATTTTTTTTACGTTTTGACGAATTCAAAGCAATAACTGCAGCAGTTTTTATTTTGTTCAAAATGTGGTCACAGTTCACGTCGAACAAAAAGAATTAATAAAACAAAAAAACAATTCACACACAAATTAGAATTATAAATTCGTAATTTCATTAACGCCATCGATTGTGGATAGAGTAAGTTTTCTAGATTTCAATATCACCGCGGAAGAGTTTAAGCAATTGGAAATGACCGAAAGAAGCCAGAATCACAACATGAACGGTGTACTAAGTATATCGTTACTCTTTTCAAAATAAAATTCTGAACCCACCTATAAATATTTGACAATGGTGACAGATCAACTTTCGTCTAGAAATGTACTTCTTCTTATTTTAAGATACTATCGACTATCTGTCACTTTTTGGTTGCTCAATCAATCTATGACGGAACAAAACTGTAACGTTTGACAGTTATAATAATTCGTATGGGAAAATAAAATTATCATTTTTACTATTTCCATCTCAATTTTTCCACATTTTCTCACCGTTTAAACCTTTCCTGAACCACAGCAAACATTTCAAAACCAAAATCAGCTAAATTGGCCCAGCCGTTCTCTAGTTTAAGCGAGACTAACGAACAGCAATTGATTTTTATATACATAGATAGATAGATAAACGGCACAGCAATACAATATTAGAAGTTTTGAAGTTGAAGTTTGCGTAGTTAAGTCTCGTCCCACGGGAACGACGGGAACGACATAAAATTTCCCATGTCCTTCTCCCAGTTCTTAGCTACCTCCCTACCAATTTTCAGCCAAATCGGTTCAGCCGTTCTTGAGTTATAAATAGTGTAACTAACACGACTTTCTTTTATATTTATAATATATAGATATAGATATGTAAAGTATAATATTCACAACGTCGAGGACGACGAGGACGTAGGTTCGATCCCCACGCCGGATAAGATATCTTTGTGTAAATTCTGAGATTTCTTTCCGGGTCTGGATTATTGAGGGACTACCAACCCGCCTGCCAAGCATGGTGACTATGGCCAAAACCCTCTCTCGGGAGGAGGCCCATGTTCAGCAGTGGACGTTATACGAGCTGATGATGATATTAAATGTAGTATCAATGAAAATTTATTATATTCCTTTCGTGATATGTGTCTTCACAGATACAGTGTATTTTATAGTGCACCTACTACATTGTCTCTGCACCACCCTATGGTAAACTCGTAGAGAAGTAAGTTCGCCTATGTAGGTACTTTTATAGTGCTAAAGTTTTAAAATAAATAAATGTAGAAATATCACGAAAGAAGTTTCCAAATATGTTTGATATGTTGGCGACTGCTAGAGAGAATTTTTTTTTTTTTTGTATCAAAAGCCTTAAAATCCTTGCAGGTTTTCGAAATTCAGTTATTTAGAGCCGACCACTAAAGTAGTCAACTATCATTCTATAGGAATATCCTTTATCGTACACCTACCTAAGAGATTCAATACTATTTCCACCTCAAAACATGTACTGAACATTTATGTGATCCACCAACGTTATTTATTCTTGGTCAGATAAACTAGGATAGATCGCTCTTTGAATATAAAACTGCAAAGCAGCTATGTTGCAAATAGAAAAGCGAGTGTAACGGACATCTGACAAACTCTTATTCTTCATACACCTTTTGGGGCGGAGGGTCCCCTCCCCTCCTTAATAGAGCATTTCTTTCGCCATAGTGGCGGGGAGGAGTCAGTCCCTTCTCCATATTCATGCTATGCTAATCATACCACCAAAACCCAAATGCTCCTCGGGTGCACATCCAAACGATAGTAAAGTGAACACCGGGCATTACAGGTGCATAATATCCTATATATTCTAAATGCACATGCCAAAGATTTGAGTTTTCTTATTTATATAATTAAAAGCTAATATACTTTATCTAACATGAAAATACAACTTAATTATAATGAATATATTATTATGTTACTCATAAATAACATTGAATAAATATCTTAAATTCTAAGGGCTCACCTCGTTAAATTGTTTGAATAAGTATAAAAACAATATTGATACAAGAGAAAAGTTTAGCTCGTTTCTCTTACAAACTCAGCTAACTGAACATAGAATAAAGTTACTTAAACTTTGATAAAACATACATTTTAAAGTTGGACGATAACTTAAATCTTGAAATTTATTTATTCCTTTTACTTCTGGCGTTGTTTAAGCAGGTACTTATACATCCGACCATCATTTCGAAGATGGTTCAAAGCCGAGAGGTCGTGGGAGGCGGTTGCCTCCTTCTGTAGACAAGTTATGTCACAGAAGGAGGCCGCGGAGCGGGAGAGGGAAGTAGATCCCTCTGCCCACCCGCTTCGCAGACGGCGTGTTGGCCGTCGGCGGCGGGCCGAAACCCGCCGCCTACCGCCCTAGGCTCGGCCTTGGGGAGTGGGGAACATGGGCCCCGCTCCCTTCGAGGCTGACCCATGAGGAGTAGGGACGCCTCTACACTCCGGGCGTCCCTATAATTGGGCAAATGGGCCACTATAAGTGTGGCCCTGGAGATCCCGCGGTACCATATTGGCCGCGGGTGCCGTCGGGGGGCCGGATTGCTCATCCGTATCCGACCCCCGCCAACGGCGGATCGAAGGAGTGTCCGGGAGGTTTTAGTGGTGTAGGGTCCTCTCCTCGTGGTATGACCTTAGCATACCACGCTATGGAGAGGGCGAGTCCCACATATCCCACCGCCAGCGCGCGAATACGCTGCAGCGGTGGTGGGAATGCGTCAATGCATTTCCTCCCGGACAACAAAAAAAAAAAAAAAAAAAGGTTTGGTTTTCGTCAAGCACCAAGCTCGCTAATTCGCTTTTGAGTACTACTAATTAATAGCGCCTTTATTTCATTATAACTTTTTTTTTTGTCAGCGACCCGTGTCAATTGCAATATTTTGTATTGTATACTGACTCAATATGCATAGCAAGACCGCAAATTAATTTAAAATTTCAATACATTACGTGAGGTTTAAAGCACACTTCTGACTGCGACGATCATTCGTTTTTTTTTTACATTTTATTTGTTGGCCATATTCTAGTAAGTACTTATTTTTTGTTGATTGTTCTTCAAATATTGAAATAAAGTCAGTCACATCGTACAAAACGTACACCCAAAAAACTCAGAACATTTCTTAATTGTGTCCAACTGAATAAAATCTTGACATAGTTCTTATAGCCCTTAAGAAGTTTATATGTAGGAAGTAATGAAAATAATAGCAATACTGCAGTAGGGATTTAACCATCTGTGTAGGATTTACTTTGAGATCTATTTACAGTGTTTGCTTCCATCAGAAACTTTTCAATGCAACTACGTTGACTTTTCGCGTGACTAGTTCCTACTTAAGTTGGATTCAAATGGAATTACACGCTTTCAGACGTCGTTACTCCTACGAGGAGAACCCACCTACGCCTCCTCTTCCTTACATTTTGTAGTCTAGTTTGTAGGTTTTTTTATTTAACTACCTAACAACTTGAGATTCCAAATTATAAAGTACACTATTATACCACAAAAACCGAGAATAGTTATGATTTATTTCATTGTCATCATCATCAGCCCGAACAACGTCCACTGCTGAACAGTGGCCTCCTCCCGTGGGAGGATTTTTGCCATAGTCACCACGCTTGGCAGGTGAGTTGGTGACCATAGTATATGTATACTTGCAATGCAAGTTTATGGCCATTTTACAATACTGTCTTGAATTAATTATATTTTCATTATTTTAAAATAAAACATAGGTATTCGCATTGTATTTCAATCGCATCTAATTAACATTTTATTCTAAAAAATATTTATTATTTAGGTACCTACTTCATATTTGCACTTTTGCTTATATTAAAATAGACCACTTATAACTTAGACATACGAGAAAACATCTTAGCAGGACTTATACCTTTGGCAAAACTTATGTATTAGAGTTTGTGGACTTCGTACGCTCTTCCAATTTCCGCTAGTTTCATCGAGAGGAATCTATAGTTTGCAGTGTATCTATAGTTAATACAAATGTTTTTTTATTTATAATTCGAAAATGGAATTACGTTATATCATCGTGACAATTTTTTATATTTCCAGAGCAACTAACAGCTTACATTGTAGCTATAGTTGACAACTAGCCACCAATTGCAATTGCATCGCGACATCATTTGATATCTTGGAATCAATCCGTTATTTTTTTATAAAATTTAAGATTATGAAATATATCTATGAACGTTTGTACAATTATTTTGTAAAAAAAGATAATGGATAAAGATGATTATTATAATTGTTATTAGTAGGTATATGGATGAAATTGACATTCAGAGGTGACTTTTGGTAGACAATTTTTTCAAGGGACTCATTAGATGTACGCTTATTGACTATTTAACTAATTAAGGCCGTTTGTTCGTGAATCATTGTAACGGTAATTAATGGATAAGACAGTAATTTTTAAGGTCTCAATCTGTATTTGTCAGGTTTTGTTGAAATAAATAGAATCATCTTAGATCTTTTTGTGGTGCAATTCTTAAATGAAAGAAGAAGTTAATTGCGTAATTTGTTACGAACTTTTATTTTATCCCTATCTTTAGTTATTGTTGATATAATTCATAATAGTGATAGGACGAGTAATTACAATAATTCAATGGTAAGTATTTAAAAAAATGTAAATAGAAAAACGCTTGTTATGGCAAAATCGAAATCTAACGGACGAAAATACGGGCGATAGCTAGTATGAAATCAAATTAATTGTTATTATTATTTTAGAAATGGTCACATCAATAAATCGCCTTTGCGGTTCTAGCCACACGCATGTTTAACACAACAATGTGTTTTAACGTACAGGTACCATGAAAATTTTGTGGTTATTTTTCCGCAAACTGTCTACCTACCACCTAAATGAATGCTTAAAAAATATTATAATAAGCGCATAAGCAACAATTTATTAATTTTACTTAGACACCACGAATACCTTCGTGGTGTCTAAGTAAAATTAATAAATTGTTGCTTATGCGCTTATTATAATATTTTTTAAGCATTCATTTAGGTGGTAGGTAGACAGTTTGCGGAAAAATAACCACAAAATTTTCATGGTACCATTTAAACAACATATAAACATGAAAGTAACATAACATTTAACATGGTAACATTTAAACATGAAAGAAGTAAAATGAAGATCTACAAAACAAAATTAGCTTTCGTGCCTTGTTTACAAATGCATTTGTAAACTGTATTTACCTATTCCAGACCTGATACCGTTTCGCACATGACGATACAAGTTCCTTATAGTGTGCTTTCAGTAATTAGCTACTGATCATACAATTAATATTTATTTTTATTTTCAGGTAAGTTTCCTGTCTGTCTCACCAGCCACTGCGTCAGCTAAGGTAAGTAGTTATCAATTACGTACGCAATTTTAAAGCGTAAACCAAAAAAAAAATGAAAAGAATTAAGGAAGTGTATTTAGCCACGACTCGAAATAATAGAATGTCTTACCAAGGCCACCAGCTAATTGCCTTGTCTGGGAAAGATTATTTTTAATATTCTTAATATTGGACATTGATCAGTTCCTTAAGTACAGAGAAACAGTTAAAGTTGGATGTTGAATTATTAAAAATCATATAATTCCATCTACAAATATTAGTGGTATGAATCAACCCGTATCTGGATTTTACGTTCCAATGTATTGAACTTACAATACTATTAGAGCAAAAGTAATTATGTCTGACTGTCTGCTATACTTTCACTCCTAAACCATTGAACTGATTTGAATGACAATTGGTTAACCTTTTTTTTATAAGTACGCTAATTTCTTTAAAACAAAGCTTGAAAGTTACTATAGAAGTTATTCATCACCATTCCACGTGGTTGATGTCATTGGCAAACCTAATATGAATTATATAACCTAGAACGTAGAAACTTAAGAAGGTAGAATCAAATCTCTCGTAAAACTCATTTAAATACTTTTATGTATTAGGAATCAAATAAAACAGTCAAAGGTCACTGACCGGTACACTGCTTTATTTATATTCAGCAACCAACATCTGTCATTCCTTTAGTGTTCCATTTTCAAAAACATGTAACTATGGTTTATAAGCGGCCAGTAACGCTTAACGGCCAGTTACCTATACCTAAAACTCAACTCAACTTTAAAGTTAAAAAGATACTGTTTCAATATAAATATTACTTTAGTATACTAAGCCCATCCATCACCGTCAGTATTCTTAAGGCATTAAGTCCATTCAATTTACCTTTGAATTAAATTAGCTTTTACAGAAAAGTGTTCATAATTGTAAAGGAAATTCTGTAGGATCAAACTCTAAACCACAAAATATTGTTATACCCTAAATTGAATTGAAATGATAAGTAAATCTTTTACCGTTAAAGGAAATAAAAAACAATTTTATATATTGCGTTATAGTTTCAGAAAAACCTTTAGTTATTTGTGGAATTGCTATTGGGCCGTTTCTTTGTTTTATGTCTTCCGAGCGGCGACGGTAAAAATTGGTAACATATGTGATTATATACACAAGACTGGTTATACTTCCACATCAGTTAATCAGTTACATTTGAAATCAGGATTATATTACCAATATTATGACTACCTATGATATTAATATTTTTATCATCATCAGCCCGTGTACCGTACACCGTGAATATACCGTGAATATGAGTAACTAAAAACACTTCTGCCCTGGTATATGATTGTCATAGATAATGAAATGACAATCGTGACCTACGGCTCAGCGTGCTTACCAAATTCACGGAGAGTAGTCCTTGAAGGACTAACAATCAAACTCGGAAAAAAATATTTGCTTTTACACAGAGATTTCTTGCCCGGAGCGGGAATCGAACCAGTGACCTCCGAGATTTAAGGCGAACCTTATACCGCTAAGCAACTAAAGTAGTCTTATTAGTATTTAACTAATAGTTAGGTAAATATTTTCATTGGTTTTTCTCTCACACACTCTTAGGAACTTAGAACAAAATTATTTGTATTACGCTTATGTTATAAATTAACTTTTAATATTTTTGTAACGAATATATATTATCTAATCAGGACTCCACTCACAAACCAAAATAAAGAAAAGAAACGAATACAACGGCATTTTGTTCTACGTGCAAAATTAAATTGTTTTACGTAGAGCGACAGTTACACAAAACTTCCCTAAATAACTAAAAGTCATAATCCCTCAATCCCTCTGTCAGCAACCGCCCTAAGCCGAAATCCAAGCCCCACAGGGAGGCCCTTCTTGCGCAAGTTGCGTAGTTTGTAGTTTATAAACCTTTTTTTTAAGTCTAGATAGACCTTTGTTTAGCCACAATCTCACCTGAAGGTAAGCGACGATGTGGCTGACGATGGATCTCAAAGGTCTAGAAGACACTTATTCACTCTCGACTTGAAGAGACCCAGACCATTTATTAAGGCTTGAGCCCTGCTCGTCTTTTGCCCGGTAAAGAAGCAAAAACCAACTGGTTAACAACGTAAATGTCGACCAGAAAAAAAGACCTCTATGTTTTAATAAAAATAATACGGTAACATCACATAACTCCCTGAAATGTTTGCCGCTTTTATTTTTTCCAAGTTGACCATTAGATTTTTAGGGTTCCGCACCCGAAGGGTAAAAACGGGACCCTTTTACTAAGACTTCGCTGTCTGTCTGTCACCAGGTTGTATCTCAAGAACCGCGGTAGCTAGACAGTTGAAATTTTCACAGATTACTATTGCCGCAAAAAAATATAGTTAAGGGCTCCCATACAACAAACTTTTTTTTTTAGCATTTTTTGCTCGATATCAATATCTAACGGCAACAGGTAGATGCTTGAAAATGGTACGGTACCCTTCGTGCGCGAGTCCGACTCGCACTTCAACAGTTTTTGATAAAGACGACATCATTTAAGAACACGTAAGACATGTAGCTACCTAATAAGGCTTGGAGAGAAGAGGCTTGAGAGCGTCAGTAATTTATGGTTTCTTACTTATACTTGTCAATATTATCGCTTTTCGCTTTATTACGATAATGCTGACTATCCACTAAAAAAGGGTAATAAGCGGAAACGGACCTAGCGAACTGAGCGGAGCGGAGGAAATTAGCTGTGCACTTCCACTAAAAAAGAGTTTCGGCATTTGCCTTCCACTGCCAGCGAGAAGCGGAGCGAGCGAGGCTGGAAATGAGGCTGAGCGAGTTTTAAGCTTCCATTAGAAGCGGACTTGGAGGCCTGCTAGCTAGTATACGGACAGCCGTGATAGAAACAAGTCAAGTGCACGATGTCGGACGATTAAAGTGATGATGATTTCTGTTATGTCTGGTATTTTTAATTCCACTATTTTCTTCCATGTCACGTTTTTTTTTATCCCATCGGCGATAATCCTTGTCATTGACATTCCATAAACAAGCATATGCACGAACAGATCCAAAAAATAGCTCCATATTGCGCAAGGTCACGGCAATTACTAGACCGTTCAAGGACGTGAAAGGGGTAGCGGTGGCTGGAGGGGGCGGGGCTGTGAGCGGAGTCTGTTCAAAACTAGCGCGCGACGTCATGACGCAGCGGACCCATTTTAACTCGCTCAGTCCGCTCCGTTTACTCGCTCGCGGTGGATGTACTTGTATGAAAATCAAAATTGCGAGTCGAGCGGAGTCCGCTCGGAATCCGCTCGACTCTTCGACCACTTTTGTGACTCTTTGAACTCGTTTTGTCCGCTCCGCTCATTTTTAATCAGTGGAAGCACTTATATGCTATTCGCCATTGCGAGTTAAATGGACTCTAAACGGAGTCCGCTCCGCTCGCAGTGGAAGGCGGGCATTAAGCGAAGTACGTATTTAATGTTTTATGAATGCACTATCCGGTAAATGGACCACACAGAATTAATTTCAGAACTTTTTATGCAGATTCCTAAATGGACCAAAGTTTTAACCGCTACCGAAATGTCTACTTCAACTTAAACGAACGTATTACGAGGTACATATTTGTGATCGTGAAAGTGGACGAAGTTTAATATTTACAATTCATATTGTTGCTTTGTTCGCTTCATAATTTGAATACAAACTCAAGTCGGCGGCAAACACGATGAACAAATACATAGAACATTTTATTTCAAAGACATGTTGCAGTGTGTGTATGTGTGTAACTGCTGTAAAACATTTCATTTCATTCGACGACTGTATATCCTAAATTGTTTTCTTTATATAAGGAAAAAAGTTTTAATTACATCTACACTGTTGCAAATGTTTTAACGTATGTGTTTAAACATACTCACATGAGATTGTAAATTGAAACCTACATACATATATAGTCTAAGATCGGACTCTACATCGATCTTCACCGAGCTGATAATAGAATGAAACATCTTTTATGATAAATTAAGTATATTAGAAAATATATTAAAAATGGGCTGGCTATAAAATCCTGGACAGATTATTTTTAACAATTATTTAAAAAAATATTTTTATGACATGATTAAATTAAATAAACGCAAAGAAGAGCTTTTGTGTATATTATCCAATCAAGTGAAAGTAACTATCATCTACACACTTTTTTGTACCCAGTAGTTCGTCCAGGTCCCACCCAACAGCTGAACGTTCTACACGTTTTATACTTAAAAGAGACAGAATAAAATTTACTTATTATCATATCTTTTTTTTATGTTTTTTATTAACTGTTGCAAATATTTAATTAAAAATCATGAAAAAAAGGGTCAGTTCAGGATTTCTATAGCCAACCCAATTTTAGTGTATTTTCTAAGATACTAAATTCATTATACAACATGTTTCATTCTATTATCGGCTAGTTGAAGGTCGATGTAGGTTCGGATCTTCTACTAATAACATTAAACTTTGATCCTAGTTCAGCTAGCTGAGGAAAATGTAAGCCGGTTCAAGCGTAAGTGCACTATTTAGTTAACTATTGAGGTTTAGCTATTACAATGAAACGTAGAATGAGCAGGCAAGATTTTGCCTTACATATTCTAGACTTCAGCGTACCTGTAGAACACCTATAGGTAAAGCTTCAGAACACTATCTTTGCCAGGTCAGATTTTACCAAAAATAGGGACTTTTGACTTTGTGACT
Organism: Nycteola revayana; assembly: GCA_947037095.2. Classification (NCBI taxonomy): domain Eukaryota; kingdom Metazoa; phylum Arthropoda; class Insecta; order Lepidoptera; family Nolidae; genus Nycteola; species Nycteola revayana. The sequence continues at coordinate 17,639,066 of OX344840.2, forward strand.
CTTGGTTTTTCCTGTTGTAAGTGAAAGTGATATTTAAATTAATACTGTGGTTTGACGTAATGCAATGTTCACTGTTCAATACAATGTACAATGTTCTACAAAAAAAAAAACTGCGTGAATAGATTTAGCTAACAAACAGCCTAACTGCTTGTTAGCTAAACAATTTTTGTTATTACATTTTCAGTAATGAAATAGTTAATTATTGTTTTAGGCGTTTTAAGAAGTTATTTCTATATTTATTGTTTATTTGGCAATCGTTTGTTGAATGTATAATTAATGTAATACATATTAAAATCACTTGAAACAAAAAATTAATGTAATTGTAACGAGATATTTTATGGTTAATTTGTTAAATTATTCATTTACATATTTTTGAATATTTATTTATAATAATAATAATATTATCTATTTATTATTATTATTATTAAATATTTATTTATGTTTCCTTAAATTTTAAAACATATGCCGGCAAAGATACTACCTACTAAATTTATTCCTACCGGTGGTCTAAAGTCAATCTAAATTTTCAAAATATTTCTTTATGGTCGACTATTGTATAGGTCGATACTCGATATATAAATTGCATAGAACATATTATTATAAAGAAATCTTAATAAACAAAACACGGTATAAGCAAACGTCACAGAATTCACGATATGTTAGGAATATGTAATTAAGAACGTGACTATTTACCTATTCATTAGGAATGATTAGCATCACGTATCAAAGATAATATAATTACTTATATAACGATGGTACTAAAATTTCTCAAGCAAATTGCTTTATAAGATTAGTTCAGGTCAAAGGTTACTTCATACATAATTAAGCAAATTCAAATGAAAAATGATAAATTCTTGATAAAAAAAATACTTGTAACTAATTCGATATTTATACCATTTCCTTTAGGACCTTACTTTTTTATTATAATACTAAGTCACAATTAAAAGAAATAATGTTCAAATTATGTTAATTTTTTTTAGTTTCATACTGTATATTTTAGTTGGTTACGGTAGTTATGGTGGTGATGTTGGTTCGATTCCTACCCGGTACAATTATTTGTGTGAATCACAGATAGTTGTTTTGAGTCTGGGTGTACTTTGTGTTCGTAAATTGAGTGTTTAAAGTACTTTAAAGTCCCAAGTCCCTCTTGGCGCAGGAATTTATTTCCCTATTGCGAGAATTGTCTCTTAATATATAAATTACAGTAAACAAATTATTTAAATTTATTTTAAATGGTTAAGTTAGCTACAGTTTTTGTTTAGTATCTTAGATTAAGTTAATTAATTGACAAAAAACAGGACCTGTTTCTAAATTATTCCAAGAAATTATTGATTAAATTCGGTTTTTGACTTGTTATTTCCTTATCGTTATTTTATTATTTGTATTTTATGTATGCAATACAAAATAAGTATATACGTTAAATTGAGAGTACTTAACAAAATAAATGTTTACACTTTAAATAAATGTTAAATATAGTAATGGACGTGGGTAAGTACTAATTTATTTATGTAACCTGATCATGGATATGGATAATAAAAATAATAAACCAACAAAATTAATTGGGGGATTTAAATCGTTATCGGTCGGTAAAGTGCATGGAGGCGCGCGCGATAAGCGCAGGCCGGCCGTGGTGCGGCGGTGGCGGCGGCGGCGGCGGCGGCAGTCATAGTCGGTTGGCACGCGCGGCCACACGCGCCTCCCGCTGCGGGACCCGCCCGCACTCCCGCCCCGCACACCGACGCACACAGGTAAACAAATCACTGATAACCCCAACACATTCACTACGCTTCCCGCTTCCTACGGACTGGATTTCCTCCTTCATCCCCAGATTGACATAATCAACGATGTCACCGAAAATAAATTACATACCCGGCTATTTAAAGTGACAGTTTGCAGCTTTGGATAGTTAACAAAAATTTCAGTGCTTTGTTTACGATGATTTATTTTTGAAGTGCCAATGGATTCGGATGACATAATTGACAGCAACAACTAAATTAGGAACACGAAACGAGTAACTACTACATAATGATATCGTTTTATATATAATTCATAAATGAAGATAATCTTGATATGAAACATGGCGTTTGGTGAGACGTTGTTAACATATAATCTACGTCGGGTGTTCTCCGTTCTCCTTTTCCAACTTTGTTTCAACCACCAAGTTTCCCAAAATGGAGGAATACTGAGAATGAAATGTTGGTGCTACAGCCAAGTTAGCCTTACATTTAAATTGCAAAGGTAGAATGGAAATAGACTTTTATTATCACAAAATTGTCTTTATCTTAAACTGAGGCCATGAGATGAGCCTGAATCACACCTTCTTATCAAGATTAATGCGATGATACGTAGCCGATAACAAGCCATTATAGACAAGATGTAATTAAGAACATAAAGAGAATATTCAATTTGCATAATGTATTTATGCACTAATGCACGTGTACAATATTTTTAAAGAAACTATTATGTAAACTACAAGAAGATAATAACTAATTTCATGTTCGAGGAAATCTGCCAATCAGCAGTTATTGAAATCAAAATGAACCGAGAATAAATTTAATTAATATATCTTCTTTGAAATCATCAAAAATGATTTCAGCAGCGCCATAACACGGATAACAATCAATTAGCATAAATACCAATGAAAAACCAACAAGAAAATAGAATGCACTCAAATATTTCAGACATCTTACTTTCATATTTTATAACATTGACAGCATATTTTTAAAAGCAATTGACGTCAAAACCTCGCCACAGATAGGGTTCGCGATTGAAGATTGGTTTTCTTGAGGTAATTTGAATACGTCTCAAATATCTATCTAACATATCTATCACTCGCTCGTATCGTAATCTTATTCAATACATTACAATGCGATTTGGAATCAAGTCTCAAACATAATACGTTTTTCACAAACGTAGCAATTTGTGCAAGTGGTCTAAGCTTTGTTTTGACTTCAGAAGAAATTATGTTTTTTATCTCGACCTAACTGTTAAATAGGTCAAAGATAATCCCGTAAAATTGGTGTCCGCCTAAAAAAAATACCTTACAAAGTTCAGTGACTACAAATTTTATCGGACGCAAAAAGTGCTTATTTATATTTACAAAAAATCTATTACAATTTTGTGAAACATTAAAATAAAATATCGTGTATTATAATCATGGTAAACGTTACAGTTGATGTGTTAGTTTATATATTGAACAGTAAACAATACCTTCAAGAGATGGATTGATCGTGTGAGGAAAAACAGGTAGGTTCACAATCAAATCCATATGTTTCGATTAATTTCAAATGCGTAATAGCTGTTCAATATTCTAAACATTTAATACCAGGAAGATATAAATAGGTTCTTAGAATGGCCTGATAAATTATAATAATAGCAGTGCTGTCTATCTTTAAGAAGCTATTAATTTCCACCAAAAATGATCGATTCTTCCTTAACATTGCAAGCGGGATGTAATTGATTTATAGATCGTAAATTCATATCGTAAGCACGTACTATAATTAATGGGTGGTAGTTTTCTTTCATCGAACGAACAATAAAATAATATTTACTATCCATGAAAGTAATAACTGTATTCATATACAAAAAAGACGTATTCCAAATATAGGACACTAAACTCTAAAATATTTCGTTACAACGAAGTTGAGACGAGTTCATTATAACTTTATGCTTCAGATTTGCCATTAATTATCAATTATAACATATCAACATCATACGTATAGGCTCTTGTACGTACTTTCAAACTTGTTACGTAGCATATATTATTTATCCACGTGATTTCCATTGTAAGAACATTGGAAACAGCTGTTCGGCCTTGATACAACAGGCCTGTTCCCCACCAGTTATATTTGACCGCAAAACATACACATTTTATTATACTGTTCAGACAAATATTCAAAAATAAACTACTAAGAATTTATAAATTATTCAAGACATCAACGGGAGTTTTTTCCCCGATATTTGAATGTATGATCAGCGTTGAAAATAACAAAATGAATCAAAAGTGTCAAATAGGTTTTAAAAAGCAGGATTATTATTTGAAATCGGAAAATCGGAATGAAATCGGAAATCGGATTTGAAATTATGATGTTAGCATTTATTTAATATGTTTAACGTCTCACTGGCTGCCATATTAAATGTATATTTTAATTATACTGCGGCATTTAACTCAAACTGTGTTTTTTAATCAGAAAAAAACTTATCCATCTATATTAATATTATAATTTCGAAAAAACGTTGTGTGGTGCCTTTTTTCCTTATGACAGCAGTATTGAACAATTTTATGAACCATAAATTTTATTATATTAATTATTATAGTAAATCTATGATTTACATTTTCGATAATAACCTAATGACAACTGAAAATGAAAATTTTCCGTACTTCATTTTTCAGATATTGACAGCGAAGGTTATTATTGACGATGCTATTAGTTGTATACAGTTGATTGTTGTTCAGAAATAGTAAATGGTTTTAATAAAGTAAACCGAAACATTGCATTTGTTGAACTTGTCTATAACATCTAATAAATTGGAAACATCAATTTCGATAGAAGGAAAAAATCGTTTCACTCTTCCAATCAAATTGCTGACTATTAATTTAACTACATATTTGTATACATACTGTTTTGACAACGAGGAACTATTTTTTTTTTTAAATTCATATTCGATACATTTCATGCATTGAATTAGTAAGCGGCCGTAGCCCAATGGCTAGGGCGTCGGACTTGTGATCTTGAGGTCGCCGGTTCGAACACCACACAGTAACGACGTGAACCCACTCGTAAAACAAGCATCTTAGTTTAGCTTAGCACGAGGGGTTAACAACAATACTAGTAGACTGCAAAACACTGCTAGTTAAGTTTAAATAAAAAAAATGTTTGATTTGTGAGAAATAAGGAATAAAGTCCAAATTTGATTATGTTGTCAAAAACTATGATATATATTACGTTATACATTAACAAACATGTTCACTTAATATGTATAGGATTTAAACTGACAACTGACTGATAAGAATCTATTAACAATAAAATAAAATAAATTTAACACTATCTTTAAAATTTTTACACTTAAAATATGTGATTCAAATATTGTATAGCATATGTGCAACGGTTAATGTAAAGAGAATTCAATTTGACTAACGGCATATTAAAAGTTAATAGTGAAAAATAAAATACATTTGTAAGTTATTTTATGGAAACGCAGAAGAAAATTCGTTTCATAGATACTTAGAGGACTTCATTCTTCTCTGGTGGCTCCGAATACAAAAAAACATTTAAAGTGCATTCACATTTAAAAAATTAGAACAGCATATACATAAATATATTGAATGATCATAAATTGTATATGAATTCATTTGATACTTGTTTATTTATTCGGATTGCAGTATCCAAATAAATAAGCAATTATCAAATGAATTCATGTGCAATAATTGTCATCACATACGGCTTTCAAGCTTATCAATTTTGAAAATCTACTCCCCAATTAGATATCTAATAATATATGTTTAAATGTTTTAATTATGTATGCTTGGCGCTGTGCCATTTGTATTAAATTTAAATGTTCTGATAACCCGTATGTTAATGCCAGTTAGTTTGTACAATTTTTTTAAATACATTATATATAATTTAGTTAGCTAGAAAGATTATCCTTTTTCAGAAATGTTGGCTTGTTGAATATATATATGAATGCAACTGTAACCACAATTAATCGATCGTAACACGAAAATAGTGTTGCTTTTCTAATGATGAAAGTTAACGTGGTCTGAAATGTAGCGAATGTTTAAAACATGCTATCTCGTAATTATATATTTCCATGTGTGTAGTCGTTATTTAAGGTGTAATAGGAGATGTATAGAGATGTTAGGATTTAATGGTATAAATTTATTTAATAAAACTTATTAAGTTATTACCAAATCTTAGTACATTCAAAGGTATATACATGATAGGTGGTTCAAGGTTCATTCGGGAATCAAATTCTTTTGTTACTTCCTTACACATTAAGAAGTGTAGGAAAATAGGGGAAGTATAGGATAAATGGTACAGTTTATATTTATGGTGTGATAGGGGAGGGAGGAATGTTAGGTTTTTGTAAGATAAATTAATTTAATAAAACTTATTAAGCTATTGCCAAATCTTTGTAAATTCTTCATAATATACTCAAAACACAATAGTATAATAATTATACTGGTTTTTGAAGACCGAATGAACTTAAATTCATGAATTAAGTTGTTTTGATTGAAAATCTAAATAAATGTATGTTTTACTGTTCTTTTGGCTTGGCGAGCTACGGCAACCAACCACAAGTGACCATAAAGCTAAATATATACAAGTGTTTCTCCATTCCTAACTGTGCCTAGGTGCATGCCTGCTTATTTTACAGTAATTTGGCTTTTTACTTTCACACCTCTATTTACTACCAAATCACTTTTACTGTTACAATTAATATAAAATGAGAATAAGTAATATATAGTATTTAATACAACTAGGAAATCAAACCAAAGTCCTTTTTACTCTACCGTTAGAATAAACAAAACTCAAATACCTTGTTTGCTATTCCCCTGCCTGACTGGTTAAAAAGTTCAGCAGGTCTCTTTTCCAGCAAAATTCTGTAAGCGAAGCAGTAATACTCATGAAATAATTACTTACTCTCAACAGAGTTTCATGTGTATGAAATAAATTATTCACATTAAAAGCAATCAAATTTTATTTTTCACAAAGTTTTGTGTAATAAGAAATGTTACAAGAAAGTAATTCTTTGCGAAAATGTTTTGCCTACGGGAACATTGTAATGTATTTTTAAATAGGTACGTATTATAACTAAACTTTATGGAAATATTTATCTACTCGAATACAAGAGTATTTTTAAGACGTAAAATCTGTGAGTTTGTGAGGTTGTAGTGGTCTGGATCTACAGAACCGTTATTGAAAATTGTTTAAACAATAGAAGGCCACATTATTTGTGAATGTCAATTTCATACAAACATATTTAGGATAAATCACCTATTTATTAAGGTGTTTGAAGAATACAGTACACTTTAGGAACCACTTATAATAGTTGTCTTATAATCTTAATAGTTGCGCCCCGCGGTTTTGCTCGCGTCACTCTACTCCAGTAGGTCAGATAGTAATATTTTGTAGCCTTTATGTTCATATCCAGCTTATAAAGTATCCGCCTGCAAACTTTTAGCCAAATCCATTGGTAATTTTTGCGTGAAAGTGTAACAAACATACATTCATCCACACATACAAATATTATTATATAAGTATAAAGTAGGATCTATTCCACATTTTTGAAATTTATGTTTAAAACATCGGTAAATGATTGAATCTGACAATCAATTTTTATTATAAATAGGTGATTTATTATAAATGAAAACTACAACTTAATTTTAAAATAAAACTTATGAATATAATTTTATATGTAACTCTTTCTGGTGCTTGAGAGGCCATCGCTTAAAGTGTAATAGTACCGCTACATTGTTTTGTTTCCCTATGATAACACAAAATCGCAATATATTTCCGCAACGATATTTAACTTGAAATATTACGACGTTTCTGAATATAGCTTTAGTTGTAGTCGTATTCAAGAATAAATATCATTTACCGTCTAGTGTTCGTAGCAAAGTCGTCGTTGGTTTATTAAACCTACTGTTTTTGTAATGCAAACTCCAAGGTGACTAGAGACAGACATCAATATAGCTACTTATATTATACACATAAACAAGAGCCGTAGATATTATTGTGTAGTAATACCTATTCATTTAAGCTCTTTGTTATCACAGAAAATATTATAAAGGACAGTGGTATGTTGGGTTTCTTCGTGACGTTATATGATTAATGAAGCCTATATTTAGTCGAACAATATTTTTAATCTTATTATTAAATATTTTTTTCTGTCTGGCACTGGGATAGTAAATATATTGGCATTCGTTTGTGGTACATTTAACCAAAGAATCTTTGATACCGGAGTAAAAATGAAATTCAGTCTAAGAGCCTATGCACACCACGTTTTTCAAACGCGCCGTTGAAGCGCGTTTGTACCCATATAGACGCGATACGCACGAACAACACACTGCTCTGTAGGATATAAGCGTGCCGTCGACGTGCGTTTCTAAAACGCGCGTCGGCGGCGCGTTTAAAAAACGTGATGTGCATAGGCCATAAGAGTAAGAGCCACTAAGTCACAAAAAGTGACCGAAAGTAGAGATTCTGATTAATCACAAATTTTACTCATATTCAAGAACTACACCTGGCGCTGTGAGTTTCGTTGTAATTATGATGTCTCACTATAATGACTCACTTCTATTACCATACCAATATAGATCTCGACAATGACACCTCATCATTTCAGCCGTAGGACGTCCACTGCTGGACATAGGCCTCCCTCATATATGACAAGGACACCTGACATGTACCTAGACTGTACCATTTGTAATGTATTGTAAAATAACAGGGTATTAATAAATGCATGTGAATGTATGGTTGTAATAAGGAAACCACGTGTTTATATTTGTCTCGGCTAATCTCAGTAACGGTTGGACCGATTTGATGGAACTTTAATTGTTTATAAGGTACGATAGTTTTATATTATCCGTCTGTTTGTGTGTCCGTGTATTCCAACCAATCTAAAAAAGTGTCCCATTCAAATTAGTAGGTACCACCGTTTTGGAGATCGGTACCACCGATTTAGACGGGACTTTCATTGTTAGATAGCTTATAAAATACTTATTTTGTGCAAACTAAGTATGTCACATAAAATAATAAGAAAAAAATATTATAGTAAAATGTTTTTTCTTGAATACGAGAAAAACCCAAAAGATGTAACGACTTTATTTGCTTACTAGATTCCGCGCGTGGTTTTACCTGCGCAACTCCCGTTCCTCTGGAAAATTCATAATGAAATATAGTCTTAGCCTTGCAAAATAAATGGGCTATCTAAAACTGAAAAAAAAATTCTAATCTCACCAGTAGTTTCTGAGATTAGCGCAAACAAACCAACAAACTCTGTAGCAGTTTGCTGAAGAGTTTGTTTGCTTAGTATAAGATAGAAACGTACTTACTGGAAAATAACAAATATTTTATGACTTTAAAATATTAAATAAAATAGCAATGCAAAGGCAAGATTGAGTGACATATAGCATTATTATAAGTCAAGGGACCGTTTGGAGAAGATTATACACTCGTAGGGACTTAAGAACGCTCATTTTACCGAACTTAAATGATGTGGGTATTTCATTCATATTTTATTTTACGTTTATTAAGTATGAAAAGTAATTAAATACCCATTTAATCATCAGCGTTTTAGGTAATATTTGCTGTAAAGGAAAGATTTTGTTATACGTTATCGTCGATAAAATTCATCACTGTTCCTTATAATTTTTTGTTGCTAGTTAAAAAAACCATGTTTATTATTCTAATATAGATGTCATTTTTGTCAAAAGATAAATGTCATGGTAATAGATATTTTTTATTACTTTCATTTTTAAGCGGGTTTAAACAATATAATATATACTATATATGGAACCTATTTTTTTTATCAGCAAACTTAATAATAACGAAATATGTAGAAATATACGTATAAAATTAGAAATAATCAAGTGACAATTATTAATCGTTTCGCATTAAGTCTCCAAATTATCTGTAAATAATTATCTCAAAGGTAACAAGTTAATTGAATACAGGTAACAATTTCACTTAAACCAGGTATTTCATCCCAATAATTTAGCTCTCCATTCTCCCTAGACAAGTGGCTTCTTAAATAGTTTCGACATAATAGAATAGACACTTGTATTTAATTTTGTTTATCACGGTTTTGGAAGTAATAATTATTTACTTATTAGCATCCCGATGACGATCACAAAATAAAGTTTCTCCGTCTCAGTCTCTCTGTACAGCCAGAAGCGTCTTAACTATTTATCCTACCAATTTAAATACGACCCACACCGGCTCGTAGCGGCCTGATTTTATAATACCGTTAAGGAAATAGAAGGAATTGCAGTTCATATTTTAGTCAAAATCATATTCCGCGACGACAGTACGTCTCTGGACAGCTTGGAACAGCTTCTGATGGACTCCGCAACAGAAATATGAACTTTAATTCCTTTTTACACGTTTCAATTTCCTATGAAACATTGCGGAATACTGTCAGACTCGGAACAATTCAAGCCCATCGGCTTAAATCATACCGAATATGTTGATTTCACTATCAGTTTTAAAAGAAAATTGAATTGCGCTACGCATTTTTTAATACATCTAGCTTCCCGCGCAGGTTCACCCGCAGAATTCCCTTAAACACTTAATAATTAAATATAGTCTTCCTCGATAAATGAGCTGAATGAGCTGACTGAAAGAATAGTAGTTTCTAGGATTAGCGTGTTCAAGCAAACAAACAAACTCTTCAGCTTTATAAGTATATTAAGTACTAGCTTCCCCCCGCGCGTGGTTTCACCCGCGTAACTCATACTTAAATATAGCCTATTATATATAAATATATCACTTAAGTTGAATGTATCTTTCCAATGTTAAAAGAATTTGTGAAATCGGCACAGTAGTTTTTGAGTTTATTCATTACAAACATACACACAAAAATACAAATCTTTCCTCTTTAGATATAATATTAGTATAGAAGTATAAATTTATCCATGTCCAAAAACATTCCTTTACAAACGATTTATGAGTTCTTATTCTAACTAAAATTACAAACAAAAGCTTGCTAAGTTTCAAAACTTTTCCGTAAAGTATACAAAAAAAATAAAAAAAACTTTTAGTTCCTAATTCTATGCAGTTACAGCTCTCGTGTAGAACAAAAATAACATGACGGTAAAAGTTTATACCAGGATTACATAGTATTCTGCGCATTAAAATAGGTAACATTAACTATTCTATGTAGCCTGCAAATTAGTTTCTTGCTCTAAACCTAGCCCGTGTTCAATTTATGTAATGATTCTTTTACATAATGGGGCTTAAACTTTGCCAATTGCGTTTTCGTGGAGAGCCAATTAAGAAAAGCAATTTATACCAGTTTTCTTTGATTCCTATTTACAGAAAAGAAAAATCTTCTGTAGGTTTATCATGTATATATGCAAATTGTTTTATAAATGCTTCGATTTTGAAAATTAAATCAAAGGTAAAATATGTTTTTCATTGCAACGACGAAACCGTTTGCGCTTCGATTCCTGGAAAAAAAGTAATTTACTACTTAAAAAATAAACATTAAATTAACTGGAAGTCAAAAGTTCTAAAGCAGGGACTGAATTCTCAGCGTTAGAACTGTGTCCCATTTGGTTACACGATTAATATTATTAACTGATCACGCAGGACCTTTATAAAAACATTACGACTTTACACTATGGTAGTAAACATATTACATAGGTTATACGTAGGCTTACAGGCCATTCAATTTAACGCATTAGGGCTATACAAGACAATAGCTTTCACGCTCAGGATATTGCTGGAACCAAGCGATAGTTTAGAAATACTAAATTGTTCCTACAAACTGTATGAATCTTCTTTTTTTAATGAAAATAAAATGTTATTATCAGAGTTGTGCAGATGATATAAATGATTGTGTTAAGAGTGGTTTCACGTTGGTTATGCAATGGGTGAAGATCGAACCGGTGACCAAAAGATGATAAGTCCGACGCCCCTAACCATTTAAAAAATTGAGATAAGTAAATTTAGAACACCGGTAGGTTTCTTATCTGCATCTTAGGTGAAGCCCTTAACACCGAGACCCTTCTGTCACGGAGGACGCCAACCGGTCGTCGAAATTAATCAATCTCCTTCTATCACGTATCTAAGGGAAAAGTAGATGCTAACTATCGATAAATTAACATCAGATTACTTGAAATATCTACAAAGCCGCATTTGGAATCAAATATCCTACAAATATTATAAACGCGAAAACTTTCGCGTTTATAAGATAATATTTTGCGTAAGTATAGATGGATCGATGGATGGATGTTTGTTACTCTTTCACGTAAAAACTACCGAATGGATTTGGCTGAAACTTTGCTCGGGGATAGTTATAGGCTACAAAAAATCACGCTCCGACCCACTGGAGTAGAGTAACGCGGGTAAAACCTCGGGACGCAGCTGGTTTGAAAATATTAACCTGAATGTTAAACATAGCGCGGCGACGCGCGTTCCGATGATTTGGACTTTCTGTACTACTTACCAATTTTTCTTCGGATTATTTAAATTGTGTTGGAATAAATCCAACACATAATGGTAAATTATCTTTGGTAAAATACCTTACTTTACAAATTCCTTTTGTTGTCATAGCGACAGTTGTTCACAAGTACCATTGAACTAAAATAAAATCATTTCGTTTCGGTATCTTTTAGATGTAAGGAATTTATCCCATCTGAATATAAACCACATAATTCAGCTAAACTTGTTCGAGAATTTTATTTTTAATGTTTTAAATACCTAGTAGCTTAAGCTTAACATTAAATCGTCCATAACATTAAAAACATATTTTTCAATTGAAGATTTTTTTTTTTATTGATAATATTAAATTATTTTTGTGAAATGCTTAATTAAAAACTTAAATTAACTTAATTTAAATACTTTCTACCATTCGACAATTCATTGATTGAAAATACAATTATTTTAAAAATTAAATTCGGGCGATCCATTCCTTTAAAACAAATTAAACGGTAACGATTTTACAACAGAGAGCGTTATAACTATAATATACTTATTTATTTATGTTCACACAAGAAATAAAGTCAAGAAAAAAAATAATTACAAAAGGCAATGTACTAAGGTACTACTTATTTGTAACGAAATCTCTTCCAGTAGACCTGCAAAAGAAGAGATGAAAATAAATAATAGTGTGTAGGTAGATACATACATACAATAGGTAAGTAGTACAATAGGTAGGTAGATACACATATTATTATAATTATCGATAGTGTGAAAGGTGCAATTCATTCTAAATAGAAGAATTATAATGAAAATTAGATTACTACATTAAAGCTTAGACCAAATCAAATGAATACGTAACAATTCACTCGTTAGTATCTTATAAATCGATATTCATTGCGCAGCCAGTACCCACATGGTTAGGTATTAGATTGTCCTGTAGGGCATTCTGAACCAACATAATGTAAATTAAGTTAATCGTCCAAAATAAATGTATGCTTTTCATTATACGTTGACCACAAAGAGCTTGTTAGTACTGTATTTATGGTAATGATATTCGTTTTACTACAATCATAAATAGTCGGAAGCCTATTAAAGTTGTATACTTTTTTATTTCTAGACTTAAGCACTTGTTATAACTTATGCTATTTTTTTACATATGTATCAACAACTTCCTCTCACATTAACATGTAATGACTGCAATATAATCTGCAAATTTAGTATTAATACAGTATATATATATGTCGCCTGAAAATAATACTAATTGTAAGTCGATCAACTTCCGTGCCTATCATATTCTTCAATTTAGTAGCCCGTTTCGGTGAATTATTATATTATTTATTTAATTGTTACGACAATTGACTTACCTAACCAAACGAGACTATGCTATTGTTGTACCTAAAACAACAATAGCATAGTCCCGTTGAGCCCCATTGGTTTAGGTTAAGGTTTTATTTTGTTTAACCACCTAAAACCTCGTTAGTTTATCAAATATCTAGAAAGTTAATCAACTGACTAGTAAGTTGATCAACTTACGATTTTTATTATTTTCCGGTGACATATTATTATATAATTCCGCAATCGATTAAGTACAGTGCATTTTATGAAGAGGGATATTAATTTTCAACTATTGTTTTTTTTACAGGTATTCATGATATTTCACCTGGAACTCTTTAATATAGTGTCATTTACATAATATTTATGACGTACCATTAATAGTTATGACGGACTTTGTTGTAAAATGGTCATTGTTACATTGTTTTTAAGTACATAATTATTTTTTAGAGTATACATAAAACTATATAGCACGATTATCATGTGTCTCATGTGTAATTTTTTATGTATATGACGGTTCTATATTAAGATTAATATTTATATTTTATTTTATTTTGGTTTTATGACATATACAAATTATGAACTGGTGGAATGGGTATAGACAACACCCTGGTGATAAAAAAAAAATAACATGCTATTTCGTGATATATATTTTTTTTTGTCACCCGTGCCACCAGTTCATACTATGTCAGGCGCGTTCTATATGTCTCAGTGACTCTGTACTGTAGTCTCAAAGACATTTTTCAATATCCTAATTCATCTGACAGTTCTTTAATGGCAATACATTAAATAAAGTGTCATTTACATTTCAAACCACCGTAAATACTTATGACACTCCCAGTTGTAAATAGGTAATATGTGGAAATTACAGCTAGTGTTATGAGTCACACAGTTGGTACAAAGTATCTTTGTCGACAAAAAAACATACCTAATACCGTAAATAATGAGGTAAGACTTTTACAGATGTTATAAAACTTTGCACCTGTACATACATAAGTTGACCTTATACTCTATTTAGGAAAGATAGTGGCTTCACAACAAAATGTAGAATTATTGTTAACGCTGTTTATGAACACAGGTAGTATCTTTGTCGAGTAACAGGCAATGCTAAAATTGTTAAGTTAATTAAAATTTGTAATAAGGTACATAGATAGTTGGCACGTGTATCTAATTCCATACTAGTCTACTAGTAGATGTAATAATCTACAATCAGATAAGAATATACCCTAAACTATTTAATGACTAAGAGATAAAGATAAGTTAATAAATAAAAAACAGCTCTCGTATTTTTAGATGACAAAATGTCTTTATAAAGTTCATTATTAACTTGTAATTGTGGGGACTTTTTATTTTATTACCGCTTAAAAATAATGTCAATCGTGTAAGTTTTGTAATAAACAAGCATTTGATGTAGTTAAAATACATTAATTCTATTAAAGTAATTTTCTTATATACTTATTATAGCAAAAGTATATTTTACGAGTCTAGCATATAGATTGTTGAATATTATAATTACTTATTATTCCAATCCTTGCGATGCCTAAACTGTAAGAAGGGAATATTTTTGTAATATTTATCCACTATCTTTAACTACGGATAATTATTTGTGTACTTTACCATCATACTATATTATTTTATGTATTGTATTCTATTTATCTAACAAGAACTATATTTAACTATATCTTACCATATTAAAATTTATACTTAAGAATATAATATGCTTCAATATACCTACATACCTTCTATATTAAACCCTTCATTGAAGAAGTAAATATTTTAAAACGCGTTTCACACACAAAAATAGAGTTTCCTTCAATTTAAATAAACGTATTTTTTATCCGTTCAGTTCAGAAAAAATGGCATAAACTCGTAAGTTCAAAGTCATTTCTTTCTAACTTTTAAGTGTTACGAAATTAAAAGAATCTGACAAAGTAACGAATTGATACGACTTTTTTGTAATTTCTTTTTCTATTGGAAAAATTGTATCTACCTACGAATATTGCTTTTAACATTCAATCCAATTGAGAATCAAACCAATTTAACAGATCATGGAGTAAAACAATCACGATATAGGTAGGTACCATTTATCGATACATGCGAAAAAGAAAATCACGTTCGTCTTACAAAAGTAAATGTATGTTGAATATACCGCCGCCTTTGTTGTGATTCATCTTCATTCCTTCACAAATATTTATTTAGGTCTGCCCAAGCTCAAATTTTATTCAGCCTTCCCATTATTGGATGGATTACGTATTCTTATTGACTAATGACGGTAGCAGGCCTCATACCGTCCGGTAATCTTCCGCATTCTACTATCGCTTCCATAGTTCATAACAATTAATGGAAACGATCTCTATGTTAACGACTTTTACCTTATGCGCATAACGAGTAGCATATGACTACGGTGATGCACAACCGTAAAGCCATTCAATGTAAATCACGACACAGTATCTATATAAATACGATAATTCATTTATTTGTCACGCCCACACGTTTGTTCGGTTTACGACTGTTCGAGAAAAATGTGAACGATTTACTTATTATGGGTTTATTTTGTTTTTTTATTACTATGCTCATTTGGCACTTCTGTCTTACTGTTAGGAGATTTCAGTATATGAAATTGAAGATCTCTGTGCATCATAATTTAAATTCGCTTTTTTTTCCACCTTGGAAATTATGATGTAAATTAATTATGTTTCATTGAACTTTGAACTCTGTGGCGCAAGACACTGGTGTCAATGTCTTTTATATTTTAAACATATAAATATATATGTACAGTAGGTACACTCTTTTAGTATAAGAGCTGTTTTTAGCTTTAATGTGACTGAGATTTCCGCTGGGACTTGGAGTTATATAAAGAAGCTGGGAAGCGCCTCATTTGGACATGATCAAGATGTGTAATTTTAATTACATTACACATCTTGATCATTTCATAGTGAGGTACTTTTTTTTACGATAACTAGCAGAGTTTTGCTTTCTACTACTATTCTTGTTAACCCCTCGTGCTAAGCTTGAATGCTTGTGTTACAAGTGGGTTCACGTCGGTAGTGCAATGGGTGGGGTTCGAACCGGCGACCTCAAGATCACAAGTCCGACACCCTAGCCATTGGGCTTCGGCCGCTTATTATTTGGCTTTATAACCATACAGTTAATATAAACCATACAGTATATTACCTAATTAATAGCCCGATATAATACACCTAGATTTAGTCGAACACGATACATTTTACTTTGTAATAGCCGGCTTAACTGTACTTCGAGCTTTAGCCGCAACATATATATTACTAACATTTCAATTCGACTAACCGTAGTAAATGAACAGCTAATAAAATATTAACTGTAGGTTAAAAAAAAGTCTTTCAAGGTACGTTGCCTGAAAAATGTTTTAGCGACCACGTTTTTTAATACATTAACACGCGTAGCTCCCGTCTCCGTAATAACTTCATAATTTATCATTTAATAAAGCCTATGTTGCTCCTGGACGATGTAGATGTCTAACAGTGAAATATTTTTTTAAATCGGACTTGTAGTTTCGGAGCCTATTCAATGCAAACAATCTAACAATCAATATGTTCCTTTTTTAAAAATTAGTTAAAAATTAAGTGATAAAATTAGTGAAGTTTTACAGGGTTAAAAACTTACTTATTTAAGTTTTTAAGTCTGTAAAACTTTTAATGGTTGTAATATGCTGTTTCAAGTGTTATCAAATAATAATTTAAAATATGAATACCTAATTATATTAGTAAATCAACTGTTTTAATTTTCAATTCATGTATGATTTCTTTATAAAAACATTCTCGATACTATTACAAGTAGGTTAGAATTATAACTCGTTAGTACTTCAAATAAAGGACGAAAGTATTATATAAACTGAACTTTACACAACATCCTCATTAAATTTATTGGAAAATTCAGTTCCTTGTTAAAGTACCTACCACTACTTGGCCGTGAATACTTGACTTGATAAGAAAACTTGGTTGGTTTGTATGAGCTTTGATTTACATTAAGTGTTGCATTTATTTCCAATTACGCTTTGAGGTTCTGGAAGACATTCAATTTTGTAAACTTCTTTTAATTTAAATCACACTTAAAACATAAAATTAAAAAAACGAATCGTAATGTATTATTATGCATTCGAAAACATACCATTTCATTTCATACCAATAGGTTCCAGGGGCGAGAGGGGGCACAGATAGGTAAACTATATTTTTTAACAAATAATTTTTTTTTTTTTCTCAGTTTGCCTAACAAAGAGCATTTTTGTCAAATAAATATTCTTCTGATATAATTAATGAAATAATGAATTTATTCAGCACTTAGGTATTTACATACACTTGTACTTGTCAGAATCACAATGTTACACAATTATTCTTATTCTATGAATTAAACTAGATACTTAATTAACCGGTAGCAAATTGTAGGATATTACAGACAAAGTAGTCCGTCCGTCAGCTGGTCATTAATTTCTCTACTCATAATAAGTTTATGTTCATATTAATTATTTTAGACTTTAATGGTTCAATATAGAAAAATTTGGAAGAAAAAAAACATACAATTAAGTGGCACACACCTGGGGGCACCCTTAAGGGGTTAGGACCACGACCCAGTGGTACCACTGATATATAAGTCAGATTTATGAACATAAAAGGAGGTGATCGGCCTACAGGTGCTGGATCACAGGGCAGGGGTAGGTCTCGCCGGCGAGAATCCTACCCTAGCTAACCTGCAACCTTTCACTAGCTACCTATGTGGACGACTCGGAGAAGAAAGGAAGAAAGAAACTCCGGGCTTTTTCTTTTTCGTCATCTTTTGTATCACAGTTTATGTACCTTTTTTTTAATAACTTTTGTTTACAATATTTTATTTAATATACATTTCAAATAACAGTATGTGCGCTAATGCACGCTCTAGACGTTTTCACAAATATAGTTAAATATTGATTTAAAATCCTCAAGCAGAAATATCAGAGCAGCAACCTCTTGCACTTTGAAAACGGAGGTAGCATCAACGCACATTTCCAAGGAACTAGCTACATGAGAAGATTATCGCTGTAAAGGTCACAATAACGTACTACTACCTCAAACACATCCATCAGATGGTCGACCAGTCACCACAAGCAGCACCCGTTCACGAGTATAACGTGTGAGCACACAGCCATCGCCTCCCTCGCCATATTAGAGGGAAGGAGGCGACCCGACTCACATCGCCACCGCAAGCAATGACAAACAATGGGAGCATTACGAGTACACTGATAGTAGTATTTGAGGAATCGCATTTAAAAAGAGAGACAGTTAAACTCAGCATAGCTTGTTCCGAAATACATCAGTGTATACAATAACAAATTTGATAAATGACAATAAAAAATTAAAAAAGTCTAATGTTGGTATATCAGTTCGGTGAACAGGCACCTGGTGTGTAAGTTTGCTTGTGTTACACCGCTAGCACCATGCAGTTTTATCATTAATATATTCATTAATTGTGTAATAACCTTTTTTTATTAAGGTAATCTTTACATGGGATTTAAATTTATTTAGGGGTAACTCTTGCACACATTCTGGTATTTTGTTGAACATACGCACACTAAGCCCTACAAACGAAGAATGGACTCTCTGCAGACGGTGGTAATCAGCACACAATTTATGTTTGTTTCTTGTATTTATTGTGTGCAAGGCGCTTCTCTTTTGATATAGATTTAGGTTTTGTCTAATATGAATTAAATTTTGCGGGCGCGGGCGCCGGCGTAGCCGCGGGCGCCGGCGTAAGAATGATGCCCCCCATCTCCTCCCGTGGGCGCCGTATGACCCGGCCAAGGGAAATACACCAGAAGATGGGCAGCAGCGTCTTCTCGGATTATAACATTTAATACTGCGCTCGCCAACCCGCCTGCCAAGCGTGGCGAGTATTGGCAAACCCCCCCTCAAAATAGATAGTACAAACAACACACGGCCCCGAGTCCCCGGCGGCCCCGCTAGGCCTGGCTACGGTAGCGGTCATGGTATCGGCGGGGCCAGGGGTGCTAAGAATCCCCGGGAGACGAGTGGCTACCAATTTCACAGACGAACACTGGCCCTGGCAACACATAACGTGCGCACTTTGCGGACCGAGGAAAAGATTGTTGAGCTGGAAGAAGAACTGAGCAGGCTCAGATGGGATATTCTGGGGTTGTCTGAAGTCCGTAGAGAGGGACAGGACACGATGATCCTGAAATCTGGCAACCTGCTCTTCTACCGGGAGGGCGACCAACAGTCCCAAGGTGGTGTCGGGTTTCTCGTTCACAAGTCCCTCATTAACAACATTATTACCATCGACAGTGTGTCTAGCAGGGTGGCATACCTAACACTCAGAGTATCTGAAAGATACTTGCTGAAGGTCGTTCAGGTCTATGCACCGACCTCGGCACACCCAGATGAAGAAGTTGAGTGTATGTATGAGGACATCAGTAGGGCCATACATACTCATAAAACTCACTTCAATGTTGTTATGGGGGATTTCAATGCGAAACTGGGCAAGAGAAACGATGAGGACGAGTTGATAGTGGGGAACTTCGGTTATGGGCAACGGAACCTTAGGGGACAGAGGCTGGCTGATTTTCTGGAGAAAGAAGGATTTTATATGATGAATTCTTTCTTCCAGAAGCCGCCTCACAGGAAATGGACCTGGCTGAGTCCCAATGGTTGCACGAGAAATGAGATCGACTTCATCATGACCGACAAGAAACGGATTTTCAATGATGTATCTGTGATTCACAGGGTGAAAACTGGTAGTGATCACTTAATAGTAAGAGGCACATTGAATATAAATGTTAAACTTGAACGGTCCCATTTGATGAAGTCTACGCTCCGACCTACTCGCGCTCAGATCGAAAACCCCGAGAGCTTTCAACTCGAGCTCTCAAATCGATTCGATTGTCTAGATGAAGACGCATCTGTGGACGAGATCAACAACAGGCTCGTAGAAACTGTCCATACGGTAGGGTCTCAGTTCTTTAAGGCTCGCCGTACCAGTAGAACTCAGAAAATTTCTAAAGACACCCTTAACCTATTGGGTGAACGACGCTCGCTAAGACTGCAATCTCCCGATGATGCTAAGTCACATAGGCAACTTAATAGGCGAATTAAGAAGTCCTTGCGACACGATATCCGTAGCTTTAATACGTCCCGTATTAAAGATACGATAGAGCGGAACCAGGGCTCCAAAGTGTTTGCAAGAGATATGTCTATTGGGCAAAGCCAGATGACAAAGCTGAAGAGGGATGATGGCAGTCTTGCGTCGACAAAAGCGGAAGTTTTAAGGGAAGTCGAAAAGTTCTACGGGCAGCTCTACGCTTCTATCACCAAGCCTGATCTTAGTGCGGCTACAGACCCAAGAGCCAAACTGACCCGACACTATACCGAGGATATCCCGGACATCAGCCTGTACGAGATAAGCATGGCCCTGAAACAGCTAAAGAACAACAAGGCGCCGGGTGAGGACGGAATCACATCAGAGCTCCTGAAAGCGGGTGGATTACCGGTACTTAAAGTCCTTCAGAAGCTCTTCAATTCCGCCTTGCTCGGAGGCATCACGCCTGAAGCATGGAACAAGGGCGAGGTGGTGTTGTTCTTTAAGAAAGGTGATAACACTTTACTAAGGAACTACAGGCCCATCTCGCTTTTGAGTCATGTCTATAAGCTGTTCTCCAGGGTTATTGCGAATCGTCTCGAACGAAGGCTTGATGACTTTCAGCCTCCCGAACAAGCCGGATTCCGAAAAGGTTATAGTACCGTAGACCACATACATACGCTGCGGCAAGTAATACAGAAGACCGAAGAGTATAACTTGCCGCTCTGTTTAGCGTTTGTGGACTACGAGAAAGCCTTCGATTCGGTTGAAACATGGGCCGTACTTGAGTCTCTCCAGCGATGCCGTATTGACTATCGGTATATCGAAGTGTTGAAATGTTTGTATAGAAACGCCACAATGTCGGTCCGAGTACAAGAACAGAGTACGAAGGCGATTCCACTAAAAAGAGGCGTAAGACAGGGAGACGTTATTTCTCCGAAACTGTTTACGACCACTTTGGAAGACACCTTCAAACTTCTGAATTGGAAAGGACTAGGCATCAACATCAACGGCGAATACATCACTCACCTTCGATTCGCTGATGATATCGTGGTCATGGCAAAGTCGATGGAAGAACTCAGTACAATGCTCGAAGACCTCAACCGAGTCTCCCAACGGGTAGGTCTTAAAATGAACATGGACAAGACGAAAATCATGTCTAACGTCCATGTTGTGCCTGCCCCTATAATGGTTGAGAATACGGTTCTTGAAGTTGTTGACGCATATGTATACCTAGGACAGACAGTCCAATTAGGTAGGTCCAACTTCGAGAAGGAGGTCAATCGCCGAATTCAACTCGGATGGGCAGCGTTCGGGAAACTTCGCAACGTCTTTTCCTCCAATATACCTCAGTGCCTGAAGACGAATGTCTTCAACCAGTGCGTGTTGCCAGTGATGACCTATGGATCCGAAACGTGGTCGTTTACTATAGGCCTTATGAACAGGCTCAGAGTCGCTCAACGAGCTATGGAAAGGGCTATGCTCGGGGTTTCTCTACGAGATCGAATCAGAAATGAGGAGATACGTAGAAGAACGCGGGTTACCGACATAGCCCAACGGATTAGTTCGTTGAAGTGGCAATGGGCAGGCCATATAGCACGGAGAACAGATGGCCGTTGGGGCCGAAAAGTTCTCGAATGGAGACCGCGGATCGGCAAGCGTAGCGTAGGACGTCCACCTACTAGATGGACGGATGATCTGGTTAAGGCCGCGGGATCACGGTGGATGCAGGCCGCTTCTAACCGCAACAACTGGAGATCTATGAGGGAGGCCTATGTCCAGCAGTGGACGTCCTACGGCTGAAATGATGATGATGAATTAAATTTGCATAAATGTATTGAGAAGCAACCGTTAATATATTAATATTTTTAAACAAATCTCTTAAGGAAGAGCGGGCACTTAGTTGGTAAATTGATCTAATTGCCCGTTTCTGTAAAATAAATATGCTTTGGATATCAGCAGATTTGCCCCAAAGTAAAATTCCATATGATAAAATGCTGTGGAAATAACTAAAATAGACCATCCGTGCAGTTTCTACGTTGGTCAGTTGTCTTACTTTCCTTACAGCGTAAGCAGCAGAGGTCAACTTTTTAGCCAAGTTCGATACATGAGCATTCCATATTAAATTTTTATCCAGCGTTATTCCTAAGAACACTGTGGAGTTGACAGTATCCAGCACTTCATTATTAATCATTAAATTAGGCCCAATATTTTTCACATTGGGTGTAGTAAATTTAATACATTTGGTTTTATTCGCATTTAGGACCAAATTATTTACAGTAAACCAATGGGTTATCTGGGTGAGTGCACAATTAATAAAGTCAAAATCGTCAATATTACGTTTCACTTTAAAAATAAGTGAAGTGTCATCAGCAAAGAGTACAACATCACACAAATTCTCCAAATAATTTTGATTATTATATATATTACCAGGAATAAAAAAGGACCCAGAATGGAACCTTGTGGCACACTTAACTTAACAGGCAAGGATCCCGAGACTACACCACCTACGTCAACGCATTGAACTCTCTGTGTAAGATATGAAAATAGCATATCCAGTGCACCATCATTTACACTATAGTGACGTAATTTTAATAAAAGCGTAACGTGCTGAACGCAATCAAATGCTTTTGAAAGATCGCAGAATACACCGATGGCATTTTGCGACTGCTCCCACGCATTGTATATAAGTTTTATAAGAGCGACACCAGCATCTATAGTTGAGCGACCTTTAGTAAAACCAAACTGATTCGCGTGCAAGAGGTTATTTAAATTGAAATGCTTGAGGAGCTGATTGAGTATTATTTTTTCAAAGACTTTACTAAACACTGGTAAAATTGAAATTGGTCTATAATTGGCTGGGTCGTCTTTCGCACCTGATTTTAATAAAGGTATGATTTTACTCTACTTTATTTTATCAGGAAATGTGCCAGTGTCTACACATTCATTAAAAATAATCATCAAATAATTTATATAGGATATTGAAAAAAGTACCCTAAATAATAATTAATGGGAATCTAAAATCGATAACAGTACGTTTTTACATAACCTTTTTGCAATAACACTGACGTTTCGCATATAAAATGAAAACCAAATAATCCTAAAAAGTTAGCATTTCGTACATTTTAACGAGTTGGATAAATGCTACGTCGGAATTACTATTGCTACCACTTTTATTTCTGCACACAATTTTATTTATCCTTCTCTTACTACGTACAATAAAATTCTTAGTCTTGCGTGGTCTTACTATATGTAACTTGGTTTCACAAAAGGGATTAATTAATTTTTACGGCGTCGCTCGACTATAGGTATGTCTGTCGAGGCATCGTTGCCACGTTCGGAGGTACAAAAGAGGCATTGTACCTTTTCACGATATCACGATTATTTCCCGGGAGCATTGTTATGTTATGCATATTGCAGATTGCTTTGGTGATATTAAAGGAACGGAAACGAATCAAAACACATGAAGAAAAATCATTTTAAACGGTCGTTGCATCCTTGTTGCCTTATGTGAAGAAATATTTTAAAAGTATACATACCTATAATATACATACCGGAATGGATTTAGGTATGAATGTGTATGGCTATAAAAGATGAGGAAGACCATAGAAATGAAGGATGGATTGTGTAAAAGACGATATGGCTAGAAAGGAAATTACCTCTGAGATAACGTCGGTAAAACAAGTAGTTATGGAAGAGGAAGATATGCTACACAAACTCTAAATAATATTGGAATAAGGGCAGAATCATGATATTGAGACGATTTGTCTGTTACTATGACTAGCTGAAACAAAACTGCCGAATCAGTTGAACCGTAATCAAACTTTGTGCATAAGAACAAAATACATATATTATTTAATATCAAATATAGCATATTTTACTCCTGTCTAATGGTGAAATATTTTTTCAAATCGGACCAGTAGTTTCTAAGATTAGCGCGTTAAAGCAAAGTAAAAAACAAACTGTTAATAAGCTTTACAATATAAGTACAGATATAATATAATGTATTTTTCACAGATAATACATATTATTATATCTGCACTTATATAATTATAAATAAAAATGGGCTCAGTCTATTTAAGGCTAAAACAAAACGGATACATTAATTTACCTTTAATTTAATGAGTTCAAAGAAAAGGTTGTCAAGTATATAATCATTATAGAGCACCACTATTATCCATTAGGCTATTTCATCAATCCTGTCGGATGGTATTGTCTTCAGTATAAGGAATTAACTAAGTAGGTATATTGAATGACATAGCTTGATTTCAATGTATTCGACTATAGAAAGGGGCCTTTCTAATTGTATTAATTTACATTTGACATAACATAATCACACCGTAAACGGTATATTAATGTTTAAATTCAATGTTTATATCTCGCTTTTGTTTGTTTTTCTTATAAAAAAAACAATAAGATTTTTTCGTTATAACTCAGATATAAAATTCATGTAGCGATACATCTTGAACGCATTCATTGTTGTAATTTAAAACGAAAGTAACTGTAAACTTACATTTTATTCCGGGAATTTACATTGAACTTATTAAATGTATATAGGGTAATTTATATTTATACTGGGCTCATCTAAAGGTTGACCTGCCATTGTTATCGATCTTAACGACACCCTAGGGAAGCATCCTTTCAAAGCCCGTTGCTGAAGACCCCATTTGCGCGGGTCGCGTGCTTAAAACAACAAAAAAAAAACGAATTCAGTGCTGACACCGACTTTGCTATGTAGCGGTGGACTGTATCCTACTATTTAAAAACAATAACTAAAATACCTGCTTAATATGCTCATTTATAAATGTTAAAATTATACATAGATTAATAATAAATTATTGTTTTGCATGCTATTTGCAAGTGCCTGTAATAGGTATACGTAAATAA
This sequence comes from Nycteola revayana, assembly GCA_947037095.2. Taxonomy (NCBI): domain Eukaryota; kingdom Metazoa; phylum Arthropoda; class Insecta; order Lepidoptera; family Nolidae; genus Nycteola; species Nycteola revayana. The sequence continues at coordinate 17,664,535 of OX344840.2, forward strand.
AAATGATTTTTATTATATATTTTAAAGTTTGTAAGAATGTATGATAGTATGTTTGTTACTCTTTCACGCAAAAACTATCGAATGGATTATTCTGAAGGTTAGCACGATGATAGTTAATAAGCTCGATTAACATATAGGCTAAAGAAAAATCACGCTCCGACCCACTGGAGCAGACAAACGCAGGTTAAACTGCGGGGCGCAGCTAGTGTGAGAATGCGTTTGAATTTATAACAGCATTTTTATGATTGCAAAGTTATTGAATGAAGTTTCCGCGCGCGGTTTCATGCGAGTAGCTCTCGATCTTGTGGAAACTTCATAATAAAATATAGCCTTTCTCGATAAAGGGGCTATCTAACACTGGAAGAATTTGTCACATCGGACCAGTCGTTCCTGTCATTAGCACACAAGAAACACAAACTCTTCAGCTTAATATACATATTATAAATATATATTTTTATATATATATATATAGGTTCACGTCGGAAGTGCAATGGGTGGGGTTCGAATCGGCGACCTCAAGATCACAAGTCCGACGCACTAGCCATTGGGCTACGGCCGCTTAAAATAATAAAATATAAGTATAGAAGTATAGATAACTATAATAGTCATTGTCTCAATGTAAATTGGTGTCGTGTAAGGTCAATGTTGGCTATATAGTAAGTGCCTATTGTAATTATAGTGACAATTATAGTGTACTATAATTTATGATTGTAAGTCACACATAGGTATGTTTTGATTTAATAAATTATATATATATATATATATATATATATACAAATAAATAAGATTGAAGTATAAATAAGAAAATATAACAAGTTTTAACTAAGTTCATAATTATGAATTCTTGCAACGTTAGATTTCGCATTTATCGAGAAAGGCTATATGCCACGGGTGGCCCGGCAGCTATTACAGCCGATGAAGTTGTAGTGGTCAACCGGTCGATTGCGATCGACTGGTCGATCCCGGCATAATAAAAAAGTGATATATTAGTCTTCAAATACGTGCCACAGATGCACAACGATTGTGTTTGTCGTATAATACTCTGAAAAAATAACTATTGATCAATTCATTGACTTATACGACACGTGATTCAATATTATGTATGCTATTGGTTGATCGCACACTGTAAACAGTCGACCTTAGGTCTTATTAAGTTAGCCACCCCTGCTATAGGCTGTATTTAATTATGAAATTCTTACAGTAACGGGAATTACGCAGTTGAAACGGTATATAGGTTTTTTTTTTCTTTTTTTTATCGGAGGGAAATGCGTTTACGCATTCCCATCGCCACTGCACACTTACAGTGGCCCATTTACCAAATTATAGGGACGCCCGGAGTGTAGGGTTGTCCCGACTCCTCATGAATTATGTAGATACCTGCCGTAATTAGGTATTATATAAACTACCGTACGATACAATGATCGCCTCAGTGACATATTGTGTAATCCATTAGTTTGTTATGGTTGCAGGAGGCTAATCGCGTAACACTACTTTGACATTGATATAAATGGTTTCGTTACTTAACGTTGGTTAAAAATATTTCAAATATATCAATTTATTAAGTTAATCTAGCTTAAATATTACAGTAACAATAACATGAGAAATGCGTTACAGTAAAGTAATAACGTTAGTTTTTTTCGAAGTCATAGTCATTTTTGCTTAATTGCGTTTGATTTCTGCATAATTGCAGACTTATATTGAGCTCTTCAATGTAATTAAAAAAAAATGAATTTGTACTAAAATATGGGCACATTATGACAATGGTTAAGAAAAGACACATCAGTGCTGAGATCCAACAACACTTTTCCATAGCAAAGTACAATATTTTTTTGTCCGGTTGGCTTTTACGCTTTCCCACCGCCGCTGAAGCGTATTCGCGCGCAGGCGGTGGGATATGTGGGACTTACCCTCTCCATAGCGTGGTATGCTAAACTCATACCACGAGGAGAGGACTCTACACAACTAAAACCTCCCGGACACTCCTTCCATCCGGCGTTGGCGGGGGCCGGGTACGCATGAGCAATCCGGCAAAAACAATAACAACCTGCCTCATTTGGGTAATGAATTAATCTAAAACATTTTATCTCTCTCGTTACTTGTTGTTTTTAAGTTAGTTTTAGTTTAATTTAGCTACTATCAGTTTATTTATGCATTATTCATGTAATATAATAGTAGTTATAATCTATAGTGTCTATACTTCTCTATCAAGGGCAAGATTTGTATTTTTGTATGTATGTATGTTCGTTTCGAAATAACACAAAAACTAATGGACGGATTTCGATAATTCGACCATTAGAATGCTACATTATCACTGAGTAACATAGGCCATATTTAATAATTAATTTCTTATTGAAACGGGAGCTACGCGACTGATACTGTGAGTGGTAAAATATTATTTCCCCCATGAAACTCAACTAAAACTATTATGTTGAAAGATGGTTGTTTGTTGTAGAAACCATTTAATATAGTGAGGACTAGGTACTATCGCGTACCTACTAGATATCTACTACTAAATATGAAATCCATCAAATCCAAATACCATCAAATCCAGCTTCTATAATTCGTTCTCACAATGACACGCTCCTCTCTAAGCCAATTTGTGAAGCTCATTTCGATGACCAAGTCTACGTATAGCTAATGATACCAATCAGAGCGTATTGCAATTCGAAATCGGTTCGAATGTGCTATGTTTAGAAATAGGTACTGAATTTACAGATAATTATAAAGCTTTTGCTAATATTTTGGACCAGTACTTATCACTATTTATTGCTTAATTGTGTTCATTCGTGTAAACGCAACTTTGCCTTCATCAATATTTTGCAATGACTTTATGCTACATAAAAAGTTTGTTAACAAACTTTGAGTAGCGCTTGCAAACGAACAGTAATTCGCTGTATTAAATTACGACTAGCCATTTAAAAATAAAGCTGTTTTGTAATACGGCACTTCAATTAAAATTACATTGGGTACGGCAAAATGAAAATTTCGTTCGGAACGCTGCATTGTATTTGACACCCCGCGTTTTTTGATTCGACTAATTACGGTGTGTTACGGATAAAAATATCGCAGGAAATACAGGGACATCGCAGGAAAAACTGACAAACGAATTATAAAATGTACATAACACTGTTTTTCCGCTATTTTAGTAATACTTTTGTTAGATTTAGTGATTCTGACAAATCATTTGATTTACAAATAGTAAATACCAAATTGTAGAATAAATTTCATTATTATACAATCCAGCTACAATATATCTACGTACAACCATACCCTTATAACTATATATTTGACATCCACATATTAGTATTTCATAACAATATGGAACATAAATATATTTTACAGCGTGAAATCTGTTAATAGCAGTTCTGACAATACATTTATTGTTTATAACTACTTCTGACTAAAATAGCTTATGAAAACAATGTACTGCGTTGTGAAATGCTCATATAGTAGCGATGGGAAACTATCATATGGTGCTTCAAATAAGAATTCAGCGTTATATATTTTTTTTAAATATTAGTAAGTTATGTCTATTAAAATATGTTCTGTCGAATGGGACAATACGACAATATTAGACGGATTTTAAGGTTGACATCGCAATGATTGAGGCAGGAATATGAGGATTGCATATTCCTGCATCAATCATTGCGATATTGATTCATCATATTATTATATACACATATACTGAATATTGTTAGTACATCACCATACAATGTCGACTTCAGAATGTGTATGTGTTTGATTAGATTCTACATTCGATTTGTAATATAAATCTATATTTATTTAAATAAACTAGCTGGATAATAAATGTTTTAAATCTAACAATGAAAGTACTACCATTTTGCAGATTAGGTGGAATATACGGACAAGCAACCGGACACGAAAAATAAAAAGTAGCCAATATTATGCATTATATAATTAATTAGTTGTCTTCTAATGAAAATGCCGTAAAAATGAGCCTAGCCGTTTCTAAGATTTGACATTAGACGGTTGACCGTCTAAACACATTTACTTGTTGTGTTTTTAGAAGAAGTACCCTACAAGCATTTATATGCATTTACTAAAACTCAGTTAAACCTAATATTTGTCCGTTATATATAGACACTTCAATCTGATTCTGTTTTTGTTTTGCAATTATCACTGTACGGTAAAAATGAAATGGGAATAATACACAAAAAATCTTTAATGGTTTAATGGGCGATACCAGCAACAAATGAAAGTAAAAAAAAAAATAACGTTCGTATATTCATATTTTATTTGTACGTGAATGCGGGAAACAAATATTTTTTGTACCTACAATTTTAGTGTAACATTCTATTATTCTACAACACTTTTTACCCGACTGCGCCAAAAGAAGGGTTATGTTTTTCGAGGGTATGTTTAATTGTTTGGCACGCTCTGCAGCCTGACGGCTTGATGGTTTGCAACGGCAGCGTGAAAGGTATCGTTAGATTTGTGTTTACTGTAAGAGTGACACTGGGTATATCAAAATAAAAAGAAATAAAATGGCGGATTTTTGGCTCCAAATTAAAATAGTAGTATTTTTTTATTTTTAAAATATACACAAAAGCACAGTCGGGTTTTTTGTTTTTTTAAATAACTGTATTTCTTGTTGCCTGTATTCCGTACACAATATAGTATATACCCATAGGAGGATGTCAAATGTCTCCATTACTAATACATTTACTGCGTTACAATACCCATATTTCCTATATTATTGTTACTGTTTTATTGAAACTAGGTTCACTTACTAAATTGATATATATTTAAAATATTTTTTGCATGCATAGTAAACACTGAGTAGCGAAGCGTCTTTCCATTCTATACCTACAAGGCCAGAACGCAACCATAGGAAACTGCTCGTGTATATATTGTAATGCTGTTTTGAAGTCTGTGATTACAATATATACACGAATTTTGCGTACTAATCGTGTATAGTTTGTACCGTGGATGCTTGCGTCTTCGTTCCAGACTATACTACACAACTTACTTACGATTCGCGAAGCGGGGCTCCGTCGAGCTTAGTTAGTAGACGCCATATGAGGTTTATTTTAGGTTTAATTTTGAATAAAAAATCTGTGTCAGCTAACTAAGCTTGACGGAGCCCCGCTTCGCGGGGCTCCTACTTCTGAGTGGTTTAAATAAAAAACCACGAAGACTAAGGCGGGAGCGAATCCAATCTGTACGTGATTAGTTTCACACCCTTGCGTTCTGGCCTTGTATAGAATAGAAAAACGCAGTAGCGAAGACGTTTTATCAAAGTCATGGTAGTATCGGTACATGATTAGGATCCAGATAGCTGTTATAGGGAATAATGTTAAAGGTTTACGATTAAAAACCATCATAATTTTGATGAGAACAGTCAAGTCAATTAGTAATGGAGAGATTGTAATTAATATTCCAAAATGCTTCAATTTAAAGCATGTTAATAGCATGCATAGCAATGTCTATTTTACTTACAGAATAAAAAAGAGTCACTAACGAGAAGTAATAAGAGTAATGGTGTCTTGGTTTAGCCTTATAAAACAAGTACCTAATCAAATCAGAATTAAATTAGTTTAAAACCCTAATAACCTTTCTACATATTATACTAAAAATTTTCGAATTAGTTACCAACAGGTAACTAATTCGACAATTTTTAGATTATTTACAACATATGGATACTATAAAATAAATTAATGATTAATAATCACGCTTATAACCTGACATTTTTGCTCTCGTATTGATGCTCACTTCGTTAAGCAAATATTTAATAAGTAGGAACAAACTTAATTTTAAGCCTTTAAACTTTCCTACTGCGTGGATATAATATTTATGTATATTCTCCTCTATGCGTAAATATTAACTCCAAATAAAAATTTTGATACGTATAAATTCCGTTATTTCATGATATTTTAATTTTAATTTTTTTGAGATTCAGAACGGAAGAGAGAATAAGCACGCATATCTTCTTCACTCTAGATGTATGCCATTTACCTTCCTGTTATTTTTGGTCATATTAAAATTCATTTAAGTACAATAAATGTGAGTTCTTGTTTTGAATTTCACTTCTACTGCCATATGGTTGTGTAGTGGAGGTTACCGCTTGAGTGACAAATGTACTGTTGTCAGTCGATCAGTCACATGTCGAACATTGTTGGACTATGCTAATGGCAACCAGAATAGTAGAACTATAGGTAGAAGGCTAGTTAACATAGTATATAAATACTAGCTGTTCAAGCCAGGTGTCACCCATCAAACTATCGTGTTATTTCCTGTTCAAAATCCAACATTATTTTTTTCTTTTAAACCTAGCCTACATGAGTATTAACACAAAAAATGGAACCAGCTAAATAGATAGAGCGTATTAAGGCGATTCTTATTCATGGAACAATTATAATACTAATACTTTTTGGCTTAAAAATATCATTGGTTTTGGCCCATCCATCAGCCATACGTCCCTTTGTCGCCTTTTACGACACCCATGGGAGGACATGGGAAGGTCTATTCTAAGCCGAAAACCACACGGCAAGTGCAAAAATGCCGTAGGTAGCGCGAGTCTCAAAACAATCCAGCAATAAAAACAAGTAAGCCTTTGAAGCGGATTTGTTTGCGGTTCACAAAAAATATACAATGAACTACAAATTTCTTCTTCACTCAACCGCAGTGCTGTTACAAAGGTTATTTTATTCATTAGTAATTAAAATCTCTTTTTCGTTAAGTAGACTGAACTTTTAGCTAATTATATTGTCTTTATTTGATTCCTCAAATATACCTATACAATTAAAATCTTTACAAATGAAATCAATTATCAGTTTTGTTCTAATTTATATCTTTAGTATAAGAGTATTAAGAAATACTTAGCCATATTACACGAATGATTATTAATTAGAAGTATATCTTCAACATAATAAAAACAAATTGCGTTGGTTTTGTACAATCAAGATAATTTCCTGACCTTTGCTTCTATGATATGATATGAAAACTTATTCATACAAGTACGTATTGTCGTATATTATCTAGTCTATCCATAGTTTAATATATTAACTTTCGAATATAATAAAATATCAGTAGAATGTATGTGGCTTCCGGCTTTGAATAAGCCATCTCATATTTTCTCATGGGTGTCGTTAGAGGCGACTAAGGAACAAACAGCTGATAGAAGCAGCAGCATCTATTAGTTGTGGGTTACTTGCCATCATGCTGCGATGACCAAGCCACCTACCAACCACAACATCTCTCAATGACCTTGGGCTGCCTAGGTCGGTTAAGATGATGCTGAGCAGTGGATGTAAACGGACTGTTAAAAACAGAATGTGTAATACTTTTCCCTTTAGTTAAACAATAAATAAATTTTCTGCACCAAATCTTATATTAAGCACTTTTACTGAAACATTTTGAATATTAAGTAACAACTCTTACATTAAGTACTCATTACAGTATGTGAGGATAATATTTGAAGAATTATTAAAATTTTATTATTATAATAACTTGAAAAACAATTTTAATACTTTCCAAACATAATTGAGAAGTATTTCAAAATAAAACATATTCACAAGTTAAATAGTTCGTTATAAATTGTAATGAAAAAGAAAAACTCATCACAAATATCTGTTTGCACTTGAACGAAGTTTCTCTCAATACGCCTAGCAATATACTAGATGAAATCGAATTGAATTTTATTGTTTGAACTTTACGTGTTCTAGATATTACGTGTTATCTAAATGAAAAAAATAACAATAGAAACATAGGTACCTAAGATTTCAGAAAAGCGCTTGTATATTTTGGTTTAGATTAAGGTTTATTTTAAACTAGCTGACCCGACGAAAGTTGTCCTGTCTTAACTTAAACTCTATTAAATTGAACTTTTAATATTAGAAGTGAAAAGCTAAAAGCTCTAAACCAACCGTGATGTGCACTGCAGTACGCATTCTGTCAATGTTATGACAGAATTATAACAAAAAAAAGGGAAAATTATATAGCGGTTAAGAATTCTTACATTTTCTATTTTTCCCGCAATTTTCTAAGTGTTTTCTTTAAAAATAACCTTCTCCAGACAACAACACAAACAACAAGCGAAAGCGAAATCAGTCCATCTGTTCAATGCGATGACCAAGGGAAATAGGGAATCGTTTTAATATATACAGATAAAATACATCGAACTAACATTAGTAAGTTAAAGTAGTAACTCATAAATTGTTCTTGTGTGAAGTTGATACCGGGTTGATGTCAGGGACAGCGAAACGCTGCTGCCCCTGACCATCCACCCGCCGCGCCGGCCAAACGTGGTGACTATGGGACCCTTCTTCGGGAGGAGGCCCAAATTCAGCAGTGGACGTTATACGGGCGTTATGATGATGATAATAAGCACATTAGCAATGCACGAGGAATGCATTAATTCATGGAATATTCAATTTATACCTGACTCCTGCTCTAATAAAGCTGACCTATAGTAGCAACGCTACTATGTAGGCACAAGGGTGTATGCAAACATGGGCTTCCTTTATTCTCTCACCCTCATTGCCCGAGGGGACATTAACCCCACATTCCTGATCAAAGATCAACTCAACTATTCACAAGTAAACGAATGAAATGAATCTGACGATTATGTTCATTTCATGCAATGAAATGTATTGATACAGAAAGGAACACCACATTTCTTTTCGGACGGAAATGTATGTAGTTACCCACGAGGCTTTTGCTATTTTACTGGGTATATAGGCGAGCAGAGCTCCAGCCTAAATGAATTCCATTATCATTTACTATTATTTTATAGGTAATTTATAGAATGTAAGGTATTACTCACACGCTACGATACCGACTACCTCCGTACCGTAGCGGTATTTGGGTCGCTTTAAATCTCGGAGGTTGTGGGTTCGATCCCCAAGCCGGACAGGAAAACTTTGCGAAAATTCTATGACTACTTTTCGGAACTGGTTGTTTTTGGGACTACCCTCCGTGCCACGGAAAGCACGTTAAGACGTTGCGCGTTGGTCCCAATTGTTATAACATTATCTATAACAATAGTACATCAAGGAACGGGCGGCAGCGTTTTCTTGTGTGGTACAACATAATACTGCCGTCATCAATCCACCTGCCAAGCGTGTTGACTATGGCAAATACCCTCACCTGGGAGGAGGCCCATGTTCAGCAGTGGACGTTATACGGGCTGATGATGATGAATGTACCTCACTTTATAATTAATATCTTCTATCGACATATTATAGTTAGAATCGAATCCGTAATGTAAAACAATTAAACAGCGTTCCTTTTTAAGTAAATTGAAGAAAGTTTTATTAGGTTTCTGACTTTGGCCTCCCAAACGCTTTCTACGCAGGCTTGCATTGAAGTAGTCTACAAACAATAGCCATTATACAATAAGAAGTAATAAGAACCTCTAAGTATATACACGTTTTGTTGAATGTATATTGGAGAAACATCGTTCAGTACTTAAACGAAACGGCTACAACCAGTGACATGATGAAACATTTAATTTCAAAATTATAAACTTGGGTGTTGAATATTAAAGAAGACTAAGATGTACAAATGTTAAAACCATAAGGGTACGGTCTCACCAAAAAAATAAGATGAAATGTTAATCCGCCAGCGTACGCAAAGATCAAACAAAAAAAAACATTATAAGGTTTTTTTTTTTGAGGATGAAACTTTCTCATCTATACTAATATTATAACGAGGAAAGATTTGTTTGTATTGAATAGGCTCCGAAATTTCTGGACCGATTTGAAAAATTCTTTCACCATTGGAAAGCTACACTGTCCTCAGAGGACATAGCCTATATTTAATTATGAAGTTTACACGGGAACAGGAGTTACGCGGGTGAAACTGCGCGCGGGAAGAGTCACTATGCATTAGTAGTCGGATGCATTAAAAATGAATATTACAATTCAATCTTACCACATTATTTTGTCAGTATCATCATCGATATATTTGTATTCAAAGCTAGCTGATGGCTGATGCCCGTGACTTTGTCCGCGTGGGGTTTGTTATTCTTTAGGTTTTTTAACTATTTAAAATGTTTACTGGGGATATAAGGTCCCACCATGGAAAAATTCGGTGCAACAGTTTCGGAGATTAGCCCGTACAAACAGATAGAGAAACAAAAAAAAAGCAATCTGGATGTGTTCTATTTTACTTCGTTTTTTTCCTATATACAGACATTCGACCTCTACAATTTATAAGCATAGCTAAACCTTAATCTAAACCAACATAAACAAGCGCTACTCTGAAATGTTAGGTACCTATGTTTCTATTGTTTTCTTTTTCCTTTAGATAACACAAATCTGAAACACGTAAAGTTTATACAATAAAATTCAATTCAATTTCATCTAGTATATTGTTAGGCGTGTTGAGAGAGACTTCGTTTAAGTGCAAACAAATATTCGAGACGCTTTTTTCTTTTTATACGAAATATTCATGACGAACTTTGTAATATATTGGCTTCTTGTGAATATGTGCATTGCTACTGTGCTCATCATCATCATCAGCCTGTATAACATCCACTAATGAACATGGGCCTCCTCCCGAAGAATGGTGGTCCCATAGTCAACACGTTTGGCAGGCGGTTCTTTAGTCTCTATGTAGGCGTTTGTAATATTTTCTTTATATCTTGAATGTAAGTATTAGGTACTTAAAGATAGAATAGCGTTACTACACGATATTTATTCTTTTCCCGTCTTCATTTATTTTTAGAAATAGAAATAAGATGTTAATTTGTTGTCGCCTCTTCTGTTTAAAATAAAATCATCCTAATGATATAAATATGTTCTGAAAATACCAAGTGTTTTCATTGTTACTACATTGCATAGAAATAATATTTCCCTCACGCATAGTTTTTCCAAATCCTCAAAATGTACTACTTTATCTTTATCTATAGTTGACAACCAAATCTACTAGAGCAGATAGTTGTCAACTGCTGCTAAAAAAAACTTTAATTTGAAGTGACTTTATTTGCACCATAGCCAGTGCCATTCTTCATACTTGCTATTAAACCTAACAGTAACAGATTTCTAACCTCACGAAATATATTAATACAACATTTACTAGCACGGTTCGTTATATCCTTAATTGCGTCCAATGTAACAAATTTATCCATGTACTACGTGCCACACCCGTTATACTCGTAGTTCTCCGATATTAAACTTCTGCTTTCTGGAATCAAACCCAATACAGATGTATTGGGTTTAATTCCTTTGGCTTTATAGGATATGAAAGGGCCTGACATTTTTCACGCCATTCTATTGCGTGGCCTCACATGTACAATGTATATACCTATATTTATCTACTGTGTACTCTGACCGCTACGCTTTGTATTCCTTACAAAGCGAAGCGGTCGCTTCCATCGACCTGGGACAAAAGGCCGCCCGAAAGAGCCGTGTTATTTCTAAATTACCGCCTTAAATTCAATATTCATTTTGGTTAAAAATACACTACTTGTTTATAAAATTTTGTTATATTCAGGATGTTCAACGGTTTCTTTATTATCATTAGTTTTGCGTTGTTATTAAGACAATAGTTTGTTTGATATTGGAATATCTTACAACTCCCGCGGATTAACCTTACACCTGGCTCATGTTCGTTAAAAGTGCTGAGTGCAAATTACATTTTGAATTTAAGTAATGAATAAAATGAAAAGGTTCTTCGTCCGGTATAACATAATTATAGGCTACATAAATTTCGTTTAACAAAACAATCAAATCCAATTACAAATACAACGTTCAAACTAAAACTAAACGAAGCTAAAAATCTATTAATAGTTACCAGAAACAGAAAACAAATTATTCGAATTGAATGCATGTCAAGCTATGCTACTGCAGAACTATAAGGAAATTGATTTTCGAAGCAGGTGTCATGTTTATTCGCAGAAGTAATACATAATATTGTAAATGATATGATGATGAATATATAAAAATTCACTGGTTCTCGGCGGAAAGTGCTTTTTTGTACTATTGGTATAACGTTATACATGAAAATGATAGAAAAGGTTGCATTAAGTAAATATCTCTAATTCGATATTATTAGAAGGCATAGGAGGCAGAAGTAAAATAATTCATCGACTATCAGGTTCAATATTATTTTCGTTGCTAATTAAATATTTAAAGTCTGACTTGGTCACGGTGAATTTATATACCATAGTCTAAAGTTGAATATTGTACAGAATCGAATACATTTCGATACTACCCGTTTGAATCTAAAAATAAACGATTATTACGCAGTTCGACCAATAGTTAATTGAAAACAAAGCCAATCTTTCAGACCCTTTTATTTACAGATAAATTAGATATCCAACAGTAATTAAAGACGTGAGTTGATGAAGGCGATATGTTGCATTTTTGAGGTTTTGTGTTGTTTTGCATAGATGAGCTTGAAATGTCGATGACTACAGACTACTGGCCTTAAACCGTCGAATTAAGGCTTATTTTTCAAAATAATATGTTGAAAAAGGTGTTATGTACAGTTAACTTTGAAAATGGCACTGGATGAAAGAGATATGGGCCCATATCACCTTCTTCCAGATAAATAAAGTAAAGACTTTGTTTTTCTTTCGTGGAAGAAAGTGATATGTACGTACATAACACCTTCTTCCACTCAGCTTACGATGATTGAAAGACGCGATGTCACTTTTTCGTGAATGAAGGTGTTACGTGACATGCATAACACATACATTTATTCACGACATTTAGTTATTTTAATTCTCATTCTGTCACATTATCGCGCATGTTTAGGGTTCCGTACCCGAAGGGTAAAAACGGGACCCTGTTTCTAAGACTTTGCTGTCTATTTGTCTGTCACAAGGCTGTATCTCAAGAACCGCGATAGCTAGACAGTTGAAATGTTAAGAAATATTGTATTACTGTTGCCGCTTTAACAAAAAATACTAAAAAATATTGTTAAGATACTGCTGATGGTCACCAAAAATCAATGATGATTACAAGGATAAGCTTAAAACCATGGCGTTAAGTGTTAGTTTCTTTAAGTTAAACCATTAATAAATTTACACGACCAGGAGTTGAACTTGCATGTTAGGTATACTTAGCCTCTAATGCCTAGACCATTTGGCCACAGTGGAACCCAACTGGTAGTTGAAATTTATCAACCTCTTTGTAACACGTCTAACACGGTAACACGTAGATCAGATGCCATCTATTGATAATAGTTAACAAGACAAACATGTCCAAAGTTGCCTTGGAATTACATTTTTAAACGATGACACGGCCCCCGTATTTACGTTTTTAAATTTTAGAATATTTTGAATTGAGCCTAATATATTTAGACTACCGACAGGATTCGAACCTGCATCTTATGTATAGCCCCTAATAACTTAACCATTCGGTCATGCTAGAACATTCCTTTGGGTAGTGATGATATTTTATTTGCGGAATGTCTTTCGATCTGTAGTTCTTGTAATGTAAGTGAGCAAGCAGTACAAGGCAAAATTACCTTATTATTCTTTCTACTAGTAACCAACACGCACGTGAAGATTCTGAGATATTAATATATAACAAACCAAAACAAATCGAAAAAACACCTTAGAAATACGCAGTAACGCTAATAAGTGCAACGTAAAAAATGAAGGAATCACTAAAGAAATTTCTTACATTTGTGGGATATACCAAAAAGTGTCTAAAACAATATAATATTATATAAGTAAAGTAAAATATAATATTTATATTATAATTAAGACAGTACAACTTACATTCCTACTTTAATACCTAACTAAACGTGTAGAAAAGTTGACTTTTGTTTATGGAAGAAGGAGTTATGTGTAGTTTTTTTAGAAGTTATATAATAAAAAATATTAATTTGTTTAATTGCTTACGTACCATTAATATTTCAGGTTGTTTACACAACTTGGCATCATAGTTTTATTAAAAAATCTGTTTCGTAGCGACTTATCTTAAAAAATTAAAGTGAAACTTTAAACTCGATTTACTCGAAATTGTGATTTTGTGACTTATCACCTTCATCCACTCACGTCTTCAATTGTATTTTCATAACAACAAAATGCAATTTACACTTGATAAGCCGCAAATAGACAGTATCATGAACATGTCGGTATAACATTAATTCTGTGAAATAAATTAGGGTAAAAGCTCGATAGGCCTTGGACAGCTGCACTCAGCACTAGTCCATAAATTGAGAGTCGCGAGTCACGGAGCGAACTATGCTTGATAGATAAACTTTGCAATGAGGTTATTCACATAGAACTAAAGTTACCGACATCACCCACAAAATAAGCAGGTTATTGAGCAGTGGCAATGAGCGGGCCATGTCTGCAGATGAACCGACAGCCAAATGCGGTTTCCACTCTAGGACGCGTACACTCTTTACGCGTCCCAAAGTGGAGACCGCGTTTCGGCAAACGTCAGGTAGGGTTCTCAAGTCATTGGTCCATCTTGGAGGGGGGCCCTGCGAGATGGCCAAATGACTTGAGAAGTGTAACTGGAGTAGACTGGATGCGGCAGGTGGAGGACCGAGGGAGAGCGCAAACTAGGGAGGCCTATGACCAGCAGTGGACTGAGAATAACCGCTGGATTGGATTGGGTTGGAAGCCCCGGATCGCCCAATAAAAAATATAACACTCACATAGTCCTTAAGAAATTATTTTACACCACGTGTTTTTATAGGCTTGGTCTTTTTCTAACAAACTTTAACCTAATAAGCAATCTATAACTAAATATTTACATATTTTATTAAAAAAATCTAATTTTGTATCTAAGATAAATTTAACCATTGACAACTGACCGTACGTATAATTCCATATTCATGTAGGTATTACACTTAATCATTTACGTGATGCCCTAGCATCATATAAAACAGAGTCAACCAGCTAGATTAATCGAATGCAATCTGACTGCCAGAGCTGAAACCTCGTTATTTGATATTAAATTTAGTAACCGATTGGCAAGGAAATAACACAGATTAAGTGATCACTTTATTAATCCTAGCTTTATGAAACTTTAAAATTGCTTCGATTAAAATAGTATTTTTTTATGGCTAACGATAGCTGATGGCATACTTAACTTAAAATGCAAACTGTTCTAAATCTATATTATAATACATATAGAATCGTTAGTATTTTAAAAGTTAGTTGTAATTTAAAGGAGAACGTTTATTTTTTACAATGAGCCCTGGTCCAAAAAAAAATCTGCGGTCCCCAGGTATGAACCCATTGTTGATCAACTCATTCATTTGAAGTTACTATGTGTGCAAAGACGTAACAAAATCAAACCTGAAGTTTACGAGTTATTTTTTTTTCTATGCACTAATTTATTTGCTTATATCTAGATTTCTGGAGGACAGATTGTTTTGTTTATTACCGAAAAATCTGGTATTTGAGATGATCTTTCAAACTAACCATGTGGCAGGCTTGGGGTCATACTTTTTTTTTATTATTTTGTAGACCAAAAAAACATTCTCCTATGTTACTTTTAATTCTCTATACATATTATAATTTATTACATAAATTAGATTACATAATAATTTATTAATATTCAAACAACAAAAACCGTAACCATAGTTTTAAAAACGCAACTGAATTTCGTTATATATAATTCTTTTAAAATAGAACAAAACTACTACGCATTGCCACAAACATCGTATTTTCTTCACAATCCTAATCAAACTGACAGCGATAATAGCGTAGAAAGCCGAAACACGGAAATTTCAGCCGTTGATTTACATCAAGGATGGTTGGTTTAACCCCTATCCGTGAGTTTCTATAAACAATTCGCAACTAGAGTTTTGTCTTCGAGGTTTGTCGTCTTTATCCGTACCTACTACGACCCAAATACGAAACAGATTTACAGGTGAAAATCTGGTTAAATCTGGTTTTGAAATATACAACAGGATGTGTGAGTCAGAAACCAGATCATTATATAGAAATTATAGTGGGATAAGGTAACAAAAAAATACATTTGTTAGTTTCAAGTCCGTTTTTTTTCACTCCAAGATTTTGAATACTTCAGCCGTTTTATTCTCTGACAATAAAAAATCCCTATTGGTTGTTGTGCCAATAAATACATAAGATAGAACTAAGTAAGTTATTGCTTAGTATTTAATAATATTAACTGCTACTGTGGTTTATATTCTCCTAGAAAATATATGTCTCATCAAATATTTATTAGCAAAAGTCTATATTACATGTATTGGGCGTCAAAGTATTCCCTCACACCGAAATCATTGGACACAGTTCCCAGAAGGCTTGCCGCTTTTCTTATTTAATCTTTTAAGTCTGCTTCTAATGTTACTAATGCATTAGTTGGTATTTTCGTTTTTCGCATTCAATGTAAAAGTAAGTTATAGCTTTCAACTTTTATTAACAAAATCAAAGTAAGAATATCTAGTATATCAAAGATTTTATCTACGTCCATAAAATATGCTAAGAGATTTCAAGTAGTTACTTAATTAGCAACCTTGTGTCGTTTTTTAATCCGACTAATAGGATTATATTTTTATTGAAATAAAATATGAGTCCAATAACGAACGAATTTATTGCTCCACAGCTTCATATTACAGCTTAACATATTAAAAAATTTCGCCAGACCATTATTCACCTCCACCTGGATTACCGGGTTTGGCTCAGAGCATAGTAATATTTATTAAGAAGTTATGTAAGTTCACCCGCGTAACTCCCATTCCCGTTGGAACTTTATAATTAAATATAGCCTTGCACGATAAATGGGCTATTTAACACTGTACCAATTTTCAAATCGGACCAGTAGTTCCTGAGATTAGCGCGTTCAAGCAAACAAACTTTTCAAGTTTATGTTTTAGTATAGATACAGATAAACTAACAATAAAATATGACATACCTCATCAACAGCCCGTTTACGTCCACTGCTAAACATGGGCCTTCTCTTAACAGACCTTGGTAAGCCAGGATCGTAGAGTGATATTGCCATAATCACCATGCTTGGCCGATGGATTGGTGATCGCAGTAAGATGTAATCCTTGAGCTAATAGATGCTGCTGTCCATCCATCGGCCATATGTCCCTTAGTCGCCTGTTACGACACCCATGGGTTAGACATGGGGTGGTCTATTCTAAGCCGCAAACCACACGGCACTAGCTATAAAACGTATAAAACAATGCTAATACAGAATATATTTTTCATTACAAAATAATAAAACAAACCTTCATTATCAATTCACAGAGCATTATCATACTAGCTTAGCTAGGATACAGTATTTAGATCCTGTATCCCGATTTCATCAATAACTTGAGATCGAAGACCGACCGTACCCTTTTCAGGCCACATATCAAAGTAGTTAGCACGAAGGCTTAATAAATAGCGCTTTGAAACTTACTCATCTTTGAAAAAGTCATTTGAATGAGCTGAAGCAAAAGTATAGGTTTTCTACAATTATTATTATATTTTATTTGGGTATATTTTTCGTAGGCAACTTGTAAATTTCTTTTTTACGACTTTTTACGATTGGCCTGATTCTGATGGGGCCGCATGGTAGCCGTTATGTTATTGAGCGGGTCATGGACAAGCGTTTCAGATTTTTTTGTTCGTATTAACACTAGTATCGCGCGCGTTCTCTAAAATAAAATTAAACAGCAATTCCGTAACATATATAGGTGCTGATTCTCTAGAAAATTTTAAATTAAATTTTATATATTTCTTTAAATATCTACTACAGAAATGAAATATGGACTGACATTTAAGACTATAACAACGGAGATCTGTCAATCTGTCAGTCGTCCTACTAATATTATATATGCGAAAGTTTGTATGTGTGGATGTATGATGTATGTATGTGTGGGAGTATGTATGTGCGGATGTATGTATGTGTTACTCTTTCACGCAAAAACTACAGAATGGATTTGGCTGAAAGTTTGCACGCGGATAGTTTATAAGCTGGATTAACATATAGGGTACAAAATATCACGCTCCGACCCACTGAAGCAGAGTGACGCGGGTAAAACAGGGGGGCGCAGCTTGTTATACAATACGGCTAAGTCTACAATTCTCGTACTATCATAATAAAGCTATGTTAGTTAAAGGTTGTTTAAGTGGTTGGTGGCGATAGTACAGACTGGAGGTATCAATCAAAATGTCAGTTCAGTGCTATCGCCACTGTGATTACTGACTTTATATTTCAGTACTAATGCGTTAAGTTACTAACGACCTAATAAGGCAGAAATAATACATTTCTACCGAGCTTCTACGTCACGTCATATATTTATATATAAATTAGCGTGTTTTTGGATTTATATAATATATTTTGTTGTGGTTTTAAATTGAGAAATTGACTTTGTTTTATGTTTTTAGATAGAAAACAGTAGGTATGTCAATATGTCATATAAATCTTTTGAACATTATAATAATATGGAAAATTACAATTATGGATATAGCTCTACGAAAATTCTATTTTCAACATTTTCCTTCACTCAATAAGCCAAGCTCGCTCTAACGAAATAATTAATGGTTAAATTTAACTGCTGCCGCTCATTAATAACCCAAAATTTGAAAACCGTTCCCATTTTACAATACTTATCTTTTGAGAAGGAAAATGTTTTGCATATATTCTCGTATTTTGAGAAGGAAATGTTCTCGTATATAGAAGCATATAAAAATATTATTTTACGATGCATTAATTATAACATTATTAATTAAAAATTATTGGTGCACTCGTTTTTAATTTAGAGGGCGTTGAAGTTGCTCTCTTAAAGTGCTTAAGCTGTGAAATTATTTTGAAAAGACGGGAATCACGCTTTCAACTACAACAGCTGTTTTTTATTTTGATTTTATAGAATATTTGTTGTGAATTTTGACATCTATGATGCTGAACTGGTTGCCGTAGCAACCATGGCGCCGAGCAGCGGAGCGCATGCGGTGCTGCTCGCCATTGGACGCGCATCTGTTGCGCATGATACCTGTCGTGGTGGTGCCGTCATGTGCTGTTTTGACGTGTTGTAAATTAAATTGTAAATATTTTGGTGGATAATTTGTGTTTTCTGGTGAAATTTTTTAAGTAATTGGACTTCCTTTGTATGTTTATTTTGATTTTATCCATTTTTGCTTTTTGTTTTTATATTTTATATAAAAAACAACCCCGACAAATCGACAACAATCTGATGGCTACTCGGAATGCAGACGTGGCTGTATCTTTGGATAATACTTTCATATGTAACAGTTGCTCCCAACCTCGTTCCTTCCAAACTTCTAGAGGATTAAAAATCCACATAGGCAAAATTCATAAAAATACAGAATTACAACTGCAAACTTTAACTCATGGCCTTACAAACTCACAAAATTCTAGCATTTTACAGGACTTACCCCTTTGGAAACTATTATCTAAATTAAAAGCCGATGTATCAGTCATTCGACGTATTCCTCGAGGCGCTCGCATTTCTGTGGCGCAAGTACTAACTCAAAATATTAGAAATGTTATAACAGATAATTCAGAACGGGCTTGGGAACAATTGTTAACATTTCCGTATAGAATATTACATGTTTCTCATTTAACTTCAGACCGTTCATCTTTGACTTCAAAAATCAAACGTAATTGCACTAATAATCCAAACATATTTAGTGAAACCATTCAGCCACAATCAACAGCTCAATCTCTTTCTTCAACCAAAAACAAATTTCCATTACATCTGATAGAGAATAAATTAAGTGACGGTGACATCAGAGGTGCAGCTCGTATATTATTTTCCAATGATACAGTCGCACCTTATAACTCAGATACTCTCACAGCTCTGCGTTTAAAGCATCCACCTGCATCGAACACACCTCTTCCGCCTCCACCAGAAGCCGACGAAATAAGTTGTCCTGTAGTGACGACGGAGGAAATACTCAGCGCTATAGGCTGCTTCCCCAGTGGATCTGCCGGAGGGCTTGATGCTCTCACGCCTCAGCACCTTAAGGATTTAATTAGTGGTGCTTGTGGCAGTGCGGGTGAGGCTTTAGCTATAGCGCTGACTGATTTAATTAACTTCCTGTTAGCAGGTCGTGTTAATGGTAATATTACAGATATTTTATATGGAGCAAACCTATGTGCCTTGAACAAAAAAGATGGAGGTATACGGCCTATTGCCATTGGCACGACCTACCGTCGCCTAGCTGCAAAAGTATGTTGCAAGCTAGACGTTAATCAACTGGCCGAATATTTCCAACCGACGCAGCTAGGATTCGGCTCTCGTGGAGGTTGTGAAGCTGCTGTACATGCCCTTAGGACTTTCCTTTTAAATGACGGAGGTGATGTTTTGTTGAAGGTGGATGTTAAAAATGCCTTCAATTCCGTTGACAGATCCTCCTTGTTGACAGAGATCAAAACAATTATTCCAGATCTGTATCCTTTTCTATATCAATGTTATGGCCAAAATTCAAAATTAGTTTACCGCAATGATCTCATTTTATCTGAAGTCGGTTGTCAGCAAGGAGACCCCCTTGGGCCAGCTATTTTTAGTCTTGCAATTCACCCTATCATTACACGTTTAGAATCTAAATTTAATGTGTGGTATTTAGATGACGGAACTATTGGAGGTGATGTTGATACTGTTTTGAAAGATTTAAATACCTTGATTACTGAATTTCGAAAGATCGGCCTGGAATTAAATTTTGCAAAATGTGAATTATTCATTTCTGACCACTGTGTATCAAAAAATGATATTATTGCTAATTTCAATTCTCTTGCACCTAACATCAAAATCATCGATAATTCTTCTCTTCGCCTCCTTGGTTCACCAGTCCTTAATGAGTCTATACCTGATTTTATTTCAGAAAAAATTCAAAATTTCAATTCGGTTTCAGATAGACTTTGTAAAATTAATACGCATATGGCTTACGTTTTAATCAGATATTGTTTGTTTGTTCCAAATTTTACGTATTTCTTACGTTGTTGCCCTTTTTGGAATCATCCTGAGCTATTACAAAAATTGGACAGCATCGTTAAGAATACACTCACAACCATTTTCAATACAATTTTTAACGACCGTAGCTATTCTCAGGCTTCACTGCCCATTCGGTATGGGGGCCTTGGGATTAGAAAAATTTCTAGTGTGTCTTTGCCAGCTTTCCTGTCTTCAGTCTCAAGCACTCAAAATTTATCTCTATCAATTTTATCACCCAGTTTAGGCAATGTACAAATTTCTTTTTTGGCTGAAGCTACAAATGCATGGAAAGTAGTTTGCCCAAACACGGCTTTGCCCAAAGACCAGTCCTCACAGAAGCAGTGGGACGGGCCGCTCTGCGAGTTGGAACGGAATAAACTTTTACAAACGTCTACAACTCCGTCAGAGCGAGCGCGGCTCCTAGCTGTGTCACGTTGGGAATCTGGTCTTTGGCTGCAGGCATTGCCAAATTTTCAGTTAGGAAACGTTTTAGACAACAATACATTCCGGGTCGCCTTATCATTACGTATCGGTGCACCCTGCGTCGTTCCCCACCGTTGTGTATGTGGCGATGCAGTCGACAGCCTAGGTCACCACGGGCTGTCTTGTGTTAAAAGTGCAGGTCGTATGGCTCGACACTGCGCTTTAAATGACGTCATTCGTCGGGCCTTCGTTAGTGCCAATGTTACAGCAGTTCTAGAGCCAAATGGTTTAATTCGCGACGATGGTAAGAGGCCCGACGGCATGACTTTAATTCCCTGGAAGATGGGACGGCCTTTAGTTTGGGATGCTACATGTGTAGACACCCTTGCACCGTCTCATCTTTCAGAGACTGTTAATTTGGCAGGTGGTGCTGCTTCAGCTGCGGAATCCCTCAAACGGCGTAAATATTCTAGCCTTGATAAAGGCTATCTATTTGTGCCGTTTGGGGTGGAAACTTTCGGCCCTTGGGGACCTGGTGCACTCGAAATTTTTAAAGATTTGTCGGGGAGGTTAAGAGAATGCACGCATGACCAGAAGGCTGGCCTGTACTTTGGACAAAAGGTGAGCATTACTATCCAGCGAGGCAATGCGGCCAGCATTTTGGGCACGTTACCATACATTATAGATGAAATGTAAACTAAATTATTAGTCACATTATTATTAACCATGTTGGCTGTCAACTGCAGTTAATTAACAATACGAAATACGACGATGTATTTATTTATATTATACACAAAACTACATTACCACTTGAAACATAAATAGTTTTCGCGATATTTTACAACAGTAACGACTCGGGACGCGACGACGACTTCGCGAATATAATTAACTAACTACCTAGTTTTGCTATAATTAGCACTTAGTTACGTGTGTAACTTTTAAACATATTACACTAATATGGATGTATATATCTATTTATTCAAATCCTTCGTTATTTTCGCTATTTTTATATATTTTTATTTTTTGACGAGTATGAAACAAAATATTAATTCATCAAACATTTGGTGAAAAGCATTTTATAGTAAGTACATTGATACAAATCCTTACTTTATTATAAACGCGAAAGTTTGTGAGTATGAATGGATGGATGTTTGTTACTCTTTCACGCAAAAACTACAAAATGGATTTGGATGTAACTTTGCACGGGAATAGTTAATAAGCTCGATTAACATATAGGCTACAAAAAATCAAGCTCCGACCCACTGGAGTAGAGTAACGCGGGTAAAACCGCGGGGCGCAGCTAGTATTTGTATAAATATGGATATATACGTAGTTTGTTCCGATAACACTGAATACTGGATAACAAAAGGAATATTAGCATAATGTGCATTCATATGTTGCTTGCATCAGTGTTAAATTCAACACGGGAAATACATTTATAACGGCGACTGCTAACGTACGAAGGCATCACATATGTGGTAAACAATGTAACGTACGTGTACGCTGCACTTTTATAATATTACTTTAGCATATTTAGTTTTGATATTTTGTTTCGACAACCTCCGTAGGGTAGCGGTGTTTGGCTCGCTTTAAATTTCGGAGGTCGTGGGTTCGATCGCCACGCTGGACAATAAATCTTTGTGTAAATTCTAAGATTCCTTTCGGGTCTGGTTGGTTGAGGGACTACCCTCTGTGCCTCGTTGATCCTGATTGTTATAACATCATCTATAGAAATCGTTTATCAAGGAACGGACAGCGGCGTTTCCTTGTGTGGTACAACATAATACTGCGGTCACCAACCCACCTGCCAAGCGTGGTGACTATGGGATCCTCCCCTGGGAGGAGGTCCATGTTCAGCAGGGGACGTTATTTGGGCTGATGATGATGATCATATTTATTTTCTCGTTTTCTGATAGAAAGTTAAAGAAGAATGGAAAGTAACTTTGTATGAGCTTAACTAAAATAATATAAAGTTAAGATATGCACCGTGACGTATATAGCAACCTACAGTTTATCATTAATTAAGCAAGGCACGCAAGCTTTGCTGTTATAAACTTATTATCGTATAATTAACCATTTTCAGATAGCTATATAGCGATATACCTTGTGTGCATACCCATACCTGAACTTGACGCACAAGACCAGGCTACAGGAATTGTTATCGGCCTTCTTTTTTTGGGACGGACATATGTAGTTACGAGTTTTTTGCTACTTCACCGGACATAAAGGCGAGCTGAGCTGCAGCCTAGAGTTATCGGCTTCGACGAAATAAATTGTTTCCGAAAATAGAAATATGTTTTTTTATTAAATCAAAAACAAGATAAAATCTTCTTTCTGTTCGTGAAGCAAAGGTTAATTAAAATACGTTCAAATAATTAATTTTATGTTTCAAGGAAACTAGTTACGAATTGTTTTTTCTGTGGCGATGAGAGACTGAACCAGTTATTTTTACCGCAAATTTAATTTGGATATTAACAATTTTACTCGTCAGTGTGACGGGAAAGTAACAAATTTTGAATAATCCAGAAACATAGAAGAGCAAGTTAGTTATAACGTTCCAATTAAAATAAAACAGCGAATTAACTTTGCTCATTCAGCGACTATATTGAGCGGTAGTTTAACTTTATTAATGACATAGTACTATACAAGTACCGCATACATATTTTGTTCTTT
Organism: Nycteola revayana; assembly: GCA_947037095.2. NCBI lineage: Eukaryota > Metazoa > Arthropoda > Insecta > Lepidoptera > Nolidae > Nycteola > Nycteola revayana. The sequence goes on from OX344840.2 coordinate 17,688,475, forward strand.
GTTCCCAGGAATACAACATTTATTTCATAATGTATACTTTGTAAAAAAATTAAAAAGAAAATATATACCTAAATATATACAGGGTTATTTGTAAAACACCAACAACCTCTTAAGAGGTCATCGTACTCATCATTATGCACACCTTTTACTATGGGACAAAATCTGAAATCGCAAAAAAAACAACTGTTCCCTACATTTATGTTTGTTTAACTCGTCAAAATGCAGGGAACAGCTGATTTTTTTTCGTGATTTCAGTTTTGCTTTACAAAGTTTGTTTTACAAATAACCCTGTATAATTAAGATAACGTCACATTCTACTAACCCAAGTTTGAAAATTATTTAAGTAGGTTATATGATTTATTATTACTAACTTACCTTTTTACCCTTCCCCATAAATAACAAACTATAGGTTATTAATTAGATTTACATTAAATAAATAGATATAAATTTATTTATTTTTTGATGGCCCAAAACGTTTCTACTATAAACAGATGATGGATTGACAAGCTTCGGTATCCTTTTTTTTCATAGGTTAATTTAATTCAAAGCACATGTGGCTCTTACTAAAATAAACTTTTTTACATTATCATGGCTCCGGTCAAAGGAAATGGCTTTCGTTCGTAAAATAAGTAGTGGACGAAATATCCAATACGACGAATTAACATGGCTCGGCCATGTTATGAATGTTAGTACACGTTTTTCGTATTTTCTTCATAATTTTCCTAGCAAGATTTACATATAGATTAACACATAGATTGATGTTTGACATACCTATTATTTTAGTTAATTAGCATTTGGAATAAGTCTGCTCATTTTCATTTTTTTCTTTTTTAAATAATAGATATGTATATCGAAACTCAACAATTTTCTATTCACAAAACCCTTTCGATTAGACAAGTGTTTATTGAACAAAATTAAGTTTTAAGAATATTTTTTACGTTAATTTATTACGAGTATGTACTTAAAACTTCGCATATTTCAATAAATTGCCATAAATTATGCTTGGTAGTTTTATCATAAGAAACATCGCTGAAAAAATAGGTCTTAAAATATAGATTTGCTGACCACTGCTAGTAATGGATGGATAGACGCCGCAATATGTTGCTTATTCCCCTGAAAAATCTGGTGCATACTTCAATGGATTTTCAGTTTATTCAAAACGGAGTATCGTTTTAAAAAAACATATATATCCAACTAGCGACCCACCCCCTCGGTTTTTAACGAGTGCAATGCTGATACATATAAACCTTTCTCTTGATTCAGTCTATCGATTTAAAAAAACCGCAACAAAATCCGTTGCATAGTCTTAAAGACTTTCGTTTATAAATGGAGTAGAAATGTCTAAAATTTTCCTGACATTGCATTTTCAAAACTTTTTTACAACAAGTATTGATGATTAATATGTGGAAGCATTATTTTCTATAGCTTCATCACATTTTGTGAAAAAATAACGTTGTATTAGTAGTCGTATCAATTATTAGGTTAACGTTGCAAAATTTCAAGGTAGGTACACATAGCAGGTGTAAAATATGTGCCTCATATCGATATATCAAACACTTCTAAAGGTAAGGTTGTACCTGTGGGTTAACCGCATTTCAAATTATATTTGGGTTGCCCTTTAATATTAATGCTGTAAAGTTACTAAACTGAACGTAGATCCGCCCACTTCTTAAACAATGTATGAGAATCTACATATATGATTTTTGAATAAATAATACATTTGAAAGAAAGCAGAACTCTATTTTATAAAGCATGAACAAATATGCATACCACTTCATATTTTCTTTCACTTAAACATTTTAGAACCCATTTCATGTATTTTATACAAGCTAGAAAATTGCAGGAATATTAGCTGTATATTATATATATGTGTGTAATATATCTGTGTATTATTATTGTACTTGCTCTAATGATATTGAACCTGTAACACCCCCTTTACTTTCAATCGCTGTCAAAAGCATATTATTTAAATCTTAGTACATTAAAGCAGAGAAGCTTTATATAACGTCTTTGAAGTACCAATATTGAGAATATTAAATATGCCCACATACATAAATCTTAATACGCAAGAGTGTGCTGTCGCATACTCTTATAAATATATCGTCACAACAAAAAGTCGACTGTAAGACCGCAATGTGTGTCGCTGAAATAAGAAAAGTTTATAAAAGGTATGGCGTCAGAAATAAATTGAAGCCCGAGCCGCCGAACTTTATTGTTATTATTAAATCTAAATATAGACGAAAGTACGTGTGCGCAGATTTACTTTCGTATACCTAACATATAACCGCCCCCCGTAGCGTAGCAGTATTTGGCCCGTTTTAATCTCGAAGGTCGTGGGTGCGAAAAATCAAAAAATCTTTGTGTAAATTTTAAGATTCTTTCCGAGTCTGGGTGGTTGAGCGACTATGCTCCGTGCCTCGGAAAGCAAGTTAAGCTATTGGTCCCGATTGTTATAACATCATCTATAGCAATCGTATACCAGGAAACGGGCAGCAGCGTTTCTTTATGTGTTATAACATAATACTGCGGACACCAACCCGTCTGGCAAGCGTGGTGACTATGGCAAAAACGCTCCCTCGGGAAGAGGCCCATGTTCAGCAGAGGACGTTGTACAGGCTGATGATGATGATGATAATGATGATGACGACCAGCTATATCAGCTGACATATAATGCGAATTATAGGTAATATAATTCGCATTATATGCCAGCTGATAGTAGTAACCTTTAAGTTAAATTTCTTATATGGATAGTCTTATCTAAAACAACCAAGGTTTGCTAAAATATAATGGATATTTTTTACATTGAAACTGACAATTAAAGGTGAACGGCAGATTTAGTACCGCATATTTTTTTTGTTGTTCTGTTATAGAATTTGTACCACATATTAAGGCAACTAAGCCACTTAATTTCATGTAAGTGTACTATTTTTAGAACTTTGGAATAAATAATGATAAAAATAAAAATAAAAAAATTTTACGTAATACAATCGTAAACTAAACGCAGTTATCAAAATAACACAAATATCGTAATCATATTAATTATTTAGAAAATGAAATGACATTAATTATAATTAAACACTTTTACACTATATCTAAAAATGTATAATTGTTGCATATATTCATAATAATTAACGATTTAATGATAGGAATGATTTTCATTGTCAATACTTTTTTCGTTTATATGGCAATTATTTATTGACAGGTAAAGAAAATCTGTCAAAACAATGTTTATGTGCCTTTAAGTAACAATCTACATTGGTAAACTAGTACATAACCTCAAAAAACAAAACTGGTTATAACTTTTATATCCCAACTTCTAAAAATCTAAGAATTTCAAAAGGGCTTGTCTATCATAATAAGTACCAATTAAAACAAAAAGTATCCCAAAACATGAAATTTTATTAGCGGTACGAAATTCCCATACAAGCCTGCCGTTCACCTTTGTGAAAGCAGTCGGTTCTTTTGAGATCAAAATCCTTATAATAAATGTTAAAATCTAATTTGATTATCTTTTTTAAAATACTACTTACCATTTAAATACAAATAAATACTAATAATACATATGTAACTAGAGTGACGGTTGTAGCCCAATGGCTAGCGGCGTTGGACTTGTGGTCTTGTGGTCACCGGTTCGATCCCCACCCATGGCACTACTGACGTGAACCCACTTGTAACGCACGACGGACTAACAAGAATACCAGTAGACAGCAAAACTCTGCTACTAAACTACTAAATGTAGCTAAAGTAACATATACTAATAATTATACTTTTGTTTTTTTTCTTGTCTTAATGAACACCTGGTCGGTATAAATTGACCAGGTAATAAATGGTACTGTGCGTGCATTCGCTTACATCATATTTACATTGTACAGTATAACATGATTGTGAAAAAGAATTGACATAAAAAAAAAGAGAAACAGAGCAAAAGAGACAAAAAAAATAATATCGGAGTTTCTTTCTTCCTTTCTTTTCCGGGTCGTCCACTTATGTAACTAGTGAAAGGTTGCAGGTTAGCTAGGGTAGCATCCTCGACGGCATGGCTGAGGACCGCGTTGTTGCTTATTCCCCGAACTGTGATCTCGTGCCAGCGATCATCACCACTGTTGGTAAATCTACTGTACTCCAGTGGCGCCCTGAGCGTTGGTCCTAACCCCTTAAGGGTGCCCTCAGGTGGATGTCGCTTAGACTTTGGCCGGATTCTTGGAAGTTAATTTTAATTTTAGACCTGTTACCTTTAAGGCATCTTACTATACCTAATGTGTACATTTGTCATTTATCACTCGACAGACGGACAGACTGATAAAAAATTCTGTAAGATCAAATAATTATAACAATGTTTTTAGCTACATAAGTGATACTTTTGTTAGATTTAGTCTTATACAGTGTAATTTTGACAAGTACAAGTGTATGTAAATACCTAAGTGCTGAATAAATTTCATTATTGCATTATAAAATATTAACTGTTCTTAACGTCCGCTCCTAGGAAACGTTCGTTCTTTCATAACTTACAGCAATATAAAATAAAACTATCATAAGAAAGTACTCTGTATCAATTTCTAAAACAGGCCGGGTTTTATATCCGGCGTTGTTGTAATGCAAACGTAATAGAATTTCCCCTTCATATCCGATGTTCGTAAAACAAAAGCCCTGAGACCTGTACTCTATACAGCGCATACTGGTTGATGGAAATATTACAGGAAAATATCATTTGAATTTGGAAGCACCAGATTTTGACAGGATCACTTAAAATATATTGCTACTATTCTGTCCATTGGTCTTCTTTCTTTTGTTTATTACAAACTAGCTTGGCGTCGCCCTTCATAAGATTCTTTACATTTTCCAAGGATTTTCCATTTTAATTTTTAAATAAACTTGTCTTTATAATAGAGAACATAATAAAAAATAATCAGTCAAGTCGTTCCCAAGTTATGAGCGTACATACATATATTGATAGACCGATATAATAATATACTTTATTTCTTTTTCTCTTTGTTGTACCAGCATTAAGTAATTAGGTATTTATGTAAGTTTTATATAAATGACAACCATGCGTGCGAAAGGTCAAACAAAATTATTGAATTTCCAAAAATTATAAGTACATAGATTACAAGTTCACAACTCGGTAGAGAAACTTTCATCGATGTATTAAGGCACGAAATTTACTTAACACGCGACATTTCACCTTGAAACCAGATTATATCGACAGCGAGACTATTAACGATAAAATCTTTTACCTATAACGAATGTGTGTAATATGAAAAATGATCATATTATATTTGTTATTTATAACGAATTAAATATATGAAAATATATTTACCTGTCGCTTCACCTTTTATAATGAAAACTTTATGTTGTATGAATGAATATGGAAGAGGACACTGGTACCTATGTCAAGATCGTACCAAGTGAAAAGAAGTGGTCTCTCTCTCTCTCTCTTTCTCGGTATCTTTGGGAAAGAGGCATGAATGTATGTAATATAATGCAATATTGTATGATAAGTGGACTACCCTACAAGTGGAAAAATTTAATTTAAAAATAAAGTGTTTTTTTTACATGTTATTATCTATATTAATATTTTATATAAAGCTAAAGATTTGTTGTTTGCGTCAACGCGCTAATCTCAGGGAGGGGCTCCGGGCCGATTTGAAAAAATACTCCAGTGTTAGATAGCCCTTTCATTGAGGAAGGCTATATTCCCACGGGAACGGGAGGTACGCGGGTGTAACCGCGCGCGGGTAACTAGTTAAATATACGAAAATATCGCAGCACCTTTTATAGTGAAAACTTTATATTGTATGAATGAATATGGAGGAGGCGAAGGTATGTCAAGATTCTAAGTGGAAGGAAGTGGTCTCTCGCCTACTCCTATGTGAAGTGGCATGAATGTATGTAATATAATGCAATAGTTACCTTATAGTGGTAAAATTTAAAATGAAAACCCACCGTTATATTTTTATGTTATTATCTGTAATAGGGGTGGCCAACCGGTCGATCACGATCCACTGGTCGATCCCGGCAGCAATTACGTACGATCCAATTTTATAATAAAAAGTGATATTTTAGTCCATGTCAATCTACAAATACGTGCCACAGATGCACAATTTCAGTGTTTATCGTATAATAATCTGAAAAAATACCCATATACATAAAAAATGCCATTAGTCGATCGCACACAGCAAACAGTCGATCTCTCTCTCGAGTCTCTTATTAAGTTGGCCACCCCTGATCTATGCTAATATAAAGCTGAAGAGTTGGTCTTTGCTTGAAAACGCAAATCTCAGGAACTACTGGCAGATTTCCGATTTATCGAGGAAGGCTATAGGCTATATTTAAATATAAAGTTCCCACGGAAACAGGAGTAGCTACGGGAGTAACTATTACATAATATACGTAACATCGATCAAGACCAAAATATGTGATTGTGCTAAAGGCATTCAGTTTTCTTTCCCACAAGCTCTGATATATGGGGTTTTGTTTGGCAAATAACCCTCATTTTCCAGTACTATTCAAAGTTAGGGCCGTGAAAATTTTCCGTTTTACATTAAAGATAACGTGGTGAATAGACACGCACGGCGGGGTCCTACATTACCTTCGGATTACGGATGGAAGTAGGCTAAATTAGATGGTAGATAGGCACCATCGCGACGGAAGCTACCACCTTCGCGTGCCTGCATTGTCAGTGCACCATGCTCTTTACATTTTCAACGAAAGGTCATACAAAAGGTCACGTTCCGTAAATACTTTCTTTCGTAAATAAATTCCTATTCAGTATGAGTCATATTTTTTTCTTTAAAATCATTTTAAACTCACTATTGAAACTTTGTAAAGCTGGCGTTTCCCTACGGCGTTTTTTGTTAGACTATCTGTTAAACCCTTGTATTGTTGTAAAAAGTTTTAATGAAATACTGACTGATGGTAAGCTTTATTCTTTTTGTTGACGATATAAGAACGTTCTTAACTGCTAACCTGTTTATGTGTATTTTCATTGACTTTTAAAATAAATAGCATTGTTGGCCATAATTTTCTCTTTGACTAGCTATACCAGCGTTTCATAATATAATATAGCCTATAAACTTTCTCAAAAGAAATATACAAACTCTTCAAATTTGTATAGGTATTAGTATTGATAAAAGGGATTCTGAATTATTACGTGTTGCGTATGCACATAGTAATATATAATTTAATATTCAATATACCTACTTGTAATATTTGTTTGAATATATTTAATTTTAAATTATATAAACAAAAAATATTGAGGTTATATAGGTTATGACTTTCAAAACTATAAACAATGTATCGTATACAACTATCTCTACAGTATTCATCTATCGATCAGAGCGGTGCAACAAACGTAGAAACGTTTGTAGTCGAGTTAGGTGAAATTGCGGCTATTCATATAGCGATCAAACACATATTACAGATAGCTATAACACTTTTAATATAAAAGGGTCGAAGTAAAATTACCTGACTTAAAAATAAACGTCCCCTTGAGCAAGTGCTCAATCAAGTGTCAATTACTGCTGTACGGCTTGATGGACACAACTCATTAAAATGATTAATTACAGCTTTTATTTAACAAATAGCTACCCGCGCGCGGTGTCACCCGCCCGTGTAGCTCCTATCTTACTCCTGGAAAACGTAGCATTCGAATGGTGAAAGTAATATTAAAATCCGTCCAGTAGTTTTTGAGTTTATTCGTAACAAAATACCTACTTCACGTATCTGGAATTTATCCAAATATGTCGGGTGAACCTGGTAGTTAACATCCTATAAACTTTGTGATTAAATTTGTTGCGGGATTTTAGATGTTAAGGTGTTCCGGGACGATGATGGACGATGAGCTTTACAGCTTAGAGCCATGTGTGTCGGTGTCACAATAGCCGAAGTGTAGGAGGGACTGAAAAACATGATTAGTATCTACAACATTTTACCTATATTTGTAGTACGTTGTTAACCACTGTTTTATTTTAATACAAATACCACGAAGCTTATCTATATAGTTAATCTATATAACAGTTAATACTATGTAATGTCAATTGAGGGCCGACCTTTAGGAGTTTGATTAATAGTCGTTCGTTTTATGTAAAGCAACTGAAATCATTGAGAGGCAACCACATGCCAAAGGCATGAAACAATGTGACAAATGTGACAAGTGACACCCGAATTCATGTTCCAATATTAGTGTTTAATAAAACATAATTTACTGAACAGATACTGCTGCCATAATAGGCATGAAGAATAAGAAAATCTATTTATTCTGTCGGTTAGATTACCAAAAAATATTGGACACATTTTTGGTTATCGTTCCGCAAACAAAAAAAAACGAAGATACCGCCCGTTCTAGGTACAATTTTACCTATTAGTAACGTCACAAGCACCCCTGTCCTGCACTTTATATTGTTGTTGCTCTGTATCTTTGTAATTTTTTATTGATTTGATAAATGAAAATAAATATACGTGTCTAATATTTTTATTATATATTATTATTATAATTTTGTAGACATCATGCCTATTAAATAGGCCATAAGTTTTTTTTTCGACATTAGTTTAAATACATATTTGATGTCAGCAATAATTATAAAAAATATAAAAAAAATGTTATTTATGCTCTTTTCGTTAAAGCAGTAGTACGTAGATAGGCTAGGGCGTAAGACTTGTGATCTTGTGGTCGCCAGTTCGATCCCCAACCATTGTACTACCGACGTGAACCCACTCGTAACACAAGCATTTTAGCTTAGCACGAGGGGTTAACAAGAATACTAGTAGACAGCAAAACACTGCTAGTAATCATAGAAAAAAAAGAAAAAAAAACTTATTTTAGTAGTTTACTATAAAAGTCAGCTAACAAATTTATCTGCATATATCGAATACTCACTTTTTCATCCGCATGAAATAGTTACTTTGGGCGGGTGTTATTTTCTATCTATACAAATTTTACATAACTAGATTGTGGTTTATACGTAAGAGACAAACAGATAGGACTTTAAAAAAAATATAATATGAACGAACGAATACATTGGATACTTCTTAACCATTAAAAACAATCTTCCATCATTCGAAAGCTACTTCCATCAGGGGTAACAAAGGGTATTATTTATTTAAAAAGTTCTCAAAGTAACGGGATTTACGTGATGAAACGGCGTGGGAAATATATTTAAAATAATAACGACTTCCAATTTATACGTTCATACATAAACAAATACCTAAAATTGACGCAATGATTGCCTGCTGACTATGATAAATGGACCTTTTTGAGATTTAAAAATATGTCACATATTCATTTTTGTAACTACGACGTAGCTGATTTTGTAGGATTCTACTGTGTATTGCGAGTATTGCACTAACTATATTTCACTACTGGGTTACCGGACCAACTCAAACTACAACTGCACTAATGAATTTTCATAAGTGTCCATAAATTCAGTGCAATCTAAATTTAACTATATATCATTTAGCAGAACATAGCTCAGAATTACAAAGTATGCATTTAATCGTTGTTTTTTGTATGATTCTACTGTGTTATTTTTAATTTATTACAAGTATTGCAATAACTATATTTTACAACTGAATTACGAAAACTACAACTGCGCTAATTCATTTTGATAAGTATTCATAAATTCAGTGTAATCTAAACTTAATGCTATATGATTTAACAAAACATCGTATTTTTCGCAAAAAATAACTTTTCCTTTTGGTTGTAAATCGTCTTTACATGTTATTTGCAAAGTATTTTATGCATCCCGCAACTTTGTTCGCGTAAAATAAGGATTTTATAAGCTATCTAACAATGAAAGTCTGGATATACCGTTTTGGACATTACACATATAAACAAACATAAAGACAAAATAAAACGTAGCAGGATAAATAGTAAGTATCTACCAGCGAAAAACCAGTCAAAATCTTTTAAGCCGTTACTGAGATTAGCTGGAACAATTTTGGACATTACACATATAAACAAACATATAGACAAAATAAAACGTAGCAGGGTAGATTGTAAGTATTTACCAGTGAAAAACCTGTCAAAATCTATTTAGCCGTTACTGACATTACCCGGAACAACCAAACACAGACAGCAGTTTATTTTTCATTGTTTTATTATTAGTTTTTAACTCTTAAGTTTAATATCAGATAGAAGATCTTACAGCATCAAAAACCAATAATATCTCAGAATTCTTTGAATTTCTTTTTTTAATTCTTAATTTTTAAATACATATTTACAAAATCACAACAATGTGTCATTTGTTTTAGTAGACAGACGGAATGTGTTGTGTTGTTAGTAATAATTTAAAACGAAAGCTTACCACGAATAAGCATAACTCTTTTTAGCTTTCTTAATGACGCAGACTAAATCATACCAATATAAATACCATCGTGATTTTTATGACTCATCGCATCTTTTCCGGTCAACAATGACATAAGAAAATGTTGTCTTTCCAGAAAATGTGAGTAAATATTTGGATTCAATGGCAATGAGTCAGTTACAGCTTAGCCGACAATTATTCATATCGCAGTAAATCCAATGTTTATCGCCCTCTCATCAGAAGGAGTCATCGCTCGCAACTCCCGTCTCCTGACGCATATGGCTATTTTAGTCAGACTTGGATAGTGCAACTTCTATAAATTGGCGTAGTTAATCAGACGAAACCGTTTCATTTTCAATCATTGAGAGACATATTAAATTATGTCCAGGAACCTTCATGGTCGAATAATTGATGTCTGTTAAACTGAATTCCGTTTATATTATTTAGTATGATCATACCTGATTTTGAAATGAAGCTATGAATCATTCGGCTATATCAGGATTAATTAACAAATATACTTAGTTAATTTGCCAAGACAGATGTGTATTATTATTTGGTGTGTCGGCGTCTGCGCAGTCCGTCCTCACACGTAGCCTGCGCCCACGCAAAGCTCCCGCTCCCATACGCAACAAAGCGCGACGCGGGATCTTCCACAATTCAGTTCACTCGCGAACTTTCGCAAGACAACATCTCATATTGAGACACAATATTACAACAGTGCATTCCAGATATTTGGAAAGGAATTTATTTTTATTAACGCTTTAAAAGGTATTTATTTCTTTCTTTTATTCTTTTGGTTCTTTTATTGTTATTTTCTAATATTCCGTGCGATCAATCCCATAAATTGACAATGATTATGTTTGCACAATATTACCTTTGTGTTTTAATAATATTCAATATTATATGAATATCTTAAATTTGATTTTCGCCTAAATATTTTTTTTATATTTTCTCCGTTTTGAAATCATTCTCCTTTATCTTTATTATTTTACTCGATTACTTTATCTCCATTTCAAAGTACAGTGCATGTTGTACTGTAGTTTAAAATGAAAAAGCCTGCTTTATATTTTCTTATTAAATACAAATGCATTTTGTAATTATTGATTTTTTACACATAACTATTTCAAGTAGGTCAACAATCTTTTCATCATGTCACTGCAGTCACAGAAAAACGTGAAATCTTGTAGTGGTCGCTATATAGGTCAAGTAAACTGAGACAGGTATTCGCACGTTTTTAATAGACACGAATTCCTTTTGTCGTCTCACCAGAGGGACAAGGACGGAATGTCTGAAATGACGGTTTCGAATAATACGTTCCTTTGTCAAATCGAAACAAACGCTTAAAACAATTTGTAATGATTCTATCTCCTTTATTAAGGGCTATTTTTAAACCTCAAATGATAATATATCAGAAAATGCAAAATTTGTTAGTTAACATTTTAACTGCCCTGTTAATTTTTATCTGGGGACTGAAAAATTTAGTTGTGAACTTAAACTGAAAAAGCTTAGTGTACTACCTATATTTAATTTTTTTTTAAATTAAAAAAAAAAAAACATGTATCTTGAGACATATTTCTATCGAGATATATTTTAGAATTTTAATGTTAAATTTACAGGCGTTATTTTGCAGCAACTTACAAAATTCTAATTACAAAAATAATAACAAAACTTTCTGCGAATCCAAAATTCTCTTACAATGTGATTTGAAATGCGGTACAAACATTTGCTTGGCAGAACGCCAATGAGCGCTATCAATTTCTATCAAACTGAGCATTTCGGTTTACTTATGCATCATGATGAACAATTTTATATATTTCTTGACGTTTTATTCCTTTCAAAATAACATAAAAGAGTTCATACGCTGTATTTTATTACAACTTCATTTTTAAATGTTTCAACAATATCTAGAAACATTTTTAATCGTAGGTTATAAAACTTACAAAACATTAAAAGTTACTTTATCAATTGTTTTCAAATATTTGTAGATCAAATAAACAAGATGTCTGAAAGCAAACGTCTCGAGGTCGGCCAGCAGCTCGTCAAGAGCACCATGGATCAGGTCATGCAACAAAGTCAGACAACAGAAAAAGTCACAATTCAGGCCAAACAAGAGTTCCGTGAATCGTATCAGGAGAGTTACGAAGAGGAATTCGAAGAAGAAACCTTTATCGATGAATTCGGCAATGAAACCACAAAAAGGGTAGAGTCTAGCAGCGAGAGCAAAGAACACTCCAAGAGTGCCGACGTTCAGGTCAAAGCCACTGGACTAAACGCCGCACAGGTTAAAGCCCTCACCGACTGCGCAAACCAGGCGGGACAATTGGCGCTCGACTCCAAAGCTGCAAACTGAATGTAATTTGAACTACTTCCTTTAGCGAGCATTATTTATAAACACCCTTAACCTATTAATTTGAAACTGTTTAATTATTGTGTTACGTATATATACTTAATTACAACAGTTTCATTTAGGAATTCCGTATACCTAAGTAGGTATTAGTTACAACTGAGTAACGTGGCATATACAATATACTCTAAATAACATCTTTTCTAACCTCTCTTTATCCTCCTATCCTACAATTAACACACACACACACATACACAGTTGTTTGCAATATATAACATCTTCATTTCTATGTTTATAAAAAGTTGGACAAATGCTGTTTATCTATAATTAAACATTTTGTTTCAGGTGTCTGCCTTAACCCGCGTGTGTGGTGGTCTCAAATAGTGATAAAGACTGTGCCCAGTGTTCCTTATTAAGTGTTTAATTTTATCTATGTATGTAAGAAAAAATATAAATATGCAATAAATGTATTGAAAAGCAAATGGTGTATTGATAGTGTTGTGCTTGGTTTAAATGTGTTAGTGTAGGCTATTAGAAAGAAATTAAAAAATGGAGGAAGAAGATGATGAGAGAAAGAGCCGACGGCCTAATCTCGCTGCCTTTAGTTCGTTAAACTCACGTGTAGTCCATGCCTCACTAGAGGAGGGCTACATACGTCAACAAGCATCGTCAGAATCTGCCGATGCGAACACTTCGAGTATTTCGGCAGCTCATTATAGTGATAGAAGTTTTGCTTCCAAAACGAGTACATTCTCTCGCAGTGGTACCTCGAGTTCGAGCCAAGAAGAATGCGAGGTGGCTCAAACAACAATAACCAGTGGTCAGTATTTGGCCGCTGCAAGAGTAGAAACCGCTCGTTCTATGGAAAGTCTCCGTCCAAGTAAAGATACGTCGCCGGCCAGGCCCGCAAGCTCCTGTACTACCGTTCGTCATCATCGAAGCTCCTTTTTGACTGCAAGCGAACGTGATGTACGGGAGTCGCGGGGTCTTCCGGCGCGGCGCGCCTTATCGGGAGAGGACATGGGGACCTCTGCTGAAAAGAGGCGAGGCTTGTTCGCGAGCACAGAGCGACGTGCTCTGCAGCAACTCAGCCTACCTCCTCCAGAACGTCGTCTTACTATTTTAAGTCCGCACAGCCCTATGGCAATCACGGAACTACAGTGGCCTTCACCCTCCGGGATCCGAGGAAGGCGAAAGAAAGGCATGGTGCTTCCGAAACTTATATTGCCTCGCAGCGACTCGGATGCCTCAGAGGTGTTCTTTGAAAGGTGCCATTTTTTTTTATTAAATATCTTCTGATTTAGTTATATTTTTTGTCATGCATTATGAATCGCAACAGGTTCCTGAGATGACGTATATTTTAGGTAACTTGATTGTTTTTTCCCAATGCAATATTTACTGGTATACAACATTTTATTTTTATGACTTATTTTTATTGTTTATTAAACGTAGAAGTGACACAGTAGGTACATATAGATATAAAGAATCACAGGCATTTATGAACAAATAAGCTTGAGTATATGTATCTAACGTACATGTGTATGTAAATACCTAAGTGCTGAATAAATTTCATTATTTTATTACTAAAACCAAAATACAAATATACCAACATTAAAAGTATACAAATATAGATTCCCATTAAATTGGGTAGGATTTCAATGGTATATACAATAGAATTTTAAATTAGTAGTAAAAAGTAAATGGTTTTCAAATTATTATAATTTTTGCATCTACATGACCCACTTATTTTTTATATGTTGTTGTCTTTTTTAAACTGAATACAGAAATTTCAACTGTGTCTTTATCACCTTTTTTCTAAGTACATTTTTTTAATTTTCGCACTAAATAAACATTTGAAGGAAAAGTACGTGGTAAGAACAACGCGGCTCAACCTGGATGTCCGTACATCGTTTCTTTTTTTTTTGTTGTTTTTATATTTTTTCTTTACTCTAAATTTTGACATATGTAGCTGCCACACGAAAGTAACATTTATTTTAGTATAGCCACTAGCTTCCCGCGAGCGGTTTTACCCGCCTAGCCCCATCCCCGAGGAATTTCATAATGAAATATAATGTATGTTACTTTTCGATAACGTAACTTTGTAATGTTGAAAGAATTTATGAAATATTTCTTTATAGTATGCATACAATAAACAAATAAAATAAGCAACAGTCATCCAATATTTATATTCCAACTGTTTTATTATACAATTCCCTTTTGAATAAGCATTAAATTGTTATTGGATACAACGACATTCAAACATATGATCCAATATCTCGATTTGGTGATTTTTCTTTGTGGAAATAATACAATACTGGTTCATATTTTCTTTTGCCCACATTCCGTAAAGAACGTTACAAAACATGGACGTATTAAAAGTAGCTCGTTTATTCTATTGTATTCGCTTGTTTTTATGATTTCTTATGGTATTTTATTATATACCATATTCAGTGGCAGAAACCTTGTGTTTTCATCGCTAGAAATCTTATCGGTATTTATCGTATATTACGTTATACAACATTATAATTGAATGGGAATAATCTAAGTTTGTGTAAAGATAAGACTAAATATCATGTTTTGCCGCTGTTACACGAAGACATACGAGATTTAGATAATATTGTGTGTAGTTCGAGTAATTATTTGAATCAAATACTAAACCCTGCTATAAAAGTAAGTAAGATAATAATATTAACATTACAAAAGATAAAATGAAATTTGAATAAAAATGTCTTGAACCGAGCTGGCGGTAATTCCTAAACAAGATTAGGCCGCAGATCTATTGTTCGTTGCAGACTATGATTCCAACCTCGCGATGGATCAAATTTTGTAGTAAAACCTCTGATTTTGCCCCAAAATGATTGCTTAGATCTAAGAAACTGTGTCAGAAAGATCACACAAGATTACAAATATGTAATTAGTATAATTACATATTTGTATCACCATACGCAGATAAATTGTTACTTATACTTACTTACTTATAGTACTAAAATCGATCAATATATTCACTTTTAGAAGCATTAAAATTTACAGATTAAAATCATTTCATACCTGTCTTATGTTGCCCGTTTGTACAATCAAGATTATTTTGTATTGTAAGGAAATAGGCCTCATTTTGCAATGTTATATACATGCCGTACATTCAACAAGGACAGTCGCCTCGAAGGCGGCTGTCCAATTATTCTCTTACTAACTTCTCGCATGCGGTTTCACCCACGTATCTCTTGTGTCCGTAGGAATTTCATAATAAATATAGCACATAGCCTTCCTCAATAAATGAGTTATCTAACACAGGAATAATTTTTCAAATCGGACCAGTATTTCCTGAGGTTAGCACGTTCAAGCAAACAAATAAGCCCTTCAGCTTTATACTATATCAGTATAAGATTTGGATACTGATTCCGTGATTCATGGCTTTTTTTTCTAGTGACATTTGCTCTAGGTTTAGTTTCGTACCAGTTGTTACAGTAAGGACCCCTATACTATAAGTCAACTACAAGTGGATTCAATTCTATCATGATAGTCATAGTCTTGCCGAACTCCAAAATATTATAGATTCAGTTTGTACACTTGTATTTCCATTCAAATCAATGCAATGTCATTTCAAAACAAACTTTCCTAATTTAAACTAATACTGTTCTGAGACTGGCTCAATATCCGTTGCTATTCGAAATACGCACTAGCATTCTATACCGCAAATCAGTTATGAATGCAATAACAGAAGTTTCTCAAAGTCCCAATAGCATATTTGCTTGACAATATTTGAGTAAGGACGAACTAATAGTCTTAAACTAAAAGCCACGCGATGGAATATATGTATATAGCATACATATATTCCATCGCGTAGCTTTTAAAAGGTTTTTTCACAGTAACATTTTTCATCTAATACTATTTTTTTTGAAACAAGCACTTACTTGCGATTTCTTTTGCGTCAATTTTATATTTTTCAATCCAAACTATGAATAGGGTATTGGAAAATTGTTTCCTAATCTACGTCAGAATAACAATTCGCGACTAATTTCAGGACAATCCGCTCAATTGTCTGAACTGTGTGTTAAAAGATCAATCTGTGACGGCATACAGACGCGCGGCTTCACCCGCGTAACTTCCGTTCCCGTAGGAACTTCGTAATTAAATATAACATATAGCATATAGTATGGCTAACACATTTTTTAAATATAACATATAGTATGGCTAACACATTTTTTTCAAATCGGACTATTAGTTCCTGAGATTATTGTGTTCAAGTAAACAAACTCTTTAGCTTTAATATTAGTATAGGTTTACATTTAATGTATTATATAAAATCACAGGATATTAGTTTACCGCGTCAAGTAATCGTTTTTTTTATCCATCCAACGACAAAGCACAAGAGGTACGTAAATAAATTTAGTTTTCTTTATATAATCCAACCTCTATTAGTTTATCAGCTAAGCATCAAATAGTTTATAGCTTATATTGGATTGCGCCATTCCTTTCAAACCATTTCATCGAAATAGAAATCTGAATCACTGTACGCTTAGTGTTGATTGAACATTTTTGTTCGCAGAACAATTAAAATGTTGCTTGGACTCGGCTCAGATAGAAAATAGTGCAACATGTTCTTGAATTACTCTGTAGGCAAAACACGTGGCCAATTGGAAGGCATCCAGGGAAAATTCTTCGTAAAAATGATTTAGTAATAAAGTTTAAATAACAGGTGGATGTAATACATGTTCTAGTAGTATAAAAATAGCGAACGAGCAAGAAGTATTGTTCTTCTGTTACACGTTTTATTTGCATAGTACATTGTACTAGGAGTTTATTTCTTTACGTGTGATGGTTTTCTTTTAAACCTAGCCTTGTTTGCCTTATCGTGGGATCGGTGTATTGGTAGTTAATGTTGTTTAATAATGCGAAGGGCTGAGGTCAGCTTAAAGTCAGAAATATTATTCTATGATTGAATTAAATAGGTATGAATGTTTTCGAATAGACCAGAATCAGTTTTTGAAGACGTTATTGATGCTTATATTAAAATAGATGGCTTTTGTCATCGGTGTAATTAGTATGTACTGTATAATTAGATTATATATACTGCGTACTAATAGCAGTGCTAATATAGCAAGTACAGAATAGCTCTTTAGGTATTTAGTATATTTTACTTTAGATATAGGATCATAAAAATCAATTGCCAAATGTATTCGTGGAAACTGAAAACAACATGAAGATTTTGCTTCATTATTTGGATGTTTTGTTCCGTATTAATCAAGACAAGTGCTGTATAAAAGAAGACTTAAGAAAAAATACACGGAAAATGACAGTATTGTTTGAGGACATAAAGCTGGCACGAACTATTCATACTTGATATTAATATATTATTTGTATTAATTTATATACAAACACACCACAAAAGGAATACAAAAATTATAACTTATATTTATATAGTATAAAACATAGTCGTTTACCGATGTCTGTCTGTCCTTATGTATGCTTAGATCTTTAAAACTACGGAACGGATTTTAATACGGTCTTTGAAATAGATAGAGAGTGTCTTAACAGGAAGGCTTATATGTATAATACACATATTAATATGATTAATATTAATAATTAAGTTAAAAACAGTATATTTTCAATCGTTATGTGGAAATTCATTTTTCTATATAATAACTTGTAATGTATAATTCATTATAAACACAGAACCAGCGATCCCAATATTCATGCAAAAATAAATAAACCTCACATCAGAGTATTACAAATCTGTTAATTGGGATCAAATATATTTGTATAACAATTAGCAAATCTGCCGTAATTAACAAAGCGTAACAAAACAACAAGTCTCGGAGGAGTAATTAATAAATTTCTCAGTTGTTGTGTAGCTCTAAGTCCTCTAAGCTCTTTAAACTAAACGCTATCGACCGCGACAGATCATTAGTTAAGTGACTCCAATGTATATAAGACAATTTCGTCCGGATTTATTAGGAATCGGCAAATTAAACAAATGTGTTGCTCTGTAAAGACAAAGATTTTATTATAAAATGAATTTACATTTTACGCTATATATAATCATACTATAGTTTTTATACAATACCTATAAAGACAAAGAAACGACATTTAAAGTAATTTATTAGTTTGTCAATTCCCTGCACACGATAATTTTTATTCACAGCTTTTCGTTTTCATTAATCACTCTCGTCATATTGAAACAAAACTCTCGACATTGACTTTTGCAGTTCCGTAGACAATGAAGGTGTGTTTAGATTAATAAAAAAATGTAATTTCTTTACATGTATATTTAGAAGTTCTCATTCTCATTGATAGTTTTATTATGACATTATCTATTATATAAAAATGAATCCCTATTTCCACTATATTAAATTTACTAAAGTTCTGCGCTTTTGACAACATAAACTTTTTTAATGCAATCTTATGGCGTTTGACATGACAGAATGCGTGCTGCTCTTAGTGCACATCACGGTAAGTTAAGTATCACGCCTTCTATTAAGTTCATTTTAATATAGAGTTTTAATTAAGACACTGTCCCGTCTTTTTTAAAACCCTTTATTAAAATACGTGACGTCTGTCGGATCAGCTAGTTAATATATAAATTATCAATAAAATAAAATCCATATTTATTTACGGAAACTAATAATAGTCAAAGATTAATTAGGAAGATTATTTAATTATTTGCTTTTTAATATTTATTTATTTACATATTGTTACTATTTATATTTAAAATTCTTTATTGTTTGTGGGGGAAAATTGTCTATATTATATTAGAACAATAGCCATTATTTTGTTAGAACATGACCAATTAATACTTTGATTGTAGGTATAAGAATCAAACATTATTAATTAGTCTATTAACACAGTTCAAATTACTCAACAGTTTACGCTGAAACATGGCACGCTAAGAAAGGTTGTATGGATGTAGAAATCTATGCCGTCGATGTCTAGGAAAACAATAGGTTAAGTAAAGGATTTTAACATCGGTGCTACCTATGAAAGATTAAGATTTTTATCTAAATTAAAAATACAAAATATTTAATGTTCATACCGCTCAAAAAAATGTCTGAATGCTGAGGTGTGCTATTGCACCATTTTCCGCCCGATAAAAATATGCCCAGTATGCAGGAAAACAATCATCAGCCGAAGACCCGACATGTGTCTCGCTCCTTCACGGAGCATAATCAGGGTGGTGTTAATGAGTCCAAGGCTATGCGCATTGCGCAGCAGCGTTTGACTGTTCGACTTTCTCAAAATAATGCTTGATACTATTAAACTATTTAGATACCTATATTTTTTTAATTCACCTGTATTATTTTTCGGTTTCGTTGGTTAAGGGGCTTTGAAATAATACTTACAATTACTTCCAGTCACAGTTCATAGACTTCAAAGCGAAGTTAGCTTAAAGCTGACGGTAACTACGAAACTCACTTGAATGAATTATAATAGTTAGAATTTATTACTACATTACACATTTATGTACAAGGGCGCACCAAACTTTTGATCCAGGGGTTAAAATGAAACGTTATATTCAGAGGACAAGTATCATAAGCTGGGTTAGTCTATATATTTATGTATGGCAGTAGCAACTTAATTAAAATGACAATATGAATCCTATTCCAAGTTATATTTACATTTTATAATTTTTTTAAATCTTTTAAAAATTAAAAAGTAAATATATATATTTTATGCAAAGTAATAATAGTAGGTAGTAATTCTGTTGAACATGGACCTTCTGAAAGAGGCTTTTTGCCATAGTCACCACGCTTTTCAGGTGGTTTTATAACCGCAATATTCACACAGTGAAACGCTACTGCCCGTTCCCTGGTATACAATTGATATAGATAGACGATGCTATATCAATCGAGTCGAATTGGGACGTGGACGTGACGTGCTTATCGTGGTTTCTGAGGCACGGAGGATAATCTCTCAACCGTACCCCAAAAGGAAACTTAGATTTTGCCAAAGTTTTCTTGTCCGGTAGGGGGATCGAATTCACGATATCCGAGACATACCGCTGCGCTGCTGTAGGTTCATAAAGTAATAATGGGAACAAAAGCGAACAATGTTTTCATGACTTTTATTATTTTCCCAAATATATTCATGAAGTTGAAGCCTCGAACAGACTATTATTTCTCTTCATATTGCCTCCATTAACGGTCAATTAATTGACAGTGGAATTTAAAACATATTACAGATTAAGAGACACCCTTCCACTTTGAGTGTTATTACGTAACTAAGTGAAAAATACGCGTAATTAGAAAACATGAAAATGTATTTATTGTAATGTCGAAAAGGGCAAATAATACAAGTTTATTTTGATTATTGTCTACAACATTTTTTAATTTATTTTAGTAAAAAATTGAATAAGTTTCGTTAATATTAATCTGTATTAAACACTTTGTAACTATGCATGCTGTATTCATATCGAGTAGATATTGTTAATTGTTTATTATGTGAGTTTGATTGAATGTAAGTGATTGAACATCGGTTTTGTAAATTATAAATTAAAAAAAACCTATAAATCACATTACATTTATCACATACTAAATTTAATATATTGAGATTAATAAATTTAGACCGCCTTCAGCATTCGAACCTGCATTTTAGTATATACATCTAACCCCCTAATGCCTAGACCATTCGGCCATGGTGGAACCCAACAAGTTGTCGAAATTTATATCTTTATAAATTTAAAGGGATGACATACATCTATAATATAATAGCAGTAAAATTACTTAACAAATATATACAAATATGCATTTGGAAGTAAATATTTAAATGATGACACCGCCATACAATTTTTAAATGTACGGCAAAGTTTACCACAAACTAATTATTTTTTATTTGAATTATTACAAATTACCAAATAATAATTTCCCAAAGTTTCAGTCTAGTTATAGTAGTATATAATATTTCAAACCCATTAAAATACAAACCATTTTATTTTCAAAAGTGACAAAAAATAAACTGCGTTTTATTTATTCAATTATATTCTGTAACCACGAGATTTTCTTATGTGTAACGTAACATATTAATTAATATGCATGAAAGCATATCGATATAATTAATTCTGCAGCGGATAATTAACCTCATTTACCTATTTAATTGTTCTCGTGGTTTCAATGGGCATAATGGTTAAAAGCTATTATGTTTTAAGCAATTTCATTCTATTATTTAAAAGACTTTAAAGAGAGAGCATTTAAATGATGATTTTTGAAAATGGACGAAGTTATATACGTTTATTGGCCGAGAATAGACCACCCTATGTCTTCCCATGAGTGACTAGGGATATTTAGCTGATAGATACAGCAGCTCATGGATACCTACCATCTTACTGCGATCACCAATCCGTCCGCCAAGCGTGGTGATTATTGAAATATTGCGGATTGCCAAGGTTTTCAAGAAGAGGCCCATGTTCAGCAGAGAACAAAATTGGGCTGATAAAGTAAAAATATATCCTTTCAACTGTGAAATGTTGATTTTAGGTCTTCTGTGGGGTAGCCCACAAAAGCAGCATCTAACATTGTGGCAACAACGGGGGCCAATCCACAGTTGTGCTTCAACGTGTCAACGTGCTTTCCGAGGCACGGAGACCAGACCCGGAAACAAATCTTAGAATTTACACAAAGCTTTCATACCCGGCGTGGGGATCGAACTCCGAGATTTAAAGCGAGCCAAATACCGCTACGCTACGGAGGCTGTCGATGTGATAGTCGATTAAGTTATTAGAAAAAAAAAAACTATTTCCATCGGGTGTACCACGATTGGAGTCCTATCATAAAGAGCGATATTCTGTATCGCATTTCCAACAAAAATAATAAGTATTCTAAAGAGAGGATTTGTTTTAGTTTGCATGGAGTTGAATATTTTTTCCTTTGCGGATCTGACACCCATGATTGATACACGCTGTATCTGCTTTGTAGGTACACGAACTGGCGCAAGTGATCATCGTCCGTACACTGTCAGTGTTCTTAATAGTAGTTTCTAAATACATTAGAAAATAAAATTAGCTTTATAACATTTTACATTCAGCAGTAATACAATCTCTCTCTTAATCTGCTGCTCTTAATCCACATCACGGTTAAGGCGGAAACATATTGTTAAAACCTGATGAAACGCGACGCGTATTGAGTCGAATCAAATGTATTGTTTTCTATAGACCAGAATCACACTATGAACACGTAGCGTCGCCTTTAGTTCAAAGCTATGACGCCTTATTTAGTATTGGTTAAGATCGGACAATCTCAAGTCAGCTAGTATTACAATATATTATTATTTCAACTTCAACAGCCTATTTAGGTCCACTACTTGAACATAAGCGTCCTGTTAACGGACCTTCGCAAGCCAAGATTGTTGTGGCATATTGCCATAATTAATAATGACCACCGGATTGGTAATCGTAGTAAGGCGATAGGTAACTTTGAGCTAATAGATGCTGGGTTACATATTGTAATGTCAGCAAAAATAATGCCTTTACTAAAATGCATGAGCCCTAAAAACCCGAAACCGACATACCTACCTTATATTCAAAAAGACAATTATACCTATATAATACAAATGATTTAAAATAGCTTACGATCGAATAAACGAAACAATAAATGTACTAAATATTTAACCCTAAAATGTTCAACCATAAAAAAACGAAGGAACACAAAATCTCAGGTAGGTACAGATGTATAGGTTAGGTTAGGTTTGATCTGCGAGCCGCCGCGCCAGGCCGAGCGTCATCAAATTATTTTTGTTCAAAATTACACATTTTAAACATAAGATATTTAGTCCGATCGTTATTTTGAAATGGGGAATTTTGAAATCTGTGATAATAATTAGGTATACTATAGTATTTAAAATTTCGGAATTGTACAGTAAGATGTACTAGATTAAGGTATTATGAATAATAAGGTATTTCGATTTCGGGTATTTTGGGCTCATGCATTTTAAGTAACCAGATGCTGCTGTCGGATTTATGTCCCTTAGTTCTTACGACACCCATGGGAAGATGGGCATGGCGGGCATGGGTTGGTCGTTTCTAAGCCGGAAACCACACGGCGATTGTACTGTACTACATAGTTGAAATATTAACCCTCAAGAGTATTAAAATTTACTACGATGATTCATGTATTATTATTTATTAGCGATAAGTAAGTATTACATTCTGTCCTTAAATGATTTACACTACTAAAACATATTGAATGATAAGTGTAACTGATATAGTTATGTAAAATTATCACTCAAACACTTATCTTTGATAATATCATCGATAACAGGATGAAACTAGGCTGACATCTACCTATTGGTACTTTCACAAAATTATAACGAGTTATCTCTTATCAGAAACCGATAATAATGTACAGAAATAATCGTAGTTGTTTACGTAATTTATACGTACTTATATGACTTAATGATGTATAGTTGTACCGACCGATTTCGGCCACGGCAAACAATCTTTATAAAGATTGGCCATATGATATCTTTTTTTTCGGAGGGACGTTACCTAGTTATCTAGGAGGCTGTTGCTACTTCACCGGGCATAAAGGCGAGCAGAGCTCTAGCCATAAATGGTTTAAAAACTACAAACTAAGCAACCTGCACTAGGGGGCGTCCCCTATGGGAGCAGGACTTCTCATATTGCTCAAGGTTATGCACAAACATAGGTTGACAATAAATCAACTTATCTCTGTCCACTGCTGGACATAAGTCTTCCCTAATTTGCGCCATGACACCCGGTCATTCGACCCCCTCAGGGTTCAGGCCCGGGACATTGCCAGTTACGCAGAGAATAACGCTAGACCAATGAAGCAGGCAGTGATTCAATTACTCAGTAGACAATTTTAAAGGCACTTCGGATTTGTTTCGTGTGGTGAAACAAATCCTTCATACGTATCGTATTATCTTCTAAGAACTACATTTATGTACGTAGACACAATATAAGATAAGTAAGATAGTAAGATCTTTAAACAAAGTGGCCGTAGCCCAATGAGTGGGTTCACGATCACAAGTCCGAAGCCTTGTAGCAGGTGATTATGAACCCACTCGTAACACAAACATTTTAGCTTAGCCCAAAGGGTTAACAAGAATACTAGTAGACAGCAAAAACTCTGCTAGAAATCTTTAAAAAAAGACGGAAACTTTAGTAACTTAATAGGGCAAAGGACATTTTTGTACCAATCATTTTAGTACCAATAATTTAGCATTGACTTGTAATTATAAAGTTGAAAACCAAATAATTCATAACATACATACTGCCCGTTTAAAGGTAAAAGACTACTGCATTAATATTAAACTAAATTAATTTAAGAAGATTTTCGGACACTCACACTCACTCACACTCAAAATAACAATCTACGGTTTTCGAAAATAGTTGTCTCAGGCGGAGGTCAGACGGAGGTCTCAGAAGCAACTACTGAGCCACCAGTTCAGACAAAATAGAAAGTTAAAAACAGTACCATTTGGATATTAACCGCTATTGTAGTTATGATTAATTATTCTTGAGACCTCCAAAACACTTCAAAATATTTCTAAGAACTTGTAATGTTAGAATTGAGAACGTATTGTTAAGTTAGGTGATGCCGCCAAAATGTATTCATATATATTATAAAGGTGAAACCTATGAAATTGCCGTTTTGTATGAAAAAATTTAAACGATTTTTTTTTATGTATTTTTTATTTGTATTAATCGAAGTAATCACCCAAGCAATCAATGCATCTTTGCCAACGCAGTGGCAGTTTATTGATGCCCTTCTTAAAGAAATCAGCTGGACGGGAGGCAATAAATTCTTCAAAAGCATTTTGTACTGCCTCTTGGGTATTGAATTTTTTTTCCCGCCAAGAAGTTATCCAAATTCTGGAAAAAGTAGTAGTCTGCAGGCGCAAGGTCTGGTGAGTAGGGCGGATGACGGAGAGCTTCCAACCCCAGTTCTTGCAACTTGGAGATCGTGCTTTATGAGGTCGCGCGTCGTCGTGCAGGAGCAGCGGAGACGAGCGTGCCAGCTTCTCCATCATTGTGTTCATTTCTTCACAGTACACATCTGCAGTAATGCTCACCCCGTTTGGTAAGAAGCTGTGATGAATCACACCGGCGCTAGACCACCAAACAGTGACCATCACTTTTCTAGGGGTAAGTTTTCGTTTAGGGCATTGTTTAGGTGCTGAACCAGGATCCAACCAACTTGCTGAGCGCTTGCGGTTATCAAACAGAACTCATTTTTTATAGCAGGTAACAATGCGGTTCAAAAGTCCTTCATTTGTGTGTCTGTGGAGCAGTGCAAGGCACGTCTCGACGCGTACTTCACGCTGGCTATCATTGAGTTCGTGGGGCACCCATTTGTCAAGCTTTTTACCTTGCCAATTTGACGCAAATGGACCAATATTGTTTTGACGCTAACGTCGAAAGCTGCTGTTAATTCAGCCGTAGATGGGTATTCAAGGTACAACAGTGCTGATGTACCTAGATCCGCCTATGTTGTACCTTGATCATAGTTAGAACTCATCAAATAAAATCCATATTTCTCGACAAATAGCAAATATTTTTATTATTTTCAGCTTCAACACGTCTTTAAATATTTTTATAAGCTTATCAATATATATGACATATCAATTAACAGAATTTATATGACTTGTAGGACTTTTTATTTTTTCCTTAATAAAAGTTGAGATCTTCTTTTTCTGACCATTTCCAGTTTTTAAGCGACTTCTTCATGGATTTTATAAGAGCACCCTCTTTACTGACAGACACTATTATAGGCCAACAAAGTAAATAAAATCTTTTTCTTAACTTCTTTTAGTTTCTGTACTTGCCTTCTTATCTGTTTTATTTTTTTTATTTTGTTTTGCTGCCTTTATTCTTTCTATTTCATTTTTTTTGGAGTGTCAGTTAGTATCCTTGACTTTTCTTTCTGTCTGCCTTTTCGAACTTCTTTTCTTGAATGTAGGTACCTTGACCATATACAACTGTGTTACTATGATCAATGTACAACACCCCTACCCTTTTATGTTTATTCGCTCATGTAAATATGGAGGTTATGATTAGCTCAAATAAGCATACTAAATTCTAAACTTGGCTAAAGTACCTACTTGTTTAAATAAAATGGTTTAAAAACGTATGTAGTAAATAACAGAAGTAATGAAAGAAATGAAAAATATTAAATATCATACTTTTTTGCAGCGAAAACGTTAAAGTGACCTCCCATGCAAACACGATGCAATGATCGCCTGCAACTAACTTCATGTTGATTAGTCTTGTCGAAGTTTTCGACTTCGACGAAAAAAAGGCGCGAACATTTCAAAAAATTAAGTGGCTCTAGGTACAAAGCGGCCGTAGCCCAATGGCTAAGGGCGTCGGACTTGTGATCTCGAGGTCGCCGGTTCGAACCCCACCCATTGCACTACCGACGTGAACCCACTCGTAACACAAGCATTTTAGCTTAGCACGAGGGGTTAACAAGAATACTAGTAGACTTAAAAACTCTGCTAGTAATCTTTATACAAAAAAAAAAAAAAAAAAAAAAAAAAAAAAAAAAAAAAAAAAAAAAAAAGCGTGTCAGTCAAGGTACAACAGGTTCCCCTACTGCAGAACGGCAATTTCATAGGTAAAGACCTAATGTATCATTAATAATATCTTAAATTAAACTAAATATAAAAACTAATAAAAAAGAAAAAACTTTTTTTTTTTAACTATTTGATACAATGATTATTAATTAGATTTTTTTGCTAGTTTTCTTCTTAGAAAGATAACTTTTGCACTAGATAAAATACTTTACGGGCACAAAGCACAGGTTCATAGCCACAATCCATGGGTCACAAAAATAATTTTCCCAAATAGGAATCGTACCCAGAACAGCAGACCTCAGAAGTATCTAATGTAACCACTGAGCCATGAACCCGGTGCGGTGCCATGTCTTAGTCTATAGATTCATTCTCATGACTCAAATATATATCTATATATATATATATATATATATATATATAGTACATTCTAAATTATAATTATTTATTAGCGATTCTTAACATTACACAATGATTTCATACGAGTGTTTTATTGACATGTCATCGGAATCTGAGCCTAAGAGCCAAGTTATCTTACACGTGCGTCAGTACAAATATATCAGTCGCAGCTTCATAACATTTTACCAACTCGCTCACACATCTAGAATGATTCATATCGATGAGTAATACATATAGAGTAGTTATTAACCAATATATTATTTTACCAGCTGCACGGTTCGATTTTTGCATTTGAATAACAATTGCATTCCCCCATCCCCGTTCCGACTCCCATTTCCGCCCTTCCATTCCTTCGCCCAAGTCTGCCCACGCGTACTCACATTCTGGCTCGGCTAACTTGTGCATTTATCATTGCCGTCCGAATCTGAATTTAACTTTTTATTCAAAAAGTTGTCCTCAAGACTCAAGTCCATATTTTGAGTAAAATGACTATTCAGCATGACAAATCGTCTTGTCAATTATTGGCGACGTTTATAAAATCACAGTGAATATATTGTTCAGATTTGTAACACCATACATGTGAGATGATCTACAATTAAGATATACAAAGTCTCTTGTAAAGATTCATAAATGGTTAGACTGAGCTGTTAAACATACAATAGGCAGGTTTAAACGGACAGGAAATTTTCGATTCCATGTTGTAGGTACGTGTTTATCATAAGTGAAATAATATGTTGTGTTTTATGTTTTCAACGTATGTTTAACTCTAATTTATATGACGTGGATTTACGGAAGAATATATAAATATTCTTAAAACACCATATACCATTATACACCAAACAACGATGTTCTATTAATGTACAGTATTTATAACTTCAAATTCTCATGAGATATTCTAGAAACACATTACATTTGTATTGAATATTATGATTTATGTCATAATGATTTGTTCGATAACTTGTGAAGTGTAACGATAACATGTACAAATAAATGTAACATCGTTGGTCAATTTGTTTGTATATTTCAGGGTTATAGAACCATAAACATCAATAATTTACTGTTACCATATCATTCTCTGAACACCCTGTCCTTTTTGAGTTTCGTGTCAGTTTTACAGTTGCTCTATATAGTTTAATGAAAACTGTTATAACTGAATACTCTAGCTCACTAATTACTATAGCCATGTCTGTCTAAATATGTTGATATCAAAAACTACCGAATGGGTTTTTTAACCAGTGGTTAAAAGAAAAGCAACACATAGAACGTGAGTATTTATTGGATTCGTTCTATTGTGTTACCGATCTCGGAAGTAGTAGATTTTACCATGATTGTGAAGTAATCTTACATTGTTTATTTATGTTTAAACTTTTAAACTGTATATGTATACCGTAAAACATAAATGTTCGTTAAAAGCATTATGTTTTATAAAGAATTTTTATTATTTGATATTGTTTTCAGAAGTTGTGTAATATCCACCGAAGTTCAAAACAAGTAATAATTTCGGTACGCATTTT
The DNA here is from genome assembly GCA_947037095.2 of Nycteola revayana. NCBI lineage: Eukaryota > Metazoa > Arthropoda > Insecta > Lepidoptera > Nolidae > Nycteola > Nycteola revayana. Next base: position 17,717,556 of record OX344840.2, read on the forward strand.
ATTACATTCTAATATGATTTACTGCATAAAATTAATTTTAATCTCAATTTTATTAATATAATTCTAAATCAAGAAAACATTGAACTAAGTATTTATCATGTATCCGGTATTAGAAACGCTTTTTCCAGATTTTGCCAATGAAAAGTTTAACATAATACAGGAAAGGAGCCGGATTACATCTCATATATTGCAAATACGGTCTTACAAAATATTTTATGTATAACTTGGTTCTGTGTTCACAATTTTAATAAAATTTATGTTTTATAATCCGTTATTTTACACGTTGATATTTATTTTTGTGCATTTCCAATGAAATCTATACGTTAATATATAAAGATGATGAGTTTGTTTGCTTGAACGCGCCTATCGCAGGAACACTGAAATATTTTTTTAGATCCTGAGATTAGCGCGTTCAAGCAAACAAACAAAATGCTCAGCTTTATATATTAGTAGATCATAACCTAAATTACCTACGCCGTTAGCTATAGGTACGTTTGAAACGAAGAGAAGAACTAAACTTATTGTTATAACGTTATAAGATTCTTAATTAATTATTATTGTGATAATATTAATATTAAAAAATATACAATTTATATCATATTTATTATTCGTGTATTAAAAAAAGTAAAATACGTAATACAAAAGTATAATCCTAGACGTAGTCCAATTATCTTGTTTTGTTGTTCCTAAATATAATGATAGATATTAACAGTAATATAGTTGTAAGTATAATAATTTAGGTCTTACAAGATCAAAAGCAACGAATTACTGTATCATAATTAAAACATTAATTTCTTATACTTTACCACAAAAAATACAACGTTGTTGAGAATAAAAAAGGAAAACTAATGTAAAGATAGTAGGTAGTAGTTACGTTACTGTTATATCATAACATCATCGGGAAATGGGCTGAGGCTTTTCCATGTGTGGGTTATTACATTATACTGCGGTAACCAACCCACCTGCCAAGCGTGGTGACTATAGCCACTCCCTCGGAAAGACTGAGCAGGGGCCGCTCAGTTGTCGACGTTAAGCGGGCTAATGATGATGATGATGACTTCATAATATGTATAATTATGTATTATATGAATACTTACTAACTTTCGTCAGTTGCTATGCTAACAATAAAAGAAATAAGAGCAGCCACTTTATATTATATATAGCATTATGTCTTATGGAATTCTGCTGTGGGGGTCAGCCGCCGATGTAAATACTATATTCGTATTACAAAAACGAGCGGTCAGGGCCATATATGGATTAGGTAGTCGCGACTCCCTACGTAACCTTTTTAAAAATATAAATATACTTACCGTGCCCTCTGAATATATTTACCAAAATATAATTTTTATTAGAAAAAATATTGATAAATATAGTAAAAAAAGTGACATTCATAATATTAACACAAGAAATAAGCACAAACTTGCTGTTCCAGGATTTAGAGTTAGCAAAACTAATAAGACATTTATGGGAAATGGTATTAGGTTCTATAATAAACTCCCTAGTTATGTCACAGACTTGCCTGATACTAGATTTAAAACACATGTTAAAACTGTTCTCATATCGAAAGGTTACTATAGTATTCAGGATTATATTGAAGATAAAGACGTTTGGCTATCGGAACCATCTTGCACCCTTAGAATATAGAATATTCTAAGCTTGCACCTACCTCCCTGAGGACCATACAGCCAAGTACAGTATTTGTAATTAGAACTGTATCTTATTCTGTGAACTGTCTGTAATTGATTTCATACATGGTGTACTTTAATTATAAATACCGCTAGTTCTGTCCCAATATCATTTAATCTTATTGAGTAAAACTAAAATAAATTATAACAAGACAACCGTTTGGGCAATAAATGTGTATGCCTACTAAAAATAAATGATAATAATTGGACCAAAACCCCGCGTATTTGTCCATTTGAGTATGTTTCGCCGGACCGTCTCATGTGGGCCGTGTTGAAACCGGTAGTAAAGTAACCCACTGAGTTTGTTTCGCCGGATCTTCTCAGTTGGGGCGCATTGGATCCGGTGGTAGCATTAAAGCGCGTCCGTCGTTATATGCTCATGGTCCACCCAAATAATGACAATTGTTTTGACATAATATAGACAGAACAAGCATTTTGTGTCGCTAAGAACAATATAAATAAATAAATTATAATAATAACATATAAATATATGATAATATAAAAATTATTAATTTTATAGATATAAATAAATAACAAATATAATTAATAAAATTTTTCTAATTAATGTTTGACTATTTACAAGTGCCTGTAATTGGTTTACGTAAATAAAAATGATTTTTATTTTATTTTATTTTATATCTATAAAGCAGAATTGCCGATGTATAAAAGTACTTGCATTCCTAGCGAGGTTTTACCCACGTATCTTCTGTTATAGGAACTTCATCATTAAATTAATATACCTAGCATATTATGTTACTCCTGGATAAGACTGCCATTCGTCCGGAATTCCCCGGATTTTTCCTAGTTTCCGGCAGGGTTTTTGGAAAAATGTAACTTTTGTTGTCAGAGGAAATCAATTTTTTTTATAGGTAAGAACGAAGACAATAGATAACAAGTTGTATAGATAAATAAAAATTAAAAAAATATAACGATGTTTTATTTTTTGTTTCAAAAAATACTGTTTCATAGGTGTCCGGGGAAAAAACCATATTTCGCTCAAATGTCAGGGATTATTTGCCGTGTTTATCCGGCGTCGGCGATTTAGGTGGTGGCAGCCCTACTCCTGGATAACATAGCATTTAATGCTGTTTTCTTTTAATCAGTCCATAGTTTTTGATTCTATTCGTTACATTCAAAGATTCAAATTCACAAAACTTCTCCCTTTATAACATCAGTATAAATTCCAGTTCGTAGAGTTAGTTACAATTGGTATCGCAATTTCCACATATCTATAGATAGTAGATACGGTGTAGCAAACGTCACATAGCTCGTTGGGTCGATTACCCATTCCACGTAACAAATCCCCCATTATTTTTGTCCCAGTTATCGGAGGACAGGTGAACCGAGGACAATGGGTCGAACGCAGCTTAATACCGCCTAGAACGTGTAAAATGTAATTTTACTAAATACTTATACTAAACTAGGTGTATCGCTCGCGTAGATACCGTTCCCGTGGAAACCTTGACTTAAAATATAATGGAATGTAGTATGTGGCTTTCTATTAGTAAAATAATTTGAAAAATCGGTTCAGTAGATCCAAAGATTACCCACCTACAATCTCACAAAAAATCCACAAACTTTTCCTCTTTATAATGTTACTAGTCCCTGCATCGAACGGGTGTAATCCTGATGTATTACATATAAACCGTCCTCGTGAATCACTCTTTCTACTAAAAAAAACCGCATCAAAATCCGTTGCGTAGTTTTAAAGGTACAATTATACAGCGGGAACCTTTTTTTTTAGTTAGCCCCTAGGCTTTTGCTACTTCACTTGACTCGATCGCGGGCCTCTCGAACTTTGGGTCTACGAGGGCTTCGGAAGGTTCTTAGCAAACTAAGGATCGGGCGACAGCGGGAAACGACTTTGTTTTATACTATGTTATAATGATAAGTAGTATTAGGGTTACACGTCAGGTTAAACGTCAAACTCAATTTGACGTTTTGATAGAGTTTTTCAACTAACCCTTGTTGAAATTAAAAGCACATAGGCAATTGAGGCGATCGAGTTTACATATTAACAGTACAAGGATCTCGCGGAATCTCTCTGAATTCGTGTATTTAATGCCCTCTTAAGACAATAAATGTTAGAGTTAAATCAAGGGCCATTTTTTCAGGGCCTAGTAAGTTACATAGTGAGCTAATTGAGGAACTACCCTCCGTATCTCGGAGGCACGTTAAGCCGTTGGTCCTAAATGTCAAAACATCATCTATGACACTCGTTTATCAGGTAACGGGCAGCAGCGTGTCGGTATAGCGTAGGTATACATTATACTGCGGTCACCAACCCGCCTCACAAGCGTGGTGACCATGACAATATCGCCTTCGAGGAAGGGTCAACTTAAGCATTGGATGTTATACGGGTTGATGATAAGTTATTTTTTCTTTTGTTTTTTCCTTAATCGCCTTTTTACCAAGTATGACATTTCTTATCTATATTGTGTAGTTTACAACTACTATTTTATTTTAAATTACATATTCTATTTTGAAGTTAAGACTAAGACAACTACCGGTATCGATATAAAAGTAAACTACAGATAGTTGTCGATATAAAGTTTATAAATAGATATCTATAGTACCTACTGAACGCAGCCTAAAGGTTCCGTTTTATTCAGTAGTAAAATAGAAATATTGGTCGAGTCGAGATTTTTTTTAGGAAATTTCTTCCTCTTTTTGAATCTTTTTTCAAATTTGAAAAATCTTTATTAGTTTTTGAGATATTTGCAAAAAACTAAACCCCCCTTTTTTTTAGTTAATTGTTAATAACTTTTGCAATTTTTGCAAGCGGAACTTCATTTTTTTTTTAAATCATCTAGATGCCATTCCGAATCGATTGACACCTCAATCATAATTTTCGGAGACTGCTGAAAAAAGTTGACCATAAAGGCACTTGTTGACTAGACTATAGGTACTGAATGCATGTTTTAGCTTTGTCTCGGTCTTTTTTTATTTCCAAATCCATAAAGCATTCTAATATTAAACTATATTTGAATGTTTTTCGTTATATATGTCATTCAGATAGTGTATTATACCTGCCAGTGTTGATGTATTAGTGCATAACCACTGCATGATAGGTTCCAATACGTGTTTCACAGTAAATTGAGGAAATGCGAACGATACATCACGTTTTCGTATATGACAACGTAATACATCAATGTATGACGCATTTGATTAAGATACACCATTATAAATAACTTTGTGAAGACCAAATTTTGTAAACATATTTTTATATACTAAAATTGTTTTATTAAATTATTTTATAAAAGTTTATTTGAATAAGAAAACAACAGCTGCTTTATTAATTTTAGAACCTGTTTTTGCGTTAAGGTAAAATAAAATGGATATTAAAAAATATATCGCACCTTCGTTGAGACAAGGATAGGTGCAATTGTAGTTATCATAAGATATTGTTTTGGCATACCAAATGGTTTTACTCTACACTATATTTATCTATTCTCTGTTCCATGAAATCTACTTCTCATTCTCTCATAATTATTTTTAGGCAAGTTGTAAGTGATTAGGTATTTTCAAATTTATGTCGTTTTCAGCGGGTACAATAAATTGTACCTTACACAGTGTGTGTGCTTATCTTACAGAATGTTCAATATTTATATGAAACTAGCTGCGCCCCGCGGTTTTACCCGCGGTACTCTTCTCCAGTGGGTCGGAGCGTGATTTTTTGTAGCCTATATGTTAACCGAGCTTATTAACTATTCCCGTGCCAACTGCCGTGCAAATTTGTGCTTTCAGCCAAATCCATTCAGTAGTTTTCGCGTGAAACTCTTTCACAAACATCCATCTATCCATACTCACGAACTTCCGCGTTTATAATATTAGTAAGGATTTAGTAGGTATAAGTTTCAGTAACTTATGTTTTTGTAAAATTAGCTGCATAAAATTAATATTATAAAACCAGGCTTTTTCGACCTCCGTTTCCGTGGGAAATTCATAATTAAATATAGCCAATGTTACTTGTAGATAACAAAGCTGTCGTATGGTGAATGATTTTTTTACATCGGTCCAGTAATTCCGAAGTTTCTCAATGCAAACAAACAATCATATAGCTGCGTTCCGTATAGTCATATAAAAATTATTATAAGTTTCTTGTTTTTGTAACCTTGATTTTGTTTTAAACTGTGAGTATTATTAAAGTATCTTTTATATGTTTCATCTTTATTATAGTAGTATAGATACATAACCAAACATATTGACGACCTAAATGTTGCAGTACCTGAAACTTGGTATCATAACTATAGTTTTCAAACCATATTGAATCAGATCATTCATCCGTACATCAGTGTCTTCAAAGGTAGATAAGATTGGAATGAAATCCTTTAAACCCACTATTACCAATACTACTATTGTATCCACTCGACATAACATAATATGGCCTGACTTTTAAGAGTATCTAGTTTCATGTATATTCTATCTTAAGCCCTATTTGACTGACTGTTCACCAATTATGCTTCGTCTCAATTATCTATATGTTCAGACGCTGTAATTATTAATCAACGCAGAGATTATGGTTACTTAGAATCATTTCACTACAATTAGCTTTATCTATTAACACATTTAGTATCCCATAGTAAAATGTTCTCTTCATCATTCATGTCATCGTCATCATTAGCTCGTATAACGTCCACTGCTAAACATGGGCCTCCTCCCGCAGGAGGGATTTTGCCAGTCACCACGCTTGGCAAACGGGTTGGTGACCCCGCATTATTATGTGGTACCACGCATGGAAACGTTGCTGCCCATTCCCTGGTATACGTTTGTTATTGATGATGTTACAACAATAAGGAACAACGGCTTAACTTGCTTTCCGAGGCACTGAGGATAAACCCTGGTCTGGTTGCTAACAGACCATAAAGAAGTCTTAAAATTTACACAAAGATTTCTTGTCCGGCTTAGGAATCGAACTGACGACCTCCGAGGTTAAAGTGGGACTTATAACGTTACCACGGAGTTTGTAATTTGAGTACATTATTAACAAATTTTACCCACAATTTTTTGGACTTCCTGAATTCTAAGGTAAATTATAATTTACCAAATTAAATAATTTCAATAAAGTGCTTACATTCCAAATATGCTGTCTCACAATAAAAATTACTTTGTAAATTTTGCAAGTGGATCCTATTTGCATACTACAAGCTTCGTAATAACCGGCATGACATGACATAAAAGATAATTGTGTTACAGAAAATCGTACGTCAAAACCAAAGTAACCAATTTTCATTTATTTTTGGGTTTGTGTTTCAACACGAAGCAATGATAGAGCTAAAATGTATTGTCAAAATATACTGTGAAAATATTTTACTTTGAGTATTTTTATCGCTCGTATGTTGTTTTAAGCTGATAGAAAAATTGTAACTGTAGTCAGCATGTATATAAAAATGATATATGTATATAAAAAATATTCCCTATTTACCTTTTTTTAAGGTGATAAATGGTATTTATTTAATAAACAAACATCAATAAAATACATATTTAAAAGTAACTAATTAAAAATAACTATTTCCCTTGGTCATCACATCACGCGTGAACGGATAGACTAAATTCTCTAATTCGTATATTATTGCTAGTAAAAAAGTAATATGTTCAATATTACTTTTTTACTAGCAATAATATACGAACATTAGTAATTTTAAGAAAACTGAACTTCTAAATTCTCTAATTCGTATATTATTGCTAGTAAAAAAGTAATATTGAAAGGAACATTAGTAATTTTAAGAAAACTGAACTTCTAATGAATAGAAATTGACATTACTGTCAGTTGTTAAAATAACTGTTAACGATTGTCAGATAGCCACATTTCTTAGTGTCATAGGCTGTATTTTACGAAATTCCCACGGAGAGACGCGACGTCTTCGCGGGGAAACCACGCGGGTCAGCTAGTTTATCATATATATTAAAATCAAACACTATACTTACTCGTACATTAATCTTGTGAAGTATATTGTCACTTACACGTTGTTGGAATATAAAGCTCCTGCCTTTGAAGCCGATTAATTATGACAATGCCTCCAAAGTACTTCGTGGTTAATTAATAAATATGCCACTTGAAAACAAAAGTATGATAACCTTCCGTAAACCACAACAATTAACTCAGATAATAATATTTAATGTGACAACATCCCCGACAGAGCTTGGCACGGCTAATCTGCCATCTGTTTCAAACGACAATTATATCACCCTTTTGTTTGTTAAGAGGAGGCCATGTTCAGCAATGGACTTAAACGGGCTGTTGATGTTGATGATGTTGATGATTGTGGAGCGATCGCATGCTTTGGCGACTGATTCGCTTTTGGGCTAGCTAAAATGACTTATAAACTGTTGATTTTTCTATTCTATAATTTAATAACTAATAATGATCACTTCCAAAACTGTCACAAACAAAATTAAACTTATGGGTAATCGATTCTTTTCTGTCTATACTAATATTATAAAGAGGAACGATTCGATTGTTTGTTTGTATTCAATAGGCTCCGAAACTACAGGACCGATTTGAAAAATTCTTTTAACGTTTGAAACCTACACTGTCCCCGGACGACATAGGCTATATTTAATTATGAAGTTCCCACGGGAACGGGAGTTACGTGGGTAAAAGCGCGCGTGAAGCTAGTCGAAAATATTTATGAAACCACTTGCTTGTAATTCTAATATATCCTACAAATATATGTACCTATTTATCTTCGAAAATATGTTGTACTTTCTCTGTAGCCCGATATTAAGTAACTATTTATGTTATGTAATTTGATCATTTAACAGTTAAAATCATACTAACTTACACAGTTACACTTGCGATTTAGTAAATAAATAATTGACTCACTACTGCTAAAGCAAACATAGGCACCAGATCTAAGAACTCGTAGAAATCGAGGCAACTATTAGCTGTTCATTATTCACTATAATTAGTTTTATCCTGAATAGGAACCATTAGTTCATGAACAATAACTACATTCAATTGTAAAGGTTCTTCCAAAATGAGTCAAGATAGTATATCATGTTCATAAAATGTATCAAATTTATGATCTATATCAAACTAGCTGCCCCGCGCTGTTTCACCCGAGTAGATCCCGTTCCCGTGGAAACTTTAAACTTGAAATATAGCCAGTGTCACTTACAAGTGACGTGGCTTTCTATTGGTAAAAGAATTTTCGAAATCGGTTCAGTAGATTCAGAGATTACCGTCACAAACTCACAAACTTTAGCTCTTTATAATATTAGTATAGATTATTCTATAGCTATGATAGAATAATATATATACAATGTTCAGTAGAGTTAAATGTACGACTTCCTATAACTTCTATTTCTACGCTAACAATCGAGATCGGAATATATAGACGCTTTGCTTAGAACAATACAAAAGGCCGCTTATATTGAAACTTACGTATTTGTTACGCTCATATTACGCGTTTTATATAACGTTAACCAAAGCATCACTGAAACCATCATCATTACAGCCGTAGAACATAGGCCTTCGTCATAGATCTCCAGTTATTACGGTATTTAACGGTTGGAAGCGCCCTGCACCCACCGTGATCCAGCCTTTACGTGGACGTCCAGCTCCTCATTTGACGATCAACAGACTCCATTTGAGAACTTTTCGGCTCCAAAGGTCATCTGTTCTCCATCCTATATATTAGCTATTTCGACGAACTTATCCATTGGGCTATGTCGGTAACCTGTGTTCTTCTACGTATAGTCCCTGCACTAAATTCTAGTTTTTTAACATTGTTAGCAAGTTAGTTTATAGCAATGCAAAAAAATACCCCTTTATTTTACTTCCATTTTGCTATAAAATACAACTTCATTATGTCGCTCGATGCGATTTCAATATCACCCATCAATAGCTTCACGGTTGGGTAATCAAGCTTGTCTACTGCAAAACAAAATTTGATACTCAATCCAAAATAACTACAACTAAAAAATATTATATAATCAACTTTCAACAAGATGATTTGTTTATTCTCGCGAATATTTTATTTTTTACTCCCTTAATAGAAGGGATACAATTAGATGTGATGAAAAATATATATTTATGAATGCCTTTGAAAAAGAAAAGATTACTTTCTTTCAACTGTATAAATAAACTAAAAAAATGATTGCCAAGACTTATACATTATGCATGTCAGTAACTCCGTCAAACGAAGTGAATAAGACAAAGAAAAAAAATACGCTAGCAGAGAATGAAACCGTTTAAAAAATATTTTATCAGACAAAGAAATGTATTTATATCAAATTTAGTCCAAATCTTAACAGTAAATAAAATAACATGCCTATAGTCTGAAATTTATTACAACTTCATTTTTAATCTGCTAAGACTTAAAAGATATGAACCGGCAAGCAAATCTCTTGGGTATTATGTGGTTTACTGAAATGGACAGCTTGCAGTAAGCAGTCTAAAGGGTTTTTGACTTTACAGTCCTATTAACATTATTATTTACGAACTTTGCATATTATATTAACGTTATACATTCGCGCTTATAAATGTAAACATGACAGTAATTTTATTCTAGAATAAAATAAAAATGTGATGGAGACAACCTCCGTAGCGTAGCGGTAATTGGCTCGCTTTAAATCTCGCGGTCGTGGGTCCGATCCCCACACCGGACAAGAAATCATAGAATTAACACAAAATTCTATGATTTCTTTCGGGGTCTGGTTGATTGAGGGAATACCCTCCGTGCCTCGGAAAGCACGTTAAGCCATTGGTCCCGATTGTTATAACATCATCTATAATAATCGTATATCAAGGAACATAATACTGAGGTCACCAACCCGCCTGCCAAGCGTGGTCACTATGGCAATACCCTGTCTCGGGAGGCGGCCCATGTTCAGCAGTGGACGTTATACGGGCTTGATGATGATGATGATAGAATTCGTTGATGTTTAGATGATATATTATGAGTAGCGGATTTTAGTAATACGCGCAAAAATCGGCCTAATCTATTAAGGAAATACCTTGGGATTTAGACAGTTATAATTAAGGTTACTAATTAATCAATGTGCTGTAAGCTTTACAATTTCATTAAAGCAGCATTCCAGCGCAGAAAAACTAAAACTGCGGCAAACAATTGGTATTGGTGAAAAAGTGGTATAAAACTTTTTTGAATAAGATAAATTGTATAAAAAGTAGGAAATTTCGAAGTAATGTCTATAGACTTGCTATATAAGAATATACTAGTAAGTAAATAGTGCATAATTTACTCGTAGGCAAAAGGAGACAAAAACATTGTTCAAAGCCCGGAGCTTCTCTGTAAACGAGCCACTACTTAAATATTTTATTAGTTCATTCCCAGACGCCCTACATAAATGTATGGTCACCATCTCTACAAGAAATAACCTTCTTTGTTTTCCTATATTTCTGGTTTGTGAAACTAGAATTAGTCTGAAGAGAAAATTAATTGACTACGGCAAATAAGATCATATTGTTTGACTTTAAAGTTGGTAAAGTATCTTAAAGAGGTTGTATTATATCAGTTTAATTAGTCTGTCGGAAGTTATTCCGTGGGAAGAAAGCAAAACTATGCTTAAATATGTTTTAAACAACATTTTATAAAATGAAGGAACAACTTTTTATGCAATAATATTTCGTTCAGTATATATAATTATTTTTTTATTTCAATTTATACCTATACGAAGCTTCAAAAAAATCATAAATATAAATAATATGTAGTTACTGCTCATACTGCCCAACGAATGGAGTATCACGTGTAAGAACCTTAATGACTGACTCGGATACGCCGATTTCGGCGTACTATTTTTTGGCGCATTTGTCAAGTACGACGGCGGTATCTAGTCGTGCGCGCGAAATCAATTATATCTAAGATAAGAACAGATAAATACAAAAACAGGCTAAAAATTTTCCCCACTAATACTGGATTTATTCAACAAGAAATTCTGAAACTTATAAAGACTTATAAAGACGTTTGTGTATACTACACAAGAAAAGCCCGCGGCAGCAAGACTACTACAAATTTCTGTGTGACTATTTCTAGCAACCGTTTAAACGCCCCGTGCTCCAGATTGACGGAGCGACTGCATCTTTTTTATGCAAACTGGAATGTACTTTTGTAGGTTTAATATCTCGAGAATGCGACGTGTTTTGACGTTATAAATATGTCTTGTGTTACTGTGATGATGTCATATTTGTAAAGAATTGTAAGCCTGAATATTTACATCAAAGTATAGTTAGTTCATGATTGTAATATTTATTGCGTTTATAATTTATGAATTGTTTATAAATGCGAATGTAAATATGTTATGGCCATCAATATATCAAAGGTAACAAAAAGTCTGTACAATTTGAATCAATTTTATCAATATACTAGCGGCTCGCCCCGGCTTCGCACGGGTGGACTTTTATACCCTACCCCTGCCCTACCCTACCCCTACCCTAACCCTACCCTAACCTACCCCTACCCTACCCTACCCTACCCCTACCCCTACCCTACCCCTACCCTACCCCTACCCTACCCTACCCCTACCCTACCCCTACCCTACCCCTACCCAAAAGTATCCTATGTCCTTCTCCCCGTTCTTAGCTACCTCCCTAACAATTTTCAGCCAAATCGGTTCAGCCGTTCTTGAGTTATAAATAGTGTAACTAACACGACTTTCTTTTGTTTTTAAAATGTATTCTGCTATTCAGGGCGGAGACAAATCCAACGAAACAAAAACCATGAAAATTGATCCAGCCGATCTCGAGTTATAAGTGTTGTAACAAACCCGTCTTTGTTTTATATATATAGATAGACTAGCGGCCCGCCCCGGCTTCGCACGGGTGGACTTTTATACCCTACCCCTACCCTACCCCTACCCTACCCCTACCCCTACCCTACCCTACCCCTACACCTACCCCTACCCTACCCCTACCCTACCCTACCCCTACCCTACCCTACCCCTACCCTACCCTACCCCTACCCTACCCCTACCCTACCCCTACCCTACCCCTACCCTACCCCTACCCTACCCCTACCCTACCCTACCCCTACCCTACCCTACCCCTACCCTACCCCTACCCTACCCCTACCCCTACCCTACCCCTACCCTACCCCTACCCTACCCTACCCCTACCCTACCCCTACCCTACCCCTACCCTACCCCTACCCTACCCCTACCCTACCCCTACCCAAAAGTATCCTATGTCCTTCTCCCCGTTCTTAGCTACCTCCCTAACAATTTTCAGCCAAATCGGTTCAGCCGTTCTTGAGTTATAAATAGTGTAACTAATCCAACGAAACAAAAACCATGAAAATTGATCCAGCCGATCTCGAGTTATAAGTGTTGTAACAAACCCGTCTTTGTTTTATATATATAGATAGACTAGCGGCCCGCCCCGGCTTCGCACGGGTGGACTTTTATACCCTACCCCTACCCTACCCCTACCCTACCCCTACCCCTACCCTACCCTACCCCTACACCTACCCTACACCTACCCTACCCCTACCCTACCCCTACCCTACCCTACCCCTACACCTACCCTACACCTACCCTACCCCTACCCTACCCCTACCCTACCCTACCCCTACCCTACCCCTACCCTACCCCTACCCTACCCCTACCCTACCCTACCCCTACCCTACCCCTACCCTACCCCTACCCAAAAGTATCCTATGTCCTTCTCCCCGTTCTTAGCTACCTCCCTAACAATTTTCAGCCAAATCGGTTCAGCCGTTCTTGAGTTATAAATAGTGTAACTAACACGACTTTCTTTTGTTTTTAAAATGTATTCTGCTATTCAGGGCGGAGACAAATCCAACGAAACAAAAACCATGAAAATTGATCCAGCCGATCTCGAGTTATAAGTGTTGTAACAAACCCGTCTTTGTTTTATATATATAGATAGACTAGCGGCCCGCCCCGGCTTCGCACGGGTGGACTTTTATACCCTACCCCTACCCTACCCCTACCCTACCCCTACCCCTACCCTACCCTACCCCTACACCTACCCCTACCCTACCCCTACCCTACCCTACCCCTACCCTACCCTACCCCTACCCTACCCTACCCCTACCCTACCCCTACCCTACCCCTACCCTACCCCTACCCTACCCCTACCCTACCCCTACCCTACCCCTACCCTACCCCTACCCTACCCTACCCCTACCCTACCCTACCCCTACCCTACCCCTACCCTACCCCTACCCCTACCCTACCCCTACCCTACCCCTACCCTACCCTACCCCTACCCTACCCCTACCCTACCCCTACCCAAAAGTATCCTATGTCCTTCTCCCCGTTCTTAGCTACCTCCCTAACAATTTTCAGCCAAATCGGTTCAGCCGTTCTTGAGTTATAAATAGTGTAACTAACACGACTTTCTTTTGTTTTTAAAATGTATTCTGCTATTCAGGGCGGAGACAAATCCAACGAAACAAAAACCATGAAAATTGATCCAGCCGATCTCGAGTTATAAGTGTTGTAACAAACCCGTCTTTGTTTTATATATATAGATAGACTAGCGGCCCGCCCCGGCTTCGCACGGGTGGACTTTTATACCCTACCCCTACCCTACCCCTACCCTACCCCTACCCCTACCCTACCCTACCCCTACACCTACCCCTACCCTACCCCTACCCTACCCTACCCCTACCCTACCCTACCCCTACCCTACCCTACCCCTACCCTACCCCTACCCTACCCCTACCCTACCCCTACCCTACCCCTACCCTACCCCTACCCTACCCCTACCCTACCCCTACCCTACCCTACCCCTACCCTACCCTACCCCTACCCTACCCCTACCCTACCCCTACCCCTACCCTACCCCTACCCAAAAGTATCCTATGTCCTTCTCCCAGTTCTTAGCTACCTCCCTAACAATTTTCAGCCAAATCGGTTCAGCCGTTCTTGAGTTATAAATAGTGTAACTAACACGACTTTCTTTTGTTTTTAAAATGTATTCTGCTATTCAGGGCGGAGACAAATCCAACGAAACAAAAACCATGAAAATTGATCCAGCCGATCTCGAGTTATAAGTGTTGTAACAAACCCGTCTTTGTTTTATATATATAGATAGACTAGCGGCCCGCCCCGGCTTCGCACGGGTGGACTTTTATACCCTACCCCTACCCTACCCCTACCCTACCCCTACCCTACCCCTACCCCTACCCTACCCTACCCCTACACCTACCCTACCCCTACCCTACCCTACCCCTACCCTACCCCTACCCTATCCCTACCCTACCCCTACCCTACCCCTACCCCTACCCTACCCCTACCCTACCCCTACCCTACCCCTACCCTACCCTACCCCTACCCTACCCCTACCCTACCCCTACCCTACGCCTACCCTACCCCTACCCTACCCCTACCCTACCCCTACCCTACCCTACCCTACCCCTACCCTACCCCTACCCTACCCCTACCCCTACCCTACCCCTACCCTACCCCTACCCTACCCCTACCCTACCCCTACCCTACCCCTACCCTACCCCTACCCTACCCCTACCCTACCCCTACCCTACCCCTACCCTACCCCTACCCTACCCCTACCCTACCCCTACCCTACCCCTACCCTACCCCTACCCTACCCCTACCCTACCCCTACCCTACCCCTACCCTACCCCTACCCTACCCCTACCCTACCCCTACCCTACCCCTACCCTACCCCTACCCTACCCCTACCCTACCCCTACCCTACCCCTACCCTACCCCTACCCTACCCCTACCCTACCCCTACCCTACCCCTACCCTACCCCTACCCTACCCCTACCCTACCCCTACCCTACCCCTACCCTACCCCTACCCTACCCCTACCCTACCCCTACCCTACCCCTACCCTACCCCTACCCTACCCCTACCCTACCCCTACCCTACCCTACCCTACCCCTACCCAAAAGTATCCTATGTCCTTCTCCCAGTTCTTAGCTACCTCCCTAATAACAATTTTCAGTAAAATCGGTTCAGCCGTTCTTGAGTTATAAATAGTGTAACTAACACGACTTTCTTTTGTTTTTAAAATGTATTCTGCTATTCGGGACGGAAACAAATCCAACAAATCAAAAAACCATGGCAATCGGTCCAGCCGTTCTCGAGTTATAAGTGTTGTAATAAACACGACTTTCTTTTATATATATAGATTCACGTATTTAAATAACTTCTAATTAAATGCTTACCATTGTTCACCGTATCGGCGTAGTTACCGCGGTTAGTTAACGTACGCCGCGTTAACGAAAATTGCGGTTAAAATTTTGACGTTATACATAATAACCTGACAGTTATGTCAAAAGCGTTTGATAACATTTTTAAACTTCAGCAGTTTTAACGGTTATCTTTTAAATTTAAATTCATGTTTTAAACTGCGCTAACAATCTTTCTGCAGAATTCAGAAAAAAATATTTGTTTGTTGATTTATTTTAACTCGTAAAAATCGTCATAGTGTTTGTTAGTAGTATTGCACAAAGAGGAGGCACATATGGAAGAAAATTTTACCTAGGTGTGTTTGAGAAAATTATTTGAAGCATTTTAATAGTCTGTGACAGGAAGTTAGATGAAATGTTAGGTCAAGTTATAGTTCTAGGTCTAGTTCTTCTAATCAATTAGTTTATTTGTGTGGTATTATAGTTAAACTTATAGATATTTTCAATAGCTTTGGCCCACATCCAAAGAACTATTGTTAGTCAAGTGTTCGTTAAAATTTCCAATTGCACCGCACCATTTCGCTGAAAAATGTTACATGAGAGAATACAGAATTCAAAGTAGTTCTCTGACGTCCATTGGTACTAATATCCCGCCCTTTTTACTTGCAGAAAAACATTTTTTTTTGCTACGATCCATTCACGGTGTCAGATAAATTGATCGGAGCAATGTGTGATAAGATACGTATTTACAATATGTTTAATTCTTTTGGAAAAGTTTATATATTTAAACTTTAAGTGTCACTGTGTTTGTATAATTTGCGGGATTCTCGCGCGCGGTACCACCCGCGTAACACTCGTTCCCGTAGGAAGTTGATAATTTTGTATAGCCTTCCTCCATAAATGTGCTATCTAAAACTGACAGTTTAAAAATTGGACCAGTAGTTCCTGAGATTAGCACGTTCAAGCAAACGTACAAATCCTTCAACTTTATATAGTATAGATGTTTAAAATCGCTTCAACTGTATATAAAATTTATGTTGAAATTAACTTCAAAATTAGCATTTCTTTTAATATTTCGTTATGATTTCACATTACTGATGTAGCTCTAACTGAAAATAAAATTGGTCAGAGATTAATGGACCGAGATTCTTCGCCCGAAATACCTCTATATGCTCTACCACGCACATCTATAAGTTTAATTCCACAAATCATGGTATTCTAAATTTAGTAAATCTAACAATCCATAAATACAAATGTAAAACAAAAGATACCATTTAATACCAAAATAGCTTACCCTAAAACGCAAAATTGAATCCGTTGTTTGTTTAAAATTTTGACAATTTACACAAAAGTAAACAAGTTCTGTGTAAACTTCGGTAAATTTAAGTACGATCGTTAGTATAAAACGGTTATATAATAATTAACAAAACATATAATGCACAAAGTATTTGTTTCCAATAATTAATCTTGAGGTGGTTTGTGTGCTATCAACTTATTTATATTCCGTCGTAACTAACTATATGTTTACAAAAATCTAGCTTCCCGCGCGGTTTTACCCGCATATTTCCCGTTCTCGTGAGATCTTGGTAAATAAATATAGCCTATGCTACTCAGGGATATTTTAGAATTCTAATAGTGTTAGAATTATCTAAATCCGCCCAGTAGTCTTTGAGTTTATTCGTAACAAACATCCATACAAAATACTAATCTTTTCTGGAAAAAGGAAAAATAAAAGGATGAAAGTAAGCACGCAAATATTAAAGTCTTTGAGAAGAACTTGTGAGCGAAAGCTAGTATAAAATAAACACAATTTCAAGATTTCTAATCAAATTAACCACTGTGATAACTGAACATCGTCCTTTGAAATAGTAAATAATATACCTATGTGAGTTGGTCTAACGGTCTGAGTGCACTCGTCGAGCCAATAACCCCTTTGAATATATGTGTATATGTTACCGCAAAAGCTTGAACAACGGAAAATTCTAAGATTTTCCAGTAAAACCAAAGATTTACCAACTTATTAATGATAAAAGTCCGAACAGAATTGCGATACAAACTTTTACCACCATTCAAATTCTCGATTGGTAAATCTTAACATAACCTAACCTAACCTTACCGAGGATGTACTAATTTCTAATGGTAAAAGCCCGAGAATATCGTTCCATTTTCATAAATCCTTACCTTTTACCAACTCATGTCGGTAAATACTAACACTTCCTCATAAATCTTAAGATTTACCGTAATTCGACCTTCTACAGCAACATATTTATATCTTCTCATATCGTTAGTATTGCGCCCAGTTGGTACTTAAACTTTAATATAGGAATAGAGAAAATCTGAGGTTTTGTTAACCATATGAAAAAGAAGAAAATATTTTTAAGCCAAAAATTACCCCTTTTTGTTAACCAAAGTTTTGATGTGGGTTCCATCAGTCATTGTCATGCATGGATAAAATCCAATTTTGCCATCATCCCTTCATTCTACAACAATATTTATTTTTTCTATAATAAAAATCAAAGTTATGACTGAGAATAAAATACAAACATACAACTAAAAGTAATTAAAAAAAACTAACTTAAAATACTTCTTTTTTTTCGGATGGGCTTATGTAGGTAGCCACGAGGCTTTTGCTACTTTACCGGGCATAAAGGCGAGCAGATCTCCACCTTTTAAAATACTACTAGTCTAAATCTATACTAGTTTGCAGCGTTCCCAGAATACTGGCAGCATTGCCCCGTTGAATGGCATTGCTTATCTACTATGCTAAGTAAATAGCACATGGATAACGTGCCGCTAATAAACACTTATATTACAAAGCTATAGATTTTGTGTGATTGCTTGAACGCGCTGATCTTAGGAACTTCGTTTCCAATTTGAATAATTCTTATGAAGAAAGGCTATAGGTTGTATATCAACATGTTAAGATCATAGAAGCGGAGCACCAATGAAGAATGTTTTTAAATTGTTGTTAGCCCAACGTAACCATTACACTTGGATGACGTCTCGGGCATAAGCTAGATATAAATATAATATCATCAACTAGTTGCCCAATTCTAATGGCCCCGAGTTTTCAAGGCTAATTATCAATTAGGGTGAAATAGATTAATTTGGGCAGAAGTTATCCATTAAAACACCTTCGGGGATAATAACCAAACTGACTTCACATAATCTATTAGAAGTTTGCTTACCATTAATAAAAGCAATTCTATGTGTATGAAATATAACATTATATTTGAAATTAATATCATCACATTGCGTTTAATTAATTAAATTTTCCAAGTTAATTAATACCGCCATGGGCATGAAGAATAAAAAAAGATATGTAGTACGTCAGTTAAATTACTGTTAGATTAGATTAGATTACTATTTTTTATTTATCAAATCAATAGAACTTGACAATAAAGGAAGCAAAAAAAACTATAAAGTTCAGTAGATAGGTTGTGACGTCACTATTTATTAGGTAAAATTGTACCTAGTGTCGTCACACGAAATTTCAACGCGTTGTATCTTCGTAATTTTTTTGTTTGAGGAACGAAAAAGCGTGTCCTATATTTTTTTATTATCTAACGGACGTACAAAATAGATTTTTTTAGTCTTCATGCTCATTCTTTTATTTTTCTTTTTAAAAAGGTAACTCTCGTTCTAGGGATATAAATCCCTGTGTCGCGTTTACAAACACGTCATTCATGGAGTCACAGTACTCCCAGCCTCTGACCAACTATTTGTGGTTCACACAAATAATTGTTCCGGGTGGAAAACGAACCCATAGGTACTGTTATATTATATATAACTTAACAATGTCCACCAATGTCCTCCTGTCTCTGTTTCTACACAGGAAGGTAATGATCAGAGGAAAAGGTGTTCTAAACTGGCACTAACAATATGCTGAACTTGAGAGCTAGTTTTAGTGTTTTGAGTTGCCCCAAAGCAATATCAAGCATGCATATAATGCCACAAAATTTATTTTAAAAAAAGAGTATTGATAGTATAAACTTTCAACACGAAGTCACCATTGCGTTTTTTATGAAACAAAATAGTAAATTACCTCGTTTAAAAATAATTGGGCGTCAACATGGATCGAACAGCAATTTGCTGGCCAATTTCAAATTATGGTACAGTTAGTATCGACTAAGGTGGAAATTGTATACTGTTTTCCTTCTCAGAATTAGAATCAATAAATAATTAGGTACTGATGAATATTTCAAATGCAAGCAGTAACTTTTTTATTTACAGTTTATTAAAAATTGTAATTGGTGATAATGCACCCGCGTAATTCCCGTTCCCGTAGAAAGATATCTAACACTAAAACAATTTTAGAAATCGGATCAGTAGATCTTGAGATTTCGTTTATCAAACAAACTCTTCAGCCTTACGTATTAGAATATATTTAAGTAAAGCGAAAATTCCTTTCTGGTTATGAAAATGTTCACTGTCACAAATGACCTTACCACAATATTATGTAAATGTATGCAATCAGCTTATACAACCTTACTGCCTCACGTACATAAACCTTCCATGTATTTCTATGGACTTATGCTGAATAGCTCTACATACCTAGCAGCGGAACTTAAAGTAGGCTAAATTTTAGCCGTTCAATGACCGAGAAAACTACTGTTGTATATTTATGGGTATTTAATTAACTTGACCAACACAATTACCTCTGTAGCGCAGCGCCTCGCTTTATGTCTCGAAGGTCTTAGGTTTGAGCTATACAATATACAAGCAATCTAAGTGTAAAATGTAAACCTTTTTCCGGGTTTGAAGTTTGGTTGAAGGACTACCTTCCGTGCCTCAAAAATACGTTAAGCCATTGTCCTTGATACTTATAACATCATCTATAAGAATTGTATATCAAGGAACAGGCAGAGCAGCTGCGTTTCCCTGTGTGTTACAACTTAATACTACGGTCTGCCTTGTGGTACAAGATTAATTTATGCCTTTTCAGTAACGAGCCTGTTTCTAGAGCTCAAAAGCATAAGGGTAGATGTGCCATTATACGTCAGAAACATTCGTCGTATGTGCCTTTATTAAACTGGCACTAACGACCAAATGCTTTTGAAGTAAATAGTAGGTACATCCGTCCTTCTGAGGTCTGGATTAATTAGTGAGCAGTGAACTTCTACTCAATGCTGACAAATAAATAGTATTAATTTCACCCCACTCTGTTAAATGTCCCTTCAACTAAATTGAAATGATCGAAATAACAATGAAGGCTGCACAGTAATTACTATTCCGAATATTTGTTGATATTTGCTTCGTGTAATTGTGAATATTTGTGGTATTCAGCGTATAAATAGATTAATTGTATTCGGGCCAGGGGTGTAGCTACTACCGTTTCGGTTGTATCAATGGTATGGGCTACAGGGGCCCTGAATGTATGTGGTACAGAGCGTTTCCAACTATTTTTGATTGGGGCCCGGCTAGGTCTCGCTACGCCACTGTTGAGTGCAAGCAATTGTAAAACCATTTTATTATTTTGATTCATTAACTGCATGCTACTACGTCAAATAACTACCAGATACCCACTTACATACAAGTTTTATTCATAGCATTAAAATACAACTTCAACAATAATATGGCATACGGAACTAAAACTAGCTAATTTAAACTAACAATATATTATAAAATACTAACTATTTTAAATCTGTGCCACTGGGCAACGTTCCCAGAAAAAAGTATTGCCCCATTGAATGGTAATGCTTATTTGCTGCGCAAATTAAAAGTGATGTATTTATTTATATTCTTCTGGTATTTTTCAATAATATTTTGTTAGATATTGTATATATGATAAATAACAATATCTACAAACTTGATATAAGTGCTGACCTAATCTTTATTTTAGAATTAGAAGGTTCACTAGGCTAGTTGAAACAACGAAAGTTACATTATAAAACATATTTCCGTACATTTTTAATGATATTTAATAGTACAAGCATTAAACTTTTACTTGTATTAAAATTCTAAATAATCACCAGCTTAGTCAAGTCAAGATTGAAATGTTTTAATTTTTCAATAATTTACCATAAGTAAGTTGCAGCCAGTCGTAGCGTTCTCAAAATGCCGGGACAAAGTTCTTTGTGTCTTTGAATTGTATGGTAGTAAAGTCGTAAGACACAACTAGGTAGGTATACTATTCACTTCCTTAAACTGACAAAGCGCTTCTCTCGTATTTTCACATGTGAAAAAGTGAATCTTTATTTACAGAACGGAACTAAGCTATCTTATCGAGTAATGTAATGCTGAGTTCCAGTTTTAATGATATTATAATTAATAGAATCAGGCGTCACTTTGCGGAAATCCATATTAATTCAATTTAAAAAGACAAAATATCTAGTGTTAATTCCGATAAAAATGTGTCTATATGCTGTGATGCTATTTTTGCACCGCCGCGCCCTCCCGCCCGCAAAAATTATGCACATGCATGAAGGAAAAATAAAACGTGCAAAAATACAATCACCAGCTAAAGACCCGACACATGTTTCGCTCCTCCACGGAGCATCATGAGGGTGATGTTGCCGATCCGAGAGAAACAGAGCAAAAAAAAAATTGCGGAATTAACACTAGATATTTTGTCTTTTTAAATTGAATTAATGATAGTAATTATAAAATGTGAATGTGAACGTCCGCCTAGGTCTTCACCTTCCAACACTTGAAGGGGAAGACCAAGGTGGAGGTTCCTAGTTCAAATCGAAGACGTTCTTAAAAAAGGCCAGGTTAAAAGTACCCTTAGCCGAAGGATATGCATGAAGAAATTAATGAATGTGAAAGAGGCGAAAGTGGTATGTCTAGATCGTAGCAAGTGGAAGAAAGTGGTCTCTGCATCCCCCTATCGGTAAGAGGGGTGAATGTTTGTATGTAATTATAAGATAGTAATTATTTTTTGAAAATGTGACTGATCTCCATTAAAAAAACATATGTTTCGATAACACTTTGAAACTATACGCCTAAAACGTCGGTATAATTGTTTCAACCCGAAAATTTTACCGAAAATTGCATTTATTATCGGTTAAATTAAAATATTGTTCATTATGTTGCAGACATAAATGGGCCTACGTTTATTAACTCCTTAAAAAACACAATATTTACTGCATAAAATTTACACTGCATAATTTTTAACTACTATATTATTAACTAGCTTGCTGTGCGCGGTTTCACCCGCGTTAGTCCCGTTCCCGTGGGAACTATATAATTAAATATAGCCTATTTCACTCAGGGTGAATGTAGCTTTCCAATGGTGAAAGGATTTTTGAAATCGGCCTTACGTTTTTGAGTTTATTCATTACAAATATACACACAAAAATACAAATCTTTCCTCTTTATAATATTAGAATACTACATAATAATATAATAAAACTGTAAAGGTCGATTGTCCGTACATAGCAAAACAACGCTAAAAACCGAGTCAGGGGGATGTTAGAAGTAAAATAGAATACCGTTTTTTTTTCTCTATTTGTACCGGCTAATCCATAATATCTCCGAAACGGTTGCACAGATTTAAATGAAATTCCCAGGTGGTACCTTACTTCTCCGGTCAACATTTTAAATACTTTTAATCACAGAAAAGTAATGAGTTTCGGTGGGATTCTTAAACAACCGAAGGAATAACAAACACCACGCGAACAAAGTCGCGGGCATCAGCTAGTTATTACAAGGAAAAATCTAAGATACTGCAAAGGTCAAAATCTTGGGAAAGGTCCAAGATTCTGACCGCATTTCTCAAAATAATTAATTTATTAATTAAATTGATAAGAAATGCCGACCGAGACTAAACATATTGAAAGGTATTTTTTTATTTATTTTTTATTATTTGCTTACGTTTGACCATAATATCGCTTGATGGAAGGCTAAGATAAGGCCTAAGATGATACACGCTTGTCTAGAAAGTGTCTGTTCACGTTAAATACCTAAAGCGACATAGAATAATGTAGACTATAACTATTGACTTATAATTTTGCAAGGCTGGAGTAGCTCACCTGTTTTTCCGGTGAAATATCAAAGGCCTCTTGGTTAACGACATACCGTACTGTACTATCACATTAGATACAAGTTACCTGTAAAGAGAGTTGCAAGAAGAATAAATAAATAAAAATGTGTTCGAAAAAAACTATAATTTTGCTAGGATAGGAACTAACTTAACACACAACTTGTTTTTTGTATTCATTCATCATCAGCCCGTATAACTTCCACTGCTGAACATGGGCCTCCTCCCGAGGGAGGGTTTTGTCATAGTCACCACGCTTGGCAGGCGGGTTGGTGAACGCAGTATTATGTTGTACCTCACAAGGAAACGCTGCTGCCCGTTCCTTGCGATTTGGTATGCGATTATTACAGAATATGATATTATAACAATCGGGACCTCCTCAACCAACTAGAGCCAGAAATAAATCTTAAAATTGTCACATAGATTTCCTGTCCGGCGTGGGGATCGAACCAACGACCTCTATAAGTATAACATTCACCTGGTTCAACTTAACTTCCTATTAACAAAAAAAACTTTACATATATATAACTTAAAATATATCAATCCATCTGTACCGAATAGTGTTAGTTCTCTAGTAATCTTTAATTTTCTTCTGATTTCCTTAATAAGAACATTATTACATCATCGGTTCAAATAGAGACATGGTTTGTTCACCCAACCGAATCCTGAATAAGTGTCAATTTGTTACGTTCGGATTCGATCACTGCTCTCTTATCAGGGCTGTTCCAGTTTCGACGAGCAATTTGCTCCGACAGAAAGATCAATCTATTGGACCCTTAAGTTGCTAGTAGGTAGTAATACGAACTTTCTACTATAATTTTGTCTGTGGGCAATTTATTGGTATAAATAGTATCTATATGTAATCATTTTGTAATGATTTGTTTTTGGCTCTTATTTGGCTATGTTATTCGATATTGTGGAGATAACTCCCAGGTCAAGCAGTTCTATGGGTATACCTACTAACATTATGCACTACATCTCCAATACATAATTAACTAGCCGTCTTGCGCGTATTCTACCCGCGTAACTCTCCTCATAAGATATAGCATATGATAGTATAAAGATATAAATTTTATCTACATATATAAATAAAAATGTATATACGCTTTTAACTTGAGAATGACTTGATTAGGTTACTTATTGCATTCGAATTATGGGAAAAAGTTTGGTATGAATGACAATTGAAAAAAGTTTACGAGAACTGTCAAAACAACTGACAGTTCTCGTAGATTTTAATATAGCTTTTTTCAGTTAAAAGAGTATTTGACGTTTTGAAGATTGAGACTTAATTACAATATTAGTACAGATTAGAATAGATAAACGTACAAGTTATCCGATGAATAAATACAAAGTAGTACTATATAGAGATTAAGCGTTAGTAGATTGTATTATTCAGTGATAGTACGGTATATGAGTCTAAAGGTATTTCGCCGGTATCCGGTCTCTATACCGTTGGGACGCCATGTATAATGCTCTTTCATTAGGGTCCGAATAATGAATATTTAACTTTATTTAATGCCGGATATTTGTGTATAAATATTTCCATTAATTATTATTCATGGCTTATTGATTATAAATGATACTGTTTTATACGGCTAACTTAATATTCCATTAATATATTTATACATTTAATAAAACTGTAGAGATCAAATGTCTGTAGATACATAGAAAAAATACGCAATAAACCGAGTCAGGGAATTTTAGAAGTAAAATAGAACACATTTCGATTTTTTTTCTTTTTTTTCTCGGTCTATTTGTCTGTTTGTACGGACTAATCTCCGAAACTGTTGGACACAACAACAATCTCATATATAACAAACACCGCGGACATCAGCTAGTAAAGAAATATAATTAAATAGTTGGCGAAATAAACTTTTAAAATGCCTAACTTTAGCTTTTATTAATATCAATTTGTTTTAAAATATAAATCGTGATATTTATGGTTACTAATGGTACTTGGTAGTAAAGTCAATATATTAATAGGATTAAAAATCACTTATTTTGCCATTAGCATTACTCTATGCCAGGGGTTGCCAACTTAATAAGACCTAAGATCGACTTTTTACTGTGTGCGATCGACTATATGGCATACATAACGTTGTATCACGTATCGTATAAGTAAATAGAATGATAAATAGCTATTTTTCAGATGATTCTACGATAAACGCTAACTTTGTGCGTCTGTGGCACGTATTTGTAGATTTACATGGACTAAAATATCACTTTTTATTATATAAGTTGATCGACAGGAATAGATGCCGGAATCGAACACCCCTGCTCTATGCAGTCTCCTGTTTAAAAGTAGCACGTCTCCCAGCACGCTTGATGGTAGGATTTAATTATCCGCCTGGCTAGCAACCACCCTCACATGTAAGGCCTGCGCCAAACAGTTTTACTGTGTTTCGTAATGAGTATGTGAGAGCCAGAGCCCGAAAGGGTGTCTACTTGAATTGCGTGTTCCATCTAGGACCCTGTCTGTGCTTACCATCAGGCAAGACTAGGGTCAAACGCAATCAAGAAAATAATTAAAAAAAAAAAAAAAAAAACTATTTCCACCCAAATTATTTTACTACTTATTACTGATAGTTATACTGATTTTTTTTTTTCATGATGTAACTTTCTGCAGATTATAAATTACCTAATTTTGGCGTTCATCCGTAACAAATAAACAAATCTTTTCTCTTTATAGTATTACTGTAGATACAAATTGCATCAACAATAAGATTAATTTTGCTGATGAAAGATAACATTCGCTAGAAAAGTAAAGTATTCATAAATGTGAACAACAATTTATCAGAACACGCTCCATTGCTACTTTTGTCTTAAATTTTGACGCTTAAAAAGTAAGTTGTTTAATATAAATGTACACTTTAGTAAATAAATAAAAATATTTTTTAAAATAGCTGGGGATAGTGCAGACGTTTGATTTAAGAAGCTTTCTCGCTTTAAGCTCGACTGATATTAAGTTAAATTTCATGTGTTATGGTAACTATGATTCTGATTTTAGTTACAATAGAATGTTGACTACCTCCGTAGCTTAGCGGTATTTGGCTCACTTTAAGTCTCGGAGGTCGTGGGTTCGATCCCCACGCCAGACAAAAAATCTTTGTGTAAATTCTAAGATTTTTTTCCGGGTCTGGTTGGTTGAGGGACTACCCTCTGTGCTTCGGAAAGCACGTTAAGCCGTTGGTCCCGATTGTTATAAGGTCATCTATAACAATCGTATACAAGGGAACGCGCAGCAGCGTTTCCATGTGTGTTACAACATAATACTGCGGTCACCGACCCGCCTGCCAAGCGTGTTGACTATGGCAAATATTCTCCCTTTGGAGAAGAGGCCCACGTTCAGCTGTTGTCGTTATACGGGCTGATGATGATGATGAGAATGTTGCTATTATTTTCAGAAAATTCGTGCTAGAAAATCAATGTTTTCTCTAAGCTCGATGACAAATCACAATTGATATAAATATATTACGAGTAATTATAATTTAATAATACAACTTTTACCCCAATAACTTTACGAAGACGGTCCTATCGACCGCCTACACTCAGGTTTTGAAATTATAATTGCTTGAATAAATTACAGATTTGTTACAAATAAAAATATTCTATTATTTTAATATGACAGGTGTAGGAATCACGTATTTATATTTTTGTTGTCGTGAAATAACGTCGCATTGCAAATTAACTGTGTTTGTCTACAAACTGTATTTATTTAGTACGTATAGCAATTTATATTCAGGGACGGTTTGTTGTTGGCTACAATAAAGCTTTCGTTGGAGGCTGAGATGTGGCCTTGTTGCATTGTAGCAATGTGTATATTTAACATAATTCTACCACGTTTGGTTTAATTAAAGGAATTATATGCGGTCATTTGTAGACACATATTGTTCCTACAAACGTTTATAATATGCTTTGTTTAATCGCCAATACACTTGAAACTATGATGAAACAGTAAAATAATATTCATATGCCCTCGTACCTCAACAACCTCCGTAGCGTAGCGGTATTAGGCTCGCTTTAAATCTCGGAGGTCGTGGGTTTTATCCCCACGCCGGGCAGAAAATCTTTGTGTAAATTCTAAGATGTCTTTCCGGGTCTGGTTGGTTGAGGGACTACCCTCCGTGCCTCGGAAAGGACGTAAAGCCGTTAGTCCCGATTGTTATAACATCATCTATAATAATCGTATATCGAGGAACAGGCAGCAGCGTTTCCTTGTGTGGTACCATATAATACTGCGGTCACCAACCCGCCTGCCAAGCGTGGTGACTATGGCAAATACCCTCCCTCGGGAGGAGGCCCATGTTAAGCAGAGGACGTTATACGGGCTGATGATGATGATGATGTCGTCGTAAACTGTTAAATAGACCAGTCAGTTGCATGAAACCCTAAAATCTTAAAAGATACGTATCATTATCATTACGTTTTCTTCGCGCGTAGGTATATACATTTTGGTGATTCACATTTATTTATTTAGATGTTTCATCTCATGACAAAACATTACCAATCCTAATCTCACACGTCATAAATGAATTAAGCTCTTTATCAAGCAGGAGAAAATTACTTTGTGAACACAAACAATAACAATAACAACTTATCAGTTTAAATATTAATAACTCAAACATTTTCCTTTTCAACCTAAATAAATAATATATTCAGTAGTTTTCACCCGCAGCCCATAACAAGGCTATTGTTATTGTTACAGAATTCATAAACGACTTTTACAATTATCTTAAGTAAATTAGTAAATATTTCCTTTGATAATATAAATTCACTTAAAACTTATACTAAAGAAAAGTATAAAAGTTTTAGCTATTAGGTACTTGTGCTATGAAGCTGGGCTTAGGGCTGGTACCTGAAGGGTAAAAACGGGACCATATTACTAAGACATTATACTGGTGACCGACCGACAGACAGACGGCACTATCTGCCTGTCGGGTCAGTATTTCATGAACCGTAGTAGTAGATAGTTAAAAATTAAATTTTCACAGATGATTTATTTCTGTTACTGCTATAAAACAGAATAAAATCAATATTTAAATGGGACATACAACGAACTTGTTTTTGCCGTTTATTTCCCCTGTTTGTGTAAATAATGGTGCGGAATCCTTCGTCCTCGTCCGACTAGTACTTGTCCGGTTTTCTTAAGGCAATTCTCGCACTAGAGTTATAAATTAGATCGGGTAGGACTATACAAACACATGATTTACGGTCAGAAATCTTAGGTTTTACTTTAAAACATACGGGGATCGAACCACGGACACCCGGACTGTACCGCGTAGTGACGGCATGGTCGGCCAGAAATCTTTAATGTAATTTAAAAGCTATTGCCCATAACCACCATCAATGTCCACTGAGAAAGTAAGTTTTTTAACTTAGTTACTGAGTAAATTCCTTAAAAAATATTAAAGGCATAATTTAGATAGCGACAGGAAATTAATTGTGTTCTCTTTTGATCTTTCTTTACGAGTTGGAGTTATGAAGGTGATTCAACATACATACAACACAATCATCTGAGGAATTTTTAAACAGTAGACAAATGGGTGGGAAAATGGAACTTGCGCATTTGAAAAGAAAAATGGCTGATGCTTTATTGTATGCTACAGATTTATTAAAGTCAGTATTTTTTATATTCTTAATAACTATGAAAGCTTTGCTTAAAATTATTCTAGATATAATAAATAGACAAGCTCGTTATAAAACGTTGAATGGAAATATGTATTACATTTTGGCTCATCGTTGTGTATGACAACAGTGTTTTTTTATTATAGTTTGGTTTTAAATTAAAGTTACTGTGTTTGTCGCAAAAAAGAAAAAGCAAAATGTATGGTGATCAATTAACAATATTATCCTTTTCTTAAATTAAGTTTTTACATCGTTATGGCTATTGAGATCAGCTAAACGTGTTACATAACTTGAATTTAAGAAGAATAATAAGCTTTTGGTTCCTCAATCCAGGCAAAAGTAGTACAAGATTCTTCTGAAGCAGCTGAGTAATAAAACCATGAACCCAAAATAACCCAGACACAACTGAGTACTGAGTATCATTTGGTTCTCTTAAATAGCCACATTTATGTGAATTGACTACCTATGTAATTGTCCTTTAGTGAGTACCAATTAGTAGACAGCCTCCGTAGCGTAGCGTTATTTGACTCGATTGAAATCTCGGTGGTCGTGGGTTCGATTCCCACGCCGGAAAGGAAATCTTTGTGTAAATTCTAAGATTTCTTCCCAGGTCTTGATGGTTGAGAGAGAGTTTATGAGGTTTTATTATTAAAGTCATTATTTATTTGACATGAGACTTAATCCCAGGCACCACTAAAGTAACTTTATAATAGGTTCTACTACACAATTCAGCTTAAATAGTTGTTTAGAACACGTTCATTGAAGACAAAGTCTACCGCTAGGATACGGAAGTCAGGCAACCTACAATAACAAAAGGAGAAGCTCTTTAATATAAGAGCTATTCAAGCACCAACTTCCTCAGACTATCGTCCTATCGTATCGCGGCTTTCTATATTACTTTTATATAACACTAGCTTTCCGCGCGCGGTTTCACCCGCGTAACGCCCGTTCCCGTAGAAACTTTATAATAAAATATAGCTTATAACCTTCCTCGATAAATGGGCTATCTAACATTGAAATAATTCTTCAAATCGGACCAATAGTTGCTGAGATTAGCGCGTTCAAGCAAACAAACTCTTCAGCTTTATCTATTATGGCAAATAACTCATTATTAGGTACCAATTCTTTGCGTTTTTGTACTCGTGATAATTTCTCAACGAAATGTCCGATTGGAATAAAACAAAAAGTATTTTACTTCTACTTAAATACCCTTGATAACACAATGCTTAATTTGGATAAGGATTAATATTACGATATACATTTAACGTAGTTTATTTCTTCAGACGATTTAATATTTTTTTATGAACATAAAAGCGGTTATTGTGACTAAACTATGATAGTTAGATATATACTCTCGCGGACTTTTTTGTAGATCTTAATAAGACCTACAAAACCGTAGTACATCATTTTGTTCTGTTGTCAATAGTTTTTGCAGCGCACGCATAAATAGGTTTTCACTTTTACACCTTAGGTTACAAAATCGCAATTATCTTACAGATACCTAATTTTTTTGAAAATAAAATATAGCCTATAACCTTCCTCGATAAATGGACTATCCAACAATGAAAGAATTTTTGAAATCGGACTTGTAGTTCCTGAGATTAGCGCGTTCAAACAAACAAACAAACTCTGCAGCTTTATAATATTAGTATAGATTATATTAAATAAAACTGAAATGAGTTGTTAAAAAAAAGGTCTGTAATCTTTTTGTTGAATAAAATCATATAAAATATTAGTACAATCGTTGGTAATTTATCTCACATAAACATATTTACTTTTCATTTGTAGTTTATTTAGTTTGTTTGTTAATTTTAGCGAACCTTTGACGAACTAGACAATTCACTTTTATATTTTAAAGGATATATTTGCTATTTGTCAAGTAATTATTTTTATTTATTCTTTTCTTTAAAATAGTGTTTCGTCCTTTTTCTTATCGAACTTGGATGAATAAACAATATTCCAAATACAATAAAAATTACAATTGTATTCAGTATCCCCGTGCCAACAAAAATGCAATTACCGCGGGACATGCATCGCAGTCTCGTTGGAACCGTGATGAACCGTGTGGTTTCCGACTTAAATAGTCCACCTGATATCTTTCCGGACCGTAAAGACGAAAGAAGCGACGAAGGACCAAAACTTTTTTTTTTGTTTACTAGGGTGCAATACATTTACGCATCCCCACCACCGCTGCAGCGTATTCGCGCGCTGGCAGTGGGATATGTGGGGCTCGCCCTCTCCATAGCGTGGTATACTAAACTCATACCACGAGGAGAGGACTTTACTACCACTAAAACCCCCCGGACACTCCTTCGATCCGCCGTTGGCGGGAGCCGGGTACACATAAGCAATCCGGCCCCCCGACGGCACCCGCAGCCAGTATGGCACCGCGGGATCTCCTGGGCCACACTTACAGTGGCCCATTTGCCCAATTATAGGGACGCCTGGAGTGTAGAGGCGTCCCTACTCCTCATGGGTCAGCCTCGAAGGGAGCGGGGCCCATGTGCCCCACTCCCCGAAGCCGAGCCTAGGGCGGTAGGCGGCGGGACGAAGGGACATACCTACAGCTGGATATGGATGAGCAGCAGCAACTATTGGCATTAGGGTGCTCACTTGATCTTACAACGATCACCAATCAACCAGCCAATCGTGGTCCTCAATATTCCCCAACGACCCTGGCATATCAAGGTCTGTTCATGTTCAGCAGTGGACGTAAATGTAAGTGTGAAGAAATAAGCAAAAATAAGCCATGCAAATGGACAACTGACTGGGTATTGCATCATTCATAGCAAAAAATTGCTTCAATCAAAAGCAACTTCATTAGTTCGGTAATTGCCGACACTGTGATTAATTTATATAGAAATAATTTATATAAAGAATACCTTTAGTTGATTAGATAAAATGAGTTGTATTATTAATAACTTTAATAAACTGGGATGAATAAAATCAACTGTAATAAGATGAAAAAAAGATTAATTTAATTTATAAGCAAAGTTAGCGTTATATTTGAAGCCTACTCGTGAAATCACAGCCCTCTTCTGATACCTTCAGAAGTATACCTACCGACATTTAACTGTGTGATTAATTAGCACCAATTTATCACACAGTTACATAATTAAACAGTCGTAAGTCATTGTGAAAGGTTACCTATTTAGGGCTTATATATTATTTATGTATTTTATATAGTATTCTTATCGTTTCCTGTCATAGACTTTATATTTACTTATAATAGCTGTGGATAAAATAAAATCCAAATGTTTTAAATAAATTATCGCAACTTGGTTTAAACTAAGTGTTCCCGCATTAAATCAACATTAAAACAATTTTCAGAAATTTCGCGTCACATATAAAACATAATATTATAATATAAAATATTCTTTAATGTTATTTTCCTAATACTAAGTGAAGGAAGAAATGTTTTCGATAAGTTTTTAACGATATTTTTTATTTTTCAGGTAAGCTTCCAGTACAACTACGCGTGGTAATGATTAGGCGAAAGAGTTATCCACCAGGTATTTAGCTTCTGAAATTCAATCTGTCTATACTAATAAAGAGGAAAGATTTGTATTTTTGTGTGTATGTTTGTCATGAATAAACTCAAAAACTAATTTGCCGATTTCAAAAATTATTTCACCAATGGAAAGCTACGTTCACCCTGAGTGACATAGGTTATATAATTATGAAGAACCTATATTCAATTATGAAGTTCCCACGGGAACGGGAGTTACGCGGGTAAAACCGCGAGTGGGAAGCTAGTATCTGATAAAAAAAATACACAGATCGATTTTTACCCGACTGCGCCAGAAGGAGGGTTATGTTTTTCGAGAGTATGTATTGTGGTTTCTCGCCTAGAATAAACTACCCATTTCTTCCCATGGGTGTTGTATGAGACTTGATAACTTGCCATCTTACTGCGATCATCATCTCGCCTGCCAAGCGTGGTGATTATGGCAATATTCCTCAACGACCTTGGCTAGCAAAGGTCTGAAAGAGGAAGCCTATGTTCAGCTGTGGACAAACCAGGCTGTTGAAGTTGAAGAAGAAGAAGTATTTTATTATACTGGGGCCTGAGTGTTCGTCTCGGTGGTCGGTTTTTTGCACATTTGGTAATCTACTAATCCAAAAGAAAAAGAAAACCGACCATCGAGACCTCAGTGACAGTTCCACGACACACCATTACGATAGTAGACTCAGGCCCCAGATCTAATGTTAGACGCTAAATCTATTCATATATATTTTTGATCTAGCAACTGTTTGAACATAACTATAGATACATTCCGTGATTTAAGGTACCTATTCAGAATTATAAATTTAATCAAATTTAAATTTTACCACTTATATGCTAAGACTGCTTAGCACTGTTATGCTTAGGCACTTGTTATTACAAATGTCAATCGTAATCCTGGATCAGATAACATCTCCATATGTAATTGAGATTAGAATATTAATTGGAACTTGACTTAATTAATTTAGCACAGACAATAAATTTATCGAAGATGTTAATTAATTACAGATTACCGCTATTGTTGATGCTATATTAGGTAAATGTAAAGTTGATCAATCGTTCACAAAATAAGTATTTTTATTAAGTTTGTTGTTAATAAAGTCTATTTTTAATTTAAACATATAACTTAAAAATTGCGTTCTGAAATCTTGGGATAGTATCATTTACATTATACTCGTATATGAAATAAAATATACATTGTTAGTTTAGTTAAAATAATGCAAAAATAAATTAAAATAATCACTAAAGATTTGTAGAGAAAAATAATCTTGAATCTATGTATATGTAGCGTGTACTTGTGATCTTGTGGTGGCCGGTTCGTAAGCCAAGCATTTTAGCTTAGCAGAAGGGGATCTAAATGAAATACTAGTAGACTGCAAAACTCTGCTAGTAATCTTAAAAAAATGTAGCTTTAAAACAGAACTTAATACAGAAAGTATAGAGTACTTTCTGTATTACCACAAGACGTTCCATTTCATTCCATTTCGTCTAACAACGAGTATAAAACAACTACAACTATGCTTTTAAGAAACATTGTCAAGACAGTAAATGAGATGGAAAACAACATATGTATAAGTTGACTGATGCATATTCTACTTCAACAAAGTTCTACCTTTCACTAAAGTTTAACTGAAGAAAATACGATCTATCACAATGAAAATAGGAAACATTTGCACTCAACAACTAATGGATATGGAACAATACTGTCAAATAACATGTTAACGAAACTATTTTTTATGATGTAGCTACAATAAGATCAGACAGTTACGCAAAAAGATATATAAACGGTGAAGAGATTTTGGTAATACACTAAATTGATATTTTTACTTTGACTTCTTATCTCGGTAAAATGACTTTTTTGAATACTTGAATCCCATTGTTCATCATCATCAGCATCAGCCCGTATAACATCCACTGCTGAATATGGCCCTCCTCCCGAGAGAGGGTATATCCCATAGTCACCAGTCACCACGCTTGGCACGCGGGTTAGTGACCGCAGTATTGTTTATTCTACTATGTTGTACCACACAAGGAAACACTGCTGCCCGTTCCCTGCGATTTCCCCTATACGATTATTATAGATGATATTATAATAATCGGGAGCAACGGCTTAACATGCTTTCCGAGGCATGGAAGGTTAGTGCCTCAACTAACCATACCCGGATTGAAATCTAAGAATTAACACAAAGATCTCCTGTCCGGCGTGGAGATCGAACCTACGACCTCCGAGATATACAGCGAGCTAATACCAAAATACCGCTATGCTCTATAGAAATATTTTTATGTATTTCATATCTTGCCATAACGAATGTCAATGTGTCAGAATACTATTAATTATTACAAATATTATACTCGACCAAAATATTTCTAACTAGGTTAACTCTTCAACTTTATATATTAGATAATATATCAGGACGGCAAAGAGTCGCTTTTCATTTAAAAAAAAGGTTAAAGATTTTATTAGGAAGAAATGGAGGGCAGAAACTCAACATTAACTTTCATTTCTGCATTTATATTATGGTATTGTATAGTATAGTATTATATTGTAGGTATAATAACGTATAGTACCTATTATAGAATATAGTATTGATATCATATTAGTATCCTATATAAAATATGTAGATATATATTTAATCATTTGTTATTAAGGATATTATTTTTTTAGACTCTGATTCTAATTTCTACTTAGTGCGCCTACCTTGATATCTCTGCATCACCTTATGGTCGACTGGTAGAAAATGCCTTAGGCATTAAGTCCACCAATGTACAATATAAAATGTACTAAAGTATAAAAATAAATAAATAAATATAGATTAATAGGTACCTGCGCGTGGTTGTAAGCGCGTCGCTCCCGTTCCTGTGGCAAATTAAAAAAAAATACAGCCTTTAGCCTTCCTCGAAGAATGATCTATCTAACACTGAAAGTTTTTTTCAAATCGGACCAGTAATGTCTCAGATTCGCGCGTTTGTTTGCTTGAATCAAACAAAATCTTCACCTTTATATATAGTTAAGTATAGATAATAAATGTATTATAAAGCTTTGAGAATTATACATTTGTATTGTTATGTTTGATACGTGTGTAGCAAAGTATACAGGTATTTATTTTTAATTTTTGTTTTCAATTTTCCTCATATAGATACGCTTTGAATCTCCCAAAGGGCCAAGCGGAAAACGCCACGTGAACTTTACATCGCACTCTTTTTAAAAATGTTTTTTTTTTTTTGTAAAGAGTACTTCCGCTGTCTGTTACTTACTTTATAAACCTTTGTCAAATATAACATAAGCTTTAGAAATGAACTTGTGTAATAAATGGTACACTCATAACAAGAATTATAAGTATTTTGTTAATCTGTAAAAGGTTTCATGCGCTCACAAGCAATTTTTGATTAAGTAAATGTAACTCATCAAGATTATCAGACTGCTAAACTGAAATGTATTTTTCTTTGAATTTATATCTAACTAGGTTTGCTCTGTAGTTTTACCCGCGTTGGGCTTCTATTCTGCTCTATTGGAGCGTAGCGTGATGTCTATAATCAAGCTTATAAACGATGCCCTTGCAAAATATCGGCAAAACCGGTCCACAAGACAAAACAAAAATCCATACAAATATTTGCGTTGAAAATATTGTATTTTTATTTTTATTTGTTGTATTCGCTCCATTTGTTTTTTATTTGATCTAAGAGATAAGGACCGCGAACAAGTTTCTGTCTTCGATTTATTAACTCTAATTGACTTTAACTACCATTAGGTAATATTGACTTTATAGTTAAGTTAGTCATTTCATTTCATTTTAAAATATGAAATTGTTTGTTTATTTGTCGGTGTGATTATTTATTTTTGTTAACAGTCAAGTCATGTGAGATGTAAAGGATAAAATGAATAGGTTTTTCACGAGGCAAATTTGTCTTTTCATCGAATTACCATAATTCACTTCTACTCAAAGAGAGCTGTAAATAACCTCTCAATCTATATATATATATATATATATATCTTCAAATAAATAAAATTTAAGTGTCTATTCGTAAAAATAAAAGGTTTATGCTAAATACATATGACAGAATAATAGGGTACGAATAACAATAACAAATTTGTCTGTCTTTCTGTGTGTCTCTTTGTTCCGGCTAATCTTAGTAACAGCGGGACCTATTTTGACAGGACTTGCACTGATATATAGTTTATTTAATGAGGTATAATATAGGCTTTTTATTTTTTCTGTGTATTCCTGCTAATCCTTAAAATGTACCGATTAAGACGAGACTTTAACTGTTCTGTTAGGTAGCTCATAAAATCCTTTTTTTATGGGGACGAAGACACAGAGCAACTCATTCCAAATAAATAAATATTATTTCTCCACCTTAGTCACTCTTTAAGTAAAATATACTGGTCGATTCTAAAAACAACAGTGCCTTTTTATTGCAAAACAAGCGCCCAAAATTTAAGACGCTGTGTTTCAGACGAAAGCAATTTAATTTTCTTAATTAATATAAATACCGGCAGTCTACTTAGCAACCTCAACGAGGCCGTATTATATAAAGAGGTACACCGATATAACTCTTTTGTTCGCTTTTAAATAGGAAGTAAATTATGCAGTAAAAAATTAAAATCTTTACGGAGCGCGTCAGACGTTTTGCGTGGGTACAACACGAAGCTGGAGGCTTATATACATTTATGCCAATATAATCTATGTCCGGCAAAATATTAATCTTTTTAACAAAAGAAGTGACATACACACAATAAACACTATATATAAGCATAAACTTTGCGCCGAATACCATCGCCTACAAAAAGTACATTCATCTTTTGTGGGATTAGGAGTCCGTATGTATAACAGAATACCTGTTAACCTACAAGAGTTACCTTATAATAGATTCAAGTCAACTGTTAAGAGGATTCTAATAAAAAGGGCTTATTATTCAGTAAACAACTATTTAAGCGACAATGACGCTTGGTTGATCACTGAAACACAGACAACATTGTAAACTCAGCTATTGAAACAGCTTAAACATTGTTCAACTCGAGGTTTAGTTCGTCATGCTCCCGTTGTCTATCATTGCTTGCCACCTTCCCTCTAATATGGCGAGGGAGGCGATGGCTGCGTCACTCGTCATACTCGTGAACGGGTGCTGCTTGTGGTGACTGGTCGGCTGTTGTCGGGGATATGTTATGTTAATTTTTATTTTATATTTAGTTTCATTTCATTTAATTCATTCTTGTTATTGTTTATTAATTATTATTATATATCTTTTGGTTGAACTTCTGTAAATTGACATATTGTTAATGTGTGTGAATGCATCCGCCATTAGGTTTCTTTGTAGGAGATTGCCAGTGCCTGAGTAAACTATAATATCTACATTATAGTATTTAAAGTATTATTTTTTTTCTTGTCTTCTTGAGCCCTGGTCGGTATAAATTGACCAGGTAATAGATGGAATTGTGCGGGCATTTGCTCACATCATTTATACATTGTATAATATTACATGATTGTGATAAAATACTTGACATAAAAAAAGAAACAGAGCAAAAGAGACGAAAAAAAAAATCTCGGAGTTTCTTTCTTCCTTTCTTCTCCGGGTCGTCCACTTAGGTAGCTAGGGAAAGATTGCAGGTTAACTAGGGTAGGATCCTCGACGGCTTGACCGAGGACCGCGTTGTTGCTTATTCCCGAACTGTGATCTCGTGCCAGCGATCATCACCACTGTTCATAAATCTACTGTACTCCAGTGGCACCCTGAGCGTTGGTCCCACCCCTTAAGGGTGCCCTCAGGTGGATGTCGCTTAGACTTTGGCTGGATTCTTGGAAGTTAATTTTAGACCCGTCACCTTTAAGGCATCTAACTATAATGTTTACATTTGTCAATTATTGCACGACAGACGGACAGACTGATTAAAAATTCTGTAAGATCAAATAATATTAACAATGTTTTTAGCTACTTAAGAGATACTTTTGTTAGATTTAGTCTTATACAGTGTAATTTTGACAAGTGTATGTAAATACCTAAGTGGTGAATAAAGTTCATTATTATTTCATTATTATAAAAACACTAGCATTCCGCGCGCGATTTTACCCGCTTAGCTCCCGTTCCCGTCGACACTTCAAAATAAAATCGGTCCAGTAGTTCCGGAGAATATTCAATGCTAACAAACAAACTTTTTTACTTCCATCTGATTACAATCCTTTTATCAAAGTTATTGAGCAATTTAATTCCGGAATGCGATCGTAAATACCTGTTACGTTATTAAATAATATGCTTTTCGTGAACTTGTTCATGTTGCGTGTTGAAAGTAGCGGTAAATCATGGGAATAAAGTATAAGATTTATTACACGGTTTCACTCGCTTTGATTCTTCACGTTGATTTTTTTTCATTAAATATACCCATTCTACATAATATAGCCCTTGTAAACTTAACCCAATTTTTAAAACATAAATAAAAGTTAAGATTTTTAATTGGTAACAAAAATAAAAATAAATGATGTTGATATGAAACCTTCCAAATTATTGGTAAGTATATCAATATTATAATATTTTTATTTAATATTACAATGTTCATATCGAAATAACTCATATCATCATAATTTAATAGAAACGGAAAAATGCATAAATGTAACATATATTTTTTTTTAACTTTTCCATTTCAAAGTAATAGCGACCCGCGTTCATAAAAAGAACAACAAACCCATTTGAGTTTTAGTACCCATAACGGCTGAAATAAAATTCACATATTTTTTAAAACATGCGGCATGAAATCTCGCCACAATGTAACAAAACTAATTTCACATATTAAAATAATTTCACTAATCAATATAAAATTGAACAAATTTTTAGTTAAGATTATTTTCAGTCTACAAATGTTAAAGATGCTGTATTTAACGACATGGTAAGATATGTATCTTATCATTTCGTTAAATATAACATCTCAAGTATACTAACAACAAGTACAAACATAACAATTAACATAAATGAAGCTGTAACTGATACTTACTTATAGACTAAAACCAATTCCTCCCATGGGTGTCGTAAAAGGCGACTAAGGGACATATGGCTGATGGATGGGCAGGAGCATCTATTAGCTCAAGGTTTACATCTTACTGCGATCACCAATCCGTCTGCCAAGCGTGGTGATTATGGCAATATCCCTATACGATCCTGGCTTGCCAAGGTCTGTTAAGAGGAGGCCCATGTTCAGCAGTGGACGTAAACGGGCTGTTTACGTCCACTGCTGATGATGACTGATGAAAACCAATTTGAAATGTGTTATACTGGGTGGCGTTCACAGAATGCTGATATGCAGTTCAAGATACTATTACTTGGAGACCATGTAGGAGCTGCGATCTTCTTATCATTTATTTCGAAAATATGTAGTTAAGTTTGCATTCAGTTCTAAAAATAAGATAAACTCTTACAGATATTATTCAGAAACAAACACATATTGTTGCTACATATATTTCTAGTCACATAATCTAAGATTGGAACACATTTACTTTATGTGTCGTGAGGTTTCACAAAAGATTTTCAAGCTTAAAGAAGTCTTTGATCTAGATAATTTTGTTCGAGCTATCTGCTATCTGCCACGGCAACCCTTTACTATGTCAATTTATTATTCTTTTTTTACACTTCAACGTGGATGTTTTAAAGAATTTTAGCATCGCTAAATATATTTTCACTTAAAGTTATACCATAGATAATGTATATTTTTTTTTCCAATACATATCAACACACATTTCTCTAAGTATTAAACAGAATCTACACCCGGTTTCTGAAAGGTCAGTTAACTAACAAATGTGCTATCATAACTTCGGTATCAAATCTAATTAGGAAAAATTTTCACCACATTCAAAATTATGTTAAATATCCGATTCCGAACGAAAGTTTTAATCATAGATTAACTGACACAATAATCAAACCAAAGTTTTCAGATACTCCTTTGACACTTGACAAGAGTTTTGAATCTTTTCCTGAATCCTATTGTTATATTTTTTTCCGGGTTGATTGAGGGACTACCCTGCGCACTTCGGCAAGCACATTAAGTCGTTGATCCCGATTATTCACCTATAACAAGCGTATACCAGGGAACGGGCAGCAGCGTTTCCTTGTGTATTACAACTAAATGCTGCAGTCGCAAACAAGCATGCTAAGCGGTTTGGCAATGTCACTCGACATTGCCAAACCGCTCCCTCGGGTGGTGACCCATATTCAGCAACGTATGTTATACTGGCTGATGACAATCATGAAGAGTTTTGACAGCTGATTAATTAATTCCAACGTCGATTTTCGTTTCAGACATGTTGGATGTGG
Organism: Nycteola revayana; assembly: GCA_947037095.2. Lineage (NCBI taxonomy): Eukaryota > Metazoa > Arthropoda > Insecta > Lepidoptera > Nolidae > Nycteola > Nycteola revayana. The sequence goes on from OX344840.2 coordinate 17,758,731, forward strand.
CTGTTATTATGAATACTATTAGTGTTCTCTATTACTAAAATAAATGTATTAAACAATAAATCTAAAATTTTCGGTGATAGAACCACTCAAGTCCCAATAGCCATTAAACGTTCTATCAATAAATCTGAAAACAAATATTGACTGGTAACTAGGAAACTAAACCCATTTCAAACGTCCAATTATTTAGTCTGTGAGTAAAATAACCAATTCCGTAATGGAAATCGTATACTTACTTATCTTTTACTTTAGCAAGTAAATAAAATGTATAAGGAAATATAAGATGTAAGATTAAAAGGATGATGCAGAAATAGGATGTGGCAGCAATTTAAGCTCACTAACTTATGCTATTAATATCGGCAAATGACTTTGCGATGAAGTTATAGTGAAGAGCATAACGAATTGTCCTTGAATGGATATGTAGATATATACGTGTACAACAACCACTTTGCCTGTTGTTTGTACTATTAATCTTATAATTTTCGAGCTACTACACATTATATTACAGTACTGTTTTCTTCTGATACAGTAATTCCTCCTTAAAAATTCCTTTTATACGTTTTTTTTGTTTTTAATAAGTTTTGTAATAGGTGGAACTAGCACTTCTTTACTCAGTTTTAGGAGTATAGCCGGAATAGGGTACCATCCTGTGGCACAATCATTTTTTAGGTTGTTAATGACTACCTCTACTTAAGCCTCGTCCGGAGGAGTAGGTCCATAGAATCTCGCGCAGGGGGTGTTTCGATGGCGTAAGAGGGTAGTGAGCCAAGCTTATATCTAGCGATTACATATTTTTTAGTTATGTATCCTAGAAGTGAAGTAGTTTAAGAGTAATAGGATAAGATTAATAAGATAAGTCCTAGAAATAAACGTTTATAATAAGCTTTATCATAGCAAGTATATAATATCTTATATACTTTCCGCATATTTCATTTCAAAGCCTATCTAAGATTTGATATAGTCCGTAGTCAGTATTCTCGGTAAACATAGAAAGCTCACTCACGATATTAATTACACTGTCTAGTAAATAACAGCAAAATTATAATTGTGTTGTAAGGCAGAAGGCTTCAGTAAATAATCCATAGGCACGTATGCCTCATCATACATTTAAATGGCATTTCATACTTGAGTGAACTTAAATAGATTTATACATTCTTGTTAATAATTACTACATTTTGTTTAAAGCAGTTAACTATGAAAGTGGTATTTAACAGAGTTTTTAATAAGAACTTTGTGGTGTCAATCAAAAAAAATAGTTAGTTTTGATGATAATGATGATGACAAAACTCAATTGGTTGTATTAAAAAGTAAAGTTTGGCAATTATGAATGAAGAATGATATCTGGTACCTAAATGTAAATTCTTGTGATCGAGTTCGACTTTTATGACATATAATTTATCATTAATTATTTGCCAATTTTTTTTAATGCTATAAAAATTTTAATCATTGTCACAAAACTTATATTATATATTTTGTTTTTCAGAACAAAGTTCTTGTTAAAACCCTTTAAGTAATTAAATAAGTAAAATGATACAAAACACTGTTTTATTTTATGATACGATTATTATACAAAGCCTATTAGTATTCTCAAATAGAACATAAGTGTGAATATTATTATGTTGGATTTTATAATGTTTATTTGCTTTACACTTACAAACACATTACATCTGAATTAGAATTTTAAAATTCCCTTAACTCAAATGTTTATACATAGTTCATATAAAATGGTGAAATAATATAATGTTTATAATTAAATATTTATTATTTTTACCTTCGCAAATGAAACATAATATTTTAAAACGCATACAAATTTGTTTTATAATTAACATCTGTTTATTTATAAAACAAAAACCTCATACATAAACAGAATGTTCGAGTTGCTATATGAAACATATTACTAAAGGTTACAAAAACCTAGAGTTCATTATATACTAAGTCATATATATTCATGACCCTGTTTTCCCCGCGTTCAGTTTCCACATGAATCATAATTTGTTTGAGCAGCATCCCATTTTTAGATCGCATTCCCACCGGCTCAAATGTCTGTGAATAATTTGACAATTGAATTATGGCGCAGTTCCTTTGATGATTATTTTCCAATACCAATCAAGTACTACCTACCAAGAAAATGTTGAGAACTCCCGACAATGGATAAAATGTTTGCTTTAATTATTTCTGGGTAGGTTATTTATTTGGATAGGTGTCAGAAAAATTAAAGAAAAATTGATTTGACACTTGACTTGTAGATTTTGGGAAGACTTATTAGAAAACATTACCTTTGATGTTGTGTACCTGTGTTCGACAGAACCCTACGGGGGGAAGGAGAAAAGGCCTACAGGATAAGGATGGCTAGTACTGAACGTCCAATGCATTGGCACTAACTATCATTGTATTTGGACCCCTATGCCACTTAACATCGGATGGATTCAAGTGTTGACAATTTAAAAAAACGTTGTACTTATTAAAAGCACATGATAATACGAATAGTTATACTGATATGAATCATCAAAAATATTTCACAGACATCATCCTTTGTTTTTAAAAGTTCTCTGTTCGGTGTATAATCGCTGTAAAATAATTGATTTATGCATTATGTACCCTTCCGATATCTCGATGACCTAACGACCTACATGTACTACAGAACTATGGTGATTGGTGAACATAAACTGTACAAACAAAGTCGCGTGAGTGAGTCTTAAGAACTAAGTAGGTACCACGCTAACGTTAAAATAGAACAGCATAGTAGACTATCACGTTAATGAAGCTGAATAGATAGTAAGTATTTTATCCTCATAAACTATACTAGACATATAAAATAACTAAGCTAAACTTAGTTAGTATATGTGCCTTTTGGTGTCGAGACATTGGGGCAGTGGGGACCGGGAGCCAAATTAATTTATAAAAATCTCACAGCGGCCCTCTTTAATTCGACACGTTCTCCGAGTGCTGGTTTTTACTTTGCACTGCAGGTAAGCATTGCCATTAAACGGGGTAATGCTGCCAGCATTCTAGGAACCTAGTCAAGTAGAATAGATTTAAAATAGTTGTATTTATAAGTTAGTTTTATTTTAAATTTGCCACTTTTAGTTGTACATATGTATTTTATTCATGTTATAAAAATATGTAACAGTTAAACTTATAAAATAAAATAAACAAATATAAAAATATAAAATGTTATCAAATAAAATTACAAGTAAAAAAGGCCCGCCTCCCCTAAAGCTGGCAACGTTACCGCGTTTGATTGCTAGGCTATCTCATCTTCCCGCCAACGGCGGATCGAAGGAGTGTCCGGGAGGTTTTAGTGGTTGGTAGGGTCCTCTCCTTGTGGTATGAGTTTAGCATACCACGCTATGGAGAGGGCGAGTCCCACATATCCCACAGCCAGCGCGCGAATAAGCTGTAGCGGCGTTGAGAGAATATAATGATAAGTATGAAATGGTTAAGGCATAAGGGCTATACCTCAAGTGCAGGTTCAAATCTTGCCGGTGGTCTAAATTTATTTATCTCAAATTTTGAATTTTAAAAAATTCACTTCATTTAATTTATTATATATTATCACGATTACATTTAAAGTATCATCTTAAATGTAAAATTTAGTTGACAGTGGAATATATATACGCCTGCCATCAACTTAATTGCCGACGCTGGATAAACACGGCAAAAATACTGGACATTTGGGCATCTTTAGGGTTCTGTACCCCAAGGGTAAAAACGGGACCCTATTACTAAGACGTATGTCCGTCTCAAAAACCGCAATAGCAAGACTGTTGAAATTTTCACAAATAATGTATTTCTCTTGCCGCAGCACAAAAAATACTAAAAACAAAATTAAATTAATATTTAAGGGGGGCTCCCATACAACAAACTTGAATATTTTTAAAACACTTCATGTGCGAGTCCGACTGTTTTAAAATAAAAACCGGCCAAATGGCCGGTTTTTATTTTTTTTAAACCTCTGCCGAACGGTCCCCGGACGCACTTCAAACTAGGTCATATCCAGGGAATCTCGGACAGATGGCAACCTTATATTTATAGACCTTAAATTCGTGGTTTATATGAAAAACATTTTGGTGTTGTTACTTAATTAGATTAAGATTAGATAAGGCAAATTTATCAGGCGTCAGATAAAAATGATCAGAGGAATACATTTTAGTTTTGACACGACTGTCATACAAAATCTTGAAACGTATTCCTTTGATATATTTTATCTGACGATAAAAATCGGCTCTTATTGAGGGGTACAGATAGATAAAATACTTCTTCTATTAAGCGGTTTAGCAAAAGAAAGCTGTTTGTAATTCTTCTAGCTCAGAACCACAAGGACGGTTGTCTATTATACTTCAGAAGCATTTGGTCGTAAGTGCCAGTTTACGACAAAGGCACATACGACGATTGTTACTGACTTATTATGATATAGGTATTCAACCTTATGCTTCTGAGCTCTTGAATTGTATTAATGTTTCATTGATTTTTATAGCGGCTGTGAAAATCGCAAGTGTTCACTTAATTATAATACACCTTTTCAGTACGACACCAATCATGTATAGTAAAGAATCACGTAACGATATTACTATGAGTATGACTTTGATAAAAATTTCTTCGCTACTTAGCGTTTACTAAGCATACAAAAAATATTTTAAATATGTCATTTTATTAAGTTAATGTAGCTTAAATAATAAAATGTCAATTAGATAGGAAATGCGTTGCTATTACTAAACAGTCCTAAAGACATTTTTATGGAAATAATAGTACCTAGTAGATATCGTTACATGTGAAGCCTCCAGAAACTAATCACGTAACGAAATGGCTTAAAATGTCTTAATTAATAAAGGGTTATTGTAACGCATTTCTTATGTTATTGTTAGTATAATAATGAAGCTGCATTTTGTTTGTAAAATTTTCAAAGGCACTCACTCGTGTCCTCAAAATATCATTTCAAAAAACTCCATCTTTCGTTACATCGAAATACTATCTGTTCAGGCTAACACAAAGGCATGAACGCCATCTGCACGTGCAATAGCGAAACGTTATGAAATAAAGGTTTCAGCGTGCCAAGAAAGTTTCACGCCTACTAGCAAACACATTAGTTCTGTTGGCTTTTCATAGATGGCGCTGGAGAATCATAAAATTGATTACATTTTTATGTCGCCTGTATATTATATAATATTAGAGTCATTACTTGTATTTCATTATTACCACCAATTAAAATAATCCTGCTGTGGGAGTATCAGGGAGGAAGAAATCTTTAAAATAAAATGCAGGTGTTCACTTATTTTATTAGTAAAAACAATTCCTAGATTAATATTTAATTTAATAATTAACACAAGATATACAATTTTGTAGACTGTATATTGATAGGTAGAATATGTCCCTGTATTTCACTTTACAATACTAGTTTTTGCTGTAAAGAAAATCCTTAAAAATATTATCTCTGTATAAATTAATTAGGTACTCAAAAATAATTAACATATTACAAACACTGCAATTCTTATTCCTTACTTCAAGTTTTTATTTAGAATAATGCATTCTTATTTAGCATTTTACGGACTTTGGCTGAAGAGTGTGGGTCGTCGTCCTCTGCGCCCCGCCTCCGCTGTTGACGTCACATATGTGACGTCAGTACCCACCTGCTTCCGCCCCCGAATGCCCGCACCCCGGCCGAGAAATATCCGGGGAATAGGCCCCCGAGCAAATTTATTTCATCAAGATTTGAAGTTACCAAATATAAATCACTTTTTGATGTAGATGTCGTATCTATGTTAATCTCCAATTTGTGTTGTTATTACTTTTTTATCGTCTGATTTAACTTTGCACGTTTTTAGGGTTCCGTAGCCAAATGGCAAAAAACGGAACCCTTATAGATTCGTCATGTCTGTCTGTCTGTCTGTCTGTCCGTCCGTATGTCACAGCCACTTTTTTCCGAAACTATATGAACTATAATGGTGAAACTTGGTTAGTAGATGTATTTTGTGAACCGCATTAAGATTTTCACACAAAAATAGAAAAAAAACAATTAATTTTGGGGTTCCCCATACATAGAACTGAAACTCAAAAAAAATTTTTCGTCGAACCCATACGTGTGGGGTATCTATGAATAGGTCTTCAAAAATGATGTTGAGGTTTCTAATGTAATTTTTTTCTAAACTTGCGCGAGAGACACTTTCAAAGTGGTAAAATGTGTGTCCCCCCCCTGTATTTCCTAAAATAAGAGAATGATAAAACTAAAAAAAATATATGATGTACATAACCATGCAAACTTCCACCGAAAATTGGTTTGAACGAGATCAAGTAAGTAGTTTTTTTTTTAATACGTCATAAACCGTAAACCGCAATTTACCTTTCATTCAATTTACATCGAACTATTATTAACATCGATTAGAGTTACAACGAACTACAAGAACGTTTATACTATGTTACTTGTTGTATTCTTGATATCAAAAATAGGTAGGCACTTGCAACTAGTAGGTACGGAACCCTTCGTGCGAGAGTCCGACTCGCACTTGGCCGGTTTTTGTAAAATATATTTCGGCAACTTATATTATAGGTAATATAAAATATGTTATTTGTGGATATATGCTATATTTCAAATGATCACAGTGCAGTGGTATAACAAAATGATTTTTTAACGAAATAAAAAATATATACTTAGGTTTTCGCTACTTTGCTCCTTTGTTATATAACTTACATTAACTTAATAATTGTTGCGATGCCTCAGTGATTGTGGCTCTGGGTTGTATATTTTTTTGAACCACGGATAATTTACCGGACGTGATTTGTGTCCATAAATTATGATACTGATGATTACTATAATTATAATATCAATATACTCTTTTAAATAAAATTTAGAAAAAAATCAACTCCAACCACTTAATAAGTTATATCACAACAAGAAAGCTATCAGCTAGGTTGAATGTAGATAAATAAAAAAAATGAATAAAAATAGAATCTTTTTAATTCAGACATATTTGGTCCATAATTGCAATTAGAATAACATTTTTAACATATACATACACACATACATTAAAGAATTACAAAAAATAAAAAACCTGTAAAACTAATAAATTAAAAAAATTACATTTAAAATTGCATTTCATTTAAAAGTAAATAAATAAAAAAAAATGAAGCTACTGGTATAGGAAAGGTTATATACATAGAAAGAGCAAGGCTTCTTTGGATCATAACAAACGATATGGCAAGGGTCTCAACTCAAAATAAAATAAAATAAGGTTAGTATTATTTTGCAAACAAAAAATAAAAAATACGGAACTCTTTATTCAGAAATACCACGAGTAAGAGGTTTATTGCAAATAGTTCGTTGACATCGGATTCGATTATTTGATTGAGTGCTAGTGATGTATTTATTACAATTTGAAAAGTTTGGTTTCTGGTATCTATGATTTTTAAAGAATCATTACTTCCGGACTTGTACAGATAGGATTAAATAACCCTTGCCATATCGTTTGTTATCATCCAAAAAAGCCTTGTTTTTTCTATGCATATACCCTTTCCGTTACACCTTGTATAAGTTTCTTGACAAAAACAATTAAATTTTCTTGCTTAAGAGGTCAAAATACTTTAGAAGTTTAAAGTCATGAATATCTGCTGAGGAATAAATTCAGCTTCTCTAAGTTCGGACTATATCTAGCATAGACGGTCGCTATCAACGGAATCATTGAATATTTATGCACCTGATATCGGACTAACATAACTAGATACCTTTAGTCAGTTCCCAGCACAAAAATGCGATTTAATAAACGGACTGCATAAATTATAAGGATAGTGCATAAATTATGTGAAGCCTTCGCATAATTTGTCCGTACATCATCATCAGCCCGTATGATGTCCACTGCTGAACATGGGCCTCCTCCCGAGAGAGGGTTTTTGCCACAGTCACCACGCTTGGCAGGCGGATTGGTGACCGCAGTGTTACGTTGTAATACACAGGGGAAACGCTGCTATCCGTTCCCTGGTTCGTTTGTTATAGGATAGGATATAACAATCGGGACCAACGGCTAAACGTGCTTTCCGAGACACGGAGTCCCTCAACCAACTAGACCCGGAAAGAAATCTAAGAATTTACACAAAGATTTCTTGTCCGGTGTGGGGATCGAACCCACGACCTCCGAGATTTAAAGCGAGCCAATTACCGCTACGCTACGGAGGTTGTCCGTACAATATTTATATATAACTAGCGGCCCGCCCCGGCTTCGCACGGGTGGACTTTTATACCCTACCCCTGCCCTACCCTACCCCTACCCTAACCCTACCCTACTCCTACCCTACCCCTACCCTACCCCTACCCCTACCCTACCCTACCCCTACCCGACCCCTACCCTACCCTACCCCTACCCTACCCCTACCATACCCCTACCCTACCCCTACCCTACCCTACACCTACCCTACCCCTACCCTACCCTACCCTACCCTACCCTACCCCTACCCAAAAGTATCCTATGTCCTTCTCCCAGTTCTTAACTACCTCCCTACCAATTTTCAGCCAAATCGGTTCAGCCGTTCTTGAGTTATAAATAGTGTAACTAACACGACTTTCTTTTGTTTTTAAAATGTATTCTGCTATTCGGGACGGAAACAAATCCAACAAATCAAAAACCATGGCAAGCGGTCCAGCCGTTCTCGAGTTATAAGTGTTGTAACAAACACGACTTTCTTTTATATATATAGATAATATGTTATGAAAATATTTTTACCAGATGTTCGTGCTCAGCGTTGACCATCTATGGAACAAATATTTCCCGTGGAGTATTTTGTTCTTAAAACATAATGCTCATAAATTATTGGAATGCAATAAAAAAAATACAGAAATTGGCCATGTCTTCCTAATATTATGTGCGTAAATACAATTTGATGATATACTTTTACTTCTATAGATCACGGGTGTCCAACCAGTCGATTGAACTAGCTTCAATCGACTGGTTGCTGTGCTGTCAATCGAGACATAGTATCAAAAATATTTCTAATGTATGTAGGTAAATGCACAATACGCATGGCTTAACTTAAGTTTTTTTTTTTCATTGGAACCACGATTCGCTATTCAGCCGAAAAATTAAAATTAGTAAGATTGGTGGACACACGGTCTCACCATTTAACAGTCAATCTACATAGATTACAAACAAGCGAAATTTAGTTTAGTTTGATCTCTCCGAATCTTAAAGATAAGTTTAGGATAAATGAAATAATCTTTTTGTTTTCTAAATCATATGAATATCGCACCGTATTCAAAAGTTAAAGATTTTACTTCTCTTTATCGCAGTGATATACTGACTAAATATTTTGTCTGGATATGGATGGATAGATGGATGGTTTGTTACCTTTAACGCAAAAACTACCGAACGGATTTGGCTGAAAGTTTGCACGGATATAGTTTATAAGCTGGGTTAACAGATAGGCTACAAAATATCACGATCTGACCCACTGGAGGAGAATGACGCGGGCAAAACCGCGGGGCGCAGCTTGTTCTATATACATAATTATATAAAATTACGTTATGTATGTCTGTTCAAACCGTAACCTACAGCTTTGGTCAGGCCATTACTATTTTAGCTTAATTAGTTTGTCTAGTTTAAGATCTTTGTTGGATAGCAGCAATACAAAGTTTATGTTTCAGAACGACTTCAAATGTTATGCTTGAAGTCGTGTCGCTCCGTACGTGGAGTGAATTTGAACTTACGGCATTGTTTTGTAACCTTTGTGACAGTCCTAATAACCTTATCAGGTTAGTTAGAAGAGTTAGAATGAACTAATCGACAGTAATAATAAAATAACCTAAACATATAAATTGTTGACGTAAGTGAATGGTGAATCGATCAAAACTCGTAAATGACTTAAAAATATTCACGAGAAAAAAAATTGCAACCTCATAAATATTTTTCAACTTATTCCTTTTTGTTGACTATATCTCTTAAAAGCACAATTTCATAATGTTTTTGTTGTGGATTGTGTTCTATAGTACGTTGTTAAGATATTTCATGGTATCGAGGTAAACGAAGCCATATTCGAAGCCCTATTAACCCATATTACTTACACAAAATCTTTAAGAACCATTCATTAACAACTACTTCCATGATTCTATCTGCATTATACTGTTTTATCTGCGTTCTATGCCTAATGTTTTATAGCGTATATGATCATTATAGTATTAATTTATACTTTAATGATCCCTGAACAAATTCCAGTCAAATCTTGTTTAGTTACTTTGTGTGAAAACGATATACAACCATACATACCACTCGAACATTTGAAAGAAGTACTCATTAAATTCATTAAAATCTGTAACAAAATACCCTCAGTAAGCAGAATCAACAAACAAATGCTTAATTCATTAAAGTAGAAGGTTTCCTCCACTCGTTCAATAATGTACTAAGTTTACATAAATTCTAAAGAAGCACGCAAAGCAATCTTTACTCGTATATAGTTGTCTACACTCGGGAATGCGGCCTCAAGCCTACGGCCTCCTGTGACTACGCGCTACATGCGTAGCTGCGTAGCACGTAGCAACACCCCAAGTACTACGCAGATACATAAATATTAATAGATCATTTACTCAACTTTATACCTTCTGTTTATTAATGGCATTATTTCTCTTCCGATATAATTAGAAAACTTCAACTTTTTGTGATCGTAATATTTATTTTTAAGTCGGAAACGATGTGGACAGCCAAACTTTTTCATTAGATACTTTTAAAGTCAGGTTTTTTCCGTGAATGGTAGCATAAAGTTAATTGAAATGTTTTAATTGATCTTGGATTTAATAATAATATGTAAATAAAATATAAAAAAGATTTCTTTGGTTGCAAAATAATTAAATAGATATTAAATTACAAATCATAAATATCAGCTTCTCTGTGTACCTACGATTCATAATGTAAATCAAGTAAAATACTTTAATAGATTCAATTGAACTATTTGAACTCCTTGAAGTCTATGAAACTACAGATGATGTTTCATCAGCTGGAAAGCTAAGGTTATGGCAAGGTGTGTACATGGAGTATGTTACCGATTCCGCGAAACTGCAGCTCAAAAATCGATTAAGTCCCAAAGCGGAGTTGAGGTCTCGAGGTGGAGGGCCCTCGTGGAGAGTTTTGGAGTATGCTGGAGGTCGGCGGAGGCGCATGCGCGGGGCGGAGGTGCGCTCTGACGTCACTAGTCGCGCCCGGGGCGTCGGGCCAGTGCTTCTCGCGACCGCGCGATCAGTCACGCGCGACTCCCGCCCTAAATCGTCTAAACACGATCACGAGCTTCCGATGTTAATACCCTATCATAAACAAGTATTGAGTTATTGTTCGTAAAGCAGGAGCGACCATCCCCGGCCGCGTCCGACGCGCCGCCACCACGTGTCCGATGTGACGTGACACTTGCACTGTGCGAACCACCGACCGCTACCCATATTTGTTATGACCCTACTAACCGTATTCGTGTGTTGTATATATGCAATATTTTCTCTGTTGTACCTACTCATAACATACTCGATCCAAACAAAGGCACTATTCAAATTGAATTACGTGTGAACGGAACTATTTATACATTAGAAATATAACAACAATGTGGCAGTGCGACAGCGTAAAGTAGTTAGTGGCTCTAACGAACCTTGACGGAGACGGTACCGATCACTCAGACGTGTAAACAATACCATATTTTGCATTGATTTTGAATACAATACTCCTTGGAAACGTAACTATAGCATAGTATGGTTATTGTAATAACAATATGTCTTGGACACAACAAACTAGTGACTAGAATTCAGATTTAAATAATTTTATTATATTTTAGTATTTCAATTCACAGTTAAACATTTTTAAATACGCTAATGCTAATTAGACTAGCTAATATTTAAATGAACGGCCAGTAGCGTGTAACAATACCATTGAGTATAGCTTACCGATATTCACATTCAAAATGAATGGATACCTCAATTAGCATTACTAATGGAGTAAGATGACATTTGAAGCATGATACTTCCCTCTTAAGCAAGCTTATGTTAACGTTTCATAAGAGAATTATATCTACATTATACCTTAAAAAGTATATTTTATGATAGAAGAGATAGATAGTATCAAATAAAAATAGACCTTATAGTTAAGATTTAAAGTTTATATTTGTATGATGAACAGGTAAAACTTGATTCAGGTGTTATATGCTATATATATATACCTACTTCTTGTATGTTTACAAAGTAATAACAGTACAATGTTATTGTAATTAAGAATTGCCAACATAATAATAATTGTTGTTTAATGTTTATTTCAGAATACGTTAACGAGACCTTTTCTAAATTCCCAGAGCTTTTTATGGAAATACATGTAAACCCACATAATTTCCTGTTCAGTAAACCCACCGTATTGAAACAACATTAGATATGAAAATTATGTTTTTTTCATTTTTGAAGTAGTTATACAAGGAAGATTGAGTTGATATTGTATTATAACATTTTACAACATCAAACAGTCTCTCTACTTCAAATGAAAAAGCCGCCCTAAAGATACAAAATTAACAATAAAAAACTATCCTGCAATTTCCACTTACATGATTTAAAACTTACTAAAGTAGGTTCAGTAATAAATGATAAAAACAAATTCAACTTAACAGGTACATACCCAATATTTATTCATTTACTTGGACATAAAAACATAACCTGTATAAATGATTACTAAGGATAAGTTGAACGAACAAATGTTTGCAAACCAAATAAATATATAACTCAGAAACACTTTATACTGATATTAAAAATACGAATGTGACTGAAGAAGGATGAGTATTATATATATTTATCAAGCAAAAACTTTATAAGTCATTTGTAGATTAAATGTTACCTAGAGAGTGTTATAATTTGGATAAAATAATAAAGTTTGTATAGTAGCCAGCTTAAAGTAGAAGCCATAGGTACTAATATATTGGTTCGTATTAAGAATCTCCGTATTAATCGTCACCCCAAATCTTTCTTCTTAAGCTCTAAATATCTATCCTAAACTATATATATATCTTATTTTTTATTGATTTATAAACTTGTCTTCATAGTTTATTATTCAATATTACTTTAAACCCCACGTATTCAATTAAAAGCATCTTGACAGACTGTATATAAGCTTTTATATACAGTTAGATAACTAAGTTAAATTTGAAACCCTAAAATTAAATAATTAGTATCGGGGTCCGTAAAAAAATATCAGGAAATTTGTAAAGTTTCAAAATTATTAACAGGCACCTAGTATATTGATATATCTAAAAGAGTAAATATTCCTTAACTTAAATCATATAGACGAAAGGGCGAAACATAAACAACTATATCGTCGATGATATTCCAATACCGCGTAAGTGACAATAGCTAATAAGGTTCAAAATCAAATGTAGCAAATTGATTTATGACATTTAAAACTTATAAAGAAAATATTTATTGACAGACGAAATTACACCTTATTAGAAACTGTTACTTACGCGGTATTGCAGTACACCGACGATGTACAATTTTCATATTGAAGTTTGAAACGCTAAAATTAAATATTTGGTGTCGTGCTTCTCAGACGAATTTCAGAGCCGTTTCTAAGACTACTGTATCATTCATCCTCTCCGGGCGTCTTACTTAATGTTTGTTGGATATTTAGTATTTAAACGGGTGTGGTTTAATTATATCTAGTTCTTACATACCTATTCCGACTTGTGTAAGTACCAGTAAAGATTAATAATATGCCTGTCAGAAATTGATTTAATAGTTCAAATCAACTCCTTACTGATAAAAGAAACTGACGAGTAAATAATACTTTACAACGATAATAAGGATTGATGATTTCTTTTGAAGACTAAAAATGAACAGTAAAAGCAAATTATTAAATGATTTTTTACACTTGATTTATCCCAACCAAACTATGGGCCACCTTTGATTAGAAAAGGATTCAGTCAAGTCGTCGTTTTCAAGTTTATTGCTCAATAACACATAACATTTTATTTATATAAATAACACGATAAATCTACTTAGCATATTGAGTGGGCTATATTTCCTGTCGTCACATAAACTAGAAAAATGCAAAGCTAACATCTGCTTCACTATTCAATAACTACATCAAGTACCAGACTTTCATATAGCATCTAAAACACTAAGATCCATCGAGATGAAGTTAGGTTTAAGATAAAAAGATTTGGCCAAGTGCACGTATACTTGCGCCATCGATTCCGTTCCCAAGGTAGCGAGGATAACGTAGAAATATAGGAGGAATTCAATATAACTTGTAAATAACTAAGTTGTTACTAAGTTTAATGTTTTAGAAAAAAAATATATAACTGGATGCTAACACGCAGCTTCTGAAAGATGGCAAACGTTGAAATTGTATAATCAGCTGTCTGAACTCTGATTTAGTTTCAAATTAGCTAGTTTGATTATTGTATTAGCTAATCAGAAAATATTTGTGTAAATTCTAAGACTTCTTTTCGGGTCTGGCTGGTTGAGGGTCTATCCTCTGTGCCTCGGAAAGCACTTAAAGCCGTTGGACCCGATTGTTATTACATCATCTATAATAAACGTATATCACCGCCTGCCAAGCGTGGTGACTATGGCAAATACCCTCCCCCGGGAGGAGGCCCTGGTTCAGCAGTGGACGTTATACGGGCTGATGATGATGATTAGGTAATATATGATTAACATTTTCTAGTTTTTCATTATTCATGTTAGTTTTGTTTTATAGCGACTTCACTGTTTGTCTTAGTGAATTTTGGCTTTCATTCATGAATCAGTAACCAGGTGAAATTAGACAATAGGTACTATTAGATCATAAAAAACACTTTTAAGTGAAAAGTCAATTCCTCTGTTTGTATATAATTATACTAGACAGTATATTTTTATAAAAGCAAGTCAAACACTGTACCATTCCATAACACTGTAACACTTACGCAATCGTCAAACATCACACATAATAATTGACGATTTATGTTTTATTTTACCTGAATTTAAATGTAAAACAGTGTTTTGGCATCTGTGGGCGCTAGGTTATTTACCAACTTAATGCGCTCACCAATCCTACTGTCCACGTCTGATAAGACCCATGTTTATCTGTGGATTTAAACAGACTGTTGATTATGACAGATTTTTGCTGTCTTAAAAAATATGATGTCTTGTTTAGCTAAAGCACTATAAACCGAGTTACAGTCTTTTGGATTCGCACTGCAGAATAGTTGATATAAACTTTGTGAAGTTAAGTTATTATAAAGTTAAAATAACTTGAACAACATTTGCAAAGACTGATAACTTTTATCTTGAGATAAGGTAAGGATGATGATGTATTTATTTATAGCTCCAGGAGTAGACACCCAACGTCCTGAAATACAAGTCTCGAATTTAGTTTAGGCATCAGTCTCCCACAAAAGAATCATTCAGTTATAATAATTGTTATTCATTTATTTGCTAAGAACTTTTTACAAATCAACATTATGCATAAGTAGTCCCACAAAACCACGCTATGGATTTGACTATAGGGTTGACTCTTCATGCAGTCATCGTGTTTATAATTTTAGTAATCATTCTTAATATTATAAATGTGAATATAAGTTTGTTTTTTACGGTTTCACGCGAAAACTACTAAAACGATCATCATGAAACTTAGTACACATATTCTTGGAGGTATTATAAGGGACATTAGTGTCAATGAGAGAAAAGCCGCGGGCATAAGCAAGAAAAAAAAATTATATGTTTTTTTAACTTAAACTTACATGTGTTTACAGATTTATATTCGGTAAGTAAATAAATAGTTTACTTCCTTTGAATACTTCACACAAGTTTTTTTTTTTGGCCGCACGGTTGTAGTTTGCCACGAGGCTTTTGCTACTTCACCGGGCATAAAAGCGAGCAGAGCTCCAGCCTACATAAAGCTGCCACAAGCATACCACCAAAAACAATCTATAAAATGAATAATTTATAAAAGTCGTTTATAAACTACTTAGTAACGTTTTTATACACACATTTGTCTTAGTATGTTTTCAGTTACTGATCTTTAATAATATAATATACAAAGCGGTTGGTGAGAGCAAAGTCCCTTGGCTCATTCATTTTGTCTTTCAGTCTATCTATCGAGGCTAATGTACAAACTACTTAACGAATCTTGATGGGGTTATCGCTATTTCCTTGGAGATGTCTCGAGGGACATTTACTTGATAGATATATACCCCTGTAAATATGAAGTCACTTCCTACAATTTAGAGATTTCACTTATATGTTTTTTACTCAAGGATAATGTAGCATTGTGACGGTGAAATGTTATTTTTTAGTTTATTCGCAACAAACATACATACAAAAATACAAATATTTTAACTTTCTAATTTTAACAAAGATTAATATTTCCGTTATTAATTTATCTGAAAAGAATAATTCATAAATATTTCAAAAGCCTTTTTAAATATATAATTCTCTCTTTCTCAAATGTAAAATAAATACAGATTATATTATACTAGCAACCCGCCCCGGCTTCGCACGGGTGCAATGCTGATGTTTCTAACATATAAACCTTCCTCTTGAATTACTCTATCTATTAAAAAAACCGCATCAAAATCTGTTGCGTAGTTTTAAAGATCTTAGCATACATGGGGACATAAAGCGACGAGGGACTTTGTTTTATACCATGTACTGATTACAACAAATTCAACTAGCTAGTTTCGTAATATCTCAACAATACTTTGTAAGACATTGACATAATTTAGACAAAAGAGTAGGAACGTTACAATGAATATAATAAAATTTTAATATTTTCTCAAATCCATTTCTAAATGTGCTTCTGCTTTACTCGACATATTTAAAAAATCTTAATAATATGAATATTCTGTTTCATCACTCTATCCAATTTTATTCTATCTCCATTGCCCTTGATCCTATTATGAGTTTCAAGATGTTTTGTATACATTTGGGTATGTCGGAATGTATAAGCCCGCCTTAAACTTAGAAGCGAAATGAATGAACAACAGAATTAAGCATTAAATCTGTGTTCTCTGCTCAACGTTCGTCGTATAGTTAGTAATAGTAGTAGTATCATGAAACGTGTTGCACTATACTAATTGGAGCTTTGTTCTGCAAACAGTATTATCGGAATACGTTGCTAAATAGCTCTATCGTTAACTAAGATACATATCATTCTGAGTTAGCTTGGATTCAGTATAACAGCGTTTTGTCAAGTCCATAAAAATAGGACATTATTGTACAATAATATACATACTGGGAACGGTGAACCATCTACGAGCTAGAGTTGTTTGCCAAAGCTGGTGTGGGGCAAAATAATCACACTTTCTAAACATTATTTGGACTGATCTCATTTGCTTTCAATTCTTGAGTGTGAACAAATGCATCCAAAATATTCTCGAAACTGAACATAAACAGAAAAAATATTGTTTATTTCGAATAGAATTGATTAAATATTGAAGAATTGTGTCAAGAATACTGTGTCATCCCAAAAATATGCCATACTTATTACTCCCAAACAGAAAGATTTTAATATTTCCCAAAATATGATTCTTAATATAAACCAACTAGCGTTATTTCGAAATTAATTAATTAAAATTAAATTCATACCGTGTTTAATCGCTCAACCAAGTAATTTAATAACATGATTAAACGCATTACGTAATTACATTACTGGGCTTATAATTATCTCGGTGATGACAAATATTTACGCCCAGATTTACATTAAATTTATGTTTATTTTAGTAATGAGTTTTACATACATTTTTTAACTTGTAGGCTTTTGTTTGTGACTTTGTCCTCGTCAATCAAGATTTTTGCAACTTTGATCTCCGGTTCCATCTGTTTAGGGGTATTAATACAGAAAACATGTACATACACAGAAGACATCTATAAAATACTAAACATATTCTTAAAGTTGCCTTAACTTCTTATCTATACTAATGTTATAAAGATAGATAAAGGTAAAGTTTGTGGCATTGTAGCAAGTAATTTTTAGATTTACTTAACCGGTTATCAAATCAAATCAAATCATTTCATTTATTTTTTCAGAAAACACTGTTACAATGGTGTTATGAAATGTAGGTACATGTTTCAAGTGATTCTACCGTAAGGCATGCAAAATGAGACGTTAGATACTTAAAATTATAGATTCACATTGCAATGGGTATATAAAAAATAAAAACATTTTTAGATATAAATGTAATCTCATTCTTATTGTTAAAATAGCTATAATGGTTATTACATTGTTTCAGTTCAATTATTACAATATATAATTACGAGTAAACTAATTACATTACAAAATAGATTTAGAAGACTTAAATTTGGAAAAATTATCGTTTATCGCTAGAATGAGTATTCAAGCTATAGTAACATTTATTAATTAAAAGATTTTAGGTGCCTCTTAAATAGATTAGTAGTGAATACTGGTTTTGAATATTCCAATGACCAATATTTCAAAACGAGGCTCCCGCGGGTACGGGATCAGCAAGTATAAAATAATTATAAGACAGAAAATAAAACGACATTCGAGAAAAACATGTCAAGCTGCACAACTTATTTATCAAGGATATTCTTATTAAGAGAAATTAATTTCCTTTCTCAAAATTTAATCCTCTCTGAAATGTTTTAATTATATTGTAACACAAACAAGGTTTTTAATTAGCACTGCTCTGTTTCATCACGGACATTTTATTCAATTTATTTAACCATTTCATACTCTTTTAATAAGGATATATTTATTTTTATTAAAAAATTACATCGTCATTATAAGTTGTTCTTATTACATTTAGAATTAAAATAAAATAACATTAGATAGAATATTCTCATGTAGTACAACCTAAACAATTAATCTTTAGCATTTTTTTTTGCGACGGACGTACTTAGTCACGAGTATTTTGCTACTTCATCGGGCTTAAAGGCGAGCAGAGCTCCCGCCCTAATTAATGGTTTAAAAACTACAAACTAAGTAACCTGACCAAGAAGGCGCCCCCTGTCGGAATTGGACCTCGGCTCAGGGTGGTCGCTGGCGATGCGATTGAGGGATTATGAGTTTTAGTAATATTACTCCTCCTCACATTAATTCCTTAAAAAGTGAACTAAAATTTGCTTGCCTTTTTTTAAAGACAACTGCCGCACTTATTAAATTACTTCCTGTGTCGCGGGCTTAACCAACACTCAATTTACGGACACAAAACCCATCCAGACTCAAAACAACTAAGTATTTGTGGTCTACACAAATAATTGTCCCGGATGGAAATTGAACCCATAATATCTCAAAGGCAAGAGCTACATCAATGAGCTACCGTTCAGTTGTGAACTGAAGACAAGAACATGGTGCTTAATCTTGTTTATCATATGTCAGAATTAGAGCTGGTTGTGTTTTAGTCAATTGACAACGTTTCAAAATTCGTAACACCCTAAAACAAAAATACCGTTTCTTTATTTTCGAATTCTGTTCCCAAAACTATATTTTTTTATTTATTTTTTGCCGGCTATTTGTTGATAAAAAAAAAACTGAAAACTGCGCAATGACGTCATCGTTACTGTCGGACTATTACGGGCTGCAATATTTTTATTGCCTATTTAAAATTAAAAACTATTAAAACATTCTTAAGTTGGCAACTCTAATCACAAGCTTTTAACGTTGGCTAATGTCAGTTATTATTTTCAACTTTGACAAGAAATTTCGTAAAATATCCGTAACAGTGGCGTCAGCCGGCGCTAATTTCTATTGAGAATCAGCCAAACTAAAATATTTTTTTTGTATGAAAAACTTTGAATTACGAAAAAATAAAAATTTTGGTTGCTTAATGTTTGATCTAGTTTTATAAATAACTAGCGGCCCGCCCCGGCTTCGCACGGGTGGACTTTTATACCCTACCCCTGCTCTACCCTACCACTACCCTAACCCTACCTTACCCTACCCTACCCCTACCCCTACCCCTAAGCCTAACCCTACCCTACCCTACCCCTACCCTACCCCTACCATAACCCTACCCTACCCCTACCCTACCCCTACCCTACCCCTACCCTACCCCTACCCTACCCTACCCCTACCCTACCCTACCCTACCCTACCCCTACCCAAAAGTATCCTATGTCCTTCTCCCAGTTCTTAGCTACCTCCCTACCAATTTTCAGCCAAATCGGTTCAGCCGTTCTTGAGTTATAAATAGTGTAACTAACACGACTTTCTTTTGTTTTTAAAATGTATTCTGCTATTCAGGGCGTAGACAAATCCAACGAAACAAAAACCATGAAAATTGATCCAGCCGATCTCGAGTTATAAGTGTTGTAACAAACCCGTCTTTGTTTTATATATATAGATACATAATATTAAAAAAAAATTAATATTGTCAATTCAATAGGGGATAATATTGCCATGTTATACCACTAGAGGCGCCACTAGAACAAATGTTAATACTCCTGAGGTATTTTTAAGCCATATAATGCCATAATATTTTCTTATTTTTACTAAATTACCTATATAAAAATTAACTCAAAGTACGAGTACGAGAATTTGTGGATACCTTTAAACAATGTCGTTTCGTTTACGGATTGTGCAAATGGTTCCATCTACGTTTTACGTTTCATGTCCTTTTTAAACTGCTTATCTTGTTATGTTATAGGTATGATTATTAATAATAACAAACAACCAAACAGCGCAAAATATAAGATTTAACGAACTAACGAGCACATTCATAAACATATATTTTTTCAAAATTATTCTTACAGCACCATTTACATACCAAGGCTGACACGAGTCGACAACACGTCGAGTCGGAGCTTTAAGACAGTCATATAAATAAATACATACGACAAAACCTTTCTATAAAATCGGATTTGCAAATATAAAAGAGTCTGTGTGAATCCTCTACTTTGATAAGATTACTTTCTTTACACTTTATAGATACAAAGGCTTACATAGTAGAACAATTTACAACGTAATATACTTATATTTTATTCAGAGTTAGACGAGTAGTGTATTATAATCCATTTCATATAGGAAAGATATAGTGACAGGTGTGACTGACAAAGAAAATTAAGCTTTATTCAAGTGGTTCATGAGCTATTTTTTATGCTTTTAGAGTCACTATACCTATACTTTCCATATGAAATTTCCAATTCTAAAAGACTGATCATTGAAATTAATTGTTAAAATCATGTTAAATGTGTAATTTTTTTACCAAAGGGTGATGTGCTAATTAATGAAATTAGCACATCACCCTTGATTATCATGTACGATAATTAGTGATTAACATTGTCGTTACTACAAATGACAGACATTACTTTAGATGCACTTTTATTTATTATTTCAAGTACAAAAACCGGCCAAGTGCGAGTCGGACTCTCGCACGAAGGGTTCCGTACCTACTAGTTGCAAGTGCCTACCTATTTTTGATATCAAGAATACAACAAGTAACATAGTATAAACGTTCTTGTAGTTCGTTGTAAGTCTAATCGATGTTAATAATAGTTCGATGTAAATTGAATGAAAGGTAAATTGCGGTTTACGGTTTATGACGTATTAAAAAAACCACTAACTTGATCTCGTTCAAACCAATTTTCGGTGGAAGTTTGCATGGTTATGTACATCATATATTTTTTTTAGTTTTATCATTCTCTTATTTTAGGAGATACAGGGGGGGGACACACATTTTACCACTTTGGAAGTGTCTCTCGCGTAAACTATTCAGTTTAGAAAAAAATTACATTAGAAACCTCAACATCATTTTTGAAGACCTATTCATAGATACCCCACACGTATGGGTTCGACGAAAAATTTTTTTTGAGTTTCAGTTCTATGTATGGGGAACCCCAAAATTAATTGTTTTTTTTCTATTTTTGTGTGAAAATCTTAATGCGGTTCACAAAATACATCTACTAACCAAGTTTCACCATTATAGTTCATATAGTTTCGGAAAAAAGTGGCTGTGACATACGGACGGACAGACAGACAGACAGACAGACATGACGAATCTATAAGGGTTCCGTTTTTTGCCATTTGGCTACGGAACCCTAAAAATGAATTTGATAAACAATGTTATACTTAAGCAAAAATAATCAAAATAAAACAGAAATAAAAGTACATGAATATGCAATTCAATAGGTTTTACACAAATGCATTCAGTTTGCTAAAGCCTGGAAAACATAGTACTGTCATAAAGAAGTATTAAATATTTAGATGCTTGATTTGGAATGTTATCTTGCCTATTGGGTTCACACATGTTCAATAATAATCAAAAACCTCTACCCTCCGGTAGATCATAAAACTTCGATATTAACTTTACTCTTCTTTATTCGTAAATATTAGACTAAACCTAGTTATTATTATGTTGCTCAAAACAACAAAAAATGCTAATCTAAATAACATTTTTGTACCTAATTGTATGGTTTCAAACGAAGATTGATTGATTGGTAAATGTACGTCATTTTACACACTTACGTTCCGATATACCAAAGTAGCATTCAAAATGACGATTGTCATATATGTAATTCTGTACAAAGTATTAACATAATAATCTTACATAAATAATTAAAACTGCTTTCATCTACACTCCTTTCACATTTAACTAGAGTTTTGACAACTGGTTAGATAAATTTAAGTCTTCATAAATTTCTTTCAGAAACTGGGTTCTCAGGGAAATAATAAAAAAAACTTTTATCACATGCAACAATCACAAAACACTCAGCAAACACTCATATTTTTATTACAGTATAAAAGTTCTTTCATCCATTTACTGAAAGTAAATTGTTTTTAGATGAAGTGTTGTAAGTTAATGGAAATCTGTGGTACGCTGCATTAATGATAGTAGGTCGAATATACTTCATCTACCTCCCTCTGTTCCGTCGAGAGCTAAACATAAAATGAAAACATTAATCAACTATTTGCTCTTATGCTTTCAATAAATACGGAATAGCTAAACACTTAGCTATAGTGTCGATTTATTGTTTATGTAAGTTTCGAAATAAGACTTTATTTATTAATATCGTACTTCGTTTATTTTCTAGTTTTTAACATCTAAGTATGTGCTAAATAATATGTATAATTAGTAATGTCCTCGTTACTTTCTTGTTAGGTTTTACAGTCGTTGTGTAGCCCTTAAAAACAAACGACATCTTTCTTCCAAAGATACGTTTCGACAATTTAATACAATTTTATATTATTTGTTTGACATCATTTTAATAAGGTTTTATTATATTCATTACTTAATTTTAATTATAGTCTATCTATTTATTTGGCTACTACGATTATTTTTTAGCATTATTTGTTCTGTGATTTAATTCCTTGTTCCGAGATAAAATACAAAATTTGATGTATTACGCTTTTAATTGCGTTTATTAAATAATCTTTATTTTCTTTTTCAATGTACCATCAATATTCCGTATAAACTCATAAATAAACAATCTAAAATTGTAGTACATTCAATGTTAGAATGAATGTCGCATTCTAACATTGAATGTACTACAATTTTAGATTGTTTATTTAATTGTACAAAATTTTTATTTAGGTATTCCTTTTTGACGTAATGTGTCGTTAGTTAGATGTGCTCTTTTTACGTTCTAATACAGAAATGACTCATTTGTACGCTTTGAGGTTATGGTACTTTTCTTTATAAGTAGTGTTTGTCAAATAATATGAAAAACAAAGGCAGGTAGACCTCATTTTACTGATACCATATATAATGTATATAACACTATTACGTTAATAGTTGTGCCTTTTTTATTTTGGCGGCAGAACTGTCTGTTTTGTGCTTTCATATATATTTGTTGGCCTTCCAATTTACAAAAGGTATTATCGCACAATCCATCTTGATTAAATATAAATTTGACATTTACGGCTTCAGTGCTAGTGCTGACGGCTTGTCGACCAGTGTCGTTAGCAAAATGTCCTTCGTTTAAGTGCTCAGGAAAATCATCATATTATTATTTAATATTTTTTGTCATGACTTAGTTTATAATTATTTGATATCTGAGATTCATTTAAAAAATGCATATAGAAATGAAGATCTTAACTACTAACGAATTAAATACTAAACCAGACGCAATATAAACACATTTATAAAAAAAAACAAGAACAAAAAACTTTTTACGAATATGGATACTGGTTTAAACAATCAGTTGATATTTATTGACTACTCGACATCGTCTCGACTCGTTTTAATAAACTAAACAGACTTATTCATTTAAGAGCTATAAAATACGTCAGTGTTTTAATCGTTACTTTAATATCTTTTAAACGAAAATTAGTTAACTTAACACTAATAAGTACTAACTCGGAAGCTCGTAAAAAATCAACAGTTAAGCAAAATAATCTCAACGGTTGACAACGATATCTTAAAACAATGAACATATAAATCAACGACGACATATGAAGGTTAAGTACCAAAGTATGACGGCAATAGACTTGAACGATAGAAGGTTGTGAAGAGTTTTTCGGTGTTGTTTCAATATGGAGGTATCGGCGTGAAATAGAACTGGGCGGGGGTAACTCGCGGCGCGCGCGCTGTGATGCGATGGGCCAGGACTGGTGCTTCCGACGCAAGAGGAAGCGAAGCAGCAGCCAGGAAGACCACCAGCATCACACCCGGTAACTATGGCAACGAGGAAACACTAATTGTATCATACTTTTTTGTATATCAATAATCGTTAATTAGTGAGCACCAATATAATAATGACTGGAATGCCAATTTGAGCCTTGTAGGGCACCAGGCATTGTATGTTCTTGTATTTGAAGTCCTCTACTACAAAAACCCATTTGGATTAGGTTAGATCATTGTTAATTTTTTGTTAAATAACACACCTCCGCCGTCATTGCGATTATATGGGATATATGGGATTCCCCTCTCAATAGGCAATGGTGTGATAGTCATACCACGAGGAGGGAGACTACCCACTAAAACAACACAGGTTCTCAGCCATCGCCATTTGAGGGTTCAAGGAACCGTCACATGACATCCAGTGCTGAGTCATTAGCCTGTGCATAATTTAAAAAAATATCTCTGCTTTTTAGCGGAACTTTTTTAGATTTCCTCCACCTAAATTAATCAAAGTATTTTCCAACACTGCATTGTCAATCATAATGTTCAAAGGCGTATATACCATGCTACAATCTAGGCTGTGGATCCCTAGCGGGTCGCGTGATGCACGGAGCTAGTGGCAAGTGGATAATTGCCTCTTAATGGCGTTCCTCGTCGACAATACAATTAGCCTCTAACCTCTCAAACACAATGACTGCTTACTCTGATAGAAGCCTGTAATAGGATGCACGTTACTGCAGTGTCACATAATAATATTCATAGAGCATACTTAGGTAACATTGAGGTACTTAGTACTCGGATCACGTTCAATAACGTTGTGATTGTTGAAAAGTGTATGAAATGAAGACTCGTGTTTCATTTTCAATTTTATTTGAAAATGAATGTTTAGATTATTTGCTACAGTATATTCAATAGGTACACCCGATTCTGCTAGAGAGAATGTATCCCTCAAACAACAATAATGGAAGCACAGGTTCATGATATCCGGAGATATTCAGTTTCGTAAGAGGCTACTAAGTAACATACACCTGATGAAGGGCAGCCGCACCTATCAGCTCAAGGTTACTAACCATCTTACTGTTATAACAGGAGGAGCAGTGGCCTTAAACCGGCGGTTGAAGTTGGGTCATTAAAATATGTTAGTATTTGAAGAAGTAGAGTTCAAATCAATAGTGATGTCAACTCAAAATACAGCTTAAAAGGATCAAGATGACATATATAATACTCTTTTTTCTAATCTGACTGTAAATTCCAATCACATCCTTCCATTAATCATAATCTAACTATCCAATCTGCAAAATAACTAATTACACCTTAACAGAGGCAATCTACTGATACATACCTATTTATAATGTGACTTACCTACGTCACAGTAGCTGGACCATAATTGCATCTACGTGCAATCCCATACTAATTATCTTTGACCACAAGCGTAATAATAGGTATGGTGTACTGAGACAGCTATTAGTTTTCAAGGTAACGACCATTGTGATGTTCACACAGAAGTATACACTGGCAATCTTGCACTAGCCCTACCATTTAACGAAAAGGTTTACTAGGTAGGTAATTATTGTTGCGGGCCGGATTGCCCAGCGTAACCGGCCACCAACCGTGGACGGAGGAGTTTCCGGGGGGTTTTAGTGGTTTAGGGTCCTTTCCTCGTGGTATGACTACTAGCATACCACGGTATGAAGAGGGCGAGTCCCATATATACACCCCCTCGCGGCGGAGGGCACGCGTAAATGCATTTCCCCCGGACAAAAAAGGTAATTAATGTTGTGTAAGTCAATTCTTTCGTAATGGTTATGGACAAATGACAACATCGATTCTCTGTACTTGGTACGGTTTTGATTTTTCCTTATACTCATTAGGTATTTCATCATTCAGATATATATTTTTTAATTTACATTACAAACATTTTGTTTTTAATTGACATCGAGTATTTTAATGACTAAGGACTAATTTTTAATCCTCAGATAAAAACAGACAGCATTTTCATTTTGGCAGATTCTGTATGGAAATTATTTCAAAATTTAAAAAAATCTGTAAAAGTCCTTAAAGTATGTAAGATTAATGATTTTGTTTGTTGTACAAATTTTATTCATTAATTATTACTAATCAATGAAATTTTTAGTCATATTACGTTTGCGTAACTTATTAATCGTAATCGTAACTTAGTTTATAATATTCATAATACGTAAATAGTTACCAATACAACATTGCTACATACATAAGTATAAATTTTAACTGAGAAAACCACTATCTAAGTTAATACTAGAGATCCGTGTTATTCATTAGCAATATGACATGATTTGATCATGTCATATTGCTAATGAATAGTTAGCTCAAAGCTTTTTTGATAAAATGAGATACTACACAGTGAAAAATATTAAGAAACCCAAAATTATCATGTCTTAACCTATATATATAGAGCATTTACTAATAGTCACCATCTTCATTCAGATATATGCATGTCATATCAATTCAAAATCTTATATTAGAATTATATTAGGTATATGTATCGAAAGTTTTTGTGTTTATCTAATTCAAGGTGTTACATAATATACTTATATTTTTGATTAGTGTACGAATTTTTAAAAATAATATTACCAATCAAACATCAGAACTTTGTCCTTTCTTGATGAATTTTCTTCGAGATTTTTATTATCCAAGTACTTATCGCATAATAATCGAATAAATATGTAATTTGGTCCAAAATTAATCTTAATAATAATTAACTTTTATTTTTGACCCAAAATTCTTACAACCTCGCTTCAAAAGTCAACCAAGCATATTTATTGAAGTCCGCAATAAATATGCTTGGTTGACTGTCTGAAATCTTCAAAGTACCCTGGTAGCTTCTGAGTTATGTTTCCATCGTTGAGTTTATATGTTGCAAACGAATAAGTACTTAAATGATGTATAATATATTGTGTATTATAATATTATGTGTTACCTAGACATCTAGGTAACATATAATATATAAAGAAGAAATATATGTAATGAAAACGTTCGCGGATATGGCTTAGACAGTGCGACCACAGAACATCCGTGCTGAGGGCGCGCGGTCAAGTTCAAGCACCAAGTACGCCCTTGTCTTAGAACAATCTACCACTATACTTACACACATTAATATATCATGTATGTCAAAGATATTCAGTGTGAAAATACAATTTATTTTGTCGTAAATCTTTATTTAATATTGCTTCGAAACTATATAGAATACCTAGCATATAAATTATTTTTCATAATTGTTTTGTTTTTCGTTGTTTTCCCTTTCTTTATTAACCTAAATCATATTTAAAATATTTGTAAGTAAATCTATAAGTATTTTCCACAATTTCTTTGATTTCCATTTCGTAACTGATTAAGATATTATCGATTTATTCTTATATTCTTCCTATATTAGATATACGTTTTACGTAAATTGACTAAACTAAGAAAGGATTAAATTATAATGAATATCTGATAACCTTATATCGTGCAATAACGAGAATAAATTACCGTACGGAAGGATAGAGAATGTATCAACCCGAACTTAGCAACGATGATTCGTAGCAAGCTTCAGTGAAGACGTAAGGTTTTCGCTTGACCTATAAACGAACGCACTTTGCATAGTATATCAAAGTGGTTCTTGGGTCGCCGATATAAGCACCACTTCAGCGCGACGGCGAGGAGACTTGCGTCATTTCCTACACGGAGTTGCGTGCCGCCGTACGCATGCGGCTCGCCCCGTTCGACCCCCGGTAAAATGGCGGAGGCAACATGGCCGCCGGGCAGCCGCAGGATGCTTTGTGACGGAGCTCCTGTCCGAAACGACGTTGACACGATTTTCCGACGCGCTGCACACCTTGACACGCACAGACGCACAGATACCGGTGCCGTGATCGATTCGTCGCTTGCAGCGACTCGGCTCGGTCGCCCACTCAGAACGCGCGTGCAACAAGTGATAGCGATTCGAAAACTGGAGAAATAAATGACGCGCTGATAATATTTTCTACTAGTGATGTAATTGTGGGTCACATGTAAATATAGAACGTGCCCTTTCGTCAGTGGCGGCGCGGGTGAGCCGAGCAGTGAGTGACGTTGGCTGCTCACGTTCCCCGCGCCGCGCAACGTCAACATTGCCGGCCGCGTCACGCAGAACTATCCGCGATGCACGTAAATAATGTCCACACACTCGTACATGCAACAAATAGCAATGTTTTATAACCTGAATCGCAATCTTACGTACTATTGCTAGTGCTATTACATAAGACGAAATTATCAAAACGCCGCCATGAGATAAAAATCGTGAATAATTAAACCTTAAATCTGATTCAACATTTTAATAACTGTTTTTTAAACTTTGTTAATAATTCATAAGCACGCGATGTAGTCAATTTTATAACTATCAATAATGACGATAACACGAGTGCATAGAACGGAGCGAGTGCCAGTAGCTCGGTTCGGAGACCAGTGTAGTAACCGCGAGCACGCGTGAAGCGCGCGCCGCCGCCGCGCGCAGCCGTTCGCACGTGCATCTCATGTGCTACGACGCGCTTTATTGAAAACATTATAAGTGGTTGGATTTTTACGTGCCGTGTATAAATATGCAAGTGTGAACAAGGATCCATGTGCGGTGTGTTTGACGGAGTCGCGGGGAAGGGTCGGCGGCGTCGGGTGGCGCGATAATAGCAATGCTGACGTTCGTGTTCGCGGTGTGGTCGGCAGCACGCGCGCTGGGTTGGGCGTGCGAGGCAGTACCGGGCTCGCCCGAAGCGGACGAGCCTCCGGTGCTGCCGCGACTGCGCTCGGCGCGCGCCTCCAGTGACCTGTCCACGCTCAGCACGACCACCACCAGCTCTAGTCAAACTAGCAGCGGCGACCACCCAAAGAGGTCGACACCTCATACTGCCACCATGACTACCACCAAATATTTATAGCACACTTGTTTTTATATTATCTCAGATTATTAACTCAGACTTTCAATCAATTCCCTTTATCATTATAGGTACGCGTTCTATCGTTCTCAATCGCGACAATATTGTTCCTTGCCTAAACCCCAAACACAATTCGTCTTGAAAAAATGATTATCTTCAAGTTGATACTTAGATACCTTTATTGATGCATTTTGATTGTTTATTATTATCTCATGACGTTCATGTTAATCATCATAATCTGCAAGTAGGTAGGTACTTACAGAAACTGGAATAAAGATATCATCACGGTAAAAATAAAGCAATAATTTTATCATGATTTCATTCAGTTGTTAGCGACGAACACAACGGTTAATTGAGTTTAGTTCCATTGTTAGCCTTTGAATGTTCGTACATGCCAAATTAATTGTATTTACTTCCATTTTATACAAGTAAATTGCGTGTAACCAAGTTGAATGTATGTATTTTTTGAGGTCTATGCATGAATAGGTATACAATTTAAATACAAATATTTTCAACATTAACTAAATAAATTGGCAGAAAAAGTAACGTTTTATAAAAATGTGAGATGAAATATTATGATTATTTATGATAGCTATGTTCTTATTTAAATTTAAAACCAAATTAAACCTACTTTTCTACAGTCTGGATGACAAAACAATATTTTGGTAAAGCACCCTGAAGTAGGTATTAATCATAATCTGCAAGTATAAGCATTTTAGGTATCGTTTTAAAGCATCAAAACCGTCATACCTTTTCATAGTTTAAGGCATAACTTCGAGACAACTATAGAGTTGTCTTGAAGTTACATATCTTAACTGTTAGTTTCGTCGTAACTTCTATAAGTGTTACGACGAAACTAAATGAAAGTAATTTATCAATTAACTAGCACTTTTGGTAGTTTGTGATAACGAATCTAACCCAAACAGAAACAACCAAGTTAATATCGATAGACAGGTAACATTGTTTGATCAATCTCTCAAACAATTGAGAAGGGAATATTCAGCAAAGAATATTTGCATCATTGCTAAAATGGCAAAAGGTACATTCTACGTGAATACTTTCATCACTTTAAAATCTCGAAACACTTCGCGTCCAGGAGAAATGTAAAAATCACATCATTCTTCAATATGTCCTTAAACGTTTTGAAGAATTTGGTTGAAAACGAGAGTGAAATCCTAACATAACTGTCTCTACCACCAAATACTACAATCAGCTTCAATGAAACAGAGTATCCATGCTAATAAATAATTATCCACATTAATAAATAGTTTATAACCATTTTATACAACTAGCTTCCCGAACGCGTTTTCACCCGAATAGCTCCTATCCCCATGGAAACTTTATAATTGAATATAGCTTATGTAACTAAGGGACAATGTACCATTTTAATACTGAAAGAATTATCGAAATCTGATTAGCGGTTTTTAAGTTTATTTGTAACAAACATACGTAACAAAAATACAAATATTTTCAGTATTTATTGTTAGTATTGATTAGATATATAGTGTAATAATTTAGCCATACGTATGGGTAAAATATACAGTCAGGACACAATACAGTCGCAATATCTGCATGGAATCTCTTAACAAGGGAAACGTTGTTAGCTATCGCTAGGAAATTATATTTTCTACGCCATTGTAAAGAACAGATAGTAATATTTATGAGCGCCCGTCCTCTTTTCTTACTATCCTGCCGCATTGTATCTTGAGCAAGCTTGCATTTCTACCTTATGTAACCAACTTCAAAGTAATTGAAGTATTTATTGGCATTCGTAGCGCTGAATACGACTATAGTTTTATACTTCAAAATGATAGAATTGAAACTTAACGTAATTAAATTCAAACCATTACCTTTTATGTGAAGTTTTAATTCTACCATCTTTTGACGGATTTAGTACCGACGTACAATAGATCACCATCTTCCTGTGGATCTCGTAAAAGACATGCACTGGAATATACACCTGATGTAGCAGCCTCTATAAGCTCAAGGTTAGTGTATGTTACTGCTCTCACCAATCCGCCTGCCAAGAGTGGTGATTATGGCAATATCTATCAACTACCCTGGCTTTCCAAGGTCTGTTAAAGTGGAGACCCATATTCAGCAGGGCTGATAAAGTAAAATAGTAAATTAAATGTGGGAATATTTTTTTCGTAAAGATCACATTTCGTTTCGGAATGGAAGCTCCAGTTGTCTTATAACAACTGGACTACGAGGACGCGTATCATCATTATCTACTTTGGACAATTGCAGCATATAGTCTAATGGAGACTAAATATTACAATTGCAGAATTACATTTCGTCTGTTTGACGAAATGTAAGTTAGGTAAAATATTCCTCATAGGTTTTAAATTACTGGAAAAAGCCAAAACGAGTTATACAAAATTTTAAAGAAGCTTGAAAGCTAATAGAGAAATTATCACTAAATATTATTAAACAAAATCCTCCGCCCCGTGTCGGTCTTTTCGCGACAAACTTATGAATCATGACAACTCATGTATTTTGAATCGGTTTTCACCAATAGATAGATTAATTCTTGAAGAAGGTTTATATATTATTTTTCGAGGTTTTGTGTTAAATAAGCTTTACTACTCGTGTGAAGCCGGGTCTGATCGCTAGTCTATCTACTACAAATCAGGCTAAGGACATGACAAAACAAATAAAATATTTATTAAATAATGATATTAAAGTAGGTATAGAATTATACCAAATCAATCGTATTTTTACATGCAAGCTACATCGTCAAGTCTATTGGACTATTTTGGTAACAGATTAACAACCTATCAATTAATCTTAAGAATCTTAATCTATCAAAGTAATAATCATCATCATCTCTATTACAACTCAATTTGCTCATAAGTCTCATTTTTTGTGCACTGGGCAGAATCTACCTACCTGCTGTTTATTATAAAAACGAAGGTGAATTTTAATTCAATTGTTTACGTTTTTGAACAATGAATTCGTCCTTTCAATTAAAAGATATTGTGTTTCTTCGAGTGTTGCTAGCTTTAAATAGTGCGTGCCATGTAGGTATGCACTATTTAAAATACATAGATACTTTATTTAGGCAAAATGACTAACCGGCTCGGAGGAATTCCGAGCTAACCGGTGATGCACTTTGTATGAAGATTTGATTGTTCGTTTGCATTAAATAGGCTCCAAAAGTACTGAACCGATAAAAAATAACGTACCTTTTTAATGGTAAACACGATTAAAAAGACTACGCTGGGAGGAGTAACATGGGCTATATTTCATTATAAAGTTTGCACGAGAACGGGAACGCGGGTAAAAATTTCTCGAAAAACTACCATTATCCTAAATAAGGTGCTCTGAGAAAAATATCAACCATTGTTAATGCATTTCTTTTTTGTGAGTTATTCCAAAATCCTCAATACGCTACTAACAGTCTATTTAAAACAAATAAGGTTAGGTAACTCTATTATCAAATGACCCATTTACATAATAAATAACCTCCTAGAAAATGTAGCTTAAATATATAAGTTTAAATAAAAACGCTTTATCCGGAATGACTGACTGACACAGCCTAAACACTGATCTTAGATGCCTGAACCCTGGAGGGCATATTTTGTATATAACAGTAAGAATGGTTTTAAAACCTGAGAGGACGAAAATGGGGTCAGCAAAGTTGGTAAGAGAAATTAAAATCAAAGCTGACAAATGCGCGGTTAGTTTGCAACAGTTAGTTATTGATATACAAAATATGGAACGGTGGCCTTCTTTATATAGAAATGTATAGGGCGTTAAAGATCGACAGCTTTCAATAGATACATACCTATGCGACGGAGTAAAAAGAAGCAATGGACCAGAATAAAGTGAATGTGAAAAGATTCCTTTGTTTCTCCAGCAACAATTTAATAAAGTTGCCGCGCTCTAATTCCCAGCTACTAATATAATGAATGAAACAAATTGGAGATATTTTTAATAAACGACTTTAGAAGAAGCAAGCTGGCGGATTATTGAAGGTTGAGTGAACTTTAGTGGATGGATGGCCTTATGAACACATCGGTGATTTTTACAAACACAAGAGTTAAGGCCAGATAAGCAATAAAATGCGGTATGAAGAACTTGGTTTCATTAAAAAATATTGAATCATAATCAATATTATGCTTAAATTATAAATGAAAACTTAAAAAAAGAAACATTTTTCGGAAAGTTCGCTGCATATTGACTGCGCCGGTGGCTCATTAGTTATGGTAGTTGCTTCTGAGATCTGGTGTTTTATATTCGATTATAATCTCCATAGCGTAGCAGTATTTGGCTCGCTTTCAATCTCGGAGGTCGTGGGTTCGATCCCCACGCCGGACAGAAAATCTTTCTGTAAATTCGAAGATTTCTTTCCGGGTCTGGTTGGGACCTCCTCCGTGCCTCGAAAAGCACGTTAAGCCGTTGGTCCCGACTGTTATAACATCATCTATAATAATTGTATATCATAACGGAACGGGCAGCAGCGATTCCTTGTGTTGTACAACATAATACTGCGGTCACCAACCCGCCTGCCAAGCCTGGTAACTATGGCAAATACCCTCCCTCGGGAGGAGGCCCATGTTCAGCAGTGGACATCATACAGGCTGATAATGACGATGATGATATTCGATTAATTGTTAAGTCCCCTGTGACACAGGGTTTAATTTATCTAATGTTATCTTTAAAAGAAAACAATAATATATTATTTCTAAATTGAGATAAATAAATATTGACCGTCTTTGAAACTGCATGGTAAAGGGTAAAGGTCCTAACGCCTATTACATCCGGCTACGGTGGATCTCAACCGATCGTCGAAATTTATCAATCTCTTTATAACACGTCTCTAAGTGTAACGTAGATGTCATCTATCGATAATGGTTAACTCGAGTATAATTGTAAACGTTTGAATGTATGCTTAGATACTTATAAAGCTAGGAACAAATCTAAATGAAAAACCGCACAGAAATCGATGATTGTCTAAAATAAAATGAATCTAGTCCTTAATATAATAAGATTTATGACCGCAATTCATACACATATATAAACATGCTGCATGCATGCTCGTTCCGTGGTAAACGATTGTTATAAAGCATGTTATATACTTGTAACAATGGCTCAACTTGCTTTCCGAGACACAGAGGGTAATCCCTCTTCCAACTAGACCCCAAATCGATTACTAGCTATCCCGCGCATAAAATATAGGCTATATTTTGTGACACTAACAAATAATATGGCTTTTTATTGGTCAAAGAATTTTCAAAATCGGTTCTTTACATCAGGAGATTACTTCATATAACCTCTCACACTTTACTTCTTTATTATTTTATACTATGTAGTTGATGCCCGCGACTTTGTTCGCTTTATGTTAATTATTCTTTCGATAGACATTTATAACGTGTAGGCAGATATACAAACATAAATTCAACATAATTAAAAGTATTTAAAATGTTGACCGGGGATGTAAGGTGCCATGCAAATTTTCATTTAAATCGGTCCAACAGTTTCGGAGATTAGCCGGTACAAACAGATTTGTCCCGTTTTTCTTCTAACATCCCTCTGACTCGGTTTTTAGCGTTTTTTTTTCTATGTACAGACATTCGACAGTTTTATTATATGTATAGATATGGATTGATATATCACTGCGTAGCTTACATTGTTCAGTTAATAGTGTGGCTTACCATAACACTATCCACTGTTTAATGAATCTCGTTCGCTAACAAATTAAATATATTTAAATTACCATAAGTCGACATCTACTTTACTAAGTGCAGTACATACTGTAATTTGATCATACGTGAGATTATTATGACTAGATAAGGTTTACTTTTTGTTAATATTCTTTATTTTTCGCCAAACATTGCATTGTTTTAGAACTCTGTAATTGACTGAGAATATATTAATGTATTATTTAGATAAGTAACATTCATAAAGCTGTAGATTTTTCTTAAATAAATCTATATTCTGTAGTATATGTAGAGCTGAAGAGTTTGTTTGTTTGCTTCAAAGCGCTGGAACTGCTGGCCCGAATTGAACACACACACACACAGCTTGTCCTTCGACATAGGCCTCCTCTAAAGTTTTCCATTCATCTCTTTCTCTAGCCATTCTCATCCACTCTGGGCCAGCCACTTTTTTAAGGTCATCTTCCCAACGTTTAATTTGTCTTCCTCTACTTTTTTTTTCCATCTCTGGGGTACCACTCTGTTACCATTTTAGTCCATATCTTGTTTGTCCTAACATATGTCCTGTCCATTTCCATTTTAAGGTTTTACAGTCCCACCAACTTATCTGTGAACTGAGTGGCGGCGACACCATCGACATAGTGTTGCAAGTTAATATAGATTTCCCAGAATTGGGCATATTTGCCTAGTATTTAGCGTAGTCATAAATTAGATACGTTATTAAGGTAATCTATATAATTAGTACTTTATTATCTATGTCTATACATTAATACATTCATTAAGTGTGTAAAAAATATTCGAAAAAATGGCAAAGATGAATTGATTAGGGGTAGATAACCTGTAACTGTAACCTAAAATTCATGTTAGCTGCTGTTGGACAGTCCATTTTTAGAGGAATTCTTTAGGCTATATAACATCACGCTGCGACCAATAGGAGCGACGGGATAGGGCAGACAAAGTTGTCAGTGGACGAGGTCGCTGGCGGTCGGCTAGTTTCATATCTACAGGATAGATACAGGAGCTGACCTAGCAATTGGATATAATAAAACATGAGTTTATAATAAAACGTCACACACACAATGTTTGCTATATGTAAGTACGAATGAATAGTGGCAATATTAAAAATAAATATCAGTAGATATGTACCTATTTCTTGTTGCGGGTTAGTTGACTCTTACATCAATCAAATTCATAAATATCGGGAAATTTACAAAAAGAAAGTTGGAAACACTAACCTGTAGCTGCCGAAATTCGTTTGTATATTTGATTAAATGGTATAATCGGAGCCTCCGCCCGAGCTTCTTCTTCAAAAAAGGATTTAACCTTTAGAATAATGCTTCGAGCATCACTTTTAATCGCTTTCGGCATAATTAACGTTGTAAATATAGCAATTTAGCAACAGAAATCACAGAGAACCCGAATGTAGTAGATACTGACAATCGAATGACATTTCAACATGGCAGCCGAAGTTCCTACTTTTGGCATTTCACAGATAAGTTGGTGGGACTGTACATGTGTTTTTTGCGTTTCTAAAGGTGAACGGCAGATTTCGTACCGCATATTTTTGTTATTGTTCTGTTATAGAATTTGTACCACATATTAAGGCAACTAAACCACTTAATTTCATGTAGGTGTACTATTTTTAGAACTTTGGAATAAATAATAATATGAATAAAAAAAATAAAAAATTAAACGTAATACAATCGTAAACTAAACGCAGTTATTTCAAAACAACACAAATATCGTAATCATATTAATTATTTAGAAAATGAAATGACATTAATTATAATTAATCACTTTTACACTATATCTAAAAATGTATAATTGTTGCATATTATTATATTCATAATAATTAACCATTTAATGATAGGAATGATTTTCGTTGTCAATACTTTTTTCGTTTATATGGCAATTATTTATTGACAGGTTAAGAAAATCTGTCAAAACAATGTTTATGTGCCTTTAGGTAACAATCTACATTGGTAAACTAGTACATAACCTCAAAAAACAAAACTGGTTATAACTTTTATACCCCAACTTCTAAAAATCTAAGAATTTAAAAAGGGCTTTTCTATCATAATAAGTACCAATTAAAACAAAAATACGTTTAATTTAATACCGTGATGTAGCTGTGTATGTCTCGCTTTAAGTCTCTGAGGTCGTGGGTTTGATCCCAACGCAGGACACGAAATATTCGTGTTAAATCTAAGATATCCGGGTTTGGTAGGTTGAAGGACTACCTCCGTGCCTTTGAAAGTTTGTTATGATGTTGGTCTTGATTGTTATTACATCTATAATAATTGCACACCCGTTATCGGGTAGCAGCGTTTCCCTGTATTTTACATCTAACGGTAACTAATCCGCCTTCCCAGCGTGGTGACCATGGCAAAACGCTCCCTCGAAAGAAGGCTTATGTTCTGCACTGTACATTATACGGTCAAATAAGCATAGTACACCGTCTTGGTTTGTAGCATATCCGTCTTGGTCCTTCCGTTGAATCTAGTATTTATTAATATACCTATTTCTGGCTCATTTTGGCTTGATTCTCAATCGTCAGATAAAAAAAGTAACATTTTGATCACATATCTTCGGTATACCAAAATGTAAGAATATGATTACATGGGACAAGATTAAGAGCGTAGATACACACAAAGTATAGAATAAAATTGAAAACATGTCGATAATAGAAATGTAAGGAAATTTCTATTATTGCAGTAAAAAAATAGATTAATTTTCTACGTAACAACGTAGTTAGATTACCATGCAGGAAGCTTCAAAAGCATAGTGTAGTAGGTTTACATTGTATATGAAAATAAAAATATGTTTTGTATGGATGTTCTATCAACATTAACAAAATTTATTACTCTGATAATAGTTAGCGGACGATTAAAAAAAATCCTTATTCAATAATAACAAATTCTCCCATTAAATGATCACCATGAAATATAGTAAATCGTTGGAATGAATATTCAAATTATTATTATAATAAGAATACAAATTGACCTGACAACAGTTATTTCACCCTCAGTTATTTTATATTTTATTAAATAACATAGCTTTTATCATACAATTCGTATCAGCTTATTTATTGTTGAGTTAATGAACAGTGAGACAGGAAGGTCCATTCTATTCAACCCGAAAGGAAAATGGATTATCGTGTCTAACTTTCCATCAATCATGTTCACATTATTTTCACTTTCCTCGTTTAGCGAGTAAAAGAAAATGTTTATGAAATCAGTCTGATACCATTAGTAGTTTCTTTATACTTTTTTTAATTTTCAGCGTAGGAATAAACAAAAACTAATATAATTGTAATGCCATGCCACGGAAAACCGGTAGACCGTTGGTCCAGATTGTTCAAACGTCATTTATAACAATCGGATGCCAAGAAACGGACAGCAGCGTTTCCATACAACATAATTACAAATGCGGTCAGAAACTTGCCTGCCAATCTTGGTGACTATTGCAAAATACCCCCTCGGGGGAGGTCCATGTTCGGCAGTGAACGTCACACGGTCTGATAATGAATAGGTACAATGGTAATAAATTTGGAATTTGAACAGCAGACGACTGTTGCAGTTATGGGAAGTTAATTTTTCCAATTAAAATGAATTCATTCTAAATGTAGCTAATTTAAAATAAAACTAACTTATAAAATACTAAATTATTTCAAGCCAAGTATGCATGTTGTGCGCACATTCACAGACAAAAAAAAGTAAAATACTATAAATAACCTTTACATATTCATTACATCACTTCATAATCAAAAAACGAGCAGCAGCGTTTCCTTGTGTGGTACAACATAATACTGCGGTCACCAACCCGCCAGCCAAGCGTGACTATGGCAAATACCCTCCCTCGGGCGGAGGCCCTTGTTCAGCAGTGGACGTTGTACGGGCTGATGATGATGATGATTCATTACATACGTAATTTTTCAGTTACAATAGTCTTCTTATTTTGCTTTCAATTTGTTTATACATTATAGGATTAGGACAGGCTCTTAAACTGTATGGGTTTTAACAGTAGCATCACTAAATCCGTTACACGTGGCAACTTATTTAAAATAATCCGAAGTTTCAGAATAAAAATAATCATAATAGTTGCCGAGTATCTTTGTGGGAGCAGTTTTATAAAAATAGACAATTATTTATGACAGCCATTATTTCTTAGACGTTTAAATAATCTCTTCGGCACTTGCACCGCACAGTGGTTATGATATTCTAGAAATAATTTAAAAAAGACTTACATAACTTCATAATAATTATTTCAATAGACTATTTACCAGTTGCTGTCGATAATTTAATCATTGTTGAAAATAATCTATTTTGAAATATAATGTTAAAAATGCTTCACAAGATGATTTCCGTGCCTACTATATTATGTAGGTACGTTTAAATTCAAATTCAAAATTCATTAATTCCGTAAAAATGATTACATACATTACATGTTTGGAATCGTCATATTTTTCTCCTACCGTGCGTGACGTGGCGATTACCGAGAAACACTGCCAAAAAACTCAGTAGAACCCTCTTTTAAAATCTAGTAATACATCACAATATATTATTAACCTAATAACAAAATACTTTATTTTACATTGAGATTGGAGCGATTTAATCCCAAGCATTTTTGTCACAAAGATAATCAGAAATTTTATAATAAGCACTGCTGCACAATTTGGCATTAATAGTCGTTTTTAACTTATTTATAGACAATTCTCTTATAGTATAAATACGTTATAAATATATCCATGGAATCAATTTTTGTAAAGAAAAAAATATTATTCCATAAAATGTTTAATTCTGTTTTGTAGTTTATAAACAGGATCAAAGGCGTCTTTTGCTTTTGATACGCATCTATCCCTTTTAGTCAGTTTTAAAAGTCTGCGATTGCTCTACTATCAACGGTGTAGTCAGAGACGATCAAAAGCTATTACCTACGTCACAGTTATACATTCCTCTCGTCACTGGGCAGTGTAGATAGCGGAATATCGAACGTAAGAATCAGAACACGTGGTTGTAAATCGACATAGTTAGTTTGGCTGTCTCCCAAACCAATAATAAACGCACATCGGGAGAAAATTTCGTAAACACCCGTTGAGTGTGATACACAAGTCGATTTGATATTCAATATTCTGAGAGCCTAGACAAGTGTCTTTTAAATTTTTTTCAAACCTAACGGAATCGATTACGCTTCAGTTGAAATATGGTTTTATAGTTTTGGAAATTATTATCGTAATTTTTAGCTTTCTTTCTGTACCCCTTATTGTCTGTTGAGCACAGCTATAAAACAATATAATATAATAACAACATGATAGTAATACAATGAAATAAAAATGTAATCGTTTAGTATAAGTCATTTTAGCTAGCCTCATAACTAATCGGTCAACAAACAGTTTCGGAAAAGCATATGCGATCGCTCCGCAGCCATGTCATTCTGTTTAGGCCCTTTGTTCATAAAAACTCTTGTAAATACTATTTGCGACATGGGAACTGTTTCCTTAAATGTTAATGGATAAATATAAGGCGATAAAAATATGACTGCACAGGAGGATCAGTAAATACAATTGTTGCTTTTGTGACTAATTGTGACCTTTAGGTCTCATTCTGAGTTTAATCCTGGCTGTGCTTTCCGTCCATGAATTATTTGTTTGTAAAGTTTTGTTGATATCATATAAAAGTCGTCGTTTCGTTTATATTGTTTTTTGTTGAAGTCCCCTACCCGGATTTCATTTCTTGAATACTTTAATAGAATTGTTGTATCATTTAGCAGAAATCCATGTTAACTGAGACAATAATGGGACGTTTGAGTGAAATAGTTACACTAAATTGTGGGAAAATATTTTTAAGTATTAAAGGACTGATACACATAGTTCTGTCTTTTTATGACTGATGCTTGTATAAATATTACCGCCTTTATCAGGTATTATAAAGGTTAATTACTGAACAAAGGCCTCTTGTAAGAAGCCTTAACCAACCCCCCGTCAGGCTATATACCTGGCCTGACAGGTTGGTGACCATTCGACTATACTATACTTCAAGAATGCTTCTGTGATAATTTGATATTAAACTAAATTGAACATAACTCATGTTATTGTATTGTTAAACATAGTGTTACTAAAATATTGTCACGTAACATCAAGTTTATACCTTTCAGATAAGTTTAACAAATAAATTGTCTGATTCTGTATAGAAAAGTTAAATTTATTTCAACAGAAACTTCTTAACTTACGCATTCACTTTAAATATTTTGGAAGCATATATTAAAAGCTCATAAAATTCTCCTATTTTATCTACCAATTTTGAATCACAGTTATGTATGACCTTTCATAACACTGTCTATCTTTTATTATTATAATTATCAATAAACAAGAATAATAGTATTTTATGAGTTAGTTTTATTTTAAATTAGCTACTTTTAGTTGTATATATTATTATGTATTTTATTCAATAATTTAAAATGTTTTTTTTTAATAAAATCATAAACTAGACAATCACGTGAGGGTTTTATCTTTGAATAATGGCAAAGGCTTTCGGTATACAGCCCACCAGCCCGTAACATATGTAATGCTACAATACTCAATATAGCTATACTACTGATACGGTTTCCCGACAGACAAAAATAAATAATGCGCAATTTTTATTTATTTTATTTTGTGGTACCTACACAAAGACAGTGAACCTTTGTTATAAGTTCAATGTAAGCCGTAAAAATGGATATAATACTATGCTATACTGATAATACATGTACTAAAAATAAGCGAAGATTAACTGGCTATCTTGAGATCAGTTGTAAAAGCTATTTTTAATTCAGCAAATACTCTTTACTGTAGTGTCAATATCAATCTATTTTTGCGACAAGTGGAGATAAACGATTGACTGAGCATAGAAGATATAAAAATTATAATCTTTACAAAGGTTTAAAATTCTGTTGAAAAGATCATCACTATCGGTCAGATCTGAAAATAAACGCAGATCTGTTTATAGTGACAGATAAGTACATAAAGATATAATCGACACAAAAATTTAATACATAAATATGTACATAAGTAGATATCCAAAGAACCGCTTTTATATTTTTATTATATTTATTAATAGCTTAGTTAAGGTGAATGAAGCGGCTGTAGCCCAATGGCTAGGGCTTCAGACTTGCGATCATGTGGTCGTCGTCGGTTCGATTTCTACCCTTTTCACTACCGAGGTAAACCCACTCGTTACCTTAGAATTTTAGCTTAGCGTGAGGGATTAACAAGAATACTAGTAGTGCAACGACTCTACTAATGATCTAATTTCTAATCTTTAGAAAAAAAATGGACGACGGTTTATCAAATGATTGAAAAATCGCCCCTAAATCTGATTTAATTCAATAACAACTCATTCAATAACAAATCATTTCATAAGTTTTAATTCGAAATAACACCTATACCTACGCTTATCGAACTCCTAAGCCTTATCTTTAACAAAATTAGGAAGAACTTGAAAAGTTTTAACTTAACTGGCCCAGTTAAGTTAAAACTTTTCAATTTCAAACAATTGTTTTTTAATCGCTGCAGCGCTGTGATGAGAGATGGAATTAATCAATTAACTAAAACACGGTACCAAATCAACTTAGTGCATCAGACGAATCGCTTTTCGGTAAAAACTATTCTAAATAACAGTATACTTGCTTATTTATTAGCATCGATATATTGTACATAATTAATTATTAATGAATAATATAATTCATGTTTTTCTTAAACGCAAACAATAATTTTGGTACAGTGACTTAGTTATAGTATGCTATAAATATATGGTGGTAGTTAAGATAAAACGGTACTTTAGGTATTTTACGGAGAAATTGCCAAAACTGCCTTTTAAATTAAATTAAATTACTTAGTATATATTATTTATTTTGCGAATGTAATTAATTCTTATGTATTTTATGTTCGCAAAATAAATAATACCTATATTAATTTAACTAACAAGAAAAGCCAATGTTCGGTTAAATTGACCGTTAAATACCTACCTAAAGTGCTAACGTTTTCCCTATTAAGCGTTCTAAATAAGAAGAGGACTTATTTTAAAACATTTCTATCAAAATGTTGTTATATAAGTACAAAGTAAAACAGTTTGCATTAATTGCTAATGCATGGGTTTCCCAGCACCGAATCAAATCTTCTTAAGATGTTACATCATACGGTAGAATCAATTTTTATAATACCTTATCCTATTTATAACCTTATAATACTGGTGGATCGAATAAGTGGTGGTAGCCATATTGATGGTCAGACAATGGTCAGGTGGAGTGAGGCGCCTCGTCGGTGGAGCGCGCGCGGGGCTTCGCGAAGACCGCTTCGAAGGACCCCTGTGTCCGTGAGGAGACGGACCACCGGCAGGTATTAATAGGACGAGGGACATCCGCCCTTACAATAAAGGGTTATTGTTAACATTATAATTATGTGTACCAATATTAATACGTGAACCAAAAACTTTAAACATTTTTTAACGAAAACTGCACGGACGAAGGGATCTGAAATTTTGTAAACTTAAATTTTATATAGAGAAGGAGTGGAGAATCCTAATATTGTTTTAAATTATCGTATTTTTTTTTTAATTTTAACCACTGTCATTTCACAGTACCTACATACTTAAAATATGGCGTTTAGGTATATTGTCAACGAACTACCTGTCTCACTTTATTTTGAAGAGTTTATTTTAAAAGCGAATTTGAAATAATTAAATACATTTAGGTAGGTAGGTACTTCGGGTAAGTATTTTAAAATAATAATAGATAAATAAAACCACGTGTTAGAATCTTTATAAATGGTTACAGTAAACAATATTCATGTCAATATTATGAACAAACATTTAGGTAGTAGTATGCATTTGGCAATCTAACAAGATTTAGTTTGGGGAGATGTAGTCATGACCCCAACGATCTCATTGGAACTACTTGACCCCTTGAAAATCGCCACTGGATTTTTTTTTCCACCAACAGCTTTATTTCCAATAAATCGTACCTACCCATATTTAATTAATTTAAACGTATGTATGATTCATTATATATTAAGTCGTTCGGTTACCTTATTGTATAT
Organism: Nycteola revayana; assembly: GCA_947037095.2. NCBI lineage: Eukaryota > Metazoa > Arthropoda > Insecta > Lepidoptera > Nolidae > Nycteola > Nycteola revayana. The sequence continues at coordinate 17,802,871 of OX344840.2, forward strand.
TGTTGGACACAACATATAATTAGGTAGGTACCTAGGTAACCGCCATATAATTAGGTAACAACATGTTACCTTATTATATGGCGTATTAGTGTGGCATATTAGTGTGTATGTTTATTAATATGTATTTACCAATTTTATATAAACTAATTAAAAGATTCGTCCGTTGTACACTAGCTATGCACTTTTAGTCAAATGCTTCTTTCATAAATGTTTGCTGGAAGAAAATTCATTATAGAATTAAACTCGCCTTTGTACATGTTGTTTCCGTTGTATAATCTTAATGTTATGTTTTTACTGTGTGCAATAAATAATAAATAAATAAATAAACATATAATTAGGTAACAGAATAATTGACTATAGCAAAATATAAAAACTCAAAATTTATTGCTAAAGCGATAAATTCATGTTTTTACATTAGACTATTTATAATATTAGACTCTAATATCGTCTTTTATTTTACGTAAATTGCTTACTTATTCTTTAGAATGTGAGTTAATCTAGATCGATTTATTGATTCTGAAAAATTACCTAGTAAATAGTTTTTGTTAAGCTAAGGCGTTAAAGTACCTACCTACACTTTATTAATATTCAACTGTGCTATACTATACTTATTGCATACCTACTTGATTGAAAGGCATTATAATTCGCTGATTTAATTTGATACTAGTTCAAAAAACCGGTCAAGTGCGAGTCGGACTCGCGCACGAAGGGTTCCGTTTCAGTTACAAGTGCGTACCTATTTTTGATATCAAGAATAAATAAAAAAGCGTATGTTTATGAAATGAAATGTTATTTTATATTTTTATATTCGAGTTGATTGAATGAAAGCTAAATTGCGGTTTACGATTTTTGACGTATTAAAAAAAAACTACTTACAAGATCTCGTTCAAACCAATTTTCGGTGGAAGTTTACATGGTAATGTACATCATATATTTTTTTTAGATTTATCATTCTCTTATTTTAGAAGTTACAGGGGGGGGGACACACATTTTACCACTTTGGAAGTGTCTCTCGCGCAAACTATTCAGTTTAGAATAGTTTCGGAAAAAAGTGGCTGTGACATACGGACGGACAGACAGACAGACAGACATGACGAATCTATAAGGGTTCCGTTTTTTGCCATTTGGCTACGGAACCCTAAAAAGGTACTTCCAATTTCAAATCACTGATTTTATTCCGATTTTTACCTACAACGACATCTATACTCTACCCGCCCATAGAATTTTTTTAAGTTCCGTTCTTTCTAAAATGGCTTCCAATTTCAACACAAGGCAATATATGTATATTTTTTGTAAATATTAATATCATGTAGTACGATATAAGTGATAGACGTTGTTTTGAGCCACTGTTAAATTATAATAAAACAACGATTGCTTGGTCTATTTTTCACATTTAGCCCAGAGTACTCTTGTGGTAGTAGTAAGTACTAACTAGAGAGATGAACGAAGCTTCCTACACAACAGTTTTACAAATCTCATACTAGATGTCGTTGTTAGAAAATATTGCACGAGCGTTTCGTGATGCTGATCAATACACATTTTGTCTACATTGAAATATTGTTATCTCATAGGAATATTGTAAAATTACGATATAAAGTAAAATTATATAAATGATGTTGGAAATAAGATAAGAAATAAATAATTTTCATTTACGTAGGTAAATAAGAAAATAGACAATTTTTTATTTTTCTTCTGACGATCATTTTTAGTTTGACACGAGGTATGTAGGTATAAAAACGAGCTAGGGTTTATTTTTCGTTGTTGACAAGCTTTTTAAATAGAAAGATAAAATAAACAGTTTGTTCATAATACATAGAATACCTATAGCCATTTAAACTCAATATAGGTTAACTGTTCAAAAAATTGCCCCCTATACAAAATCTGTCAACACTTAAAAAATTGCCTCATGTTGACCCAATTTTCTGTTTTAAAAAAATCACTTTTCCTAAAACAAAGAATGCCCGTAGCTGAGACTTGGAGCTTCATAATTCACTTATTATCGGATCTAGAAATATGTAGAAGGTAGAAAGGTACATTGTATTAGATCCGCAAAAATATATAATTTTTCATGTAGGTACAAAAACAAGTAAAATAAAATCTCTTTCTCTTTATAATTTCATGAATGAATGAAGTGTTTTTTTTTCACTACTTATTTTTATGGGAATGTGGTGGTAAACAACGCGCTTAATAATTGCACAAATATTGTTACATCTGATGTAGGTATTTCCCCTCCTAAAATTTATGCTAGATTTTTATATCTGTTGCTGTACCTATGATATTTTTTTATATTGCACTAATTGAACGTTTATCGCAAGTGATACACAGTCATACGTTTATTTACTTGCGTCATAGAATTAAATAATAAATTAATTACGGAACAAAATCTTAATCTTTATAGATAAATCGTATAATATACGTAAAACCGTTGTCAATGATAATACTTACACGTATTTACGACTGGAACATTATTTGCACCTCCGTCTAACAGTGCGGTTGTAATTATGTTCTTAATATAAATTAAATTTTTATTTTTCTTTTGTAAACTTTTTTTTTTAGTTACGAATGCCAGTACTCGCATGGTAAATAAAAAATATTTAATACGATCTATTATTGTTTTTTATTATCCTTACTATATATATATAATTTGGTACAGATATAATCTAGAGCCTAAGAAAGGACATAGGCTATATTATATTATGAATTTCCCATGGGAACGGGAGTTACGCGGGTGAAACCGCGCGCGGGAAGCTAGTTATTTATAAATTAGACTAAAATTAGACAATATACCTACTGGCCGCTGTGAAAGACATGTGTACACACTTGATGTCTTTAGCCCAAGTTAAATTACTGTCTTATCTTATCACTTTTTATCAGTATATACACACTATTGTATCTAAAACAAATTGTTAATTAAGTATCATTTTATGGACATGACAATTTTAGGTAATAGAATTGTCCGGCTAAATACCTGGTGAAGAAATTGTAAGATTAATTTCATTGAAAAAAAAATAGCAACAATACTTAATTTAGTGTCGTTTATGGAACTATAGGGCTCAGTATTAATCACTTTGCTTTTTTCTAGCTTCGATGTGGAGAACGGGGGTGGGGCGGTGGGCGCGGGAGGCGCGCGTTCCCCGCTGGAAGGGGGCTCGCCGTCCACCGCGCTCGTCCTGCAGGCCATGCCGCAGCGCCGCGAGTCCTTCCTCTACCGCTCAGACTCAGACTTCGAGATGTCGCCAAAATCTATGTCAAGAAACAGCTCCATCGCCAGTGAAAGGTAAGAATCTTAATCTATTGCAAAACAGGTGACACAACTACCTATTCGATTCTAAGTCTTATGTATCAAATGACTGCCCGTTTCTGCGCTACTCAGATTTTTGTAGATTCAAACCAGGGACCGTACAACCCCGAATATAAGTTAATTCTTTCGAAAGTGTTACACGTTGTTCGCCTACAGCAACGGAAAATGTTACCTCTTGGTAGTGGTATCCCTTTCATAACACTAACGTTAGGGTAACCCTATCAATAAGTTAACTAGTACAAGGTGTTGCCGGCTCTTGTATGATTTCCAATTGAAGACGATAACCCTTTGAAAGGGTTTGTTGGGGTAATTAAAGGGTTTTAAATCAAATCATTTTAAATTACGTTGGAGTGTAGGAATAGGTATTGACCTTGGAAGTTTGGAATCGTAATAGAATCGTTCATAGGTGTTTCTTACTCGGATTGATAGAACAGTGCTTTATTTTTTAAGTTTTAATAACGTCTGAATATTGAAAATGAACTTACCCGCGGGCACCGGCGTAAGAATGTTGCCCCCCATCTCCACCCGTGGGCGCCGTAGGACCCGGCCAAGGGAAATTCAGAAGACGATCAGCAGCGTATTCTTGGACTAAAACACCTAATACTGCGCTCGCCAACCCGCCTGTCAAGCGTAGCAAGTATTGGCAAAATTCCCCCCATGGAAATTTATATTATTTCCCGGCGGCCCCGCTAGGCCTGGCTACGGTAGCGGTCATGGCATTGGCGGGGCTAGGGGTGCTAAGAATCCCCGGGAGACGAGTGGCTACCAATTTCAAAGGCGAACACTGGCCCTGGCAACACATAACGTGCGCACTTTACGGACCGAGGAAAAGATTGTTGAGCTGGAAGAAGAACTGAGCAGGCTCAGATGGGATATTCTGGGGTTGTCTGTAGTCCGTAGAGAGGGACAGGACACGATGACCCTGAAATCTGGCAACCTGCTCTTCTACTGAGAGGGCGACCAACAGTCCCAAGGTGGTGTCGGGTTTCTCGTTCACAAGTCCGTCATTAACAAAATCATTACCATCGACAGTGTCTCTAGCAGGGTGGCATACCTAACACTCAGAGTATCTGAAAGATACTTGCTGAAGGTCGTTCAGGTCTATGCACCGACCTCGGCACACCCAGATGAAGAAGTTGAGTGTATGTATGAGGACATCAGTTGGGCCATACATACTCATAAAACTCACTTCAATGTCGTTATTGGGGATTTCAATGCGAAACTGGGCAAGAGAAACGATGAGGACGAGTTGATAGTGGGGAACTTCGGTTATGGGCAACGGAACCTTAGGGGACAGAGGCTGGCCGATTTTCTGGAGAAAAAGGATTTTATATGATGAATTCTTTCTTCCAGAAGCCGCCTCACAGGAAATGGACCTGGCTGAGTCCCAATGGTTCCACGAGAAATGAGATCGACTTCATCATGACCGACAAGAAACGGATTTTCAATGATGTCTCTGTGATTCACAGGGTGAAAACCGGTAGTGATAATTTAATAGTAAGAGGCACATTGAATATAAATGTTAAACTTGAACGGTCCCATTTGATAAAGTCTACGCTCCGACCTACTCGCGCTCAGATCGATAACCCCGACAGCTTTCAACTCGAGCTCTCAAATCGATTCGATTGTCTAGATGAATACGCATCTGTGGACGAGATCAACAACAGGCTCGTAGAAACTGTCCATACGGTAGGGTCTCAGTTCTTCAAGGCTCGCCGTACCAGTAGAACTCAGAAAATTTCTAAAGACACCCTTAACCTATTGGTTGAACGACGCTCGCTAAGACTGCAATCTCCCGATGATGCTTAGTCACATAGGCAGCTTAATAGACGAATTTAAAAATCCCTGCGACACGATATCCGTAGCTTAAAGTAGCTGTAATACGTCGCGTATTAAAGATACGATAGAGCGGAACCAGGGCTCCAAAGTGTTTGCAAGAGATATGTCTATTGGGCAAAGCCAGATGACAAAGCTGAAGGGGGATGATGGCAGTCTTGCGTCGACAAAAGCGGAAGTGTTAAGGGAAGTCGAAAAGTTCTACGGGCAGCTCTACGCTTCTATTACCAAGCCTGATTTTAGTGCGGCTACAGACCCAAGAGCCAAACTGACCCGACACTATACCGAGGATATCCCGGACATCAGCCTGTACGAGATAAGCATGGCCCTGAAACAGCTAAAGAACAACAAGCGCCGGGTGAGGACGGAATCACATCAGAGCTCCTGAAAGCGGGTGGATTACCGGTACTTAAAGTCCTTCAGAAGCTCTTCAATTCCGCCTTGCTCGGAGGCACCACGCCTAAAGCATGGAACAAAAGCGAGGTGGTGCTGTTCTTTAAGAAAGGCGATAACACCTTACTAAGGAACTACAGGCCCATCTCGCTTTTGAGTCATGTCTATAAGCTGTTAGCTCCAGGGTTATTGCGAATCGTCTCGAACGAAGGCTTGATGACTTTCAGCCTCCCGAACAAGCCGGATTCCGAAAAGGTTATAGTACCGTAGACCACATACATCCGCTGCGGCAAGTAATACAGAAGACCGAAGAGTATAACTTGCCGCTCTGTTTAGCGTTTGTGGACTACGAGAAAGCCTTTGATTCGGTCGAAACATGGGCCGTATTTAAGTCTCTCCAGCGATGCCGTATTGACTATCGGTATATCGAAGTGTTAAAATGTTTGTATAGAAACGCCACAATGTCGGTCCGAGTACAAGAACAGAGTACGAAGGCGATTCCACTAAAAACAGGCGTAAGACAGGGAGACGTTATTTCTCCGAAACTGTTTACGACCACTTTGGAAGACACCTTCAAACTTCTAAATTGGAAAGGACTAGGCATCAACATTAACGGCGAATACATCACTCACCTTCGATTCGCTGATGATATCGTGGTCATGGCGAAGTCGATGGAAGAACTTAGTACAATGCTCGAAGACCTCAACCGAGTCTCCCAACGGGTAGGTCTTAAAATGAACATGGACAAGACGAAAATCATGTCTATCGTCCATGTTGTGCCTACCCCTATGAATGAGAATACGGTTCGTGAAGTTGTTGACGCGTATGTATACCTAGGACAGATAGTCCAATTAGGTAGGTCCAACTTCAAGAAGGAGGTCAATCGCCGAATCCAACTCGGATGGGCAGCGTTCGGAAAACTTCGCAGTGTCTTTTCGTCCAAAATTCCTCAATGCCTAAAGACGAAAGTCTTCAACCAGTGTGTGTTGCCAGTGATGACCTATGGATCCGAAACGTGGTATATAAATATAACAATATAGATACCAAATGCAGAAATGCAGTCCATGGCTCATTTGGTGTCCTGTCCTGCCTGTCCTGTCACCTGTTCGCAGCAGGACTTAATGGACGCCACAAATAGTGCGGTCAAATTAGCTAAGTTCTGGGCCGGGAAGATTTAATTTATCATCGACACGCTAAGAAGAAGAAGATACCAAATCACCAATTTTTGAACATTTTGTCTGTCTGTATAAATGTTTGTGCACGCATTACGCAAAAAGTACGCGACGGTGATAGCTTCATATCCTGGTGAACATTTAAGAAAAAAATACATTGAACTTTAAAATCTCTGCAATAGTAACTATAAGTCGCTAGGGCCTAGACTGCGTGTTGCGACTTGACGCATACCTACCGAATGCAATCAGTTTAGTATTTTAAAATAAAGTCACGAGAGTTAAAATTACAATACTTGTAGTCCGAATGGGTAACTCTGTTACAGTCGTTGAAGGGGTAACCCGTTCAAAACGTCTTACCATTAAAAAGTATAACCCACCACGAATGGGTTTTTGAATGTACAGGTAATCCAATCGAAAAGGTTTGGAAGAGGTTATCCATTGATGAGGGTTTTCGTAAAAAAGTGTAACAAATATGAAATTGGTTTTAAAACAACACTTTGTCAAAACCCTATCAGAAACCCCTTCAATGGGTAACCAAAATGGTCCCTGATTCAAACCATCTCAATATTATCACCAAATGAATATAGTGCACCATTGAAACGTTGACTGGTAGAAAATCCCTCAGCCATAATTTTTCGGACGGACATTAGGTATGTAGTCAGCCACGAGGCTTTTGCTACTTCACCGGGCATAAAGGCGGGCAGAGCTCCATATTAAATGGTTTATAAACTACAAATTGAGCACACTGCGCCAGAGGGTGCCCACTGTGGGTCTTGGACCTCGACTCAGAGCGTTCGCTGACGGAGTGATACATATGACTTGGTATCGAATATAAAACGAATTTACACTAGTGTTTTCAAATACTTATATCAAATCAAAACTGTCATAAGCCTCTATACAAGTACTATGCATACATATATCTACTACGGACGGTATCGGGTATTTGCTATTTTCACAGAGCGCCATTTCCGCTGTATTGGAAAACATATCTACCTACATGTTACACATCAATATTCTGTACTTACAGTAACATCCTAACAAGATTCGCAAAAGCGATTTTACTCTAAATTGTCACGTCCAGTGGCGTATCTATAGGTGGCAGAATGGGTGAAATGTCACGGGCCGTCGCGTCGCGCGTCGCTCGGTCTGTGGGGAGCCCCCCAAACTGAACGTAACGGACAATAATTGATTTAGATTTAGAAAAAGTATTAACTTGGTCTACACTTGACGGACTCATTAGTTACGTCACTGGCCTTTACTTTTCTGTAGGATACTTTGTTGTGGATTAATCAGTTTGGTTACTTTTTTTAATTCGTTCCATTTCTGAACACAAAATAACTCAAAGTGCCGATACTAAACGCACAATGGTATTATTAAGTAAGTATATAATAAATAGAGCTATTCTATATTTTTCATAATTATAATAAAAATTATAGGTATCTTTAATGTTTTTTGCTGTTATTAGAACTCAATACACATTCGTATTGACTTGAATTTTGAACTCGATTTACAAATTGATGAGCCCAAGTTAAATTACTTCTTTAAGCGAATAATTTGCTGCCGGATGTATAAAAGATGTCTCAATTTTGCGTTTGAGATTCTGTTTGATCTTGAATATTATATTTTTCGTTATACTTCTTGGGAGCTGGGATCAAAAAACATTAGCTATTATAATTCGGGCAATACTGAATAAAAGCATATATACTTGCACACAGAACAAAATAGTTTACTTAATACTAAGAAAAATATGTAGGTACGACGCTGGGCGTCATTCAATTATTATTTTTTTTCTAGCAAACCCATGACAGGGAGATATACGATAAAAAGAATTTAGTTTGTGTCAATGAAACAAATTTTACCAATCTGGTAAATGGCTTTAATCTTTCACATTAATACTTATACAAGATATAATTTATTAATATACTACATATCTTTAGTTCGTATCGGTTCAACTTATATAATACCCTTCCTGACAAAATCTGTAAATACTTAACATACAAAGAAATTGCGTTAACACAATAACATGAAGCTTTTATGAATACAAAATAGCAATTTTATGAAAAACTCTTACTCGTACTTATTAAAAACAGATTATTCTTTGTATCTTCATTTAATTTATTGTTAAAAGAACTTTATACAATATAAAACGATTGACATTTGACCTTTCTCTATATTAAAGGTAAAACTGTGATTTGTATCGTTCTGGTATCATCAGTTTTGTGAGATATTAAGACTACATCCAACAGATAAAATCTCTTAGTAATACAATTTACAAAAGTAATGTCCAAACTATTCCAGAAATTGTATTGTAAAACTACTAGGGTAGGTGTAGGGTAGGGGTAGGGTAGGGATAGGGTAGGGGTAGGGTAGGTGTAGGGTAGGAGTAGGGTAGGGGTAGGGTAGGGGTAGGGTAGGGGTAGGGTAGGTGTAGGGTAGGGGTAGGGTAGGGGTAGTGTAGGGGTAGGGTAGGGGTAGGGTAGGTGTAGGGTAGGAGTAGTGTAGGGGTAGGGTAGGTGTAGGGTAGGGGTACGGTAGGGGTAGGGTAGGGGTAGGGTAGGGCTAGGGTAGGGGTCAGGGTAGGGGTAGGGTAGGGGTAGGGTAGAGGTAGAGTAGGGGTAGGGTAGGGTAGATGTAGGACACCGCGTAGATTTTGAGGCGGTACGAAGTTTGCCGGGCCAGCTAGTAAATTGTATAAGTCTTATTACTACAAAAATGTCGCGTGGCGATGCCGCGTGGTTTCCGGCTTAGAATGACCACCCCATGTCCTCCCATGGGTGTTGTAAAAGGCGACTAAGGGACATATGGCTGATGGATGGGCAGCAGCATCTCTTAGCTCAAGGTTTACATCTTACTGCGATCACCAATCCGTCTGCCAAGCGTGGTGATTATGGCAATATCCCTCTACGATCCTGGCTTGCCAAGGTCTGTTAAGAGGAGGCCCATGTTCAGTAGTGGACGTAAACGGGCTGTTGATGATGACTACAAATATAGAAAATTTTATTTAATTATCTACATAAATCTTTTAGCAAACCTTTAAAACAGTACTTTACAGATTCACAACCAAACCATTACAACTATACAAAATGCCGCCACTTCACTAAAATTATCAGCATAATTAAATATGTACTTACATCTGAATAATATCTTGTTAAGTGCCTAAATTAAACGTATCAAAATGTTTAACATTCGTTGACAGTACTCTAGATTAAACCAATTCTTAAGATCTTTAAAAAACGGAAATGAATGCATATATTGTTTAGATCTTTAATAAATATGATATGAATAAAAAATTTGACTGCGGCGCTTAGCAGGGTCATTGTTCCCTAGTAATGCTAAATCTTTAACTTAAACAGTATACCGTAAACATTCTCAGAAACCACACTTTCAAATATACATGGACATGTAACCAGTAAATTATACAGCAACTAGCTTCCCGTGGGAAATTCATAATAAAATATAACCTATGTTCTTTCTCAGGCTCTAGACTATATCTGTACCAAATTTCATTTAAATCGCTTCAGTAGTTAAGGTGTGATTGCGTAACAGACAGACAGACAGACAGACAGAGTTACTTTCACATTTATAATATTAGTAAGGATGAACTCTACCTAAATTACAATATCTTTCAAAATAATCAATCCTCACATTAAGAAGAGTAGTCAACGTAAGTCACTTTTCTTCTTCATTGTAATGGATCATAAATATGATACATATTTTTTATATTTACATGTAACATATCGCACCCCTAGATGAAGACTCCAGCAACTCAAAAAAAACTCATTTTTCAGAAATGACGAAAAACTGTTTTTAGAGTATATAAGAAATATATCAAAGCTACTAACTCAAAACTCGTAATTTTTGAGTTAGCGGAGTCTTCATCTAGGTGTGCGATATGTTATTCGTCAGAATGCGATGTAATTGTCTAGATAAATTAACCACATAATATACCTACTCACTCGTAGGCGTAAAGCCAGGGATACACTAGAGCACAATTCTCCCACGACATGCAAAATTGCGCGACACGTTGTTTTTATTGAAACTATAAATAATACGGACAAAGTTCGCGATATTTCGAACAACTTCGCCTGACATCTCAGCAACACATGACTCAGGATCTTAGTTCCCTAGTGTATCCTTTTATGTTATATGAGCCCTGATAGCGTTACAGATAAATTGCCTAAAAGACTTTTACCATTTCAACAATAAAATTGAAATCTTAATGAGAACTTTTAACGAATCGACCTGTTAGGAAAATTCTATCGTAGAGTTAATTTCATAATTTGATGTGGATACTGCTAGAATGGTTTACTTTAGTTATTTTCATAGTGTAATGTCTTATGGGATTCTTCTATGGGGAAACTGTGCGGACATTGACACCATTTTTGTACTACAGAAACGAGCTGTACGGTCCATATATAAACTTGGTCCGCGAGTTTCTCTACGGGAGAAATTCAAAGAGACTAATATTCTTACAGTCGCATCACAATATGTATATGAAAACTTTTTATATGTTCATAAGAATATTGATAGTTTAAAAAAAAAAAGCGACACTCATAATGTTAATACTAGAACTAAGCATAATCTTGTTTTACATGCTACACGTCTCCACAAAATAAGCAATTCTTTTGTGGGGCAATGTATACGCTTCTACAACAAACTTCCTAGTAATGTTAGAGATCTGTCTATAAACAAGTTTAAACGATATGTGAAAGAAAAATTATGTAAAAAAGCTTATTACAAAATATCTGATTATGTCAATGACAAAACAGCTTGGGAATAGTTGGGAGTGAGTTGCTCTGAAACAATACTGCTTTATTAATAATTGTAAAATCAAATTTATGTAAAAAAGGATTCCTCTGAGTTTCTTGCCAGTTCTTCTCAGAGTTGCCACGTTCAGAACTGGTGGTAGTAAAAGAATGGGACGCATCATAAGAACATGATTTAAAATATTTTAAATGTGTCTATATGAATAAAGATTTTTTGACTTTGACTTTGACTTTTGACTTCAATTATGAAGGATATATAGGCCCTATATACACTTGGTAATTGAAATGAACACTAAGATTGTTTTTTTTCAACTTAGGACACTATATTACAGGGTGTCCTAAGTTGTTACAAGTTTAATATAGTATCTTATGACGGGATCGCAGAATCAATACCAGATCTGCACAAGTCTTACACGATACATATTTCATATAGGTACATATTATATACACATCTCATATACATACTTCTTATAATTTATTAAAAAAAACATTTTTTTATTGTTTTATTTTATGTCGCATTGTTGATTCTAATATTACCTACTAGATATATCTTTTTATAACATTTCACTTTGACGGTGTTGGCCGAGCGGCGCTATCATCAACAGCCCGTTAACGTCCACTGCTGAGCGTGGGCCTCCTCTTAACAGACCTTGGCAAGCCAGGATCGTTGAGGGATATTGCCATAATCACCACGCTTGGCAGACGGATTGGTGATCGCAGGAAGATGTTTACCGTGAGCTAATAGATGCTGCTGCCCATCCACCAGCCATATGTCCCTTAGTCGCCCTTTACGACACCCATGGGAGAACATGGGGTGGTCTATTCTAAGCCGGAAACCACACGGCCAAGCTCTATACACATATTATATCAGTCATTTTATTACTCATACCTTACTATTTCAACATATGGATTGTATATATAAATTGCGGTGATTCATAATTAGTAATTAATTAATTAGTGACACATACGTTGTAGGTACATGTAACATGCGTACCGAGTAGTCGTTAGATTAACCATTCAATACAGTATTATTCTATATAATACTACAATATCGTATCGTAAGTAACAACTAATATTTTTTTTTTATCTGAATTATTATATTTAGCAAAAGGATGAGGCAGGGATGTGTAATTCAGAATGTCCGGCTCGCATCGCCTCGGGTCCGACGCGACGGCATTCTACCTCTACAATTCAGCAAAACGCACTGAAACGTTTGGTCAATTTTTTGGTCATATTCACATTCCGCGACGGTAGTACGGCTCCGAACGGCTCCCGATGGATTTCTCGATAAAAAAATAAACTGTATAAATGTAATTTCTCTTTAAATTTTAATTTCATTTAACACATTGTAAAATGCTATACGGCCCTGGACGATGACGGGCCAAGGAGACACGGTGACTCAGATACGGCACTGATATGTTAACAGAAATATACCTTAATCGTTTTTTTTACGTATAGACCAAAATTAATAAACATTTATATTTACAATTTTAGTCATAAAGCGACATCGAGGGAACTATCGTCAACAACATAAAACGCGAGTAACATTAAGCGAATTTATGAACTTTTGATCTCGTTGTGTATTGACCTAAAATGAGTTTCACTTATTGTTCCACGTGCATGGAATAATTACAAATTTCTATAATCTTATCGACGCTATAATCAATCAATCAAAAGATAATTTCATACACCTACTCTTGTTCAAATCAAATTAATAAATCGTACATTACGTACATTATTGGTACATAATATTCGGCTTTCATTGGTGAAATAGATGAAAGCAGAAAAATATATTAAACTACAAGAAATAAAATCAACCTAATCGGAATATATAGAAGTAAATAACTTCGAAATTAAACTTATTACTCATGAAAAAGAATACATTAGAATATACAGCTACTAATAAAAGAGTACTTAACATATATATTTATTTAAACACATTTAATTCATAAATCGACAGTCCTAAATTATAGTGTTGTTTGTATTTGTAGTACCTATGTCCAATACGAATGCATGGATAGTTACAACCAACGAAAACCAGACACAAAACAGGAATAAAGTAAGCTGCATTACCATTTACATGTACTATGTATGTTGTGAACGACTAACAAGTAGCCAGCTTACTCACAAACAGCCTACATTGGTGATAGCATGTGTTATATGTATACGTAATTCCAGAACCCTTATTATAGTTGCTATAATAACATTTCTCGGTCGCAGATACTTGTACAGTTTTCCTTTGAAATGGGTCAGCGCTTTTACGGAAACTATAAATAAATGGGAGAAAACTGTACATGTGATCGACAAAGTATAATATAACAACTAATTGAGGGCCCAATTGGCAGGTGCGACGATTGTGCCGCTCTGCCGCACAGCAAAGCGTCGACTGCAGCCAAACACTTCATGCTATAGCCATCACATAAACAGCCTCTCACTACACTACTCTTGCACATTTTGTGTAACGCTGACCCCGCATACTTGTAAACGCGACCTGACCCGCTTAGGGGGCATAACGATATGTGTCCTCTGATATCTTCGTTCTCTCTTTCTTTTCCTTATTTTTTAATTGCTTGCAGATTCAAGGAGGTCGAGGCGGCACAGCTGGACAGAGCGTATGTATCTTAACCTACGCACGTATACTAGCACCTCATACGCTTTATATTCTGTCTTGGTTTTCTTGGCTTGCTCTTCATTCTTGCCTTCATTGGTTTACCGCTTTTGTAGTTGGAGTGTCGTAGTCATTCTTAGTGCTATTTGTCTTTGTTTCGATTGATATTGTTTGAGTGTCTTGTTTTCTTATAGATCACTTATATTGAACACCTTTCCTAGTTTCCGGAGTGAACCTGCACACTTTTACAGATGGTATTTGATTTTTATAGATGCTATAAACTTCATGAACGATTTAATTATTATTCTAATGATTTTTGTCATTTCGACTAAATCATACGAAAAATAATCACTTTACCAATTGAACCTTACTTAATTAATTTCAAAATAAATTTACTTTTTTTACTTACGATATAACTAAGGCTGTTTGAAAACAGTTAACTAACACTGCACCTGACGTATGTTTAGAGGTATAATATAAGTACCTCTAAACATAAGTCAGAAACTAAAATAAAAGCATAGAAACTAATTTATCGGAGTAAATAATGACGCGACGAATTAAAGAGGCCAATGGCATCTCAATTATTATAAACTAAATACGAAAGGTGAGTCAAAATGCACAAAATAATGAAATTGCAATAAATGCAACATCATATTCGACTTCATTGCTTATGTTGTCAACACCAACATAATAATAATTGATTTTGATAGTATTAGTAATTTACTCAATTTATTTAAATATTCGTATGATGTTTAATGACAGGTCATGCGTCATTGAATTAATTACTGTTTATCTTGTTAGTGCCAAAACAGTCCATTGTAAGTGTAGCGCAACCGCAAATAAATAATTATCTAGTGGCTTTTCAACAATCACTTCGATGGTACATCAATTTCATTATGTATATCAGCTGCAGTACAGAACTACATAAAGTAAATAAATATATATGTATATGTTTAAGTATATATACATTTTTATTTACTTAAATAGCATATTGCGACTTTTAACTACAGAATGTTCACTTTGTGATCCTAACTAAGTCGATTTTAGTTCTCTTAGATACAAAATCATTTTACAAATTCCTTCACTTTAAAGCAACAAAGTTGAAGCCAATATATGTAACTAGATTAAACGCTTTGCTTTCTCAATTCAATGCATTCCGAAAATTTACTTATACCATCAATTTAAGAGTCCGCTTTTGAACAGCATTACATTTTTATTAGTGATCTGATGATAATTATGGGGTGAATTTTAGGCAATATATGCCTCAAAATAACCCCATAATACTAGCTGTTCCGTGCGGTTTCACCCGCGTAGATCCCGTTCCCGTGGAAACTTTAACTTAAAATATGACGTGGCTTTCTATTGATAGAAGAATTTTCAAAATCGGTTCAGTAGATCCAGAGATAACGCCCTACAACGTCATAAACTCACAAACTTTACCTCTTTATAATATTAGTATAGATGAAAGGAAGCATTTATATCTAAAGTTTTCTAACTTTAAGCTTGTCTGAATGGAATAGTGTTGACGAATTTGAACTTTCATAGAAACTTTCAACCCCTTTGTCTTTTTTTTTTACTTTAAACGTAGCCTGTATTTCTTGTACCAATTTTCATAAAAGTCAGTGGTTTGCATGAAAACGTAACAGACAAAATTGAATTGAATTTAGTTTCAGTTTAATTTTAGTTTTTACTTGTAAATATTTGTTAAGTTTAAATTGTTAATCATCGCCATGACCGCAGTAATATGACTGTACCTACACGGGGAAACGCTGCGGCCCGTTCCTTGGTATACAATTGTTATAGATGATGTTATAACAATCTCGACCAACGGCTTGACGTTCTTTCTGAGGCACGGAGTGCCTCAACTAACCTGACCTGGAAATAAATCTTGAATTTACACAAACATTTCTCGTACTTCGTGAGGTAGAACCCACAACCTCCGAAACTTAAAGTTATGTTACATATTGTATTTATTAGGTTTATTAGTAACTAGCTTCCCGCGCGCAGTTTCACCCGCGTAACTCCCGTCCCGTAGGAACTTCAAAATTAAATATCAACTTCCTCGATAAATGGGCTAACTAACACTGAAAGATTTCTTCAAATCGTACCCGTTATTCTTGAGATTAGCGTCGTCAAGCAAACAAACCAACAACCTTTAGTAGATAAAGCTATATTACAGACAGACAGAATTACTTTCGCATGTATAATATTAGTACGGATTAATACCACCAGAAAGATCAACAATGATAGGGATCATACACAAGAGGATTCTATTATACAGTGTACAGGGTTACTTATATATCAGGTATACATTTTAACAAGATCCCCTTGTACTTGTTTAACGCTAAACCCTTTCAAATACACGGTAACACGATCCCTTATCTATTCTAACTCGATTGCCTCTGAAACCTGGCATATGAAAACCAACGAATCAAATTAAGCTATGTTTCACGCAGCCAATTTTATTGGATTTGGCTTCGGTGCCAGCCACTCTTATTCCATTTCACAGTAATGATTTTACACAAATCAAACAGGAGATCGACCTAAAAGACATTCTGATTATATCGATATTCGACATTTTAAAAGAAATTCATACATTTTTTTTTTTGGTTTAGCAACCAACTTATTTTTATAACCTTACTATTTTTCATCCATGCGTTTACTAGCTTGCGCTTGCGACTTCGTTCGGCAGCATTCTTATTTTTTGGGCAGTTATTTGACAAATAATACGCTTACGATTTCATCTCGATCGATAACGACGAACTCCCATGCGAATTTTCATTCCCTTTTCGCCTCCCTCAAGTTTTTTTACGGTAAACGTTAGCCTATGTCTTTTTTTTTATCCGCAGCACATTTCGTCGGATGTGGTAAATAGATGATATAGATAAAGTAATAGCAATTCACCTTTCCATGGACGTGAATACAATTCTAAATAACCACTACAATGTTGCTTACATAGCAACATGAAATTGGCGTCCATAAAGATAAATACAACTTAATTGATGGAAATTCTCGATTGACAAACTTCTAATGAGTCTTAATTGGACATCGTTAAAAACAATTTAATAATCCCGAATCTTCCAAAGCCGTCAGTCGGATTATTTGTAGTGCGAAATAGATCACTAATATTGTTTCTCAAACTTGATTGTTTGACTATTGCAATAGTATGAATTAAAAGCGTTATTTTGTTCCCTTTTTAATTTTATTGAACGGTACGGGGAGTCGTTGGGCAACTATTCCGTGGGTCCGCAACTATTGCAAAAATTTCCCTTGTTACTTATTGACTAATAAAAAAACAATTTACGGACAGTGGCGTGAAATTATTAATTTTAAAGCAAAAAACAACTGTATATATGTTACAATATATATAATAACAATATGATTAACGTATCAAAATTACAACGTCACGAGAATTAAGAATATAGAACAATGCCTAAGGAAGGTAAGATAATAGAAAAAGGTCCGTAACTACCTTGTTGTTGACTAGAAAGTATTTTCTAATCTAGATCTCACCCTGGATCTTTAGCTACTTAGACGATACATAGTAAAGAAGATATATATAGAATGCTATGCTTCTTTTCTGTCATGCTTTTAGAAACTAGAAAATAAAAAATATAAATATTACTACCTACATCTTTATGATATACCTAGGTACTCGTAGTAACTGTGGACTGTCAATATACTTGCTCCGTTTTCGGTGCAAAGCATATAAACATATAACTTACTTAATGTTTCTCTATATATTAATTTATTTATAACTTTAAATGTGTAGTATGACTATTACACACTGAAAGTAAACAGTGCCAACAGAACTTTATTGGTTTGGTTGAATCTATGAATTATGTGTTTTGTAATAGGTACTATTCTTTGCTCTACGCTGGTTTTTAATTCTTAGAAAGTTAGATTAGGTGAAAACAGTTGCAATAACATCTAGCATATATCCTTGTTAGATACCTACTACTGGTTAGCATCACAATTGCGACAGCAATGTCAAAACATTCTGATACCTTTTGTTATACCGACGTGTGCCATGAGATCCCTGTTCGCTCGTATGTAGTGGCGTACCTTGGTGATCAAGGGCCCTGGAGCAAAAGAACTGGCGCCCCTAAATTGTTTAGGTTTTACCCGCGTTACTCCGCCGCCGAAGCGTGAGGTTTTGTAGCCTAAATGTAAATCCACCGTATTACCTATCCCGGTGTAATTTCAGCCAATTACATTCAGTAATTTTGGCGTGAAAGAGTAATAAACATTCATACTTACAAACTTTTGCGTTTATAATATTAGTAGGATATTTCGGCTATTAGCCGTAACATATAATGTTACGGCTAATAGCCGAAGTGCGGCTACACCTAGTTTTAGCCGGCTACAACTAGGTGCAGACGACTCCATTGGTTTAGGTTTAGGTTATTCTTTTTTTTAACCACCCCAACACCTTTTTGTCCCTTGCATAGGTATTGTTTAATTTAGAGTTAACTTAGAGGAACTTATAGGAACTTATTAAGGTTGACCTAAGTTTAACCGCAAGTTGTCGGCTGCACCTAGTTGTAGCCGGCTAAAACTAGGTGTAGCCGCACTTCGGCTATTAGCCGTAACATATATATATTTCCCGCGCGTGGTTCCACCCGCGCAGTTTCCATGGAAACTTCATATAGGACCACTTGTTCCTGAGTTTAATACGATCAAGCAAACAAACAAACTATTCAGCTTTCTATATTAGTATAGATTAAAAAGGCAATAAGGGGATTGCTAATAAGGTTTTA
Organism: Nycteola revayana; assembly: GCA_947037095.2. Taxonomy (NCBI): domain Eukaryota; kingdom Metazoa; phylum Arthropoda; class Insecta; order Lepidoptera; family Nolidae; genus Nycteola; species Nycteola revayana. The sequence continues at coordinate 17,821,707 of OX344840.2, forward strand.
GGGACCCCGGGTTCGGAGGCCCCGGGGCACTGCCCCGCCCAGATGTTCGGTAGTTACGCCAGTGATAACTGCCTTATTAAATTGTTTAAAAACTACAATCTAAGCAACTTGCACATGAAATCGCCCCTTTGTAGGGCTTGCACCTGGGCTCAGTGCGATCACAAACATGGGGATTGCGGAATGATGCGTTCGGATACATTTCAATAAGAGAATTGAAGAAGGAGAAATCTTGTGAGATATAGGTTTGGCCATATTAATGACCGACAGAAAAATAGAGGTACAGACCTACGTTTTTATAAGCCTATAAATTAACACTTCATCCCATATTTACAATTGTAAAGCTGGGTGTTTGCCTAATAACTATCGGTAGATATTTCATAGAATACCTACATATCTTAGCCAAATTTCACATGCGGAGACCATCATCGTAAAATATATTTGTGTAATAACAATGGCTGATATACATTTATTATCTGCATTATTAATATGCTATCATCAGCTCCAACAAAATGATGTAGAAACCAATACTATTTAGGTATCATAATTAAAAAAGATTAATGCACTAATATAGACTTATAGGTATACACTTATAGGTTGATTAGTACTTACTAATCAACCTATTAGAGAATACATACTTATGTATTCTCTAAAAGGTAAACCTCCTCAATACCTATTCATCTTATATCATAACTAAGCTAGGTACCTATATACTTTAAATTGAAACTAAAAATAAAATAATACCTACCTACCTAGTTAGAACGTAGCATCAATAACGTACAAATATCCCTGGAACTCGATATGTAACAAACTCGACTGGAAAGTGACTCGCACCTTGAATGAAAATAATCGATACCAGCTACAACATACAGAGCCCGGACATTTTATCTGTGCATCATACAATTCAACCAACCGACCTTTTAAGACTTTGTCGGCACACCTACGTAAGTCTGATTAGTCTTCAGTATTGATAATTATTCTACTGCTTTCTGCCCCTCGATTTTCACGTCGAACATTGATTACCGGCGCCCACCGTCGCCAGTTTCCATTAGCGCCAAATATATCCTCGGGCGAGTTCGCGAGACGTCGGCGGCGACCGGGCGCGCGAGCGGGACGCCCCGCCGCGCCTCGCAGTCCTACGCGCTCCATTGATAGTCCGCGCGGGCTGCCGGCGACACGCCACTCCATGCCCGCCGCCCGCTCTCACGCGATGCAAAACATCTCTACACCCGGATAAACCCCACTCTTCTTTGAACCCCAAATAAAATGTGACTTCGAGCCATAGTGCTATTTAATACGAAGTGAAAGTATGGCTCTATGTTTTTAACATAAAAATAACGTGTATTTTCTTGAGTGTTTGAGGTTCGCGGCTGAACGATTGGACACTGTCGAGGTCGTTCACTGATCTGACAGGTTGGCCGCGGTCGCCGTACACCGCACGCAATGCTCAAACACAACTACGTTTGTTAATCGGTGCCAAGGATTAGGCCTAACTATTATGAATACTTTAATTTTATTATTTTAGAAGATCTTTAAAATTTTTAACTGAGTTACAACATGTTGTGAGATTCAATGTGTATTGAGTCTTGTGGAAAATAATCTGATGTTAGTATTGTTATAGATAACAATATCCAAGTCAGATAAAGGTATCTGAACGTATTAATAAAAATGTATGTCAAAGTGATAGAATATTTATGCTTTAAATAAATTATCTAAAACAATGATGCGTACATAAACAGTGAAAACAGTACGAAAAGTTAACAGTGGAATTCATCACTTCGAAAGAAATAGACAGTGTAATCGTACCGATCCGAACTCGACCAATCATTTGTAACGAACGGCGTAGGAGACGTGGAGGCGACACTAGCGTCAGAGCAATGACGCCGTAACCACGCACTGTAGTGGTTTACGCGTAGTGCAGCACGCAGCGGTATGTCGAGCGAGCGCGCTCCGCTCAGAGGCATGCAGCGGTCAGGGTCTCAGTCGGAACGGCTTGGCGCCGGCGGCGGCGCCAGCTTCATCGCGAAGAGCTCCGCCTCGGAGCACAGCATGTCGACGGGCGTGTCTGCCAGTAGCAGCGGCGGCACGCTGCCCCGCACGCTCAGCACCAGCGTTCTGAGAATTAAAAACAGATCCACGTTTTGGGAAAAGTTCTGGGATGAGCGAACCAGGCGCGATGCGTGAGTAAAATTCGCTATTTTCTCATTGTTATAGAAAAATACATTAGTGTGGACTGTGTAATAAAAGTGTCGTCTACTCTTTTGGACAAATCGTAAAACATTGTACAATATATTTCATATCGTGGATGTGACACAAAAGCGCTACAAGGAAATGTTGAGCCATGATAACTTGAAAATTATTTATCGCCAAATCATAAAAAATCTATAAGCAGATTAGGTACCTACCTACTTTTTATTTCCTCCGTTTAGTATTTATGTATTCCGTAAGGTAGAATCAAACCCTAAAGTTACAATAATATTTCTGTTACGAAAGATTGAACAGCAACTGTAATTCTCATGTCCCACATATTCACTTGGGAAACTCGGAACTCTTAGGTATAGTCGTTACATTAATGAATATAGGGATTCATTTCACAAGGTAAATGGTTAACTAAATTACTACAAAAATCAACAATAATTGTTTCTAGGTAGTAATATAAAATTGCATTACAAATTGGATTTAATTTCCAACATATATGTTTCCTTTTCAATCATAAAACAATATCGTATAAAATACTTTTTACAGGAAACAATCATCACATTGTCATTTATATCTTTTGTCCCTGATATTGCAATGTAGTAGGTACCTGTTACATGTCATGCGAGTTGCGAGATAAATTATTTTTTCAAATGAAAGCTGATAATAATCAAAACGTACATTAGACGATTAAACTATTTTGAACAAAATTGTAATGAACGTAATCCGAGACTATAATTAATTAAATAACGATTTATTTCACTCAACTTTTTGATAACATTGTATATTAATACAATCGTAATGGAATATTAACTAGGTATTCGATTGAAGTACAGTGTGCGACTGAACGTTCTAATATTGAAGTGGTACTCATTCACCATAGTCGATATGATATAATAGGCATAAAGACAAAAAATATATAATTAGTCCGTCAGTTAGATTACTAAAACGTATTGGACAAAAAAATTACAAGGATACACAGCAACAACAAACTAAAGTTCAAGTTTCGTGTGACGTCCTATCTTGAAATTTCAACGAGCTGTATTATTTTTTGATTGTGGAACCAAAAAAAAATACGTGCTTAATATTTTTTGGTAATCTAACTGACGGATAAATAGAATTGTTTATTCTTCATGTCTATTGGGTAGACTCAACATTTTATAACATATAGAATAAACGCCGCCAAATAGCCAGGCATTCTAATTAAGTTGTTAGTACGCAAGCAGAAAACGGGAAATTGTTGGTACTGACAGATACAATTAGAGTCGAAACTATAATTTACGACAGTTATTTTCCATCAGATAGAATCCATAATTATTTTCCTCATACAAAGACCCATGTAGAGAAGTTAAATTATTAAGACATACTCTCGATATGATAATAGATTTTAAGATTCTTTCATACGGCCACTGTTCGCATTAGCTGGTAGCTGCCGTTATAGATGACCTATTAACAGCTATAAAAGGGATTGAACTGAAATTTAAGTATAAAAAATTTTACTATAATATATAAGCCTGGGCACGTATAATATTTCAAGTGCTGTGTCGTATTGTCGCCACGTAACATTCATAATGCAAGGGGGAAAATACACCTTTATTTATGCACACACTTATGCATTATAAGACGTCCACGTACAGCTTATTCCCATTGAGAGAGGCTGCCGTGACCGGAATTCTCACAAGAAGATATCGTTATCATTACTACTGAATACGTACTTTTATTGTTAAACAAGTTTGTATGCAAAACATTATGATAATTGTATGCAGTTTATTAAACAGGTTCCATAAGGTAATAAAAAAATTGATAAGACACCAATCAACTTTCTGTGTGGTTCGATCTACACTGTCTGCATAGGTACTCAATGTAAGCAGGTATGTTTTCATTTATATATTTAAGAGAGCAATTTGCATTCACTTCTATTCATGCATCTAACTGTAATAGTTTATAGCACACGTACCAATACGGTTCGAATGCACATGCCAAATGATATTGCATCCAACCAATATAAATATTTATCTAGTACAGATAACTGTATCCAAAATTTTTACAAACATTTTGGAGGTTCCTATATAGAGTGCCCATTTTATTAGTAAATCGATAGAATATCTGTTGAAATTCACATTGCCTTTGTCAGAATAGAACAAAGGAATGTTTGTTCTATTCTCCATTAATTCTATTGCTCCTTTGTAAATAAACATTTCTAGGGATTAACAAAATGGCCAACTTGAGATGTCTATGAGATTTTGAAGCTGCATTAAACCTAGACTATAAAAAGAAGCCCATTTAGTCCAGCTCATTGGTTTAAACAATAATTAAAGTGTAAACTTGAGCCATGCTTTGTTATAATGTTGAAAATTTTCTTTAAAGCTGTAAAGAACACACTTCACTTAGTACCAGAATTTCACAACACAATAATAATATGATTCTTACAAACACTTATTTTTGTACGAGGCAATTAAATTATTTGAGATTGAATACATAATTTTACCGCACCATTAACTAAGCCTAGACACTTCCACTCTATGTAAAGTGAAGTAGCACCTGGTAGCACTACAGTGTTCTTTCACGTTTGTGAGAGTCTGTGCTTTAATTTGATTCTTTCTGCATGCTGCCTGCACTGGATTTTAGATAATTATATTCAAGGCTAGCTTCAACCACTTTGAATACTTTAATAAACATGGTATCTTTATAGAAACAAATAATTTAAAAGCACGGGTACAGTGTACCTACGCTGTAGACAAACGGTTATAAGCAGTAATGAAACTAGATTACTAATTAGTTAATTAATTGTATAGCTACTTAACCTTGACGGTTGATATTGCCATTCAAGTGCTATAGACCCTTCATTATTATACATGCTAACATTATTTCTATTCGATATTACATTATATTACGAATTACTGAGTTCGAAGATATTAGAATTATCTAAAGAATCCATCCCAACCTTATCGCCGTTCATAATTCTAGTTTCTGTGTCAGGATGTAAAATAGAAACTTATTATTTGAAAGCGAAACCTCGTACGTACCAAAATAACAATCGTCCAATCCCAAAATGGTTTTATTTTATTAAAGAAAAACGAAGTACGTTTTTTCAAAAACAAATATACATCACTCACAAATTGGAGGGTTATTTATATTTTAACAAGGCACTTGTTACCTAATCAGACTTAAGAATAAAGCTCTTCAAGTTTGGATTTAAATACAACTTTTTGTGAAACAATACATCAAAGATGAATGCCACACCATGACTGTCTTTGACGTTAAATTTGGAGCTTTTTTCTTTTACAACGAATAATCTATCTCAACTTTGATCAGAATGTTTATGTACGTATTGTGTTTCTAGAGGCTGCTCATTTAACTATCTTGCAGGAATTTAGTAAAATTGAATATTTGCCTTCATATATTAATAACGTCGAGGCTTAACATGTAAAAAAGTTTCCTTGCGGTGCTAGCCAGTGCCGGGGAAATAGACCTCTATTTCCCCGGCGTTAGCTAACAACGCAAGGAAAACTTTCTGCCGGTGTATGTAGGTAAGTAAGGAGAATTTCAATTTTATTTTCTTACTTTCACAACAGATAATTAGTTACTCGAGACTAAGAAAGATATTATTTAAAAAATATGTAATTATTTCATGGAATACACGCAAAGTAAAAGCTATCCGGAGCTTGCCTAGATAGTAGAGTGGGCGTTAATTGAAAACACGTGGCCGGTGCAGCGAGCAGGCTCTACAAACTATAAATAGAAGTCCGGAGCTGAGAACACTCATTTAAATGCTAGATACCTGCAGTACAAACATCAATTTGTGCTCCTTTGTTTATTAATTTATAAAGCTAATATCGATCCTCAATCGGAATTATTTCTACGAATCCATGCTGCGATGTTTTGTTCTTACCGGTTGGTAATGATGAGTTAATTTGGATGTTGTACAATGTAGGTACACTACCGTAATAATAATCGATGTTATAAGTCCGTAACATTGAAACAAAGATACAAAGTAAAGCTCCTTGATACTTAAGAATGAAGAAAATGGGTATTTAGCAATAAGTATTGTTCCATTTTATATTTTTCTTTGTCTACTTTAGTTTCATATAAACTAGGTTTCTATAGGTAGGGCAAATTAACTGGCATTAAAAGGAATAACAATGTACTACAACATCTTTAAAAATATATAAAATGGAAGAGTTTGTTTTTTGATCCCTTGCCCTCACCGACGGATTTAAAAAAGATTGTGAATTTAATTCTTTCTTCCTTTCTTTATTAACGAAAGTATGATATATTATTTTATAACATTATGACTGTATTACGGCAATTAACTCCAAATCCCTCTTTATAAACTCAAATTTCAACTAATATTGCTTCTAGAATGTTAACTAGAATCACGTATTAAATTCTCCAGCGTTCGCTCATTTAACCTACGAAGTTCGTCGTTTATAGTTCGTAGTGTGTAGTTCATAGTTTCAAAGTCCTTGTGCCTACATAAATATACCTGCCACAAATTTATCTACCAATCTACTGATAGATAAATTAACTTATGTAGTTTCAGCACTTAAATTTCTAATGTTATAAATATTATAGTAATTTATTTGCCCCTAAAAATGCATGTTACTCTATGTCGAAAAACGGTTTAATTTGGCACTGATAATTTCGATCCTGGTCCGCTGGAAAACTGTTTGCAGTCCAGAGAGTGGTCATCACTTTAGGAAACACAATACAAATCAGTCAGTCAGTCAATCAAGTTATTTGTCTAAAACAAATACATCCGAAGAGTAAAGGTCGGTAAATTTGATTGACTATTATACATTTAAATTCAAAGCTTAAAATGTAAATACAATAATACTGGTGTTATCAGCTTTTTGAGTAGCATAGAGTGAAAATAAGCGCTAGCCCTTACACATCAGAGTAGGTATACAATATCAATACAATTCCCTAAGTAAATACAACCAATATTGTATTTATTTCATGCTAGCTCTGGTTAAATATGTTTTGATTGGTAACTCCAATTCGTGTGAGGTAATAATAATCATTCAAGTTTGAATACGTTGGCCTAACTTTAACCAAATCCGTTCTGTTTAGCCTGAAAGAACGTCAAAAAATACAACCTCTCACATTTACGAAGTTGGCTGATGACGTTGATCGTCCTTCAGAAACTGGATCTTAAGTTTCTGAAGGATGATCAACGTTATAATAAATAATCAGCTGAAGAAATCAAAACTATTATGAAGTTCCAAATAAGTTTATAAATGTATGATTACTTTAATTCGTTTTTTTGTTTCAATTAATTGACGATTATTATTTCATTCCTTCCCCATTTACCATTTATGAAACAGGGCATAAACAAATTCAAATGAATCCGACCACTAGTATACTACTTATAATCCTAACACTAGTAATCTACTATAAATCCCGACACTTGTAATCTGTTATAAATCCCCACACCAGTAAACTACTATAAATCCCGACACTAATAAACTAATATAAAACCCGAAACTACCTACCTATTAAACCTACTGTTAAAAATACCAACACCAATTAACTATTATGAATCCCGACACTAGTAATCTACTCTGAATCCCGACACTGGTACTCACTATGAATCCCGACACTTGTAATCAACTAAGAATCCCGACACCAGTAAACTTCTATAAAAAGCCGACACTAGTAAACTGCTATGAATCCCGAACAACTTATAACTGTATAACCATAGCCAATACTTTACCTTTGCCCTTTAGTATTATCATATTTCCGCAGGTAAGTAATATCAGGTACAAAGATAGGTCTACCCGATACTCAAGCCTTTCGTGAATAATAGATAGCATATCACTATTTCACATCGATCCGTCCATGCTTGCAACGTTCACAATAGTCTTAAGCTAACAAAGAATACGCTTGGATTTTACATAATAATATGTTTAAAATTGTACTGCTTTATATAGGTAGATACAATTCAATGTGTGGGCATTGAAATATACTTCTATGCCCATTACCCACATGCAGGAACGAGAGCGTAATGTTTTAGAGTTTTAGTAAATATATATAATTTTGAATCGGTTTGTTCCAAAAATCAAACTCAGATAGTGCGAGAGATTCGAGCATTAAATCAGTCTAACATGCTAAAATCGCTGCTTTATATATTATATGAATTGAATAAGTTTATTAAATGAAACAAAACAATTACCTACCTGAAAATACTACAAAACTTATTAAATCAATTTAAGCTTTGCTAAAATCCACACTGCTACTCCACAGATATGGGTAGTTAACCCATATCTGTGGAGTAGCAGTGTGTATTAAAAATATCAGAGAATTATGCTATTCATTGAATTAATGCTATCTGACTATTTATCTCAGTATTAAAAAATCGGCCCTTAGTATATAAAACCCAGCTAGTTGGCAGGATGACTTTGAACCTGGCTCCTAATTGTTTGACTGTATGCAAAACAGTCCAGAGAACCTATTTAAAGTTCTAAACAAAGTTCTGAATTCATTGATGAACCATCAAATAATTTGCTTAGGGTAAGGGTATAATATGTACGAACCAACAGTTTAAGTACAATGGCAATGCCTAATAGATAAATTTGATTTAAATTACCTGGAATTATTCATAGTCTTTACCAAAACTAAACATAAAGTAAATTATTGAAAATTAATAAAAGAACGAGTTTGATCCAGTCTTTTAATTTCAATAGTTTATGCCTCGCCTCAATATTAAAGCTTATTTCATTGTGCTCCTTTCAAACTTTAAATCTAAAGGCAGTGACAATGAACTTTCGTCGGTAATATTAAGTCTGAGCCTTTAAAAATAATAATAAAATAAAGAAAATTTCAAAGTCTAAGTACGAGTATGTAAGTGTAATAAAACTAAATATGCTAAAAGTGTCACTTTTATTGGAGAAAATAAACATTTGATGAAGATTTTATGAGTAAAATCAATGATGCCTCTTAAACAGTGTAAAGATTTTATGAGTAAAATCAATGATGCCTCTGAAACAGTGTAAAGATTTTATGAGTAAAGTCAATTATGCCTCCTTAACAGTGTAAAGATTTTATGAGTAAAATCAATGATACCTCTTAAACAGTGTAAAGATTTTATGAGTAAAATCAATGATGCCTCCTTGACAGTGTAAAGATTTTATGCGTATAATCAATGATGCCTCCTTAACAGTGTAAAGATTTTATGAGTAAAATCAATGATGCCTCCTTAACAGTGTAAAGATTTTATGAGTAAAATCAATTATGCCCCTTAAACAGTGTAAAGATTTTATGAGTAAAATCAATGATGCCTCCTTGACAGTGTAAAGATTTTATGAGTAAAATCAATTATGCCTCCTTAACAGTGTAAAGATTTTATGAGTAAAATCAATGATACCTCTTAAACAGTGTAAAGATTTTATGAGTAAAATCAATGATGCCTCCTTGACAGTGTAAAGATTTTATGAGTATAATCAATGATGCCTCCTTAACAGTGTAAAGATTTTATGAGTAAAATCAATGATGCCTCCTTGACAGTGTAAAGATTTTATGAGTATAATCAATGATGCCTCCTTAACAGTGTAAAGATTTTATGAGTAAAATCAATGATGCCTCCTTAACAGTGTAAAGATTTTATGAGTAAAATCAATTATGCCCCTTAAACAGTGTAAAGATTTTATGAGTAAAATCAATGATGCCTCCTTGACAGTGTAAAGATTTTATGAGTAAAATCAATTATGCCTCCTTAACAGTGTAAAGATTTTATGAGTAAAATCAATGATGCCTCTTAATCAAAGCTTTATTTCAAGTCTTCAAAATGTTTTTGAATAGTAGTGAAAGTAATAATAAATAGTTTTACGGCAATTTTATTTTCAATAATCTGCTGACGAATTTTTTAAAGAAAATATTGCTAGCGTAGAGAAATATATCTCTCGAGTACTAACAAGATTAATCATACATTTTATTTGCTTGTTATATACAGTTGTATATAATATTTTTTTTGACTTACATTATTTTAATGCAATATAATTATTATTCGCTTCTTGGAACATTCAAATTATAAACAAGTAGCTAACCCGACGACGTTGTCCAGTCTTAACTAAAACTGAAACTGACTTGAAATTTTAATATTAGGCGTGACAGCTCTGAACTGATGACGGTATTTGCAGCAAGCATTCTATCAATGTTTTGTCAGGCGCCATAAGGTCACATTAAAAAAGTTTACATTGTCAAAAGCGCTAAGGTTACATTAGAAACTTTTATATAGAAGTTAAGTTTTCTAATTTTCCTCGCAATTTTCTAATATTTTCTTTTATAAGAATCTGCTCCTGACAATATCAAACACAACAAAAAATAATTAGCGAAATCGGTTCTGCTATTCTCGAGATTTGCGATTAGCAACCCATTCAGCGATTCATTTTTATATTTTAGATAAACATTTCGATATTTGAATCTTAATTATTTACATAATAGTTTGGCTTCAAATAATTACTATACGCTATACCTCTAAGACTTAAAATATCAAAGTGCCCTTCCCACACCTTTAGGCAGTTGTGCTGGCAAAGGATGTCTACGCCATTTCCTTTCCCTCCCGCTGCTTGAATCGTAAAACCAATTTTCTCCCCCAGACTACCTGTTAAGGGCACTTGAATGCACGAATAAAACGAGTTATTGTGTTATAAAGAAAATTCATATAGATATAATCAACCAGTTCTTGTATTTTCATGAAAACTGAAATACGACAGAACAAACGGAGTCATGCATGACAGAAAACAAATTAAGGTCTTCTGTGATAAAATAACGTGTCTCGTTTTAATATATTGTTATATTTTATTCTAATTCTCTAAGTAGTGTAATTAATAAGTAAAAGTGTTAAATTTTCAAATAATATTTTGCCTAAAATATAAATAACCGAAGTTTTTAAAAACATTTTAGCATGAAATGGATTTCCTCTGATTTTTACAAACAGATTATAAATATTTTTAAAACTTCATAACAGCCTTTTGTGATTTATAGCCGAATTCAATTCTTTATCGGATTACACTTTTTTATTTTCCTATGTTATTTATTGCTGAAACGTACCCTTTATTTTTATATTAACAAGGCTTCGCTATTATTTTTATTAATCAATGTTTTCAGACACTCATTGAATGCCTTCGCTGTTGGTATTTGAGAAATTTGTAAACAACTCTAAAACACGTATCACTTAACCTTCTCAATTAAATAAAATAACTATTTTTTATGTTAAATACAATTGATAGAGACTTTTTGATCGAGATACTTAAGTCCTAATTAGACCATAGATCACACATCTATAAATCATAGAGTTAATTCCATAAACCATAGAGTTAATAAAAAAAACATTGTCATTGGGATTTTGACATATTTTATCCCCACTATCCTATATTCATGTACCGGTTCAGTAAACTAATCATTCTATGAGAAAGTGCACTAATATTACATTTAGCCTAAAAATTGTGAAAACAGTTTATAAGCAAATGAGGTAGGTACCTATATCATTCAACTATTTAATTAAATTGATATAACGTTCAATTACCAAATTATGTGTAATTTTTACGGTTACCGTTATCCGAGACCCTAAATACACGGTGTTTATTCTTAATAATTTATTATGAATTATAATAATTATAGAATACAACAATTCAATCATCGGTCTTAAAACTCAAATTGGCAAAAGCTCCTCAAAATGGTATTAACAAGGAATTATAATTATATATAAAGCTGAAGAGTTTGTTGGTTTGCTTGAACGCGATAGTCTCAGGAACTACTGATCCGATTAGATTTAGATTTTTAGATTTAGATTAGCACATGCAGGTGAAACCGCGCGCGGTAATCTAGTATAAACGTATTATACATTTATCATTATCTCATTCTCAAATCCTATTAATGATACTTTGACAACAATAACGCTAGACAAAATAACGCTAAATAAAATATTTACTATACATAACTAGAATTTTATTTATTATACTATGCTATATACGGTTGGTGACCTGACCAATAAGAATGATGAATTTAGGTAATAAAGCTGTTTACATATCGAATTTAACGCAGCCCAATAATAAGCAGCATCGTAATCTTGAAATAAGCGTTTATTCAATTTACTAACCGTACGTGATTTGGCGCAGGCTGTCGTTTTAAACCTGGGACTAAATTAGAAATTTATATCTAAACCAATCTACGATTACGTACTATTAGCAGACGGAGTCATGCATGTATAACAATGGCTTTGTGAATTGCCCTAGAAAGTAGGTATAAAAGAGGAATACATGAGCCTTTAAACTAAACCTCTAGTACTTCAAAATGGCGTGGCCCTTTACCACATTGGCCGAACAGTGCGGAGTTGAGTAAACATGCCTAAACTCCACCCGAGAAGAGTAAGTCAGTGCTAAAACAAACATTTGTTTTAGTGTCAAATTTAACTGCGGGACTAACCTCCGTTAAAATATATTTGGCATGGATTTTTTCTGTTCACCAATGGATGAATAAGAAAGTTTTGTACCTACCTATCTCGAAAAGTTAATTAACAAGAGGCTTTAAAATGCCTTTTGTTTGGTTTGATGGATATTAGATGCATTACTACAAAATCATTTTTGTTTCAGTAATAGGTAATATAAATTAAAGGAAAATAAAAATTAGATGAAAACGTTTATTGATAATGTAGACGAATCGATCGTACTTATTATAAGTCAAATACAATGACAATGACAATTTTTTTTTGTACTTTTAATTAGTTTACATTTTAGCAATAAATAATGTTATTAAATAGAGTTTTACAATATTAGTATCGCATGTGATAGTCTAACCAGCGCGGGCTGGGAATGATTCACAGGTCAACAAAATGTTACTTTTTCCAAGGTGCAGAACTTCTGTTTTAATTTTTGTATTAATCAGTGTTAATTAAAATCTGAACAATAATTACAATTTATATATCACGTCACATTTTTTATATATTTGCTTGTAAACATATAAAAAATCCTGATTTAGCTATATTTGCAACTTTCTTTAGAATAGTATAATATTGGTGTTCCTTACCTTAATGTATTAGATTGATAGTCAAACAACTGAACTGCTTAATACAGTTTACAAAAAGTTTCTATGATTTTCTAATGCAAAGATTTTAAAGATTTAGTTGGTCTTTATTTTTCTCATACATTTCATTGGAGTCATTTTGTATAGAGTTTTTACGGATGGCACTCAAATGTTAATATTTTCATAAAAGAACATTACAGCAACAAAATTATAAATTATAAATAAATGGAATTAAGAATAGCTGCTTACAAAATCAGTAATTATACAATTTTACTAATAGATTTATTAGTCTATTTACCTATGTTTAAAAAAGGCTTAAATGCCAATTTTCTACTTTTTATTGTCAAATATCTCGAAAATTAGATGTGACAGAATATTTTTAATGATGAAACAATATCCATCACTCTCTGAGATGACAAATAAATGTATGTTTTTCTGTACACCAAAAACCTTGTCGACCTGTGTTATGATATGTAGGTCCTCAGAGCTATTGAAGAATCTCACACCTGTTCATCTACAATTATTCCACTTTATCGCACCTTATTAGGGCAAAATAGATTACCTAACTGTTAATTTCTTACTTTCTTGTCTTGTCTCTTCTTGAAGATGCTGAACAATTGACACCGCAACAATCCAAACAATTGATAAACTTCCATTCATATCTTATAAATATCTTGATATTTAAAATAAAAGGTAGTTTACTTTGGTAAAAGTTTCTGAGTATTGCGAAGGAAATAAAAGCTTTACAATGCGTCATCAATGTTATTCCGATAAAAAATACGTAGGTATATTCCTCGATATCGAGAGCCTAGAATAGTCTAAAAAAAATATTTGCGTAGGAGGATCTAAACCCCAAGCAAATAATAGCTTGTGGTAAATAAATTAAAAAGCAGTTCTCTTATTATTAAGAAGTAAGTAAAAGCAAAAGTATGATATAAACTGTAACGTACGTACGAAAAATTTATGTAAAAATAAACTTAAATCACCAGACGTGTATACTATATATTGTTGCAATATTGAACAATTCAATATATTATATGAACGTTTTATCATATTTCAATTTTATAACAATTCATTATTCAATAATTTAACATGTATTTTAATATAACAAATCAGACAGAGGAAATCCCTTTGTACAAGGAATTAAACGCTGTTTTAGCACATTCCAATTTGTTCATATATAAAAACCATATTGAACCACAAAATGGATATAAATAAACGCTCTATTAACAGAAACATTTAATTGTTGGTACAATGATAATCGTACTCAGTTTTTACTGATGTATTTTAAGAAAGAATTGAACCAATTGTGCGTTTAAAAATAGTTATGAACAAGTAGTCCTATAAAAAATACAATAGGTTGTTGTACCTACTCGCTGATACGAATTTGTATTTAGCGTTATATAATAGTGTTTCTTAACCTTTTTCTGCTACGGACCCATAGAAAATCAAGCATGATATTCGGTATAAAAGTTTGCCATTAGCATTTATCTATTACTAGATATTCGTGCCATTGACCGTTTCAAATATCACAGTTTCCCGTGAATAAATAAAATACATATAATTTATTCAAACCATTCCCACGAATATCAACCAAATCGGTTAATTCGTTCCCCAGCTTTACCTACGCTTGGCGACATTTACCAATTTATTTTTAGTACACACATACTAGAATTAAATTATACGCAGACCCCCAGAGGACTCGGTCCACAACTTAAGAAACACTGTTACATACAAAACTTAAGAGCAGGCATGGTATTTGGTATTCGTTGAGATCAACACTCTTAGCATGTTCTGTGTAGTGTGGGGGCGGCGTGGGTTGGTATCTCAACGTCCGCTTGTCGAGTGCTATCATTCGAATGGAAGCCGCAATCACCGTAACGATATTTTTAATTGTAGTTCTCTTCTAAAACATTTTTGGGATTTGATATTTTCTCATACCAAAAACTAATACGAGATTTTTTTTGTAATAGAACAAGGACAAAATATTAGATTTTGGTATTAGAACGGAATAAGTCTTTTTTTTTAGCAATGTAACAGTTAAGTTACATGGAAGATGTGTAATTTTATTACGAGAAAAAAATAAAATCTTTTTATTATTTTTGGACCAACAGAAATGCATTTTTGTTCTATATCCTCAAATACATCAGAAACATTGTTTCACCGTTTTTCGGAATTCTGTAAAAAAATAGTTGTCACAGCCAAATAGGCAATTCAGGCTGATAAAAGTCCAACCCCATCACTGACAAAACATATTACATACAAAACGAATTAAGTTAACAACTTTAAATTTAAATTTCAGGAAATATAGTTCAACTTAATAAAAACTTCAAAGTTTTTAAAAGTTACCATCTATAAAAGTGTACCTAACTATTTAAATCCTTAAAGAGACGCCTGCAAAAAGCGTAATGGATTTTCTCTTAGCTTTCTTTGTTAACTACAAGCTATTATTTCAATTATCTTGCCGCCAACAAATATCGATAGCCAGTCATTATCTCGTGTAACAGGAAGATGCCCCAGGGCCTTTGATCAGTAGAAGTTTAAAAGTATTTACACCGTTGTTTGTCATTGAGAAACACAATGTTTTAAATTTAGAATCCCTACTAATATTTTAAAAGAGAAAATATCCGCTGTCACGTATAAACCCAACAGAGTTTTATAAAAAGAAATGTTCAGAGATAACCTAGAGCTTGGGAAAAGGCTTATGCTTAAGAAAGGATCTATTTCATGGGTTGATATAATATGTGAGAGTTTATTTATTATTTCGTCATCACTATTCCATGAGAACGAGAATTGGTAGTCAAAACGCTAGGTTTGCCAGGTAGGTATAATTTTGAAGAAAGAGTACTAAGTCTATACTCTATTAGTGGATGTAGCAAGTAAAGAAGTTTCGATTAAAGTATTCGGTCAAAACTACTTCTGACTGATTTACCCAGTTGAAGGTGGTTTAATGAAACACCCAATTTTGAGAGTCAAAGTGGTTAAGACTGGATGAGTTTGAACTGTAACATGTGCTTGGCAGTAGTTCATTAAGAAGTTAGGAAGATAAACATACATAATCATCATATTATATAGGGGACTGAGAGTTCACATATGAAACATTATTAGATGACTTCATGAATATTACTTAGGAGCTGAAATTTCGATGTTTAGCTTATTCTTTTACACAAGAAGAAAGAAATATCAAGGCTCGGTAATTGTTCAGAGCGTAAACTGTGTTGTTTGGATAAAATCGATTGTTGGTCTGATCATTGTGTATTTTAAATATTTGATTGCCATTATTGTAAAAGTATTGTAGAATGCAGTCTTGCACATCTTTACTAATATATAAAGCTTAACAGTCTGTTTGTTTGCTTAATCGCGGTATTCTCAGAATCTACTGGTCCGATTTTACTAAGGAGATCTGCGGACGAAACCGCGCACGGGAACCTACGCTGTTGCGAAGAAATAAAAAATGTTAGGAGATAAGATAATGCTCTAGTCTATGATCCGCTATCACAATACCAAGCATACTCTGTGTTTTCTAGCCTTAACAATCAATCGGACAAAAATGATAAACATATACTACATTGCTCTAAACAGATTTTACTCGTGTCCTCAATACATAATACGTTGAATTATTGCGAAGCCTGTTTATTAGCGAAAACAATGGTCCGATTTGTTTACTCCGTCTAAGTGAATAACGTATTATTGCCTTATTATTATTCCATACTTGTGTTAAGCATATTCTAAGTTACTACGCAACACTGAATTCGGGTTACTCCTTCTTTATAGCCAAAATATTGGCCCTCCCTTTAATAACACATGTTTAGTGATTACGTTAGTGGCGATATTTCTGTGAAATAATGTATTTAATATACAAAAGCTAGAATAACGGGAGGTGAGCCGCTTCATCCTAAATTTTTCGTGTTTATTATTATACCTATATAGTATAATTTATAATTATTTCTAAATGTTCATCAGTATCAT
The DNA here is from genome assembly GCA_947037095.2 of Nycteola revayana. NCBI lineage: Eukaryota > Metazoa > Arthropoda > Insecta > Lepidoptera > Nolidae > Nycteola > Nycteola revayana. Next base: position 17,838,891 of record OX344840.2, read on the forward strand.
AATCACTATATATGTTACTATATATGTTTAATGGAAGGCATTATATGAAAGCACTTCTTATATAAATTGAAACTTGGCAGATTTAATTTTATAAAACAAACTTTTTCACTTTAATTGTTTCGAGCCGACAAACACTCTACATTGCAGGCTTTAACTTAATGAAAAATATTAAAAAGGAGAAAAATAAAACAGTAAAGCTAGCTAACTTTATGAATATAAATAATTGAAGCTTTCAGTGCTTTGAAGATGGATTGCATTGTGGTAATACTTGCGTTTATATTAAAATACTAAGTACTACTAATTAATTTATCGCAGGACGACTATCCTCTGTAGCGTTACCAATATATACGACACGATAGTCTGTCGTCACGTCATAGTGTCTTCTACGTGTAGGTAAGAGCGCTTTTCGATTATGTCCGGCGATTTATTTGTTTTCTTAAACTGTGAAATGAAGTCTATATCTGTCGCGGGGCCGTTGCGCAACGCCGCCGTCCTGCACATACCGCGCATGGACGTAGAACTGCATCTCCAGCACCGCGTGCGTAATTTGCCGCTCCGCCCAACGCGACGGGAAGCGTGTGAATCACCTTAGTTTTGTCTCCGTCATTCCATTTATTTATTAAACAATGTAATTACTGAGAAAAACATTCCATTAAGTTTTACGGAACAAGTAATTTAAGAGAATCCATTTTTTTTTAATTATATACGATTGATTTAAAATTTTTACTAGCTGCTTTGTCCGAGGAAAACGGTGTGTTTTCGGAAAAAATACTGATTTAATCGTTATAATTTCAGCTTTCTACCAGTGAAGCCTTGTCTAAATTAATATTTACTACTGTTTAGGATGTTAAGCGGAACGCACTTTATAAAATTAGCTTTAAAACAGTGAAAGTTGCGTCAAAATTTGTTCCATTCGTTACTGAGATTAGCTTACTGAAAAAACAGACACACAAATTTTCATTTGTTAATCATGGTTTTGTTATTAATATCCTATATACCCATACATTCATATGCATTAAGTATAAATCTGTAATTTTTTTCCATTACAAACAAACACTTATGTATATCTATTTGTATACTTAAACCAAATCTATCTACTAGATTTTAAATTTTCCAATTTGATTATGATGTACGATATGCATTTAGTCCGGCAGTTACACAATCATTATTTTATATGCCTCGAGTTCCTCTAATTGAGTTAGTTGTCTAGAACAGGATGATAGTAAACGAGAAAAGTGGTCGGTGAGTATAGGCGTTCGTTAAAGTTAATAGCTTAGGTTATAACTATTCGCTACTCACAAGGAGTTGAGACGTCGTAAAACATAAGTGAGCCAAGGTCCTTCATTCTATGGTAGGTATAGAACTGTTACGTCTACTATACGTGGCCCCGGTATGTAAATACTTATATAAAACCTACAACAATAGACTTGACTACTTGATACTTTTTTCTTAGTCCTTATTTTAGAAGATCGGCTGGCGTTCTGGCTCTTTGACTAAAACAATTCTTCAATAATTTTGACTTGTATTCTATAACGTGGAGAGACTTTCTGGAAAAACAGTTTCCTTCGGATTGTTTTAGGGACTATGCGTAAATATAAGATCAACACGCGGGTTTTTACATTATTGCGAATTTACCCTACAAATAGTGGAATTGCGATGTGCAATACTCGCAAGATAAAACAGAGGGTAAATATATATTTCGGAATGTCACGTTCAGCAAACTGCTAGCTCAGTACGCATTCCCATGAACTAACTAATTAACAACTCTGCCTCCCTCAATATAGACGTTCCATCTACTATTATTTACGTGCACAGTGGTTTTATTGAGTCATTCTTAATATTTTTGTAACTATTATTCAATGCTTCTGTCTGGCCATTGAGTATCTATTTGGCACTATAGTATAAATTTTAACGACTGGTTTCCAACTTTACTGTTATTGGAGAATAGTATTAGTATTAATAAGTTAAAGTCATTTTTAATAATTTTCGGATGGCTCGGTGGACAATTTTTCTGGTTCCAGGGACCAAGGACCAAAACACGGATGGTCCTTGGAATTAATCTTAATGGAAATGTCAATGTTTTAAAAACGCAAAATAATAACGCAATATCTGCATTTGAAATATCTGAATTCGTTTGCATAATGTGCTCTAAAAATCATCATCTTATATATTTCTATGCATGACGCTACTTATTTAAATGAATAGTATCGTGATTGGGTTTGTTCAAGTTTCAAACATCGTTATCATTAGACTACATATATCTGATAATAAAGTTGTGTCTTCAAAGGTAAATTATGTTATAGAACACTTACATAATTTTCCTTTGAAGACACAAGTTTCCTAGTAGGTATACAATGTAAACGAAATTTCATATAGATATTTGATACTGATTACTAGTCTCTTACTACTAGCAGTGTATCTGTAAACTCGTGATTCTCCACTGGGCACCATTCCAAAATTTTACGTCAAAATTTTTCACATGACTACCTCACATGATTCTTATGACTTATTGTGTGAACCACTTTTTGTCATTTATAATATAAACATATTTTTCTCTGTGTAAAATACTTTGATGCCACCAAAAAATGGTTTACAATTTTGAGTTTTTCCTGGCTATACCCCGATCCACTATCAATATTTTTTTTGTTTGATACCATAAACTTGAGACTAAGATTCATGGTTAGATTGTGATGAGTTTCAAACATAACAAGCTTTTAGGGTTAAACCTTGTATTCTGATGTTATTACGTTATTTTATGCCATGTTGTGCAGTTAACCTCCTTTATATGATCGAAATTGTTTTGAAGAGTTAACCATACATGTAAACAAGCATTCGAATCTGACCTAGAAACTAAACTAAACGATATTTGTATTTGTATAAACTGTCGGTAGTATAAAAATGTTTTTCTTAATCACATTACGATCCTCTTCATAGATACAAGTTTCATACCCTATATTCTCGAGTAGTAAATCTCTCATACATATTTACTCTCATGAATAAATATCAAATATTTTTTCTCATAATGTTAGTAGCTTTATTGCTATATAGCGATGTAGCCATTACTTTAGTAATTCGTTCGTAATGAAAGTGAGTTCAATATTAAAACAAAAAATTGTGTGTTTTGATTTTTACATTTTATTTCTCTGCATGCTTGCAGTTATTGAATTTTTTATTTGCATTTGCATGTTCTATACAATACTAAACTGCTTACTTCTTTAATAAATTCAACGATCTTGAGGATTTTAGTCACGTAGTATACGTCAGAAATATGAATATCAGCAAATCAATTAAATTTGAATGCGCAAAATCATTAATTAACGAAGTGGCCGTAGCTCAATGGCTGGGGCGTCGGACATGTGGTCTTCAGGTCGCCGGTTCGAACCCCACCCATTGCACTACCGACGTGAACCCACTCGTAACACAAGCAGTTTAGCTTATCACGAGGGGTTAAAAAGAATACTAGTAGAATGCAAAAACTCTGCTAGTAATCTTTTAAAAATAAATGGAAAAATCGAATTCAAATTTTATCCTAAATGTATTTTCATATCGGCAATCACCGAGATTACCCGACTTCAATTCAAACAAGAGTTAATGGAATCAACGTAAAGGGAAGCTGAACTCCAAACATCGACAGTGTTTGCGGACCGTCAATACAAACATGATTTCAACTACGCTGGCTACAGTTTATGTGCGCCGTCTGTAATAATAAGATTGACTGGTAAAAAATACAAAAATGCACCATTGTCGGTTTTAACTCTAGAAACATAACAGTATGATCTACCTGTAAATACGTTTCGGTTCTGTATAGTTGAGTTCCAAATTTCAGTATGTATTTATGATTCTTGTTGGCCATGGCAAAATCGACAGCTTAAAATATTCATGTCCAAAATTATTTATGGATATTTCACATCACAATCTTAATGGATCCGAGTCAAACCCTGAGCCCAGGTAGCATAAATAAATATATTTTAATAGGATTCCAATTAAATCATATCTTTGTAGTATTTATTTTATATTCACTTAACTATTCGATCATATTCTAAATTTACAATCAATCAGCTTATCTCTAAGAGATAAGAGTAAGTTGTATAGGGGAGGCTTATTTTTATGTCAATAAGCCTTCCCTACTTCGCGCAATAACACCTAAAAATTGTTAATTCATAAGCTTTATTTAGTGTTAAAATTTAAAACAACTACTATTTCAATAAATCTAAATCTACAATTCTTTATTTCATTTAGATCTTCCAATAATTTTTCATCATTCATAAAAAAATATGCTTATCTTTCCCCTACTATCTTTTACTCTTAAAATGGGTCAACAAGCAATAATATTAGGGCTTTTCTTCATAACCTCATTAGAAATATTTGAGAACCCTTAACAGTGCTGTCTGATTTTGCTATTCATTTCTTGAATGGATTACCCAAAGTCTGTCTATTCTTTATAAAAACCTTAAGAACATAATTATTTTACTTGTGTGGTTATGGTGTATTTTTTTAGATTGCTGGACAAACAAACATGCAAACTTCAATGTGAACATACAACATTACAACCCATCGAATCATTCCTATTTTATATTATTTGAAACTATGTACGTAGATAAAAAGGCATTTCTATAGATTTTTTATGTTATGCCAACATAAGCCATATTTCCCTTCTCAATTCATTACATATTTTTTTCCATTCTTAATTTTAACTTTGATATAATAAAGACTGAAGATGGAATCCCAAAACTTAGTATTCTAGTCAAACAAATTTAGTGATTATAAAGATTTAAAAGATATAATCTTTGCTGTTTTGACACTTTTGACTATTGTTGAAGCTACTATATTTAATTATAAATCCAGAAATGGCAGTATATATAATACAATTTCATTCAGATCACGGATCCTTTTATTTGATTAAGCTTCTCAAACCTGACTTATTTGCGCTATGCTTTGTGTATCCACCTCATTATTTATATCGCCATAAATATTAATATGAGCTTAAGAACAATAGTAATGAGATATGTTTTTGTTCACAGCCACGGCGAAGACTTAATCGTGACGCCCTTCGCGCAGGTTCTGGCGAGCCTGCGCAGTGTTCGCACCAACTTCTTATGTCTCACCAACGTACCAGTCGCCAAGTAAGTAATCCTATAGTCTTTTATTTGAATAGAGGATAGCTAAAGGGGTAGAGCATAGCAGTAGCACATTCAACTAGCTGCTCATTCGGAGAAGTATGTTACAGAACACCACAGACATATAACATTATTGATTAATGTTGTGTTCCTATTCGTGAGCAAGGTCAACAGCTGAATGACTGCGGAAAAGGGAAAAGATTGCTCGCCTTTATGCCCGGTGAAGTAGCAAAAGCCTCGTGGTTACTACATACGTCCGTCCGAAAAAAAAGGTCAGCAGTATAAGGGTGGCTATTTCTGTAGGTAGATGTATTGCATATTGGTATAAGCTGTCCTTATTTTTGAACTCGTATTCCACTTAACATCAGGTGAATAAAACAAATCTTAATGCTAAGTTAATTAGTGTTCTAAAACAAGTAATAAGGACGCTACGTCTTATTTAGTAGGTAGGCATTTACATTTATCTATTCAGGAATATCTCATCAAAATTCTGATCACCTAAATCAAGTAAATTGAATTGGATTGGAAAAACTTGCAATGTCAAAAATAAAAACCATTTTAAGTAGGGAGATATAATTTCTTTAAAAGTAGATATATTTTACTGAAAAAATAAAAACTTTTTCCCACTGTCATCCATTTCGCGTTATAAAGGTGTTGTTGAACCGTATTTTCTTTTTGAGAACAGAAATTCAGTAAAGTATGAAATGGAAGTACAAATCAATTTAATTTCCAACGTAGAAACAAATTGAATAAAAAAAGCGTCAACGTCCGTTGGATCTGACGCAAAAATGAAATGATTGTACCTACCTATACTTAGCGCGAGAGATTCTTGATGCATATGTACTATTAACTATCAAAGTTTTTGCATAAAACTGCATTTATCTAGGTTATTTAATTATTCCTCTAATCCTGCATTTTCATAAGGTCCTTACGGTAGTTAATCATTAAGAATAAGTTAAGGTTTTGTTATCAGTCATTCTCTTTAAGCATATCTATGAGTGAACATAGGATAACACTATCAATAATTAATTTAACATCTACTTAGATATGAAATTTATTCTCAGATAAAGAAAAATCAATTACTAGGAATACATTTATTTTAATTTATACTATAATTTATTGAAACTCGTGTTCAAACACTTAATTACGTTCTTAATTGCTACGCGAGTGCTAAATCTAGTATTTGCTACTATTGTACTATCAGGCGTTTGGAGTTATTTTTCTTATAGTTTGAATTATTTCAAAATATACAAGTAAATCACTCAATAGTATGAATGTAATAATAGAATATATTCAATTTTTATTATCTTGAAATGTAATGTATATTAATGTCCAAAAATACGCATATGACTTTGCCGGTTAATATAAATTAGTAAGATAGAATTATAACGACTTACTTGATCATTTCATAGATAGACGATACCTAATTGATTTTTGAAACATAATGACTATAAATTTAATTTATATATATTAAAACAATCAATATATTGATTGAACAATTTTTTACAATCTACCACTATCATATTATTATGGTTGTGAAATAAGAATTATATTCAAATAATAGTTAACTGGAACTATCTGTTCCACTCAATATATTTTTATGTAAGCAAAACTATTAAGTCAAATACAATAATATATGTATAAAATATATAGTACTATGTATTATATAGAGAAGACAGATTTACGTATCTGTTGTCATATTGATATGCGACTTGGCAAATGGGTGGAGGTTAGAATATTATACAGTAATTTAGAGCGAGATTATATTGGAGCCAAGTGTGTTCTTTTATGACAAGTAAATTAAAACTTTTATGACAAGTAAATTAAAAGATTATTTACTCCCATCTTCGAATGTATAAAAACAATCTCTCAAAGTGGTTATTGTGAAAAGAAACTGATACATAAACTGATTATACACGAAGAGCTACGAGTACAGTGAAGTTGTAAAGGGTTATTTTTATTGTTTGTACACCGAAAATAGTACAGTCACTGCCGGGAGGTAAGTAAATACGGAAATAACACAAAGAGAGGTACTTGTACAAATGCAGGGTTTCTATAGTTATAGACTACCTCTGCTGAATCTCGTTATTTACTTTCTGCCTTCAGCCGTATAAATAGTAGAAAGTTAAGCTCTGTTTTCACATCGTTTTGGGGTAGCTTTTACTTCAGTTGTCTGTTTTTATTTGACCTGGCAAACAAATATTTGCAGGGGTCTACTCTTTCTTTTAATTACTGAAGTATAATACTTCGATTATTTATAACGTTCTTAAAACTAAGGTACCACAAATATTTATTTGTCAGTTTTCAGCAAATATCTATTAGATCGAAAAGCTTATGATTGGATACCCCTTCAGCTAGGAAAATTTTACGTTAAAAGTCGGAATTATTAAACTTAGAACTTACTTTTAGAGGCTCAGTACTAAACTATACATGGAACACCTTCATACCCAATCTTGACAAATATTAGCAATGCATATATTTATTTTTTGTTTTGCTCATTATCTTATCCGCCAATATAGCTATCATTAATTATTGGTTGTTAGTTCAATGTGATTTACCTATACTATTTTAAGTAGAAGCTTTGTACGTTTTAATAAGTTTACTAATTATTGTCTATCATTTTCATATTTAGTGTTTAGGTACAACGTTAAACATTAGTGTAACCTCAACTTTTTCATCGTAACATTTTTAATATATTTATATTTTTTGTTTGTACACATTTTTACATTATATTATCATCTCGTCTAAACAATAGAACAGTATGTAGGTAGATTGTTGCAATAATTATCCTGCGTCACTCAAACTATACTGTTGTTAGGTCCGCATTTTTCGCATATCCTTATGAGACGCCTGTTACGTGTGCATGATTTCGTCATCAGATTATATTCTTATCTCGAGCGTATGCGCAGATCCAAGGTCTTCCTACTCTGATGTGTGAATAATGGATAAGACACCAACTGTGCACAGAAACGCTACCGTAATTACGATCATTCGGTAGCTCATTTCTAGTGAACATCGTAATAAAATACTGTAATAATATTTGAATACATCACTACTTGTTGTATATTAACTGATAAGTTTACTTTATCGTGCCACTCGATGGGTGATTAAAAGCTTTCAGTTGGTAGACGTATTTGTAGGTACCTATGTGTATGAATAGATAGTTAGACTTTGTGGGAAAGTCACATTTGTTTAATAAAATTTTCGTCACTACATTATCCAGCTCAGTCGTCATTACGTAATGTAACTTAAATCTAATAAAGTATTATTAATTGAGTGCAGAGTAGAAACAATGAAATAATAATTAAGTACTAGGTATAATTTTTCTCTCATAAAATAGTCATCAACACCACTAAACCTGATGTGTTCATACGCTAGACATTTGTAATTATTCATCGATTTAGTAACGCGGTAGCGTAGCGTACACGTCACAGATGGCGTGTCTCCTCCATTTATTATTAGTGCGCATGACGTATCATAAAGTGTTCGTCACGAAGTTCAGTCCGATGACAAAGCGTTCTGAACACGCGACCGCCGAATCAGGTGCTTGAGTTGTGACGTCTTTCAGACCGCTTTGTGGGCGGATCGGCTAATAAGTCTCTTGAGAATCTACTTATTGTAGACGAGGCACAAACAAATATTAAATTTATTTATTTCTATTATTATTTCTTTGTTAGGTACTTCGGAGAGTCCATTAACCTGTTTCATTAATTTAAAGCCCAACAATTATAGGGGTATTTTTAAACTTAATATGTTTTCATTATACTTACCTACATTAAATATTGTTGTTTTAAAAGTACACTATATTTAGGGTTCAGATATTTTATTGTTGATTTGATACTATATTGTAAGTTGAGGATGTGGGATTGATCCCTTTTAATACTTTTGTTAACTGGTACAATATTATAATCTCGACCAACATGATGAACACTTAAAATTTTGTTAGAAGTTAAATTCGAAACGATATCATCCTCGTCCCCGAAATAAGGTTGGTACGTGAAATATCCGAAATCTAATTAAGGTCATCATTGACGTCAACAGCCATGCCTTCTCTTAACCTTTGCTAATAATATGTACTTGTTAAGTTTTAAGAAGAAATACTTATAAATTAAGAAAACTGACTTAATTTATTACTAAGAATGCATTTGTTTAGCTTACCAAACAAATTTTCATACGGTTTCTCAAACTATCAACTTTAAAAGTTGTTAACTTCGCTTACAAAATAAATTCAGTTTCTGTTATTAATCATACACGATAATCAGGTGAAATTAGCAAATCACGCTTTAAAACCTCATTTGACACTTTTAAACGAGACTTTTGACAGTTGATTAGTTAAATACAACATGTCTACCTAAGGGCATACCGACGGGAGATCTGCTGTCCTCTGTTAGTATATTCATGTTAACAAAGGAGTGTCAGGTTCGGCGTAAAGTTCCGTACTGACCAAAACCTGTGGAACGCCCTTGGGTCTAATAATAGTTCCAAAGTTTTATCGACAAACTGTTCCGTCAAACTTGCAGTACCACTGGAAATAATATATATCTGGAGCTCAGAAGCATAAGGTCGGATGTGCCATTATACGTCAGAAACATTCCTCGTGTGTGCCTTTACCGTAAACTGGCACTTACGACCAAATGCTTCTGAAGATACACATCCGTCCTATGCTTCTGAGGTCTAGATATGTATGTACTTAAGCTATGCAAGTCTAAACAATTACACAACAATCATTAATAAATATCCTTTTGTGACGTAGTGTATAATTATATAGATCATATATATTTATTTAACTTTTATCTATATTGACATGATGACACACTGCTGTATTATATTCGTACTGTTATTGTAGTAGGTACTTACTAATGTTGTGGTTAGTTAATTGTTAGTATAATTATAATCATATAGGTCTGTACTATGCTTACATTTAAATATGGTAATGTCTACCTACCCGTCATTTTTTTAATTTATATTTCGGTCTATAGACCAACCTTAATGCGGCACGCAACAAGCACATTTTGGAGTATTTAATCTGGTTTAAAGTCCAAAAAAAAACAAATATTATATACATTATTATTAAGTTTGATATTATTACTTTACCGCGTTAGTACATCAATGTTGTTGAAGGATAAATAAATGAGAATATTATATATGTTAATTGTAATTAATTAAGGCTTATCATTGCAAGAAATCAGCACAAGTCTCTATGGAGTAGACAAAATAAACAGATATAAAACCCATCTGTGTATATCGAACCTTGACACGACCTTCGTAGATTATTTAACACATGTCTCGTTGCTATAATTAGATTAAAAGCAACGCAGACCAAGCAACGCTAAATAATAGCATTTTCTAATTATAAACCTGTTATTGTCATAATCTGTTTACGATCTCCTATGATTTTACAGCTGCAGTCAGTCAGGGCTACTAACTATATCGGCTTTATATAGACAATAAGGCACTCAAAACTAGTCAAAACAATACTCAAAACAACTCCCCCACTAGGAAAGTGGGTCCTGTCCTGTGTCGCGGAGCACCAAATACTCAATCCATGCATAAAAATCACATGCAATCAGAACAACTATCCTTGGTTCACACAAATAATTGTCCCGGGTGGAAATCGAATGCACAACACCTGATTTCAGACGAAGTGGTCATGATAATGGACATGAGGACTAAAAAAATCTATTATGTCCGTCAGTTAGATTACTAAAAAATAATAGTTAAAAAAAAACTAAAAAAACACGCTTTTATAGCTAACCGAACTAAAAACTTGAAAATAATTTTCACCTCAAAATAAATTATAATAAAGTTTAAGTTATGACAATAATTATGTTAAGAGGAGAGTTATGAAAAGTGGTAAAATGCACCCCACGCTTTTAACTCTGAATTGAATTATTCTGTTAATAACTTAAACTTTATTATAATTTTATGTTGAGGTGAAAATTATTTTCTATTTTTTAGTTCCGTTAGCTATAAAAGCGTGTTTTTTTTAGTGTTTTTAAACTATTATTTATTTTTTATTTTTTAAGGATAATGGGAAACTGTTATCAAATTATTGCATTGTCATTTTTTTTTCGGACGGAAATATGCAAAGTTTCAAATTAATCAGACTTCTGGAAACTGGTGAAAATTAAGTTCAAAGATTCCGTTACATACAACCCAAGCAAACAAAAGCGTGTTAAAATTATTGGACATGTATTTTTTTATTTATCAAATCAATAAAAATTGACAAAAATACAGAGCATAAACAAACTATAAAGTTCAGGAGAGGGGGGCTTGTGACTTCACTATTTAATTAGGTAAAATTGTAATAGTGACGGCACACAAAATTTAACGCGCTGTATCTTCGTCATTTTTTGTTTGAGGAGCGAAAAAAAAAATACGTGTCCAATATTTTTTGGTAATCTAACTGACGAACTAAATAGATTTTTTTAGTCCTCATGCCTATTGCTTCTGAGATCAGCCACCGGTGTAGTCCAAATAAAATATCACTAACTAGCTTCCCGCGTGTGGTTTCATCCGCGTAGCTCCAGTTCCCGTGGGAACTTTATAATTAAATATAGCCTATGTCATTTAGGGATAGTGTAGCTTCCCAACGGTGAAAGATTTTTTAAAATCGGTTAAGTACTTTCGAAGCCTATCAAATCTTTCCTCTTTATAATATTAGTATAGAAAAGTAAGAACACTACGAGTTTCATTTTAATTTTAGATATCTATGCGCTTTCATACATTTTAATAATTTCTGTTCATAAAGATTTACAATAATCGTTTTTTTTTTAACATGTTATTATATTATATTGTGAACAACAACTGTTAGGAACTAGCTAAAATATTCGCAATATTAAAAAAAAGGAACCTACGTATTTGCTTGACGCATAATGGTTACTCTACATAATAATATGTAGAAAAATAATATACTATATCATACAAGTAAACGGATCCAACTTTGGCACAAATATACATTCGTTCCGTTTTAGAAATTGCAAATATATTCGCCGGGATGCTTTACTCCTTAGCAACATAGGTATATGTGAGAACCAATGACATATTTGAAGGAATATTTCTTACTAGCTTCCGCGCGTGGTTTCACCCGCGTAACTCCTGTTCCCGTAGAAACTTTATAATAAAATATAGCTTTTAGCCTTCCTCGATAAATGGGCTATATAACACTAAAAGAATTCCCTCCCGACCCTTAGTTTGCTAAGAACCTTCCGATGCCCTCGTAGACCCGAAGTCCGAGAGGCCCGCGAACTGAAAAGTAGAGCGACAGTTGCACAAAACTCCCTTAAAGAAACTAAAATTCATAATCCCTCACCCTCCCCGTCAGCGACCGCCCTGAGCCGAGGTCCAAGTCCCACAGGGGACGCCCTCTTGCGCAGGTTGCTTAGTTTGTAGTGTTTCAACCATTTATCTAGGCTGGAGCTCTGCTTGCCTTTATGCCCGGTGAAGTAGCAAAAGCCTCAGGCCTAACTCCATATGTCTGTCCGAAAATATCAAATCAAATCGGACCAGAAGTTGCTGAGATTAGTGCGTTCAAGCAAACAACTCTTCAGCTTTATCTATTATGCCAAATAACTCATTATTAGGTACCAATTCTTTGCGTTTTTATACTCGTGATAATTTCTCAACGAAATGTCCGATTGGAATAAAACAAAAATTATTTTACTTCTACATAAATACCCTTGACAACATAATGTTTAATTTGGATAAGGAATAATATTACGATACACATTTAACGTAGTTTCTTTCTTCAGACGATTTAATATTTTTTTATGAACATAAAAGCGGTTATTGTAACTAAACTATGATAGTTAGATATGTGCTCTTGCGGACTTTTTTGTAGATCTTAATAAGACCTACAAACCCGTAGTACATCATTTTGTTCTATTGTCAATAGTTTTTGCAGCGCAAGCATAAATAGGTTTTCTATTTAACACCTTGGTTTACAAAATCGCAATTTTCTTACGGATCCCTAATTTTTTTGAAAATAAAAGATAGCCTATAACCTTCATCGATAAATGGACCATCCAACACTGAAAGAATTTTTGAAATCGGACCAGTAGTTCCTGAGATTAGCGCTTTCAAACAAACAAACTCTGCAGCTTTATAATATTAGTATAGATATATTGCACTCGACAACGTCTTGTAATGATGTACCCGGATGTTTTCGACATATAAAGCACGATAAAGACTTATCATATTTTCAATAATATGCTAATTTACCAATAAGACATGTGAAACAAACTTAACGGTTAGGTGAAATACATACTTCGTTTTAAATCTGTTTTATTTCGGATTTGTTCAAAGGTTTTATTGCAGTTTTACGGGCAGTATTTATTTATGTGTTTATTTAGGATTTTATTGTAACAATAATTGATTTTAGACCCATGTCTGCCAACACCAACCTTGCATCGATTACAATACAGGAATATACCATTTTAATATCGTTTTTCACTATGTAATTCATACTCAATCTGATAAATTATTGTGTCACTATATGAAATTACTCAATAAGAGTATTTTTTTAAATAAAAAAGTACTAACTGTCATTAAATGCGTAAATAAATGAAATATTATACAATATATCAAGTTAATAAGCACTTTATTTTAATTACTTTCTATTTGAAGAGTTAGACTCTATTTATAAACATTTTCAAAGCACTGAAAACTAAATAGCGCATCTAAATATCTGACTAAGCTAAAAACCTCAACTGAGAAATAGTTCCTTGGACACTTCCATGACTATTAATTTTAATAATGAAGATAATTTTAATGAATTTTACTTACAATAGCCATAATTAATTACTCGCTTACTAAGCAGCCAGAATACTGAACCTTTCAGAAGTAATATCGATACTATAATATATTAATTAATAAATATATAAAGTAAGGACCGCTGATACGCGACCCGCGCCCACTCACTTTCATCAGCACAGAAACGAGTACACAATTTAATGTCATTAAATATTAAGAGCTTTTTCACAAAGTAACATAAGAGGCACTTTAAAAGCTTCAGATGTTTAAAATAAGTTTCTTTTTTTTAACTACGCTTGGCTCTGAAAGTGTAAACGGATAGGTAGATCCCACGCCTACTTAAAGTTGAGAACATTCTTGATCTTTTAGTTGATCCGCGTTTGATAGGTTTCCGAGTACCTCAAAGATCCCTTTTCGTTATGATTGACTAACTTTACTGGTCAATTTGTAAATCGCACAAAATAAATCTATTTCGTATTATTATTTGAATCGTTGATAATTTAATGAATATCATATTTGAAATAAACGTATATAAATAAAATATTAATGTCATATAAAAATGCGAGTAGGAACATGAATAGTTTTTTTTTACTAAATCTTATAAAACAATAAATTGGTGTATATTTTATACTATAACATCGATAAACAAGCATTTATAGACCACGGTCAATGCTTACCACCAAAAAGTTTTAATGAAGCAGTTCTGACCTTTACCTGATCCTATTTTGTTTATCAATTAGATGAATACCTAAGTGTTACTTTAGAAAAGGCTTTATAGCTCGGTACAAAAATTCACTGTATTACGATAAATCAGTATCTTTAATCTTTAGTCAATGATTCTAAAAAACGAACCTTTTTTAGTGTTTAATTTAGCATATTATAGTAAGTTAATATTTATTATAATAATCTAATTACTTATCATTATTATTATTTCAGATCACGAAGATCCTCGGGAGTAGCAACTGCTGTTACACCACAACCCAAAAATTTAAATCCAGGAGGTAAGAGTTACACGTTCAACACGTTTATGAAAATGTTACGTCACATACTTAAGTTTTAAACCCAAAAACGGCTACACATAGTATGATCACGAATGTACACTGCCGTCACCACAAACGAAAAATGTACAAAAAATTCTGATACGTTATTTTAATTTTAGTAATAACACTGATTCCAAAGTATTCCTTGCAGAATACTAAGGTTAGTTTCTAAATTGTTACATTTTATTTTATTAAAACTTTATGCATGTTACAACTTAGCGTACAGAGGCGGTCTTAATGCCAACGGCATTAGTATTACTTTTAATTTATTTTATTCATTTAAAAAATAAACCGATGATAATAATAATTATTATACTAAAGTATATATGCGTAGAGGTAACTAAGTTTAATTGAATCAGGCGTTATTTTGCGGAAAGCCATACAAATTTAAATTAAAAAACCAAATATCTAGTTTAATTCCGCTAAAACGTGTCAAAATGCTGCAAAGATTTTTTGCACCCCCCTCCCGCCCGCAAAAATCTTGCAAAATGCAAGGAAAGGAAAAAAATAATCAAAAACGTGCAAAAATACAATCACCATCTGAAGACCCTAGTAACTACTAAATTAATATTTGTTTAAACTATCTGATTAATTTTGTACACTTAATAAAAACGAAGAAAATAACATGTGCCCTCCATTAAAATTATTATAATTCAAATGAGATTCATAGAATTCAATGAATAATCTTTACCAAAAAAGAGGAATATTTATTGATTGTATGTTAATATTAAATAGGCCCCAACACATTTGTACAGATTTCAAGAATTTTGTCAAAGGCGCATTCTAACTTCAGCTATTTTTAATTATTAAGTACCTATGTAGACAAGAGCTACATGAGTGAAACCGCTCGCTCGAAGCTAGTAATAAAGATAATCATGGTACGAGAATATCACATAATACAAATGGTAGTAATAAGTCATTGAAGAAACTAAGGGATTTCCAAAGGCGTATCTAAATTTGGCAAATTAGAATAGGCACAAGAAAGCAATTTAGCTAAGTCAGATTTTCTAAAATTGATTTCAAGGGATGGAAGGATGAATGACCGACCGTTCGTCTTTGAAGCACCTTTTAGGTATTAATACCTAGTAGTTTCAAAGTGACAAACTAGTTAAATACTTAAACTTGTCTGTAATAAAACAGTGGGTTTGTAAACTAATTATACAAACTAGTGGTCGCTCAGAGGTCGAAATTCGGCCATAATTAAAAAATATTCTTCACTCGCCCTTCTGTATATAGAAAAGTGTGCATAATTTCATTCTACTCCGTCAGCGCAATTTTCGTAAAAAGGAGTTCCTACAAAGTTTCTGCTTTACATATTAATATGTACATAGATATGTTATATCCAAGAAAGAAGGATCGTTTAGAAATGCTCTCTTTTAATATGCAAAAAGAAAAATGAGAGAATACTTTTTACAATTTTCAAGAAGTCGGCTTCACAAAGGGACGTTCGACTACAGACGCGGGAGTTGCCTTAATAAAACATGTATATGATGCATGGGAGAGATCCCAGGATGCCATTGGTGTGTTCTGTGATCTTTCGAAGGCTTTCGATTGCGTTCATCACGATACGCTTCTGCTAAAGCTTAATTACTATGGTGTAAAGGGCGTCGCTCTTGACCTGCTCTCATCGTATCTTCACCAAAGGATTCAGTGCGTAGACATTGGGGGGGTAAAGTCACAAAACTTACCAGTTAGATTAGGCGTGCCACAGGGTCGATTCTGGGCCCATTTTTGTTCTTGGTATACATTAATGATTTGCCATTTTATTTGAAAGACATGTGTAATATGGTACTTTTTGCGGATGACACCTCCCTTATTTTTAAGGTAGATAGAAAGAGGAATAATTTTAATGACATTAATAGTGCTCATGTCACCGAATGGTTTACGGTTAATAATTTGGTTCTTAATGCCAAGAAAACCAAATGTATCAAATTTGTAATGCCTAATGTAGAGCCAAAATTAATTATGGGTAATGAAAATCTAGAAACTGTGAACTCGACCCTCTTTCTAGGCTTGACACTAGACAATAAACTTCAATGGGGTCCACATATATCTTGTCTTGCTGGAAAATTGAGCTCAGCCGCCTACGCTGTTAGAAAAGTACGGGAACTTACTAATGTAGAAACTGCACGTCTAGTTTACTTTAGTTACTTTCACAGTATTGTGTCCTACGGCATTCTGCTTTGGGGTAAAGCTGCTGATATTCAAAGCATTTTTATATTACAAAAACGGGCAGTTCGGTCTATTTATCAACTAGGTACGAGATTCTCCTTAAGAGACTTCTTTAAGGACATAGATATACTACCAGTCGCTTCGCAATACATTTATGCCAATATAATCTATGTCCGGCAAAATATTAATCTTTTTAAAAAGAGAAGTGACATACACACAATAAATACTAGAAATAAGCATAAACTGTGCGCCGAATACCATCGTCTACAAAAAGTGCATTCATCTTTTGTAGGATTAGGCGTCCGTATGTATAACAGAATACCTGTACACCTACAAGAGTTACCTTATGATAGATTCAAGTCCACTGTTAAGAGGATTCTAATAAAAAGTGCTTATTATTCAGTAAATGATTATTTAAACGACAATAACGCTTGGTTGATCAGTGAAACACAGACAACATAGTAATCTTAGTTTTTGAAACAGTTTAAACATTGTTCAGCTAAAGGTTTAATATTAATAGACTTGTAGATATCCCCACTTTAGTTCGTCATGCTCCCGTTGTCTGTCATTGCTTGCGGTGGCGGTGTGGGGCGGGTCGCCACCTTCCCTCTAATATGGCGAGGGAGGCGATGGCTGCGTCACACGTCATACTCGTGAACGGGTGCTGCTTGTGGTGACTGGTCGGCTGTTGTCGGGGATATGTTATGTTAACTTTTATTTTATATTTTGTTTATTCATTCTTGTTATTGTTTATTATTATACGTATATCCTTTGGTTGAACTTGTGTAAATTGTCATATTGTAAATGTGTGTGAATGCATCCGCCATTAGATTTCTTTGTAGGAGATTGTCTGTGCCTGAGTAAACTATAATATCTACATTATAGTATTTACATTATTATAATTTTTCTTGTCTTATTGAACACCTGGTCGGTATTAATTGACCAGGTAATAAATGGTATTGTGCTTGCATTCGCTCTCATCATATATACATTGTAAAATATTACATGATTGTGAAAAGACTTGACATAAAAAAAAAGAAACAGCAAAAGAGACTAAAAAAAAAATCTCGGAGTTTCTTTCTTCCTTTCTTCTCCGGGTCGTCCACTTAGGTAGCTAGTGAAAGGTTGCAGGTTAGCTAGTGTAGGATCCTCGACGGCATGACCGAGGACCGCGTTGTTGCTTATTCCCCGAACTGTGATCTCGTGCCAGCGATCACCACCACTGTTCGTAAATCTACTCTTTACTCCAGTGGCACCCCGAGCGATGGTCCTAACCCCTTAAGGGTGGATGTCGCTTAGATTTGGGCCGGATTCTTGGAATTTTTAGACCTGTTACCTCTAAGGTATCTTACTATAATGTGTACATTTGTTGTTATCGTACGACAGACGGACAGACTGATTAAAAATTCTGTAATATCAAATAATTTTAACAATGTTTTTAGCTACTTAAGTGATACTTTTGTTTGATATAGTCTTATACAGTGTAATTTTGACAAGTACAAGTGTATGTAAATACCTAAGTGCTGAATAAATTTCATTATTTCATCATTATTTCATTATTTCGGACAAACGCTAAGAATATTTACGTTTCCTACCAAGCTCCTCGTTTACTTCTAGGAAATCCCTTTGCTAAACTTTTAACGAATCAAGTGAAATACGGAGATTTCAAGTTTTTTTATCTATTATGTCGGTATAATAGATGTAATTTATTTTGGTTTAGTTTACCTGACAGCCCACGTGGCGTAGTCTCGCTTTAATTCTCGGAGGTCATGGGTTCGATCGCCACGCCAGGCAAGAAATTTTTGAGTCAATTCTAAGATCCGGGACTGGTTAGTTGAGGAACGATCCTCCATACCTTGGAAAGCACTTTTAGCCGCTGTACCTGATTGATATATATATGATATAACATTATCTATAACAAGCACATACCAACGAAAGGGGCAGCAGCGTTTCATTGTGTGTTACAACATCCACCTCTGATTGAGGCGGATTATCCATAAGGCAAACTAGGCACGTGCCTAGGGGCGCGCGGGTGAAATAGACGCTGGAACAGCAACTGTAGTTGGGGCTACTACAATTCGGAATAACGAAATACCAGCTCCAAATTGGAATAACCTCTACCACACATGTCGTAACGCCAACTACAGCCAGACCAAATTTTACTAGTACTCGTTATTTATAAAATAGGGGCTCTGATGAGATGCTTGCCTACGGCGCTCTTATCGTTTAATCCTCCGCTGAACATAGTACTGCGGTGACCAGCCCGTCTGCCAAGCGTGGTGACTTTGGCTTAGCTAAATTCTCCCTTGGCAGGAGGTCTATGTTCAGCAGTAGACGTTATACGGACTGATGATGATGATGATGATAGTTTACCTAATTACGTAAGAAAACACAAAATATAGGAACTGTTCCTGTTAATTTCGTAGTATAGCATAAATGTTTCAATTGAAATTTGTAAATTTATAGAATCAACCGTTCTTTAGTTTCATTCATCATAATCTATACTAATATTATAAAGCTGCAGAGTTTGTTTGTTTGTTTGTTTGTTTGTTTGAACGCGCTAATCTCAGGGACTACTGGTCCGATTTAAAAAATTCTTTCAGTGTTGGATAGTCCATTTATCGAGGAAGGTTATAGGCTATATTTTATTTTCAAAAAAGTTGGGGATCCGTAAGAAAATTGCGTTTTTGTAACCCAAGGCGTAAAAGCGAAAACCTATTTATGCGTGCGCTGCAAAAACTATTGACAATAGAACAAAATGATGTACTACGGGTTTGTAGGTCTTATTAAGATCTACAAAAAAGTCCGCGAGAGCATATATCTAACTATCATAGTTTAGTCACAATAACCGCTTTTATGTTCATAAAAAAATATTAAATCGTCTGAAGAAAGAAACTACGTTAAATGTATATCGTTATATTAATCCTTATCCAAATTAAGCATAATGTTATTAAGGGTATTTATGTAGAAGTAAAATACTTTTTGTTTTATTCCAATCGGACATTTCGTTGAGAAATTATCACGAGTATAAAAACGCAAGGAATTGGTGGACCTAATAAAGAGTTATTTGCCGTAATAGATAAAGCTGAAGAGTTTGTTTGCTTGAACGCGTTAATCTCAGCAACTACTGGTCCGATTTGAAAAATTCTTTCAATGTTAGATAGCCCATTTATCGAGGCTATATTTTATTATAAAGTTTTTATGGGAACGGGAGTTACGCGGGTGAAACCGCGCGCGGAAAGCTAGTTGCAAAATAATTCACGATCACTTCCAAAAAACCAAGTCAGAATGGTCGTGTTTGAAAGAAACCAGTCAGTCGTCTGTAAACCGTCTGTTTGGAAACACCAGACAGTTCTCTGGAAACTAGGCAATGACAGGTAGTGTGGGTGTACTAACTACATTTATTATATTTGGTATTTTTTCCATGAATATGGACTTATCATATAACTACTTTGAGGTCGCCTACCGAGTTACTCCCTGTATGCTGAGCGACTAATATACCATAATAAAAATAATCTCGGAGTTTCTTTCTACCTTTCATCTCCGGGTCGTCCACTTATAATAATAATAATAATAATATTTTATTTTCTAGAAACAATGAACAGTTTACAGGATGGTTTTGGTTACATGAATTGGCTTAATTAATAAACGTTGTGTAAGACATCTGTATCCGAACTAGATAAAATAAATTATCTGTATTTCGGACATCAGCGCTCTTCCTTTATTATATAAAGACAGTATAGTAACCGTTCAGGCAGGACAAAAATTTAAACATAATAAAAAGAATCAATATACAAAAATTATGTTAGAAAGAATAAAAATCTAAAAATTAAACGAATATGTGCTAAAATTATAACCAAAATTAAAAGTAAAATATAAAGCTCAAACCAACATTTTTTTATTATAAAAATTAAATAAAAAGTAGCATAGAATAAACAGTGTGTGGGGTAGTAGTAGGAAGTGACTTAGGTAGCTAGTGAAAGGTTGCAGGTTAACTAGGGTAGGATCCTCGACGGAATGACCGAGGACCGCTTGCTGCCCTTCCCCCGACCTGAGACCCCGCGCTTTTAGCCCGTGCCAGCGATCACCACCACTATTCGTAAATTTACTCTTAACTCCAGCACCCTTAGCGTTAGTCCTAACCCCTTAAGGGTACCCTCAGTAGATGTCGCTTAAACCTTGGCCGGATTCTCAGAAGTTAATTTTGTACCTGTTACCTGTTAGGCATCTTACAATAATGTGTACCTGCGATATACAGGATTATTTGTAAAACACCGGTTACCTCTCAGGACTATATTACTAACATCATAAACAACAACTTTTGTTCTACGACTTTTTACAAAACATAGGTAATACATTTACCAAAAACAAACCTTCAATATTTCGTTGTCCTATCTAACACATTTCAACTCTGTATTTTGCTGTACCTACATACATTGCCGCGCACTGTCTGCTTTATTTTGCTTCGCATAGACTTCGTAACATTTAGAGCGTTGAATTTAAATATTTTTATTTTTGTGTGTAAATCTGATGAATTAAAATATGATGATTTTTTAAAAGTCATAGAATAAAAGTTGTTGATTATGATGTAAGTAATGTAGTCCTAACAGGTAACCGGTGTTTTACAAATAACCCTGTATTTATGATATATCGCAGAACAGAATGACAGACGGTTTATAAAAATCTGTAAGAGCTACTAATCTAAACATGTTTTAGCTACTTAAGTAATACTTTTGTTAGATTTAGTCTTACACATTGTAATTTTGACAAGAAAAAGGGTATGTCAATGCCTAAGTGCTGAATAAATTTCTTTATTTCATTATTTATAAGACGCCGACACAATGCGCACCCTGACTCAGTCAGGGAATCGAATCCAGATCGAGAGAGGTCTCAGTAGCAACTCTCGTCGCAAGCCTGATACCTGAATATTTAATTGATTTTGATGTTTAATATTTGTATTTAATGGCATTATAATTTCAAAGAAGTAATCTATAACCTTATGCTTCTGAGAATTAAAGATTTTCTGATTAAGCTATTAATTTAAACGCACACCCATTTCTAAGAACAATGGTATATCGACATAAAAAATATAATAAATTATTAAACTTCAAAAGGGTTCTTTTTGAGTTTTGTAATCGTATATAATATAAAATATAAGTGAATTAAATTATTTTTGTTTATCTTATTCACAATAATAGCATGTTTTAGGAAAATACATTTGACCTTAAGCTGCTTTTAAATCCGATTACATCTGTGTAGAAAGATGTAAAATAAGTAAAACGTGGAAACTACGAGAAAATGCCCACACGATTGCACGGCTCTACGTAAGATACATTCATATAACAATGTATAAGTACTATGTACGAAAGTTGATATATATATAATATCTATTCAATAGGTAGCTACTACCCACACACATATGGAACTAGCCATTCCTTAGTGTGCGCGTCTTGTTTACAACTTTATCTCAACAATGTGATCAATTCCTCTGTGCGATATAATGAGATTACACAGAACCGTTATGTCATAAGGTAAACTCTCATATTCTTGGTAATACAACTATCGGAAAAACATTTGACGCTTGGGATATAACAAGGTTTGAGTTTTTACCCTTTAACCTATTAAAGAGTAGCAACCTAACCCTATGAATGAATCTTATTTTTTTATAAACATAGTGTTAACAGGGGTCTACTTAAATAATATAATGCTATCAAAGAAGGAAAGTCTTATCTCAATCGGTACTACCGTTTTGAAGATTAGGCGGAATACACAGACAACATAAAAGCAGTCTACCAGTGAAACTGGAATATACAGTTTCAATGGTAGACTGCTTTTATGTTGTCTGTGTATTCCGCCTGTATATTCAGACTTAGTATTACTGAGATTAGCCACGATAAACATACACACAGACAGACAATATTATTTTGTTGTGTTTTTGTTATTAGTACGATATGCATTTAGTGAAAAACTTTTATTTTTTTATACAAACAGATACCTACATTTTATTTATTTGTATATCATCATCATCATCAGCCTTATGTCGTCCACTGCTGAACATAGGCCATCCTCCATCGGTTTCGTCGGTTTCGTCGATTGAAGAGGTCGTCGGTCCACCGTGCAGGCGGTCGTCCCACGCTGCGCTTGCCAGTTCATGGTCTCCACTCGAGAACCTTTCTGCTCCATTACCACTTCAGCTTGCTAATCCGGTGAGCTATGTCAGGGACCTTTATTCTCCTGTGGATCTCTTCATTTCTGATTCTATCACGCAAGGAAATGCCGAGCATGGCTAAAACCCCCCAGGTTCATTTATTTAAATACATAGTTATTTTCAACACAAAATCTGACTATAGTTATAAACCTTTACACATTTTAATGTGTTCAACATTGATGTGCGCAATACAACGCTTTAGTGGAAATAGTTTGAATTTTCCACGGCATATATAACATTACCGTAACCACCCGAATCGTTCGTAACAAATCAAATAAAGTTGGCTTTATCCTTTGAAGAACGTTACGAATTAGCCATTTTACATAGTTAAATAACAAGTAAAGTTATTAAACTAAATATATACCTAAACTGTTTCAGTCTTTTGTGGCTTTGTATTTTAGGGTAGTTACAGGATTGGTAATGCCAGATACGATAATCCCCCAATTTTTATTCGCTAAAAGCGATAAGAGTAAAGTTCTGACGACAGACGATTCTTATTTCGGGAGTCATGCAAAAATCTGTTCTAATTACATTTGCAGTTGAATTGAAGTGTTATTTTCCGCATAAAATTCAGAATATTTATTTCCGAGAATTGTACACGAAAATATTTCTTTTTCCAAGAAAAAGTATTGTCCAATCAGTTTATTGCTTTGATAGCGAAATATTAGTTGTTGCATATCAGATTGTAGTGTAACATTATCATCTGATTGTTAGATTTCATGTCTGTAACTCGTAATCGAGACAGATAGCGCCACATGATGAAACATCTCGTCTCTGAATATGTTTTTAGCTTTAGAGTTAAAACTCAATAAATTAAATTAAATATAGTAGATATTATATCCCTCTAACTTTATTAATTAAACATTAATCTCTGATCTGACTGTCGGATTTCATGTTTGCAACTTGTAATTGAGAAATATATAATAACAATAAATTTTTAGGGTTCCCCATACTTAGAACTTTTTTTTTCATCATCTCCATCCGTGTGGGGTATCTATGGATAGTTCTTCTTGATATTGAGGTTTCTAATCTCATTTTTTTCTTAACTGAATAGTTTGCGCGAGATACAATTCCAAAGTGGTAAAAAGTGTGTGTGTCCCCCTGTAACTTTTAAAATAAGAGCATGATAAAACTTAAAAAAAATATATGATGTACATTACCATGCAAACTTCCACCGAAAATTGGTATGAACGAGATCTAGTAAGTAGTTTTTTTAATACGTCATAAATCGTAAACCGCAATTTACCTTTCATTCAATCAACTATTATTAAAATAACGATCAAAGGAACAACGAACTACAAGACCTTTTATATTATGTTACTTGCTGCTACTGCCGTTTTTATTAGTTGTTTAAACTCCATAAATAAGTAAAGGATATAGTATTTTATCCCTATAAATATTCATTAAATATTCATATGATATACATGACAATGATATATTGATATTATGTTCTTCAATTAATATCTATAAATATTATATTTTTAACTTTTTATTTTCTTACAAGTATGTGTGTTTAGGTATAAATATTAAAATCTTCCTTTATAGTCTCATACTCAACGACGACGTTTTATATTGTGGTAATCAACTTGCGGTTTTGTGACTCATCCGTATCATCTAGAATTACTTATATTAAACGTTACAAGTGCGTAATAAAATCATTAGTCCTTTAACCTCGAACCAATGCATTAATACCAACAATTCCATTGAGTCGATAACCAGTTAAATATATCTAACCAGTTATTTTAACAGTAGCCTCAAATTTAATTTATCTTAGATTACAAAATGACCATCGGTCGTGACGAAACAATTGTCACGTTCAATTTGTTTCGTACTGTTTTTGAGGTGACCAAAGTATTGCTACAATGTTTCATCGTCGAAGTCCTTAACGGTGTGGGTTAGTGTTATATTGTGTTTGTTGTAGAATATATGTTATAAAAATATTATATATGTATTTATAGTGAAAAAGCTTTACGTTTGTCTCACAATGTGACTGCAATATATGTGTGTTCTGTGTATTAATCAGGTGCATGTGATTCCGTTTGGAAACGCGACATCGTTCCGACGCGTAATTACAATTGGGACGTTATTTTATGTGAGTAAACTAACTTGGAAACATTTTTCATGTTTATGCTTAACAGTGGAAATTCAAAATATCTTGATGATATGTAATATATTGTAAAGTTTAATAGAACTAACAAAAAAGTTCATGTGCTGTCTGTAGCTATCTAGTCACGGACTTATACTCAAACAATTAACATCGTTAAGTGAATTTTATTGGTAATTTTAAATAGGTATGCTTACCTGCTCCATTTTATTCTATAACTATAGTAAATACCAGATACATAACCTAATGTTATATTGTTATGTATAAATCCCTTGTTGTTGTTATTGCCTTGTCAAATTAAATTTAGTTTAATTAATTATGATATATCTCACTGCCACACCAAACAAGGCATCTAAATAACTTCTAATAGACAAACTCATCTATAATAGGTAGCTAAATTTATACATTAAACTTTAAATTAACCATACTATTTGCAATTTCAATTTTACCATTTAGGTACAAATTGGGAATTTTGTTTCATTTATCGCATTTCAAATTACATATCAGTTAACCGCACGCATTTACCAAATTCCAATACCACCCACGTGACTAGAATATGAAAACAACGTATTACGTAGTTTTTCTCATAATTTTAACGTACCTGTTCTATTTGGAGCGTGACATATACTAATGAGTGTCACTTTGGTTACCGGATGAATTCAGGACGCACGTCGTTACTTGCCACTCGCGGCTTCTCAATATAGGCCAAGTGGCAGCGGGGACGCGACAACAACATGATTAAGAAGAATGGACACAACTTCATACCGCCCATTCATATCCCATGCATAGAGCACTAAAATAATATATTTGTATGGATAAATTAATAATCCATAAATTTAGTCAATATTAGCTATCGTTATTTTTTATGATCATTGTAACTTATGGAAAATTATCGGAACGCTTACGACCACGTTTATTCTTAAAATAGATGTCTGATCAATAGGCACACGACAGCAAGGTTCCGAAAGTGCAGTAGAAAAAATCAATGAATCATGCGGAAACAAAGTTTATTTTAGTCAACAATGATTTGATAGTTTCATTTTTTATAAACGTATAATGAATAACGGATTGACGTAAAGTAGCAATTTCAGTGTTGAAATCGATATGAGCAGTAGCTTCTAGTTTTCTACTTTTTCACCACATATGTTTAAGATAAATTTGTGTAGGTACAGTAAATACAAGTCTATTTTAAAACTCGTCTTCTAACCTACCTAAAGTTACAATCACAATATTGCTTATTGATTTTGCAAGCGGCCACTTTAAGAATTGAATTTTAAGAAAACTTTCCTTTAATCCTCAACCTACCTATATTCTCCAGAGTACCCACGTACTCTGGAGAATATTTCCTCTTAGTCGTAGATTTCTAAGTCTAACGGCCTAGGTTTATGCGTTGTATAAATCTATAAATCAGTTAATCAGTCATTCAGCCACTTTGCCTACTGTTTAATATAAAAAAATAATAACTTTATTTTTATGACTGCCACGTAGTCGCCACTAGGCTAGTGCTACTTCAACGAACACAAAGGCGAGTAAGGCTCCAGTCTTAAGTAGTGCAACAGCGTAGGTAGTTTTCGTAGGTTTTTTAAATAAAAAAAATATAAAATAATGATAACTTTAAATATTCACGACTATGTTCACAGCAGTTCTACCTTCCTAACTAATTATTTTCACGTGATAATAATTTTCTACACGCTTAAGTTCTTTTGACATACTTTAAACAGATTCCCCATCTAATTTAATATGTTCTAATTTCCTTCAGATGGAGGTCGTAACCATGAGCTATATCTTAGCTATATTATGCAAAATGTCCAACAAATAATATACAAAAACAATATATTTTACAGTCAGTTTCAATTGTCGTATTCTATCGTCGACACTCGTAGCCACTTGTATTTCAATGAGACACGACTTTATGTTCATGAGGATTGTCAGGCTTTGTCACCATTAGCATCGCTACTGTAGCATTCTGAATATAGGTCAAGCTCTTTCAAATTTTCAGATGGATTGCTTTCAGTAAAATGATAAACCTAAGGCTAAAATAATTACTGTTTTATAACTTTATTCTAAATGAGTTTGCGATGCCTTGGCCTATTTAGTGAACAGCTTAGCCAAATAACATTAATGATTAATGTTGTGTACATGTGCGGTAAGGTCGCCACTGCGCACATGGTAAATTATATAGAGAGATATCCTTTGTATTGCAATCTTGCTTAGAATACTGTAAACGTTTACCTCCACGTAACCGTTTATCGAATATTTTCTTATTACTATCATTTTAACTTTTAAATTACTTTAAGTTTTAACACCGTTGACAGATCAGACTGAGTCAAAGTTGTAAAAATTGATCGTATGATTTGTAACTCGGCCACTAACATATTACATGAAACTGAATAAACCCTGTTAGAACTGGACTGGATACATGTACGTTAGTTTGTTTTTTATAATGTACCAACCAGAGGTGTAACGAATCATGTGATTGCAAACAAATAATCCGCATTTCCCTTGGGCTATCCATAGGAATTGCGGATAATTTAGTATTTATAATCCTTTAATGAAGAACACTTTATAAATAAAACTAAAATATATTCTTGTTTGAACTGTGTTTAATTAAACGTCGCGTTGGAATAAGTATTTGTCTTTATGTTGCACTCAAAGGGCTCAATATAAACTAAAATACTATAACAAATAAATGTTGAATAATTTACAATTCCAAGTTGTCTCTATTATTTCACTTCTTCTCCAAAGATTAAATATGAATAAATTTTGAATAGTTTGGGGAACCGCAAGCTCTATCAGACTTATCAACATTCATTACAAAATGTAAATTTACATCGCTTCAGTCGCATATTAATATAATTATGTAAATGCAATGTGAGCAATCCAGTGCTAATAGTTTAATTGGATCGAATATACACAAATTGATTAATTAAATATGGTTAATTAAATGTTCCGAGCACAAGGTTATTGCTCGCTACCTATTGTATCGAGCAATAAGCATATTTATTTATTTCATATTTTATTTATGAATAAGTACACTTTTCTTTTTAAGTAGCTTTTGCCTCCGCGTAAATTTCTCTATACAAACTTTGGATTTTATACCCTCAGGGAGTAAATTTTAGGAATAAAATCGTATCACATACTTACTTCATAATAATTCTTTGGTGCCAAATTTTAGCGGATTCCATTGAGTGGTTTGAACAAGCTGTTGATAGATCATTCAGTAAGGATTTTTGTTTACAATAATTTCAT
Source organism: Nycteola revayana (assembly GCA_947037095.2). Classification (NCBI taxonomy): domain Eukaryota; kingdom Metazoa; phylum Arthropoda; class Insecta; order Lepidoptera; family Nolidae; genus Nycteola; species Nycteola revayana. Next base: position 17,867,532 of record OX344840.2, read on the forward strand.
CTAATCTATCTGTTTTACTTCTTAATCATAAATTCTGTTATATAATGGCAACTGTAAACACATTGTATATTATGCAACACCGCCACATAACTAAGTATTAAGCAAACACTCCTATCGTCTTAACATTAGAAAACTGAGATAAATCACTATAAGTACTATTTATTTCTTACTTGAGTTACTAAGATTATATATTGTTCACTTTATAACACATTTTAGTATCATAATATTTGTATATAAGAGGCGTGGTCGTAGTTATTAATTAAACAAGTAGTACATCAGATGGTTGATATCGCATACAATTTTGATCAATTTATTCAATTGAGGCTATGTTCATTCTACACATTGTTCTGTCCATGAAGTATGGTTAATGGTTATGTTATCTATGGGAATATAAATGCTCTAGCTGTTGCCCGCGACTCCTCCAACGTAGATTTCAATTTCTCCATGCAAACATTGTTTCTCCTTGTTATCCTCCTAGGGGTGGATTTTTCAAAAAATTTTCACATCGGATGCCAAGTCTATGCCCGGTGAAGTAGCAGAAGCCTCCTGGCTAACGATATATGTCCGTCAGAAAAAAAAATGCCAACGTCATATAAAGAATACCCCCTCCAATTTACAGATCTCTACGATCAGTGATTTAGTCTCTGCGTTGTTACGTCTCACTGACGCGTCAGTGAGTCATTCAGGACAAAGGGTTCTCTTAATATAGATTGACATTTTTGTCAAGTGTTTTGTATTTTATCGCAGATAAATTGTGATAAAAAAACCTTAAACTTTTTATTCCAAATACAAAGTACCTTTTGCTCTTTTATATGGTTACCACCTTCCATATCAGGCAAACAATACAAACTACGCAATACAAACTGTTAAGACCCATAACCCAAGTTTTGTTTTAATAATAATAGTAATTTTATCAAGTATTTTTTTACGATAAGAAATTAATTCAGAGATACCATTAAATTACGCCAAAAAATAAGGATCAAATTTAGTTTTGAGAATTTATCCATGATACTAAATATCCATTTTAAATTATAATATCATTCCATTGTGTTGAAATTAGCCCTACTGTTTTATTCACATACTATATGTAATTAAAACCACATTCACATCGAAAATTTAATTAAATACTTAGTCCAATTCTTAAACAATTGATTTTTTAAGTGTCATTCTACCCTTTTTTCGGTCCTAAATAGTTCTCTTGAGTTTATACATGCTACAATAAAAAAATAAAATTTTTATTTTAAATTTATTGCGTTTTTGATCATATTTTTTGCTCCAAATACTCAAATGTTATTTTAGAATCCGGGTTCCTTGCTTGTCTGCTGCAGTAGACAATATCAGTATTGACATTAAAAGAGGTCAGAATATGGCAGACCTCATGTTATCCGACATTTTCGTGACGCACAATATCACGTCTCAATATAGTGCTCACTTTAAATAAACAACGTGAAATTAATCTTGTAATCACATCCTTTAACAAACAATAAATATCTAATTATATACAGTCAGTCATTTTGAGACGAAGTGGTTTAGATATCTAGAATTGCTTTCTTATTGTAGATACCAATGAAATTGAATGTAAACATATGCCAAAGCTATGCAAACTTTTTTGTTTTGTATAAACATGCCAGTGCATTCCATATCAGCTATGACTTTTGGCTTATTCTTGTGAACAATGCGTTGCTCTCAAATATAAATTCATGTCGAATAATGTAAAACGATGACGCAGTCAGTGACCCTGCAATGAACTCTCACAGATGTCAGGGACATGTTTATACTGAAGTTGTTAACTTTACAAACCCTTTTGGACGTTCGCTTTTAAAGTGCTAACAAGTTGCTTCTCTTTCCAAATAAACTAGCTCTTTATTTGATTGAGAAAATACATATATACTGCAAACATGCAGTGTTTGTATGTATTACCTGATAAATACTTAAATATTAACTCAATCCTAAAAGCAGTCAAAGTTTTCTCACGGTATACGCGTATATTTATAACATTGTTAAGACTTAATTATAAACTATCTGACCTAGTGATGGTTAACTCGAGTACCTAACTCGAGTCAACTCGAGTTAGGCGTAACTCGAATCAACTCGAGTTGAATTCTCTCTAACTCGAGTTCGAAAACCGAATGGAACCGATATGGATATAATTTAACTAAGGAAAAAATATTCTATGTGACACTAATTATCTTATTTTCTTGAAAATATTGTGATTACTGATTATAAAACAATAATGAGCCTGTAAATGTTCCTATGTACATACTTGCATCATAATGTTAGTCTGATTTTATTTTAAAGACTGCTATATCATTTCATAGTTTAATTGATAGTAAATATAATTTTTTAATTAAAATTCAAGCCAAAAATACTTAATTATAAATGATTCGATTTCAAACAATAACTATTTTTGTTTCTTTGGTTAGTAGGTAGAACTCTCCCAATACATTATAAATAAATAATATAAAAAAAGAATTGAAACAGATAAAAACATAATTTGTCTGTTCCAATTTTTAAGTAGTTATGCCAAGCTGAGGAGAAATAATTTGGAAAAAACTCAAAAAAACATTTACTTGTCCATCCAGTTAACTCGAGTTACGTAACTCGAGTTCAACCCGAGTTACGTGGATTTTAACTCGGGTTAAATCGAGTTTTGTTTTTTCCGAGTTGGCATATCACTAATCTGACCCTCGTGCCTTTACCCGCATGATCTCATCTCACTATGTATAGTAAACAACTGTTTTTTGATAATAGGCTTGTTCACAAATTTTTGAAATTATTTCATATACCTAGTTAAGAATGGTTTTACCAGACCAAGAAAAAAAGATGGTATATTTTGATATCTGGAAAGCTCTAAAATACATATTTTAAAATTGACGTGACATTTAGAAATGAAAACGATGTCAATTATTTTGGTCTATCCATTATCTGTATCCTGACGTCAATCCTAGATCGATAACGTCATGTCTCCGAAAATATAATAGTAAACGATCACGTTCTTGTTTTTTAACTAGACCTGTGACGTCTCAAAATGTCTGATCGATGTTTCGGAATTTAAAGACACAGACAAAATAAATATTTTCATTTTTAGTTTATACAACCATCTTTTTTTTTACAAAAATTGTTATATTTAGGTTTCATATGACGAATACTTGCAGAAATAAATATACTTGTAACATTTATGGGTCAACTAGCCTATTGAGATACCCAAATAAAACCTAACAAAAATAACAAATCAGTGAATGCATTCTCAAGTGTCATGACAGATATGGCTACTGATTTATGGGTAACTTACTGTCATATAATTAATAGGTAACTAATTTTGTTTGTTTTAGACGAAGCCTACATGAAGCTTGCCTTAGAAACCGTGGAAGAGCTGGACTGGTGTTTGGACCAGCTCGAGACGATACAAACACACCGCTCCGTCTCCGATATGGCTTCGCTCAAGGTCAGTACAATACACCAACACTATACGGATTCCGTTCGATATTTTATAATTTTATGAAATGTCATTGAGAAATACTTTCAGTGATTACATTATTGACATGTTAAACGGGTGACTGATCTTTACCTACAATCTACGTCACAAGATAATCAATGCAATGACTAAATTGAGGCTCGTTCTGTTGATAATATGACCACTGAACACGTTTTGTTACTAAAATTGATAATAATTTGTAGGTTTACAGACACACGCATTTCACAAATGAAATCTTCCTCCATAACTTCGCAATGTAGGTATTATATAAGATGGACCATGAAAGTTGACGACAACTTTCATATTCTCACAACTGCAATAACAACAGTTTTATTTAAATAACTTTTAATTCGATTTTTTTTAGGCCAATGCCAAAGAGTATTTTCAGTTCAAATTTAAACTACTTATCGACGACATCACAGTATAAATAAAGGAATACTAGCAAAGTCTCTATGTTATGGTTGTTTATGTCTTGCGCTATGAAAAGTACTTAATATCTTGTTTTTTTTTATTAAATATTGTTTATTGATTTCTTTTTAAATACGACGAAGTCTAAATAATAATTAGGTTTTTATAATAAACTCAAACTTCTAAAACTAAAGATGATAGATAACGGCGAGGATAGCGTATAACAGCAGGCGAGCTTAGCGCTCACGTCACCGCGTTGCACACACGCTCGAGGACTTATGTGTGATCAGCCTTTATAACTATTACGTATTAAATGTTAACATTGTACTCTGAGAGTGTAGGTCTGTATAGTATAAAATGTTTCGCTAGCCTGTTTGACCTTAGCCGTTTTACGTTAAACATTATCATAAACTTATCTGCAAATAAATATAAATCAGTGTCCTTCCTTCTTTTATATAGATATGTATAACATTATTATAGGTATGTATGATATTTTATTTAATATATCACATCAATATTTCATATCATAAATATGTTTTCTATGATTGTTACATATAAAGCGAAAATTAAACTAAGAAATAACTTTCTTCATTAACGAGGAGCTTTTTACGAAAAATTGATACGTCAGCCTCTTATAAAAGGATTGCGACAGTTTAGTTTTTTTTTTATATCACTTTTGTTATTAGAATATTGATGTCTGGAAAGTGGAGCTTTCTTGACAGATTGTTTACTTAATTTTTTACCTTCAAAAACAATAACAAAGTGCCCCCAATTTGGCACGACTGAAAATAAAGCAAAATGAACTGTCATTGACTAGCTTGGTATTTGTTTGATTGTTTTCGTCTATGACAAAAACATATTAAGAAGGAGATGCCATCTATTATTATCATTTTGTCTGTGAATTCACAAAGTTTTCATACATTTCTACTCAATAATTTAATTTAGAATAGCATTTATTTTAGTTATTAGTTAGTGTCAACTATACTATGCACACGACTAAAAAACATTCATATTACAGGTGTGTTAAAACTTTAGTAAACGTGGCCTTTAACTAAAGTAATAACAATAATAATTAAGTATAAAAGCTCAGAGTTGTTGAAAAGGCGCTGGATATGCAGACGGAATGTTAAAGTGGGTTGTGCTGTGCCTTGAGCATAGGTACTAGAGAGTATTCTAAGAGAATACTCTCTATTATGCTCAAGCCATTCTCTCTATTATGCTCAAGCCATTCTCTAGTATGCTCAAGGCATACCTTTAAAATAATAATACAAATAAATTTCTGTGAGTTAGCTCAAATTTTGTCAATGCTATTTATACAAAGCATATCTCATACTTTGATAAATTGATAAAAATGACATACATTGACATAGCAACCGATTCCTTAAAATTACGTCACTAAATAAACCTTCATTCAATACGGTACCGACACTTTATCATGATTTATTATGATAAATTTTAAAGCAATTATTGACCAAAAAAAAACTTAGGTTGACGAATTTTCTTACGAGAAGCTGTCTCAATCAATATTGTGACCAGACAGAATACTTTAAGAAAATGACACCATTCCCGTTTCTCGCAAGTTGTTAGTCATTTGACGTTTTGGCATACTTACCTATTAATATTATAATAATACAAACAACACGAAAAGAACATTCGTCGACATAATTTTAAATATGTAAATAGACACTTTCCTCGTTATGAATGCTAATGTATTTTATCATCGCCAACTTTCCTTTTGTTTTGATGTAAAATAAATTGCGCGATAAAATTATGAAACATTTTAGTTGTTCATTTCCCTAATATTACTTTTTTCAAGATTTATGTCACATTCATGTTATATAATTTAATCTTGTTTTATGTTTGAATCAAGAAGTTGATTTTGACTGCCTATTAAGTTGTGCTTCAAATAATAAGGGACCCTATCATTTTTAGAGGCGCTGCGTGCCGGCCATTTAGAGGACTATTTTTCAATATATTCAGCGTCCATTTTGTTAAGAGATGAAGCACGAAACAGAATACCTATCTATAGTTTAGTAGAGATATTTATATATTTTATTTTTTTATAGGCAAGTATTTTACGACTAACGAATAAATAAATTTCACGACATAATTTTTACTCAAAAATAAATGCATGTTTCATATTATGCAAGAACATACCGTACATATGTTTGTTGTTGAAATTTCAATTTTATGTTTAAACATAAAATTGAAATTTCATACACTGGTAGAAAAAGTTTAAATCGCTGATAGTTTATGTAAGCTTTTAAATACATTTATTAAATTATCTTAAATATGTCACCCAAATTGATTTAAGAGATTTCTATAATATTTATTTTTTATCACATCTATTCAAAAAGAGCTAGTTTATTCCTCGTTAACAGGGACCAAAATAGCTCATTAATCCCTTAGGGACCAAAATTGATTTAAATTCTTGTTCATAAGTTGCACTTACTTATTTTCTCATAGAGGGTGATAAAAAGTAGAGTGTCCACCTCGGGAGCAACACTATTTTAAGCTCGAGTGACATACTTTTAATACCTCGCTGCGCTTAGGATTCTAGTTAAGAATCCCTCGCTCGGGATTCTACTCTAGAATCCTTCGCTCCGCTCTGGATTAAAAAGCACTCTTTCGCCTTTAAAATAGTTGTTTGCTCATAATTTAGGGTACGTACTGTTCAATAGTTATGCTAAAAATAGAATAAAAGATAAATAAATAATCGCTACCGTACTGTACCTAATCTGCTATTTTATCTGTACTATTTGTGTATATGCATGGAATAGAAGGCTATTTTATCTTTTTTTATCACTGACAGTAGCTGATATATCTCAGTGTTAAGAAACCACTTGACATCTACAACACTAAACTGAAAACTATTTTCATAACACTTACTCCTTCCAAACCATCTTCATATTAAATAGGTATACTAACGTTTTCCAGCACATGTTCCATTATCTTAGGAATCATTATCAAGACACGTTCGGAAGTTGTGACAGACATAGTTTGTTCTATTAGTGATATGGTAATTCCTATAAGTTATTACTGATTCACGTAAGTGACACTAGCTCGTTAAGCCAATCTGTCGTAATGAGATACATCAAAGCGTTTGATGAATGAACTTCGTGTGTTGATAAAACGTGGACTTTAAATGAATGCATATGTGCATATCGAGGGGTAAACGGCTAATTGAAGTAAGCTACATCATTTAAAGCGATATTGAATTATATACTTTATGAGGAATTACCTAAAGTATACATTTCATCGTTGCCTTTAAAGTCGCTTAGATCAATTAGCCTTTCACTCGTCTATATAATATATAAATCAAGTATTGATATAGAGCTCATTGCACGCTAAAATAATTAAACTTATTCCTCAAAGTAGTTGATATGATGACATGAGTACAAAGGTACGATAAATTTCACGGTAGTATAATTTATAAATTCGAGTTAACATTTACAAACTTACCTTCTAGCATTTCATATGACGTTATCTAAAATATTACCCGATTACTCAAATGTAAGTTGTTATATCATGTTTCAAGTATAGGGACGCGATTGAAATTGCGGAAAAGGATAGAGATAAATAACATCTTGGGGATAATCCAGTATCTAGTTGTGGAAATACACTGAACGAATTACAAGAAATAAAACTTGTAAATTGCAACATGACTCGTTTTACAAATAAACTACTGAAACGTTGTCATACTATGTAATTTAACTCCAAGGCTCGATTCTTGACTATTGTAACTAAGTATCGGTCGGTGTTCACGCACGCGCACAATGATCATCACTAAGTCTAGATACATATATATATATATATATATATGTAATGATAACATATTATGTATACTTCGCTTAGTAATCTGTATAAACTTCAAAGTAAATTTTAATCATCTTGGGTGTATCCTTTCACTACAGACCTAACTGTTGACGTTTACTTAGCTTTCACGTTTCAGCGTAGGTAAACATTGGTTTCTAAAACTAACTATATTAGTGTACATACCTAGCTCTTTCATCCGAAGTTAATTATGATTTTAAAATCAATCATATATCAAATTCTAAAACCAGTATCTACATTATAACTTGCACAGTGTTTTCTAAAAATAAAAGAAACTTAAATTTGCCCTCAAGAACTTAAAAATATTATGAAAATTAATATTTTTATTTATTTCTATTCATGTATTTTCCGAACTATCTTGAATATTCAAAGCATCTTTGAACCGGAAAGCTTTTAATGATTTCCCGGCAAGGCTATCTATTTTATAAACAGTTTCGTTCGACGAATCAAAACGTTAATTTTAGTTGATTTGTATATTATACAACAACAACAATTGAGTAAATTATTCCTCCTAAATATATTAAGATACGTTGGAATTCTATATTTTAGTTTGAAGACAATCACGAAAAATAAAAATGAACGCCGATTACATCACAAATTATAAGTCATTGTAAATACTAATTTAATATATAAAATAAAACTAATAAATATAATATTGAGTATATTATATTTATTAGTTTTATTTTACATAAAAGGCACTCTTTTTTAATTGACCTTATGATAAAGGTACATAAATTCATTCAGTCAGATTTACATATCTGACAGAACAAGAGACTTTAATCAGGTGATCCTTTTATGCTATAGTAACAGAAGCTGCGCGAAATGCCAATTGTTATTATTCAAAGGACAAGTTTTAATTGAACTCTACCGGTTTGCAGTCAGATTTATATTATGCGAGCGAGACGAAGCTTTGAATCGATCGACGCAGTTGACGTCACCGTGACGCGAACACATTTGTATGCTTTTGTGCCACCACCTGACATTTTTTAATAAGGAAAGCGCAAATAAATAATTTTATATAGCAAATCATTAATCTGTAAACATTCAGAGCATTAAGTGTTATATTATTCAAGTATTTCTTGCAACTAGTGATGTGAACATGGATCAAAGTAAATATCTACACGTGGGTATTACAATAGATTGTTATAAATGTGGAATATATATTCCTTTATAAATAATCACTTCACGTCTAACATTAAGCTAGGATAAAGAAAAAACTGAGTTTTAATATGATAGAGCTTTTGATATGGTTAAAGAAATATTTCATGAATACGTACTTCATTTATTCAACAGTTAGCAATGAAACTAAGAGCTCCCAATTTAGAATACATGTAAAAGCAACGGTTTTACGTTTACTGGGTTTGATTACTTTTATTAGACTCAACTTGAGGGTGGACTGAACTTCTATATTTCAATAAGAAAACTTTGTCGTACGTATGCATGATATGAACGTCAGAGTTGGAGCCATTTAATATTACCTTTGAGTGTTTTGTGGGAAACTAATTTCAGTATATGAGCTCCCTAACGCGTGCGATTATGGCTTCCTTCAAGATTAGTGGATTAAGTAGGTAATCTGTAGCTGTAACGTGTATGTGTGACATATAGTCATTAAATATGAAGGGCAGTCCATACCCGGGTTTTGATAACGTATATAACGGCTCAGAAAAAATATCGTTTTAATATTATATATCAGAGTGCTTACTACTTAGAGATATACAAATATATTAAAACGTAATAAACCGACTCCGCCAATTTTAAGTTCATACCAGATTTACAAAAGTTAATTTCATCCCCAGACACATCTCGCTACGAACTTTGCTAAGATGAATAAACCCCTACCTCGTCAATAACTTGTAGGATACATTGAACTCTACAATGAATGAACAAAGCAGCAAAATAGAATATATTAGGTAAATATATACACGATGAATTATAATGAATGTAAATCATTACATTCTTATATCGACTTTGATAAACATTTTAACTTTAAGACTTCGTTCATTTTCAAATACGACTAGCACTAAATAGGCATAAAATTGAAGGATCGATTGAATTCATTCGTTGGTGTTGGTATCACATAGATCTGTAGGTAGTAGTAGTAGAACTAGTTTAAAACTAATATTTAATTTATTAAAACTATTCTGTTTCCCGAGTTTGATTGTAAAAGTTAGATAATACAATTTACATTAATGTTAGGAAAATATCCATGACATTGTAGATAGGTAGGTATTGTTAGTTTAGCTAACATGCGGGCCACGTTAAATGACCAGCTTTATTTATTATGCAACATCCTAAAAAAACAAAAACAAATAGTTTGATACAATTGTCTCGTATAGTTAAAAATTAAAGAAGTATTTTTGAAGATTGTAATTTGGAATAGTTCGGATTAGTAAATAACTGATAAATGTTTTTATTGATACGTATAAAGGTCCATGGACGCGGGGTGATCCGTACGCTCGCGTAGTCACGTAGGCACAGTGCGAGTTGGCTACGTGGTCATCCACTACCCGCCCGCCTTACCTAGTCACATTCATCACTTATCGCGTGATACATAGGTCTCCGTGGATCATAATCTCAGTTGACATTGCACATCTTTTAGTACTGATGGAATTTTCGAACCGTAATCGCTTTCAACTGAAATCTTGAAATGCATGAATCACTATCTCGACTTAGATTATTATATAAATAAATTTATCTAATATTTTAGATACAACGCATTTGAACGGTTTTATATTGTGCTATCATGTTTACAGCAAAAGTTTTCCTCCATCATATTAAATTATATCAACATGTTTCGCATTTCTTACGATCGCACAATAAATAAAATGAAATTTCGCTGAAACTCTCATAGCTCTTGTCCGCCATATATTATTCTGTGTAAAATGATTCTTCCCAAGATAATGTACAAAGAATCTAATTTCGTATATAACTTGACATTATTTGTTAGCTACCAACTTTAGACTTTGTAAAATTAATTAGACAAGCACTTATGGTAAGCTACGGTAGATATGCTTCAATTCTATAAAATATTGTATTTGGTTTCTTAAATGCAAAGCACAGATAAGGATTGTTGTGATAATGCGATTGATGATAAATCACATTATTGATTGATAATCTATAATATAAAAATGAATCGCAAAATGTGTTGGTAAGCGCATAACTCTACAAAGCCTGGACCAATTTGGCCAATTCTTTTTTTTTTATGTTCGTGGAAGTTCAAGGATGGTTTTTACGGCGAGAAAAAATCGAATAATTGCCTGAAAACCCCTTAAAACAGCCTTTTTCTTTTTCCCATACAAACGTTTTCTAACTAAAATGTAGAGTCAATTTGAGCTTTATTTTGTTAATTAAAAACTTGAATTTTTTTGCCAAGATTTTTTAGGGTAGGTGTAGGGTAGGGTAGGTGTAGGGTAGGGTAGGGGTAGATTAGGGGTAGGTGTAGGGTAGGGGTAGGGTAGAGGTAGGGTAGGGGTAGTGTAGGGTAGGGGTAGTGTAGGGTAGGGGTAGTGTAGGGTAGGGGTAGTGTAGGGTAGGGGTAGTGTAGGGTAGGGGTAGTGTAGGGTAGGGGTAGTGTAGGGTAGGGGTAGTGTAGGGTAGGGGTAGTGTAGGGTAGGGGTAGTGTAGGGTAGGGGTAGTGTAGGGTAGGTGTAGGGTAGGGTAGGTGTAGGGTAGGGTAGGGGTAGATTAGGGGTAGGTGTAGGGTAGGGGTAGGGTATAGGTAGGGTAGGGGTAGTGTAGGGTAGGGGTAGTGTAGGGTAGGGGTAGTGTAGGGTAGGGGTAGTGTAGGGTAGGGGTAGTGTAGGGTAGGGGTAGTGTAGGGTAGGGGTAGTGTAGGGTAAGGGTAGTGTAGGGTAGGGGTAGTGTAGGGTAGGGTAGGAGTACCGCATAAACGAAGTCTCTACGGCCCAGTTTATTTTATACAAATGTTTAGGTCTTTTATGTATCGATTGAGGCAGTACGAAGTCTGCCGGGTCAGCTAGTCTATAATATAAAAATGAATCGCAAAATGTGTTGGTAAGCGCATAACTCTACAAAGCCTGGACCAATTTGGCCAATTCTTTTTTTTTAATGTTCGTGGAAGTTCAAGGATGGTTTTTACGGCGAGAAAAATTCGAATAATTGCCTGAAAACCCCTTAAAACAGCCTTTTTCTTTTTCCCATACAAACGTTTTCTAACTAAAATGTAGAGTCAATTTGAGCTTTATTTTGTTAATTAAAAACTTGAATTTTTTTGCCAAGATTTTTTAGGGTACGGGTAGTGTAGGGTAGGGGTAGTTTAGGGTAGGGGTAGTGTAGGGTAGGGGTAGTGTAGGGTAGGGGTAGTGTAGGGTAGGGGTAGTGTAGGGTAGGGGTAGTGTAGGGTAGGGGTAGTGTAGGGTAGGGGTAGTGTAGGGTAGGGGTAGTGTAGGGTAGGGGTAGTGTAGGGTAGGGGTAGTGTAGGGTAGGGGTAGTGTAGGGTAGGGGTAGTGTAGGGTAGGGGTAGTGTAGGGTAGGGGTAGTGTAGGGGTAGGAGTACCGCATAAACGAAGTCTCTACGGCCCAGTTTATTTTATACAAATGTTTAGGTCTTTTATGTATCGATTGAGGCAGTACGAAGTCTGCCGGGTCAGCTAGTATGTAATATATTTTTCAATAATTACTACATCTGTAAATAGATGATCTTCAATTCGAAATCTAATTTACCAAATAGTATTTCCAAGTACAAAAGCTTCTGAAGATGTATTAAAAAAATATACGGGGCATCTGGCAACATTAGTTACCTACCTAATGACCCGGTTAGTGTATGACGTAGATGCCGACCTCCGTGGTGCCGCCACTGAAGGTTGATACGAGCTTCCCGACTCAACAATGTTAATAATGCCTTTAATATATCATATGTATTTGATACACTTTTACTTTCGATGAATTGAAAATATTGAATAAATCTCCGCACGGGTATTGTACCCGTGCGGAGATTTATTCAATATTTTCAATTCATCGAAAGTAAAAGTGTGATATATCATCAGCTGATGTATTATACATATAAACCTTCCTCTTGAATCGCTCTATCTATTAAAAAAAACTGCATCAAAATCCGTTGCGTAGTTTTAAAGATTTAAGTAAACATAGGGATATAGGGACAGAGAAAGCGACTTTGTTTTATACTATGTAGTGAAGAAGTTTTATTTCAATTTTGTTTGGTAGTTTTATATTCTGTATTTTATTACTGACTAAATAATTGGATGTATAGGCAGTTAAAAACATTAAATAGCTAATATGCTCTTGTTGACATCAAGTAATGTAAACTTATTTTTGTTCTTTCCCTGCTTTGAATTAATTTAAGCGCACCGCACATGCTCAAATTTACATAAGGCACGTTGAGAACGGTACAATGTGTGCATGCTTATTATAATTTAATACTATAAGGAAATTAATTATTCAAAATGCTTATTATCTTACCGTAAATACCTATAAGTGACGTAAATAAGTAATTCAAAGGTTAAAGTTCAAAGGGTACGGGATTAATATTATTACTGTACTGGCTGATTAGTCATCAAATTCTACGAATAATATTAAGTCGAAAGTTTGTGAATATTGATGATTGTGTCAGAATAGACCCTTTGTCGTCCAATAGGTGTGGTAAGAGGCGACTAAGGACTGAGGGACATGGATGGGCAGCTGCATCGATCAGCTCAAGGTTACTTGCTATTTTACTGTGATCACCAATCCGCCTGATTATCCTGATTATGGCAATATCAATCGACTTTTCAAAGTTTGATAAGAGATTAATATTTTGAATGCTTCTCTCATAACAGATACCCAATCAACATTTATTTTAATATTCAACCCTAAAACCTAGAATCTTGCTCTATCGTATATGTAATCAGAAGTGGCAATAGCATTGCGAATCGTACCTTAGTGTTGAAGATAAATAAATTATAAGTAATTGTATAATTTTGTTATAAGAATGCGTAACTCACGATAAAGTTCTCAATGAGAACTAGGTTCGAATTAACATAAAGCGTATTTCCTACTATTGCAACGTCACAAACAAGATTCGTGAAGCAGTCATGGTCAATGTAACTATGAACTAAACATGCCGATAAATTACGTAATTTATATAACATGTTTAATTTATTTTCTATCTTGCGGTGAATTGTTTGTGATCACGAAAACGTGAAATCGTATCGAATTGAAAATGCAGTTGTGATTTCCAGTGGATTTTACGTTTATCAATCTGCATCGAATATTATATTATACAAAAAGATTCAAGTTATAATAAAAAGTAGTCGGCCAGTGGTCTAAATTCAATCATACAAAAAAAATTGCATCCTACTCTATACAAACTATAGTAGTGCGAAATTTCAAACTCCTCCATCCGCCCAATTTTCGTGAAACGGGATACAAAAGCGTTATGCTTTACGTATTAATATAGACATAATAGTTGTGCTGTAGGTACTCTTTTTTTTTTCACCGGGAGAAAATGCATTAGGCTTCCTTACCACCGCAACAACGGGATATAATAAAGAAAGAACTGGCCCCAGGAACTGCAGATGCATGGCAAGGCTATCGCGAGATCTCGTGATAACTGCTATTATACCCAATTTTTTTTTTCTCGCCGTGTGTTACGCTTAATCTTAAAAACTCTAGACGATTTAGACGTGCCTTTATTAGATAGCTTATAAAGTTCTTATTTTAGGGCAGCAACTAGTAAATTAAACAATTTATTTTCCTTACTCAAGATAAATAGTCTTTGCTACTACTACTATTCATATAATACATAACAACAGTTTCTAGGACAAATTAATAAAAAACTAACTAACCGATCACGAATAGATGCTTACATTTCTCAATTTGCTTTGTATAAATAGGAAGTCTCTACGTTATCTTTACGTAGGCACACTTCTTCAGTTATTGCAGTTCACAATGAATGGTAATATTAGTTGTAATATTCACGTCACAGCTACGTCAACACATACTATATAATAAATTAAGTCAATTTTAGAATTGGGAAATACGTTTAGATTCTTTCCTATACCTATTACATTCAAGCCTTCAAAACCAATTCTACGAATATTTCAGCGTAAGAAACAAATTGTAAATTCAATAGTTATATCGTTATTTGTTTAAAATATAAAGCGAATCAATTTAGCTTTAATTATTTATGTTTCTGGAAAGTTTATTCACTCACTCATCCCCGTCGTTTCGGCTTGAGAAACTTAATCAGGTCACGTAAAATACTCTTATGTTTCTTGTTTAAAGTTTTGATGTGTATGGATTTTATACAGTTTTGGCAAAGACGACAAGACCTTTTCGCGTGTATTTAGAAACCATGTTCTACTACATTTATGGGGCTCGATTAGTGTTAAACCAAATAATGGTACCAATTTAATCGTAACTTAAAATTATTACCATTTTTAGCGAGCGATTGGACTGTATGTAAAAGCGCAGTGAAATGAAACGATTATTAATTATATTATCAAAATTTTCGGTAGCCAAACTCACAACGTAAATTATAGCAGTTATTAGCCAAAACATGACATAACAATATATCAAACAGGAACAAGTTTCAACAATAAATTGTTATCAAAAAACGCCTGTCACCCAGTCACCAAAAACCATCCATTTTTATACAAATTCAAACAGAGCAGAATAAAATTTACAGTGATTGCATGCCAAATATAGTACCTACCCAAAATTAGGTTAATTATGCAACTAGATAACGCACAATCTGTTTGATAAAGAGATCATTGAATAACGGGTGTGATTAATTCCTCGCATCGCTGACAAATTTCGCTTTGATATTTATCGGATAGTTTCGTCCGTGAAGCAATCATTGCGTCACTTCCCTCACCCCATTCCCTAATCACGTCCTCGTCATGGCTTATCACGTATTAACGGATGTTTGTTTACATCACCAATCAAGCCAATGCACACGACTCATCTCAAACTGAAACCAGACATGAGTCATCAACAATTAATTGATATTTTAAATTAGAATACAAATATAATTATGTCAACTATTAATTTACTAAATGTAAATTAAAAATAAATTAATCATATTTTCTGTATATGCGTCATAGGAATATCAATTATCATGAAGCTAGTGAAATATTCTAGTATTAAAATAAGATTCAGTTACTGTATTTAATGCACTAAATGTAATAATGTCACATTTTTAAGTAGTTAGTGACTTGCGACATTAATTACAAATATTTACTATTATGTAAAAAAAAACTAACTTATCTTCTTTAACCGAACAGGCTTAGTGCTACCAAAATAAATAGTTAATTAATTATTGTTACAATAATAGTAGGTAATAATGAAATTATTTGCTACAAGGTGCTTAATATTTATTTATCTAACAGGTTATTTTTATTATTAATATTTTTCTAATTACATAATTTAACAAAAAAAAATATATAGTCGCAAATAAAATCTAATTATGATAAATTACAAACTTAGCGACGAAACGTGGGAGTCTAATACCATAGATAATACCTATAATTCTTCAAGGAAAACACCAGTGAAAGTTGACTTATATAATATTGTTGAAGTTTCCACGTTGATTGGAACGTCATGGTTTTAGCATAAATCAATAGGTATTTTCGCTTTCCTACATATTTGTTATTGGCGCACGCCTACTTGTCGTGTGACGTCTCACAGGATAATTGTAAATAAAAACTAACAAAATCCCCAAAACATATGTGACGTAGAACTATATGGTAGCTCAGGAAAAACTATTCATATCAGTATTCGCCTTGTTTATAAAATGAGGTTTTTACCAATTACTCATTACTCACTCATATTTGAAATCGTAAGTCTAGACAGTATTTGAATCAAAAATTGTGGTTCGAATAGTACCTATGTTAAGCATTATTTTGCTTTGTTAACGAGTCGCTTTGAACCCACGTATACATTGTCACAACCTTTCGCATTTATGCATGCTTTAGTTATATATAACCGTTTCACAATATCACTTTTTCTACGAATTAATTACTACTTGCTTAAGAACCTTCATGAAAAGAGGCACATAATTTACCTCTAAAAAAATGACTGGGCGATTGTTACACGGTAAATATATTATAAGAATCAAAAATATATACCTACTTTTCGTAGAATACTGCTCGTCATTAATTTGTTTCACGAAACGTCTCATAGTTTATTTTGTACTGACCCTCGGTATCTAGAATTTTATTTCTGTTTTATTACAACCACATTTAAAGAAACGATGATTAAACGTTTGAAAATCAATCTTTTTAATGGAAAATAGAAGGAAGGAAGTGTCAGTATATACAAACCTTCATGAATTCCTGAAAATATATATTATTATGTTAACGGTTTTGGGAAACACTTTGCAGGTATATAAGCTACATACATACCTACATTGTGTTTCCCGAAACCGTCAACATATTAAACATAGCTGAAATACTGAAATACACAACGTGTATTATATTTATCTCATCTGATTTGTAAAAACATTATAACTGATCTATCAACACGCAGCACAAATCTGAATAGATTTCGCAGAAATTCGGCACGTAGTTATTATGACCTAAGCCGTCCGTTCCATTAAGGAAGAATTTTCCAAAATTAATGTTACTTAGGGCATGTAACCGGCATCCGAATTTTGGTATGTAGAAATAGAAATATAGAAAAAGATTATCATAAAACAAAAGAAAAATATCAGGATTTTGCCCGTTGTTGCTTTTTTAAAAACTTAAAGTATAAAGGTAAATGTATGCAGGTACCTTTTAGTTACAATAATAAAGTTTAGTTTACGTTTTTATTGCTTTACTTGGAAAAGTAGGTACCTACATATATTTACATGTTCCTGAAAATTGTGTATATTGTTATAACTTGAAATAAACGGAATTACCTACTCGTCTCGGATTTACCCCAAACATCGTATATATTTAGCTCAAAATTCCGACATGAATCAGTAATCACCTGCTAATACCTGCTACTGAACTTATTGCTAAAATTGTCACTCATTGACCTCCTGCGCTGCTCTACATTTTCAGGGAAAGATGTATGACTATTAATTTTAAGTGCAAAAACTCCGCTTTGTAAGCTTATTTTTATGTCATGTCAGATAGAAAATACTCTTTAACCAGGATAAAACGAGAATATAACGGATAAAAAGAAAGTGAAATACAGGAAAGTTGTAGCAGTAGAAAGCTTCTCAGAATTCAATCACAGACATGTCAATAACGGTTAATATAATAGAATCCTGAAAAATTGTATACTTCGAAGCTAATCTGAATTGGCCCGTTCTACGCTTCATCGAACCAATTGTGCCGTGAATCAATAAAAGGCAATTTATTAGACGGAAACCAGTATCCGTTAGTTTTCATGGCAAGTTTGGGCTAAATCATATATTGATTGAGATTTTTCAATCAGTCACTTTCGTGTAGATCAAATAATGTAGTATTATATTATTATTATTTTATTGTCTTATTTTGTTTAGTTCAAGAACTTTTAAAAAAACCACGGGAAATGTTAGAATTTGTTGACAGGTGATGAAGGGCATGTACAGTAAGTTTAATTTATACTAAAATATATTCATTAACATAACTGAAAAGACTAGATATGAATAGTATCATGAAATAATCTTATTCCGTAATTAACTGTAGTTTGTCACCACAAATCTCTTTCCGAATTATCGGTAGATTAACTATCTTTTACTAAGTCGATTGTAAACATATCTATGAATGACAATGACCTTGTATAGCGGTTTATTTTTATCTTATTATTTTTGTTTCATACTGAGAATATAGTTATAATTATTTATTACTGACCTTACTTATTGATCTCAAGAACTGAGTTACTAGAGAATTATTATTTTACATAACTCCATCGGGATCAATTATAAGTGATCCCACAATCACGAAAATAAATATTTTAATACAAATGGGACGTAGATATAAATGTAAAAGTGCATTTTATTTACTTTAGTACACTTTTGATGTGCAAATAGGTATTCAAAACACTGGTTTCCGTATTGGGAGCATTAGGCTTCTTACTGACAGCCAGGGATAAAGATTAGGCTTACAACCCGATAAGAAACTATGTCAAGAACTTATTGCTCACTTCTCAGATTTACATGACATTTCATGGCTGACAAACATCTTATGTTGTTAATATGTTAGCAGCGGATACGCATATTAACCTTCAATTAATCCTGTTTAGCAGATCTGTTTCATTAAGCCAGGATGTTTGTAATAAATATAGCAAATGTAACTGATACCTATTTTGAAATCTTATTCCGCCAGTAAAAAGGTCATGTCATGTGAAACCAATTTAGTGTAGACATTACAATTGACGAAAAGAGAATTGAGAGTTCTGATTTTATCTGGATAAAAGCGCCTGGGGCAACACGAATTCAGTTCGTCGAGCTTGGTATAATACGGCTGTAACAAATCCAATATAAAATATGGCGTGTGATGTCGTAGGCGGCTGCCTACTAATTGCTTTAGTGGAAACTGACTTTCCCTCTTCACTGAGTCGGAGTTAGTGCGACTGAATCTAGATTACATGTAAAGCACATTACGAGGAAAGCGGTATTTCTGTAGCGTACCTACTGTGACGATATGGAGCGCTACGCTTAATACGAGGCCGCGTCGGCGCGACCGCTTCAGTTTGACGATAGCGTTTATCGATCATAGACGTACTAACGCGGCTTCGCCAATATTTCAACTTAGTTCGTAATACGGACGCGTCAAAACTTTATTATAATAAAAAAAATCGTTATTGTGTTTGTGAAATGCGCGTGTGCACTGATAAACCGACTGTTCGTGCCCCCGCGCGGTGGATTGGGACTCGAACTGCATCGATGGCTAACCCAATGCAATTGTTGCATTTACAGTTCAAGAGAATGCTGAACAAGGAGCTGAGCCATTTCTCAGAGTCCAGCAAGTCCGGCAACCAGATCTCAGAGTACATCTGCTCCACGTTTTTGGGTAAGTTAATTGTTATGATTAATGTGGTCATAAATAAAAGACAGTTTATTAAATAATATAAGAATAGACAATGAAACAAAACTCTCACAAACTTTTTAGTACAAAATATTTAAAACCAACTGGCCTGCACTTATATGTGTCAATCTTATCGACGTCATCCATCATGTAATATTGACTGTTCACCTACAAGAGTTATGCAATGAACGGTTTTTTGCAATCGCCATTCACACAAAAAGTTTTGATTCTTCAATAACAAGTTAAAGTTTTGAGCTAAAGTAAAATATATATTTTGCAACTAGTTTTTAATCTTTATAAGTTTATAAAATGTACCAATATAGAAGAGAAGTTATAGAATGTATTAACCTTTATGCTTATCAGTAAAAATAAGCATAAGTTTGTACCTATGAGGCAGGTACCTACTGTGTTGAGCTCTTACTCTAAGCCTTCCACATAATATTATCATGGCAGTAGAGAAAATCTAAGAGTTATGGGTACCTACCAACCAAATTTTTTATGTTATTAAAATAATCATTTTTTTATAAATATTTAATATTTATAAGGTGCTTCCAAAATATATGCCAACCCTAATATATATGATAGTAATAATGTAAAACTGCATACGTTAGTGAAAAAATTTCAGTAAAATGATATTAAAATACATACATACCTAATGAATACAAGCGTCAGGAGAAAATTCCCATTTTGAAGAGGTTTTCAAAAAAATATTTTATCGCTTAAAAATATTTTTTTGTACAAATTTCTTTACACCTATAATCAATGTCTATATTACTAGCTACTTTTTATGGGATGGTAGCTTTATATTTTGCAAGCTTATACATATGTATAAAAATAATATATTTATGTACCTACTAGATGAAATGAAGAAATATTATACCTAGGTATTTTCTACATTTTCCAAATTATACCTACTCCGTTTATTTACCTAGTTAATAAAGACAAGGAAACGAAATGATGAAGGAAATATCGGATCACTTTCATTTACTGCTGGGGAAACCCATCGATTAAAAATCATAAATATGTGTCGTCATAATAACTCAATCCCAAAAATGCATGATTATTAGCAAACAATAAAACAATAATAAAGATTATAATTTATAACGGATTATTTATTGATTTAAGGCACGGTACAATTGTATCATTAAATGATCTATCGTATGACCATCGCAATTGAACATTAGAATGTCAATAAAGTTTTATGCAAAATAACTAAATATACATGCTTATCAACTATAATAAGCGTACTTGATAACCCCCACGGCTGGTGCAGTCACAACATAGATACCAGATGGTACTGCCCTACTGACAATACAGCCTACAACGTACTCATTATTTAAATTATCTAACTGCGATAACAATATGTAGACCACCTGCCAAGGTAACTGAAGATACACATTTAATTGATGATTATAATTATTAGATAAATTGAGATATTTTTTTAACTTCTCATTTAATTCTATGTGCCCGTCTTGTAGAAGAACTAATTTTATGTATGAGTTCTCTCAATATTAGATAACTACTAGCTCGCGCGCGGTTTCACCCACGTAACTCCCGTTCCCGTGGGAATTTCATAATTAAATATAGCCTATGTCATCCGGGATAGCTTTCCAACGGTGAAAGAATTTTTCAAATCGGTGCAGAAGTTTTGGAGCCTATTCAATACAAACAAACAATCAAATCTTTCCTCTTTATAATATTAGTATAGACTAGCATTCCGCGCGCAATTTCAAGCGCGTAACTCCTTAGGAAATAGGAACTTCATAACTAAATATAGGCCTTTTTCGATAAATTGCCTATATAATACTGATCGAAATTTTCAAATCGGTTCATTTGTTGCTGAGATTATCGCGTTCAAGCTAACCCACAAACTCTTCAGATTTATATATTATTATGTAATCTGGTTATAACCAGTTTTAATCAAATTAATGATGAACTTAGATTTTTGTAAAGAAATATTAGAACTATAGAACATTTTGCCTAATTACAGGCTAGTGAAATTCATTATATTAGATGTATATAAGATAATTATAGTTTACTAGACCAAGGTAACGTAAATACATAACAAATCATAAATAGATTGTTACAAGAATAGTTGACCATGAATCACATAACAGTTCAAAACAATAATTAAAAATAACCGCCATCTTATTTGGTAGTTAAAAAGTTGACACTGTACGTAGTTGCGATTCCAGTTTTCTATACAGACTTCAATACTAGTATTTTACACAGTTATAGTATAGTCTAGCCTTAAGTTTTAATTTGTGGAAGGAAAATAAACGTATTTTATTATTTATTATTATTATTATTAGTATGAAATATTAACCGCGGTAGCGTCGCGGTATTTGACTCACTTTAAATCTCGAAAGACGTGGGTTCGATTCCCACGCCTCGGAAAGCACGTTAAGACGTTGGTCCCGATGCGATTGTTATAACATCATCTATAACAATGTGTGTTAGAAAGAAACACATTGTTATAGATGATCACCAATCCGCCTGCCAAGCGGTGGACAAGTGGACGTTCTACGGGCTGATGATGATGATGTAATATTTATATTATTCTATATTCATTAATCTTCTTAAATATTTAGTACCTACATTAAATGTTGATTCACGGTATTCAGATATTGCACAAAGCAAGTTGTTATTGAAACAATTGCCAACAGAGATTCGTTTCAATTTCGTAGCCCTAATTAATTTGTTTACGCAGTCAATGGCCATGACTAATTATTAACGGAGTTAAATAATAGTATAACATTTATCTATTGTTTCTCCATTACTAAACAAAACCTTGTCGATATTATTAAATGATATAGCACGTATTCTCATCTTTCGTGACATAATCAATGTACTAGATATTAATAACTAGCTTCCAGCGCGCGATCTTGTGGTTGCCAGTTCGATCCCCGCCCATAGCACTACCGACGTGAACCCACTCGTAATACAAGCATTTTAGCTTAGTACGAGCGGTTAACAAGAATACTAGTAGTGTACAATAACTCTGCTAGTAATCATTACAAAAAAAAACAACGAATTGTCGACATCCGACCTAAAGTTTTTGAGTGTATTCGTAATAAACATTCACGCAAAAATACAAATCTTTCCTCTATATAATATTAGTATTCTTTCAGTGATAATTAATTACTGAATCAATAAATTTTCTCAGAAAAGCCAGTACAGAAGCGTATTCTAAAAATAGTTCAGGCTTGTTCAGTTCAGTGGTATTATATTTATCCTTCTTGATTAGATAGACAATGAACGCGTAGTACCATATCGCAATGTAATGTGCTACCAAACTGTATGCCATCCTTTTAACAGCAGATAGTATCATATGAAATGATTGTTAGTGAAGAAATTTCTGTGAAATAATAAATTTTATTTCACTAAACCTAAACTCACTCAAATTAAACTAAGATTAATACATTATACTAGTGCGATGTGAGACACTAGGAGATTCGGCTGGCACAGCTAGTATTGGGCGATGACTACAGGATAACTAAATTCAAGTTGGCGATACAACTTGAAAATATTTGAGTGAATTTAGATTGAAAGGATTATAATCATTTTATTTTTTGTATGGATATTTTTATTTTTTATTTTACTGATTTTTTCTCTAACTTAATCAGTATTCAACACAGTATGCCACATTGAAGGGGTGGCATATATTTTGGAATTGCCTTATACACTCAGATAAGAAGCTAATCCGTTTAAAGTACTTAGTTTATGTTTTCATCGCTACATAGTTAGTTGATTAATAAAATCGCCTCATTAGAGTACAATAAATTGCAATTAAGATTATTTATATAAAAAAGAGCCACTCTTTCTGAACTAAAACTCATTAACTGTTCATTTCGTTATGATTTCCATTGAACTACGTTTTAATTTGAAATCAGAATTTATATTTTTCATTTAATTATAGTACTTTGTAGTCGGCCATTCGATTTAATTACCGTGTCAACTGCGCAAAACGCGACAACGTTCAGAAGGTAATTGGTTTGGACATTTATTGCGAGATAATAAACGTTTGTACTTTACATGTCTAGTGTTTGAGCTTTAATGGTTTCCATGCATTTTATCGTAGACGTTGTTTATTGCAATCAAACGCCGTTGTGACTTTAAATATATCTGAATGTGAGCTTCAAAAACTTTAGCAGTAATTTGTAAAAGATATAATAAGAAAAATATTTGCAATACACTAGCTGATTGATAGACAGAACATATACTCATAATATTTACTGCAAATTACAAATAAATTATAAAAGCTTTTCATATAACTTATATTCTTTTCTACATTTCAATTAATAATTGTGGGAAATGCAAGCTTTAGGAACCAAAAACACTGGGCGGAGTCACTACAACATTATAAAATCACAAAAATGCGACAACGAATATAGAATATAGGTATTCAACACAGAGACATGAATTAAGAAATTGAATACTTTTTCTGACTTATTATGTAAATAAATCTTGCAAATAAATACACTTAATAGCGTACAACATGACATTTACATAACATATAAAGTCTACGGTTCAATATAGGTAATGTCTTAAATGCACCGTAACAACATAATTCTTCTTAAGATCCTGTCTATTTTTTACAAAAATATATCGAACATTCGATAGCGTTACTGATAAATCAATATAACAGTACGAGTGATGACCTAGAATCGTATCAATCACATGTATTAATGAACCCAAATAAATTACAAACGCAATAAATTTTCCTCCACTTTTTTGACATCCTGACCTCGTAACACAATTTTGAAAGCAATAAAGTATTTGCTCTATCTATATTTTCCCTTTCTGAATCTTTTAGTGTTTTTCATTCGCAAAACATATTTAGGTTATAGCCACGCACCACATGATTCATTTCACTTTGGATAAAAATGATAGTGGGCCATAACACATTATCAAGTTCGGATTTATTTATAAATTTTGTTAAAAATGAATTTTAAATGGAATTTTATTTATTATGACATTATAACAAATTATTTGTCTATCTTCTTTCAGATAAACAACAAGAACTGGACTTACCATCCCTACAAGTGGAAGAAGGTACCGAGCGCGCTAAGAAAAAGGATAAGCCTCGCCATGTTGGACCAGGAACCACCATGTCACAAGTAATTAAACATTTATTTTTTCTTACTTGCAGAAAATCAGATGGAAATGTCAATATTAATACTATTTAATTCAATGAGGCTAATTCAATAAAATCTTTCACAGATATCTGGCGTCAAACGGGCCCTCACGCACACAAACAGCTTTACTGGGGAACGCGTACCACGATACGGCGTAGATACTCCTCACGAGGAAGAACTTGGCAGACTACTGGGAGACCTCGACCGATGGGGAGTTGATATCTTCCGTATTGGTGACTTATCCTGCGGTCGTCCTCTCACAGCCGTCGCGTACTCTGCTTTCTCGACCAGGGATCTCCTTAACACGCTACAGATACCGGCGCGCACATTCCTCGCCTTCGCCGTAACGCTGGAAGAGCACTATGTGCGTGACAATCCCTTCCACAACTCTCTGCACGCCGCCGATGTAACGCAATCCACGAATGTGCTACTCAATACACCGGCGCTGGACGCAGTGTTCACGCCTATAGAGACTTGTGCTGCACTGTTCGCGGCGTGCGTGCACGATGTTGATCATCCGGGTTTGACGAACCAGTTCCTTGTCAACTCAAGCTCGGAACTGGCTCTCATGTACAACGATGAATCGGTATTAGAGAATCATCATCTCGCCGTTGCTTTCAAACTGCTCCAAAACGAAGGCTGCGACATATTTGTCAATCTACACAAAAAACAAAGACAGACGCTTAGGAAGATGGTCATAGATATGGTGCTCTCGACGGACATGTCGAAACACATGAGTCTACTGGCTGACCTCAAGACTATGGTGGAGACAAAGAAGGTAGCTGGAAGCGGCGTACTATTACTAGACAATTATACAGACAGAATACAAGTGATGGAGAATCTCGTACATTGTGCCGATCTGAGCAATCCTACCAAACCGCTCCCATTGTATAAGCGGTGGGTGGCGCTACTGATGGAAGAGTTCTTCCAACAAGGAGATCGAGAGAGAGAGCAAGGAATGGACATAAGTCCGATGTGTGACAGGCATAACGCTACGATAGAAAAATCTCAAGTAGGTTTTATCGACTATATCGTGCATCCGCTGTGGGAGACGTGGGCTGACCTGGTGCATCCGGACGCCCAGGACATCTTAGACACACTAGAAGAGAACCGCGACTATTACCAAAGTATGATACCACCGTCGCCACCACCGGCACCTATTCAGTCGCATTCAGCCGATGACGACCGCCCCGAACAAATACGCTTTCAAGTAAGTAGTAATTTGATATTTACGTTAAAACTACGCTATAATTAAAAATACTGGCACAAGTCAACAATTGAATTCATGTTCCAATTATAAATTACAATTTCATTATTTTCTTAATGCACATAATTATGAATGCAGTGTGGCCAAACAAATACCACAAAGTATCATCATCAATCAATCATCAAGCTTTAGCAGTCATTTTAGTTGATAAATAAAATCAAAATTTCTAATGATATATTTTATTGACAGGTAACACTTGAGGAGGGTGAAGGTTCTGAAGAATGCGAAGGAGAGGGCGATGGTGGGATGTGACGGAAACTACTGGGAATCTGCAAGAAACTCAGTGAGAAGATGCAAGTGTGGTGGAAGCTCTGGCAGTAGGGCAAACGGCCGCGCGCCGCACCACACGCCACGTGCTCTTGTTGGATAATAGTAATACTTGTTGACGCTTACCGTCGGAATGGAACGACCGCTGACATGCGTCGCCTCATTTCGATCATGATTATTTTTATGTGATTACTATGCAATGTTGTTTAGAAAATACCTACCTAACGACTAAATAATTATGTCCCTCCAATGACTGTAACGTTCGATCGTCTAGTATTTTTACTATTGTTTCGTTTTGTCTAACCAAAGATATATGAAATGTTCTTTCGTTCGGAGACGTTCGATAATCCCTGTAAGTAGTAAGTATTCGGTTCGTAATGAGTCGTGTAAGTAGATTTAGTTGTCGATGCCGTGTAATCGGCTCGGCTAAATAAGGACATTGAAAACGCTTATTAATTGGTATGAAAGGGTAATTTATATTGTCATATCATCCACGTTTCTCATATTTAATACGGGTTTGCGATAATGATGTTATTCACCAAAATATATTAACATAATAGGTATCCTAAATATAAAAACTATTTTAAGGTACATTTTTAAAATTGCCTTTCGGAGTTGTTGTTGTGTCTTTTTTCTGAATATTTAATATTCGGTCTGCCTCTCACTGCGGTAGTGATCGTATAGACAGCTCCCGACCAAAGCGATGCCTTGACGGAGCTTTGGGAATTTTGTCCCCGCTCGATGTGTAGTTGTTCTTTGCTAATGTGCCATTCCTGGTGGGGCTGATATCGAAACACATCGCGGTCGGAACACCAAGTGAACATTATATATCTCGCGGTTTGTTGGTCGGGGTCGAAAAGACACTTTACCAAGTTCATCCTATTAGAAAGCTTTACTTGATTTTGTGAACCTATGCACCTCATTACTTATGGAGGATCGCTGGCGATCCGTTTACTTTTCTCTTTAGAGTAATGTATTATTTTTGTAATATTACGTAGGTATTTTATTCTAGTTCTCTTTTACCCAAAATACAAAAAAAATCGTGATGAGTCTTAAAGTTTTCGTGTACGCAACTAATGGCTTGAAGTGTTTGATTAAGATGTTAAGTACTAACAAATGAGTGGTTTGCGACTAAGTTTTATAATGAGTGAATTTAAATATTTACTGAACTAAATGGAAATTTAACAGTACGCGGGCCGGGTTTTGCAATAGTAGTAGGTAATCCTTGAAACACTCTTCGCACAATTTATTTATAATCTGTTTTTGTTTCATTTGGAATAGCTTCTTCATTTCTATGTTAGTCTATATTCGACCATATCAGAATTGGTGTGCAGAATCAAATCCAAACGTGGCATGTAATTTGTGTACCACATAGGACTTCTTGTCGTAAAATGTACCTATCTGATCTTCGACATTTCTATGTATAGATAATGGTTGCTATATAAAGTGTAATAAAAACATATACGTAGCAGTCTGATGGAATATCTAACCAAACTCGTACTATTAGTCGGTTACGACTTTTTTCATGTTTATGAGAATGTTATATAATTAGCATGCAACTTCGTCTAGGTACAGTTACAATACAATAGGTACTATAAGGAGGGTGTAATACTTAATAAACCTGTATTATTTTTGCATTTCATTACCCATCGTTATATTTTAATGAACGATTTAAGAGCTGGTCTCTATTCCTTCATGTACTCAAAAGATATTTTGTTTTATATTTAATGAAACTTATAAAATGAGTTGATTCCTCGCACTTCATTCGTTATATATTTCTGTCATGATAAATGGCTCCTAGTATTATTGTGGAAAGTATTCTTTAAGTCATCATTTATACTTATCATTCATCAGCATCGAGAAGGAAGGTCCAATGTACATTATTTTCGTAGATAACTTAAGATTTTATCGGCGATCAAATACTACGAGCAATGTGTGCATCGCCTATCTTCGAAATGTCTGATTTTGAAACTGGATAGATTAATTTAGTACTTTGGTACCTAAATCAACGTATATAAATACATACCTACTACATTAAAAATTGGATACGCTTATCTTACTGTGTGTTTAATAAAATAGAAACATTACGCTTAGAATCGTTTATTTTCTAATTGAATACGTATTTGTAACTAATTGTGTTGAATATGATATTCGTACTGCAGTAGATCTGTGTATAACGTACGTACCCAATCTTTGGTAATTCACATACTGTGAACATTTGCATGTACCTACCTTGTACCTTTACCGTGTTGTCATAATCATTACTTTATAATAACTGTACAATAAACGAAATAACGTCAGCAGAATGTATAGATAAATAGATATGTACTCGTTGTCTTATGTCTCGTTTAAATGAATTTACATAATACCTACCTAATGCAATAAATTATAGTCTTCATTTTAAGAGTGCGTCTATGGTATTTTCTTTGTGTAGAGATAATAATAATCTATATACGCGTTATTGTTATTACGCATTTATGAAAATATATAGCTTACACAGTGTAGACCATGTGCAGTCTTAAAATGAAATGACTATAAGATGTAAATGAGTGTGTCACGTGATATGCGCTGCGCGGACTCTTACTGGTCTGCACCTAAGTTTACCAAAGAATGTATAATGACTATTGACAATCGAATAAGACAAAAGTCGCTCAGCGTATTCCACGTGCCACGATAAAGTAATGTACTAGATATTAAACTGATTGTTTTCACCAAAGGTTTCAGTGTTGTGTATATGTTTTGTCACCATGGAGAACTATCGCTAAGATTGGATAATACCTAGTTAAATATTAATACCGAGTTAAAAGTGTGCAATGCTGGACATTTGCATTACTTATTATTTATGTTTAAAATAAAAAATAGCTTGTAATAGTTTAAATGAATATTTGAGTTGAATTAAAGAATATTAATGTATTTAGAATAAAAAGATATGGGAGAAAACTCTATGCTCGTTTTATTTCCTTCTTTATGTAACCGACACAAACGAAGAAGAATCAGCCCAGAGTAAGTGGGCCCCCAAAGGGAGCGTTGCAATAATTAATTGGCAAGCGGGCTGATGACCGTATTGTGTTGTAACGTTGTAACACACAAAAAAACGTTGCTGCCCGTTTCCTAGTATACGCTTATTATAATGGGACCAACGGCTTAGCGTGCTTTCCGAGGCACGGAGGGTAGTTCCTCAACCAACCAGACCCGGAAAGAAATTTTGTTGTCACATTACAATCCAGATCGTCAGTGAGTCCACTGTTAGCAAAGCAGTTGCGGCCGCACTGGCACTGATATCGTCCGCCTCCATCGGGTTGCGGTCTAAACTTAGAGTAAACTCTTTGGGCTGCGGCCGCTGACTGACGTAAACAGACGTGTACCTACATCAGGTTGACGGATGTACTTTAAAAAATAGTGATTCTATCAATGTGACGAACACGTGAAAGCAATGTTCTAGCAATGTGACGAATGTGCGAAAAATTTTAAGCAATGTGTTCTTATAAAACTAGAGTTATTTCAAAAAGTTAGTGAGCCGCCAGCCTGATATCAGAATGACGGGTGTATTTTTAATCTGAGCTAATTACTTACTATCTATGTATGAAAACATTAGCGTAGCAATGTTCCGGCAATGTGCTCGAAGGTGGTGGTGAAGCTCCCACGGATACAGCGCTAAAGAAAAAAGCTTTCATCAAAGCTGCTAAGTCCTTCAAGAAGGTACTTAGGCAGGCTCGCTTCGACCGAATAAGCCATTTAGGAGCTAAGCTATCCTCGCACCCTGCAGGAACTTCAGCCGTCCTACTTTTCCTCCACTGCTGAAGCCGAGTGGATCTCTAGCCCACACTGCGATTAAGAAAGCAAATTTATTTGTGACTCAATTTGCTGAAGCATCACGTCCGGAGCCTACCAATGTCACTCCACCTAACATTCCGCGATGTAGCAATAGCATGCCCGATATTCGTATCCATCAAAAGGAAGTGTTTAAAACATTACAGAATCTCGACGTGAACAAGGCTAGGTCCAGATGGAATTTCGGCTGTGGTTTAAAATCTTGTGCCCCTGAGTTGTCTCCCATATTAACACGTCTCTTTTGCCTGTCATTGCTACTTGGCAAAGTCCACAAGTCTTGGAAGCTTGCTATATGCAGCCCGTGCCCAAGAAAGGCAGTCGTGCCGACCCTTCGAACTATCGTCCTATATCAGTCACTTCCGTGCTTTGTAAATGCATGGAGCGTGTACTAAATAGTAAGCTCATGGCATACTTTGAAGACAACGACATCCTTAGTGACCGTCAATATGGCTTTCGCCGAAAACGGTCTACGGGAGATGTTCTGGTGTATGCCACTCACATTTGGAGCGAGGCCATTGAGAAACACGGTGAAGCCTAAGCGGTATCACTTATAGAGTCTGGCACGATAGCCTTATTGGCAACCTTTCGGCGTACGGACTCCCAGCTCAGCTCTGCAACTGGCTTAACGACTTTCTGAGGGAAAGATCAATTCGTGTAGTCATTGATGGCTGCTCGTCTGTTCAAATGGCAATCAATGCCGGGCAGCACCATGATAGATAGGTACCTGTCTAACGCCAAAAGCAGTCGAGTAGAGATACAGGCACAGAGAGAAGAGATGGAATTTGACTCTAAAGGGAGTCTCGGACTGGGGTGAAGCCAATCGAGTTAATTTTCAATGCCTCCAACACAAGCCTGTCTCTTCTCTGGAAAAAAGATTCCGTTTCTCCAGGTTCCTGAGTTTCGAGGTGTGCCGGTACCTAGGTATAAAGGATCAGCTTGAGCTACTTGGTGTCACATTGTCACCGACGCTCAACTTTGGCACTTTTATCGAGTCGAAAGGTAAAACTGCGGCCATGAAACTGGGGATACTGAATAAGGTTAAGCGATGCTTCTATGCCCTTATCAAGCACAAGTCCGGTCTGCTATGGAGTATTGCTACCATGTTTGGGATGGTTCAGCCAAGTACCAGCTGGCTGCCTTAGACTCGATCGAACGCAGAGCCTTCAGACTCATCGGTGAGCAGTGCCTTGCAGAGGCTAAGATCCGAAGCCTCGACCACCGTCACAAGGTCGGTTGCCTTTCGATCTTTTATAGGTTACATTTCGGGGAATGTTTTCAAGAACTCCACAACCTGATACCACCATCTCCATCCCTCTTCAGGACAACCAGAAGTACGGCGCAGTCAGTACCATCCTTATCTTGTGGACATTCAATCCACTCGTACCATCACCTTCATCATCCGCACTGCTAAGGTCTGGAACTCGCTGCCAGCTTCTGTTTTCCCCGAAAACTATAACCTAGGTCTCTTCAAGTCAAGAGTAAATAAGTATCTTCTAGACCTTTAAGATCCATCGTCAGCCACATCTTCGCTTACCATCAGGTGAGATTGTGGCTAAACAAAGGTAATTTCTACATAATTAGTTATTTGATCAATTGACATTACTCACTAGGTACATACAATACAAAGTTTATGACACCCCATAGCAAAAATTTATAGCGTTTATTAATTAGGTACAAGCGGCCCGCCCCGGCATCGCAGTATCGCACGGGTGGACTTTTAGCCCATGTTACTCAGCGACAGCGGTGGATTTATACTAGGGGCATTCGGGGCTAGTGCCCAGGGCGGCAAATTTGCTAGGGCGGCAAAATTTGGAAAGAGTAAAAATAAATTCCAGTCTTAGATTTTTAATATAATTGATTAATTATTTTAATTAATCATTTTTAATTTAATTGTTTTTGTTTAATTTTCTTTTATTCAATATTTAACAAATTAAAATTCATCGATAATATTAGTCGATGGAATCTACATATATGGGATATATCACGCTATATGACGGGATGAAGATGTACAACTGTCAGGTCGGGACCATTTTAGATTTAATGCTTTTAATGTCATTCTTGACAATCTGGATTCCGAATGACGCAAAAGATGTGTAGCGTATGAAAAGATTCAGGAAAAGTTCTCAGTTATTATTACTGAAATTGGCAATTTAGATAATAGAGAAATTCGTGAACGAGCTGAACGTTTAAGAATTGTTTATTCTTCAGATCTCGAGTCCTCATTAGATGACGAATTTTTACACTTGCACATGCTTATTGCACTGAAAAAAATGATGGAACGAAATTCACCTTCCGATTTTTTGAAATGTTTGCATACAGACGACCTTTATACTGAATTTCCAAACGTAGAAATCGCATATCGAATATTTATGACACTAGCTGTAACAAACTGTAGCGCAGAAAGATCGTTTTCATGTTTGAAAAGAGTTAAAAACTTCTAACGTTCTTCAATGAGTGCAAATAGACTCAATAGCTTAGCTATTCTATGCATCGAATCAGACGTACTTCAACGTTTAGACTGCGAAGATTTTATCGATCAATTTGCAATTAAAAAAGTCAAGCGTGTCTGCCTGCGAAACAATTAAAGTAAAACAATTATGAGTCACCCTTAGTACACAATTTATAATTCGTAGAAATGAAACAAATATTTTTTTATGTTTTTGAAATAAATAATAAATTTTCGGCGATAAATAAGTTATTTTAAATTTAAAAAATAAGGTGTATAAACTATAAGTTTGAGTAAAATTTCAGTAATGGGGCGGCATTTTTCTGTTGCCCAGAAGCGGCATAAGTTTAAATCCGCCCCTGCTCAGCGATAAAGTAGCATTCTAATGGTGAAAGTATTATCGAAATATGTCCAGTAGTTTTTGAGTTTATTCGAAACACACATACAAAAATATAAACTTTTCCTCCTTATAATATTAGTATATCTAGATATAGATTACGTAACTTCTACAACACGTTCAAGTATAAGCGAAAAGTACAAACTTTTATAGTAGGTAGGTAATAATAAAAGATGACATTTCAGGACCCTAATCTATACATAAAAAAATTAAAATCATATTTTTTTTATGAGAAACATGTTTTTTATTTAACGGAAAACGCCGTACTTGCCCAAAAATGTGTTTACCGCGTTTATCTCGTGGTCGCCATTTTGCAAGTACCTACCTAGCATTGCTCATCTATTATTATCACCCTGTGAAGTAGCGAAAGTATTGTGGCTTACTTATAATGTCTTAGATAAATGATCATTTATGTAAGCTATATATTTTGTCCGTCCGAAAAAAAAAAGAAATTATGTGTTTTTAGAATTAACGAATTATTATACCTAGGTATTGAATCCCAAAAAACTTTGCGAAAACAGAGTTACTGTGTTACATAAACTTTTACCACTGCAACTTCATATTGTGTGTTTAAATTATTCTTAATAGTCCTGCCAAATTAAATAAAAAATTACAGTGAAGGTACACAAATTCCCATCAAGCTGAAAACTAGTAAAATTGTTCAAAACATAACTAAAAATAACACTTCTAAAATTCTCTATCGTACCTGTAAAAATAATTAGTTTTTTCGCGAATTTCACCAAATCATCAACCAACGGACAGATTGGTTATAATAATATGTAGGTATCTTATTTACTGATGAAAATATATTTTAGTGCTTAAATATAATTTGTATCCGCCATTTACAACGGTCGCCGCTTGGACTATATTATTATGCTATAAGTGTACGGTCCAGATAATCGGACACGGTACGGAAGACCAACAATGCTATAGTGTGTAACTAGTCTTATTTTTTTTTATAATCTGTGACACCTCTTGTGAGTTGAGTTGTGTGTGACTGTCAAACTCAATATAATATCTCACTGCAAAATTGTGAGGTTAAAAACCACAGTCGCATGGAAATTTAGCGTCCATAATACTAATTGAATTTATTTTGACAAAATAGTAGTCATCATGGCTGCTGTTCAGAAAAAGGAAGATGTTCAAGATGAAATCATTGAAAATGGTGATGACGACGAAGTAGAAGCCGTAGAGGAAGGTGAAGCGAAGGATCCCGCTAAGAAGAAAAAAAAGAAAAAGAAGAAGAAGAAGACAGGTTTGAACCAATATAATTCCACCAAATATCACTATAATTAGGATAACAAGCTGTATGATCTATTTATATCCTCCTAACATTAAACCAGGCACCTACATACCAGATCATTCATATTACGCCGCAACGCATATAATCGTGAACATTTCACGAAGTATTAATATTTTATTAATAACATATTTTTCGCATTTTAGTTGTCCAATGGTGTATTGAACATACAAACACCTTTGGCTCACATTTACCACCCATTTATTTCAAACTGACATTTTAATCATATGAGTGATTCTCTGTAAGCTCGTAATCGGCATGTCAAGCCTATTTTTTCAAAAAGTAATTTAATTATATTTAAAGAAATCACTTTTATTGAAACTTTAACCCTAAAACATTACGAGCCTATTGTTTTTAGAACCATAACTTTATTCATTTTTTTTCTAGACGCTATAGAAGCTCTGAAAACACAGTCCCCTGGCTGTCCCTTTCACTGTTTTTCCACCTAGAAATGAGATTTTCAAATAAGTTATTGAAACTACATAGATTTGACGTTAATTTCATAAAGAAAAATAATTAAATTATATTATTTTCGTAAAATAAGATCTTATTACGTATTTTATTTATTTCAAAAAGTCCTGTAAACTTTGTCCTGAAAATTTATATACCGTTCCCTGCCTAAAATTGTAAGCCATATTTAAAAAAAAATGGTAATATTTACAAATGTTTTTTTGTGTGATACAAATTTCAATTGTCATGAAGATGGCCACCATGCAGAATTTTGTGGCAAATTAGCATTTTGTTTAGTGTCAGGATGTCATTTGTGACGTGAACATGCGTTTGGACCGCTACCACACACAGTCCTCTGCTAAGTCATAATATTTAAGTTAATTACTTTAATTATCTGTATATATAATTTATTGTTTCTTAATTGATGCATAAATTAATTGGTCGGTTGTAATAAAACGATTTTACATCAGTCTTGTAAATATTGTTGAATTTAATCAAAATACACAGTCCCCTGGCAACAGTCCCCTGCCTCAAAATGCAGCAGGGTACTGTTCTTCACAACAGGGGACTGTTTATTTTGCGTAGTAGTTATGTTTTTTATGTATTTTTTATGTATTTTTTTCCGCCAGCCTGTTAAAGGTGAATGGCAGGCTTGTATGGGAATTTCGTACCGCTAATAAAATGTCATGTTTTGGGATACTTTTTGTTTTAATGAGTACGTATTATGATAGATAATCCCTTTTTAAATTCTTAGATTTTTAGAAGTTGGGATATAAAAGTTATAACCAGTTTTGTTTTTTGACGTTATGTACTAGTTTACCAATGTAGATTGTTACTTAAAGGCACATAAACATTGTTTTGACAGATTTTCTTTACCTGTCAATAAATAATTGCCATATAAACGAAAAAAGTATTGACAACGAAAATCATTCCTATCCTTAAATTGTTAATTATTATGAATATATGCAACAATTATACATTTTTAGATATAGTGTAAAAGTGTTTAATTATAATTAATGTCATTTAATTTTCTTAATAATTAATATGATTACGATATTTGTGTTATTTTGAAATAACTGCGTTTAGTTTACGATTGTATTACGTTTAATTTTTTTATATATTTTTTTATATTATTATTTATTCCAAAGTTCTAAAAATAGTACACTTACATGAAATTAAGT
Organism: Nycteola revayana; assembly: GCA_947037095.2. NCBI lineage: Eukaryota > Metazoa > Arthropoda > Insecta > Lepidoptera > Nolidae > Nycteola > Nycteola revayana. The sequence continues at coordinate 17,903,483 of OX344840.2, forward strand.
GGCTTAGTTGCCTTAATGTGTGGTACAAATTCTATAACAGAACAACAAAAAAAATATGCGGTACGAAATCTGCCGTTCACCTTTATACACTAGTCTGTTTTATTAATGAAAAATCATCCAAGTATCATTGATTCGCATTATTTTACATAGGCTAATCTAACCACATATGATAAGACTTTTAAAAAGGGAAAGTTATCCAGAGAGGAATTACTACATAAAGGAGAGAAGCAGAGTGACTAAGATATAAATAAGAAAAAAATACAATGAAAAGCGAAAATAAATGAAAGAAAAGGACAAGTTGAAATACCAAAAGAGGAAGAAAAAGGTTTTCTGAAGTTAGCAAATAATATAACACTTCGTGAGCACAGAGCTGCCTTAAAGGAGCGGAAAACGTATACCGTCGACAGAGTCAAAAGCTAGCTAGCTTTAGCTAATCTACAGCAAAGATAAAAGTAAGCTACAAAATAACAAAAGAAGTTTAACAGTGAAAGGATCGAGAAGAAGATTAGGGAGATGTGAAAGTTAAAACAAAAAGAAAATTATAGAGACAAAGATGTTGAAAATGTTAGACGAGCCTGATCAAAGAAAAGAAGTAGTCAAGAACGCGTTGTTTGAAGATGTCTAGTAACTAAGCAGTTGAAAGAAAATGATTCCAAATTGAAACATACAAAATACATAAATCTTTAAAAAGTTGTTATGAGCAATATTGTTGAATAGCACAGGCACTGGTTACGTAAGGAAATGCAGTCGTTGTCTAGCTTGGTTATTGATGTAACTGTAGCTGAATGGTGTAAAATAAATGATAATTACTTGTTCAGAATATCTTCGAAGATGATAGTACCAGCCGTATCATAGACGGTAAAAAAGAAATGACTGATTGAGAACTTAAAAATTAGCTACCAAACGTTTCGTCCATTTTAGGTTGTCAAACCAAACGCTCAAAACCCCAATACATATCTAAGAGACATTAAGTTCAGCGCACTTCATACTCTATAGTTTACAACGACAGAGAAATTAAGTTCAGCGCACTTCATACTCCTAATATATTGACTTACAACTATCACAGGAGTTGCAGGAATAACATGTCGACTTTTTGGCGACTTCATGTCATACTTGCTTTGATAAAAACCCGAATTATAAAATATGGGTTTCCGAAAGCCAACAAATGCAAGTTTTTCGGACTAAAAACCCCGACTGGTGACCAAATTTTCGAAGTACATCCAGGGCAGCTCATATAGTATTTGCAGGAAATATTGTTTACCAAAATTTGGAAAATATTTAAAAAAATGCCAGGACAGCATTTGTATGGGACCTGTACGAGCTTACAGAGAATCACCCATATAACACATAACTTTTATTATGTTATTATGACACTTTGTTTTTGCAAGCTGAACTGTACTACAAATATAATACACTAGCTTCCCGGCACACGGTTTCACCCGCGTAACTTCCGATCTTGTGGGAACGTCATAATTGAATATAGCCTATAGCTTACGTTAATAAATGGGCTATCTGAAATATTTTTTTTAATCAGTCCAGTAGTTCCTGTGTTTTGCGCATTTAAGAAAACAAACCAACTCTTCAGTTTTACATAATTTTAATATTCATGTAAAATTTACATGAATATTAAAATTATGTATATATATGTAGTGAGCTATGCAAATAAAATAAAAGCAACAGCATTAAATTATGTCACGTGTTATTTGATTACATAAATTTGTAATAGCCTGCTACATAGGGATATTCGATATACATCGATGTATTGAAAACATCGATGTTTACAATGGAATACATCGAATCGATCCGATGTTTTAAAATTATTTTGATATACTCGATGTATCGATGTTTTTTCAGTTTAAGCATCGAATCGATTATAACCCATCACTTTCATAAAAACTCAAGTTTGACCATTAAAATTTTACCTAACACCTTTTTTCGTATTTGATTATGTAAAAAAGAAAAGTTTATAATTCAATAGTGGACTGACAATATAATGCCGACGCGGCCGACGTGCATCTACTAAAAAATATGTTGGCGGCATTACGCACTTATTAAATTTTAATATTTTTGGTTATAGCTGCAACAAAAATACATCATTTGTAAAAAAATCAACTGTTAAGATATCGCGATTCTTGCGATACAACCTGACATACAAACGGACAGCGAAATCTTGGTAATAGGGTTCCGTTTTTACCCTTTGGGTATGGAACCCAAAAAAAGTACTCGATGCTTACAAAATATCGATGTTTTCACCCAATACATCGAAAGACATCGATGTACAGTTCCAATTTATCGAATCGAACAAAACATCGATGTTTTTTCAAAGTGGACACCCCTACTGCTACATTTATATTAATGTGATTATGTTGCCGCAAACTAAAATTATTTTTTTTAATTTACATTGTAAATTAGAAAAAATATTTTTTATTATATTTATATTAATATTTTTTATTTGCATAGCTCACTACATTGTTCAGTTGAAATACTAATATTTAAATTAATACTGAAATAATAATTCCTTCAGTTTCTGATTATTTTTAAGAAGTTAAACTGTTGTATGTAACCTTAATTGATCAAATTTAACTATGAGTTACTAACAATATAATTATTTCAGAAAATGATGCATCTACAGAAAATCCTTCTGATGTAAAAAATCCAACTGAAAAGCTCGAGTCATTGACTGTGGAAGATGGAGATGCTGCCGGTGAAGGTGAAGAGAAAAAAAAGAAGAAAAAGAAAAATAAAAACAAATCAGGCAAAGGCAACAAAGAACAAACCAATCCACCAACAATTCCTATTGCTGATTTGTATCCTGATGGTAAGTAAAATAAAAGAGTCCATTAGCCATATAACTGCACCAGTGGATTAGTGAGGTTTGATTCAAGATAAAAAAAATAATGCCAAACCTAGTCATAGCTGTTATTGAAATTTGACATAATGCAGTTATGTGTTGTGTACTTATTAGTTAATATTAAATAAGTATAGCTACTGAACTATAAGCCGCGCCAATAAAGAAACGAATCTAAAATGGCGTCCCTGAATGTCACTGACAGATGATAGGGTCAGCAAATAAAAAGAAAGATAGAAAGAAAGTTTGTTTATTGTTTATGTAGGTAAAATACAATTGTTAGTTCTATGTTTTGAAATGTGTAACGTATACAAAAAAATACATAATCTTTCATAAAAATTAGAACTGTTTATTTGCTTACTTTTCTTTAACATTTTTTACCTTAACCACTCGCAAGTAAGTCGTTTTTTTCCGTTAGCTTTCTTTACGGATTTCTTTTTGCATGCAGTACGCGCCGTGTGTGACTAAGACATCAACAGTTTAGAGTGAGAGCGCATGATCGCCGCTGCCATTTTAGATTCGTTTCTTTATTGGCGCAGGTTATACTACTATTTATCCTATATTAGCGACCCGCCCCGGCTCCGCACGGGCGCAATGCTGATGTATTATACATATAAACCTTCCCCTTGAATCACTCTATCTATTAAAACTTGTACTATGTAGTGATAATTGAGTAAAATAAATACTATTTTACTCTCTGGGTTATTGCTTTATTATCAGTAAGTGGGTTGTATGTATATTCATAATAAATAATGGATGTATTTTATACATCCTTATGACCTATATTTTATTTATCAAAAAGTTCCCATTTTGATAAATAAAATGTATAATTAAAGGGTTACATTAAAATAAACAGAAATTTTCTGAAATATATTCAAACTATAATTATAATATAAATCTCATAGGAAACTTCCCGGAGGGTCAGATCACAGACCATGGGCCTGCTGAAGGCATTGATGAGAGAACTGCCAAGGATCGCTTCTCCAGTGAAGAAAAGAGAGCTTTGGATAGATTGCACCAAGACATCTATCAAGAGATCAGACATGCTGCTGAAGCACATAGACAGGTAAATAATATATGATCAGAATTTACATACTGGGTGACTTTTTTCACCGTATTGAAAATAAAAGCGTATGATTTGTATATGAAATAGATGTCATTTTTGTTTTTTACTAACTTTAAGTGAAAATCGTAACGGTAAAAATACGTACATAAGAAGGTAGTTAAGCTTTTTCGCTCACTCTTTTCATTCATGTGTGAATGTGGCCTAGGTATTATAGGCACCTATTTTATTATTATGCAAGCGCTATGTTGTGTTTCGAAACTCTAATTACCGAAATATACTGTGATTTATAGATTATATTCCATTTACACAACACACCATATAATTATCAAGATGGTAAAAAAAGTCACCCAGTATACTATTGTATTAATTACAAACTATTTGCATGTTGCATTGATTTGAAAACAATGTAATGTGTAGGTAACATCTTAATGAGAATGCAATAATGTCTTAGCATTGATTTTGTTTATTAACTACGCACTTTTTCTCCACTCTTTCCTGCAAAAACTCTTCATCTAAAGGTAAAAGACAAGGTGGTGATTTTTGTAATACTGCACTATTAATTTTGCACAATGATTTTCAAATACAAATCTAACCTAATATATTTTTGATAATAAAGTAGTGATGAATCACAATTTTATAATTCAGTCTGGTGTAAAAATTAAAATTGATATTGTTTGATATGAATTTCTGCAAAGTTACATCTTTTTCTAAAAATATTATAATGTTACGCAACAACCGTGTGAAATTTACTGAAAATAAAGTAACAAATTGTGCAAATTGAACTTGATTATAATAAACTAAGGACCAAACTAATTGTTGAAATCCTTACTGCCTTAGTATACATAAAAATATAGAGTATGGGTATTGCTGTGGTCCATTTTGTTGATCTTAAGAAAGTGTAATGTATGGCATGGAGCTGTTATAGTGAAAACTAATATTTATTATATTTTGGTTCTGCAATTTACTTTTTACACTGCTTATTAATACATTACATCATAATTACAAACAAGACTTAATGTAACAATATTTTTTGTGGTCAAGACACCATGGTGATGTTCATACCCCTCAGTTTATGCTCTGTAGGCTCTGTGTATAGTTTTCTCAGGAAACTCAATAAAACTTGGCCAAATAGAGTAGGGCAGGCTAAGTTTCATTACATTTTGTCAATGTTGCCTATTATTTCAGACTCGCAAGTACATGAAGGAGTGGATCAAACCTGGAATGTCAATGATTCAAATATGTGAAGAGTTAGAGTCGACCGCCAGGCGTTTGATTGGTGAGGATGGGTTAAAAGCTGGACTTGCTTTCCCCACCGGGTGCAGTCGCAATCATTGCGCTGCGCATTATACGCCTAATACTGGTAAGGATTTCGTTATTTGTCTATTACCAACTTCAAGGTAATGTACCATATTGTTGCTACATTAACACCAACTGCAAGGCTTTAGTCAAAACAAATTCACTTATATTAAATGCTAATACTTACTTTACTTACTAAATACTGATAAACAAGTGTGAGGCAGGTCCATAATTTTGCCAACATTCAAACATCATTTTAATGTTAGCTTATAGCTCTTTCAGTAGATCAGTGTTTTTTCAAACACTGTTGTGATCACAAAGTGGGACGCCTTACTCACCCTCGATTAACATTGCCAGTATTTGGATAAGCTTTATAGCGCTCTTGTAATGTTGTATTTGGATCTGTTAAAAGTTGGCATATTAAAAACACTGCTATAGATAAAACTGAAACAAGTGTCTCATGCCAATTTTTATTCTTCTGAATTTTTTTTAAATATATGTGTACAAGTTATTGTTATAGTTAATGACATAAAATTTCTCGTAGGTGACACAACTGTGCTGGAATATGATGATGTAGTGAAAATCGATTTTGGTACTCACATAAACGGCCGCATTATCGATTGTGCATTCACTCTGCACTTCAACCCGCGGTATGACCCGCTGGTGAAAGGGGTGCAAGAAGCGACCGAGGCGGGTATCAAAGCTTCAGGGGTGGATGTCAGGCTGTGTGACGTAGGCGCTGCCGTCCAAGAAGTAAATATCTTTTTTACTTAGTACAAATTGCTATTTGTTATGCATCAAGCTGTTCAACTACACATATACTATAAACTTTTAAACTTTCGCGTATCATAATTATAAAAAGGTATTTTTTATCGCGTTAATACCTGTGTGCTATAAATTACACATATATACTTTTTATAGTGAACAAAATCTTAGTTCTTTGTCTAAAGTTAAATTAGTTTATGCTTTATCATTTCAGCTATTTCCGAGTGAAATGAAAAATAAATGTTATTATTATAAAAATCATTAGAGATTGGAAACAAAAATATAAAAAACGAATAGCACAAAAGTTCTTAAAAAAACAAGAAATATTTTCATCCCAATTCATTACAACACTTTATTATGTTTCAGGTAATGGAGTCCCATGAAGTGGAACTTGATGGGCAGGTGTATCAGGTCAAACCTATACGCAATCTGAACGGACATTCTATTGGACCCTATAGTAAGTAACATTATTTAATTCGTTTTACCCAATGGCTGGACACAATGATGACTCCTATTAGCTAAATAAGGCAAAATTGTAGGTGTCTTATCCTGCCCCCGATATATTGAAAAGATGCATCAAAGTGTTTTTATATTAAGTTGTTGAGTGAGTTGAGTTGTATATATATTGCTGGAAACAGGAAAAAAGTGTATCTGCTGGTGGTTTTCCGTATTTCGTTATCTCAATCTGTTACAGATTAATCCCAACAAAAAATTTATGCAATAATAAACTTTTTCTGTCAGAACTTACAGATTATTTTATCTATCGAGGGCACGATATACTTCTGACGTTATTCACTTTTATTCGTTATACCCTTTATCAAGCAAAATTATAATAATTTTGATTTCTATTTCTCTAGGGATCCATGCTGGAAAAACTGTGCCCATAGTAAAGGGTGGTGAAACCACTCGTATGGAAGAAAATGAGTTCTATGCCATTGAAACTTTTGGTTCTACCGGTCGTGGACAAGTGCACGACGACATGGACTGCTCTCACTACATGAAAAACTTCGACCAACAATATGTGCCTCTTAGGTAAGTCATTATTACTCTTACGGCAACATAAGAGTAATAATTATGTTATTATTATTACTCTTATGTAATAATAATAACATTACATAAGATAGAAGAATATTTTGTTTCTTATATACAAGAATTGAAGCATTCTTGTATATAAGAAACAAAATATGCAAAATATGGTCCCATCATAGATGGGACATTATTTAATAGGCTTTTGCTACTTCACCGGACATTTAGTAATTTAGTACCGTAGAGCATGTAGGAGGTGGTATTATGGTGGTAAGGGGCATAAGTCCTACCCAAAGTATTAAGTATTAACATTGCGCTGTCTAATACTATTCATACCTTTCCATATAAACACGTGTTAAATAATATCAAAACTGACAATTGTAATTTCCTTACAGACTGCAGTCATCCAAGCAGCTGCTGAACTTGATCAACAAGAACTTCAGTACACTGGCCTTCTGCAAGCGTTGGCTCGAACGAGCGGGCGCGTCTCGCTACGCCATGGCACTCAAAGACCTGTGCGACAAAGGCGTAGTGGACGCGTATCCACCGCTGTGTGACATCAAAGGCTGCTACACAGCCCAATTTGAACACACCATATTACTACGCCCCACTTGTAAGGAGATCGTGTCGCGTGGCGATGACTACTAGTTAGCGACACTTAAAAAAAACAAATAATTATACGCCCCATTTTATAAGTTGAATCGCCTGGTGAATTCGTGATAACTACAAGTTACTCAAATACTGAGTAGTATACTCTACGTAGCAGTTCGAATCCAAAATACCGTCATAGATAGGAAGGAGGAAGTAAATAATGCTCGGAAACTACAACTACTATTGCTATTGTCACACCACGGATTCCGACCGACATAGGTTAAACACTTTATTGCAGCGTTACAAGGAAGACATATCCCGCGACAATAATGACTGTTTTAACTAGCGTACATTGTCTTATTAAAATTTATTGATATACTGCCAATACAACATAAATATTTGCATGGGGTTCAAATTAGGACGTGCCCATCTGTGATGTTGTCAATCCGCGTACGATGGTCCAATTAAAGCAATAACAGATCATCAGTCTATTTACATTATGGTGTTGCGTTTGTTTACTATTTTTAGTTTATACTTTTCTTTAATTATGAAGAATATATGGTGTAGGCAACTGACTTCTACTTTTAACTTAGCATGACACAAACGAAATTGCACTTATTGCATGCTAATTTAAAATGGAGGATCTCAAGAGATGTTTCACATCGACTGATCAATACAAACAGAATGCCTATATTTTTTCAATTGTTATTGAGTGATATAAATAGCTAAGCATATGATAAAATCATATGTGATACGTCGATATCTAAGTCAACGTAAAACAATGTTTAGAACTTTATATTCTGTAAGTTGACTGTCGTATTAAACTGTATTTTTATCAAACGATAATAAGCATTTTGTTATAACATTGTTATTCTTTTACTAATCTTACGATAAACCGTATTTTTATTAAACATTATCATAGAAATTTCGATATCACTTATTTGCGAAATGAAATAAAGTTTCACTTATACTGATGCGTTTCATTTAATTGCAGATGTGACATGAATTATCCCCATTGGTACAATAATAATAATAAAGCTTTTTATTTCTTACATTAATCATATATTTTTCATCAATAAACTCGTTACAATACAATGCTGGTCTCCACCTCTAAAAAAACATTTCAACTGGAACCAGCACTAGTTGAACTAGGTACTAAATTGTAATGAACAAAATCTTCCATCATTAAGAACAACTAATAATAGTTGACATAATAATACGAAAAATTGAACTAAGATGCTGTGACTGCATTATCTTTACTAATTTCAAACAGACCTTGATCAGCCAGGGTCGTTGAGGGATATTGCTATAATCACCACGCTTTGCAGGCGGATTGGTGATAGGAAGTTGGTGAGTATCCTTGAACTGAAAGATACTGCTACCCATCAACTGCATGTCTCCAAGTCGCTTTTTACGTCACCCATGGGAAGATATGGGTCTATTCTAAGCCGGACACCATACACGACAAGGAATTAACGAGACGAAAGGATTAAGTTACAGTTACAGCTCAAGGCGCTTAAAGGCGGCAGGGCCGCCGTGCACCCGGCAGCATTCAAAGCCGCCGGCTTTGCCACACAAAGGAGCCGCCGGCATGGCTACACATACAAATACTTGGCTTGTATTGCCGGCGGCATAACCGCTCGGCATATACCCGGCGGCATTGCCGCCGGCAGTAGCCTTAAAAGCAGCTCAAGAACGATCAATCAAAAAACGTCACAAAAATTCGTTCATTGCTATAGTTTATTGCTAGTTGCCAATTATGGCTAGGATTTATGTTTATTATTTTTACGAAATACTTATTTTGTGTTTTTGATTGGTCGCTCGTTAACTGCTTCGTAATTGCTGTCACCTTTTTACGTAATCTAATTCTGTTTTTAAAACGGATGAATAAAGTATTTACTTTGTCAGCTTATCGCGTAGATATGTTTATTTGTATGGCATATTTGGTGAACAATAATTATTTTCAAAGTCAATGCCGTATCTTATCTTTATAAACAAAGGATTATAGTATTTTTATAACAACAAATATGAAGCAGATATTTTAAATGTTAGTAATGTTAAATAAAAAAAACAACGTTTAGCTTAATTTTTTAGGAAAACGCTAATTTATTACCATTGCAAATATAAACGATTACATTCATAATTTAAAGTATGTATTACATAATATCGTTACAAAATCTTTCGCCAATAGCGGATTTATAAAAATGTATAAAACTGTAATGACAACTGAATACTAACCACTAGCATTTTACCCAAATATTACTTTCGTTTGCTACAAACATCTACTCGTTTTAACATTTGCGATTATTTAACATTTCTAAACAATTCTACGAAATTGCTTTCTTGTAAAAGATAATCTGAAATGAACAGTCAGTCTCATCTAATCTGTCTACGTAATATTCAAATGTTATGTAAACACTTGAAGGCCTCTTAATCGTTTAATGAGTATATAGTAAGTAGTTTCGTGCCGATAATCTCAGTGCATTATTTCATTAAACATCGGGAAGGGTGAAAATATTCCGAAAAGCTAAGTACGGTGTACAGAATAGCGAGACAAAAAAATACTAATGTACACGAGAAAAAAAATCATTCTTTTTAAGTTCCGTGGATACTAAGATGGTATGATCATATCATAAGCAAAAAGTTATGTGCATATTGAAACTTCATTTTTAAATAATCCATGTAAATTATAGCATTTACTTTCAAAATTATTGTATAGGCGTGATGATATTTGGACATTATACTATTGCATACGATTTCATCAAAAGAGAAGTGTGTGGGGCATTCCACATGAAAAGGACATGTAAAAGGTGTTGATGATTCCGATTTTAGTTAGTTATACCTGCCTATATATGCCTTTATCCAGATGCGAACCATCTCTACGCCTACCTGTCCGTTTCAGTTTAAGTGCTTTATGAAACCAAAGGTCAATTCAAAAAAATAATTGCCAATGATAATGAATAGTTACTATAAAGTTTGAAAGGGACAAAAGAACAAAACACAGAGTTCGCATAAGTCTACAATCTAAACATAGTATTTTATTATTACTGTTATTTATGTAACAACTCTATGACAAACCTCGAAAATTCAATCCATTATTTATTTTTAACGAACGAAATTACATTGCATAAAAAACATACATTGAATTGTATTCTATTCGAAATTGTAATTAAATCATTATAATTTCAAAAAATTGGTATAATACATAATTAGGTAATTTAAATTTGAACATAATTAAAGTATACTCTGTCGATGACTAGACAACAAATTTCAATGTAGGTTCCCGCACTGTGTCTGCCCCCGCTAGGGTACGTATAAAAATCCCGAAAGTTCATAATACCTATGATTGAAATATCGACGTCCAAAACACCGAAATTCAAAATACCGAAAGTTTTAAATGCCGATAGTCGTTATATCGAAACGCAAAATACCGATGTTCAAATGCCCGAAAGGACGAAATCCCGAATGGACGAAATACCGATGGATGAAATCCCAAAGAGCAGCGACGTAGTTCCCGCGATTACTCATAGATGGCACTGCAACACAGTTATGACGGTGGGCATTCTATGTCCCCGTAGAGTTAGAAATGAAATAGATGTGTCACTTAAATAAAATAAATTTATTATTTAATAGGAAATCAGAAATCCTGACATATGTTAGAAACCAATTGTAACGAAATATTTATTCTTCAAACACAAATTCGTAGCGCTCGCCGGCCGCTGCCGCGGCACCGCTCACTTCGCTCGCTCGGCTCGCGCGCGGTTGGTCGCAGTTCTAACATAACCTAACCTATTTCACCCAGTTCAAAATGATGAAACATACAATCTGCCTGCGCCTAGATCATTAAAAAATGGTAAAAACATTTCTGCGGGAGAAAATGATTCGTCATTTTGAACTGGGTAAAATTGGTTAGGTTATGTTAGAACAGAGACCAACCGCGCGCGAGCCGAGCGAGCGTAGCGAGCGGTGCCGCGGTAGCGGCCGGCGAGCGCTACTTCCCTAGAGATTCATCTAACAATTTTATTATACTTTGTATTCTTTGATTTGTCCATTCAAATTTTTTACTATTTTCACTAAAAATCGTTTTTCTCGGAAACGGTGGCAATTTCGGGATTTTGTACTTCGGGATTTTAAACTTTCGGGCAAATGAACTTTCGGGATTTAAAACTTTCGACCAAACAACCATTCGGCGTTTCAATTATCGGGATGTCGTCCATCGGTATTTTAAAATTCGGTCTTTTAAAATTCGGGATTTTGATACGTACTCACCCCCCCGCTAGCACCTACAGTAAATAAGAATCTGCTATAATTTATATGATTAATAAATATTAGATATATCTACATAGTATAATATAGTCGCTCCCGCGTCTCTTCTTCTGTACGTGTTGATCTTCTAAACTACTCAACAGATTTTGACGCAGTTTATTTCTATTATCCAAAGAATTTATCCGGAAATTTTGTATGTACAATACGCGACACTACCCCGGCCAGCTAATTATTCAATAAGTAGTATAATATTATTTCGATAATTTATTGTTTTAATATTTGATTAACGTGAAATATATCGAGTTCAATTAAATAATCATAAACAATTATCAGGTTTTCTATGAACAATCATCAGAAGTTGCTACGAGATAATAATCGTTAGCCACCATCTCGGTTACATGTCGATAATCGTACAACCAAACTGATAATATAATATTGCCTTATACCAAACTGGTAAAGTATCACAGAAATTAACCATACCTAGCTAAACTATGATGTCTTCAATAATATACGAACTACTAAACACATCCAGATTTGGTCAATGTATACTAAAATATTACGATAATCCACACACTAAACACGAGTGCGAAACAAACACATAATCGCTAAATATATCATAGGTAACACTCAAAGCTTACCAGAGTAACGTTTAATACGAGGCCAATCAAAAATAATTATTATTAAAACTAGGCCTTAAAATTTAATAAAAGAACTAATATATACAAATTGATCAATCAATACACACTGGCAATGAACATCACTGGAAGTCTAAACCTAATTGAACGCCCTAAGAAAAATCATAATTTGTATATTACTAGTTATAATCAAAGAGACTCGTAAATACAGACTAATAATTCACACAGAACTCTATCATACACCTGCGTGCAATATCGTCTAGAAATCTCATCATTCAGGTCACATAATTATTTATCACTAAAATGTATAAATACAGCGTCCTATACGCACGGCAAACGGTATTCAAATATATAATTACAATCACAGAAGTACCCTTCCACGACCGTCCGACAGACCACAAGTTACCATACGTATACAAAGCATACTTAGTATTATCTGCTGCAAATACAAACACATAATTTTTCTTAGATATTGCAATATAGGAAGACTAGATAATTAATTCGCAAAATCTTCTAGAACTCGTAGTATTTACTCTAAACGTATTACGAATATAAAGTAACTGAGAATTAGTATGTAACTTGGCTAAATGGTTGATCAATTATTTTAGAATTATTTAGTTATCTGCATGCACGGCACTGTCGCCGTTGGTGGTAGCCGCGGTCGCAGTGAATGGCCAATCATAGATAGATTGCAGCGGCACATGCAGCATTTCTACCAGATTCCTATAATGTGGCTCTGGAACAAAACAAAACAATATGTAAAAATACATTGCATATCTTACTAACTCAAGAGCAATATACAAGAGTAATTTATTCTATAACCCATACTTGAAACTAAAAATATATAATCAAATGAATTCTAGACACTAATCTCTCTGTAGAAGTAGTTGTCAATCTTTAATGGACAAGGGAATAGGAAAATAAAACCGACTGACATTATTTTTATGGGCTGTCTGTAGTCAAAAAGCTAGACTTTTTAACTACAACCCATAAAAATATTGTTCCACTCTTTATTCTGTCTCACTAATTTATAAAAATTCAACAGCAAAATCATTTTTATAATAATCTTGCCAAGTAAATTGCTTTTTAACCTGTGATGCACACAAATATTAATAGCGGGCCCACCACATTGGGCTAGTGTGCCATAAATAGTATATGGTTATATTTTCAAAGGGTTTATGAAATTTGGATTTATGGAACTGAAGCATCATCTACACTTGAAATGTATTAAATTTTTTTTGTCATATAATAATAGAACTAAGTGAACCTTACCATTCTCTGGAGTAATATATCCTCTACGTATCAAAAAGTCGATGAGTACAGGGGCACTGGTTGTCTTGAACTGTGGAGTGAGGGCTCTTTGTATGCACTCTTGAGCAGTCAATAACTCAAAGTTTTCTACTTCACCATCAGCATTTTGAGGCATGAAATCCAACGGCACTTCAAGGTCATACACATACTCTGTATTGGGAAACAGGCCTCTTTCACTTTCAAAATAGAAACTGCAAAAGAATAGTTAATTTTAATAAATTATATTTATTTATTATCAGTTCATTTATTTATTTGTGTGTACCAGATAGATTATAAGATATATTTCAAGATTTTCATCAATGGTATATATTCTTTGATCTGGTAAAACACATGGTTTAACCAGATCAATGAATATTTGTTGCATTTTTTACAAACTGTATTTCTTGGTGTAATCTATGAAATACAGCTCCCAAACTTTGACCATTTTTTTAAAGAGAATATTTCTTTATAAATATGGTACCTACCAAAGATTATCAAAGTAAACAAAAAAAAAAGGTTAACCACAAACATTCTTTAAGTAGGATGGTACTATGTGGTATTGAGTAGGTAAGTCATGATATAAGCAGGAAGTGGTTGCCAGTTGTTGACATTGCCTATGACATCAGTAATCAGTAAAACATAACAGTGCATTGTGCAACTCATTTGATAGACCTTACAATGATTAACACGAAACATACCTAACACATCCAGCTGGAACCAACTTCTTCACCAGTTCTCCTTCAACTGAAGCCTCTTCAGCAGCCTCTTTTATTATAGTCTCAAGCACACCATAGCCAACTGCCAAACCACCACTCACGAAACAATCCCACTTTCCTGAAAATATAAATATTTAGTTCATTTGGACTATTTAATGCTATATATTAAACCTTTAATAACAATAGAATAAAGTACCTATCATGTTTTGTACTCTTTTGACTGGTAATAAAGTTCATATCTTTTAATTTGAAATGAGAGATTCAGCAAAAAAAACCGTCACCTTGAGTAGAATGTTACAATAATTCATCTAGGTAACAAGAAAACATCTAAAGATTTAGAAGAAGATCCAAACTACTTTCAGTATTTTCAACTTACTCTAAATCTACATTTTGTAAGTTGTTAACAAAAAATAAAGATGGCGCTTCTTTATTCCCTATGATTAAGTAGTGCCATCATTATTTTTTGTCTTTAGGAATTGTTACTAGCATATTACATTCATATTCAATGGACTTACCAGGCCAAGTTTGTTTTGTGAAACTTCTTTGTTGTAACCAAATGCATAGCCCTTTTGTGGGATGATTAACGTAACCAGTAACACTGACGCCATAGTTTCGAATTCCAAATAAACACATAGCACTCCTGTCCATTTCCATAAGGTTTTCTGGGTACAATGGTGTTGTGACTCCAAAACACTGGAATATTGTCCATTATTTTATTTTGAATAACTAGTTATTGTAATGTAACTAGTTATGCAAAGTGACAAAAAAGTTTCAAAGTGACATTTAATTTTTACTAACTATTATTAATCATAGCATTGAGAATATAATACTGCTGTTGACATTGTACATAAAATTTTATAGAACTACATTTATTGTTGGTCTGGGGGAAATGCTTTAATGTTGCATCCCCTCCGCCGATGCGGTGTTCACGCGCCGCGGTGTTCCCGCGCCGCGGTGGCTGAAGGGTATGTCCTCCTCTCCATATCGGTGGTATGCTAGTCATACAACGAGGAGAGGTCGGCCTCGACGGGAGGGATGCCCATGATCTATACTCCCCGAGTCCGAGCCTAGGGCAGTAGGCGGCGGGTCTCAGCCCGCCACTGAAGGCACCGCCTCCCATGACCTCTCCGTTTCGACCATCTTTGAGACAATGGTTGGCAGCGAGAGGTCGGAAACCCACCACCCTGACGAGCTCATGGTCCACGCTGGATGCTCCAGAGTCACAGTGGTGACACTGAGCATCCGAATAAAGAACTACCTACCATATATTTTACTAAATATTTTACATTAAACTTAACAATGTATAAAAAAATATATGTATATTACTTTAAAGGCATTTTTTTTTACTTCTAATTTAAATAGAAAATGAACTGATATCAAATATTATTTATATCACCACTTGCCCTTTACAGCCTCCCTTAAAATTTATTAAATTGATATGTAACATAATAACCATTACATTATGCAGTTTACCTCATCCCTCCACCCTTTAAGAGCACATATTTCATTCTCTTTTCTTAGGCTCTGCAGAACATCGGCTATTTTCGTTGTCCTCTCCTTATAGTCCCTAAATGCAGGATTCAGTTCCACATACTTGCCTGTGATCCGAAATACCTGAGGAAATAAAAATTCTTAAATAGCTTAATTGTATATTAAACTGTATGATTGTAACTGTTACAGCATTTGTAAAAAAATTGATAAGTATGTCAGTCTAGTGTCTTTGTATGTCTTGCACAGTGGCATAACTAACTGTTCGAGGGACCTGGGGCATAAAACTGGTGCCCCTAAACTGTTTAGGTTTTATCAATATATACCTATATTAAAGAGGCAATAAGAGGATTGCTTATAAGGTTAAGGGTCCCTCCTGAGCTCTGGGGCTCCAGGACACTGCACCGTCCAGCCCTTTGGTAGCTACACCAGTGGTCCTGCAGTGATGTCAGTAAATGAACATTACTCAGAGGCTGCACCTATACCAAGATTCATAAAAAAACAAATCATAAAGAGAAAAAAACAAAGCTCCTACTTCAAAAAAGGTCTTCCTACCCTTATGATAATCAACTTGTCTGTATAATCTTGCAAATTACAGGCCTGCAAGGATGTTAAATTCATACAAGTTTACTTTCTAATGTATCACCAGTTGCAACTGGCAGTTCTAATGTTCAAAACACTTGGTTATTGTTAGGTAGAATAAACAATTGATGATATAACACAATACAACATAAAACACTGCAGACCTACTCCACCTATTGTACAATTTGTTAACAATGCAGAATGGGTGAACAGAATGCATTAACTTACCTGTGGGAACCTAATGAGATATTTCATAAAATCAGGGCGAATCAATCCAACTTGATATCCAGCAACTATAAACGGTTTACATACTCCTTGATGCAAACCTTAAACAATGCGAAACATTTAAACAAATACAGTTGTTTAATACTAATATAACAAAAACAATGTATGCGACATGTACACGTATTTTTTACAATGTGTTGATAATAAATATCCGGTTTTAAACCAGACACTCTTAACACCTATTAACATACCTGTTAGATAAAAGCAGTTGAATTTTTTGGCTAATTTCAATAGGTCGGAACTGTTCTTATCTACGACCGAATACATATTTTTCATGTTACTACACAACATTTATGAAAAATAAACAAACCGACATTTGTTGAACATGAAATTCATAAAAATTAAAAGCAAATTATAGACGGTAAACTGTTCTTTTTAATAAGTTCGCCCGATTTCAGACAAGTTATGAGTGTCCTTGTTCAGCGAATTCCACTAACCAGTGTTGCCAGTTTGATTTCCCAAAAAAGGACGGTTGGCTTTCTGAAAAGGTACGGTTTTTGACTTCAAGGTACGGTCGGTTTTTTTTTCTGTTTGACTTACTTAAGTAAGGCTTTTGCTACTTCACCGGGCATAAAGGCGAGCAGAGCTCCAGCCTTAATAAATGGTTTAAAAACTACCTGCGCAAGCCCCTGCCTGTGGGGCTTGGACCTGGGCTCAGGGCGGTCGCTGGCGATGATATTGTGGGATTATGACTTTTAGTATTTTAAGGGAGTTTTGTGCAACTGTCGCTCTACTTTACAGTACGCGGGCCTCTCAGACTTCGGGTCTACGAGGGCATCGGATGGTTCTTTGCAAGCTAAGGGTCGGGAGGACGAGGGGGGAGGTACGACTGGGTCGGGATACTTCTGCAAGAACGAGATCAGTTTTTTTTTCTTCGAGATGGCTGCCTTCGACCATTCGTTGGAAAAAAAAAACGATAGGGAAATTAGGGAATCGAACAAAAAGAAACCTCATTTCAGTATTCAAAGTTCTCGACAGGGCGCGCTGGAGTTGTCTTTTGGAATCATTTTGAATTTGAAAATATTTTTAATATCAGAGGAGTATTTAAACATTTTTACATAAACAGAGAAATTGTAGATGTTTGAAGAAGGTAAAAATCGTTATTATTCATTAAGTGGGATACAAAAGGCTTAAAGCTAAATAACAATTATGGACCCTGCTAGGGCACGGCAACAAAATTAAAATTACATTAGGCTCAAAGTATTCACATCACAACACAACAATAAACATAAATATCACAATCACTCATAGATCATTTTTGTTATATTTAAACATTCATATTTTAAAACAATTAGAAATAATACTGTAATATAATTTATTATTGGTATGTAACTTTCATGTAACTCAAGTAAATATATAAATTAGCAACGAAAATCGTATGAATTTATTTAATTTAATTAAATTAGATATTTCTACTCAGATCTAAGTAAATTGTATTCAATTGTAGATCTAAGTTTATCTGAATAGATTGAGATTGATTTCAACAAATGTAGATGTGTCTAAAAAAAATATTTGATTTAAGTACAAAGTCGTTTTAGATCTAAAATATCAATTAAAAAATATAAAAAAAAACAATTTTTCACCAGTATTATAATAAAATTAAACAAAATTATTGTAATTTCGTTTCAAGTTTCTGACAGATATGTAAACAACAGAATTTTGCACTCTTGTTCAATTAAAAACAATAAAATAAAATAATTACTTTTCGTTCCTTTAAATAAAGAGAATAGTATCGCATAATATCTGAACTTCCTCATCACATTATTCCTAAGATAAATTAGGTATTAAGTATCAACAAAAAAAATTCACTGCATCATTAACGAATTTAATGACTTTACTCCTCATTTCTATAATTGATTTACAAATAAATTTGTTCGATATTGGCAGTCGGTAATTATGTTATACTTTACCATATTCTTTTAAATATTCGATTCCCTATCGCTTTTTTTCCAACCTATGGTCGCAGACAGCCAATTTCGAAAAAAAACTGATCTAGTTCTTGCAGAAGTATGTGTACAATGTTGAAAAATTCTATAGCCTACTCATATTCTATAACAGGAGAAGGCGATTTTTTTTTGTTTTTTACCCTTTGTAGTTTGTAGTGAAAAATAAATCACTAATATAGAAAAGGTACGAAAAAGGTACGGTCTACACTGAGGTACGGTTATGGTACGGTTGTGTGATGAATAGTACGGAAAACCGTACTTTTTGGTACGGTCTGGCAACACTGCCACTAACGAAATGTCTGTCAGTGAGTAGGTATTGTAAATTGACGCAAAAAACAAGTGACACTAAGAGAGGTGAATCACGATATCGATATTATTTGGGATTCCAGAGTGGTTATCATAAAAAAAAAAACAAATATTAAAGCGATAGTAACTAATTATTTAAAATCTTTAATAGATACTATAATTTAGTCAGTGGAGAACTGGAGAGATTGTTCATGAACTACAATATATTTATCATGAGCATCGTGAGTGTTATACTTGAATAATAATAGCACTTTGAAAATATACTTGCTGGAAATATTTCGCCGATCATGTAATAGGGGTTTAGATGTTTTATAATAACTCTTTACTATCATTTTATCAACAACAACGTCAACTAGTGATGTGCCAACTCGGAAAAAACAAAACTCGATTTAACCCGAGTTAAAATCCACGTAACTCGGGTTGAACTCGAGTTACGTAACTCGAGTTAACTGGATGGACAAGTAAATGTTTTTTTGAGTTTTTTCCAAATTATTTCTCCTCAGCTTGGCATAACTACTTAAAAAATTGGAACAGACAAATTATGTTTTTATCTGTTTCAATTCTTTATTTTTTTATATTATTTATTTATAATGTATTGGGAGAGTTCTAGCTACTAACCAAAGAAACAAAAAAAGTTATTGTTTGAAATCGAACCATTTGTTTAAGTATTTTTGGCTTGAATTTTAATTAAAAATTATATTCACTATCAATTAAACTATGAAATGATATAGCAGTCTTTAAAATAAAATCAGACTAACATTATGATGCAAGTATGTACATAGGTACATTTACAAGCTCATTATTGTTTTATAATCAGTAATCACAATATTTTCAAGAAAATAAGATAATTAGTGTCACATAGAATATTTTTTCCTTAGTTAAATTATATACATATCGGTTCCATTCGGTTTTCGAACTCGAGTTAGAGAGAATTCAACTCGAGTTGATTCGAGTTACGCCTAACTCGAGTTGACTCGAGTTAGGTACTCGAGTTAACCATCACTAACGTCAACTGCCAACCAACAACACTTTGACATTAACTTCACTCGGTGCTGCACTTTGTAATCAAACAAATAATTAAAAATATATTTTCAGATCCGTAAATTGTCTTAATATTATTAATAAAATTATATATTATGGCGAATGAAAGTTTTGGAATAATTAACGATTTAGCTCCAGCTTTCCAACCTTTTGTCCAAAATGTATATCAAGACTTAAAACTTGGTATGGTTATTAATTCATAACACTTTTGAGTTTTATTTTTGTGCCGTTTTATCATGAATTCATTTTCGTATTTTTATACAGGTCTCTGTAAAACCAAAGTTGATTTTGAAAGAGTGGCCGGCAATTCTGATGGTGGCGAAAGTCAATTTCGGATTGTATTACCGTACTGTTCTAAAAAGTTAAAATGGGAAATAATATTTGATGCCACAGCTCCTTGGTTTGCACCAGACTTCAGGTTCGATGATGACAGTTTCCTCATGAATGTTGATGAAGAATATTTAGAAGAAAAGGTTCCAAGTTTATCCAAATGGAATGAGAAGGATCCAAAAGCATTGAGTGATGTTATATCTGAACTAATTACTCTATACAGGTTACATCAGGTAGGTGCTGGTATAGTGATCAGCAGTCACACTAATTTTAATTTCTCTTTACTATGATTGATGGTACAGTCAGTAGATAACCATGCTTAAAAAAAAATCTGCACTGAACTGCGGTAAAAAATAAAAATCGGAACTGAACACTTACAGGTAAAAAAATTAAATGAAGATGAAAATTCCCGGGCATCATTTGAATACAGTGCTTTGATTGGAGATGCCTTGACTTCTGAGAATGATGTGGAAGTATTTGTTGGAACCCATGTGGTTGAGTTCTTGATAAGACTTAATGTGGACACATCAAGCTTACCAGAACTGTACAATGAAAGGTACTTACTTTAATTTTATTTCTGGCATAAGGCCCAAAATATGTTGCGGATTAGCATAAATGAAAAATATGAAAGAACTGTATAGTGTATATGCACTGGTTTAATGAAAAGATAATAAGATGTAGGCACTCAACAGAATGATTATAATGTTACCAGTCACTGAGTTCAGTTCAGAGCAAATGTGTATGTCTCCATGACAACTTGTTTGACAGCTACGATAGGCATACTGTAGTTGCATTCATAAATGTTGCATAAACTTAATTCATTTTAAATTTCATATAAAAATATTTCATTATTTCAGAAACGAAGAAAACCCTGGAATAGACTCAGCATTGTTACTTGTAAGATACCCAAATTCCACAAATGCAGAGTTGATAATGTCACCACTTCTTACTAAGTCACTTGGTAATATATCTTTACCACTGTAAGTATCATTTTGTTCTGATTTTTTTCTGTATCCATTGTAGAAACATGTTTATACAGCCTAACAAATTTGAGTCATATTGAGTTACAAAAGATTAATTAATGAGCAATGGGTATACAATGTCTAACTATATAGTTACTCTGCTCCAGTGGGTCGGAGCACGATGTTTTGTAGCGTATATGTTAATCCAGCATATAACCTATCTCGGTGCATTTTGCAATTTCAGCCAATTCCGTTTAGTAATTTTGGCATAAAAGAGTACCAAACATCCATCCATACTTACAAACTTTCGCATTTATAATATTAGTAGAATATGCTAATTTAGTTATACATCCATACATTTAACAATCAGTATGATCCAATTTATATCACATAATAGTACAATATCATATCACTAGCTTCCCGCGTGTGGTTTCACCCGCATAACTCTCATTCCCATAGAAACTTCTTAATTAAATATTGTCTATAGCCTTCCTCATCAAATGGCCTATCTTACACTGAAATAATTTTTAAATAAGACCAGTAGTTGTGTTAAAGCAAACAAACTCTTCAGCTTTATATGTTAGTTAGATATCATATTACATTCTCAGAATAATATTTTTATACTTGCAGAATGCACCAATCAGGGGTTTTAATGGATTATGTACCAATGGTTACAGAATTGTTAAACAATAAGGTATGATGGATTTATTTTTATAAATAATAACAAATTTACAACAGTTAAGCAACTAGGTGCACGGAGTAACCTCATCATCAGCCTGTATAACGTCCACTGCTGTACATGGGCCTCCTCCCGAGGGAGGGTATTGCCATAGTCACCACGCTTGGCAGGCGGGTTGGTGGTTGGCGATACCTTGATATACGATTATTATAGATGATGTTATAACAATCGGAACCAATGGCTTATCGTTCTTTCCGAGGCATGGAGGGTAGTCCGTCAACCAACCAGACACAGAAAGAAATTTTAAAATTTAGACAAATATTTCTTGTCCTGTGTTGGGATCGAACCGAGACAACCTCCGAGACTAAAAGCGAGCCAATTACCGCTACGCTACCGAGGTTGTCGTTGCACAGATTAACCTATATACATAATAAATGACAAATTGACTATTATAGGTAAGTATATATTTAATATAATCACAAATTACAATGGTTTGGGCAACTCATTTAATATGTGATCAATTTATCATACAAAACTACAGTAGACACAAAAAATATTATATTAATCCCACAGAATGACGTAACATTCAATTTTATCTATTTTCTGCTTTTAGATCCATGATGTTCTCAATAATGAAAAGTTGAAACGTGACTTACTGGCCCAGCTGATTGTAAAATATGAAGGAGCAGTGTTAGAACATGATGCTAATAGTGCAGCATTCTTATTTGAAATGAATAATTTTCATTGGATATTCCAAATAGATACAGGTATATTATTATTTATATATTACTACTTTCGACTTCAACAGAGTGATAGTGACTTTGACAATCGTCAGCCACCACTTTCAACACCTTTTCCTCTATTAAATAGTAGCCTATGTCCTTTCTCAGGTTCTACACTATCTATGTACCAAATTTAATTAAAATCGGTTCAGCAGTTTTGGCGTGAAAGGGTGACAGACAGACAGAGTTACTTTCGCATTTATAATATTAATAAGGATAAGGATTTTCTTTCTCCTTATGTTTACAATTTGAAAACTGAACATTTTGCCTAGCTGTAAAGTAATATATATTACCAGATGATGACATGATCACCAGATGAATATATTGTAAGCAGTTTAAAAAGCCCTCAATTCGAATATAAATATTCAGCTTGGATATTTGTGTAAAACCATACTTAGTACTACCTACATTAAAATACCTTTGTACCTACAATGATTTTACTAAATAAATGTACATTTCAGGTGTGAAATTTCCTGAGAAACCACCAGTGTTGACCTTAAGGTCAATTTACCACTGCAATAAAGGAAAACCAATGTCGAAGGTGCTTCCTGGATGCCCTTATAATAACTTTGAAAGTTATATTGAGCAACAAGTTGAAATATTTAAAAATGAATGTATGGGATCACAACCCCATAACCAACTTATCAATTTAGACAATTGAATTAAAAATATATGTTCATATTTTTAATTCATGTTGTTACATGAACACTTTTATTAAGAGAAAACTCAAAGAACTAATATTTTTATACATAATCCTTTTCAAGACAGTGGCAAAGTGATTGCTACCATATTATGAACTCTATGACTGTGTAGTATGTTTAAAACCTAATCATTAACATCCTTAATAGGTACTCTAAATTTTATAATAAAAAATATGTCAACCCTGCATTCACCAAGTACTTATATTGTATATTATATATTATGTCACCAGAAAATAATAAGCGTCGTTATAGTCTAAGATCCGATTAAGGAGGACCTTCACCGATATGTTTACTGGATGAAAAATATTTTATATCAAATTTAATTACTTAAATAATATAACGCGGGTGGGTTGCCTAAGAAATTCCTGGCCAAACTATTATTATTTAAAAATTTAATTTAATTACCTATTTAATTTACTTTACTTTAAACGAATAAATTTAATACTAATCGAAAGTATGAAGCCTATAGAATATAAAAACGTTGGGTTTTCTTTTTGTTGCCTGGCATAACTACTGGTTGCCAGGTATTAATAGGAATGTCGATACTATTTATCTTCACCTATTTGTTTAATAAATAAATTTTATATCAAAATATAATATTGTTTTGCTACAATCTGCAATAAAAAATAAAATATTTCGATTTACAATAAAAAAATAATTAATATTTTTTTAAATAAATAATAGTTTGGCCAGGAATTTCTTAGTCAACCCACCCGCGTTATATTATTTAATATACCTACCTATTACATTTGATATAAAAAACTTTTCATCCAATAAACAGATTGGTGAAGGTCGTTCTTAATCGTATCCTCTACTATTAGTTGATCAAGTTTCTAGTTAGTCGATAAACTAACGAGATTTCGGGTGGTTAAAAAAAACCTAAACCTATATCAATAGTTCAACAGGACTTATTAAAGGTGAAGTTTTTTTTTGTTTTGTAACCACAGACAGACACAGTAGCAAAGTAGTGGTTGGTTAGGTTAGGTCAAGTGTCATTATGAGCGCTCACTGAAACTGGTAACTACATTTAACAATATGAGTGGCACAATAGTTTATCAACTTGATTCGTATTCGTCGATTCCGGTGACATATATACAGGGTGTTTGGCAGAACGTTGAACATACGAAAATGGTGGGTAGGTGGGGTCATCTGCTACTTACTCAGCCCTAATTTATTTGGCCCTGGCAGACTGGGTATTTTTTTTTAAAAAAAAAAGTTTTTTTCTTGTTTCACCACTTTCCTAACTTTAAAGTGTATTTTTTTTATTAAAAATGGGCAATAAAACAGGCAATTTTTTTTTTTAATCTTTGATGTTGGCAGATTCTTATAAAATTATTGCTTTGTTCAGATGTTAGCTAGAAAAAAAGTTATGAGTCCTCAAACTTACAGAAAGATGTAAAAAATACTTGAATGTTAATTTCAACTTGCATTTAAAAAAAAAACAAAAAATGATTGAGGAGTTCCAATTCTAGCAAAACATCCCTAGTGTGTGAGCTTTCTAATGGTATGTAATTTGCTTTTATAAAAAAAAAACTTTTAAGAGTTATTTCATAATTTTATCAAGTAGGAAATTTTTGACTAAACTCTACCTTTACGGAAAGTTAAATGTTTTGCGAAATTTAATACTGCAAAGTTGGTAAAAATTATGGATCGACGGCTTGCCAGTAGCAGTGGTGCAAATTGACATTCACTATTCCCTTGAGATGGTTACACAAAGCAGGTAGAAATTTTGTTTCACTCTTGCGCAGTCATAGCGTATTTTTGCTCTCTTTCGCTCTCGTGGCACCGTGACGCGTCAGAATGAATTCTTGACGAAACTCTACCTTTACGGAAAGTTAAATGTTTTGCGAAATTTAATACTGCAAAGTTGGTAAAAATTAAATGATTGATTGAAATTATGCTGTACCAGTTAGGTGCGTTAATGAAACAATTAAATAATTTTAAATAATTTATTTAAATAATAAATCATATTAGATGTTCAAATTGACGCCCTTCATTCGCAATACAGGTGCGGCATCTACGTCTGATTTCTACAGTTGTTGTGCGCAGCAGCATCTCCTGTCGCATAACTTCGAAAGCAGCATTAATTCGATTTATCAAATCTTCCCGACTTTCTACTTCTGTAGTGTAAACTAGTTCCTTTGCCCTTCCCCACACGTGAAAATCGAGCGGAGTGAGGTCGGGCGATCGCGGAGGCCAGGGAATTGGTCCTCCCCTGCTAATCCACGAATTTGGGAAACAATTATCCAAATGCTCACGTACAACTAGACTAAAGTGAGCTGGGCAACCATCGTGTTGAAAGACAATAGGCCTGTTTATGTCTACTTGGAACACTTCTTCCACTAATGGTGGTAAATCATTTATCAAAAAATCCAAGTAGTTGTTCGCGTTGATGTTGTCGGGCAAATAATGAGGCCCTATTAGCTTATCGCCAATCACTCCTGCCCAGACATTCACACTGAATCTCCTCTGGAAGCCTCTTTGTCTCTTCACGTGTGGGTTTTGATTTTTAAGTGCCCAATGGTGAAGATTGTGATAATTGACAGTCCCTTCTTTGTCAAATTTGGACTCGTCTGTCCACAAAATACTTTTTAAAAAGTTAACGTCGTCCACATCGGTATGCAGCAAATGGCGACAAAATTGCACACGTCTCCCAAAATCACTGTCATCGAGACCTAGAACAAACAAAACATGTCTAAGAATTGATTTCAATACTGAATCTTTTCTTCCTCCGAGTTCAAACTCTACAATTATCCAAATTTTTCATCTTCAATTTTTAAGTACACTAATTGGCTTTATGGCTTAGCCAT
Organism: Nycteola revayana; assembly: GCA_947037095.2. NCBI lineage: Eukaryota > Metazoa > Arthropoda > Insecta > Lepidoptera > Nolidae > Nycteola > Nycteola revayana. The sequence goes on from OX344840.2 coordinate 17,929,894, forward strand.
AAAGACGTAAGACCAAATTCACAAAAGGGCGTGCGACTTTCCAATTTTGTACTAAAAAGGACCCATAAGTGCTGGCAAGTTTACCTACGCTGACCACCTGCGCAAACCGAATCCGAAATCCGAATCCTGTAAGCGCTGGCCGCCTGATTGTTACGTGAATGCGGCCGAATAGGAATAGTTTATTGAATTTAATTTGAAATTAGAATTGAATGCGCAAAAAACAACATGAGGCAAAACAACTAATAAAGAAAGTGACGAAATCAAGGTAGGTAGGTAAATGGAACGATCAATTGAACTGTCTCATAATTTACTACATTCCACAAAATCGTATCAGATGCAGTGCATAAACGGCTTAATCTTACCTTGCACTGGAGTGTAGTGAAAAGCATGTCTACCATCTTGCCGGAGAACAGACCACACTTTCCATATGCTTAAGCCAAGTATTGAAGCTATCTGTCTAATGCTTTTGGTAGGATCCGCGTCAAACTCAAGAACTTGTTCGTCAATGGTAGCATCGGGTCGTGCTGCGTTCACTCGTGGTTCTTGTAAGTTCAGGTTACCGGTTTATCGTAAACGTCGGTAAGTACTCGCAAACGTCTGATGACTGGGTACTCGGCGGTTGGGATAACGCTCTTGATAAATTCTTAGCGCTTCACGCGAATTTGTATTAGCGCTTCCATACGCTAACAACATGTCCGCGTATTCCTCACTGGTAAAAGCAGCCATTTCTTTACCAATAACAACAGGTAACAGTAATAACAAAAAACTTAACAAACTTAAACTTAACTAGTGATAACAATAAAAGAAAACGAAGTGAACAAAAACAAACGTAAGCGTAACGGGCACGTGAGATCGCAGAGGCAGTTAAGTCTCGACTGAATAAAAGAAAAGAATTCATTCTGAGGCGTCACGGTGCCACGAGAGCGAAAGAGAGCAAAAATACGCTATGACTGCGCAAGAGTGAAACAAAATTTCTACCTGCTTTGTGTAACCATCTCAAGGGAATAGTGAATGTCAATTTGCACCACTGCTACTGGCAAGCCGTCGATTCATAATTTTTACCAACTTTGCAGTATTAAATTTCGCAAAACATTTAACTTTCCGTAAAGGTAGAGTTTCGTCAAAAAATTCCTGCTTGATAAAATTATGAAATAACTCTTAAAGTTTTTTTTTTATAAAAGCAAATTACGTACCATTAGAAAGCTCACACACTAGGGATGTTTTGCTAGAATTGGAACTCCTCAATCATTTTTTGTTTTTTTTTAAATGCAAGTTGAAATTAACATTCAAGTATTTTTTACATCTTTCTGTAAGTTTGAGGACTCATAACTTTTTTTCTAGCTAACATCTGAACAAAGCAATAATTTTATAAGAATCTGCCAACATCAAAGATTAAAAAAAAAAAATTGCCTGTTATATTGCCCATTTTTAATAAAAAAAAATACACTTTAAAGTTAAGAAAGTGGTGAAACAAGAAAAAAACTTTTTTTTTTTTTTTTAAATACCCAGTCGGCCAGGGCCAAATAAATTAGGGCTGAGTAAGTAGCAGATGACCCCACCTACCCACCATTTTCGTATGTTCAACGTTCTGCCAAACACCCTGTATATGTTACGGCTAAAGGTAGGTGTGAACATAAACTTAAGATTAGCCGGCTAAACTTAGGTTTATCTTCGAGAAGCAGCTAAAGTTCGATAACATGTTAGTTTGCGTCGTGATATTCTAGGTTTTAATTAAATTAAACAATACCTATGCACGGCACAGAAAGTGTTGGGATGGTTAAAAAAAAAACACCTAGGTAAACTTAAACCAATGGAGTTGAACAGGGACTTTTAGAGGTTGATCTAAGTTTAACCGCATGTGGTCGGCTAGACCTAGGTTTAGCCGGCTAATCTTAAGTTTATGTTCACACCTACCTTTAGCCGTAACATATATAGGGTGACTGGTAGGTAATTAGTGACCGATACCTAAACACATCATTGTGCTCATGATAACAAACAACTTTTACTATGGCACCAAACATGAAATCGCGAAAAAAAAATCAGCTGCTCCCTAACATGTTGACGAGTTATGTGAACATGAATGTATGGAACAGCTGATTTTTTTTTCGCGATTTCAGGGTTGGTGCCATAGTAAAAGTTGTTTGTTATCATGAGCACAATCATGTGTTTAGGTATCGGTCACTAATTACCAGTCACCCTATATATGTCATATATGAATGCACAAGAGCTATACTGCTGTTGCCCTGAACATAAGTTAATAGTTTTCACTTTGTATGTTCAGATGTAATGCTAGCTATTGTTACTCATGAGACTTTTGTTTTATCAATAATTGATTATTGTATTGTAAGTTTATTACTCCAAACAGTAATTAATTTCAGGCTTTTTTTTAAGAATATTGAGCCCACAGAACTTAATATTTGACATATGAAGTACCTACAGGTACAAAGACGTGTTGACAGGCTGGGCTACCTATTAGCACTTATTTACTTACATAATATTTTAAGATATACAGGGTACTTCTAAAGCCACTTCACCCACACTTTTTTCACCCAACTTCTTCAGGGAAGTGGGGTGAAAAATAGATAAGTATATAGTATATATATTTTAAAATACGTTTTTGGTATACCTTAATTACTTATTAGTGTATACCTACCAATAACATATAATTTTTGAATATATATATATACAGGGTTATTTTTAAAACACCAACAACCTTTTGGGGAATTGAAGTACTCATGATTATGAACAACTTTTAGTATGGGACCAATCCTGAAATCGCGAAAAAAAAAACAGCTGTTCCATACATTTATGTTTACTTACCTCGACAAAATGTATGGAACAGCTGATTTTATTTTCGCGATTTCAGGGTTGGTCCCATAGTAAAAGTTGTTTACAATCATCAGTACTTTCACCCTCTAAAAGGTTATTGGTGTTTTAAAAATAACCCTGTATATATATATAATTATAAATCATGATATATATAAATCATCATAAAATATATAAATCATGATTACTTTGATTAGAAGTTTAATTGAAGATGTAAATAATAGACTTATAGTTTATTAATTTCGTTTTATTATAACTATAGGTAATTATTGAAAACAGAGTTAGTATTCATACAAGGATTTATTACTGTGTATACAATAATTTAAATGAACAGAAATGGTTCTTGTTTACAATCATGTCTCAACAATCCAATGTTATTAACAAAAAATATATTACTTTTTCTGGTCTTTATATGCATTCTTCTATCTTGGGCAATGGATGGGAGTTAGTTAACATTAAATAAATTATTTATTACTAAATAACATGAAAGATTTATATTTTTAATTATCTGTTGACAATATATTATTATTTCATTGAAATTGGATGCTATGTTAAAGGTGTCATAATCATGACTCGCGGATTATGAATGCGTGAGGGCTTCAACTATAACTACATAAATAATTACTCAACTACTTTGTATCAAACTGTGCTTAAAACACCACTGTTCAATGAGATTAAAATCTAAAATATTTCAAGTCTAATACCTATAAGCTATTTCTACTTTATAATTTAGTAACAAATTACATTATAAAGTATTAATATGACGAGGTATCTACTGTAAAATTTTGAAAACTTAAATAAGAAAGAAAAATAATCACAAAGAGTTTCCACAGTGACAAACTCTTGCCGACGGAAGAACCCCACGAAAAATAAATATGTAGTTTAATTATTCGTAATTTCTTGCGCAACAAGCATTAAGTACATAAAAGTTACATTCTAGCTATTTGTGAGTTCTTTGTTTTCCTTGGAACCAATGAGTTCATAGCGATATCTCATGTAGAATACTTTCATCCTGTCCCAAACACTTTCAAGGGAGTCGAAGGCAGGCCTGACATCCAGTAGAGCAAATTCATACTTTTTATCAACTTCTCCACCGTCATAGTAATCAATTATGTAACGCACATCTTTACCGCAACGGTCAACAATCCAATCATGTCTGTCGAAAGGCAGCTCATATCTAAAAAAATAGTAATAAAAATGATAATTCAAAAAAAAAAATTAGTTTTATATGATTTAAGAATATAGGTATATAAAGATATCACATACCCAAGCCAAGACCTTATACGGGCTCTAGGACTATAATCAGAAGCTTTGCCTCCAAAACTCTTCAGTCTAGGATGTCCACACTCCTTAGCATGCATTGCCTCCCATTTCAGTACTTCTATCCAAGCCTGAAATTGTTTATTTTATTAATTTGTATTAGTCATATTCAAGTAGATAAAAAAGATGACATTGACCTAGATGATTCTTCAAAATTTATGTAAGTGTTTTAGAACAAAAAATTCCATAAAAACAATTCACTTCTTCACTAAAGCAAATCCAACCACTTGTTTCTTAAAAAATATTTTTTCCCTAATTTTTCAAAGATTCATACAGTATCTTTTTTAACATCTATTTGTCAAGGTTATAATAATAATTATCAAATTAATGATTAATTTTACCTGTTCATTATTGGCATTATGTATTCTTATAATATCATCCATATCCTTCTTTTTAATGTCTTCATCCTTCCAACGCCATCCTTTACGGAGCATAGCATTCCAAAACATCTGTTGACTGGGGTACACCCAAAATTCAGTAGAACCATCAGGCATGGCCCGCGGGATAGATGACACTTGACGCTGAGTGGGGAGCTCAAATGGCTGATCAGGTGCAGGTTGTTGGTTAGCAGGAGGCATCTATAAAAATGTGAAGAAATTGGTTTATTGCACAAAGTGATAAAAGACAACTTATATAAAACATGATTTCTGTAATAATGAGTAGCTGTGGACTGTATTGTAAATGAAATGAGAATACATATATGAGTCAAACAACACTTTTTCTTTTAAAGATATTATTTTCACAATACAATATTTGTTGTCAATCATAAGAAGAGATATAAAGAACAATAGAAAGTATAAAGTTTATAAAAAATATAAGTAACTTGGCCAGATGCCAACAATAATATTATTACAGAAATAGTTGTAAACAATGATTGTTAAGTCCCATAGTAGGTACCACTATAAGTTTTGCTTGGTAAAGCTTTGTAAGTAGATTTTTATATTGCTATTATACCTAGTCCACAAAATGTATTAATAAAACAATTTTATGTTTTGATCTAAAATGTTGTGTCGAAATATTATAGCATTAATAATATGAATATGGTGATAAAATTAATAAAACCGTGAACAAAATACCATTTTAGATAAGATACATATTTCAAAACACTTGAAAGAAATATTATGAGTATATTTTGGGAAAATTTGTTGACCATGCAATCTTAGAAACTGTTCTCAAAACACATTTAAGGGTAATCTAGGGCAAGTCGGACATACCATGTTGAATGGATTGATATCATTCCCATGCTGAACGGGGCACTCCGAAACTTTCTTGGTTTCGGCTGGTTTCTCCTCCGTTTTCTTGTGCATTGGACATTCTGGTGGTGGATTTTCGTTACTTGCAATGTTTGGTATCTTAACGCCAGCTTCAGCTGATACCGAGTTCCCCATTTTTGAAAACTTTTCAATTGGCTTACGTAAGTTTTTTTATAGGTTATTTTACAAGAAGAACATCTTGTGGACAGCTAGGTCGCGTTTCAAGAAATTATGTGATTGTAAAGAAACACTTATTGTTATGTTATATTTATAAGGAAATTTTATTTGAAAATATTTAAGATTAACGTAAAATTTTCTTTTTCACTACACTGACGACACTATGTTGTCGATTGACACTGACAAGTGACAATCGGAAATTGGGGTGACCAATGAGCATCTGCAAAAACTCTAGATCGATAATTTTAATATAGTAGGTAGGTACTTCAGGTTTTTGATTTATCGCATATTCTTTGTCTCTCTACTGTTTATGGGATGTATATTTTAGGCAAATAAAACAATGTATTTTTTTTATTTTATCAACCTTAACTCAAACTTGTAATGAATCAGATCCCCAGTTTGCCACAGCGATGGAATATTACGCGACCCCGATTGGCCAGCTTTCCATGTCTACAAGATGCTGACAATTTCGCTGACAGGACGAACAATATTTTGTGAACTTTATGTTTTAGGTGTATTTGTGTTTATGCTAAAGTAAACAAAAGTGTAAGTACGCGGGGTATGTCACAGTGCGCCCTAACAAGTGACGACCCCGGACCCTGATGTGTCTTTGGGCAATTTAGTGCAGTGCTGTGAATGTACCCAGGTGCGTTTCTTCAAAGGGCAGAGAGGTTTAAAAATACACCAGCGAAAATGCCACCAAAATTTAAACCTACCTTTGTCTGTTCCATTATATTATGATCAAAGCCAAAATTCTACCGATATCCCCAAATCCTTTAAACGACTACACATTTTGGAAAATTCTTTCGGAATTCAAAAAATCCAAACCAGTTTTAAAACGGGTTCCGCGGGGTGCCCGCCTTTCGGTTGCCTCTGCCCTATCACTGTCTATTGAAGGTGTAATTGAAAGTAACTCAAAACGCGCCTGGGAGCATTTACTCTTATTTCCATACACTGTTCTCCATGTCAATGTTGATAAGGTAATAAAAAATCAATTTAGGTAAGGTAACAAAATTAAAGAAAATTGCATAAAATTTAGCACTATTGACGCACTAAATTCTTTTTCTATTAATTCTATTAGTTCGGATCCTTTACCAAATTGTAATCATACTAAAATTCCAAAATCTGCTACCGAGTTTTCTACAAATAACCGTGTGGAAAGCAAAGTAGCTGATGGAGACATAAAGGGTGCTGCACGAATTTTGTTCTCCAGTGACACAATAGCACCGGCAAATCACGAGACTTTTTTGTCACTGGAAAACAAGCATCTACCTCCAGCTGCAGATCTAAAACTTCCCCAAGCACCTGGAAGCTCCGTGGAGGTCGAATTGTCTACCCGAGAAGTGGCCGTGGCCGTTAAGTCTTTCCAAAGCGGATCCGCCGGTGGCCTAGATGCTCTCACTCACCAACATCTTAAAGATTTATTATCTGCTAGAAATGGGGAAACTGGTGAGGCGCTTTTGAGAGACTTGACGGCTTTGGTAGCTCTCATATTGTCAGAGGTTCTGTATGGAGCTAATCTTTGCGCTTTAAAAAAAAAAGACCGCGGCATAAGACCAATTGCCATTGGTATGACATACCGCCGTCTTGCGACCAAAATTTGTTGCAAAAAAATTTCGCCACAGCTTGCCAATCTTTTTCAGCCCCTTCACCTAGGTTTTGGATCTCGGGGTGGCTGTGAGGCTGCCGTCCATTCAGTACGGACATATCTCAGCCAACATTCTGGAGAGGTGCTGTTGAAGGTGGATGTAAAAAACGCTTTCAATTCAGTGGACAGGGGAGCCCTTTTGACTCAAGCAAGAGATAAAATACCTGACTTTTATAATTTTATTTGGCAGTGTTATAGTTCAAATTCAAAATTAACTTATCTCGGCAAAGAAATTTCCTCCGCGGTTGGATGTCAGCAAGGAGACTCTCGGGCCAGCTAGCCGGGGGCTAGCTATTTTTAGCCTTGCTATTCATCCTATTATCCATAGCCTTCAATCAAAAATTAATATTTGGTACTTGGATGATTGCTGGCAATGTAGATACTGTTTGCCTTACCTTCGCTTCCACCAAATTGAGGAGGGAATTTTTCCAAATGCGAACTATACATTGCAGACAATTGTCCTTCCAAAGATTTGGCTAAAGAAAAAAATAATAGTTTGGCCCCCAATATCAAAATTATTGATAAATCTTCACTGTGTCCGCTGGGCTCTCCTATCTTTGACGTATCAATACCTGCCTTTGTTGACAACCAAATTAAAAATTTCTTCAATAATTCTGATCGACTATCTAAAATTAGCCCTCACATTGCTTTTACTATTCTAAAATTTTGCCTTTTTGTCCCTAAATTCACCTACACTTTGCGATGTTGTTAGTTGTGGAAACATATTAATATTCTAAAAAATATAGACAACATCGTCAAAACCAGTTTAGAAACAATTTTGAACATACGTTTTGAAGAAAGGACTTGGCCACAGGCTTCACTTCCAGTTCGATTAGGGGGTCTGGGCGTTAGAGCCATTTCAGACGTTACTCTCCCCGCTTTTTTGTCTTCTGTCCATAGTACCCAAAATTTATCACATAAAATTCTCTCGGCTAGTCTAAATAGTTACAATATCTATACTAATATTATAAAGAGGAAAGATTTGTACCTATTTTTGTATGTTTGTATGTTTGTAATGAATAGGCTTAAAAAGTACTGGGCCGATTTAAAAAATTCTTTCGCCATTCGAAAGCTACATTATCCACGAGTAACATAGGCTAAATTTTATTTTGGAAAAAAATTGGGTTCCGTAAGATATTTGGGTTTTTCTGACACAAGGTGTAAAAAATCAACCAGAAAAGTTACTTATTTTGCGTACGCTGCCTAAACTATAAAAGATAGAACCATAAAATGTTCTAATTAATTATAGATCTTATAAATATCTACAAAAAAGTCCGCGACACACTATACCTATCTATGTCGAGTGAGGCACAACGACCATTTTTTTATTTAGAAATCTTGAATTTTTTTTGGAATACATTTAAACGCGTTTATTTTACTCATGCTATTAATCCTTATCAAAATAAATTATTTCATCACTAAGTACAGTTTTTGTAGATAATATTTGGTCTTTGAATGATTAAAATTGGACGTTGGGTTTTGAAGTTATGGCGAAATTAAAATATTACGATTTCTGCTGCACGGCCCGTTGCGAAGTCTAATAATTTTCGTGCGATTTTTTTTAGATTTCGTTCTTAAAACTACACCTACGCAAAAGTTCTTCTCAGAGCTAATCAACAGTTCTTCTCAGAGCTAAACAACAGTTCTTTTCAGAGCTTTGAAAATGCCTAAAATGCCTAATCCCTAAAATGCCTATTAATTACATCATTAATTATATTTTCATCATTAACAACTTTAACATCCACAGAAAGACAATCTGTGCAGCCTGCGGATAATGACTGCGTTGTCGATGTTTATGTCGGTGTCTGTGAATTGACCTGGGAATCATTTTGCTGACCGTGTCTTTCCTGGGTAGGCTTTTTGCAGCGGTAACCGACATCCGCACGGAGCCGCGGGCGACCGCTATCACTACATCACTACATATTATAAACAAAGTCCCCTGCCGCGTCTGTCTGTCTGTTCGCGATAAACTCAAAAACTACTACATCGATTTTCATGCGGATGTTACCAATCGATAGAACGATTCTTCCGAAAGGTTTACGTATATGATTTGTTTAGTTTATGTGTATATTTGACTAATATATATTGATATTTGTCAGAGGTGTCGGAAAAAATTAAGCCATTTGGGAGCTTTCAACGAAAACGCTGCCTAAACCCTATGAGATATAACAAAACAATGTATGGTGGCAAATATTCTTCTCTTTTAGATCTACAAAAAAGTCTGCGATAGCTTATGTCTATCTTTCAAGGTTAACTTGCTATATCCATTATATCTTAGAAAAATGATAATTTCTAATGCGGTAATTGTAAAGAGCTAATCAGACGGATTCAGTATTTATCCTTATCATTTTAAATGAGTTAATATTCTTAAGCATTTCATGCAGATTATTTTACCCCTACACTATATACTTTAAATAAATAACTTAGAAGTTATCGCAAAATAACAGCGCGTGTTTTAGGTAGGCCTAATGCGATTATGCGCGCTCGATTCTTAAGAATTATAGGGCAAATTTTTTGTTTTGTGTTCGTTGTAACTATGATGGATAGATACTTGAATACCTATTTATTTAGTGTTTGTTGTATTGTTAGTCCTGAAGAGTATAGGTATTTCATACGATAAAAGTATGCCCACCTACTTATTTCACTGAGTTTTAGTAGGTCATCATCATCATCAGCACGTATATCGTCCACTGCTGAACATGGGCCTCCTCCCGAGGGAGGGTATTGCCATAGACGTTTGGCAGGCGGGTTGGTGACCGCAGAATTATGTTGTAACACACAAGGAAACGCTGCTGCCCCTTCCTTGATATACGATTATTATAGATGATGTTATAACAATCGGGACCAACGGCTTAACGTGCTTTCCGAGGCACGGAGGGTAGTCCCTCAACCAACCAGACCCGGAAAAAAAATCTTAGAATTTACACAAAGATTGCATGTCCGGTGTGGGGATCAAACCCACGACCTCCGAGATTTAAAGCGAGCCAATTACCGCTACGCTACGGAGGTAGGCCGAATGCGATTATGCGCGCTCGATCCTTAAGAATTATAGGGCAATTTTTTTGTTTTGTGTTCGTTGTAACTATGATGGATAGATACTTGAATACCTATTTATTTAGTGTTTGTTGTATTGTTAGTCCTGAAGAGTTTAGGTATTTCATACGATAAAAGTATACCCACCTACTTATTTCACTGAGTTTTAGTAGGTACCTATATTAATTTGTTTCTGTTTGTTTTGACCAAATTTCGCCCGTTTGTTAGAGGTTTAAAGACATTATGCAGAATAATTATGAGTATTGTACCCGTGCGAAGCCGGGGCGGGTCGCTAGTTTCTTATATGAAGGAAGCTGAGTCTGAATGGCTTTTGGCTTGCCCCAACTCTGTCTTGCCATGTAATACATCTGTTCAGCGGCAATGGGATGGGCCGCTCTGTGAGCTGACGCGGAATAATTTGTTACAAACGTGTTCCAGCTCTGCAGATCGTGCCCGTCTTTTAGCCGTTGCGGAATGGGAGTCAGGCTTGTGGCTGCATGCGCTTCCGTCACCAAATACAGGCACCTTAATGAATGCAAATACGTTTCGTGTGGCAGTATCGTTGCGCCTGGGTGTGCCGTGCTGTGCTCCCCACCGCTGCTAGTGTGGCGCCAATGTGACCCAACTCGGTCACCACGGCCTGTGTTGTAGCAAAAGTGCTGGACGTCTGTCCCGTCATGCCACTATTAATGATATAATCCGTCGGGCCTTCAGCTCGGCAAATATGCCAGCCGTTTTAGAGCCTGTAGAAGAACGGTTGGTGGTGTTCCTCCACAGAAAATGAAGATCTTCTTTGCCGGGCGAGGTGGTATGCCCGGCGACCGACGGCCATTTATTACTGTTCGGAATATGTTCGAATTGGCTTGCGAACTTGTATTGCGCGATACAGGTTAGTTAGGATGCTAGGTGGTAGATGGCGCTGCTCATCCACTAGTAGTTTGTGTGCGGCTACTGTAGATGTCGCTACAGTACTCCCCTCCGAGACTGTAAGTCGTTCTGCTGAGTTGGAGTTCCAGTGAGTCGGAACTGATTCCAGTGAGTCGGAATCGATGCGGGTCCCAGTGAGTCGGGACGGGTCCCAGTGAGTCCGGATCGTTGTGGCTGTGACTGCGTGCGGCGAAGCTGGCAGTGCTGCGCAGACCGGTGCGTGTAAGGTCGTGTGCGCAGTGCCGTGGTGCTGTTGCCGGAGTCGATGGAGCCGTGTTGCGGAAAGCTAGTTGCTTTGTTGGTTGTGGTTGAGCTAGATGAGGAGTAGCTTGCTCGAGTAGCCGTTTGCGTGTTGTCTACGGGGTCACCAATTGTAGAAGAACGGTTGGTGGTGTACCTCCACAGAAAATGAAGATCTTCTTTGCCGGGCGAGGTGGTATGCCCGGCGACCGACGGCCATTTATTACTGTTCGGAACTTGCATATGTTCGAATTGGCTTGCGAACTTGTATTGCGCGATACAGGTTAGTTAGGATGCTAGGTGGTAGATGGCGCTGCTCGTCCACTAGTAGTTTGTGTGCGGCTACTGTAGATGTCGCTACAAGCCTAATGGCCTTATGCGCGACGATGGTTAAAGGTCCGACGGAATGACTCTGGTGCCTTGGAGGATGGGACGGCCTTTGGTGTGGGACGCTACGTGCGTCGACACCCTCGCGCCGTCTCATCTTTCCGGGACTCAGGGTAGGGCAGCTGGCATGGCGGCTGAATCCGCGGAGAATCTCAAGAGGCGCAAATATAGTACCCTTGATAGTGGTTATGTATTTGTGCCTTTTGGTGTCGAAACATTGGGGCCGTGGGGACCGGGAGCCAAATTAATTTATAAATACCTCGCCACGCCACGTTCTCCGAGTGCTGGTTTCTACTTTGCACAGCAGGTAAGCATTGCCATTCAACGTGGTAATGCTGCCAGCATTCTGGGAACCTTGCCAAGTAGAATATATTTAGAATTAGTATATAAGTTCGTTTTATTTTTAATTAGTTACTTTTAGTTTGTATTTTATTCATGTTTGTTTATTAAATAAATTAAGATGCAACTTGTAATGATATACAAAAACTAATTGTTTTTATTTGTATACAAAGTAGACAAACAAAATGCGTATCAATGAAATTTAGTGAATACACAAAAATTGTAACAGTTAGCGACCGACCGAAATTTCAGTTTCGGATTCAGTTTCGGACAAAAAATCTAGTTCCGGCCTGAGTTTAGGTTTCGTCCAAAAAATGGCCGAAACTTAAGTGTTCGAGAATCATCGTGCGTCGGTTAGCGAATCTCGCATCTCTCCACCGTCGCTCATCTTGGTTTTTTTTAATTCAATTCAATTTATTATAGTTTGTCACCACGTTAGTTGTTCATAATTTGCTAAATTATAAGGTACCTAAGTATTCTATTGTTTTTACCTGTACTTTTGTTATTATATTTATTTTTGTATAATTTTAGTGTAAAATATTTAGCTGTTGTTGTCGAAATTCATTTAGTAGTTTTATATTTAAACAATCATCGGATTTGCGTGTATATTTTTTGTTTTTTAAGATTAAATTCTTTTGTTTTATTGTATGTATGTGTATTGTATTGTATGTGTATTGTATTGTATGTATATGTTCGAATTGGCTTGCGCGATACGGGTTAGTTGGGATGGGTCTAGACATATGCGAAATGTAGCTCACTGAAAAGAAAAGAGAGATATAGCTCTTTTGATTAAAAGAACTATATCACTCTTTTAGCTCTTTAGCTCACCGAATTACTCTTTTAACTCTTTAGCTCAATTGAGTTACTTGCGAGCTACAGATCAAATTGAGCCGCACGAGACAACTAGCTCTTTTAGCTCTTTAGCTCACCGAATAACTCTTTATCTCAACTGAGTTATTGGCGAGCTACAGATCCGCACGAGACAACTAGCTCATTTAGGTCTTTAGCTCACCGAATAACTCTTTTAACTCTTTATCTCAATTGAGTTCTTGGCGAAATATATGTAGTTCTTTAGTTCATTTAACTTATTTGCGAGCTGTAGATAAAATTAGATTCATTTGGTTGTTTTGTTTGTATTACAAAACTAGCTTCCCGCGCGCGGTTTCACCCGCGTAGCTCCCGTTCCCGTAGAAACTTTATAATCAAATATAGCTTATAGCCTTCCTCGAGAAATGGGCTATCTAACACTGAAATAATTTTTCAAATTGGACCAGTAGTTCCTGAGATTAGCGCGTTCAAACAAACAAACAAACATACAAACAAACAAAACTCTGCAGCTCTATAATATTAGTATAGATGAAAGCCAATGATTTTCCTTCATACTTGAACAGGCTTAAGGCCAAGCGTGTTGACTATGGCAAATACCCTCCCTCGGGAGGAGGCCCATGTTCAGCAGTGGACGTTATACGGGCTGATGATGATGATGATAAGAAACCAAAACTAAACTGCGCTTAGCAATATGCGACACGAATGACGCGATAATCCGCCGAAACTATTTAAGTAAATTTAAGAAAACAACGATGTTTGTTTTGTGTACAAAATCACAAACTTATTCCTTAAGGATTTCATACTTATGTAAAAGTGCTAAAGTATTTTTACTTTTAAAACAACGACGATAAGAGTTATTTTACTATGACGTATTGAGCCGAAGAGTCGGTCAGTGAGCGACATGCGAAATAGTTCATCTGTTCGTCGGGGAAGATCGGGCATTGTCGGGCCGCTATCGGCGTTTCGTCGGTATCACTCGTTACTAGAGCCGAGTCAGTGAGCCGTTGAGCTAAATGAACTAGTGAGCTATTCTGTGAACGACTGAGCTACTCAGAGCTACTGGGAGCCAGAGTAGCCAACCCTACAGTTTTAACTGTAGATCTACAGTTTTTTGAAAATGCTCTCAGTTTTTAGTTTAGACCTCGAAATCTACAGTTTTCTATTGAAGACGAAGGCGTCATGTATTTTATTTTCTAATGTGTTGGATTAGCATAGCAATTACTAGTTTTTACGTAATATCATATTTGATACTAGCTTCCCGCGCGCGGTTTTACCCACGTAACGTGGAAACTTCGTAATAAAATATAGCCTTTAACCTTCCTCGATAACTGGTGTTGTCTTTCTTTCTCTATCTTCTTTTTGAATGTGTACATAAATAAATAAATACAAATATAGATTAACTATTTTCTTATTTATTATTTGATATTTACAGTTTTCTACAGTTTTTTTCAAGCATATCTACAGTTTTATACTAAGATAGGGTTGGCAACACTGCTGGGAGCTAGATTGTGATTGAAGAGCTAGTTCAAATGTATCTCTCATTCGCGAGCTACCCACCCATGTCTAGATGGGTCGGTGGTAGGATAGGTAATAGGTGCTAGACAGCGCTGCTCGTCTACTAGAAGTGTGTGGCTACTGTAGATGTCGCTACATATATGACAATTATTTACAATCAATTTATGTTTTTTTTATCAGTAGATAGGTAAGTACCTGGATCCTATCCAGATATTCTGAACTGAAGTGACGTAGAGCGACAGGTACCTACACAAATAATAAAACTATAAGTCATAATCCCTCCATCAGCGACCACCCTACCCACCCCTAGATCCTAATCCCACAGAAGACGCCCTCTTGCACAATTGCTTAGTTTGGTAGGTAGTTCATAAACCATTTAGCTATTTTTTTGGCTGGAGTCCTGCTTGCCTTTATGCCTGATAAAGTAGCAAAAGCCTCGTGGCTGACGACATAAATGTCTGTCCGCAAAGAAAAAGTACTTAGTACCTACCGACATCCAGTACCTGCATGTCCTATTCTGCTTGAAATTTTATTACATTTCTACAAGTATGGGTTAGATTTACTACCCTATTAAAAAAATATTAAGCGGTTGCGGAAACGCGCGGGACTATTTTGCGTCCCGAAACTTTATTTGGGATCAAAGGGGTAAGTGACCGAGAAACGGGCAGTATCGTTCCACATTGGACATACAGTCAGTCTAAGTTTACTTACTCAATGGGTATAAATGTCTGTCCTATTTAAATACTCAATATATGTGTGACATGTTTTATGGACTAATTATTTTTAGGGTTCAGTACCCGTAACCCTATTACAAGTCTTCGCTGTCTGTAATCAGGCTATATCTCAAGAACCGCAATAGCTAGACAGTTGAAATATTCAAAAAGGATGTATTTATGTTGCCACTATAACAACAAATACTAATAATAAAATAAACATTTAAGGGGATCCCATACAACAATCTTTTTTTTTATTGATATCAAGAATAGGTAGGCACTTGAAACTGGTACAGAACCTTACGTGCGCGAGTCCGACTCGCACTTGGCCGGTTATTTTTATTATGGGTGTGTACTCAAGACAAACTGTTACAATTATTGAACTAAATGTTATGTTCAAACATTTATTATGATCAGTAATAATTCAACCTAACTAATTAGTAATCAAAAATTATCGAAAGAAATTGCTGATGTGAATTATTAATTTACATACACCATGCATGTAAATTAATAATAGAAAATACCCGAATATTATCTTCCAATGAGAATTTCGGTGTTAAATTTTAATTGTTATTAAATATTCAATAAATAGCAATATTGTCTTTAATTTGAAATGGATTTTTATCTTCCTACTCTGGATAGTAAATACACTACTTTTAATATTAATCTAATTTAATACTATTCTACAATAAATAAATATATAACATTCCTAAGTTTACTTTTTCTTCATATATTTCAGGTACTTCTTTGCATTGAAACCATCTTGAATATCTTCAGTAATTTTAACCTTTTTCTTAGGTTTTCTTTTTTCTAATCTCATTTTCCTTTCTTCATCTGTTAACTTAGACAAATCCAATGGTAACTGAAAAATAATAATGAATTTAATTACTTCAGAAAAATCAAGTATGAACTCATACTGTTTAGTTGGAAAGTAAATAAAAAAGAGCATAAATTGCTTAAGTTGAGCATAACTCAACTTCTTATTCAATCTAGTATTCTTTTTTATATATGATTTAAATTAAAAGAAAATTCCCAAAATAAAGATACAAGACTTATGGTATACAGACATAGGTTAGCAGGTAGTCTTAAGGGGTGGATTCTTTGAAGCTACCTTTGTAGGTAGACAGTTATTTTGTAGGAATGTATCAACTTTATTATGACCCTGAAGTTAGCAGACAGCAGACAAAATAAAATTTCAGATAGGGATATCTACTAGCGAAATTAAGTTCTTTAAGTTTACCAAATTAGAAAAATTGTTTGTCTTTGATTTACCTACAGGTGATAATAAACAATTTTTTTTTTTTACTTTTAAATAATTTTTTATATTCAAAATTAAATTTTGGGAAACTCACTGTGGTGCCCATCGTTTCAAAAATCTGAAACTTTCAAATTTAGTTTATTTTGGGATTCAAAAAAAATGATTTCAGTTTGTTTTTTTAATTTTGGCTTAGGGCATTCTGGGACATCTGCGAGAAAAATTATAATTATTAAAAAAAAAAAATTTTCATCTTTTGGTCTTTAACCCTCTCAGGACCATAAGGTTATTAGAAATATTTTTACTAGTTTAGTTTCACATAACGAATGATTTGGGTACAAGAAGTTATATATCAGAGAAAAAAATGAAAAAAGTCATGTACTTTTTCAGATATTTCATGGGACATATGTGGCCCTGTGGGCGAAAACGGTAATTTATAACGGTAATTCGATATTTTTTCAGAATTAAATAAATATATTTACAGGGCTGTATTTAAATATTTCAAACTGTTTTAGGTTACCTTAATACCTAAATTATATAAATAAGGAAAGGTAACAAGTAAAACTAATGAATTCTTATAGAAAATTTGTATTTTTATTTGTAATAAAATTGTTTTTCAGTGTGCGTGATATTCAACAAAGCAATTTCTCTCCTTGGTGAAACAAAGATGAACATTACAAGTAACACATATATTCAGAATGAACTACGTTTCCCTGTGTACAAATCGAACTCGAACTAATAACCTGTTGATGTATAACATCTTGAAACCCCATTTTACCGGTTTGTTTTTTATGTACTGTTTCATGATGTTATGCCCTTTGAACTTGATCATGTGTTCGTCAATAGACTGCGTCACTATTATTTAGGGCAGCTTGAAATGCAGAGTTCAAATGCTGCATAAAAGGACTGATTTTGTATGCCCTATCATGTTGTTCATTATCACAAAACTGAAGATTTCGTCGTATTTCTTCGAAACGCGTTCTCGGCATTACATTAGAAATGTAGCTTACGCCCATATACTAATAATCTCTTATAGATGATGGACACGATATCCCATTACCAAATTCATTCCTAAAAATGCAGACATCTCCTCGGGTTCAATTGTGAATTCACGGTCATTTTGGTGGGCTTACCTCATAGACTTAGTAACTTGTAACTTGATAAGGTATCAAAGTTGGTTACATATTTAAAAATATCAAACGAAGACATAAGTGCATCACCTTCATCTAGATTGATATTTATTTTTCCAAATTCATAATCAGTCTCTTGAAAATTATTTGGTACCCTGGAGTTCCACCGAAATTCAACATGACGACTTTGAATTGGTTCTGGTTGGCCAATTGGTTCCGCACAAGACGGTGAAGGCTGCAGTCATGATTTAGATTTTGTTGGTTCCTGGCTTTGAATAATAGGATCCTCGATTTCTACTGAAACAATACCTTGATCATCATCCTGAGCCAACAAAACTTGGTCTTCTTTGTCAAACTGTAATGCATCTTCTTTGTTGTCACTGTTGTCAGCCATCAGAATTTGTTGAATATAATTTTCATACAGTTCGAAAACTGCGCGTTCTTTGCGATTCATATTCTGAAATAATACATTCAAAATGTAATTCAAAATACCAATAAAATACTATAACAAAATACTATATTTCGTATAAATTGTATCCATCACGGGCCACAGGGACACCGGTGTCCCTTTTAGTTTTTTGGTAATAACTGTATATCTAACTACGCAATCGTTTATGAAATCACATTATACTATTTATTACTTACCAGGCAATATAATTCATACACTAATATTCACTGTAGTCACTTTTTTCAATTACTAATGCAATCACAAAAATGTATGTTGAAAGATGTAACGACCGTTCACTTTAGCAAGTACCTATCAATTGCTGCAAATTACTTGGAGATCACTTTGTGTACAAACCTAAAAGAAGGTATATTTAAGAACATATTTATTAACTTAACAACAAATAAAACGGTTAACTATAAAATTAGGGCAGATTAATATTTTGGGACACCGGTGTCCCCTGGACGTTAAAGGGTTAAAAGATCTAAAGATGATATTTTTTTGATTTTAAAATTGTTAGTTGGATCGTTAGATATCCTTAATTTTTGTTTTTTTTGAAATTTTGATGCCGGATATCAAAGTTAAAATTTTTAAAACGATGGGAACCACAGTGAGTTTCCCAAAATTTAATTTTGAATTTAAAAAATTATTTATATGTAAAAAAAAAAAAATTGTTTATTATCACCTGTAGGTAAATCAACAACAAACAATTTTTCCAATTTGGTAAACTTAGAGAATTTAATTTCGCTAGTAGATATCCCTATCTGAAATTTTATTTTGTCTGCTGTCCGCTAAGTTCAGGGTCATACTTTATTGTGGTTTTCGCAATAGGGGTCAGTTAGTAATAAATTCGTGAAGGCCTAGGGCCCAAAACACACACAAGCGACGCAAGGCAGCAGGCGTGGAACAGGCGCGGCGCAGGCGTGCGCCGCTTCAAAACGATTTCATACAAAATGTATGCAGGCGACGTTTTTGAATTATACTGAAGCGACGCGGCGCAGACACGCCGTTTCGTTGCCTGCGCCGCGTCGCTAGCAGTCGGTTCGTGAGTCACGCAAGGAGCATGTCGCTTGTGATACGGTATGCTCAGTATTTACCAACCCAAAAATGCGTGATGATATTGATTTTAATGTACCCAATATCTTCTGGACCTTTGCACATGATTTAATTGCAGCAAAGCAAGCGCATCTTCGTCTTCTGAAGACGAAGACATCTTATCACACCAATGTCAGCCTATAAAATGCCGCATCTAAACGTTTATTGCCTGTTCCACGCCTCTTCTGATATAATTCAAATCGCGTCTGCGCCGTATCGGTCCCACGCCTGCGCCGCGCCTGCCCCACGTCGCTTGTGTGTGTTTTAGGCCTAGGAGTGATTAAATAGAAATGGCATAGTTAAGTCCAGTGCTTTGAAAACAAACCTTGATAATTTTTCTCGGCTCATGGTATCGTATATTGATAGAAGCCCCATCGGGTAGAACTACGGTAGTAGGGTACATTCTAGTATAAATATCTCTATGAACTTTTGTAATACTCGCAACATTATTGTTTAAATTTCGCCTAAAGAACAGTTTGACTAACGAAGTCTGTAAATCTAAGATTTTTATATTCATTATTAGTATTTTATAGTAGAATCTCACTCAAATTATTTTTATTATAACCTCGCTTTTTGAGTTTGACAATTATATATTTTTTCTGTTTTTGACACATCGTGTCAAAGAGTATGTAGTTAAAATTATGTTTACATTAAAACGATTTACGATAGTTTTCAAAATAAAACTGCCTAGAACTCAAAGTTCAATTTATTAAAATACCTTATATATTAAGTACCAATAATAGCTATTATATACTATGCTAGTATAGTAATACTAGTATAACTATTTTTTTGCTAAAGATATACTCAGTTCTACCATAGATTGCAGTTGTGTCCTTAGTCTATTTTCTATGTGCCCTACGCTTTTTTTTTATTCGTTTTTATTTAAACTCTATGGAAGCTCTATGTTGAATTGTTGTTGGTTGGGTTTGGTTTGGTAAAGTTTGGTTTGTAATTGTTAGTTACTAATGAAAATGTTAATCATTTTCTGAATCTGTGTTTATACGACACATATTATCTAAATAAAATGGGTTGTGCACAAAGTGAAATATCTCCTCAAAATGAAACACCCAAAAAAGGGTGTACCGATGTGCTGTGGCTTATTATTTATATTTTATTTTGGATACTGATGGTAAGTTATAATAATCATGACTTTTTTTTTTTTTTTTTTTTATTTTTTTTATTTTATCTTGCGATCAGTCTTTAAGACTATGAGCAGATGGGTTGAAATGCGGTAACGTGCAAGTGAGTTACTCCCCACTGGAAGTACTCCACATCTTCTCAACTGCTCATTATAGCGAGTCCAGGTCCAGGATCCTTCGTCTTTTCAGCCTTGAGACACTCTGTGGTATTGTCAGCTGGACAGCGAGGTCATTTGGGTGCTTGACCAGTCTCATTTTGTACTTTGAGCTACAGGCAATTATCTCCTGTTTTACTGTGTTCATTAGTAAGTGTTCATGAATCTCACTGTTTTTAATGAACCATGGTGCATTCGAGATTTGCTTCAACATGCCATTCTGTGCTCTCTGTACTATACTTATGTTTGAGTTGGAAGCAGAACCCCAGAGTTGGATCCCATAGGTCCATATGGGTTTGATGATAGCCTTATATATGAGTAGTTTATTGTCTATTGAGAGTTTTGAGTTTCTTCCAATGAGCCAAGTTAACTCTCTAAACTTCAAGTAGCATTCCTCTTAGACTCTATGTGCTTTCTCCAGGTTAGTCGACGGTCCAGGTGCATACCCAAGTATTTAACCGAGTCACAGTGTGGTAGTATTTTGTCGCCAAGCTTGACGGGTGGGCAGTTTTCTCTTCGCAGCGTAAATGTCACCTGGACTGATTTTGAGGCACTTGTTTGGATTCTCCACTTTTTCATCCATTTATCTATGGTATTAAGGCTTTTTTGGACTGATTTGGTAGCTTCCATTTGGTCTTTGTGGGAGGATAAAATCGCAGTATCATCCGCAAAGGTTGCGGTTATGACTCCCGGAGTTTGTGGTAGGTCTGATGTAAAAATAGTGTACAGAACCGGCCCAAGGACCGAGCCCTGAGGCACCCCGGCTAGTATTTCATAGAAATCAGAGTACGCATCGTCTTCTCTTACTTGGAAAATCCTATCAGTTAGATAAGACTTTATCAGTCCATAGTATGCATGTGGGAGGAGAGTTTTTATTTTATATAAGAGGCCCTTGTGCCACACTTTGTCGAAGGCCTGTTGGACATCCAAAAATACAGAGGAACAGTAGTGCTTATTTTCCAGTGCATCCCTAATTTCGGCACATACTCTGTGCACCTGTTCAATTGTGGCATGCTCTTGTCTGAAGCCAAACTGATGGTCTGGAATAATCGCCCTCTTATGAAGGTCCAATTTTAGTCTGCTTAGGATTATTCTCTCGAAAATTTTAGATAAGACAGGTAATAAGCTAATTGGTCTGTATGAGGTCACTTCGTTCGAGGGTTTTCCTGGTTTTTGGATCATTACCACTACTGAAGCTTTCCAAAGCGATGTAAAGTATCCAATTCTTAGCATAGAGTTAAGAAGAGTTGTTAGATACACTATGGCCTTCCTCGGCAGTTCACTAAGAACTTTCTTGTCTATTAATTCATAACCTGGGGTCTTTTTACCATCCAGGGCCATAATATGTCTTGCGACTTCATGGGGTTTTACAAATTTTAAGGGTAGGTCCATTTGGAAGTCTTCCAGTAGTTTTTTGTCAATTTCATTCTCATCGTTATCTGAATGAGGCGGGTTTGGAACAAACACATTGGCAAGATGGTGTGCAAAAGCTTCTGCCTTTTCCTGCTTTGATCTGGCCCATTTGTTGTTATTGAGTTTAATTGGCGGCTTTGGGTTTATTGGTTTAGCAGAAGTTTTGCATGCCTTCCACAGAGAATAGTTGCTGGAATTGGTAGCTGTGAGGGACTCTATGTGAGCTTCCATTGAAGAATTCTCGGCTTCATTTATTGCGGTCTTAAGGTTTTTAATGGCCTCGTTTAGGATTTTTTTGTCATTTGGGTGACGACTTGAGTGCCATATCCTACGCAGTCTTCTCTTTTCCAAAATTTGGTCTTTTATTGATCTCGGGACTACAGCTTTTCGAGGATAGTTCTCGCTTAGTTCTGGAGTGCTTGCCCAACATGCATTTTGTACAGTTTGTGTGAAGGTTTTGACTGCATTATCCACGTCTGACTCTGTTTTGAGTGCTATCTTGAGTTCCAATCCTCGCTCAACCATATCTCGGAAGTTTTCCCAATCTGTGTAGCAGCTATAGAGCTTAGGGTTTTTTTGCGTGTAAACAACGGAGGAGCTAATTGTTAGGATAACCGGAATATGGTTAGATGGGCCATCTAAACAAGATTCAATCTTATGGACTAGTCTAGACACTCCCTTTGTTATGTAGAAGTCTAGTAAATCTGGCTGTTTGTTGGGATCTGTGGGCCAGTGCGTTGGTTCTGGGGTAGAGATTGTAGCTAGATGGTGTAGGTCAATACATTTTTTAAGTTCTCTGCCTCTGGTAGTATTGAGTCTTGATCCCCAGTGGACATGCTTGCTGTTCCAATCACCACCAGCTATAAACCTGGTCCCTAGGGTTAGTATATACTCCGAAAATTGAGATTCTGTGATTTTATGTTTGGGGGGGCAGTATACAGATGAGATGTTTATATCACCATTCTTGCCTTGGACAGCAATTGTCGTTGCTTGAACGTGGTCCGTTTTAAATTCAGGTAACTCATGATGTTTTATGGATGACTTAACTATAATGGCAGTGCCTCCATGAGCTGTGCCATCCGGATGATTGGTGCAGTATATGATGTAGTTTTTTATCCTAATCAGGCTTTTGGCTGTGCAGTGTGACTCTGATATCGTAGAATGTCAAGGTCATGCATATTTAGCAGGATCTCGACTTCTATTTTGTTGGGAGATAGCCCGTTTATGTTCCATGTGGCTATTTTTAATGAAGTCATTTGGAATCCTTGTTGACGAGGGCTGTTATGAGACCCAATAAGGTGCTCATTTGTTGTATGAGAAGGTCGATTTTTTCAGATTGTTTAATGAACAGTTCTTCTATTGTCATGGATGGTGGTCTAATGGTGTCAATTTTTTCCTCTGTTGTGCCTTTTAACTTATCAGAGTAGGAAGAGTTTCTCATCTGTAGTTTATGTGTCCTCTTTTCTTCGTTGTTGTCTCTAGTAGTGAATTTACGGTTGGGGGATGTTTTTGCATTTGCATTGGGTTCCTTTCCTGATGGCAACGCTCGGCGTGTTTTGCGCTCTTGTATTTCCAAGTATACGGAACAACCTTTATAGTTGGCTGGGTGTGGTCCTAGGCACAGTGCACAGGTTGCTGGTGTCTTACGGTCTGTTTTCGGGCATGTTTTCGTGCTGTGAGCTTCCGCGCATTTTAGGCATCTATATGGTCTCATACAGTAGTTTTTGGAGTGTCCATATTGCTGACACCTTTGGCACTGGACGACCGACGTGCGTCTTTTGGGGTCTTCAATAGCTACCTTTTGGTGATAAATAACACTCACATTCTTTGCTTCTTTGTTTAGTGGTCCTGGATTTAGGTTCACGAAAAAGGTAGATGTTGGTTTCTTATCTGGACCATATCGAGCATTTATTATTTCCCCAAATACTGTATTTCCTGTTTCTTCGAAGGCTTCTCTTATAGCGTCGTGTGGCGTGGTGTGATGCAGATTCTTTATCACTAGCCTATAACACCGTTCTTCTTTTCTATTAAATGTGTGTCCAATAAGCCCGTTGTCTCTGACGACAGTAATCAATTGTTTGTAGGTTTCGACATCCAGTGATATTATTCTTAGTTGATTTTTATTGACAATTTTGTATGAGAATTTGTTTTTTTCTGCTGATGACGTCAATAAGATAGTCAACTTATTGACATCTTCAATTCCGTAGAGAACTATTGGTGGAGGTTTACTTGTCTTAGTTCCTGTTGGAGTTTCTACATCCTCTGACTGGTCTACTGGTAGTCCATCATACCTGTTGTTTGTCTTGACTGGTTCGGGTGAAAGTACCTTTGATAGTTTCCTCTTTTTTGTGGCTTGTTTTAATGATGGAGCTCTTTGCCAGTCTGGAGGGTCAATAGGTTTTCTGGCCGTGGGTTCTTCTACATCTTGTTCCATATTAGAAGCGGATGATGTGACTTCGCTAGGATATCTTCCTAGTGATTGGCATCTTGGCCTTGTGCGGGTTAGGCTTGGGTTAAAAGCTTGCTGGACTAGTTTTTTGCCTGCTGCAATAGCATCTTCTTGTGTACTAGTCCCAGCTGTAGGGCTTAGCCGGTCTATCTGTTGCGTGTCTTCGCTTGTGTTATTTGGATCCTTATTATTCTCACCCTTCGAAGTGAGTGTTTGGATCTCAGAGTCTTTTTCCGATGTTTTTAAAGTTTCTTTTTCTTTTTTCCTAATCTGATTCATTGCTATTTGTCTTATTTTGTCTTGCATACTGTTCCCACGAGTGGGGCCGATATAAATGTCGCTCCTGGGGTGACGCCCATTCCCAGTGAGAAGGCTATGTGCAACAACGGGTCGCCTGCACCGTTGAGGTTGGCCGCTAGCAACTGGGCTATCCCGCCAGCCATCCATCCTTTTGGCGCGAGCTCGACACCGTAGGATTGGGAGATTTTTTAAAAGAGGTTAACCTTCCTCGCAGTCCAAGTTGCAAAGCTTAGACCCCCGTTCCTGAATGTTTACAGGGTGGGGCAGCCTTTTCAGGCTACACGCTGGTTTTTCTGTCGGGGTTGTTTCCCTTACCTAGTTGATTGGTTTGGAGGCGCCAATAGACCGCCTTCGCCCTTCATACTTTGCTATTACAGTCACTAGGAGGATAAGTGCGACACCCTTGAGAGACAGTAACATTGCCCAGGGTATACGACCCACAAGGAGACTCGTGGGCCCGCCACTAGCCTGTACGTCGGCAGATCTAGTGGCAGCGGGGACGTGTATGAATCGGACTGGGTGATGCGCGCCTATAGTCCAGTGTCGCTTTGGACTTACGCTACCGGCAAAGCTCGGCTTTTTATAGGTGCACATCGCCTAGGAAGATATGCACCACCGAGGCCAAACACCACCTTCATACCCCTAATCATGACTCAGTTTTTTATTGTTTATCGCTTGTTTAAGAGTTTAAGACTATTTTATGATAACTTTTATTCAGGAATGTTTACTAGTCTTGATTAATTTAAAGTTTTGGTAAAATTAGTATTTAGTTTAACTTTTTTTATTCCCGCTTTGATGGCGATTTTACTCACGCTCGCAAATGACTGCATCCAAAATTGGCTACCCTGAAAACCTTGAATTATGTTCTTTTTTCTTTCGTAACAGATAATTGTTGCAGCCATTTCCTTTGTGTATGGAAATCCTCTAAGGGTCATCAATGGATTTGATTCGTTTGGTAATACATGTGGAGTGAAAAGTAACCAGAAGCTGCTCAACTTCCCTCTAGCCGGCATTAGCACACTGGACAAAAAATATCTGTTCTTCATGGATGTGAAAGAACTGCAAAGATCCCTCAAAATCTGTGTTAAAGAATGCCCAAATAAGAAACTTGAATCATTTACTGATATTCAGAACTTTTATAGACAAACAAAGTCAAATCTCTGCAGATATGATATAAATTTGGATAGTACAGCTAGTAGCAAAGAGTTGCACAATTACCTAGGACCATGTCCCACATTGCCAGTATATGAGACATTTCCTCTGCTGAATAGGTGCTTCCCAAAGTCTGCCCATGAGTTAGCTACAAAAGTGTTCACAGATTTCTATGACCTTCTCAATAGCTGGGACACTATAGAGCAGATGCTCTCCGACCTTTACTCATCATGGAAGGAAATGATTATATGTGTGATTGTTGCATTTTGTAAGTACTTTTTACTATTTTTGTTTTATTATTAATTTTAGTGTTATAGAATAATAGTTTTTCAATATTTACGGTATGTAAATTTGCCTTAAGCCACAGCAAAAAGGAAGTAAAAGGTATTTTCTGCCAGTACCTCAATGGTAATTATATAATATTGATCATTGTCATCCATATAGAATGTGTGACAATATGCCCTCTTATTGCCACAAGTTATTGTATAATGTGTATTATAAATGGTATCTGATACCTATTATGGAATTATATGGAATAGTCTTATAAAGCAGAACTATTTGTACTAATTACTGTCTTAATATTTATAATTTCTAAGTAATAGCACAATCCTTGCAAGGAGAGCTATTAATTTCAAAAGAATTACTTTAAAATTTTTATTTAAAGTTTGTGGTTACAAGTTTTTATTGTTATATACTAAGCGTGAATTTGTTTGTATGGTTCCACCATGATTTTCTTTCGTTTATTTTAAATAAACAGAACAAAATGTCTACTACATTTAAATAATCTGTTTTAACATTTGAATCATTCATTCTAGGAGTGACTTGAGTCACCAGCCTCTGAAAGATGTTACACACATAATACTAAAATCTTTTTAATGTATATTCTTCTCTAAATTATAAAATAAAATAAAATAAAAATCATTTTTATTTACGTAAACCAATTACAGGCACTTGTAAATCGTCAAACATTATTTGAAAATTAATTATTATTTATCTTAAATTACATTTGCTGTTTATTTATAAACCTATTCAAATTACTTATTTATAATTAAATTATATTTATATGCTCTAGTTTCATCATAGATAAAAATAACCACATTGTAGGAAGCCAGTTAATACCTAATATACTGAGTCATTACCACTGGTATGATGTCACCTGTACATTACTTAGCACCAGTGAGCTATCTTGTAAATAATAAGCTATATGAAACAATGAAGGTTATCCTGATATCTTCATGATGTATATGTATAAACACAATTTAGAAAAAAAAAACACCTAGAAGTTATGTGTGACTAATGGTTACAGAGTTTCTAAGGACCATCAGTGGTGGACTGGAGCCTAAACTAGAAAAACCCTGTACTTCAGGACTCCAAAAATATATAACACTAACTTCCCGCGCGCGGTTTCACCCGCGTAACTCCCATTGCCGTGGGAATTACATAATTAAATATAGCCTATATCACTCAGGGTGAATGTAGCTTGCTAATGGTGCAAGATTTTTTTAAATTGGCACAGTAGTTTTTGAGTTTATTCATTACAAACATACATACAAAAATTCAAATCTTTCCTCTTTATAATATTAGTATAGATAGATAGTTATAAATATACCCCTAAAGACCCTTTTCTCACTTTGTGATACTAATCATATTAAAAAAGAGGCTATTATATTTATTGCAGAGGAAAGTTGAGAAAATATATATAACTAGCGGCACCCTGCAGTTTTACCCGCGTTAACCTGCTAGAGTGGTTCAGAGTGTAATGTTTTATAGCCTGTATGTTAATTGAACTTATATATCCCCATGCAAACTTTCCGCCAAATCCATTCTAGATTTTGCATGAAAGAGTAACTTACTTCCATCCACTAACAAACTTGCGTTTTTATTATATTAGTAAGAATTTTATAATATACATGAAATGGCTTGCTCTTGGCGGTTGGGCCAAGGGCCAGGTTCAAAAAGTGGTCCTTTTGGAGACAGACAGCGCGTATTGTGCAGAGGTTCCTCTCTCTAGAGGCCTAACCGCCGGTAGCATGGTCCCCACTCTTGCTGCTGGTTGAGACTAGGGTTGCAAAATTACGTAATTATACCGAAAACGCTGGTAAAATACGGTTATTTTACGGTAATTTATATAAATTACGGTAAAATTACCGGCTACTTATGTATGGTGAATGGTGGTATGACGGCGTGCGCGCGCGCGGTTTTATATAGTGTAGTATTATTTAATTAAACACAAACAAACTTAGGTTAGGTAGATTGAATATGTTGCCCTGCCGACAAACAGATTGTCTCCCTCGAACCAACCCGATCAACTGACGCTGACTGTACGCGCGGTGCGCGCGGACCGCGGTCGGTGATGATCGGTCGCAATGAGTGACTGGCTCCATCTGTTCCACGGACTCGGAAATTTTCTTAGTACCTAGTAGTTTAATTCGTTTTTTACCCAATCCTACTGTATTTTACCGTAAAATATAATATTTTACCGAATTTTACGAAAGTTATTTAACCGCTTTACATCCCTAGTTGGGACCCTACTTTTTGTATTTATAGTTATATTTTTGCTAAAGATATAAAAAATTAGAGATATTTGATGAAAAAAGTAATTAATAATAAAATTAAATTTTGTCAAATTATGAATGGATAGGTATAGTCAGTTACATACATAGCATATAGATAGTTAACAGATTGTTATTAGAAATGTATTCAAATTTCATTTTTGCTAACAATTTCAAATACATAATAATATGTTGTTAACTAATAATGATATTGACTTGATTGTTTTATTTTTCAGTATGTTCTCTACTCATGGTTTCAATTCTCCATTTGCTGGCCACTCTTGTGTCCTGGATATTCATGATACTAGTGTCAATAGTCAGCATAGCAGGCACTGCTCTACTCTGGTACACTTATCATGAACTTAGAACCAAACAAAAGAGCTTTACGGATGCTACATTTTTGTCTGTAAGTATATAAATTCTAAGCCCCTATTCCAGCTGCGTTAAGTCTTCTTATCGTTTTAGTGCTAACTGCCACATTTCGGACTTCTTGGAGCCTAGCTCTTTCCTCAGAAGACATCGAGGTACGGTTTCTTATCACACTGCTTACGATATATTTATCATACCTAGCTGTGTCTTCTTTATTCTGCCTTGCCCTCTGCGTCTCGTGTATTTGCCTGTTTGCCGGTATCGATTTACATTGCGAAAAATAACTGATTTGGAAACTCGCAACATATAAGCCACTCGATTGTAAGTGTAACCTTGTTCCATTTAAGTTACAGCTTTGGACACTTTTGAAAAAGTCTCCAAGTAAATGAGAAAATAAAACCTACTACAAAAAATTTCAAATACGACAATACGCTCTAATTGTTCTCTAACAACATACATAAATTATCAAGTAGAGAAAAAAAATGAAACTCTGAAACAAAAGACGGTAAAATCGTTTTCTTTAAATAACATTATTGCTATTATAGGTGGCCAGTGCGTAAGAAGAATATGGGTCATTGTCAATTTCGCGCAGGTAGCCTTGTCCCTCAACTGTGATTATTTTTTTATGAGTAATAATTATATAACCTCTTTCAAAATTTATATTAAATACAAAATACATCGTATTTATAAACATTCAAAACAAAAATAAAGAGATAGTTTTGTTTTTTGGTAAAGTAACATTGTGGTAATTTTTGGTAACAGAAAGGTTTTCCTTCTAAACTCTATATGTCCCTGGTACCACTCCGTTATAATAAACATCAAATAATTTCATTTTATACTATATCAACCTACCTTAAATAAATTATTACCATAAAAAGAGTATTGTTAATATTTATAAAATATGCCGTAAAAGCGGTAGGTATCGAAATTTACTTAACAACTATTTTTTTAAACTTTGTCCCGCGTACTATATGAATCTGTCAGGAACACTATGTTACTGAGTAAATCGAAACTTCAAATAGAGATGTTGTTTAGACTTTGTACTAGTTTGGGCGGGATGTCTGTATTATTACGTGTTGACCGGTAGAGCGGAGAGAGGAGTATAGGAGGTGTCAGTCGGCCGCGAGGCGTTCAACCTGCTGCGTATTTTTATTGTGCGACAAATTTGTTACCTGCCTATTTACGTAAGTAAACAACGTATTTTTCATTATTTTAGAGTCAATATGTTGTCAAAGAGGTTAATAATCTAAACATGAAATAAAAACTGTAATTTACTCTTTACTTTATCATTTATGTATTATGAAATGTTAAATTTACTACTCTGTTATGTGCAACTCTGTTACCAACGTAGCAGAGTTGTTAAGAAAGTAACAGAGTTGTATATGCCTATATTCTTTAACTTTGAACTTTGTAATGTTTTTAATAATCTGTTTTTCTTAAGTGCTCTATATTCATAGTCAGTATAAATAAATTCTGTAGATATATTTTTATAAACTTAAAATTCTTGTTACAGGATACTGTAAGAAACTTTTTGTGATTTTGAGACGCCTCTCACGCCTGCTGAGAAGCAGCGACGATACCGAGAACGGCGTAAAAATAATCCCGAGAAGGACGCTGAATCTAAAAGAAAAGATCGAGAGAGATACCATGCAAACAAACGCTTAGTACGAGATTTGGCAATTCGTGAACATCAAAGAAATGGCGATCTGCAAATGCTAGACGGAAAGATAAGGTACGAGCGCTCCGTGTTATTACGTACACCCCAGAGCCATTACCTCCTCGTTTAAATAGTCCAGCCGCTCCAAGTCAAGATCAAATTATTCAAAATGCTGATCGTCGTTTATTTACACCCCAGTTGTCTACTTCCCGTAAAAATACTCTTAGCTCCATCACATCAGCAGCTTCTCGCGGTAGAAAGCAAGTAAGAAGAAACAAATCGAAATTATTTAGAGATAATGTAAAGTTAAAGGAACAATTAGAAGCAATAAACAATAGTTACCAAAAGTATAAAAAAGATACAATCGAGCAAAACGGAAGAAATCTAAAATTGAAGCTGATAGTTTAGCAAATCTCCAGAAATATGAGATCTTATCAAATGCTATTAAAATACGCTACGAAAATGTCAACAATCGGAAAGAGAAATGTGCTATTCAGAAGATATTTGAAGAAAAGGGTATTAAAAGTTCTAGACAAAAAACACAAATAATTCAAGAATGTCTTCCTGTGAACCAAGGCTACGAAGGATAAGAAAAAAACAACCTCTGCTTAAGAAAAAGGTTTTGAGTACCAAAATGATGGTTTTTTTTTAACGTGATCACATATCAAGAGCGACTGCTGGAAAAAAGGAAACCGTTTCTCTAAAGGGAAATAAAATACAGAAGCGCTACTTACTTGATAATATGAAGAACCTTTATCAATCTTTTAAACGTGAAAATCCTACCTTGAGGTGTAGTTACAAAACTTTTACACGATATAGGCCATTTTATGTTTTGCCTCCAACTGTTGCTGTCAGAGAAACATGTTTGTGTCGAATTCATATTAATATCCAATACTTAGCAATTGCTTTGTGTAAAAACAAATTTATACCAACCAATACCAAATGAGTAACTTTCATTTTTCAGTTACCCTTTCAAGAATATTTGATTAATCTTTTATAAAGTTAAATTATAGATTGGTAAATACCAGTCACAAAGTTTATTGTTATTAATATTGAAGCTTATATTTACGTTATTAAGATCACAAACTCAACTGAGTGCAATTTAGTCAAGTAAGATACAAAAAAAGAACAACTATGTTACTGTGTTACAACTCTGTTACTTTTCTGTCCCAAGTATATAAAGGACATTCTTCAGATTTTTATGAAATCTAATTAATATAATATGATAATTTAACAAAATGTTAGTTTGTTACCTATTTATACAGTCATATGTTATTGTTAGCAGTTAATATATAAATATTTTGAGTGATTAGATAGAATTTAATATTATTAAAATTCAAGAAGTAACAGAGTTGTTTGGCATTTAATAAATAATCGTTAAACTTAAAAAAAAAACTTGTGATTGTAATTGTGATTATAAGATCAAAGACTGTAATTAACATTAATGCCAAAATATTTGGGACTGCTTTGTTTCATTGCATAATAAAAACTTAAACGTTATGATAACATAGTTGTATTTTTTTACACCCTAACTCACAAAAGCAGAAATAAATCACAAATCATTAGTTAAAGATCGCGGCCAACTGTAACAGCAAAAAGAGCAATTGTTTTAACGGGCATCGATGTAACTAAAAGTCATGTTTCGAGTATTTTTTTTTTTTAATAATTTTATTATTTAAAAATAATAAAATTATTCACGGTTACCTGCGCAAAATTTGACAATGACCCATATTATAAACATAATCGAACTTTTTTTTGCGTTTCCCTAAATTTGTCCATAATTTTATGTATATATGTCAAAAATTGTAACAAGTGAAAGTAAATAATTACTAAAGTACACATGTACAACCATGTAATTACTCATATTTCAAATATTCATTCCACTCCCATGGTCATTCGACCTTTATATCGATTTTATGTTTGTTAATTACATGATAGAACCTAATTGTTGTTTGACTCATCCTCAAAATTAATATACTTTTGTAATCACTTCTATTATTTTCGATGGGATGTCATTAATGTTATTAATATTTTAATTACTTTTCAGGAATCGTTAAAGAATGAAAGCGCGTTTTTATGGTATTCTATAATAGCTACCATAATTACTGTAAGTACCTGTTTTTTGTTCTAGTTTTCTAGATATAAATCAGTAAAAATCACAGTTGCATGCAAAACTTGGTTCGTCTATCTGATAATAAAATTGTATGCTGTGCCATAGTACACAAAAAATGCATTAATGAACTGTATTTTTCATGATACCTTTAGGTTCATGATGACTTTGCTCAGGTATTACTCTCACGAAACTAATCTATATACTAATATTATAAAGAGGAAAGATTTGATTGTTTGTTTGTATTGAAAAGGCTCCGAAACTACACGACCGATTTGAAAAAATCTTTCACTGTTTGGAAAGTACACTATCTCCGGATGACATAGGCTATATGTAATTACGAAGATCCCACGGGAACAGGAGTTACGCGGGTGAAACCGCGCGCGGGAAGCTAGTCTATATAATAATACATGAAGCAAAATCTTTATATCCCTTTTTACGAAAATTGCGCGATCGAGGAGTATGAAATTTTGCATACTTTTAGTTTTCATAAAAAACGAGTGCAGAATGCTAATTTTCTTTTTAATTATGGTCGAATTTCGACTGCAGGTCGACCGCACTATTCTTTTCTTTTTTTTTTCTTTTTATAAAGACAACTCCCGCACTAGGGAAATAAATCCCTGTGTCGCGGGGGACTTTACAAACATACATTTCACGGACACAAAGAACACCCAGACTCAGAACAACTATTTGTGGTTCACACAAATAATTGTCCCGGGTGGGAATCGAACCCAGAACACCAGGTCTCAGAGGCAACTATCGTAACCACTGAGCCACCGGTGCAGTCAATGTGCAGTATTAACGTTATGTATTAGCCATGGAAGGTTCCTTATTCTAAAATATGGCTAAGGCTGGCCATACTTGAATGCTAATAGGACCGCTATTGCAGTAATAGTCGACATTGACTGCTTGAAACAATTTCACCATGCTGCAAACCGCCTGAAGCAGTTTCAACTTCTGGGGCGGTTTCATGTATGTGTGAACGTAGAAGAGTAGTTTACTATGTAGTCTCAGCTTGAGGCAGTCTTATCCTGACTACTTCAAGCTATCCATTTATGACCGGTTAAATCGATAGCATCAAATTTCCCCCATTTTCAAGTTCCTTTTGGGGCGGTAGTGAAGGGCACTTGCTTTTTCGACCGCAGATCCTGAACTTTCTATGGTAATACATTCACAGTATTAAAAGTAGGGAGCGCCCTTATCTTTGG
This sequence comes from Nycteola revayana, assembly GCA_947037095.2. Classification (NCBI taxonomy): domain Eukaryota; kingdom Metazoa; phylum Arthropoda; class Insecta; order Lepidoptera; family Nolidae; genus Nycteola; species Nycteola revayana. Next base: position 17,963,529 of record OX344840.2, read on the forward strand.
CCTTTGTAATAAAGACTTGTATAACGAAATTTAAATGTATCGTATTATTTTTAGTTGATTCTACTACTTCTGGTGTTCGTGATGCGGTCACGTGTCTCCTTTTTGGCGGCTCTGTTCAAAGAGACTGCTCACTGTCTGGGCTCAATACCGGCGCTATTTCTACAACCGATCATAACATTCTTCTTCCTAGTGCTATTTTTAGCATTTTGGTCTACAGTAGTGGTAAGTAAACTTTTCTAGTCAGCTCAAAAAAAAATAGAGAGATCACTCATATGTTGGAAATGGGTCACACCACACCGCATAACGCTTTAACGCAATGGAGCAGAGTAGCAATTCAGCAGACACAACGAGCACTGTACGCGAGGGATACGTTCCGCAATAAATCGTCTTGCGAATTTATTGCGTTCGACTGTTACTCTACTCCAGTGGCTCGTAGTGTGATGTTTTATAGCCTATGGAAGTTCGTGGGTTCGATACCCACGCCGAACAGGAAACCTTTTCGTAAATTCTAAGATTTCTGGTTGGTTGGTCCCGATTGTTATAACATCATCTATTATTATTGTATATCAAGGAACGGGCAGCAGCGTTTCCTTGTGTGGTACAACATAATACTGCGGTCACCAATCCGCCAAGCGTGGTGACTATGGAAAATACCCTCCCCGGGAGGAGGCTCATGTTCAGCAGTGGACGTTGTACGGGCTGATGATGACTGAAGTTATTATAAATGTTAATAGGATTAAAAAAAAAATACAGATATTTAAATATATTATTATGTATATTTTAGGTATGTTTGGCAACAGCTAATTATCCTGGTATACCATATAAAACTAACTTCTTTATCAATGGTACTATGAATGCGAAGCCTGACGAAATCGACAAAGCCACGATAGCAGCGCAAAATATCAATGGAAGTGCTCATTTGAAAAGTAAGTTATGACATTGCATGATATATAAAACATATAGTTTAAGTTCCTTATAAATATTTGTGCGCAATCGGTAACAAAAATGTGAAATTTATTTTATGATCATCGAACACGAAATCGCAAACATTTGAACTATGAAAGTGAAATAGTACTGTACAATAGTCATGAGAGGCAAGTCAATAGATAGAAGCCTAAGAGATTACGCTAAAACTCGCCGTGTATTGCCCAATATATAATTATATTTTAGATATAAAATGATGTTTATATCTAAAAGTATTTGTCATATGGAACCTAAATATAATCATTTATTTTTAAATGTCAATCCAATTTTAAAATATTTATTTTAGTGATTTTTAGATCTCAAATAAATGCCATATTTTTTTCTTGATCTAGTAAAACCATTCTTAACCATATAAAATAATTTCAAAAAAGTGTCAACTAGCCTATTTAAACCTTTTTAAACATTAATAAAGTGTACCAGTAAAATTAACGAATTCGATCATCTTACTCTCGCAAGAAAACGCTTTAAGAATTTATATTATTTAAGTTCCTGAACTAAATGTAGCAAACTATTAAAACTAACTTATAAAATGTTAACTACTTTACGTTACTAACATAAAATATCTTTGGCATTAAGTCCGCCTCTTTGTACACTAACAGCGCTTCCCAGCTAATTATACTTGCAGTAATCGTCATTTTTGGGATTTTCACTTTTTTGCAAAAATGACATTTCAGGACCCTAATCTATACATAAAAAAAATAAAATCATACATTTTTTTATGAGAAACATGTTTTTTATTTAACGGGAAAAGCCGTACTTGCCCAAAAATTTGTTTATCAATATAGAGTGCATAAATTATTATTGGACTCTTCAATAAATTGGCTAACTTTGTCAATTTACTTTATGTTAATTTAGGGTTCCGTACCCGAAGGGTAAAAACGGGACCCTATTATTAAGACTTCGCTGTATGTCTGTCTGACACCAGACTGTATCTCAAGAACCGCGATAGCTAGACAGTAAATACAAAACGTTCACAAATTATGTATTTCTGTTGCCGCTATAATTACAAATACTAAAAATAAAATAACTATTTAAGGAGGGTTCCCATACAACACTTGAAGATAGTACGGTACCCTTTGTGCGCGAATCCCACTCGTATACACGCAATACAGCTATAATGTAATGCTATTCACTATTTCTTGTTTATGGCATGATATGTGATTCAAGTACCTATAATGTATTTCAGCATGGACCCTGGATCCCATAGAGTTCGACCCGATGTGGGTGAAGAGTATGTGGTGGATTTGCCTCATATGTCTTGTTTGGGGAAGCGAGTTTATACTTGGATGTCAGCAGATGACCATCGCCGGAGCGGTTTCGCACTGGTACTTCAGGTAATAGGTTTTTTAACCCATGACGCATAGCATAGCTAAGAACACTCCCGACGGAGTGTTATTAGCTATGTTTGATGAAAATCGGTCCAAGATGGCCGCCCCCACAAAATGGCGGAATAATATTTTTTAACAACTCCCCCAATATGGATATCAAATGAAAGGTCTTGAATAGTAGAATAATGTACACTATACTGAAAGGGGATGAGTTGTATTAACTAACGAGATGAAATCTAAAAATTCGAAAGATTTTCCTTCAATTCGTTAGGGGTTTTTTATTTTTTAAATTTATTTAGAACAGTCAAAATAAATTAAAAAAAAAAAAAATTTCTTGCGGTCTTTTCGATTTAACATTGTCATAGGACAATGTTAAATCGAAAAGATTTGCCTATAAAAATAATGTTGGGGCGATACTCTACGTCAAGAGTAACCATTTTTTTTAAATAATGGGTGGCCATTAAACTTTTGTATTTTTACTTCAATATTAATTATTTTATTGCCTTGCCACGGAACGAACGGAAATCACCCCTTCCTTGACCATTGCTTCCTTGGCTACATTATATCGTTAAGCATTTTGGTTTTTCAATTACTACAATTACAATGACTCAACATTTAATGTGCAGATATAATAAAAATTATTTTGTTGTGCGTTTTATTCTACACTTTTGTTCTTTAAGTCTACATACAAAAATATATTGTAAACACTGTTTTTTGAATAATGTATATGTTTCCAGAGGTCCTCACGCACATTCTCCAGTATTATACTCTATCGGCAAACTTATAAAGTATCATCTTGGCTCTGTAGCTAAAGGATCATTCCTCATTACAATATTCAAGATCCCTCGTCTTATCCTGACCTACCTTCATGCCAAGTAAGTTTATATTATATAGAAGCATTGTATTTGTAAATATGGTATCTTTACTATGGGGCAATGCATTACAAATTCAGTTTCATAGATTTCTGTCTCTGGTCTGGCTGAAAATGAAATGCAATAATAATAATAATAATGATAATAGCAACAAATTAATCACTTGCTGCACCTCGAATTTTACTCTTCTTTTTTAATAAAGCTGTAAGTGAAATTTAGTCTGAATTTACCTTAAAACATTTTTTTCAAAATTAGTTTAATGTCGCAAAATATCTGCTATTATTGTTTAAGTAATTAAACAATGTTAAGTATGCTTATCTGTATAGTTCAAGTCTGGGTTTATATAATAATAAGAATAATGCAGTTAACAATTTTAAAAATGGTGTAAATACTAACCGCATTATAATGTTAATTATGTGGACACATAGGAAGAAAGAAAGAAAATACATTTAATTCAGCACAACACACAAGATTTTACAGCAAACATTTAGTTAAATGTAAAAAACAATAAGACTCCTTGTTCCTCTGCATAGGCTAGGCGATACCTAGCGCTGGTTTTCAATTGGCGACTCGAGTAGTACTCCCACGGACGAGGAATGCTACACTTAAATAGTATAGATACCATTCATGCATATTTGTAGGAAAAAAAAAACACCGCTGTCTGCCGCTAACGTGCGCTATATGGCACTACTTTTGTTCAAAATAAAGTTAAATCCTGACCAGTTCTCAAATGATTGTCAGAAGAAATAGTCTTATGTAATAATAAACATTTACAGATTATCAGCAAAAGCAGAAAAGGGCTCGGACTGCGCAAAATGTGGCCTCAAATGTGGAATATGCTGTTTCTACTGTCTAGAAAAGTTTATTCGATACCTGAATCATAACGCGTACACAATAATCACCATTGAGAGATGCCACTTCTGTAAGGCGGCCGCTAAGGTAAGCGAATCCGGATAATTATTTTTAGTGTTTCGTACTCTAGGGGTAGATGTGAGCCCCTGAAAGTCCCCAGTCTCAGACTGTATCTTATGAACCATGTTAGATAGACAGTTGTTTTTTTTTTTCAATTTCTCTTCCCTCTCTATCACAACTAATACTAAAAACCATAATTTTGTAGATGGTACAGAACAATTCGTACTCGAGTCCGATCTCCGATCCCTCTGGTTTAATCAAATCGACAGAAATATAACATTTACTGACTACTGTGGATAATATGAATACAAGTTGTTTAATACCGCGTAAGTGACTGTAGCTAATAAGGTGTAATTTCATCTGTCAATAAATATTTTCGTTACATATTTTTTAAAGAGAAAAAAATCAATTTGCTACATTTGATTTTCAACCTTATTGGCTGAAATTCATGCGGTACTGTAGCATCAACAACGATATTAGTTATCTGTGGATCGAATACGTTTAACGTTTAGAGAACACACAGACAATAATTCTGATAATTTATCTATACTAATATTATAAAGCTGCAGTTTGTTTGTTTGTTTGAACGCGCTAATCTCAGGAACTACTGGTCCGATTTCAATTCTTTCAGTGTTGGATAGTCCATTTATCGAGGGAGGTTATAGGCTATATTTTATTTTCAAAAAAGTTAGGGATCCGTAAGAAAATTGCGATTTTGTAACCCATGGTGTAAAAGCGAAAACCTATTTATGCGTGCGCTGCAAAAACTATTGATAATAGAACATAATGATGTACTACGGGTTTGTAGGTCTTATTAAGATCTACAAAAAAGCCCGCGAGAGCATATAGTTTAGTCACAATAACCGCTTTTATGTTCATATAAATATTAAATCGTCTGAAGAAAGAAACTACGTTAAATGTATATTGTAATATTAATCCTTATCCAAATTAAGCATTATGTTATCAAGGGTATTTATGTAGGAGTAAAATACTTTTTGTTTTATTCCAGTCGGACATTTCGTTGAGAAATTATCACGAGTATAAAAACGCAAAGAATTTGTACCTAATAATGAGTTATTTGCCATAATAGATAAAGCTGAAGAGTTTGTTTGCTTGAACGCGCTAAGCTCAGCAACTACTAGTCCGATTTGAAAAATTATTTCAGTGTTAGATAGCCCATTTATTGAGGAAGCTATAAGCTATATTTTATTATAAAGTTTCTACGGGATCGAGAATTACGCGGGTGAAACCGCGCGCGGAAGCTAGTACAAAAATAAATAATACAAATTAGTTTGGTTTATTATTTTTAATTAAGAAAGTACATAATAATATATTTGTTTTAGTTGTTTATATTTTAGTATTACTTACCTTTCATCTAGAGAAAAATTATACTTAACTGTACCTAATAAATATTATTCGGTTACCTACATTTATTAATAAGAACAGAATAACGGTCTTAATGACAAATTGCAAAATGTAGCAATGTTCAAAAAACCAACAAAAAGCCTAATTTGTAAAATTAGGGTTTGTTATCTACATCACTACATAGTATAAAACAAAGTCGCTTTCTCTGTCCCTATGTATGCTTAAATCTTTAAACCTACGCAACGGATTTTGATGCGGTTATTTTTAATAGATAGAGGTATTCAAGAGGAAGGTTTATATGTATAATACATCAGCATTGTACCCGTGCGGAGCCGGGGCGGGTGGCTAGTTTTAAATAAGTGTAAGGTTAAGCCATTCAAGCCTTCCAGGTCATAATAATTATTGTTATTAGTTAACTTTAGTTAATTCACTTGGGTTAATTGTTGTTGAATTTAGTTAATTCAATAATTATATTTTTGTTATAATTAGAAAAATGAAGAGACTTTTATATAAATAAATTGGCATTACTTTCAGTAGTCACGATAATTTAGTCTACTAACAGAAAATAGACACCACTTAGAAATGTTACAAATCTTTTAACGGACCAAAACTGTAATATTGCAATTTGCAGGCATTCAGCACGATCGTTAGCAACGCCCTGCAGGTGGCAACCATCAACAGTGTCGGCGATTTCATCCTGTTTCTCGGCAAGTGCATAGTGACCGCGGTGACGGGTATCATCGGACTACTGCTACTCAAGAGGAACACTGACCTGCACTTCTACGCCGTGCCGACGTTAGCCATCTGCATCTATGCCTTCTTCATTGCACACTGCATTCTGTCTTTGTACGAGGTTAGACGTTTTTCATTTTAATTTCCTATAACAAAAATAAGGTAGATTTACATTGATGACTGATTGGCATAGAATGTTGTTGTACCCTGAAGATTATATCGCTAGGTATCCAAGTAGTCTAGGTAGACTATAATTTTAGCATTGCCGCTTTAGCAAAGAAAACATAATAGCCTTTTTAAAAAGGACACTAGAGCGAAAATAATGCTTTCTCTAAACCAGGGGTGGCCAACTTAATAAGACCTAAGATCGACTTTTGACTGTGTGCGATCGACTATATGGCATACATAACGTTGAATCACGTATCGTATAAGTCAATGGAATGATAAATAGCTATATTTTCAGATTATTATACGACAAACACTAACTTTGTGCTTATGTGGCACGTATTTGTAGATTAAAATATCACTTTTTATTATATGAGTTGATCGACTGTAATAGCTGCCGGGATCGACCATTCGATCGCGATCGACCGGTTGGCCACCCCTGCTCTAAACTATTGATTTATTTAACCCAGAGAGACTTCTCTCATCTCACAGGGGTCTACTAGCACTGTTGCAGGTACCTTTTATAATGTTTATAGAAGAGTCAGATATATGAATACTTACTGATTTTAAGCGTTTGACTTCCAGAAATTCAATACTATTATTATTTACAATGCCTTTGACTGAATCACACCCATTGTCCCATTTCTATAATATATTTAATAACCTCTTATATTGTTTATACCACAGATGGTAGTGGACTCCCTGTTCCTATGCGTGTGCGAAGACCGCAACATGAACGGCTCCGATGGTAGATGGAAGAACTCGCGCTTGGCGGAGCTCGGAGGGCACAAACGTGACGAACCAGACGGCCCTGAGTTACAAGACCTACAAGACAAGTACTAAACTAACTTCGAGCTTCGCATGCCATACTGTGCCTTCTAACTAACTGCTGCAATTAATGTAATTATTTTGCTTCTTTTAGAATTAACCCGCCTTATGTAATAATTTTAATTAGTATAGCAAATAGACTCGTCTCTACGAGTTTGGTTTTGACCAATTAAATTGTCTAGATTTGTCATTTCCACGACATGATATGAAAACCGTAATCTTATTGGTTGAAACCTTTAACGAGTTTACAAAAGGCACGCTAGCGGGATTGTAGAAGGGCGGGACTCAGTGCTATTGTGCTTATGTCGCGAGGCTTATGGACTTAGACAGGCTAATATATTGGATTTGTTGTGAATTGGTGTATAGAGTTTTTGTGATTGGATACTATGTTGGGTTTAGCACGTGAAAAAATATACGATGGATACAATATAAACACTCTAGGTCCTCTCAACTGCTCGGCCGGGGCCCAGTCGCGCGTTTGGTGTCGTGTTTCACTGATAAAGACGCGTACGTGTTTACATTTAACCCTCTTATACTTATATCAACATGTAGGTCAAGAAACAGGCAAGCTAGTGAATTCAATATTTCGGTGGTATTTGTGGCGTAGTTTGTGTAGTAATTTGCTGAAACTAAAATGGCGACCGTGCCCGATTGAGCGTTGCGTGAGCGTATTACATTGATAATAACGCGTTTGTCTTTATGTTTAACCCACTAATATTTATATCAAAGTGTAGCTGAAGAAACTAAGAAAAAAAACAATGGTGGGTATTTTTTACGCGTTTTTAAGTAACGGCTGAAACGGCCAAAAATCGGGAAAATTCGCGCGCAAAATCTTTTAATTTCAGTTTTACCTGTGACTACAGAAACTACGCAAAAAATACGCACAAAGCAATTAATGCAATTAAAATACATGTTAATATAAGTTTATGAAGGTTAAATATAAACACAAATGCACACATCAATAAATACCAACGAAACGCTCAAAAGGGGCCAAATTCCTTACTTAAGAGGGGCTTAAAACATTGACCAGTTATGAGTTGGCCTGAGTATGTATTTTATGTTAGGTTTGATTCATATTGATCTTGGTACTGGGTTTATGTGGTTGTCCTATTGGGTTAGGTTCTAAGGATTGAACATATTTCGACATACCTAAGATATAACATCATTTTCATATTCTTATAATTTCTGTGTGACCATAAAATTAACAATATGAAGCATGTTGATTTAAAATAGATAATAATAAATGCTGAGTAGCACATTATGGTGGTGGTGTCCTACTACAATTTTTTTTTGTCCTACTACTATATGAAAAGCTAAGTATGCATATAAAATAATTAAGTAAATTTATTCTTTTTTATTACAGGTAATTACGGCGGTATCTCTAAGAAGAATCTAAAACGCTTATCTCATTAATGCATTTTATATTTATTTTTAGGATATTTTAAGCACAAAAACCTTATAGCACAAAATAAAAAGTGTGATGGTGTTATTAGATTATAAGAAATCATGGTTTTCCGTGTTATGACACCTTGTATTTTTAATCTATTTTATACCAATATTTTAATAAGAAATAATCTAATGTGTATGTTATACAACTGTTTATATGAATTTTAGAAATGTTTATAATTAGCACTTTTATGACAGAAAAATATAATAATTAATTATATAATAATGAATCTCTATATAAACATGAATTAAAATCAACATTTTTTTTTTTAATCATTTTAATATAGATACTGATATTTTGAGATCTAATAACATGGTGGCATTGGAATTGATTTTTAAGAAAATCATTATAATTTAATTTGACAACAATATCAATGTGAACTATGAACTAACTTTGTGCTTTGCCATTATGTGTTATTTTAATAATAATTTAGTTTTAAGTACAATTTTATACTTTTTTCTATAATAATTTAAATTTGTGTCTTTTATCTCGAGTTCAAAAGATTGTTGATAAACAGAATATTTAAAGATAAATTATTTCATATAATGTAACATTATTTTGAATAATTTGAACTCCACACAACTCAATATAACTCATGATAACATAATTCAATAATACATTTAGTTTTTTTATACACTTTTTTATTATATACAATCACTAATGTTAATAGTGGCACATATTTTTATTATAATTTAAGGTAAATCCTAATTATTTTGTATTTGAGGTGTTCCCTTTTTTCGTATCATTAATATTTGAGATTGTTTTATCAACTCTATTTAGAAAGTCAATCATTACCATACGCAGCTAAACTAAAATACCAACAGTTTTATTATTTATTGTTATTGTCTATCATACATGCGATCTTTATATAGTTTTTAACAACTATAAGTAGATATTTGGATTGAGAATGTTTATATGGTCCATTGAATAAGACTTTATTAGTAGTTCAGATTTTTATTAAAAATAATAACACATTAAACAGTTATTAAAAAATATTTTATTTGTAAAATTCTACTTGAATATTAGTGAATTATAAGCAACATAAGAAGCTATTCCAACTGTAACTTAACTTGAATAATACTGTTACAACAATCATAGTGTGTTGGGCGTTCATTTACGACAAAATATTTGATCTATTGGTTATTGTTCAAGCTTGCAAGTAGTTGGCTTATAATGTTTGCATAATCAAAATAGTTTTCAGGCCTAAATAGAAGTTGTAAAAACTTAGATTTTTACAAATGATACGGAAAAGTGTGTATGATTAGTAATTACCCAAAAAATTTTTTTTTTTTTGAAGATTTGTTATTTTACACATGCCTGATTGCATGGTTATGGGTAAATTTAGAATACTCACTACATGTCACACTTTGTATAATGTCTTGATAGAAGTTATATGCCCATGGTTTGTAAGGGGTTTTAATAATGTAATTGTATTTATCCGTCCATTTTATAGAAGTTATTTTATTTGACAGATGCTTATTTGAAGTATTTACCTCATTTTAATTCTTCCAATACTTAATCTAAGGGATAACTTTGTCATCAATATTATAATAACAATAAAAATCACTTTGAATGAAATTACATTTTATTTATTCTCTATAACTATGATTTACTTGGCTTTTTATTTTTGAATTGTTTCCTCTTCTTAATCTGATCAGAAATGGCTTTACTTTTAGCCTTAAGTTGCTTGCGTCTGATTGTCTTATCAGGGTTGCTTTTAGATTTCTTTATTTTCAATACTGGCTTTTGAACTTCAGTTACACTCTCTTCCTCTGCAGAATTGTCTGGGCTCTGTAACTCCTCTGAAATAGAAAAAAGACATCATTTAGTTTATAATGTTTTTTAAATATTTATTGCACTTACTAATATTACAAATGGGAACATTGAGATATTCGTAACTCAAACATAAAAACGACTATTGGCTCGCTTTTAATCTTGGGAGGTTGTGGGTGCGATTCCCAAACTGGACAAGAAATCTTTGTGTAAATTCTAAGATCTCTTACCGGGTCTGGTTGGTTGAGGGACTACCCTCCACACCTCAGAAAGCATGTTAAGCCATTGGACCCGAATAACATCATCTATAACCAATAAACCAGGGAATAGGCAGCAGCATTTCCCCTGTGTATTACAACATAACACTGCGGTTACCAATCCGCCTGCCAACAGACAATGGGGACTATGGCAAAAACCCTCCCTCGGGAGGAGGCCCATATTCAGCAGTGGATGTTATGTGGGCTGATGATGATGATGACCAATTATAACATATTAAGGTGAAGCAGCAATCTAATATGCATACATAACATTGATGTGTAACCTAAAAAAATATATCTGATAGTAACCTATTGGATGCCACACCATAACCAATCTCCATGCCCATGCCATGCCATGTTTATTGAATATATTTTGTGACTTGTTTATTTTAGAGGCTGATATTGCTGTTCAAAAGCACTAACACTAAATTATTTATTTGCATTCTAATTACTTTTACTATTAGAGCTCATGTATATCAATGTTAAATAAATCTACCTTTAATAACAACTTCCTGTGCCTTTTCCATAGGATCACCCTTGAAGAAGTCTGCTCCTTCTATGTCAGGATAACCAGTCTCTGGTTTTGTGGCTTCATACACAGCTTTTTTTTCAATCCTTCTCTCATATTTGCTACCAGCCTTCTTAGATACAGCCTGTCTTAACTTGGCTGGACTTATATACTTGTAATTCTCCCATAGAGTTGCACCACCAAATGATCCAGAAAATATTTTTACCTAAAAAGAAAATAAATACAACATGAATTTTTAATTTATAGGAATGCTTTATTCCTATAATAAAGGGTGCAACATATCTTGCTTATATAGAGGAGTTTGTCCAGACTCCCATTCTGACAACTGTTCCAAATGCCTACCATCCTCTGTCAGCAGATTTTTTGTATGTATTGTAGATTAAACATATTGTGTTTATAAGCTCCTATGCTAGTTTTAACAAAGTTGTAAATTTTTTTTTCATCAACTGAGATGATGATTAGGAGAACTTAAAATCATTTTATAGCTTAATATAATATAAACTTACTGGGTTTAAAACAAATCTTGGTCCAATTTCAGCCAAAGCACCATCTTCAGACAAAATTTGATAATTTCTAAACCAAATCCTGTTATCCAATATCATGAATGTGTACACATGATCAAAGAATGGTTGACTTTTGGGATGGTGGTTTGGTACTCCAAATATCTGGGTCAACAATTCTTTTAACAAGTTGTAGTGTGGGTCCTTTGTGAATTGTGGGTCAAATGACAACAAAGGCCTTGATCCTCTCAAACAGTTGCCAGTCATCTTTAATTCACCCATTGTGTAAACTAAAACAGATGGGATATTATTACTTAGTTCATCACTCACTAGCAGTATTTTATAGTAAAAGTATGTAGGTAGCAGGCCTAGGCAGATTTGTTATAAAATTTAGTTTATAAAAATGAAAATGAAAACGTTTATTGATAATGTAGACGAATCGATCATACTTTTTATAAGTCAAATACAATGATAATGAAAAAAAAAAACAATCTTAACTAATAAATTAGTTTACATTTCAACAATAATGTTATTAAATTTATTAATATTGTTATGGCATGTTCATAATTAATCGCTCGTATTATTATAAAATATAATTAAGATCAACCAGAGCGGGCTGGGATCGGGTCTGAAGCATAGAACGCGTCGCGAGCCTCGCCTTGCGAGGACGACCGGACTCCATCCTAGCTTCCTACGTGTCTTTCTCTATCTACCTACAGTGTGATACTCGGAGAAGAAAGACTATAAGAAAACCCAAGATCATTCTTTTTGTCATCTTTTAAAATCTTTGATTAATAATTTTATACATTGTTTAAACATTTTTAGTATCTAGGTTAGTGATCCCCATACATCTATATGTAGGCACTCATACCAGGAAAGTGTGAAGACAACAATGATAATTTCAAGTAGGTATCAAGTACAGGGAGCGCTCCCCCAGATTTACATATATAGAAACATGCCTACAATCTGATCAGATGTCTTGCGTATATTTTAAGAGTTCAAAATTTATAAAGTACATAGCATTGACTTAATTTGATTGCCAATTCGGTGTGATAGCTAAAGGATGCCAGTCTGCCGCAATGAGACCGATGGATTCATCCGCCAAACATCTCCATCATCCATATATTCTTTAATATTATAGTAGCCACGAGTCATAAGGACCTTTTTCACATACTTTTTGAATCTATGGTCTGGCAAAGCTGTTTAATAAAGTATTCATAGCAGCCTTAATTATTCTTGCTTTGTGAAGACATCCAAAGTTATGAATTGATAATCAGATAAAAATGGACATTTAAAAATATCATAATTGTAGTGTAAACCATACTTACTATTTTCAACCAGAAATTTGACACTAGGTCCATTGGGAATATTGGCCATCCACAAGTAAAGATCTCTCATCTTTCTACCTTCAAACAATATGCACTTGTTACAATTCTTCATTTCACTTATTTCATTTACAACATACAAGTTCTTGCTTCTCTCCATTTTTGACTCAGTCTTATGATGAGGCATTAACTTTTTAATATCCTCCATCAAGTGGCGATGGCGGTGGTTAATACCACGAGCAGCAAATACTAAGACTCTTTGCCTGTTGATCCATTTAACCTGTTAATTCAATGAATATATCAATAACATTTAACTTTCGAATGTATGATGATATTTTTATTAAAATAAATGAAGTATACGTAAATATGAATGACTATAAATTACTTATTTAAGTAAGGCTTTTATGAAACAAAAACAAAATTCTAACCTGTCTTGGTGCAGGATCGTCCGACATGCGGACCGGTGGCAAAGCTACAACATTGTCTTCGACTTTATTAATCTGCGGTACTGCTACTGCTTTTTTCTTAGATTTCTTTATATTTATTTTAACCATTTTAACATATAATTAAAACCACGTGCCAATGCTTCTTTAAAAACCACTCGATCAACGCACTGTAGAAATTGACGACAACTGACGTTACAACAATATCTGACACTAGGCACTTTGGCCTAAGTCAACATATAGTAAAAATCTTTTATACACGACCAGAACCCCAATTATTTATACACTCTGGAGTACAAACATTGAAGGGGTCAATGTTTAATCATATTAAGCAAATAATAGCTACAAAATTAAAGGACGTGTACCTTTTTTGTGAAGGTGTGTTTCAGTTAATTAAGACGCTGTTTATTTTACTAAACTAACATTTCACATAAAATAATGTTTAAAATACTTACCCGTCTCGTAAAATGTTATTGATTGATTTTATTGTGTATAAGTAGATTCTACATTTGTTAGGAGTACCTATCGTTTATGTACGGTGAAGTAGCAACAGCCTCTTGGCTAAATACTACTACTGCATAAAAAAAATAGGTATCTATCTACCCTTTTTTTCGAACGAATACCTCGTTCGAAAAAAAGGGTAGATAGATACCTATTTTTTTTTCTTTTCTTCTCCTTCCAAGAAGGCTTGTCGCAGTCATCACGCCTTACAGACGAATGGTGACCGTAGTTTTATTTATTTATACAGGTAAACGGTGCTGGTATGCGATTACAGATCATGCAAAAACATCATGCTTTCACGCAAAAACTACTGAATGGATTTGGCTGAAAGATTGCACGCGGATAGTTTATAAGCTGGATTAACATATAGGCTACGCTAAAATATCACGCTTCAACCCACTGGAGCAAAGTAACGCGGATGAAACCGCGTGGCGCAGCTAGAATGAGATAACTCGGAATAATCATGAACTCAACTATACCTACACGTCGGTGACGTCATTTGTTGCTATATGTAGATATACCTAACTTCTATAATTACTAACCTAAAGTATTGGCTCTGAATGCCATAATTTAATGCATAATTAATTTTCATTTTATGTAAGTACTTACTGAGTTAATCAAGTATTGAAAATAAATAAATAATCAACGCAGATTTAGATGTCTTAACACATCCGATTATTTCAGACGAGTTAAATTAAGTGATTAAAGTAGCTACTGTACTTAGGTGTTACTTTTAATCTAAAAAGAAAACATTTAAAGGTAGGTACCGAGTTAATTACATTCAAGCGATTCTGTTTTCATTAAACATAGATTTCCAATACCTAGGTATATTATAAAACGTGATCAAGTATAAAAATATATTATACTACTGTGATACGCATGCGTGTCAAGCACATTATGTAATCGCTCAGATATATACCGATGAATCAAGAGCGTCAAAATAATAAATACGTTTCATTGACTTACGAATAGGAAGCCATATTAAATACTTCGTTAATAAGCACGCAATGTATAGCGCAATAGAACTACAAACGACTACCAGTAGATATCTCATAGTTATTTTGAATGCGATCAAATAGTGAGCTGTTAA
The DNA here is from genome assembly GCA_947037095.2 of Nycteola revayana. Lineage (NCBI taxonomy): Eukaryota > Metazoa > Arthropoda > Insecta > Lepidoptera > Nolidae > Nycteola > Nycteola revayana. The sequence continues at coordinate 17,978,580 of OX344840.2, forward strand.
TATTATCAGTGAACCAACTAGTGTTTATTTACATTCAGTCTAAGGAGGTGCGGGCGGTATTGTTTCGAGAATAAGTCTGATATATTATATTACGAAATGATAAAGCCTTTCACTACATTTGTAAAGTTGGTTAGAAACAAAAACTGTGTTTTAGAACAAGTTAGATATGCGTCGCAAGCACTGCCTCAACTATCGTCGGTAAGACTTACACAATGCTGCCTATATACTTACTTCCCAGTTATTTTCTTTAGTGGGTACCTTCCTATATTACCTAGATATCTGTCTGTGTCGTATAAAGTATAAGTACCTATATACTACCTTTTTATTTATAAATATCTTCTTAACATCGGTTCATATAGCATTATCTAATATTTTTGGAGTTTGCAACGGCTGTTAATGTTACTTTTATTGACTATTTAACCCGCGACTTCTTCCGCGCGGAATAGTGACTTTGAGTAGGAGTTTTATATATTTAAGTTAGAGCCTTTTTCGCTATAAAACGCCTATGTCCTAACTCGGGTTCTATCTGTAGGTATACCAAATTGCATTTAAATCGGTTCAGTACCTACTTTTGTCATGGTAGGCCGGCAGACCGACAGAGCTACTTTCGTATTTATAATATTAGTAACGATAAGTAAGGACTAGTGAGGATTAGACTCACGTGCGCGGTTTTACCCGCGTAGCTCCCATTCCTGTGAGAACTTAATCATTAAACAAGCTTCCCGCGCGCGGTTTCACCCGCGTAACTCCTGTTCCCGTGGGAATTTCATAAGTAAATATAGCCTATGTCACTCAGGGTGAATGTAGCTTTCCAATAATGAAAGAATTTTTTAAATCGGCACAGTAGTTTTTGAGTTTATTGATTACAAACATACACAAAAAAATTCAAATCTTTCTCCTTTATAATATTATAAGTATTTATAATATTATAAGTATAGATAAAGATTTAGATATAGCTGTTACTCCTGGATAATCTAACTGTCTAGTGGGAAATATTTTTTAAATGCGGTCTTGCAGTACCGGAGCCTATTTAATGAAAACAAACAATCAAATGTTTCCTCTTTTAAATATTAGTGCGTATAGAAGAACTAAGTGTAACTTACTATTACAATAACAACCATTCGATATTATTCTAAGTTAATGTACCTAATACATTATAAAGATTCATTGTTACACATTCGAATTAAACTTTATTATTGTCAGTATAAGTACCTATATCTATTATACGTGGTATAAAAATGTATCCAAATACGAGTTCAAAGGTTTATCGGTTGGTAGATTACCCACTTACTGTACCTAGCCTGAAGCGTTTAATTGATGGTTAAACGCTTCAGTCTTCATTGTTAATTTATTTCAGGAAAAGTACAAAGTTAAAAGAAAAGGTTTCAGTAAATTAGAAGCGTCAGATGTTGGCTTTTTTATGTCGATCTTAGGCGAGGAGAGGGTTTTGACGGAAGAGAGTGATGTATTGCCGTACAACATAGACTGGATAAAGAATTGTAGAGGTAAAAATATATTAATACTTGCCTATTATTTACGGATTTCCTAAATAACAATGCCATTTTCCACATACATTTATATATTTTTCAGGTCAATCTAAGTTAGTATTAAAACCAAAAAATACAGAAGAAGTTTCGAAAATTTTGAAGTATTGCAACGAGAGAAAACTCGGCGTATGTCCTCAGGGCGGCAACACCGGCCTTGTCGGTGGGTCTGTGCCGGTGTTCGACGAGATCGTACTCAGTTTTGCTTTGATGAACAACATCATCAGCATCGACGAGCTATCAGGTGCAAATTGTATAAAATTTACCACTCACACACTGCGACAATTAAATTCTGAACCCTATAATGAAATCTGGCAACTTTACTCAGAAAAAAACGTTAATCATATTTGACTGTGGTGGGTATTTATAAAAGGCAGCGGTGGCCTTACCCAATGCGAGGCTCCGGTATATTTGTAAGTCGCTGCATTGCTTCAAAAGTTCGCTGTGACTAATTTCCTTTAATCTTTTTATATTATACATGAAACCAATTATGCTGTCATGACATTTAAGTGCTACAAACCTATGATGGCAGCTTGCGCGCACATTGTCGAAAAAATAGTTTATTTAAAAATCTCTTCCGCATTTAATTCATGAGCTTCAACTTCCCCTACATAATCAAAATGCCAAATCTCTCGCTGTTACAAGGGAAGACTGATAACCATTTTCTCGATAATTATCGAGGCAATTTTATCGAAATCGAAACACGGGGATTCCTCGAGCGATAGAGGGGCTAAACATTAAGCTCCGACTCCAGAGCTGACCCGAGTGCTATGCGATTAAAAATCCGATCTTTAGGTGTTTCGTGGTGCGATACTCGAGTTTTTTAATTAGGTATGTTTTGAATTAATGAATCAATTAACTAAATTTTAATTAAGTGAAAAGTTTTAGATAAAAAGATGGATAAATAAAAATTGGATTGTTGCGCGAGGCCCTGGACGGTTGCCCCGTTCGCCCTAGGGCCGCCGCTGATAAAAGGTAATTTTACTTTCCCGGGCGAGCAATAAATTAAGAGTAGGTAGTTACTAACGCTGCTATTCAGGGTTCCGTACCCGAAGGGTAAAAACGGGACCCTATTACTAAAACTTCGCTGTCTGTCTGTCACCAGGCTGTAACTCAAGAACCGCGATAGCTAAACAGTTGAAATTTTCACAAATGTATCTGTTGCCGCTATAATAACAAATAAGTATCTACTTAAAATAAAATATATGTTGCAGGGTGATTTTTTTTGCTATGTTTTGCTCTATGTCAGTAACGGCAAAAGGTAGGCACTTGAAAATGGTAGGTACGGAACCCTTCGTGCGCGATTTCGACTCGCACTTGGCCGGTTTGTTTAATTTGTGCATATGTTGGAATATAAGTACGTCATAAATCATAATAGGTACCTACACTAATTTCGCTAGGCTAGCGGTAGTAGTCAATTTCGCCAGTTCGATTTCCATTTCCCACGAGGTATGTAACCTACCTAAATACCTCAATCATTTATTGAGGTCAATAATTTTAAAAATACGAAATTTGCATATTTATATATGAAAATATAGTAAGTAAGTAGGTTTAAACATATTTTTTCATAACAGGGGCGCTAGTGTGCGATGCTGGTTGCATCCTCGAAAACTTGGACAACTATGTACGGGAACGAGGTCTCATTATGCCCCTTGATCTCGGAGCCAAAGGTAGTTGTCATATCGGTGGCAATGCCAGCACTAATGCAGGCGGACTGAGATTGCTACGGTATGGCAACTTACACGGATCTATTCTTGGTATTGAAGCTGTAAGTAAAAAATCGCCAAAAACTTAAATGTAATTAAACGTGTCAACTAAAGTGACTATATAAACCTTGGCATTAGCCCTAAACCTACATTTATTGAATTATCTTGATCTTTCATGATTGATCTTTTTTTTCGGTCGAATATTATGTACCTACGACTGTAGGTACATAATGAGCCGAAAAAAATGAGGCCTCATGGCTGACTAGCCATTAGGCCTTTTTCTCAGTGGGAACAAACTCTCGTTAATCTTAGTCAGTGAAATTCATATCAGGCTTCGACTTTTTATACTTGCTTTAATATTTCTGTTTTTTTTGTATTACCTAAATTCGAGAGAATTCTATTCCAAAGGTGAAAGCAGATGGCACAGTCATCGATTGCCTACGACCACTGAAAAAGGACAACACTGGATATCACTTAAAGCATCTTTTCATTGGATCAGAAGGAACATTGGGTCTTGTTACAAAAGTCGCTTTACATTGTCCAGTGCTGCCTAAAGCAATTAATTTAGGATTTTTTGGTAAGACCACAGATAAATAAATAATTATGAATAAATTCAAGTTTATCTAGACACAAATTAATAACTTATTGGATATCACGACTTAATTTATTTTCATTAAAAAATCGCACAAATGTTAGTTATTTTTGTTTGTTGTGTACAATAAGGAATTATTTCCAATTATTTCCCTATATAGGGAAATAATTGGAAATAAGTTTTTCATCAATCTTATACAAAAAAACCCACAAACTCTTTAGCTTTATATAATTAATAAAGCTGAAGAGTTTGTTTGCTAATCTCAGGAACTGTTGGTCCCATTGGTCTTATGTATCGAGAAGCTATATATAATTATGAAGTTCCTACGGGAACGGGTGATGCCGCGTGACGGAAGCTAGTAAATCACATAAAAGTAATGATACAATATACCTATTGTAGGTATCTAAATGTGTTCTTTGTGACTGTTTACTGTCGAGTATGCAAAGTGATCAATTTCAAAAATTTTGGGGGACGAAATTATTTAATACTGAAATCGTGAAATAAATGTATATTTATAACATTAAACAGTATTGACTAAGCAACCTCGCGAGTTGCACTTGTTGGGTATGGTCAACATTAGCGTTCAAAAGGTTAATAAACAACTTTATTTTTTAGGTGTAAAGAATGTTGAAAATGTTCTAAAACTATACAAAAGTGCAAAAGCAAATCTTGGAGAAATTCTATCAGCTTTCGAAATGGCGGATTTTGATTCTATAGACTGCACTGTTAAGAACGTGAAAGTGCTGTAAGTAACAAATAATACCTTCGATTTCAAATATTAGAGTTCCATATCCAACGGAACTCTGTTACTCAGACTGCTGCTCACTCCGTCAAATTAGATCCTTTTGAACCGTAATGTTACAGAAACCCTATCGCAGAATATCCATTTTATGTACTGGTGGAAACCCATGGTAGTAACGAAGATCATGACAGTGAAAAACTAGAAAAGTTCCTTGCGAATGAAATGGAAACTGGACTTATTTTAGATGGGACTGCCACCTCTGAACCCGCTAAAATGCAGGTAAAACACTTATGAGATAAATAAATAACACGATTAATCAATTGCATACTTATGCTATAATATTTATAAATAGTATACGTAGGTACATTACTTGAACTATGAATATCTCCTTTAATAGGTACTAATATTAATTATATGTAAACGATTTTCAGCTGTAAAAATGGAATGTTTCACAGGGGCGTAGCTGCCTTATTGATAATAAGGAACCCCGTTACAAAAGACTGTGAAAGTGTGTGGTAGAGGACCTCTTTAAAAAAAAAAGGTCTACGCTTCTGGTGGAACGATGAAGCTTTACTGGATTATGTCCAACTTCTCCAATGAAAATGGCTAGGACGAATTAAGCGCAGGCCACACTGCCAGCGGGCGGGCGGGCGAGCTAGGTTGGCGGGCGAAGCGAGAGGAGGAACTATACAAACTATGCGGAATATTGGCTAACCTAACCTTACGAGGTGAACGAGTCGCGCGCTCGCTCACATCGCTGACGTAGGTTAATCGGTAGCTCGCGATGTGAACCGAAGTATGTAAAAGAGGTGAAGCGCCCGCCCGCTGGTGGTGTGGTCTGCGCTTTATGTAGTCCAAAAAAGATTCAGCTCCCACACAAAAACCTTGTTAATAATTAATATTTTTTTACAGACTATTTGGAACCTACGTGAGAGCATTCCAGGAGCAGGATTGGTTACAGGTTACGTATTCAAATATGACGTATCGATACCTTTGAAGAATTACTACGATTTAGTACCGATACTTAGAGAAAAACTGGGAGACAAAGTCCTCAATGTGTGTGGATATGGACATGTCGGTTTGTATCGCTTTATTATTTTAAACATAGGTTATTCGACAGTTATAAGCTTACTTATTCAAATGAATTCACACTATCAATCATAATATAATACTTGTTATTTAATATTTCCAAATAAAAAATATGTTTTTACTGGTTTTTAAACATAATAATATTTTTAAAATAAGTTGCATCGTAATTTTTTAATTGAATATAACTTTATTTTTAACTTACACATTTAACTCCTCATAGTTGTTTTAGGGTTGTGTAGAGATGCGTGTATACCTTATATTTAATACAAGAGGCCCACCCTGGCTTCGCACGGGTGGACTTTTAATGCTACTAATAAAGCTTCGTCTTGAGTCACACTATCGATTTAAAAAAACCGCATCAAAATATGTTGCGTAGTTGTAAAGATTTAAGCATACATATGGACAGACAGCGGGGAGCGACTTTGTTTTATACTAAGTAATGATGGAATATTTTGTAGGCGATGGAAACATTCATGTCAACATAAACGTCGCTCAATATACTAAAGAAGTTGCGTCGGAACTTGAGCCTTTCATTTTCGAAGAAGTGAGCAAACTCAAGGGTTCTATAAGTGCAGAACATGGCATTGGATTCAAAAAACCCCAATACATACATTTCAGTAAGGACCCATCCGCTTTGCAGCTTATGAGAGAACTGAAACAACTAATGGACCCCAATGGCATTCTGAACCCGTATAAAGTGTTACCAGACGCGTCATAACTACAATATCAAGATTAATCGATCAAAAATACTCAGTAAATTGACCGCTAATAACTTTGTTTCTTTCCTTTTTAGTGACAACTCACACTTATTCTGTTTGTCTATAGAAAACGATTTTGTATGGACATCTCCATCGTACCGTCGTACGCGTCCGTAAAGCTAAACGGACGCGTACGAGCATCAAAAAAGGTCATTGTTTTCTATGGATATACACTGAATAGGTGAAGAGTAGTTCCTACAATACAATAAAAACTAAGCTAATACCGGTTAATAAAAATTACGTAATATTCATTCCAAAGTCAAATACATTAAGGTCATACAGTGTCTATGTATATAATGATAACACTGATAAGAGTATGAAAACAATATTGATATAAATAAAACAGTTCTGTATTTAAATGACTTTTATTAAAATATCCATTTATTCTTATAACATCCATAATATCACTGCAACAAAAATACAATGGAATATTATAAACATTTTCCTAATTGCATCAAATAAATAAATGTAAGTATTTCATAAATATATCCGAAAAGGTATTTTATTATTTTATCGCACTAAAGGCGTGTTCAGCAGGTAGATAATTATTGCTATTTGATTGTTTATAGCGCTATTTTATTGAATTATTATGTATAATTAATTATTCAGCAATTAGGTAATTGGCTAAAATCCATTTCGCACACAAGGCAACGATCACACCGACTCACTTCAAATATATTCATCACATAACAATGCACAAATGAGTGGAACAATTTTGCAAAACATATAGTGGTACCTTAGTCCTGCCTTGAAATACACCAACCATACATGTAAGCAGATATGTAAAGAAATATTTGTTTTTTTTTTATTGAATACTATATTATTCAAGTTGTGACGGTCATATGGAAAGATTTCCATAATTGATTATTTCTACATCCTATTGAATTTTACATTAATAGTTAGCTTTACAGCTATGACACAACTGAGATACCACTATAGGATGGACGAAGAGAGAAAATAAAATGCAACAGTAGGTTTAGCTTTGTCATCATATTTTGGTAAATTACGATTGAATCATGCAATAAGCAACGTCCATAAAGAGCAAAAGAGGCAAAAAAGTCCGAAAGTGAATAACGCTACAACTATGGAGATTTGTGCCAAACATATACAAAAACAGTCACTTATATTATGTCGCTTGATTTAAGTCGTTCTGCCTCACCGAATTAAACCAGACAGCCAAATAATAAAACAATTACAATAAATTCATTAACAATACGGAAAAAAATGTCATTTAAGTAAATAAAGTTTTCAGCCTTCTAATGCAATATTATTATGTATCATGTTTCTCCAGTGGCATTGTACGCAATGGAATGGAAGTAAGCTCTTAATGTCTTGCACATAGAAAGTGTGTAAACAGGTATGTTTAATTTCCTGTTTTTTATGAGGAAATGTGAAGAAACCCCAAAATTAATGCAATGTTTTTCTATATTATGAAATAGAAAAATAAATGGAGAAATAATGAGATCACTAAACATTACATTAAAGACGAAATGTAAACAAGATAAATGGCTCTAAATTATGGCCTTCAAATTTAGTGGTGGGACTTTGGTGTACACAGAATACACCATCATCTTAAAATACAACAAAACCACAGCATTTTCAATAATAATTCCTAATTTAACTAACTTGTTTACATTTAGTCTATATGATTATTATGAGCCAAAAAAAATTTCGTAGCATTACAATATAACATTAAACTGGTAATTTTAAAACACTGGAATCAAAAATAAAACACTGTCTATACGTAAACATAATTTCGACCCTTCGGAACAGCAGACCAAATCATTGTTATCTCGCTAAAATTAAACTTCGTTTATACTGAAAGTAAAATCTACATAGGTCATACATAAAAGAGCATATAAAAACTAAAATTAAAAAGCTTTGTCCATATTATTCTGACACTTAAACAACTACAATGGAGCACCTAAAAGTAAACTTGGTGTTGAGTTTAGGAAGGTAGGTGGAAAACTGTTAGAAGGATGGTATCGTTAACAGCCAGCATTCTCCTACGACGCTGCTGACGTCACAGATCAACATGCAACAACAATCGATGTGAAACGCTAGATAAAGATCAAACTCATGATATATTCTTGGATGGCTACGAGGTCGATCGCTCCCATTGAATCTTTTTGTAAGTTTTATATTTTATATTTTTTTTATAGTTTTTCACCATTGTCCTAGTTAGAGTAGACGCAGTTTGGTCTGAGCTCGAGGGCGAGCGCGATGCGGCGCGGTTATCGCTTGATCTGGTTGGACATCTTGAGGAACTCAAGGAAGCCCGCTTGCATTTCAGCGTCCATTCCCGTGTCCCACGCGTCGTTCTCCAACTCCTCGCTGCAATCAACAACATCAGTTGATTCCCGTGACATTCTGATAAATATATATATGGATGCATGAGTCTTAGGTACAACTAAAATACAAGTTTTCATTTAGAACGTGTCAAATCTTTATAAATATAATAATAAATATAAAATAAAATAAATATTTAACATAAAATATAATCTGTTTGTAACTTTTAATTAATTATCGTAATATAGAAATTAAGAGTCAGTCACCCTGTCAGTTGTGCCTGATAGGCCTATGCTATGACTTATAAAGGGAATCGGAATTGTAACATAAAAAAAAAAAAATTGAAACATTGACATACAGACAACAAAGTTATAAACTAGAGTAGATAAACCAGTAGAACTCACAGGATGTCCTCGTCGAGGGCCACGTTCTTGCCGGGCGGCAGGTTGCTCTGCAGGAAGGCGCGCTCCTCGGCCGTCAGCGTGTGTCCGTCCGCCAGGTACCCGCCGTCGCTGGTGCCGCCTTCTACTTCACCGTTCACCACTGTCGTTGTAGTAAACATTACACGATTCACACACAGTCATAGCTAACACTAGCTAGGGTGTTAACTATGTGGAAAATATAAGAAATTACCGATTTCATATCTTGTTTCCTTAATAAATGAGGATTCTATCTAGCTCTGTTACGTGATAACTGTTATAACTGTGCTGTGAACTAAGATTTCTAGTGTAAAATAAAACTATAATTTTGAGATCACAATAAAAGTAAATAATTTAAAAATAATTGAAATAAAACAATATATTTTCGACAAGATGTGATTGATCGAGAGGTCATGACGATGATTCATTTTTCATGGATCATCCAATAAAGTGTTGACCTTCTCAACAATCATCGCAAATCAACTAATTTAAATAACCAAACGTGGATATCTAATGTCAAAAGTGGTGTTATTTATTTTGAATTTCCAACAAAGTATGCACTTAACATGCTAAAGATTTTAATTATAAAATAAACCTATTGCTTCTCCAGTTACAGGAAATCACATCATGTATTACATCAAATTAGATTAATTTTAATTTTTTTTAATTTAATTTTTTTAAACGACAACTCCCGCACTAGAGAAATAAATCCCTGTGTCGCGGGGGACTTTACAAACATTAATTTCACGGACACAAAGAACACCCAGACTCAGAACAACTGTTTGTGGTTCACACAAATAATTGTCCCGGGTGGGAATCGAACCCAGAACACCAGGTCTCAGAAGCAACTTCCGTAACCACTGAGCCACCGGTGCAGTCAAATTAAAAAAATTAAAAAAAGAATGAGTATCTTTATGTAATAAATCAATGGTAGAATATAGTTCAAATTGTGCAATACCAATCCAATGGCAGGGGTGTGTAGACTGTATAGTGTTACCTTGCACGTATCGGCGGCGCGGGTCGGGCTGCGGCTCGGGCTCGGCCGTGCCCCAGCGCGCGGCCCGCAGCGCCACCACGCCGCGCACGCACGCCAGCGCGCCGCGCCGCTTGAGGCGCTCGAACGCGGCGTGCATGCCCGCCGGGCAGTCCGCGTCCAGGGCGATGCCCGACAGCTGCGCGGATCACACGTATGAATACTTCGTACTTTACCAGCCTTGGCAAGCCAGGGTCGTTGAGGGATGTTGCCGTAATCACCACAGATTGGTGATTGCAAAATGGTAGTAACTTTAAGCTGATAGAAGCTACTGCCCATCCATTAGATATGTGTCCCTTAGCCGCCTCTAACGACACCCATAGGACGATATGGGGAGGTCTATTCTAAGGCGAATACCACACGGCGATACGTACTAAATTGAGTGATGATTATTTAAAGCTAATGGAAATGACTGCTAAAACATCTTGAGTGAGTCATGTACCCAACTATTATAACTGTCAAACGTCGGAGTTATAACGGATTTATAAAAAAGTAATGATTTGTGTAAAAAAATATACTGCAATTGAGAACCTTTTATAAATTATTATGTATACAAATTGTTACAAATAACACAATTTAAAGAGAAAAGTACATTAAAGTTAAAAATCATTAATCTTGTATTTGTATATGTCTGTAGGGAATATTTGGAGAATAATTCAGTCTGTTAGTACTTACTTTGAGCAGTTGGCACACAGCTTTGATGTTAACATCCTTGTCGGTGTCGAGCAAATGCAGCAGCACCTTGCACAGACTCTCACCTAAAGTTTTGATTCTACCTCCCTAGAAATGGTAAAATAATGTTAAGGAAATATTGATCTGCACGCATTCCTCAATGCACGAGGAAATATTGATCTGTAACTGTTGAGCTCTAAAAGCAAGAATACTCACATTTGATCTTAGAAAAATCAATTAACAGAGTGACTCTTCTAATGCAATATTATACATGTCTCAGGAGTCTGAATGCAACATAAAACAATACAGACAACACTTTAACACTCGACCAAAGTTTATTTGACTTGACAAAATGATATAGATATAGACAATAGCATAATACTAATATAATTATCACTATATACCTAAGATATACAATTTACTAGATTATTTAAATTACTTTTTTTTTTTTTTTTTTTCTTTTTTTAAAAAAGACAACTCCCGCACTAGGGAAATAAATCCCTGTGTCGCGGGGGACTTTACAAACATTCATTTCACGGACACAAAGAACACCCAGACTCAGAACAACTGTTTGTGGTTCACACAAATAATTGTCCCGGGTGGGAATCGAACCCAGAACACCAGGTGTCAGAAGCAACTTCCGTAACCACTGAGCCACCGGTGCAGTCACTAGTCTACTGATCTGTATAAAAGCTTAATTTATATAATTTGAATTATGACCTTTCGACAATTACAAATGTATGTAAATACCCAAGTGCAAATTATAATGTTGTATTAATTCATTAACAAGGTTCTCATGTGTATTAGTAATGTGTTATTATACCTGGCTGTCCTCTAGCTGGGTGTATATCTCGGCGAGGAACATGGCAAAGCCGCGAATATTCTCTTCAGATGTCTCCACTCCGCTTATGATCTTGTTTTCTTCAGCCGAGCATCGTTCTAGCAAACACGCACGAAACGTGGACTCCTCCGGTGGCGACACCGAGTCGTACATCGAGCATAAACGGGCGCCATTGTATCGGAAGTTGGGTTCGCCTATTGACTGTACAACACATTTTAAAGTTAAAATTTGTTGAAATGTTTTTCAGTCATTAAATACAATGATTAAATAGAGTTTTTAGAGTAATAGCTGATAAGTTACTTTCAATCTGGGTATTTGTAAGAAAATGATTGACATCAATTGAATTCTTTAACTTCTTTATCATAAAAGTTGAATACATTATCTTCTAATTGGCAAAATAATAAATTATTATGTATGTTACACATTTGTGTAAAAAAATTTGATTCAATTTATATTAATTTGGCACATTGATTGCAAACTTCATTTAAACATCATGATTGACTGAACAGAATAAGAATTATTGGAACAGAACAGTTATCCAATTTGTGTAAAACTATGGGAAGTGGCTACCACCTACTTGTTAAGTAGATAAATTGACATACATTTTGTATCCAAAATAATAATGATACTATAACAGTAAGTAAAGTTAAGATTCAAGTGATTTACTCTAAACCAATCAAAGTTATTGCATTAATGTTACTTACCTTACCCTTATTGTTCTAAATATATCTCAAATGGCTTTTATTTGTGTTTATACTTAAGAAACTTCAATTATTAGGAAATAAAATTTGAGTAACAATTTTATGTAATATATTTTAGGTTATATAATTAAATTAATCATTTCTAGGTATTGCAACATTATTAATTTATTCCAAGTGTTGTAAACTACTTCTGGAAACATCTGATATTCATGTCATGGCTTTGACTATGCCTTATAAATAAATTTGATATAATATGTTAATATTAAGAGTGGGCCAAAGGGTCCAGTATAACCACATTGTACAACAAAAAATTAAGTTTAAACAAGACAGCAATCTATTCACAGGTGTCTTTCTTTTAAATTATTCACATATATAAAGGAAATATTACTTACTTATGTTGTTATATGTAATAATAACATAAATAAACAAAAAAGGAATTTACTAGAGGTGCTCATAGATAAATTTAAGCACCGACTTTAATCATAATTTTAAATTAGGGTAGTTGAAATAAAGAGATAATTAACAGAAATGTCATAGCATTTAAACATCATTCAACAGTTTCAAACTACTTAAGAGTCCAATTTGAATTTTGTAGTTTTAAGCAAATTATTAGATTATGTTATCTCAGCAAAGTTTATTGGCTTCAACTGAATCATTAAATATGATAATATGAGCACAATTTGTAAACAAGTACACATATTAGATAACAATTAAGAATATTAAGCTTATACCTGGTTGACAATAGCTTCCACTAAGGGCCTGGTGTGGCTTACATCATGAAGTGTGGTAGCAAAAGCATCCACCAGCGGGCCGCACAAGGTGTCGAACTTGCCAGGATCAAAGGTTATCTCACACATCACCGTTATTAAGTTGGCTATGTTCTCCTGTGGAATTACAGGCTAATTACAATATTTAATTAAGTCTTGCTTTAGATATTATGTTCTGCAGTTGAGTATTATACAAACCCTTAGATCCATATTTTCAGCTTCTTCAAGAGAGTATGACATTTCGTTCAAGCTGTAAGGATTTTGGTCTTGAGCTTGACGAAGCCGATCTTGTACAGAGCGGTGAGGCCTGTAGGGGGCAGGCTCGGGTATGTATGCAGCGGCAACATGCGGGGTGTAATTAGGTGGATACCACTCCTTAGCTTCAGCCGATAGGTTGGATTTGGGTGGTTCAACTAAAAATAAAAAAATACGAAATTAGTACAAAATTAAATCAATGGTTATGCTAAATAATTGCCGACAAAAACCTGACCCGTAAGCAATTATTGTATTCTAATCGATTCTAAGCACGGCCGACTGAGTTTGTCAAACTATAACGACGTCACTAGAAATGAAAATCCTTACTTTCACCTGAAGCATTATAATTACGAAGAACGCAGTTAAACTGGCCAAGTATGACGACGTCACACAGTACAAGCTCGATTCGTGAAAGTGTGGAATAAATCGGAATTATTAATTAGAATTAATACCTTTTGATTCATCAGCCATGATTTTCGGCCGACGGAGTTCCCGTGGTTGATTATCATGTTGCTGCCATCCGCGGCCCCTGCCCCTAGGCCCTCCGATATCACCGTTATTCATTACCACAGTTACAAGTTAACGATGGCTCTTTATGTAATATTTTGTGACTTATATCCATAAATAATCGAAAAGCAAATCTTTATATCGTACACTTCAGAACGGTTCGGTAAATTCGACACGTAAACAAAGAAAATACACTTCGCACTAAATTCACAGCACAACCTCCATGTTACTTGCGTGAACGAGACAGATAGCTTTCTTGATTTTTTTTCACGCTTTTTTTACACGAGTAGGTGCTATTGTTATTAGGACAGGATGATTTGTGAAAAAACACTCACATTTCGCTGTATTAATAGGAACACAATTATCTAGTAAGAGAACGTATACTTTGAATTTTATTTTCAATTCTTACTATGAAAATAAATGTTATCACTACATACAGTCATATTTTATATTTCGACTTACGCTTTTTCCACCAGCGTAATAAAATAATTCTTTTAATAATGACAATAATTTTATAAACTATTTTTTATTGTGCAATTAAATTTACTGAAATTTAATTATAGTCAAAATGTTAAATTTAATAAAACTACCATAGTGTAATTAAAAATAACATTTACCAGCGCTTTTTCAACGCGTCTTCCTTTGTGTAAAAGTCGAACTAAAACATTAGGTACCTATTTAAATTATTTTGTATATAAAATATTTTGTGGAAAGGATCCACTAATATTCACACTATGAGAAATTACATTGCTATGAAATAGACCAGTTTTAATGTATTGTTGGACATAGAATAATATAGAAACTTTTTGGATTTACCTACCTTTCCATCGTCATTTTCTCTGTTATTAAAATAAGATAAATAGTGGGAGCAATAATGTATGGATATTTTGGTCCGTGTTGACCTATTTTAAATAATAATAATTATTGCCATTAAAGTACCAAGTAGGTAAAAAGTTGTTTACAATACCTACATGTTATAACTATCTTTTAAGTTCATTAATAACTTAACGTAATAACGTAACGTAACTTGTCTAAAAACTGCATTTTTTTAGACACATTCTAGCTGTACGCGATTTTATTAGCGTTGCCCTAGTTTAATCTGGGAATCTCTTTCTCTTTATAAGCCTAAATATTCTTCTTCTTGAAATTCACCTATTTCATTGGTAAGAACTATATGAAAATCGGTTCAGCAGTTTAAGAGTGCGGCGGGTACCTGTTTTCATCATTCTTATAATTATAAGTTAAAACTTTAAAGACAAGAAAATAATTACACAGAAACATTTTCTATTCTAATTTTATTTTTTCTTAGCATGATAGTCATCGTAATAGTACCTATATAGATTCTAAGTAACAATATGTTTCTAAATGTATGATTAACAATTATTGAAATTCAAGTTTGCATTCCTAAAATGAAGTACATACCTATGGCATTAAATTGGTTTTTAAGTGTAGATATTTAAGTTTCTTTTTTGTCTTATGGCAACATTTAAATATAAACCAATACGTCTATATCCATAACTATTGAGTTTATATTACAGTTGAAAGTGCACATACAATTTATGAAAGTAAAAAACTAAAAGAATAGAATGAAAAAAAAAAACTAATATAAAATATTACTAATAATACATAATATCAATGAAGACAAACACTTGTTTTAAATCTTTAATACATGGCAAATACTTTTATTGTTACCTACTCTATTCTACAACTACTATCTGCTGAGAAATATTACATTTTTCTACTAACTATAAGCTAATAGAATTATAAAATATTTTTTATTTTTTAATAATCTTCATGAGTGTATGGTACTTTATATTAGCATCCATTGATGAAGAATTTTGTAACCTGCAGTCCTATTCACTTTGTGTATAAGCATCAGCAATTTTATACATATATACTATACATATATTATAATAATTAAAAATCACCCTACACTTTTTCTGTTCTATATTTCTTTTATTTCTCTAGGGGATGCATCTGCTATGCATGACCTAAGCTGACAATCAAGGTTTTTAACATACTAATTTAGTGACAATTAAGGCATATTATGAACAATACTTTGTAGCTTAAGTTGTGTTTTTGTTTATAATTTATAATATAATATAATTATGAAATTAAAATAACTACTAGTCAACAAATAACATTTCTATATACTAAAAGATTCTCCGCATCCACATGTTCCTTTTATATTTGGGTTGTTGAATACAAATTCTGCTGATAGTTTGTTTTCTACAAAATCCATTTCAGTACCTGAAATCAAATTAATAGATTTAAGTAATAAAATATGAAATTAAAAAACGCAGACAACAATAAAATAAAAAAAAAAGCATAACATGACTGTGATTATTTATTTTTTGTTATGAAAATGTTAATATTTGTCAAAGTAGATAAAAATAACTTTTAATGACATTAGTATGACTTCATCCTCTTAGCATTAATCAACATTTTAACCTTTGGGATACTGATGTTTAAGACCATAATCATTTGATAACCCTTTTATACTATCAAGTGGTCAAGAAATTCTACACCATCTCATTAAAACTCGTGTAACCCCAATAAAAAAAAATTCAGATTAATAAAATTCAACCACCAACAGGATCTGACCCTGCATCATAGGTTTAGCCCCAAATGCCTTAACCAATTAGGCTATGGTGGAACCACAGTCAGTCATCGACATTTATTAATCCCTATAAAACATGTCTCTAAGGGGGATGTTAGTGCCATCTATTGGTAATTATCTGCATTACTTCAACAAATATCTCCAAAGTTACATTTGGTATTAAATATTAAATGATGACACTGCATTTTATTACAATTGCCCTTCAAGTCAAACACAAATATGATATTGATGGCAAACTTACCTAGCAGTGTTAACTGGGCCTTGCGGTCTATAATTATTGTCACTCCATCCTGTTTAACTTCTTCATCTAATTTATCTTTACCTTTTGCATAATCTAATGTATATGAAAGCCCATTACATCCTCTTTGTCGAACACCAACCTTAAGGCCAATAAAACCTTTAGCCTCTTCTTTAGCCATGATTTCTTTTATTTTACTAACAGCGCTTGAAGTTAAGACTAAGGCAGTACGAGCAGGTAGTACTCTCTTCTTTACTGCTCTAACCGTCGCACTTGCAATACTTCTTGTAGCCATCTGAAAATCAACACAAATACGTTTCAAATTTCATCAATATTTGGCAGTAGCCTACTCCCATTAACGATACCTTGTATACAAGACAAAAGATCAGTAATTATGCACGTTTAGAAAATACCTCGACTTTATTTGCGCACAATTTTTATTTATTTTCCAATTTCATTGAAAAATACATGCTATTTCATAACTGCGATTTAGTTGCCAAATATTAAAATTGTCAAAATCGAAATGACAGTAACTAGAAATGTCAATGTTATGTCAAACTTTTATAGCTTCGGATATAGCATAGGCCGACATTACACGCTCAATCTGGATCGAGATCCGTGATCGAGATCAATGATCTCAATCCAGATTGACTGTTTAATGTGTGTGATTGACGGATCGCGACATCGGATCGCAAATTATCAAATATTTTGAAATCCATGATCTCGATCCGTTTATCGCAATCCAGATTGAGCGTCTAATGTGCAACTTATAATTCGAAAGATACTATTAAAATTACTAGTAGTAATAAGAGAATAAAAAAAATATATTAAAATTAATTACTACGCATGCTTTTTTTGTTCAGATCCATTTTGCAATTCGTCGTCATCAGCCCGTATAACGTCCACTGCTGAACATGGGCCTCCTTCTGGGGAGGGTATTCACCATAGTCACCACGCTTGGCAGGCGGGTTGATGAACGCAGTATTATGTTGTACCACACAAGGAAAGGCTGCTGCCCATTCCTTGATATACGATTATTATAGATGATTTTATAACAATCTGCCAACGGCTTAACGTGCTTTCCGAGGCATGGAGGGTAGTCCCTCAATCAACCAAACCCGGAAGGATATCTTAGAATTTACACAAAGATTTACTGCCCGGCGTGGGAATCGAATCCACGACCTCCTAGATTTAAAGTGAGTCAAATACCGCTACGCTACGGAGGCTTTCGCGATTGTGAACACACAATCTTTATATTTTTTTTATTTATTGGCAATCAGAATCCCCTGAGCACACGTCTTCATGTGATCGTTGCGAACAGTGGACTGACGTGATCTGGATTGACTGTGTAATGTGACATCAATCCAAATCAGTTTATATCAATCTACCGCGATCACTGATCTCGATCCAGATTGAGCGTGTAATGTCGGCCATAGACATAGTGTCCAAGATAGAATGCTCATCACGAAAAATGAATTTGCTAGTCATGTTAATTTTACAATCAATTATTGTTTTAGTCGAGTCTTTCTTATATGTTATCTGTGGTATTTCTGTCAAATTTCTAATCAGTAGAATCACACATCACTAAATGACACGTCTTCTTTAGAATCGAACTTCTGTAGCGTGTAATGATTTTTCATTCTCAATGTATTAAAAATTAACCATGGGCGGCCAAAAATTTGAATATGATGAAAGTGGATCTACGTTCTTTTACTTTGTTTTGTCTTTCCTGGCCCTAATACTTGTACCTGCAACATTCTACTACTGGCCACGAAAAAGGAAAGAAGGTAACAATTACTCGCATTAAATCTGTTTTTTAAATGTTAAATGTCTGAAATCAAAGAATTGACAGAAAACAGTGTTTCTAAATGAACGTAGCTTCTCAGTAGAATAAATCACGCGCAGTAGGAGTAATAACTTAATTACCGTTATGCTAGTAACGTGCCGATGACGATGCGCTGCAGTTTTCCTACGGCAGATCCCAACAGACAAAAAAATAATAGAGTTTACTTGCCTTTTTAGATCCAGCGAAACGTGCCGAACTATGTCAGTGTCCAAATTGTGTAAACAAACAAATAATAATAGAACAATCACAACCCTACAAGGGAGTGAAAAATTTCTTCATAAAATTAGCAATTATATCAGGATGGGTACTTCTTGGTTTCTTGGCATATAAGGTGTCTCAATTTGACTATGAAATGTCAAACTTTGATCCTTATGAAATCTTGGGCTTGCCTCCGGGTGCCACACAGGCTGAGATCAAGAAGTCTTATCGCAAACAGTCACTTATTCTGCATCCTGATAAAGAAACTGGTGATGAAAAGGCCTTTATGAAACTGACTAAAGCTTATCAGGTAATGTATAGTTAAATATTACATTTGTAATTCAAATTGAAATTATTTTTGGTGTCTTAGTGGTGTACATATTAATAGTTAGTACATATTATTTAAAAATATCTTGTAATGTATACATATAATTATTAGAATTTCGGATACAAGTATGAAAGATTGTGTTTAAGATTGTATCTAGTTAAAAGAAATAGAAATTAAATTATATTATTTGATACTAGTAATTTAACTAATTAATTAAATAAGTAACTATTACCCTAAGCAACCTTTAGATATGGATCTGCATCATAAATATAAAACAAGGAAAGAAAACTACAACATTACTATTAGTTTGTTTATTTTTACAGGCTCTTACAGATGATGAAGCTCGAAGAAATTGGGAAAAGTATGGCAACCCAGATGGTCCTGGTGCCATGAGTTTTGGTATAGCTCTGCCCAGCTGGATTGTTGAAAAAGAGAATAGTGTTTGGGTACTGGGTCTATATGCTCTTGTATTTATGGTTGCATTGCCTACTGCTGTAAGTATTTAAAAATAGATCTGTTTTTTGTTTTTCAACATAAACACTGCTTAAATTTAAACAGCTATAATTATGATTGACGTAACTAATATTGCAATATCAAAAGGCATAAGAGTAAATTAAAATGGTATATTACTGTACTTCTTTAATAAGTTGTATATTAGTAATATGTGATAATAATACATGATCACTTATAATCTATAAAAAATATTATTCTACACTGAATGTCTGTAAGTACTAATGAATGTATGTTAACACACACTGGCTGTCTTTGAATAATTCATCAAACATTAGTTAACTGCAAAAACATCTTAAATACATATCATACAAAGGCCCACTCAGGAGACCAAGAGTGGTAATTAATGCTTTTGCCCAACTTAACTAACTACATACATATCATACTGTCGCAAATAGTAAATCATGAAATCATTAGCATCAAACTATGCTGTTATTTCTTACATATTTTTTGCAGACACTATGTCTTAACAGTGTTAGATATATTTATGAAAACCAATTGAATTCTAAATATTATGCTAATAAAAAATAAAAAAGTATTTACCATATTTTCATTGTTCTTTATTTATCCACTTCTAATATTTATCATGAAAATGCTTATCAGTTTAATTTACATTCAAATTATTTTTACATTGAGCTGTAGGTTTCATTCCAATTTGCTGTCTTGTTTAAATAATGTTCATGGGTTGAACTAATTCTTGAAGAGGCTTTTAATATTTCTACACCTCGGAAGCATAATGATGGATGTTATTGCTTCAGAAGCAGGTAGTAAACATCAGTTTATGATAAAGACACATACAACAAATGTTTTAATGATACATCTGACCTTATGATTCTGAGGTCTAGATTTATTATCCATGGTATCCATAAATTAAAAGCCTAAGGATCATAATTATGTTAAACACAGATATTGAAATATTATATGGCAGTCACCTTAATGTAACTGGAAAGACTACTATCTCATCATCTTCTTCCTGCCCTTATCCCATATTACTTGGGGTTGGTGCAACACATTTGTTTCTTCCATTCTGTCCTGTCACCCGTCACACTATCACTAATTCCTTTTTCTTTCATATCTCTCTTTACACTACAATCCATCATACTATCAAAAAACACCACCATCATGTTTTCTATAAAATCATTTAACAAAATATATTAGTATTGTATTACTAACTTTTTGCTTAATCTATACTAATATATAAGGCTGTAGAGTTTGTTTTTTTAAATGTGAGGAAGACTAGGCTATATTTGATGATATAAAGTTCCTACGGCAACGGGAGTAATGTGGTTGAATCAGCGCGGAAAGCTAATGTGTAAATACTTAACTAAACATAAGTCTGTACTTGTTGTGGCTTAGTTATCAATTTCTAATTTTAAATAATAAGAATAATTTAATATACATATATTATTATTCTAATTTTTATTTATTATTTTCCAGGTTGGTACCTGGTGGTATCGTTCTATTAGATTTTCGGGAGAACAAGTATTACTGGACACCACACAGATGTATTTCTATTTCTGCCACAAAACCCCATCAATGCCGCTCAAGAGAGCTCTGATGATCCTTGCTGCCTCTTGTGAGTTTGACAAGAGACATAACTCGGAGATTATTGAGAGAATTACCGATAATGAAGAAGTTCCTATGGTATGTGATGTTTGATTATAACAGTCAATAGTATTTAAAGCAAGTTGGACTGCTTCAACCAGTGCAATGTATTTTATAGTGATCTATACAACACACTGCTCATATTAACTTGAAGAGTTTGCATGTTTCCTTGAACACACTAACCTCCATAACTACTGGGTCTATTTGCAAAATTCTTTTAGTGCTAGACAGCCCATTTATCGAGGAAGGCTATAGGCACTAATTAATTATGAAGTTCTTACGGGAATTGGAGTAACGCGATGAACCCATGTTGAATCTAGGTATAAATATATCATTGGCTCATAATGGAATAAAATTTGTTAACACATTTTTTTTCCTTGGTCATTAAAAATTCCATCTATTACTCTTTTTGATTTTTACGGCTATTAACTGCTGCTTAAGTGTTTAATATTATAGTCAAATACTACTCCTTAAACCTTTTTAATGGGTAACCGTAGCTTATTCATTTGTCAAGGCTGAAACAATGCTCGCCTTTATGCCCAGTGTAGTAGCAAGCTTATTGGCTGACAACAAAGATGTCTCACTGAATAAAAAAAAAGGGTGTCTTAACTTATTTTTTTGCACTATTGGTTCTGTGCCCAAAATAAAACAAATTATTTATTATCTCACAGTTGCTTCGCGAGCTACCAAATCTAGGCGAAAAGAATAAGGAGCAACCACTATGCCGTCCATACAGTATAAAAGCTCGCGCACTACTACATGCACATCTGTCGCGTATGAAGTTACCAGTAGATACATTGGAGTGCGACCGCCGGTACATCGTGTCAAGATGCCCAGATCTCATTGTGGAAATGGTCAACTGTGTCAACCAACTCATTGCATTGGCATATGCTAGAAGAAGTAAGTTTAATTTAATGTCAGATAAGTGTATATTACATTTACATATAAAAAAATATTAAAAAACAGAAATGGTTGGAAAAGTGGTATGTCAAGATCTTAGCAAGTGGTTCCTGCTTATAGGAAATGGGAACCATGGAAATTCTTATCTGCATGAATCATATACAAGGAGTTTTTGTATATTTGTTCGTATTGAGTATAATCAAAAGCTAAGATCTGTTTAAAAATTCTACTGAAGCTATATTTTAGAGAGGATGATGAGGTACCCACGGGAATGGCAGGTACTCGAGTATTCGGCAGCGACAAGTCTACACATTAGTCTTTAAACTTTTTTGTATCTTACTAACCATGTAATGTATTTATTAGTATAGTTTGCATTTATGCTACATCAAGAATTAGCAGGTAGTTTGTACTCTGTAAAATATTTATTGTTTTTTTATTTATGCAAAATACCATCCAAATCTATCCTGCCATGACTAACTCTATGAGTTACAAATATACAAACTTTCACATTTATAATATTAGTCTGTGTACCACTTAACTACAGGACACACAACTGGTGACATCAATTGAACTCATTAATATTCAGGACGAGTGTGTGTCTCTCCAATCTACTTCGCATCCTGCACTGCCCTATTTTTTATTGACATGATTGAACCTAGTATTTCGTATAACAAACTTTACTGACTTACCTGGCTAGTAATTAAAAAAAAACTAGTAATACTCACTATGAAAAAAGGAAAACAAAATTGTTTATGAAATTTGTTATTTTGAGCTCGATTCGTACCTGTAAATCATTTATTCTGAGCTGTTAATTAAAAATAAATTTGAAACTACATTTTGTGATATGCTATTCTTTTTGACATGTCTTCTCGATTATATTTTTAAGAATATCAATTTATCTTGTCAATGGTCAAAATTTATTATTCTCAATAAATAAAAAATACAAAAATTAAGTATTAATCTTACAAATACTATAAACGCGATAGTTTGAATACATATATGGATGGTTTTTACTCTTTTACGTAAAAACTACTGGACTGATTATGCTGATATTTTGCACTGGAATAACATATAGGCTATAAAATATAAAACATCATGCTACGACTACTAGAGCAGAGTATTAGTCCAAAGTAGGAAAAACTGTAGGGCTCAGCTAGATTTTTATAAATGATTAAATAATTTTCTTTTATTCCAGTACCGCGCCTACCAACCATCGAGACGATAGAAAACTGCATGAAGTTGTCACCAATGATAGTACAAGGGCTGTGGGAATACAAATCACCTTTATTACAACTGCCATACATTACGGAGGACCATCTGAAACATTTTACTAACCGCAAGAAACACATTAAGTCACTGCTGCAACTTGCACAGTTGCCAGGCGAAGAGAGGCGGCAAGTGTTGAGGTTCTTGAATGAGAAACAATATGAAGATGTCATGAAAGTATTAGGAAATATGCCTTACATACATTTCCAGGTTAACACGGAAGGTAAACAATTTTTTTTAATACAATGAAATGTATTCGTTTTAAAATGTATAAGTACAATAATAAAGGAAAATTAATGTATTAGTCTCAGATCCAATAAAAAGTAAATGACGGACTGCTGCGAGTAACGCACTAATGCTGATTTTCCACCAGAGTGGCGGTACGAGACGAGGCGAGGAGAGAATTGAAATTTGTATAGCAAATTTTCAATCCTCTCCCAGCGCATCTTTGGTGGTGACAGTGTGGCGAGACGTGACGAGGCGAGGCGTGAATTGAAATATTTGTTTGTGTAAAAATGAACCATATTGATTTCGATATAGAGTATAAATTAACTTTGCAACAGAAACACGCTTCTCGCAAGAGGCTTATTGTTGTACATTGCTACTTAATACTTATTACCGTGTTAATACCTGAGAATACCGTCATGATAGTACAAGCCTACGGGCGGCGCGGCGGTCACGCGCGAGCTCGCGATGGCTATTTTTAGTGGAAAAGGGTCAGTGCGATTTCAATTCTCTTCTCGCCAAGGCTCGTCTCGCCACTTACTTTGGTGGAAAATCAGCATAACGGCGGATAAACTGCTTTGCCGTGTACATACACAGCTTACGCACAAACGCGTACTAAAACTCCTTACCTCGTCAGTCGATCAGGTGCTCGATTTCGTAACACGTCAATTGTTCAATCAAAGAGTAGTGTATATTTTTAAATAATTTATAGTGTCTGACCCTCGTCTGCTGTCAAAAGACTGCTTAAATAATCTCAATTGTTGAATATTATACTAGGAGTAGTCGATACGTGTGACTTCAGTAGTCCATTATCGCACGGCGTGAAGTTACCGCCCGAGCGGAGCGGAACCGACGTGCATTAATAGATAACTTAAGTCACACGTTTTGTATAATATTTTATAGAACATGTGGCATAAACTAGGTTAGGTCACAATGGGCTATAAAAAATATTTTTAACTATAGTCTCTGAAAGTGATCGCTTTCGTATTATTTACGCAATTGACTTGCGGATCTCACTCTATGCACACTGGTGATTATTTGATATAAATATTTATTGTTGTAGTAATTGACGACGAGAACTCGACTGTGGTGACAGCGGGCGCTATAGTCACAGTCACAGTTTACTTACGGCGCACCAACATGAAGGAGTTATTTGGAGACACGACAATCAAAGAAAAGGAAACTATCAAGTAAGTTTATGTGTTCCGACACCTGTACAAAAATCTTCAAATGTCATAATTACGTAGGTCTTTTATTGAGGCTGGAGACCAGCTCGTCTATATGCCCGGTGAAGTACTAAAAGCCTCGTGGCTTTTGTAGTAAGGTCCATGCCCCATAGGGGGTGCCTTCTTGAGCAGATTGCTTAGTTTGTAGTTTTTAACCTAATGAATAAATTGGAGCTCTGTTCTACTTTATGCCCGATGTAGTAGCAAAATCCTCACGACAAAAAAGTTTCTAGAGATTTCATAAATAGTTAACGTATTTTACGCTATAAACAAAAAATTTCTTTAAACTTAATATTTAATTTACAAGGGAAGACGAAGAAGGCGGTGCCGGTGAAAACGGAACTGAGAAATCTGAAAACGACAAAAATGACAAAAAGGAGACGTTTAAGAGGCCCGTTTGGATGAAACAACAAGCCAAGAAACAGACCTCTAAGAAATCTAAGAAACCCGTCGCAGCTAAAGCTCAAGCCAAACCAGCCCCCGCCGCACCCGCTACGTCCACTCCTCCACCACCCAATACTGAAGCCAAGAAAACTAAGGAACCAAAGAAGAAAGATGATGAAGGTAATTCTTTCATTTATTTAAAGGAATAATAAATATACATAATCAAAAATGTGTGCTCAATACTAAAATTAAGCAAAATAGAATATGCCGTTAGAGAAAGACTCGGAGGAAGCTAGAATATGGTCCGGTCGTATTTGCGAGGCGTGACTCGCTACGCGTTCTACGCTTCAGACCCTATCCATATCGTATAGTCCGTGAGACTTAAAATCAACCATGATTTTAAGTCTCTATAAAACGCGAAATTATAAGATATTATAACAATATTAGTAAATTGTAATTTATAATAAATATTAGTTGAAATGTAAATTAAGTTATTATTCAAGAATTTTGGTCATTATCGGTCGGTAACACGCGGCCCGCGGACGTCTTACTTGCTGCCCGTGAATGTTAGGTAAATAAGTAACAAATATTAAAATAATAGCTCATGCTAATCGTAATTCGTTTATACGAATCGATCGCAATCGTATCGACCGTATACCGTATAGTGTGGATCCAGCCTTAAGAACGCGCTTCGCTCAGCATGATGAGATTTTTATTTTTCCTATGGGATATGATTAATCATATATCAGGTATAATATAGGGATACTATCACAAATGCCTTTAGTTTATTTTGCCACCTTGTGGCCCTTGCCAGCCAAAAGGTTGCCAACCGCTGGTCTACATCACTACATAGTATAACACAAAGTCGCTTGCCGCGGTCTGTCCGTCAATATGTATGCTTAGATCTTTAAAACTACGCAACTGATTCAAGAGGAAGGTTTATATGTATAATACATCCGTATTGCACCCGTGCGAAGCCGGGGCGGGTCACTAGTTACCAATAAACGTTTTCATTTTTATTTTCTAAGGTTAAGTTAAAATTTGCACCTTAAGTCCTATATTATCTATGTTATTTAACAGAGAATTTGACAGAAAATGACATATTTTATCTGTTAAATTAATATATTATTTATTTTGCGAATGTTAATGACCATAATGGATCAGATTTTCATGAATTCCTAAAAGCTAACAGTACAAAATTATGATAATAGACATTCAAAAGGCTTTTTCCAAGTATTTGACCTAAAGATGACTAAACATAGTTCTATTATTGCCTTTAATAATTTAAGAGATAAGGAAAACCAAAATTATTCAAAATGCCTATTATATACGTACAGTGCGACGTCTACCTTAAGTATGTTAAAAAGTCAACTTAAGTCTAAAACTTCGCAAAAGAACAAACGAAGCTATCCATTTATTATATTACAATGGTTATGTAGACCGGAAAAATATGAATAAGTTCGGTTTGCAAAACGTATTTAAAAAAGTTTAATATTAATATAATGAAAAATTGCTTTTTTATTCATATTCGCAAGAATCGATACGCCTACATTTCCTTAATGGATTGGACAATAAATTACCTATCCGTGTTAATTGTGGAGCTGGTTGTTTAGGACTCTTAGCTTGATATATTGATATCACTAAGCACTTCAGTAAATGTAAATTGTCTTGATTTATAACTTGTGTGTTGTTCCGTTACATGCTAGTAAATTATGTTAACGACACTGACCGTCAACAGCTATATAAAATGGACTATAAACTGTAAATGCGACTATTTATGTGAATTAGCTGTAGAACAACATATACCTAGTCCTTCAGACCTCGGCTAATCTCTAAGGAGATTAGCCATCTGCGCAGGACATAGTATACTGAATAATTGTGTGCGCAAACACAGATGCACTCTCTATTCCTTTACACTCAATATCCGTTGGGACGCGTCTACCGATACGACCGGTGAGAGATCCGGCGCAAGACCGACGCCTTTTGCACTCACTATAAATAAATAAAAGGCGAACTTTTAGCGAAATTATAAGATCATGTTCCGACCTCAAAATTCGTAGAAATTTTATTAGATAAAATTAACCAACAAGTTGGTGTTTCGTGCTTTTCTTTTTAAATCAATACCTTAAAATATAAATACGAATACATATTTTATGGCTACAATAAAATAGAATTAACTGTGCACGGAGGCAATTTCGGCATTCTTTTTCCCTCGTATGTTACCCTCATATGTCAAATGACACTTCGATAATTCGTATTGCTCTAGCATAGATCTCAAAAATGACATGACACATTCTCAAATAATTAGTTACGCTAAGAATTGTATCTATATTTTAAAACTTTTTTTTGTAACATAGGTGAAGACTCTGATATTGGCAGTTCAGACGAGTCGGGATCACACAGCTCTGCGTCAGAAGATGAGTCGCGAGACAAATCTTCTGCCGCGGACGATGATGATGACCAGTGGGAGAAGTTCCAGAAGAGAATACAGAAGAGGGAGCGCTTAGAGGGACGTTCCAAGAGTTCACATCCGGTGCACTGTCCATACTTTCCACTGGTAAGAGACACTTTGAAAGTTTATTTAAATATTATCATTAGTAAAATAAGAAGTTCGTAATATGATATAATTTTTATTGCGTTGCCATCAGGAGCGGGTATTAAATAATTTATACAGTTAAGAAAAGGTGGTGGATCACGCTACTAATCTTTATTAAGGCAGGTTTTATTCAAATCTACTCAGTATATTAGTTGGACCATAATAACTCTTAATTATTCAATCCTTATATGTGTCATGATAGTAATGGCTCATATTAAAAAATATACACAATATTCATAGGATTATTTTACTGTAAGTAAAAGTTAAAAAAGTAATATTCCGAAGTCCATTCGATATGTTAAGGTTGTTTGCATCACATTCATTAAGGTATCGCGTATCTTTGCTAAAATATAATAATATACATTCAAAAAATACTATTTGTAGAATATTTAAAATTACGAATAACTTACGTCATGTGTTGTTGATTACGGTCAATATAAGTTATATAATATAATATTAATAAAAGTTTCTATAGAACTTTTCTATAGGAACTTATTGACATAACATATGTAATATTCTTCTGGACGTATGCGATCCGCTCGACTCGGACCCAAATAATGTCATCTCACTTCATGATAAGTGAAAATTATTGTAGCATTTTGCGCGTGTGATAATGACCTCATTTTTAACACTATAGCTGGTATATAACATCTATTATAAATAAATACTACATATCATTCGAGACTGCGATGTTGCACAGTCACATTTTTTTTCCTAATATGCAAATATATTAGGAATATTTAGGAAAGATACTGCGACTGTCATGCTGCATCTATTTAATAAGTCAGTCGGCGTGGTTCGGCTGTTCGTCAAAATCCGATAACTAAATGTGTGAGGCCGTTTTGATGACAATTTTTAATTAATACGATGAAGGTAAATAAAAAGTGCCACACACAAACCCAAAAGGTTAAAGTGGTTCTATGTGTCAACGTGTTAATATTTAAAAAAAAACACCGACTAAGAAAATGGTAGGATCAGGGGATCAGGCAGCAAATTATTCTCTTTATAGAAGTGTAACTGTTTATTTCTTTTTTTTCATTCACTTCAGTTATATCCAGTTAATCACTTGATCTCTTTGCGATTGTTTAAATCCGTCTAGAGCTTAGCTTAGTTTGTTCTCAGCCAGTGTCTGATATTTGATTTGATCTACTGCTCTCATTTGGTAATTATTTCTAAGAAAAACACATTGTGCTCCCACGTTTAGTCAGGTGTAAAATAAAAATAGTAGTTTGTTTTGCACTTGGCATTGGTCATGACTATGCTTTTTACGTGGGGGAGGCGTCCGGAGAATGCAAAATGTTTTCGCACTTATTTATTTGCACTTTCTTATATCAATCAATTACCGCATTCTATGTATGTATGTTAATCTGATTATATTTGTCTATAACATTATGACCGCGTTTAACGCGACTTTCAAATTTTATATGCTTTGTACTTTACATAATTCTTTTGCCCTTATAAAGCAGACAAAATTGCAATTAGCACACGTTATCGGAATTGTAATAATGATAGTATATCGTGGCTGCAATACCAGGATATATCATAACATATTCAGATCGAAATACATTATTATATGTATGTCGCAAACTTCACCGTATGAATGGCATATCTGGGACATTATAAATGTGATCCGGCCTACATTAAGATGAAACGTACGCACTTCCTTAAGTGCGTACGCTTTTACGTATTTTTTCAGTTAATTTAATAGTTTTTTTATATAGCGAAGATAAATATGTAGCTGAAACCGGTGTCTGTTCATTTATATCTATAAGTATATAACTAACTTATATAACGGTGGGGCGCGATGGGGTGACGGGCCAAGGCGCCAAATTTGGGGGGGTAATTGGTGGGGGTGGGATGCTTCCCCACCAAATCAAGATCAAGCAACGAAACCGTTTACTCGCGTCTACGACCGTTCAGAATATTTTAATTGCTACTAAGGAAGATAATTCTTTGTGTTATTTATTAGCCAATAAATAACACAAAGAATTATCTTCCAATATCGTTCTTTAAATATCCCACCACTGTTCTTCCCATGTTTCTGTATTCAAACACACTTCTGGATTTTTCTTAAGATTTTTTTTTCACGTTTACTAATTTTTAGCAATAAATGAACACTCGATTGCCCGGGATGTCAGTTGCCCTAACACCGGCACTATCAATACTGATATTATTTTACCTTAAACAGTATAACATTTTGACGGGAGAAAGATAAGGATGCATTTATATAATAAAATATATAATCTTTTAATTAAATTATAAGAGTTGTTGCAATAATATTAATAATTACTCTATAATCAATACAATTTAACGGTAAATGGCGTATTTACGGTTAAATTGTCCGTTAAATTTGTAAATTGTCCTTAAATTGAGAACGTTTTACCTCAACTACAAGAACGACAGACCATAATAATATTGTTTATAGAATAATAATATACAAAGAAATTGTGACATCTGATTGGTTCTCGGTATTATCGTATCGGTAAATGACATCATTGTAGCTAATTACACATTGATGGGATTTTAATTGTGTACTTAGATAAAATCTTTAGTGTTAATGTATAAGAACAGGGTGTGCCATATGTATATTAGATAGCTTCGTAGTAAACAAGTTGTTTGTACCTACATAATATATTATTATGTATATAGCTTCTTAGTATACACAGATTGTCTTTGTATATCATGAAATTATCCTATGAAGCAGTATTTCCTTTTAATTGATTATTTATGTTCCTTGCTATAGAAATACTAGATTCTAGCGCACGGTTTTACCCCCGTACCTCAAGTTCCCGTAGGAACTTTATAATTAAATATAGCCTTATAGCCTTCCTCAATAAATGGACTTTCTAACACTGAATCTCCTATTCCTGTGATTAGTGCGTTCAAACAAACAAATTCTTCAGTTTTATGCTTATAAAAACATTTTATAAAGCTGGAGCCTTGCTTGCCTTTATTCCCAACTAGCTTCATGCGTACGGTTTCAGCATAGTCTAAGTTCCCACCGGAACGGGAGCTAAGCGGAGCTCCCGTTAGCAACGTAAGACCCTTAGTTTGCAAAGAACCATTCGATGCTCTCGTAGATATGAAGTCCGAAAGGGCCGCGAACTGTAAAGTAGAGCGACAGTTGCACAAAACCCCCTAAAATACTAAAAGGCATGATCCCTCAATCTCATCGCCAGCGACCGCCCTGAGCCGAGGTCCAAGCCCCACAGGGGGCGCCCTCTTGCGCAGATTGCTTAGTTTGTAGTTTTTAAACCATTTATTAAAGCTGGAGCTCTGCTCGCCTTTATGCCCAGTGAAGTAGCAAAAGACTTGTGGCTAACTACGTCAGTCATTGCGAAAAATAAATTTGATTCTATTCAATGCTAATATACGAACAATAAAATCTTTCCAGTTTATAATATGAGCATAGATGAAGTAGCAAAAGCCTCGTGGCTACATAAATCCGACGGAAAAACGAAAAATTAAGCTTGTGATAACAAAATTTTCTTGAAGTAACTTATAACTATAATACCTTAGAATTTCAATTTATGAATCTATAATATTATAGAGGTAATGTTTGTGACGTTTGTAGGGGGTAATCTCTGGATCGACTGAATCTATTTTGAAATTTCTTTTACTAATAGCAAGCAATGCCATTTGTGAGTGTCATAAGCTATATGTTAAGTTAAAGTTTCCACGGGAACGGAATCTACGCGGATGAATTCGCGCGGGAGAGCTAGTATTGAATATAAAACCATAGCGGTTAGTGATACATTATATACGATAAACATTAGTTTATTGTTCCACACATAACACTGGCACCGCAATGAAATAAAGTCATAATTTTCATGAACGACTTGTCATGGCGAAATATATTCATATTATATTCATGTAGTCAGTATATTCATGCTTAATTAAATTGTTGCGTATTGGAATTAACTGAGCCAAAAAAAATTCGGGCAGGATATATTTTTTTTTTTGTATTGATCATCATCATTCCGTATAACGTCCACTGCTGAACATGGGCCTCACGAGACCCGTGGTTTCAGCCATAATCACCACGCATGGCAGGTGGGTTGACGACCGCAGTAACGTTTTTATATGTATACAAAGGTATACGCCGCTGTACGGTACCTGAAACAAGAATGTCTTAGATGATGTTATAAGTAGTTATAACAATCCAGATCCTCTGACATTTAATATAGCTACGAAGGTTGTGATATTCCATGTTGATGTTAACATCAGCTAGCATAGAATATAAGGACATATATAAATATAGATACTATGTAGTCTTAAAATCACTGTATTTATATGCTAAGTAGTCGGTGACGCTTAGAAAGATTATGCCATGCAAGGTGACTCATTGTTATAACACATACTTTTTTAGATGCAATCGCATAAATATTTTCCTATTCCGAATTGTGAGTAATCAACAAAACGTGACGCCTAACCGATGCAGTTGCTAAATATCTCGCTGGCATTACAAGAACCATGCTTGGTTTGCTAAGGACTATCTTATCGCTTTAACTATTAACTAGATAAGAAATTACGGTAACAAAAAATAAAAACAATTTGTTGAAATCTCGAAATGATTTCGATAATCGTCTTTTAGATATCGTCTCCTTACAAAATACTGCAGATAAATAGTATTTGATGTGTTTTTTTATTCAAGTGAATGAGGTTTCTAAGGTCTACAATTTAAACCAACGAAAGATTTTTAATTTTATTCCCACCGCCAGGTGACAATGCATCCTTGTGAGTTGATTGCTCATACACATAAAAAATGGCATGCTAACAATAATTTTACAGTTACATTTTATCTTAAGTACAAATGAAAATGACTTTACGTGTCTCCAGGTTGGTATTTATATCGTTAAATTGCAATGTGCAAACAAAGGTAACGCTTTCGCCAATCTTTGTGTGCAAAACTTGTTTGTTTTGAATGGATATTAATGTTTCGTCAATCGTTCGAAGTTGTCGACCTTGTCCTGACCTTCTTCCGTTTTGTTTCCGCAATTTCGTCGACCTCGTTTTTCACATAACATTAATACGTAAGGTGTTAGTGAAAAAAAAAAACTTATGTAACTAAATCTAAATTGACCAGAAAAATGTGTGGGTGAAACTAATCCTTCGTTGAAAAGAAAGTAATATTTTGAGATACTAACATCTCTATTATTAGACGTTTCTATGCAACACTGTTTACGCGGCAACTGTTGCTTGCTTGCTTTAAATCCGAGTTAATGGAAAAATGTTTATACTGTATTTTGATGTATGTTTGAGATATAGGAGAATAATCGAGTTCGAGCTTAGGAGAAGAAATCCTCACGAGACGATGATAATTATAACAATATTTAATCACTACATAGTATAAAACAAAGTCGCTTTCTCTGTCCCTATATCCCTATGTATGCTTAAATCTTTAAAACTACGCAACGGATTTTGATTTTTTAATAGATTAGATTCAAGAGGAAGGTTTATATGTATAATACATCAGCATTGTACCCGTGCGGAGCCGGGGCGGGTCGCTAGTAATAATATAATGTTGGGTTTATTCGATACTTTAGTAAATTTTGTAATCCTCGTCCAAATAGAGAAGTAGTATAAACCCCGTAACTTTACAAGTTACAGGCTCCTAAAACCGTCATCGAATAAGTTTTTCAGTTATTTTATCGCATATCGTGCATATAAACTTCAGTTGCTGACGGTACTGTTTTATTCTACAGGAGAAGCAAGAGTACTGGTGGTGCTATATCTGCGACCGCAAGTCGCACACGCTGCTCACTGCGCCAGCGCACGTGACTGCGCTTGTGGACACTCACGAGCTGCAGTTACGTTTTACGGCGCCGCGCTGGCCAGGACTCTACACGTTAGCCTGCTGTCTTAGATCAGGTAAGAACAGTCTCCTACTGTGGCAAGGGTATAATTGCTGCAACTGTCAAATTAAAGCATTTATTCACAAGAAACATGGTAATACAGATAGTCTAGTCAACAAGTTCAAATTGGTGAAAAATAGAGATAAAGCTCCTAAAAATATGAGTGATACCTCATTGGATTCGGAATGATGTGTAGAAAAATGTTTTCGAAGGAAAAATTAGCACGCAAAAAATTACAAAAGTTATTAACAAATTAAGTTTCCAAAAAAAAAAAGGATTTAATTCTTTGTCAATAACTCCGAAACTATTCATATTTAAGAATTAAAAAAAAAGCATCTTAAAGAGTAAGGAATTTCCAATAAAAAAGTCCTGACTCTCGGAGTTCTATCTCCATTATTTATAATTTTAATTTAACGCTGAAAATAGGACTCCGCGCGGCCGATACGGCATGCGCGCGCCACCTCAAAAGTGAGTACCCCCCAGTAAATATATATTTCACGTCTACTCTTTATAAATGCCACTATGTATTTTTATTAGAATAAATATTTCAACAGTTTAGTATTTTACGGTCACGTTGAATGATCTATAAATTAGTAGACGTCACATATTTTCGAAATCAAACACCACGGTGGGTGCCAGTAATGCATTTCACGGATTCTTTCAAATTATATTTGAACGTATATTTTTTGACACAAGGTGAAACTTGCAAATTTATATTCTTTCCGTTTACGTGTTCAAAGTTCTAATACTAAACGATAAATATTGAACTGTACTGGTGGCTCAGTTGCTTCTGAGACCTGTGCCCTATTCATCAAACTATACAAGCCTTGTTTATAAGAGTTTTCTCTTATATTATTTTAGTGCGTTTTTACATCGTGAATATCATTGAACTTCGTTATCATTAGCTCACCGGTTGCGTGAATTTTCTCGCTCTTTTTAGTGACTTATATTGTAAATAATATTACCCAAAAAAAATATCGAATTGTAATAAAATTTCACCATCATTCAACATTTAATTTCACTTGTAAAATAAAAGAATTTGTTTTCATCTTCATAATACGACATTTACATGCGCCTTTAAGGCAAACCTAGCTGAGACATAACAATATTCAAATACCGCTTTAATTATAATTTCATGGAAATTAGCAATAGATTATTGAACGTATTTCTTATTGCCATTAAATCGCATTTAAGTTTAAAGTGTATATGTATGTACAACATTTAGTATAATAATATGTTTGTATAACTTATACCATCTTTGAAACCATAAAACAATTTTTATTAGGGTTTCAAACATGTTCTGTAACAGTAAATACACACATACATCTGTAAAGTGACTTCTGATTGTTATTTAAATTAAACTATTATCTCTTATAATTAAAAATCAGTTTGTAAAGTAAAAATATTAAAAAAAAAAATATTTAAGTATGCGTAATTGAATCTTAAATCATATTTCAATCGGTTGAGCTGAAATGTTGCATACTTATTCAACTTAAATCACAATGCTTGATAAAGTGAGGTCAAAAAAACATTGTTCTTTTTTTAAGAATAATTATAACGTTTAAGCATTATGTACCAAATCCTATGTCGTTGTCTAGACTCGTACATCGGTATGGACCAGCAGCAGGATATGAAGCTAGACGTGAAGGAGGCGGCCGCCGTGCCCGCCGAGCACCCGCAGTGGGACCTCAGCGACTCGGACACTGACAACAACGATCAGGTACACCATGTCCACCAGTCGAATACCAGCACTGTCGTGACAATCCAAAAGACTTTATCTCGACTTACAGTGTACACAATTAACATCGCGCAATTAGTGCCCTAATGGATATGTTGGAAGGCCGAAAAAAGATGGATAGACTGTGAGAGATGACTTGTGTAAGAAAGGTGTGTGAATGGAAGAGTAATAGAGAAAAATGGAAGAGGATGACATATAGTGCCGACTCCAAATAATGGGAACAGGGCAGGCAGTAGAACTATAAAGACGCGCAGCATCAGACATACCACTAAGACTCTCTGGTCAGGTCTCCGCCCAGAGGGACTTGCCGCTTGGGCGTTCTTGACCGTAATCCTGACATAAAAAATGCTTTACCTAAATACCAATTTCCATATTTATGTCATTTTGCGGTTACATATTGAAGGAAAGATCTACAGATTAATAAAATTATTATAAACATAAACTGCTGAAAACTTCAACACATTCAATCCAAATATTATAATATACACTTCTCATCAGAAAAATCGAAACACCTTGCAAGTTTATGTTTTGTAAGGATTATCAGACAAATGTGTATATTTAAGAATACCTCTTAACACACATTCGTCTTAAAACAGTGAATCATTTCATTTATAGGATAAACAAATGAAATTCTAATAATTAATTTAATTTTCGCTTATCACTGTAATGGCCGAACTACCAACTATACAATCATGTAATTTTTTTCATGGAATGAAACTCTTTTGTGTTAAATTAGGACAGAAACCATAAAAAAGGAAGTGATTCGATTTTTCTGATGAGAAGTGTATATTACCTTAAATACTAAGGAGAGTAAACTAATATGGGCCCTTAGACAATAGATTTAATTTTAGTCAGATA
Source organism: Nycteola revayana (assembly GCA_947037095.2). Taxonomy (NCBI): domain Eukaryota; kingdom Metazoa; phylum Arthropoda; class Insecta; order Lepidoptera; family Nolidae; genus Nycteola; species Nycteola revayana. The sequence goes on from OX344840.2 coordinate 18,014,888, forward strand.
ACAACTTAAAAAACATGTTCAGCTCAAATCATCCTGCCAGATAAATTGATATATGTGTGTATTAAAGGAGGTTGGGGTTTTAATGCGAGCCGGAGATGACGTTAAAGACTATCATTCTAAAAAATATTATCACGCAAATTACTTCCTCTGATAGACATTGCATGACATGACATGACACCTCTAACAAGATTGCTAATATAACTTGTTTTTCTCAGGGCGGCAACGAAAGCGAATTCACAACAGATGATGAGGTCGAAGAGTAGTAGTCGAAGATTAACTAAGTTATTTTTATAGAGTTTATTATTGAGGTGTTCGCGGATAGGTTGTTGTATGTCCGAGAGTGAGTGAATATAATGTTTTATATCTATGTACGTGTCTTTCATTGTCCCCATCCTTACATCCCCGACTAGCCTGCCCACATAGGTCACCGGTCGTCCGATCAGTGGGCAGTTTATCCTTTCAGTAGACGGAGGAAGCGCTGTGTGTGAAGCCACACAAAGGGATGTAAGCGTAGCTGGTCCGCGAGGGTATCGTCCTCGGAGGCTGCGCGGGCGGCACTGGTGCGGGGTGCGCGGGGGGCGCTCGGCGCTGGCCGGCTCGCCGCGCCCGCACTCGCGCGCCGCCGCTCGCCCCGACACCACGACCGAACGACTCCCGCCCGCGACCGGTGTCGTATTACCGCTCTAAATATAACTCGCGAGCGCGATCGCCAATTTAGAAACGGTCGCGCGCTTGTTTTGAACCAGTGATTGACAGTGCTAAGTGAAGAATACCGCGTTGATCTTCCACCTTATAGGCCGCCGCCGTGAGTATTCCCGAAATGTAGTGTAAAATGACGGGACGCCCTGAGCACCTATATTATGTTACCGCATCGCGGTTTTAAAATAAACAGCTGTTCTCAGAATCTATATCGCTGATGACGTGCTAAATTAGGAGTAGGTACGCTTCCAGTGGAGGTTAGGAGAAATTGGAGATGTTCATGTACATCGATGAATGTCAAAGATCAAATTGTGTCGTGACCATGCAGCGTTTAGGTGTCGAGGGATGTCCAGCTCGTTAATCTTCTATTTATAAAATTTGCGTGAAGAATAATTAGTGTCGCATGACGTGATAGGATTGGCGTAAACAGGATAATTTTAATTTATTGTTTGAATTATCAATGACAATTTAAAATAAACCATAATAATATGACAATGCTTAATATTTAATGACAAGTCAACTGCATAGGGAAAATAAACTAAATATAGGCTATGTTTCTAAGAGCAATTTAAACGAAAAATCTGACCATCTAGCAGAGTAGGTATCGAATAGAATATATCGAAGCGTATGAATTAATTGGAAACGATAAGTTTCAATTGGGAATTTTATTGCGCCGAAGGTAGGTAGTATTCTGAATAATTCTGAATCAAAATCTGAACCTAAATTATGGGACCAGTATTGGAAGCTGGTCAATTGCATAAGCGCCAATTGTTACCCGTGCCCGGGTGTAGAGGGCAATGAATCAGTTGTGTTGTACGACTGTCGATACAAACTTGCTAAATACCTAGTTGTTGGCAACTACTGCTAAACTAATTGGGGATTATTAATCCGGAGGTTTGACAAGCGAAATATTGGTACACCTACCTACTTAGGTAGGGATAGTTCGGAACGTAGGAGACCTTAACACTGTTGCATTTCAGCTTCATTGTCGGAGCAATTATCTACATTACATCTGTAGAAAAACACGACTCGATTTCCTGTATACCTACCAACAATAATCGTGAACTGTAAATTAGTTTTGATGGATTTTCAAATTATCCGTCTTGTATACGAAGTCTCTCTAAAGGTCCTCGGTATTATCAATGACCACTTATTTTTGTGGGTACTTATAATGAATTTTAATTATCATGAAAATAAACCCTGGGAGATATACATATCGCTATAAACAACCCTATAAACTAAGTCCTTTTACAAATTAGACCTTTGACGAATTGATTTATGGATCATTATAAGTCCAAGGTTCGATTCCTTAGATTAGACCTCAATTGGCCAAATCGAACCCAAGTTATACCTACTCGTACCTTACTAGGTACGAGTAGGTATAACTTGGAACTAGTATCTACGACCGCTCGCCGAGTGATAAAACGTGCGAGTTTAATTTTATTTATTTATTTACTTAAATATGTAGGCAAAACATAAAAAAACCGGTTACCGAAGTACCTATTACGTTTTAATTGATAAACCTGTTAACAATTGACATATATGTATACCTAGGTACCTTTTACTCAAAGCCACGAGCATAGTAAAATGCGTTAAATTTTTGAGGAGTTCCCTTGTAACCTCGCGAATTTCTTTATCAAAACAACATATTGACAATAGTGGGACCAATCTATGTATTCTATGATGAAACTCATTCGTGTTCTCTAAAGTCATTCGGGAATACCAATTTGTGACCCTCTTTTCTGCGAAGTCGGTTGAAAATATATTAGTGCCAACGTTACGTCATCAGTGTAAACATGTCGCACAAACATGGATCATAAATAATATATAATATCTTCCTATTTATAATAATACAACCTGCAACCTTCCCAGTATTTGTGTAAAAGCAGGTGGTACAAATTGATATTTCACGATAAAATAAACATCCTCTTGCCGTCTTGCAGAAATAGTCAAATAAATATTGGTATAATTTAAAATGAAACTCAGTAGACTTATAACATGCCAAGCTAACGCAGATTCTGATAGCATCGCCTTGAATATTTTTATAATATCCTCTGATATAGTGTGTGGGTGGTATCAGTCCTACCTACTGAGATCTGGGATCGTCGTGTCTGGCTCGACTTTACGTTGAGCTATAAAATCAACTGTCATTTTCAAACTAGAGAACTGTAAAGCAACGTTATGATATGCAAAGATCACCTTTGCCATATTTATAGAATTATTGACTAATTTTGTATATGAAATATATAATTAAAGGCACCCAGCCTTTAATTCCATCACTTATCGGACTGTCTTCCCTTCGTCAGAAATTTTGCTAGAAACTAAATTGTGTAGGTAGCCTGCACCTCATTTATTTGCATATTTATACAAATAAATAAGTATGTAGCCTCAAAGTTTATTACAAGTTTCTGTAAGGACAAAAAGATATCAACTTGTCATGTCTGTAAGTGCGAGTGCAAATCCCACTCAGTTATTTCTTTATTTGACCCGTTTTGGGATTACCTTAGATTGCTTTATATTGGTAAGTTCTTAAGATAATTTTCGTACCATAATTTTAGAAGTACCTAATTAGATACGCTGCGTGGTTTCAGGATTGTGCTTTTATTGCTGCTGATTCAATAAATCGTAGGATTCAAAAATAATAACTTTTAGAATCTAGAAGGACTTGTACCTACATATTTCGCTATGTAACAAAATCAGATAGTTCTAACGAAAACCGCGCTGTAGAATATTTTTATGGTAGTTGAGTTTGAATATGGCCTGCAGACACGATTGGTGATACCCCGGCATTGGGCACTGGGCAGGGCCGCGATGAATCGAACGAGGACTGATAGTGGGCCGGTTAGACGAGTCTCAGCGAGAGTGCAACGGCCCAAACTAAAGGGAATTTTAAAACGTTCATACTTGCAAGCCCTTTGATTTTATAATGTTAGCCTTTGCAGCATCATTATTTTGCTCTTTAAATATTTGTACTGAGTACGATGACTGTTGGTTTGGCGCTTCTTGAATTCTGTGACGATTTACATCATCGATTAGAGATTAGTAAACATATTCGTGGTACTTCATAGATAAGTGTTGTGTATCTGTTATATGTATTAGTCATATAGCTATTTCACTATTTTTATAGGAAATTAAATGTACTTTAAGACATGTTATTAAAATAAGTATATTTGTCACTTGTCAGTAGGTAACATACATAAGTCATGAATCTGTGCGAAATATTTTCCTGTGTGATTAATTGGTATGAAATAATGAGGCCTGATTTAAACCATTGTCATGTAAATAAGTGATTAAATTAATGTGTTTAAAAGTTTGGATTTTCATTGCAACTAAAAATGTACGCAAAATGTTTGCTATGTCGGTTAAAGGTTCCTACTTGCTTCAAAATTCAGAGGTCAGTTCCGCTACGGCACCCTAGCAAAATGGCTTTGGCACCCATAAGTGTACCACTGTGGAACGTTTTGAAGGTACCATAGCGATAGCATGTGTTTGACCCGAGCAAAAAACTAACATTGTAAGTTAAATCACAACAAAGTTAGTCAAAGGATTGCAAATAAGTTATTTTATAGACTATAAACATTGCTCATTTATATTTTTCTAATAAGATAAATAACTTTAAGAACAGCCAGTGTGGTATTTACGCCCCAGGGTCTGTTAAAATAAACTGTAATCACGACCCTAATAAAGGTGCCTACTTAATAAAGATATTATTATAAATACTGTTTGTTTCGGATAAAAGTAACAATAATCGATATTGCATCGATTATATTTAAAAAAAGCGACGTTATCCTGGAGGCCATAGGCTATATTTTATGAAGAGGTTACTCAAAACTACTTACCTACATTTTATATGTACCTAATGTATTAAATTACAGTTCCGGTTTTCTGTAAGGCCACCGTTTTCAATACTTATTGATAAAATGCGGTTATTTATTCAGCATTTAACCGTGGAATTAAATTTTAAACAAAGGACTATTGTGGGTAGGTAGGTGCCATCAAAAAGAAAATACCATTAAGGTTGTACAAAGGATAATTTTGAGGAAAATCCCTAGTGAAAATATCTTAGTATGCACAAATCTATTATACCTACCTATGCTTACGTCTCAGACCAACTTCGAGATATAGTCGCAGTTCCAATTTTTACTACGCAGTACAAATGATTTTGTATATTATCTATGGATAGTACTTACTTAAAAATCTTAAGGATAACTTATTTACATTTAGGTAAGTACATGTTTCTTTCATGTTTTTTTAACCTCATATTAGGTATCTATAATACACCGAAATAAAAGTGAAAGATCTTCACATATTGTTAATTGCCTATTCGACTTATCGGGTGTTCATAGAGATTTTTTGAATCTACCTAACATTCCCCACAAGTTTGTTGTTTTTTTATCCTTCAAGTTTAAGCGATGAATCATAAAGGGTCATGTGTCTGGATACGTTTTAGATTACTCACATAGTTGCTTGCTTTAATTTTGTTAATCCTTCTTGGTTCAGTGGAAAGGACCTGAAATACTTTTCCCCAGGGGCAGTCCGAGGAGGGACTATGACTAGGGATGTTTTTCAAACATCGATATATCGTTCATAAACATCGATGTTTTTACATCGATGTCGGAACCTGAAACATCGATGTAACATCGTTCTTCATGAACGATGTTTTATGAGCGATGTTTTTATGACCAATGTCAGCTACACACACATTTATAATAATATCTCTCTTATTCACAAGCGTAGATTGTTCTATTTTGTGTCTCGTTCGCAATTACAGCGGCATTACAAATATACGGCATATTAGTGGCAAAACAAAGTACTTCGTTTCGCCCGCCTACATCGCATCGACGGCCATTGTTTTGTTTGACGTTCCTAATAAAAGACACATTATGTCAAAAACAAGAAATAATGATTATTATTTAAAAATAAATGTGAAAACAAATGAAGGAGTGTCTCAATTCTGCTAAAAAAAACACCTATAAAAACTCTTATATACCTATATCGTTCATTAACATCGATATATCGTTCTTGAACATCGATGTTTCTGATGTTTCACTTTTCAAAACATCGATGTTCTAACATCGATGTTTTTTTTGAGCGATGTTGCATCCCTAACTATGAGTGCTCTTTAGTTAAATTTGTCTAATAAAAAAAACAAGTCATTGTTTTTTTATTGTTTCACTTCTAATATTGGGGTATATCTTAGAGGAAAATACTTTTTTGTTTAATAATGTGCCAATTTCGCCCCTAAAAATCTGTCATTGCGGTTGCGTCAGCTTTTCTCGTTTTTCTTTAAATAATATTGCTCCCGTAGTAGGGAAATAAAGTCTCGTATCACGCCTAACTTTGTAAATACATCATGAAAACAACACCGTCTCCGTGTGTCATACAAATAATTGTCCCAGGTATGAATCGAACCAAGGACACCTGTCTCAGAAACGACACCGTACCCAATGTAGGAACCATCGTGGCACTGCTGCAATCAACAAAATTTTACTTACTCAGTCTTTACATTAAACCTTTTTTCCATTTAATACAAGGTCTTCCTTACTGAGTGTTAAGATATTTATAGCACATGCGTCATCCTGAGTATGCTGTAAGGTTGTCTTTATATAAAAATCTAACAATTTAATTACAACATGAGTGGACTTTGTTTACGATTGTTCCACACCGTTTTGTTTTTATAAACGTTTTACTATGTTTGCATGTCTTTGTTTATTAGTCTTGCAGCTTGTTTATAAGAGTCTAGGTTCTTCCTGGTAGTAACTGCATTGTCCTGTGAGTGTATCTTGTCATCTTGTTCCCACTGATTTACCACACTCTGGTTAGAGGTGGTAAAAACTATTTAAATTACTTGTTAAGATACTTAATTAATAAAGCAACATATATTCAAATTTACGCACTTACAGTCGCACTATTTAGATCCCGTGATATAGGTATATATATTTTTTTCATTTCAAGACAACATAAGTAAGAACTAAGAACATTACTTTTCTTTATCATCCTAAATGTATTTATTGATATGTAGTATACTAGTATATTATAGTTAGGTTGTAGGTGATATATAATATATATCTGTAAATAAATATTTATGTAAATATTGGTAAGTATGTAAGTTTATAATTGACCTACACGCAAAATTCCAGCTCTAATTTTGCTATTTCTCCTTCTGCGGGACTGCTGGAAGAAATTTCTGTATTGAAATAAGCTGTACCTTTGTGTCATATGTTCTTTTCATGTATTTTCTTTGTTTCTATGTGTTGTGTGAACTTGTGTGTACATAAATAAATATATAAATAAATAAGTAGTAGATTAATAGTAGTGAAGTTATTTTCAAAATCAGTTCAGTTTTATATTTCGAAGACTGCAATAGCAAATATTTCCTCTATAATTATTATTATGTATATAGATTTATGAGTCATACTTATGTTGAATGATCAATCATTGATAGGTTATAATCTAAATGTTCCAGATTCTCGTTTCATAAATTAGGACAGATGCATTTAGGGCTGCCGCTTTCTCTTTATATTGTCTCATATAAGTACCTATACTAGCTTCTCAGTATATTAACCCCCGTCCCCGTAGGAACTTCATAATTAAATATAGCAAATAGACTTTTTCTTAAAGTGGGCTATCTAACACTGGTTTTATTTCAAATCATTTAACTTTTTTCCGAACAAACCATTAAAATCATACTCTTCAGCATTGTATTATTAAGTATCTACCTATAGATATAAATACAAGATAAGTAGTAGATGTGATTTATTATGGCAAATAAATACGTTGATTAGTACCTAAGATGACATCTTACCAAAATTATATTTGTTTTTATTTACAAAAAAATAATTTAATATGTTTTTAGTGTTATCGTATTCTTATGTATGTAACTTAATAATATCTTCTATACGCGTTTTTACCCGCATTTAACTGTTACTCTGTTCAAGTGGTCATAGTTTATAATTTTACTTAAGAACATTAAAAGGTACGTACAATATATGATTGTGTTATCTTACCAAATTACATTTGCGTCCTGAGAGAGCTTAACAATTAATGAAAGCTCCTCTTTTCAAAGAGAGCCGTATTTTTCCGGAAACAGCTTTTAAGATAAATACCTACGTTTTTTTCTATCAAGTGACAACCCTGATTGTCCCATAAATAACAGTAATGGCACATTGTATGCAAACACACAAACAAGCGCAATATAAATAATATTTAGTTCTTCAAACCATGTTCCTTCTATGACAGATAAACAAAGATTTGTATTGTCGTCACGTGACATAGGTATTAAGTATAATAATATAATCCTCATCTTTAAAGTAGGTTAAAACATCTAAACTGGTTTTGTATCGAATCACAATTACACTCAATTAACCTTTGAACTTTGAAAGGAAATATTTTCTTTTTCGATGTTCATTAGAGTTATTTAGGCTACTTTTGTGCTCGAGAGGCTATAGCGCTATTAACTTTTATGGTACTTTTACCTTTCACTGAATGGATAACATACGAATCAATATTCTATCGGTACGGCACTCTATTTTTATTTTAAGTTCAATAATAATATTGGGTATCTACTTGATTTTATCTACTTGACATTTAAACATGAAAAATTATTTATATACCTACTTTTATTTAGTTTTCGTTTTTAATAGGTAGGTACTAGTTTATACATAATTATGATAAGAGGTCACGGGCATGAGGTACCAGGTAGCAATTTAATTTTGGAACAGAGGTAGTCTGTGATAGATTTAACCTACCATGTAAGGCTATTTTTGTCGATCAACAATTCACCACAGACAGTGGCGTAGCTATCGAAGGGCCAGGTGGTACAGTCAGGGCCGGATTTAGAAGTCCAGAGGCCCCGGGGCAACAAAGGAGAAGAGGCCAAAAATGAGTTTCCCTCTAAATGTGTAGAAAATTTGGAGTATGTTCCTACTTTTCAGGACGATTTGAATTCTAATATTTTATTGATTGCCAATTTAATTGAATAAGTAGATATGTTTAACGTTATTACAATATTTAAGAACTATTACATTAATCACGATTCTACAAAGTACTGCTTGTAAAGGTACAACACCGAAAAAATAAATGAAAGAAAAGTTCTACGTTCTCTATTGTGGAGGCCCCGGGGCAGTTGCCCTGGATGCCCTCGCTTAAATCCGGCCTTGGGTACAGTGTACCAGGGCCCCGGACCTCAGGAGGCCCTCTCACCTAAGCTTTGAAAAGAGCGGGTCAGCCAACTCGCTAGCTCTTGAAGCTATGCACCGGGGCCCTTGCCCACCTAGCTACGCCACTGACCACAGAGCATAGTAGCGCAGTAATCTATAAAAATTGTCGTTAAATAACGGGATCATTACTCGTGGGTAGTCTGTTATTCATAAACATGTCAATAAGGCACCGGATTCAGTGGTGCACATCCGCTGTCCTCAACTTCGACGATATGCGAACAGTTCAGAACAATAAGCCGCTATTTATTTCATACGTTACTCATTGAAAAATGACGTCACGATCAGACCATACATGAACCCACTTCTCCGAATGGCAACAACGTTAAGGATAAAGAGGCCATTAAATACACATTAATATATTAATTACACATGCTCATTTACTACGTTTCAGCCTGTAATATGCATAATAATTTTTTGTTTTTGTATCTATATATTAAATTCATGTTCTTATTTTTCGATATTTGCTTACTTTCATTTAAAGGCCGGGGTGGTATGTTTTTTTCTTTGAGTGACCTAGAGCAAGAGTCGAGCATTATGAACAAACTCATAGGTTCAAATCACTTCGAAAATCTAATTTCTGGCTTAAAAATTATAATGATAGACCACCCCATGTCTTCTCAGGGGTTTTGTAAGGGATGACAAAGGAAACTCCTGCACATCCATCAGCTGTATGTCAGCAGATGTATGTGCAGCAGCATCTATCATTTCAAGTAAACTATAAGATGGTATCTTACTGCAATCACGAATCCGCCTGCCAAGTGTGTTGATTATGGCAATATCCATACAAATGCACCGATTCAATTACCGTAGTTGCTGCTGAGAGGAAATCTATTTTGCATGGAAATAGGTAGTTGTTCAGATTGTGGTGGGTGTGCTCTATGTCCGGAAAACTTCGGACTTGTGATCTTGTGATCTTGTGATCGCCGGTTCGATCCCTACCTATTGCAGTACCAACGTGAACCCACTCGTAACACAATAATTTTAGCTTAGCACGGAGGGTTAACAAGAATACTAGTAGACAGCAAAAATCTGCGAGTAATCTTTTATTAAAAAAAAAGATATTTGTGAAGTCCCCGCGATACAGGGAATTTACTTACGTAATGCGGAAGTTGCACTGTATTAAATAAAAAATTATAACTGAGTGTTTATGTTCCACCAAAATCCTTTCAAGGCAAAAATATCTAATCCTCTAAAAATGTTGGATGGATTTGTGTTATAATAATTGGTTTTATGCCAAAATTTATCTACATTTTATCTTGACGTATGCCTATGCTATTCCCATCAGCTGTTGCTACTCGGAAAACTGTCTTGGTTTTACGTACCTATCTAAATTAACACTCAATGACTTTTGAAATAATTTTATACGGATGTTATGTTGTGAGTTAAGTATTTTAAGCACAATAACATTGAACTTGGCGGCCGTGTCAATGAATCTTATTTGTATCTTACATAATGTCTAAGTGGGTAGTAGGTATTTGGAATTTGTATGTCGTTGAATCGCGCGTTTAATTTAATTTTTATTTACAATAGGCATGAAGACAAAAAAAATATAATTAGTCCGCCAGTTAGATTACTAAAAAATATTGAACACATTTTTTTTTTATCATATCAATAAAAATTTACAAAGTTACAGAGCATCAACAAACTATAACGTTCAGGAGAGGGGGGGCTTGTGACGTGACTAATAGGTAAAATTGTACCTAGAAGTGATGTCACACGAAATTTCGACGAGTTGAATCTTGGTAATTTTTTGTTTGAGGAACAAAATGCGTATCCAATATATTTTGGTAATCCAACTGACCGACATAATAGATTTTTTTATTCTTCATTACTATTATCATATAATAAGAAAAACATCTACGAGATCTTAACTAAAATCAAAGATCTCTGAATTTTCATCCGTCTTATATTTGTAGTAAAAGTTTCATTGAAAACGATGGTCTTTTAACAAATTTTTCACACATTCTAACTTGGCATATTTAATTTGTCAATGGGGAAGCCTATTAGTCTGTAAATACAATAATTTAACAGAAGTTGTAGAAACTACGCGCTACGCCAATTTAACGTAAAGCTAACGGCTAACAACAAAAGTATATTTATGAAATAAATATTGTTAAAGGTAGATAAAACCAAAGATAATGTATTTTTTTTACCATGCCCTAGCAACTTACGAGGTTTTTGACCTCACTTATCGGTATTTGTTAAATGATAAATTTTAGGCAACCAAAATTGCAGAAGCTTACAGAAGTTGTTCCTACTACCTAGGTGTTCGTACCTTATCTTTTTTTACATATTGGATTTGCGTGCAGTCGCTGTCTATTTACATTAAAGTTACTTGTGTTAATAATCGGTTATCCATGCTATATTATATAGGTATTATGTCCAGGCCAACAAGCTTGGTTCAATCAATGAATTTTGCATATTACTCTGTTACGCCCACGATAACGCGTGAACGTTATGCGCGCCAAGATGAGATAAATTTAGATTTTCGGAGATAGTTCGTGCCAAAATGAATTGCTACAAACATGTGATATACTTTTACGAATTACTTTTCTATTACAGTCTATCTGTTTACTTATAGTTTAAACTATTCTTATAATATGTCTCATATCAAATTCAAGGCATGCATAAAGAATTTAAGTTACCTACTTATAATGGAGATAGGTAGGTATCCAAATTACGAATCAATTAATTGTGTTTTATCTATTTGCGTTTCAAGCTAAACACTGACTTTCTTCAAAACTTAATTAGAACTTTATGCACATAAAAATAGTAATTTAAAGCATTTACTGCTAGTCCTAGTAGTACCTAATAGTACCTTATGATGGCGCAGAGTAACGAAAGAAGTAGGTAGGCACTTAGTACAACCAGGTATTTGGATGATTTTAGTTTTAGGTGCTGATAACTTACAAGTAATACAGCTGCATTTAAGTCTGCATGCTTTAATTCCTGGAAAGAACATTTTCTCAGAACATCTATGGATAAAGGTATTTGGTACAAAAGCATTCAAGGTCAACCATCTCGTGTTCCCTGGTTCGAGATTACAAAATTAGACAGAAATTATGTTAAATTGATATTAAGACTCCGTTCTGGGCACTATCCATCGGAAAAATTCGCTTTTCTTATGAAAAAGGCTGACTTTCCTAATTGCACAGTCTGCAATCAAATCGAAGACGTTCAACATTTGCTGATGGAGTGTGCTCGGAACAGAGTAGAACGAGAGTTATTCGTGAATGATTTTAAATTAAATAAATTAGATGTAGGCATAATCCAATCCTTTTTATCTGTAACATCTTCGGATATTATTAAAAAGTTGTGCCATTTAATTATTGTCCTCCACGAATAACTCTTATTCATTAGCTATTATTAAGTTATATTATAAACTAATTCATGTTATCCAATTAATGTAAAAAGGTACGATGGGGCTGACATATCTTTGATAAAAGCCCCTAAAGAAAATAAAGATTAAAAAAAAAAAAAACTTACAAGTAACTAGATATCATAAGATCGTAGGTATACTACGTTGTTCAGAAGTAAAATGATTGTTGGTCACACGTTACCAGTGCGGGCAGCAAGGGGCAGACAAACGACGCGATGGCTAGACGCCAACTGTTTCGCAACCGCTCTATATTTACCCACCAAGGTTCTTACATTGCAGTTTGAGGGTTATTGACATTAATACCAACTTATACAACGACTTACCTAATATTTTGTCAGAATATATTATAAAATCCTGGAGTGTGATGGGCGACGGCCACGCTGACACCCGACGTCCGCGCGAGTGCCAAGTTTACGCCGGCACAACGGACGATGTTAACAGAAATAACGCGAGGCTACATACTGTTATTTATAAGAACTTGAAAAGAAAAGTTTTCTTAATATTCCTAAAGTATAGCACTGAAATCCTCGAAGGTAAAACCTGAGTCGAATAGCGCGTAGGCGTGCCGGCCGGTTATTGACCGGTCTGGGTTTTGTTTGTCAATATTGGTCAAGGGCCTTCATAAATGCAAAACTTATGCTAACCCGAAGCCAAACAAATGTTACGGTTTGGATATTGAACCGTATTTATATAAAGGCATTTTTATAGGTTCTAAAACTTGTCTCTTATTTTGAATGATCGGATATTTATATTATAGGTACCTAGGTCCTACACTATATTACTTCGAGTACGTACGTTTTAAAAAAATGATAAAAATAAAAAGACAAGACCACGTGACCTCATATGAGATTTTGAGGGTTTTTAACATTTGTGTCATTTATTTATTATTTTAAACTCTTGTTTAAAAGACAGTTAACCCTGTCTGTATGAGAAACAAGATTCTTTTAATCTGTTTAATTAATTTAAAAAATCTAAATAACATGCAATCTTCATACATATTAGAATGACATGTCTAAGAAAAGATAAACAAATAAAAGTGAGATTAGGTAGGTACGTGAATAATTAATCTTATTCAAAGTATAAAGAACTTGCACTACGCACTTTCAATTTCAATATAGACACGTAGGTACTACCTACTGAGAAGAATGTTGGCAAGCCCTAGTGGTTTGGGCTGAAATGTCAATATTATAAGTAGATATAAATAGGGTTTAAGTATGCAATGTGTACGGCATGAATAAAATGTTCAACGTCATTGATTGGTCAGAGTAGCTCAGTACAAGAGAGATGCAGCGATCCGACGGCGCCAGCGCCGTGTCGCTTGTCGTGTCAGCTTATTGGAATAGTTCAGTTGTTAGACGCCAATGCTTGCGACACCTCGGGCTGCGGTAACCGGCCTCTGTTCTGGCATGCAACGTGCGTTTATATACGCAACCCGATGCACCGTATCGCGAGCATGTAAAGCAATACATATAGTTTTAATTGATAACGCTATTTATTTTATCGGTTGCCGCGTATTATCAAGTATCGATCGATTTTTGAAGCATCATCGACACCGCGACCTCGCAAGGCCGCAGCTGAATAAACAATGTTAAACGCTCGTATGATATTTAGTAATTAAAACAATAAAACATGAATGACGTCACTACTTAGGTACCCATGTATCGTAAATATTCACTTTCCAAGTAAATAGTTTTAAAGCTAATTAGTTGTAATTATGTATTATACAACAAGTGTCTTCTTTATAATCTGTATTCTGAGTATCTAACGGTGGAGTTATTAATATTCTCTTTTCTAACTCTCACGAATCCCACGTTAGTTCCCGCTACCCTACTGTGTGAATATCTAGTCTAACTGTGGTCTTACTGATAAGTGTAGTTAGGCAGGTACGGTTTGCACTATAAGTAAGTTGTGTAAGTTGTTCTTTGCCTACATTTTAATTGCTATCTACCATATCAAGCTTGGAACTTTTTGAAATTATTGTTTACAATTTAAAATGTTTATGTAGTTTCGTTTATAAATTCGGTAAATAATATGACCTCACAATTTAGGGTACCTACCACATATTTTGCAGATGAGTGTATCGAGGTTAACCACCTTGTTTATTTTGTTTTCTTCCCCTTAGCGCCTTGAAAACCTTAAAAGATCCTAAGTTGTGCGAAACAAAGGCTTTAGGCAATAATAATACCTATTCATGAATATTTTATAATATTCCTACTTAGTAGTTGACCTTGATCAAATTCATAAAAAAACGTTTTAAAACATGTTCCGTTATGTTATGATAATGATTTATTGGAAGCTGACAGCCTACTTTCAAGTTCATTAAAAGTTTAGAAGGAATAAGAACGGTTTCCATATTTACTACTATTCCTACATACCTACGTCTTATTAAGCACCTGCTTACATAGTTACTTAATAACACGTAGGTATGTAGGTACTAGGTAAATCCAATCTCACTAATATTATAAACGCGAAAGTTGTATCAATGTTTGTTACTCTTTCATCCAGAAATTATTAGACCGTGTTTGCATGCTTACTTCTTCGTAAGCTGAATTAATTATATATGACCGGGGAAGTAGCAAAAGCCTCGTGGCTAACTACGTAAGTCCTTCCGAAAAATATTAATTATAAAGACTTAACTATAAACTCACATCGCGCTACGTCCCACTGGAGCTAGACCTTTATAAAACTAATAGGGATCATCGGATTAGTTGTGACCGCTGGAGATGAAAACATAAATATAAAGAATCCATTTCACCCAAATACCGAAGTAATCGCTTTTGTGACCGAAAGCGAACGCAGGCATTCGTGATTACTCACCACAGTGACGTCATCGATTAGCGCATGACTAACAATCTGGTAAAAAATCATACGTGTGTTTACATCGGTGCTTCTAGGAAATATTGGCCAGCATTACTTAGAAGAAACCGCAAAAGTTAGCCTGTGTATATTCAGCGAAAACTCGATTTCTATTAATAATAGGTACCTACTCTTAATATTCAGGATTTTTATTTCTTTCTGAACAGTTACGCCTCATACGTATATTTAATTAAGAAAAATGGTGGCTTCCCTCGCATTGATTTTTTTGGATTCGCTCATGATTCTTCTTAAAATAATGTTGTCGTTTCTATGCAGCATGAAGACACGCTGTATTGTTAATATTTAATAACTTGCAAACATAAATTGAACAAACATAGGTACATAAATAGCCCTATAGTTAAGCGGCCGTAGGCCCAATGGCTAGGGTGTCGGACTTGTGATCTTGTGTTCGCCGCCGGCTCGATCCACGCTAAAATCACGAGGGGTTAGCAGGAATACTAGTAAGCAGCAAATCTATGGTAGTAATCTTTGAAAAGAATAAATATATACATATTTTGTCCCATAAATAATCCGTGTTTTCGGTTGACTGTGAGATTGAGTCCTCGTGCAGTAATTATAGACTTAGGAATTGCTACAAATTTACTGTTATCATGTTGTGTTATTTTAATTGGCCCATCAATATTTATCTTAGGATTGAGCAGCCTTTCAACAAACGTTTATGTCCGATCATTTATCTATTATCAGTTAGGCGGTTTGCCAAAAGTTAACCTAATAAACGCATTGTTACGACATTTCATACTATTGTTTATTGATATAAAACAATTTAAATTTTTCGTACCTATACCTAGCAATTATAATAGGTCATGTTTTTGAAACTCAGATGCTTAATTGATTATACTGATAATCAATTAAGCATCTGATACTTTTTTAATTATTTGAAACAATCAGATATTTTCTGATTGTTTCAAATAATTAAAAAAGTCTAGTAGTCTGGTTACATAATCTGTGTTTTTTAATACTTAGTTAATTTTATGCAACTTTTTTTACAGACTTTATTCTTAAACACGTTATTGCAACTTGTAAGTTGTAACGATCTTTAATGTCTACATACCTAGAAACCTTTTAATTAAGAATTCAATTGAGTTGAAATTACAATAATAAAATACTACCTCATTCGAAAGAATTCGTAATCCGCACACTGTAGGTATTTAGATACATTCAATTTAATCTCATCCTGAAATGCCATGTGGTTTCGACGTAGACTATAACACCCTATTTCTTCCCATGGATGTCGTAAGAGGCGAATAAGGGACTTATAGCTGATAGATGGCCGGCAGCATTTATCAGCTCCAGGATACTCACCATGTCACCATCTTACTGCAATACGCAAACAATAAATCCACCTGCCAAGCGCGTTGATTATGGCAATATCCAACCAGCAACCCTGGTTTGCCAAGGTCCCTTAAGGAGGCCCATATTGAGGCTATGAAATTTAATTTAACACATAGCAGATGGGACCGCTTGATGGGCACCAATACTTCGAATTCCTATAGATAAATTATAGTTATGTGTGCTAAACGAAAGTAAAAACGTGAGTCGTAAAGATTACCTACTATACCTACTTATGCGCAACATTCTTGAGATAAGTTTGTTTCCTTTAAACTACGTTCAATTTCTAACAAAGACTTGAAGATGACAATAACAATAATATGTAGGTACCTACTTAGCAAGGTAGGTAAGTACATAATTATACTTAAGTATATACCTTGCCACAACAAAACTGCGGTAATGAGGAGATGACAGGAAAATCAATACAAAATACGTTTTCATTTGAAATTATAATGAGACTACTTCTTAGTCTGATACTATTTAAGGCATGTCTAATAATGATTTCTGTAAACACGAATCATTTTAAGAAACTATGATTTTTTATTAGTGCTGTGTGTCTAGCTCGAACTAGGCGTATTTGTTTCATTTAAAAACCAAGCAATTGCGATGAAACGCCAAGAAAGTTAATATATTTATGTCACTTACATCCTTTTAGTAGATTACAACGTACAGAACTACGAGTATTTAGTAAATATTGTACCTACATACTTACCTAGTAACAAAGTTATGTGGAATGTTTGCATATTTTCTATTGTTTTTAAAGCTGTTATTATCGATTCAAAACATTTGCAATACCTACTGTTTGTCTTGTTGTGAAATCGATAATCAAATGTCGTTTCATGATCATACAAAAGGCTGGTCGATTCGTTACTCAGCTCTTTTTATAGAGAATTGAAGCGAATTGATGGAGATGTAAAGTGTCAGCTGAAGTGTCACGAGTCACGACCTCTTGATGAGCGCGATGTAGCAGGCAACTGAGGATACCAACAGAATGTTATGTAATTCAACTACAAAAGAAAAATATTGCAATAGATATTTCACCCGCGTTCCCATGGGATCTTCATAATTACATATAGCCTATGTCATCCGGGGATAGTGTAGCTTGCTAACAGTAAAAGATTTTTTTTAATCGGCCCCTTAGTTTCAGAGCCTTTTCATTCAAAACAAAAAAAAAAACAAATAGATTTTCCATTTGCGGTTTAGTACGTTAAGAAAATATTAATTAGTTGATTATATTCTTAAATACCTAATTAGGTATCTCACCAAGAAGGGGAATACGTCTTAGACTGCCACACCTACTGCCATTACTAATCCACATGCCAAGCATGGTGATATGGAGCAATGCATTTGATAACCGCTGTGGCAAAAAATCTTGGTGTCAATTCTAACATTTCTTTCCGGGTTTGTTTGGTTGAGGGACTACCCTGAGTGTCTCGGAACGTCAAGATTGTTATAATATCCTTGTGATTTACAGCATAATACGGTAACAAACCCGTGGTGACTATGGCAAAACCCTCCCTCAGAAGGACGTTATATGAAGATGTTTTATATTTGCGTAGGTAGGTTAAGTAATGTAACTGTCAGCTTTTTACTGTTTCAACGATATTGCAACGGTGCGGGACAAAAACAGTCCATATAAATCTGTATGACTTAACACTAATACGATAGTGGCATCAACGTGATTTTCATCAAACTACGACATACAGCAGCGGAACCCATTAGAGTTAAGCACTTGTAATACCTATTAAACATAATTGCGCAAATAAATCATATTAGACCTTCAGGGCTATCGGTGACATAAAACGATCCGACAGAACTTATAGAAAATTAGGTATGTTTATCATTTAATTAATTAACTTAAACAGAGACTGGGGTGAAAGGTAGTAAGATAACGACAATATAAATAATTATAGCAATTTGTTCTGATGTAAACAAACATGATTCTACTGAACATAAATAAGATAAAATCGAGAAAGACGTACTTAGTTATTTATTGTATTTTAAAAGTTTATTTTAACATTTTTTAATTATAGATCTTTGCTTTCATGCGGTATCCACGTATTGTTACTATGTATGTACTCAAATAAAAACATCGACAAAAGTACGTAATTGCTTCATCTTTGGCATTCATAAAACATAGACAAGAAATCTAACGTGTACATCCGAGATGCTATCAGTATTTTTAATCAAATTTAAAATATCACGCAGAGAAATTTATGGCCTCTGAAAATCGATAAGTGATTTGATTATTCTTTATTCCTTGTATTAATAAACGAGTTTCGCTCTCAGCCTCCTTTCACTGATGTCTTTTGGTTTACTCTTAGATCTTGATGGAAGATAAAATAGATCGCAAGATGTCTGCATACTCAAGAGTGCGGTCAGTGAGACTCGCCCGAGAGAAAATAAATCTTCAATTGGGTCGATCAAATGCCAACCTAATGGTATCGGTACGGCTCAATGTATTACTAAATCATTATTTTAGTATCCACTTTCCAATTTATCGGACATGGTAATGACTTTTACTAATCTGAACTCTAAATACCTGCTAAATAAACTGTGAGAAGTATATCCGTTTTAAAATAGAAGCCAAGGTTTGCCAAGAAAATGTATGTTGTTTTCACTGGTCTTGTTCGTTATATGGACGCACTACGTAGACATCGATTTTGCTTTATGAAATTTAAGTATATTAAGTATTCGGTATTGAATAGTATACTAATTTCAAATTTGTAATCTCTTCACTGCAGTGGCGCATATACCAGCAGGGTCAGTAGGCTGGAGCCTAGGGCGGCAGATTTTAGGGGGCGGCAAATTTGGCCCACTTTCTTTTTGTTACTGGAAAAGAATACATTTGAGACATTACATTATTGTAGTATTTTTATTTTTGTTATGCCAAATAAAATTCAGAGCATTAAAATTCTGCCAGATAGAGAGGAACCCATACTTAGTAAATAATATTTCAGGACAAATTATATTATTTAAAATCACCAACTACATATTAAAGTTAAGATTCTGAGACAGCTTCTACATACTACATTTAGAAATATGCAAAACTATGGGCAGAAAGAAGCTTCGGAATAATGTGGGTACCTACTATAACGTATGTGTTTGTTGTTGACAGATGGCACAGTTAATAACTGTGCGGTTAAACAAAGCGGACCAGCAGCCACTTGGGTTCCGTCTCCAGGGTGGCAAGGACTTCGGCACACCGCTCGTCGTACAAAAGGTTAGTACTGTTCAATTCATATATCATAGAAATTGAACCTACATACCATCATTATGTTAAATTTTCCTGTATCTTGTTTTTCAAAGGAGGTAATTGGTAACAAGAGGTCTGTACTCTTCCTCATCTCTTAATAAATTCGTTGTGAGTCGAACTGTAATCTATAAGGTAACTAACTGTAGACAAAACTATTTGACAATTTACGCTTCAAATTTCTAATTTTTTTTTAATAATTTTTTATTTCCCGCAGATTTAGAAGTCGTGTAACAAAATATACCCGAATACCGTACCTTTAAATTTTTATTACCACATAAGATATATTGCAATCCGTGGCACGATTATTAAAATGTATTTGTTTATATTATGAAATTATAATAATAAATAGGAGTCAGTGGATTCAGGCTGCTGCCATAATCGTTTCCGCTGGTAATCAATAAAAAAGGCCTATGTTCAGGCTGATATGATGATGATATTATAAAAAAAAGTTGAGCGTCACTATATACTACTAATACTATATATCGACTTATATAGTATCAGAAAATAAATGCCCCCAATATTAGATTCTAATTAATATTAATTGGTCTTTGTTATAATCTCATAACCGTCAAAAGTGCTAAAATGGAAATAAAAGCCAAGCCAAATCAAATTTAAACCAAGAACGTTTTATGATTGAGACACGCCCCTTGAACTCGTTCCAATAATTAAATCTCTCGATACCAATAAGGGAGCAATCAAAAAGTCTCAATCACCTATAATTAATTTTGCAATTATTGCCAAAAACGGTACGTATAATGCAGGGCTAGTATAAGTGATACATTTTAAGATATCATCGAGTAATGACGGTGCGATGTCAATTATAAAGTTGAAGTGTCGGCGTTGATATTGTGTTGGGGAATTTTAACCACTTGTGCGGAGTTGTACCGCAAGTTTTTGTACCTCGACTTGATCTTGTCTGTCTTATTTTATTAAATGTCGACATGGACAAATACAATGGACAGTTTTATTTTTAAGATAGCCATGTTGAGTATATTTTAGACTGCTACATTTGGTAGTTTGAGCTCACCTAATTTTATTTATGTACCTACCTACCTACCTATTAATCTATTTATATCTATACTAATATATAAAGCTGAAGAGTTTTTTTGTTTGTTAGCCTGAACGGTTAAGTTAACGTTAATTTCAGGAACTACTTACTGGTCAGATTTGAAAGATTATTTCAGTTTAATATATTCCATCTATCGAGGAAGGCTATAGGCTATTAATTATTAAGCTTAATATAATAGCTTTTAAAGAAATTTCATCATTAATACAGGTATTTACTATTCTAGACATAGGTAGGTACCTACTATCATATATTTTAAAAGAACGTTAAAACTAAAAAAGAATCGCTCGAATGTATGTTTGTGCATATTTTATTTTTTTATTGTATTCGTAATTTTGTGGACAGGCTTGTTTGTATGAAAGAGTTTTTTGGAAAAATCGAAGGAAAATATTAGATTGACTGCACAGGCCACGCCAGGCAGAGCTACCTACATTATAATAAATATGAATAGTGGAGCAAGTTAGATCTTGAGATAATTTTATTTTATTTAACAATAACATGAAATAGCAATGTGTTTAACAGTACCTATACAATTAAGGTTAGTCTCATTCTCTACCTATTCACCAACCTAATTACCTATAAAGTTTTTTTTTGTTCTATTAAAAAATGACGTACCTACATTTGTGGTACAGTAGTGAACCTCAGACAGAAAAGCTGTGGATAGGAAAGTGTGATTAAAGGTAGTTATAGACCTATTTATAGTTTTGTTTTTTAATTATGTTATTTATTGTATTAGTTTTGTAAATTAACCTCTTGTATTGCCAGCGTTCTGTGGCTATGGTAACCGTTTCCCATTCAAAAAAGCTTCCTTAATATTATAAACGCTGTAATTGTCAAAACAAAACACCGTGCAACCTCGATGTAACAAATCGAAAGGGAACAACTAAATATTCGTTAATTCAAGTAAGTATTTCGTTAAATGGAGTTTAGTTATATTGAGGTTAGGTTGGTCTTAAAACTTCCTAATTATTCTCATGAAATTATTCAAACAACTGCGTCAGTTTTGTCCTATTTAGATTTCCGGCCTACATTTAGTAGATACTATATTTAGTCGATTGTGGAATACGTAATAGGAAAATTGTGTATTAAAACACACCTACTATAATGTAGGTACTGTTATTTTTTCATAGTTACATATAATTGGAGTCACCAGCATTGCTTTCAAAACGTAACATTCAAATTTTAAGCCGGATTTACATTACGAAATTAGTGGCTTGAAATTAGTTTTATAACACTAATTTGACCAGTAATTTCACGTGTAAACGTTCAGTTTTACAATGCATGCATTACTTTTGTGGCACTGGGGTAGTTTCGTGTTATGCGCATATTTTTTGTAAAACTAATGTCATGCAACTAGTTTCATCATGTAAATGCGACGCGAAACTAATGTCGCGACAGCACCTGCGCAGCAGTGTTGCCGTTTTGGCATTTTTAATGCTAAATTTGGCATATTTTAACCTTAGTTAGGGGAAATCCCGAGCAGCGTTCAGACAATAGATATAGAGTGGACGAGAGGGTCAATACCTGTCTCTTTTCTGCATGCCTGTAATCAGAATATTCTATAATATATATATATATATATATATATATATATATATTATATTATATTCTATTATTCTATATAATTCTACAACGACATTTTGCATAAAATACAGCTTTGATTTTGATAGGGCCATTATCGCCGCAATACTGATAATTTCAAGACATTATAATTTAAACGAAAGAAGTTTCACGTGTGCTAAAATTAGTTTCGCGAAACTAATTTTATCATGCATGACACTTGTTTTGTAATGTAAATCCGGCTTTAAATTAGAAATATGTTTAAAAAAAAAGTTTCCCTTAAAGAGATATTTTTTTTCGGACGTACATTTGTAGTTCGCCCCGAGGCTTTTGCTACTTCACCGAGCATAAAGGCGAGCAGAGCTCCACTTAAAGAGATAGGCAATGATAAATGTGCACGGCAAAATGAGCCCTAGTGCCTTGTAACATGCATCGCGTAATGATCGTATTGGTAAGGGTTGCGGTAGTGTTGCAATTTATTTGCGTGCCTCTATTCCCTACAAGGTTATCAGTAGGTATCCATCGCAATACTCTGGACAAGCCGAATATCTTTTCCTCGAGATTATTTTCCACCATAAAAAATTACTTCTCGGAGTTTTTTACAGCCCCAATCTACGAGTAGACTATTTCCAAACTCTTGACAACACATTAAATGATCTGTGCCCTGCATATGACCATGTTATATTAATGGGTGACTTTAACACCTGCCTAATAAAAAATGATCAGCGATCATCGAAACTCCTGTCAGTACTCTCCTCTATTAATCTTTATATTCTTCCGCTCTCTGCTACCCACCATGCTCCAAACTGCACCCCGTCCTTTTTAGACCTGATGATTGTCTCTTCTCTCAATCGTATTGCAACGCATGGCCGAATAGCAGCTTCCTTTTCTTACCATGACTTGATTTATCTCTCGTATAAATTGCGTCCCCCAAAGCGCACGACTCAATTCGCACTTATTCGTAATTTCAGGGGCATCAATTTGTTGGCATTGCAGCAAGATGCGGCTAGTATTAACTGGACCGATGTGTTTGATGCTGGCTCTATCGATGATAAGGTGAACCTGTTCAACGACAAATTAATTGCATTGTACGACATCCATGCCCCTAAACGCAGAGTAAAAATAAAAAATAATCCTGCACCATGGATCACTGACACCATTGAACATGCAATGGCTCGCAGTGATAAGGCTAAGCGAAGGTGCAAACGGAATCCTACGGATAGCAACTTTGCCCGATTTAAAAAATTGCGTAACTATTGCAATCGTCTGTGCAGATATGCAAAAAAACGTCACTTTTCTCTTTCTCTCAGTAATCGTGATTCCTCCGCTGTCTGGAAATTCCTTAAAACCAATGGTATCGGTAAATCTCCCTCCATTACATGTAAGGACATGGACCTTGGTGCTCTCAATAGACATTTCTCTTCGACCTGTCTAACTATGGACACAGACACTAAGTCCAGATATTACAAGAACTTTCGCTCTTACCGGTATCACTAAGTTCCCCTTTTAGCTTCAATCCCGTATCCGAGTCAGATGTTAAAACATCTCTAATGTCAATCTCCTCCACTGCTGCTGGTAATGATATGATATGCTCGATAATGATCACTTCAATCCTTAACCTCCTTTTACCTATCTTAACCCACATCTTCAACTTCTCACTATTTTCTTCAGGTTTTCCTTTGGCATGGAAACAAGCTCACATAATTCCTTTACCCAAAGTACAAAATCCTTCATCCTTATCCGAGTTCCGTCCCATTTCTATTCTAATCCGGCTTCCGGCCTGGTCCTAGCACTGTTACAGCTCTCCTTAAAGTTTCTGATGCCATACGCTGGGCCATGGACAACAAATCTCTCACCGCTCTAGTCCTTCTTGACTTTAGCAGTGCATTTAACTCGGTGGATTTCGACATTCTGCTCGGTATTCTCTCATCTATTAACTTCTCTCTTCCCACTTTATCTTGGTTTGACTCATATCTTCGGGGTCGCTCGCAGCGAATTTATCATGACGATTCTTACTCTGATTGGTGTTGCCTGACTGCGGGCGTTCCCCAAGGTGGCGTTCTCTCTCCATTATTATTTTCTATATTCATAAACTCTGTCACAAGAGTTATCACTTCCAGTTTCCATCTCTACGCAGACGACTTGCAATTGTATCGACCTTTTCCGTTATCTGATGCTGCTTGCGCGATTACTGCTTTGAATTGCTTGACGCAGTAAACCGCTGGGCGAAAGCTTACGGCCTTCTTATTAATCCGGCTAAATCGCAGGCTATAATGTTAGGCAGTAAATATATGTGTAGTGGTTTGGTTAACTTTGATGTTCCACCATTCGCCCTTGATGGTGTACCCATCAATTTTACCGATAAAGTCAAAAACCTTGGTATCACAATGGACCGACACTTGTCTTGGGTAGCCCAGGTTGCTGATGTGAGCAAAAAGGTTCATTACATATTCCACTCGCTAAAATGCCTGCAATATTTCTTGCCCTTGAATACGAAAATTTCTCTCTGCCAAACGGTCCTACAACCTATTCTTGATTACGCCGATAGTTGCTATTTGGATGCCACCGAGGAGCTATTAGACAAACTTGAGCGTTTGCAAAATGTATGCATTCGTTTTGTTTATAATCTTAAAAAGTATGATCATGTTTCAAAGTTTCGCAAAGATCTCAAGTTGCTCCCTATCCGTTTCCGAAGGAATGCTCGCATCGTATGTTTGCTATATAATATCCTTAATAGAGATTGCAAACCGGGCCCGGTGACCTTTTAGGCACCCACCGGGCCCGGCCATTCTTACCGGGCCCGGTCACCGGACCCGGTAAGTAAACCACGGTGCGGGAGCGCCAACTCGTAGAGTGTACGTTGGCCTAACAACCACTGCGAGCTGCGTCGTTGCCGTTAGTAATAGTAACACTTACTTGTCTTAATAACCAAAGTTTAAGAAAAAACATAATACTTTACTTTTAGTAAAAGATTTTGTTTTGTTTATAACAAAGCTACCAAAGTTTATCTATCTATCTAATCTAAGTTGTTATCTTCTTTCGTGTCGCTGTTTCAACTTATTAGTTTTAAGTGTGGTTACGATAGTTGCCTCTGAGACCTAGTGTTCTGGGTTCGATTCCCACCCGGGACAATTATTTGTGTGAACCACAAATAGTTGTTCTGAGTCTGGGTGTTCTTTGTGTCTGTGAAATGAATGTTTGTAAAGTCCCCCGCGACACAGGGATTTATTTCCCTAGTGCGGGAGTTGTCTTTAAAAAAGCAACAAAAAAAAAAGCAATTCTTTGTTTAATGCCATTCTGACCAGTAAGTCGCCACTCCAATGGCCTCTGTCGTTCCCGCCATCAAATCCTCCATCGTGCAACTATTAGAGCTTGAAGGGCAGGCCAACGTGTGCGACATAGACTGTGGTTGGGTGCCACAGTGACATTGTATGTCGTTGTCGTCAATCATGCCCCACTTGTGCAGATTGAGCCTGCAGCGTCCAACTTGTGTTCTAAGTCTGTTTAGCGTTTTCCATGTTGGCCACGGCAGGTCATGACCATTGGGAAGTTTTTCTGCAGGTTCAATGTAATTTGGAGGAGGAGGAAACTTTACGGGCCACAGTTTTAGTCTAGCGTCTCCTGGGTTTACAACGTGTAAAGTTGTTATGACACGTTTAGTAGGTACTTTAAGCTTCGTTATTAAATTCTTATTTTAATACTATGTTTTCAAATATACATTTTAAGGAGAAGGACCTGATTGTTTAAACTTATAAAAATTAATAATTACTAATACTAGTGTTACTTTTCCGTCCATAAATAAAAGTAATCAATTCTGTATTAAGTGTGATTTTGAGACTTGAGTGAGACTGGTGATAATTGTTCATATGCCAGTTTGAAATAAATATTAACCTTGAATCATTGTCTTATTTCAATCGTATATAAAAAAAAGCATAAAATACTTTAAAGGATTCTAACACACAACCCGGCCGGGTTGAGAAACATACCGGGTTGCAATCTCTAATCCTTAACAATCCTTCCTACCCTTCTTATCTGCGAGAGCGCTTTTCCTACACTCATCCACTTGGCTCCTCCTGCAGATCACATCTCCGCTACAACCTCTCCATTAAACCTGTTCAAGCGGTCAGGCTATGGAACGCCCTACCACTCGAAATAAAAAGTTGCAACTTAAGTGTTTCCTTTAAAAAACGAGTCAAGGAGTACTATCTCTCTATCTCATCCTAAGTTTATATAATATATAACGTAGTATAGTATGTAGTTTATATTTATCTTTATATGTATGTATTTAAGTATATATGTATGTATTTAAGTATATATGTAAATATTAGTATGTATGTTTATTTGAGACCTACGCACACTATTCGTCTTTTCTTCTTCACCTTTCCTCTTGCGGGTCTGCTGGAAGAGATTTCTTTTGAAATAAGCAGTACCTTTGTACAATTTCTTTACTTATGTATATTTTTTTTTCATTTTGTTTCTTGTGTGTTTGTACATAAATAAATAAATAAATACAAGAAAATCCAAGTCCCTAACACAGATCCGATAGGTACTGTATTTTTCAATGCTATTGAATAAGTTTACTCCTACTTCGATTCTCGTATTATCAACGACAAAAAAAACACGGTGTACCTATAGCTGTGCGCACTAACTATCTAGGTAAGTGCTATTAGTGCAATTAAAATATTAAGTATCTACCGACTCGCTCACTAAGTTGATTGCTCGATTGAAATATAAGTATCTAAATAACCTAAATGAAAAGTAATTTGCACTTCGGTTTTAAATATTTAATTCTCCACTAAGTGACTGGTAACTTTGTTATGTGGTTACGTACCCAACTTGATGTAGTATCAGGAACGCAATTCTGCTAATTTAAGTAAAATGATTGACTAATATCGTTCCAGCGACGCTCCACCGTCAATACGATGCGTAGTTGATATAGTTAGGCCAAATTTTCCTAAATATTCAACATTTGATACGACATAACGACATCTTCATCCCCTGTAGGCCAAACCCGAAAATCTTTACTAACTAGCTTCCCGCGCGCGGTTTCACCCGCGTAACTCCCGTTCCCGTAAGAACTTCGTTATTAAATATTACATTTCTTTCAGTGTTACATTAGGCTATTTAGTATATGGGCCGGATTGCTTATGCGTACCCGGCCCTCGTCAACGGCGGATCGAAGGAGTGTCCGGGGGTTTTAGTGGTGTACGCTATGGAGAGGGCGAGTTCCACATATGCAACCGCCAGCGCACGAATATGCTGCAGCAATATGCGGTGAGAATGCGTACCTAAATGCAATTTACATCGGAAAAAAAGACTATATAATGTATTAATAATGAAGTTCCTACGGGAACGGGAGTTACCCGAGTAAAACCGCGCGCTGAAGCTAGTCGGCATAGTATGATGTTGTTTTTAAATATTTCAATACCTAGCAGTTATGTATTTCTGTTTGCTGTCTACAACAATAAGATAATAATTAGAAAATTTAGTTTTTGGTCCGTATCAATAAAACGTTGTTTTCCTGTGACTTGTTTATTGTCGAGTATAGCCAACGTTGGCGTACCTACAGTGCACGATTGCGCTTGTTGAGTGTGGCAGATATGCCGTTCAAAAGTTCAAAACCTTTAAATTATTAGAATCAAGACCCAGAACATGATACATTGTCGTAGCATGATTAGTGGGAGCTTTTACCAGATCATTAACGGTAAGCTGACCCCGTTAAGCTCGAGTGTGACATTCTTATACGTCACAAATTATTGGGGAAATATTTAAGGCTACGCGTGATTAAGATCGTTGAGTTATAAAAATTCTGTGTTTAATATTTGGTGAATTGGTAGGTAAGAAGCAGAATATAACATGTCCTCATTGTGCAAACTTTAATTGAAATTTTATCGATATTAGGTAGATATGTATAAAAAAATGAAAAAAACTAGTTAAAAGTTAGTTAAATTAATTGGATTACGATATTATTATATATTACAATAATCAAACAAATCGCTATTTATGTTGAAGCAGAGTAGCAACCTGCTACATGAAAATATTAAAGTAGGTACCTAACAGTGATAATTAACCAGAGCATAATAATATGTAAATGTAATGTGCTGGGTGACTCATCTAAATCAATTAGCTAATAATTGTGTGTTACATATCGAAATGCTACAAATAAAATTAGAATAAAATTATGACGCGACATGTTACTCCAGGATTTATTTTCCTGCACTTCACTTCCTTATTTTTAATTCACTGCCATTACATTACTATAGGGTACATCTGCCTTTTTCAAATAATATTGCATTTCAATTTAAATACGGTACCTAATCTGGGAAATTTTGCCACTGGAATACTGGGGCTAGCATAGACTCATCCCAGGATTCTAATGGCGAAATCTTTTTAAACCTAGCCTTAACGATAGGCCATGTAAACGGCTAGTAAAAAGGATATAAGATTGCCTACATAATGTTAATTATATTGATTAAGCCCATATGTTAACAAAAAAGTAACGATTATTATACTTAAGTCGTGTACCAACAAATTAGATATATAAATTGCTTTGGTCATACTGTGTGCGAATAAAAGTTAATCTTATTTATAATCTACTCAAGTTGACTGTATACTTATCGGTAATTACATTTAGCAAGTCAATAGTAGATAGCCAATGTATTGGTATTTCAAGCGAATTTAACGGTAATTCTTTATAAACGTTCATGCGTTACTTATAGGGTGACCAAATTAGTTTTAATTTAAAGACTATAAGCTTCCCGCGCGCGGTTTATCCTGCATTTCTCCCGTTCCCCAGAAAAAATTATAATAAAATATAGCGTATATCTTTCTTCGTTAAATGGGCATAACATTGAAATAATTTTCCAAATCGGACCTGAGTAGTTCCTGAGACTAGCGCGTTCATACTTTTAAAAATCAACAATCCATTATATTGATAGCTACATTTTACCCGAAACTTAGTTCGCTTGTAGGTATTTCGATTTGTTTACATAATTTTTAACCCCCGTTTTATAGGGTCCTGCCGTCAGGATCCCATTCCGCTACCTTTGCCCCCGGACGGGGCGGGGGCATGTAGTTTTATAACCTCAGGCGTATAATTTTAGGAAATCCTTTTGCGCATGCCTACGTCATAATAATTAAATCTGCGTGTAAAATATCAGCGAAACCCGTTCAATGTTTTGAGCAGTGTGTTAAGAGATCATACAGTATTGGTTGCCTTTTATCTACCTACTGAAAACAAACCATATCTTAAGAAGTAGGGCACATACTTCCATAAAAATTCTGGGTGCTTAAGATCAAGAATCAAGAACTATTCTGAACTGAATGGCTCACATGTGGAATATTATATCTGATTGTAAGTTCCATAAACTGTGGCGAAACCGGTCGTAATATTTTAAGTGCATAGAACATGGCACAATTTCTTAATACGTTTAATGCCGGGCAATGATGGATGCTATATTTTATTTTATTATAGCAGTCGACATGAGTTCTCGAGTATTTTTGCTTGCTTTTGCTATTTCACCGGGCATAAAGGCGAGCATAGCTCCAGCCTTAATAAATGGTTTAAAAATTACAAACTAAGCAACCTGCGCAAGAGGGCACCCCCTGTGTGGCTTGGACCTCGGCCCAGGGCGGTGGCGAAATTGATAAACAGAATAAAAATACTGAGTCGAAAAACGATCACTTACGAAAAGTGAACATCACGAGAATCGATAAAACTAGGTACCATCTTAGCTAAATATCCATGAATTATGCGTATAATTGAAATTATTAACTTGACTATTCTCCTGTAATGTTTTATGTCATTAAAAGATAGGATTAAATCAATGGTTGATTAACGAGATGTCCACGAAATGGTGAACACGTTGTCACCCTTAATACCTATGATATATTTTATTGTGTTCAGCTAAATAGATGTCAAGAGAATCATGTTTGGCGGTTGATTGAACTTGTACAATGTCAAGATTAAATTTGATTATTAATAAAATACTGTTAGATACGTTGGCGTACAAGGTTCTTTAAAAGTTTCTCGTAACTTACCACATCTTTTATTTATCTCCTTAAGTTAGGTTTATTTTAACTATTACATAGTATAAAACAAAGTCGCTTTTCGCTGTCTGTCTGTACCTATGTATGCTTAGATCTTTAACTTCGCAACGGATTTTGATGCGGTTTTTTTTGTAGATACCTAGTGTGATTCACGAGGAAGGTTTATATGTGTAATAAATCAGCATTATACCCGTGCGAAGCAGGGGCGGGTCGCTAGTATATATAATAAATGGAATATTTTTAATACTGCCGTGTGGTTTCCAGCATAGAATAGACAACCCCATGAGCTCCCATGGGTGTCGTAAATGGCGCCTATGGGACATATGGCTGTTGGATGCGCAGCAGCATCTATTAGCTCAAGATTTACATCTTACTGCGATCACCAATCTATCTGCCAAGCGTGGTGATTATGGCAATATCCCTCAACGATCCTGGTTTGCCAAGGTCTGTTAAGAGGAGGCTCATGTTCACCAGTGGACGTGGACGGGCTGTTGCAAAACTAAGAAGTTCGAAAAAAATCATAATAAGTACTTACCTGTCTATACCTTCATTTTTTTTCGAACTATATTTTCTTAATTAACGATAAGTCTATACCTATACCTAATGGATCTAATAGTCATTATCATTACATAGATGTTTCACTATGTTCCCATGCCTACCTTGACCTCAATGATGCAGGAAGTAGAACCTTATAGGTACTAGGGTATTAAAACTTGGAGGAACTTAATCCTCTTTCAAGTTGAAGTCTAGTAAATCTGTATCTACCCGGTTTAATTTCATCATTTATGTGTATGTATTTGTGATAATCTCTCATTAACAAGTCTTATTATGGTCAGTCGTAAAACAAAAGGTCGTTAAATGTCTTACCTAGACGTACCTTAATACCTTATGTAAATTGGACTATAATGCATAATATAGCTTCAGCCGAAGTTATTATATATTTAAAACGCAAGTGTTAGTACAAAATACAACTATCTAGTAGTATCTAGGTAATGTTTATCCGAGTTCTATTTACGAACCGGTAGTTCAGATTTTTTCTCCTCTGTTTATGCCACAGACATGTATCAGTTTCACTCTTAGAGGTATTAACTGGAATCGCTTATAACTTGTTGGCCATCGGTGGTTGCGTAACTATTCGGGTTCTGCCGTTTATATGGAACACAATCTGAGTCACGTACTGGCAGGATTTGTTTTGAAATTGGAACGGCGACAAAGACAACAACGCCTTCTGTAGAGTGTGGATTATCACTATTTGTCTATTCTAATTACATGTCTACCGCATCGACTGCCGGAGATAAACATTCTTATAAGTAACTATTATGTGTAATGTAAGCTTATTGATAAAATGCATGATAGACAAATTATTAAGTTGGTACTTACTTTGTTTAGAAGACAATAAAAATTTTAGTTGTGTTTATGTATCTTATATCACTATAAGATTATGTATACTAATATTATAAAGAGGAAAGATTTGTATTTGTGTGTGTGTGTGTGTATGTTTGTAATGAATAAACTCAAAAACTACTGTGCCGATTTCAAAAATTCTTTCACCATTCGAAAGCTACATTCATCCTGAGTGACATCGGCTATATTTAATTATGAAGTTCCTACGGGAGCGGGAGCTACGCGGGTGAAACCGCGCGCGGGAAGCTAGTCACTGATAGAGTAGTTAAAAAAGAATGCATTATGCTTCTATGTTAAGTAAAAAAAATACTGTGAACGGATATGAGGGTAATTGTTGCACAGTGAATTAAAATATTATATTTTTCTTTAAAACGTTATTTTATGCGTAACCGTTAGAGCAAGAGTTACACAATAAATTCACTACCCAACTAATAAATAATGTACTGATATTTATGGCTTCTGTTGGTAAATAACTAATGTTTATGATTGCATTTGGCTAATGGCCATCATCTTATGACTAAGTCAGGCCAAGTGCATCTGACAAGAGTTATAAGAATGATCTTATCCTCGTTGAGGTTAGCCCCTACCTGGGCAGGGAACTGCCTCACACAAAATTGTTTGGCTGTATTTTTAAAAGGCTCTCGTGGCTAACTACATAATGCCCATACGAACAAAAGCTGTATTTCAAAGCTCCTTTTCTACATCAGACTAGGGACTTATTTTGTTGGTGTATAATAGAATCTGGTAGCGTTGGAACCTAATTTACTTGGTTTTAAACATTAAAATTTACATAAAACTAAAAAGGTATAGGGTAGACCGAGGCGATTCGGATCACAAGGCGAATCGGATCAAAATAAGAAATTTGAAAATATTTCAAATTATGCGCGTTTTCGAACGCAACCATAGCTGCACATCTCTTCCTCCTTTCCCCCGCATCTATTGCTATCGGAAATATTTCATTTGCTTTAGTAGTTTAGTGCCGGCGACGCTCGCCAGGGAAGTGGACGTGAGGCGATATCGGTTTTGGCGCCAAAATCTAAGGTACGTAATTATGTTTCCTTGTAATTATATTTCAAGCTTTAGTTGAATTGTTTTGGTTTTTGTTTTATTATGTTAGGTATGAATGTAATAATCTAAATTCAATTGATTTTTAATGATTATGTAACAGATATTTTGACAAAACCTATTTTTTATCGTCTAGTGATAAGGGGCGAATCGGACCATGTCTTTCGGGGCGATTCGGATCAGTACCTAAAATGGCAATAATACGCTTAATTTTTTTTTTTTATTGTTTTAGATGGTTCAAACCTATGTTAAAAAAACTGACCATGGTCAGTGGTCTCAGGAAGATATGAGAAAAGCTGCTGAAACAGTTCTGAATAAACAACTGACTATACGAAAGGCAGCTCAGAAGTATAATGTGCCTTATACCAGTTTGCAGAGAAGCGTTACTTTCTCCCGGGGTGCTATCAAGAATCGAGGCGGTCAACAAACAATGGACAAGGGCATTGAAGATAAATTTTCTGATCAATTGTTACATTTAGCTGGTCGTGGCTTCGGCATAACTCCAAAACGCGTTCGTAAGTACGCTTTTTCTTTTGTCGAACATTTGAATGTAAAGCATAACTTGAACACCGCAGATCGTATCGCCGTAGAAGATTGGTTTCGTCGCTTTATGAAAAGAAACCCACACTTGAGTATTCGCAAACCAGAAGGGCTGTCTAGAGCAAGGATAAATGGTATGAAGAAGGAAATAGTTGCAGAATTTTTCGAAGCTTTAGCTAAAGTGGTGGACGATAACGACTGAGAGGAAAACCTGAATGTATTTACAACATGGACGAAACTGGGATCCCCCTTAATAACCATCCGCCTAATATTATAGCATAAAAAGGATCAAAAGATGTGGTTAGTATGACGAGTGTGGAAAGAGGTCAAAACGTGACTGTTTTAACCTGAAAAGAAGAAATCTTAAGTAGAAAGAAAAGCAAAAGGCAAAGAAAATACGAAGGTTAAGAAGAAGCATAAAGCTACACCTGGACTGAAAGTAAAGAGAAGGAGTCAGTCAAGAGACAGGCACTGCATTTATTATTCAGAAAAAATTGTACACCCGCTAACAGAAGACTAGATTCAGTGCAGTGCATGTGAAGAATGGTGCCATGAGAACTGTGCTGATAGAGGAGGTGCCAAAGGGCCATACACTTGTGATTTATGTGCCAATTCTTGTGCACAATGATAACTGATCTCAGAATTAAAATACTCATTGTTTTTATGTAGATTATTTTGTAATTGTTTTCGTTTTAATTTGATTTTATGGTACATATCTGTTTGATCCGATAAGCCCCCGAATTTGGGGCGAATCGGATATTTCTCAAGTTTTGATTTTTTGTTTGTAAAAGGAAAGATTTAAGTTTTTTTATATAAGATTATTACGTGTAGGTATCTACAATAAACACGGATTGTTATCTAATGAATAAATGTAACTAACTCTAAACAGAAGTTGTTCTTTTTTAACCTTAAAGTCAAAATGATCCGATTCGCCTTGGTCTACCCTATCAATTTTATTTTGAGTAGATATAACAGTTTCAATTGCCTTAATTTTTAATTATGACGTTTAGTATCGTATAGTAGATATTGAATCACACGTTATTTTCAATAAGTTCTACCGCATATCCTAATAAAAGTCATGTTCATCGCGTATTGTGTAAAAAGCCTACAACAGGAATAATAAAATAAATAAGACAAAATGTCCTCAGCAATTAGGCACGGTACATAAAATATCAGAGGATGGCAATTGGTTGTGTGCCATAATTCATACTCTGTAATTTTCTAGTCATGTCATATTATTATCTGAAGTGAAAATCATATCAACCATTTTTCTTTTCTGACATAAAACTGATAAACATTCGACTATATGGAAATTCCGCACCAGATTTATATTATAACATATTTTATGTGAAGATCTTGGTTTTGGAACGGGATTTTGCCGATTATCCGAGCATCGTATTCAATAAAACAACAGAATCACACAAATTTTCAAAATTACATATCCTGATTTTTATATTTTATGCGTATTTTTCTTATCCGAAAAAGATACAACTAGCACATTCCTACCGGCACTTGTAAAAATAAAAATTATATAATATCGAATACCTGCCAAGAGTTAAGAGAGTTGAGACATAAATCATTTTACATTTATCTATGCTCTATCTGAGTAACGTCAAAGCGTGTTAAATCGGACTCTACAATTGTCACTTCGATCACGTTTTGTAGTCAGTACTCGCACTTCATTCCTTTAAGGTCTGTTAATTCAAAATACTGAGTGTCACATTTTACTAAAATATTATTAAACTCTAATTAAGGAACTCAAGCTTGAAATTTTAGCGTAGCTAGTTTGCAAAAATATCAAGCTGAATTTAAAAATAACTAAAAACAATTGAAATGTATAAGAACTTCTTCAAGTCTTTGAGAAGGAAACTGTAGACTCGTGGTTATTGTAAAATTACGGACTCTAATCCATTTTTGAAGTGATAAAGTAAAGTTCAAGTTAGTCATTAATGTGACAAAAGTCAAAAAAGGCAGATCACTCGGCAGATGTTCCAAAAGTAACAAGGAATGATAATCGTGCACGTCGTGGTTCGGTCTGCGTATCCCGCAGAAGAATGGAACACAATAAAGAAAACATAATAAGGCGCGGCCTCGGCGAAGTTGCATTTCATTCTTGTTCTTGTACTTCTCGTCGCCTTATATGGAAGACGCGCGTGCGACGCCACTTGGGGATACTATAGCTTGCATAATGTTTACCTATACAGAGCAAAAGCTCACTGATCAAATTGTTATTACAAGTGTACTTGCCACCATCTGAATTTTAATTCTGAAATACAATAGCTTGAAACCTTTAACTAGGTAAGTAGTATTTGCTAAAGCTGTATAAGCTATAACTGTTATACATTAAGCTAACACGCAAACACCACAAAGTCCATTAAATTATACAAACGAACTACAAACTGAAGTTATTGCTCAATTTATTTATAGATTTCATTCAAGTTCAAGTTCGTGACATAACAATTAAATAAGTATGATGCATGTACCAACAGGTATTTCGATACAAAAAAGTATAAAGTAGGGCGTGCTATAGCAAAGGTGTTGTTCCACCTGGCTGGCGACCCTCTTAATTAATGCAAGTTTTTTGCGCGCATACCACAAACTGCAAGGTATGCTTGTCTGGGAGCTGAGACATCCTTCATCAGCATACTCGGCGCTGACTCATTGTTGTTGATAGTTATCAGTCTGCGAAAACCAAACAATAGATATACGACTAGATTGAAGGGATTGGACAAAAATAGTGCAAGAATGCCGAGTGTTGTTCGAGATCATTATAAAAACTATGAATTAAGACATTCTTTATTTGCTACGTACTAGCGACCAGACGACATTTCTTGATTTTGGCAAAGAAGAAGATAACATAGGTGTTGCACTATCTACAATTTTTATCCGCGAACAAAGAGTCAATTTTATTCCAAAGTTTCTAGTACCTGTACTTAGGTCTTTGTTTGTAGACCCAGCTGACCCGGACCTCTACTATTTGGGTAGCTCATTTGTGACTCAATAGACGCTCAATGGATATAGGTATCTATGACGTACGAGTATATTTACATTTCGTCAGTATCCTTGGATTGGGCGACTCAGTAAAGGTGTATAGCCGTGATTTCCAAACAAGATTACGGCTAAAACGTTGAAGAGACTCCCAAATTATGTTGTAAGCCGGTGGAAGTTATAGCCATCGCATGTTTAAATCGAAGTCCTTATAAACAGTTTTTACTTAATATGTAATGACTGAAAGGGGTTTTAAGACCTCATGGCAGGAAAAATGTGTAGTTAGATTATAATAATATAGAATAAAGTCTAAAACTTAAGAGGGGTTCCATCAGAGACGGATATTTATTTATTTCACAAGGGGTACCTAAATGCAAGATGAAAACGTTTAAAACCTCTGGTCTAAAGAGTTTATGACAGTTAATTATTGGGTCAAGTTAAGTTCATTGCGTACCGGTAGTGAACGAGGCGAAAGGAAACCAGCTTTACACATGCCTTGGTAAAAATGTCATATAATATAATAGCAAAGTATGTCAATTTAATTATTTCATTGCCAATTGTGGTGGCAACAGAACTAGGCACCTATGTATACTGTTCATGGACATTGTTGTTGCTAATTCTTCGTGAGTTTTTGCGCGGTTTTCGTAGATTTCCAGTTTTTTTTTATAAGCGGAGAGGCTTTTCCTTTTTAAGTGGGGGGAAGCAACCTGCGCAGTAGAGCGTACCCCTGAAGGGCTTGGACCTAGGCTCAGGGTTGTAACTAGCTGGGATGACTTTCTCTCTATTTTACAGTAAGTCTACCACTCTATCTACATATTCTCTATATATCTAAGGGTCTACCGGACTCCGGGTCAACGAGGATATCGGTAAAAAAAATCAAATCATATGTTGACAATTCTTGCCCAGAGGCTATATTTAACGTGCCATGAATCATACTATGGGCTTTACGTCTTACGGTTTCATAACTCACTGACGTCATTGGTTGACCAGTGGTAACTAATGTGGTGTTGCCCAATTTTGGGATTGCCTTTGGCATTTCTTGCATGTACCAGGCTGACACATAGGTGGTCTAACATCTTAAGAGAGATAATATAAATACTATAGTTGAAGTAGATTCATCATGTTCTCGTTACGGAATATTTAATCAGATTATTAAAATATTGTTAATAAGATAAAAACTTGTTTCTACTTATAATACCTATATGCTTAAAATTTTATTGACTCCTATAAAACTCCAGCATTGATTTTATAGCATTAAACAGGAGAAAACTATCCCTATGATCGAGAAACCATCCTACGTTTCATATAATTTGTGAATGATATTTTAAACATTTTTTTTTATCTATTGCACTACCGACGTGAGCCCACTCGTAACACAAGCATTTAGCTTAGTACGAGTGGTATGACAAGAATAATAGTAGACTACAAAAGTATGCTAAAAATCTTCAAAATAAAATATATATATTTCTTCCCAATTGTTACGATAATTAATCAAAATTCCAATATTCATGTGATATGGATGTATGATACCTACTGTTTTACCTACTCTCTCTATTTTTTGGTTAATTACACAGGAAATATTATTATCATAATGGCTAAATGTTGGAGTTACCAGCATTATAAATACCTGGAAATGGTCGTTATAATGCTGGTTAGAGATTCTCAATAAGTAGTATTAACATAGTTAGTAGGCATTTACGTAAAGACTAACATTTCAAAACAAAACGAAGTATTGGAATGGAATGTACCTGTGGACACATATAACATACATAACCATTCGTTTACCATGTCACGCTTTTTCGGCTCGTAAACGTTTTAATCCTTGTACTTACTAACCAATAAATCTTACAGTGACATGAAGGTTACACATTATGTTGTTATATTAGACTGCACTAAGGCACTAAGTCAATGTCCGCATGCTTCAATAGGTTTTGTAATGCCATGATCTATGTTCATACTTTTATAACTACCTATATACCTATGTATATAGGTAGTGTCTATACACTATCTCGAGCTGTATTATAGTTTTATGGAAGCTTAAGTGCGTAAGTAGCGTTGTCAGGCGTCCGGATAAAGCCGGACATAGTTAGGCTTTTTGGTTGGGTGTCCGGCCAAAATAATCGTTGTCCGGCTTTTTACAAAGCCTTTTGCTAAGCTTTTGCTTTTGCATTTTTTTTATCGTACCCATTAATAATGGGACTAGAAATCCTCAATAAGGTGTCCGGACTTTTTACCTAAATGTCCGGCCAAAATGGCTCATCTGTCCGGCTTTTAGGATGGGGGACCTGGCAACCCTATGCGTAAGTATAGCTATCCGGCGCTAACCTTTTTAACCATAACACCAACAAGAAGGTTTTATTAACTATTTCCTCCAATCGTACACCAGTAATAGTCGAAAATGATAGTGGTTTTTGCCTGCGACTGCGACTAGGTGTGCGTGGAATAGTTCCTTATTGCAGGTTTATTTTTTGAGATAAACGATACCTTAGGTTCTCTCAATGTCAAGTAGGTATATCTTCCACTCCGTACCAAATATCATTACCTAAATCGGTCTATTGGCTTAGGCGTGAAAGCAGGCAACCAAACAGAGTTACTTGAGTATTTATAATGCTTTTCTTTTTTTCGAAACGACTTACATTGTTAGCCACGTAAGAGTTACTTAAGTATTTATAATGTAGGTATGTAAGGATTGTATGAAAAGTAGAGCATTGGGAAACAAACATTATCAATACCTATAATAAAAGTTAATGAAAGAACAAATATGCAATGTCAGTAGGTACTGAAAAATATTTAAAGACTATTGTCACTACCTTCTGGCCGTAAATTGATAAGGGTCACCACACCAACCCACCTTGAAAATGTTATTTATTTCTTTGATGTGTTAGTGCTCAAATAATACACACTATTCAATATTAATTACTCTGGCATTTAAAACAAAACGTGCCAACTTGGCATTCAGACTCACAGCTGTTTTGTTCAATTGTTAGTTACATTCAATATAAAATTCCAACTATATAATTTAACATTTCGAGTTCCCCACAGACGATTTTGCACACGAAATCAAAAAGTTTGTATTTTTTGAGACAATCCAGAGAAACTACGCCAGCGCTGATCTCATATTGACGTCAATCTTATCCCATATTCTATGAATGTCTAAAGCAATGAGAGTTTAATAAAGGAACTACCAGTTGATGTACTATCAATTTAATTACCAATTTCTCTGCACAGCAGTATAAGTGGAAAAGTTAGTCACAACGTTTTCCTATAAGTGCACAACATTTTGTACCTATGCACAACATTTTGTACCTATGTACAAACTATGACAATTTTTCAATTTTTTATTTTATTTTATTTATAAATATATATACATATATATATATATATATATATATTGTCCGCTTTACGGCAAAAGTTGATCAGGCCGAAATATGCATTAAATGTTGATCCACCTTTAGAGGCTTGTAGCTTTGATGATTTTGATAATATCGTGTCATACTTCGAATATAAGAATTCCCCTCATTGCGACCCAGAGCCTAACTACGCCGCAAACACTCTAGCTCGACACCAACTCACACGGCAATTGTTGATTTTATAACCGCCATTTATTTTACACTTTGTGTGACGTTGTTGATCAATATAAACGTTGGGAGATCAACAAATGCCGCGGAAATGTACACCAATGCTGCGGAGCGGCAACATCGCAAGCGAAACAAAAGATAGACGCTAGATGAGATAGACGCTAGATCGCGACGTTACACCTTCTTTATTATTTCTCTTGCCGTCAAAATACCTATATAACACGCTTCTATTAAAAAATAAATTTGGTTATAATGTATCTATAAAATATAATACTCGTATTTATCATCAGAATTTAATCATTTTTAACCTTTTAGTTACTTTTATGAACAAGTAATAAAAGCTAATTTAGGTAAATAGCACTTCTGGCGAACCTACGGCCGGCGCGTAAGCGGTCTGCGTACTGATATGATATAATATAATATACGATGTTATAATGACTCTCGTTCGCGCTCCGCCCCGCACCTCGCTGCCTACTACTGTTGTTAATGTTTATTGTGTATGTTTTATTGTATTTTTTTTTCTCTATGTCTTTATCCATGTTTGTGTTTTATATGTATGGCGTCCGGGCCTCAAGTGTTGTCCTTACCTATGTACTTCTTTTATTTATTTTTTATTTTGATATGACTGTAATTACTATTTTGTATTCGTTTTGTGTGTTCATTAAATGTTTTTCTTTCTTTCTTTCTAATTTAAAAAAATATATATTTTGTTTCTTTACTTTTTAGTACCTATTTATGATTCGGGATTTACTACGGCGTAGTTCCCCCCAGAGGTCCATTGTAGGGGAAAGAGGGTTCGCCCTGGTACCCTGAGGCGCAACATTAGTGATATTATGACATGTTTATACACCCTCATACCATTCAGCTTTCGGCACGTGCTCACCTTGGCACTGGGTCATCCATCTAATCAAATATAAACATTCAGTCATAACAAATGGAACGAACTTGTTTTATTAAATCTGATGGAGTTGCATATGGATATTATCTAGGACGAAAGTACTCGTCAAGACTAATCAAACGAGCCCAAACTCGATGGGGCTGTGTTGTTTTATTACGGACTTCCTATGGCCACCTTCCAGCTTCATCATCAGACCGTGGTACTCGTCAAGACTAATCAAACGAGCCCAAAATCGATGGGATTGTGTCGTTTTGTTACGGACTTCCTACGGCCACCTTCTAGCTCCATCATCAGACCTTGGATACCATTTAGGACCAAATTACTCGTCAAGACTAATCAAACGAGCCCAAACTCGATGGGGTTGTGTCGTTTTATTACGGACTTCCTATGGCCACCTTCCAGCTCCATCATCAGACCTTGGATACCATTTAGGAACAAATTACTCGTCAAGACTAATCAAACGAGCCCAAACTCGATGGGGTTGTGTCGTTTTATTACGGACTTCCTATGGCCACCTTCCAGCTCCATCATCAGACCCTGGATACCATTTAGGACCAAAGTACTCGTCAAGACTAATCAAACGAGCTCAAGCTCGATGGGGTTGTGTCGTTTTATTACGCACTTCCTATGGCCACCTTCCAGCTCCATCATCAGACCCTGGATACCATTTAGGACCAAAGTACTCGTCAAGACTAATCAAACGAGCCCAAACTTGATGGGATTGTGTCGTTTTATTACGGAATTCCTACGGCCACTTTCCAGCTCCATCATTAGATCAGCTCCATGTCATCATAATATTGCATTGTCACGCGATATACATATTATTATTATGCGTGCAAAATTTTTACTCAATCGGAAACCGTAAAGTGTGTCAAATTTAACTTGCAAGATTTGATTACAGACAATGGGACAGGTGAAAGAACAAAATAAAAGGTTGTAATAAAAAAAAGTTGTCGAATCTTATGGAGAACCAAGCTCCTAAGTCCTACTCTACATGCCCTAACTTAACACTGTCTTGCTTTCATCATAGCGTATAGATTGCGAAGCGAAGTGGCAACAGCGCATAACAAAACCAACCAATCATGGCAAAGGTGACCTCTGATTGGTCCATTTGAATCAGATCAACAATAGATGGAGCGGATTTGTATAAATAGTGCAGTGAATAGTTCTTATTTGTGTCGCTAGAGGGTCAGCAATTGTTGATCAAATTGGAGCCACATTTGTATGCCGAATCATACATTAGATCAACAAAAACTGTTTTGATCAACAATTGCTAACTGATCAACAATTAACTGATGCTACAACCCGTCTGATCAACATTTGCCGAATGGGTATATCTATATATATATATATATATATATATATTATTTATCTTCAAAATAAGATTATAATAGTAGTGGCCATATAAAAATATTGTTCATAATTAAGTATCAAAAAATGTACTTTAATGTGTTATGCTTTGTAAATGACGTATAACAAGCGCGAATTATTCGCCTACGTTACTAATAAACTATTTCTTTTCATTTCATTTCATATGCGAGCCGGAGCTAACGCCCATATAGTTAGTAGTGCAGTGCAATTTTTAGTCAAAACGTCTAAGCCATAAAATACCTACCATCCTTTACAGGAGAAAGTATCACATTACGTAAGTACCTACGTGACATTATCTCATGTTAAGGGATTGCATATATTTTGGAAACACTGCTTGTTGCTTGGCAGGAAGATTTTTATCAGTATTAGGCAGATACTAAGGAAACAAAACACATCAAAATTAACGTTCTTTAAAAAAAAGAAAAAATCCTCGAGGAGACAACAATTATAAATGTAGATTACAGAACGGACTTTAGTGCCTTGCAATGCCAACAAGATAAACTAGGTTTAATCGAAAAAGGATTTACATAGATGGACTTTATAGAACCAAAAATATATCATCATCATGTCATCGCTGAATATTAGACGACAAAAGATTGTAGCCGGTTCCAACACTTGTTACTCGCAGTTCATGAATGTAGTATCTGCACGGTGTTAACTGTATGTAGGTACCTAATACCTATGTGTAATGTCTCACTTACTACTCAGTTATTAATTACTCAATTACTTATATCGGTTAATTTTCCTGAAATATATGAGCTTCATAAATAATGACGAATCAGGTAGGTACTGCACTAAATTAGCGCTTATTCCTATAAAATTAGACCACAAGTTTGCGTATTTTATAATATGTATAGTAATTGTACCTATATATTACTCTTAACACAAGCAAACTACTTGCTTAAAAGGATGCTCCTCACTGTAAACTAGTATAAGTTATTTAGGTTGTTGTAATAAAACATTTTGTTTTTTTTAAATAATATGTTCTTTAAGCAGTTATGGAATATATCGAAATGTTATCTATGTAACATTTCGATGGCAGACAGGCAGCCAGGTCCTAAATGGCTGCCTGTTTAAAAAACATCGCAGAGTAGTATTCTGTAGTATACCTAATATATTATAGGTCTGTAGCAATCATTTTAATATTATTCTCGAAGACGACTTGCGTGATGTTTTTTTTTCAGAGTTAAAGAATTTACCTAGATAAATGTTGTTGTTAGGAAAAATGGCCAATTCGTTGGTTTGAATGCGATTTATTACGCAAGAAGTTACCTAGAGAAATATTTCACAGGTGCATTTTTTTGTGTCCAGACAAATTACCCATAACCACCTGATAATAAGTGGCAGAATTTGAATCCCAAATTCTAGAACAGCACTAGCACTAGCCGCCTTTTTCCCACCGGCCCCTTCTCAATAACCAACGCGGGGGTCTCCGATGGGAATTTATTGTTATCACCTAACAGTTGTTTCTTTTATTGTCCATCAGGTGAACGGTGGCAGTGCAGCTGAGCGCGCCGGGCTCCAGGCAGGAGACGCCCTCATCCGCGTCAACGCCACCGATGTCTACTCCCTGAGACACCAGGAAGCTCAGGACACAATCCGCGCGGCTGGAGTAAACCTTGAACTCACCGTGCAACGGTAAGTACTACGGTTAATATATTTTTTAAATGAGCTTCCGCATTAAGGATATTATAGACAAATGGTTTATAGACATGATATGAATACAAATAATACCTCACACAAACAGTTATTCTTTAGAAACAAAATTAATACCTACTAAGACCCCTCAAATAAGATATACAGCGCGTCGATAAAGAGAATTAACGGTTACGCACGAGTATGAACACTACCGAAGTGTCTTGACCAATATAATCAATGTTTAGGCGGCCGACCTATTTTTTATATATTTTGCGACAATTATGATGTTAGTTACAGTACTTAGCTGCAATATTATTTTACTGAACCAATAAACTAAAGTATTTATTTTCGCCATAAAAGTGCTGCGCGGGCTTTTAAGAAAATTCAAAACATTTTTTAATATAGTTTATTTACATTTAACTAAAGTATGTAGGTACCATTTTGTTCGATAACTTTTTTCCATCTTGTAGGTAGGGACATGATCCCATTGCCATAGAAATTTTGAGACTTCTGATCAAAATACCGCGACAAGTGGTTTTGGCAGTCTTCTCGGGATGTTAACCTGACTGCCTAAAGAATTCTGAAGAGACCGAACCAGGTGGAAATCTGAAGGTGCAAGGTCAGGACTATACGGCGGATGCATTAACACCTCCCAGCCAAACTCTCTTAATTTTTGCTGAGTGGCTAAAGATGTGTGAGGTCTAGCGTTATCATGATGAAAAACCACACTCCTTCTGTTGATTAATTTTGGCCGCTTTCTCTCAACTTCTTGCTTTAATCTCATCAGTTGTTCGCAGTAGATTTCAGAATCGATGGTCCTGTCTGTTCCTGGGAACAGCTCATAATGAATAATGCCCTTCCAATCCCACCACACACACAG
The DNA here is from genome assembly GCA_947037095.2 of Nycteola revayana. Lineage (NCBI taxonomy): Eukaryota > Metazoa > Arthropoda > Insecta > Lepidoptera > Nolidae > Nycteola > Nycteola revayana. The sequence goes on from OX344840.2 coordinate 18,059,684, forward strand.
CATCACCTTGTTGCGAGTTAACCCGGGCTTCTCCACAGTCTGTGAAGCCTGACCGGTCTTTGACCACGACCTTCTTCGCAGGTTCTTGTCGTACGTGATCCACTTTTCATCGCCACAAACACAAATGAGTACACGGTTCATTAGGTTTCTTTCAGTGAGCTCGTGAGGCACCCAAATATCGAGCTTTTTTGTGTACCCAGTTTTTTTCAAATGCGCCAAAACTATTTTGTGGTCAATTCCCAGTTCTTCAGCTACGTCGTAACTACTGATATGCCGATCTCGCGATGCCACTTTTTCAAAAATGGCATTCATTTTATCCGTAACAGGGCGACCAGAGCGACGTTCATCTTTGACATCAAAATTTCCGGATTGAAAACGCTTATACCAAATTTGTGCTACTCTCACAGACACTGCACCAGGTCCATAAACATCGCAAATTTTTTTCGCGGATTGTGTTGCATTTTTACCTTTTTTGTAGTAAAATTTCAAAATGTATCGAATTTCTTCATTTTATTCACTCATCTTGACAGTACGAAAAACAAATGAAAATCACACATTTTCCTAATATGAATTTGGAATTATGTTCTTTAAAATTTAAAAAGATACCAAAACCAGCCAGATACAAAGAGATTTTATTACAAGTTCATACATACTATAATGCGAAAAGACTTTTTCCCCAACCTAATGTTAATTAGGTACATCTGCTAGATATATGATTGACGCAATGAATTGCAGCGATACGTGCGCACTATACCTCTAGTTCTGCCCTCCTTAATGCAAACGCAGTACTTGCAAAATCGCGATTTTAGTGATAAACGCGGTTTTTTATGCGAATAAAAAACATGATTCGCATAAAAAAATATATGATTTTATTTTTTCTATGTGAAATGTCATTTTGGCAAAAAAGTGAAAATTCCAAAAATTTCGAATAACTCCAAGTACAATTAGCAGGGCCGAGTTTTAAGTATATGAAAAAAGCCAGCCTAGTTCTTATTACCCAAAAAAAAAAAAAAAATTCCGCGCTATAATTACGCCTGGCGATACCTTTCCACCAACCAAATGACGCCAGATTATTTTTGTGTGCTTTAGGGAGGTAGGCAAACCATTTGGCATAAAAAGTAATCCTGATCATATTACTTTTTTTCTTTTTTTTTTCCCACCCCATAATCACATCCACCACTCGAATCCTGCCAGGTCGACGTTTTGATGCTTAGAATGCTCCAGGTAATCTGATAAATCATTTTTATGAATGATCAAATTACCTGGCCATTTCGGTCGTCAGCTCTCCTTCCAATAGGTACTCTCAAGACTTAAACCTCTTTACGCCGAATACATTCATATTTTGCAATACATACTGCAGTTGAGGGATTTTTGCTTATATTGTTAAAAAGTCTTTATACCAAATGCATAAAATTCAGAAAGCTATATTATATAAGTGTTTTTATTTTATAAATAATGGTAAATACTCTACCGCAGTGGCGGCGGCACGTGGCGTCCCTCAGTCACCCCGACGGGCAGCCTCCCTCGGCCAGGCTCCAGGTCTATCCAGGGCACCCCCACTCTCGTCACCAACACTTCGCTCAAGGCCTCACCCAAGCCCTCGCAAGCGTTCGGCTCTGGTCACAACAACGTCGCCAAGCCTTTTGGCTACGTAAGTGTTTATTTGAAGTATTTACCTACCTGACAATTATAGTTACTACACATGTTCTAAGAGAACCTCACTTTTTGTCGAATATTAATATGATATTATAAGGTGCTTCCAAAATATATGCAATCTTTTTAATATTAGTGTACTGTACACGTGTAGTGATTATGTGCACTGAGAGGTGCGGCCAGCATAGCTAGAATTATAGGGTACCTATGATTCCGTACGATTTTATAATATATATAACTGAATTTTAATAGGTATTATTTAATTTTTTGTAACTAGAAATCCATTTTTTTGTTTGACAGATTTTGTTTCACTAATGGTACCTATCTATAGATACCTACATGACACTATCCTATATATTGTTATAGCGTGTTTAGAAGCATCTTATATAATCAGAATAAAGAAAATAAATAACAAAACTTTTATTGTATTAGATCTTTTGTAATGTTTCCTATCGTTTAGGTATGTAGGTACATTGGTAGACCGAAGAATCCCCATTTTTTTATGATACCTACCCAAATGAATAATGGTATTATAGTGAATATTATTTTTATAGATGAACGGTAATGACTCAGTGAAGGGCATAGTAAACAACCAATACAACACCCCAGTCAAAATGTACAGCGACAAAACTATCGCAGAAACTCTCTCTGCTCAAACCGAAGTGCTTGCGGGTGGCGTGCTCGGGTAAGTGCTTCTATAGGTATTTATATGTTATAGGTATATAAGCTTGCATATAGCTGCATTTAGAGTACCTATGTATTATTTAGCATACAGTGTTTATACTCAACGAACATCCCGTTGTTTCCCTTAAAAAAAAAACTAGTCTTATGTTAACATTGCTAACTTGTTATGGTCCTATAGGTTCCTGCAGCTGACTACGAATATTATGTATCTTGTAATAACTCGTTTTACCAATTAACCGTTGGTAAATAATGTCATCCAGTAATATTATAATTTATCATTGACAGTGTGAACTTTAAGAAAAATGAGAAGACATACGACGCAGAGAAAAGTGCCGTTTTCAAGGTACTTCAAGAAGAACAGAACGACCCGGAGCCAGGTATAATAAATAATATATCTACAGAGATTCAAAACAAAAAATATATTTATTGTAAACGTATTATGCTTATCAATGCGATGATGATAATATTTGCTACTTAACATTACTGGAAAAAAAATACGAAAAACAAACATTATGCCGTTCAGTAAATCATTAAAACATTTCAGTTTAAAGTTGCTTCAAAAAGTTAAAAATAGGAAAGTTGGTACATTTTAAGAAGTATGAATAAATGCGAAAAGAGGATTAAAAAATAATTAACAAAATTGTCTAAATTGGCACGTAGTAGAGGCCCCGGTCACCCCGTCCACGACCCCGGTGAGCGGGCTCCGACACGTGCAGGCGCCCGTGACGCGGCCCGACGCGCCCGTCAACAATACCGGCGGGTTGCCTCCTGGACAAAACATTTGCGAGGAGTGCGAAAGACTCATCACGTAAGTCGGAAGCCTCGCGCGGGCCGACACGGTAGCACATATCGCAGGCGAAATTCTGTTTCGTTAGTATCGCATCGTTCGCGTCCGATCGATCGTTGAAGGGTTAGGTATCTTCGATTCGTAACATTTCCGATTCGGCGAGGGTCAATTCGACGACGCGACCGGACAATAGCTAACAGGTCATTGCGGGCCAGCAGAGCCTTCCCACTTTTACTCGCGAGCGAGCGTGGCGCGCGCCGGCTCGCCGTGCCGGCTGCTGCGCACGCACCGCTCGCGCAGCCGCACGCCGCACGTGGCGCTGACGCCGCGCCCCGCCGCGTCGCCGTCCCCGGCGCGCGCCAGCGCCGGCACGCAGACCCCGGCGGAGCAGCTCGCGCCGGCGGCACCGCACCGACCCAGCATCCCGCTGGGTTGCCACGAGGTGCTGCCGGACGGCCGCATCGCGCTGGGCGCGCCCGCCGTGCCGCAGCCGCGCGACGCGCTGCCCGTCGTCAACGACACTCCCTATTGCTCCGACTGTAATCGCTACATTATGTAAGCGACGCCCCACGGAATGCCTTGACGTGTTTGCGACCGTGTCGACCTGTGCATTTAGCTCTATTTGTGTAGTTGGAAAATAATTTTATGTGATTCCTTCGTGTCGCGACTCCTTCCGTTTTTCTTTGTACATATTGAAACAGCACAGCAGGAGACGTGACATGTATCTAAGTTAGTACTAATATCGTGTTTTAAAGGGCTAACGACTCGTAGTACCGTTGGCAACATGATATTTTTACTACAATTCGCCTTCATCGCACATTACTTAATACCTAGTTTCATCTCTACCTACATTCTTACTTATCGTAGTTAGTATATTATTATCGTAGGCAGAATAAAATACTTAATATTTATCGGCGATCACTTCATATCTTCACTTAGCATGTCTCACTTCGCTGTTCATATGTATCTATACTGTTATTTAGATGAGCATTGAGCACCAGTGTATGTTTGAATGGCAGATTGGTGAATAAGCACGAGTAACTCGGTGAGCATGTTTGTAGCGAGTAACAAGTACAAGTTCTTTATTGTATGTATATTTATCTAAAGTAGATGTTGAAGGACATGTGTATATCGTGTTAGCTGTAGTGTTATTGGTCCAAAAATGTTTGATATCGAATTCATGTCCAGGTACATAATATGGACAGATTATATTTCTGTTGGACAGTCGACTGATGAATGTTTGTATGCGATAGCGGTGTGTTCGTGCGCATCAAAGACAAGAATTTGCACGTGGAATGCTTCAAGTGCTCAACGTGCGGCACTTCACTCAAAAACCAGGGCTACTACAACCTGAACGCGAAGCTTTACTGCGACATCCACGCTAAGCTGGTCGCCCGCCAGAACCCACCTGCGCCCAACCTCGAACCTGTTACCGTATCTCCGTGAGTTCCCCTTGTCGTATCTTTCAAAATTAACTCAAGCACATATTTATGAGCCATTATCAGTTATCCTATAATACCTAATGCCTGTAGAAAATCTACTAGGTAATCGAATGACAGGTGTAGTGTTTGTAATGGAGGGGTTTACCCATAATAAAGTTTATGAAGAATACAATACAATTGTAAGAGACCCGTAATGAGGTACCTATGAGTTCGAATGATTGATGAAAGTCCTAAATTAGCAGATATCCACCATCCCAAAGTGAGCCAATTCCTATAAACTCTAAGTTTACAAAATATAAAGTGACCGAAACTTATAAGGTGCGAATACATCATATTATATAAGTTATTCTTAATTTAAGTTCCTAGATGTTCCAAAGTATTCCTATTAATATGTTACTATAAATAAGTAGATACCGAATTAAGAACCTTCATATTATTATATTAATGTTCATGTTACATGTTATAGCGGTAGCAGGCTCCCTACCAACGCTTACTCGACTCCGCTTCCTCCGCTGGCGACCAACAACTACACGAATGGTTCCTCAGCACTTTTTAGCGTGAGTATCGAGAAACACAACATTTGTAATGCATACCAAACATGAATATTTTATAGAGAGAGGTCATTGTTTGTTGTTATACTTGTATTACACATCTGAGAAAGAAACGAGATCAACGAATATTCCCTATTATCTTGCATCAGAAATAGCCTATTGTTCGATATTGATATTATTTTTGGTCTCAAATGGCTTCAAACAATTGCGACTTAGGTATCGTGTACGGCGTATCTTATGGTATATACAATATGACAATTCTTCATATTAACTTAGGGTTCCAAAATAGAATAGAACTTGAAAGATATGGATGCAAAGATGTTAATGTAAATATTTTTTTCTTGACATATCCACCCATAATAAGCAGATAAGAAGCTTGAAATAAAATAATAAATGTAATACAACATTTAAACTTTAAAACGCAATCCATTAATTATACAACCTATTAACTTTTGAGCTGACTTCTTTTCCCAATCGTGGTAGAAAAATTCTTGTTTTTGGTCACCACAGTTACCAATAATACAATTACTGGATAACTAGCTTTTTACTTTTAACTAAATAGATACTTGATCATATTCATTTGATACTGTGCAGCCGTCGAGCAATCTGTCGGGACCGAAGCCTTTCGGTTCTTCCATCGGATCAGCGTACTCTCCAGCGTCGCTGTCACCGCGGTCGGCCCCGCTGTCGCCCGCTCGGCCCGGCCTGGCGCCCGCTCCCGCCTACGCGCCCGCTCCTACTCTAGCTCCCGCGCCGGCACCCGCGCCCGTCTCCGCGCCGCCGCCAGCCGCACCTTTCGCTCCGAGTAAGAGAGTTACTTTCGCTGTTTAAGCCCTTAGGCGATTAGGTCGTAGGTACACGCACAACAGCGACATGCCACTCGAACTAGTGCTGCTGTGAACTGAGACGAGTGATACTGATATTGTACCAGGATAGGTGATTAATAGCTTTAACAGATGACCTTTAGTTAAAACTGTTCATCATATGTCTTGGCTGTGGCTACATAATGGTGGTATTAAAAATACGGTTAAAATACTCACGACACACGCCTCTCTGTCCTCGGCTATGAACATAGGAAGTAATTTAATATTGATTGAATTAACAGTATTTTCGTAGGTATTCTAGTCAAACACCAACAATAAACAGTATTTTTGTAAACATATTTCAATTTATTTATTGTTATTTTTGATACTTTCTTTTATATTTAGTGCAGGATTGTGGATATACAATAATACCAATTAGTTATATAATTATATTTTGTAATTACCTACTCTACAAAATAATTATGATTTCCAACACAATATTTTCAAGTACACAGGGGCACATTGCATATTTACATGATAAGTTTAATTTAGATAAACTCTCAATCACATTTCTACACATTTGTGAATTTCATATTTTACTCATATTTGTCAATGGCAATATTAATTATATTTTTATACATTTATGTCTTACCGTTTGCTACCAATGAATGTAATATGTCTGTATGCATAAGGGTCTTACTCGTGGAGTCACTCATAAAAAAACGTTTACGGCACTAATCCCGAAAGTTTTTTTTTTCATGTATCAGCATAATATTAACAAGAATCGATAGAATAGTTGTGTACGCATTTACATACATTATGTGAATTTAATAACTTGTTTCACAATTTGCAGTTATGTCATAAAGGAAAAAATGATTAATATACATACAATGTAATAACAACGGAAGTCCATTATAAAATTATAAATTGGTTTAATTTGATTTATGAAAATTATTTATTTTCGACAGAGACCCCAGTTTCCCTTTTTAAAGGTAAAATATATAAATAGGCGCAGACATGCTTTTTGGCTGTTTTAATGATCATTGTAAATACCGACACAGTGTGAATCAGCTACACGCGCCTTCCGATACTCAAGCAATAGTGGTAGCATAACAAATCTTATCCCGCCGCTGTCAAATAATGCGTCACTTATTAAATATTACTACACAAAATAACTTTCTAGCTTCTTTTAAACTGTTTGTTATAAGAATTATGTATTAGCTTACATCAACCTAAGCTAAGGGGCTTCTTCAATATTACTAATCTATACTTTCATCTATTTTCTTTCCTTCGTTAACCTTTCTAACACCATAATAACTAACAGCACAAAATGTTAAAAGCATTGTGTGGCCTCCTCCCACCAACCCCTCTGATGATGAACCATCAAAATGTGAACCTGTCCGAAAACAAAGTGTCCCTTTGTGTGATCAAGAACTGCCATCAGTTAACAAAATTAGGTCAGAATACGAGTCTACCATAGCTAATATGCAACAACAAACTAAGGAACTACCATCTACGAAACATAGAAGCGAACATGAGTCTATCACGGATAATACGCAACAGCAGGCAATGGTATCCGTACAGAAGATTAAATCTGAATTTGAATCTAATATGCCCAATATGCAACAAGAAGTCATGGAGCCATTGATTAATAAAATGAAATCCGAATTTGAATCTGGTATTGCTAATTTGCCACAACAAGTTATGGAACAATTCGTAACTTCATCGAAGCAAAGGGAAGAATTTTCATCTAATGTTTCATATACGTCCGCTGCTATGTCATCTATGACTGCAACTTCCAAATCAGAATCCGTTGTTCAAAGCAAACAATCACAAGTTTCTCAAGAAACAACAAGTAAATCTGTTCAATCTTATTCGCAAGAATCTTCAGCGTGCCAAAGTACGACTAAATATCAAACAGAATCGAATCCTTTGGAGCAAACAAGAATAGAATGCCCTATAAATAAAAGTGATCAAAAAATTGAATCTAAGTCCGAAACTAGAGAAAAAATTCTAGCAGCCTCGGCTTCTGAAATTCAATCATCTAATATTTCTGAAACGTTTCAAGAAAATGTCAAATCGCAAATTGAGACTAAAGATGAAAAAGCAACTACTCATATATCGAATGGAACTACCTTAAAATCTCAAGGAGACGAGAAGGCGATTTTACATACTCAATCGACAGCAACAGAAAAGCAATTAATTGAATCAGAATCAAGCTCAGCTAATAGAAATTCAGAATTATCCCAAATGACAGCCGATTTATTGCAAACGAATTGTGTAGCCAGTGTAACACAACAAAAAAGTGTATCGGGTTCTATGGTGGAGGCATTAACTACAGCACCGGATCGTCCATATTCACCTTTACCACCTACTACGCAACCTATTACTATTATTGGGCAAAATATCTCGGATATCAATCCGATTCAATGCACATCAGATGTTAGTACTGAACCAAAATTTGCTTCAGACACAACTAATACGCAATTACCTACACAAGCATCTCCAATGTTTTCCCAAGAAGCCAAGCGGGGTATAACTCCCATCCCACCTATAAAACAATATAATCCTCCTGGAAAAGTCGATCCTCCAATTCCAATGCCAGAAGAAACAAAACCTTATATCCCACCCGATTTTAAAATAACGATCGAGCCTAAAGCATCACGTGATACCACATCTTCGCCTATGGTGGAAGCTTTAACAACTGCTCCGAATCGTCCATTTACTCCTACAATTACCCAAACCCCTCCTGATCCAAGAATAGAGCGCGGCTCAATGATAGAAGCTTTGACGATTGCTCCAGATAGACCATTTAGTCCTTTTGGTTCTACAGCAATTCAATCGGAAACAACTCAGTACACTAGTACAACTCATGTTACTGAAACTAATTTATCTGATATTGTACGGCCTATAGCTACTCAGACATCTACTCAATATACAGATAAAATGCATTGTGCGTTTTCCACTATGCAAAATACTTGTCAATTACAATCGTCTTCTGAAATGTCAGCTTTTAGACCAGTACCGAAACAAATATTTCCTCCACCATTACCTGAAGAATTCGCTAATATGTCTAATTTTCCCCCTGTCTGCAATGATTTGAAAACGAATTTTACAAAAGCTTCAAAAACGAAACAAGAGACTACATTCTCTGAATCTATGATGGTGCAACAGTCATCGCTTTCAACTAGCATGGCTAGTCAGGGTTATTCTTCCGTTAAAACAGCACAAAATTATTTTGAACAATTAGATAAAAAGGAATCGTTGACCTCAACATCGGTACGATCAAAATCTGGGTTACACAAACCAGATAATATTCCATCATATCAGAGAAATTTCGATCAACTTCTATCTCAAAGAGGTATCACTCCAGAAATTTACAACGCTCCTGCGGTTTTGCAAATACCAGTCACACCAACGACTGATCCACCAGCAAGACCAAAAGAAAAATCTTTAGAACCTAACCCACCTTATATACCTCCGCAGCCATCAACTCCCAAGTTACCACAAATCAAAACGCCAGTTTATCAGGCTCCAGTCCAATTTCACAAAGATTCTACACCTATTACCATGACATTTCAACCAGTAACTGACGATAACTTTATGAGAGTTAGTCCATCACGTAGTCGTCCTGCCACACCAAGTTTAATAAATAAACCAGCACCAATTATTCCCCACTACCAGATGAATTTGGTAGCAGTAGAACATTTGGCTCCAGATACACATTTACACGAACCTTCGAGTCGTGAAGGTAGCAGGTCGCCTACTCCCAAACCAAGGTCTCGTTCTCCTGCTCAGGGTCCTCCTCCTAATCCATTAAAAGCACATGCTCCACGTATTAAGGAATCTACTGCACAATATTATTCTGCAGACTCATATGCTCCACAAGATAACTACCGAAAGCAAACGGAAATGGCACAAAAAGATTATCAAAATACTGCAGAACTTTATAATCCTAGTGATGCTTTGAATTGGGGCCAAAATCAACCACAAGTAGTAAAGGAACAAAAGCATTCAAATGTTGGATATAAAAGTGAAAACTATACAAAAGGCGACATGAAATTTAAAGAAGACTCTATGATGCAAGAAAATTATGGCCAAAGGCAAATGCAATCTCGAAATGTCGTAGAGCAAGGCAGTACAACGGTACACACGACCAGAAAAACTTTTGAAGAATTCGAAAGAAAGCAATCTGCGAAAGTTATAGAAATTCGAAAAGGAGGTTCATCATGCAGCGGGGCATATGATCAAATAGACTCTAACGTTCGATCTGCTAGTATTAACCCTAAGCAAATTTTTCCACCGCCAGTAATGAGTTTACCACCTTCTCAGCAAAGTTCATCTTTCAACCTTACTAATCAAAATATTGCGTCCGCCAGTAGAACTTTAGACAACCGTGATCCAAAGCCTTCGATTTCTGGTGCTAACCAAGGTCCAGTGTGTGATCCTACCCCCTCGACAGGTCCGAGTGTAGGAGGAGGTGCCGCTCGTGGCAAAGCTTTTGGTGTATCGTCTGCTCCTAAGCGAGGAAGGGGAGTTTTGAATAAACCTGCGCTACCTGGCTCCCGTGTACCACTATGTGGTTCCTGTAATGGCAATATTAGGTGATTAAATATATAAAGAAAGGTGTTAGCGTTTTGAGTGTCGCATGTTTTTCATAATCGGGGTTATTTTATATATATTTTATTATTTTAGTGCATTGTGTGTGTTAGTATTGGATATCAATTTTCAAATATTTTTTATTAAAAATAATTTAAAATCTATCCTAACTTAATAATCTTAAGTTTACGCATGTGTTATTTTACTGTGTGTATAAATGTTGTGTAGTTTTAACATGTTTTGAATGATTGTTTTGATTTTCTAACAGCTAACGAATTGCTGATAACAAGTACTCCACACAAAACCGAGTTCAAGAGTCCAGCTGAAGAACGCCTCATAAGAAAAATGGCTAAAATGGCATTGAACGGTTATGAAATCGGCATACAAAGAAAAATTAAGCCGGCTGACCATATTCAATCAATGGCTGACAAAATCCAAGACACTGTCGTTACGAAGCATCCGCTTAATACTGATAGCATGCCTCAAATTGAAAATAATATAAGCAAAACTTTGGAGCGCGTCAACAAAACACACGATAATATTCAAAGTACAGGTGATAAAATTAAGGAAACGTTGAAAAACCATCATGCATTAAACGAATATAATAATATAACCAAACCCAATCCTTTGATTCCGCCACCCCTGCCCAATACTCCTGTGCCTACATTAAATCTACATAACGTGCTAATGGGTCAACCTATAAATATGAATAATGATAAAAACAAATACGAAATAATTGCGAAGACTGCTAACAATAATTTTATTCCGGACGAACATTTAGATAAGTCCCTTAATAATGGCAGTGTTTATTTGAACAACGAAGATTCCTATAAAGATAAAGCTGAAATCTACACTGGGACATTACGCAAAACCGGAATAGATAAATCATTTCTTAGCAGCATGAATGGTACCAACGGCACTAATACAAACAATATAAATGATGATATAAAATCTGAATCAAAATTGGATGGTGCATATTCCAATACTCTAAACAAAAGAAAGATTTTTGAGAAAAGTGATAATAATATTAACAATTCTTATAATGGTATTAATAAAGCAAGCGACAAAGCCAATAATTTGATTTCTGAAACAAATAACCGCAACAAAAATAACATACTTGACCAAACTTCTAAAATAGAAGATTTTAAAAATATATACTCTCATCAAGATGAGGAAACTGATAAAAAGAAAGATTTTATAAATCATTTGTACAATAACTCTTTATACACCCTAAAACCCTCTATCAAAACTGATATAAATACGTTGTCTCAAGAATCTAATACAATGGTAAACGCTGTTAAAAACGGAATAAATTATAACGATGACACAAACAATTCCAATGGCGATGAAAATCAGCAACAACAGAAAGAGGAAATTGTTGTTAGACGCAGAGATAAAAAAAATTCTCGGGACGATGACGGCAGGCGAGACTCACATATCATTGCACGACCATTGAGTACTATCACATGCGCTGACGTAGCAGATGGACTCTACCCCGTATGTCATAAATGCGACAGAGCGATTACCAGGTAATATATAATATCGACGAAATTTACAATACTCTTCATATAAATAATTGCTTAGGCCCGTGTAAGTGATAAGAATTAGAATTTTAAATACATGCATGTGTGTTGTTTTTTCTTTTAACATAATTAACCAGTTTTGATTTTATTTACCTTTTTTATCAGTAGGTAAAGAAAAAATATTTTTGTTAGTTTGCAGATGCAGTCAAAAACCTAATTCTTATTTTATTTGTCCAGGGGTCCTTTTATTACCGCTTTGGGTCGCATCTGGTGTCCTGAGCACTTCATTTGTGTGAACGCAACATGCAGGCGTCCACTTCAAGACATCGGTTTTGTAGAAGAAAATGGTCAATTATACTGTGAATTCTGTTTCGAACAGTACATCGCGCCAGCTTGTGACAAGTGCCACGCTAAAATTAAGGGCGTAAGTTCTTTTACCCGCAATTTCTCAGTTTTATATTATTTTACCAAACACAGCATTTCTAAACCCTTTTTATTTATTCTTTTAGGATTGTTTGAACGCTATCGGAAAGCACTATCACCCAGAGTGCTTCAACTGCGTTTACTGTGGAAAACTGTTCGGCAACAACCCGTTCTTCTTAGAAGACGGATTACCATATTGTGAAGCTGGTAATAATTGTGAACCATTTATTTATATTGGTTTTTGTTTTAACGACATATAGGTTCTTTAACTACGTTAATTTCCAGATTGGAATGACCTGTTCACAACAAAGTGTTTCGCTTGCGGCTTCCCGGTGGAGGCGGGCGACAGGTGGGTCGAGGCGCTCAACAATAACTACCACAGTCAGTGCTTCAACTGCACGGTGCGTATGATGAGTCTCCTACTAAATTACTCATAACTTCCGTGATATTTCATGTAAATTTACTTAATTACTGTTTAATTATAAATTAATACACATTTCCGCAATGAAAACATATGATTATTTGCCAAAAATAAAACATAAAATAGTCAAAACATCTTTATCTGCTTTGCACTAGACTTTACTCTGCGGGCAAGTCCATAACACAATTAAGTCAAAAACTTCACACCTGTAACGTTGTATTTAGAGCTGTTTAATAATTGATAAAATTCCTGTCTCTGCTAGACTGTTATTAAAACATACACAATTCATTTGCATTATATTATCCAGTCACTCTTTATTCAACATATATAAAAAATCGTGCAAACATTTGGCACCTTTATTTTTAATTCCAGAGTACATTAAGCTTTGATATATCCCGCAACAAAAATATACACATAACAAGCAAATAATATTTTTTCTTTTCATTATTCAGTCATAATAAATTACTTCGCGTCATATTCAATTTCAAAAAGACTATCATAAACATTAAATGATTTTATTGAACCACCCACGTTTAAATAAAAAGCTCGTCATACGCTGCCACTATGCTCCCTTTACCAATAACCATACCTAGATGTGTGTGCGTTTGATAAATATATTCCATCATACATACCTGTATTTTAAAATAACCAAACAGATGTAATGTACCTTACATCGGGGTAAGTCCGTGACGAGGGGGCAATTCCGTTTATTTAAAGTTATTTTTAAACAAATGTTCCTAAGAATTTAACGATTTTAAAATATGAGCTTTTCAAAATAAATATAGTAACTAAAGTGAAGGTTAGTTTCTTAATCATTTTAATTAAACGGATTTACTCCTGGCACGGACTAACCCCAAGATACTATATATATATATATATAATTAATATTAATTTACATTGTACTTCCTGAAGTTCAGGAAGTTTATAGCGTGTTTTGATCCTTACAGTGAAATAAACTGCTTGTAGATATGCTTTTATGATTCCGTTTGAGTAGTTTTGGCTATTTTATGTTTATTTTTTGTATTGTTAGGTATAGTTAAGTAGGTGTGCTTTATTTTTAATATCTATTTTTATAATATATTTAACTACTTCTGATATATTTGTTTGTAGATAATAATTGATACCTTTTTAAATAAGTTAGTATCAATAATATGCGGTCTTAACCGCACCAACAGGTTATGATTGTAAATATGATGTGTGATTTAGAGATTGTAGTAACTATACTATTAAATATATCTAAAATTATAATCATAAGTTATTATATTAGGTATCTAAGTTTATACATAAACACATTGCGCATTGTTTACAGGTGTGCAAAAAGAACCTTGAAGGACAGAGTTTCTTCGCCAAGGGAGGGCGACCTTTTTGCAAAACACACGCCCGCTAAAAGTCCGCAGAAAATCATATATAACTCTGACACTATTTATACGACGACTACTTTCCGTCCCGTCTCTCCTTCTCCTATTACACCTCCTTTGAACACACCCTCACCACAAAGGACAAGGAAGTTGGAAACTCCCCTCCACTTCGATGGAGGACTGTTTTCCGACATAAGAAGCACCGATGGCAAGTTACTCAGCAAAGTGACTGTAGATCGAGTTCAAAGATCGACACGTCACGACATCACGGACTCTCCGAGTTTAACAACCAATGACAACGGCTTTGTCGATGATCTCGTTAAAACAGAAACGATAACTAATGAAGACGTGATAACCGTAAAGTTCACTCCTGTGCCGTTCGCGTTTGATTCTCCCTCTGCGCGATTGCTAACTCCTTCACAGATGCACAGGGAACACCAAAAGAGTCCTGTTGAGTATATAAAAGACAATTTTGAAGATTTGCAAAGTTACAAAATTGTAAATTCGGTTTGTAAAGAAAAGTTATTTGAAAAAGATAGTTTGGAACCTAAAATTAATATGGGGGGTAAACTCTCTGATAGTCTTGATCTTTTAGAGCCAGTTAAAAGAGGACACAGTCCACTGGCAAATTTGTTCATTTCGGAGCAGTTAACTAAAATAGACAGTTACTTGCAAGAGAGTCTAGAAGTATGTTCAGGGGTCATGGACCGCTCAACCCCAACAATATGTATTAAAGGAGATATTGAGGCGGAGGATATTGTCCACGAAAATAAAGTTTCTCGGTCTGAAGAACAAAATGTGATACAATTCACAGAATCGCGTACAGAATCACAAACATCTAGAAAGCCCGAAGTCGACACTCTACAAACTGAAAATAAAATAGTGCCAGAACTAAACATTAAAAGAGATGTATCTAAACAAAACGGTGTTAGTGCAAAACGTCCTGGAGTATTAAGTGCTATTTATAATATGCCAATACATTATCATGCAGCGATTTTATGTTTCTTATTAATTATATACAATCTTATATATCAATACATAAAACAAAATTCTCATGGTAATAAAAAGTAAATGGAAATTTTGTAGAAATTACTTATATAATGTAACTAGTCATTGAGTGGGGGACATTTTGTTTTGAGGTAAATACCATTTTGATAAATAAGTTGTAAATAGTCACTGGTAACATTTTTTTTAGCATCTTTGATTACCAATAGGTAATACTTATCTTTTTTTTATACATAATCAATATTATTTTATAAATACTTATTAACAATTGGTGCTTTTCATGACTTTAATTTTAAATTGCTGGCAGTATTGTGATATTTCACATCTAAGGCTTTGTATACAGCTTCCGGAATGTTGCAGTAAACTGTTACTAACATTAACAGTAGTTTTCATTAATAAAGTCTACAAATATATAAATGAATGAACGAAAATAATATCATAAAACAAAATGATTGGTGCACCAACAATACAAACTAAGAAGAATACCTAATGTATATGTACTCATGTAAGTTTTTACGAAATTGTAATGTTTAATCTCACTTAGATTGTTTAATTACTTGTTATTCTACCTACTGTAATAAAATTGAGTAGAATGAATGTTTTAAAACCTTATTGTATTTTACTGTTGGTAATAATCTTAATTTTAAGACTATTTATTTAGACTTACTTTATTGCAGTAGCATAACACATGAATATTATGTGGGCTTAAATAAAGTATTTTATTTTATCAATTTATTTTATTTTGTGTACCTACTTTCAAAAATGCTAGACAATTTCACGTGCTAGAAGCGAAGCGAGGTGAGTAACGAAACGAAACGACAACAATAATTCTAAGGCATCGTTTAAGAAGACGCAGAGCGTATCGCGTCGCGTTGTGCATGTGTGAAATCAAAAATATGGCGTCGTATGTGTGCGAGTGAGATGCGAGACGACACGCCGCACGCGACGCGCGTCGCCCCGCGTCTCCATAAACAAGGGTTAATGCGTGTAAATAGGCGCTTGCGATCCCGACACGGCAACTTTTATGCTCTATCGCTACCAACCGCACGAATTGCGAAGCGAGACAAAACACGAGATGCGCGTGGAGATTTAAATAATACCTATGACCTATATCCAGTTAGAAGTTATAAAATACTGGATGGTTGACAAAGAATAAACAGTACGAATACAATAAAGTACGAATTTATAATGGTAGGTAGTAAGTATGGTATTTGTAGTGTACAAGTCATTTGTATATATGATATATATTATAGTGCATTAGTCCGTTAGTAAACCTGTTTAATAATGCTAAGTGCATTAGACTGATTTAGACTACTGTTAAAAACACGATATAATTTTCTTTCCCGTTTTCCATCTCCGCATAACAAAAGAAATAGGCGTCCAACTTTCTTAAAATTTAGTTGTTTATTAATAAAGTGTAGTCTCTTCATTAGCCATCCTATGTAATACAAGCTTTTGGAGGTGCGTAGAAGCAAGGCATCTAGGTCAAACTCTTCTATTTAGCTCATCTTAGACATGAACTAGGAATTATAACAGGAAGTAAGTACGGTTCATATTTCTAATAAATTCACATTCCGTGACGGCTCCGCACGGTCCTTAACGGCTCCCTATGATCTATGCGACAGATTAAATATAAACTGTAAATCCTGTTTATACGTTTTAATTTCTTTTACCGGATTTTGAAATGCGGATTGGGCTTAATCGTAGCTTAGTGTCCAATATTTGTTATATCCAGCATTGTGAAAGTTGCGTGCAGTATTTTGGGCACATCATCATCGTGGTTAGCCCGTATAACGTCCACTGCTGAACATGGGCCTCCTCCCGACGGAGGTTTTTGCCATAGTCGCTTAGCGGGCGGGTTGGTGACCGCAGTATAATGTTGTAACACACAAGGAAACGCTGCTGCCCGTTCCCTAGTATACGATTGTTATAGATTATGTTATAACAATCGGGACCAACGGCTTAACGTGCTTTCTGAGGCACGGAGGGTAGTGTCTCAACCAACCAGACCCGGAAAGAAATCTTAGAATTTAAAAAAAGATTTACTGTCCGGCGTGGGGATCGAACCCACGACCTCCGAGATCTCTATATACACAGTAATTGTGTAGTAGACTCAGCGAAATGATTTCTTTTTGATAGCACAATCCCATCATCAATGTATATAAAGAAACAAATGAAAATGACTTCGAACCGTTTTAAGGAGCGCATGTAGAAAACTTCACAACGATTTTAACAGTTTTATATTACGTTTTGCAGGTTTTGCTAATACTGGCAAATCTTCAAGTAATAAAAAATTACGGTGTATGTCATAATAGTCTCAATAAAATAATTGACAACATTTCATTTTTGTGACAAGTATTTTTTATATATTTTTATTATGAAACTAGATCAAAAATTAAGCTATCCATATTTTATGGAAATTCAAAGTTTTTCATACAAAAAAAAATATATTTTAGTGTGGTTCATTCTAAACAGACGTAAGCGCCGGATGAGGATGACGTCACTGCTACGGTTAATTAAATAAATATAAAAACTGACATTAGCTAATGTTAAACGGGGTTAACGCTTGTGATAAGAGAACTTATGATTTTTTTTTAAGTTTTTAATTTTAAATAGCGCTGGGAGAGGATTGAAAATTTGCCATACAAATTTCAATTCTCTCCTCGCCTCGTCTCGCCACTCTGGTGGAAAATCAGCATAACAATGAATTCATCCCCATCCGGCGCTTACGTCTATTTAGAATGAACCACACTCATATTTTTTTTTTTTGTAAAAAAATTGTTTTGAGATCAGATTTGAAAATAAAGAAACGGTATTTTTGATTTAATGTGTTACGAATTTTGAAATAATTATTGTCAACTGCAAAGTCTACATTATTTGATGGCACATCTATGGCTATTATAAACACTGGTTTAGAAAATGGCATGTTGACACATAAAGGTTCGCCATCCCTGCCCTAGAGCATCCATCATAACCATGTAAAATCATTTTGCACTCACCTAAGGAAATAGCAGACTCATTGGTCCAATTTTATATTTATCAATTTACCTATAATTTAAGTGTTCCCTAGCAAATTGTAGCCAGCCTGTAAGTCAGCTGTAGTGAACATCAGACCATTTTCTAGGTAGGTACTTTTCTGTCAACTGATGTTTCACACTCTTTGAAGCCTTTGACCCTGTGCAACCATGTTCAATTGCTGATTTTAACACAGAATGTGTCAGGAGAAAGCAATTGTCATCATTCTTAATGTTGTGCCTCACCCGGCCAGGGACCAAAAAGTCTTTTGGTATTCATGACAACACAGTAGTGGCTTAAATTTAACTGTTGAGTAACTTTACTTTGATAATTAGCTGCTTTTGAATAAGGTAATAACTTAAGCTGCATTACTTTCCAGTAGAGATGATGTCACTTTGCCAAAGGTCTATGAGAAATTGATTTAAATTCCAAATAAAACATTTCACCTGCTGGCAACGGTGTAAGTTAAACGCAAACAGATGCATTTGGGATATATAAAAAAAAATGGGCCAAACAAATAACTGACAATTCTAATCAATAATTGGCAATACAAATAATTGGTGAACCTAACTCAGATGAGTTGGATGCAGATGGAGTTGAATAAATCAGAAAAATATTAAAATTTTCTTTTTAATAAACATTAGGTGGTTTGATCTAATAAATTAGAAATCCTTCTCTCTATATTTTATTTATTCTAATTTAACAAATCTACATATCTAACTTACAAATATATTATAGATATTTTATATACAATTGAAAACTAAAACATCACAACAAATATGTATGATGTTAATAAATTACCTATTAATGATAGATTACGAATCTTTATGATTCCATATTAGACTCCTGTTTCTCATCTTGAAGTTTTGCCCAAATATCTTCCTCATTGTCATTACCAAAAAAGAAACCTTTAATTCTGAAATAAAAATATCAGGATTAGAGAAATAATATAACATGGCACATTATCACAAAAACGTTTACTCATTAATATATAAAAAGACAAAAATATTTTTAAAATGTAAACGTAAATATATAATTTTTATGAGGTATAAATAAATAGCTTCCGACAGGCTGTTTTACCCGCGTAACTCCCGTTCCCATAAACACTTCATAATTAAAATACTTATAGCCTTCCTCGATAAATGGGCTATCCAACACTGAAATAATTTTGCAAATTGGTCCAATAGTTTCTGAGATTAGCGCGTTCAAACAAACAAACAAGTTAACTCTTCAGCTTCATATATTAGTAAAGATAGTTAAGATAAAATACTATTATGGGTCAAATCTTTACGTACTAAAGTAATTAGACATATTCTTTAGTTGTAAGTTTAAAATTAAACCCAAAATCAGTCAAAATGCAGGAGAAAAAGTGCAGAAAACTTACCGTTTCCATTCAATTCCTAATCCTATGAACGTAAAGGTTAAAGCTCCATGCCACAGTGTTGTTACAAACGGAATAGGTTCTCTTTTATGTCCAAAATTTTTAAATGATCTACGGCTTGTTGTAAAATTTTTAAACATTTTAAAATGCCTAAATAGCTGTTTATTTACCATTATTCCGGAGAATCTGTTCTAACCTAGAAAAAGAGATGTCAGTGATGTCACTGTCAAAGCATATTGTCAAATTGTCAAAGATTCAAAAGTATTTCTATGGGCTCGGGTTTCTTAGACTTTTTGAGTTTTGTTATCCTCTAATTTTGTATAAGCCTGCGACTGAACTTTAAACATTTTCATCAGATTATCAGATCCGATAGTCTGATCAAAACATCGAAAGGCAAAACGCCTTTCAGTCATCAATTTATAAATACATATTACACTTTCTGGGTAATGGCCTATAGATGGATGCCGTTAATCCGTGTATGAAATACAGATCAGAGGCCTCTGATCTATATTTCATCCTTTGCCCGCAACATGTATCATAAGCACTGTTGACCTCGGGGCGTCCTATACGATCCGGACAAGGAGATCACAACTTACTATCTATCAATTCAGAGACTGCAAGAAACTATCACGCGTCCGCGTGCATCCCCACGCCCTTAGTTTGTAAAGAATTTTCCAATACCCGTGTACTACAGGGATTTATTTCCCTAGTGCGGGAGTTGTCTTTTAAAAAACAAACAAACAAAAACAAAAGACCCGAAACGTAAAGCGAGTTGTTTATAACTCCCCGATAAATTAAATCGTAATCCTTTTATCAGCGACCGCCCTGAACCAAAGTCAAATTCCCCAGGGGGCGCCCTGTTGCGCAGGTTACTTGGTTTATTTATAGTTTATGAAGTACTAGCTTCCCGCACGCGGTTTCAACCGCGTATCTCAAAATCAATAGTATTCGTATCGCACGCGGTGTAAGAATTTTTTTTACACCTTGGGTTACATTATTTGCTTTTTAGTAAGGATCGCTAAATTATTTGAAAATATAATAAAGCCTATGTTCATCGGAGATTGTGTAGCTTCCTAACGGTGAAAGATTTTTTCTAATCAAGTAGTTTCGGAGCATATTTAATTCAAACAAACAAACAATCTCCTTCCTCTTTATAATATTAATATAGATTTAACAAGGCTGGAGTGCTGCGCGCCTTTATACCAACAATCGGTTCCGTTATCTGAAGAAAATAACGGACTCATATTCCATCTCTCATTCTCTAACGGACTCATTTACTATCGAAATGTAACATTAACATTTTGAAATAGACAATGTGTTTTTCCATCGAGGCCGCGAGGGGACGGCAATCGTAACATAATAATAAAATTATAGTACATTGAAAAATGAGCTTTAGTGCCTTGCAACCGTTGTTTATTCAAAAACAACTATTTTATCAGGCAACTTAATCAGTTTTGGACCCATATTATAATTATTATGTACTTTATATAAGTGGACCCTAAGATTTGAAAATAAAACTACATTTAAATTCCTCCAACTTTATATTAAAAGGCGGGCTTATAAAACAATATTTGCGTATCTTTATCTTAAAATTAACTTAATGATCTATGCCATTTAATCATTTTTTTATCCTTAGATAGTCTACGTAAAATACTTACATTTATTTACATTTATACTAAAAAAAAAGAAACATTTTGACGAATCATATCGAGTTATCTGGCCAGTCAGTTATAAAATAAATACTTTCTTGTCTAATGATTTCTGAACTAAAAATATTAAACGGCAGGACATACTACATAGCCAAGTGAATAAAAAAAATGTCAAATCAAAATCTCGATATCATTCTGTGTTGCATGTCAATTACATATTAAATTTCCAATAAAACGTTACACTAGCTCTATTTGACAAGAAAATTCCTAAAAAGAATAAAAATAACGTTCATTTCAATTCAGCAGCGCATACTCAAGACTAAACTATATATTAAATGCAGACAAAAATAAGTGATTTAAACAAAATCTATATCTGAGAAATATCTGTATCACTACATTTTTAGCCATACTAGTCTACCTATGTAGAAAACTAAAATGAGGCTTGAAAATGTTTGTTTTAAGGAAAATAAAAATTACGAAATATTGAAAGTACTTTCGTAATACGATTTGCTTATTATAGATACCATTTACACAAGAAAAACAACGAAACAGAAACGAGTACCGAAGTACCTTAAGCGGCATATCACAACTCATTTGATAACAAGTATTCAAATCTTACTGACGACTTGTGTAATTCATTAACGAAAGTTTAGTCATCAAATTTAATGGAGTGAACGCCCGTATCAATAGCTCCCCCACGGTAGGAACCCCGCTTTTTCTTAGTTTTCTCATGCTTGAATGACTTGCCACGTGTGTGCTTTAAGTCTTGATTAGCACGCTCACCCCATGAACCTCGAGCACCAAACTGTATAAAACAGACAAATATATATGAATAAACATGTCACAAATAAGACTGACAACAATAAGTAGACACTAAAAGTATGTTAATATCATACTGATAGTTTTCCCTATCAATTTCGGTTATAGTAAAATTTCTTGCCCAGTACTCGAATCTAGGGCCTCACTAGTTACTATCAAACATATTACCGCTAGACAAAGAGGCAGTCAGCTAGCTGATTGTTTCGTAGATCGTACAAATATTATAAATACGAAACTCAGTGACAAGTAAGTGTTTATTAGTCTTTCGAGAAAATCTGCAAAAAATTAGGATTAAATTATGCAATTAGCTACTTAATATCCGCGGCCAGATCTTTTCATAGTAATAAATTTTGACATTTGTTATAAGTAAATAACTTATTTAAATATGTCATTATTTTTCCTTACCTACTTAATCAAAAGTAATCTTCTTGTTTTGAGAGTTATCTCCTCCTTCGAAACTTTTCCTGTCATTGAAACTCTTATTGAACCCTCCCCGGTCTCCTCCCCATGAGTGTCTGTCGCCACGACCGCCTCCGCGCCCGCGCCTGTCGCCACGTCCTCCGCGGTCGAACCCGCCCCGGCCTCCCCTGTCGAATCCTCCCCGACCTCCCCTGTCGAATCCTCCCCGACCTCCCCTGTCGAACCCGCCCCGGCCTCCGCGTCCGCCACGGTCATTAAATCCACCTCGACCTCCTCGGTCGCCTCCCCGGCCTCTGAATCCTCCTCGGCCCCTATCGTTGCCTCCCCTGCCCCTATCGTTGAAACCTCGGCCGCGGTTAAATCCGCCACGCCCGCGGTTGTTCCAGTTGCCAGAATTGTTGAGCTCGGTTTCGTCTTCATTCTCTTCACCTTCCTGAGTCTCACCCTCCTGATAGAGAGAGAAGCATTGTGTTACAAAAACCAAGACAACCCTATGTGATGACCAGGTTATCTAGCTAAATAAATGCCCAAAACGTTATACTAAGCCACTTGGCGATCGAGCTACGGCCGAGTGTGGTATAACATGGAGTTGCCTTGGCTTTTCAAACTTTGGGGCATTTACCTTAGCATCAAATGAATTATCCTTAAGTCTAGGATCCACTTCTACAGTTTGTGAAGCTACTCGGCGGAATGGAGCTGCCTTACCCTCGGACCCGTTATCGTTTTCTTTAGGCGTTGAAACAGTTTGTGTACCCTAAAATTTGTATAATTTTTTTTAGTTTTTAATTTTGTTGAAGTAATTTTATTTCACCACCCCCAAATTCTTTGTTATTTACCTTAATACTCAATGTTTATTTTGATTGAAATATGGAAGAACGTAAGAATTTAAATAATCTACTTTTTTTTTAAATTCTGTTTGTGACACAAAAGTACAAGACACCTTTATGTAAATACGTAATGCTCAATAAATGTTTGAATGATGATTCATTTTTCTTAATAAAATTTATTTTTCATAAATGGAAATCTTGCAGTGAACCAGATCCAAAATTAAAACTTTGGTTCTAGGCAAAGACAAAGCCTCTAAGTCCTAATGTATATAATAGTTTATATTATATTAAATAATATATTGTGATAACAGAAGCAGAATATATAGAATAATATACAAACCTTCACAAAGTTACTGTAAGGTTTCTTGGCAGGTCCACCTGAGTCACCACCTGATGCTTTCCTCTTCTTTCCACCTTGGATGCCAGTTTCAGTTTCCTAAAATATGTATAAATTGTAAAGATCAACTTTTAATACTATACAATAATACAGTAGAATCCGTCTATAACGACGGCCAAGGGACCTACGATATTACGACGTTGTAACCGGAAGACGTACTAAAAGAACATAAAATTTCAATTTCAGTTTTTTTAAATAAAAATAATTAAATACTAATAACTATATAATGTTTATAAATAATAATATGTATGTGATTATTAGAGACAAAAAACATGAAATCAAAATAATTATTTCACAATGTGCACCTAATGCACCTATACATTACGAAATATGAAATCTACTTTTTATTTGTAAACACGTGTTTCATCGTCGTCGTATAACAGGTGATTTTTGTAGAATTCCGTCGTTAAAAGCGGTCAGTCGTTATAAGCGGAGTCGTAATAAACGGATGAACTCTCATAGAGGCTCTTAATAAAACCAAACATATGCCTATACTAACGTCGCTATAAACGGTTGTTTGTTGTATGCGAAGTCGTACTAAACGGATTCTACTGTATATTAATTTATTCTTGTTTATTGAATGTTTTGTTTATTAGCTTAAATACCAGAGAATGTGCTTATAAAATTCAGCTTTCCCTAATAGATGGCCGGAAGCATAATTTAAATTTATATGTTGCTAGCGGACCCGACAGAGGTTCTCCTGCATGATAATGTATATATGTTACGGCTAAAGGTGTGAACAGAAACTTAAGATAAGCCGGCTAAACTTAAGTTTATGAGCACACCTATAGCCGTAACATATTTATATAATATATGATTTGTAAATCATAACCATCCAGGGCGCCACCCAAACGCATATCAAATTATTCATTCAAATCGGTTCAGCCATTAGGGAGCAGTTCAGTGACACACACATATAGTCGAATTAAATGTATAAAGATATGCTGCATCTTTAATTAATTCCATGTTAGGTCAGAAAAAATCTCAAAACCTACAATTTTACACACAAAGGCGCAATGATACTACATTCTAAAATTCTATCAGAAATATTTTTTCAAAAAATAAATTGAATGTTTTTTTTTTTTTTTTTTTTATGTACCTGTTCTTCAGCTGCTTTTTTAACCTTAGCAGGAGGAGCATCATCATCATCACTGTCACTCTCATCTGAAGACTCAGCCTTTTTCACTGGGGTTACTTTTACAGCAGGCTTCGCCTTGGGTTCATCGTCATCACTGGAATCATCTGATGACTCTTCTTTTTTAGCTGCAGGTTTAGGTTTGGCAGCACTGGTAGGTGTTTTAGGTGCAGGTTTAGCAGGCTCATCATCACTGTCATCACTGTCATCTGATGATTCGGCTTTCTTTGCTGGAGCCTTAGATGGAGTCTTTGCAGGTGTCTTTTGTACTGCTTTGGGCTTTTCATCTTCACTAGAGTCATCACTGTCTTCAGATGATGAGTCTTTTTTGGCTGCAGCTTTAAATGCTGGTTTAGCAGGAGCTGGCTGAGGTCTTTGAAGAGCCTTCTGTGGGACTTTTTGATCATCGTCATCACTACTGTCATCGGATGAATCTTGCTTTTTGGCTGGTGCTTTAGCTGCAGGTTGTGCCTTTGGAGGAGGCTTGGCAGGTGTTTTTGGCTTCTCATCTTCACTGTCGTCACTATCATCAGATGAAGATTCTTGCTTTTTGGCTGGGGTAGACTTGACAGGTGCTTTTGCAGGAGTAGACGCAGGTTTCTTAGGTTCACTGTCATCACTATCATCAGAGGAGGAATCTTGTTTCTTTGCAGGTGTCTTGGCTGGTGTTGGGGCTGGTTTCTTCTGCGCAGGTTTGTCATCATTGCTGCTATCATCACTGTCAGAGGAAGATTCTTGTTTCTTCGCTGGTGTTACTTTAGCTGCAGCAGGTTTTGTTACTACAGCAGCTTTAGCTGCAGGCTTCTTAGCTTTGTCATCATCACTGCTATCATCAGAAGAGGACTCTGTTTTTTTTGGAGGTGCCTTAGCTGGTGTTGCTTTAGGTGCAGGTTTTTGCTGAGGTTTTGGTTTATCATCCTCACTGTCACTACTATCATCAGAAGATTCTTGTTTCTTAACTACTTTAGGTACCCCATTGGTTGGCTTTACTGGCTGTTTCTTAGGTTGTGTAGTAGCATTATCATCACTGCTGTCACTATCATCTGATGACTCTTGTTTTTTAGGAGCAGGCTTCGCTGGTGTGGTTGGTTTCTTAACCTAAAAAGTTAATTTAATGAATAATACAATTTATTTCTATTTAGTTTCATTGTATAACTACTTAATAAAGCTAAGGCTGGATCTTTTATGACCAGTTAAGCATCTGTAGCATAGGTCAATCAAAGAGAAACAATTTGTATTTTTGTATGCGCCTTATACATGCAAAAAATTGTTGCTATCCAAAACTATAATAGAACTAGAACCGGCTATTGAGAATCTAACTATCTGCATATATATAAAAGATTAAAATGTTTGCTATCAATGTTTGTTATTGTATAAGAATTATTGAAAGTTAAATAAATGATTATTAAAACATAAGAATATTTCATTATAAATGTAGTTAAAATGCCTTCATAATATTTATATTTTGTAAAATAAGGTCATCAATAAAATGTTACTGCTTTGGAATTTGTTTGTACCTGTGGTTTTTCATCTTCAGAACTGTCAGAATCTGAAGAAGCTTGTGCGTTTTTCACAGCAGGAGCTTTGCCATTAACTTGTGCGGGTTTCTTAGCTGCTGGCTTCTCATCTTCACTAGAGTCATCTTCTGAACTAAAAATTACACTAGATTACGATATATTTTCATTTTTACAAAAAATACCCCGAACAACCTTGTATGACATTTAAAAATTGTCTATCTTAAAATATCATGAATAATTTTTACTGATGGTGCATATTACAAGGTTGTTCCTAGTCTTTTATACATTTTTAATTTATCTCTCTTCCATCTGCCCCTATGAATAGCTCAGTGCTCAGTGGTAGGCAAATATCATACAAGGTTGATCTTATGATCCATAAATATATAGGTATAAGTAAATAAACACAACATTGGGAAAATCTATGCACTTGCAGTATTCTTTAATACAGCAGGATTATCTTTATGAGTAAGTAGTAGGATTCATTAGTCAAATGCAGATTACATTCACTTAGAGCAAGACATAGTAATAACATATGTATGAAGTTTTTAAATACTTTCATATATTTTACTTGAGATTTAAATTATGTTTTATGCCTATAGCCAAATAATGTATTTAAAAAAAAATTAGACTGATTTACACTAGTGTTCAAGTTATCATTACATTTGTAAATAATATTAGAATTCAAGAGATATTTATGAAATAATCACATGATAATTACCTTTCAGCTGGCTTTTGGGGTTGTTTTGTTTTAGGTTGGTTTTGTAGGATGTCTATCAATGATGGCAAGCCTTTTGCACGAGGTTTCTGTAACATATACATTCAATAAAAATTTTGCTCATAAGGTAAAATTTGATCACATCATAATAACATAAAATTGAAAGTAATAATTATCGTTATTCAGTAATAATTAAATTTAGGAATGTTATCAATGATTAATTAAAGTAAATATTAAATGATAAGATTGATTGATGCATGCTAACTTCGAAATTACAATGTTTTAGGTTATGTCATGAATGATTCTAATGCTATGGCAATATGCAGGAATCATGTGGTTAACAGAAGATTATATCCTTATCAGCCTAGAAGATTTTATTCATCAATAAATGCCAACAATGGCATTCAATAAAAAATAAAATTGATAAGTAAATAATCTGTAAATATTAAAATACCACACTTGGTAAGAGTAATAAACCTAATACAAATGCGTTTCCCGGATTTTAATTATATTACTTTTAAACTATAAATTCAATTTCGTATGCTTTAGCATACGAAATTGAATTTATAGTTTCGACTAAGTAGATACCTACTGTAACATACACAATACGGAAATGAATGATAGGGACGTATGTACTTGTACGTAGGTCTCGTGGTCTTTCCCGGAAAATAAAAAAATGATATAGAGACAAATATGAAAAAGTAATTCTGTTAAATTTAGTGGTAGCTAATGAGGAATATTGGGAAACGAGAAAAAATACATTTACAATTCTGCAGAAATTTAACACAGTCCAAAATTATAAGGCAAAATAAATAAATCCTTAATATAATAAATAATTACTTGTGCGATAAAGCGCAAATGCAATTAACAATTTGATCTAACAACTAATAGAAGTAATAATCGAAGAAAAACGCAAAATATGTACGCACGTGTGCAGACCGGCCACACGTGGTTTTTGTGATAGGTAAGTAAAACTCACCGCTTTTGTCTTCTTTAGAAACCCCTGAGCTAGCGTTTTATCAATACCAAGAAGATACTGATGCACTAATGAGGAAGCCTCAGATTTTAGATCAGTTTGGACACTCATATTGGTCAATTTTAGAAATTATGCACGGCAACGAGATCAACGCTGCCGTTTGTCACAGCACACAGATGAAAGAAAACTAAAGCGATTTTATTATTTCTGGTTTATCGACTAGAGAGGAGAAAAGTCTTCTTCTAGTGCAGACTGGTAATATTTATTACCAGTAATTAGTGTTGTCGATACCATGCCATTGATATGTTGTCTATGGAAAAGTTATTTCGGACCCATCTTTAAATAAATTAATTAAGGGATTCGAATTTCATTATGATTTTTTTCCTCGTTATTGTATCGATCCGATATCAAACTGTTTAAATAAAAATTCTTAAAATAAATAAGTTACAAGTCTATTAAAAAAAACAGTTTGAAAGCGCTCGTGTAATCGAAGGCTTAATACTGTTTTATGTAACTTCACTAATGTTACTTTGTAATGTTGGTAATTCTGCTTACAAAAAAAAATATACGATGACTTTGGCTGGGTTGATATGATACGTGAATTCTGTTTCTGTAATATTTATTGTATTTTGGTATTGATGTAGTGTATGTCATAGTGAATCGAGAGAACGTTTTCAGTTCGATGAATGTGAATAAAAAATCTTTAGTGGATCTTTAGTGTGTTATTTAAAACTGTACTTATTTAAAGTTAGGTACTTAAATATAGCGATGTGAGGTGACATGTTTTTATGTTTGCTTTGTCGAGGTTTAAAGTGATCGTGAGTAAAATTAGTTACATGTTATGTAGGCTAGCTGGAGCATTAACATCATAATATATCACGATGCCTGTACAGCAAATAAATGTTAAAAACTCCTCTGATATTGAAAGTTGGGAATGGGGTGGTGGATGTGGCAGAGAAGTTATTCGGACTGGCTCCGGGAGCAGTCGCACGTCTTGCAGTAACTCCAGTGGGGACATTTGTCGCATTTGTCACTGCGAGAGCGAGCCTCACAACCCTCTGCTAGCGCCCTGCTATTGTTCAGGTAACATATAAGTTCAGAATAATATATTTAATTAAGTTGAGATATTGGCACCTGACATTCTGTGATCTTTGAAAATACTGTTTTCTACAGCTGTTTTATGTTTACATTAAATTTGGAATAGTTCAAGCACAGCATTCAAAACAAACACCTATGTTCCCTTATAATGATTACTCATACCTTTTGCTTGAGGACTGAATGATGAATTGGAGATGCAACATATTCTAAAAATATTATTGTAACATAATGTTATATCAATGTAATTGTCAATATAATATAAATTTACACTACATGCTGCACACATAATTTTTATTTTAAGTACCTTTAACTATTTCCATTGGATTCATTTTTTATTACTAGCATAATAGTGTTGGTTATTTCAGCTTAGATTTTTTTAATTAAGGATTAATTTAAATCATTAGTGTTATTTGATAATCTTAAAGAAATTTGTATCATTATTAGCAATTATAAATAAACAACATATATTTGAATTACATAATTATATAAACAATTCTATTTAGTGCATAGCTTAGTAGTAAATCAATGGTTATGCATTTATTATATAATTCAAATTATTAAATTATGTTCTAAATTACTAAGTATGAACATACTATACTTATTGGTGATTAAAGTAATAGGCTTATTTATAATTAAAGTAATAGACTTATTTATGTAATGATTTATGTAATGTCCTCTTATAAAATACATATAGAGGTATTATATCATTTCCAGAAAACGATAGAAGATTAAATAATAGTCACAAAAATTGCACCTGATTATTAAGATTAATTACAATGTTATTGGGTGTATTTCTTGCACCTCAAAGGCACCTTTTTTTATTATTATAACAAGAATCCCTGTATCAATATTTTTGAGTCTTATAAGTACTAACTTTCATACCAGTTTAAAAAGTTGGGTCATCAAAATTTAAAGTTTTATTGATTGATACTAGCTTACATACAAAGTTTAAGCTATTTAAGACATTAGCACATATATTTAAGACATACCCTCAGAATGATGATGAACATCAGTATCATCAATTAAATCAGTGTATTTTAGATATCAATAAAATCTTAAAGTATGAGGGCTTATGAATTTTGAAGAAGCAAAAGCAGTGTACTAGGATCTAGACTGGTGGCATTCCCTTGTCTATGCCTAGACCTATGAGAGAAAGGTGTTACAATAATATGTGTAAGAGCTATGCAATTTAAACTTTATATGTGTAATCTAATAAGGCCACTATTGATAATGTATCTCAAGAATTTGGTCTATCTGGTTTAGTCCAAATGTAAGTTATAAGAGTTCAAAAATATTCCCAGATTTAGAAAACCTGCAAGACTTATATTTGTTAATTACATTGAACAAATAAAAATAACAACAATATGTACCTATTGATACAAGTATTTTTGAAGCATTTCAATTATAATGTCCTTTGCATGAGTATCCTGTCTTTTGTTAAAATCTATTGTATTTCATATTATATTTTAAAGTGACATGTACAACATTTAATTGTTATATTTTTGTCAATTATCAATTTATCATGTTGTTTGAACATTGAGTTCAATAAACTTCCATGTTCTTCTACTGATCCTATTTAGGTATGCCACAATAGATATTTATACTAATATTATAAAGTTGAAGAAGAAAATAATTTTTGTTTGAATTGAATAAGTTCCAGAATTACAGGAACAATTTCAAAAAAGATTTAACCATTAGAAAGCTATTTTATCAAAGAGTAACATAGGCTATATTTAATAATAAGGTTCCCATGGAAATGGAAGCTATGTGGATGAAACCATGCACAAGATGCTAGTTCAGAAATAAATTTGTTCTAAACTAAAAGGAATTCTATTTTACTTGGAATAGGATTCTTCATTAGCCTGTATTAATTACACTGTTTAATGTGGGCCTCTTCTGAGTATGACAAACTAATTTTTATATTGGCTTGTGATCTAAATCTATGTAACTTGAATTAAATCAATCAATCATAAATAATTATTATCTATAACAAGTTAAAACTTGGATTTGTATAAAGTATTCTAATATTATGAACAAGATGTTTTCTTTTGTTATTCTGAACTCAATAAGTAATTATCCTGTTAAAAGTAAACATAATTCTATCATTGGTACCACAAAGTACCTGCTTCATATCTGCTGTAGGGAACAACATTATAATGATGACTTGTTATAAATTTTCCTCAAAGTAGGTACCAACCAAGTTTTATGTAAGTATTTATTTTAATTACACATAATAATGAATAATAATTGATCTTGACTCCGTAATCATAGTGATATCATGTTATTATAGAGACATCCTAGTCTGTAAAAGAATTTTATAGGATTGATATTGAATTTTTTTACACATATTATGTGTAAAAAAAAATATTAATCTCAGAGGCTGTGAGTGCAATCACCATGGTGGACAAGAAATCTTAATGTAAAATGTAAGGTTTTTTCCCAGGTTTTGTTGGTTGAAGGACTACCCTTTGAGCCTCGAAAGCATGTTAAGCCTATGGTGTTGATTGTTCTAACATCATCTATATCAGGGAATGAGCAGCAGCGGTTCCCCGTGTTTTACGATATAATACTGCGGTCACCAACTCGCCTGCCAAGTGTGATGACTATAGCAAAAACCCTTTCTCAGGAGGAGGCCCATGTTTAGCAGAAGACAGATGGCAGATGCCTTTTTAACGATGCTATGCAATTTTTCTGTAATAGCTTAGTCTTTAAATTAAATTTTTAAAGCTAGTTTATATTTTTATGCTTAGATAAATGAGTAATGATGGTTGAGCGCAAGAAACCAATTATTTATCTATAGAATTTACAAGCTGCGCCCCGCGGTTTTACCCGCGTCACTCTGCTCCAGTGGGTCGGAGCGTGACATTTTGTAGCCCATATGTTAATCCAGCTTATAAACTATCAGCATGCAAAATCAGCCAAATCCATTCAGTAATTTTTGCTTGAAAGAGTAACAAACATACATACATCCACTCCACACATACAAACTTTCGTATTTATAATATTAGTAGGATTATATGAATATAAGTAAGCGCCCATTTACAAAATGTAAATTTGAAACGGATACAATGTTTTCTCATAGTGGAACTAATGGCACATAATTTATTAGCAGTCTTTAAATTACTATGTAGTTACTATTTACATTGTTATGGATAACAAGATTTGCAAAGTAACTCCTTTAGCTAATCTTCATCATTACGTCAAGTCTCTGTTATTTATGGAATATGTAAAGTATACAGGGTGTCCCAAAAGATTACGTAGCTGGGAAGGGGGGTGATAGGGATGGTCACAAGGGTCACCAGAAAAATATAAAAAATTCCCTCTGGGTGTTTAAAAAAATAAATGGCATTTTTTAAAAGACTAAAAATTTTACACCTTGTGCTAACTGTACCTACAAATATGGCTGTATTTAAAAAAAAATGCTGTTATGTAATCTTCAATAACAACAAGGTCATCAACATCAACATCAAAAATAACAAGGTGTAAAATTTTAAGTTTTTAAAAAAATGCCATTTTTTTTTAAATACCCAGAGCGGTTTTTTTTTTTATTTTTCTATTGACCATTGTGTCCACCCCTGTCACCCCCTTTCCCAGCTCCTTAACCTTTTGGGACACCCTGTATAATTTACCATAGGTACTTGCAAAATGAAACATAACTAAAAATTTGCTAAAATGGTAGTCAATTTTATATGAAACACATTTAAAGTAACAATAATCTTTGGTGTCTATTTAGGTTAGTTAGTTAGGTATTACCCCACTAATCGACCGATGATAGTAAAATAGATAATTCGACTTCGATCGATAACAATTTCTACGACTGCACCGGTCGATCGTCAATCTAAGCCATGGATCCAATTCACTGGTTTACAAAATTTATCTTTTTTTTTATGTTGCAGAAGTACTATTTTGATTTAATTATTAATCAGGATGAGTTAAAAACTGAACAATAATTATAATTTATATACCTACCTATCGCGTCACATGTTTGAGATATTTGCTCGTAACGATATAAAAAATGCTGATTTAGCTAGGTATATAGCTAATTGTTTATTTAGCTAAACTTAAAATATTATTTTACGATTGAAAGTTATACCTACATCTTAACTTTTAATGCGGTTTACTTACGAGTCTATGATTTGCTAATCCATCTAATCTATGATAGGTCCATATTAATTTTTTTGTTGAACTAGGTATATTTTTTCATACATTTCAATTGATTAATTTTGTAAGGCGTTTTTGATGATGACATTCAAATGTTAATATTTTCACACAGGAACAAAATAATAAATGTTAATCGAAATTCAGGATACCTTGTACCTACTTACTCACGAAAACGGTCATAATACAACTTTAATAATAAATTAATTGGTTTATTTGCCTTTTTAAACATAGGTAATGTTCAAAAAGGTTCGAAAAGTAGGTAGAATATTTTTAATGATTTAACAATACTCATCAGACCTACCTACTCTGAAATTTCAGATGAATGTTTGGTTTGTGCAACCAAAACATTGTCGACCTGTGTTATAGAATGGTTTGGGCTACTTCCATAGACCTGCTTCATTATATGAATACTGCTATAACACCCACGTAAAACAGCATCAAAAAGCGTTCGAGCGATTTTTCATCGATTGGCACCGTCGATTTCACGTGAAGTCTGTACATGTTGATCGATAACACCGCACAAGGAAACCGGAACCAAAATATGCTTAACTAATACAAAAATATATGCAACACATTCGTACTTGCATGTTTGCTTTGACGTGACTAATAGTATAGGTATGTATTGATATAGGTATTTATATGTAAATAAAACAAAACCTTCCATTGAATGCTGTCAATTTTGTAAATGTACGCTGCGCGTCCTTTTGAAGGAATCTTTTTTTTTTTAATTATTCTCTATAACATACTTATTCATATCACCGTTACGATGAAATGGAACACTATCAAATTGTTTGTTGGTATTAGGTATACCTATAAACCCATAAACTCCGTGCGACCTCCGGGATTTAAAGCAAGCTTAAGTTCCGCAGGTCGAATAATAATTAAAATTATCATAAAAAAAGTCTGGATAATATTCAGCCCCAAGAATCTAGCAGTAGCGCACCGTTTATCTGTTAATACAGTCGCCAACCCGATTGCCAAGTAAACATGATGATAACAAGCCCACAAATATAGAAACTATAAATAAGGTATAGGTATTAGTAGGCATGTGAAATACCTATATTTAGCAAAGAAAGGTGGGATTGGGAAGAAGTGGGATTACTACCTATCTACTACACCTAGATTATAGGGAACGGAATATCTTGAAATTATTCAGATAACGGTTAAAGGACATGATTGGGTCAGTGGGTAGTCTTAGGGGCGGATTTTCACAATTACTATGAAATTAGACTGACCCCACATTGATGTGCGCGTTGTTCGCCAAATGTAGTGTCAACCGTACAGTTAAATGTTTTGCAATCTTTCCTTGAGCTCAAACCCAGACTGACAATATGGCATCGACGACGCTCATTCATTCATTTATAAGTTATTGAGCATTAATAACATTAAATTACATACCTAATTACATCCGTTTGTAATTGGTTTATAAATTTTAATTAAGTACTACTTAATCATGATCATAATTTTTAAATACATACTATCTATTACAAAGTAACAGTAAAATCTCTGAGCTTCTGAAGGCTAAATATATTTTTATTGCAAATTTATTGAGAAATCTCACTTCTTTTTAGTCCTTGTTATTATATAATGCGGTCACTCCTCTCGTAGTTTGTTATTTGTCAATTCCATCGGAAACATAAATAAAATGCAAACAAGAAATAAACTATGTATTGCAATCCGTTCATACGTTTTTTTTTCATTTATGGCCGAAACAGTCAGTTAAAAAATATTAAATCTTGACAGATCCTATACGGAAATTCTACCAAAATTTAAAATATATATTAGGTACTAGAAAAAAAAAATAGACTTGAAAAAAATGGCCCTTAGTTAAAATGAACAGACTTTCACATTCACTCCTAACATTGCAACACGCCATATAAAATTTAGATTTAGATGGATGTTTTAGAAGTTAAGAAATTGCTAAGCTTTTATGGACAGGCTAATTAAACTAGATCATTGCGTCACTTTATATGTAATTAAGTGTTAGTCCAATTAGCGCCAGCCATTTTGGAAGCTGGGGTACTTGTACGGCGAGTGCGAACTAACTGCAATTTCGAGAAAACAAATTCATATAAACATCCATCCATCAAAATTCATATAAAATTCAGAAACGACAAGCGAAGTTTACTTGTCCGTAGCTTCGCTGTCGCCATACACTGGTATATAATGCGCTCTTATACGCGGGCCCTAGCACTGGCTAGGGCCCGCGTATAAAAGCGCATTGAATTCTTCTTAAATCTAAAGTCCTCATTCCTGAATTTTTTCCCGCTTACGACCGCCCTGTACTGAGGTTCAAGTCCCACTGAGAGCGCCCTCTGGCGCAGTTGGTTTAGTTTGTATTTTTTTGAACCATTTATTAAGGCTCTTCTCGCCTTTATGCCCGGAGAAGAAGCAAAAGTCTCGTGTCATCTTATTATGTCCGTCCGAAAAAAAACCATTGCTAGGCTCACTGGTACGGCGATACCGACGATTATGGTCATATTACCTAAAACAATTTTAATTCCAAGTTTCTCATTTTAGTAGACAGAAGATTTTTATTTCAACCTTGGTTGCTCACAGAATTCTACTTCATTATTCATTTACATTATATTTCAAATAGCACGAGGTATAAAAACAAATTCATGTTAAACGGTAGGTCTTACTTATACTTTCACTTAGACCGAAAATGAAGTAGGTATAAAGCATCTTATATTTGATTACTCTAACTTAACCATAAAATTATTCATAAGATTTATTGACTAACTGGGCTGGTACAAAACGTATTACTAAATGTAGGGTGTGCCAATAATTAAAAAGTTTTTGGTGGAATTTTCTCTAGTATGCTAGGCCAGTATTATACTTAAATAAAATGTTTAATTTATAGAATGTAATATTATAATATTTTTCTTTGCGTGTTTGGTACTTAGATGGTAATTGGGCACGTACAAGTATTTTAGAATCACGTCTCATGCATGTGTATCTTTTATGCGGCACTAAGGAGAAACCTACTATCGTTTACTTATGATATGAAAACCTATGTACATTATGTCGTCATTTGCTGTCCGAGCTCTGCAGGCTTGAGAAAATTGCCGTAGGTATTGCAAGCTTAATTTCATTCAAAATATTCCGTTGTAAGCTGTAAACTAATAGTGGAAAAGGAAAATTTTGGAACTATGAGTTGAAATGCCTATATTATATTCCCTATGTACTGGAAGAATCGTGACTCTAAGGTGATTTTAGTTATTCACTTGTGTCATTAATTAGTCATAAAGTAGCTATAAGTAGTGAGTAATAATAATTATAACCGGCTTAGTGTAAGTCTCGACCCGTTTGTGTTATTTTTTAGGCAACTATTACGACTTCCGCCCTTAAATGATTACGACCCGAAACCGCATTTTATTTGATAAATAGTTCACGGCCTCATTACATCACAATCATTAATAGCTATTAATAGCTCTTGACGCCTCGACATCTGACCTAAGAGCACCCCACACCCAAGTAACCTGATTAAATCAGGTATTTGAGCAATAAATTGCGGAAATTATCTAACACGTCAGTGACAAATATATTTTTGCTAGAGTAGATCCTAGTTCCATTGACTTCCATGCTATATCTATATGGTTTGTGCCGCCAAAAGTCTTCAATCTTTAAACCAACATTGCTCTACACAATGTGTCCATTTGGTTGTTCAAAGTAGACAA
Source organism: Nycteola revayana (assembly GCA_947037095.2). Taxonomy (NCBI): domain Eukaryota; kingdom Metazoa; phylum Arthropoda; class Insecta; order Lepidoptera; family Nolidae; genus Nycteola; species Nycteola revayana. The sequence goes on from OX344840.2 coordinate 18,096,723, forward strand.
CTTACCCGACAGAAATGGTAATGGGTATAATCTAGCTAGAATCAAGGCTTATTATGTTTGCTATGTTGCGTTTGTAATGTACAACACATTATAACGAAACCGCTTAGTTAGATGTGACGTAAATATGTACGTAAACAATTTGAAGGCAGTTATCATCACGCCACAAATGAAAATTGCCGTGAAGGTAGTAAGTATATTACTTTTGACAAAAGTGTAATGGTTTTTTATATATGCAGTTAATTGCCTTAGGTCTATATGTATTGTACTGCATATCTTGCTGGCGTGCTGGCCTCGTGACGTTAGCTAACGTATAAGTAGGCTGTCTGATTTCTGGCTTAGAATAGACCTAGCGATCGAAAAAGGTCGAGCCTTTTAGCCCTTTTTTAAGACTCGCCGCTTTATATCGAGGGCTAGAAGGCTAAAAGGCTAAATAGCTCTTAAGCCCTCGAGGCTAATTGTATTTATGGCTTTTGAAGGCTCGAGCCTTGTAAATTTAAAGCTTGCGAGTCTTTTTTAAAGGCGGGCTTTTTTTCTAAAATTGTTCACTAAAAAAGGGTTTGAGGCTTTTTAGGCATAGGCTTTTTTAAAGTCTTTTTAGAAGACTGGCGCACTATGTAACAAAAGGCCGATCTAGTCGGACAATATTATTTGACACTATTAGGTACTAATTAGGTCTAAAGGTGGTATCGATGATTGGTTTAAATATAGCAAAAACATAAACAATTACATATATTTTTGGTACATTTAATAATAAAATATAAAACCAGTATACGTTGACACTTGGTTAGAAAGATTTACTAAGTCATAAGAGGCCAACTTAAAATAGTCATTGTTCCAAAAAGAAAAACAGCCGATTTTCATTAGGTATGGCAATGAAATGAAATTGTAAATAAATAAAGGATGTGTTAATAAAAATACAGTATCATATTTAAAAAATATAAAAATGAAATTAAACGTAATAAATATAACCAATGACACAACTTGGATATCTACTCATTTTCATTGTCGGAATCATCAAAACTTGGCAAACTGATATTAACCAAACTGTCTTCTTGGCGTATTTTTCTAATGAAATCCAGAATCTTTGAATACGTCATCGTGCGTTTTTCTGGAGGAACACGGTCGAGCTCAAAAGCTAATAATTTTGCAAACTCTTTGTTTCTTTGATCATTTGGTTGCTGCTCTGAGCACAGGTGGATATCGTCTACCACATTCAATTGTGCTCGCACATCGGATGAGTCCCATCGATTTCTTTTATATATGGCACAATCCATAATATCTTCTTGTCGTACCTGTACATCTTTGTCCAATTGTTTTTTTGATGATGATTCTGGTTTTAACTTTTCTTCATTTAAAGATAACTTCCTCTTCTTCTCGCGAGATAAACCAGGTAAAATACTCGGAGAACACGGAGGAGACCCGTCATCACTAGACATTTTTATTATATAATAAAAATATTATATAATAAAAATGAAATGTATTATCTTAACGAGCCAAGAAATCACAATTGCTAATGATTAACAGATTACAAAATAGTAAAAATATCCAAAAAGTTGTGGGTAGGTGAAATGTTGACCTACCCACAACTTTTTTGATATTTTGGATATTTTTTTTAAACTTCAAGTTACAATATAATATATTGGATCTTTAACCACTGCGCATAACATATCCAAAAGAAAAGTGAATAAAAAGAAAAACATTCTTTAAAAAAAAAAAATTATTTAATTAGAGTTCCATCTTTAAAAAAACTCGACTCTTTTGAGGATTAGGTTAATAGAAACGTAATGAATTATAAATGAAAGTTTTATTATGTATTATAACAGTTTAACATATTTTAAATCAATTAATGAAATAAAAAAAGCATAGGTAAAACATCGTTAGGTACGCGAACATTAATCACCAAACGATTTACGTCCAGTAGCCAGCGCAACCAGACGTGTGCCAAACTCTCGTAAAAAAGTAGTTTATTAAATACAAATAACGACCACCCTAGTTTGGACCTTAAAACTGAGAAGTGACAGTGCCAATTATAGTGCTAATTATTGTGCAAAAAAGGACTGTACGCATAGTTTCTACGGTGACGACGCGGTGCGTGGTCAACAAGCGGCGCTCTTCACCCCCGCGGGTAAAAGAGACAAACCACATTTTTGATCCCGCTCGCACTCTCCAACACCGGTGCCGCTGCAGTAACGAAAGCAAGTAACATTCAATTATAGCATCTTTTTACTTACTCATAACAATGAATGTGGTACGATCGCCTAGCGAGAAAACGAACACGCCGACGGTAGCTGCATCTACATCGTCGTCGTACCCGGATTTACGTAAATTAGATCAGAATGACGATTTACAATCTATTACTTTACGCAAAAGAAAAAGGCCTGAGCTTGACCATGAATTCAAAGAGGAGATAACCAAAATACATACGGAAATAAATACCATGAATACTCAATTCACGGATTTAATAACCAATTTTCGTAAGGATATCTTTGATTCCTTAGAAAATTTTTCAAAAACGCAGTCAGACAATATGTCACAAATACGACAAGACTTGAGTGATCTTAAAACTGACTTATCGAGCATTAATCAGCGTACGGATAAGTTGGTAACTGAGCAACAAGTATTAAAGTCTGATTTATCACAGCTAGCATGTAAAAGTGACATAACCGAACAAAAGCTACAACAAATCGAATCCCAAATGTCTTCCCTAAAAGCAGAACCGACATTCATGCTCAAACAAGAAGAACTACTTCACGAAATGCGCGAACGACACGACCGACAAAAAAATATAATTATAGCGGGAGTTTTGGAACTAGACCCAAACAAGGCAGATCAAGAATATCTCGAAAAGCAACAGATACAAACAATATTTAAATCTCTTTACGGCGACAATAAGTGCCCTAACATCACCAAATGTCTGCGCCTCGGAAAATACAATGCCGATAAAAATAGACTCATCAAAATATACCTGGAATCCTGCGAAATAGCTCAACACATACTACGCAATAAGAACAAGCTCACTAAGTCAAATATAAAAATATTCTCAGACCAAACACCCAACCAACAAAAATACCTGAACGACTTAAGGACAGAGCTACAGCGTCGTCAAGAGAAGGGAGAAACCAATATAATCATAAAATATATTAAAGGCCTACCTAAAATCGTGAGCACCATACCTCCAAAAAACTAATATCCACAGCAACCTCAACAATAACCTGTCCAAATCCAAACATAGCAACATATCAAGCAATAGACAATTACTCTCAACTTAACACCGACGCGCAAGCCCTTAAATTCTTGTATATCAACATACGAAGCCTATCAAAACAAGGGAAAATGGATGAACTTCAATGCATCTTGAAAAGCACACCGCACGTACTTCACCTGATTTTATTGAGTGAAACATGGATTCAATCTGACTCCGAAGGTTCATCACTATACATACCAAACTATACTCATCATTACAATTACCGCACTGATCGGCGTGGCGGAGGTGTATCAATTTTCGGCCACAATGACCTTGAACACAAAGATATTCAACAAAACTACATTGATGGCAACAATTATCTTTGGATTTTCCTGGAAAAATATATGCTGAACGTCGGCATTATATACAAACCTCCAGATACGAATTGCAAAAACTTTATAGAGTACTATTCTTCACAACTCCGACAGAAACGACGATGCATTGTTTTCGGCGACTTCAACCTCGACTTATTAAAACCGGACAGGACTACGATAACCTACACAAATATGATCAAGGAGACTGGATACAAAATACTGAACAAAACAAACAAAAAATATTCAACTCGAACTACCAGTACCACCAAGACAATATTAGACCATGTCTGCTCAAACCTCTACAAAGACAACTTTCACATGGCTGTCATTGAATCATCCTTATCTGATCACAACCATATATACCTGGAACTAAAGAAATATCAACGACCACCCAAAAAAATACATCACTACACAGCCATTGACTACACAAATCTATACAAAGATGTCTCTAATGCCAACTACATAACAACAAACAACGACTACCATGCTCTAGAGAGCTTTATTCAGGATAAAGTAAAAACAAACACAAAAAATAAAACTAAAATCCTAAACCTACCCAGAGACGATTGGATCAACAGGAAAATTACGAGGGAAATTGACAAGCGAAATATACTATGGAGGAAATCTAAAAATGATCAAAACAATAACGACTTCAGAACAGATTTTATAACAAAGAGAAACGAAGTGCAACACTTTATGAAGAAAGAAAAAAGACAATATTTTTTTAACAAATTCTCTAAATGCAAATCAAATCCAAAGAGGATGTGGTCCTTAATCAACTATCTATCTAATAACAATCCGGTCACCGCCTGCAACATACCTAAGCTAAACGTAAACAACAAAACCATTAGCGACCCTATCGAGGTATGCGAAACTTTTAACAACTTTTTTGCGTCCGTAGGGAAGCTCCTAGCCAGTCAAATACCACACAAATTCCACAATAACCTAACATACACCACAATTAATAATAACCCTAATACAGTTAACCAATTAGATACCCTAACGCCTTGTACTAGCACTGAAATCATAAAAATAATCGATAATTTGGACCCCAGTTGCAGCTCAGGAATTGATGGCATCACCACCAAAACTATTAAATGCATAAAAAACCTAATAGTGGCCAACCTAACAAATTGTATCAATGACTGTTTCAAGAGTGGTACATTCCCAAATACTCTCAAAATTGCGAAAGTCAACCCTATATACAAATCCGGCACAAAGACAGATCCCGGAAATTATCGACCCATATCAGTATTACCGGTACTATCAAAAATTTTTGAACGTTTAATTTACACTAGACTAGAAAAATACCTAAACGACATTAATTATATTTATGATCGGCAGTTCGGTTTCCGACCCAAATCAAACACTTTATGCGCCACAATTGATTTAGTCACCACCATTAAAACAAATATTGACAAAAAAAACATTGCACTCGGTATTTTTATTGACTTAAAAAAGGCGTTTGACACGGTATCCCATAAAATCCTATTATTAAAACTAAAAAGCATTGGCATCACCGGAGAAATATATAATATCCTCTCCTCATACCTTGACAATAGAAAACAAATTGTTAAAATAGGAAACACGATGAGTAAACCATCTCACATAGAATTCGGTGTTCCCCAGGGATCTTTGCTATCCCCCCTTTTATTCGCTATTTACATAAATAATATTAAAGACTTAGGCTTAACAGGACAACTAACTTTGTACGCCGATGATACTTGCCTTTTCTATTTCGGCAACAATATAAACTACATTGTAGCTGACGCGCAAAAAGATTTGGACATATTATACAACTGGTTTAGCTCTAATTTACTCACCATAAACGCATCAAAAACATCGTACATAATATTTTCAGCTAAAAATAAAAAAAATCTTGACCACCCAGCCTTACACATAAACAACACTAAAATCATCAAAAGTAACTGTGAAAAATATCTCGGAGTCAGGTTAGACAACAAACTCACTTTTCAAGAACATATTGATTACATAAAAACAAAAATAACATCGCTAATGGGATCAATGCGCGGGTACATTAATAACATTCCAAAAAAAATCCGCTACAATATTTACAACTCATTAGTTCGCTCACACATAAATTACCTAATCGAAATCTGGGGATGCGCCACCAAATCGACTATTAAAGATCTACAAATAGCACAAAATAAAATAATTAAACTTCTATTCAACTACGATTATCACACGCCTACATCCGAACTATATAAACATACCAAACTAATGAGTATTCATCAACTTTACACATTCAATTCCTGCATTCTCATTAGAAAAATTCTTAACAAAACAATACACACACAATTATCCTTTAACATAAAAACATCCAAATACAGCCAAAGAAACCCCAACCAAATACAGACGCGCCCCCCGCGGACGCAATATGGCAGGAGAAATATAAAATACGAAGGTGTACTACTTTATAATAATTTACCGGCAGATATAAGGACCACATCCTCTCATAACATATTTAAAGCTAAACTCAAGCAGTACGTCACTAGCAACACAAAACTATTAAGCTAGTCTTGCACACAAAATGCGACATCGTACCTACATACTTTAAAAAATAAAACAAAACTACTGGACTACACTTACCTTAGTTATGTATTTATTCGCTAAGTGAACAATGTATGTTCTTTTGAATAAATAAAGAATCTTTAAACCCAAACGTTTAGCCAGGATGAAAGGCACATTGAGGATTGTATGCTTTTATTACTCAAACGATTCCTTTTCTTATTGATTAAATTTCCAGCTTTGGAAAATGACTGTTCACTGGGAACGCTTGTAGCTGGTATACATAAAATATCAAAAGCCATCTTTTGTAAGCGTGGTAAGTTTAATTGTTGGTTTTTCCACCAGTCTATTACATCAGTGTCTTCGGGTTCAATCGGTAGGGATAAATATTTTTCCAGCTCATTATTATCAAGTCTTCTTTTTTTATAAATTGAAGAAAAAATATTGTTATTGACTCCAGATGCACCGGAAGATTCCGATAGATCGGATTGCTGTTCAGCTGCTTGATTTCCAAGATTGTATCTGGTATTAAAAAGTAATGTCATAGAAGTGAGGGGATCTTCAGTACCATTGTAATTTTCGGAGTAATAATTATTTTTTAATCTTGGATCGAGTATAATAGAAAACATAGCATACTCAGTGCGTAGCAAGGGAAAATATTCTTGCAATTTGTTGAGCATGGCTCCAGAATTTTTTTTCTTAAGATCATTATCCATCTCCTCGGCATTAGAAAGTCGATTCATTAGGACGTCTACTATAGGTACTACATAGTAAATACTTGGGTATTTTGACTTTGATAGTAAAAGTGTAGCATCGTAAAACGGCTTTAGCAAGTCAATCAATAATTTAACATCAGCCCACATGATTTCTTCAATATTGGAATTTCGAAATTCCCTATCATTCTGGCAAAGATAATTGAGAACTGCTTTCATTTTATATGCACGCTCAAGCATAAGGTAGGTCGAATTCCACCTTATGTTAATTTCTTTTAGTAAAGCTAATTGCGGAATATCTAATTCTGCACAATTTTCAAAATAGGTCTGCTTTTTTTTAGTGGAAAAATTTATTAAGTTAACAAGTTTACTCACAGCTGAAATAGGCTCTTCAACTTCTTTTAGACCTTTCTTTACTACCAAATTTAAAATGTGTGCCAAACATCTAGTGTGAATCACATCATCATAATCATCATTAAATAAAGTCAGTAATTGTAAACATTTCACATTTACTTTCTCGTTATCTGTAGTAATGGACATAATTCTTTTATGTAAAGCATATAAATTCAAGATTTCTACAATTTTATGTAATATCTGTTCAGCTTTATGTGGATACGGTATTAAATCGAAGTCCAGGATAAATGACTGTAATGCACCATTATCTATTAAGTGCGCAGTAACAACTACGTATGGTTTGTTCGTGACGGAGGTCCAAAAGTCAAAAGTCAAAGAAATTTTATTTGTAATCATTTTGATTTTCTCTATAACTTCAGGTTGTTTCTGTTTAAATAGTTTGTGAATGTTTGATTTAAGTGACGTTGAACTTAATGGCGAGTATTTAGGATTTATCTCAGCCATTAATTTTTTAAAATGTTCTTCTTCTACAAGTTTAAACGGATGGTTGCCGTGAATGATAAAATTAAGCACTAGTCGGTCATACAGTGCCTTTTTATGTTTGCTCAATGTCAATGCAGAAGTATTGCTGGTTGAGGTTGAGGGGCCTTCATGACTTAGCAAATGATTTTTTAGCGTAGAATGTGACGATTTTATCGAAAATGGTTTTTTACATATTTTACATTTAAGCCCACTGTCATTCTTCGTGTAATATGTATTCCTCAGCTTTTTATAATTTTTTTTAGGATTCGGAGAAGACTCAATACTCACATTTTCTCTAGAACTCGTAAATGTGACATCAGTAGACACATCCAAATCACCATCAAATCCATCATTTTCCATTTTGGCGCAAAGATAACGAGTAATAGTAACCAACGCGTTAAAATATAATTCCAACCCAATGTTTCAGTTCAATTGATGAACCAGTATTTATTTACGATATTAACCGCAACACAATATACTAACAGATATTTAACTTAACACATTTCCTGGTCATGATACGAACAACAATTCGAATAGAACGATATTAAAACGAATGAATGACGTAAATTAAACCGGGCATCCAGCAACGCATAAGAACAAATATACCTACCTACCCTCACATTAAAATATTAAACACCACGGAAATAAGTATTTTTCTTTGTCATTTCCAAGATAATAATGGCGAAATAGGAATCGATGTTATTTTGAAAATTGTAAAAAAATAATATTCACGTAAGTACAAAATTAATAAAATACAGTCTTATTTTTAAAATAAGTCTAAATTTGACTGGCCTCGTGGCGTAGTGGTTAGTGACACTGACAGATGATCCGGAGGTCGTGGGTTCGATTCCCACCCAGAACAATTGTTTGTGCGATGAACATGATAATTTATTCTGTGTCTGGGTGTTTTATCTATAATATGTATGTATTTAGAAATTTATATTTATTAATTGTTTTTACTACCCATGGCGTTATATGAATGTAGTGACATATTTATTATTATTAGCCAATGTCCAGCAGTGGACGTCCATCGGCTGAGACGACGATTTATTATTATAATTAATATTGTAGCCATCGCTATAAAACGGTGAGTCTTAAAAAAAGGCTATAAGGAGCCTTTTTGACCGCTAAAATGATAAAACTCTAATTACGACGCCAGTCTTGTAAAAAGGCTTTAAAAAAAGCCTAGGCCTAAAAAAGCCTTAAGCTCTTTTTTAGTGAGCAATTTTAGAACTACTGTTTCGTGAGTCCGCCTTTAAAAAAGACTCGCAAGCTTTAAATAGGGCTAAAAGGCTCGAGCCTTTTCGACCGCTACAATTGTGAGTCCGCCTTTAAAAAAGACTCGCAAGCTTTAAATTTAGGGCTAAAAGGCTCGAGCCTTTTTGACCGCTAAATAGACCCCCCCCATATCTTCCAATGGATTTAAGAGGCGACTAAGGGAGATACGCCTGATGGATGGGCAGCAGCGTCTATCAACTCAAGCTTACCAACCAGCAAGCCAAGTGTGCTGATTATGGCAATATCCTACACAGAACCTGGCTTGCTCAGGTCTTTTAAGAAGAGGCCCATGTTCATCCGTGGACAGCAGTAGAGTAGAAAGGAGTCCAACAAAGGAACCTAATGAATTTTACCCCCGAAAAAAAAAGAGGCACAGTATCATAATATCGTTTCCTATACAGTACGGGAACATTACACATTGAATCATGAATTGGTTACTATTAACCTTCGCTGTTATCAACACACAATTCAATTGTCGATCTTATAGCTGGCAGTTTAATGTCTCCGATACAACTGTTGGGTGGGAAACTAAATATAAACACGACTGTATTGACATATTAAAAATCTAAATTTTGTTGTTAGAGTTCCGCACTCGAAGGGGTCTTAAGAGCTAACTAGTCCATTGAGCTGGTGTGTCAGTTTAATGAGTTATGCGTTTTAATCTTTTAATTTAATAGGCTTTTTTTAATTTAATTCTTTATTGTACATATAAAAGACAATTTTGAATAAAATAGGTAACATTTAAAGACGATGTACAATGGTGAGATAACTCATTATTGTGTTTTATTTAATAGCTCGTTGCTACTTCAAAGTCCGATATTATGATGCCCAAAATGATAGTGTCTTCTGAATCGTATAGTATTTTGTTCAGAGTTGGATGAGCCTGAATAAATGAACTATTATAACTCCAAAACACTAATTCTAATCAAGAAACAATGCTATCCTCAATACAACAACCCGAATTTAAAACAAGTAATGAAGTCTTTGTATATAAAAATAAACAATAAATATCGAGATATCTGGTATCAACATAAAATATACAGAATAAACGAAAATTATATAATAAATTGTTTTGTTGTTACAGGAAGTTTGAAATACGTTCACCAGAGCTGTTTACAACAATGGTTGACTGCTTCAGAAACTAGATCTTGCGAACTCTGCAAATTTAATTTTATTATGCACACTAAAATTAAACCGTTTAATGAGGTAAATATGACCTTTACTTTATATGCTTTTTTATAGGTTTCATGCTTAGGTTTCATTCAAGATATGGCTGTTACAAAATCTTGAATCTTACTTGTAGATAGAGGGCCTAATAAGTGCACAGCTCCTTACCTGTTCATTGATAGAGCTAGATCCATTCCGACCATCAGCTTCGGATTGACTAGTAGTCAATCCGGAACTGATGGTCGGATTATAAGAGGCTTACAACTGAAAACAATGATTTGCATTATAAGTAACACCTACACAGTTAATTCTTCAGGATATGTAACATATTTGCGTAATTTTAAAACTGGTCTTCAGTTTTAAAGGTCAAGGGTAGATTAAAGGTTCAAGGCATTAAAGGTTCCAACACCCTTGGTGATAAATTAATTTATAAATGAATTAACCTTATTTTATTGTCGTCGCAGCAAAATTGTCCAAAACATACCTTGCCTTGACATACAGCCATAATTCTTTTATGAATAAATTATGAAAAATCTCTCCCTGGGTGAGTTATTTGTATATTTATATGACTCCGTTGAGGATAGATGATAATAAATAATTATTTTACGTAAAAAATACCTACGTGTAAAGATGCAGAAACACCATATGCCGTAGCCCATTCAGAGTATTAAAAAATCAAATTAGAAACTTTTGTACAACGTTTTATATATATGAATCACCACTTAATTTAATTACACTGTGTAATTTTTTGTGAATTTGAAGTAGCATTATACGTTTTAATTAATATCCCTCCAGTTCGCGTCTGGTTCACAATGTCAACTTGTATCGCGCCCTTTATATCGGGACATTTTATCGCTTGGCGGGCCACCGTAATGTGCTGTTTACACGAGGCCAATAGCCAAGACATTCCAATAAGTCAATTCAATATTCCTAAAATTTTAATGCGATTTTCACATTAGATTTTAGATTGTCTAGATTTAAACATTGACAATATTGGAGTAAATCCATAATGATGAAAAAAAAGGCACTTTTTTATAGAGAGGGTTATATACATTATACATAGGTATTTGGAATCAGGAAAAAGTCCTTTATTTTAGCAATGTGTTTAGTGTACAGCAAACTGTTTTGTACACTGGAATATTTAATAGCCGCGGACCCTAAATTTCGGTAGATTCCAGAACCTAGAAAATTTGATGACGTTTACGCATAACGAGTCATCCAACAAATTTTCGTGCATGAAACGATTATTGTCTCAAGTCTTAAGCGTCCCTGTAAACCGGGCCAATTGATTTACTAGGTGGCCACATTTTTTTAAGTTCTATGGTACTAAAATTAACCACGACAATAGAAATCCGACCATAAAAGGTCGATCAACGCGCAGGCGGGCAAATTCGAATTCCTTTTTTGTCCGCGGGCTTGGGTTTGGCCGGCCTTGTTTCAGACCCTTCTAGGTACTGTAACTGTAAATGTAAGATATCCTTATTTATATATTTCCAGTGGCGTTTACTGGAAATGTCTGGCGTTGAACGTCGGCGGCTATGCTGTGCCGTGCTCTTCCACTGCGTGGCGGCGCTCTGCGTCATGTGGTCACTGTTCGTGCTAATCGAGCGAGCCGTCGAGGAGGTCAATCGCGGCATGATCGGTAATTTATTACACATACGCTACTTACATAACGCAAATTCCGCTCTGTTACGTTTCGTGCTTGTTACGAACACTTATTGTAATTATTATGAATTTTAAATAGGTAATTTGTGTTGTTCTTGCCTATTACGTTGGCAGTTATTGAGTGACATTTCTTCAAAAGAATCTGGGTATGGGATTCCGTTTGTGAAACAAGCAACAAGTAGAACCAGTTTAGCTATTGAGTTCCGTTTTAAAAAATCATTTATTCACATACATTTTACATTGTTTGTTAGAACCATTTTACTAATCTATTCTATCTATATTAATAACCTTTCGATGCCCTCGTAGACCCGAAGTCCGAGAGGCCCGCGATCTGTAAAGTAGAGCGACAGTTGCACAAAACTTCCCTATAATACATACAAAAATCAAAATTCCTCAATCTCATCGCCAGCGACCGCCCTGAGCCGAGGTTCAAGTCCCACAGGGGACGCTCTCTTGCGCAGGTTGCTTAGTTTGTAGTGTTTAAACCATTTATCTAGGCTGGAGCTCTGCTCGCCTTTATGCCCGGTGAAGTAGCAAAATCCTGGTGGCTAACTACAGATGTCCCTCCGAAAAAAAAGGAAAAAAAAAACTAATGTTACAAAGAGAAAAGATTTGTATTTTTGTGTGTATGTTTGAAGCGAATAAACTCAAAAACTACTGTGCCGATTTCAAAAATTCTTTCACCATTGGACAAAGGCTATTTTTCATTATGAAGTCCCCACGGGAACGGGAGTTACAGTCCCCGGCACGTAAAGTGGGGGAAAGTTCGCGAATCGTGCACTTAGTGAAACAAAAACTGGTCACTTTTATGCTTGTCATTATTAAAGAAAGGAGAGGAATTCGTAAAGTTTATTAGGTGTTATAAATAAAATATATAGGTATAAGAAAAGTAAAAAAAAATGTATTTAGAAAAAATAATAAGTTTTATTAAAAAATTAGGTAGTTAACGGTATTTGGTCCTGGCATTGTAATCAACGTTACAAAAACTAAATTTAAAACAACAACAACTATAACAAAAACTAAATTAAAAACAATAACAACAACTCGTAACAAAAACTCAACAAAAACAAAGTGTTCAACTTTCGTGCACGTAAGTGTAATCGGGAGCGAACGGAATGTAGACGCGGTGCGGGAGGCAGGGGTCGACTGACGGACGAATCGCGCGCTCGGATCGGCGCTACTTCATACCCCGCGTCCCGCTTGACCACCAAAGAGACCTATAAAACGACTTGTGCGCATCTAACGACTCTTGCCAAGTTACGTGCCGGGGACTGTACGCAGGTGAAACCGCGCGCGGGAAGCTAGTATAAACATATTATTTAAATATGTATTGTATGTACTAATCAAATAAACGTGCTATATTTCTCACGCATTTAATAGTTTTACTACTTTAAATAATTTGTATCTACTCTTAATTACTTTTATTAAAAGGAATATTATAGAAAAATCTTAATGTAATCTTCTGGAACTACAAAAGTATAAAGAAGTAACAAGCAATATTTGGAGCTTTAAAGGCCATTGACTCTTATAAAACAATTTACTATTGAAATATAGTTATGTTAATTTGTCACTTTTACGTATATATTGTAATGGTTGTTTTTAATAAATTCGAATCTATTTACATATATGATATTATATTTTTATTTATTTACATTTCTTGAGCTCAGATGCTTAAGGTCGAATGTGCCATTATACGTCAGAAACATTCGTCGTATGTGCCTGTACCGTAAACTGGCACTTACGACCAAATGGTTCTGAGGTCAGTCAATCAGAAAACTGAAGAAAATGTTAAAATTTCCCGATGAATAAATAGTAGTAAATAATAAGTATTGTAAATATGTATATAATAAATATCGGATTCCCTAATTCTAATTCTATCGATGTAATATCTAATTAATTATTTTGTATGTTGCAGCGTGGCCGTTTTGGACAAAATTAGTAGTAGTTGCGGTTGGCTTCACGGGAGGCGCCGTGTTCATGTATATTCAGTGCCGACAGTACCTGCACCTGTGCAACCGATGGCGAGCGCACAACAGGTGTGTACTATAGCGCGTGACTATCATCTTCCGATACCATATGTGGTCAGCGTCATTGTATTAACTCTATACAAAACTTTTTTAGCAAAACTTTTTTAAACAACCTCCTTAGCGTAGCGGTATTTGGCTCGCTTTAAATCTCGGAGGTCATGAGTTTGATACCCACGCCGGACAGGAAATCTTTCTAATCTTTCTTTGTCCCTCAGGATTCTTCTAATCCAGAACGCGCCGGAGAAAATCCCCATAGGGAGCGGGTCCCCAACAACCCGCGGCACGCGTCGCATGGGCGTGGCGAGACAAGTGGTGGCCAACGTGGAGCCTGCGCCCCCCCCCGCCTCCTACCACGAGGAGGACGAGAGCGGGGGCTTCGACACGTACCGGCCCGACCCGCGGCGCCGCCTGCCGCTGGCCGAGCGCCGCGCCTCGGACCCGCGCGTGCCGGACGAGGCCCGCGTGTACCACATCGCGGTGGACCCGCTAGAAGCCGACATCCGCTCGCTGCTGGCGCTGGAGGCGAGGCGCGCGGCGCGGGCGGCCCGCTCTCTACCTAACCTTCGCGCCAGTCGCGAGTCGCTGCTCCCGGCGCCCGCGCCTGCCGCCGCTTCCGCGCCCGCGCCCGATCCCGCGCCCGCCCCCGTGCCCGCCTCCTGAGGCCGCGCCGAGCCGCCGCTCCTGCTGTACCCGGACGACACGGTGTACTAGCGCGCGCGTGGACTCGAGTGACTTGTACTGTGACATTGCGGTGTGAGTGAGATGTACGATCGTGTACGTAGTGTGTGACAGTGCGGTGTGAGTGAGATGTACGATCGTGTACGTAGTGTGTGACGATGCGGAGCTCTCGGCGTCTCTTCGATTTCGTCCCTTTCGAGTCAGATTCTTGTAAATAGTATGGCGTCATATTTTTCCGAATAGTGATTGAATTAAGATTTCTTAGTAGGCCGCTTGCGACGTATGGAACTAAGTAGTAGATATGATACTGCCAGAGATAATAATCTTTTAGTATAAATTTATTCTCTCGATGAAAGAATCGTACGTGTTTTATAATTATGCTTTACCTATGGTAATACCCCTACTTCCAATCGCAATAACCGTTTATATGTTATACTTTTTAGTCATATCCATTCTGACCGGTAAGATTAGACTCCTTAATGGTCAAAATTATGAATATCTTGTACAGTTTAAATACAAATCTAAAATCTGTAGTGTATGTATTTAGTACATACACATTTTTTTCTGCTCTATGCAACCTACTACATTAATTTACATTTGATGCACGTCAATGTTTTTACTATCAACCAATGAGAATGTCGTAAGACTCATTAATTCACAAATTAATTTCTCAATCGCTTACAATAAACACCTATTAATCATTACTTTATATCATTCGAGATCATGTTTTATATAATGAAAAGATAAGCTACTCCTATCGCATGATTTTACATTGAACTAAAGGAAAATACATTTGCATAAATAACTTCCGTCAATATAAGAAAATATATTATTTTTTAAAATTATCGGATGGACGTTTATGTAGTCAGGTACGAGGCTTTTGCTATTTCACCGGGCTTAAAGGCATGAACCCTGCTCGCCTTTATGCCCTTATTAATAATAATTAGTATTGATATATATATTTAATAAATTACTTCTTAAACATCATAAAATTCAAAGAGATCATTGAACATGGACAGACACAAATATGTTTCATACAGTTTCTAATCAATAATTGTTATATTACAATTATTGATATTTAATTATTATATTGATTAAATATAATTAGTATTTACATTGTTGCATGATATTGATTTACGTATTTGATTCCTTAGGTCACGGCTATATTGATTTTGATGGCGTGTATAAAAACACGCAATCTATAAATAAGCCGAACTGTATGATATAAATCTAATATTTTTAAAATAAAAGATGAATTTGTTTTTAAAATACTCATACTCACGAAATTGACTGAATTTCTGTTAGGTAATTTATTTGCCTAAAATCTTTATCCAATTAAAATATTGCTTTTTTGTTGCGCTAGGTATAATAACAGAATGACACGTGTTATAATATCTTCACAATTTTAATTGTGACATGTTTTGTTTATAACGAACATTTTTGATAGCCAAACTGATTTAAAGCTAGCAAGCTAATAAATAGCTACTTTTAAATTATTATATATTTAGTTTCTGCATACAACTGATCAGATGACCTAGTCTTTCACTTTTTATTCTCAATATTTATCAGCATATTAGCTAAATATGGTATTACTAGCTACTCCCGCAATGCGTCTGCATAGATTACTATTTCTCTTCTACTGCTTCTACTATTCTAAATACAAATCTTAAACACTTAACCAGTTTAACCACTTTGTTTGACTTTAAAAATACTTTTCAGAGCTTATCTTGGGTATCTAAAAATATAAATTCTTAAAATTTTGGGTTTCTTAGTGGGCACATTATCTATTAAGAAGCCTGTCATTAAATACAAGTTAAACTGTTTTTCATTTAGTGGATATAAATTAACATTGACCAATACAATATCAATATAAAATTGTAGTTTATTGGTTATAGTTACTTGTTTTATTCAGTACTAAATTCATTCTCCAGATTTCTACATTTCGCTGCATAAAAACACAACAACTTCCTTTGAATATTTTGCGTTTACTATTACTTGGTACTTTAGTGTAGATATATATTACACTGCATTGGGTCTCCTGGCACACATATTGTATGTAAGATGTAGCAACCTACAAAGTACATAGCACTAATCAGTCATCAAACACTCTACAAAGTACATCGCACTAATCAGTCATCAAACACTCTACAAAGTACATCGCACAAATCAGTCATCAAACACTCGAATCGTTGCGCCGCCGCCGCGTGCGCCACCTACAATTGTGTTTAGTTGTAAGTTAGTTTTAAGTCGACGCTGATTGGTCAAATTCTGTCTCGGAACGCAACCACTTGTAAATATATTTTAGTACTTAAGTAGGCTCCCTTGTAAATAAAATCATTCCATTACCGTACCGTTGTTCTTACGTTTCACTACTTACCTCGAAGATACCCCGAGACGATATGTCCATAATACATTATTTTTTTTTTTTTTTTTTAACGGTGAGGTAAATTAATTTCGCATATAGGCGTTCAACATGCAACACTCAACAGTAGAACAAGTCCACCGAGTTTGCAATAAGATCAGAACCACACTCGAAAACAAGGAATACTGCTCTGCGGTGTTCCTTGACATTCAGCAGGCCTTTGATAAGGTGTGGCATGAGGGGTTACTGAACAAAATCAAATTGAGTCTTCCGCATAGTTATTACCTGCTACTACATTCTTACCTCACGGAAAGATTTTTCAAAGTTAAAGAGGATGGGGCCCTGTCAATCCTGTATAAGATAATGGCTGGTGTGCCGCAGGGATCAGTCTTGGGACCAATTTTGTACTTGCTGTATACCGCAGACCTCCCGCAAATTACAAACGTCACCACCGCAACCTTCGCAGATGACACGGCTCTCCTAGCAAGTGATAAGGACCCACAAAAAGCTTCCGGCACACTGCAACGCGGGCTTGATCTAGTAACTGACTGGCTACAGAAATGGAAAATAAAAGCTAGCTCAAGCAAATCGGTGCAGGCCACTTTCACCCTGAACAAAGGTGACTGTCCACCAGTTAAGCTCGAAAACGTCACGCTCCCGCACAAGGGCACTGTGAAGTATCTCGGCTTACACCTTGATCGACGTCTAACATGGAAGCAACACATAATGGCTAAGCGAGAAGAACTCAAAATCCGCTATAGAGATCTACACTGGCTCGTGGGGCGCAACAGCAAACTCTCAATAGACAACAAGCTTCTAATATACAAGTCTATATTAAAACCTGTATGGTTGTATGGAATACAACTCTGGGGCAGCGCTTGCAACTCCACTTTATCAATACTGCAAAGAATGCAAAACATTATTCTGAGATCAATATCTCAAGCACCATGGCTAGCTACTAACCTACAAATAAGCACTGTCAAGGAGGAAATCCAAACAGCAGCTACGTCATACCAAATTCGGCTAAAGAACCACCCAAATGATCTTGCTTCTGAACTGGCACGACAAAAATATGTCAAAAGACTCAAAAGGAAGGACATAATGCAACTGCACATGGCAAACTGACCCGACAACCTATGGAGTAGATGTCTTCACTGGAAGACACACTTCGCACGCCACACCTACTATCATCATATCTGCTTATAGTTGAGACTGATTGCAGATTAAACAGAGGAAAAAAAAAATATATATATAGGCGTTCGGCCTCATCCATTGTTTTTAGGTATTCCCAGGCGGCACGAAGAACTCCCTGCCTTGAATTTGGCGCATCATAAGTAATTCCGGACAGCGTCCAAACAAATACTCTTGAACCATCCTAATATGATTCATTTCGGACCATGCGAGGAGGTTGAGCATAGTATTGGCTAAGGTGTGGCGACCAGAGGCTCCAAGGAGAGCTCTAACCATTGAAGCCCTTACCCTGCTGAACAACAATTTTATGATATATGCGTTGAGCAGTGATTACATTAAAGGGGGCTACCACTCCTGGATCTATCTGTCCGCCCATGCTGGCCACCAGTCCTACAATCAGTGTTGCCAACAACTCGGGACCTAATATCGCCATTTTTCACAGCTTGAGTAGCCTAATGTAGCCGAATTTGAGCTGAGGTAGGCTAAAGTAGCCCAAACGCCAAACCTTCGTTATAAATGAATAAAATCATTTTTTTTAAATTATTTTAATTAAAAGTACAAAAGGAATAAAAAGTCAAAGAGCTCATTAGCATTATTCTGCTTCATCTGCTGCTAGTAGTAGCATCCTCAAGAATTTCGTCTTCAGATTTATCTGTAGCTGCTGCTGTGCTGGTACTGGCGCATGCTCCGCTGGAGACGTACATTTTTCTCCCAGCATGTAAACTTATCATGTGATTACTTGGTTGAAAATTGTTGCAACAAATATTTCTTACATTCATATGTGTACGAACTTAAGAATGGCAATCAGCATGGGCAGTTGCAATTCTTTCAACGACAGCATTACTTAAAGGTAATTAATTCCCTCCAGCACTCTGTATTTTCAATACTTGTACCCAAAAATTCACAATGTCATTGGGAGAAGCTGTACCGATTACTTCCTCGATGCGCAAAGTACTTAAAGAACGCCATTGGTTCATTATAGTTCAATATTAGGTTTCCCTAATTTCCAGGGAAAATCATCAACGTTGGGCCTGATGGTCGAGAGGCACACGTGGCTTGGTGATAAATGTTCATTTTTTTTTTCACCACTGACACTTCACTAAGCGCACGAGAAAATGTGTACATCGCTGTTTGACTTCTTGGGCTTTGTAGGCAGAAACAGACTTGTTTTGCAAGTAAGCCGTTAAACTTATCTCCAAAATCGATTGAATCCAGTGGAAGCAATGAATTTTCAAAAGATGCATCGACTTTTTCTAAAGCTCGCTTAATAGCTGCTATATCTGCTTCATGAAGCATTGTTGACGAGGCATTTTCAGGCATACTTCGGCCTCTCAAGTTCGTCCGTCAAGTAGCCTATTTGGCGACCAGTCGCCTTTCTGGATTTTTCGTTTCCGATTTTCATCCCGAGTAGCCTAATTAGCGACAAATCGCCTACGTTGGCAACACTGCCTACAATACGCCTTTCTGTCCACTTAGCAACGGAGGCCTCACTGACCTGTTTCCCGGCGAGAAGTAACACTGCGCCGCATTAAGCTAACATCGTCACCTGTGGATTTCATACGTTGTCGATAGACAACTGCTGCTTGCAGGTCAGTGTTTCGGCATCCTGTCAAGTCTACAATAAGTTCTACCCCCCTGTCTCTCAGGTAAGCCCGCATGCGGGTGGCGTCTATGACCTTATGGCCAAATATTAACACTTGAGCTTGAAGAAAGAGCCGTAATGCGTCCATATCTTCTACAGGGTTCTGGGAAAACATGTCGAGCATCGTATTTAGCATCAAAGCTGTGTGATTCGCAGGAGTATATTGGCCTCCAAAAGCCCTGACTGTTACCGGGAGAGGTGTGATGTCGTCTTCCGGGACTTGAATCTTAATGTTATCTTGGGCTGCCTGGGGGTTGAACATAGTGGCAGAACTGATCATTGCCATGTGCGGGGATGTCAACTCATCCTGGAGGTGTTTGAGTAACATGTCTGCTATGTTCGGGCACACTTGTGTGGACTGCCTCGTGTCTCCGCTCTTGGGGATATTCGTTGCCATTTTGGTTGCTTTTGGGCCTGGTATGAGTGTAACTTTAAGCTCAACTCTTGGGCACTATGATTCAAACCACAATTGGCTACAAAGTACACTAGACCTATAATTGTATTTTAGATCTACGCTGAGATCAGTGACGCGATCTACGAGCTTCCGTTGATGTAGGTCGACTAGCAATTTATGTTTCGCTAGGAAGTCTACGCCCATCAGTATCGATGTCTTCACGTCGGTTACAGTGAATGTCCATTTGAAACTTCTACGTAGACCTAAGTTGAGCTCTAATGTACGCTCTCCGTAGGTACGTATGTCCGACCCATTCGCAGCGAATAACTTACAGGCGTTCGAGTTTGGCTTCTTATTATGTTTCGTGCTTCTCGCAGCTAGTACGGATATGTCGGCTCCCGTATCGACAAGGAATTTCTCTCTATTTTTGATGTCGAAGATGCATAGGCGGTAACTGGGCTGGTTGACATCGACGCCCGCCAACGTCGATGTGCGTTCTAGTTTTCCCGCTTGTTAGCTGCAGCGCACGGCGACTCGCATTTCTGTGTTTTATCGCCGTGTCGCCAATGATAAAAACATAGCCCCAATCAGGATCTCCCGGCTTTCGTTCTCTTGAGCGCGCCCGCGAGTTGGAACGCGAGCGCCATCTACCATTTCGTGTTTGGCGGGAAACATGTCGATGCGGCGAGTGGTGTTGGTTGGCGCGAAGCTCCGCGATTTCTAGTGATAACATCTCTATCTGGTTCGTTAGTAGAAAAAAATTTTAGGCCTTCCACTGTCTAGCCTTGCTGTACTTGTGAACACGACGGGGTTGGTATACTCGTACATGCGGTAGTAGTGGTGATCGCTGCGACTGTCGCGGGCTCGTAATGCTCCATCATCTTGTCCGCCATCACAGCTAGCCCATCGAGAGTTTGGATTCCGTGTTTACTGATAGCACGGCACGAACTGGATTCGGTAATTGACTCAGCCACATAACTTTGAGCGCTTCATCGGTCATGAATTCTCCGCTCAAATCTCGCATCTTCCGTATCAGCTGGCTAGGCTTCAAATCTAGTAGCGTAACTTTTGTAAGCCTCGCAGGTCAGTTTCTTGATACGTCGTCAATAGTCGGTTCTAAAGCGTAGTGTACTTGTTAGTAGCGGGCGGGCTTGAAATTATGTCTCCGGTTTGCCCCAAATCGCTACAGCCGAGCAGTGGGACGACGAGATTAAACTTTTGTTCTCCTCCAATCTTGCTAGCGGACACGGCTTCAAATTGTGCGAACCATAGTCGGGGATTCTGACGCCAAAACGGTGGTAGTCGCGCAGGCAGTGAGATGGTTGCGACATTGCTGCTAGTTGTTCCTTGGGCTTCCGTATGTTCTTCCCTCTTGTCCATTTCAGCGTTCGGGTCACCAATTTAGTGGATGGATCGTCTCGGGGTATCTTTGAGGTAAGTAGTGAAACGCAAGAACGACGGTACGGTAATGGAATGATTTTATCTACAAGGGAGCCTACTTAAGTACTAAAATATATTTACAAGTGGTTGCGTTCCGAGACAGAATTTGACCAATCAGCGTCGACTTAAAACTAGCTTACAACTAAACACAATTGTAGGTGGCGCACGCGGCGGCGCACTATGGGACCAACCGGTATTTTCCATCTCAAAAATCGATAACTCTGTTGTTTTGTGATTTATCTCCTTGATTTTTTTTTCACGTATTTGTGAATATCTAGGCAATAAAAGAAATCAAACATCATCATTCTAAAAAAAATATTTTTTCCGAAAAAAAATGACAAAGATAAAGTTATACGAAATTTCATACAAAAAATCATACAGTTATATTAAAATAGCAATAAAAGTTACACTTATGCTTAAAATAAGTTTAAAACTAAATTATTATCATTAAACAAACAGTTACATGACAAAAAAAATTATTACTAACTTATCCTACTCATCACTTTCTATTAGATTTAGATTAGATATATAAGGATATATAAGGATCAGATGTATATAACAAAATATGCAGAACATCTTCGTTTGTTGCTGATCTGGAACACTTCCTAGCGTGATGTAACCTATATTTCTTATAATCTTTATTTCGAGCTTCCTGGGCATCTTCGGATAATTGTCCTATAGGCAAAACTGCATAATGCTCTATTATTTTAGCACCATGTATAAGTACTTTATGGACCGAAGATGGCATGTAGTACCAGTTATATTTGCTTACATATAATTGCGCGGTTACCAATGTATACTGACCAAATTTTTCTGCGTTTATAGGAAATCCCGATGACATAGTTTGAAGAATTACATATAGTCTCTTGATTAATTCTTCATCAATTCCGGTTATCTCTGCAGAACATTGGTAATTTTGGAAAAATATCCTTGCCGTATTACCGTCATTGCTATTACCGGAACCTTGACGTGGTTTATCAATATGCAAGCCAAGCACTTCTCGGAAACGTTTTTGGACAAATTTTTTCTTGTCTTCTTTAAGTTGCTTGTTTTCTGGAGTTGTTGCAGACCACTTCTCAAAACCTAAATTGTACGAAATATGGAGGATCATTTCCATAAATCTTATCCATGCGTGTAGCGTCGACAATCCGTATTTAAACGCATTTTCATTTTCAACTCTCGTTGTAACTTTTAAAAGATCATTCATTTGTCTGGGAGTTGCTCCACAAACAGTGCAGGTAGCACTGGATGATGTGTTTGTCAACACTTGAGCAACTTTCCCATCAATCATTGTCATAAACAGTTGATGTTTAACTTCGATGACTTTGTCTTCTATTGACACAAGAGTTGGAATCAATTGATTAATTTTGGCTTCAATTTCACTGACAACCGCTGTAGTTTTTTCCGGAGTTTCTTTTGCAAATTATAATGAAATTGGTCTGCAATATCTAACAGATGAGCAAGTAGGGTTTTTCCATATGACCGTAGAAGTTTCTTCTACGGTCATATGGAACTACTAGTGGACTAGTATAGTCGCAGTGGTACAAGGGACACTATAAACAAATTAGCGTCCGATATTTGTTCGTTTTCTTCCGGTAGAGTTTGTTTATACTCACTTTGCCCGGAGGATCCATCACATCCCCATTTAGTGAAAAGCTTGAGACAATTGTAAGTCGATCCTGACTTTATCCTTATAATACGGCAGACTGTATGGTCTAAGAGATCTTGCAGGTTGATTTTTGCGCTTATATTTGTCACCGTAATGCTGGATGCAGGCGGATAGCAAGCCTTTTTTGCTTCACTTAGTGTTTGATACGAAGGCAATACAGAACTTAAATTCTTATCAACAAGCCTTTTTCTTAGGTACGCATATTGTGCTTTGGTTAAATCAGTTTCAATGCATATACTCAATGCTTCCTCTTTTGTAAAGGAAAGTGCGTTATCTGGATTGAGTATGTTTTGTAGAATAACTTTTTTCTCTTCTTTTTCCTTATTTCTGATAATAGTCACAATCGACGCTTCGTCATTTTCCCCCATGGATCTTAAACCTTGCACATAAGCGTTACGGACATGTCCCATTCCATACTCCTGGACCAGCTCCATATTTTTTCGTTTCTTTGTGTTTTCCGAGCACTCGTCATATTGTTTTGTTGGTCTTCCACGTTCACCAGAAGTATTCAAACCAGAATTTACAGTGGTTGAGGTACTGCAAGAATTCAATGATACTTTAAACTCACCATTTAACCAATTTGAGTATAGGCTCTCGAACCGGTCCGGCTTTCTTTGAGCTTTGGTCCATTTCTGGTTGCAACTCGATGTTAGATTTTTTTGAATACTCTCTATTACAGTATTAACGTCAGTTTCCGATAGTTGAAAATTTTCCAATAAATATTTTTTGAGGTCTGAAGTACTTTTCCCTTTTATTATTTGATCACAAAGATCGCGTCGAACACAAACGAATTCACTCATTGTTTGATAATAATGTTTTTTATGCGTTAATTGTTATTGAAAAGAAGTATCTGAACACTTTGATGAATCGTATGCTGAACATACACGGGTATTTAAAGGACTAATATTTTAGTGCCTTGTGCAAAAACCATGGGACAATTGATTATAACAGTTCTCATCGAAATAGTGTAATCAGTACTGATTGTAATTATTTACCACAACAGATAAATAGAACTTCCGCAGCAATATAGTTTATCATACTTGTGGTTAAGGTGACCACCCCAAACAAAATTGCCATGGGAAGATTCTTTCAAATATAATAGCAGTTTTTTTAATTTGCAAATGTATGTTTTTATCATAGAAATAGAAAAAAAACAATATAGACATCAAAGGATAATAACTAAATATAATATTTCATAATAAAAAAGAAGAACCGTAATTTTCGAGGATTTTTCCCCGATTGACATTATTGCTTCAAAATCACCTCTGGCGCAAAAAACGCGCAAGTTTTTTTTAAATCCTCATATTACTGAGTAGATAAGGTCTCTAATAGAGTAATTAACTTGACACCGGCTGCTTTCGGCAACAACGAAAACTCCAATTGAAATTAACAAAAACTAAATTTTCTTTACTTCACTAAAAAAATATTAAAAAATTAAATAAAAATATTTTTTTTACAAAAACTGAACGTGGTTGCAAAGTGTATATTCTAAGCTATCTAATGATGTATAACACTAATATGTTTCCTTGGAAAACTTCCGAATAATTATGTGTTGAACTCCCTTAACGGTAATTTAATTGGCATGAAAATATTTATGCCCAATGTTTGAGGTTCATTTTATAAACGTAAAACTTTATATTTTTTTATATTTTGTAATTTATTCGTAAGTTCCATCTTTTGAGAGTATAAAACCATAAAACAATCTATGGATTTACGACTTTCGACGAAACCATTTTTGAGATGGAAAATACTGTTTGGTCCCATAGTGCGGCGGCGCAACGATTCGAGTGTTCATTGACTGATTTGTGCGATGTACTTTGTAGAGTGTTTGATGACTGATTTGTGCGATGTACTTTATAGGTTGCTACAAACCCACGAGGAACAAATATATTGGTCCGCCTAAACCCCGCCGATGCACTCCTCTGTCGTATTATAATAATTTGTATGTATCTACCATACTTGTAGTACATAACACTTGTGTTTTTAGGGTTCCGTACCCAAAGGGTAAAAACGGGACCCTATTACTAAGACTTCGCTGACTATTTGTCTGTCTGTCTGTCACCAAACTGTATCTCATGAACCGCGATAGCTAGACAGTTGAATTTTTCACAGATGATGTATTTCTATTGCCGCTATAACAACAAATACTACAAATAAAATAAAATAAATATTTAAGGGGGGCTCCCATACAACAAACTTTTTTTTTGGGCTCGATATCTTTAGCGGTACCAATACGATAGACGCTTGAAAATGGACTCAATCAATGAACTCAAATTCCGTGTCTTGGTTGAGTACTGGTAGCATACTAGTAGTGGTAGGTATATGATAATACAACCACTGTTAATTCACCGCTTTAAGATACGCAGTCTTTATCGTTTACTCTTTACTCATAGCATTGTCATATTTTCTCTCATCTATTACCTACTTCTCTATTATCTCAAGTTTATCTCTAAGGCCTCATTTGCCGCACTGAATTCAAACATAGCGTTGTATGAGTGCGAGACGCCGCCACGCCGCACGCGACGCGCAACCCCCCGCGTCTCCGTAAATGAGGCCTTATGTTTTCTCTATGGCGTAGTCTCTCTCTCTCGCTCTCTCTATAATTTTCTTTTTCCTATACCATGTTGTCTGATCTATTTTGTACTGTTCTCTTATTAGACGTCTTTCTTTTCTTACTATTTTTACTAATAACTTGGGTACTACACTCCAAAAGTAATTTAGCTGGAATTTGAAACAGGCCACATATCTCTTGTATATGATTAGGCTATTACGGCTAGAATATGCAAACGAATTTGTGTATTTACGTTTTAAAACACATGGCATTGAATGAATAATGATCTGCAAATATTAAGTTAACTGTTTAAATGTTTGGCGTGAAAATTAACAAGGATCGAAGTATACAAAAAGTCGTCTTAAATATTATAGGTACTCGTCCTAAATAAAGCTAGCCAAAAAT
This sequence comes from Nycteola revayana, assembly GCA_947037095.2. Classification (NCBI taxonomy): domain Eukaryota; kingdom Metazoa; phylum Arthropoda; class Insecta; order Lepidoptera; family Nolidae; genus Nycteola; species Nycteola revayana. Next base: position 18,122,868 of record OX344840.2, read on the forward strand.
GGTGAAAGACAAATAATTACAATCCTAAAATATTTTCAAATAAAAGATACTTCGTGTATTTTTTTAAGGAAATGGACTAGGAGAAAATAATTTTAAAAGGATTTATCTTAATTTTGAGAATTTAATGTTTTATTAATTTAATCGAAATTGCACTTAATATCATAGATCTTATAATTTATATTAACGAACATTCATATTTTGGTTGAATTTCAATTTGTGAGATAATCCGGGGCTAAAATATTCAATAATAATTTTGGAGTTTATTCAATATACCAAGCGAATACTAATGTACGAAATCTAGTGTCATAATATAACTGGTTGAATTTGAGAGCTGACAGTATTAATCAGATTAAAATGTACGTCTCGATTCGAGTTGCCTCTTATTTATTGGTCCTTCTTGTAAAATTCAAGTCATTTTCAATAATATATTTATACGCGAAAGCGTATCGCATAATTTACCTAATAATAGTAGATCTCTTCACTTGCACTTATGAAATAGGCTAAAAATATTAAAGAAATTCCGACGTTCTGAAACTCATGAAAGAACAGAACCTTCGCCAAATAAATTCTATTTAATGGAACCCCATATTAAATTATTAAACTGTAATTCTGTCTAAAGGAAAACCGTAAAACAGTCCGAATTATCACAAAATATCAATTCTTACATAATAATAATTGGTTTCCGTTATATATTTTCGCAATTTCAAAAATATATTTGTAGTTAACTGTTCTTTCATTCAATAGCTAGAAATAAATTATTTGTCTCAACCTTGACGACTTTTCTACGTATAAGTGGATTCCGCGGAATCCAATGGGAATGTGCTATTCGGCTACTGAAACTGTATTCAATAACCTTGCAATATATTTTTAATATGACGCCTATAGCAATATTTATGTCTCAAGTGATCTTCCAGTTTTATAATATTGTGTCGTTTGGTAACAAAGAATTCTCGTTTCTTCCTTCACCTGTAAGCACCCAATGTTATTAGATCTTATTAAATGTTATCACTGTATGTCTTAACTTCTGATGAATAACTTTTTCGCCTCAACAACAAAAATGTCTATTGCTTTATACATATTTGGGTGGTAATATTAAATTCGTGTTAAATGCATACTTATAAAATTAAATTTGACTTAAAGGTGTAAATAACATTCATCAGAGAAATATTGTTCTACCAATTTACTTGTTTGCAATGTTAGAATATGTCATGTTGCATTTTTGTTTTATGTTAATGCAACTCTCAAAATAATATCACAATTAAAATGTCATAATTATTATAAACATAGTTAAATAATAAATCTAGATAAGATTTTTATGTAATTTTTGGAAAAATTGGCGATATGAATGTTAATAATAAATTAATGTAGTTAGCCGCGTACTCATTGTTGGTTCATAGAGTGCACAAGGTTCTATAGATAGGTGCCTGTATTATAAAAATCAGCCTTTAGCCAATCAACTTGAAATTTAACATCGCTAATTGAACTTTAGATAGATAGTGTTTAAATAAAATAGTTTCGGACTTTGGTGCTAAATAAAAAGTGAATATCAGTCCAAAATTAGGTAACATAATATATTTTAGTATGCCGAAAATAGAATGGAATATAATTAAAATAACCTCTATTTTATGCTATTTAAGTTATGACTCGATACATATTCTTCAGGAAAAAGAGCATAATCTAGTTATAACAGGAACTCGTGGTTTAATGAGCATGGCATTGACTACTTAGTTATTTTCAAAGACGAACTACAATTCCATTTTGCGGCATTACGTTGTGCCATAATTTTGTAATAAAAATAGGAATCATCTAATTGATTCATTCGTAACACTAAAGATTCATTATTACTTTTAACTATTGACTTACTCTTTTTGTTGTCTTAGCTTATTAGTTTTTATTTTACATTTTACCTTTACTATGTATGTATTTCAGCTGTTTAATTATTTCGTTCTATACAACTCCTTAGTCTCAATTTTTATAAGCTATTATCATTGCTTCATGTTTAATGTTGTAAATTTCTTGTATATGAATAATAAATCAAATATGATGAGGATTGGTCAGTCTGTGGTATAAGTTATATTAATAAGTGATATTTAAAAAGGGTGTTTGGAGATGTATGGCGACGTTACCTGCACATTTTGCACTTATTTTTGAGTACTTATGTTCAAGGCGAAGTAAAAGCTACCGGTCTTTGTAAATAGGTATTCGCTTTGAAACGATAAATATATGATCTCAAATGCTAGTAACATTAATACATCTCCATAGGTCTCATGTGCTAAACTGTTTTCCAAATGGCCGGAAGGAATTCTTTGTTGTTGAAACATTGATTTGTTATCAAAATATATTTTGGAATTGATGTGAAAATAATATTGTTAAATTCCAAAAATAATGGAAAATTATTGAAATGTTTTTTTAAGAATGTTTCGTGAGCGATTTCTGACGTATGCGCTTCCCTCTAACGTGCGAACGCTGCTTAATAGCAGGACCCCTTAGGAAAGCGCAAGCCTTACATATCTTCTCGATGTACACTATTATAATAGAGACAGACGTTCCGAACAAAACATATCCATTGTTTTCCATATTAATTTTTACGTAAAACGCGATAGTGCCTTATTGTTTGAGTGAAATTATAATTTCACTACTATTTAATTTAGTTTTATAAATTGTATATCGAGCTGTACTATCTTGTGTAATAATTGTATGTACACCTGCCTTTATTTATTATATGTTTTTGGATTTAATAAATACATATAAGCACATGAGACCAGCACCTCTGTTTAAAAGTTGTGATTTGTGATATAAGTTATTAATGTTTTATGTTTGCTCAAAATTATTTCCACTTTCGATCTGTACTTATAGTTCATGAAATTTGTAAGACTGTATATTTTTTTTTGTTGTGTAACATCGTTATTAAACTTCGGGTTATAAATATAGTTATTTTGAAATTATGATTTGTCTTTTAATCAGGAGTAGATTACCTATAGAATTAATTATTTTGTGTATGGTGGGTATAAATTTCGAAAACCTCCGTGGCTTCGGTAAGAGTCTTGGAGGATGTGGGTTCGATCCCCACCAGGACAAAGAAATCTGTGTAACTTTCTTTCCGGGGTCCTGGTTGCTTGAAAGACTACCCTCGATGTTTCGGAAAGCACGTAAAGCCGTTGGTCCCGACTGTAATAACATCATCTGCGTATACCAAGTATCGGGCAGCAGCGTTTCCTTGTGTGTTGCGACATAACCCGCCTGCCAAGCGTGATGTCTGGCAAAACTGATGACGATGTTATTATCTTATAAGAAAAATATTAAAAATAGCATTGATTTAGTAGGTATTATATAAATACCTATTCTGTTTTTCATTATTGTTAGTTCCATAAACAAGATAGGATTGACAATTAACTTGTCTTAAAATCTTAATGTACCTAAAGCAATACGCCTTATGCGAATTTACAAGTAACATACTTGTGAATAATGAATTTGAATTCGTCTAACCAAACCTGTCGTTAACAACCAAATCTGTAATTAAAATTAATGCGTACGAAGTAGACCAAGTTATATTAATATTTTATCCTTCAAAGTTCGTGACTGTACGTCAATAACCCATAGCTTGATGTGTGACCAAATTAATTAAAATTCGTTCGGCAGTACATGCGTAATCTCACGCTAACATTCATCCAAGATTTTATAAAATTGGTTTAGTAGGTATTTTAAGAGTTTATCGATTATAAAATATAATAGTTTAAAAAAATATCTAGATTTTTCGAAACCATAATTTGTAACCGATAATATCTGGAAATACTAAACGATATTTTGATCTTCCGAAATTATAATTTGTAATCGATAAACTTCGGAAATACTAAAATATATAATTCGAAATGATAATTTTGAATCGATAAACTCTGGAAATACTAATAATACATGGGAGGTAAATAAAACAGTGAGTAATTAAATAAAAATAAATAATTTATTTAAGGTTGATCAAATTTCATACTGGGTACGACCGGAGCTCGGGTCCCAGTGACTAGACTGTACACTCAACATCTCAATGTATTCATAAACAATTTATTTCTGTACAAACAGAAAATCAACACTTAGTAATAAAAGTTACCATTTCTACTTAATGTAAATATAAATTATATCACTAATACTCGAGTATTAGAATAATTAAATCCACCGAAAAATAATAGTATTACACACTGGCGGGAGCATTATTACAATAGCTTCCTATAATTAATTTTGTTAGTCTTATTCGTTGCTAACCCAACAAGTAATTACGTCTAATCGGCGCCTACAATTGCCGCCGGAAAACCGTTTTCATCAGTCCATTACTCATGGCAATCAATATAAGTGAGAGATTTAAAATAGCTTAAAAACTTGAATAGGAAAATAGATGTTTTTTTTTAAATAATATATTTGTAAAAGTGACTGCCATATTGATAGGAACTAGCACTTTAAAGGTAGTCGGTGCGAAGCCTCGTTTAGAATTCTGTATCGCCAAGCACGTGGAACATGAGACGCTTGAACGAGTTCGATTGTTGGATGTGCTCTTCGTGTAGCGAGTTCACCTGAAATAAAATAATATTTGCTTAGTATTTAACAACGCCCTGCGGTTGCCGAATATCTTTTTAAAGTGCTATTCCATCCCAGTTAGGGCTTTCTTTGGGCCAGTTATAATCCTGATCCGATAATTTTTCAAACACAAACAAACAAAAATCGAATTGTTCCCATTTATAAAAACAGTAGATACCTAAGATAACGATCATATGGAGATCTACTTTTTGTAATTTTAGAGGTTTTTTTTAAAAGAAAAGCAATCGGTCTGTTGTTTATCCTTTGTTTGATTGAAGTAAAATGGATGTTCCATTATAATGTGTTTATATTTTGCTAATGGTAGGTATCTACTATATTTTGTATTTTAAGATAAAATATATACCCATGTTAGACTTCTTTTCATTGCTATTATTAGGTACACAAGCGATATCTGAACCCAATACCCATGACATGGCAGTGGCTCCTTTTTTGTGATTGCGGATGCCTCCTTCTTTCTATTGAGGATTTCAATAGTTAAAATATCAGTTTAAACCTTTAGGCATGCGTGAAACCTTTTAGAAAATTGCCTTGGATTTAAGTTCTTCGCGGATGACTAGTAAAGGACTACTGTTTGGACAATTGATGTATTTTATTAAAATGAACTTACGAAGGTCGTATCTTTTCCTTTCGGCTTCACCTCTTGAGGTTTCGGAGTTGGCGCCTGTTTCTGGAATTTAATTTATTGTTGCATCAACTGCATTCATCATTTATATTGAAGAATTGTTATGTTATGTGTTGTTGTTCCATATTCTTTTATCTAGGTATGTGTGTATATACTAGTTTACTTTTACTTCGTCGGTTTACTTTTTAAACGGTTTACAAAATAAAATGATTATACTTCACGGTTAAAGTTTTGAAGCTATAAGGTTAATCAAAATTGCAGTTCCACAGTATAACGCGATGAAGACCATGGCAGTGAGTCTCGAGTCATACATGAAGCGACAAAAAATGCGACGGAGCGCACGTCGATGAATCCTTCGATATCACGAGACTCAGTCTTAGCTATGGATCGCGCAATTTAAGTAATCTCGCGGGAAAGGAGACTTCCGTACCTTTAATGTGTACCTATATGGATTATGGAATCAAATCTAAGGAGTATTCAAAATGATCGTACCTTGGCAGGCGGCGCGGTGAAGACCTTAGTCGTGACAGGAATGGGCACCTCCTGCACGGTTTCGTCGGTGGTGAGCCCCTCCTCCTGCAGCGCGCGGAACGTGTCGGACTTGGCCGGGTCGTACACCACCGTGGGCTTGTGGCTGCGTCGCGCGGACGTTAGTGTTTAGTCGGTTAGCGGGCGCAACGAACGATAAGAATCATTATTAGATCGGCGAAAAAGATTAGGGGACGCGGAAGCGGTTAGTGAGACAGGAATTTAGTGTTGTTTGTTTTCAGGAAGATAGGATATAAGTACTAACATTATTCGTATAGTTCTATACCTAAGTCGTATTAATAAATAGATCGATTATAGAGATAAACATAGATAGATTACTTAGAACTACTTTATATAATAGTGATCGCCACACTGTGATTGCACAAACAATGTTATCGCTTGACTGTGAGGCGAAGTAGGAGACGCGTCTTGTGCCCGAATTTATTGACTAATCTCATTTCTGTAATGTTTTTTTAGTAGCAAATTTTGTCAGATAGACTATTAAATCTGTAAAATTTGTTACTCTGAGATTTCAGATATGGGATTGCGTTATAAATATCAGCTTTAATATGGTGGGCGCTCCTGTGGATTGTGACTGTCAACATGTCGACGTCGTCACCATGCTTGACGATACGATACGACTGAGCGTGGAGTGATAGACAAAGTTCGCAAGAGTCGAGAATAGCAACATAAAAGTAAAGTAAAGCATTAATGCGTCGTGAGTATGGGCGTCGACTGTTGTATTGGCGGCGTTCTAGTAAAACACTTGCCTCTTGACAACGTGCGGCCGCGTGTAATGGCCGTTAGAGCTAATAAGCAAACAAATACTCAATTATTACGTTGAATATTAAATCTATACTACTCCACCGGTGTACTCCTTGTAGCTATTATTTATTTCCAATATAACAATATCAACAACAATGTATAAATAGATCACAAAGTATTTATACGAGTCCCATCTTCATACTGTATTGCGATAAAGCAGAGGAAAATGTAGCCAATTCTAATAATTAGAGAATACTGTGTATTTACAAGAAATTGTGTTTAATAGCGTCAGAAGATTCATCTCATTACATAATGCTGGGCTTGGCATTCATCCATGTTATGTTAATTCATTGCCAAGATATTCGTCCTCTAGGCCTGGGAGCCTGGGACTGATAACATTAAATGACTAAACTTGTACTAATATTACATTAAATATTCGAAATTTTAATATTTGTATCAATAATTAAATTTACTTTTTAAATTTTTAATATGCTATGGTTGTTAAGATACTTACGGCAGAGGCGAGGACTGTTGTCTGATGGAGTTTGCGACATTCTGTTCCGAGTATAGATTGATAGGCGAGTTGAACTGCTTGTGCACATACTGAAGGGAACAATACATAATATATAAATCTTACCCTTCTACTTAATAATAAGAATTATGAGAGAGCAGCTACAAAAATCACTTCGAAAACGTTAAACACCAATTTTGAGCAGTTAATTATTAAACTCACGAAGAAAGTTATTTAGAAATGCAACTCAATTTCAATTCTTTGCAAAATTTAGACTCTGGCAAAAACCAATGAAAAACTAGTGGTCGGATATGCTTCGGCTTTTAGGCAAAAGTTTACTTGTTCTTTTAGGTAACTCTTGTATCTTAGTCTTCTATATATTAATAGGTACAAGTAATACGTAGTTTTTAACGTCTAATAGAAACGTTATAGGCAAAAGGAGAATGGGCGGTTCGTCCCCAGTGGTGTAACAAGATGTGATATACGTAATTTTAAAGATCATAACAACAGCTTTATTTTATTGTATGACACCAACAACAAAACTCGTGCATGGAAGGAACCACGAATTATCTTATAAGGACAGGCTTGTACTATAGCCGTTAACCACCTGCACACAATGGCGAGCACTGAGCGAGATAGCAATAATACGGAAGCGAGAGGGATAAAGACTTTATGGTTCTGACTATTGTATTGTATTTGTTTCACTTCTTTTTTCTTCACTTAAATTATTTGTATTGTAATGACAGTACATTCGCCGTACATTAACGCTGAAAAAATGTATGAAGGATGGCAAACTAGGCGAAAATGATATTTTTTTGAAGAAAAATGTAATCATTCGTAGTTCTTCTCCTGCACGAGTTCGGTGGTTCGTGTCATACAATAATATAAAGCCATTCTAATTAACTTTAAAATGACGTATCGCTCAATTTGATACAATGTGGGGACGGAGCCCATACAAAAGCGCCCATTCTCCTTTACTCATATAATTAAGAAAAAAGTTTTATATACGTAGGTAATACTACCGAATATGTTACTTATATTTATATTTTAATGTGTTTGAATTATCATAAAGAACAAAAGCTCAATTTTGCTTTGTATACAGAAAGGAAATTAGATTAATCAGCCTTAGAGTATTCGATTACTAGGTATGACACACTTTAAGTTCGTCTTGTCACTTTGTATTCCCCAAATGATGGTAGTCTCCCACCAGAAAATTCATCTTTAAGTAGTTACTCTCCTTAACTACATTAGGACAAAGTCGATGATAGAAAAATAATGAATGACCTCTTAAAAAATATGAATAAAAGCTAAAACAAGATGACATGACATATAGACATGAGATTTATGAGATAAACGATATATTGCGAAAACACTTCAAAATCAAATTTAATGTATTGGTTGCTTCAATATAAATAAAAACTAAATTTTATTCATGCAGTAATATGTTGATGCGATTTATTTTGGGATTTATTGGACTCAGTCAGCAACAGCGATATTCCAAAGTCTATTTTATTTATAGAAAGGAATCAACATATTATGTTGCACTATTTTAATAAAAGTAAAGTAGTACCTAGCTAGACTTTTGAGTTGTATGACTAATGTAATATATGACTTTAGAAAACAAGTTCAAAATTCCGTAAAGTTCAGTTATATTACTGTCCTAAATAATAAAGTTCTCCGTAATAATTAGCGAGTAATCGCTTAACGAATTGAAACCCTGAGAAATTCTTGTTTCCAGCTGATGGAACGCATTTTTGTCGAGAGTAGTACAACAGAGGTTTTGCGGAATTAACATAAAGATATGAAACATTATAATATTAATCTTGCCCGGTCCAAATATTTATAGGAAATATCCAAATCTATGCAAATATACAGAATTTGTATAATCTAAACACCGAAAAATCAATGAATTTCCGGCAAAGTTCTTATAATAAAAAGAGCGGAGAGACCTTATTATTTTAGCAACCTCAAAGAACAAGTTTGTTTTGTAATGACATGCATGTTTTACAATATATCGTTTACAATCCAGGCGCTTCGTAACAGAAGTTTGTCGCTCATGCTAGAAGCTTAACACAATCATATGCACCACCTTATTGGATTCATCTCCCACCACCCGCTGCAACACCGACTCGGCCACCTGAGTTGTTATCAAAAATACTATTGTACAAGACAATCCGTGCGCTACCTACAGTTAATACCGTTATTTATGTTCGGAAATAAAAAGGACTTAAATGAAATGTACCTACCGATGAAAATATATCGTTATCGAGTTTTTGATATATAAAGGGTTCTTGGGTTACTAAACAATTTCACCAGAAAGTAATACAGAGTTCTTAAGGGTTTACGTATAGAAAAAACTCTTGTCATCTTAAATCTATTTTAGAATTTATTTCTCAATCATCATATATCCAAGTCATGATTAGAAGATAGCAAGACAATCGAATAAAAATAATCCAGTATACCTACAGAAATGTCACTTGTACTATCAATATTTACAGAACAGTCCAATGTAGTGGATAGACGTATTATATTGTGTCGCCTTTTTTTTATTGTGTCGCCTCAGCGTCATGGTAAATGGTCCATGGAGTATGTGGTAAATTCTCATTGATACTCGATCAATTAAATTAAGTTCTGCCATATTTTAAGTCCTTCTTATTTCCTTAAAAAAATGTTTCATAAAAAAATATTTAAAATTTATAGAATATTTACTATGTGTATAGAAGTGAGTATTGTACAAGATTTAGTGTGTGAATGTGTGTGCGTGCATCATGAGTTTGTGTTTACTGTGTAACGTGCAAATCTACACTAAAAGCTTTTTAGCTACTATGTACAGTATAGTAAGTACCTACTTATACTGTAAACTAAATTAAAGGAAACGAGTTCACATAATGTCGCGTATTTTGAGTATTGTAAAAGAACCTTTCAGAATACTCTTAACTCGACTACTATTCAACATAATTTATAAGCTTTAACAACAACTTTTGTAGGTAAATTGTTCAGACAGGTCTACAGGTCAGATAATTTATATTATGATTTGATAGAAAAGATAATAAGTTATATTACAAAGACATTTAAAGTTTTGACGACAACAAGTTACACTGCTAAGTTTTAGCCTTGCTGTCCCAAAGATTTTGGCAAACAGCTTTCTATCATATTATGACTACATTTTTTCTTTCAATTCTAAACTTCTCTTTTATCTCTCATATATAAAATTTATTATTTTTGTATGAGTAGAGTATATGAACACCGTTTATCTACTGAACTGTCAAGCCTGTGGAACCTACCCTTGAAACGTTCAATAGGTACGTAGTAGGTCATCGCATCATAAATTTGTCAGTTATGCTTAATTACTCTCAGTCTAAATATTCAGAAATATAATAGAAAATGGAAATCGCCTCAAAGCCCACGTCCAGATGTAAAAACATACGCAATATTGCGAATTACATGACGTCATATTTTGATAAGATACACCCCACGCAATACCGAGAAAATAGTTTTGTAAAAATATAACTTTGATTCACCAACCACAAATGTTGGATCCATTTGTATTATCATAAATAATTCACACATCGCTTTAAACTAACATTTTAAAATTACCATCAATTTAAAACAAGTAGAGCGAGTGCTTTCAATAATAATATGGTTTTATTATTCTCCTAGGCTTGAGATTCCCAACGAATGCAACGGGGCGCCATAAAAGTGAAACGGGACGCCATAGAAGTTAGATGGGCGCCATGAAGAGCTCTTCTTAATTGAGCTTGTGTGTTGTATAAGTTGTTGTGTCAATTCATTTATCGTATCTATTTCTTTCGACTATTTTGATAAGCTTAGCCTGCTTAACGTTTATGGCGCCGAAACAAAATATATACTAAATCATGTTTTTATGTTTCTGTTTATTTGTTATAGGTGGAGTGTATACGCTCATAATTTCAATGTGCGATAGAACGTTGGTAGATAAAAACGGGATGTTGGCAAGTAAATTGGTTTTTCAATAGGTTGATACCAATAGTCTTAGTGAATCGCAATTACACTAAGACTTACTGATTCCTTTAAAACGTTAATCTATGTCTAAAATGGACGTTTTATCAATCAAAATCGTATTAGCGGCAAGTTAACTAAATATCATCACTGAAAATAAAATTAGGTGACCATGTCATCTAGTTTGTCTTCGGGACAACATCTGTTTTTCCTTAGTTTTAATATCAATACCACAAATAATAGAGTCAAATGACGTAAAAAATATTCTGTTATAAGAAGAGTTTAATCTAATCATCATTCTTATGTAAGATAAATTAAAGGCCTATTTGTATTTGAATTAAGTATTGACAAAAACTCTGCAACATTTTCTTTTTTATTCTTATTTTGAATATTTGTGTGTGAGTGTGTGTGTCATTTTACGTGTAAAGTACCTTTTGTCTCATAAGCGTGTCTCGGTAGTCGTGGCTAGGGGGCGCCCTCATGGCAGGGTTGGGATGGTGACGCAGGTAGCTCTCGGTGGGTCCTGGCTCGCGGCGCACTTTAGCGCCTGGAAGTACCAGCGGAGTCGTGCGGTATGGCTAGAATAAGAAAAGAAATACTATAAATACAGTATTTCTTTAAGTGCACAGAGTTTACTTTATTCAAATAAAAAAGGAATGTTTCTTATTTCCTTTTAATTCGTTTTGCGTGAGGTTTTTTTTACTTATGAATTAGATTCCGCGCATTTACATAATATTATTATCCATACTGATATCATATAGCATTTTAAAACATTCATATCCTGTTTCTATACACCTAGATACATTTTCTGGGTGTGCATTATTTTAAATTACACCGTAATTAAAGACTAAAAAGCTGAAAAAATCGGTCGACATTTTGTTTCAGGAGATAAATATTTCAATGTCAACATTTTTTACTAGCCCCAGAAAAACATCTTGAGTAGTTTTACAAATCTGAACAATATATAATATATATTGCCATATAACTCGGTAAACATCTTCACGTATATAATTACTTAACTAATTAATTTATGAATTAGTTAAGTAATCAAATATAATTAAATAAGTAAAGTTATAAAAGCAATAAGTTCGGCAAATATTAATGAAATACTTGCCGAACAATATACTAAGTAAGTTACATATAAATTAAATTATTGATAACTTCTTTCAAAAAACGCTCTTCAACGTGTCCATGTAAGTTTAAATTAATCAGTTGTATATGAAAATGTAAATGGCAAAGAAAATGACGTTTGTATCAAATGTACAACCATGATCTAGAATAGTTGGCTCGCAGCTCTCGCTTAAAATAGCGTAAATTGTAGCACATAAACCAACACAACAGCGTAAAACAAACGGCGAACATAAACTTCTGAATTGTTATTGTTTTACGGCTTCTGCTAACTATTAGGTGGGTACATTATACGGCTGTTTGGGTGGTCAACTAGTTCGTATAGTTAGATATTAGTTAGTATATTTTGCCTTCAATTTCGTTCGCATAGATTATATTTCTCCATACAATATATTTGGCCAGTTTCTTCCCCTTAGGACGTCAATTTTGGACAATCTTTCAATAGGTAGGTATAATAATTATATATATATATATATAATAATTATCTCGGTGCCGTTTAGCGCAATCAAGCCAGTGATTGAAACTATGTTGATATTGTTGTTACATCAGTCATTAAGAGTTGTCTTTTAAATATACCTAATGAAGACGTAAATCTTCTTCTGAAGGAATATCTAACTTATACTTACTCCCAATTGGTTGCAAGTAGCTACATCATAACAAACCACTGCCCAATTGTATTGCAATAAATAATTTTATATAAGTGTTCAAACGAAATCTTTAAAAAATACTGCGGAAGTAATTAAGGAGTTCTGCCAATACTTAATTAATACGTCACCAATGTTTTGGGATAGTAAAAGCCAAAATTCAGAGGTCTCACTTTTGGAGTAGTTTACATAGTAAAGATTTATCGCCGATTAAGTGGAGAATCTGGTAAAGTCGGTAACAAAGAATTGACTACCACATTGTTTAAATATCATATCCGTAGCTAGGCTCTATAGATGAACAAACATAAATAGACTGGTAGAACAGAATCATTGAACCTCAAAATCAAATCCTTCAAGTTCCTTATCCACAAACTGAAAAAATCGGGCATGTTTACTCTTGACCATTTGTTATTCTTCTTGTCTTATTTTTAGCTTAACTTTTGTTGTTATTTTAACTTTGCGTATTATTGCATGTATAAAATACATACCGAGATTCATATAATGTATTTCAAAGCCAAGCAAGCTTTTCGGAGGACATTACCGAACCATTCAGACATCGATTTTTAAAAGTCACAAATCAGGCGCCAGTTTACATAAAAAAAACTATCGGATATACTTTCAGATTAGAGGCTAAACTCAACGCTTCGCTTACGTCGACTCTAATTATAACGCGAGGCTATTCAAATTGTTACTTATTCTAATATGACTTCTGAGTTCAGCACTATATCGTTATATTTACACAGATGAATGAAATTCAGGTCGCGGCCGTGTTTCAGTTTCGTGATTCGTTACTGGAATTCATGAGGCCAATGCAACAGATGGATATCAATTTGGTTATGTTCCATTGCGATAAGAAACAGTATGTGTATATGTTAGAAACATAGAATTTTCAATGGAGGGTTTTTGTGCCAACTGTTGAGACCGTTTATTTGCGTCGATGTTTACTAATGCGAGAGTTTTCGTTACTGACGCAATATTCTGTATTGGTTTTACTTATCCGTTGTGAGATGATTAGGTGTAAATTATTAATTATAATAATATCAATTATTGCTATAACATTACAAAAAAATTCCTATATGATCTTTATACTAGTTTGCTTGCATTGAATAGGCTCCGAAATTTTTGAAATTTATTCTTCCACCATTAAAAAGCTCCATTATCCAGGAGTAACAATGCTATACTTGATTACAAAGTTCCCACAAGCATGGGAACTACACGGGTACAAACGTTTTTTTTTTCATAAAATTTCTGGCTTGATTGAGTGACAACTGTTTCATATTTATTTTTTCAGCCCATGTCTTTAGTCACGAAGCTTTTGCTACTTCATCGAGCTTAACGGTGAGCTGGGTTCTAGGTTTTGTAAATAGTTTAAAAAGTATCAACTAAATAATCTGCGCAACCGCTCCGCTGCTTAGGGCGGTAACAGGTGGGAGAATTGCGGATATATTATATTATGATTTTTAAGAAAATTTTGTTCAACTGTCATTCTGCTTTATAGTTTACAGATCTCTCAGACTTCAGGTCTACAAAGGAATCGAAATGGAACGTGCAACTACATGCTAACTACATATTTGTTTATGTATATCTGAATTCTTTTTTGAATTTCCTAAACACAAACAAGCTATTACAGTGTGTTAGCGCACAATGCATGTATCGTTACAAACAATTGTCATGCATTTAGTTCCTTTGAAATGTAATTTCACAGATAGTTAATATTTGTAGTTGGCATTTGGCAAGACGACTAATCATCATTAGCATTACAGATGGATAATTCACGTCATATTCCGTTAAAAGATCAAGTGGGTGTAAAAAATTTACTGACGCGACATTGATGCGAAAATAACTGTACAGCTGTTGGTATTTAATATCAACTGCTACTGTGGTTTAAGTAAAAACACTTGTAATTTTTGACAAGGGCAAGAAATTATTTAACGACCATTAATTTAAATAAAATGTATCCAGTTACAAGCAATTAAATATGCTTATAACGTAAGAGTATAAATACACACAGTAAATGTTTTAATTTGGTGATTAACTTGTAAGATAAATACAATCAGCATTGGTTTACATCTACAATGTTAATCCGCTCTGAATAAAAATAGTTTTGCGACAGTTTTAGTACAAATTGCAATACAATTTGTTGGAATTCAAGTTATTTCTTCTGTAGGTATGCCTATTCCATTACTTTTGTAGACGTTTTTGTTTAACGATTCTGTTTTTGTACTAAACATTGGCCGATTAAAAAGCGTTAGAATGTAAGTATTAAGCAGAATAGCGTTAGTTTATTTTCCTTTCGTCACCACCTTTCAAATACCTGCAAACATTTTGGTTTTGAGTTTTATTAACTCATTATTTCCGTTGACAACCATGGTCTACTAAAATACACAATTTCCTGCTGTAAAATCACTTAAGACCTTTCTCGTAATATTACATCGTAAATTCGCGGCCGTGTTATTACATCACATATTTTGTAACACTACGCGCTTGCCTCAAGTGCTCCAAATTTAGATAGCGCTTCAACATCCCATTTGTATATAGCAACTTTTATATCTTTTGCAATTTAATATCAATTATAGGAAACACTACTACACATGTGGTAACAAGAAATAGAACAGAAGAAGTAGATAGAAGATTCTAGAGTTAAGTGTATCAGCCGCACGCACCCAGTTGCTGACGACCTCGTCTTCAGGATGTTTGGGATCCTGGTATCCGTTGGGGAAGAAATTAGGGTTGACTGCCATTTTGGAAGCACTCAGTGACACAGACGTGTGCCGTACAACGTATGATCGCGAACTGCCGTTCCAGCCGTCCACTCCCGAGTAAACAACGCGATTTCAATGCATTCTATTTTGGAAATATGGCGGGAAATATAGGCGTTAGTGTGGGCGAAAACCTCCCGAGGGGACGCAGAGCCTTGCGCCACATTAAATCTTTATAATTTATATGATTATTTTTATAAGTGATATTATGAGATGATCGTTTATTTTGCGTAACGTCAGCATATTCATGCGGTTGACACTAAGTTCTGGTCCTTATACCTTTTATTATAAGAATTTACAATTGGCACTTAGTTGGACGCTTGAATAACGGTGAAACAAAAATGCAATTTCCCTCGTTTCTTTGTTTTGCATAATCACTAGTGTACCATATTCATGTCTTAATTGTATGGGTCATGATTTGATGATTTAACAAATTAAATTTCTTTGAAAATATATTTCTAATATTGTACGGGTGTGGCATACACCCACAACCATACAAGACCTAGGTACCTAGATTCAAACAAATAGTTCTTAACGTTATAGGTACATCATGAAAATTAGAAATACTCATGCGATCTATCGCGTCTATTATAGCTTTTATGATTCAGAAAACGGAATTAGCCTAACTCTGGATTGTTCTAAATTGAGTTATTGCTAAAACCGAGTACATATATAACTTTATAAGCCATAGATACTTATGGCAGAGAAATCCAAATATAGACAACTGTCCATAAAAATACTTCCTGTCCTCAAATATATCACCGGTATCACCAAGGTATCACATAATATATTCCGTGTAAAAAGGTGGTGTTCCATCGAGTGCATCGTGTGAAAATGATTTGCAATCTTACGAAAAACAACTATCAAAAAAGTACCTACAGGTTTCATTGTAATTCTACGTCAGAGGCTGATAGGGGGAGGCTAAAATGCAACAGTTTGAACCCCTCATGTGTGCGATCGAAAAGTTTACTTAAAATACACTTTTTGCTCATGTTCACAAAGTTATAACTTCTTGTCGCGTATTATATTATAAGTTATGTAGTTTTAAAATTTATTCTATTTCTTCTTTATATTTTACTAGATGACTCGAGCAACTTACTGAATGGAATGCACTGCAATCTGGCACGCAGATAGTTATTATAACGTAGGCTAAAGGGTGAGATTAGCGCGTTCAAGCTAACGAACAAATTAAGAAACTCTTAAGCTTAATTAGAATTTACAATTTTGGCTTTGTTTTTTAGGGTTCCGTAGCCAAATGGCAAAAAACGGAACCCTGATTCGTCATGTCTGTCTGTCTGTCTGTCTGTCTGTCCGTCCGTATGTCACAGCCACTTTTTGCCGAAACTATAAGAACTATAATGTTGTAACTTGGCAAGTAGATGTATGTTGTGCACCGCATTAAGATTTTCACACAAAAATAGAAAAAAAAAACAAAAAAAATTGGGGTTCCCCATACTTAGAATTGAAACTCAAAATTTTTTTTTTCATCGCCCCCATACGTGTGCGGTATCTATGGATAGGTCTTTAAAAATGATATTGAGGTTCCTAATGTCATTTTTTTCTAAACTGAATAGTTTGCGCGAGAGACACTTCCAAAGTGGTAAAATGTGTCCCCCCCCCCTGTAACTTCTAAAATAAGAGAATGATAAAACTAAAAAAAATATATGATGTACATAACCATGCAAACTTCCACCGAAAATTGGTTTGAACGAGATCAAGTAAGTAGTTTTTTTTTTAATACGTCATAAACTGTAAACTGCAATTTACGTTTCATTCATTCAACTATTATTAACATCGATCAAAGTTACAACGAACTACAAGAACTTTTATACTATGTTACTTGTTGTATTCTTGATATCAAAAATAGGTAGGCACTTGCAACTAGTACGGAACCCTTCATGCGAGAGTCCGACTCGCACTTGGCCGGTTTTTTAGTAGACCTTTGCATTATGCCCAACTCATCGACTATTTAAAGGAGACTACAAATATAATTTATAGGGCCATTGTGAACAGAAGTGTTAAAAGGGAAAGACCAAGACGGCCGTTCCACGTTAAAATAGGGGACGTTCTTAAGAAATGCCAGTTTAAAAGTACCTTAATCCAAAGAACATGCATGAGGAGATTAATGAATGTGGAGAAGGCGAAACTGGTACCTATGTCAAGATCGTAGCAAGTGGAGGCAAGCCGTCTCTGTCTAGTGCCTACCCCTATGGGAAAGAGGCGTCTTAGGACGTGACTAGGCGTGACGAGGCGTCTGTAGGATTCAACAAATCTATCTATGTTTCAACTTTCAACTCAGTAATAGAGTAGATGAAGAAGATGACCTATTTCTTCTTCTTCTTTTTTTATGTTCATGTGCCGGGTGACGATTATTCTGCCAATGTCAGGCGTCAAATGGAAAAACGTGTCTTATGTCTGATTGAAGTAAGCATCGCAAGTCAATTACCCAGTTCCTTTGAAGTTTAATGTGATACCCTAAATATGGTAAATTATTTCAATTATCTTCATTGGTGGTAACCATGACTTTTACATAAAACAACTCAGTAGGTAGCTATGGTAACCATCCGTATAACATGATGTAAAGAACGCTATATCTAATCCGAGTGGTCCTAATTAATAAATTAAAATAATTAGACGATACATTTTGGCTAAAGGCCAAGGTACGTCATGGATTTAGTTTAGCATAACACAGTTAACCTATTTTGTGAAATTCAAGGACGTTTCAAATAAAAATAGGATACAGTAAAAAAGTAGTACATCTTAAAATAATTATAATAAACTTTCTTGTAAAAAGTACAAGTAACTGTAATTACTTTTTAAGTATGAGTTTGTTGTTTGTGTTTCAAAATAATAATACAAAGTAAAAAAATCGTATTTTAACATGTGAGGTAACATTTTTTATTATAAAAAAACAGAAAGACTAGCTTCACTTCAAAGTTTTTAAGAAAAGGTAGCTCCCCAGATTCAGTACATCGCATCGCTGTAGACTACTTCTCTTCGTCTTTGCTGTGTGTGTCTAGTTTTTTGTCAGTAGAAGGTTCATATGAAATAAAAAATAGTAAATATGAGCAGAACATGAGATTTTTAGGAAACTTAATTTATTTTTCTCATGAAATTGTCATAACTGTCAACTGATCGAAATAACTGACATCGATTGACAGAACGCCACATTATTTGTAAGTGTCCTAGGCTGTATTTTAAGACGAGATTCCAACGGGATCTATGCGAGTGAAACCGCGCGGGACTGATAGTTAATTATAATTATCAACAAGTAAAAAAGAGCAAGCAAAAACATACTTGTAAAAACCCCAAGTCTCGTAACGCAGTACTTTTACCGTCAAAAGTTGTGGGATTTATGTAATACCAAGTCGGTTGATTAATTCAGTCCCTACTAAAGGGACCTTGTCTTAAGCTATTACGTAATTATTTCACCTAACATAATCTTATTTTAAAACTTTTGAGTTTTAAATAATAGATTAGATAGATTTTGTGACGTACATTGTGATTTAATCCTATGGCCAAGTTCCATAGGATAAAATCACAATGTACGTCACAAAATGTGTATAACACACATTTTATTAAATAAGAGTGTTTATTACTATGGCCAAGTCAATCTAATATTCATAACATAAAAGTTTTAAACTTTGATATGGTTTTAAATTATCAACAAGTAAAAAAGATCTGACTATATTTATATATTCAGATCTTTTTTACTTTTACCTAGTAAAACGTTTACGTTTGCCTAGTCGGGAGTTCCACTTTAAATGACCTACATCCTATTGCTCGTGCAGTTTGTACCATACATATTAATACATTACGTATATTCTGTTATAGATAAACCATTGTACTCTAGCTGATAAGTTTGGAGGCTTACTCGCCTATATTCCCGATAAAGTAAGGCTAAATAAATATGCCCATCTAAAAAAAACCTTGAAGGTACTCCGAGGAGGAAGGTAATCAGTCAAAGCATAAAGTTTTATAAACTAAGTTACTAAAGGATTTTCAACAAGAACTTACAAAGGAATTTATTCAACATAATGAAAACAAAAACTTTGATTTAAAGAATCTACATATTCGTTGTGGACAGTTATTAAATACTTATAAATTTACATTCATAATTGCAAAACCTTTTTTTTTAAATTTGAAATTGAGTAGTAATTATTAAACTCATTGGTTGGGCGACTAAGAAAACTCATTTCTCATGAGATCAAAAGGTTTTCTATCGTGTACAATATAAAAGTTACTGTTTAGCATTTATTATAAAAAATATATGATATGGTTCATTAATCCATACTAAAACATATAAAGAGAGAAGATTTGTATTTGTATATGTTTGTCATTACAATAAACTCTAAAATTTTGAGATAGATTTAAAAAAAATCACCTTTAACAAGCTGAATTATCCAGGAGTATCAAAGGCTATATTTTATTGATATGTTTCCACGGTAAATGAGAAATAATCTAAATCTAAATAGTTTAAAATTAAAATGATCACAAGTCCATGACAATATTATAAAAAAAAATCGTTTAACGAATAAATCAAATACTACTGAACCGATGAAAGTGAATTCCACCATTTCCTTCTTAATGGATATAGACTATATATCACGACTAATCACGAGGTTCTGCCAGGAACGAGTATAATGCAAGTTAAACTGCGCGTAAGTTAACCTTTTAAAATCGACATCATGTCCACGAACGCTTCTAGCTGTAAACTATTTTGACAGATGACATAGGAATGGCATGGGCGAATGCGTGGTCGTGGGCAAGGGCGCCGTGCCGGCTTGGACACGGACATAAAACACTATTGGCTGGTGAAAGGCTGGTGAAATGCTGGTGAAACCGCTGCGGAACGATAGTTAGTAAATGCGGCTTTAAAACGTCACACTTCGACTGATAGGACAAGCAGCAATCAATGCGAACGAAACGGCAAAGCAGCTTGAAAATCAATATTGCAGAACTGTCTTCGCCCGGTGAAGCCGATATTACTCTCCAGAATACTAATGAAAATAATATTGTCAGAATTAGTGTAATAAAAACTAATTCTGACAATATTATATAAGTTATAAGTATAAGTTACTGTAATGAAAATTCCGTCAAGGGAAGCTTTCCAGATAAATTATTACTGAAATTAAATATAAAATATCGTCTCATTTTGCCCTCGTTTCCCCGTATACATCGTGATATCCTACTAATATTATAAACGCGAAAGTTTGTAAGTATGGATGGATGGATATTTGTTACTCTCTCTTTCACTAAAAACTACTGAATGGATTTGGCTGAAACTTTGCACGGGGATAGTTAATCAGCTCGATTAACATATAGGCTACAAAAAATCACGCTCCGACTCAGTGGAGCAGAGTAACGCGGGTACAACCGCGGGGCGCAGCTAGTAACATTATAATCGTAGGGTTGTTTTTGTTCATAGAACAGTCAGAGAAGCAAAGCGCGATATTATAAATAAAAGTATGTAAGAAATAAACTTAGACCAAAAGTAGAACTAATAATTGGATATGCACCATATCTATGTATAACTACTAAAATACTTATCAAGTAATTCCTAAGCCATACTAATAGATGGCGCGCATCGCTCTCTTCGAAAAAGATAAATTTGGTATTGGATTCACCGTGACTTTGAACGAGGTTTGACCCAATACACATTGAAATTCTACCAAGGGTTTAAATTGATTATTCGTTAAAAAAATACATCAAATACTAACCTGACTGCCAATAGACTCGTCGACGGTTTCATCCGTGCGCGTTGACGACGGGGACATCATAAGGGTTCTGTAATCGCCTTCCACCTGCAGCGGGTATGAATACTGCGGGTGAGGTAGACCAGCGGGCCCGGCCGGGCCACTGCCGGGTACTGGAGTGCGGGGCAGCGATTCTGGACCACGCCACGCTTGCACGTTGGGACTCGGCGTCCTGTATAAACGAACCAGATTATTAACTAGCATATCATTAAGTACCCTGTCTGTAGGTAAGGCAACCTGTGCATAAAGCAGTTTTTTATGTAGACAGTTTTAAAAACTGGCACTTGCATAAGACCAAATGTCAAATCTATAACGGAAGGCCTATAATATTGTTATTATAGGATTGACATAATGTGAAGAGGTAACAAATTAGTTTATTTTAAGTAATCTATGGTTTGGTAACAAAACATATTTTCGATAAACAATAATCATATTAGTAGGTAAATTATATCTTTTAAGTCTTTGAGATTATACTGATTGTTTTGTTAAAATAACGGGTTTATTTTGGGTTCGACATAAGAAGGTAACCACGAGGATTCGGCTTTCTCACTAAAAAGGCTACAGTTATTTATTTTTTTAAATTACAAACTAAGCGCGCTTTGTATACGTATTAGGTCTACCCTTGAGGCTTTTGAAGGTTCAGTCCACATACAAAACCACTGATTGCGTGACTTTGTATTCATAATAATTCTAGATCCATCAACTGGAGCTAATTGGTGTTTATTTACGTTTCCAAACCGTTTCAATGTTTTGCTTCCAATGTTTTGAACACATTTGCTTTTTATAGAACCAATGAGTGACGACGTTGGGTCGACCTTTGGCTCAATTTATTAGCTATGCCGTGTTGGCGTTATTTCATACAGAAATATCAAACCTCCTTCTGAGTACGTCATATTCGTATTTATAAATTCCAAGTTTAAAGTTAAATATTGTTTATTCAATAAGAATTGACTCAATTTGAGATCAATACTCTCTTGCAGGTCATGTCATTGACTTTTTATTTTTGGCAACTCTTTCAACGATACATCATTTATATTTGCCTAGATTAATTTTAGCCAAGTGTCTGATGGTCGCATTTACAACTACAAAATAGTTTTGCAATAATGTAAGCATATATTTATGTCGCAAAAAAGAGACTAAGTAATGAAAATTAATGAAATACGCAAAGACAATGCTGGACTTTATAGAAATGTTTCGTATAGGTGTGTGACATTGAAACAGATTATGCGTACTATGAACTTGAAACATAAATATCTAATACAGCGTTGAGTTTTAGTAGACTTTTACATACAAGTCGATAGAATACCCATAAGAATTCTCGTCGTTTCCTCCACTTCACCGTACCTTCGAGCTAAGTTCATTCATAGCGAAACGCTCAGTTGTTAAATCATACCCCCACTTCAGAAATTTTCTTAGTTAAGTAGAGGACTTCGCTTTCAACCTTAAGCTATTTTTGTATTAACTTTTGAGTAATCTACTTGACAAAAATATTAATAAAGACAGTAAATTTTTAAAATTAACAAGTTTCTCTTTTTTTTAAATACATAAAAGTTTTTTTGAGATAACTTCTAGTATTTATACGTGTAAAGAAAAATTGTCAATCCCAAACTAACTTTTTTTATAAGTCTGGATCAACATTAGAGCACACCAATTTCAACCAAGGATTTAAGACTCTGCAATTCTTTAGCGACAGGTATTAATAAGGTCGAGTTGAGGATCTATTAATTAAACAACTAGGTAGACTAATCAGACTGTATATATAAGTCTACTTATAGCATTATAACACTGAAACTGTATATTAAGTATGTACTATGAAATAATGCTGATGAATACCTGTACGGTGGTGCAGCGGCATTGGGCACAGGCGAGTGTGGCGCCAGAGGTGTGCTGCCCTTCGGAGCTTCGCGGTCCACGTCCCTACACACGTGCAATGAACATGACATGATTATGAGAACGGCACTTAGCTAGAACGGCAAAGAATCTTATCTACTCTACAGCTCTTGACCAATGAAACTGCATAGATTTGTCGTTTAGATGCGCAGATATTTTGACAATAAGTTTAGAAACTTAGAAATAAATGGAAAATAGTTTTGTCACTTTGGCAAGGCGTTTTTTTGCACTGATAGAGATGACGTGTTAATTATTACCTTAATTTTATTGGTCAAAGTCTATAGAGAGGTTCGAGTCTACACCGAAGTGCTAGCCCAACGGAATTATATGGCAGTTATACCGGATAGGCACTTTCGCATTTTGATTGATAAGGAATCGGTCAAAATATCGATAAGATATTTTTAAATCGACCATGAAGCATTTAAGTTGGAAAATATATGAAAGGAAAATGCAATATTTTTAGTACACTGGCCGTTGTCTACAAAATACAATATTGAGTGTATAATATAGTGTAATAGAATATATTTCATATAAGTCACAAAGTTTAAGTATAATTGAAATGTTGGTCTAGTTAAACTATACTTTACACCCAACAGTTAACCACAAATACAAAATACATTTCATGCATTTTGACGATGGCATACAGGATATTACGAATCGCTATACTGATAGCAGAGGCGGATTAAACGTTAAGAGCGCCGTAGGCAAGCATCTCATCGGAAAAATTTGATCACTGTAGTTGACGTTACTACATGTGTGGTAGAGGTTACTCCAATTTGGAGCTGGCATTTCTTTATTCCGACTTATAGTAGCCGCAACTACAGTTACGGTTCGAGCGTCTATTCCACCCGCGCGCCCCTTTCAACATTGCGCCCCTAGGCACGAGCCTAGTTTGCCTTTTGGATAGTCCACCTCTGACTGATAGTATATAACAGTTCATTCGTATTACATAGGTACCACTCGATATAAGGTATTCTCATATAGTGCAATTATAGTATATATATATATATATATTGTTGACAACATCGAACAACTCTATCATGCTCCATTAAAACTTACAATAGTCATAGCATTACGAAGGAAAAGATACAAAATAACATTCATTTACAAAACGCACTGTTGTAGCGATACTGTAAATAGTTTAAAATGCAATGCGATACTGAATCATAATTCATAACATTTTCATACTAATTCATATATTTTTTAACTTTCATAGTTACAGGCAAACATATCTTGAATCATTGATGTTGTGGCTTATGATTGATACACTATTTTTTAGAAAACTTATAGCTTTTAACTCCATTGTAGAATACATCACAAACATAGAAGCAAAGTGTCATATACTAATCCTGTAATCCTGTAATTTAGCAAATTGCTAAAAATATTAAAATATCGTTGGCTTGGAAACTGCATTTATTCCAGAACATTCAGTATCACAGACAACATAAATAGACGGAGCTAGGTGAAGGGCAACATGGGTGACACCTAGTGCAAGTCTTACTCAGCGAACTCGTGATAGAAGGTGGGTGTGGGCACGCGCCCTACAAAGCTGCCTGAAGTGCGTGGCACTGAGTAAAGATGTGTGCTTGAACCGCCCCTGTAGTCACACTCAAGTGTTTTTATCAGGAAATTATCAAGGAATCATGCGTTTTTTATATTTAAGCAGCAAGGTCGTTTTCTTATCAGCTATTCCAATTTCGACAGTATTCTTCACAATTCGTTTGCTATTCACGTTGATTGACAGGTTGAAGCAAAAACTAGCCCATATATATAACTATATATATCATAGCTTTTAATTCATTGCTATGGATTCAGGGGTTACGTTTATCCTCTAAATTAACGGCAATACACAGCTTTCTATGCTATAAATGTAAAGAACATGTTTCATAGTAACATTGATTTTTATTTCTATAGTAGTAGTGAAAATATGAGCTTACCTTTGCACTACAAGTTTGATCTGTTTTGGCGCATTTTTAAAGAGGTTCTGGGCATCTTCGTGTCGCAGGTCACGTGCATCGTAGTCGTCAATTTTCGCGATGATATCGCCACGGACTAGCTCCCGTCCAGCCGGAGTTCCAGGAGTCACCTGGAAATTACCCCAAATATTTCAAGCTATTTTCTACTGACCAATGCTCAACCTTTAACTTAAAAATAAATACTTAACATAAGCATATTTCTCAAAAGTTCGATTGTTTCGCAAAATAACAAATGTTCAATAAATATACAGTTTTAAAGTGTTGTCTTCAAACGAGTGTGCAAATCTCGACATTTCAATATTTATTCAGTCAGAAGGTTATGTTCATGTTTGAAATTGAACGGCTGTTAATTTCTGCAACAGAACGTCTTCAAAGGCAAGCTTGTAAGTCTCCTGCGCCGATTTAAATGTTGCAAACAAACTTTTAATTTATGGTTTCTAGTATAAGAATCAATATATTATTAGGTATTGTGATTGCTTAGAATGTTACAGAATGGCCTAATTCTATAATACATGTCATTGTTCATAAAATAAATTCAATACAGGCATGCGGCAAATTTAGAAGGCCAACAGATGGTCCGTGACATTCTAAGATTAGAGCCAGGCATCCGCTCCGTTCGGTCACCTTTAAGGGTACGGGTTATCATCATAAACATTGCATTTTACAGACAGTTGGCATTGCTACGTCAAATTAAAATTTGTATGCTCATTTAGTATTTAAACTAGAGTAATGCTGGATGTAGTAAACATTCGAGGAGTGGGTTTTCCAGGAATATATAATACATAAAATTAAGGGATAACACATAAGGATAGGGTGTGGTATACACACATATGCCTAGGGCGACCTTGTGACTGGTTTAGAGGGGGAGCGCGGGACGTATGCACTAGTTTGGCCGATAGCCAGGCTAAATGCGTCCGCCGGCGACGCCGCGCCAACCTGACATTTTTTATCGAAAACAACCGACGGATCAGATGGAGGTCGCATCACATCGACAACTCGACCTGCGCAAATCCATCACACGCTTCCTCGAGTCAATGGCGAGGACATACATCTATATTTATTCATATCCATCACCGTAGGTCGGTGTGGTTAAATTTCTTCGTAGACGTCAATTCTAGTTCGTTGTTTTTGATGATTTTTTCTAACACAGTTGGCCATCGTCCATCCGCATTACATTCATACGCAAGTGACGCGAATGCGTTTGCGTCATAATATCTATCCAGGATGAAGCACGTCAATATTATTCGATTAAACAGAATTTAAGTGCAAAATAATGATATTGTTTTTTTTTCTCAGAAAAACAAATACAGCCTGGCTTTTAACGTGGCTCTATACTTCTTTTTAAAAATCAAAATAAATATAGAAAAAGTAATCCTTATTTTATTTATACATATTAATTACACCAGTATTCATTGCTCCGTGTCCTAAAAGTTCTTGTGTAGTGTGACTCTAAAAGAGTCACACCCTTTTACAATATTTTTTTCTGTTTTAACATTGAAATTGTTAGCAGATCGTAACTAATGCCAATATCAAGTAAATATATCGTTTTTTTATATCTTTGTTCGGTTTATGATCATAATTTTTTCATCATGATTATACATTTTAACTTACTTTATCCTTTCGAAAGAAGGTATCAAAATCATCATATTATAAGGTGCACTTTAGGTACTTTGCTTGTTTATCTTAAAAATTGCATTTCTATCTATTTAACAATAACAACGGGACTATGTCAGCAATGTTATGTAACGGTAACAGTATAAAATTTAGATGGGAAATATTGACAAATCCTTTTCCAAGATTTTGACGAAATGATGACTAAATATTCGTCAATTAGTTACGTGTGGCACTTAAGAATATAACTTGTAAATTTTCACGTAGGTCGAGTGGAAATAACATACATCAACAGGTAATGGGTTGCCAAGAAACGAAGTGAGTTATGACGGTGCTAATTACTCAAACATATACGAGAAAATTAAAATTTCTTTTAAGTTTTGGTTCAACTAATTTCACTTTTTAACACCATTGGAATTTAAGTACATAATATTGGAATAATTATCTAGCTATGGCTCGCAGTTTCATCCGCGTTCTGCGTAGATTGCTTACCAACCCTACGTGAGGCTTTATCTACTATATTTTAATTCAGTGGTTATCTAAGTAATAGCCTAATTTATTTCAATTCAGCCGGTAGTTTTGTATAAGTAACTGTATAATACTGAATAACCAAACATCTAAAATTTCACCTCTATAGTATTCCCATACAAATCAAATGTTACATGAAAAGGAAGTAATGAAGCCATTTTAATGGCAACATAAAGAAAAACGGGCTCAAGGTTTACGATTGATAGATTTATGGCAGCCAAGGTCAGTGAAGATTATTGGGCGATGGTAAGTGCATCCGATTGGTTTCGCCAAGAACAGATGTTCACCAGGCCTGATTTCAAACGTGGGCGCTTCCAAAATTATTCATTCACTGATGTTTAATATAGATACATTACACATAGCGAACCCGGTATACGAATAGTTGGTACGAGACTGTAACTAAGAAATTAGAGCAGTTTTGCGGTTGGTTATATTTTAGTAGCTCTTGCTATTATTAGCTTTTCGAATATGTAGTATTTTTCTTACTCTTAATACAATTAGCCCTAGTATATATAATAATGAAATGTAAATGACTGTATGTATATTTGATACTAAATAACCTATATTTACTAATATTATAAAGCTGAAGAGTTTGTTTGCTTGTTTGAACGCGCTAAGCTCAGGAACTACTGTCCAATTTGAAAAATTATTTCCGTGTTAGAAGCCCATTTTTCGGGGAAGGCTGAAGGTGAAGATATTGGTCTTATCTTCACGCTAAGACCAATATGAGTGGAGCACCAATGAAGAATGTTTCAAAATCGAGATACACCCACTATTCCTCGCGGACGAAGTCGCAGGCACAAGATAGTGTAGTGTATGTCGATGTACCTACTGTGTGAAGATAGCCACGTTGTAATATTTTCTAATAATCATAACGAATTATTTGTTATGCTCAATGCTGTAGTATTTTATCATTTATGACATTTGAGTAGATAGGATTCGCCGGTTCTGCCTCAAACCGTCAACTCTTAAAAAAAAAAAAAAAAAAAAAAAAAAAAAAAAAAAAAAATCGTCAGATCGTGGCCGCGATCATAAAGTGACCGCGGCCTAAAAAAAAAAAAAAAAAAAAAAAAAAGTTTGGTGTCTTTTCCTATGTTTTGGCACACGCCCGATCGATCTGTGGCATCCTTTTCACGATATTCCAACGCGTTTCCGAGATAGGAATTGTAATAACATGGTCCTAGTACCCCTCATTAAGTCATTACTAATGACATGCTCGGCGCTCATCACCGTTACCTCGCTTCGCCACCCTCATTACTAATTACCTTCGTACGAATAAAACTATGTTTATTTTAACATTCGTTTATTTCACGCAAAATAACATTTAACATATTATATACCAATATATCATTGAAAATACTATTGCTAATGAATAACCTCACAAATTCTGACAAGGATAAACCGTTGAATTTGTGATATATATATGTTACCGGATATGTATGAAATCTAGGAATTGTACACAATTAGTTTGGTGTCTTTTCCTATGTTTTGGCACACGCCCGATCGATCTGTGGCATCCGTTTTGGTCTAGGTCTTACGGTTCCAAAGTTAGCTTGAGGCTTCCACTACATTACTAACGACCTATCATTACTAACGATCTCTTTTGCGCTACATTACCAATGAGTCAAACCGTCTCGGCGCGCGCTAATTACCCATTGTCTGATGGTTGTTTTGCTACGGTGATAAATAATAAAACCCACATTCATTTACAGCCCGTTAACGTCCACTGCAGAACATGGGTCTCCTCTTAACAGACCTTGGCAAGCCGGGATCGTAGAGGGATATTACCATAATCACCACGCTTGGCAGACGGATTGGTGATCGCAGTAAGATGTAAACCTTGAGCTAATAGTTGCTGCTGCCCATCCATCACCCATATGTCCCTTAGTTGCCTTTTACGACACCCATGGGAAGACATGAGGTGGTCTATTCTAAGCCGGAAACCCACATGACTTACTTTAATTTTTTTATTCAACATAATTATAATACTTGTAATATAAGTATGTTAAACTTTGCTAATGACTAATTCTGTCTCAGCGCGCGCTAATTACCCATTGTCTTTTTATTCTAGTCAGATGGTTGTTTTGCTAAGGTGTGAGGTAGAGACGGTGATAAATGCACAAATAAAACCCATATGACTTACTTTCATTTTTTTATTTAACATACCTACTCTACATAACCCACTTAATGTATTATTTTCATTTGAAACATGATTGGAATAATTTGCAGAGGAGAATATCATTATACACTTTGTCACTCCCAAATAATTAAATGAAATCGTTCATTGTATTTCCATAATACTTGTAATATAAGTATGTTAAACTATATTCCCCACAGCAGGAAGTAAAATCATGCTGTATTCTGCACCTATTAAAATTCCATTGTCTCGAATTCCGCTTCAAGAAAGCCATATGGGGACCTGCAGGTGGTCGACCATAGGAATCAAAATACTGACCAATTCCATTTTTATCGATGTGTATGGCTATCCAGTGTGATCCAGGTTTATTGTCAGGATCCAAATTGCTTATTATGTAAGTTGGAATCTTGCCTTTCAGTGGTAATCTATTAGCTACATTCACATTGTTTCTTAGAGTTGGGTGAATTCTAGATAAATATTTTTTTATCTCGATTGTGTTCATTTTATTACATAGACATAAGCTACCGTACCTGCGATACGACCAATGAATTTCATGCGAATGACAAAGTAAGCAGGTACAAAGTAACATTTTGTATATACATAGGTAACCAACCATACCTAAACTTGTCTTAAATCTATCAGTTACCAGTAACTCGTGTTATTTCTATTAGCAATGCAATATCAGTGCGCATTGTTGTGAATCATCCAAAATCCTTGTTGAGCAGTTGTCATGATAACACTAATGTTCATAAATACTATTATCTCCGACATTCTTTGAACATGATTAAGCTAATGGTGTGTGCTTTGATTTGGGTATTTGGTAAATTGTAAATAATAAAAGTTAGGTACATGTTCAAAATTATTTAATTCTTTTTTTAATAATAAAAGTTTAATACTAATACAATGAATACTTAGCTACTATAGTCTTTACTAAACATAGGCACTTAAAACTATTACAATTAATAATATAATAAGCACTTTAAACTAATACAATGATTACTTAGCTACTATAGTCTACACATACATTACGGTTTTTATCTATTTCAATAACATTATCAAACTCTGCATACACAATACAGTTGATGGTTTGCAAAAGAGCTGATTCAAAACGAACTTCCAATCTTACGCCGATGCATTATTTACAAATGACAGGGATTTGCTGGTTCCTAGCATATTTAAACCCCTTTGATGGAACATAAACGGTGCAATATAAATCCGAAGGAAATATCTTGGTTTTGATGCGACACATATCATTAGTATTCTGTTTTAGATCTATAATTAAATATCCATGAGCTTCTTTTGTAGCATCTTTATAAGATTCATCAATAAATTTTACATTTTCTGGTGAAACTTGACGTGCTAAGTATCGAATTTGAGTTTTATCACGAGGATTTTTAAAATAAATAATATAACTTGAATTTAGAGATATATCTCTTTGTCCTTTTCCTTGATGAAATAAATTTTGAGTTATATAGAACACACTCAAATTTCTGTGATGACTTCCCTTTGTGAATATATCTACAATGCGACCATCAGATTCTCTCATCAGATCATCGATGATGACAAGTTGAGTACATTTTCCATCAAACATACTCAAGTCTGGAATTCCTTGATGATAATTAACATTTTAAGGTTATATAACGGTTGCATTTCATCAAAACACCAGGTTATTTGAGTAAAATTTGTACTACAAACATCTGTGACATATTTTATAAAGTTTGTTACAAAATTTGATTTTCCACACCCCACTTGAACCAGAAACGATTGCGGTGAATGGATGAATAAAATGAACCATTGTAACACGTGTGGATAGCAATAGGTACAAGAACGGAATAAAACAAGTTATTTGGAAGTCAAGGAAGATAGTTTTATTTCATACATATAAAATAACTTAAAACTTATTATCTTTTACAGTGTAAAAACAAATATACTTTATACAAGTAAATAACTTTGTACAATAACAATACCAAACTGTACTGTTTTATCTTAATTTATAAAACTAATTATCTCTTACAGTGTAAAAATAAACATCTTTTAAAACAGAACAACTTTATACAAGTAAATCAACCTTAATAATAATATCAAACTATACAATTTTATCTTAATTTATAATGACCCCACGCTAATGTGTCAACATCATTGAGTAGAATATATCGTTTTGTATCACTGTATGATAAAGATGTTTTGTTTATTTGCTGCGTAAAAATTATATGTTTTATTGACTTAAATCTAAGCATACTGCTAAATTGAACATTTTTATCGAAGAGACAAGACTTGTAATTTAACATTTTCATTTTTTTGTAACACTTTTGTTACAAAAAAATTTATTTTCAACATCTATCGCATACATTTCGGATCTTAACCCTACAAATTCTTTTAATATTTTGCCATTGTTTTCATCTTTGAAAAACCCTAACTTTTTTTTATTGATTTTTGGATATCCATAAATATTGTCAGATGGATAATCAGATGTATCAAACCTAAATTCTAAATCCGGTTTTATGTCCTCATAAAAATTGTTTGTAAAAATTTGATATATTAAACTGTCGGTATCGGTGTATAGTAATTTAACTTGATTTTTAAACTTCGTCAACATGTAATTGTAATGAAAATCATACATTAGAGTTTTTGAAATATCTAATATACAAATCAAATATCTAATATATATGTTTTTCAATAAAATTCTCTTGCATATAAAATGAAAAAAAAAAAAAAAAAAATATATATTTATATACAAAACCCTAAGTAAATAGGTTTGTTGTATAGTAACTTAGTTTTCTTTAACTGAATTGCCACTAGATTTTCTGCAAAAATTGATAAACTGTGTAACTCAGGTTTTGCAATCAAATCTTGTGCACCAAGAGATTTGCCTCGATTCTCCCAGTGAGTTAATAATTTTACATTGACTCGCTTTTCAATATTTTCCATTGTTTTCCCAAACACTGCATTGTTCATTAATTTAAAAAGTCTTTTTCAAAATCTGATTTAGCAGAAGTCCGCAAAAGTGTATTTAAATCTATATATTTCTTTAACCAAGGAGATTGTCTGAATTTTAATATTTTATGAATTTTTGTTAGTTTTAAACCCATCTTAATACATTGTTTTAAGTTTCTGTGATGAATTTTGTATTTTGTTTTATTATTGAGGTTTGGAACTAACTTTTTTTCTTTAGAACCACCGATACATATATTATCAGGGTATAAAGGTAAATCAGAATGTAAATCATGAAGTTCATCAGGATATTCTAAATCTACTTCTAAAATGAAACCATAATCTGAATCATCCGGTACATCAAAGTTTGTATCCGAACTAACCCATTCAAATTCACCTACTGGTAGGTATTGAGACATGGCCCAACCATATAAATTATTCGCATCAAAATATGTTAGATATGATTTTGGTTTATTCTCATCAAAATCTTCCAAATATACATTATTAGCTTTGGCATAGCGGTTACTGCACAGAGATACACCACCTCGGATACCATTCCTGATAAATGCTATTTTGTCAAAATCTTTCAATAATTCCAATACAATTTTAGTATATTTTAACATAGCATCCCAACTTAATCCTGGTGCTGTATAATAATGAGCAGGATCTAACCCATACGTTTTTAAACACAGAGTTCTGAAATTTTCAAAAATATCAGTTAACAATAAGACATCAGTTTTGAGATACAAATCGGAATAATCTGACATATTCTGACAGTCAAAGTGTTCCCAAACATCTATCGCGTGACTATAGTCGTCGTCTGAAACGGATGTATCTGTCAGTGAGTTATAAAACTGATCTTTACTAGGGAGTGATGTGACTTTTAAACAATCACTTGATGTCATAAACTCATATGGATAAACACCTTTCTCTCGAAGACGAATAAAATCATTGGTATTTGGAAAGTTGTGTTTTAATGTGATAAATTGATCATCGTTTAAATTTTTAGCCAACTGATCGAGACTACAAGGTAAAAATTTTATTGAATCTACGAATCTTAGTTTTATATTTTGATTATTTATGTGTATTGTTTTAGTAAATGATATATATTTTTCTTTGGTTTGAGGAATGATATCAACTTCACCTTCAACATAGTTGAATGCATGAACAATAAAATGAGCATCATAATTACTGAGGTTGTGAAGAAAAACAGGTACGTGACGTGGACTCCGAAACTTGTTCATACATGCTTCATGTGCAACACCTCTAAAGCAACCAGTATACCAATCAAAATCTAAGCTTATTTCACTATTCAAGTCACACTCACAAATGTGACAGATTTTTGTTGTCGAATTTTTTTTGTTCATCCACGGTTGACAATGGTTTTGGACTTATTTGAAAACAATTTTTCCTACTTATAAGGTTCAAATCTTCATGAAGACGTTCCATGAAAACTTGAGTGCAATTTGGACCACTATACGTTTCATATTTTGACAAGCTATCATCATATGAACATTTTATATAGTACCCAAAACTATACACCTCATGTTTATTAATGCTGTTTGTATAAGGTTTTGATGGATCGTTAGAACATAATTTTATAGGATTTAGAAAAGCTTCAAAATCTGCATAAATTACAAAAGGTATTTTTAGCTTTTTATCAAATTTATCAAATGTAAGTTTATCATTTGGAACGTTTTGACCAAACCAATTTTTTGATGTTGTGTTTCCATTTGGTAATTCTGTTGTAATATGAGCACAGTCATGTTGTTGATGATTGTTTAACCTTTCCTGAGTTGGGAATTTCAATAAACATCCATCACATATGTATATGGCATGTTCTTGATTAGAAATTTGTTTGCTTACTAGACGTGATAAATTATTTATGTAACAGTAATGATTATTTGTACCATTTGATATTAAAAGCAAATTG
Source organism: Nycteola revayana (assembly GCA_947037095.2). Taxonomy (NCBI): domain Eukaryota; kingdom Metazoa; phylum Arthropoda; class Insecta; order Lepidoptera; family Nolidae; genus Nycteola; species Nycteola revayana. The sequence goes on from OX344840.2 coordinate 18,157,149, forward strand.
ATATGAGTAGTTTTGCGAGATTTGGTCAAAAACAGGGGTCCTACTACACTATTGCACTTTTGAATTTTATTAAATTGTAACCCGAAAACATTAATACTAATGTTGTTTAGTTTTTCTACTTTGGATATGTCAGATATTTTAATTGGAAAAGGTACACCATCAAAGTTTAACTTGTTTGAATGCATACTGTATGAGGATACTCTATCTGAGTTTGTTTTTGCTGGATACAGAGCTGATAGCAAAGCCCACTTGAAACACATATTGTCAGCATTTTTTACATTTATTACGGCCTTTTTTTTTTGCTCTTATATCTTTTGGTAGTTCGATGTGAGAAGTGCCACGTAAAGGATTAAATTGATTGACATTCATATTCCATAAAAGGATATTATTGGGCATTCTACCCCACCTTCCGTTCCATCGGCTCACTCCGTTCGCCTTCGTCACTCTCGGTGTGTTAGAACGCCCAATAACATCTTACTATGGAATATGAACGTCAATCAATTTAATCCTTTACGTGGCACTTCTCACATCGAACTACCAAAAGATATAAGAGCAAAAAAAAAGGCCGTAATAAATGTAAAAAATGCTGACAATATGTGTTTCAAGTGGGCTTTGCTATCAGCTCTGTATCCAGCAAAAACAAACTCAGATAGAGTATCCTCATACAGTATGCATTCAAACAAGTTAAACTTTGATGGTGTACCTTTTCCAATTAAAATATCTGACATATCCAAAGTAGAAAAACTAAACAACATTAGTATTAATGTTTTCGGGTTACAATTTAATAAAATTCAAAAGTGCAATAGTGTAGTAGGACCCCTGTTTTTGACCAAATCTCGCAAAACTACTCATATCAATTTGCTTTTAATATCAAATGGTACAAATAATCATTACTGTTACATAAATAATTTATCACGTCTAGTAAGCAAACAAATTTCTAATCAAGAACATGCCATATACATATGTGATGGATGTTTATTGAAATTCCCAACTCAGGAAAGGTTAAACAATCATCAACAACATGACTGTGCTCATATTACAACAGAATTACCAAATGGAAACACAACATCAAAAAATTGGTTTGGTCAAAACGTTCCAAATGATAAACTTACATTTGATAAATTTGATAAAAAGCTAAAAATACCTTTTGTAATTTATGCAGATTTTGAAGCTTTTCTAAATCCTATAAAATTATGTTCTAACGATCCATCAAAACCTTATACAAACAGCATTAATAAACATGAGGTGTATAGTTTTGGGTACTATATAAAATGTTCATATGATGATAGCTTGTCAAAATATGAAACGTATAGTGGTCCAAATTGCACTCAAGTTTTCATGGAACGTCTTCATGAAGATTTGAACCTTATAAGTAGGAAAAATTGTTTTCAAATAAGTCCAAAACCATTGTCAACCGTGGATGAACAAAAAAAATTCGACAACAAAAATCTGTCACATTTGTGAGTGTGACTTGAATAGTGAAATAAGCTTAGATTTTGATTGGTATACTGGTTGCTTTAGAGGTGTTGCACATGAAGCATGTATGAACAAGTTTCGGAGTCCACGTCACGTACCTGTTTTTCTTCACAACCTCAGTAATTATGATGCTCATTTTATTGTTCATGCATTCAACTATGTTGAAGGTGAAGTTGATATCATTCCTCAAACCAAAGAAAAATATATATCATTTACTAAAACAATACACATAAATAATCAAAATATAAAACTAAGATTCGTAGATTCAATAAAATTTTTACCTTGTAGTCTCGATCAGTTGGCTAAAAATTTAAACGATGATCAATTTATCACATTAAAACACAACTTTCCAAATACCAATGATTTTATTCGTCTTCGAGAGAAAGGTGTTTATCCATATGAGTTTATGACATCAAGTGATTGTTTAAAAGTCACATCACTCCCTAGTAAAGATCAGTTTTATAACTCACTGACAGATACATCCGTTTCAGACGACGACTATAGTCACGCGATAGATGTTTGGGAACACTTTGACTGTCAGAATATGTCAGATTATTCCGATTTGTATCTCAAAACTGATGTCTTATTGTTAACTGATATTTTTGAAAATTTCAGAACTCTGTGTTTAAAAACGTATGGGTTAGATCCTGCTCATTATTATACAGCACCAGGATTAAGTTGGGATGCTATGTTAAAATATACTAAAATTGTATTGGAATTATTGAAAGATTTTGACAAAATAGCATTTATCAGGAATGGTATCCGAGGTGGTGTATCTCTGTGCAGTAACCGCTATGCCAAAGCTAATAATGTATATTTGGAAGATTTTGATGAGAATAAACCAAAATCATATCTAACATATTTTGATGCGAATAATTTATATGGTTGGGCCATGTCTCAATACCTACCAGTAGGTGAATTTGAATGGGTTAGTTCGGATACAAACTTTGATGTACCGGATGATTCAGATTATGGTTTCATTTTAGAAGTAGATTTAGAATATCCTGATGAACTTCATGATTTACATTCTGATTTACCTTTATACCCTGATAATATATGTATCGGTGGTTCTAAAGAAAAAAAGTTAGTTCCAAACCTCAATAATAAAACAAAATACAAAATTCATCACAGAAACTTAAAACAATGTATTAAGATGGGTTTAAAACTAACAAAAATTCATAAAATATTAAAATTCAGACAATCTCCTTGGTTAAAGAAATATATAGATTTAAATACACTTTTGCGGACTTCTGCTAAATCAGATTTTGAAAAAGACTTTTTAAATTAATGAACAATGCAGTGTTTGGGAAAACAATGGAAAATATTGAAAAGCGAGTCAATGTAAAATTATTAACTCACTGGGAGAATCGAGGCAAATCTCTTGGTGCACAAGATTTGATTGCAAAACCTGAGTTACACAGTTTATCAATTTTTGCAGAAAATCTAGTGGCAATTCAGTTAAAGAAAACTAAGTTACTATACAACAAACCTATTTACTTAGGGTTTTGTATATAAATATATATATTTTTTTTTTTTTTTTTCATTTTATATGCAAGAGAATTTTATTGAAAAACATATATATTAGATATTTGATTTGTATATTAGATATTTCAAAAACTCTAATGTATGATTTTCATTACAATTACATGTTGACGAAGTTTAAAAATCAAGTTAAATTACTATACACCGATACCGACAGTTTAATATATCAAATTTTTACAAACAATTTTTATGAGGACATAAAACCGGATTTAGAATTTAGGTTTGATACATCTGATTATCCATCTGACAATATTTATGGATATCCAAAAATCAATAAAAAAAAGTTAGGGTTTTTCAAAGATGAAAACAATGGCAAAATATTAAAAGAATTTGTAGGGTTAAGATCCGAAATGTATGCGATAGATGTTGAAAATAAATTTTTTTGTAACAAAAGTGTTACAAAAAAATGAAAATGTTAAATTACAAGTCTTGTCTCTTCGATAAAAATGTTCAATTTAGCAGTATGCTTAGATTTAAGTCAATAAAACATATAATTTTTACGCAGCAAATAAACAAAACATCTTTATCATACAGTGATACAAAACGATATATTCTACTCAATGATGTTGACACATTAGCGTGGGGTCATTATAAATTAAGATAAAATTGTATAGTTTGATATTATTATTAAGGTTGATTTACTTGTATAAAGTTGTTCTGTTTTAAAAGATGTTTATTTTTACACTGTAAGAGATAATTAGTTTTATAAATTAAGATAAAACAGTACAGTTTGGTATTGTTATTGTACAAAGTTATTTACTTGTATAAAGTATATTTGTTTTTACACTGTAAAAGATAATAAGTTTTAAGTTATTTTATATGTATGAAATAAAACTATCTTCCTTGACTTCCAAATAACTTGTTTTATTCCGTTCTTGTACCTATTGCTATCCACACGTGTTACAATGGTTCATTTTATTCATCCATTCACCGCAATCGTTTCTGGTTCAAGTGGGGTGTGGAAAATCAAATTTTGTAACAAACTTTATAAAATATGTCACAGATGTTTGTAGTACAAATTTTACTCAAATAACCTGGTGTTTTGATGAAATGCAACCGTTATATAACCTTAAAATGTTAATTATCATCAAGGAATTCCAGACTTGAGTATGTTTGATGGAAAATGTACTCAACTTGTCATCATCGATGATCTGATGAGAGAATCTGATGGTCGCATTGTAGATATATTCACAAAGGGAAGTCATCACAGAAATTTGAGTGTGTTCTATATAACTCAAAATTTATTTCATCAAGGAAAAGGACAAAGAGATATATCTCTAAATTCAAGTTATATTATTTATTTTAAAAATCCTCGTGATAAAACTCAAATTCGATACTTAGCACGTCAAGTTTCACCAGAAAATGTAAAATTTATTGATGAATCTTATAAAGATGCTACAAAAGAAGCTCATGGATATTTAATTATAGATCTAAAACAGAATACTAATGATATGTGTCGCATCAAAACCAAGATATTTCCTTCGGATTTATATTGCACCGTTTATGTTCCATCAAAGGGGTTTAAATATGCTAGGAACCAGCAAATCCCTGTCATTTGTAAATAATGCATCGGCGTAAGATTGGAAGTTCGTTTTGAATCAGCTCTTTTGCAAACCATCAACTGTATTGTGTATGCAGAGTTTGATAATGTTATTGAAATAGATAAAAACCGTAATGTATGTGTAGACTATAGTAGCTAAGTAATCATTGTATTAGTTTAAAGTGCTTATTATATTATTAATTGTAATAGTTTTAAGTGCCTATGTTTAGTAAAGACTATAGTAGCTAAGTATTCATTGTATTAGTATTAAACTTTTATTATTAAAAAAAGAATTAAATAATTTTGAACATGTACCTAACTTTTATTATTTACAATTTACCAAATACCCAAATCAAAGCACACACCATTAGCTTAATCATGTTCAAAGAATGTCGGAGATAATAGTATTTATGAACATTAGTGTTATCATGACAACTGCTCAACAAGGATTTTGGATGATTCACAACAATGCGCACTGATATTGCATTGCTAATAGAAATAACACGAGTTACTGGTAACTGATAGATTTAAGACAAGTTTAGGTATGGTTGGTTACCTATGTATATACAAAATGTTACTTTGTACCTGCTTACTTTGTCATTCGCATGAAATTCATTGGTCGTATCGCAGGTACGGTAGCTTATGTCTATGTAATAAAATGAACACAATCGAGATAAAAAAATATTTATCTAGAATTCACCCAACTCTAAGAAACAATGTGAATGTAGCTAATAGATTACCACTGAAAGGCAAGATTCCAACTTACATAATAAGCAATTTGGATCCTGACAATAAACCTGGATCACACTGGATAGCCATACACATCGATAAAAATGGAATTGGTCAGTATTTTGATTCCTATGGTCGACCACCTGCAGGTCCCCATATGGCTTTCTTGAAGCGGAATTCGAGACAATGGAATTTTAATAGGTGCAGAATACAGCATGATTTTACTTCCTGCTGTGGGGAATATAGTTTAACATACTTATATTACAAGTATTATGGAAATACAATGAACGATTTCATTTAATTATTTGGGAGTGACAAAGTGTATAATGATATTCTCCTCTGCAAATTATTCCAATCATGTTTCAAATGAAAATAATACATTAAGTGGGTTATGTAGAGTAGGTATGTTAAATAAAAAAATGAAAGTAAGTCATATGGGTTTTATTTGTGCATTTATCACCGTCTCTACCTCACACCTTAGCAAAACAACCATCTGACTAGAATAAAAAGACAATGGGTAATTAGCGCGCGCTGAGACAGAATTAGTCATTAGCAAAGTTTAACATACTTATATTACAAGTATTATAATTATGTTGAATAAAAAAATTAAAGTAAGTCATGTGGGTTTCCGGCTTAGAATAGACCACCTCATGTCTTCCCATGGGTGTCGTAAAAGGCAACTAAGGGACATATGGGTGATGGATGGGCAGCAGCAACTATTAGCTCAAGGTTTACATCTTACTGCGATCACCAATCCGTCTGCCAAGCGTGGTGATTATGGTAATATCCCTCTACGATCCCGGCTTGCCAAGGTCTGTTAAGAGGAGACCCATGTTCTGCAGTGGACGTTAACGGGCTGTAAATGAATGTGGGTTTTATTATTTATCACCGTAGCAAAACAACCATCAGACAATGGGTAATTAGCGCGCGCCGAGACGGTTTGACTCATTGGTAATGTAGCGCAAAAGAGATCGTTAGTAATGATAGGTCGTTAGTAATGTAGTGGAAGCCTCAAGCTAACTTTGGAACCGTAAGACCTAGACCAAAACGGATGCCACAGATCGATCGGGCGTGTGCCAAAACATAGGAAAAGACACCAAACTAATTGTGTACAATTCCTAGATTTCATACATATCCGGTAACATATATATATCACAAATTCAACGGTTTATCCTTGTCAGAATTTGTGAGGTTATTCATTAGCAATAGTATTTTCAATGATATATTGGTATATAATATGTTAAATGTTATTTTGCGTGAAATAAACGAATGTTAAAATAAACATAGTTTTATTCGTACGAAGGTAATTAGTAATGAGGGTGGCGAAGCGAGGTAACGGTGATGAGCGCCGAGCATGTCATTAGTAATGACTTAATGAGGGGTACTAGGACCATGTTATTACAATTCCTATCTCGGAAACGCGTTGGAATATCGTGAAAAGGATGCCACAGATCGATCGGGCGTGTGCCAAAACATAGGAAAAGACACCAAACTTTTTTTTTTTTTTTTTTTTTTTTTTTAGGCCGCGGTCACTTTATGATCGCGGCCACGATCTGACGATTTTTTTTTTTTTTTTTTTTTTTTTTTTTTTTTTTTTAAGAGTTGACGGTTTGAGGCAGAACCGGCGAATCCTATCTACTCATTTGCCACATAATATTGCATTTATAGTTTGTTTTAAGAAGAACCTAATAATATAGAAAGTAAATAAACTGGTTAGATTTACAATTTAAAAGTGAACATTTCCGTTTCTGTTCAAACAAATAGGAACATGTTTGCACATTGTTAAGTTTTATATTAGTCTAGATGGGATTCCACAAGGCAGTGTATTAGGATCTCTTTCTATTTAATTACATTATTATTCCTCAAAAGAAGGTTTTACGTAATTTTGCCTTTTAAAATAAGCCGATATGCAGTAGTGATCACATTTTAAGCTAACATAATATATAATCGCCGCAACAGGCGATTAATGACTTAAATTACGTCTAAAAAATGGAAAGGGCGGCATTTTTATAAATACGAATTATTAGAATTACGCAGGAACTTAGTGTTCCTGCGTAATTCGAATAATTACGCTGGAACTTACAAAAGCAGTGTGCATTTCTATAATTGTTTTATTTGTAGAGTATTAATTAGAAATTGTCGTACAAAGCGATAAATTGTATTGTTTATATCGTTTGTAATAAGTGCCAATGAGTATCTCGACGACATTTACTGTAACAATAATCATAATTAATATTTTATTGCGTCTATAACAATTTTATTAATTAATAACGGCAGTGGTTTTAATAAAATTTATGTGTCAAACGAACTGGCCAATGTTTTATCAGGGATTTGTATTTTAATGACCATAGACGCTATAAAATTTCCGTATATTATTAGTAAACTTCATATTTCAGTGGGATAGCAAAATCTGGGCATTGATCAAAATTACAAAGTAAATAGTTTATTAGTTAGAAAATAAAATCTCATGTTGAAATAACAGACCAACAAAAAAGCGATGGGGACGACTCATGTCCCAGAGACATGATCGGTAAGTTGGGTACATCACTGACAAATTGCGCAATGGCATCAAGAAAAAACCGGCCAAGTGCGAGTCGGACTCTCGCACGAAGGGTTCCGTACTAGTTGCACGTGCCTACCTATTGAATGAAAGGTAAATTGCGGTTTACGGTTTATGACGTATTAAAAAAAATATTTACTTGATCTCGTTCAAACCAATTTTCGGTGGAAGTTTGCATGGTTAAGTACATCATATATATTTTTTTGTTTTATCATTCTCTTATTTAAGAAGTTACAGGGGGGGGACACACATTTTACCACTTTGGAAGGGTCTCTCGCGCAAACTATTCAGTTTAGAAAAAAATGACATTAGAAACCTTAATATCATTTTTGAAGACCTATCCATAGATACCCGACACGTATGGGTTTGATGAAAATATTTTTTTTGAGTTTCAATTCTAAGTATGGGGAACCCCATTTTTTTTTGTTTTTTTTCTATTGTTGTGTGAAAATCTTAATGCGGTTCACAACATACATCTATTTGCCAAGTTTCAACATTATAGTTCTTATAGTTTCGGAAAAAAGTGGCTGTGACATACGGACGGACAGACAGACAGACAGACATGACGAATCTATAAGGGTTCCGTTTTTTGCCATTTGGCTACGGAACCCTAAAAAGCAACGGAAATGGTGCAACAAAATGAAAAGGAGTTTGGATAACATTGAGCAATCGGAATGTTTTTTTTCTGAGTGCATGCCAGTAATAAAGATATTATTAAGTATATATTGGAAGAAATTAGTGGTCCTCTACTAATTTCTACCAGTAATGCATTTGGCCAAAGATAAAAATTATTATTGAGACATATTTATGTATACAGTAATACCCCGACTTACGCGAATTCGGAGATACGCGGTTTTTATTTATATGATCACCACGCGCATAATTTGCAGTAAGCCGACGCCGTTCGGTTTACTGCAAGTTAAACTGCTAACTGCTAACCTAATCTAACATGAAATGAAAAACACTGTCTTTTGGAGTGTAAACTAAATATTATCATTATAGCAAAGATATTTGAAGGGTGCGCCAAAGTTCACCTAAAATTTCAACTCCGATAATTGGAAATCCGAAAATGTTCTTCCTAACATTTTTCATCCTAACAATCACAATTCCTAACTTTTCTGTCTCTAATGTTCATTATTCCGAAGCATTCAACTTCATTATGTCAGTAGCAATAAACGTCTATTATACTTTTATTTGTTTTCCTATATTTTCTCAACATAACCATCTTTTACACTATTATTTAAAGTCATATCTTTTTCGTTTAGATTTCTTTTTATTCATAATAATCAGTATTATATACATTAATTTTGCGTAACTTTTGCAGTTTTAGTTATTAAGTTATTTTCACATATATACACCACGGTACTATTTATAGTCATTGGTTTAAGTTAAGTTAGAACTGCGACCATAAAGCACGAGCCGAGCGAGCGAAGCCAGAGTCCCACTCCAGTCATTCAGCCAAGTTCCAGAAACGAATCGGTCCTATTCATAATTATTGGTTTAGGTTAGGTTAGAACTGTGACCACAACGCACGAGCCGAGCGAGCGAAGCGAGCGTGCCGCGGGAGCGGCCGGCGAAGTGCCAGAACCGAATCGGTCTTATAGTTATTGGTTTAGGTACGGTTAAAACTGCGGTATAAACTCCCAGGCCATAAACATAACCGTAAATGAGTCGTGTTTTATGAATTTCATTCATTTAAGACAAAAATCGGTGAAACGACCTTTAATCATTCTAAACATATTTTTGATTACACTTGGTAAATGTGTCTTTCTGAGTATGAGTTAAAATATTATGGTAATTATGTTAAGGGATAAAAGCGTTATGATAAAAAACAGTAGGAGTTTAAATATATTTTCATTAATGATTTTATTATTTACAATTTTCGGAAACATTAGTGTTATGAACATAGCCGGTAGCACTACAAATAGTATGAATGAAAACTTTAGGATGAAAGATTTTAGGAAGAGTGATCATTCGGATTACAAATCGTTAGGAAGAACAATTTCGGGTAAAGAACTTTAGGTGAGCCAATATGGACCCCATTTATAATTTAACGTATTATTAAACATGTTTCTTCTGATCTATTGTTTTTTTTAGACTCTGGTCCCGATTACACAAATATTATATGTATTTATAGGGAAAGTTGAACCCCGACTTACGCGAATTCGACTTACACGGCTATCCCGTGGTCCCACCTATCGCGTAAGTCCGGGGTATTACTGTACTTTTATATATGTACCTATACTTTTGCAATAGCATTGAAGATTACTCCGAAAGTGTGTTAGGGGCATCCTTTCGTACTACCTAGATTATCTTGTATTGCACGACACTAGAACTCATTTTGTCATGTAGGTACGCTTATCATTTTCGACTCCTTGATGGAAACTATTTCTTAAAAATAAATAGGTATCGTCTATTTTATATTTTATCATTCTATAGTAATACTCATGATAAATCGTCTTGTCAATTATTAGAAACCATAAAAAATCACGGTGTATAACCGCTTTTATGGTTGCTACGAAAAATTATCAGTCATTCATTAGTCATTTTATATCTACTGAGGGGATTATTGCCTTAGTCCACAGATTTGCCAGAAAGTTTAATAGCCACAGTATGGTGCTCTAATCTAATTCACAGACGAACGCAAACGCATATTGCTCGAATGAATGGCACAGCGTGTATTCTGAAAAACAGACTCTTCAGTGGGATTATACCACATCGGAGTTGACAGTGAAGAAAAACAACTAGTAACATTAGCAGTTCATTTGTTTTGTTTACGACACATGCATGGTTACTTCCCGCCATGAAAAGTAACAGTTTGGCGGGAAGATGATATTATTTGTATAATACCATTAATATTTTTTTGTAAATTGTGTTTAAAAAAAACTTTCGTGTTGTAATTATTATATAATATATTTTTTGTTAGGTTGTGGGTTGATATCTCAATGACGATTTTTGCAATTAAGTCAATGCGATTTATTTATTGCATAAAAAGGGTCTTAGATATAAAATTATCTTATATATGTCTTATCTATATATATGTCTTAGTGGCAAATACGACGCCATTGTCATTATGAAAACTATTTAAATTCAAACATACACATAAAATGTTGAAATAATGTTGTAAAAGCCTACACTCATTTAAATTTGTACAAATTAAATTGCCATAGCTCTTTTTAATAAAAATATTGTTTTTACTCTTATATTTAAAATAAATAATGAAAAGTAACTATTTCCTTAGTTTTGTATTTATATTTGTATTATTATTTAAAACAAAAACGAATGAATGACATAGCAGTTTTATTATAAATAATCAGTATGGAACTCTCATAGTAGGTATTAACATACCTGCCATAATAACAGTCTCAACCTCACAGCAAACATAATAAAACATAATCATTTAGGTACCTAACCGCCTCTTTCAAACTGTTTACATTAATACCCGTCAGCTCTTTTGACTCGAGGTATAAAAGTTTATTTTACGCGAAGCTAGTGCTTACCTGCACTGGCTACAATATAAACAATGTTCATGAGGAATACTGCATACTGGATTCAAGTTACATGGGGGGTATGAGAGTTCTTAAACCTACTAAGTTGTCTTGATATAAAAAAGATCGATGATAATTCCATGTAGAGTCCTTACATTTTATGACGTGCTGAGTACCTACTTACTTAAATGTTTAAACTTAGTGTTCAATAAAAAATAAAAAGAGAGGTTGAGAATTTGTTGAGGAAAGATTTAAGAGGAGAACGGGAGAAAAAATACCTTATGAATATTGTTAAGACATTGTTACGCATGCTGGCTACAGCTAATATTTGTTTACAAATTAAAAACTTAAATACTTATTTTCTATGAACAAAAAATGCAGAGATTAAGATATTGGGGTCATGTCGGAATGTCGTCGGTAGCTGTCGAACGCTTGGTGACCGACATATCCCAGAATATATCAGTTATAAAGAGAACTCGACGCTCTAGATATATTTTAATGATGTTCTAGATAATCTTTTCACAACGGCCGTTTCCCGATATTTTAAAACGCCTCACCAGATACTTGAATTATAAAAATAGAGCTATAAAGTGCTTCACATTGTCGGCTCGAAGTCCCAGACTGAATGACAACGCTATAGATATTTTTAAAGCCCGGACAAACTACATAATAATGTCACATAGTATACATTTTCGTCAATTATTATCGATATAATCGAATGGAAGTGTGAGTTCCTATCATGTTAAACGTCCCAAGTGACACCGGCCGGCAGCAATGGGTTGGACGTGTTGATAGCGTCATATTTACAAACAGACCGGCACAACTCCAGCGGCAATGTTTACAGTGAGGGGGCGGGTATTAAGGAGCTATACCCTGGTGACGATGAGCGGCGTGGCGAGGTCCGCGCCGCCGACGAGGCGTAGGCCCCAGTTGACCTCGCGGCTGTCGCGGCGGAGTGTCACCACGAACGTGTGCAGGCGCCCCATGGCGGAGTCGATGCACTTTGCGACGGCGCGTAGTGCGAGCGCGGCGGCTACACGAGACGTTCTGAGGCTAAATTAGCTACACCGCGAAACCGCCCCTCCCCCTACCCCCCTAGTTCTACACATGTAACCCTGCCTTCGCAATCGACCTATTTCGCTTTACGCTTTACGGAAACTCTGGGATGTGCCGATGGTCAACCAGCAGACACCGTCCCTACCCGTGTTTAAACATAAATGACGTGATTTATGGTAATTTTTATTACTAGTTCAATCATCGCAAGTGCCGTAGTACAGTTAATGAACTAATTACGATGTTGTGTATAAATAATAATTATACTCCACCAGGAACAAAGAAAGAAGGTGTAATTCTTAAATATGGCATTAGGTTTGTAGATAGACATTTGTTATAAAAAAGACTGGAGAAGTCCATAAATTCATATTTGTTTGAATTGGCAACCGAACGTTAGTGGCTTTTCGCCAGCAAAAAGGGACCCATTTTCAACTTTTGCAGTAATGCTTTAATGGAACGTTCCACAGAGCTTGTTAGATAAAAGAGACTATTGGAAAGAATGTCTGGGACTTTGTTTATAATCTTACTTAATTATATATATTATTTCCTATTCTATAGTATTAAACCATCCATAAAACAAAGCAACATGGACTTAGAATGGATTCAAATATCGATTTTTCAATCACAGTTTACCAAAACCGATGTGCCAAAAAAGTTTTTAGAGCACGAAAACTTTTATTTTTTTAACTTTAAATACTGAGAAGAATATTGAGGTCAGTGATCTAATTTGTCTCATTGAAGGAAAATTTCAGAATGCCTTATTGAATACATTGATGATATTGGCATGATATAACGTTATTGGTATATAATTAGCCCATTAATCATCAACACGGCAATAATAAAAACATAAGGAATTGGCATTGGTTTTTGATTTGATGTGTCACTTGAAATCTACTTCTCAATGCACCTCTGTGAGTAACGCAATAAACTTGTATAACATTCATAACCATGACATCAAAACCATGTTATGGTAATAACTTCTATGTTATTACCATAACCCCATACCACAAAGAAACCTTAAGAATCTATTCGCGCTATATCCAAAATCAGGTCTCATTTAAAATACTATTCGTAATCACATTTTCTTAATACAATCATCACTACATAAACCACTCTAATAAACTATCATCAAATAAAAATAAAACTTTGGTACGAAAACCTGAGTAATAAGAATACTTTTTATATAAAATAAAATTTCTTACATTTTTGCGCTGTCCGAAGTCTCTGGGCTCATTCCCCGGGTCGCGGCGCTGGTGCGGCACTCGCCAAAACGGTGGTCTCTCATACATCGGCATTCCCAACACTTCTCTATTCCTTTTCTACCGAAACTAACACAAAAGACAACGATTAAAACCACATACCCATACAACTATCTTAATCTAAAATACGAGATCACAATGCAGTAAATGTAATAGTGCATACTATTATAATCTACTTTCATCGGTCGTCATCACAATTTCATAACGCATATAAACGTAGGTGTTTGGCAACATTTCGGTCTAATAATTCACCTGTTCTATGGACAAGGACAGCCGATAGAGGGAAAAATGCACGTTAGACGCCACGTGGAACAGGTAGTGGGGGGAAATAATACATAGGGCTAACTCACCAGGGGGCGTATAGCGTCGTCACTTCGTCAACGTTGCCTGACCAGTGCCGTTTTCTATTATCTTCAATAATTCCCGACCGACATCAACTATGTATGTCTATTTTTCGCGTTGCGGGGATAGCGGCGCGCGTCAGTTCGACGTCTTGTGCTTCGAGTGATTTACAAGGCAGAGCTACACGAGCTGTTTCTGGGCCAATACAGAGATTCACAAAACCGTAATTCGTGAATACACTGGTTCGTTGCTCCCGAATTGTTGTGAGTGGGGAAACACAGCGCATAGAAGACTCGGGAATTTTCTTGTTAATTTGAATCTTTAATAAGAATTGTATTATTTTGGCAACTTCATATTTATTTAATTAAAATAATAAAAAAAAACGTTTCTGCACGATATAGATAAAATTTTAAGCAGTATAAGTAAAAGTAACTACTAAAAATATGCGAAGGAAGTATTTACATTATCAATTTTTTTTGTCACAATATTTCTCCAAGATAATAAAATAGAAACATATAATTGCATGCAATAAACTATCCCTAAGAATGTGGGTTCCACCAAAAAAATATTTTTTTATTGAGTTTCAAACACAAAATATTATTAATACATGTAATATAAACACGGTCCAATGATTGGGACATACATCACACAGTTTTAAGTCAATTTACATAATAAAACCTATTTTCCATTAGAACACGACAAGTATTACCATCTACATAATAAGGGTCAGCAAAAAATAAAAAACTTTTTTTTTTCAATAACATATTAACATAAAATTAATTTATTCGTATGCAGTATTTTTACAAAGCATATGAATTACAAATGAAATAAAAACATTGTAATAAGGCGATTTATTGATATAATTTTATAGTTAACTATATATATAAAGGCATTGTGGTTATTTAGTTATTATAAAAAATGTATCTAAAACAATCTTGAAGAAATATCAACAAACGATCTACCATATTTATGAATTTCTCTTAAGTTTTTTATGATTATTTTATTATCAAAGTTCTATATTATTTCTAATTCGAAATGCTCTTGGTTTGTTAAAAACGTGAATAAAAAAAAAGTAGAGATGTTAATTGTTTTTTTTTAAATATTAAATGATAACGTTTTTATATATGTGACAAAACATTCCAAATGATTCCCGTTTGTAACAAAAACAGGTCAGCATTTAATATTTTAAGTTACAATTTTAAATAAGCATTAATATCATTTTAGTAATGTTCTTGTAAGACCAATAAGGTTTCTAATTAACTATTCAGATCATACCTATAGTAACATTAAAAAAATATCTAACTGTTAACAAAATTGTAAATTAACAAGTATAATAGTAGTAAAATTCGAGGAAATAACAACATATTTCTAGTGCTCAGAAGCATAAGGTCAGATGTGTCATTATACGTCAGAAACATTCGTCGTATGTGCCTTTACCGTAAACTGGTACTTACGACCAATGCTTCTGAGATCTAGATTTCATATCACTACCTATTATATGTAAGATTAAAAAAGTGATTTTAAAATTATGTACTTACATTTATTGTTAATTCTTACAATATTTATGTGATGTATATATATAAACAAAAATATTCAACTTAATCGATACTAACATTAAAACATATCGTGACCAGAATAGACTCTTTAAATCTATGTAAAATAAAATATTTAATGTTACAGTAGAATTACGCATGGAGGAACAATTTTAAATACAATAGTGTATAAAGTTTTACTAACAGCTATCCAGTTCTGTTAGCTTGAACTTGGCTTCACACGCTACCGCGTCTATATTAAAATATTTTGACCAATCATAGAGAATAGCAAAACTAATATGACTCTATATTTCTTTGTGAAAATATTAGGCTACAACTACAAGAATAGTAGACCAATATTTTACCATCACGAGTCGCAATTTGTAGAATTTAGTTAATAATCTACAGGGTTATTTGTGAAATACCAACAACCTCTTAAGAGGTCATTGTTCTCATCATTATTAACAACTACGATGGGAGCAAACTTGAAATCACAAAAAAAAACATCTTTTCCCTGCATGTTGACGTGTTAAACGAACATAAATGTAGGGAACAGCTGTTTTTTTTCTCGCGATTTCAGATTTTGTCCCATAGTAAAAGTTTTTCATTATTATGAGTACAATGACCTATTAAGAGGTTATTGGTGTTATACAAATAACCCTGTATACTAATATTATAAAGAGGAAAAATTGAATTGTTTGTTTATTTCCATTAAATAGGATCCGTAGCTTCTGGGGTTCAATTTCAACAATTCCTTTTACCATTAGAAAGTTTCGCTATCCAAATGATGAAGTTCTTACGGGAATGGGTAACGCCTAAGGTACCTAGTAACTTATTTTCAATCAACTCTGGTGTAATCACTTTAAGCGCTAACCAGAATTTAATCAATAATTTGAATTGGTATGCTATTGTAAGCAAGTATTTGATACGAACAGCTAATAGGACCATAAATCGTACAATGCGATACAATAATGCTATCAAAGGTTTCATACCTCTCACAATTCTCATTCAAAAACATATAATTATTCTTAACACCATTAGCGTGATTCTACAGAACATCTCGTTGTCATTAATTGCCTTACATTTAAATAACATTCAGTAAAAAATGTGAATTCATAACGGCAAGATTTAGTATGTCGATTAATAGGGCGTTTACCCGGTTATAATAATAAATTTGTGAACCAAACAGAAATTTCGTCGTATTAACAAGACATCAGAAGTATTGAGAAATCGGATATTATGACTAGA
This sequence comes from Nycteola revayana, assembly GCA_947037095.2. Classification (NCBI taxonomy): domain Eukaryota; kingdom Metazoa; phylum Arthropoda; class Insecta; order Lepidoptera; family Nolidae; genus Nycteola; species Nycteola revayana. Next base: position 18,173,918 of record OX344840.2, read on the forward strand.
TTATAAATTCTAATTTTGCGCAAGTTACACAATAGTGGTCAGCTTAATTATGATTGCGGCCAATATATGTGAAGATTTAATCATGAATATGAGAAAGGTTTCACATAATATGTGTACAGTATTTGAGGTGTAACGTTCGCAATTTAAGTATATAATTTAAATTTGTAATAATATGTATCTATTATATATTATTGGCTAATGTAGCGAAATTCAATAATGTATTATTTTATATGATAATGTCATAAACTGAAAGTGCGAACATTTCACCTTTAGTGAAATATGTTATAATAATTTAGCTTTCGATATAATTAGAAAGGTTATCCATAAGACTAATAAATAACAAAAATTGGAAGAAAAATCTTTTAAGATTAAAATAGTAAATAAGCATTTAGTACTTTAGTTATCAATGAATATATAACAATCCATTGTATATCATTGTATGAACAGTCAATCTGTATTCAATATTGGCACATATTGGTATTAGGAATGTGCAGTATATACTACCTTACATTTCTTATACCAATTTAATAGGATAAAATAATCGCCCTAACAGTTCAAGAATTTTTTATAGTTGTACTTACTAATGTCGGTTACAAACATATCACATTTTTAAAGTGCTTTAATTTATTGGGTCATTTAAATATGTGATAAAGCTATAAGTTCGAGAATTGCATACGTAAGGCGGTCTAAACTCAGAGTTACCGCCTACATAAAGTAAAGTTTTGTTACACTGTTTTAGGCTGATAGGAGGATGTTATCTAATGTTTTTTTTACAGCAGGTTATTAGAATCGAAGTTTATCAGTAAGTCAGCATATTGGTAGGTGTCCAGTCAATAGGTACACAGTATATAGTTATATTTTGTTTTAAATTGATCATTTGGCTGTAATCTATATATTCCCAAGAAGATAAATTATGGGTTTGTATTTAACAATTCTAGACCTCAGAAACATAATGACGGATGTACTGGGGCCGAGTCTGCTATTTTTTAAAGTATTGTGCTACCGTAGTGCCACCATGATATCATTATGCCAAAAACGGTAATCTACTAATCTCACTATGGTGTCGGCGCTGGAATTGCAGTCGCTGTTGCTACCGCAGAAAAAGGCCGTCAAGAGAAGTAGCAGGGGAGATGGTTAGGGAGATTGTAATGTTTATTTAGGCGATTTCAAAACTTATAAATGTATAATTTGTTATTATATTCTGATACGCTAATGTCATCGTGGCGTCATAGTGACACAAATATGACGTCATTTGGATTAATAGATTACCAAATGGGAAAAAAATCGGCCATTGAACTATCATTGACAGTTCATGGACACGCCATTACGATAGTAGACTCGGGGCCCTGTTATCTTCAGAAGCATTTGGTCATAAGTGTCAGTTTACGATAAAGGCACATCTGAATAATGTTTTTTTTTACTAATGTGGGGCTAACTCTTGACCCCAATCGAGTCCGCGAGAGACGAGATGGGGCCGATGATGGAGCGAGCTTGCCCAGAAAATGCCTGTTTACTCTGACTTTGAAGAGACCCGGATTATATGCACTCGGGAACACAGAAGCAGGCAAAGAATTCCACTCACTGGCCGTGCGCATAATACAAGATGATTTAAAGCGCTTCATGCGACAGAACGGAACGTATAATGGCACATCCGACCTTATGCTTCTGAGCTCGAGAATGATTCTAGCGTTTTTATTTTATTGGAAACTGGTGTGACGCTCCAATCGACGTTAGACTTAAAAAGCCTTCAAGTGGAGCGTCTGTGGCGTACTTCAAAAGTCTAATATAGCAGGTTTCGTATCCCTAGCACATTTGATTAGAGAGTGCATCAGTTTGACAAAACCTGTATCCTTAGGTTTCTCCAGGCCGCGTAGTAATCTGTTCTTCATTACGGCTACGAATTCACGGTTGCTTAGTTGGCCATCCACTGTGGAAATAATATTTAAGTTTAGTGTGATATAGAATCATAAAATGGATAATCTTTAGTTATATTATAAAAAGGAAAGATTTTTTTTTATATGTATGTTTAACCACTGGACGGATTTTGATAAATCTTTCACCATTAGAATGCTACTTTATCTCTGAGTTATATTGGGAACAGAACGGTGAATCCGCGCACGGGATGCTAGTATAAAATAGAATGGAAAATTATATAAATAAACTTTTATAAATATTATTCATTGTCTTTCCTCCTTAGTATTATTTTATACTATTATATTTTTATAGAGTGTCGTAGCTATAATTTTCTAAACATACCACCGGGAGAAATAACATTCATAAGAGTTTGTTTAAAAAGTCATAGGTAGGTGCGGGGATCGAACCGACGATAGCAAGGCTATTAGAAATTATATGATGGTTCCCCTTAACATTATTCTTGTCCTTCTACTATTTGTATGTCTCTATAAACTAAATATATATATATAAGTTTATTAATCGACTTTAAAAGCTCTTGCTATTCTCATCAAATATAGTTGTGACCATATTAATAATACGTTATTAATGGGTCCAGGTCTATTCGTGCTACGATTCTCAAGGTGGGCTGGTCTATTGGTCTATAAACGATGTAATACTGATCAAATCTAACTTAATACTCTCCTCAAATATGGTGAAGACCACATTAATAACGTGAGGATCCATGTCCGAATGTGCTACGATTCTTGCAACGTGTCTCAAGGTGGGCTAGTCTATTGGTCTATAGTTAGGTGATACAGATCAAAACCAACTTACTATTCTCATCAAATATAGTGAAGACCACATTTATAACCTGAGGGTCCAGGTCCACGAGTGCCACGGTTCTCGCAACGTATATCAAGGTGGGGTGCTCTATTGGTCTATACACGTTGTAATACGGATCAAAACCAACTTACTATTCTCATCAAATATAGTGAAGACTACATTAATAACCTGAGGATCCAGGTCCACGAGTGCCACGGTTCTCGCGACGTGCCTCAAGGTGGGCTGATGGTTTAGGTAATACAGATCAAAACCAACTTACTATTCTCATCAAATATGGTGAATACCACATTAATAACGTGAGGGTCCAGGTCCACATGTGCCACGGTTCTCGCGACGTGTCTCAAGGTGGGCTGGTCTATGGACGCGCCCGCTATATGGTAGAACGTAAGCGCGGTGTCCACGTCGTTGATGTTGTTCAGGAAGTGGAAGAACTTCAGATAGTCATCCTTCGTTATACCCACGCCGTGGTCGCGGAAACTACAAGTTTTATTATACTTTAAATGATGTTCAATAAGCAGAAACTTTACTATTTTTGGTAGCTGCGATACGTTTTTCATTAAATTAAATCTATACTAATATAGTAAAAAGCTAAAGGGTTTATTTGTTTGCTTGAATGAGCTTATTCCTGGTACTAATGGTCTAGGATTCCAGGTACTAATGGGTGGCTATAAGGCCTATAGCCTGAAAGAATTTTAAATTAGGTATAGCCTATAGTATAGGCTGTACTTAATTATGAAGTTCCTATGGGAACGAGAGTTACGTGGGTGAAACCGCGGGAAACTAGTATATTATAAAGTCAAAGAATTTGTTTGTAGAGTTTGTTGCTTGAACGCGCTAACCTCAGGAACTACAGGTCCGATTTGAAAAATTACCTCAGTGTTAGATAGCTCATTCATCGAGGAAAGGTATAGGCTATATTTAATTATAAAGTTCCAACGGCAACATTAGTAAATAATGCTTACGTTTTTTTAACACGCTTGAGCATCCTAGACTTCTTTTTGGCGGGATATCCGGCGTAGGCCAGCAGGAGCTCAGCAAAGTCCGCTTCAGTGATACGACCATTTTCATCTAGAACATATATTATATCAATTCGTTTTTTTTTTTTTTACCATCCCTACTCATATAATAAACGCGAAAATACCAATCAGTCTGGCTATATTTTACGTTTACATGCCTCAACAAGAGAATCGAATTTGTAAAAATTAGATACAGCGATAGACGAGGCATTGGAAAAGCTACCTTACCGGAAACCACACGGCTACTATACTTAAACAAAATTAAATGTTTTGTATTATCAAGGCAGATTCAACACTAATATTATAAAGTGTATTATATTTTATTTACAAAAGCACATAAAAATAGTGAACCGATGTCAATAAATGTTCCTCCAATAGAAAGTTATCCTATACAGAAGTAAGAAATGTTATATTTTGTGACGAGTTTCCACGAGTGGGAAACTCGTCACAAAATTAGTGTAAACCCATTAAATAATATTAATTAAATAATAAAGGTAAATATTAATTTACCGGGTTGTTTTCTCTGGAACTCAAGGGACAATATTTCTTTCTGCAGTTGATGTTGGAAGTCTAAGAACTTTTCGATGGTCAGTTTTTCATTCAACTTCGGCCCAAAGAAGTATGTTGTCAACGCTGAGTTGATACCCTGTAACATACATATGTAATTTAAATTTTGGCTCCACGAAATTCCATATAAATGTACTAAAAGAAAAATTTATCATTTTGCAAATGTTTGGTGAAAACGTGCAGTGCAAACGATGTTAATTCTTTGTCGATACACAAGTATTAAAATAGCAATTTTAAGGGTATTAATACCTTGTGCTATTTTATTTTTTGTGTATGGGTGTGTATTGCATGAATGACTACTAAGCCTATGCTAGACTAAGCGTCCATTTACGAGTAAACGCCTTATGCATAAAAAGCCCTAGATATATGTTAGTATTTTTAACTTTTGGACTAAGTGAGTAGGTTGTAAGAAGACTATGTTGAAAAATAAAAATAACTTCTTATCTAAAACCTGTGTTTTATTCAAATAGTCACGCGCTTATTACCGATAGTGTTGCCATTTCAATTAAGAGACGGGAAATTCAAAAGTCACAAACTTATTGACCCGCTTTAGTATGACTTCGTCTCACGGTTGCGGCGAACAAATTCGCGACACATGTTTGGGAGATAGTACGATATTGTGTCGATCATTAGTGGTGCAACAGGATATAGGTTAGGTTTAAAGAATTTTATTCTCATAAGAACTTAAATAACAGTTCACTTAAAATGTGATACATAGTGCTTACAGCTATCGGATATCAGCTTGACAATCGTTCGAATTGTTTTCTTGACAAACGTCGAGGCGACGGAACTTTAGATCGACGAAAGACAACGCGACACAATTTTCGCTGGACAAACTAAAGCTCTAACACTGATAAACAGCGATAGTATAAAACAACCAATTCAATAACAAATACAATGGTCAAAAGGTAGCAAACTAAACAAAAATACCGACAACAGTAACATATACCAGCAAACAATTTACTTCGAATTTCATGTATGTCATGCTAACGCTACTGCAGGACGAGAACGGGGTAAGGCGGGAGGTAGGAAGAGGAAGTTTGATTTCGAGCCTGGTGTGGTGTTCATTCTCACGCTTTCTTTATGAATACCAAGTAACTTATGATTTCATCTGGTAAATTTTCATCTACTTATTTTGGACCTGGTAACATTTGTATTTTCTGTGTACATCAAAATTCTTAAACCACGATATTTTCTTAATAACCCTGCTTTTTGGATCCGGTAGAAACATAAGCATGCGAAAGTGATAGTTGTCAAGTGAAGTTGGTTCGTATAAAAGTAACAGTCCCTTTTATACTGACCAACTAAAGATTAATAGAGTAGAGAGATAAGAGAAAAGACTAAATATTTTAATATACACCAATGATTATGATTAACTTAGGTACACCAAATGCTAAAACTTTATATACAACACATACCCATTACAATCTCACAAAGTATCACAACAACAAATAATATCATTAAATTAAATATAGGTAAGTAATACCAATTCCAAATGTGATGGAAGCGTTACTGATGAGGACATGCACCAAAATCAAAGGTTTATCTCAGCTTCAACAAAACTTAATATAAAATAAGTTCTCAGTGATAAAATAATATGAAATATACCCGGGAAGATATGGTACACTGCCACGCTGATATCTTTAATTTTATAAAATAAAAGACGATCGACATCTTTATTTTTATAAAATAAAAGACGATCGACGCCTTTTATTCATGAAATCGATAAAAACATTTGACATAAAAAATGCAACATGCAAACACATACCCAAGACGCCACGATACGTTGACGAACCTTGAAAGTGTTGCCAGTGTTGGCATGGTCTCGATGTCTGGAGCCGATGCTACTTTGTTGTCGAATCAGGGCTGCCACCTTCTCGAATTCTTCGCAATCTACATCACCGTCCCCGTTCAGGTCGAACATACGGAACGCTATCTCGAAATGACGTCGGGACGCTGAAATTTTATTTAAAATAAGTTTTTTCTGAGGCAAGAAGGATAGCCGCTTTATTAATGATTATCATAACGAAAACTTTTATTACATACACAAAAAAGTTGATTCATAACCGCTTTTTATATATTTTCGAAGAGTTGAACTCGGGTTTCTACACACTATCTGACCTGTTCAATTAATAAAAACACAACCTAATATATTTTTTCCTATTTATATCTATATTTAGAAAGGTTAAACTATGCTGTATTTGCCTCACCGTGAATTGAAGAATACAATTCTACGTAGACAAAATAATCATTTACATATTAGATTGCATGCATTCCTTTAACTAAGGGAGCGAGGAGCCAAATATTTTTTTGAATTCTCGCATTTTCTCAAGATAATACGACTTTGCATTATGCAGCATATAAACATTTTTATTTAACTGGGCAATGCATCCCGCATTGTGGGTACGCTGTCCAGTATCATAGACTAGTTTCCCGCGCGAAGTTTCACCCGCGTAAATCCTGTTCCCGTTAAAACTTCATAATTATATATAGCCTATAGGGCTATAGCCCTTCTCGACAAATGTACTATTTGACGCTGAAATATTTTTGAAACAGGACCAGTAATTTCTGAGATTAGCGCGATCAAGCAAACAAACAAACTTCAGCTTTATATATTACTTAAGATTTACAATATCCTTTCACCAAGTTTTTGTTAAAGGATAGACTGATTTTATTTTTACTTGTATGTATATTTAAAGTTGTATTATTTTGTAATAAAAAAGATATAATAACAAAAATATTTAAAAATACTAAAATTTAACTAAAAGGTAATCCTTTGTTTCCTAGTTCCTTGATAGGTTAGATTAGCCACAAATTTCCTAGTTGCCATACATGATACAAGTTTACTTCCTCACTAAAAGTAAACTTCTACACTTCGTCATATATAGGCTATAGCTTGTGTAAAACAGAACGTCAAATTAATGTAATACTAATATTATAAAGGAAAAGTTTGTATTTTTTAATTCGGATGAACTCAAAAACTACTGATCGGGTTTTGATAATTCTTTCGCCATTAGAATGCTACGTTATCCCTGAGTAACATAGGCTGTAAAAGTCCACAAAAAGTGCAAAGCCGGTACGGTCCGCTAGTAAATTATTAAACTTTTATCGTTATTGTATCAACAGGATCACTTAGAAAGTTGAAGCGCGTTTATTTCTTCTATCTAATATAATTTCCTAATTTTTATATTTCGTACAAGAAAATCGAAATTATACGTGTATATTATCTTATTAACATACTCTTGTAAATCGAATCCATTATCTATTTAAGAGATTAAATACGGCATATGCCGTACGGGAAAAAACAACAAAATCGACAACAATTTTTGAAATAGTTCACGTATTCACATGGAATAATAAACTAGAAGCCTCTCAAAATAACATAACTTTATTATTCAAATAATTATAATATGCAATATTCTATGTTTATCAGATATCATTTAAATAACGCATTAGGACTGACGGGATGCAAAGTTTTCGTCGAGACAAAACTCGCGCGGAAACAGAAAATCATTAGATCCGCTCATGCCCGGTACGCTCCCCCATCCCCGGGATGCTGCGTAAATAATAGAAACGAACTAACTCTCAATATGATCGGACTATTCTAGTGATTTTTTTTATAAACATTGGAACACCTATCCTGATATAGTTTTGAACAGCGTAGTGTAGTGTTCTGAACTGAAAATAGTTAATGTTGTCGTTAATTAGCAACAGTTTTACTAAAATCGCATCAAACTGTGGATGAACTGAATGTACATACGACAAAATATTTATCTAAACCATGTTAAAGTGGTGATAACACCGATAAAACAAAACCTATCTTTCAGCGTATTATTTTCCTGTTGAACTTTCTCTGTACTACGGACCACATGACGCGTCAAAATGTTATTCACAGTGAAACGATCTCGATCGCGGATAAAAACAAAAGCCTTTCAATATTTGAGGTGTGGAGCGAAAACAGTAACATTCTTGTTCTGGGCGAGTCTTTATATGATTGTCATGAAGATGACAGTATTCAAAAGCAATGTAAGCAGCCCAGTGAAGGACTGGTCGATGGTACCTGACAATTACACCAAGTGGCTGGTATTGTCTCCTATTTTTGATCAAAAGCTACTCATGTTAGATAGTACCGATAATTAACTAATTACTTATAAGTTTTGAAATAGTTCCAGGGTCCAGTGATAGGCGACGACGAGCAAGAAACAATTAGTAATAGTGTGGAGTGGTCGGAGCCAGATAATAAAACTATTTTGGAACTGGAGAAGCGATCATCAAACGTTCGAGAAGTCTGTAATAAAAGAGGTCTTCCTGTGCAGCCTATTAATAATAAAGAGTTTTTTGTAGACCACGCACATAACCTAGTGTGGTGCAATATATTTAAGGCAGCCAGTTCTTCGTGGCTGTATAACTTCAATATTTTGGGTAAGTACGATAAAAATACCGAATAATAATAGGACGTATAATCGATTTTAATATTCAATAAGGCATATTCAAATTGTTATTATACCAACTGTATTTTTTTCAGGGGGATATGATAAGAAATTCCTGTCGCGAACGAGACAAGCACCTTTGATGTTAGCAAGGAAGAAATTTCCTCGACCGAGTGAAGAAGAACTAAAAGATGCTGTGAACACACCAGGTGTTATATCTCTTCTAGTAGTGCGTGAACCATTTGTGAGGTTACTTTCAGCATACCGTGATAAGTTAGAAAACGTAGCTCCACTATATTATCGGAGATTAGCACGACAAATTGTCGCAGCGAACAGACCAAAAGAAGTGAAAGAGCGGGGGCGTGTAAAGAATGTTGGACCAACGTTCAACGAGTTTGTTGCTTATTTGATAGAGAAACATAAATCGAATGATAGTACGTACAAGTTTGACGAACATTGGGCTCCATATTATCAATTTTGTTCACCATGTGCAGTGAGCTTCAGTGTGGTAGCTAAGGTTGAGACATTAAAACGTGATTCAGCGTACGTAATACAGCAGCTGGGACTGGGCCATGTGTTACATACAAAAGTGGGGGACCGTAGGACTCGACTACGTACTGTGATGAATAAATCCCGCGATGGAAAAAATACGAACTCACTACTGAAGTATTATTTTGGCCAATTAGACGAAAATTTGTTAAATGGATTGTTACAAATTTACGGTTTAGATTTTGAAATGTTTGGATACGATGCAAATGTTTACAAAAAATATGTTATAAAATAAAGAGTTTGATTCACAGTATTATTCTTTATTATTATATTTTTATCCTGAATGTTATCAGAGTGACCCTGTCTGGATATACATGATACGTAGGTAATAAATAGAAGTTCTATGGCCTTTAATTAAATTGCAAGAAGAGTGTCTGAAAAATATCACAAAATAATCACGTGTTAAAATTAATGTTATAGATACACGCGAAAGATGTATGTATAACATTAATCTAAACTCGTGATTATCTGTGTATGATACATATTTCTCATACATTCTTCTAACAATTTAATTTATAGATTTATTTGGATTAGAGATAGATTATAATCTAAAATAACATACAAATACGGTTCTCGTAAGATGGAATTTCATGCGGATAAAAGGCTAGTTTGCTCGCCGTGTAGTTTCCCGCCTATAATAGATTCCCCATATTTTCCTATGGGTGTCGTATAGGCGACTAAGGGACATATTATGATGGATGGACAACAGCATCTATCAGTTTAAAGATAGTCCCATCTTACTGTAATCACCAGTCTGCTTGCCAAGCGTGGTGATAACGGCAATATCCCTCAACGTCCCGGGCGTACCAGTCTGTTCTCTGTGAGGAGGCTCATGTTCCGCAGTGAACGTAAACGCACAGATAAAGTAAAGTAAAAAGTTTGTTTTTAAATACAACCTAAATTAGTATAGTATAGTATTTGAAAGTAAAAAACGGACGGCTTTCCCTCAGCAGGGTTTTTTTTAAGTATAACACATAGGTATTCTTACCTATATTTAATACTAGCTTCCCGCGCGCGGTTTCACCCACGTAGCTGCCGTTCCCGTGGGAAATTCATAATTAAATATAGCCTATATCACTCAGAGTGAATGTAGCTTTCCAATGGTGAAAGAATTGTTGAAATCGGCACAGTAGTTTTTGAGTTTATTCATTACAAAAATACAAATTATAAAGAGGTAAAGTTCGTGAGTTCGTGACGTTGAAATAGTGCAGTCATTGAAGCGTTATTGGTCCGATTTTTTTTACTGTGAACCGATTTGCATGAAATTTTGGAATTAGGTTCATCTTACCCTTAACTTTTTACCTGGTACAATTTGTTCATCATAAAATTTTCGTTAAATTAATATTTTTGGAGATATTTGCAAAAAACCGATGAAAAACGTGAAAAATTCGGAAATTTCAATAGCAAATAACTTGAAAAGTATTGGGTTTTTTGAAAAACTTTAAAGAACATTTTTTTCTTGAAATTAGGCCTTCTATCGATATCCGAGGTAATTTTGAAAAAAAAATAACCAACGAGAAGGGGTGGCAACCTCCCCCAGGGTGGGTGCGGAGTACAGATAATTTTCACTTTTGAAGTTAAGGGTAAGATGAGCCTAATTCCAAAATTTCATGCAAATCGGGTCACAGTAAAAAAAATCGGAGGTTACACCCTATTTTGCGTAATCTCTGGATCTACTGAACCGATTTTGAAAATTCTTTTACCAGTAGAACGGTGCGGGACAGCTAGTTTTTTTTTTTCAATAAAATACAACAATTATATAGGTATTGTTGTAGTACCCATAACCTAAAAATGTCCCTACTCAATAATATAAAACTCAATAAAAATATAAATCTATGTACACTTACTTGATAGTACAGTCAGAAGAAATATGTAGTCACTGAAGGTGATAAGACCAGATGAACCAAGTTTATAGAAGATTGAATCTTCATCGAGGTCGAGATTCAATCGCTGGCTGATACTCTGTGTGAAACGGGAATTGTTATAATAGCATACTTATTTCTTATTTTGTCATAATTACAAGCATCATATCACTAAGCACCCAAACATACAACTAAGCAAAATAGTTAGTTAATAATTAATGTTGAATTGGCCATTTTATAAGACTGGTGCAACTACATTTTGTACTTTTTGCTAGATAAGATATATTTTATTTTTAATAATTTTGTGTTAAGTTTGATTTCATCAAATAATGTAAACCTAGGAATAAGCTGTTGTAAGTTGCGTTTTGAATATATTTCTTGATTCAACTTCCTTTTTGTTTAAATCCTCAATTCAGTGGTTTCAGAAATTGATTAGTAGCACCAAACTTAAGGGTTTCAAATAAGAATTAAGCCAATAACTCAAAGGAGGTAATAGATACTATCAAATAAAATTGTAGATGTAAAATCAGCAACCAACTACTACTAAAAAAATAGTCTAGTATAATATATAGTAAAGGATAAAACTAAGAAACCAAGCATGCTGTGGAAAATATAATGCTTGGGAGCGCAGGTTCAGGGGGATCTAAGACCCATAATGCTTGAAGTATACAGCTCAATCAGCTAGGGTCTGCAGCGGACACTACTCTGTGGAAAAATAACTGTCCTAAATTCTATAGAGGTGATCTAGTCTAGATACAGTATCCAAGTGGCCAACGACGATCGCATGAAAAGGGAAAAAGTAACCAAAATAAATAAGTGCGATTTAGAAATAAAAAGACCATTACAAGTTGAGAGCAGTAGAGAAATAAGAAGAGGAGATAGACAGTACCTCACCGATGTTCTGAAAAGACAAGAAAGTGATGTGAGTGGCAGAGAAAGAAAGTGCTGTGCAAGTGTTGAGTGACGACATAGGTTTTTGTAACGCAGGTAGGTACACATAAACAGTAGCGGATCCAGTAGAAGAGCTAAGTTGCCCTTATTAGAGTCTACCCGTGAAATTTTTTATCAAGGGAGTTTGAAACTAAATCAAGTTAACTATATAGAGTTCACGATAGTTGCCCAAAGAGAATACTAGGTTATATGTCACACACCACGCGAATTAATTCCTGGATCCCCCACTGATTCTAAATAACACAAGTGAGAGAGGAAATGTGGCCTAAAGGTTGGATGTTAAAATATTAACAAGAAAAATATGAAATGGGTACTTTTTGTAAACTTTCTGTATTCTTCTTGAAGATAATCTCCTCTCTCTATAATATAAAGAAATGTCATTATACAGTACTGTGATATTCATTACTATAGATTATATTATTAACGTACCTACTGGTTTGGATTTATTATTATTTATTGGATTTATACAACATAGAGTATAGTATTATTATAAATGAGTAATAATTAGCTCAATGCACCGCTTGAAAGCTGAAAGAAAATATGTTAGGATTTGATAGGATTGAAGTTTATTTTTTTATTTCAAACACGATACAGATTTTTTTATCACTTATTAACAATTAACTAGTGGAACAAGATTTTATATTGAACTTGTAAAATATTTAAACTAATTATCACAGGATAGGTTTTTGATGTTATACTTACACTATGTTATATAGTAGTACATTCCTATATTATGCTGAAGATAAGAATGTTAATAACAAAGCACTAAGTAGAGATCGGTTAGTATGAGCATTAAATTATTATAATTTCTTATTTAAAAGCAGGTTAACATATGTATTACTAGTTTTTTTAAAGAGTAAAATTGTAGTTTGGAAAAGGAAAAGCTAATTTCCGGTCTTTGTAGAGTCGTCGACCAATGTTCTGATTATTTCAGAGAAAATGTATGTATGTACCTACACATCATTGTTTTAAACACCGCAGAAAGTGTACGCGAACGTAAGAAACATGGTAAAAACCACAGAATATTTGGTTCGTACATGCGGACGTAATCGTATTATAATTATGACGTAATTTATAATTCGTAATCGCTTTGCTTACGATTACGAACAATTAACTAAAACAGCTCTTTAATTTTTAATTAATTTAGTCTTGGAATTGTTCGACGGTGAAGAAACAATTTTGTGTTTCATGTAATTTCTCTGAAAAGCGTCCACACAGAAAAACCAAATTTGATCGCCATGCGCCACAGACATTTTTAGAGAATATTGTGTTTCATGTACATTGTATTAGTACGCGTATCTAAGTGTTGGATGTTCGTATTCATTCTTTTTTTGTTCGTACGTGCGTACATGGCTAGATATTTCTACAAGCCTTTCTTTCACGTTAAAATTAAAGTTTCTTCGGTGATTAGATTCCTATTGAAATTCATTGTCAATTTACACACTCCATCTACTTATTCTTTGCGTGTTGGTTGTCTAAGTAAACCCCATAATAATGCATACATTTAGATCATCCATTATACGAGTTTAATATACAGAAACGTATGAAGGTTTTACTTTTAGATGGGCTAGTTTTTTCGTTTCGGCGCCCTTGAAAACGGCTTTTATATGTATGCACTTGTGTACACAGTGCAATAAAAATGATCTTTCTTTCTGTGAGATCTACTGGCCACCTATGAACCATTCCTGGGAACCATTTGCTCATGAATCCAAATAAAATAAAAAACTGCTTGCATTCCTAGATTATATTACTACGAACCATTTCGTTTCGTACCAGAACCTGACTCGTATTTTAACAATCAGTGAGCACGTTTCTTAGATGTTAGTATGTACTAAAATATAAACTAAATTAATCGATCTCAGTATCGTTGGAAAGAGCCAGAGCCATTCATCCAATATAAATTTTAATAATAGGTGGGTACACTAGCTATTTAAGGATCAATTTGACCGAAAACCACAAATTTGATCTGTAAGTAATTTAATCATCCATTTATTTTGGGAATGTAAAATGAACTAAGAGTCCCATTCACCATAAGGTTTAAATCTTAGAAAAAGCTTTGTGAATATCTCTTGTCTAAATTTAATCCCACAATACCAATTATGCAGTACATTGTATAAAAGCCCCTAAATAAATGAACATAGAGCCATTATTGCAGTTTATGATCCTTAAATAAACAATCAACCTTGTTCGATCGAATTGTCAAATAAATACCTAAAGCACGAATGTTTAAGAATGCGTAGGAATAAATGTAAAATTAGCAATGAATTTCGACATACCTACATATGTTTTGCAAATTACACAGGTTCAGGATATATTGGGCGATTTAGATATATTTATTAAATTATAAATAGCAATCATTTTAAAACCTTACCTTCGGGTCATATCTTCTGTACTGATCTAATCCCAATCCTGTTAGGGAATAAAAAAAATGATTTAATTACACAAAAATATAAATTAATGACCAATTTCGTAAAGGGTACTCTCATGATGTAGGTACCCTTTTTGAAATTGCATATTCAAATACATGGGCACTATTTAGTTAGGCGATATGGGAAAACTGTGTATAGTGTAACTGAGATCCAAAAAGTAATTAATAGGAGTAAATATTTCACATAATAGGTACTAAATTGCTTAATAAGATAGCTATTTTACAAAGTGGGCCGTCCATTAATCACGTGAGGCTTGAAAGGGGGGGGGGGAGGGGTTTGACAAAAATCACGAAATGTCGGAAGGGGGAGGGGGTGTAGTAAGATATCACGTGTATTTATTTTTGGGAAATTATAAGTCCAGCCACACATTTTATTGGCCACGTTATCAAACTTCTCATTTTCGTAAGCAACGGGAAAATGATATTTAAGATATTATTCTAAAAAATTTAAGATGTTTTGTAGATATTAAAAATACACGTTATGTTGGGGGGGGGGTGCGGGGGTAGTCTTAAACCTCACCATGTATCACCAAGGGGGAGGAGGGTTAAAAAATGCTTAAAAAAAAGATCACGTGATTAATGGACGGCCCCAAACTATATTGTTCTGTAAAACATCTGTATTTGGTGGTTGGAATAGATTTATATCTTAATTATATGATACATACAATTTGTTTTATGGGCTAGGCTTGTACAATTTCTACATTGCTAGTCAACAATTAGACTTTATATGGTAGAAAGTGGGATAACCTTTCGAAAACATATCACAAAAGAAATGCTACACTACTATTAATTATGTACGTACCGAGTTACAACAATGGTAGAAACATAAATATTTATTACAAATTAGGTGTCAATCTATGTAATACACTTGAGAGCAATAAAATCGCACACCCCTTGTAATTTGGTTTATTACTGATTGTTTTCTAAAATCTAAAGATATTGAGTAAAAATCATTAGACAAAATTAAAGCATACAAGCTTAGTTTTACAAAAACATAAAATTAAAATCATTGACCTTTACGTAATTTACAAAAACCGACCGTACACCGAATTCCCCAAATTCACGCGTTTGCGTTGTCACTACTTGCACCCTTAGCCGCAGGTATAAAAAGGTCGGTTTATTGGAATTTTTAATCAGTTGCATACCGAAGGTCAACGTGATAACATCTCTACTGGAAGCATACGGATTTACTGGAAAAATATGGATACCACGCCCGCAGAAGCCGCTCAAGTTATTGCCTTGCTCGAAGCAGGCCATAACCAAAGTGAAGTTGCTCGACGGCTAAATTTGAGCCGCTACTCTGTTCGTCGTGTATACCAGAGGTTCCAAGAGACCGGTGGCTACATTCGGCGACCAGGATCTGGCCGGCGACGCACAACATCAGAGCGTGATGACCGCTTTCTTGTGACAAGGTCTTTGAGAAATCGGCAACTGAACGCGGTTCAACTGGGACAACAGCTTCGAGAAGTTCGCAATGTCAGTATAAGTCGGTGGACAGTTCGAAGAAGACTAGGTGAAGCAGGAATGACTTAACATCGCCCAGCAAATGGTCCCAAATTGACCACAGCTCACCGACAAGCCCGGCTACAATTTGCTAGGGAACATTTAAATTGGACGTATGACCAATGGCGGGCTGTTATGTTCTCTGATGAGTGCAGAATGACTTTACATGGTCATGATGGACGCTCTAGGGTCTACAGAAGGTCATCAGAGCGATTTTCACAATGCTGCATAAGCGAACGTGTGGCTTTTGGAGGTGGATCGTGTATGTTTTGGGGTGGCATAATGTTGGACACTAAAACTGACATTGTATTCATCACTACGGCGAATACCGGCCCGAGATCGAGAAGTTTGACGGCTGCACGATACGTCAAAGAAGTGCTCGAAGAACATGTGAGGCCGCTTGCGTGGCTTATGGGAGAAGATTTTCTCTTAATGCACGACAACGCCAGACCGCATGTCGCTAGAACAGTTTGCGACTACATGGAAGACGTTGGAATCACCGCGATGGAGTGGCCAGCTCGTAGTCCTGATCTCAATCCGATTGAGCATGTCTGGGATGAGCTAAAAAGAAGAGTTCGAGCAAGAAGCCCTGCTCCTACGCGCCTCCAAGAGCTTCAACTTGCCATTGAAGAGGAGTGGAACGCCATACCACAAGATTTCATGGTGAAATTAATACGGTCCATGAAAAACCGATTAAGAGCTGTAATCAAGGCTAGGGGAGGGAATGCACCTTATTAAAAAACAATTTGATCAAGCATTTTGAGTTTTATTTTTATTCTTTCTTAAGCTAAATTGGGTAATTTTATCCGTATGTTGGGTTTTGTGCCCTAAAACTCCCTATGGGTACTTTTTTTACACTGTATTTGATATCATTAGAAAGGTACTGAAGTAAACATTCAAATAGTGTAAGTTTTATTTTAATATGTATTCACATTCATGAAAAAAAAACTGCTTTAACAACAAAAAGTCAACGTGTGCGATTTTATTGCTCTCAAGTGTATATCAGGACATATAATTTCAAAACTATAGACATAATTTAAAACGTTACATTCTTCGATCCATCGAACTACTAACTGGAAATACAAAATTTAGATGTAATCTTAAACACTCTTTCCTATTTTAAAATTTAGTACCTTGTTATAAAGACAACTCCACAGCCTACTGTGTATCTTCTATTTTGATTCAAGAATATAGAAAAACAAATAGTGTTCACATAGGCACCTGGCACAGTTATCATAAAGTATTTTTTAAATAGAAACAATAAAACAATTTCTACGTAACACATGCAACAGATGTTACCATCAGGTTGTTTGACCCCAGGAGTCATGGACCGTAGAAAGTCATCAGGGGTCATGAAAATCTCATGCTGGTCATGATGTTGAGCCTGAAGAGTAGCAAAATACCGAAATACTTTGTCAGGAGTTGAATAGTGACGCATACGGTTCTCATATTCAATTATCTGCACAGCAGCGTCCAGAATACAAAGCTTGAGTTAGATTTATCCATTAATAGTAACAGTTGCTAAATATATTAACACTTACAGTTGGTAAATTCTTAGTCAAAAATATATTAATACCAATCTTAATGACTAGGGTATCGGACTTGCGATCGTGTGGTTACCAACGTGAACCCACTAGTAACACAAGCGATTTAGGTAAGCACGAAGGGGTTAACAAGAATACTAGTAGTAATATATTTTTGTTTTAAGTATACATAGTTAACAAAAAGTTTTAGAGAATTAGTCAAAGATTAGGTTCCTTTTGTCCTCATGTGCTTCGACACATGGTATTTAAGAATGATTTCCACCAAATAGCTCACATTGCTTTTTAACCACTATTAAAACATGGTCACAGTATTAAAAGCTTGACCTTGAGCATCCTCTTAGTCTAAGATCCGATTAAGAAGGACCTTCACCGATATGTTTACTGGATGAAAAATATTTTATATCAAATTTAATGACTTAAATAATATAACGCGGGTGGGTTGCCTAAGAAATTCCTGGCCAAACTATTATTATTTAAAAATTTACTTTAAAATTTAATTTAATTATTTAATTTACTTTACTTTAAACGAATAAATTTAATACTTATCGAAAGTATGAAGCATATAGAATATAAAAACATTGGGTTTTCTTTTTGTTTCCTGGCATAACTACTGGGTTGACAGGTATTAATAGGAATGTCGATACTATTTATCTTCACCTATTTGTTTAATAAATAAATTTTATATCAAAATATAATATTGTTTTGCTACAATCTGCAATAAAAAATAAAATATTTCGATTTACAATAAAAAATTAAATAATATTTGTTTTAATAAATAATAGTTTTGCCAGAAATTTATTAGTCAACCCACCTGCGTTATATTATTAAAATTTAATATATTACATTTGATATAAAAAACTTTTCATCCAATAAACAGATTGGTGAAGGTTGTTCTTAATCATATCCTCTACTATCTGTGAAATATCATTGTAGCTGCAATTATGATTGGCTGTAATCCGAAACAATGCAAGCTGTTTGTTGGAAATCACCCTTTATTGTCCCATTCTAACATCCTATTATTAGATTAAATAATCTTAATTTCTAAATTATTATTAAATGTTTATTTTTAGTTATTCTGTTGTAAAGATATGTGTGTTATTAATTTAAAGCCTACACAACTAGGTATATGGGATTTATTATATTATAGTAGTTTATTGTGATTGTGAAACAGATATTAGAAATGCTGCCAAAATACAGTACTGCCCAGTGCAGGGTTGTCATAATAATAAATAATATTAGAAGGAAGGCTGAAAATAATAATAACTAAAAATTAAATAAAATTATAAAAAAATTAATACCATCAGGTTGTTTCATGCCAGGAGTGATTGCTCTCAAAAAGTCATCAGGTGTCATAAATATCTCAGTAACTTCCCCAAAAGTCAACTTTACTGTTGCAAAATATCTAAATATTTTGTCTGGAGTTGAGTAAGATCTCATACGGTTTTCATATTCTATAATCTGTTACAAGTATAAGAAAAATAATAGTTAAGTAAAAACAAACAAAAGAGAAAATAATAATAGAAAAACAAATTAACAATAAAAATACCCAGGTAGGAAAACCATATAGGTACCTATTGAAGATTCTAAATCAAGGTGTACAGTCAACATCAAGTAGATAGTAATAATGAATATCACTTTTCTATTTCTACTTCTTTTGATGTGTGCCCTGTCATTTTGAATACTTTCGATATACAGATGCCAATGATGTTGTTGCTGTTACAGTGGTAATGACAGCTTGGGAGTACCAAATATTAGGCAGTGCGAGTGCAACTGCATATAGAGTATAATTATGGGTGATGGTCTGAACAATTTGATTTAGTTTTCCTATTTCCTCTTTTCTAAATTAATATACCCAACAGGGTCTATAGTCTATACTTTGTATAACTTATCTATAATATGGTGTGCAATAAATGAATATGAAAATCAGAAAACATACCTTTCTATCACGAAATCCAACCTTTTCCTTCCGATATCTTTTCTTTTTAGTGTCTACTTCAGTGTCAGAGTCAGATTCTACTATTTCTTCTGCGGCATTTATAGAAGGTAAAACTTGATTGTGTATCCTATAAAAATTAAGAATATTTTTATACTTGGTTCACCACCATCAACCTGAAATGTCCACTGTTGAACATGGGCCTCTCCCAAAGTGGGTGTTGTATTTACATTCTTGAATAAAACTTAATTAAATATGCTTCCAAATTGATGGATAGGTATCCTTCGGTTATCTCTGCTGCACCTTTATGTTTTTCACATAGTTTGTTTATACTAATTTATAAACATTGCAATAAGACTTTGAAATTGACAAGCTCACTTTTGACTACTTTATTGCAGTCCTACATGTTAATCTTACTCCAGAAATTAATAGCTTATTTTGTACCAGGTCTATAGTAACTAGGTTTTAGGAGTTTAGAGGTCAAATGACTGTCATTTTGGTAAACAGGCACAATAATAAATTTTAATATATGATTAAAAGGGATTCCTAGCATAGCATGATGATAATCTAATTAAAATCACTTCGATACACAATATAAATAAACATTTCACCGTCTTATTTATTTTTTTATTTTTTACTAAAACATATCTTACCATAACTTATAGGAAGTGTAAGCTGCCGCACCGAATAGAAGTGAAAAACATAAATATTTATATGAAGGTACAAAACTAGGGCCCAATTTTCTTTCAGAATAATAATTTCGTTGGGAATTATTATGATAGTACTTTACTGCTAATAATCTATTTGTAGTGGCAATCGACGTAGCACTCCGTATTGCGACAATATCTGTGGGAAGTTTTAGGAGGCGCGATGAAATACCGTACATTTTGTGTTGATGAAATAGAGAAAAAACACTCAAAATAGAAGAGGATTTAATTTATTTTCGCACTAATTCATAATATTCCTGAAATTTAGAAGAAATTTTGACATTTCATAAATTTGATGTTGAAGTTTAGGTATAAAAGTACTCTGTGAGTTTATGTTTTGACTACTTTTGACTTTTGACCATTCATATTGTCATAGAAATAGAAGTACATAGAAAAGAAAACTTTTTAGTGTAGGCCTCGGGGTAACCAATTTAGTGAATCTCGTCGGAGCCTCCAATTTAGTGGATCACGTCGGGGTCACCAATTTAGTGATGAGTCGTCTCGGGGTCTCTTCGAGGTAAGTAGTGAAACGCAAGAACAACGGTGAAGGAATGGAATTTATTTACATGGGAGTCTACTTAAGTACTAAAATAGATTAACAAGTGGTTGCATTCCGAGACAGAATTATCCAATCAGCGTCAACTTAAAAAACTTATAACTGAACACAATTATTATTAAAGGTGGTGCGCGCAGCGCATTCGAGTGTTTGATGACTGATTTGTGCGAGGTACTTTGTGGGTTGCTACATCACTCCCCTTCAAGCGAAGCGTACGGATTTCTTCACTATTCGTCCGGATCGTGTGACGTAAGCGCTGTTCGGTGGATTCGACGGTGTTAATGCTATGTTACTCGGCGTTGGTCTCGTAGATGCAGTAACCGTTTGTGTTTGTTGCACTTTCTTCGTTACATAGGTGGGCTGGCTTCAATCTATCCACCGATACGACGGCGGTGCGTAGCGGCAACTTTAGTGTGAACGTTTTGTTGTCGGCGCTACGGTGTAGTACTCGATACAGCCCGTCGTATGTAGGCATGGGCTAACTATATCCGATAAAAGATTGGATATGTAGTATATCATTCTAAGTAAAGAGCACAGATCCGATTAATATATCCATATCCGCTTAATATATCCGGGAGTGAAGTAACTTTATGGAGTGAGAATATGTTTGTATCTGGGATTGATAGATATTTTCCGACTTATAAATAAATCCACAGAATGAGTTTAATAATTCCAATGTAGCTCAAGACTGATATATCCGAGAAATGGTAAATCGTAATAATAGATTTCGCTTTATATTTAGCCGGCTTAGGACTGATTATAAAATATAGTAAAAAGTATAAACAATAACAGAAAACTCTACGATTATAAGCGGGAACAGTTCATCCTTTTTGTCCCTAAAGCTGCTGTACCGCTTTAATACAGAAGCAAACTGTAGCGTGTGCGATATAGATGTGTCCGGAGTTACCCAAGCCTAGTCGTATGGTGGTGTGAGTGGAGGTCGTACCGTGTCATTACGCATAAACACATGCGTGCATGTAGCCAGTGCCTTGTGTACGAAGGTGTTCCTCGACGTTCGTTCTCTTTCTGTTGGTGATAGGGATGACATCGTTTCGGTCAGCTGTCGAACGAACTCTGCGTCCTCAATGTTCGACTTTCGACTTTGTAGGCACGAAAAAACCTGACGGTACGCGTAGAGTTGCGTCGTAGGTCATCAAGCCTGGGCTGACGGATGTGTCTTCACGTAGAGCGGTGCGAAGTCCTAGTAGCACGGTAGATAGTTCACTGCTCCATTTGTTACCGGCGGATCGTGCCATCAACGAGGCTTTCAACGAACGATTCCACCTTTCAATTTGTCCATTGGCTTGAGGGTGAAAAGCAGTGGTGCGTATTCGAGTAACGCCGAGTTTTTTCATTAAAACTTTAAACAACGACGACTTGAATTGTCTTCCTTGGTCTGTTATTATACGTAGCGGACATCCAAAGCGCGATATCCATCCATCGTAATCGGCCTTAGCAACAGTGTCAGCTGTGACGTCACGTGTAGGTATTGCCTCGGGCCATTTCGTACGGCGGTCGATCATCGTGATTAGATATCTATAGTCGTCCGACGGTGGTAGAGGACCGACTATATCGACGTGTAGATGTTCGAAGCGCGATGATTCTTGGAATTCGCCGAGCGGGGTTATCACGTTTAGTTGAACTTTCGCACGTTGACATCCAGTGCAAGTTTGTGTCCATGCATTAGCATCTTTGTTTATCGCCGTAATCGTTATCCCGGGTAAATGCACTTGAGTGAACGTGAGATTAGGTTTTTTCTTGCATTCTGTTAGTTCGGGATCGTTTTTTTGGTCTATTTCTAGTTTGTTGTAGTCAATTGTGTTGTTTAATATTTCTATTTCTTCGATTCTGGATAATGCGTCGGCTACTTCGTTCTCTTCTCCGTTGATGTAATGTATACTGGTACAAAATTGGCTTATGAAATGAAGTTGGCGTTCTCGTCTCGGCGTGTTGCTGCTACTCGACGCTCTTGTTAGCGCGTACGTAAGTGGTTTGTGATCGGTGTATATTGTAAGTTTATTGCCCTCTAGCCTCTATTAGTCGGCGTAGGTTCTTTACTGCAGTGTACATTTCTAGTAATTCGCGATCATATATACACTGTATTTTCTCTGCGTCTCGCTCATGTTTTTTGAATAGAAAGCGAGTGGTTTCCATACGTTGTCGACTTGCTGTTGTAATACTGCGCCGAGGGAGTTATTTGAAGCGTCGGTATATAAGCGTACCGGTGCGTTAGCCACGGGGTGCGATAGAACGGTATACTTGCTTCGAGTATGCTTTGTCTGCATTGCTCAAAGGCTTTTTCAGCTTCCGGTATCCATACTATTGGTGTCTTGTCCTTCTTCTTACTGTTGTGTAAGTATTTATTGAGTAGGTTTTGATGTTCGGCTTGATGTGGTAAACAGCTTCAGTAGAAGTTTATCATGCCTAGAAATCTTCTCAATTCTTCTACGGTAGTAGGCTTTGGGTAATTTAGTATGGCTTGTATACGCTCGTTCGTAGGTTTGATTCCTTCGAGAGATATTTCGTAGCCGAGAAATTCCAGTTTGTCTTTTCCGAATTCACATTTGTCGATGTTTAATGAGAGACCATATTTGTTTAGTCGTTCTAGTACTTGCCGTAGATGTCGCTTGTGTTTCGTTTCGTCTTTGGAGTGTATTAGTAGGTCGTCTACGAAGCAAAATACTATGTCGTCTAGCCCTCGCAGTACTTCGTGCATGAAACGCATGAATGTTTGTCCACAATTTCGAAGTCCGAATGTCATAGTGTTGAAGGAAAAGCTTCCGAAGGGTGAGGTTATAGCGGTATTCGCAGCATCTTGCTTTTCAATAGGTATCCAGTAGTAAGCCATTTTCAAGTCTAGTTTCGAAAAGATTTTTTTCCCGTGGAGCTGGTACGTAAAATCTTGTATTCGTGGTATCGGGTATCGGTTGGGTACTGTTGCAGCGTTAAGTCGTCTGAAGTCGCCATATACACGCATGGATCCATCTTTCTTCTTTACGACGTGTAGTGGGCTTGCCCATGGGCTATTTGATGATTCACATATGCCCATTTCCATCATCTTCTCGAACTCAAGCTTCGCTGCTTTATACTTGTCCGGTGGAAGGGGGCGGGGCTAAGAGTAGATTGGTTGCCCCGTAGTCTCTATGCGGTGTGTGACGTCATGTTTCGATGGGTCGTAGAACGTCTGGGAATTCCTTAAGTATGTCGCGGTACTCGTGATTTTTGTTGATAACGTAGACTGCGTCGTCTGTGCTTTGTATTCGAATGGCGTTTACGCTAAGATGCGTGACGCGATCTACGAGCTTCCGTTGATGTAGGTCGACTAGCAATTTATGTTTCGCTAGGAAGTCTCCGCGCAGTATCGATGTCTTCACGTCGGCTACGGTGAATGTCCATTTGAAACTTCTACGTAGACCTAAGTTGAGCTCTAATGTACGCTCTCCGTAGGTAAGTATCTCCGACCCATTAGCAGCGAATAACTTGCAGTTGTCGAGTTTGGCTTCTTACTATGTTTCGTACTTCTCGCGGCTAGTACAGATATATCGGCTCGCGTATTGACAAGGAATTTCTCTCTATTTTTGATGTCAAAGACGACGTGCGTTCTAGTTTTCCGCTTCTTAGCTGCAGCGCACGGCGACTCGCATTTCTGTGCTTTATCGCCGTGTCGCCAATGATAAAAACATAGCCAATCAGGATCTCCCGACTTTCGTTCTCTTGAACGTGCCCACGAGTAGGACGCGAGCGCCATCTCATTCGTGTTTGGCGGTAAACATATCGACGCGGCGAGTGTTGTTGGTCGGCGCGAAGATCCGCGATTTCTATTAATAGCTTTCCTATTTGTTTCGATAGTAGATGGAATTGTAGGCCTTCTACCGCCGAACCTTGTTGTACTTGCGAACACTACTGGGTTGGTTGGTATACTCGTACATGCGGTAGTAGTGGTGATCGCTGCGACTGTTGCGGTTTCAAAATGCTCCATCATCTTGTCTGCCATCACAGCTAGCCCATCGAGTTTGGATTCCGTGTTTACCGATAGCACGGCACGAAATGGATTCGGTAATAGGCTCAGCCACATAACTTGGAGCGCTTCATCGGTCATGAAATCTCTGCTCAAATCTCGCAACTTCCATATCAGCTGGCTAGGTTTTATAGCGGCCGCTCACCAGGCCACTATAATACTTACCTGTTACCTTACCTCCATCAAAACGACCAACAAATGTACCTTTACCATACCACCGTAATAACAATACCGTTACCACAAGTACGTCGACGCGTGTCTATTAAGAAACGGGACAACTGTCATAAAACGAAGATCGTATTGACAAATGCGTTTGTAGTCTTGAAAAAGACTTTTGTCTAAAGAAACTCCACCACTAATGTAGTGAAAAACGTATGCAGTCTTAACAAAGACTGATACGAATAGTACCACGACGTCACACGAACAGCTGAAGCGTACGGCGCGGCGACATGTCCTCTCGGCGCGACGCGCGGAAGCGAAAGAGTTCGTCAATCAATCGTGTTATTCGCACGTGCCCGAAGGGCGCGGGTGAATGGCATCAGGGGCAATGCCCTATGGCCATGATGTGCACCGCTATCTGTAAAAACAAATAGGTCATTGGAGTGTTAACTTACCGTTAATGTGGCGAACTCGGTGTTGTTGCGTCAGCTGATCCGGGCGGATCGCTGACCTCGTACTATGTCTTTACTGGTTGATCGTAGTGTCAGCTGATCCGGGTGGATCACTGACCTCGAAGTACTCCCGATGATGATGGTGAGCGTGCTTGGGGGCCCAGGCTTCCGGTGGGTGGCTGTGGAGTGGCGCTATGCCTTTGGCAAGCGGGTGACTCGTTCTGTCGGCCCGATCGAACATACTTGTCGCGAGGCGTCGGACGAAGTCGTCGAGTCCCTCGTGTTTCAGTCCGTCGGAGATGGTTTTGTTACGTACGTAGTACGGAGCGCCTACGATGGTACGTAATGTCAGGTTCTCCTGCGCCTGCAGTCGTGCACGGTTGCCGTTCGATGTGAACGGCATCCATGCCGGTGCTGCGTAGGTAAGCCTGGACCTAATATAAGTTTTGTACAAACCTAGTTTGGTGCGCGTGGGCAGCTTCGAGCGAAACAAGGCGCCGAGTTTGCCTCGGGCGCACCTTGCCTTAGAGATCGTGTCCTGGACGTGAGCGTTCATCCTCACTCGGCGGTCGATCGTGACTCCCAGGTACTTGACTGTGGTCAGCCAAGGTACTGCTTGTCCCTGTATCTGGATGGGAGAGGGTAGATGCGACGATCCAAATAGGATAGCCTGCGTCTTGTTCACGTTCATCCGCATCCTCCATCTGTCGAGCCATGGTGTTATGTCTTCGAGTGCGGACTGTAGTAGCCTCGCCGCTCTCGACTTGTCTCAAGAGGTGGTGTAGAACGCGGCGTCGTCGGCGAAAAGTGACAACTCAGAAAATCTTTCATTATAAAAAGTGAGACAGTAAGGTAATTTAAATATATTGTTGCTTTAATGCAGTTTTCAATTATGTACTCCAGTCTCCAATTCTTGGGATCTAGTTAATTCAAGTTTCCATGCTCTATGTGGATTTTGCATGTATCTATGGGAGGTTTGTATAATCTGTGGCGTAACTATACTCTGTGTTAACCGTCACTTTGACAGTTCTTCGGCCTTCGAGAACGGGCGACGGTAGCGAATCAGGGAAAAGCATGAATTTTCTTTGAATTTCGTATCAAAATTGACTGCACTTGCCAGAGATTACACATTCGAATAGTGTCAAAGGTAAATATCGTTCATGATACATAAAGATTGCAAAAATAGTGTCAACAATCGATTAAATGTATTACGTATAATACTTTCCTTGCAAGCTGCTTTCATCTTAACATATCGCGAATTGGTTCAGATAGACAGAAACAGTGAGTTATATAACCTTGAATCACGGGACTTCAGTATTGATCACTAATTTTTATGTAAAATCTTTTCTTAAGATAGACATATGCAGGTATGTAATTTTATTTCATGCAATTTAAATTCGTGTAATATGACGCAACGAGTGAAAAAGAGGTTATGCAAAATGAATTTCAGTGGTAATTTTGAGTGTATGGTAAATACCACTTTATTACTGCAATTATTATCATTTGATACCATATGATCTTATGTGTTTTAGTCATATTGAAGATAATTCTATTTTCAAATAGAAAGTAAGTCACATATCATGACATAGATAATGGACTTCCTTTCTATTTTTCTTAAAAGTATATCTAAATGCTGTTTAGTTTTTAGAATAGTGTGACTGCCACATAACTAGTACACCCACAAGTTGAGAATGTTTATATATTAGCAAGAATTGAGACAGTAGACAGTATAAAATTTATTGAATTGTCACAATATTATTTTCTGTTACAAATAAAAGTGTTCCTAATTTTGTTGACACTAAATTGTAGTTTATCAAAATCAGGTTGTAGTTAATTTTTTATTGGTTGGTTTTCTAGTACGACTTAATATGGTTTTTTATTGCTGTTCATCCTATTAAGTATATATCAGATAAAAGTTACTATAAGATGCACTCACTGTAATTTCTATTGTGTTGTGTCTACAACATAATTGTAGAGTACATTTATATTTTGTGATTCTCTATAATATTTGCTGTGTCATAATGGATTATATGTTTTATTTTGTTACTTTAATATAAGAACTTTACATTCATGAATAAAAAACCATCATTCTAATATGATTACAATCTATAGTAGGTAATCTTATCTTCTCTACTCTACTATATAATTTAAATTTATCTGAATAGGTTGGTATATACTTATTTAATTGAATGGTTTTTGCCTATAAAAAAAAATCCAATATTGTCATACTTAATACTTTATTCTTAATTTAAAATATATCACATAGTATTCATGTTATTTTTCAATAAATATTATATTTTAATAATTGTGTAGTTCAAAACATTCAACCCAAAGTGTGAACATTTTTTTTTAATTCACCAATTTTAATTATAGTTTTTCTAGTCTAACTACACTAGCACCCAAAATGGTCCAGATTTATAAACATTATTAAATGCCATTTTTGAAAATAGAAAAAAAATTAAGATGCAAAATATATTAATATTTTTTTATAAAAATTAAGGAGAAAGAAGTTTACGGCCAATATATTATTATAATGTTTTTTTATTCAATGACCCTGAACTATTTAATAGTGTCTATAAATAATATTGAAATCTGTGTCTAAAGCACCCACCTATCTACAGTGTAATGTTGAAAGTCTGCCAAATATACCATATAGTAGAAAGTGGATTCATCAACATTCACTTATATTCATAATGTTATTAGTAGTAATGTAACATATATGTGTATATAATTATGTGTATAATAGCTTTATGAAAAATGTAATAACAAGAGATAGAGATACTAAAATCTCTCAAAGATAAATCAAAATGTTAGGTATGTATGCTTATGCATACATACCTAAATTCATATATATTTATTTTATGTATCACTCTGACATTGAAATCATTACTTAAATTGCCCTAAATTCTGTATTTGTTTCCTTGCTTTATCTATAGCACAGTTGTTTAAAAACACATATTATTATATGATACATTGACTTCTCAACAAACTAATTTGTATTTTCCAGATATTATTACTCATGTCGCGAGGACAAGGAGTAAACTAAATACCCCTCGTTCCGACCCTTAGTTTGCAAAGAACCTTCCGATGCCCTCGTAGACCTAAAGTCCGAGAGACCCACAAACTGTAATGTAGAGTGACTGTTGCAGAAAATTCCTCTTAAATTCCCCCTTCAGCGACGGGCCAAGATCCAAGTCCCACAGGGGGTGGCCTGTTGCGCATGTTGCTTAGGTTATAGCTTTTAAACAATTTATTGAGGCTGGAACTCTATCTGTAGCAACAGCCTGGTGGCTAACTACATATCCGTGCGAAAAAAAAAGACTTGTGTATAATGTTTTGATAGTTTATGCACAAAGTCATATTCTATTTAAATTTTAATAAGCCGAAAACAGTCCACAAGAAAGTAACATGTGTTTGTATTTTTTGTTACAGATCTGACACTCTATAGGTAGGGCCACAAACACAACTAACAATATGCATCGCGCACGTCTTATTTTCCAAGGTGCCAATTCCGAAAGATTCGCATCATGGCTCCTAAACAAACCCCAAGTAAGTACCTAAGTTCTTGTATATCTACATAATTCGCAGGATTAGATTAGACTTAGAATACCATCCTTCCAGGATTCCCTGGATATGTTCTAGTTTGACGGCCTTCCAATGTTTTTATTTTTGTTGCGAAAAATATATTTTTTGAGGTGTCCAGGGGAACAACCATATTTCGCCCAAATGTCCGGGTTTTTTGCTGTGTTTATCCGCCGTCGGCAATATAGGTGATGGGTGATAGCAGTCCTAGATAGACATTAGGTATTACTTATATTATTTTTACTAATAATTTTCCTGTTTACATATAGGTACTTACGAGTAAAGCAGTTTTTCATATCCTACGTAATAAAAACATCGTCATGCCACCTATTACGTTTCCAAGAACCACAAAAACCTACTTTTTTGTAATATAATAAGTACTTATCTCGTAATGATTAAATCTACTTAATTTTAATAACATTTTAGGTCACCGAATATTAAGTTCAAGGGTTTATTGTGAGCCTTGATCACACAGCAACCTTGTCAAAACAAACAACTGATTAAATAATAGGTTGATTTCAATTTTTCATTCCATAAGGCGATATAGAGACAGTAATTTTGTTAGGAAATGATAGCAGTAGATAAGGGAGACGGATTGTATTTTGTAGTGTCTCATATCACTTTTTTCTACGCAATTGTGTGAGTCACATGTGTGATGACGCGGATACCGGCATGGTCAAAGCGCCGACTTTACATATCTACTTGCTTACCTTAATAGTATGTAAGTAGTACGTGAACATAACGTGACGCATTTTATAAAGTATAATAATATCTTTAATGCATTTGGTCAATTCTATTGTGATAATCCAGTTACAAATCAATTTACACATTTATCATCCTTATCCTCACTTCAAGTCGGTGGCTTAGGACATACAGTTAAGATCTTAGATAAATGATTGATCATTTATCCAAGTTACTTGTTAACTATATGATTTTGAATGGATTTATTACAAAAAAATCATACAATCATGTCTCGATAATTACGAATATTACAAAGAAAATAGTTCTCAAGTTAGTTACATAAAGGTATGTGCGGATAGTCAAATTTTGCAATTCATTTTTATTGATATACATTCCAACTACAATATCAAACTTAAAAATATTTTTTCATATCCGATCGGTACTTATTTGTTAATATTAACGCATTTATACAAAATTTTGCGTTTTATTTTATTCGTGGAAGTATTAGATTAAACAATCGTCAACTTAATGTGCACCCTTATTATTAGTAGGTAGTTGTTTATTTTTATGTATCTACAATCTCAGACCAACCGCCTATAATGATAATATATTATAGTCTTACTCCGTGGTATTCAAATGTCACATGACGCAACAGACGAGCCCCTTCGCCCGATTGATAAACTTAGATTTATACCTATGACACGACATTATCTACAGTGTAAAGTTCTTTAGTATGCCCCTCTTACAATCAGTAGCAAGATATTTAATAAATACCTAACTTTTAGATATTGCTTATAGTAATTATGTACATACTTATTTAGCTATGATATAATAACAATTATACTTCTAGAATGAATGATGTCGTGTTCTGCCAACAATTGGAGATAAGCCAATGGCATGTGTTTACACCCGTCAATTGAGAGATTTATTTTATACGTGTTAAACCCTTAAATACAAACATTTGTTTTCATACATACATAAGCTCACGCCTGTTTCCCAGCGGGGTAGGCAGAGACAATGGACCTCCACTTGCTACGATCCCTACACACATCTTTCGCATCATTCACTACATTACATAACATTCGTCATACAAGCATTTGTTTTCATTGTAGTTTATTATGTTAGGCTTTAGTGTAGGTATTAGTTTTGTTATTGATTTATTTAAATATAAACTTAGCCTTGATGGGTTAATAATGTTTAGGTCAAGACCTCATTAAAAATAGAACCAAATTTATTTGTATAAATTGTAACTAAAATTAGAATCATGCATTTTTTTTAAGTTATAATCTCGACGAATTTGGCCTTATATATATTAAAACTGCTGCTTTTATATATTATCTTGATATACTTAGTTAGGCTTCCGATCGGGTTCAATAACGAATCTAAACTAGTTTATCATAATGTCTTCTACCGATATTTAGGTGACGTTTGGGAATACAGTAGTTTTTAACTTGAATTAGAAACGACTCACTGGGGCAGAGCATTGTGAAGACCGCAAATTGTCAGCAAACTATAAAACTATCCATGCACTAATACATTTTATAATGAATATTAATACATTTTGTTTGTTCATCTAGACAGTCGCTGTGACAGTAAACGCCTCAAGGCTGAAGAGTTCGACAGCGGCTGAACCTTTCCTCAATGGATCCAGCTCCGCCTATGTGGAGACCATGTACAATTCATGGCTCACAGACCCTAACTCAGTGCACGCTGTAAGTCTTTAATATTACTAGTAAAAAATATTTGTTCTAAATATTTGACTTAATAGTTACTGTTAACTGATTATTGTGAAAAGTCAATTAGTAACTATCTTGATTAATGTGAAAACTTAACATGTTTGTTAAACATAGAGAAAAAATAACTTAACTACCTATGTCCATTCTTTGATGATAATCAATTGTATTATTATATGGCGAGGAAATGTCACCTAACATATTAATTTAGATAGATATATGACATTGACACCAAAAAATTGTTGGAGATGGATTTGCCGTTTATTTTCACGAAATCAATAATCTATCAATTAACAGTAAAACAATACATTTTACGGTAAAATACTTAAAGGCAACATTTAACCATAGCAACATAATGTTTCTATGTTATGAGTAGGGACCGGATTATATGCATTTGCATATTTGCATATGCATTGGCATATTTAAGCCATTCTCAACGGTACTAGCATATTTGACCTAATATCGAGTTACAATGCATATTATCGGTATATTTAAAATATGTTTTCCAGTGCAGTGCAGTCATCGTGCGTTCCGATATTCGATAAAAGTGATAATATCGCGAATTAAACCAAATTATAGTCACAAAATAAATATATATATTAATAATAATATTTGTGATATAGATTTATAAAAATAAAAAATAAAAAGTCCCGTAATAAACTGTAATGTGTGTGTAACTGTGATACCTATGGTCGCCTTTTCAAGGATAATTTACTAATTGTATGCTGATTTTGAAATAAAATAAAATTAAAACTAACATTTCTTCTTTTTTTAGGGACTGAATTGATTGATTGAATTAAAACTTATCATTTTATTTTGCGTATTCTGACAATTTTCGTGCATAATTATTTCAAGCGTTTTCATGCATATTTGCATGCATATAACAAGCTTTTTATGTTGCATATAATCCGGTCTCTAGTTATGAGACATACATAATTCGCGGATGTGATGATCACATGTCACATTGGCAAACCTCAAGAAATATTGTTTTATAATATTCACGGTGATGCACTGTAAAGTGGAATTTATTTAGCACTTAACATAAATTGCAGATACATACTTATCAAGGTCACAGTAAAATTATCATGTTAATGGTCATATTGTATGGTGATATATATAAGTATATACGTATCTTTTCTAGCTGGGTACGAAGGGTAATCCCTAAACCAACAAGATCAGTAAACATAATATTTGATTTATAGACTAGAGTAATCTATCGTTATTCAGCCAAGTTGTCGGTTTTGTATTCGTTTAATTTATCAGTTTTCAAGATAGTTATATTATAATATACCAGAAAGAATGTTGTTGGATGTTTTATAGGGATTAAAATGAGTACTACCTGAAATAAGATACCAATATATTTAAATATAATGATTGTCTTTGGCCAGTGATATAGGATGATAGTATTAAGTATATTATTATGACTTTAATGATAACATGTACATAGTTGCTTTCGGCTGTTTACCTAATTTATTAGTCGCATTTAATAAATGTGTAATACTGTGATTTTTAATTGTTGCTAATAAGCGCGATTTACCATAAGTATTTCTATCAAAACGTAAGATTCAAATTTCAAATTTGATGTGTTTTTACAGAAACAGCCTCTTTGCCCGTACTTTTATGCATAGCACTCCTCAAAGAATGCTATTCATAAATGTACAGACAAATCGAGCTCTAGCGCTTTACAGTACAATATAAATCTATTAAAAAAAACCGCATAAAAATCTGTTGCGTAGTTTTAAAAATCTAAGCATACATAAGGACGGACACGGACGTTTTATACTATACATATATGTAGTGATGGTCACGATCATGGAGATATATTGTTATCTCAACGTGATTCCGAATAGTGTACCTACCGATTTTATTACTAAATCCTTTGAACTGTGCACTGAGACAAACGATTGTCGGCCGTAGGTAACGCAACGTAGATGATACGGACTGTACTTATATGTTATATAATATAACTAGCGACCCGCCCCGGCTCCACACGGGTACAATGCTAATGTATTACACATATAAACCTTCCTCTTGAATCCCTCTATCTATTAAAAAAAACCGCATCAAAATCCGCTGCGTAGTTTTAAAGATTTAAGCATACATAGGGATATTGGGATAGAGAAAGCGAGTTTGTTTTATAGTATGTAGTGTTACAATATACATGTCGATTAAGAATATACATTACATCAAATCCTATTCGATTTACAATATAACAAAGCAATTTATTATACTTACATACATCTTTCGCTATGCGTACCATTAAGGAACATCAAATGAGACGTCAATATAAATAGTTATCAATCGCTAAGTATTATGGATAGACCTACGTGACATTATGTACGTACAGGGGTTTCGTTCTGTACGGACGGATTTGTTACAACACTTATAACTCGAGATCGGCTGGATCAATTTTCATGGTTTTTGTTTCGTTGGATTTGTCTCCGCCCTGAATAGCAGAATACATTTTAAAAACTTTTGGGTAGAGGTAGGGGTAGGGTAGGGTAGGGGTAGGGTAGGGGAAGGGTAGGGTAGGGGTAGGGTATAAAAGTCCACCCGTGCGAAGCCGGGGCGGGCCGCTAGTTAGAAATATAATATTTGTTGACAGATGATTATTCATAATAATAGTCATATCCATTACTGATTGGTGATTTAGACCGCGTTGTCTAGTAGTCTAGTCTAGTGGGTCTAGACATGGCGAAAGCAGCCCGTTGTAAATTTTACAGTAGGCTAGCTACTTGTATTTCAACCTTTCATATGCGCTCGCCTAGTTTTAATCTTTGATTATTATTGACGGATTGTTTAATTTGGTGTTATACTCGTATGTAACCACTTTCCGTTTTCACAAATAAACACATTTAAGCCATAATTCCCTAGCAACTTTATTAAAGGGGTTTATGTAACAGGTCGTTTTATTAAACGTTTTATGAATAATATACTGATACAATGACTAGAACAGAGCTTCATCGTTTATGTCTGCTATATTAATTACCTACTTAATATGCGTTTAATATTAACTGAAAGGAGACATAATTCACTTAAAACAGTCTAATTATAAACGCGATTATATATTCACGGCGAGTTACGAAGATCTACGTAACATTTTATTACTTATTTGTAGAAAAAGAGATGATCACGAGTTAACATAGAGTATTCGTGTCAAACTAATTCACAATTTACTAACCAAAACCAGTTACATCTCGGCCTCTTTGTGCACATCTACTAGATGACAGCCAAAGCTAAAGGACGTAGATTAAATAGATAGTTACGCCTACCTACCGTGTAATTTGAAGAATTTATCCATTCATTTATTCAGCCCGGCAGGTAGAATAATAGCGGTGGTATTTCACAGCTCTGCATTTGATATGCTAACAAAGCGAAAATTATACACAAACGCTATATAAGATTTTCCTGACCCCGATCTCTTATCGGTGCTTAGATATGTGTTTTCAGATGAATTCATAATTTTGCTTCATTATAATTGCAGTAAATTTTTATATTTTATAACATGTTATACCATAACCACATGAGTAGATTTCCCTACTTCGTGCTATAACCATAAGGACCTATTTTAATATGATTACATAAAAGAAATGCTCCTTAAGGCGGGGTATCATGAAGTTTATCAATTTGTTTGTTATTTTTTTCTTATTACCGATTATGAATGAAAGGAACTATTGATATTAAGTCTAGTTGTAAAATACTCATTATTTCTATTCTTTTAGGTGTTCAATGACATGTAACCTCAATCATCTTGAAATAATAAGGCATTCTTATGAATTTATTATTGTTAATATTTTATGAATTAGCTATGAGAGTGATTTATTATCTACTATTATTATCTTAATTGAATCAACCACCGGTAGCATAAATTATACCATTCCACTATACTGAATAAAACAACATGATATACTTAAAGTTACCTTAATGTTCAAGACAACCTCCGCCGCGTAGCAGTATTGGCTAGCTTTAATTCTCTTAAGTCGTGGGTTCTATTTCCACGCCGGACAGGAAGTCTTTGAGTAACGTTATAACGTCCACTGCTGAACATGGGCCTCTTACCATGACCATGAGCCATGGACCATTTAAACCGGCTGATGATGATCTATATGTTCAAGAAGTTATTCTTGAACATTTAGGTAACTTTAGGTATGTATAAGCTACATACCTAAAGTAACGTAAATGTTTAAGAAGTCCTATATTATGTTCTTACGTTTGATATTGTGGAGTGGTATTGTTGATAATATTATATATAATATTGTTATTTTTAAAAGTGGAGTTTGCATAAATTATACCACTGTAATACAGTAAAAGCTCCTTATTCGCGCTTCCTTCATTCGCGTTTTCACTATTCGCGGATTAAAAAATTGCGACCGAATTCCTGTATTCGCGGCAAAAAAATCCCATATTCGCGGAACTAATCGGTACATCACTACATACATACATATATTAATAGAAAGGATTCGGGTTCCTTTATAAACGTGTCGGTAATTGGACTAAGAAATGAAGATTATAGTGATATTACGACTACGCCTTAAGTTTTTGTTTAATGCTGCCACATATTAGATGTACTGTGCTTTATAATGTCGACTAAAAATAAGTGTTTCGACACGAAAAATATCTGTATTACAGCTTTAAGTGGAAATAGATATGCTTTGATCATTTACGCTTTGGAAAGTCACGTTTCCAGTGCATGTGGAACAAACACTGGAAACGTGACATTTTTTAATGAAAATTGATCCATCTACTGTCTCCTAGGAACGTATCCCCTATAATCCCATATAAATTACCATTCCATATTCACGGTTTCTGTATTCGCGGTATATTTACGGAACGTATACCCCGCGAATAGAGAGCTTTTACTGTATACCAAACGTAAGAACATGTATTCTTAAATATTTAAATATCTTTAGGTTACATGCCTACAACTTTAGGGTACATACCTAAAGTTACGTAAACGTTCAAGTCATTTCAAGTTATAGTAGAGTGGTATAATTTATGCAACCGTTGACCGATATTCGTAGTCAGGTCACGGTCAAGTAAACTAGGACTTACCTCTAACTTGAATGGGGCATTGCACTGAAGTTTGATATCAGTTACTTTTGTTTAATGGGTTCATATTGCGACTTTGTCATTTATTTATAATAAAGACTAGTTTTAAAATACTTGACATTAATTATGTCAATGTTATTTTTATTGATATCATGATTAAAAACTAGGTATAATGTACATTGTATTCTGTGGACAAATATAATAATATCATTAAAAATAAATCAACTTGAACTTTTATTGGTACGTAATAAGTACATATTACGTTTACTTTATGCCCTCTACAATACAATGAAGTGGTTATGATAATTATAACTAATTTTAATAGTTCTTATAGAGAATTTGAATCAACGCATTCCATATTTAACACGCCAACTATTTAAGTAGTGTAAGTAACTTTTGAGATTTTAATTGAGCTTAATTTTTCACCAGTCTTGGGATGCTTTCTTCCGCAATGCGACAAACGGTGCTCAACCCGGCGCCGCATACACGTCGCCACCAAACCTCGCGCCCTACCAGAAGAATGAGGTTCCTCTCTCCTCACTTGTACCCAGTGGGGGGATGACATCTATCTCAGCAGGTTTGATTCTCAATATCTATAGCTATTAATTTCTGATAATTAAATTACGTATTGGAATGACACAGGCGATTTTATGTTGGTTTCCTTCGATGGGCTATTAATATGATATAATAAATTTATATACCTCAAAATATTATATTTTTTTTTTTTTTTTTTTTTTATTGAAGAGGGAGGCAAACGAGCAAGTGCCTCACCTGATGGTAAGTAATCACCGCCGCCCATGTACACTCGCAACACCGGAGGAGTCGCAAGTGCGTTGACGGCCTTTAAGAAAGGAATAGGCTCGCTTCTTGAAGGTTGCCATGTCATACCGGATCGGAAATACCTCCGCTTTTAATTGATACCACAGAGAGGTCGTGCGCGGTAAAAAGTTTCTCGAGAAACGCACGGTGGAGGACAACCATTCATCCAGGTGATGTTGGTGGAAGTTCTGGCGAGTTAGAACAATTCCTCAGAGCACTCCCCGTGATAAATGCGGTAGAGAATACAAAGAGACGCTACGTCTCTCCGCAAGGTAAGAGGATCAAGCCGATTAGTGGGAATCTCGTCGCCGGCGATGATTCGAGCTGCGCGACGTTGAACGCGATCAAAAGGAAGAAGCTGATATTGTGGTGCCCCGGACCAGAGATGGCAGCATTATTCCATATGCGGCCGTATTTGCGCTTTATACAATTGAAGGCGATGCGCCGACGTGAAATACTGCCTGGCTTTGCCGAGGACACCCAGCTTTTTGGAGGCTAATTTAGCCTTGTCTTCCAGATGACCGCGAAATTTGACGTCACTCTCGACGTCGACGCCGAGAATCCCAATACTCTGGCTGATATTAAGGGGAGTGCTTTGAAACTGAGGAGGAGATGACAATGGGAGCCTTTTTCGCAGTAAACGCGCAAACCTGTGTCTTTTGGGGATTGAACTTGACCAAGTTACGATGGCCCCAATTTGAGACTTGGTCTAGGGTAGTCTCAATTTCAGACACAAGTTTGTTCCGACCCTCAAGGTGTGCCCTCGTGTGCCCGAGAAATGTTGGAGCGGCCAAAGTAGGAGGCATCTACCGTACTGTCATCTGCATAGCAATTAATGTTATCTGATTGTAACATGTCATTGATGTGCAGAAGAAACAGGGTTGGCGAAAGCACACAGCCTTGTGGGACGCCAGCATTCACGGGCATAGAGTCGGAGCATGAACCGTCGACAACGACCTTGATGCTGCGCTCCATGAGGAAGCTGGCAATCCATCTGCAAAGTTTCTCGGGCAGCCCGTAAGAAGGAAGCTTGGAAAGAAGCGCCTTGTGCCACACCCGATCGAAGGCTTTCGCAATATCCAGACTCACAGCCATGGCCTCCCCCTTGCTCTCAATCGCCAACGCCCAACGATGGGTCAGGTAGGCTAGAAGATCACCAGCTGACCGACCCTGACGGAATCCATATTGGCGGTCACTAATTAGCTGGTGTTCCTCTAGATACCGTAGAAGTTGGCGATTAATAATGGTTTCCATTATTTTTGAGAACAAGGAGGTGATGGCAATTGGCCGGTAGTTACCCGGATCAGAGCGATCGCCTTTTTTAGGGATGGGGTGCACTAAAGCCGTTTTCCACGCTTGCGGGACTACCCCTGTATTGTAGGAAAGTCGGAAAAGGCGCGTTAACACAGGAGCCAACTCTGGAGCACATGTTTTCAGCACAATAGGAGGGATAGCATCTGGCCCACTGGACTTGTGGATGTTCAGAGAGAAAAGTACTTTTCGGACGGATTTTTGAGTAAACCGAATGTCTACTAGAGTACTGTCACACCGTGGGATGGTTGGCGGTGGTTTCTCCCCGTCATCCAAAGTGGAATTGGATGCAAAAAGAGAGCCCAGAAGATCGGCTTTCTCTTTTGCATCGTGAGCCAACGTATCACCTTCCCTGCGCAGAGGTGGAAAAGATGGCCGACAGAAATTCCCTTCGACAGCCTTAGCGAGAGACCAAAAAGCACGTGTGCCTGAAGGAAGACGAGCCAATCTCTCGCCAATTCTGCCGATGTGCTTTGCCTTTGCCATGGCTAGGACTCTTTTGAGGGATCTGGAAGAAAAATTATACTCCTTTTTTATCTGGTCAGCTTTCGGATTCCCAGTTGCTACCGCATCGACCCAGGCTTGAAATTTTTCTTGCTTTTGGCTAGATGCCAGTTTGCAAGAAGAAACAAACCAGGGCTGGGACCCGCCACCAACGGGCACTGAAGAGCTAGGAATAAAGAGTTCCATGCCCTGCAGCACCACATCAGCGACGGAGTCGGCAGTTGCACTGGGATCCTCTAGCGAGAAGCAAATTTGTTTCCATGGGTAGGATGAAAAGAAGGTCCGCATCCCATCCCAGTCCGCTGACCTGAAGTGCCAAACACGGCGGCAGCCCGCAATGCGAGACCGCGGTCGGCGCATGAGTGGCACCACACTCCGAATCAAGCAGTGGTCCGACGTGCCTAGCTGAGCATCGACGGTTACCTGAAGCCCGTCCGGATGAGAGGTCAGCAGAAGATCCAACAGTGAAGGCGTATGGTTTTCTACATCTGGAACTCGTGTAAATGAGGAAACCATCTGTGTCAAACCATAAGCCATGGCAAGGGCATGAACAGATTTACCCGCATGGTCCGTTTTCTGTGACCCAAGCCATTCAATGTGATGGGCATTGAAGTCGCCGAGTACCACAATCGCGGCGGACGGGATCTGTTCTAGCACGGAATCAATGGCCATTTCGACGTGCTCGAGGAGTCGGTCTGTTTCTGCGTCACCACTGTGGGACCTATAAAGGCAAGCGTATATGCGCGGGTGGTCATCGCAATCTACGCGCAGCCAGATGATGGAGAGGTCCCTACCTTCAAGATTGCTTAGGCGGCGGATACAGATATCGTCTCTCACGTATACGCATACTCCAGCTCGAGACACAAACCTGTGCTCAATTTTATAGCCTGGATAATTTAGGTATGACGTATCAGCAGGAGACGAGATCTGAGTTTTCGTTAAAAAGAACAAGGCTGGCTTCTCAGTCTCAAGATGGTGGTGGACAGAGTTAAGGTTGGAGTGTAATCCCCTGATGTTGCAGAAGTGTACATGAAGTTCAGGGGACGGCGCCGCGGTTTTGTTGCTCTTGCCTCGAGCAGAAATTGCGAGCGGGATTTTGCCCTCCCCAGAATACGCAGGGCAGCCTGAGCGAGGGTGCTCAGGGAGGGATTCTCCAGCACGGAGCGTACTGGTACCCTCCTGGGGTATAAGATCTTTTAATTCCGCTGCCATGGTTAGATAAGGGGAGGGGGGGGGGGTGTTGGGCCACCGGACATCTCGCTCACCGTACGAATAGCAGTAGCTAAACGCTACTACTGAAACGACGATCTCCTGCGAAAGATGTGGTATTTCCCGGTCGAGCCGGCCCATTCATGCTGCGAACAGCGTGGCTCTACCACAAGAAAAGCCTCCTTTTAGTCGCCTCTTACGACAGGCAGGAGATACCGTAGTCTTATTCTTAACCCCAGACTACAAGGGACACAATTTACAAGGGAAAATATTTATAGAAGACTGTGATTCGGCACACCACTTGGAGATGATATCGTTAAATTTCGATTGATTACTAAGATTGACCCCCCATTGGACGTGTGTGTTTTTCAAACGTGTGTGAGTGGTATGGCGGAGGTAGTGATGGGGAAGGGAGATCGGCGCTCGGTTCGATCTCACGCTTGAGGAATGCACACCATGAAATGATGTACTTACTGTTTTTTATTATAACGTATACTAGCCAATTTAGTAGGTATTAAAATTATAAATTGAAAGTAATTATTTACAGGATCTCCAATTAATGAGAAGATCATCGATGACCATCTCGCTGTACAGGCCATCATCAGGAGTTACCAGGTGACGAATGTTCCATTGTCATACATTCCAATGTAAATGTTAAACGTTCCTTATTGTTTGCACTTTTTGTCCCCCATATGTGATCTCCACTAACGTGTTGTTCTTTGATTTCTCCCCAAGTTTGAATTACAACGTTCCTTCGTTAGAATAGGTAGCCAGATACACTTTACAATATTCTACACTTGCTTCTAGTTAGAACAGAACTTTAAT
The DNA here is from genome assembly GCA_947037095.2 of Nycteola revayana. Classification (NCBI taxonomy): domain Eukaryota; kingdom Metazoa; phylum Arthropoda; class Insecta; order Lepidoptera; family Nolidae; genus Nycteola; species Nycteola revayana. The sequence continues at coordinate 18,215,042 of OX344840.2, forward strand.
AGCTATTTAGTGCCCTGAATATTGGATCGCACTAACTTTTTAATGTAGACATGCACAATCGATTCTACCTATGCCGTATCTCGGTTTTATGGTGCCTATTAAGACGGTTTTACCCGATATATTATACTGTCAGCAGTTGACTATAGTTTTTTTTTGTAAATCTTCAAGCAACAGTCATAGGATAGGTAGGCATACATACGTCTAAACGTTAAAACATTTGTCATTGTAACTGCATGTGAACAATTGGCATAGCGGTTTCAAGACTTTATCAATAAGGCCAAATTTTATATACGACCTGGCGACGAATGAATTTATTTAGATTTGTGATTGTTGATATCATTTAGAAGTTTTTTTTATTGTACAATTTTTTTATTGATTGTAAAATATATTATTTTAAGTTAGTCGTTATGTCGTTGATGTGTAATTTGGGCTAAATTTGTGACATTGGTGGGGTGGGTCCGTGGCAGGCTCGCGGTCACCTTGCAGCGGACGTGGACCCCCTGGGCATCACGACGGCCAACCTGCCCGAGCTAGGCATGCGTGCGCCCCGCTCCGAGCTCATCATGAGGAAATATTTCAATTTCGGTACGGACGGGACTGACAAACGCGTATTGTGCGATTCAAATAACATTAGTGCTGGCAAAGACAACGTTTTGTCAGCGTTGCTTACCGACTTTAGATTGAGTATTGCCAGTTGTAATTATTGTTGCTTATTTTGTATTACTGTCAAAGGTGACATCTTCACTGCGTTGCTTGCGAACGTCAGATTGTGTATCGCCAGATTATTACAGCTATTGTTTTGTTAATACTAAAGAAGCCAACTTAAAAATTTCTCCTCAACTTTACTTTACTTTCAGACTGACCAGTTATAAACGTTACCTTTGTATCTCGCGTACTAAGATATTTATTTTTCATAGTCATTGGGATGATAGATTGAAACAAAAACTAGAAAAAAATATTTTTTGGAAATAGTAAATTGTTATTGATGTATAATTACGATTGTTATTATATAATTATGATTTTTTATTTAATCGTTATCATTAAATTATGTAAATTTTACCATTTATAAAATATAACTGAAATATTTTGATTGATTAGTATCTGGCAATATTAAATTTGACAGGTAGCAAGTAAAGTCAAGCTATTGGCAAGTTTAATACTAATGTTATTTGAACCGCATTTTACTATAAGTTTGCAGTTTGGGAGCCGATCACCATATCGTATTGTTCCGTCATTTATTTCAACATTGCATTGCGTTTCATTGATTGTTGTTTCGTAATCAGCGATTTTATAACACACATACATATATATAACTAGTCGTGCTTAGTGAAATAACCTTGTTTGGCTATTGATAGAGAAATGCTTTGATATACATACATACAGTGCAGATATTGTTAGTATTAAGAAAACTTAAAATCTTATATCACTCGTAAGTGTTGGCTCAAGAATGTTTCGCCGAAAGTAGTCTGAGAGATTGAAAACTAGTACCTATGCAGGATTTAACTATAGATGGCACGGTTTGTTCAACCCCTACACAGCTTACAAATTAGATTAGTGTATTTACAATATGACTGTTATTTACTTACATATGCATGTGTGTGATATTATCAGCTGCCGATTCATAGCAAAAATATTTCTTTTGCAGTAGTTTTTGATTTTTATGCAAATAGAAATTGAAGTAATAATCATCCTAATCCAATTCGAATCTAATCTAGTTTACAAAATACATATTAATTACAAAATTATGTACCTCATTCGTTGATATGTTACATACTATATGATCACTAACAAAAGCGACCTAAAAACGCTAGTCTCAAAATAAACGAAAAATCTAAAACATTTTGCTCATAAAAAAATCATAATTTCTGTAAAAATTATATGCAAGTTCATGGGTCTGATACGGTTCGATGTATACTTATTATTTATTAATATATTTTCTATGTTTTCCGCGCAAATATAGTTGTTACCTATCTAACGTATAACTTCTCTTCTATAATAACTTGGACATGATTTATTTACTTTCTTTATTATTATGCAATAGGACATTGAATTTGAATGTTTTTTGCCGCTTTATAAAGGTAAAACTTTGCTATGTATGGTTGGGGATTAATATTCATAAGTTTTGTCACGATCGTTGTTTTTCACGTTGGATGTAGTCACGTGGTCACCTAGTGGCGCACTTAGATCCGCTGGGCATCTCCACCGGGGACCCGATATCGAGTGGCGACTGGCACGGCGGTTTGCGCGCCTTCGCTAACGAAGCTGTCATAAGACAACACGTCAGATTTGGTATGAACGACCAATCCATCTTTTGCGTTTGGACGACTGATGACAACTGGACAGAACAGCGATAAATCCTTATCAATAATTGTAATTATTAAGATAACGTATTAGAACCCAAACAAATTAGTATTATTTTTAAGTACAAGCGTCTGTCCAGTCCGTATCACAATGTTCAATTAAATTTACTTGTGGTTTGGTAGGGCGGGTTATTTTGGGTTCTGTATTGGCACCGGCATTCTGCGGCATTTCCTGCGTTTGCGTCTACACTTAATTAATTGTTTTGAGTAGTTAGTATTTATAATGCTTTCTTGGTGCTTGGTTAGAAGACTTGAACACGTAAAATACAAGCTTATGACTTTCTGTTTATTTATCTTGTATAATATTTATCAATACATTGTAAATTTTAAGACGAAATTCATATTGGTTCAATTTTTAAATCGAATTGAGACTAGCATTTTGAATTTGTCGGTCGTTGTTATTTTAACAGTTTTTTATTAAAGTCATCGATTAATCAAAATTAATATTGTTTAACACCATTCGTATCATAGAACGCTTTCATTGAGTATGATGGTAATGCTTAACTGTATGATAATCATATCCCTTTACTAAGTACTTGTAATAATAATGTTTTCGATAAGGAATTATGTTATAGTAAATGAGAACAATATTCAAGAGACACTTGGACATGTATTTATACTTAAGTATGTATTAAAAGTCTATGGTAGGAGCTATCACACTGCGAATAACCTACATAACAGTGATAACGGCAGCGTATTCAGTACAAATTATTATAAATGAAATGTTAATACTCAACACGTTTACACACTTTATACCTATCACATAAAAAAAACTCCTTAATTCTTGTTTTAAAATTGTGAATTCATTACAGTTAAGTACCTACACCCAACTCACACCAATATTTTAATTGTTTTGTGTCCTGATAACCAAGTAGCGATCGTACATTATAAAGTAAGGCTTATAGGGATGCTAATTAGCCACTAAACAATTTAAAGCTTAATTAAACACCACTCACTGGCTTTGCCGAACAGTTCACTAGCCCCGAGCACCGTTTGTAAAGTACCTATTGTATACTCTAACCAGCTACTGAGTCCTAAGTCAACATTAACACTATAGCTTAAGAAACCGTTATATTTAAATTTTACAGAAGACGTAATCAACCTATCTATGGTAGTATGTGTATCTATTTATAAACATCATACCAACGTCGGACGATGCTTCACATAATATCAAAATGGATTTATTTTAATTTTATGCTTTTTAATTATTTTTTTAACTAATACTAACCGAAGGATCGTTACGCATTATGTTACACGCTAAACGAATGTTGTGCACTAAAAAACAGATCCGAGGACACCACATTGCGAATCTCGACCCGTTGGAAATAGCAAACTTCGATTTGTGCGGTAGAAACCCACGGGAGGTGATTCACAACAGCTATAGGTTTGGTAAGGAGAAAGCGAACCTGAATCAAAGAACCATGGCAGCTCCTTGTATCATACGTAGTTATGGCGACGAAGCTTCATATAACACATATAGCATGAAACAATAATAGTGTCGGATCCACAACGAAAATGTTTCTGAACTCCATATGTTATTAAAAAAAATTACTTCCTACCCAAAAGATGCTGACTAATTTTTGTTCGGAATGCGATAGTGAATTACGCCCATACGGGTTGGACACTTAAAATGTTATAGCCGGTATACATGTAAAAAAAAACTTTTTTTATGAACTACTTTGAAGCAGGTGTTCATAATTTGACACTCATAGTGTTTTCATTATCTTAGTCTAAAGCCACTTATCATTCGCAATTCGGATAATCTGATAACAATTTATGATCAGAATCTATAATTAAACATGCGAATAAACAAGTTTATATGATCTATATTTATTTGTTTTAAAGCTTGTTCCAAAATAAATGATAAAGCTGGTAGCCATAACTACGGTTTCATATTGAAATTGTGAATTGTAACGCACAAGGTCCTCAGCTAGCTCGCACGGTCGCTCATTTTATATCGTCATTGCATCAAAAGCACGATTTGTTTAGATTATACCTGGTTTATATTTATTGCACGTATTATGTAACGTAGATGTATAAAGCATGTATTTGCATGAATCTGAACTCTAATCAATATCTATTAACTGTTCTTTACATCTATTGTATGAGATATTCAGATCCTGATATTGTATAAATATCCATCTTGTCGACCATGGCTATATTTAAAGAATTGAATAATATATAGTTTGACATTGAGGGATTCATACCTAGCTGTGTGCATATTGTTTACCTCATTTCGTCAGTGTTGGAAACTCGCCAAAGAATTCGTCTATCACTACTGTCTCTATTCAGAAACTATGATTTCCACGGGGAATTATAAATGCACATTTGTACATAAGTGTTAATTATTGTTTGGGTATTTTTATTGGTAGGAATTCACCCTCATTTATAAATATAAAAGGGTTTGTTTTTTTCATTACATCTGGTTAAATTTACCATATCATTTTGTGATTGAAGACTAGTAAAGGGATATGACAAAATCTATTTTGCTTCTCTATGTGCTTTTACTATCTAAATACTGGGTACTCTTGCATCATTAATAAGGGTATTTTTAATGTAAACTTTCCTACTCTGATTGTCGATTTGTGTTTTAGATGAAGCTGATATGGATAGAGTGTTTAAACTACCATCTACCACGTTTATTGGGGAAAAAGAGAAAGCGCTTCCGTTAAGGTGAGATACATAAAGCTTAAATCATGGAATCCTATTATGATTTATCTACTAATATACATACATTTTTAGCAAGTTAAGTCCCAACCAGCAAAATATATCGTAAAAATGCCACCAGCACGTTTCTATTTCAGCTATTGGTGGTGAGAAAATGTCGAGTAAATGATCTGTGCACGTTCTCTCAACGCGATTTGGGCGCACTTTTCTTTGCTTTAAGTGATGTAAATATCGTAAGATTATCGTATAAATAGCAAAATAGTCGAAAGAATATAGAGTAATCGCAATTTGAAAGTTAATACATAGTATCATATTAATCATCAGTATGCCATTTTTCAACACATTAGCTTTTCCCAAGTCGGTAGAAGCGCCTTTTCCCAAGTCGGTAGAAGCGCTTTCATTCGACAAATTTATTGTAATATAGCAGTGCGGTTACAATCACTCGACTCTTTGATCGTGTGAATGCAACCAAGCAGCATTCATAGACCATTTTATTTCTTCAATTACCGGAGCTGTTTGTGAAAATATATTTTTTTTTAATTTAATATAAGTATTAAATTTTGCCATATTATTTGTGCCATACAATTTTACAGTCATATTGACAATTCGTGACCTGAAGTTAGCTAAAAGGTGTTTACTTTCCTATGCGGGGTTAAATTTTTCGTCTACATTCATTACATTTTAGTTAATATTTTCATGGGCCGTAAGATTTCTTAGTAAATAATTAATTACAAATAATATTAATTTAAAAGTTTATCTAATTCGTCATTAATAGCAATTCACTTATCATCACAAAGCATTCACTCGGCTTTTAGCTGAGAAATTGATATGGGGTTTCAACTTTACGACTTCTAGGACCGCCATTGCAGTTAGTTTGGGGTTCCTTAGCGCAAAATGTTAAATCCTTAATGAGTAAAGGTAAAATTTATGAGTTCCCGTGGGATAGTTAAGTTATCAAAATACTGTTATGAATACTCCAGAGAAATAAAAAAAAAAAATAAACAAACAAAAAAAAAAATTATATGAGTGACTTTTTCAAACTATTTTAGTGGCAAATTAAATGGTTGACCACCATTAGTTAAACTATATAGTAGAGTAAAAGATTTTATTCAACTTTCATACCACAACTATGCTGTAAGACTGCTTTCAAATGATGTTTAGAGCACATCTGGGGCTGTAATAGATAATTTTTAAGCGTTTTCTCAACTTCAAAAATTAAGCGGTATGAAAACCTTGTAATAAGCTATTATATGACATTAAGTGCCGGTATGATGGCTAAGATGCTATTTTATCGAATAAACAGCGTTTACTCTATAATTATGCTGTAATAAATACATGTCGAAAGATAGTGCTATAAATGCTAGTTTTTCGACAAATTAGCAATTCAGTTGCTTTCAAAGAGCTGTCATAGGACATACGGTTGCATGAAGGTGATCAAGAGATATCTTTATATAATTATCGAGTAAAGGCAATATGAATTCGTCGAGTACACGTTTACTAGACATGTTTATAGAGCCAAAAAGCGTGGAAAGCTAAAATATCTAGCCAGCTGCTTTTAAACGGCTTTTTGGAATAATAGGATCTTTCATACGAGTGTTTTTCGATTCATAGTCGTGAGAGTAATTGCTTATACGATCTCTTTGCTGGTTGGGGTAGATCTGGTATCAAATGGTTTATACTTAGTTACACATTGAATTACAATTGATCAAGAATTTCGGTGCATACATGTACTAAAGAGATACATTTCTCTTTAGTAAACAAAGTAGCCAAAGTATTTTTTACCTATTTTGGTAAACCTAAACAAATATTATATACATATCATTCATTGTTAAGTTCTATACCTACCCTATTCCTTCAAACGTTGCGGCTAAAATATGATATGCCCTTGCATTTAAATTATATGCATCAATCTTTACATGCTTACGTCGTAGAGAGAAAACCATTCTCTACTTTGATATGTTCATTTAAAAACTCGGTTACGCCAATCAATCAGGTGATGCGATTCATCAGCTATATATTAACATCACAATAACGATTGCAGCAATTAACATCACAATAACTATTGTTTCAGGGAGATCTTGAACCGTCTGGAGCAGGCGTACTGCAACAACATTGGTATTGAGTTCATGTTCATCAATTCCCTTGAACAATGCAACTGGATCAGGCAGCGGATGGAACCTCCCAATGTTACCAAGATGAGCAACGACCAGAAGAGATTGATTCTCGCTCGTCTTACCCGATCTGCTGGGTGAGTTAGAAAATTTATTAAATATTGAAAAAGCTAATATAATTTTATATGTGTGCAAGTTGTTTGAAATTAAAAAAGAACTATACATATTAATAAACATAGTCTAAGGTCTATACTAGAGCATAGCAATACTACTTTTGGAAATAGAGAAATAATAATGTATGTATTAGAAGAATGTATGATAAAATAAAAGCATTCCCCATACATCTATATCTATACTAACATTTTAATGAGGAAAAGTTTGTATATTTGTATGTTTTTTTCGAATAAACAAAAACTTCTGAACGAATTTCGAGAATTTTTTCACCTTTGGAATGCTACATTATCCCTGAGTAACATAGGTTATAAAAGTCCACCCGTGCGAAGCTGAGGCGGGCTGCTAGTCATTAATAAATAACTAAAGTTCACTACACTTGAACTAAACCACACAAACTAAATGTCATTAAGCATTTTTTGTTGTCACTACATAAGTCGCTTTCTCTGTCCCTATATCCCTATGTATGCTTAAATCTTTAAAACTACGCAACGGATTTTGATGCGGTTTTTGATGATGCGGATGAAGCAATAATACATCAGCAGTGCACCCGTGCGAAGCTGGGGCGGGTCGCTAGTATAAATAACAAATGATTCCTGAATTATTCTATTTTTAAATATTAATTGAATTTTACGTTATAGATTCGAGAACTTCCTGGCGAAGAAATGGTCATCAGAAAAACGTTTCGGTCTCGAAGGTTGTGAGATCTTGATCCCGGCTATGAAGCAAGTCATTGACGTTTCCACCAAGCTTGGAGTCGAGTCCATCATCATGGGCATGCCCCACAGAGGTATGTATACACATTACACATATATTTAGAATATATCGTTTACAATTTCGCCGTGTGGTTTCCCGCTTAGAATGCGCCCCATACCAACCTATGGGTGTGGTAAGAGGCGACTAAGGGACAGCAACATCTATCAGCATAAGATTACCATTTTAAGCGTGGTGATTATAGCAATATCCCCAACGACCATGCCCATGTACAGCAGTTGAAGAATAATTTCGCTTAAAGTAAGGGATTTCGTGAAAAACATTGATAACTCATTTGATATTTTGACGATTTTGGTCAACCAGTTTCGCCTAAAGGTACGTGGTTTTCTTCACTACGAATGCGTTTCGCTCGACTCCGGCCAGGCCGTTAGGCCGAGCTCTCTTTACTATAGAGTTGTGTTATATTCCTTACGAAGGCGTAGTAAATGGTCTTTGGTATTTAGGGGGCTTTATGGTCGCCCTATTATATAGGAACATATTAATGTAAAAATATTTTATTCATTTGTTTATCTTGTTTGCCAGGCCGTTTGAACGTGTTGGCCAACGTGTGCCGCAAGCCACTGCACCAGCTGTTTACTCAGTTCGCTGGTCTAGAAGCAGAGGATGACGTGAGTTTAAATTTATCTTTAGATTTTATATTTTGTGGATCCAAAGATTTATATTTGCTGATATTTGGCCCATGAATGAGTTATGCTATTAAATTCATTTTTGTTACATATCGTTGCCATAAATCCATGGGGTTGTTTTAAGATGCTAACAAGCAAGTGACGCTTTGTCAACATATTAAATTAACCTAGTACTTATATCTGACTGAAATTCAGGAATGTTATCCAAACGACAATAAAGTCAAATAAATTTGATTTCATACGGAAGTAGTCGCGATCACGGATATAATATAATGTGACAATTATTTTGTTCTTAAAGTACAAACTTAGTAATGTGGTCTATATACTTCGTTTTCTTCGTTTTTGGCTAAAGAGAACATTATTTCGAATATTCCCAGTCGCCCCCGCGAGGTTTGCCACCGGAGGCAAATGGGAATAAAAATTCCTAGTCGCCACCTGTGGCGACTGGGAAGTCATTGCCCCCACTTCAGTTTCGCTGTACATTGCTTTCTCAATCGTAGAGAATAAAAGGATGAGGCGACTTATCCTAAACCTGCCTCTAATCTTTAAAAAAACCGGCCAAGTGCGAGTAGGACTCGCGCACGACGGGTTCCGAATCAGTTACAAGTGCGTACCTATTTTTGATATCAAGAATAAAAAAAGCGTATGTTTATGAAATGAAATGTTATTTTTTATTTTTATATTCGAGTTGATTGAATGAAAGGTAAATTGCGGTTTACGATTTATGACGTATTAAAAAAAACTACTTGCAAGATCTCGTTCAAACCAATTTTCGGTGGAAGTTTGCATGGTAATGTACATCATATATTTCTTTTCAGTTTTATCATTCTCTTATTTTAGAAGTTACAGGTGAGGGAACACACATTTTACCACTTTGGAAGTGTCTCTCTCGCAAACTATTCAGTTTAGAAAAAATATAATATTAGAAACCTCAATATCATTGTTGAAGACCTATCCATATACAGGGTTGATACGACATAGGGGCATTAAATTACGCTACGTTTACTATACGTGTTTTTTATTAATCCGATACGGTATAAAAATAAAAAGCAACCAAATTGAGATATTTTTTCTTTCAAACAAACTAAATAGCTTACAAATCAGAGTAAAACGTAACCACCCTTTGTAAATAAATTTCACTGACCTAGCAAAGCGGCAAGGTCGCGCGCGCGCCGGTACGGGATGCTTTGCAATGATTTGCGTCAGAGCGGCAACAACGCATCGTAAGGAAAGATACATCGTGTTCAAACGGCGCAAAAACTTAAAAATCATTTGCGACTAAGCTATTGCTCCTATTTAATTGATTTTTGGTACAGGGCTTGGAAATGGTACCTAGTATAGACAGTTAAAAAGAAAGCCCCTCTGTCGTATCAATCCTGTATAAACTACACGAATGGGTTTGATGAAAAAAAAATAAGAGTTTCAGTTCTATGTTTGGGAACCCCCAAAATAAATTGTTTTTTTTTTCTATTTTTGTGTGAAAATCTTAATGCGGTTCACAAAATACGTCCACGTACCAAGTTTCAACATTATAGTTCTTATAGTTTCGGAAAAAATTGGCTATGACTTACGGACTTAATAATAATTAACATCGATCAAAGTTACAACGAACTACAAGAACTTTTATACTATGTTACTTGTTGTATTCTTGATATAAAAAATAGGTAGGCACTTGCAACTAGTACGGAACCCTTCGTGCGAGAGTCCCACTCGCACTTGGCCGGTTTTTTTTACTACTCTGTAATCATACATTTTTATTCTCACAGGGCTCCGGTGATGTGAAATACCACTTGGGTACGTACATCGAGCGTCTGAACCGCGTGACGAACAAGAACATTCGTCTGGCGGTGTGTGCTAACCCATCCCATTTGGAAGCCGTAGACCCCATCGTACAAGGCAAGACCCGTGCCGAGCAGTTCTACAGGGGCGATAATGAGGGCAAGAAGGTAACATTATTTTTTGTTAAAATAAGCAGACTGTATTTTTTAGTTCAGAATAAACACCCCTATAATGAGGCGATTAAAGGACAGACATTTGATAAAAGGGCAGCAACATCTTTCCGCTCAAGGTCACTTATCATTTTAATGCGCTCACCAATCTGTTGATTATGGCAATATATCCAGCAGTCGAGTAATAATTAGAACGTCAAGCAGATAAATATAGGAAATAAGGAACGAGACTTAATAATTATCATTACGTATTTTTCCGCCACATATATTCGTTCTTCTTTTTTCTTTCTCTCTACTGCTACCGCACTAGGGTAGGAAGGGTTATACAGTACAAACACATAAATTCCGGACATAAATCATATCTAGACACAGAATAACTATCTGTGATTCCTAGTGGGAATCCAACACAGAAGCCTCATTTAATGAATACATTAATTAAAATATATATTTTTTGTTCAGGTGATGTCCATCCTGCTGCACGGTGACGCTGCGTTCGCGGGCCAAGGCGTGGTGTTCGAGACCATGCACTTGTCGGACCTGCCCGCCTACACCACGCACGGCACCATCCACATCGTGGCCAACAACCAGATCGGGTTCACCACCGACCCTCGCCACTCGCGCTCGTCGGCCTACTGTACCGGTTAGTAAGAGAGTACTAAATAAAAAAGCTAAATGTAAGACCTTAAGTTGTGCGTGGTGAAATTTAATCTTGAATGGGTATTAAATAGAAAAAGCTACGCAAATAATCAAATACTTTTGGACTTATTATTATTAATATACATAGTATATTATTTTCAGTTATAATCTCATTTAGCTTAAGAGTGCTTGCTTCAGCATTAAAGCTGTCAGGCATAGGCAAACAATAATATTTTTAACACGCTTTTATTAGCTTGGGTTGTATGTATGTAACGGAATCTTTGAACTTAATTTTCACCAGTTTCCAGACGTCTGATAAATTTGAAACTTTGCATACGTATCAAGGACCGATGACAATGCAATAATTTGATAACAGTTTCTCATTATCTTTAAAAAATAAAAAATAAATAATGGTTTCCAAAGACGCTTTTATAGCTAACCGAACTAAAAAAAACCGGCCAAGTGCGAGTCGGACTCGCGCACGAAGGGTTCCGTATCAGTTACCTATTTTTGATATCAAGAATAAAAAAGCGTATGTTTATGAAATGAAATGTTATTTTATATTTTTATATTCGAGTTGATTGAATGAAAGGTAAATTGCGGTTTACGATTTATGACGTATTAAAAAAAAACTACTGACAAGATCTCGTTCAAACCAATTTTCGGTGGAAGTTTGCATGGTAATGTACATCATATATTTTTTTTAGATTTATCATTCTCTTATTTTAGAAGTTACAGGGGGGGGGACACACATTTTATCACTTTGGAAGTGTCTCTCGCGCAAACTATTCATTTTAGAAAAAAATGACATTAGAAACCTCAACATCATTTTTGAAGACCTATTCATAGATAGCCCACACGTATGGATACGATGAAAAAAATTTTTTTGAGTTTCAGTTCTATGTATGGGGAACCCCAAAATTTATTGTTTTTTTTCTTTTTTTGTGTGAAAATCTTAATGCGGTTCACAACATACATCTACTTGCCAAGTTTCAACATTATAGTTCTTATAGTTTCGGAAAAAAGTGGCTGTGACATACGGACGGACAGACAGACAGACAGACAGACAGACAGACAGACAGACAGACATGACGAATCTATAAGGGTTCCGTTTTTTGCCATTTGGCTACGGAACCCTAAAAATAGAAAATAATTTTCCCTCAAAATAAAATTATAATAAAGTTTAAGTTATTAACAGAATAATTCAATTCAGAGTGAAAAGCGTGGGGTGCTTGATAAAGTAAATGTCACAATCATTCTATTGGCAACTATCTATGAGAGGAGTGTTATAAAAAGTGATAAAATGCACCCCACGCTTTTTACTCTGAATTTAATTTTTCTGTTAATAACTTAAACTTTATTATAATTTTATTTTGAGGTGAAGCTTATTTTCTATTTTTTAGTTCGGTTACCTATAAAAGCGTGTTTTTTAAACTATTATTTATTTATATCTTTTCTTTGCGTTTTTATAGTATTCAGATACATACAATACGTCCCGTATTTACAAAGTATGTATTGTATAGTAGATGCACTATATTTTTAGGTTAATGTACGTTGTAAATTTAAAAAAAAAACACCAAAAATGTTTCTTATCCACATACCGAATCATTCCTGCATCGCGAATTCATGAATAACTTCATTAGGTTCTAGATTGTTCTAGACTACTAAATTATAAGACGGGAAGAGGTTACAGCTTAAACTTATGTACCTATCTAATCTTGGATCCGTTTATAACTTAGTATATCTAGATCTCAGTAGCATAAGGACGGATGTATTATTATACTTCAGAAGCATTTGATTGTAAGTGCCAGTTTACGACAAAGGCACATCCGACCTTATGCTTCTGAGCTGTAGATATAGTACCTGACACATGGCATGTGTACGTTGTGTCGCAGACGTGGCGCGCGTGGTGAACGCGCCCATCTTCCACGTGAACAGCGACAACCCGGAGGCCGTGATGCACGTGTGCAACGTGGCGGCCGAGTGGCGCGCCACGTTCCACAAGGACGTGGTCATCGACATCGTGAGCTACCGCCGCAACGGACACAACGAGGTGGACGAGCCCATGTTCACGCAGCCGCTCATGTACCAGAAGATCCGCAAGACCAAGCCGGGTGAGTCCCGCCTGTTACTCCAACGATATTGTTTCACTTCCCTCTGTCAGACTCGAGACTGTATCATGAACTGTTATAGCTAGATAATTGATTTTTTTACAGATGGTGTATTTATGTTGCCACTGTAACGACAAATAATAAAAACAGAACGAATTAAATATTTAAATTTATGTTTTTTACTTGAAATTAATAACAGCAATACATAGACGCTTGAAATGGTTCCTTATTTCAAAATCTTAAAATAGTATAAATGATGTCCACTGTTATATATAATGGCATGGAATGCTTCGAGCGCAAGTCCTAATCGCACTCGACCGATTTTTTATGTTATGGTTGTTCACATAGACACTACAATGATCTTAAACAGGGGTCTCCAAACTTTGAAACCTTAGGGCCAAAACGATGTTTTCAATATGTTCAAGGGCCATTTGTCTAGAAATTGGAAGTTTTTTTCACCTAAACCTTTTACATTTATTTGTAAATAGTCAAAACATATTTTGGCTTAGAGTATAGTTAAGGATTAAAAAAATTAAACTAAACAGTTTAAATTTTTCAATCCTTAACTATACTGTTATTTCTAGACAAGTCGCAAAGTGCGCGACCAAGTCACATATTTTGTGTTGTCTTTTTAAACTTATCACAGCAATAGTAACAACAATAAGACATTGGATGCGCGGGCTAGGATGACACTAGTCTTAAGCTGTCGCGAGCCGGATTGTTGGCGTTGGCGGGCCGGATTGGGCCCGCGGGCCGTAGTTTAGAGACCTCTGATCTTAAACATTAAATTTAAATGTTACTTCATCTGATTCTTGGCACTCTGGAGAACGAGAGAGAGTCGAAACTGAAACATAAATTATTATTATTTACGGCTAAGCTAATATTTCTGTATAATTTGTTTGTAAATTGAGCTACTGATATCAAATTATCTTTTATTAGAGTAAATCCTTGTAATGAAGTGAACTAAGCTCTATGTATCTTATCTATATATATATAAAAGAAAGTCGTGTTAGTTACACTATTTATAACTCAAGAACGGCTAAACCGATTTAGCTGAAAATTGGTAGGGAGGTAGTTAAGAACTGGGAGAAGGACATATGATACTTTTTATGCCGTTCCCGTGTGACGTGACATAAACCGTGGTATAACAAAACGCAACTGACATGGAATAACAAAACAACTCAGTCAAAATATAAGTCAGTGGTTCATTTGTTAAAAATGGTATAACAAAACGCAACTGACAGCTGATTTAATAGAAAGTCAAGTAAAAGTCTTACCGGTTGATACATTCGTTTAAAGCAAGGAATATAAAATATACTCTCTGCCGGTTTAAAGTTTCTAATAAAAAGCCACAAAGCAAACTTCAACTTCAAAATTTCTAATATTGTATATCTGTGCCGTTTATCTATATATAAAAATGAATTGCTGTTCGTTAGTCTCGCTAAAACTCGAGAATGGCTGTACCGATTTTGATGAAATTTGGCAGTAATCATCGCTTTAACACCGGGAAGGTTAAAAATCATTGGCATATCATCGATCATGGATAGAGTAAATTTTTTTATTGTAATCTTATGGCGTTTGACATAACATTGACCGAATGCGTGCTTCTATTAATGCTCATTACGGTTAGTACAGTGCTTTCACGCCTTATATTAAAAGTTCAATTAAATTTAGAGTTTTAGCTAAGATAGTACAAAGTCTGTCGGGTCAGCTACATTGATCCAATCTTCAAAAACTGGAAAAACCCAAAATAATGGAATCGCCTAAAAGAAAAAAAAGGAGAGTGATTCGAGAGGGTTCGGATTGTTCATGCGTACCCGGCCCCCGCCAACGGTGGATCGAAGGAGTGTCCGGGGGGTTTTTAGTGGTGTAGGGTCCTCTCCTCGTGGTATGAGTTTAGCATACCACGCTATGGAGATGGCGAGTCCCACATATCCCATCGGCAGCGCGTGAATACGCTGCAGCGGCAGTTGGAATGCGTTAATGCATTTCACCCCGGACAACAAAAAAAAAAGTGATTCGAGAGCCGGAAACTCAATTTCATCAGTCATCACGCGACAGCACACTGCACACTGGTCAAGGAGTGTCGGGTTTGGGCAATTGAGCGAGAGTCATGGTATCAGTCCTCTTGCTACCGACCATCGTCCAGTTTGTAGAGGACCCCGGAGCGTGCTTAGTAGAAAGATCTCTCCTACCCATTTCACCGAAGGCGCAGAAATCGTAGGCTGTACCCGGAGCCTCGGCTTTGAGGAGTGCCACTTAGCATAGCCCCACTTTCTTTTAGAGCCTGACCCGTGATGTATAGAGACGTAGTGGTGCTCCGTGCGCCCGCAAAAGATGCATTTAATGAACCCTAAAATAAAATCCTCGGGAGAGTCCATAACAGCTAGGTCATAGGCATCGGACGGTAACGGATGTACCGTGTATGGATTAGCTATTACCGGTGCTCCATTTACTGGCATTTAGGGGAACACCCTGGGTTCAAGTGGGTAAACCATCTTATCGTGACATAATTGGCATATCATCGATCATGAATAGAGTAATTTTTAAATCTTATTTATTGTAATATTATGGCGTTTGACATAACATTGACAGAATGCGTGCTACTCTTAGTGCACATCACGGTTAGTTCATTGCTATCACGCCTTATATTAAAAGTTCAATTCAATTTATAGTTTTAGCTAAGACAGTACAACGTCTCTCGGGTCAGCTAGTATGTTATAATTGCAATAACATTTATATTTTGTTCTCCCAGTTCTCGAGAAATACGCCGATCAATTGATCGCTGAGGGCGTGGTGACCGCCGAGGAAGCGAAAGACGTAAAGGACAAGTACGAGAAGATTTGCGAGGACGCATACAACCAGGCCAAGCAGGAGACACACATCAAATACAAGGACTGGCTCGACTCACCCTGGTCCGGTTTCTTCGAGGGCAAGGACCCCCTTAAGGTATATATTATCTAATTAGTGCTTGTAATTCATCATCACCAGCCCGTACAACGTTCACTGCTGAACATGGGCCTACTCCCGAGGGAGGGTTTGCCAAAGTCACCACGCTTGGCAGACGGGTTGGTGTCCGCAGTATTATGTTGTAATACACAAGTAAACGCTGCTGACCGTACCCTGGTATACGAATGTTATAGCAATCGGGACTAACGGCTTAACGTGCTTTTCAAGGCACGGAGGATGGACTAACATCAACCAACCAGACCCGAAAAGAAAGTGCAATATCTTAGATTTTGCACAAAAATAGAATTGTATTGTGTCATGCACAAGATTAAGTATTTTCTCCGAAACAGTCCACAAACATGGTATTTTAATTCAACAATAATGTGGTAATAACATTCGAGATACTCTTGTGTATCAGCGGGCGAGCTTAAGCCATATATCACAAGTCCAGATTTAAAATATTGACTCTATTGTACCATTCTTGTACAGATGTCCCCTACAGGCGTAGTGGAGGAGACGCTCGTCCACATCGGTCGTCGGTTCTCGTCCCCGCCCCCCAACGCGGCCGAGTTCGAGATCCACAAAGGTCTGATGCGTATCCTCAAGGCCCGCATGGAGATGGTGGACAACCGCACGGTGGACTGGGCTCTGGCTGAGGCCATGGCCTTCGGCTCGCTGCTGAAGGAAGGCATTCACGTACGATTGTCCGGAGAGGACGTGGAAAGAGGCACCTTCTCGCACAGGTTAGTCATCTATCACATTATCTATACTAATATTATAAAAAGGAAATATTTGATTGTTTGTATTGAATAGGCTCCGTAACTACTTGACCGTTTGGAAAAATTATTTGACCGTTGGGAACCTACAATATCCCCTGATGACAGAGGCTATTATATATTATTTATGAAGTTCCCATGGGAACGGGAGCTACGCGGATGGAACCGCGCGTGGGTAAAATAGTACCACGACTAACTACTTTATAAATTACGCAGCGCCAAAAAAGCTAAGGTACAAATAAAATACCCAAGTTAAGGTGCCCAAAATGAGCAATGAGGAAGATTTCATGACTTACAATTACAATTACAGGAGTAACAGCTATAGGAAATTAAACTCTAGCATTGTCTATGATTTTTACTGTTTTTTTTAATCGTTTAATTTCCTATGATAGTCAATCGGGTCGCCGTATAATTTATATGAAATGGACCCTCAGTTACGTACAGTAACTAGTTTTTTTTTTCATTTACAATAACTTCTGTGTCATACAAATACTTATTTAACATCTCTTAATTCCCAGACATCACGTGCTCCACCACCAGAAAGTGGACAAGGCGACGTACTGTGCGCTGGCTCACTTGTACCCCGATCAGGCGCCCTACACCGTGTGCAACAGCTCGCTGTCTGAATACGGTACGATTGTACTTACTCATTAATTTAGAACATTTTAATAGCTAAACAAATATTAATCAATTTTTAAAAAGAATTAACGAACAGTATGTATGTACCACACATAAACTATTAAATCTATTTATTAAAATTTATACTTTAATACTCGAAAAACGTAAGATTACTTTTCTTGCCTTTTTACATAATTTATCTTTGACAATGGCTTTAAATTTATTAACAGATTGTTTTCTAATATTATCTGAGAGTTTGTTATAAAAGCAGATCAACTTAAAATGGTGGTAAAAGATAGTAACGGTAATGAACTAAGTCTCTACTACCTAATCCTCTTTATACAATTAACAAACTAGAATAGTCAAACAAAACATTATACACACAGTATTTATCTAATCGCATTTAAAGATATATTTTAAATATAACACTGCACTAAGGAAATTAAGACCTGTGTCGCGGGGACTTTACAAACACACAAAGCACACCCATACTTAGAACAATATCAGTGGTTCACACAAATAATTGTCCCCTACCTGATGTTTTTTTAAGATTACTAGCAGAGTTTTGTCAGTCTACTAGTATTCTTGTTAAACCTGCGTGTTAAGCTAAATTGCTTGTGTTACGAGTGGATTCGCGTCGGTAGTGCAATGGGTGGCGATCGAACCGGCGACCACAAGATCACAAGTCCGACGCCCTTAGCTATTGGGCAGCGGGATACGATCGCTTAAGAATTAAATGATTTTATTATGAATCGTTTCCCTCAGGCGTGCTCGGTTTCGAGGTGGGCTACTCTGTGACCAACCCGAACGCGCTGGTGCTGTGGGAGGCTCAGTTCGGAGACTTCAACAACGTGGCGCAGTGCATCATCGACCAGTTCATCTCCAGCGGACAGGCCAAGTGGGTGCGCCAGTCCGGCATCGTGCTGCTGCAGCCGCACGGCATGGAGGGCATGGTGAGATACTATATAACATACAGTTCGGAGACTTCAACAACGTGGGGCAGTGCATCATCGACCAGTTCATCTCCAGCGGACAGGCCAAGTGGGTGCGCCAGTCCGGCATCGTGCTGCTGCAGCCGCACGGCATGGAGGGCATGGTGAGATACTATATAACATACAGTTCGGAGACTTCAACAACGTGGGGCAGTGCATCATCGACCAGTTCATCTCCAGCGGACAGGCCAAGTGGGTGCGCCAGTCCGGCATCGTGCTGCTGCAGCCGCACGGCATGGAGGGCATGGTGAGATACTATATAACATACAGTTCGGAGACTTCAACAACGTGGGGCAGTGCATCATCGACCAGTTCATCTCCAGCGGACAGGCCAAGTGGGTGCGCCAGTCCGGCATCGTGCTGCTGCAGCCGCACGGCATGGAGGGCATGGTGAGATACTATATAACATACAGTTCGGAGACTTCAACAACGTGGGGCAGTGCATCATCGACCAGTTCATCTCCAGCGGACAGGCCAAGTGGGTGCGCCAGTCCGGCATCGTGCTGCTGCAGCCGCACGGCATGGAGGGCATGGTGAGATACTATATAACATACAGTTCGGAGACTTCAACAACGTGGGGCAGTGCATCATCGACCAGTTCATCTCCAGCGGACAGGCCAAGTGGGTGCGCCAGTCCGGCATCGTGCTGCTGCAGCCGCACGGCATGGAGGGCATGGTGAGATACTATATAACATACAGTTCGGAGACTTCAACAACGTGGGGCAGTGCATCATCGACCAGTTCATCTCCAGCGGACAGGCCAAGTGGGTGCGCCAGTCCGGCATCGTGCTGCTGCAGCCGCACGGCATGGAGGGCATGGTGAGATACTATATAACATACAGTTCGGAGACTTCAACAACGTGGGGCAGTGCATCATCGACCAGTTCATCTCCAGCGGACAGGCCAAGTGGGTGCGCCAGTCCGGCATCGTGCTGCTGCAGCCGCACGGCATGGAGGGCATGGTGAGATTCATCATCATCATCAGCCCGCACAATGTCCATTTCTAAACGAAGGCCTCCTCACGAGGGAACCCTCCCTTGGGAGGAGGCCCTCGTTCATGCATTGTCATTTTTCTATAATCACTACGCTTGGCAGGCGGGTGATTGGCGACCGCAGTATTATATGTAACATACAAGGAAACGCAGCGGCTCGTTTTCTGGTATACGATTGTAATAAATTATGTTAACATTCGGTAACAGTCCCTCAACCAACCAGAACCGGAAAGTAATCTTAGAATCTACACGAAGATTTCTTGTCTTACTTGACGAAAATTGATATAATTATATGCTCCTGATTTTATATATTAAGATATAATTAAAACACTCTTTATTTTTTATTAGGGTCCCGAACACTCATCGGCTCGCCTTGAGAGGTTCTTGCAAATGAGTGCTGACGACCCCGATTACATGCCACCTGAATCCCCTGACTACGAAGGTAATTATTTAAAATTATGTGTGTAAATTGTGTGTGTTATAAATATAATTCGTAATCATATGATTCTGGATTATATTTAAAAAAGCTTATTTATTGCTATCTGATTGTGTACTATATTGATACGCCTAAACGTAAGTTAGCGATAGAAGGATATTAGGAGATTTGTCACTCGTGCTTCTTATTCGAGTTTATGCATTTCTTACGGACAGTCTTAAAATTTGTAGTAGCTGTAATTTGTCTTTTAACGTTTTTACCAGTCTGCTTAAATCCCTCAGAAATTCTTTGTTAGAATACAGTAATATCGATAGGGGATAACCGTGTAAGTCGAATTCGCGTAAGTCGGCGTTTAACTTTGTATATAAATATATATTAATAAACTAATTAAATTTTGTGTAATCGGGACCAGAGTCGAAAGAAAAC
Organism: Nycteola revayana; assembly: GCA_947037095.2. Lineage (NCBI taxonomy): Eukaryota > Metazoa > Arthropoda > Insecta > Lepidoptera > Nolidae > Nycteola > Nycteola revayana. Next base: position 18,235,636 of record OX344840.2, read on the forward strand.
AATGAAGAAATATTATTTGATTATATTTATTATTATTATTTATTTGACTTTTTTACACCGAAGTAATTTTGATGTCGAAGGCTACAGGTGTGTCGTTGATTGTAATAGTGAATTATCTCTGTGTCTCCCTGTAATGAAGTTGAGATTTTTTTTTGTGATTTTCATTAACGAAAAAAACCACAAATATTTATTCACTGTACTAAATTTTTAATTTTTGATGACAAATAAAACGTTGTATTATTACATAGCACAGGTAGGTACAACATTATTTTATATGAAACGATATTTATTTTCAAATTATGGAGTTACATCAATTTTACAATGACCGACACATTTATCTTCTTCTCACGTAATATTTCCTCGTAGTATGCCAGTACTTGAACTTTTTTCAAAGTTTCCTTAATTTTTTCTTCTCTTTCCGGTAGTTCAAATTTCTTTGCCATTCACAGATCTTATTTTCCATTCAAAGTCTTTCAAATTCAAAGACTCATGTTTTGGTCTTTTGATAAATCAATGATGGGCAATGTGTGTGCACCACGCCTATACGCGGGGTGACCAAAAAAATGAACCGCGTGTCTCCGAATTTGCGTAAAACGTGGGTACGCTCCCCCTTTTTACGCAAATTCGGAGATACGCGGTCTCTTATGGTATTTTTATTTACTTATTGCGTTATTCCTAGGTTATCCAGATGCTTGTTTAAACAGCAGTGCCGGATCAGTAGTTCATGAGATTATCGTATTCAAGAAAACAAACTTTTCAGCTTAGATATTAGTAAACTAACAGCCCGTCCCGGCTTCGCATAGGTGCACATTTCTAGTAAAAAATAGACCCTATGTTACTTAGCGATAATGTAGCATTCCAACGGTGAAAGAATTATCGAAATCCATTCGAAACAAAAATACCAACTTTCCTCTTTATAATATTAATATGGGTATAGATTGATTTATAGACTATATATTTAAAAAAATGAAACAAACCATTTCGTCTATATTCGTATGATGATGCTAACGGGTGTGGTTGCAGTGCGCCAGCTGCACGACTGCAACTGGGTGGTGGCGAACTGCTCGTCGCCCGCGTCGTACTTCCACATCCTGCGGCGCCAGATCGCGCTGCCCTTCCGCAAGCCGCTCATCCTCATGACGCCCAAGTCCCTGCTGCGACACCCCGAGGCCAAGTCCTCCTTCGACGACATGAAGGACGGCACCATCTTCAGGAGGTACGTTATTATCGTTTCGTTAAGTTAAATTTCACAAAGAAAAAAAGACACGGAAGTCCGTCGACTATGAACGTGGACCTGTCATGTTCAATTCATATTTATTTTGAACTACCTGTGACCGCCACTTCGTCCGCGTGGAATGGTGACCTGGTACTACAACCTTCATGCCTCCCTTTTAACCCTTTAATAAAAAATTGCCTACGTCCTTTCTCAGGTTCTACACTATCTGCGTACCAAATTTCATTTTAATCGGTCTAGTAGTTTAAGCGTAAAAGGCCGACAGACAGACAGATATAGTTACATTCACATTCATAATGGTAAGGAAGTAAGGATAGTTTTCAGTGAAATAATTCATGAATCTAACGACAATTTGCAAGTTTTTTTGTATGATAGATAATAAGTGATAAAAGGGAAATCCTTGCAACTAAATGTGGAAATGATATTCACGACTGGTAAACTGGCTTGTACACAGGAATTCGATCAGCGTGACGTCTATCTAAATCCAATGTGGTACACTTCTAATGTTTCTTTCCTCAAGATGTGATTATCAAAATATATTTTCAATATATTATTATTACACAAACATTGTACAGACATTTATATTTCAGTACCTTTAAGAATATTATATAAGCGAACCATGTTTTTGTTTTACAGAGTGATCCCTGAAGAAGGTCCAGCGGCCCAAAACCCACAGGGCGTCAAGAAACTAGCGTTCTGCTCGGGCCGCGTCTACTACGATCTGATCAAACACAGGCGTGACAAGGGACTTGAGGGAGAAATTGCTATTGCTAGGTATGATGTCCGACAAATTGCATTTGCTTCAAATTATCTAGGTTTATAATAGGTGAAGGTTTCGTGGACTTCACCCTAGTTTAGCGGTATATAAGTCCCACCAGGAGATTAAAAATTAATCTATATAAATAATAATGAATCGCCAAAATATATATATGGGCATAACTTGAGAACGTCTCGGCCAATTTATTGTGATCGAATTTATGTCGACAAGATTTGTATATTAGGAATTTTTGGAAAAATCCACAGGAAATGTCAGATCTTTTTGGCTGGCGATGCCGGGAACTATCCGATAGTATTAAACTGGTTGAATGAATCTATCCACCATGCCTCGACAAAGAACGTTAAGCTGTGTTGTTATTAGATGGATCATTTATTAGAAAGAAAGAAAATAATAAATAACTTTATTCCTAATTATTACTCAGATTGGAGCAAATCTCACCGTTCCCATACGACCTGATCAAGGCGGAGATCGCCAAGTACCCCAATGCGCAGCTCATATGGAGCCAGGAGGAGCACAAGAACATGGGATCATGGAGCTACATCGAGCCACGATTCCGCACTCTGCTTCAAGGACAGAAACAAATAGGGTATGTGCATATTATTATTTTAGGATAAATATCACATAACCAAGCGATTAATGTAAATAATGTCGATCGCTTGCTTATGGATCATATTTTTGGGATAGTTTCCCGATAAAATATGGTGAAAGATGCTCGACAGTCAATAAGGGATGAATTACGTGTAAATAATGAGTCACTTCTTGTGGGTGTAATATTAAGACAAAGTTGTAAATTAATTAGGGAAACAAGGTTGTATGTACACACATACATACATACATAGTATGCCATTAGTTGAAGATTATTTTGCCACCTACACAAATACAGAGGTGTACTATTCTGAAGTCTATTTATACTTACTCCGTTGTCTCTGTTCGACATGTATGATATTCAATAAATGTGCATCTATAAAATTAAAAAAAAAAAGTAATTTCACGATTGCGGATACGGATCTTCTAGTATAAAATAATGTATAGCCTGTAAACTTTTGAATACTGTGTAGTACCAATTTATATATGCAACTTGAGTTTCGATGTCATCAATCACACATCAGTTTCGGTTTGCATGCCTCTCGAATTTGCATGGTTGGCTTATGGTAAATAACTAAACCCATCGAAACATAATAACTACCCTATTTTGGTGTGTTAATCACACCGTAACCTAACGGCTATTGGTTGCAGGCCAAAGTCCAAATCTCAAGGGGGTTGGCTTGGCCAACTTTTCGGGCGGGAAGAGAAACCCGCGCAAACTGTCGATGACTCAGAGACTGTGCCGCGCACCATTAGGTGAGATAATGGCATTATACAGTGAAACTGGCGGGAAGTTCCATTTGTTTTCACCTTGACCCTTTATAGACTGTATATATGTTTATTGACTGTTTACATGTCAATAACTATATTATCAATTCTTACCGGCTATCATTGACGAGGTGTAGTCAAAGGTTAAAAAAGATCCTTTCCGAGACGGACGTTCTATGTGTTCGTGCCATAGAGCAACTTGTTACGACAATTATCAGTTAATATTCACGTTTCTACTATGTTCCGCGTAAAACATTAAATATATTTATTTACAGTAAGTTTTATACATGCATAAATTTGATCCAGAAAATCAAACTTGATGGAACTTCTAACTATTACCGTGTATTATACGTATAGGCGCTATCCTTACTTATTTGCTTTTAACCTACCCTTATTCATTCGCTTGGAAATATCTGTATTTTTATATCTTCACAATTTAATTTATAAAAATGATTAATCTCTAATGTGCATATGCAAACAATGAAATTATTGAGTAAATGAATTCTTTTTAGTTTGAAGAAATTCGATTAATGTTTTTGTTTGTACCAAAAAATATCGAATTTGCTAAAAGTAAAGCGATTATTTGGGGTTATCTAATCAAAAACACCATTCAGTCCTTTAATACTATAGATACATCTATTGATCATGGTCAATAATCAATCACAGTTCACGGTATCAGGGTACCATATTATATTTAACACAAACGAAACTCAAGTTGCACTGTTTTCATTTGTGATTTTTGCAAGTAATTCAATGGAAATTATTGTAATAATTTTGTGTATATCACTTATTTTATGTTGAATTTACAGCTACAACGGCAGGGTTACCGCTGCCTCTCCCGCTACTGGCTCCAAGGCCGCTCACAATAAGGAGCTGAGAAATCTCCTCGAAGAGTTTTGCGCATTATAAACGAACATAAACTAATAACGAACACGATGACCATCATGAATGACATATTAGCTCGCTACTGCACGAGTTAGCTGGGTCTTATGTACAGTATTATAATAAATAGAGCGAGATTACATGCCATTCATTGTCATACAATCTGTATACAAACTGAATCACGATTATTAAATACACATTAAGATTTATGCCATATTAATCACTGTAATGGAATCTTGATTTTTAACGTCGAAATTTATGTTGTAACTTGTTCAATGTTCGACTATCGTTATTTTAATTTGTTTGTGTAATATACCATTTCAACTGAAATCATCATTTTGTCATTATTCTCAGTATTTTGTTGTAATTCTCTTCGCGATTAGATAGATTAGTTAGATAAATTCTTATTTATTTATTTAAAGTAGCATAGCAACGCGACCTATTAGGACCACATAATTTATTTTATTGTTAAAGCAATATTAAATAGTCTCACGTAGTCTCCACTTCGTTAAGATACTTCGGTAAGGTTGTTCAGTAACGTTAAAGTACATGTCATTAAACTTAGCGTCGTTACGCTAGTTATTTTATTTTTGTGTACATATAATAAGTTTTATTTTTTCTATTGGATGTTATAACCGTTAACAAATATACATTTTGGTTTCCGTTTTTGCTTTTTGACTTAAAGTTTAACTTATAACCACATATTTACTAATTATCTTCTTGAATAATTTAAGTTTACATCAATATATAAATGATGTTAGTCCCTTGGAAGTGCTGTGCATAGATTAACTTTTTCCGACTCGTTAAACGATATTGTACATGAGATATTAATTAGTTATACGGTAACTAGTTACTGGGCACCACTTCTTAAGTAATTTGCACCTTAGTACATAACATTTATGTAATGAATAGTATATGAATAGGATGGAAAGGTCGATTTGTTTTGCAACCTTCCGGTCCCTACGCATAGATTTAGTTTGCTCATAGTTACCGCCGTGCGGCACAATGTAAGGAGTAACACCAACATTCAAGGCTTTGTATAAATCAATGCTATATACTATATTCTCGTCTCTAGTTAACCTGATTTGTATGTAGAGTTAAATAGTTCTTAACTATCTCACTATTATGACAGGTACTAGTAGCGTATAAAACTAAGTTTTATTCGATATTCTAGTATTATCTGACACTGAATTATATGATATTTAATGCTTTCTAACACTATTGCATGTATGCAATAGATGCACTGTTTTATTGTTAGTTAAAATTTTGATGTTTACGTATTTTCGATAATGGCTCAGGGATGGTTGGTGATTGGCATGTGCAAGGTTTGAATGACAGGTTATCGTTTGGTAGGTAAACCCTGAGCTCATTTATTGCTATGTGTTAGTTTGATATAGTTAATTTACAAATAAATATTATAATTGAACATCAGTATTTTTATTTGAATGCGTCTGACTGGAGTATATTGACTGTTTCAGGATACTTTATTTTAAAATGTTTTTGAATGAGGGGCTTCACTGGGCTGCCGGGGGTCGAATTTTATGTATTTCAATTTTGAAACATAGTATATGGGAAACTTTTCCGTAAAGTATTCAAAAACATATTATTATGTAAAATGTGATATACGGGTGGTGTCATCGTTTAATATGTAATACCAAATGCAACTTTGGAGATATTAGTCGAAGTAACGCGGATCATTACCCATAGATGGCACTAATACCACATAGAAACGTTATAAAAACAGATTGATAAATTTCGATGACGGGTAGGGTTCCACCGTAGCCTAATTGGTTAAGGCATTAGGGGCTTAACCTAAAATGCAGGTTCGACTCCTGCCGGGGGTCGAATTTTATTAATCTTAATTTTGTATCATACTGTCTATATTATAAAAAATATTTTTAATCTGCTTAGTAAATTATTTAAGTAGTTATAAAATAATAAAGGAGTTCCATAGAATAGTGCTTCTAGTATTATACAGTAAATATATCTTACAATAAATGTATGATGCCTTTAAACTTTTGAAACACCTTAAGGTCATTGTTATTTATTTAATTAAAAAAAAAACATCAAAATACGTAGGATTAATAAGTTTTAAAGCTCAATAGATAATATAGACCTTGATATAGACGGGTTGCCACCATAATGTTAGAGCACTTTCTAGATTCTTATCTCTCGCTAGTCTCATTTCAGCTCACAAAGCGATCTCGACCTCGACTCCCTATTTATAAACTGCTTGGCCGACGTCGAGCGCGCAAACCACACGAAAAGGTGCGAAGATTAAAGATCGTATCTAATACAAGTGCGTTTTACATGTCATGTGACCAACACTTCAAAGACGTTCGTTTGAATAAACGCGCCTTATTGTGCGCTATTTTTTTACGAGATGTGGGGCCATGATTATTTGAAAGCTGTAAGACTAAGTGTATGTTGAGAATTGTTCATAGCATAGTTAGGTAGGTAATATGAAGGATTTTCAACTATCTTTTCTCAAAATGAAATGAATTTTCTCAAAATGCGGATTTGGATGTATCCTTTTTTCCGCGATTTACCCATTAAAATCCACCAAGTGCTCTGATGCCGATAAGTGAGAGTACTGAGAACTGCTACTTCTACTTGTCCAATTACTTAAGAGTAAACAGGTGCCTACCTATACAGCTTGGCAAAAAAGAGTAGAAAATAATTGGGGCGCCACTGTGTTGTTTGTGTGGCAACCCGTTGCAACCGAATAGCATATAATCCTAATCTTGATACTTACCTGGTTTTTTTAGACATATATTTATTCCTATTTTATTTATGTATTATTTTTTCAAATCAATAAGTAATTCTACTTATTAATTTTAATTTTGTTTATTATGAAATGACATTATTTTGGGAATGTTGCCAACAGACAAAAAATTAGTTCCGTTTCTAGACTTTTTTGCCAAGCTGTACTTATAGTAAGGGAGCCGACGAGGCTAAATGGGGATTTACTCGAGCGTCGTAGAGACCTATTGGGATGCAAAGCTTAGATGATAAGAAGAAAAAAATGTTATATGATATATACCTTTACATCGGTGGGGGAAGCGGCTATAGATTTTTAAATATGTAAAAAAAACTGTTGCATGGACATCCTCGAGCGCGTCAGATATTGATAGCATCAATGACCTACGTATTTTTAATAATGTACGTATGTTAATCTGATCGTTTGCATGATGGGGGTGGTTGTAATTAAGGGTGGAAAATGAAAAAAAAAAAAATTTAATCGAGCGCGTCAGATTTTCTAAGGGAGTGTTAAGTACATAAAAAAAAAGCTCTCATTCACTAATCTGACGATTTTGATGGGACGCAAACTCGCGGCCATTTTCATAATGTGCAAAAAAAATTCGCCATTTTGAAATACTCAAGCGTGTCAGATTAAGATATATATGGTTCATCTTTATGTTCTAAACGTACTGTCTCATAATCTGACGATTAACTAGAGGGATTCGCCTGATCTGACAAAAAAAAAATAGAAAAACGGTTCACCTTAAAGGCCATCCCTGCAACTTCCCGCTAATTCCATTCCTGGGCGCTTAAAATTGTACTTATGACATTTTTGAGCTCAATATATAATTTATATTTGAGCTCGCTGAGTTCAAAGAAATAATATTTCTATGCATTTGAGCTCTCCCAGCTCGAAAGTCTGATAGAAGTTTCTTAGAACACTATTTTTGGAATTTTCAAACCGCAATAACTTTTGAATGGATCAAGCAATTTTCACGCGGTTGGCAGCATTCGACGCAGTTTTATCATCCTCATAAGTAATTTTGCAATTTTAATTGATCGAACCACAAATTTCGGAGTAATCCCGAAAAAACACTTTTTCGGGTTTCTTTCGTTCACGATATCTTTCGAACGAATCAACCGCTTTTGACCAGCTTAGTGGCGATCGACGTGGTTTTTCAAGCTCAAAGGCGGATTAGTTTTTGAAATTGATCGATAAAGCCGGTTAAAAGTTATTCAAAAAAAAAACACTTTCAAAAAAAATGTTTTTCTTATTTTTTTTGAGATTTTTCACCATTTCTCAAAATCTATCGGTCCGAATCGGTTCAAATTCAAAGGAAATCTAATTTTGAGGGAAATATTTAGAACGCCGTTTAGTAGATTCCGATCGCTTTAGTCGTTCAAAAGTTATAAGCGAGTAATATTAAATATAGCATAATTATAATTTATAGCACTGTGCGTGATATAAATCATTTAATGATGATTCCATCGACAATTCGAGGTTATCATATGATCCTCGAGACTTTCGGATAACCGGCTTGCTCCGACGATATTCCAAAATATTTACACATTTTTTTAATGTTTCTACCGTAAATTTAATTGTTTTTTGTAAGGTACTTTCACCACAAAATACACATTTCAAATTAATGTCACTCATATTAAATATTTATAAACTTTAATTCACACAAATAATATTAAAATAGCAAAAAAATCATCAGTATCAGTGGTACCACTGGGTCGTGGTCCTAACCCCTTAAGGGTGCCCCCAGGTGTGTGCCACTTAATTGTATGTTTTTTTTTCAATTTTTTTTTATATTGATCCATTAAAGTCTAAAATAATTAATATGAACTTAAACTTATTATGAGTAGAGAAATTAATGACCAGCTGACGGACGGACTACTTTGTCTGTAATATCCTACAATTTGCTACCGGTTAATTAAGTATCTAGTTTAATTAATATAATAAGAATAATTGTGTAACATTGTGATTCTGACAAGTACAAGTGTATGTAAATACCTAAGTGCTGAATAAATTCATTATTTTACATTATTTTAAAAGCCAAAACGTTGGAAACACGTTGTAAACAGTATGCCACGAACGAGTCTTTATGATCAGCTGTGATGGAGTCATGGCAACAGAAACCAGAGTGGGGACGGAGTGAGAGAGTAATAGATAGAGAAAGAGTGAGAGAGGAATAGAAACGCGGAGAAGGAAATGTAGGCATAACGCAGCTGCACGCATTTAACTTTATCGACGAATTTTTGTTATTTCGGCTTGCGGAAATCGTCAGATTATATATTTTTCATTATTCTTGAATTATTTCTTTCAAAATAATAAAAAATTTAGCTACTCTCGAGAACGTCGAGATGACGTTTTTTTTTACAACTTTGTTGCCCTCCCCTTTTTTTACGTCACTCTCAAATTGTCAGATTAGTGGAATATACACTTTTTAGGATGTAATTAACTCACCCTACCTTAATCTGACGCGCTCGAGAATTTCTGATGGTCAATTTTTTTTTACTAATCTGATCCTGTATCCTTCACGGGCGGCCTTATATATGGGCCTCATGTTTTGTGGAGGTACTTAACCGGGTACAAGGTATCCCCCTGTATATTAATCTGCCGCGCTTTAGTAAATCCCGAAATCCCCGCATGGGCTCCCCTACTATTAAGACTTAAATATTTACAAGCCGTTAGCTACTTTCGACGAGCAAAATTAAGTTATTAAAGAATTAATAATTTAGATGATTATCGAAGGCTGACCCACCAAACTAGCAAAAATACCAATAAAAAATGCAATATTTTCAGAGTACAGTCAGCATCAATAAATAGTGTACATCAGGTGGACGGGTGTACCTCAAAAAATAGTGATTCTATACACGTGAAAGCAATGTTCTAGCAATGTGACGAATGTGCGTAAAATTTCAAGCAATGTGCTCTGATAAAACTAGAGTTATTTCAAAAAGTTAGTGAGCCGCCAGCCTGATATCAGAATGACGGGTGTACTTTTAATCTGAACTAAATACTTACTATCTATGTATGAAAACATTAGCGTAGCAATGTGCCGGCAATGTGCTCGAACGTATTAAAAGCATAATCAGATGGGACAAAAGGTTTCCAAGTAATTTCGAATCTGAAATTTAAAAATTTAAGCGCCTGCTTGTTTTATACTGGCAATCACGACGAAATGTATAGAGGAACATTTACATCACAGGGGCTTCCCGCAAATGACACAACTATACTATTTCCATTTCATTATTTTCTCGATGACAGCTCTAATTTGATAGTTGTAGTGTTGTGACCATATAAGTAATGATATCGATTGCATATATATTTTTTGCTAGCTTCCGCCCGCGACTTCGTACGCGGATCCTGTTGCTCATGGCAGCGACAACGAGGTCGTTAAAATCGAAGATCTGAAACGTCTGATGTCGAAGTCGATCAGAATTCAAACGTTCGTTGTGCTCTTCTTCTGTCTCTTCATGCCGTACTCCAGTGGGTGACAGTGACAGTTTAGGACAAATTTTCGATGAAAATTCGATGAATCAATGAAAATTTGACTATACTGGCCAAAACTCACATTTATTTTTTCGAATAAATTTAATATGCCTTATGAATCATAAGATCCCAAGAATGTACCGAAGAGCGTCAGGAGAGACTTGATGCTGTTCGAGAACATCAGGCTGCAACTCGCTCACATCCAGGTCTCTAGAGACCAGTGAAGAATATTATCCGCGAGTGACTGCTGATCGTGAACGTCACGCATTGTCTCGCGAGTCTGAGACGTTCACTGATAGATAATTGCGCTTGAGTTCACAGCGTATTAGAGATGTGTAGTTCGCGAATGAATCCTTCAATTGAAGTACTTCAGTTGGAATCACTCTGTATCTCTTTCGTTCAGTGCAGATTCATATACTTCAATAGTTCAGTTTAGTCCATTTAGTTCACAGTGTTAAAATTCTTATATTCAATATAATACGTACACAATATAACTTAATGCTTTTAAATGAAAGCTATAGGTACTTATTATTAAAAAAAAACATAAAGAACTAATACAAAACAATATAATCATTCTCGTTATTAGTTCATTGCACGATCGATGATCGTTTGAAAGACCTGCGAAAATTGATTCAAATGAATCTAGTTCAAAAACTGAACTAGTGAAATAAATGAATTCGATGATCGTTTGAAGGACATGCAAAAACTGATTCAAATTAATCTTGTTCATAAGCTGAACTAGTGAAGTAAATGAGTGATATAGTTCACTTAGTTCAAATGAAGTGTACTTCAATGACACATTTTGCGCATGTCTATATCTCATTGATTCGTTGTGATTTGCTGAACTAAATGAAGTACTGAACTAAATCAGTGGACTACTTCATTGAGCCAAAAGATATACTTCATTCATTTCTTTTTACTGACACATTTTGCGCATGTCTACAGCGTATCTACGCATCTGCTTCTAGGTCTCTAGAGACAAGTGCGGAACATGATGCGCGACTGACCGCTGATCGTGAATGTCACACATTGTTTCGCGAGTCGGAGACGTTCACGGATAGAGAATTGCGATTAACTTCTCAGCGTATCTACGCATCTGCTTCTAGGTCTCTAGACATGCATTGTCTCGCGAATCGGAAACGTTTTCCGATACAGAATCACGCTTGAGTTCTCAGCGTATTCGCACATCTACTTACAGGTCTTTAGTCTTCAGGCGACTAATTGCTGATCGAGATTAACATACATTGTCCCGAAAACACACAAAACAAAATATTCATAATCCGTTAAAAAGTGAAAGAGAAAGAATTGCTGGAGTACGGCATGAAGGGACAGAAGAAGAGCACAACGAACGTTTGAATTCTGATCGACTTCGACATCAGACGTTTCAGATCTTCGATTTTGACGACCCCGTTGTCGCTGCCATGAGCAACAGGATCCGCGTACGAAGTCGCGGGCGGAAGCTAGCAAAAAATATTTATGCGGTCGATATCATTACTTATATGGTCACAACACTACAACTATCAAATTAGAGCTGTCATCGAGAAAATAATGAAATGGAAATAGTATAGTTGTGTCATTTGCAGGAAGCCCCTGTGATGTAAATGTTCCTCTATACATTTCGTCGTGATTGCCAGTATAAAACAAGCAGGCGCTTAAATTTTTAAATTTCAGTTTCGAAATTACTTGGAAACCTTTTGTCCCATCTGATTATGCTTTTAATACGTTCGAGCACATTGCCGGCACATTGCTACGCTAATGTTTTCATACATAGATAGTAAGTATTTAGTTCAGATTAAAAGTACACCCGTCATTCTGATATCAGGCTGGCGGCTCACTAACTTTTTGAAATAACTCTAGTTTTATCAGAGCACATTGCTTGAAATTTTACGCACATTCGTCACATTGCTAGAACATTGCTTTCACGTGTATAGAATCACTATTTTTTGAGGTACACCCGTCCACCTGATGTACCTACACAATAAATAGATACCTAGTAAGGGAAGATCTCCAAATGATGCATCATCCAAAATGATCATAATTATTGACGCATCTACAGTGATCAAATAGATGAGGGAATCATCCGTGTCCAAATATACCTGAGCACCCACAACGCCTAATAGGTACCATTACTATTGTTCGTTAAACTTCGTCACCACCAAGCCACCGAAAGCACGTAACAGCTAAAACGCCATCGCATCGGTATCTAAGCATCCAAAGTATTCAAAATTACGGAACACACTAGAAAAACAAACTTTATTATTAATGCGATAGGACTCCGATCTCAATTAAACTTGACACAGATCTAGATCGCTCGGTATGGATAAACAGGGTAATTATTTTTCAGGGCTGGCAGCACTATATTTATTGACGTTTTTATGTCCAATGTTTACATTTACAAGTTGGTTGAGGCTTTCGGCATTTATTTTACTAAACTTCAATTCAAATATTGTAAAACATTTTACTTTGGTAACTTACTAGATAAAACGAATGATCAATTATCCCTTATAAACTAAGATTGATATCAATAAAAGTCCAACAAAAATATATTATCAAGTGAAGATGAGCCTAATTGAAAGTTTGTGTAACTTTAAAATTGGTAGTGAACAATTTGTTTACGTTACTCATGTTAATAATCCCCATAGTTTCTATGTTCGTACAGCAAGTATCGAAGACGAAACAATCATTTCATTAGAAAAACCTGGCAGACCGTTGCATATAACACAAGATGTGCACTTAGGAAAAATTGTAATTTATCGGTCAGCTACGCTTGAAAAATACGTAAGAGGTAATATACGTTACATATCTAAAAAGAGCAATAACGCAGTATATGATATCTTCGCCCTAGACTATGGATGCTATGATAAATCTGTGGAAGTAAAATTCATACATGAAGTCATGAACAAAACAGAAATTCAAAAGAATTTTCCTCCTCTTGCTACACATTGCCTACTAGATTTTTGTCAACCCATTGAAGAAGAATTTACTCAAGAAGTAATAGATACTATGAAGTTCTTTGTTGGTGAACATAGAACCAAAATTATTATAAGAGGCAAAACTAATGACAAGTTAAGAGTAGTTTTGAAGACAGTAGATTGTCCTGGGGATGTAGCCACTATGTTGGCCTTGCTACACATCACCACACTCACTAACTGTGAGAACTCTATCAACAGATTCTATAGCTCCTGTACCTCAAGTTTGCAGCTGACCAAAGTTATGAAATATAAACAAAAAGAACTCAATGTTGATGACACTTTACATGTTCGAGTACAAAGTGGGAAATCATTGTCTAGTTTTTACGTTGCTGAAGTTAATGATTTTAAAAAGTATACCAAAGAACACGAAGATTTTACTTTTTATTGTAAAAATCGACCAATTCTGGATACATTTGTACCAGGGGTGAGTTGTGGTGTCAATGTGTCCAACTTTGTGAAGTATGAACGGGCAATAATCAAAGAAATCACAGTGCCAAATGAAAAGGCTTTGGTTCACCTTGTGGATTGGGGCAAAGACGCTGAGGTGGATTTTACAAATATAAAATCAGTTGTATCAGAGAAATATTTTGTGGAACCTGCTATTGCCATACTCTGTTCAACAGATGCTAGTCAAACTTGGAAAAATGGTCTCCCTGTGTTTTTATACCAGGGGTATGACTTTCTTATAAGAATTACAGAAGTGGGTGATGGAATAAATATCCCTCATAAGGTGAACTTGTACAAGATATAGGTATTAAAATCAATTGAAAATAAAAATATAAACATGACATGAATTTTATGTTTATAAGTTTAGTTCTTAATTAGATATTTATATTTAGTATCTTATGCATTATTATATTATACTTGTATGATTATGCCAATATTCATATTAGCATAAGCAAATAAGAACAACATGTACTTGTATGCTTAAACATAAGACATATTTATCCAAGTTGTTTGATAAGGACTTTTTTAATGATTTGATAATGTAAGATTTTATAACTAAAACATGGTTTAATATGAGAGAATTTATATTCTGATTGTAATTGTAATAAATGTAAACATAATTAAAGAATAATTATTAATTAATAAAAGTAAAGTAAAGTAATTTTATTAATTTAAATTGTAATTAAGGGAATTCTTGGTTCTCTGTAATACCCATACAAATATTTTATTTTATGCTTGAAGTCAACTATTCAACACATTGTATCTCCTGGGTCCGATCTTCAAACAGTTTAAACAGATATTTTTTCCTTGAGATAGCTGTTGTCAGACACTTTCTAGGAACGCGTATATCATCTTAGGCCTTATCTTCGCCTTCCATCAAGCGCGATTACAGTCAAACGTAAGTCTATATTAATAAAAAAAAATAAAAAAATGTCACCAGGATTAAAAAAGGTTTAAAAGTAAGTATGCTGCTTTACAAAAATACTATTATAAAAAAAGGGTTAAAATCAAGTAGAAGTATATTGTTATACACATGCACCTAATATTTTAATACATAATAGCACAGCCAGTGATGGGCAAAAAGTAATTAGATTAATAATTACAAATTACAGTTACATTGTAATTTGTAATTAAAATACTTTGGAACAGATTACTTAAGTAACTAATTACTTTGAGTACTTACTGTTATTAAATACAAAGTAATTTAATTGCAAGTTAATCTAATTACATTACTTAAGTAATCTGATAAAATGTAATTCTTTTACGAATAAATTCTTGACTATACCATATTTTGACTGGCCAATTAATGATGTCCACTTAAACTTTAAATATTTTGGATGAGAAATGGCAGCACCAGCACGAGCACAATGCGTAGAACCTCCCCGCACCCCCGCACATTATCCTTACTACTTCCCGATGACGCCATACGGGTCTAACTTGCAGTATCTACATCGCAGCCATGCGATGCAAACATGCGACATTTAGCAGGAGAGCTGGCACCAATTTTTGGGTAGGTAATTGAGGCAAGCTGAAAAGTTTTCACAAACCTCTCATATTATACCCCAACACGGAACTCCCGACCTGACTGTTGAGTAGTGGGGATAAATCAAACACATTTTTTTTTGTTTTTCAAAAATGTATTTTAAGCAATATATTTTTTTTATATGTTATAGTTTAATGTTTAAATAATTAAAAAAAAATAAGCCAGAAGATTCAATCGGGGTTTTATTATTGCCAGGCGAGTGCAAAAGCATTTTGCAAAAAAAGTTTAAAACTGTATATTGACAACTTGAAATTTTAATAGGGTATAACTAATTTTTTTTTATTCTCAAATAAACAGATAATTTGGTTGGGACTTTCTACCTGCCAGGTGAGGTGACAAATTGTATATATAGGTGCGAGTGAGCTGAGGGAATGGCTAGTGATTGTATTTTTGCACGTTTTATTTTTCCTACCTGCATGTGAATAATTTTTACGGGCAGGAGGGCGGTGCAAATACAGCATTACAGCATATAGACACATTTTTTGCGGAGTTAACACTAGATATTTTGTCATTTTTGAATGACCTCTACTCACCAGCCAGGTCTACAATTCCGTGTTGTGGTACAATAGGAGAGGTGTGTGACAGCTTTTCAGCTTGCCTCAAATACCTACCCAAAAATTGGTGCCAGCTCTCGGACTTTTTCATATTCAACGATATTATAATTACAATATAATTGATTACTTTGTCATTAGATTACATTGTAATCAAATTATTTTGTAATCAAATACATTGTAATTAATTTCATAGCACATCCAAAGTAATCTAATTACAATTTAATTGAATATTTTGTAATTAGATTACATTTTAATCAAATTATTATGTAATTCAATTATTAATTATATTACATTAGTAACTAGTTACGCCCATCACTGAGCACAGCATATGGTTGTTACTAGGTAGATTACAGGGCATACATGTTCTTATACCATATCAAAACTTGTTGGAGCACCCGCTGCCACACGTTTTTGTGGGTGTTCAGTGGGTGGCGCTTCCTTGCCTTCCGATGGCCTCGTAGACCTGAATTCCGAGAGGCCCGTGAACTGTAACGTATAGCGAAGGTTGCAAAAACCTCCCTTAAAAAAACTAAAATTATTAATCCTTTGATCACGCCGCCAGAGACCGCCCTGAGCCGACGTCCAAGTCCTACAGTGGACGTAAGTTGCTTAGTTTGTAGTTTTAAAATCATGCATTTAAGCTGGAGCTCTGCTCGTCTCTGTGCCCGGTGAAGTAGTAAAAGCCGCTTGGCTACTACATAATGTCCGTAAAAACATTTTTAAATTTCTTCATTGACTGTTTCATCAAATCTGACTTTTCGGTTGTTTTCTGCCAAAAAACACGGCAAAAAACAACTGAACTTTCGGTTTGTTTATTGTGTAGCGGAACGGTTGCCGGCCGACGGCCGTTTGCTAATATTCAGAACTTTTAAATGTTGGAATTGGTTTGGCAATACTTAGGTACGGAGAGATTTGTAGAGCTCGGCAACAATGATCAAATCTAAGGTGGATGCGTTAACGAATGCCCAGCGTGTTAGATTGGCGTGGTTTTGGCTGGTGATACCTCACTCTGACACAATTTCACTCAGACATTATTAGTATTCAGTTTCCTATTGTATAAGTAGTAGTAAAATACTATAATATTGTAATGTGTGTAAAATTTTACAGATTCGTTTATATTTATTCTTTTATATATTTTTTTCTTTCTGTAAGAAAAAACAAACCTGGGCTAAATTTCCCGCACCCTAAAATTTCGCGCCCTAGCCTCCTGCCTGCTGGTAAATCCCTTGACTGTAGTTTAAAAATAAAACATATTATTTGAATTAATCTTCTTCTTTTGGTTTCGACTAATAGCTGGAGATTTACCTATACGAGGGAGACCTTAGTCTAGCGGTGGTCGTCCTACGACTGAATTGATGATTAATAATAACTGTAATTACTATGATGTAAGAAAACCTTAACCTCCGTAGCGTAGCGGTATTTAGCTCGTTTTAAATCTCGGAGGTCGTGGGATCGATCCCCACTCTGGACAAGAAATCTTTGTGTAGATTATATGATTTTTTTCCGGGTCTGGTTGGCTGAGGGACGTCTACCCTCGGTGCCTTGGAAAGGACTTTAAGCATTTGGTCCCGATTGTTATAACTTCATCTATACCTAACAATAGTAGGTATACCAGAGAACGGGTAGCAGCGTTTTCTCGTATGTTACAACGTAATACAGTCACCAACCCTGACAAGCGTGGTGACTATGGCAAAAAAACCTCCCTCAGGAGGAGGCCCTTGATTAGCAGTGGACGTTGTACGGGCTGATGATGATGCTGAAGAAAACCTTAAATAAACTACATAATAATTAAAAAATATCATATTCGAGAACTTGAAAAAAAAGTAGATCACTGTAACAACAAAAGGCAAAAAAAATTTGGAAAATCCAAAAGTGCACGACTCATAATGCTCATTCGTACGACGAAAAGAAGAAAATATATAGGTATATAAGCACTCGTGTATTTTTGTTAAATTTAGTTATTCGTTCATAACAATTCAACGACGCTAAATAAGATAACCATTTTCAATACCAATCTCCGCATAGCAGATCTAAACTAATAAAAAAAATTTGATAAGATTAATTAACTTTTACGCCAGCTATCGTGTTTCAAACAAAAAAAAAGTGTTGATTGACGGAATATTTTTTTCTATTTCTATTTCTTAAATCAATTTTTACTAGTGACAGAATTATTCTCCATTAATTTATCTATGAAATGGTGCGCAGATTGAGGAGATTACGTGGATTACTAATCGAGAAATTAATTAAATAGTCGCGGAACCGAGCCAAAACGAATTTTTCGGTAGTAGAGCACTCTCTAATGCTTCGCATTATGAGTCGTGCAATAAAAGCTAGATTTCAAATGTTTTCTGTGTTTATCGTTAACAATGACGCGCATTTTACGTTTACACATTGATACACGAAGATTAATTCTTTATTAATACGGGTATCACTGAAGTGTACTCACGTCCCGTAGAGGCGATTCTTAGCAAAGAGATTTCTCTCTAAACTAAAATGTCATTCGCGACGACTACAATCCGCAGAAGTATCACAGCACTTTGTTGTTACTCCCGAGGCTTAATCCTTTGTTTTCTAAAACCTCGCAGCGCTCCTTTAATACTTTGTAATGGCGGGACAAATTCTGTGTGTCTTGCTGTCTGCGCTGAGTGAGTTGAGATGAGCTCTCATGTACAAGTACATACTAGGTAGGTACTTCCACTTTATGCAGATGTGACTGGGCTTAGTGACAAACGCTTATCCACGTGCTTAGGGGTGAACTACCTACTCAAGTGAGTGCGAAACATGTTTTAAGTGATAGTTTTTAGTAAGTTGGTACGTACGTTGGTACTTATATATTGGTATGAGTCAAATACTGTTCTATTTAATCGTATAAGTATTAGGTAAATATTATTTAAGATATAAGTAAGAAAATCTATATCTAGATATACTCTTTACTATGCTGCTATATAATGTTGAAGAGTTTGTTGGTCAAGCAAACAAACTCTTCAGCTTTATATACGCGCAAATCTCAGGAACCTGCGACTCCGATTTGAAACAATATTTTAGTGTTAGATAGCCATTTATCGAGGGAGGCTATATTTATGAGGTTACTACGGGAACGGGATGAGAATTAAGCGGGCGAAACCTCACGCTAGAATCAAGTCTTAAATTGTGTAAAAAGGTGTTTCGTGACTGTTTTCGGGACTCAGTCTATTAGAACTGAGTACGTAATAAAATTTTAAATTGTATAATGCAGTCACATTTTAATAACAAACATATTACCTTAATTATTTATCAAATAAGTGAAGACAATTTTTTCATGTTTATATGCATAGGGCACACACTCGGAATTCTATCTACAAAAAGAGTTACGGCTACGTCGTAGTACCTACCTATACTCCGTAAAAGATA
The DNA here is from genome assembly GCA_947037095.2 of Nycteola revayana. Taxonomy (NCBI): domain Eukaryota; kingdom Metazoa; phylum Arthropoda; class Insecta; order Lepidoptera; family Nolidae; genus Nycteola; species Nycteola revayana. The sequence goes on from OX344840.2 coordinate 18,255,030, forward strand.
GCTTGATCTCTGCGATATATGTCATAGTGACATTCCTAGGGTTGTTAAGATTTAAACAAATGTCGATAGTACTTATCGACTTTTCTTACTATTATTGATGATAATGTAACATATAATTCAACAATTACAATAACAATTTATATAATGGGTTTAATTTAATTACAAACGTTACTCAATTAAACAAATATTTTAATATAAAATACATTTATTATCTTTAAGGAGTATACCCCAAATCCATATCAGAATCAATTTCTGAAATGCTAGAGCAATCTTGTAAATTTATTATGAATACTTACATATGTTAATAATGTTATAATACTTAAAATATATAATAAAATTAAATGATAAATTTTAATGAAGTTTTATAGAAAAATGTCGATAGTTTATAGTCGATAGCCACGATGATTCGTCGCCCATCACTAATTAGGTCGGCATGCCCATAAAATATGACATTGGCAGGTACTGTCTGTTTGTAATACTAAATTCAAAACTTCATAGGCGTGATTTTACTGACAGCTGTCGCAGAGATCAAGCTATCTTTTACGGAGTATAGTAATGTGTTGCCGGCTACCGTTGACATATCCACGGTTATTGACCATTCCAAATAAAGATTAGATCAAAAGGCAGTACAATCAAAGAATCGCTTTGTCATGGTGATTTTAACTTTGGTGAAATTCATATTATTTATAATAATAGTGTAGGAATAAGCCGGTTTTTGTAACGATGGTCGACATCGACGTTTGAGAAAAAGTATCTAAGCCATACGATGTAAATACCATATGATACAATACCTACTTTTAAAATTCAATTCACTATAGTTTGATTCGACCACAGGAAGGTTTAATTTAATACCTTTCTGTTTTACCACCAGACAAAATTTTGAAAATAAAATCTCTTCTTGTTTTAGGCAATTATTATTGTTCTTACAATAATTAATGAAAATCACTGAGAAAAAGCTACCAATAACGTTTAGAATTTCACAGTGATTTTCAGGTCCGTATTTCACGGTCATTTTTAAGATTTTCAGCTTTCAGCTGAAACACGAAATTTTCAAAATAGGGAATTTATTTATGTTGAAAACCTCCGTGGTGTAGCGGTATAACTCCCTTCAAGTCTCGGAGGTCGTGGGTTCGATCCCTACGCCAGACAAGAAAATTTTGTGTAAATTCTAAATTTATTCTGTGTCTGATTGGTCGAGGGACTCCTTCTCCGTGGCTCTGAAAGCACGTTAAGCCGTATTGTTATAACATGCGTATACCAGGGAATGGACAGCAGTGTGTTTCAACTATACTGCGGTCACTAACCCGTCTGTTAATAAAAATAAATAAAATCGAATAATAAACCCGAGAACGACTACACCGATAAGCCTATTTATTGGTGTTTATGTTCAAACTCTTGCCAATCACACGATTCATAGGTTTAGGTACATACATTATAAGAAAACCTATTAGATTTAAGGGCAAATATAGAAATTAGTGGACGGGTCCCGGGGACAACCAGTTTCGCTTGTTTTTATTTTACCTAAAGAAATCAGGTATGTAGCACTATCTAGCATAAATCAATCTTGTAAACGAAAAACGCGCATTAGAATGGTTTATCTGCTGATATAACAAAATGGAACATAGGTGTCGCGCACGCCTAACAAACTAAACCTTAAAAAGATTTATAGGATACAAGGGACAGGTAGCTCTGCAGTATCTCATCTTTCATCTTTTGTGTTCGTTCACACAAAAACTCGAGAAGTTACGTGTCTGTTGAAAGTTGCGTGCGTGCGTAGGCTGGGTAGGCACTTTCCGCGATACCATCTTTAATCTTCACTCCTCACACTGTTTGTTCTTTACAAAATGCTGAAATAAACTCGCTAAATGAGGAAAATAATATTTTTTAGCTTCCAAGTTAAGTAGATACCTTTACCATGTATAATAAATGATAATTAGGAACAGCCCTGTAGAGCTCGTTAAAAGCTAGATAACCGGGCTTCCAATAAAGTATTTAACTAAGTACTTAATTATTCATAAGAGACGCATGTTTATCTCTTTCCATATTTAATAAGATTGCGTCTTTTAGAGTGCCGTATGCCGTGGGAAAAAAAATGTTTGTTTTCAAAATAAGGTATGTAGAACTTCAGTATTTTAATAAAAACATAAGGATAAAATCAATCTTTTGGTTAAGCTGTAGACTGGGTAATGTGCGTGGGTACCTACTTTTCCAAAATAAATTGTAAGTCAAACATTTGATAGGTACCACCTTCCCATATAGTGAACACGAGTAGTTTACCGCGATAGCACATTCATTATCATTATCATCATCAGCTCGTATAACATCCAATACTGAACATGGGCTTCCTCCCGAGGGAGGGTATTTGCCATAATCACCACGCTTGGCAGGGGGGCTGGTTATCGTAGTATTATTTTATTTTATTGTTTTTGGATAACACATTACTGAAGGCATAATTAACATATAGGTTCCTACGTTAATATTCAATTAAACTTAATTAACCTTTTATCCGGTGATATTATGTTCCGTAAAGAGTCTAAAAATAAGCGTTCTTTGCTCCATATAACATTTGAAAAACATTGGATATGAGTTGCATTTTTGTGAAACTGTTCTTTTCCTCAGAAACTCTGTGAACATATATTTTTCGAGACAAAATAAGATGTTTAGCATTCGATTCCACACCTCACGCTGGAATGCAAAAATGCCTATTTCGTTTATGGCGCGCTTCAAGTTGGCGTTTGAGCGTGCGATGACTGAGGATTTTCTACCTTCACTATAAACTCTTCTTTAAATTACCTCTATTCAGAAATCGTATAAAAATCGGTGCATTACTTGGTAAGTCTGTGTGTTTCTTAATAAACTGCTGCCTGCGACTTCGTCCGTGTAAAATGAGATAAGTGATGTTTTCGGAAAAACAAACAGTCTTGAGTTTACCCATACAGATTTGATCTGTAAAATCCCATCTAAATTGCTACTACCACTTTGAAGACGGAATACATGGAAACAGACACAAACATACAGATAAAATAAAAAAGTAGCCTTATTAGCTATCTACTAGTTACAGTTCTATAAGAAGCGGTCAAGCTGTTATGCGATTAGCCGGAACTACCACCAACACCAAAAGCCGCAACATCACAGACAGAAGGACAAAAAATAATTTTATTATTAGTATCCTATAGGTATAAATTCATATGTAGGTATAGGTTATGAAATTATACCTATATTTGTAGGATAAAAATATGTTTTTTTGCCATTATGTACAAAACCTTCAATTTTGTTTATTTGCATAAATAGATTAATAGTTTACCGAATAGCACAAGTTAACACAAATAATAATAATATGTAAAGTTTCATTTTTCACTTGGGTGTTCGAATTAAAACTAGGTATAGTTCGATTTATGTTTTCTTTGTGAGGCATTTTCTGTTTTGATATATGTATCTAGTTCGTTTGGTGATAATTTTAGTGAAAATACTTAGCTAACGTTTCTTATAGTTTAGTTAAAGTTTCCGATTATGATGTCATAGGTATGGATTTAAATATAAAGTGACCACCTGTTTTTCTAGATACAAGCGATTATGTATGTACGATGTATGTGTGCCTGAATGCCCCCACAAAGGTGCATAACACGTAGGTACGATCTTTTTATAAACTCGCACACTATGTTATTTATATTGTGATCTCGACCGTCTATGAAATAATAAGGAAAAAAGAACAGAAACATCGACACTGCTTTACATGCAACTATATTTATCTCTGTGGCTCTGTGAGAAAACTATTTTGCGTAAATATTTAAACAGATAATAATTATGTTCTTTTAGTAAATATGAGTATCTAAATACTTCGGTACTTTGTGTGTATACCAGTGATAGAGTAAATAAATATATGAAAAATGTACCAGTATATTTTTTCTTCCTAATATAAACTGCTACAACTGTTAAAAGCTACAATTATGTTGAGCTTCTCTAACAATTTGTTCTGCTTTCGTATTTTGGTTTAGTTTTGTATCTCTCAGGAAGAATTTAAGTAGCTAAAGGTCAGATTTATGTTGGTGTTTTACTACGAGAATGTTTTGGTTTCTTGTGATGTATTCGATAGCGTATTTTGAAAACAATGACGCGATCGTCTTTTCTCTCGTCGACCTCGGTTTCCTTTTTATCGGTGCTCTACGCTACGGAGGACAACCATCCATCGGTAGCGTAGCGGTATTTAACTCGCTTTAAATCTCGGAGGTCGTGGGCTAAATTCCTTCCGGGTCTGGTTGGTTGAGGGACTAGGTACTCTCCATGCCTCGAAAAGCACGTTAAGCCGTTGGTCCCGATTGTTATACTTTCGAATAGAATAGAATAGTCCTTTATTTGCACAGTAGGTACACAAGTTACAGTTGTTATGTTTGAAATTATCCTTATACTGACTATCTTAAGTAAGGCTTGCAAACGGGTTAAGCTATTAGATAACGACTCACTTTATATATTACTAGCGGCCCGCCCCGGCTTCCCACGGGTAGACATTTATTTTTGGAAATTAATAAATAAAACATTTTGGAATAAACATATATGGATTGGCTCTAAATGATCATAGTCTTAAAACCCTTATAGCCACAATCCAACCCGAAATCGACAATCTTACAAAAAGAAATGTCTTGCTGTTGCAGTTCACGGCTTATACATATATTCATAGGCTTCTCGCGCGCGGTTTCACCCGCGTAACTCCTGTTCCCGTGGGACTTTCATAATGAAATATAGCCTATATCAGTCAGGGTTAATGTAGCTTTTCAATGGTGAAAGAATTTCACCATTGATCTTGGTAAAAATCTCATGGTGAATTTCATAAAAAAAAAAAATTTTTACCTATTTATCAGTAGTTATGCCATATATCATCAAAATCCGTACATGAAAGAGTAACATCCACCAACACGATCCTCATAAATTTTCCCCATTTAATATTAGTAGGATAATAAATGATAAATCCTCATGTATTATGTGGTCTCACATAATTATGTTCATATTGCCTGCGGATAAAGGTATGCCGGTGACATTTATCCCTATAGTTTAACAACAAAGGAGTCTGATTTGTTCCGTTATACGTTATAATGTCGCGCCTCAAAGGGCTACCTTTGTTTCAGCGCGTAACGACGTGACACGTATGGGGGGAAACGCTTTGATGCTACGCTTAGTTTTTGTTTGTGCAGGTAATTCAGTGTTTAGGAGCGATAAAACTGCATATGTCGTACACATGTTGGGAATAAAGGCGTGTGTTGCCCTACTCGCCTTCATGCCCGGTAGCCTAAGGACGGCAAAGGAGTGGAATTCTCTGCCGGGGTCGGTTTTTCCGGAACGCTATAATCTGGGCATCTTTAAGGCTAAAGTGAACAGACACTTTCTAGGCAAGCGTGTACCATCTTAGGCAAAAAAAAAAAAACCTGTGTAAATGGTTAAAAAACTACAACCTAATAAACCGGTGCAAGGGGTAGGACCCTGTGAGACATGGACCTTGGCTAAGGGTGATCGCTGGCAGAGGGAGGGAATGGGGACCTTTAGATTTTTAAAGGAGTTATGTGCAACTGACCGTAGTAAGGCATGTCTTGCAATGGAGTGACTGGAAACATAAACTTGAAAAAATATAGGAGACTAGCTTTTTTCCGTGGCTTCGCTCGCATTCAAGCCAATGTCCCTTTGTAACTTCTAATACCTCCATGAATATGTGTACAAAGTTTCATGAGATCATCATGTAACTTTGCACATGTCATGGTGTAGTAGTTTTCGCGTGAAAACGTAATAAGAAAACTGACATTCACATTTATAATATTAAGTAGGGATTGTAAATCTTATGCCTATTGGAAATGAGTGGATACATGCTTTTGAACGGACAAGAGCTTTTGAAATTTATTAATGGGATAATTAATGTAACTAAAAGGTTTTTCTTCGTTCAATTAAACAGCATACTCTTGTCCGTGGAGCTTCCTCTATTCGTCTCGGCGATAAAACCTTGGGAGCATCCGTGTCCGTAAAGTTTATACCTACCATGGTAGTTAGTAAACGGAATTCATTTCTGATTCATGATATAAATAAAGATTAAATTATGTAGTTGAGTATTTTATAAGATTTATGTCCGGTCTTTAGTATAGGAAACAATAGAAATAACGCTGTTTTAATCATATAAAAGTTCCCCTCAAGGAAACGGCGATGACAAATGTACACGGCAAATTAAACTCTATTTATTATTGCAATATGAACGGGCGTCACTAATATAGATTCTAAGTAATTTAAATCTGTAATTTTAAGGGTATTTAAAAAGAATATACATAGATCAATTCTACTTGCAAGATTAAATAATTTCGCTGAGTATTAGCAACCATTAAAAGATCATGCAGGGCCAGATTTAGTAGTCCGGAGGCCCCGGGGCAACAATTAGTTTCTCCCTAAATATGTAGAAAATTTTAAGTACCTACTATTCAGGACGATTTGAATTTAAATATTTTACTGATTGTCTAATTTAAATGAAAGTATAGATGAATAACCGTTACTACAATATTTAAGATCTATTACATTAATCATGATTCTACAAAGTAGGGGAAAGCAGGTAGGATTCGTACAATTTTTATTCTTAGCCGTTTATACGAAATGCTATTAAGTATTTTAAAATAATTTTAATGTCTTTATGTACCCTATTTATCTAGCTTTAAAAATAGTGTAGTGTTGCCTTGATACTTTTCAGCATGGCGAAGCTACGGTTACTTATCTAAAACATGGAAAACGTACGAAACTACCCCACACGTGTGGTACATTCGTACACAGCGTAGGGCGCATTCGTACATAGTGGGGAACCTCCGTACAGTCAATTAAAATGCCATTTTACAAATGTAATATAAATGTTTATTGAGATCAAAGTAAGCAGTAATCAGTATCATGTAATACTAATTAACAATTATTGTCTTTTTCAAAACTTATAAACTTCTAAACCATACAAATTTAAACACAATAAATTCCCTCCGTCCTCTAGGCCGATAAGACTTACCATTTATAAATGGTAAGAGCTCTTACCATTAAATACCTACTAGCCAATATTATTCTCACTATTGACAGTTTCTTGCTTATTAAATTTTTCCAGACGACTTTCTAAAGTTGATGGCTTGACACCATATTTTTATGCAGATTTCCTTATTGATAAAGTTTTATCCAAGACTTCATTGCATCTTCATCTACTTCTCCTGTCCTTGTCCCCTTTTTTATGTATATTCGCGGCATGGTTCTGTAACAACATTTACTTAAGTGATTAATATTTTTTGCTGGCACGAAGTTAAGAATGGGAGCATTCGTACAGAACGAATCTACCCCATTCATAGCTGCACGAAGGTACCCCAACCAGAGAAATCTACAATAAAATTAAAAATTAAAATAACTGTAATAGTTAGCCTAAAATGACTATTGACGTAATAAACTACGTAATCACTACATAAAATAAATAAAATTACTTAAACATTTCGACCAAAACTTATAACAACTAAACTTGTTCAAAAGTGAATATGAAAAATACTTACCGAGAGCGAAAACACGTATCGACTCGTCACGTTGAAGCCGGCGGCCGCACTGACCCGTCACCTCGCGGTTCACATGTGTGTGTGAGTTAACGTCACGCACAGAAAAATCAACGCGGCAACGTATTGGATAGTGTAGATATGACTACTGTACGAACGCTCCCACTGTACGAAGCCTACCTGCTTTCCCCTACTGCATGTAAAGGTACAACACCGAAAAATAAATTAAAGAAAATTTGTAAATTTTAATCGCCATAATTTGAAAGATTTTTAATTTCGATTGTGGGGGCCCCTCTATTTTGGAAGCCCCGGGGCAGTTGCCCTAGACGCCCTCCCTTTAATCCGGCCTTGAGATCACGGTGTATGTAGAACATTGATAGTACCCACAAGAACTTAATATTATTACTTGGTATTTGTTTGATTGAGAAGTAACCCTGTTTAGATACTAAACGATAATTGGACGTAGCTGCTTGTGCTAACGACTGACATGCTAATTCTGTAGCTGCTTCGTTATATATTCGCTATTAGCAGAATGTGCAGCGAACATTCTATTAAAACTTAGGTTAATTTGCAAGTTTTTCACTACTTTCGTGAAGTCTTCCACTTACAAACTGTGTTAATAAGATGTTAGAGAAGCCTTGAGATAAAAACTTGGTACCTATTCAATGCTTTTATCAAAGTGTTTCCGACGGAGAGAATTCGCTCTCTGGTCAAGAAGTCCTTTGTAATCGGATTGTAGAAACTTTCATGATTTACGACTATCGATTAAATTGTAGGTAATGTTACTTTGAATGAACGGGTATTTTCTTTATCTTTATAAAATTTGATATTTCATTTAGATTGTATATTTTGTTTTTATTTAGATTTCTACTTATTTGTAACTGCACTGGAATCATAGTCATCTGTTATAAAGTCGCCCGCGACATTGGACACGGGATTTTAATTCCTAGCAAATAGCGGGAGTTGTCTTTTATACATAAAAATAATGTTGTATTGGAATGAAATTTAGTTTGCGTATTATACAGTGATTTTTACTCGTATTGTATGTTTATTCATTATATCGTTTAACGTGTTTAATAACTATAGAAATCAACAAAACAATATTTACATAATCTTTTATTTCGATATTTTAGCCATGTCATGCTGTCATGTAATTTCCTAGTGGCATATATATTTTTCACTTTCGTTTTTAGGGTTCGGTGTACCACTATAGATATATTATGACCGATTGTTGGTCGGCTTAGTCATCCATCTCACCGCGGCTTAGTTTACAGTTATTGAAGAGATTTGCATGTAGCTAATCTTTCGCTAACCAAATGTTCAAACAACAATCTGAAATATTATTTTTTTCATAACACAACTATCCTAAAGTGTTTTTTATTTACGTTTAAAAAAAATGTGATAACATTTTTTCGATTCAGTGATCCTTTTGTTAAACATTACCTACATTTTTAACAAGTGAAAGGACCGGCTTTGGAACTCTACACAGTGCGGAGCCAGGCAAGCACTCGACATGAGATACATAAAATATCAACTCGAATTAGTGGATCTGTATGGAATTTTGCTAGAATTTCGAGAACGTTGATTGGTTTTTGTGCTATTCATTCTCTTCATTTGCGAGATAGCAATAGACGACATATATTATGTAAACTAATATTTAAAATTTAATAACTTTTTTATTATTCGAGATATGATTTACGACTACTTATAATACTATATTTCAAAATTGAGATTAATAAAATTCGACCACCGGCAGGATAAGGCATTGGGGGCTTTACCCAAAGATGCAGGTTCGAATCCTGCCGGTGGTCGAATTTTATTAATCTCAATTTTGAAATATAGTATAAGGTAATCTTTCCCATAAAGAGTTCAAAACATTTAATAATGTGAAAACGGGCGGTGTCATCGTTTAATATTTAATACCAAATGTAACTTTGGAGATATTTATCGAAGTAATGCGAATCATTACCGATAGATGGCACTACCGTCCCCGTTAGAGACGTGTTACAAAGAGATTTATGAATTTCGATGATCGGTAGGGTTCCACCGTAGCCTAATTGGCTAAGGCATTGGGGGCTTTACCCAAAGATGCAGGTTCGAATCCTGCCGGTGGTCGAATTTTATTAATCTCAATTTTGAAATATAGTATGTATAAGGTAATCTTTCCCATAAAGAGTTCAAAACATTTAATAATACTTATAATACATTTGGAATCTTATTAATTTTTAAAAGCGTTTTACAAAATATTATATTAGACTGCAAAAGTTTTTCAATCAACACGATGTGAACTCAGTGGGGTTACACTTTTAAAGTTCTGTACAATGTGGAAAATTAAAGTATATTATTATATACGTGATATTTATGTTTTAGTTTCTAGTTAGTTACTAATATAAGTATGTAAGTGTATATTTATAAGTTTTATTCTTAATTATCAAATACAAAAACATGCCTAATTGCGCAATTACTTTGTAAAATATTTAATACGACACTTGGCAATAGAAAATTAATGGATAGAAGGCTCGGGCAGCGATGAACAATTAACAATCAAGTATAAGATGTAGCCATTAAAGAGAGCTATCCAATGTCAGTCACATTAACATAACTAATTCACTTTGGAGATATCTACAGTATTCGGAAGATCGTCGTCGATAATTCAAGGTCTGAATAATTCAGCAGTCGTTTTAGGATAATTCCCAAATTGAAGGTTTCACGGTTACGCGTCGGCTTTAATGAAGTAAAGTTTTTTCCTCAATTCTTACCCGTGTTGGGAGGCGTTCGCGCTCTCTATCGTGTACAATCGGGGTTAACAGTTGAAAAAATGAGGTCCCGACAGCGACAAAAAGTCTGATGTATGTAAAAAGGCCCGACTATTTTGCTGAAACTGAATACACAAAAAACCATTTATAAGGTGGGATGGGTATCTAAGGGTAGGTATATCTATAGTGATTCTGGCAATAGGCTCGTTGATTTATATTAAATTGTGTTACAATGATGTTTTTTCTGAAAGTATTTGTTGTAAGTAAATTAAATATAATCATTTCAGTTAATAAAAGCTTTAAGATGGCTTTAACCTCTTGTCTAGTTTTAAAAAGGGATCTTTATCAGTATATTACTGTTACTGTCTGGTATAGTGACAATTACTATATTTCTTCTTTAATTTAACAAAATTCATGGTTGTAAGAACTCATAATATGAGTTCTATAAGAATATAATTTGTACGCGATGCTTTCCTGTAGCAATTATGTCATGACAGAGATATGATAATGTAAAACAAAATGGCACCATTTTCGTTTCGCATCTTGCTATATAGTCCTCAAAAAAATACTTCTTTTTGCCTGAAAGGTGGCAGGCAAAAAATATTTTTTTTTGAGGCACCATATAAAAGCAATTTCAAAAAAGTTTCAACTAGCGTCATTCGTGTGCACCAGTACTTATGTACTCGTATAATACAATTCCAATATATTGTACAATCCTACATAAGTAGCACCGGTGTTGTGGACATTTTATCGTTTTCCAATTCTATGCACTTTGGATTTGTGCACTTATTTCCTTCATAAACATTATACATACATAATGTATGTTACGAGTACCTATACAAGTACCTATCAAACTAGATCACTATATGCATTGGTGAATACTGTAAGTGTTGCATCTGTAAAGAAATAAATATATCAAAGTTCACTAAAGCGCTACTTAAAAAATTAAGAAATATTTCATTTAACTCTGAAAAACCAAAAAGTTACGACGTTAGGTATATAGAGTGTGAAATTGAATTGGTTCTTGCGATATAACCACGTGCCTTTAAATGCCTTAATTAATTTAATACAATTTAATTATAAGAGTGACTTGCTAACTTGAAAAAACAAATGTTTTAGGTACAAAAACATTCATCAAATTGTGAAAAACAATAGTAGGTACTTATGTAAGTTTTAATATAGTAAGCGACACTGGTCATAAAATATAAAAATTGAAAATGATTAACACAATATCAAGGGGATTAAAGTTGTCGTACGAACAGGTGCGTCATTCGCAATGTATAAAAAAAGCCATTTCGTAAAAATCAATACGACTCAACTGTACTTTCAATACTTCGTCACAAAACAACCGTTTCAGCCTGATCCTGTATTTAAATCTAGGAATGTGATTTATGAGTCTCGTTTATAAACGTCCAAATCTTCGTAGAATATTTTCACATCGGGAAACGCTATCTTCAATTGAAAGCAAACTTCGAATCGGTACTGTACTTAACTGAAAGGACTGTCAACTTTTGAATGTACCTGTTTTTCCCAATTAAATGGAAGGAATACTGTGATTGTAAATATGTTACATTCCGACTTTAAGAATGTTTCCATTTTGTACTTTGTTATTTCTCTTTTAAGCTACGGTAGGGTTTGAAAAGTACATGTTCAATAAAGAATGCCGTGTGGGTACCGGCTTAGAAAAGGCCATCTCATTTCTTCTTATGGGAGTCGTAAGAGGTTACTAAGGGACATACACTTAATGGATGGGCAGCAGCATCTATCAACTCAAGGTTACTTATAATGTTACTGCAATCACCGATCCACCTGCCAAGTGTGGTGATTATGGCAACATTTTCATAGTTTATTAGATACTTAAATAAATCTTACTGTTCTTAATCAGATATTTGATAATGGCGGACAAGTAACCCCATTAAAAAGTGATTAAAAGTAGTATTATAAAATTATGATTACTCTTTTAAAAGAGAATTTCAAAAAGCGAGTGCTCAATTTACTGAAACGTTGCCGATCACCTTGATTGAAAATACTTAAATGCGATGAAAAATGTCGCCGTCGACGAGAGATCTAATTAAAAGCGTAAAAGGTTTTGTGTTCCTTTAGAAAAAAAACAAAACGACTACAAAGGTTGACGTCAATAGCGATTTGATAAAAGTATTAAATTTCAGTTACTTTTTATCTTTCCCTTTCGATCTTGATTTAACGTCCTTTGAGGTCATTACTGAGGCTCACCGGAATGGCTTCGCTTAATGAAGTCGTGAAAGAAAATTGAGTTTAGTTAAAGGGGCGAATTTAATTCGATTTCAAACTTTTTGAATGAATGTCGCAGTTTAAGAACGGCGCCATCATGAAATCCGCAAAAGTGAAAAATGGATTCTCTGACATTCATGGTTAATTAAAATAAATTATTCACTGGCCTCTTAAATAGATTGCCCGGCATCTCCATTACAAATCATTTCAAGTTAATTTGAGATTCTGTAGAAGAGCTTAATGGCAATGATTAAGTAATCATTAATTTAATGATGTTCGGATTATGAACAAATTTATGTGTAACGCTATTTTGTGACCAACATTGCCGAAACGTAATTACTTTGAATATTTTAAGGAAAACTGCTATTACTTAAAATTAAATATTAATTAGAAATTTTATACGTTGCTTTCTAAATTGTGCTGAAATGTAAAGTAGGTATCAGGTAATATTTAACTTCACGTTTAGCGTGGTAGATATCCTAATATTCAACTTATAAATTGGGACCTATAGACAAGATTTTAAATACCTACGTCGGGCACACAACTTACTTAAAATCTTGAAGATGCTGACATTTATTTTATTGCTTACGACAGGGTCGGCAACGCGAGACCCTTGGTAGTGCGAACGTTCATAGGCTATCAGATACTATTGGATATGGGCTGTATGCTTGTTTGGCGAATATGTAGCATAAAAGAAGGGTAGATAAAGTAAGTTAATAAAATATTATTTTCATCATCCCGAGGCCGTAAGTTTAACTTTCTTCCCTTGTTTGCGGGAAGAAAGATGCATATTTCAGACTACCCACCCGAGGCCGAAAGTTTAATTTTCTTCCCTTGGGACGGAAAGATGCATATTTCAGACTGCTCAAAATTAGTGACAGTTTAAAATTTAGTCTTTTTTTGTTTTAATTTTCTTCCCGTTACCTATTTGAAATAACTCATTACCATGGTAACCGTGCAGTTGTTATTTCCTGTTCAACGTTTATTGTTTTTTTTGCGTTCTATATTAAATACTATTTTTCTTACTAAAAAAAATCAATATTTAACTATCTAATATCTCGAATATTAATAATAATATCTATTAAGTCCAGCCACCAAACGGGGCTGCGCCCCGGGCCCCCCACCGGGGCTACGCCCCGGACCCCGTCAGTTACTAGTTTGAACTACATTCGTTTTTCTTATATACAATGTCATTAGTGTTCGGTCCTGGTATGATGAAAAATAGTATACGCGCCACGGGAGTATAGCAGGACATTTCAACCCACGCTTTTGTGACAATATCGCGCGGGTTGAAAAGTCATACTTTCCTCCCTTGGCACGTAATGTACTATTTTTTGCCTCAATAAAGCATTGCAATAATAATCAATAATCAAAGTAAATAAACGACAACTTATATACCAAGACAATATCCCTCATGAAGACTGCAATTGATAAATCTACATGCTTTTTAACCATTAAGGATCAGGGTGCATATTTTCGTTAATAATTCTATAGACAGGTAATTCTAACAAATTATTGATATCCACTATTAATATAAAAAGGCAGACAAAACGTTCAGCCTTGGACAAAACAAACCAACTCACTTAATAAAACTTGAAAAGAAATATTATTGCCCAGAAAAATGGAAAGATGGAAAGAGATTATAAAAGATAACTTTATCAATGAGTTGCCCAACCATATAACCTTTGTTGAATATTGTAGAAAAGTTTTAAAGGATTTTGCTTGTTAAATCTTGACGTGCCTACATCCAACTTGAAATAAATGCCTACGGCTGATCAAAAAGCTGTGTCTCAAAGTTACATGTAACTGAAGAAAAGGTCTATATTAGTATCAATCAATAGGAGTACATGGCGGTAAACAAACTTGTTATGTAGACTGTAGGTTGAAAAAGATAGTTACGGTCGAAGAAACTTTCGTTAGTCTACTTAAATCAGACAACCTTTATGAATAGTTAGTACGGACGCCTTGAGCCGAGGCCACAAAGGGCAGGCCCTCCTACGCAGATTGCTTAGTTTATAGTTTTAAGTTCTTTAATAGGCTAGTTGACCCGTATGAAATTATGTTACAATGCTTTATTTATTCATAAAATAATTTATGTACACACAAACAATATGAGACAAGATAAATAAGAATACAATTGCACAAAGGTACAGCTTATTTCAATAGAAATTTCTTCCAGCTGACCCGCGATAGGAAACAGAAAATGAAAAAGAATATATCGTTTGCAGTTTATATACATACATAAGGTACACAAACACAATATTATATATTATTATAATATACATCATGTGTCTTTTGAATGAAGTCTGAGTTGTCCACACCATCTGGTATATCGTATAAAATAAATATATAATCTTTAAAAATGCTTAGAATATATACACATACATACATAAATAAATACTTAAGGTAAGGAAAGAACCTCCGTAGTGTAGCGGTATTTGGGTCGCTGTAAGTCTTGGAGGTCGTGGGTTCGATCCTTACACCGGACAAGAAATCTTTGTGTAAATTCTAATATTTCTTTGCCTCGGAAAGCACGTTAAGCCGTTGGTCCCGATGTTATAACATCATCTATAACAAGCGTATATCAGGGAATGGGCAGCAGCGTTTCTCTGTGTATTACAACATAATACTGCGGTCACCAATCCGCCTGCCAAGCGTGGTGACTAAGGCAAAACCCTACCTCTGTAGGAGCCCATGTTCAGCAGTAGACGTTGTACGGGCATGATTCAAGAGGAAGGTTTATATGTACCTATAAAACATCTGCATTGCACCCGTGTGAAGCTGGGGCGGGTCGCTAGTAAAAAAATAAAAGACAGTGTACCTAGGTACTTAAGAGCTTTCTCTGTTTCATTACAATCCCTATGTATATCATATTTCTGAATCTGAATTTGATTTGCTTCTATAAATTAATACAGGACTTTATTTCCTTAGTGCAGGAATTGTCAATTTAAATAAAAAAAACCTTACTATGTAATTCGAGAAGATTTTCTACCCAAGATTATTTTAGAGTGCAGCGTGAAGGCAGTCAATGAATCTGCCATTTGGAATGTATTTTATGTTAAATGGCACGTTCCTCGGTCCCGTTCATTGTGTTATCTTTTACAAAAGCCATGAAAAGGGGAGCTGGTTTCGTCCGTAGAACATTGAATGAATTATGGTTGAAATGTATGTAAGTATTATTTATAGTATGTAACGTTCTGGGTTAAAAATGTTATTGTGAACATCCAATATTATGCGATATAATTGAGATAATGTCAATGTTATACGAGATTTAACATTAAAAACTTCGTCCAATATTCAAGAATATGTTTAAAAAGGGGGTGTTAAACCATCTTCTTCCTATAATAAACCTGATATGACATTTGTCTTAAGATTTTATCATATAGAGTATTATAGAGGATATGTACTTTGTGGGAATAACAGACATTTAATTATTTCTTAGTGTTTACTAGTTGCGCCTCTCAGTTTTATCGGAAAGCACGTTAAGTTGGTCCCGATTGTTCTAACAGCATCTATAATAAACTTAAGTATATCAAGGAACGGGCAAGCACCGTTTCCTTGTGTGGTACAACATAATACTGCGGTTACCAATCCGCCTGCCAAGCGTTTTGACTATGGCAAATACCCTCCCCCGGGAGGAGGCCCATGTTCAGCAGTGGACGTTATACGGGCTGATGATGAAGGTGCTTTCAAAGTATATGCAATCCCTTTAACAGTATATATTCGTGATGACTGTACCCTAATTAACATAATATTAAATTCATGTGGCTTTTGAATGAAGTCTGTGTTGTCCACACCATCTGGTATATCGTATAAATAGAATATATAATCTTTAAAAATTATATGGTTCTAGATATTATTTTATTTATTTATTGAGTTAAAATAAAAAAAAATCCTACTAATATTGTAAACGCGAAAGTTTGTAGGAATGGATCATAACATGAAGTCATTCACATAAAAACTAGGTACATAAAGGATATGGCTGAAATGTTGCACGGGGATAGTTTATAAGTTGGCTTAACAGATAGCCAATACATCACGCTTCGACTAACTGGAACAGCACTACATAGAGACCATTCTATCCGACCCGCCGGAGGAGAGTGGGCCCGCGAACGCGACGCGTCCCCCCTCGCCCTCCCGACCCTTAGTTTGCTAAGAACCTTCCGATGCCCTCGTAGACCCGAAGTCTGAGAGGCCCGTAAACTGTAAATTAGAGCGACATTTGCACAAAACTCCCCTAAACTAAAAGCCATAATCCCTTAATCTCCCCATCAGCGACCGCCCTGAGCCGAGGTCCAAGTCCCACAAGGGACGCCTTCTTGCGCAGGTTGCTTAGTTTGTAGTGTTTAAACCATTTATCTAGGCTGGAGCTCTGCTCACGTTTATGCCCGGTGAAGTAGCAAAAGCCTCGTGGCTAACTACATATGTCCGTCCGAAAAAGAAAAAAAAATCAATGCGGGTAAAACCACGGAGTTGCTAGTAAGTATACCCACATTTAAATCAAAGATTATGTATAACAAGCTGCGCCCCGCGGCTTTACCCGCGTTACTCTGCTCCAGTGACGTAGCTAGCCACCAGCTGACTGGAACTGGTTTCCGCGATAACAGTCAACAAGTGAGGAGCGTATCGTTTTCTATTTTATTCATTATATTACTACCTAAATCTTAACTGATCGCTTTATTTGTCTACGCGTTAACTTCGCAGCTATGGAAATGGATTATAAAACATTAAACTTAAAACGCGCCTCTATTAAAGGACGTGTTACTAAATTTACTAATCAGTTGGAAGAATTACAACGAAAAAAGTTAACTACAACCGAAGTTAACGTTTTGACACAGAGATTGGTTAAGATAGAAGCATTATTTGTCGAGTTCGACAGCGTGCAGAGTCAAATTGAGACGTTAGATGAAGAAAATCTAAGCTCAGAGTTAGATACATATACACGGGAATTAATTGAACAATCTTTCCACAATTCAATCGCAAGGGCTCAAGTATTTATATCAGCAAACAGTGCTTCTCAAAAATCATTAATA
Organism: Nycteola revayana; assembly: GCA_947037095.2. Lineage (NCBI taxonomy): Eukaryota > Metazoa > Arthropoda > Insecta > Lepidoptera > Nolidae > Nycteola > Nycteola revayana. The sequence continues at coordinate 18,272,601 of OX344840.2, forward strand.
GACCCAAGTAACAGTTTTACCACAGCCGATGAAGACCACGAAGTCATTGGGTTTCGTTTACCGGTCATTAAAATAAGCAATTGTGATGGCACCTTTTACAAATGGTTGGAATTTAGAGACACTTTTACTTCATTAATTCATAATAATTCAAAAATTAAAAATATTCATAAATTTCATTACTTAAATTCATATTTGGAGGGTGAAGCTGCTCGTGTGGTCAGTAATCTTGAAGTTTCAGACAGTAACTATCCTGAAGCTTGGAAAATTTTATTTGAACGCTATAATAATGTTAGACAATTAATTTACAATCATTTAAAATCTTTATTCAATATTGAGCCGTTGCATGAATCTGATAAGTCACTAAAATTCTTGGTAGATCATGTGACAAAAAATGTACGTGCCTTAAGTACGTTAAAGCAACCAACTGAGCATTGGGATACCTTGATCATATATATGGTCTCAGCGAAATTAGATAGCTACACACGAGTTAAATGGGAGGAATACATACATGCTAACGTTGAGGATATGGAAATGCCTACTTTAAACGATTTAATGACATTTTTGAAAGGCCGAGCTGATGTACTTGAGTCTGTCTATCGTAGTAAGCAGGAAAAAACATCTAACTTTAAATCACATCCGAATCACAACAGTACAAATAAATAACCTTTCATTGATCAAACAAAATCTTTTATGACTACTGAAACAGGTGAATCATCATCGCTAAATTGTGTTGTCTGTAATGGTAATCATCGTATTTATGAATTATGCTCTCAATTTAAATCAAAATCAATTGATGATAGAATTTCATGAGTATCAAATTTAAAATTATGTACAAATTGTTTGCGTAAAGGCCATAATCAGCGTTCATGTAAACTCCCAGGTGTCTGTAGAATTTGTAAAAAACGTCACAATACTTATTTACATAAGCCCATAGAATCTGAATCTAACATTATAAATTCTGAATCCACTACTATGTCTGCCATTTCAGCTTCTGAAACTCTATTATGTACAGCTTTGGTAGATATTATCAATCCGGTCACAAACCAGTCTATTACTACTAAGGCTTTACTAGACAATGGAAGTCAGTCTTCGTTCATAACGGAGTCTATAAAAGATAAATTAAATTTAAGCACACTAAATTCTGATATACAAAACGTTTATGGTATTGGTAACACTATTTTAAAGCTTAATGCACAACGTTGTAATTTGCGTATCCAGTCAAGAGTAGGTACTTTTAGCGTGACTACATCATGTTTAGTTATACCTCAAATTTCAGGTAAAATACCTAAGTCAAGTGTGAACGTCACACATCTTAATTTAAAGTCATTCGAACTCGCAGACCCCAAGTTTTACGAAATAGGACTGCTTATCGGTGCTGACCTATTTTGGGACATTATTGGAACCAAGCAGCACTCTTTAGGATTCCACTTTTAGATTGCCTTTAATCCTATCCTTACTAATATTATAAATGTGAAAGTAACTCTGTCTGTCTGTCTGTCTGTTACGCAATCACGCCTAACTACTGAAGCGATTTAAATGAAATTTGGTACAGATATAGTCTAGAGCCTGAGAAAGAACATAGGCTATATTTTATTATGAATTTCCCACGGGAACGGGTGTTACGCGGGTGAAACCGCGCGCGGGAAGCTAGTTCTATATAATTCTAAATTCGGGTGGCTCATTGCAGGTCCTATGCACTATTATCGTAATGACACTATACCCAAAAATAATTCTCAAATACAATGCAATTTTTCTAATATCGGAGACGATAATAAAAGTTTAACAAAGCTTCACAATGATCTAAAAAGGTTTTGGGAGCTCGAAGCTTTACCTCCGAAAAATATTTATACTGACCAAGAAAAGGCTTGTGAACTAAATTTTTTACAACACACAAAACGGACTGAAAATGGTCGTTTTTGTGTAAAATTACCTTTAATTGATGAGCCGGATTGTCTCGGCGATTCATTTTTTATAGCAAGGCGTAGATTTTTAAATCTTGAACGTCGGTTTCGCAAGCAACCTGAGCTTAAAGCTGCCTACGTAAATTTCATTACCGAATGTCCTAACATCTCTCAATTTCAGAAGAAGACCGTCCTGAAAACGCCTATTTTGTTCCGCACCATCCCGTCATTCGTGAGGATAGCGAGTCCACGCGCCTTCGCGCTGTTTTCGACGCATCGGCTCGCACTTCATCTGTTTTGTCCATAAACGACATTCTTATTATAGGGCCCAAGGGTCAAGACTCTCTTTTCAATATCCTAATTAGATTTCGTCAACATCATTAATGATTATCAGCGGATATTGAAAAGATGTACCGTCAGGTTTTAGTAGATGAGTCTGACCGAAATTGACAGCTTATTTTATGGCGTGAGGCGGAAAACAAACCATTACAAACTCTCAGGCTTAATACGGTTACCTATGGATACTCTAGCGCTAGTTTTCTTGCCACAAGATGTCTCTGGCAAACAGGTGAGGCATGTGAGGAGGAATTCATCAAAAACATTATACAAAATGATATTTATGTTGACGATTTGTTAACTTGTAGTGATGATGAAAATCAAATCCGTTATATTCAACAGTCTACATCCAAAGCTTTAGGTAGAGCAGGCTTTAATCTTAGAAAATATCGCTCTAATGTTAATTCTTTACTATCTGATATTAAGCAAACAAATAATAATTTAACTATTAGCCAATCAACTAATACGTTAGGTTTAGATTGGAATCCCTCCACAGATACTCTACGTTTTCCCATAACAATTATAGATTCAGATTTAGTTACTAAGCGGAGTATCTTATCGTCACCTTTCAAAATCTTCGATCCCTTGGGCCTCCTATCCTTGTGCACTATCGTTCCCAAAATTTTGATTCAGACTCTATGGTCACTAAAGCTCGAGTGGGATGATCCTGCTCCTAAAGAGATCGTTAAAACATGGAAAACTTTCGTTGAAGGTCTGAATTCCATTTCTTCTCTATCTATTCCAAGGTGGGTATCAATCAACAATCCTGTCTCTATCAAAATGCATTGCTTTTCGGACGCTTCTCAAAGAGCTTTTGGTGCCTGATTGTACCTTAGATGTACAGACAACCAGGGAAAGGTACATATTCATCTACTTTGTGCTAAATCTCAAGTTGCGCCTGCATCAAGCCCAACAACCATACCTCGTCTCGAGCTATCGGCAGCTCTACTAGCCGCGGAAATAAGCTACGGTGTCAAATGCTTTACGTCGCAAAATATCACGATACGTATATTGGACCGACTCTAGTATTGTACTTAGTTGGTTACGAGTAGGCTCATCGAATTTAAAGAATTTAGAGAGTTGACTGATACCGCGTCGTGGCATCACGTACCCACAGAACATAACCCTGCAGACGTACTATCTCGTGGCGTCAATACGCACGATGTGGTTGACTGTAAAATGTGGTGGCATGGCCCTAATTTTTTATTATTGCCAGAATCAGACTGGCCTACCATGCAGACACAAAGAAGTATAGATATTCATAATTTACCAGAAGTGAAAGTACATACTTTAATTGTTAATAATTTAAATATTAATAATTCATGCATAATAAAATGGGAAAATTATTCAAAACTAAATTATTAACATAGAGTATTTGGTTATATACATAGATTTATAAATAATTGTAAAAATTCAACAAACAAGGTAACAGGTCCACTTTCTACTAATGAGCTAAATAAAGCTCTCCATTCTCTTGTTTTTATATCTCAGTTAGAGTCATTCCCTAAAGAGTACGATTTATTAATGAATGGAAGGCCACTAAAACCTTAATCCAATATAGCTGCTCTTAATCCTTTCTTGCATGAAGGGATCATAAGAGTAGGTCGAATTCAAGCATCAGACTATAGCTTTGATCTCAAATATCCTAAGCTACTTAACTCTAGTCATCATTTTACCCAGCTTTTGTTTCAGCGAGAGCATCAAAGACTCTTACATATAGGTCCACAAGCATTACTAGCTTCCGTTAGAACTCGTTATTGGCCTATGGGTGGACGAAACCTGGCTAGAAAGACTGCGCATAATTGTAATGTTTGTAGACGTTTTAAGGGCAAAGCTATGCAAAATATTATGGGGCTACCCGCTAAAAGACTCGTGCCGGATTTTCCTTTCATTACCGTAGGGACCGATTTCGCTGGGCCATTTATGATCACGGATCGCAAAGGTCGTGGTTGTAAAATAACGAAATGCTATTTGTGTATTTTTATATGTTTTAGATACAAGTGCGTTCATTTTGAGGCTGTGAGCGAACTTTCAAAAGACGCTTTTATTTTAAGTTTAAAACGATTTATTTCCCGTAGTATTTCCCGTAAATATATTGCGACAATGGTGGAAATTTTTTTGCTGCTTCAAAGGAGCTTAAAGCGTTTTTTAATGCTAACTCCGACTCTATTTTTGACTTTGCCGCTGGAGAGGGTGTCGAATTTTGCTTCCCTCCTGTATACGCTCCGAACTTTAATGGCTTAATGGAATCATGTGTCAAGTCCTGTAAATTTCATTTAGCTAGGATTTTAGGGACTGCGCATCTAACGTTTGAGGAATTAGCGACTTTGTTTACACAAATAGAGTGTATCCTTAACAGCCGCCCCCTTTGTCCATTGAGCTTGATAGATTATTGGAAATATACTATATAATTATTCAAACAAATATCGTTGAATGTGTGTGTGTCTCATTTATAAGTATTTATTTATTCCGGCTATAGTACAATTAACAGATTGATTCATAAATCTAGTTGGATTTTATATCATGGATTTTAATTGTTTAAATATCATTTACATCTTATTACGTTATTTTTATATTTTAGATTCAGGTACAATAATAAGTTTAATGGATTATATTGTTATAAACTGTGGCTGTGCCTGTGGTTCTACCAATGGCTGTGCCATTGATCATATGACTGTGCCTGTGAACATATGGCTGAGCTTATCGTCCTATAGCTGTGCCTTTGGTTCTGTGGCTGTGACTATGGTCTTGAGGCTGTGCGTTTGGTTTCACCTGTGGCTGTGCCTGTGTTTATTTATAGTTATCTGTCGCCACATGTATCAAAAACAATTTTATTGTAAACTGTGTAATGCCTTATTATATTGACAAATATATACCTAAATATAAATACCTACATATTTGTGTTGTACTCCGAGAACGTAGTACATTTCAGAATGGCCGTGTTATAAAATAGTAATTATTTGATTTACTGATTGTTATAAAAATAATAATTTGATTAGTGATTGTGATATTTTATGCAATTATAATTAATTTCATTAAATATGTATTTATTGAATACAAATAATTCAATAAATCATCTTAGTCAAGCAGGTTATAGAGACCATCTGTTGTTTACGTCAAGTACGATTATAGGTTAGGTTTGTTTTACTTCGTTAAGGAACCACGTGCTCTTTTTATAGCAAGAATATTCTATTTATGTATTAAATAAATCTTTCTATAATTTTTGATAACCTTTGTTATTAATCGTACATCATAAAATCATTAAATTGTCAACACATGTTCATTTAGCGTTGTTTGTTACACAGTATAAAAGGCGATGGAATCGGAAGAAGTGATTTTTTCATTCTGTGTCCGACCGTTGTATCGAGCAGGGCTCCGTAATATTGGAATAAAGGTGTCAGGTGGATTGGGACACTTCTTCATCGGTTGTCGAACAGAACGGAGCTCCGAGAATACTATAAAGCTAAGTCAATGTTATATTGTAATTTCTGTTTAGCCATTAGCTATTTATGTCTTAAATCAAAATATTAAATGAAGCGATGTTTTATATTTGATATTTCTCTTACTTGTCTTTGTATGGAAAATTAAATAGAAAAGAATTAAATAAGAATAAAGTTATACCATCAAAATGAAATCTAATTTCTTAAATAAATATATTAATATAAACCCAATAGAAATAGATATGGAATATCTGTATGTATATATATATAATGATATGATTTATATTAGAAATAGTTTTATATACAACATTTTGAATTAGAAATGGTTGATTTATAGATACTTGTATACATATATGTATTAAATAAATATAATTAAATAAGATATATTTCTTTTGATTTTAACAAGCTCATCTCCTACTGATTATTATCCCTTAACTCCGGGCCACTTTTTAATTGGTAGACCGCTCAATTCACTGCCAGCGCCATCTTTACAAACCGAAGACTCCAATCGTCTCGATAGGTTTCAGCGCATTGAACAAGTCAAGCAGCACTTTTGGCGTCGATGGACACATGAATATATCACGGAGCTTCAGCTACGCACGAAATGGCGTACCGAATCCAAGGACGCTCTGCAATTGGACGACCTGGTCCTAATAAAGGACGACAACTCTTCACCTCTACACTGGCGTCTAGGACGCATCGAAAGATTATTCCCCGGACCCGATGGCATAACGCGTGTCGCTGACATAAGGACTGCGAGAGGAACTATCCGACGCGCGCTTAACCGAATATGTCTCCTGCCAAGGCCCAATGAAATAGAAAGTCTTGAAAGCTAAGGGCTTTTAAGGGGGGGGGGGGGAATATGTTGGCGCTTCTACAAATCACCAACAGGCGAGATAGGGGACTGCGAGGAGTGCGGGGTAATGGCCATGGACCCAACGCCCGAACCGTCACCGATAACCCCCGAACAACCACTTACCGATTGCTCGCCTAACAGCTAATATCTTTTTTGTTACATTTTAATTATTTTTGTACCTAATAAACGAGTTTTCGCGTAAGTCTCCTTTTTTATTTTATGTTCCCGTACTGAACAAATATCCATCCATCCTTACGATGATATTTGGTATATCATAATAATATGATGTGTGGTGACTGGTGATATATCTATTATAACAAAAATTGGTATTATTTTTTATCTATATTTATATAATATATTACATAAATTGAACGTACAAGTTTGCATAGTTATCAAAAGCAATGTGATGTACGGAGACGGTCGTTTATTCCGTGTATCGTCATAGATACGTTACGTACCCAACAAGTTTTAACAATGCATTTTCAAAGTTTAGTTTTGACTGAATTCTGTACCGAAATGTTGTAACTTTGTAAACTAGTTGTTATTTCCCAGAATTCGAGCTGTATGAGAACAGGGCAATATAGTTTTATTTCTAAACTAGCTTTCCTCTCGCGGTTTCACTCGTGTAGCTCCCGTTCCCCTGGGATATTTGACTTAATAATGAGTAATATCCCATGTTAGTCATTAATAATGTAGCACTCTAATGGTGAAAGAATTATAGAAATCTGTCCAGTAGGTAGTTTTTGAGTTATCACATAGTATAAAACAAAGTCGCTTTCTCTGGCCCTATATCCCTATATACTACGCAAAGGATTTTGATGCGGTTTTTTTATATTTAAATTTAAGAATTATAGAAATCTGTGCAGTAATTATTGAGTTATCACTACATAGTATACAACAAAGTTGCTTTCTCTGTCCCTATATCCCTATTTATGCTTAAATCTTTAAAACTACGCAACGGATTTTGATGCAGTTTTTTTTAATAGATAGAGGAATTCAAGAGGACGGTTTTATGTATAATACATCAACATTGTACTAAACAGTTTGTAAACTAGTTTGTAATAAACAAAAATGCAAATCTTTCCTTTTTATACCGCGCTGAAGTGCGTTTATAAGTGAGGTCCTGATATGTTATAGGTACCTAGTAGTTTCAATGGACACATTATTTGATATATATACAGATACCGCTTAGCATACCTTTTTTTTGGACAGACATATACTACACATGTACATAATAATATACAGGTATATAAGGTGTTTTCCAAAATGTATGCCATGCCTTTAAATTTCTGTATAATTTATTAAAATTTTAATTATTGCAAGTAAATTAAAATAAGTAATACAAGTCATAATATAGACTCTCTCTCCGATACACTGAGAGGTGTGGTCAGTAACAGCTATAATTAAGAAGCTTTATTGAAAAAAAATACGGAATACGGGAAAAACAATTTTATTATCTTACAGACGTGTCTGTTTGCCATATATTTTGGGAGCACCTTATATCACTAGACACGAGGTTTTGATACTTCACCGACTGTCCTATACCGTAATACTTAATAGTAGTATATTATTGGGCATTCTAGGCCACTTTCGGCAAATCGCTCGGCGAGTACGCCTCGCTGCCGAAAGTGGTCTAGAACGCCCAATAATCGGTAATCGACTCGACTCGTTAATTTGTTCATTCGTTCGAGTTCTTAGCATTCTGTCCCACAGATCGCTCGTACGCGAAATCTGTTACTGTTTCAGTTTATAAATAATGTTGTAATAAACACATGCACTCATTGTTAATCAGTTTGTTGACAACAGTAATCATGAAATTTGTAAAACAACCACAATCACTGCATGTAAGCACTATTTGCGATGATTTTTGTAAAACTAGATCTCGTCATGGAGAATTATTACCTAATTCAGTACGATGTATCATTTGCGGACCATCGAATTGTGGAAAAACAAATTTACTTATTGGACTTCTTATACATGAAAATGGTTTACGGTTTCAAAATGTTTATGTCTATTCAAAAACTTTACACCAACCAAAGTACATTTTTTAGAAAGAGTTTTACAACAGGTACCAATTATCTCATTCCAGAAATATCAAGGGAATGAGGAAGTTATAAGCGTTCAGGACGCAAAACTCAACTCTGTGATTATATTTGATGACGTTGCTTGCGAGAATCAAACTAACATGCGTGATTATTTCGCAATGGGAAGGCACAAACACATCGACTGTTTTTATCTCAATCAAACATATAGCAAAATCCCTAAACAGTTAGTAAGAGATAATGCTAACTTAATTATATTATTCAAACAAGATGATATTAACTTGAAGCATGTTTATGAAGAACATGTTAACACTGATATGACATGGCTTGAATTTCGTGAAATGTGTTCTAAAATATGGAGTGAGCCCTTTAATTATGTTGTAATTAATAAAGATTGCAACAAAAATAACGGATGCTATAGAAATAAATTTGACACTTTTGTAGTCTTTGATTAGAAATACAAATATTTAAGATATGGTACTTACATGATATCATTATTCCTTGGTCAACTCTTCATCGATAACTATTATAGTCCGTAAAATCGTAGTAATGGAAAAATCACTGAAAAGGCAAATTGTTGATGCTGCAGAAGCTGTAAAGAAAAAGGTACAAAAGATGCGAGATTTGGAGACTGAAAATAAGCAAGCATTGGAATCAGTTTTTAGACCTGTAACAGAGTCTCTAAATTTTTTAGCTGACACCAATAAGCAAACTGACCTGTTGCGATCTAAAGAAGTTGAAGAAACAAAAGTTTCGTTTAAAAACAATACTTTACAGAAAGACAGTTCTAATAACGAAGAAGATAGTAATGTAGAAGAAAATGAATGTGATACCGACAGTGATGAGTCGTACCAATCATTAGGAGACAATAATCAAGAGCGTAATACATCATCCTGGTCAGTATCTGCGGAAGCACTAACAGATATTCCATTTGGTGTTCGAGCGGAGCGAGGACAATTGATGTTAGGTTCTGCTGTCATAATGATCAGCGATGATTACATCACCGTTACTGGACGGAAATATCGAAGTACTCCAGGACTGAAACAATTATTATTGAAAAAGGACGTAGATTTAAGCACAGTTACAGAGTCTGATATGCAGAATTATAAAATGATGTTGATTGCCACAAACGCACATCGTCGAGACTTTGATTCGAACAAACCAATAAAAAGTAATAAGGGACAAAAATATTTGCAAGTTATAAAACCTCTTTTCAAACTGTCGAATACTATTCAAAACAGTCAAGCAAAGGGGAAAGGGCTACCCTTGACAAAAATGTGTAAAAAAAATATAGATTTTGTATATTGGGATGATCCTAATGAACTTGTGGATAGGTTAAAATTATTAATTGCATCTCGAGACGCTGGTAACACTGGATTAGACAACGAAATTATATCTATTATTGAAGAACTGCGTGAAAGTAAAATTATTAAGTAATAAATAATTGATATAAATTTTTCACCGTTCATTTTATTATCAACCTTTAAATATAATACACCTTAAATATGAATGTAGATAAATTTGGACACCATATTCATAAGAGAATGCGTTTCTCTGAATTATTAGAGTTCAATGAAAATGCATTGCTAAAATCTGAAAGTGGTGATTTTGATTTGAAAAAATCTAGATTAAGAGGAATTAGATCTCCTGTAGACATAGATGATGCTGTAAACAAAGATTACGTCGATCGATTGTACGATCAGATAATAAAGGAAGAGAATAGAGTGATTGGATTGTTGCGTGCTCAAATCATAAAAGAGGTAAAAATAACAGTCCAAGCCACTTTAAAAGCGAAGATACCTGAAGTTTTAGTTCAGTTGGAAGATAAGTTTTATAACAAAGCAGAAGTCCAAAAATTACTTGAAAAAACTCCGTGATGGCAAAGCAACAAATTGTTAATGAACTTCACAAAGCAGCACGAAGAAACTTTGTTAGACGTTCAGTTATTTTAAAAGGAATTGATGACTTATGGCAAGCTGATCTGATAGATATGCAAAATCTAAAAAAGTTTAATAAAGGATATAATTATATTTTAGTGGTAATTGATTGTTTCTCAAAGTATACCTGGACAGAACCACTAAAATCCAAATGTAAACTTGATGTTACTCGTGCATTTGAGCGAATACTAACTACGAGTAATCGAAAACCTGATCATTTACAAACAGATTCTGGGACAGAATTCTATAACGTAACATTCCAAAAGCTTATGAAGAGCTACAATATTAACCACTACTCTTCGTATTCTACCAAGAAAGCTTCGATTGTAGAACGGGTTATTAAAACGATTAAAAATAAATTGTATAAGTACTTTAGTCTCTTTGGGAATTACAAATGGTTAGGTTTACCATTAGAAGTTATTCTAAAAACCTATAATAGTACAAAACATCGTACCATCAAATTTAAACCATTCGAGGTAAGTAAGTGGAACGAGTCAAAGATAAGAGAAAATATTCAAAAAACTCAGAAACTTACATCACGCCGATGTCAACCTAAGTTCAAAGTAGGTGAAAATGTTCGGATCAGTAAATACAAACATATTTTTGATAAAGGTTACACTCCTAATTGGACAACTGAAATATTTACTGTAAAACAGATTAATAAAACCATACCAGTAACATATCATTTAGAAGATCATCGAAAGCAAACCATTAGAGGATGTTTCTACGAACAAGAACTTCAAAAAACTAGCTATCCAGATGTCTATTTGATAGAAAAGGTTCTTAGAAGGAAAGGAAAGAAAGTTTACGTGAAATGGCTTGGCTTAAGCAACGAAGAAAACAGTTGGATTGATAAAGATGCAATTATGAATTAGGATTATGAATATATAACCGTGTTTGTAAGGATTTTTTCATTCATTACACTTTTGACTATGCAAGGCGGTGGACTAGTTAATAGTGTGATTAATAATCTGCCGTTCGAACTTCATTTGCCTGGTTATAACTATTGCGGACCGGGTACAAAACTTGAGAAGCGATTGTTGCGAGGCGATCGAGGTGTGAATAAACTAGACGAAGCTTGTATGCATCACGACATTGCATATGCAAATCACACAGACTTATCTAATCGTCACAAAGCGGATTTACAACTTTTAAACATGGCTAAACAAAGACTAAAATCAAAAGATGCAGGGAAAGGTGAAAAACTTAGCTCGTGGATAGTGAGTAAAGTAATGAAAGCCAAACTAAAGTCAGGTGCTGGCATTAAAACATTCAATGCTTTTGTGTCAAAAATTAAGTCAAAAATTAAGAAACTGAAACCTAAAAATAGTAAAACATTAATCAACATTGCTTACTCAGCTGCAAAAAAGATATTTCCAGACATTCAGAAGATTCGCATTCCCCGAGTTATACCAATACCAAAGACAGGAGGAGTCTTACCTTTAATTCCAATTTTCGCTGGATTATCGGCTTTAGGAAGTTTAGCAGGCGGTGCAGCTGGTATTGCGAAAACCGTAAACGAATACAAGACAGCTCGAAAAAGCTTGCAAGAATCAGAACGACACAATAAGACAATGGAAGCTTTAGCGTTGGGCAAAGGGTTGTATATCAAGTCTCATAAAAACGGTAAAGGGTTGTTTATAAAATGTTCAAAAAACTAAATAAAAAGCTGCCTAATCGTCCTTTAACTAATATCGATATCAGTGAGCATGCACGTGACATCCCATACTTTCGAGGAGTCTATATGAAGGATCGGTTACCAAGAACACCAAAACGCATTGAATGTGGTATCGTTAACTTAGACGATTCACAAAATGAAGGAACGCATTGGGTAGCTTATGCTAAAATAAACAATTATTGTGAATACTTTGATAGCTTTGGCGATTTGAAACCTCCGATGGAATTAATGCAGTACTTTAAAAATTGTAATGTTTTTTATAACTATACTAGATTTCAAAAATTTAATACAGTAAACTGTGGACACTTATGTTTAGAATATCTACGGAAATTTTGGAATAAATACGTATAAATATTATGTATTTCTTTTATTTCAATCATTTTCATCATGTCACTCACCTTGTCGATAACTGCAAACTCGTCTGATTTATGTACATATTATCCTAATACATTACAACTTTATGGATCTTATGAGTGTGCCTTATTGCATTTCACAACATTTAATTCAATTCCAAACATTGACGAAACGAATAATAAGTTATATTACGGCTCTAACGAAGTTCTTGAAATACCTGAAGGCACTTATGAATTACAAGATATCAGCGATTATTTAAAATCGGAAATAAAAGATTGTTCAATAAAAGTACAGTGTAATAACAATACTCTAAAAACTTTGATATACTGTACCAAAGATATCAATTTTACTAAAGAAGGAACATTTAGGAGATTATTAGGGTTTAATAAACAGATTTTAAAAGCCAATAAATGGCATGTGTCTGAGTTACCAGTCAACATTCTGCCTACGACTGTGATCAGGATAGAATGTGACATTGTAAGTGGTTCGTACATAAACGGAAAACCCAGTCACATTGTGCACGAATTCGCACTCAATGTGCCACCTGGATATAGAATTATAGAAATTCCGAAAAACGCCATATACTTTCCAATCAACCAAAACAACATAAGCTGTATACATATCAGGCTATTAGATATAAACAATCGATTAATAAACTTACGTGGTGAAGAAGTGCAGCTATATTTACATCTTAGAAGAAAAAATGATTGAGTACAATAAATATGTGCATCAACAAATTGGGAACGTCAGTTCAACTAAAGTGATCAAGCAAATAAGACCTCGGTCTAAGAAAAAAATAAAATTAACAAGAGACAATAAGGAATTTCTTAAAGCAATTGGTTTGCTAAAATGAATATCTTAGATGTTTTATCTGCTCCAACTTACGACAACACTGTTGAGGGAATTGAATTTCATTCTTACAAACCCTACGTAACAAGCTTCAACAGGAACGATGAAATCCGTATACCTATTAATCAACAGGATCTGTATATATTACCGTCAGCAAGCACTTTGTATTTGGAAGGAACTATAATCGTTAGCAAAAAAGATTCAAAAGATAAAGCGAGTAGTGTTTCTTTAACAAATAATTTTCTGCTCTACTTGTTTCAAGATATAAGATACGAATTAAATGGAGTGGAAATTGATAAAATAAAAAACGCTGGTGTGACTACTACGATGAAATCATTAGTGTCTATGAATGAGAGTGAATCGAAGATATCTTATGCATGGGGTTGGAATATCGATGGTATAAAAAATATTGATGGAGGTAATTTTTCTGCTTCCATACCCCTTTGTAACATTCTCGGATTTGCAGAAGATTTTAAGAAAGTAGTGATAAATAGTAGACACGAATTGATATTGTTACGAAGCAATGCTAACCTCAACGCTGTAAAACTGAATACCGGTGAAGTCGTAGATGATGTTCAGATAAATAAAATTGTTTGGCGTGTACCGCATGTTAAAGTGTCAGATAAAGAGAAAATTAGTTTGTTAAAACTGCTAGAGAAAGACCGACCGCTCCAGATGATTTTTAGAAATTGGGATCTGTACGAATATCCCACTTTACCTAAAACAACGAAACATACTTGGTCGATTAAGACTTCATCGCAAATAGAGAAACCGAGATATGTCATTATCGGTTTACAGACAAACAGAAAAAACAATGCAAACTCTGATATGTCTCTGTTTGATCACTGTCATATTCGTGATGTTAAAGTGTACCTCAATTCAAACTACTTCCCATATGAAAATCTTAATGTGAATTTTGCTGATAACAGAATTGCTTTATTATACGAGCAATACACTAGATTTCAGCAGTCATATTACGGACGCCGCGCGGAGCCTTTGTTAAGCGAAAAACAATTTAAGGACTTGGCTCCGCTCTTCGTTATTGACTGCTCCAGGCAAGCAGATAGCTTGAAAGCAGGCCCTGTTGTAGATGTAAGAGTGGAAATTGAAACTGATTCGGTTATACCTGATCAAACTTCGGCATACTGCCTTATATTAAACGACTGCATAATTGAGTATAAACCGTTAAGCAATACCGTGAGGAAAATATCATGAATCCTTAAACTATAATAGTGGACGTTCAAGGCTTTAAGGACCTCTTCAACAATTTTATAGTAAAAGAATTGGCTTTGGCCACTCGTGATTACACACAAACCTTCTTAGTTAAGCCTCCATACTTGTTCAGATACTTAACAAGCAATGAACAGAAACAAGTCAAATGGCTAGAAAGAAACAGAGGCATTTATTGGAATGAGGGAAATGTTGACTATAGGGAATTCCATCGTATTATCGTTCCATACTTACAAAATAAAGAAATTCTTGTCAAAGGCTTGGAGAAGGTGCAGTGGATAAAGGAGCTATGTGAAAATTGTAAAGTATCAGAACTTGATGAGAGTCTGTGTCCTAATTTATCTATTTTGCATAAAAAATACTGTAATATAGATTCGAATTTAAATTGTAACAATCATTTAAAGCAATGTGCACTTAAAAATGTATTATGTTTAAAAAAATATTTAGAGTGGTAATGGTAATTAATATGTAACTAACATAAAAGGTTATTGTTATTTTTAAAATAAAACATGTTTCTCTGGGTTGTATAACAAGTACTGTGGAGGAAAAATAAATAAATTGCAGTAATCTTTTTTCATTGTGCTCGAAAAATGTGTTGTGTATTAAAAAAAGGATTTTAATGAAAATGTATTTTAGGTTTATTAAATAAAAAAAAAATTTAATCTTAAATATGTGTTTATTTCATTAGTTGACCTGTCTAATTACATTGTTCCACAATAAAAATAGTTAAATTAAAAGAGTTTATCAAAAATAACTTGAATTACATAACCATAAAGATTCAGCATAAATTTATACACATATAATTAAAAATACTCCGCCCCCCTAAGACTACCCACTGACCTAACAATCAGTAAACCCAAAAAATATAAAATTAAAAATCACTGTCTATCAAAGTTTTTGTAATTTTTTTAACTAACGATTCCGTATCGTCCATAACACTATCAATAGCATCTTTAACAATGTATTGTGCATTTATTATCACGTTCTCACTTTCACTATCACTGTCACTAGTGTTGTTATTGCAAAGATCAACAACTGATATTTTTATCAGTTTTATCCCGCGTCGATGCAGTTTACTCATCACGAAAGATTTTGTTGGTTGTTTCTTATGGGAAGGCTTTTCCCGACGTTGTCGCCGGGACTTCTTTTCTTTTGTTATTTGACTGCAGTGAGGAGATTCGTTGCAAATCATCTCAGAAAGTCCTTCGTAAGGATTCTGAGCGTACTGGCTGAACTGAACTTCTGAGTCGTAAATCTGAAACAAAATGATTAACATCCTAATCAGTGAAAATATTTGGTACCTACATTAAAGATTTTAAATTAGTTTTAAAATTTAAATATATACGTATTTTACTTACCGATGACATGATTATGACGTACACTGATAGACCAAAAAACTATAATATTGTAAACAAGTACTCGGTGAGAGTAATATTTTATAAATAACCTAAATATGTACTCTGATGGTTTTAATTATATTAAAATATTTAATTAATTATTGCTAACCATTGCTAGTTTACGATAGTGAAATGTTAATAACACTATAAATGCAAGCTTGCTATTTGTTGAGGTTTGAGTTTATACATGCTGCAACAAAGGTTAACCTTATGAGTATGTAGATAAGATTTACTTTCAATAATATTTTACAACTGATATTTAAATAAATAATGACGAACGTCGAAACGGATGTTGTGATCATATTACATTCTGGATGAAGAAACTTCAACGAGTCGAGGTTTCATTACCTATTATTTAACCAACTTAAAAAAGGAGGATGATGTTTTTGACCAAGTTTCTGATAAATAAAACAAGTACATGGTCACACATTTTATTTATATTTCTGCAATCAGTAACTTATTAAAAGTATACTTAAGTATAATATCTATGTATACACTATACATACATAAGTTTACATTTACATTTATTTATATTTTCAAACAATTATTAAAATTAAAGTATACAATTTTATCTAATTTAAATCTAACACTAAACTTAATCACATTTAGGTAAATATTTACCTTATTTACAATTGCTTCAAATTAGTTGAGTGACCCCAGGCCTGCGTTGATATTTTGTTTGCAGATATCGCTCGTTTGTCGTCGTTGTTTGATAAGGCAATTTTATTAATACTTTGGGTAAAATTTCGTGCTTGATAGATTTAAAAATTATATTTTTTTTACGAATCACTCCACCATTAAATAAAATATGTTTGTAGTTCGTAATGTCTAAATCTCTCACTACGCATACTTTTACTCCCTTTGCTTTTTTAACAATTTTATCTGGGGTTTTTATAGAATAAAGTTTTGATCTTAATCCAACAAATTCAGAAATATATTGTCCACCCATTTCATCTTTGAATAGCCCCGGAACTTTTTTGTTATTGAGAGGGATATTAAAAACGTTTTGTTTTTGATAATTGCTGGTATCAAAATACTGCAAAAAATTCAACTTGAGATCGGTATAAAAATCATCAGTATATATTTTGTAGACAAACGAATCGGTATCTGTATAACACAACTGTACTCGGTCTTCATAAAAGGGTTTAATAATATTGTAATGATAGTTGTACATATGTGATTTAGAAAGCTCTAATACAGTGAAACTGATATAAATTGGTTTATCTAGAATAATTTGGTCTGGTTTCATTTGTATTGCAACTAAATTTTCGGATAGAATAGATACACTATGGAAATAGGGGTTGGCTATAAGTCTCTCAGCGGATTTAAATTTCTTAGTTCGATTAAATGTGTCATTCCATTGATTAACTAAATGAACGCTTACTCGGTTTTCAGTATTTTCTAATGTTTTGCCGAATACGCTGTTGTTTAACAACTTAAAAAAGTCCTGTTCGGAGGAACTTTTAGCGTTTTGTCTTAACTGTGTATTTAGATCTATATACTGTTTTAAGTAAGGACTTTGTCTAAACGTAATAACCCTATGAATCTTACGAAGTATTAAACCGTGCTCAAGACACTTTTTTAAATGAACATAATGTATAACGTACCTATACTTATTATATAAATTAGCAATCAGTTTTTTTGTTGTACCTCCAGGCGGTATACATTTTTCAGGACAAAACGGCAGCTCATTGTGAGACTTATGTAAATGTTCAGGATACAAAAGATCGACTTCCAATATATACCCCCATTCAGCGTTGTCCTCAACATGCTCTACACATAATTGATCTATTTCCTTTTGGATGAGAAATCTAAAACTAGAATACGGTAAATATTGACACATGCTAAACCCATACAGATTATTACAGTCTAAGTATACTATGAAAGATTGAGGTTCTGTTGCATTACACTCAGGCATATATTTATGATTCGCTTTTGCATATCGATGGGAACACATACACAACCCACCACGTATACCGCTTTGAATCATTCGAACCATGGCTAAATCCGACATGAGTTCCAACTGAACCCCTGTCTTAAACAACATTGCGTCGAACGACAAACTAGGAGCAGTTATATAAAACGCCGGATCTAGTTTATAATGCTGTTTACATGTTTTTCGGAATTGTTCGAATATATCAGTTAATAAAAGCACATCTGTTTTTAAATATAAATCTGTATAGTCACCCAAATCGTTAATACTGAACATATTCCAAACGGTTTGAGCATGATTGTAATCGTCATGGCTAATATCTTCGTTGGTTAAAGAATTATGAAAATAACATTTAGGTGGTAACGATTTCTGATCGTAACATTTCCAATCTGACATGTAATCATAAGGATATATGCCTTTCCTTGTTAATAAACTAAATTGTCTTTCATCAGGAAATTGTGATTTTAGATAAACGAAATCTGGTGACTGTAAAGTTTTAGCGAGTTTGTCTAAACTTGCGCCTAAAAAGTTGAACGAATCTAAAAATCTTAATTGTATATACTCATTACTAGCAATAGGAATAAACTTTGTGAACGTTGTGTATTTTTCCTTAGTCTTTGGTATAATTCTAATTTGCCCAGGAATTTGACCTAATTGTTTTATAAATAAATGACAATCATAACCAGATAAATTATGAAAAAATATTGGCACAAATTTAGGTACTTTATTTTGTAAGTTGCAATGTCGATGTGCTGCACCACGATAACGTCCTGAAATATGACAGTGATCCCTTACCCGATCGCTTAAGAGTAAATTTTCACATATATGACAGACAACTGCGTGTCTGAAATCATAAGAATCATTTTTAGTAAATAACATAGGTTCGTTTTTTGTTAAAATGGTATGTAGTGCTTTAAGATCGTCAGTTAAAAATTGTATGAATTTGGAAACACAATCAGTACCTCGATAACATCTATACCCATTATTGGTATTATTAGTAGATGATACGATATTGTAAGCGAACGCAGCAGGCACATGGCGCTGCAAGTTTGATGTCTTGGCGTTTTCGGACTCGTTGTAAGAAATCGGATACAGCAATGTTTCGAAATCAGCGTATATGACAAATGGAACGTCTTGTTTTCTTTCATAATTTTTGAATTTTAAAAATGAACCCTCATCGGGTAATATTGTAACAACACCACCACACGAATGCGTTTCAATTTGATTTAAATTAGGAAAAAATAATAAGCACGTCTTGCAAAAATATAATTTACTGTGGTGTCTGGTTATCTGGTTTCTAACTAATCGCGGTAAATCTTTAATTAGACAATAATGAGTGTTTGTATTATTTTCTAAAAATAAGAGATGGATGCTCTTAGATTTCTTATTAGTAGTTGTGTACAACGGTCCAACAATCGTCTTATTATTTTTTAATCCATAAACAAAAATATTTCAGACAGGGTTATTTTTCTCAAATACGACTATATCAGAAAATGTGATTGGAAATGTTAAATCGCTAATATTTAAAACATCTTTAAAATGGGGATAAGACGTTACTCGGTTAGGATGTTGAGTTGTGGGGTACAAGGCAGCCACAACACACCATAAAAAACAATTTTCATCCCTATTTTGAATATTTAAACATGCTTTTTTGTTTTTTATAGCATTAGGCAAAGGTATAAATCTAGACCCGCTGAGAGGTTGATGTTTATTAATGTTAACTTCTAAATGAGAATTACTTAAAAATGTCCAACCACTATCTCGATGCTCAAATTCTTCTATTTTCTTTGTCAGTATCTCGACTACTGATTTATAAATAAAATCAAAGTTATAATAAAAGTGAATAACAAAGTTTTTGGTAGCAAACGACTTCAATTCCTGCTGATCATTTTTAAATAAAAGGAAATACGAAAAAAGTTCAAAGTTAATCTTAACAGTTGTATGTTTTATTAGTAACTGATCTATTAGAGTTTTAACGTATACCTTTACACTGTTGAGGAACATTTCTGGAAAATTAATTGTTTGTTCGTTAGTTGCAGTGATTCTGTAACTCGAAATTCTACCTTTAAACGAAGAGTTTATAATTGAAACGTTATCATGCAGAAGGGTCGTACTACTGTTTTTATGTACATTAGTACGTAAATGACTTGACCACCGTCGATTATCTACAGACACATTACAAACTGTACAGTATGGCATTATTATTTGTTATCGTTTGATTCACAATAATAAAGTCGTTCAATAAAACTCAAGTAAATACGTACTTACTACTAATATTATGGATCTTATACAGATACGTTGCTTTTGGGTTGATACTTCACGCGTCGACGTTGGCAAAAGTCGTTCGAGACTAGGTCTAACTAACTCTTGTTTCCTGTTCGTATTGTACCATCACATTAATTGGTAAAATAAGTTAGACATTATATTTCTGAAATTAAACAATATAATGATAATCGGTAACCACTAGACACAAATGCTAATAAAAGTAGAAAATATAGGTATTGGCTTCATATCTTACCTAGATACTTCGTGATTCGACGTTGACAAAAGTCTTTCGAGACTAGGTCTGACTTGCTCTCGTTTCCTGTTCGTATTGTACCATCACATCAATTGGTAAAATTAAGTTTACCATTATATTTCTGAAATTAAACAAATAGAATGATAATCGGTGACCACTAGACAGAATGCTAATAAAACATAATAGAAAATATAATGAATTTATATCTTACCAACAAATAATTGTGTTTTATAATTTTCTAATCGACGTTCATTTTTAAGAAACCTTGGAAGTCAGAATGTCGATATTTTTGTATTTTTTAAATTTTCTTTATTTCAATGAAATTTGTGAAAAATTACCAATCTTTATAGACAATTTATTTTATTCTCGATAAAAGAACGAGATATACAATGAGTAATCTTGAGGTCTTAGTCAATAATGCTTTGAAATACCTATCAAATTTGGAACCAAATAATTTTATATGATATTGCGTAAAAATTACACGTGTGCTCAACCTACTTATTTTTCCAGTAAGTTGACACTTTTATTTGTCTAAGCTATTTTACCTAAGGTTACCACGAGTTTACATTTATGCACTCGAGCACATTAAAAATGTTCGATAACTAATGTAATCGGTGTGACAACCCTGAGCGCTTTTACTACATCAACACTAATCAACGTCGATGCTCCTGAAATATCACCTAGCCAATTATTTTTCGTATGTGTATAATACGACCAAGAAAAAAGTTGTTCTTTACATAGTTATTTGGTCAGTTGTACATATTCTGAATATAGCGATATTATTGTAAGTTTCTGACTTATAATCAGTGTGTTATCGGTGTGCTCTATACAATCGACTCGACGAGCGTGCCAGTAGAAATCTTCAAGACTC
Source organism: Nycteola revayana (assembly GCA_947037095.2). Taxonomy (NCBI): domain Eukaryota; kingdom Metazoa; phylum Arthropoda; class Insecta; order Lepidoptera; family Nolidae; genus Nycteola; species Nycteola revayana. Next base: position 18,293,943 of record OX344840.2, read on the forward strand.
CAAGTACTTATCAGTGATAGTTAGACAGTAGCTGCTCACTGCCACTGTATCAGCCATCCGACTCAACGACATAGTCACTGTGCCTGCCGACCGACTCTTCAAACTAATTATTTGGTATTACTAAATAATTAAGTGAAAATGTAAGTATAAAAACCATCATTCTCCACAAACTTCTGACCCTGCATGGTCAACCAAACATTTTTTTAACTTTATGTATTTATTTCAGGTCAGACTCTGAGTACGAAACCAACCTATCAAGTGTTGTGATGGAGCACGACTCTAAGTCTAACCGCAAACCAACTCTACCAGTCCCTAGGAAACGGAAGTCAACAAAGCAAAATTTGACGCATCCAAGGTAAACTTTACGATTTATTTGCTTCATTGTTTTGTCAATTAATTGCATATGACAGTCGCTTGATGCAAGCGACTGCTATGCTGATGCCGCGGGTTCAATGCCGGATCGAGATTAATATGTGTACATGAATTTAATTAATAGCAATGATTTTTTATGTTCCTGTGTATATAAAGTAGTATGTTTTTACTAATAAACAGTATTTAATTGTAATGTATATCCGCTGTCTACTATTCATAGGACATGGTAGCGTTGTGTAGTATGTCTCGTCTCTTATTCTTGTATATTTTGTTTTAAAGCACATTCAGGTTAAAACTATAAATAAATTTGGGTGCAAATTAACAAGAGATCAATTTGTTTGTATCAGTAAAACATCGAAATCTGACGTCGATATATTTGGCATCAGCCGCAAACATAACAACGGGAGGGCAACAGCGAACAGCGAAACCTCTTCTCTCCCGTCATACTTCGTGAACCGAGTGGCCCACGGCAGTGAGCGGCGAACGACAAGCACGAACGGCGAGTACTACATCGACTGTAAAGTATACAAAACTGAGGACGCGCGCGTCACTGACTCGTTGGAGCTGTGGAAAAAGGCGTTGGTCCGCATTAAGGTCCAGACCGACATCAATTCTATACAATGGCGTAAACTACAAGAGTTTATTATATCGACTGATGCTTTATTTCCCGAACCACCAACATATTACGATAAATAATACATTGTTTATCAACGGAATTATAATATTGTAATTTGTGCTCACTAAAAATAAATGAATCTCATTAGCATAAGTGTTTCATTCAACCTACATACATGTACCATCCACTATTGTGATAAGGTTGAAAATCTATTAAAGAAATTTGATAGATTCAAAGCGATGGTGAAATCGGTTCGCCGAGCGATCTGTGGGACAGAATGCTAAGAACTCGAACGAATTAACAAATGAACGAGTCGAGTCGATTACCGATTATTGGGCGTTCTAGACCACTTTCGGCAGCGAGGCGTACTCGCCGAGCGATTTGCCGAAAGTGGCCTAGAATGCCCAATAATATACTACTCTTAATTTATTTATACCAAAAGGAAAAACATTATTTTTCTTTTTAATACTTATTTTAAGACTTCATCGAACATCGTTACCAGCATTAAAATAAAACCAATAAATACAAGCCTATGTGGCAAATGAGCACCTGTAGCTTTTTAATGTACAGTTAAAAAAACAGATAGGTTTACACATTTTAAATGTATAGGTACACGTTTAGGAGAAGAGTTTACTATTATATGCATTGTATACGGCAAACTCTTTAGCCATCGAGAAGAGTTTGCTGCTAACTCATCAGCTATTAAACGTTATTAAACTAGTAGTAACTAGTTTAGTGACATAAACATATTAATATACATACATTATTTCATACTGAAGGTGTAAACCTATCACTTTGGTTGACTGTACCTATAATTCATGAGGTTGATGAGAAAAACATGAGGTTGGTGAAATTAAGTTCCTTGATTTTCTCTATTGAGTAGCATCGATAGGATTAAATAAATAACGAGTAAATAGGCATTGCTTAAAAGCTTATGTACACGGTCGTTGCACTACGAACAGGTGGCTGCGGTGTCTTTGCGAGGAATAAACTGTGTTCTATGCGCTTCTGCAATGGACACATTTTACTCTCTTTATCGTCTGATAAACTCCGACAGTCCTTTGTTCTCTTGGCTGTTCTTGAAAATTTAAAAGCGGTCCTTGCAGTAAATTCGTTGAATGCGCAACCGGATCGAGATACTGGCCGATGAATAAATTATTTTCCACACACGTACGAAAAGTAAGTACCCACCTAAAACAAGTAGATACATACTTACGCTTGTTTCGTCCACACACTGTTTATTTATGCACATACCGTTCTAACCAATATACATTTAATTATATCATCATGTTAAGTAATTAACTTAATTGAGCAAGCTCTATAAACTGGCATAGGAAGGTAATAGAAAACTATCCACAGTTTCAATTATGAAATAGTATGTTGCAGTTATCAAATATGATAGCAAAACCAATTCATTATCAATACATAGTGTAAAACAAAGTTGCTATCTCTGTCTCTATATCCCTATGTAAGCTTAAATCTTTTAAACTACGCAACGGATTTTGATGCGGTTTTTTTTAATAGAGGGATTCAAGAGGAAGGTTTATATTTATAAAACATGAGCATTGTACCCGCGCGGAGCCGGGGCGGGTCACTAGTATTTAAATAACTAAATGTGACGTTTTTGGTGCAACTTAGTGTCGGCTCGTGTCGCTAGATGGCCTAAGTCGGCGTGCCGTCATATTTGAACCCTTCTCGAACAATATAGTTGAACAAATTTTCATTGTCATGTGCTGATATAAATTTCTTTGCAAAAAAATTGCAGAATTATTGATTTGAACGTAAATAAGCTTACCTTTCGTCTTAACCGATAAAAAAGAGTTTTCTTTCTTTCGCTCCGTTATAGTCTGTTTAAAGGAGGACTATGTTCAGTAGTGGATGTAAACGGGCTAATAAAGTAAAGTATTATTACTTTATTCATAATACGAATAATATATTATATTACGTTGTGTGTATTTTTAGACGTATTTCCATTGGCGGTCGTAAGGCATCAACCGGGTCAGTGTGGACAGAAGAACGTAAACTAAATATTATGTTTCCGCTCCAAGCCCATAATACAAATCGTGTATACATTCAGCCATATTTATTTCTTCATTCGGAAGGATATTCGCATTGTCCGTAAAGTCTTTGGATTTATGTTTAGTTAGGTAAGGCGAATGTATGAGCAGGCGTGCGTGAATCGGAGGTTTATTCGTCAGAAATTGTTGGTCGTAAAATTACAGAACAATAAATATGCGAACGCAATAATAATATTTGAAAACAATATGGGGTCTTCCGTTTTTCAATAAAAATAATATCGGAAGGTATTTGCATTTCAATATTATCGAATCGAATGATTTACCTATTTGCGGTAGGTATATTTGATAGCTGAAAACGATAAGAATTTTATTTCAACATTTAGAACTTGTGCATAATAAGAGCTTTATAATATAGGTATAATCCTTTCGACCAATTTCAGCATGACGTATTGGACGTCGCGCCATAACGGCATCTCCATGTCATGTAAGGGTACGCGATAGTGTTGCCTATCGATAGTCGACTATCGATAGACTATCGATAGTCTATCGATAGTTGACGTCATATCAATAGTATCGATAGTATCGATATTAGTGTTAGTATCGATACTATCGAGAACCAATATGTGTTTAGGAGCAATACTATCGATAGTATCGATAGTATTTCTCCTAAACATGTGTTGGTCTTCGATAGTATCGATAGTTTTACAAACTATCGATAGTATTGATAGTTTTAATCATTTAATGCAACGATACTATCGATAGTATTACTTTAAAAATATCGATACTATCGATAGTATTATAATGTAATAGTATCGATACTATCGATACTATTGCTTCCAATCAATAGTATTAGTTAATTTGTGATATCGATAGCACTATCGATATTGTTACTATTTTTCGAGGTCATCTATCGATAGCGAAACAATCGATAGTTGGGTAACTCTAGTACGCGAAGCCCGAAAATCGGTATATCATAATGTTGTTTCATCGTCATCATCAAATAAGTTTAACTAGCATCCGCTTGTGGTTTGACCCGCGTAATTCCCGTTCCCGTAGAATTAAATATAGCCTTCCTCGATAAATGGGCTTTCTAACACGGTAAGAGTTTTTCAGATCAGATCAGTAGTTCCTGAGATCAAACATAGAATCAAACAAACTCTTCAGCTTTATATATCAGTATAGATAACAATTTTATATTTTATTTTGCTGTGTAGGTACTACTAAGTATGCATTAAAGCTGTATTAATTGAATTATATGCGTTTTCCTGTGACTTGTTTACATATCGGGTTGCCGGTAACCGATGTTGGCGCACATTGAAGACGACAAATTAGAAGCTCGCGATTGTCGAGTATAACCAACATTGGCGTTGGGTTCAAAAGGGCAAGGTTTAAGAGATTTAGAGATATAGTACTATAGTATAGAGATATACGACTATAGTACTTGCCGACTAGCCGACTAATCGGTTTTCAAAATACCGATTAATCGGCAGGTATTCGGGCTGTTTCGTCATCACTCGGCTTAGTCATCGCGCGGCCGCTGAGCTTAATTACTGACTGATTAATACGTTCCTATGTTGTAAAGACTGTAACTTTAGATAACCACTCTAAGTAATATTTAGAAAAATATAAAACAAGTAAAATTATTTATTTTATTTTATTTGTTATGCGCCGATCATAATCGGCATATTTTGCCGAATAGTCGCCGACTAGTCGCCGACTACAAAAGATGCCGAATAGTCGGCTTTCCCGACTAGTCGGCGGCTAGTCGGCCCATCTCTAGAGATTAGTCATCTGCGTAGGATATATTGTGGCAAACAAGTGCATAGAGACCTAATCTCGATTCATTTCTTATCATAATCCGGTGAGACGGTTTTGCTAACACGACCAATGAGAATACAGATGCAAGACATCCTAACATGATTACTTTCCGGTAAAGTAGACGTGATCTTTATGTTGTCTAGCTAATTCAAACGGGAATTGCATGGAATAAAAAAAACCAAATCCCGTATGTCTCTTAAGCGAGAAGGACGGGTAGCCAATTTATTTCAAGTTTATTTACCGTGATTGTTACTGAAGTAGACCTCTACGGCCAAGTGATGTGAGCCATCCGAACCCGGATGAATGTTTATTAAAGTGTGTTTGAACTGTAGGAGAGAACCAAAAACCTTTCAAGATGGCGCATGGCGTGATAGTTTTTTGCTGTTCAACAATTTTGATAAATTATATTTTGATTTTTATGAGATATTTTAACGTATTATATGATTAACGCTCTTGGCTAAATTGTGCAGGAACGATATCTATAATAATACATATTATAAAGCTGAAGAGTTTGTTTGATTGCTTGAATGGGCTAATGTGAGGAAATAGGTAGGTGTTGGTCCGATTTGAAAAAAACGATCAGTGTTAGATAGCCCATTTATCGAGAAAGTCTATAGGCCTAGTATATACTATTATAGGATATATCATCATCGCGTTAAGACCAGTAGGAGCGGGGCAACAATGAAGAATGTTTCAAAATCGGGGTCAGTTTAACCCAAGGTGACTATTCTACGCGGATGCAGTAGCGGGCACAAAATATAAACTTTTTCTGGTATCAAATAATACGGTCTATTTCTTCTTTGTGACCTTCTTGGTAATAATTATATCGACAGAGGTTTTACTCATATTGAAATAGCTTGACATTTTGAAATAATTTTAAAGTAAACATTGCTTAACCTCATTTGATAGATTAGATTTAGTTTTTTGAAAAGTGAGATTTTGTAACTTTTGAGTGAAAAAACTGGATGGTTTTATTCGTTGAAATCGGTACATGGGAAAAAAAACTTATATTCTAAGAAGTTTTTAAATACCCACTTACTTTATTAGAGCCATAGCATTTTATTTATTGGTTACATTAACAATAACTAACTGATTTAAAATCAGTTAGATTTGCCCAAATTGGTGAAGTTATTATCCCCGAAATGCGTGACTGAGCCTGTCCCGCGGGGATATTTAATTTTGATATAAACATCGGGACATCCGTCCCGCCAAAATCGGAACATTTGGCAACGTTGGACTAGGTTCTAGCTTGATTAGTCCTTGTATTAGTTTTGGTGATTAAATATTCATGGCTTGACTAAAATGTAGAGAACATTAAGATTTATTTAAGGTACTTTTAAAAGCATTTCCAGATAAAAATGGACGGAGTGATGCATTAAAAATGTTTTTAATGTCATCACTCCGTCCATTCAAGTAAAACTACAAAAAACGTATATTTAAATAATAATAAAATGTAAAGCTACCTACAAATTACAAGATGAAACACGAGCAGTAACACCATTTACAATATTCTGCATCGACGTTGGCAGTCTTTGAAAATATCGGTAGTTAAACTGTCCGTTCGTCTTTGACTATAAAGAGGGATTAAAATTGTAGTAGCACCGCCTTCAGCTTAGCTCAGGGCTCCGGTCCAAATGTTCTGCCCGTATGTCAGTACATGGGGCGGTATCCGTATTGCGGCCTTAAGGCTTAGAGGCAAAACTATAGATACCTCTAATCTTTGTATAAACTTGTCAGAATAATAAAATACATGTATGTTATGGATGTTATGGTGCACAAAAACAAATACCAACCCGTGCTTTGTTTGAAATTGTTAATCGTTTCATTATTGTTGGCCGAAAGTTTTTTTTGATAACGAATTAACTATTCAGTGCTCAAATAAAAATGAGCACAGGAATAAATTTAAATTGTGATAGATTTTGAAAGGATGGATATCTAACAAAATTAAAATTTATTCCTCTCATGTTTTATCGGAGGAATAAATGACAAGCTCACTTCGGAGGTCGTGGGTTTGATCTCCACGCCGGACAAGAAATAGTTTTGTAAATTCTAAGATTTCTTTCCGGGTCTGGATGGTTGAGGAACTATCCTCCGTGCCTCGGAAAGTATGTTAACCCAAGTTAAGTCCAGATTGTTATAACATGATCTATCAAAAGAGTATACCTACCAGGGAACGGGCAGCAGAGTTTCATTGTTCTTTACAACATAAAACTGCGGTCACCAACCCGCCCGCCAAGCGTGGTGACTATGGCAAAAACCCTCCTTCGGGAGGAGGCTCATGTTCAGCAGTGGACGTTGTACGGGCTGATGATGATGATGATCTTTTATCTGAGGTATGAAAAAATAGCCGTGGTGTGCAACCAAGAAAGGGTATATAATATGAAACCCCCCGCCGATGCGCCAATAAATGAGGGTACCGGCAGCACCGGTACAACCGATAAATGTATTCTACCATCGCCTATCTGATCAACAATCTTTTCCTACTCAACAACTGGACCTAATTTAAAGAACTTCAATATCAACTCGTCACTATACCTAAAATGCTCCAGTGTATAGACATGTGAGTGGAAACAAAAGAAGCAAATATTTATTTCTTCGTTTGTTTTAACTCTATTAAGCCCATTACAGGTTGTATGATTGAGGCAGCGCCCAACAATTTATTCCAATCACGCTATTAAGCCATTACTATCCACTTAGGCTATTAGCGAATATTTAAGTAGGAATATGGTGAAAGGAAAAAAAATGTGATTAGAAATTAGAAGGAATATTATTAAAGTACAAATTATTGTGGTGAAAATTATAAAGTGGTTAGATAAACTTTAGGAACTTCCAACGGTAGACACCATCAGATAAATGGGCGATTTTTATATAAATAACACTATAAATCTTATTTGAACCCTTAAACTTATACATTTCCATGAATAACTTCAAGTAGGTACCTATGTTTGGTATTCAAGACAACAGATATATTAATTAACTGATTAAAAAAACAACATTATTCCTACTTTGAATACTTAACGCTTTTGAGACAATAATTTTCGACAATAGTTCGATAATTTTAGTTATTATCGTTGATTTCGAAATGTTGAGTATTTTTTTATCCGTGATAACAAATAAACATATATTTATTGGAAAAATATATGTTTTAATTAATGAACGATTAAAATACTGCTATAAAATGAACAAAGGTATTTAGCATAACATCTAGTACATATTTCCAGCCAATTAATTAAATAAGAACGACACGTTTTAGGATGCTAAGCCTTAAAATAAAAAAGAAACATGGTTATATTTATATTTTACCTTTTATTATTGTTTCTTAAATAGAGATAAATAGTCTCACGATGGCCGAAGATTCGACATTAATTAACGAAGAATAAAAGCAAAACGTAAAGGATGTGGGGTTGTTCCATTTAATGAGCTTTCTCTACTGTTCTATTCGTATCAATGGACGTAGAAAAAAGTAAAAACAGTTATTTTATATAGCTTGTATTAATGAAATAGAATGCGTACTGGTATTTTTAGGTTCTATTAATAAGGTGCTCCATTATAGGTAGGAATAGAAGGAATAGAAGCACTAATTTTGGACGTCACTAATTAAGTTCCTTAGTAAAGAGTATTATAATTAGAAGGTAGGTAAGGTTTTGATATTCGTCTGTTTCTCAAAAGGATGTTTACATAACATGTATGAATAATAAACTACTTAAATATAAGTAACTACTTAATTATAATTAAGTACTAAAATTGTTATGAACAATTCTAAATCTATACAAATAAATAAAATTGCAGTGTTTATTTATCAAATATTTTTTTACATTGCAATCAGTAGGTATGCATATGAATATATATGTACCTACCTATTCGGTATAAATGATTTCAATAAAAAATGGCTGTCAGTTTGTTTTATATGCGAAAAAATTTGAATGGTGCTTAGTTGTTTACTATTTTTGTTCTTAGTTATTGTTTGTTTTCCTAAGAAAAATAAAATAAAAAATAAATTTTCTGATTGTTCCGGCTAATCTCAGTAACGAGTGGATCGATTATGACTTGTAGGAAATTTTATAAGGTATAATATACCTGGTAGCTAATTTTATACTTTCATTGTTAGATATCTTACAAAATCTTTATTTAACGTGAACGAAATTGCGGGCAGCAGTTATTTAGTATATAAATAGAAAAATGTCCTTCAGGTCAGAAACCGCGGGTAGGGTGTCCAAAACGACAGTTGCACAAAACTTCCCTAAAAAAACTAAAACCCAAAATTCCTCAATCTCCCCGTCAGCGACCTCCCTGAGCCGTGGTCCAAGCCCCACAGGGGACGCCATCTTGCGCAGGTTGCTTAATTTGTAGTGTTTAAACCTTCTATCTAGGCTGGAGCTGCTCGCCTTTATGCCTGGTAAAGTAGAAAAAGCCTCGGGGCCAAAAAACATGTCCAAAACGTTGGCAACACTAAAATACTGCACAATGTTAAAAAAAACGTAAACATGTATTTATGCACAATTGACTATAAGTAGGTATTTATTAAACTTGTGTTTAAAAGTTTAGCGCTTGAGTTTCCTCTTGAATATGACAACCATTTCTTTATACTTAACTGCATTTAAGGGAATAAGTGCTTTTTAAATAAAGATCGCTTCAGTCAACACATTGACTCATTTATGTTAGCTTACCAAACGTACGGGGCTTGGTCTTTGTGTTTACTCGATCGGTTGTTCTGGCTCAATTCTGCTTATTGAAGTAAATTGACGTACAATGGTCGACCCAGCGCCACAATGTTGATATTCCCTTGAAAATGTGACACATTTGATATTCTGCTTATTATTTATTTTAGCATAATACCTATATCCATAACGATGGATGTGTCTTACGAGAATTGACAACGTTTAATTTTTTTAACATTTATTTCTTATATTTTTTTATGAAGACCGAAAATGAGGTGGAAAGATATAATCGCGAAAGACATGAAAAACTGCAACGTCTCTGAAAACGATACGTCAAATAGAGCAAAGTGGAAGCAGATGATTGGAAAAGCTGACCCCACCGTCAGATGGGAATAATCAATACTGCGGAGAGAAAAAGAAAAGAAAAAAGATGAAACTAGAAAAAAATTAAGGAACCCATATTTTATTCTAAATAGATGTAAACGCCGGGTCACGTCATTGTTACGGTTGTGTTGCGAAATTTTATGGTCAGAGTTGAAAATTTAATAAAAAAAACTGACATTAGCTAATGTTAAACGCTTGTGATTAGAGATGTCAACTTAAGAATATTTTAATAGTTTTTAGTTCTAAATAGGCAAAGGAAATATTCCACTCCGTAATAGTTCAACGTTCGTGTTACGAATTTTGAAATATTGTCAATTGTGACGGGAGCAACTATGGAAGTTATGGTGTCACTTAAACCAAGAAATAATTACGAGCAAATACTTATTTGACTGCATCCTAATATATAAATACCCCGAATAGTATAAATAAAATATAAATAGAAGAATATAATATAAATAGCTAATAAAAAAACGACGGACACACCAGCGATTCATTTGGTGCGTTTTTAAATTAGCAGAATTGGGACACAGGCCATTCCTGGTTTGTCAACTGAGGGTACGCGGACTAAGCAAAGAAGATTATGCATAAAGCAGCATAAGCAGTTTAATGCAATTTACAGCGTTTTTAGGGGTCCGTACAAAAATGATAAAACGAAACACTTAGGCTGTGTTCAAACCAAACTGACTGTCAGCCGCCGAAAGTGAGGGAACGTTACGCAGTTTATTGTAGTTCCATACATATTCACTTTTTCGTTCACATCTAACCGACGATACGTTATTACGCTATGCGCTAGACGTTGACATTCGGCGGCCGATTAATATAGCGTGTCACTACGCTCCGCGGACGCTAATTGGACGGACGGACGTAAACTATAGCGTATTGTCAGCATACTGTGAACGAAAAATACCGTTTATTATCACGTTTACACTGGGGCTCATAGTGAGCCTGCTCACATTCGGCGGCTGACAGTCAGTTTGGTTTGAACACAGCCTTATAGGATCTCTCGTGCTTTTTTATTCTGATCGTCTGTCACAGTCAATGTGCTCCGAATCTACCGGACCAAATCAAGTGAATTCTTGACGGAACTCTAAAAAGATTCGTGTATTGTATGTACACGCATAGCTTGACCAATTTTGACAAACGTTTTTTTATTATATTCGTAATTTTGTGCAACTCATAATTAAAATTTAAAAACACATTTCAGAAAATCCACAGGTAATTTCAATACGAAAGACGGGTGACGCTAAGCATGAACAGTTGTTTATAAATACAACAGTTAAATTTAAAGCTAATACTAATTTACGTTCCTAAAATATTAATTTCTGCTTCAAGTTTGAACTTCTCTATAAGCTTCGCAAATTTATGATCTGTTTACAATCTTCATTATGCGGATACTCCGTCATCTTCAATGTAACGAGTGTATGCATTTGTACCGTCAGCAGGAGATATACACATACTACTGTAACTGCAGTGGTTAACATTCTTTTTTATATCTTAATTGACAGGTGGCCCCAGGGCCCGGGCAAGAAAGCGTAAGAAGCCCCCTGGTCACAAATTAGTTGTAGTAATTAGGTACTGTAGTGTAGGTTAAGGTTGTAATTCCTCACTACATGACGTACTGGCCGTATTCGAATTACGAATAAAGAACTATTTTTATATTTAAACAATTAAAAATGAAAAAAACTTCGAGCTTGATGTGGTTCTAAGTCAGACGTATGATTGATTGTAAATTTTATATAAAGTGGAATTAATATTTATAATTGAGAAGTAAGATTTGTGCTGTCGAAAGTGTAAGAGTTGGGGCGTGAGCCCATTGTGAATTTGTAATAAGAAGTGTTGGTCTTGCTTGTGTGTTTGATAATATACAATTATAAAGTGTGCCATCTTTCATTCAAAAGAGTGTTTAGTGATAGTGATCGTACCCCTTACACACCCTCTGCGAGGACTAGCAGTAAGCCCTGCTGAGCTACGCAACCCAGTCGCTGGAGAGCACAGGTGTTACAGTACCTACTTTTCAGGACGAGTTTACTCGTCAGAATTTGAATGATTTTAAATCTCTATCGTCCCGGGTCAGTTGCCCTGGATCTCTTACATCCGGCCTAAGGTGGCTCTTGCCTAACCGATGTTAAGTGGGGGGTCTAAATACAAAGACAGCTAGTGCCATTTTAATAGATCAAAACAAAAGGGTCAAAAAAAAGGGTTACATCATGTTAAACCTTTCACCTATGTTAAACAAAAAAATTGTTTGTAGGATTCTGATTTAAAAAAAAGTCGTACAAATTATGCTGAGTTCGTGTGATTTTTAAAATACAAAAAAAATTTTTTAGCTAGATAAAAAATCTTTTAAATGCTAAATTGCCCTTTTTATTCTTAAGCAGCCAGTTGAACGGCACTAGCCGGTCCATAAGCTTTAGCAACATTAATCAACGCGCATAATAGCGGCTAAGGGATATACAGCTGATGAATCGGCAGCTGCATCTATCAGTTCAAGGACATTTATTATCTTACTGCAATCACCAATCCGCCTGCCAAGTTTGGTGATAATAGGAATATCTAGCTAGCCAAGGTCTGTTAAGAGGAGGCCCATGTTCAGCACGTGGACATATATGGGCTAATAAAGTAAGTAGAGTATTATACCTTATTTCAAGTCTAAATGTTGTACAGATTGATGGTTGTTGCTGGCTGTACATACTAAAGTGTCTTTGGGTTGTTTATTATAATTTATGAGCAGGTGTTCCCATCTCAATGTGCGAGGGTTTATTGACAAATTATTTTGATATAGAATGTTCCGCAAATAGATATTATTAGGATAAAATAACTTTAACCAATAAACAGCCATGTATGTGCCATCCCTTTAACTGTAGATAGTATCATTTATAGTGATTAACTAAGTGAAGAAGTTTCTGAGTAATAATAACTTTTATTTTACTTAAATATATTTTTACTAAAAATAGAATTACATAATATAATCCCTAGGTGAGATTTCCCGTCCTCCGCGATATTGAGAGGTCATCAGAGCTGTATTGGGCTTATTGCTTTATTCGGGCGAAACACGTATTCCACACGTTTTATTTTTTGTATTGAAAAATAAAATTAATTAGGTTTTTGCAAAAACTACTTCATATACTTGTCAATATCTCCCGTTAAAGGGATGGCATGTATTTTGGAAGCACCTTCAAATTATACCTACGTAATCTTACATTTCAGTTAATTAGAAGAAAACTTGATTGAAAGAATAAGTCGGCAGATTTACAAATTAAAATAAAAACAACTAGGTTGTATCCTATCTACTCAGCTTGGTTGTTCTATTTTCTGAGTGCAATAAAAAAACTAAAAATAATAGTAGCTATTTAAGTAATAATAATCTGCCAAAATAAGAACAGTACAGAAAAAATATAAAGTGACTACGCACATAGGTATTTTTCTATATATATTGTTATAGTGCCTTCTTAAAAATATATTAATATGAAAGCCTGTAATATTAAAAAGCCAATGATTTCAAGGGGAGGATAATTGAAATAGCACAAAAAAATAATTTAATCAGACATTGTTATTTTTGATTTATAACCTCCTTTCTCGAACCGCCACTGGGTACAACAAGTATATTATATTTAAACCCAGACAAGTAAAAGACTTTATTTTATGAAACTTCTCCATTAACTCGTTAAGGTTCATAGCTAGCTGACTTCTTAACTTGATTCAATTATATTTGAAATATGCTGTGTAAAGGCTAGTTATGGCTAGCGTACTTGTAGCACGTACAGATTTAGGAACACAATATAAATATTTCTAGCTTAGCCTATCTAAAAATAATATAGGGGAAGTTTTTGAAAATTTACAAGCAGAATACAAAACTATAAAAAAGTAAAAAAAGTGACACGGGTCTCGTACACACAGATCACGGATAGACTCATCAGTCTATCCTTGACCACGACTGGTGTAACCCATGTCGAAATGTTGGCTTAATAAAAAGGTTATTTGCCTTAAAATTGTACCGCAATGACAATGAGACCTGTGTCTGATATCTCTAATATTATAAAGAGGTAAGATTTGTATGTATGTTTGTTACAAATAAATCGATCATTCTTTCATCGTTAGAAAGCTACATTATCCCTGAGTTATATAGGCTATATTTGATTATGAAGTTACCACAGTAACAAGAGCTTCGCGAGTGAAGCCACGGATGCTAGCTATTACATAAAGTTAGAATATTATAAATAGGTTATCGATGCAAAACTTGTAGGTATCTAATGTAAGCTGCCTTTAATCTGAGTTTTATATTTTTTATCCATTCTCCAATAGCAGACAGTATTCCTGTGTTACGGAGGCTAAACAATCACATAATTTACTAAATGGACATAAAGCACCCCTAAATTTAGAACAACCATCTGTGACAAAAACATAAATTTTAAATATTTGATTCACGTTATTCCGATGCGTTTACGCCAATAACTTAATCTATATTGGTATTTGAAATTTGAAAGTAAAACTACATGCCTATATGTACCTATAAGTTAAGTTATAAATGATTTAAATTTTTAAAGATATTAATTAGTACGATTTCCCACTTACATAGGTTCAGCAGTCGCAGTTATACCGTTCTTGATTACTTATACTGTTTTTACTTAATAATACAAAATAGCTAAATATAATACCAAAATTATGCTTTTGTACATGAATGAATGAACACTTTATTTCACTTAAAATTTCTTAATACTTCAGTTATGGCTAAGATTTTCTTTCCGAAAGCTTTAACATATTTTTCAATAAAGTAGATTAGGCTTATGGACGGAACTTACATCACTTTACTTTTTTCACTTTATAAAACTAACATTTTCTAGTTTCAAAACTGAACGCCCGATAAAATTTAGCGGCAAAAAGCTGAATTCTTTTTTGTGGCTTCGTATTGCTCTAAACTAAGTTTAAAATTTTTCCATAAAATGCTTCAGGCGATGTACTATATTTTTTGCTAGAGCCATTTAAGTGTGTTAGGTAACCAGTCTTCCGTGCTATCTTGGTAATTGCCTACATGTAAACATCGACACTGCTATTAACCCTTTCAAAGTCATCGTGTATTTATGTCCAGGGGTGCACGGGGCCGGAAGTAGACTGCAGTGCAGTCGGGGCCTTGAGAGAATTTATAGCCTGGCCTGATATAACCGGGGACACAGAGTGATCGCGTCGACTGGTTCAATCCCTAATAAATAACTACGGCCAACTTTAGGAATATAAAAAGTTGTAGCGGCCAGTTTTAGCGTTAAACTACTTACTTATACACCAAATTAAATATCGAAACCGATACAAACACGTTGAAACGCAATTGTTTTATGTAATGTTTTTTTAATGTGAATAGGAAAGTTTATCAGTACTATATTTTATACATTTTTAATTTATACATTACATATCTACTGACTCAGGCAACTGAGCTGAACGATTCATTTAAAAATTAAAGTAATACTAGCGACCTGCACCGGCTCCGCACGGGTACAATGCTGATGTATTATACATATAAAGCTTGTCTTGAACCCCTCTATCTATTAAAAAAAACCGCATCAAAATACGTTGCGTAGTTTTAAAGATTTAAGCATACATAGGGACATAGGTATATAGGGACTGAGAAAGCGACTTTGTTTTATACTCTATAGTGATAAGATATCATACTACAACTCATTATTTCAATATTGCCGAGTTGCCATGTCTCGCTGTTTCCAGCTTAGAATAGACCGCCCCATGTCTTTCTATGGGTGTCTTAAGAGGGGACTAAGGGATTACAGCTGATGGATGGGAAGCAGCCTCTATGAGGTTTAGAGAGAAGTTAGTTACCATCTTACTGCGATCACCCATCCGCTTACCACCAAAAGTGTGACTATGGCAATGTTCCCTAACGACAGGTAGCAGGTCAGTACACAGCCAGACAGCTGTTGAAGTTGAACAAATAGCATCTACACACAAATGTAGAAAATACGTTTGTGTTGCTAACGCAGTAGCAGATGAGATGGAAAGTGACAACCGCTGCTCATGGACATCTGTTATGCCAAAGGTATGATATGGTAGGTAGTTCCACGCTCGTCCTTCTAGACGAGCGTGGGACTTAAGACAGAAACACGCTTACACACTGCCTACCGAGAGGTTAGTTCGCCTAAATATACATAGGTATGCACACCTACCTATTAGAAAACTCAAATCAACTTAAATACTCTTTCTATTTAAGTACAGAAAACGAGGATAGTAGTAGTACATGATAGTACCTAATGTATTACCTAATTATATTGTAATTGTACCTAATTATACTTAATTAGAATATTTGCCGTGTCAATACGTAAGTAAAATAATACAAAATTTTGTTTTAAAATTGATTTTAAATATTGATGTGTAGGTATTTTCTTGCTGAAACACTAAAATAAAAATTATTCGAACTTAATTAAACATTATGATTCAGTTTTGCTATACAGGAATTACAAGAATTCTGTAGGATAAAATTGCCTTCAACTACATCCAAAAGCGACACACTTAGTGATTGTCTAGTATCTATATTGTTTTCGCATTACAATACTATTATTGTAAGCGTGTTAGATAACATTGGGATATCGTGTGTCGAAAGTATTGCTTTTACTCATGTTTTGTACTTGTATTTTTTCAAGTCAGTTTGTTGTGACAATAAACAGCTCGTGAAACGTGTAAACCAGGGTGTACCAAAGAGAATAAACTACAAAGATAACAAGATAATCGCGTCCGAAGTTTCCCATTGTAAGTTTAAGTGGACTAAGAGACACGAGTCGGGTGAGACAATTTAATCTTGTCGGCTTCATGGCCCCTCGGACCGGCGGATAGTTTTTAAACGGTTAGAGTTTCTTTGTCATCTATCTAGCGCAACTCTGAAGTCTAATTCGTTTTTAAAAACTTTAACTACATAGCTGACAGTTAATTACAAGAAACCTGGGATCTTTATTATATAGACATCTAAGGTGACTTTGTTATGATAAATGCGAAAGTAAGACGCCGTCTCTTTCATTGCCATCCGATCTAGCCAACTTCCACCCCCTTCACACGTTATCACTGCCCACAGGTGCATAAGCCCCCCAGCGTCATCAACATCATGTAACTGTCCTATTCTTGAAAGGACAAACTGCGTCAAATACCTCGGGATAGTTCTTGATCACAACCTCAGCTTCAAACCCTATATTGACGCATTGGCTTCTAGAGTACGTAAACTGATATATATTTTTAAGACCTTAAAACATATAGCTAACCGTGACCTAATAAAAACAATTTACCACTCCTTATGCCACTCCCTAATAGAGTATTGCATTACATCCTGGGGTGGGGCGGCAAAATCTCATATGCTGGTAGTGGAGAGAGCCCAACGTGCCCTCCTCAAGGTGGCGGCGGGTCTCCCATATCGACATCCTACGGACACCTTATACAGAGACTGGGATATACTCACGGTAAGGGGTTCCTTCATCCTCAAAACCATTATCAAGACACATACCCAAACTCCTTATGAACCCAAAAACCTAGAAGGTAAACGCCGTAAGGGAACCGTCTGCTCCATACAGAAGAACAACACCACCTTTGCCCACCATTTCTTCGGGTTCCTACTTACCTATACAATAAAATAAACACCTCATTGAACATTTACCCCTTGACTAAATATAAAGTACAACATGTAGTGACCATTCACCTCAAAACCCTCAGTTACGATAGTATGGAAGAATCTCTTCATCCACTTCAGTAAACCCTCCTACAATACCTACAACACACACACCCCTCCCTCCCCGTCTAATTAATCTACCCCATTCCACTATCTAAAAATCAAACTATCATATTCCCCCATACTCAATACGTCTTCGCACCCATGATTTTCCCCACTGACATACTCGCATCTATCCAACTGTCCGTCATTATACATATATCCATAACATATAAACTAAGCCTTTCATTTCAACTCAGATACGTCCACCCATCAGAACACTCACATCCATACACTCCCACAAACAAACATACATCCCATCATGACACCCACGCACAAACACATTCACACTCACCAAACTCTTACTAAAACTCTGTATCATACTTACTTTTTTCTATTTTTTTTTATATACCATTTACAAAGGTTAGATCCTTACACGTAGCACTTAACTATGTCCTGATACCAGATGGGGGGGCCTGGTGACCTGTGGCACAGGTTTTCAAACCTATTTCAGGCACCAGTCCTTCACAAATGGGAATTCAGCTCACCATAGCATTTAAGTTTAGTCATAAGCCATTTGTGAAAGGAAATAAAGATTATTATTATTATTATTGCCGGCGAGGTCATATGTCCTTCCATGGAAATAATAGCGCTAAAGTGCGTTTATACATACCTACTGAAGGTATGTGAGTTCCGAGTATTTTCCGATTATAATTTTGTTTGTCACTATTTTGAAAGTACTTGGTACTTGGTGATGATCCAAGTAGAATTCATTATTAAACGAATAGAAAAAAAAACGAAAAAATCTATCTCGTTTAGTATAACGTTGGAGATACTACAATATCCCTCAACATTCTTGGCTTGCCAAGCAACACATAGGTATGTACGTTGGCAGTAACCTAAACAAGTTGAAGTGAAAAAATTAAGATACTGGAATAACACGTTACTGACAAGAACTAATAAAGTTGAAAATCAAATGTACAAAATTGGATTTTGCCCTTAAACATAAAGAAGAAAATATTTCTTGACAGATGAAATTATAACTTTTTAGCAATTGTCACTCACGCGATATTGCAATGTCATTTTTGCTAATCTAAAAACGATTCGGCCACCAAAGCATTTTTGATATTTCTTGTATATTATTTTCGTTTAGTCTTGGCACTCTGATAGCTTCTGAAAGTTGGACAAAAATCAAAAAGATCGACTAGAGTAGGAAGGTACCCAACTCTATCTGTTATGCTGTCACACCAAAACGACTTAAACGCTTTGATAAATTTGGTGCATAGATAGCCTAGATAACCTTGGGAAAAGACAAAGACCACCTTCTATCGCAAAAAAGCAGTCTAAAAGAATAGTTTGATTAACTTTGATTGGGTAAGCTTACGACCATCCGCGCGGGTAAAAGATATATTTCCTTCTTAAAGCTTTATCGTTCTCCAACTGTACCTATGACAGTAGCACAATCTCCCCTTAAAAGTCAAAATTCCTCAATCCCCACCAGCGACCAGCATGAGTCTAGGTCCAAGTCCTACAGTGGACGCCTCTTTTGCGCAGGTTGCTTTGTTTGTAGCATTTAATAAGATTTCTTATATGCCCGGTGAAGTAGCAAAAACCTCGTTACTAACTACGTAATATGTCCGTACGAAAAAACAATCTGCACCTATTAAAACATTATATATCTATAATAATAGATAATATTCATGAGCAAGCTTGCATTATACAATACAAACATTCGCGGCGAATATCCTCAACCAAATTATCAAAATGAATGCTCCTATTAAGTAACATGCCCCTATTTACTCCTATTAACATCCTTTTCATTTCAGCTTAAGAGTAATTTATACTTCCTGAGTTTATTAGTTTTCAGTTACAAAAATAAATTATATTACTATGCACTTAGCGCTGTCATTCCTTTAAATTTAAAAGAAATGTAAGTTTCAGTTTGCGACATTAAAAAAATGGATGGTTTTTAAATATTTTATACACATGAATAAGTATTTAAGCTGTTGGAGTTTAGTAATGAATTCTTAGCAAGTAAAAAACTTTCGATTTGTTATGTATATGTTACGGCTAATAGCCGAAGCCGAAGTGCGGCTACACCTAGTTTTAGCCGGCTACAACTAGGTGCAGTCAGCCACATGCGTTTATAAGTCCCTGTTCGACTCCATTGGTTTAGGTTTAGGTTATTTTTTTTTTTAACCACCCCAACACCTTTTTGTCCCTTGCATAGGTATTGTTTAATTTAGAGTTAACTTAGCGGAACTTATAGGAACTTATTAAGATTGACCTAAGTTTAACCGCAAGTTGTCGGCTGCAACTAGTTGTAGCCGGCTAAACCTAGGTGTAGCCGCACTTCGGCTATTAGCCGTAACATAATATAAGTTAATGAAATATTAACCTATATTTTGGACAGTGTGAAGAAGTGAGATGAAACGCATGTTACTAAAAGAGTTTTAAGTATACATGTAGATGGATGGAGAAGGAGAGGAAGGCCAAAGAGAGGATGGATGGATTGTGTGAAGAGTGATATGAAAGAAAAAGGAGTTAGTGATAGTGTGACGGGTGACTGGACAGAATGGAAGAAACAAACGTGTTGCGCCGACCCCAAGTAATCTGGGATAAGGGCAGGATGAAGAAGAGGAAGAAGATTTTGGACAGTGTAAAATGCCATAAGCATTCCTACGCTCTCGCAGGCAATGGAATTTATGTTCGCCACGTCAGTAAAAGATATGTAGGACTTGCAACATGTCCTAAAAGAAGGTCGCAGCACGCTAATCGCGCTGCAGGATGCAGTGGGTATACCCACTAAAAAACCGGCCAAGTGCGAGTCGGACTTGCGCACCGAGGCTTCCGTAAAACCCTGTTTTTATTATACGATGTAACCAAAAATGTATGGTTTTTTCAGGAATGAGCCAAACAAATCTTGAACTCACCAAACTCAAACTAAGCCGGTGTTTTTGTACAATACTAGCTTCCCGCGCGCGGTTTCACCCGCGTAACTCCCGTTCCCGTGGGAACTTCATAATTAAATATAGCCTACGTCCAACGGTGAAAGAATTTTCAAATCGGTCCAGTAGTTAGATACTATATTCAATACAAACAATCAAATCTTTCCTCGTTATAATATTAGTATATATATAGCCACGAGGTATAGACAAAATTAATGTACCAAACATTCCATTACCGAACCAAATTATTATGATGAAAGCTAATTAAAATACGACAACGTTGCTCGTGTATTAGGAAAATATTATAGATATACATTATACATATTCCATTAATTTCGCTTCGGCAAATGAAATTCAAATGACACAGCGTTCTCGGTGATGCACCCGTTGTGGTTAGCTTAACAAATGCATGCATGTCAATGAATCGAGATATGGTATTATAGTTTAGTATTTGTTTCTAATCCTACTTATTCCTAGTTTCAATTTTATTTTTATTAGATAATGGCACTATACTAATTGTAAATGTTGAACTTTTGTTTATTGTTTTTAACTAACGTTATACATGCCTAGGTGCATGCATAGGCACGAGCCTGGGTGGCCAAACTCTAAGAAGATTGGCTTTATACGTAGGAAATATAGTATCATATCATATGGCGTACAATTGTGTAATGTAGTAAAATTATTCTATTCTAGACCAAAAACATAGTCTGATTAATAACGGACACTGTAAAATCTGTCACAACTTGACAGATTTGAATGTATTTATGTGAGTGTGACCTAAACCCGCATTTTAGCACGCTTTTCCGTGACCTAAGTTGCCTATTTCTGCACGGTGCGTAAATTAATCGACTAACTTCACACATGTATGAAAAATGCAAGCAAACGTAATTTTAAATGTCATTTGAAGTTTGACAATTGACAGCGAACAAATCACAGAAAAAAAGTATGAAGAAATAAATAATAAAATGATGACATTAAAAATTGCAATGATTTGAATGTAACTTTTAAATTAATAAATTCACCCACCTCCTGCTCTCCCCACCACTCCCCGAGCACCCTCGCTACGCTCGGGCGCTATCTTGACGCCGTGCAATAATAGGCTGCTTAGGCCACACGTATCGTAATCCACCACCCCCCGCGAGTCCGGGGCGGGTTTATGTCACATCTGCTATAAAATAGTATACGATACTTGTGACCTAAGTAGCCTATTATTGCACGGTGTAACACGGTAAACTTCACGCCGTGCAAGAATAGGCTACTTAGATCACACGTATCGTAATGTACTATTTCTAGTAAAGCACGTTTTATAAATCTACAATTTATATTATAAGCTTGCTCATGATTCTTATCGCAATTTTTTTTTTCGAATGGACATTATTTTGTTAGCCACGAGCGTTTACAATTTCATGCCTAAGTATTAAGTTTAAAAATAACAAACTATGTATAGTTTTCCAAAAAGGCTTTAAAAATTAAATTAATTCCAATTAAACTCTAAATTGAAGAATTAAAATAAGCTAGCAAAAGTTTTTTTCAATGGCTGTCAACTGATAAACATCTAATTACAAATTATTTCAGTTGTAAACAAAGTTTTCACTTCACGATTCATCTTTATGTCCGTTTTATTAATTTATAGATAAATAGCCACGTTTATGAATAACTTGCTGTAAAATATTTAACTTCATAAATATTAATCAATTGGTGTAAAAATATTCAAATGTTTGTTCAGTATAATTTCTGAAACCGTTCAACAAACAGATTTTATTAAAATTTTGTTAATTTGTATGGTTCGTTCTAGAATGAGATGCTTTTATATTGGATTCCCTTGTACACTTTATATTATCGAAAAATAAAAGACAAGCGAAGTCATGGCGTGGACTATGTTACCATTAAGTAGTAAGACTTATACCGTGATGCTTATATCCTACTAATATTATAAACGCGAATGTTTGTAAGTGTGGATGGATGGATGGATGTTTGTTACCCTTTCACGCCAAAATTACTGAACAGAATTGACTGAAATTTTGCATCGGGGTAGGTTATACGTTGGATTAACATATAAAACATCACTCTGAGAGTAACGCGGGTAAAAGCGCGGGGCGCTACTTAGTTTATATTGACAACCACCGTGGCGGCGCGGTATAAGTCTCGCTTTAAATCTCGGAGATCGTGTGTTCGATCCCCACGCCAGACAAGAAATCTTTATGTAATTTCTAAGATTTCTTTCCGGGTCTAGTTGATTGAGGAACTGCCCTCCGTGATTCGGAAAGCATGTCACAAACGGGCAGCAGCGTTTCCTTTGTGTTACAACATAATATCGGACATAATAGCGGCCTTTTATAGGAGAAGCACATCATAACAATTGTTAGAAGAGGTAGAGCATGGCGCTTGTTAAGAGAATACATTCTGGAATCCCGAGCATCATATGAGCTGCTCGACTGACGAAGTATTTCAACCACTCCCACAGGCAAATAACATTTTATGAATGTAGGGTCTTGTGCGTGTGCGTAAAGATGCAAGGGAGGGCACGATGAGGCGGTGTACACATACTGCTCTAGCATTATTCCTCTGCCACTTAACAATATATAGATATTGGTTTGTATATTATACGATATTTTAATACGATGCGAAATGCCTGAATTTATTGAAGTACTAGCTGCGCCTCGCGCCTCTGCTCCAGTGGGTCGGAGCGTGATATTTTGTAGTCTATGTGTTAATCCAGCTTTTAAACTATCCGCGTGGTAACTTTCAGCCAAATTCATTCAGTGGTTTCATTTATTCAACATACATCGACACATACAAACTTTCGCATTTATAATATTAGTAGTATTCTTTGGTAAAGCAAGACTTGTTTTCGTGATAGCGCATAAAATTAATACTCATTATGTATTAAAGGTCCAGTTCGAAAGGATACTATGGTACATATACATACTTCCACACATACAAACTTTCGCATTTATAATATTAGTAGGATTCCTTCGTAAAGCTAGACTTGTTTTCGTGATATCACATAAAATTAATACTCATTATGTATTAAAGGACCAGTTCGAAATTATACTATGGTACATAATAAATCCATTGTTTTCTAAATCAGCCTTGTCTAAACATTAACGTTTACTGAACTATAACATAAATGAATGAACAGACATGACGCTGAATTTCACAATAGAGTTATGTCGGAACAATCCAACCGGCTAAAATGCCTGTAGATTGTTTGATTAAACAGAGCGAGCATTGACAATATTTGTCTAAATGGAGAGATTTTAACTTATATTAGTCAGCAAAATACATATTAGCGAATAATAATTATTTTCGTGTTTATATATATTTTTTCAAATATAAGATATTATTTAGTATTCAGAGTGGATTCAAATGCCCCTTCATAACCACTGTTGATTATAGGCCTCCTCCAGAGGGCAATTTTTGCCTAAGTCACCACACCACTAAAGCATTAAACTTAACACACAAGGAAATGCTGCTACCCGTTCACAAGCTTGTTATTTAGTATGTAATAACTATCGGGACTACCGGCTTAGCGTGCTTTCTTTTTCTATATGTGATAGAAATGTTAAAATGTGCACAAAGATTTCTTGTCCGACATAGAGATCGAACCCACGACTACTAACTACAAGCTTATAACGCTACGTCGCAGAGTGTGTATACAAAAAATATTTATAAAAAATATATTTTATTTTCACGAATTACCATTTTACTGAAGTAGTTTCTAGGTACTTCCATGTCCACTGTTAGTAAAGCTCGTTCTTACTCCATATACCCACCGCCAACATCAAAGGCTTCACTGCCGCTTAAAAATTCAAAATGCTGTTTTGAAAAGGTTATGTAAAACGCCTGCATCTTTGTTTAAAAACGCAAGCACTTGTGAGTGTAATCCCTGTGTGGCTTGAACTGTGTATTACAAATACACAGTTCACACAGCTTTAGTAGAAAATGGAAAAATGTTAGATATTATTTTTTTTTCTATTCGTGGTAGACTCTCAACACGAACGGATAGGAAAGAGAGAGAGAGAACAATAATACCAATAATAATGATAAAACAAACTAATACAACTATAATGGTGAATAATTCGCCTTCGAGAAATTATTTTACTTGGCATTATTTTTTCTTTTTACGCAGGAGGAAGAGATTTCTTCGAAGATTTAAGATAAAGGATAATTTATCAATGCTCAGATAAAAATTTACACATGAATATTTTTTATTTTAACAGATATTACAGACAAAATCTGTGAAATTAAAATTAAATACCTCAAGTATCCCTCATTTTATCTGTGAAAACAATTTATATTTATTATAAAACCAGTTATGTTTCAGTTCAGTTTATTTTAAAGCTAAATTTCGGTAAGAAACTTAGCACTGAATTTCGATAATAACTTAGCACTAAATTTAAAATTCAAATTTCCCAACGACTTTCATAAAACGAAAAACCAAGTTAAAATTATACAAAAAATAGCTTTTATGTTATTGAGTTTAATCTAACTCTATTAAATCAGCAATTTAATATGTTTGTTATAGCTAGTTTACTCGCCACGTGAAACTCGGTCACTCACGTACCTATTTAATGTTTATAATTAGAAAACGACATCTTTATTCAGCAAACGGAATGTATTCTACATTCCATTAGTAGAATACAGTAGAATATCTACAATGTAATCTGTGAAGGAGTCCAAGATATCCGTTAGATTAGCGCGGGCCCTTCCGTCCGAGCACTCGAGCAGAAAGTAGCTGAGAAGAATCCAACAGGAAACTCTATTAAGTTAGCACGGAACGTTTAGTTCGGAATTAAATTTAGATTGAAACTATCTAGTAAAGTGGCCACCCGTTCAACTTGACTTCTATTTTCAAACTGGTTTATTAAATTCCATCTTGTGTTTAAATCTAGAACTTTCATAAATAAGTTCAAAAGTTAGGCGCGTTTCTGTATCATTTGTAGTTGTAAATTTCTAGAATTTGCATGTTGTTAGAAATATTTGTTTTTTTTTGTGTTCTGAATTGTAAACTAAAGTGCAGCACATTACATTCTATTTTATTAGTTTTTCCTCAACATTTAATATTTTCTGCATGTAACTAACAGAAGGCGTCTAAGCGCGCGAGACATCCTGGCTTTTGGTAGAACTATCATTTTTCATTTTTGAATGTGTCAGTATAAAAGGTAAAGTAAAAACTAAAAAGTATTATAAAAACATTTGCTTCTAAAAGCATATTTAACGTTACATGTAGGTATGTTAAAATACAAGTTTGTTACGTGACAACTGTGGAGGAGTCCTTTGAACAAATAAAGGTAATAATATTGAAACGAAGGTTTACGGATTTCAGTTTAGGATAATATATAATTTAATTTGTATGTACATTTTTATTATTTTAACAACTCTACTAAGAAGTTATGTTTTTTATTTTTGCGCTATTTCTACTAATAGGTTTTGGCTGAAATTCTGCTTCATTCAATTCCGACTCATTATCACGGTCCATTGAGTTTGTGTGTGTAGTGTGTATTTTTTATAAGTAGGTTATAAGGCATTTAAAGATGTGCTATTGGCTGGCTGCCTGTATTTTGCTTAATTTATACATGGAACATTTTTTCAGAATAATCTAAATACCAGCTCGAAGTAAAATAAGGGATTTCGTGGTGTTTAATGAGTGCTTGGGAGAAGCTGTCAGTCGCGAGCCCGATTCCTTACAGTTGTGTCGTCGGTAAAACCGGTCTACCGCATTTTGAGAGTATAGAAAAATGTGTGTTTGCTCGCACACATGTGTGCACACATGAATATAGTTTTCGGTTATATTCTAATATGCATTAGAATATAACCGAAAACTATATTCTAATGCATACGTGGGACACTCAGAAAGATTTGCGACACTAAAAAAAATTGTTCTACAGGTACATATATTTTTATTAAATCTTTTCAAAGTACTCTCCACCAGCCTCTATACAAAGATTCATGCGTCTGAACCAGTTTTCAAAACACTTTTTCCAGTCCGCCGTAGACACCTCGTTTACAGCCTGCTCGAACGCAGCCAGCGCATCTTCCGGCGACGAAAATTGTATCCCCTTGAGCTGATTTTTTATTTTTGGAAATAAAAAGAAGTCACACGGTGCTAGATCAGGGCTGTAAGGAGGGTGACCCAGGAGTTTGACTAGTGTGCTGTCTAGGAAGTCCCTCGTTTTGAGCGCGGTGTGTGCAGGCGCATTGTCGTGGTGGAGCAGTAGTCCGCGGAGCCCTGTGTTTGGTCGCTTGTTGCTCACAACAGAAAAAACTTCTGGTAAACATTTGGTAGTATACCATTCGGCGTTGATGCTTCTTTGATCTCGTAAGGGAATTGAGGCCAAGTGGCCAGTCAAATTAAAAAAGCTGGCGATCAAAATCTTCCCCCCGCTTCGAGATCGCTTCACTTTGGTAGGCGTTGGTTCATTTTGAAACACCCAAACTGTCGACTGGCGCTTGGTTTCTGTATCGTATTGATAAATCCAGGACTCATCACCTGTTACGATGTCGTAAACACGCCGAGACGAGTCTGCTTCAAATTTGTTCAGCATATCACGGCACCATTCCACCCGGGCCTGCTTCTGAGCGTCGGTGAGGTAGTGCGGCACCCAGCGCGATACTATCCTCCTCACGCGAAGATGCCCGTGTAGAATCTCGTGAACGCTTCCCGATCCAATCTTTAATATGTGTTGAATCTCCTGATATGTAATTCGCCTATTATCTTGGATTAAATTTTTCACTGCTAGCACGTTTTCTTCCGTAATAGCCGTCAAAGGGCGACCGCTTCTTTCTTCATCCCCCAAGGTTGGTCGACCGCGCCTAAATTCGTTATACCAACGATACACGGTTGCCTTGGAGGGGCTTTCATCCATAAATGTCATTTGAAGTCTATCGAACGATTTATCCGGTTTCAGGCGACACTTGAAATCGTAAAAAATCATAGCTCTAAAATGTTCCCGGCGCAGATCCATTTTTCAGTAAGACACGATACTTTGAATTGGCTCGCAAAAAATGTGGAGGGAAATTTTGAAAATGGAACACACATATTTTTACTTACAAGCAATCATATTTACGAAAAAGATTCTAACCGGCCAGTCTCCCATATATAAAAACTATTTTTCGCAATACTTTCTGAGTGGCCTGGTATACGAGTATAGTGTAAAATATATATTTCAATGTTGCGTACATGTTATATCTTGGTCGAAATCTACGACCGAACGCAATTATTCTACTTGTCTTACAGAAACCGAATGTAGATATTTTCATCGCACTATAGGTACATATAGTACGATGCGAACATAAGTATAAGGTGTTTCTCGTGATTGTTGGGTTAGCATATACTTCTTAAAAAGTTTTTTTATATTTTTTAATTAATATAATAGTTTAAATAAAGATAATCATACTTATTATTGTGAAAGTGAAATATTTAATGTTTGTAGGTTTGGATGTTGGCTACTTAATTACAGTAATAATATTTCTTTTTTTTTAAAGACAACTCCTGCACTAGATAAATTCACGGACACAAACCACACCCAGTTTCAGAACAATTACCTGTGGTCTCACAAATAATTGTCACGGGTGGGAATCGAACCCAGAACACTTAGTATCAGAATAACTACCGTAACTGCTGAGCCACCGGTGCAGTCACTAATAAATGGTGAGTGAGGTTAATAGATTCACCATTTACTTATTAGTGACACGAATTAATATTACTGTTTTAATAAAGAATAATAATATAAAAAAACAACTCCATTTAGTTGACAGACTCTACGTGCTTTCATAAGCACGTTAGGCTGAACCAACGAGTGAATGACGCAACAACGCGAACGCTGAGCTCCCGTCCAATGCATCCGTTACCCCCGCCCCGTCTTCCGCATGCGAGGAACGTGAATGTCCAATGTGAGGCAAGTCTCTTGTGTAGGTACCGAGATTACGAATTAAATCCAAAGTAGCGTGATCTAATATTTCTTTCGGGGTGTGGTTGGTTGAGGGATTACTCTCCGTGCCTCGAAAAGAACGTTAAGCCGTTGATCCCGATGGTTATAATATCATGTATAGTAATCGTATACGAGTAGTAGCGTTTTCTTGTGTGTTACGACAATACTGCGGCGGTGACCATGGCAAAACCCTTCTTCAGAGAGGTCAACCCATGTTCAGCAGTACACGGTATACGAGATGATAATAATGGTGAAACTAGCGTGAAAAAAAATTGGTGTTTATGCCAAAACTTCCATAGAAAAAGCGATCAGTTGTAGATGCCATAAAGGCTACTAATAATTGAGGAAAATTTACTTGGTTAAAAATGAATTCTATATAAAATCACGCTAAAATACGTTTAGGCCAAGCAATCTAGTGCCCTTAATAATGTCGTAGTTATTATTTTCAATTATTAGTAGTGCACCATTTACTGTCCAAGACATTTAAGATTACCAACACGCATGCACAAATACACATAATTGCACGTCTATAGCCACTTAATAGTGGTAGTTGAAGGCTTCAGATAGGGTTCTCAAATATTGTACGAGAAAACTGAAATTAAAGAATGGATACAAAAAAAAAACAGATTAAACTGATGCTCAGGTTTTTTTAATACCTGTGTACCATTTTGGTTCATTGGCTAAACATATTTACACTATGTCTTTCCGATCGATCTCAACCACGGTAGACAATCTCTAAGGAGATTATAGTGTACAAGTATGCTTCAAACACCGTCAACTTCTTGACTACGGGCTAGCCAGTCCATCTTAGAACCTTCTCGACAGAAAATTTCTAGTAACAGTAATTCTTGTCCGAGCCGGGGTTTAGTTAGTTACGCTAGACCAACGAGTCAGTCAAAAACACTATCACTGCTTAATTAGCTCCGTTCTATTCAGCTGTAATTAAATTAATGATAAATGTAGAATAGTAAATAGTATATAAACGAATTAAACGATATTTATTCAGCACTTAGGTATTTACATACACTTGCACATATGATTATTATAATTAAATACAAAAATATCGTAACTAAAATCTTTTGCGGTTTAGCTAATGACTTGTCTGTCAGTTCAGCGTCACGTCATATGTATAGTTACAACAATAATTACCTCTATAATCAAAATCTTAATATAATTTAGCTCTATAGAAAGAGGCACGTCTTTTAACAATATTTTTACGTATAAGCGACACACGCCTGAGGCCTGAGCCTTAATTGGCTAGGACCACGGCTCAGGGCATCGCTAATGCTATGAGAAATATTACTGTAACAATAATAATATAAAAAAGAGGGAGTGATTACTGGCACGGACTACAGGCACTGGATCATCGGATAGGGACAGGGGGCCATCGCGGTCCTCGCCTCGGTCTGTCCGGCGAGGACCCTAGCCTAGCTAACCTGCAGGTTTCTCTAGCTACCTAAGTGGACGGCCCGGAGAAGAAACTCAGAAAGAAACCCTGGTTTTCTTTTTTCCGTCTTCTTTTATTTGATTTATCTTTTTTTTTCTATACCTATTCATTATTTATGACATTTAATTATTTATTTGTTAAAAGGATGTGGGCTAGTGCATGCTCAATATTAATATAAATATTTAATATTATTTAACAGCATGGTTGGTTTGGGAACCCTAGCATCGCCCAATTCCTCCCATTCGAGCCAGTGCAGCACGCTCCCTGCCCCACTAAGTTTAACAGCTGTATAATTAGTTAAGCTATAGAAACACTATTGTTTGTATAAGAAGATAATTGGCCACTCTATCTAATAATCACAATTGGTCTATTAAATCGCTCATATTCTCTCTCATACTCGAAAATCTGTGGTTTCAATAAAGGTGAGTAAATAAACAATGTTTATTTTAATTATTAAAATAAAATGAATAACTCGATAGACACAAAAGTGTCTATTGGATTTATAATATGTCAAGAAGGTATTACTTGAACGTTGAACAAATAAAGTAAAGACAATTCACTTAAGTTCAGAGCAAAATAAGCTCTAGAGATATTTTTTTCATGACTGTAAATTTTGTCCCTGGAGTTGACTTTAACATAAACTATGTAGGTGTCTAAAGAAGAAAGAAGTGAAGAGTGAGTTTACAACATAAACACTGAATACTCCAAGGTTAAATAAAAAGTGACAAACGATAACTATCAAACTATGTTTTCAAAAAATCTATACTAATATTATAAAGCTGCAGAGTTAGTTTGTTTGTTTGTTTGAACGAGCTAATCTCAGGAACTACTGGTCCGATTTCAAAAATTCTTTCAGTGTTGGATAGTCTATTTATCGAGGAAGGTTATAACCTTCCACGCCTATAGGCTACATTTTATTTTCAAAAAAATTAGGATCCGTAAGAAAATTGCGATTTTGTCACCCAAGGTGTAAAAGCGAAAACCTATTTATGCGTGCGCTGCAAAAACTATTGACTTTAGAACAAAATGATGTACTACGGGTTTGTAGGTCTTATTAAGATCTACAAAAAAGTCCGCGAGAGCATATATCTAACAATCATAGTTTAGTCACAATAACCGCTTTTATGTTCATAAAAAAATATTAAATCGTCTGAAGAAAGAAACTAAGTTAAATGTATATCGTAATATTAATCCTTTTCAAAATTAAGCATTATGTTATCAAGGGTATTTATGTAGAAGTAAAATACTTTTTGTTTTATTCCAATCGGACATTTCGTTGAGAAATTATTACGAGTATAAAAACGCAAAGAATTGGTACCTAATAATGAGTTATTTGCCATTAAAGATAAAGCTGAGGAGTTTGTTTGCTTGAACGCGCTGATCCCTGCAACTACTGGTCCGATTTGAAAAATTCTTTCAATGTTAGATAGCCCATTTATTGAGGAAGGTTATAAGCTATATTTTATTATAAAGTTTCTACGGGAACGGGAGTTACGCGGGTGAAACCGCGCGCGGAAAGCTAGTACGAAATAAATAGCCACATGTAATTAAGATACTAAAGCTGGTTGGCTCAGGTGCATGGCGTACCGAGGGGACGATGATTAATTGGACACTGCGTACCCTCTCTCTACCCTTCGAATTTATTATTATACAAACGTTGCAAAGCTCCTTAACATTATACGTACTTATCAAATCTCTCCCTAGTTTCGTCTTTGGTTGATGCTGCAATTAATTAGCGAGAAACGCTACACGAATAAAAGAAGAACACTTTTATACAATAAAAGTCGTTTTCATTTTGAAAACAAAAAGCAATTAGCTATGGCATTTTCCGTGTTACTGTTTTATTGTATCAGTTTATTGCTTAACATAACAACGTTATGGTTTAACTCGATCAAAATACGTATTCTTATTTTTTTTTTATTTATTTATTTATTTATGTACAAACACACAAAAGAAACAAAAAGAAAAAAATTATACATAAGGAAAGAAATTCTTATTTGAGCTATTATTATGTTTTTGGCCCAAGCTACAAATTAAACGAGTGATATTGCTCGTACAATATCCCTTTTATGGTTATAATCATGTTAACAAGTTTTTTACACAGCATTAGCGCAGTAACATGGGAACAGAGAAGGCAAAATCGATTTAGAGCAAAATAAATGTAAACGTTGTATTTTTCTTTTATGAACGGGTTAGCACATCACCCTGCGGTTCGTTAGCATAATAATGAAACAAAATTGAAGCAGTATAAAATGCACGTAGCAAGGTTTCTTGGTTGATATTTTACAACTTTTAGTTGGACCAGGATCCAAAGAGCAAGCGGTTACTTTGAAGTCGTTTGCAACCGGACGAGTAATTATAGGGCTATGTAGATTCTCTATTTACATGGTTTCGAATTTAATTTCCTTTTGAGTATAAGCGGAGTCAGCTCTAAAATTACTATGTTTAATGAAACTATGTAATGGAAGATTACTAATCCTGTGCGCGGTTTTGGATAGAATCAAAATTTGTTGTTTAGTTTAGAAGGAATTAAAGGATCTTATAATAAAACAGAACATAAATGCTCGTGGATAGTGATACAAATCTTGCGATAATAATATTATATAGGTACTCCCGAATGGCGACATATTTTTTAAGTGAACTTTATTAAAAAGAACAATATAATCGAACAAATA
The DNA here is from genome assembly GCA_947037095.2 of Nycteola revayana. Classification (NCBI taxonomy): domain Eukaryota; kingdom Metazoa; phylum Arthropoda; class Insecta; order Lepidoptera; family Nolidae; genus Nycteola; species Nycteola revayana. The sequence goes on from OX344840.2 coordinate 18,326,503, forward strand.
ATAAAACAGTCATCTTCATCATCATCATTTCAGCCGTAGGACGCCCACTGTTGGACATAGGCCTCCCTCATAGATCTCCAGTTGTTGCGGTTAGAAGCGGCCTGCATCCACCGTGATCCTGCGGCCTTAATCAGATCGTCCGTCCATCTAGTAGGTGGACCTCCTACGCTACGCTTTCCGATCCGCGGTCTCCATTCGAGAACTTTTCGGCTCCAACGGCCATCTGTTCTCCGTGCTATGTTGCCTAAGGAGCGAATGCATTGTTGAACAATTGTACAATATACTTAATAAATGCAGTTAATTTATATTGTGTAGTTCGGAGAAGTGATTTGAATTTAGAATGCTGCATATAAAATTTCTAATTTCGTTGGCTCACAAATCATTCCGTAGGTATAGATTACGAATGCAATATTTCTGATTTTATATCATCACTTAGTTTCTAATACATCATTGAAATTTGATTCAACGACTTGGCACGTTCATTAATACAAATTTTCTTGGTTGTAGTATGAAATGAATTTAAATAGAACATTTAATTTTTTCGTGATGTTTTTCATTCATTCAAATATGTATGCAATGAAAAAAGAGGATACGCTTTGCCCCGTATAAAATGCTTTTATGTAGGAAATATATAAATAAAATAAAATAGAAGCAAACTACAAGTCGTGTGCACAAACTCAGGACAATTTTTCGGTACATGTCTTAATTTAAGATCTATCAGGGGCGGCATTAAAAAAAACATGTGTTGTGATGTTTCTCCAAATAGAAACGAAACCCATATATGTATATAATAATATATATATATAATAATATATATATATATATATATATATATATATATATATATATATATATATATATATATATATATATGTTATATGTTGTTAATGGAAATTTAATTGCGTATTTCCAAGAATTCAATCGAGTTTTATGAGCCTTTAAGTAAATGTAGAATTGTTTGTAAGCGCTAGAAGCTTTGGAAATCGCATGATAAGTGACGCTTATTTTCTTCCATTTAGATAAAAGGAAACAAGTCTATATGATGCTATTAAGATAACTCAACTGCAAAATATTTTTAGGTTAAAGTTTTTCGTAAGATATATCTTTATATAAAGCTGAAGAATTTGTTTATTCGCTTGAATGCGATAGTCTCAGGAACCGATTAGAAAAAATATTTTAGTGTTAAATAGCCCATTTATAGAGAAAGGCTAATTGCACGACTGCACCGGTGGCTCAGTGGTTACGGTAGTTGCTTCTGGGACCTGGTGTTCTGGGTTCGATTCCCACCCGGGACAATTATTTGTGTGAACCACAAATAATTGTTCTGAGTCTGGGTGTACTTTGTGTCCGTGAAATGTATGTTTGTAAAGTCCCCCGCGACACAGGGATTTATTTCCCTAGTGCGGGAGTTGTCTTTTAAAAAAGAAACAAATTACGAAGTTTTATCGGGAACGGGATTTACGCAAGTGGAACCGGGCGTCATTGACGATTTTTGTTATTGACGATTGCTAGTCAATAACAAATACGCAAAACTAACATAATAAAATAAATGTGCGAGAAAATTGGACACTGCTGTATCGGTTATTTTGAAGAAAGTCTGTAGTCTTACTAAGAGTTTTGACAAAATGTTCGCCTTTAAAACCCTTTTTATTTCCCTTTTTGTACAATTATTGTGCATTGTTAGATTGCAATCAGGATGAAATCTCGTCATGAGTCGTAAGCTCTTTGTCGTAAATGACGGACTAGAACAATTCTCGAGAGGCGTTACTCTAGACGAGCACTGAAATTTTCTACTAAATTTCCCAATATCCTCAAAGATACGCATTTTATAAACGTATTTATGCAAATAAAACCGCACAAATACATCTAGCTAAAGTATTCTAAACCCATGAGATGAATTGGTATCGTAATAAAAACGTTAGTTCATTATCGACAGTAGGTTTCGCTCTCCGTCGTGCTCGTTAAGACACTGGCGTCATGAATAATGGAGGTACGTACTACGGATAATGTAAATCTAGCGAAATATCTTCTTGCATGTTTTAAATGCTAAGGATTTCTTTGATATTCGCTTGGATAGAGAACGATTTGAATGTGTTAGAGATAGGTGATGACGTACGATATTTACATTCCATTTTGTTTTACGAGCGTACAAATCTATTGGACTCGGTGAATATCAATTTTGCACTTTTCAGTTTTATTTGAAATCCATTGTGCTTTATACGATTTCGTTTGGTTTGGTATCGATACGTGTGAAGAATTCTACTTTAATCAATTTACCAATCGTGAAGTCCGATACAGATGTGCTTGTGAGTCCATCTGCTGAATAAGTATTATGCATTTATTATTTTCTGTCAAATTTTCTTTAATTCCACGTTATATGTAGTTTGAGCTCTTCGACGTTTATCTATTGGATTGCTGTTTTATGAGCGGAGGCACGATAGAAGCGGCCGTAGTTAATGGCTGGGGCGTCGGACTTGTGATCTTGAGGTCGCCGGTTCGAACCCCACCCATTGCACTACCGCCGTGAACCCACTCGTAACACAAGCATTTTAGCTTAGCACGAGGGGTTAACAAGAATACTAGTAGACTGCAAAACTCTGCTAGTAATGTTTTTAATAAAAAAAATGAAAAATGAAAAAAAAAGATACTTTAAAAAAATAAACCTTCTAAATACTCTTCTTATTTTGTCTTTAGCACTATGACACATACACATACAATATTTTATATACATAGAAATGGGCATACACGGTGCAACCAAAAACCGTTTTGGGTTTTACTGTAAGTACATGAAATAAAATAAGAAGTTAATACTATAAACAAAATGTTAAACCTTATTTTGATCAAAGTTATTTCGTCCAGAAAAGTGTGAACATTTAAAGTAATTGAACAAAAGATTCGGTGGCAAAAGACGTCACTTACTCGTATCAAAGGCGGCAGCGGCACGTGTAACAACGAGGCGTTGGTAGCGACTTTTATCAAAGAACCTTCAGCTTTATGACAGAGATTTGTTGTTTTTAAATATTTAGATGCCTAGGTACTTGTTTATTTTGACAGTATAATATTTACTTATTGGATTACGAAGGTAAGGAAAATCCCAATAAACCAAAAGATTTTAGACAATCTCCATGGTGTAGCGGTATTTGGTTCGATCCCCACGCCGCGCCGGACACGAAATCTTTGTGTAGATTCTAAGTTTTCTTTCCGGGTCTGGTTGGCTGAGAGACTACCCTCCGGTCTTCGGAAAGCACGTTAAGCCGTTGGTCCAGATTTTTATAACAACATCTATAAAAATTGTATACCACGGAACGGGCAGCAGCGTTTCCTTGTGTGTTACAACATAATACTGCGGTCACCAACCCGCCTGCCAAGCGTGGTGACTATGGCAAAACCCTCCCTCGGGAGGATGGTCATGGACATGACATGGGCCATGTTCAGCAGTGGAAGTTATGATGGTGAAATGATTTTACTATTGAATTTATATACGTAACTAGATTCCCGTGCTCTGTTTCACCCACGGTTCTCTCCACGAATCTACCGTTCCCTTGAGAACTTCATAATTAAATAAAGTCTATGTTACTCCTGGATAACGTAGCTTTCTAATGGTGATAGAAGTTCTGTTATTTTTTTTGGGACCTCAGATAATACATTTCATAGAAATTAGAGCAGGTTTTAAATATTTTTCATATCGACTTTTAACCCTATTTTGCACCCTAAGGGGGTGATTCCAATAAATAATGAAATGATTTATATAAAGATTTTTCTTTACAAACTTGCAACCGCTGTTTCATCCCTTTAGGGAAAAATATTTTTTTAATCCCTTCTTAGTGTGCTTCCACATTTTGAAGTAAAACAACTCTCCAAATTTCACGTTTCTACCATTAGCGGTTACGGCTGTGCGTGCGTCTCTATGTCTATGTATACAACAAGGAAGATTTTAACTACATAGAACAAGGAAGATTTTAACTACATAGAACAATTGGAAGATCTGTCTACCAGTGGTCTCATCATGCAAGTCAAGAAACTCCATTACTTGGCATACCAACTTGGACTCGAAGAAGCTAAAGAAATGACAAGACGAAAGTATTTGAATATTTTTGCATCTCGAAGGCAGAGAGTGATATTATAAGGTAATCATTTCTCTAGTATCTGTGTTAGAATATTTAAGATAAAGTTTTATTTTATTGTATATTATAACAATTAAACAATGTGATAGAATTATAAGTATAAACCTAGTCTCGCCTTAAATCTCTGAGTTTTTCCGCCTCTGGTTGGTCGAGAGACTGCCCTACGTGCCTGGGAAAGTACGTTAAGCCACTGAACGGGCAGAAGAGTTTACCTGTGTATATGCTGTACATAAAATTGCGGTCACCAATCCGCCCGTAAAGCGTGGTGACTTTGGCAACACCATCTTCGAGGAAGGCCCATGTTCAACAGTGGACGTTATATGGGCTGTTGATGATGATCTTTGATTAAAATGTGATTTTTTCCTTTGAATCTGTAAATTAAATCGTGAAAATCTTTACACGTCTAAAAGAGGAAGCGTAGTAATGTATTTCACTTTTATGGATCCGTTGTACAATAAAATAAATGTTTCATTGTTGTTACGTATTTTATTCGTATCGAGGCGTGAACTGTTACATATATATATATACATTTTTTTAACCGCGTGCTTTCAGGCTCCACGTCACCACCCAATATATTCCCATGGGTGTCGTAAGAGGCGTAATGCTATTTTTGCACCGCCCTCCCGCCCGCAAAAATTATGCACATGCAGGAAGGAAAAATAAAATGTGCAAAAATACAATCAACAGCCGAAGAAACGACACGTGTAGCGCTCCTCCATGGAGCATCATCAGGGTGCACACGCAATAGCGTTCGTTTTGTCTTTTTAAATTAGATTAATATGGATTTCCGCAAAGTAAAGCCCTTTTATTAATATTACCAAGGTTACTATTAATGATTGCCAAGGTCGGTTAAGAGGAGACCCATATTCAGCTGTGGACATAAATGGGCTGGTGATATTTTTATCTGACCGCTATAGCCTCCTGAGTCAGAGGATATGATATTGTGGTTTATGGCCTTATTTTTGCATCATTGTATATTCTCATGATATAGATGGAAGGAAAAATAAAATAAAAATTATCACATTATGTAAAACAGTTTTTTGCGATGTCCTTAATTTCAGACATCAGTTTCATACAACTATGATCATGAATTTTTGATGTTCCTAATTTAGGATATTCGTTGGTTGTTCTAAATTTAGAACTTCAGTACTCAGGAGGATAGTCCAACTCATAAGTAGGATTTAATTAAAATGAACGATGGTTCATACTTTATTTATAGCGACGTGTAAATTCCCTTTACGTTGAGTTTCTAGAACGCATATAAATAGCATTCAATATCAGAAGCCTTAGTAAAAGTTTTCTTTCAATATAACATTATAGTAAAGAAAAGCAACGTGAACTCAAAGGGATCCTCCCTGTTTATTCTTTCTTACGTATACAACGAAAATCGCGAAGCTAGGCGTGTAAAGTAAATATGAATGATTATAGGGACACAGTTTTAGGGTGGGTTGTATCGGGAAGACAGCTCACATGCTGGGGGAGGTCACAAGTCGTTTATTTCAATAAGACAGGCTTACCTGCCACGACCCTTTCCCTAGTGACACGCCAACTGAATTATGAGCATTATTCATAATTATTAATGACCGAAAATTAAACTTACAACGCCTTATTATAAAAGAAACGTTGGAAATAGAATTTTGTACTTGGTTTGCATTTAATAATGGATTAATTTTGGTTTTTGGGTGCTACCTTGTGCATTTTGTTGTACCGTCAAATGTAACAGCATTAAGTAAATTAAGTTTAATTTAATCTGCTTACAGTAAACAAATGTTAATTTTCGTGTCATATATAAGGCCCCTTCATAATATATGCAATCCTTTTAACAAGTGACTTATAAATTTGGTACACAAATATTGTATAACCTGAGAGAAGTCACAGGCTACTTTTTATGGTGAAAAAGGATTGTAGGAGGTTGAAAGGGGGGGGGGGGTGAAAATGTTATAAAAGTATCGTAATTATTTAAGCTAGAAGCTTGAAATACAATTAGAAATGCTACTCAATATCACTATTCCACTCGGACGAAGTCGAGGGCAAAGCTAGTCTTGATTAAAGTCGCGGTTGTTCCGCGGAAAAAAAGAGTCACATTACGCGATTTTATCATTTATTTTAATGTAATTTTTGGGTAAAATAAAACGTATTCTTCTACAGATATTTCTTTCTTAAGTAACACTACACTTAATACTATCGTACGCTAAAGGCATATATTTAGGAAGCACCTTCCATTTACTGGCGATACTCAGAAAAATAGGAAGAAGACTATTTAAAAATGTGTCGGTGCACCATCTGGCTAATGGAAAGATCTCACGAAGTTCATCCCCACGTTGACAGCCTGCAGTATATTAATTATAACCAGTAAGATAACAGACACGAATTTAATGCGGGTTTAAATATATATATAGGTAATCGTGCTCATGCTAACAGTAGAGAAATGTAAATTTTTCTTTACATCAATAGAGTAAAATTTCAGTTCTTTACTGGCTCATCTTCGGTGGAAATTGCATGAATTGGCTGCAATTTTGCTCAAAATGGTCTCGAAATTGGCGAATTTTCTGTCTCTTCACAGGAGTGAAAGCGAATTTGAATTTCTTCTATAGAACCGTCGGTGATTAAAACATATTATTATATTAAGGCTGGCTGTAGGAAAAGTTTATTGCATCATAATCATCGTTCATTTGGCATCGTTCTTTTTTTATTGATTTAGTTTTATTTTTTAAACTAAATTTATCCAAATGTACTCCAACTATCAAACTTTTTACCTCTGAACTTGTTTGTATTATCCTGGAAACTGTAAAAAAGGAAGCCCTGGCACCAATAACACAAGTTTGATTTTAGCTTACGTGCCAGAGGACCAAAGCTTGTTTGTTCTACAATTTCTAATACAACGGAGTAATACTAATATGTATGTAAATAAACCGTGCCGTTTCCGTGTGGATTTGCCGTGTGGTTTCCGGCTTAGAATAGATCACCCTTATGTCCTCCCATGGGTGTCGTAAAAGGCGACTAAGGGACACATGGCTGATGGATGGGCAGAAGCATCTATTAGCTCAAGGTTTACATCCTACTGCGATCACCAATCCGTCTGCCAAGCGTGGCGATTATGGCAATATCCCTCAACAATCCTGGCCTGCCAAGGTATTTCAGGAGGAGGCTCATGTTCAGCAGTGGACGTAAACGGGCTGTTGAAGAAGAAGATGTAAATAAAATTCTAAGTTTTGGAAATAAATAAATTTTATATTATTACTAGCTTCGTTGACGTTGTCGTTAACTGTTCCCATGGGAACTTCATAATTAAATATTTAGTTTTCCTCGATAAATGGGGATAATACTGAAATATATTTTCTATTCGGACCACCCTTCCTGAGTTTAGCGCGTTCAAGTAAACAAACCAACTCTTCAGCTTTATATATAAGTATAGATTATTTATTATGACATGCACAGTTTATCTTCTTAAAGTCACCCATATTTCTATCTATAAGTACTGTAAACGGGGTCAAGCTCTTGTTTTTAAAGCAATTTCGCGATCAAAGTCCTCACCTCTATAAAAGGTGCTGCAAACACTGAGGCAATAATCGATTTAATGAAAGGGGAATCGAAGGGTCCTGCAGGTTTACGTTTCAAAATTTACGACTGCCTCTAACGTTTAATTGGAAAATCGTGCCTCAATAAAAAAGACTTGATGACCTAAATAAAGATTAAAATGAGAACTCTTCAAAATGAAACTGGATGCTTAATAGGTAGGAACTCTCGTAATATAAATTACAACTAGCTAACTTTTACGGAATAGGGAAATTGAATTAGGCACTTATCACTTGCTTGTTTACGGTTTGCCAGCAGTTTTTTTGATCATTGCAATTTCTGTCGAAGGCTCTATGTGTGTATGGAAGAATATACCTATTAGTATTTTTTTTTCGGATAGACATATTTATTTAGCCACGAGGCTTTTGCTACTTCTCCGGAGTTAAATGCGAGCAGAGCTCCAGCCTAGATAAAAGGTTTGAAAACTACAAACTAAGCAACCTGCGCAAGAGGGCGTCTTCTGTGGGACTAATATATTCGTAGTTCGTATATATTCGTAGGTAAAGTTTTAACATTATTTTTTCGGACGCACATTTTGTATTTAGCCAGAAGGCTTATGCTACTTCACCGGGTATAGAACCGCTACATCAGGGTTTTCGTTAATAAATAATAATTTACACCTACTATTGCCTACAATACCAACCAGTATACCAGTATTCATACTGATTGGGCCGAAAATACTATCTCGTATCTATACTAATATTATAAAGAGGAAAGATTTGATTGTTTGTTTGTATTGAATAGGCTCCGAAACTACACGACCGATTTGAAAACTTCTTTAACCGTTCACATTATCCCCGGATGACATAGGCTATATTTAATTATGAAGTTCCGACGGGAACGAGAGTTACACGGGTGAAACTGCGCGCGGGGACCTATTCTTTTATATACATATTGGAGTAATGTTGATAGTAAAAAGCCATAATATTAAACGCGAAATAAATTAAAGTTTGGTACTAATCAACACCACAGTATATGATGCGAAAATATCATTATTTTACTGTACTGTTTATATTAAATCTTTTTAACGTAGATCCTCAATAAATAGGTGACAACATACATATAGGTACGTTAAATATTACGTAAATATAGTGATATAAAATATATCACTATATGTAACAATCATCATCATCATCAGCCCGTATAACGTCCACTGCTGAACATGGGCCTCCTCCCGGGGGAGGGTATTTGCCATAGTCACCACGCTTGGCAGGCGGGTTGGTGACCGCAGTATTATGGTGTACCCCACAAGGAAACGCTGCTGCCCATAACTTGATATACGACTATTAGAGATGATGTTATAACAATTGGGATCAACGGCTTTACCGAGGCACGGAGGGAACTCCACACACGGAAAGTAATCTTAGAATTAACACAAAGATTTCTTGTCCAGTGTGAGGATCGAACCCACGACCTCCGAAATTTAAAGCGAGCCAAATACCGCAACGCTACGGAGGAGGTAAATAATCATACAAATTAAGTATTCAAAACATACAAAACAAAATAAAATAATTTTAAAAATAAATATGGCTGAATTATTTGTGCGAACCTCATGTAACCTATTGCCTTTGCATAGGTATTTATTATACGGAATGCGACAATTTTTGTTTTTTCCACAAATGTAATGAGCATTCACCACAAAGACCCGGATAATAAAATAAAGGATCTTTCCTTTTCTCGTAAATCTTTCTAACCAACGAACAGAATAGGGAACGAAAATGGTACAATCTTTAACTTTCTGACAGTTTAATAAGATAATAAAAATATAACCAGGGAAAAAGAATTAATATCTCCACACTTTTGCCAGTTTACTTTGTGAGTTTTTGAATTCAACGAAAACAATCTTTTTGTAGCTTTTATCTTTATGTTTTTAACTTTTTTCTTAAAAAATATTTTTGGATGCGTTCTGTGTAAAATATGCGAAAGATATGGCATTGTTAAATGTACTATAACAGATTATACAATTATTATTCCCATATCACCTTGAAATTATGATAATTATTTCATCAATAAAAACTATATGTGTTAGGATGGTCCTTATTACTAAGTAAAACTACACAAAATACCAACTTTTCCGCTTTATAATATTAGTATTATAAAGACGACCTACCGAGAGAAAATCTAATATTTTGCAACAATAATGTTTGTTTTTAAATATTCACTTCAGCTTTAAAGTCTCACTGCCATGGTTTCTAGTGCTATGGTAACAGAAATTATCAAATTAACCTGACATTCTCAGTTGAGTTGACCATTCCTGTTGTTCTTGCATGCGTGCATTGTGTTTTTTTGTTTTCATATTTCGTAATTAGAACTTTTATAAAGAAAAACCTTTTTAACTTAAATATAATATGGTCGTCATAATTAAGTATATCCGTGCAGCTTTCAGCTTAGTTGAGCTGTGGACGAAAGAATCGCCATGGAACCCTAACTTACTAAGAATGGGAGAAACAAGGCTGCTATCATCATCATCAGCCCGTACAACTTAAACTGCTGAACATGGGCCTCCTCCCGAGGGAGGGTTTTTGCCATAGTCACCACGCTTGGCAGGCGTTTTGGTTACCGCAGTATTATGTTGTACCACACAAGGAAACGTTTCATTCATTCATCTCGTTTCATAATATACGATTATTGAAGATGATGTTATAACAATCGGGACCGACGGCTTAACGGGCTTTCCGAGGCACGGAGGGTAGTCCCTCAACCAACCTGACACGAAAAGAAATCTTAGAATTTACACAAAGATTTCCTGTTCCTGAGGATCGATCTCACGACCTCTGAGATTCAAAGCGAGTCAAAATACGCAACAGTCATTGTGCTGAATACTGAAAACAAAATCTTCATCACACAAATTGAAGAATAACTGAAAAATTGTTTGAATCGGGCGCATTTTGGCCTAAAACCATTGAAAGCAATTCTTCAAATGGACGTAACCACAAACATAAAACAGAATTCCTAGTTCACAAACAGAGTTCAATTGGAACGTTTGTGTATGGTTCGTGTGTTGGAGCACTGTGTGTTTTAGGTGAGGCCTTGTTTGGTTTTAAACATTAACTGTACGATATAGATATATGGATATTTTTTTGGACAACTTCTAGCGTAGCGGTTTAAGTCTATATACAAGTCCTCACGCCGGATCTTTTGAAAATTTAAGAGAAAATCTGCTTAAGACGCGTTCTTATAGTAGCTTCCGCGATTATTGTATTTTTTTACTGATTTATAAAAAATAAACACGACTGAAAAAGAGTATTGAAGCATATTGCTGTACTACAATGAATCGGTCAGTGTGTTTGAATGATGTTTAAATAAACGTGAGTCCCACCCATACAATGCAGAATGGTAAACCTGAAGCTGGTAAACCATAATATGTGCAATGGGTGCGGCATTGAGAGGTAAAATATTACCATGCTACGTTAAAGCTGTGGCCATTGTAATCCAGGGGTGCAATTCTGCTATGAAAATAATCATAAAATTGACTTTACAACCGACCTTGTTAAAAAGTCGACATATGGTTGTTTACTGACGTAAACTTACTTTACTAAACTATTAATTTTTAGACAAATGCTTGAATCCGAGGTGGCTTTTACTACTTCGGTCAAGATCCTTGAAATGTTTTTTTCGCAGATATTCAGGAGTGTCTTATGGGATTTATGACGGTATGTCGAATAAATCAGTAGAATCGCTGAAAATTTGAAATAAAGAATTCCAATAGTTCTTTAACACTACAAAGTTTCAACCAAGTATAGAAACGATTTTTATTCTATGCTTAGTAAGGGTTGAAAACATACCCATATTACGCAGTGTAAAAGTTGTAACATGCCTTGCCGTTTCTTGTGTTAAGGACACATGATTGTATTATGTTCCTTCAACATACGCCGTAGAATTAATTAGCAGAGAAGGAACGGTGCGTGCATTTTTCTATAGTCAATGGAATCCCGGCTATCTGGGTTTTCCATAACATATTTCCACAACAGTGGAAAGAAGCCACCGTGATTAGTATTCCCAAGCCTGACAAGCCAAAGCAGGATCCCACTTCTTATCGCCCTATAAGTCTTCTCAAATATAATACCGAAACGCTAGAAGCGTTAACTAGCGTCACAATAGTATAACCTGGCTTCCTAAGGTCTATTAAAGAAGAGGTCCGTGTTCATCAGTAGACATAAACTGGCTAATGAAGAAGAAGCGTTTGTAAATAACCAGAATTGCGGGCTTGTACTCTACCTCCTCGTTTACTATATACACTATTATTATTTTTAAGACAAACAAAGCGCTCGGGTTCATTGCATGGTATAAAATGTTAATTCAAGTTATGATTGGCACTAGTGAAAATTTCACAGCTCTGGCGTGTGGCCGGCTTGCTGCCGTGCCGCGATAGGTCAGTTTAATCGGATTCTTTATTCATGAGACCACTGCACCGCCGCTGTATTCAAAATTACACTTCGCATATTAACCAGAATTAACACTAGTTTATAATATTGAAACGATTGCTTAATTTATGCGCACTATTTATCACCGTGTAGGTATTATTTTGACTTTAATGGAAGGTACACATATACATATCATCTGGGTGTAATTGAGCTTTATGTGAATATAGCCGTGTGGTTAACGGCTTCGAATAGAATACCCCTAGACTCAGAATAGTCTTCTGCTGGGTGTCGTAAAAGGTGAATTAGGGGCATACAGTTGATGGATGGGTACCACCATCCATCAGTTCAAGGAAACTCATCATATTACTGCGATCGCTATTATCCATCTGCCAAGCATGGTAATTATGGCGACGACTTGGCTTGCGCTAAGGTCTGTTAATAGGGCTCCATGGTTAGCTGTGAACGTAATGGTGCTGATGAATAATTTTATGTGTAGATAAACAACTACTTCTTTTTAAAGTTACATTTTTAAAGTAATGAGTTATTCATTGACATATACATATGGATGATAATACAACTAAAAGTAGGTAATCGAAATTAAAACTAAGGTATAAAATATTAACTATTCTAAATATATGCTAGTTGGAAACGTTACCAGAATGCTAGCAGCATGCAGCATTGCCCCGTTAAATGGCAATGCTGTGCGAAGTAAATACCAGCACTCGGGGAACGAGCTGCATAGACGAGATACGCTGCTCTCGTTAATGCGGATTCTAAATTGATTTGGTTGCCGAGTAATCTGAGATTTTGGTCAACCAGACTCGCTCACAATGGACCCACGGTATCAGTCAATCCAGTCACATTTTGAATTGGTCGACTGGAATCGCTTTCCAATTTCATTATTGGTACAGTCACGGGGTAAAGCGGAATTTAAGTTTTATTTCTACACCAACATTATTTAATTTGGCATTAAATCTTACGCATAAAAATATTTGTTTGTTAATGACGATGGAAGTCATACCATAGTCATAGGTAGGCGTATATGTCTTTTGAACTTTTATTTGATCTAATAAAAAGTGAAATACCTGAATGGAAACCTGAAAAATACTATTTACTTCTAATTCGGAATATAATAAATATTCCGAATTAGAAGTAAATAGTATTTTTCAGTGGCCGAACTCTGAAAAATATATTTTTTTACTTTAGGAGTGGAAATTGTTTCTATCACTTCTGTTCTGTTTCTGTTCTTTCCATGGGGGGGGGGGACCTGGTGATTTGTATACAGGCATTTTACGCTTATCACAGACACCAGCTACTATACTACATTGCTTTAAATGGAAAAAAAAACATAATATAAAACAAATAATATGTAAGAATAAAATAACATTGTCAATGTGAGGAGAAATGAAAGTATTATTATTATTATGACTATTTATAAAGAATTAGTGACTAAGAATAATTTTAGATCGTAGGTACTTAATAAGGTGTAAAGGTTACCAAAGAAATGTACTGAGGTACTGAGTATCTAACTGATTTTACCTTTATTTTGCCTTATTTACATGTACTTATATTTTTTATATACCTTTATAATTAAAAAAGGCAGACGTAACTTATATTATGACTTAAAAGCTTTGTGCTCAACTGTGTCCGCAGGTAGCTTTAAACAATATATATTTATAAACTTTTATGGTCCAGTTGACCAAAGAAAATACAGAAAAAAAATCATGTGGTCAAGTGGATCCGCGGGTCCAATAGAGCGCGGGTCCAGTCGACCAAAGACTCGTATCACTTAGTGTGTAAAAGGAAGGACTTCCCAAGGTCTGCACCAAACTTCATCAAAATTTGATTCTGTGGCTTAAGCGTTAAAGTAGAATAGACAGACAGACAACATTACTTTCATATAGTATAAAATCGTAGTAAGGATATGTCCTTATGTAACTATATGTAGTCATATATAAAAGTACAAAAACATCCTTACGTTATCTTCACACGTGTATTACATATTCGCATTTTCCTCGCATTTCCAGTATCTACCTTCGCCACTATCAACATAATAATATGAAAAACTTACATTTGCTTTTTGTTTTTCTACTACAATACTAAACAAAAGCCGGTTTCAGTAAAGAATCTTGAATAAACACAACCTGGAATATCTGCCACGACGTACCAAAGCTATATACATTTATCTAAGATTAGACTTGAAGTTAATTCGTGTTTTATAAATGTGTCGCAGGGTAATTTCCAAGGCTGTATACAAATGTAAGCTTCCCTCAGCCTGTTATTTTTGATGTGCCTATATAAAATTAAATGAATACCCGTATGAAGGCGAATTAAGCTGAGCGGTTGTTTTTTTCGTGTTCTCTCTTGTATCTGATGGAAAATATAGGTTTGAGTTTAAAAACATTTTTTTAAATTATCTGTTATTGTTTGATAAGCTGGTTTAACACAGAATGAGATATTAGGTGTACGTACCCAATAGGGGAATTAAAAAGGAACCATAATTAAACATTAACAGTAGCACAACATGCAGGGTGATGTGCTTTTATTTTCAAGCTTTCTTTTTCGAACTTACATTTATGATGTCAGCTACGGGACTTTTGCTACTTCACCGGGCATAAAGGCGAGCAGGGCTCTATCCTTATAAAATGGTTCATAAACTACACACAATTTTAAACGTTTTTTGAGCAACTGTCGTTTTTCTTTAGAGTTTGCGGGCCTTTCGGACTTCGGTTCAACGAGGGCATCGGAAAGTTATTTTTGCCAACTAAGGGTTGGGAGGGTTAGGAGAAAATGCGCTGCATTAGAAATCATTTTATTAGTTTGGTAAATGTATTTTTGTAGTACATATGAGTAGTATTATACTTTTATTATACTACAATCGTAAATATATCTAAGCATTTACTCCAAAAAAAAACCCTTAGTGGTATCAGGCGGACAAACTCACGGCCCTTATCTGTTACTAGCAATTTATCTTTCATAAAAATCTAGACGAGAGATAACTATTCAAGTGTAACAGCTAAATTGACTAAGGTAGCTATTAGAAATGGCAATGTTATTGAATTCTCGACATTTACATAACTTTTGATTTGATATATCAAAGCAAACGGGTTCACAATATTATTTATGTCTATGGAAACGATATGTACATAAATGTAGTATCGTGTTTCAGGTAGACCTAGTCCGATTTACTTCAATTTGGGCCCGTGTAGTGTGGCGATGCGGTGAGGACTGAAAATTTAATGCTGTAAGCCTCTCGTTACTCTGTGTCAATGTTCGGCACCCTGTACATATGAAGGTATATTTATATGTTGCCTCGGCCTCAACTGAATATCTACAGAGAACGTACTGCATTTTCTATGTATCGGATTAATAGTTAATGGTGGTACGCATACTACATATACAGTAATATAGAGTTAGGTTATCTCTGTTTGGGTTTCTTTGTGGTTCTCAGGAGATGTTGGTTTATTAAAGATTTTTTCGTATACTTCGTGTGTTGATTTTGTAGATGTTGTAATCAAAAATATCTGTTACTGGCACTGTTACTGATTGGTTTTAAGTATGCAGTCCACATATTTCAGCTGAATTCATAACAAATTTGACGTTTGCGATTGACGATTTTTTTATACGCGTTGTGTCGCGCTCTGGAATTGGCAGTCAGCTGCCAATAGATATAACAGAAAAGTGTTGATAAGGTAATATTCGTTTCGGTGCTTTTGGTGCTCCGTGTGTACCTAAATGTACATTAATCAAGCCCGTAAATAAATGGTCCAGGATAGGACCAGCAGGAGTCTGCGACAGTCTGATCGCGGATCCCATAAGATGACCTCGTTTATCATGCACCTGCAGTTTTCGGTGTACTCAACTGTGGTGTTTGGACCAGCGCCCTAGGGGTTTTTGTGGGTAAACTTTCATCTCATAGTTTAAATATGGTACCCTTGCAAAGGTGACGCATGTATTTGTATTGATTTGATACACTAGGCATTCAAACCGATACAGTTCATATCGGTGTGAATGCCTTGTGCATTTCCCATGTAAATTGCGCTTCATAATTATATTTCATCTGTTGAATTCACTACACATTCATCGTGTGATGAGCTTACCTGTGATTTTATATGCACGTTATATACCATACATTGTTTCCAGTTTTGTTGAAATCTTTGTTATGAGCTGGGAATTAAATATATATTTTACCTAAAATAAATAGAAAGAATAGAAGATTTTTCCACCAACTGAATAGGGTCACCGAAGAAATTATCTTTTGCGTTAAACTAAAAACAATAACATGTATATAGGAAACATTCCCCAAAGTTGAAAGCTATAGAGCTGCGTAATAGCGACTGCAAATCATAACATTTTGACCAAACTAAATGTAGTAAGTTTATTAATAATTACAGGTGACCTGTTTTAAGGTCGAAACGGAACCCTATAACTCCCTAAAACTCCACTGGCCGCCCGTGTCCGCCGTGGCCGCCCGTGTCCCATGCAACAAACGTGATTTTTACCGATTTTTGCTCGAAATTAATAACGACAATTGGTCTACCTATTGCCTATATTGTTGCTTATATTCTTAGAGCATAAACCGTCTACGTTTGAAATGGTTTCACGAGTCTGACCAAGAAGCCGCAAATAATGATTTGGACAGTTTTTTTAATGCTACCTGTTTTTAAGTAGTACGGTACCTATAAACAATAAAGTACAGAGACAAATTCAACGATTGAACAATCAACAAGACATAATCTAATCTACAACTAAAAGAAAAGTATCTGTCCGAATTATATGCAATTTCTATAGTAATGCTCTAGGGTAAAAGCGGGATAGTTGCTCTTCTTTTCAATAAAGCTGTTTCATAAAAAAATATGTAGGTACTTAAAAAGAATATCTAGAAGTGTATATCGAAAAATAGGTCTTTGATCTTTCATAGTAGCCTGTTTTTGTAAACATAACACAGGTCTGCAATGGTTTTCCCCTTTCAGTTTTGATGAGCGATTTGGATAGATTTTGGGGCGCTGATTACGGGAAAAATATTAAAAAAATTCCATCACGTCAGGATTTTTAGTTATAGATCATCCTTTTTTTTTGCCTAAATTACTTAAGCCTTCCTAGTAATTTATTAATTATTTTATTTTAATCGTATCTTATTGAACAAAAAACACACTAAATGGTTGAAGTAGACATTAATGAATGAGTTCTCATAAATGTAGTTAAACATAACTTTTAATTAAGTATGTGATATACCCTTATTATCAAAAAAACTAGTGGATTTTTAGGTCATTTGCTAAAGACCTCATTTCTTGTAGGCTAAATGCTTTTTTTTATAGAAATTAACTTAAATCGTTAGAAGACAGTTAATGAGGGTAGATTAATATTATTTTGTATAAATAGCACCATCACTATTTTTAAAAAGTCATTACTTCTGTGCAATTCGTAACGCTTACTTGAAAAATGTCATCGCGAAAGTGTTTAAACTCTCCGGACAATTTTTGCTACATTTGTGGGCAATTTATGCTGAGAAAACAGCAGCATAACATAACCGAATTTATAAGGAACGTTTATAATATGTATTTTGGCCTATCAATCGCCAATCAAGATAAGCAGTGGGTCCCACATAAAGTTTGTACCACCTGCGTTCGTGAACTTCGAAAGTGGTCAAAACGAAAGAACATTTTCTAGGAAACCATAAAAGTCCAAACTATGAGGAAATTGTAATGAAAATGATTGAAAATTTCGGCAAAATGGGATGTTCGATGAGCATTAAACTTCACTTCCTTAATTCGTATTTGGACTACTTTCCTAATAACTTGGGAGCTGTAAGTGAAGAGCAAGGCGAAAGATTTCACCAGGACTTGAAGGAGATGGAACGTCGCTATCAGGGAAAGTGGAATAAAGTAATGATGGCAGACTTCTGTTGGCTATTAAAGCGTGATGATCCAAGTGGGAATTTCAAGCGAAAATCTCACAATCGGAGCTTCGGTGAAAAAAAAAGCAAGATACCATAAAAGTATTTAATATTTTTAATTTATTTATTACTGTCCCTTCAATGTATTTTTAATGTTTTAAGTTTAGTAATATAATTGTTACTTCATTGTAATAAAAAAAAACTTTGTAAAGTTGGCCTTTTTTCCGATTTCACATAAAAGGATTTTTCAAAAAAACTGAGGGTGATAGGACCAATCCAAGTACATATTCGTAATCAGCGCACCAAAATACCTCAAGATCAGCAATCAAATCCAAAAGGGGAAAATAAGAGTTCAAATTTGCAGACCTGTGTAATTAATCTTGGTTTCGAGTAATTCATGTTTTATTTGACCTCTCAAAAAAGGGATAGTTGCCTACTATAGCCTAATGTATAAAAATCTTCGGGGGATACTCGCCTCGTGCAAGAATAGACGACACTATGTTTTTTTTTCAGATAAGTTTCAAGTTATTTCAAGTTATCCGTATATCGTTTTCCGTACATTGGATATGTAATATATAATACCGGGCATAGTTGGGTATGCAAATGACAGTACGGTTGTGGAGAGCTACACATCTGTCTCGAGGGTCACGAGTGAGGAAGTAGACGTCTTGAGAGAGGCCATGGTAGAGCGAACAAACTCAACTTTAAGCGTCGTTGCTCAATGGGGTGAAGACAACTTGGTTAGTTTTAACGCCACCAAAACACAGGCGTGCGTGTTCACCGCAAAAATGAGTCCTTTTTGCCTGACTCCTACTTTCCGCGGTGCACCTGTACCGATCACTGAGGCTTTGGAGCTTCTTGGCATGAGGTTGACTATCAAGCTCAAATGTGGCGAATACATTGAATCTTTAGCTCAAACTGCAGCTTAGAAGCTCGGCATCCTAAATAAGGTTAAGCGGTACTTCAGTCCCGAACAGCGCTTGGTGTTATACAAGGCACAAGTTCGGTCCTGTAAGGAGTATTGCAGTCACCTTTGGGATGGCTCTGCTAAATACCAACTTGCTGCACTAGACTCGGTGGAACGCAGAGCCAAGAGGTTCATCGGCGACGAAACAATGATTAAAACCAAGCTTCACAGCTTGGTTCATCGGCGTAACGTTGCCAGTCTATCGGTATTTTACAGGTTGTACTTCGGGGAGTGTACGCAGGAGCTACACGAGCTTATACCGCCAGTTTCTTTCCTTTATCGGGAATCTAAACGCACGCCTGGTTTTCACCCTTACTTGGTTGACATTCCGTTGTGCCGCACGAAGCGCTTTAAATCATCTTTTATTATGCGTACGGCCAGTGAGTGGAATTATTTGCCTGCTTCTGTGTTCCCGAGTGCATTTAATCCGGGTCTCTTCATAGTCAGAATAAACAGGCATCTTCTAGGCAACCTCGCTTCCTCTTCGGCCTCAACTCGTCTCTCGCGGACTCGATTGGGGTCAAGAGTTAGCCCATCATAAGTAAAAAAAAAAAAACTTCTTTACTTTCATTTTGCTTTTTGTCTAGGGCTTTTAATGCAAGTTTAAACTATCTGTTTCGCTGATAGCTGAGTCATTTTGTTTACGTAGAATAATTGTATTAAAACAAGTTATACAGGGTGTCCCAAAAGATTACGTAGCTGGGAAGGGGGGTGATAGGGATGGTCACAAGGGTCACCAGAAAAATATAAAAAATTCCCTCTAAGTGTTTAAAAAAATAAATGGCATTCTTTAAAAGACTAAAAATTTTACACCTTGTGCTAACTGAACCTACAAATATGGCTGTATTTAAAAAAAATGCTGTTATGTAATCTTCAATAACAACAAGGTCATCAACATCAACATCAAAAATAACAAGGTGTAAAATTTTAAGTTTTAAAAAAAATGCCATTTTTTTTTTAAATACCCAGAGCGGATTTTTTTTTTATTTTTCTAGTGACCATTGTGTCCACCCCTGTCACCCCCTTTCCCAGCTACTTAACCCTTTGGGACACCCTGTATATACTATAAGTAAAAAAAAAACGCTTGAACAAAAAGATCTCTTAATTCTTTTTATCTCTCGTTCCAATCTATAGTGGCTCTATGGGCAACTATCCGCCAAAGTAAAAAGGCCAACTATCCTTTTTGATACGTATACTTGCTTTTTTATTTCCAAAATAAATAAAAACTATTCAACAATAAAAAATAACAAATAATGTAATTGAAACTTTAACGCATGCTAAGAAACAAAAAGTTAGCTGAAGCTGCATTTATTATTAAAAATATTAAATGCAAAAGACTTGCCAATATAATTTTGACGCCCGACCGCATTTCGCCGTGGAAGATATTTGCTCACACAGACAAAACGCGTGCCCCTACCTCTATTGCTTTAATGGAAATAAGGTATGCAGGGGGGGCACTTCCAATCATTATCAAGTTCTAACTCCTCCAACATATTTCACAAAGAGAATTGGAAACCGAGGCATGTATCCGTCTGAGGCAACTGTCCAGCTTTTACCCTAGAATTACAATTATGAAACAATTTTCAAGTATGGCGAACATAGCTTCTAAACTGTTTATGCTTTTATGCGTGTTGACCGGGGGGAAATGCATTTTCGCATTCCCACCGCCGCTGCAGCGTATTCGCGCGCTGGCGCGGCGGTGGGATCAGTGGGACTCGCCCTATCCATAGCGTCGTATGCTAACTCATACAACGAGGAGAGGACCTTACGCCACTAAAACCGCCCGGACACTCGTTCGATCCACCGTTGGCGGGGGCCGGGTACGCTTAAGCAATCCGGCCCATGCTAGTAGGTGCCTGCTGAATATGGATAAATATTAATAAGAAACAACATTGCAAAAGAGACACCGTACTTCTATTGATTACAATCTTTATGGGATGGTGTTCTAGTGGTTGGATTGTCTCCCGGGACAAGTATTTATAGTGAATAACAAATTAACTGTGCACACAAATAGTTGTGTTTCTGAGTAATATAATAATAAGTAAGTTTGTTTGTTACGCTTTCACGCGAAAACTACTTAACATATCACCATTAAACTTTGTACTTAAATATATTTTTGGAGGTATAAGAAGTAACAAAAGGACATTGGCTTCAATGCCTCTGTTTGACTCCATTCCTACAGATATGCGTAAAATCGTACGAAAAAACAAAGGCAAAGAGCAGCGAGATTTGGCCGATATTATCAATTTATTTAAATCTGCGGAACCAACGGAAATCCCTGTATTTGTGGCTAGACAATTAGAAAAGTTACCTCCAATTACATTCGACCATCTAGACTGTACAAAACTTCTAAAAGACATGTTACTGTTACAAAATACAGTAAAAGAAATTAAGTTGACGTATGCAACCACTGAGCAACTGAATGAGTTAAAGACACATATACTCAACATTAAGTATGACTCAGTACCTTCAACGACTGCATTCAAAGTAAATAAGAAGGGAGATGCATGTTTAATGGATAGTGGTCTTGTCGGTCTATCTAGTATGCGTGACTCATCTGTGATCGACGAGTCTATCGCCGAAGACAATGCTATAAGTAGTAGTGACAAGCAGTCAACAATTAAATACAGGCAGCGTGTGCCGAAAGATATGGATAATATCACAGAAAATAATGTGAATCGAGTTCAACACGAACGATCGGAAATGGAAGGTAACTCAAATATTGCGGTGAATCATATTTGCGAAACAGAGTCTTCGAACATAGAAATAACGTCCGAGCGGTTGAGTCCACGGCTCCCCGCGCGCCCGCGCGCTCCCGCCCCTCGCCTGCCGCAACCAAAACCTGTTGCGAGTCAGCTGACGATAAGGAATAACGAGCGAGTTTCTTATAATGTGTCACCAAGACATAATGATTCACAGCGCGACAATAAACCTGCGTCTAATATAAACGGAAACTATGTAGGTGAGTGGCGACAAGTAACTTATCGAAATAGAGGGTCGAAATACCGTTATTCTGGCAAGTCGGGTGTAGCGAGAGACTTGCAATGTAACTTCAAAGCAGCTTTAAAGAAAATCCCTATACTTATCACAAATATTCACAGTGAAACGACAGAGGACGACATAATTAAATATATTCACAGTAAGACTCAGGAAACAGTATCACTGGAAAAAATAACCATGAGACAAGATAAGGGGCACAATGCCTATAAATTCTTTGTAAATGAGTCGAAATTATCGCAATACCTAGACGTAAATTTATGGCCTTCAGGTGTCATATTTAGGCAATTTATTAGCTTCAAGCATCGTAGTACGAACAGATTGTTATCTGTAGACGGCCGTGATCAATGTAATTAAATGATGAATAAGGGTGGCTATCGTTTTGTTACCTACAACTGCAAAAATGTGAAACGATCGATTGATAGCATACGGGATTTGTGTAAAACTTGCGACTTAATTGCGTTGCAAGAGACTTGGCTTATGCCGGACGAAATTCCCTACTTAGGCACGATTGATGATAATTTTGGATACACTGGCACGTCGGCAATTGACACGTCTGCTGACATACTGCGAGGGCGACCATTTGGCGGCGTTGCAGTGCTATGGAAAAAGAGTGTGTTCCAACACGTATCTGTTGTTCAATGTAATAACAAGCGGATCTGTGCTGTTAAAATAACAACAAGTGAAGTAAATGAACGTCCAATTATTGTGCTTAGTGTGTATATGCCGACTAATGCCGTGGATAATATACCGGATTTTACGGACTGTCTCAGTGCGGTAAGTGCAATCATTGATGAGTACGGCATCGAATCTGTGTTTATTTTAGGCGATTTTAATGCATCGCCGTCATAATTGTTTTTTAACGAACTGTTAAACTTTTGTAAGGAACAAGACTGGTCATGTATAGATGTTGACATACTAGGTGAGCATTCGGATACGTTCACTTTCGTTAGTGAAGTGCACGGATCATGTAGTTGGTTAGACCATTGTATTGTCACTCAAGCGGCAAAACAGTCTGTTGTAAATGTATTTATAAAGTATGACATTCTTTGGTCAGATCACTTCCCACTTATTGTTGAATGTAATTTAGGATTGCTAACACCGAAATTGCCTTATAAAATTAACCAAAATAAGGATATAGTGTGGGGAGTAAGAAATAAAAACCAAATTGCCATGTACACTTACGAATGTCATAAAAGACTGAAATTGATTGACTTTCCTGCTGAATGTTTAGAATGTGCTAAAGGCTACTGTAGAAACCCTGATCATAGGCTTGTACTCAATAGGTTATACGCTGACATTGTGAACGCTCTTCGGAGCGCATCGAGGGTAGGTCGTGGAAGCAATAAGAAAAAGTTTGGGGGTGGGTCGCGCGTGGTGGGCTGGAACGTGCATGTCCGAGAGGCTCACCGGAGGGCCGGGTTAAATTAATCGAATGGATCTCATGCGGTAAACCAAATTCAGGGTTTATGTATACCGAAATGATTGAAAGCAGAAAAGTGTTTAAATCTAGATTGAAATGGTGTCAAAATCACCAAGTTCAATCGGAAATGGATGATTTAGCAAGGAAACACTTAAACAAGGATTTTTGTGGTTTTTGGAAGGATACCAAAAGAATTAACATACGTCCGGGTATCCCGGTGAGCGTCGACGGAGTCAGTGACCCTAGGAAAATAGCGAAACTTTTTAAGGACTATTTCTCTGTACAGCCTCAGTTACAACCTTTTGCTCAGCTTTCGTATGCTGAGGGCTTGAATGACTCGGGGATAACAGTGACGGCCGAGGATATAAGAATCATTTTAAAACGTATGACTAGAGGCAAATCCCCTGGTCATGATGGCCTCAGTATTGAGCACTTACAATATGCTGGTCCGCATTTGCCTAGGGTCTTGGCGTTGTTTTTCTCACTGTGTCTGAGCCACTCCTACCTTCCGTGTGATTTTATGCGAACAGTTGTTGTGCCTGTAGTTAAGAATAAGACAGGTGACCTAGCTGATAAATCAAACTACAGGCCAATTTCGTTGGCGACTATAATAGCCAAGGTGTTTGATAGTATGCTTAATACACAGTTAAACAAATATGTGAGTCTGCACGATAATCAATTTGGTTTTTGTCCTAACCTGTCTACTGAGAGTGCAATATTGTGTCTTAAGCATACGGTCAGATATTATAATGACAGAAAAACTCCCGTTTACGCGTGCTTCCTCGACCTGTCTAAAGCTTTTGACCTGGTGTCATATGACATCCTATGGCAAAAGCTTGTAAATATAAACTTGCCATTAGAACTTGTTAATATATTTAAGTACTGGTATTCACATCAGGTCAATAGTGTTCGATGGGCGGGCGCAATGTCGGAAAATTACAAAATGCAATGTGGGGTAAGACAGGGAGGGTTGTCATCTCCAACGTTGTTCAACCTCTATATAGACGCACTGATCGTCGAGCTCAGCAAACGGCATGTCGGCTGTCATATAGATGACGTCTGTGTGAATAATCTTTCCTATGCTGACGACATGGTTTTACTGAGCGCGTCTGTGTGCGGCTTACGAAATTTATTGAATGTATGCGAAGAGTACGCAAGTAGCCATGGCCTTGTGTATAATGTACGTAAAAGTCAATACATGGTCTTTCAGTCAGGTACTAAATACATTCCAAATGTGCCACCAATTTGTCTTAATGGCGTTCCCTTAGAACGTGTTGCACAATTTAAATACCTGGGGCACTGGATTACATTTGATATGAAGGACCACATTGATATTGAACGGGAGCGGAGGGCGTTGTCAAAGCGGGCTAACATGCTGGCCCGTAGATTTGCAGGATGCACTAGCCAAGTTAAAATAACACTCTTTAAGGCGTATTGTACCTCTCTGTACACCTGCAGTCAATGGGCTAGCTATACACAGTCTAGCTACAGTGCTCTCCGTGTCCAGTATAACAATGCATTTAGGGCGATACTGGGGCTGCCCCGTTTCAGTAGTGCATCCGGTATGTTTGCCGAGGCGCGCACTGACTGTTTCCACAGCACCATGCGCAAGCGGTGCGCGTCCTTGGTGCGCAGGGTGCGGAGCAGCTCCAATGCTGTCCTAAATATGATTGCCAGCCGGATTGATTGCCCCTTCATTAGGCATTGTTGTAGTAGACATGTAATGAACAAGGCTTAATTTTATTTACTATTTTTATTATATATGCTATTTTTATGTGTCTAAATTATCCTTATATAATGTTTGCAATGTAATTAATTATTATTTTGTCTCTATTTCTTTCTGTGTGTGGTGGTGATTTATAAAATTGTCAAAATGGAATAATGTGCTATATGGGTCATGTTACCCGAAATAAATGAATTTTAATTTTAATTTTAATTTTTTAATGCGAGCAAAGGTGCGGGTAAAAGCTAGTTGTTTGTAAAATTACTAGACACAGGGATTGATATCCATAATGCGGAAGCTGTTTCATTTTTTTTTTAAAGATGCCATATGAATTGTGGTCAATGAATATTGCATTACGATTACTGAGATCAACTATTATCAGAACAGTATAATACAATATTATCACGATCAGCTATATTCCTTAACCTCATAATCCTTGTCAAATTTCATGACACCGGGTTCAGCCGTTAAATCGAAAATTTATAACAAATCCTCACAGAGATTTACTTAATAACATTGCCATAGAGAATGGATAATTGTTGCAAACTCTAACTATTCTACTCTATTATACAAATTTGTAGATGGAGTTTTAATGAACTTTTCAAACTAGCAAATTGAAACATTTGATCCTATTCAAGTTTTTAGATTAACAATTACTGGAACAGTTAGAAGTAATGAAGTTGAATATTAATGGATTTTCCAATCGTATAATTTTAGTTAGACAAGTCGTGCAAATGGTTAGGTATCGTAGAAAATATAAAAAAAACTTAATATGATTTTTTTCAAAATAAACTACTTTTTATAATACCTGTCATTTTATGTAGGCATACTCGATTAATACCCACACAAACGTACAGCTTGGCAAAAAAGAGTAGAAAATAATGGGGGCGCCATTGTGTTGTTTGTGTGGCAACCCGTTGCAACCGAATAGCATATAAACCTAATCTTGATACTTACTTGGTTCTTTTTTAGACATACATTTTGCCATTTTGCCTCCTAGCGACAATATACATTAATTATAATAATTAATTTAATTATAAATAAGTAATTTGAATAGGTTTATAAATAAACAGCAAATGTAATTTAAGATAAATAATAATTAATTTTCAAATAATGTTTGACGATTTACAAGTGCCTGTAATTGGTTTACGTAAATAAAAATGATTTTTATTTATTTATTTATTTATTTACATATATTTATTCCTATTTTATTTATGTATTATTTTTTCAAATCAATAAGTAATTCTACTTATTGATTTTAATTTTGTTTATTATGAAATGCTGATCTGGGAGCAACAGAAAAACATAGAATGTATCAGCTGCTTATCATCCCGCGCAGGTCGTAAAAGTCGACTAAGGGCAAAGTTTTTGCTTTAACATCTTCTAGTAAAACAAAACCTAACTTGGGGCATGCGAACTGCCACAGTATGTAATTGGCCCAAGTTAGAGAATTGGCGCAAGAACAGGGTGTCAATTTCGGGTGGTAACAGAGAACATTGATTTCGATGTTGACTGCGGCACCCACGAACCGAGTAAGCAGGTTCACTGTTCACCCATCAACCCGCATTAGACAAGCGTGATGGGTTAAATGTCTAATCCCCTCCATAAACATGAAGATGAAGAAGAATACCAATAGGCCCCAAATGCCCGGCGGCTCCAGTGGTGAGACTGCTGATGACGGTGGGCAGGCTCACCCTGGAGCCAGGGGTGCTAAGAATCTCCGGGTGGGATCGACTTCCCGTTACACGACTCAGGCAAAGAACAAACCGGATACCGATCAAATGCTTAACGTTTTAACTTATAACACTCGGACTTTACAAACAGAAGATCGGCTACTAGAGCTCGAAAATGCGTTAAATGAGATTAAATGGGATATCGTAGGGCTGTCGGAGGTAAGAAGAAACGGAGAAGAAACAATAGAAAGAGAAAGCAGCATATTCTATTATTGTGGACAGACCGGAGGGCTTTACGGAGTAGGCTTCCTAGTAGCAAAGAAATGGAAAAATAACATATTAGAATTTAGTTCATATTCAGACAGAATAGCAGTTTTAAAATTTAAAATTTCAAGTAAAATCACATTAACTTTAGTCCAAGTATACGCCACCACCTCTCACCCTGATGACGAAGTAGAGGAATTCTATGACTTACTCAATAAAGCGTGCGACGAACATCGAAGCACCTGGAATATTATTTTAGGTGATTTCAACGCAAAAATAGGGCAAAGGCAAGACATGGATAACGAACACATTGTAGGTCCACATGGTTCGGGCAACCGAAATGATCGCGGTTCTCGGCTAATCCAGTTTGCTTTCGGACAAAGCTTATGTATAGGTAACAGCTTCTACTACAAGAAACAACAAAGACGATGGACTTGGATCTCACCAAATAAAATAACAAAAAATGAAATTGACTATATTCTCACTCCAAACAAACAAATTATTAACAATATACATGTTATAAACCAATTTAAATTTAATTCCGATCATAGACCCGTACGCGCAGTGTTAAAACTTAATACTAAAATCCATCGCAAAAATTTATTCAAAAATAAAATTAGAAAAATAAACAAAGAATCACTTATAGCATGTAAAAAAGAATTTAATATTGAATTACAAAACAGTTTTGATTTACTTAACATAGACAATGAGGAAAAAAGTGTAGATCTGCAATATAAAGAAATAGTAGATAGCATCACAAAAGCCAGTAAAGTAGTGAAACAAAATAAAAACAAATCTAAAAAACTATCTTATGAAACTAAGAAACTTATTGAGGAAAGGCAGACTCTTAACTTATTAAACAAAGGTATACAGCACAGACTAAAAGATAAAGAAGTTAAACGCAGCATCAGGAAAGATATAAGAAACTTTAATAAAAAACTTATACAGAATGCATTAGAAAAGAACCGATCACTCAAAATAGCAAAGCAAGGAATAACCAACAGCAAATCTTGGATTACATGCCTCAAAGACAACGGAGGTGTGAAACAAAGTAATAGAGAAAATGTCCTTGAAATCTGCACGACATTTTATAAATCCCTTTACTCTGATACATCTCACACACAGCCAACATCCAGCTATTCATGCTCTGATAATATATCACCCATATCGCATTTAGAAGTTCATGATGCACTAGGCAAATTGAAATATAATAGATCTTGTGGCGAAGATGGTGTTAGTACCGAAAGCCTGAAGATAGGTGAACCAACACTTCTCTGTCATCTCACAAAATTATTTAATGATATTCTCCGTACTGGTAGTATTCCAACAAATTTTTGCCATTCAAACATTATATTACTCCACAAGAAAGGCGATAAATCTGACATAAATAATTATAGACCAATTAGTTTGATTTCTCATATTTACAAAACTTTTATCAAAGTTATTGAAAAACGAATAGCTAACCAATTAGATGAAATGCAACCTCCGGAACAAGCAGGTTTTCGTCGAGGACTTTCCACTACCGACCACTTACACACCATCAACCAAATAATTGAAAAATATAATGAATACAAAGTCCCACTGTATCTCGCATTTGTCGACTACTCCAAAGCCTTTGACAGCATCACACATACCGCAATATTTAACGCACTCACAAAACAACATATAAAACCGACATATATACAATTATTACAAACGATTTACACTCATAGTACAGCCGCCATCAAGTTAGACCGGTTAGGTCCAAAGTTTGATATTCTCAAGGGAGTCAAACAGGGCGACCCGTTGTCTCCAAAATTGTTCACCAGCACCCTAGAAGAAGTCTTCAAGACGCTGTCAGCCAAATGGGAGGAAAGTGGCATTGTTATCGGCGAAACGAGACTAACCAACCTACGTTTCGCCGATGATATCGTCCTCTTTTCCCCCTCAGCCACAGGACTAGAGAAGATGCTACAAGATCTCAGTAGTGCAAGCCTTGAGGTTGGACTAAAGATGAACATGTCAAAGACTAAGCTCATGACCAACAGTGCCACAAGAAACATACACGTAGGAGGGGAGAATATACAATATGTCCAGGAATATCTATACTTGGGCCAAGTAGTCTCTTTTCAGGCAAGGCAGGAAAAGGAAATCACACGCCGTATAGAAAATGCCTGGAAGAGCTACTGGTCCATGAAAGAACAATTCAAAGGTACTTTACCTTTGTCACTTAAGCGCAAGCTTATGGACATGTGTATTCTCCCCATCTTGACCTACGGTGCACAAACTTGGTCTTTGACTAACATCCAAAAGTCCAAACTCAAGGTTTGCCAACGTGCTATGGAGCGCAGCATACTTGGCGTTAAACTAACAGATCGCGTTCGAAACACCACCCTGCGCTCCAAAACACAGATCATCGACGTGGCTCAAAAGGCTGCCCAGCTAAAATGGGACTGGGCTGGACACGTCTGCCGCATGTCGAACAATCTATGGGCCCGTAGAGCCCAAGATTGGTGTCCCGAAACGGCCAGACGGGGACGCGGCAGACCAAGAAGGAGATGGCGGGACGACTTGGTGGGCTTCCTCGAGAATTGGCAAGACGTAGCGCAAAATCGCGAGAAATGGAAGGAATGGAGGGAGGCCTTTGCCCAGCAGTGGGACAGTACAGGCTAGTTATAATATAATAATAATAAATGAAATGACATTATTTTGGGAATGTTGCCAACAGATAAAAAATTAGTTCCGTTTCTAAACTTTTTTGCCAAGCTGTAAGAAAACATGTTGCGATAATTACATCTTTTATGAAATGATAACCTGAGGTAGATTTTGGTTCCAATTTATTAATTAAATAATACCTTCCACCCACATTTATAATGTTGTGTGTTAATATAAAGTGAAAAAGTTAAGACATATTACAAGCACTGTTTATACAATAACCATTAATAATATAAACAAAATTTAAAAAACTTACATCATCGATAAGCGTGCAGAGGACGAACCATAGAGCGAAAAGCAAAGTGCGGGAATTGAAAATTAAAAAGAAAAAATTAGAAGAATGCGATTGTTTTAAACTAGAGTGATATTTTTGCTTTTCAACATTTTTGATAATTTTACAAGACATTTGTTGCGCCGCTGATTGCGGTGGCAGGCCATTCATTTAAGAAGAACAATAAGAGAAAAAAATATGCAATATAAGACCGTACCAGTCCGTCTCGACCGAGTGAATACAACGCTATTCGTAGATTTATAGTTATTTAAGTACATATATAACTTCTATATACAGTCCGTACATATTTAAACCTAGGCTTTATAACATATTTGTGCAATGTGCATACACAAACATCAGAAGTACCGTGTTACAAACCCGGAGACAATACAAAACGTTACTGCCAAGAGATTTAATTTACATCGTTCCTAAATAAAAACAAGAACGTTTTCAATCAATAGGTAACAAGTTTTCAAATAAGAGAATCAAGAACGGAAAAGCCTATTTTGCCGTCCGATGTGCGAAGCAATGCTCATCGATGTTTCCAACTGTCTTTTTATTTGGTTTTAGAGTTCCTTATAAAAAAGGCAACACTCGAACCCTTATCATATTAATTTTAAATCAATCGAATGGTTAAAAAATAATTAAATGAAATGTTTGTTTATGGTCTGGTTGGCTTAGGAAGAGGGCAGCAGCGTTTATCTATGTAATGCAACTGTGCTCACCGACCCGCTAGTCAAGCGGTGTGACTATGGCAACGCACGCAGGACGATGAGACAAACAGGACTAACAGGTATTGCTAACAAAGCAGTGTTTTTATTTTTTTTGGCTAGCGCTCCCACTGGGATTTTTGCCTTGTTGGCCGGGACACCGGGACATGACTCTCGAAACCTCATAAGAACCTCCTCCTGGCAATAACAACCATAACAAAATAATTTACGAAATCGGTCCAGCCGTTCTCACGTGATGCCGTGACCAAGGGGAACAGGGATTATTTTTTATATTTACAGACAATTAAAGGAGCTAGCTGATTTAAGAAAATAAGAGTTGTAAGATATATTAATAACGCTTTATAAAATCTAATTCCTAGCGGAAACAAATGAATAAATAAGAAAACTGGTTTATTAATGAAATATTCATCGTCATAATCAGCTTCTATAACGTCCACTGTTAAATATAGGCTTTCCAAAAAGGAATGTTAAAGACTATTTACCCGTTTATACAATTCCTGACAATATTTTGACGCATCCAAGTAACATGCAGCGTCCTATTGTTGGGATCTAACTCGCACTTGGCTGATTTATTATACTGTTTGCCTTCCTGCAGGGTGTATATTTCTGATGTCGTCACTCTCATCCATTCTAGCTCGTAGGTACATCCGTTTGTGTAACATGTGTCGAAGAATTGCCAATCGGATACGGACCCGACTATGAAAACATTATATGAAGTGAGATTGAAATAAATACATGGGTATATACATTAATTATTCAAATGAACAACAAATATAATATATTTGTTGTTCATTTGAATAATTAATACCTGAAATAATTGGCGGAATTTAATTAACGCAAAATAGAACGATCTAAATTAGTTGTTTGCAATAGCTAATTACATATTGTAATGTCAGAAAACATAATGCCTTTACTTAAAATGCATGAGCTCTAAATCGAAATATCTATATTCAAAAGGACAATGATGTATAAGGGTGAATTTCCCAAATAACTTTTTTTTGTATTCAGTAGGTAGTTATTTGGTTGTGGCAAAAATATAATTTGCCTAGGACTATATATAAAGGTAGAAATAAATACATAAACCTCTATATTTTTCCAATCGGTGCTGTCCCTCTACTTTTTTTACAAACAAAAAAGCTTATACACTAATAAAAATAAGTAAGTTAAGTATATTATAAAGAGGGAAATAATATTATAAAGAGGAAAACTTTGTTTGTTTGTTTGGTTGTAATGAATAGGCTCAAAAAGTACTGGACCGATTTCAAAAATTCTTTCACCATTCGAAAGCTACATTATCCACGAGTAACATAGGCTCTAAATAACTCTAAATTTTATTTTGGAAAGAAATAGGGTTCCGTAAGATATTTGGGTTTTTCGGACATAAGATGTAAAAAATCAACCAGAAAAGTTACTTATTTTGCGTACGCTGCCTAAACTATAAAAGATAGAACCATAAAATGTTTTAATTAATTGTAGATTTTATAAATATCTACAAAAAATTCCGCGGCACACTATACCTATCTATGTCGAGTGAGGCACAACGACCTTTTTTTTATTTAGAAATCTTGAATTTTTTATAACTACAATTAAACGCGTTTATTTTACTCATTCTATTAATCCTTATCAAAATAAATGATTTCATAATCAAATTACAGTTTATGTAGATAATATTTGGTCTTTGAATGATTAAAATTGGACGTTCGGTTTTGAAGTTATGGCGAAATTAAAATATTACGATTTCTGCTGCACGGCCCGTTGTAAAGTCTAATAATTTTCGTGCGATTTTGTTTAGATTTCGTTCTTAAAACTACACCTACGCAAAAGTTCTTCTCAGAGCTAATCAACAGTTCTTCGTAGAACTAAACAACAGTTCTTTCAGGGCTAACCAACAGTTCTTTTCAGGGCTAACCAACAATTCTTTTCAGGGCTAAACAACAGTTATTTTCAGAGCTAGAATATTACACGCTATATATATTTTCTTGAATATTTGAAAATGCCTAAAATGCCTAATGCCTAAAATGCCTATTAATTACATTTAAATATTTTCATAATTAACAACGTAGATGTTAACCACAGAAAGACAATCTGTGCAGCCTGCGGATAATGACTGCGTCGTCGATGTTTGTGTCGGTGTCTGTGAATTGACCTGGGAATCATTTTGCTGACCGTGTCTTTCCTTGGTAGGGTTTTTGCAGCGGTAACCGAAATTCGCACGGAGCCGCGGGCGACCGCTATCACTACATCACTACATATTGTAAAACAAAGTCCCCGGCCGCGTCTGTCTGTCTGTTCGCGATAAACTCAAAAACGACTACATGGATTTTCATGCGGTTGTTACCAATCGATAGAACGATTCTTCCGGCTTCCGGATGATTTGTTTAGTTTATGTGTACATTTGACTAATATATATTGATATTTGTCAGAGGTGTCGGAAAAAATTAAGCCATTTGGAAGCTTTCAACGAAAACGCTGCCTAAACCCTCTGAGATGTAACAAAACAATGTATGGCGGAAATATTCTTCTCTTTTAGATCTACAAAAAGTCTGCTATAGTATACGTCTATCTTTCAAGGTTAACTTGCTATATCCATTATATCTTTTAGAAAATGGTAATTGTAAAGCTAATCAGACGGATTCAGTATTTATCCTTATCATTTTAAATGAGTTAATATTCTTAAGCATTTCATGCAGATTATTTTACCCCTACACTATATACTTTAAATGAATAACTTAGAAGCTATCGTAAAATAACAGCGCGTGTTTTCGCAGCGCAGCGAGTGAGGTGGGCCGAATGCGATTATGCGCGCTCGATCCTTAAGAATTATAGGGCAAATTTTTTGTTTTGTTTTCGTTGTAACTATGATGGATAGATACTTGAATACCTATTTATTTAGTGTTTGTTGTATTGTTAGTCCTGAAGAGTAGGTATAGGTATTTCATAGGATAAAAGTATACCCACCTACTTATTTCACTGAGTTTTAGTAGGTACCCATATTAATTTGTTTCTGTTTGTTTTGACCAAATTTCGCGCGTATGTTAGAGGTTTAAAGACATTCTGTAGTATAAGTATCAGTATTGTATCCGTGCGAAGCCGGAGCGGGGCGCTAGTTATTAGTATATAGCATATTTTATTACATAATTAACGTGTATTATTACTGAGAGGCGTAAACGTACTTGTCCTGCAAAATGTTCTCATATCGCTGGACAAAAGTAATTAAAACATAACTTTACATCGACGAGTCCCAGAGTGTACCCACCCCAATTTTTTTTCCGTCGTAAGTGTGTGCTAGTGCTTATATCCCGTGGTCTTTATTACCATCGATATGATAATTTACACCGAAATTATAAGAAAAAAACAATCGGTGTCTTACATCTAATATCGGTGTTTTGATTCATGATCAACGCGCAGTTTTATCACATCGATGGTAATAAAGACCACCGATTACAGCGATATGAGAACAGCGTCGTGAGAAATAACACACTTTTTTGAAAATTAGAAAAAATGCAAAATATCTAGGATTAATTCAATAACAGTCAATGAAGCTAATTCACTTACTATCTCGGTTAGAACCAAACAGCAGTAATTAAACTTCTCATTACACTAGAAAAATGCAAACACCGATAATATAGAATAATTGTCCGGGAGCACCTGAATTGGCGTTCTTACGTTATTTACGGGAATATAAACACTAGCACACACTTACGACGGAAAAAAAATTGGGGTGGGTACACTCTGGGTCTCGTCGATGTAAAGTTATGTTTTAATTACTTTTGTCCAGCGATATGAGAACATTTTGCAGGACAAGTACGTTTGTGCCTCTCAGTAATAATACACGTTAATTATGTAATAAAATATGCTATATATTAATAATAAAACCAATATTCTATGAAATAGAATAAGTTTTATACTTAACTTACTTATTTTTATTAGTGTATAAGCTTTTTTGTTTGTAAAAAAAGTAGAGGGACAGCACCGATTTGAAAAATATAGAGGTTTATGTATTTATTTCTACCTTTATATATAGTCCTAGGCAAATTATATTTTTGCCACAACCAAATAACTACCTACTGAATACAAAAAAAAGTCATTTGGGAAATTCACCCTTATACATCATTGTCCTTTTGAATATAGATATTTCGATTTAGAGCTCATGCATTTTAAGTAAAGGCATTATGTTTTCTGACATTACAATATGTAACCCAAATTAGCTATTGCAAACAATTAATTTAGATCGTTCTAGTTATTTTGCGTTAATTAAATTCCGCCAATTATTTCAGGTATTAATTATTCAAATGAACAACAAATATAATAATATTGTATATACCCATGTATTTATTTCAATCTAACTTCATATAATGTTTTTATAGTCGGGTCCGTATCCGATTGGCAATTCTTCGACACATGCTACACAAACGGATGTACCTACGAGCTAGAATGGATGAGAGTGACGACATCAGAAATATACTCCCTGCAGGAAGGCAAACAGTATAATAAATCAGCCAAGTGCGAGTTAGATCCCAACAATAGGACGCTGCATGTTACTTGGATGCGTCAAAATATTGTCAGGAATTGTGTAAACGGGTAAATAGTCTTTAACATTCCTTTTTGGAAAGCCTATATTTAACAGTGGACGTTATAGAAGCTGATTATGACGATGAATATTTCATTAATAAACCAGTTTTCTTATTTATTCATTTGTTTCTGATAGGAATTAGAATTTATAAAGCGTTATTAATATATCTTACAACTCTTATTTTTTTTAAATCAGCTAGCTCCTTTAATTGTCTGTAAATATAAAAAATAGTCCCTATTCCCCTTGGTCATGGCATCACGTGTGAACGGCTGGACCGATTTCGTAAATTATTTTGTTATGGTTGTTATTGTCAGGAGGAGGTTCTTATGATAGATAGATAAATATTATGCATTTTTTCTAATTTTCAAAAAAGTGTATTATTTCTCACTACGCTGTTGTCATATCGCTGTAATCGGTGGTCTTTATTACCATCGATGTGATAATTTACACCGAAATTATAAGAAAAAATCAATCGGTGTCTTACATCTAATATCGGTGTTTTGATTCATGATCAACGCGCAGTTTTGTCACATCGGTGGATTGCTTTATTATATCGGTAGATCATTTTCTCATCTCGGTGAGTCGTTTTATCATATCGGTAGATCCCGTGTCATTTTGTTAAGTATACAAAAAACCAAAGGAACATACAAACATACATACATTCCCATACATATATACCTACATACAAACATTCATACATACATACATACTTATCTACAAGTAAGGCATTATGTATATTATGTTTTTATTCTAAGTACTTACCTATAGTAAATATAATAAAAAAAGAAAAGAAGAAAGTAAATAATAGGTTGGGGAAAAAGTTTCTTCGCATTTTTTAAGAAGAATTCAAAACATTTTTTAATATAGTTTATTTACATTTAACTAAAGTATGTAGGTACCATTTTGTTCGATAACTTTTTGCCATCTTGTAGGTAGGGACATGATCCCATTGCTATAGAAATTTTGAGACTTCTGATCAAAATACCGCGACAAGTGGTTTTGGCAGTCCTCTCGTGATGTTAACTTGACACTGCCTAAAGAATTCTGAAGCAGAAATTTCCGAAACAATTGGAAATCTGAAGGTGCAAGGTCACGACTATACGACGGATGCATTAACATGTCCCAGCCAAACTCTTAAAGATGTGTAAGGTCTAGCGTTATCATGATGAAAAACCACACCCCTTCTGTTGATTAATTCCGGCCGCTTTCTCTCAACTTCTTGCTTTAAGCTCATCAGTTGTTAACAGTAGAGTTCAGAACCGATGGTCCTGCCTGGTGGTAAGAGCTCATAATGAATAATGCCCTTCCAATCCCACCACACACACAGCATCACCTTGTTGCGAGTTAACCCGGGTTTCGCCACAGTCTGTGAAGCCCGACCTGCCTTTGACCACGACCTTTTTCGCATGTTTTTGTCGTACGTGACTTACTTTTCATCACCAGTTATCAGCTTCTTCAAAAATGGTTCGGTTCTATTACGTCGTAATAAAGAATCACAAATGAGTACACGGTTCATTAGGTTTCTATCAGTGAACTCGTGACGTACCCAAATATCGAGCTTTTTTGTGTACCCAGTTTTTTCAAATACGCCAAAACTGTTTTGTGGTCAATTCCCAGTTCTTCAGCTACGTCCTAACTACAGATATGCCGATCTTGCTCCACTTTTGCAAAAATGGCATCCATTTTATCCATAATAGGGCGACCAGAGCGACGTGCATCTTTGACATCAAAATTTCCGGATTGAAAGCGCTTAAACCAAATTTGTGCTACTCTCACAGACACTGCACTAGGTCCATAAACATCGCAATTTTTTTTCGCGGCTTGACACCAACTTTCAAACTGAATTTTCTCCTTAATCTTAAATGATTCGTTGATGATATTTAATATCCTAAAGATTATATAAAACCTGAAAAATATACAAAAAATAATGAAATGAAAAAGTTCACCGAATTTGTTGAAATTCACTCTTAAGACAAATGATTTAAAATACCTTAAGGTCGAATAACCGAAGCCCAAAAATTAAATGTACTTAACCCTAAAATATTCAACAATAAAAAAAATGAAGTGCCGCGGCAGCGGCCGGCGAGAGCGTCATCAAATTATTTTTGTTCAAAATTAGACATAGTAAACATTGGATATATTTAGTCCGATTGGTATTTCGAAATGCGGAATTTTGAAATCTCAAATAATAATGATAAGTATTTAAAATTTCGGAATCGTACAGTACGATGTACTGGATTAAGGTATTATGAATAATAAGGTATTTCGATTTCGGGTATTTTGGGCTCATGCATTTTAAGGAAAATCATTATGTTTTCTGACATAACAATATGTACCCCTCCGTACAACAACTTCCGTAGCGTAGCGGTATTTCGCTCGCTTTAAATATCGGAGGTCGTGGGTTCGATCCCCACGTCGGACAGGAAATATTTGTGTAAATTCTAAGATTTCTTTCCGGGTCTGGTTGATTTAGGGACTACCCTCCGTGCCTCGGAAAGCTCGTTAAGCCGTTGGTCCCGATTGTTATAACATCATCTGTAATAATCGTATATCAAGGAACGCGCAGCAGCGTTTCCTTGTGTGGTACGACATAATACTGCGGTCACCAACCCACC
Organism: Nycteola revayana; assembly: GCA_947037095.2. Taxonomy (NCBI): domain Eukaryota; kingdom Metazoa; phylum Arthropoda; class Insecta; order Lepidoptera; family Nolidae; genus Nycteola; species Nycteola revayana. The sequence continues at coordinate 18,364,394 of OX344840.2, forward strand.
TGCCAAGCGTGTGACTATGGCAATTACCCTTCCTCTGGGGGAGGCCCATGTTCAGCAGTGGACGTTATACCGGCTGATGATGAAAAGCTAAATTATCTACCTTCTAGTTGTTATACGTCGATTCGCTTGCAGCTGTGGTATAACTGAGATAAATCTAGCATCGAAATCGAAATAAGTTGTTTTTGACGGAGATAGCCATGTGACTTTTGCTACTTCATCGGACATAAAGGCATAAATATGATCTTTACGTTATAATATCAATGAAAAAACTATAACGTAAAAAATATACGATAACAAGGCATGAATCACCTGAGCAATGTTCTCATGAGAAGCAGTTTTCAAATGTAAATTCTCTTAGAATTAGCATTTTACATTATCTTATACATAACAAATACATAAATCGTTATATGTGTATGACTTTAGAATTACTAAAGTGTATGCAATGAATACTAAAGCGGATAGGAAACTTTGATTCTGTTAAGCTGTCTAAATTCTGCTATTGCATCCGTGATTCGCAAATAAATTTAATTAAACAGACTGTGTTAACTGAATTGTTTGTGGTCATCGTATACAATTCTTAGGAAATCTATATTATTCCTAAAACTACCATGAAATGTGTGAATTTTATACAATTGTCAACTTTTCTCAATATATCTTTACCTTTAAGCACTACACACTACACGGCTTATTTAAGTAATTTCTAAGCCCCTACAATGCCTTCATTCAAATTACGTCCTCCTCACATAGTCTAAATAACCCACTGTGCTGTACAAACACTAAATTGCCAAAGTATAGTCCAGCTAGTCTAAAGTTAGTGTAACAAGTGTTATAGTTGAGGCTGAACATTAGGCACTTTACGCGAGACCAACTTTACGTAGCGTATGTTCTCTCATACTATTTTGTGAAACGTTCACAAAATGGATCGTCAAACCAGCGCAATGTTTGTTTAATAAAAAAGGTAAATACAAGCGGAGTGCGACAGTGTGGTTCCAACACTAGCTTTTGTCTCTTTGCCACTCAGTTTGCGGGCTAATTGATTCTCTTTTATATTGCACGGAACAAGAAAACGTTGTTAAGACTTCTGTGCATTGTTTCTTAATTGAAGTTATTCCTTGTGCCCAGCGCTCCGCACCACAACGGCTTCGGAAATGTTTTCAATACAAACTAGGCTAATTGAAAATAAATTGCTTGCATATGTTGTTGGTATTTGCGCCTGTCGGATGCCTATGGTTAACACCATAGGCATGTATTTATTAATACTGTATTTACAGTATTAGAACGTAGAAATTAAAATTAGTATTAGAAATTAAAAACAAACATAAACAAACATGTTTGGTTAAATAACATGTTTTCAACGAAATAAACATTTTTTATTTCAAATAGTAGCTTCTTCAAATAGTAGTATCTTAATTAATCAGGTGATCAATGTAAGATATTATGAAATATTTTACTTAAATTTATTTACTTTCCTACATCACTAAGGAAAGTCAAAGTTAGTTTTTGTTCATATAGGTAAGTTGCTTGTTTTTGATATTTCCTTTCTCCTATTTTCGGGTTCTGCTCAAAAACCCATTTGCGTCAGGCGCCGGTATATTTATAAGGCATCCAATGGAACAGTGCTGTTTCACAATGTCTATGACAGGCTTATCCTGAAAATACGACCAGAAACACATCTAGTGTGGAAGGTTTATTGCCGCTTCGTTCAATACCTACTGCCAAATCGATCACGGAATAATACCAGAACCTTTGTGTACAGTTGGGATGGAAGAACACAAATATGTAGATAATCCAAGAATCAGCTATCATTAATATAATACGCTTACATGAAGGCGAGGCCAGAAGTATTAAATACAGACTATGATATAATGTGTTCGATTACCGCATAAGATTTTTTTTTTTTTGCGGACATCGTTGGTTTACAGTCTATGGGTCTTTTGATGCTTTGGAAATAACATCGAGCTCGTAAATTTTTATAGTATAATTTACGACTGTTTATATTCCTAAGTGGCAGCATCGCTCACTATAATTTGGACTAGATCCAGCTATCGTTATACATACGATTTATTGGTACTAATAAATCGTATGTATTATTATGCATTTATCTGACGTATATAAGACAATGATGTCACAAAAATGTGTTTGAATATATAGATGGAAATTGCAAAAATATGGGTCAGTAGTTTTTACAAACATCCGGATAGCTGCTAACCAACTGTTGGTAGGCGACAGATTTGCTCAAATATTGGATGAAATTGTTAAAAATTGTTTCATTCGGTGTTTCATTTCACATCACTTTACAGGAGTAGATGTACCATCACTAACGTGGAATATGGAGAAGTGTGGACCACTTTTAGTTTTTTTAATTTTTATATTTAGTTAACATATTTTGGATTTCGAAGCGACTTTTCCGACCTTTCATCATTCAGAACAATACAAGTCATCTGAGTAGTAATGTTGCAGCACGTGTATATTCCTTTATTTGACAGGATGGCGGCGCGGCGATCCGATACGACCGGTAGAGCCATGACAATATTAGCTTTATATCTGGGTATAAAGCAAATGTTATACAACCATACGTGAACCCACTCGTAACACAAGCATTTTAGCTTAGCACGAGGGGTTAACAAGAATAAGAATAGACTGCAAAACTGTGCTAGTAATCTTTAAAAAAAAAAGAACATGCAAAAACATCTTTCCGACTTTGGCCATTTGATATTTCGATCTGGAGGAACCTTGCATCTAACAATTAAAACAATGAAGAAGCACGGTTGGTTGTGATTGCGAAAAACAAGTGACAATCATTAGATTTATCATCTGTGGTGCTCCACATTAGACTTCGAAAAGGTAAACAGTCTACTAAGATAATACCAAGTATTAAAAAACCGTCTAAAGACAAAGCATTTCCCATAAATCACAGCACCTGGCACAGTACCTACAAAGGTGGCCCACATTAGTTTTACCCCAGTATAACGTTTGTTCGGCTGACAACGTTCATTATAGCACAAAAGACTTGTCTATCAGCCAGTTTCCGAGGCGCGTTCTTAACAAATTGATGGAGTAATGTGGGTACACTCGGACAATAGCAATATTACTACATAGAACAACTAAAACCACTATTTAGTTTCTAAGGAAACTCTATTCAATTTGACTTGCAACTATTAAGCTTACAAGGAACTTACTGTGTAGATCTATAAATCTTTTGGACGCGTATTATTCAATAAAATATATGTACTTTGTCACAAACTCTTGTATTTTTAAACAGCTGTTAGCTATGTTGTGTGTAATTTTCATATTTTGAAAAAGGTTGTTACACCTTCAAAGGATTTGGAGGCTTATCACGTAACGTTATGACTATGATATGATTTCGATAAAAATGAGTATTTCTGTAGGGTTATTGTATCGCATTTCCTATTTTATTGTTACTGTATTACTAAATCTGCATTAACTTAATAAATTTACATCATATTTATTTATTTTTGACTTTTTTATCAAAATTCATAGTAATATCGTCACGTGATTACCCTACAACTTCACAAATACTGGGCTGAATAAATAAGAGAGTGCATTTTTTTTATCATGTTTTAATTTATTACAATTCTTCGTTGATACAGCAATGCCGCGTAAGTGACAATTGCTCATACGATGTAATTTCATTCGCCAAGAAAAATTTTCTTTCATTGTATTATAAAGGGTAAAATATCAATTGACAACATTTGATATTCAACCTTGTAAGGTTACGCGGCATTTTACATTCACTGACGAATTATTCTTTCTATGTTTACTTGTAGTAAACTTAGAAATAACTTTTGATAAAACAAGGTGCGGCAGGAGTGGTAGGGTGGCCATGGAAAGTGTTTATATTTAAGAGTCGGCGAAGGATTGGACATTGGTTTGTTGAAATAATTAGAGATTGCATATTTACATAATAAGTGCTCAATTAATGATTAGCTCCATGGATTAAAATATCAAGTTCATATTCTATCAATCAATGTATAGATATTAGACACAGACTACAGAGACTTAGGAGTAAAATAAGAGGCCATAATATACAACAAAATAATTTATTAGAATCACATAAATTATAATATGTTTGTCTTAATTTAAACCAGTCATAATACTTTTCTCTCTTCAGAGCAAAATTATGAGATTTTATACCTGAAAAATAAATTACATAATTAAACATCACATTATTTGTTTATGTTTCCGTTTATCAATTATAAACATGCATGGAAGATTATTTTAACTGTATACACAGATATGCCAATTGCAATATTTATTAAAAGTGCGCCCTTCAACGCAACCTTAAAGTTTATTTAAACGTATAGAGCGTTGATATCGTTGATTGTAAGCATGTGTAATGAGTGAGAGGACTCCCATACAACATTTCACGGACATAAAGCACACCCAGATTCAGAACAATTATTCGTGTTCGTCCCGGGTGGGAATCGAACCCAGAACACCACGTCTCAGAAGCCACTAATGTAACCACTGATCCAAGTTACCGCGGTGGTCCTTATACGGGTATAAAGACAACCAGTTCATACTCTGTAAGGGGCGCTCTATAACTTGCTTATATAAACTCTAAGGGAGCACACGAGTCTGCCCGACACTACTAACGAATCGAAAATATTTGTAACATATTGTCTATTTTAAATTTTAGTGTACTTGTCATACTTATTTTATATTTTTTTGTTTGATTTTCTTTGTCAAACAAATATAAGCTAACGTAACCAAGACCAGCGCCTTTTTATTATTTCTAGTATATTACTATAATATCATCATCATCAGCCCGTATAACGTCCACTGCTGAACATGGGTCTCCTCTCGAGAGAGGGTAGTTGCCATAGTAACCACGCTTGGCAGGCGGGTTGGTGACCGCAGTATTATGTTGTACCACACAAGGAATCGCTGCTGCCCGTTCCTTGATATACGACTATTATAGATGATGTTATAACAATCGGGACCACCGGCTTAACGTGCTTTCCGAGACACGGAGGGTCGTCCCTCAACCAACCAGACCCGGAAAATAAATCTTAGAATTGACTCAAGGATTTTCTGTCCGGCGTGGGGATCAAATCCACGACCTCCGAGATTTAAAGCGAGCCAAATACCGCTATTCTACGGAGATTTTTTATACAATAATATATTTGTACAACTACTATTTATGCAACTTTTTCGATCGAGTTTATTTACATATAAAAATGCTCTCTTATCATCACGTGCTTTACAAATACACATGTTTTCTGATTTAATTATAATATAATTATATGTATCTATTTATTTTTATTTACGAGTAAGTAAACATTTATTGATATCTGAATTATTTATGTTTTGAATAAAATTGCGTTTACAGTTTTTATTTTATAAAGGACTCAGTTTACTTTTATTATTGTTTATATTAAAATGAGACACTTAACAAAAAAATCACAAAAAATATACGATATTATCTATAATAATCTTAGTCTGTTGATCAGGAGCAGGCAAAACATTAAATATATTGTCTACAAATTTATGAAAGAACTAGCGGCCCGCCCCGGCTTCACACGGGTGGACTTTTATTTTAAATATTTTGGAATAAACATATATGGATTGGCAATATCTTTTGAATTCATTGGCCGATTTTGATAATTTAAAAAGTAATCTGCAGGTACTGATACAGTCTTAAATGAGAAATAATTTATTGGGATAAGAATTAATACGAAAATATGAATACAGTGGGACTTTTGGCATGGTCTTTTTTTTGTAAAAAATATATTCAAAAAAGTTGTTATAGTTACATAACTACTATAGTTAGACAAATAGTTTCGCGAAGTTTTTTGTAGATAAAATTAATGTTTTTTAATATTGTAGAACATACTTTTGTACTATCATCAATAAATTTCCGCATCGTATGCGACGAAAGACATTGTGGGGCACTTTTTTACACCTTGGGTTACGTTACTTAAGTTTTAGTAAGGATCCCTAATCTTTTCTAGCAACACTTTTAGCCTATGTTACTCAGGGTGAATGTAGCTTTCCAATGGTGAAAGAGTTTTTAAAATCGTCACAATAGTTTTTGAGTTTATTCATTACAAACATACATACACACACAAAAGTACATATCTTTTCTCTTTATAATATTGATACCTATAGAGTATCATTAAAAGATACTATACTTTTTAAACTCTCAGAAGTTACCTGATAGAAAAATATTATTGCAAATACCTACTGAATATTGTTAGTGAATTTGATTGTGCGACATTACGTTGTGTAACTGTAGCTAAATTATAACAACATGCATTATACTACATAATAGCTAGATAATAATAACATGCACAGTAACCACAATACGGCGTTCATTAGTAGAAGCAGCTTTTATCTATATTAAATATGTTTATAAGTACCGCACTAATTAAACAGGTGTAGGTATAAATTATACACTTAATATGACAAAAATATGTAATATTCTTTCCCTCGAAAGGTATTTGTTTTCAAAAAGTTATGCCATAAATTCTATACTAAGATTTAACTTAAATTATGAAAAATAGGAACGCAAATATTTCTCATAGATTTTTCTGTTGTTATCTTTAATTCTCCACTTTCATTTACCGAATACCGAGTCGTAAAATAATTGCAGTTTTTGTTAGTTGCGAAGTTATCGAAATCTTTGTAGTCAGTTCATATTATTATTATTGGTTTTGTGTTTTGATCATTTACGCTAGAACTGTTAGTTAGGTAATATTAAACTAGTTTATAAGCAAAATTATTTTCAGTAATTAAAATAATTTTGCTTATAAATTTTAAATAGCCCCTTTTTCTTCTTTTTGCGATATTCTGAACGTTGCTGTAGGTAATATCCATTTCAACTCTTGTTTTTGTATGTACCTCATGACATGCATGTTTCACTACAGTAACATACGTTAATCCGTATTGAGTTCGGGTTAAAAGACTATAAGTAGATATAATATCGGCGGCTGCAATCCAGGAACGAAAAGCAAAATTTATTTTGTCGTAGTGCCCCGGCTGCTGCGTTGTGTTGCCGTGCCAGTGCATGGCCTTAATACCACAATAGAGATTTATTACCTTAGTGTTTGTTTTCTTATTAATATACGAAATAATTAATGCAATAAGTACAAATGGCGTAAAAAATACGGGACCTACCCATTCACCTGTTTCCGCTAATATCTATGTATGTTTTGATTGAAATAATAATTACTTTTTATGCCTGTATTAAGATCTGTTTTTGTTTTTACCGGCTGACCAGTTTTGACTATTTTATTTAAATTTTAAATTTCAGAACCATGTCAGATCTGGAAAACCGATTTATTTTACTAAATAATTTTAACAATATTTGGATGTGCAATGTAAAAGTATAAATTAAATTACTGTTTACATTCATTTCAGTAAAGAATTTATGGCACGACTGAGTAAATGTTTATTATCTATTTATATTTATTTATTTATTCTAGATTTATTTACTAGTTTTATTATTATTGTAAGAAATAGGTACATACAATTATTATCCTAAAGAGTTACGAGGCAAATATTCCAATGAATGTATTGAACACTGTTTTTAGCTGTTCGGTTCTACATCGAACCACGAATACAAACGGGCGGTCGGCAACGAATTCAATTGTAGATATAAATGCTGACCTTACTTCGATGGTTATATCTGAAACGGTCCCACAAATTAATACTTACGAAATTAATGAAATTATTTTCCATTTTTTTATATTCATAGATAGATGAAGTTTCGTTCGTTTGACGCAGGTGCCCAATGAAAGTAGTTATGATACTATTTTGATTCAGATATTTTACGATATTATTTCGACTTTTTTATGTTTATGAAAGTTATGTTGTGAGCTTGTTTTTGATTTAATGACCAAAGGTGCCCATCGGTGATATCTAAACTATTTTATTACCTAAATAATTTGACGTAGTTTTTTATACCTATTCTTATTTACCTTGATATAATAGAGGCTATTAATTTTCTACAAAACAAAATGGAATTGAGATAAAACCTTGACTTATTGAATGGCAAACACATGATAAAATACCAACGTTATCTTCCTCGTAATTAAAAGCAATTAAATCGGGTTGCGGACTGTTACTTAGATCACATTTTTTATATTTGTCACTTGAACCATTTTGGTTTGCAACCCGTCGACTATTTGCGTTGCCTGTACGCATATTAAATATTGATTTTAAATAAACTCCCAATAAAACTTTACTAATTACAATAAATAAAGGTTGTGACACTTGCATCATATAGGTAACTAAAATATTTTGAATAAATTGTTTTTTGTTGTATACGATGATTTAATTTATATGTATGTATAAACAATATATAAGATCCTACATACTTAAAAAGAATCATGGTAGATTTTTAGAAAACTACTTTAATATACGAAAAGAATTCATTATCCTAGGCATATTATTATAGTCCTAAGTACTTACTAGTGTTAGCTATTACCACTATTACCTCTACCGCTACTTTGTACTTAGTTACATAAAACATAAATAATCTAGTAGCCTGACAGTGACCGAAAAAAATAAAATAATCTAAATCTCCTCCAGGAAGTGCTTAACTGGTTCTAGTATGTTAGGAAGCGCTACTTTAGTTCGTTAAATTCGAAGTAAGCAAAGAAAAGAAAAGCAAAGCAGTTATTAATTACAAAAACATTAACATCATGCTAGAGAGGTACCAACATACAGGTACCTAAGCTCGGAAGATTCCACTGAACAGAATGGTATTTCCCTCCTTCAAGAAGAACAGGAATGGATGGGCAGCCGTGAATTTAATCGGATTTGACACGAAAGCACTCAAATACGCAATACCGAATTCTGGAATGAGTGAAATAACAACAAAGTATGAGGTTACCCGTGAATTTGAATTAAATACTTGGAAGTATTTTGCCTTCAGGAGATTTGAAGTTTGCAATAGAGATGAAATGGATACTTGTTTGGTGGGATACCGTATTCGAGGGTTGAGTATACGTCATAGTGCAAATTGTCTCTGGCTTGATAAGCATAAAAAACAAAACGTTAAAGCCTTCATTTATTATTATTCTTGTTATGACTATTGACTGCAGGGATACAAAATAATCGTTACTAAAATACCCAAAGTATTTTAATTCTATGGGCCACCGTTCTACAAACAAAACTTTAAACGAGTATGTGAGATATAAGGTCGGTCAGTCAGAAATCCAAAATTTTGAATATTCAAGTTGTATTTTAATAAAAATTTACCACATAATGCTACAGATGCACAATATGCAAACAGATCTCGAAAAGTTTGTATTTATTCGCCGTAAATTAACACGAACTGTTGGTGTTTGGTAGGGCATTGTTTATTGACGTATATCCAGTAGAATTAAAAATAAAAAACTTTTCTTTCTCGTTTTATTTTGAAATAACCCAGAGTTTTTTTTTTAACTAGCCGGATATCGGGCAGTTTTTGCATATTATCTATTTCATCTCCATTTTCTAATAAACAAACATCAACATTTTTTTTTGTTCTAATTAATGAATACTTACGATTAGCTGCAGCGGCTTCTACGCCTTCTTCATTAACCTCAATAAAAGCTTTTTGTGTCGCATCGCTCACATATAGATTACTTGCTCCTTCTATCAGATTATCTAAATGAGCGTCTGTTGGTGAAAATATAGAAGTAGTATTCATCTGAAATAAAAAATAATTATATCTTATTATTTCATATCTAAATATATTTCTGTTTATTCTTTAAATTGTGAGTGAATTATATATTTGAAAAGTATGACAAGGTTCCATTAAAAAAAAAATTAAAAGAAAAACTTATACAGACAATTGAGTATTGAAGTAAAAATTTACAAATTCGTAAAAAATAATCATTGCAAATATTTTGATTTATTGCAAATCATAATGCAATATTAATCACTAATCAAAGGGAGTATAAAGTCAATTCTATATCAAAGTGTATTTTATTGATCCTTAACCTTTGTGAGCACGTCCTTAAGATCAGTAGTAGTTTCTATTTTAAACTTAGGTAATATTATATTGACGTCTTCATCTGTCATAGTTTTGATAGCGTTATTCAAGGCAGCTGGGTCCTTAAGCTTCTCAATAAGATTATTGATACCATCAACTTGTTTTGGAAGTACCACTAAAAGCGATGATTTTCCACCTTTGTAGCCAATTTGAACGAGCTAAAACGTAAAAGAATGATGAAGTGAATGTGAATTGAAGTTTTGTTTGTCTATAATATAACGATGATAGAATATTTTATTTTTTCTTTAGGTATAGTCAAAAAAGTCAAAAACGAATGCACTGATCAAAAAATCTTTCATCAATCGAAACGTTATTATGTCACACAGGCTATTTTTATGATAAAATGAATACACGGTTGCAAACACACAAAGAAAGATAGCTCTTAATATGTTTATTATTACAATATGCCGAAACATTGATGCATATATTATAATAAGAGATCGTGTGGTCAAGTGAGATCCTTAACTTCGAGGAAGCAAAGTTCTATATTACAACATAAAGTGGATAACACCACCTCTAAAATACAGGTATACCAATTTCAATACCAAGTTTTAAAAATCATTTTTATTGAATTTATATGTTTCTATAAAATTCAATAATCAGTCGTAAGGGGTGTTATTCACTTTATGTTAAATGCTTAAATTCCTTTAAGTTTAGGTACCTTTTTTTTTTTTTTTTTTTTTACCGATTTAAAAATGCGCAACCGCACTTCCTCTCTGGCGCAGGGATCACTGTATGCGTGATCCCTGCGCCAGTGAGGGGCATGTGGGGCTCACCCTCTGTAGAACGCGGTGCGCTGTCGCACCGCAGAGAGGATGTATAAGTTTAGGTACCTATCTTATCTCTTACTCAACTATCTGAGATCTTTTTATAACATATTTCTCTTAGTATAAGTAGATACATTTTAAAGAAAGCTTTATGTACCTGAGCGTCTAGTTCTTTGCTATCAGCGTATGGGTGATATTTGTTTTGTTTCATTTGGGGCAGTTTAACTGTCTTATCTTTCGTTACATGGAAGTCCATTTCTCCTGCCGCGGTAAATCGATCTTCCCACATACCCTGAAAATATTTTATTAAGTTAGTATATCTTTGTAGATATGAAATTTCCAAATTTGAAATGTAGTTATATGAATTCTACTTTACCTTAAAATATATGGCATTAACTAGAATACAAGATGTATCTGGTCCCAATGCGTCAGGGTTCACCAACTCCTTGATGCGGTGGTTTGTATGATCTTCCACCTGCGATAAATTCTTTATTAGTTTACGGGTCATTTAAAATTTATGAAATAAGGTAAATTTTTCAGTTTTTATAAATTTTGCTACTTGCTTTTTTAATATAGCTCTATTACTTGTAATGATATATGTAGACTAATAATCGGAGTTCAGTGTAATTTTACGATTTTCTATGCTCGGTTTGAATCGCAACGCTTTGTACCTACTCTTTTTTATTATTACTGTATTCTATTTATACAATATAAATGCATATTTTTTAAAATAAATTGTATTGAATATTCTCTTACCCATGTATTAATTTCTGTAGCAGCTGCTTGGTTCTTGGTGAAGTCAATATTTTTTACATCTAAATCGAAAACTTCTCTGGATAGTGTAGCAAATTGACTATTTATGTTTTCACCATTGCGAACGTAAACTCTGTTCGCCAGTTTAAGATCTTCTTTTGATCCTTTTAGCCTTTTAGTAACGTCAGAAAATACTTCTTTAGTCTGTAAACATGAAATCAAATTAACAATGTTGCTTATTAACTAACTTGATAAAGTTGCTAAAATTAACAGTAATTTTCTATATCAATGAAAATTAATACATGAAAGTGTTGCAAAGGCGATACATTGGAAATGGATTGACATATTATTATTTGGAAGACTTTTTTATTGTGTTCAATCTAGGGGACAAGGTATGTCAGTTTTGTTTTCAAGGTAGGACATAAAGCGAAAAAAATGGTCTAGCACCTAGTGCCTATACATAAACAATATGTATTATGATAAATCTTACTAAATATATATTTATTCAGTTTTTAAATTGGTTAGTCATACTACTTATTCAGATATTTAATAGTTTAATTTCATCGTGTTATCAATAACATTGATTCCATGTAAGTTCTCCCCGTTAGCTTTTTCAAATGTTATGTGAAATCTTATGAAAGAAAATATAATTTTACTTACCACATTGTCGTTGGGCAGGTTAAGAACAGCCAGTAACTCATCATGAGATTTACCTGTTGCTGTTAAAGCTAACTGAGCAAGTGGAGATAACACAGAAAATGCTGATATTACAAAACTGTTGTTTGGATTTGCTGCAATTACTTTCTGCAAAAGAGAAGAACAATTAAGTACAGATTTTGCCAGATATAAGGCCGGGAGACGAGACTAGCGGAGAGGAGATGTTTTTTAACCAACCAATAAAATTGCGTTATTGAGACATCTCCTCTCCGCTCAGCTTCAGTGGAGATCGCTGTGCGGAGATAAGTAATATATATAGTAAGGCGCGATGGAAGCGGAGATGTGAGCTGTGCGCGGACGATGCACGGCGGAGACGGTGGAGTTGGTGGAGTTGGTGGAGTCCCGTCCTTATCTATGTCTAAGTAAAAGATGCAGCGCTGTCAAATAATGCATTGAAGTAATTTTATTTGTGCAGTAGTGTGGGTAAAATTGCAGCTATGATTTTTCACAGTACCCCAACGTTATAAAAATAACGTTGAACTTTGATATGTACACCATTGCATTACACAATTTTGAATTTTTGTAAACAAATAATGAAGTTTGTTATAATATCAAGAACCTAACGCTGCGATTGAATTACATATCGAATAAGGTTAGGCATAGTTTTGGTACGCGGGTGTGCAGCTGTGTATGTACACGCCAAGACCGAGTTATGCCCGACTTTAGTGTGTGACTCGCAGCGCTCCGTCTTTAATTTATATGCTGAGGCTGAGGCCCTGAGGCTTTTGCTACTTCACCAGGCATAAAGGCGAGCAGAGCTCCAGCCTATATACATGGTTTAAACACTATTATGGCTATGGCTTTTAGTTTCTTTAAAGGAGTTTTGTGCGTTTTGAGTTTTGTAAGCCATAAGATGGGTAAAGCACCAGGCCCAGATAAAATAACTAATGAACTTATGAAGGGAACAATGGAAGAGCTAGCACCAGTCCTAGCCAAAATATTCAACGAGATCTTGTCAAGCGGCATCATTCCAGAACAATGGACTAAATCCCACATAATTCTGCTATACAAAAAAGGAGATAAGGAAGACATTGGAAATTACAGGCCAATGAGCCTAATGTCCAACATATACAAGGTGTTTGCAAAAGTAATACTTTCTAGAATCACCCCAATGCTAGACGAGCAACAACCGATCGAATAGGCGGGCTTCAGAAAAGGTTTTTCGACTATAGATCACATCCACACAGTCAAACAGGTGCTGGAAAAATACAATGAATACAACAAAACCCTATATATTGCCTTTATAGATTATGCCAAGGCTTTCGATAGTATAGAGGTCAAGTACATATGGGAAACACTAGAACAGCAAGGAATACCGACACCGGTGGCTCAGTGGTTACGGAAGTTGCTTCTGAGACCTGGTGTTCTGGGTTCGATTCCCACCCGGGACAATTATTTGTGTGAACCACAAACAGTTGTTCTGAGTCTGGGTGTTCTTTGTGTCCGTGAAATGAATGTTTGTAAAGTCCCCCGCGACACAGGGATTTATTTCCCTAGTGCGGGAGTTGTCTTTTTTAAAAAAAATAAAAAAAAAATAAGAAAAAAGTATATATTAACATTATAAGGAATATCTACTTGAACAGTAAAGCCAGAATCCAGTTAAGAGTCCTTGGGTAGTGAATTTAACATAGAGAAAGGAGTGAGACAGGGAGACCCGCTTTCACCCAAACTGTTCTCCGCAGTTCTTGAGAATATTTACAGAAAATTGGACTGGGAAAATTTCGGTTTAAATATAAATGGAACAAAATTGAACCACCTCAGGTTTGCAGATGACTTAGTTCTCTTCGAGGAAAAAGCCGATATTTTAGAAACCATGATCCAGTCTAAATAAAGAAAGCCAGAAAGTTGGACTAAAAATGAACCTCAAGAAAACCAAAATCATGACTAACAATATACATAAGAACATCAAAATTGGACACGAAAACCTTGAATATGTTGAAGAATACATATACCTAGGACAGGTTATCTCAAACGAAGAACAAAATACAAAAGAGATTCATTTGAGAATAGCTATGGGATGGAAAAAATACTGGGCCCTAAAGGAAATCATGAAGTCCAAAGACCTTGGAATGGCAATAAAAAAAAAACCTTCAATATGTGCATACTACCGTGTCTAACTTATGGCTGCAAGACTTGGTCATTAACAAAATCGCTCAGGGAAAAACTAGCCGTATGCCAAAGAGCAATGGAGCGAAGTATGACAGGCACACGAAGACAAGATCGGGTTAGAAATACCATCCTAAGATCGAAAACGAAACTAATGGATATTCTAATCAAAATAGACCAGCAAAAGTGGCGATGGGCTGGCCACATGATGCGTGACAATAAAGGTAAATGGAGCAAGGCCATAACAGAATGGTACCCTAGAGACGGGAAAAGAAATCGAGGAAGACAAAAAATTAAATGGGAAGATGACTTGAAACTGACTGTGGGTGCAAAATGGATAAGAGTGGCAAATTACAGAAGCCACTGGAAGTTTTTGGAGGAGGCCTATGCCAAAAGGCACACTGAAATTAGTGATTTTTTATAATAATCTTAGTTTTTGAGATATGTAGAAATAGATTATGTATATTGTTTTGTAACTGCTAATTTCAGAATAAAGGGCTTTATTATTATTATAAAGGAGTTTTGTGCAACTGTCGCTCTACTTTACAGTTCGCGGGCCTCTCGGACTTCGGGTCTCCGAGGGCATCGGAAGGTTCTTAGCTAACTAAGGGTCGGGAGGGCGAGGGGGGACGCGTCGCGTTCGCGGGCGCTCTCTTCTGCGCTCTAAAGTTTAGCTTTCGGTCAAGGATTACGCCTAAGTACTTGGCTTGCCGTTCCCAAGGGATTGGTTCGCCGAATATCTTGACCGGTGGAATGACCGGTGGGCTGTTGAATCTCGAGAAGAGTACAGCGGCACTCTTTCTCGGACGCGTCGCGTTCGCGGGCGCTCTCTTCTCCGGCGGTTCGGATAGAGTGGTCTCTGTGTAGTGGTGCTAGTTTCTTGCCGTCTCCGTACTGCTAGTTGGTAAGTTGTGATCTCGTCGTCCGGGTTGTCTAGAACGCCACGAGGCCGACGGTGTTTACGACGCTTTGTAGGCAAAGGCCTGTAGTCGGATGCTGCAACAACCAACGGGTTTGGGTGTTGAGCCGCGGATTCGAAGAAGCGTTACGACGCCTCTTTCATCCACTGCTTGATGGAAGGCAGTTGGAGATCAGAATGCAAGTTGCGATTACGAATGAACCACGGTGTCCCGGTGGCACGTCGAGTGAATCTACTTTGGACAGTTTGTAAGCGGTACAAACTGCTAAACGCTGTATGAGCGAATACGGTGATCGCGTACGTCATAATCGGCCGTATACACGTGGTGTAAATCCTAACCTTGTTATCAAGTGATAGTTTACTGCGTGAATTTAAAATACAATGTAAACGACTGAGCGTAAGTGAAGCCCGTGCACGAACGGTTTTTACATGCGCTCTAAAGTTTAGCTTTCGGTCAAGGATTACGCCTAAGTACTTGGCTTGCCGTTCCCAAGGGATTGGTTCGCCGAACATCTTGACCGGTGGAATGACCGGTGGGCTGTTGAATCTCGAGAAGAGTACAGCGGCACTCTTTCTCGGATTGATCGAATAACAAGTGATTTATTATTATTATAAGGATAAATTAATTTCACAAATAGCAAGGAAACATTTTTTAATAAGTTTTGCGTTAACAACTACATTCATTTTTGGTCATGTACGTATGTATGTGACTGTATAGTCACATTTATAATATTTTTGCATTTTGTTTTTCACGTCGAATTCTTGTAAATTGAAAAGTATGTATGAAACCTATTGGTGTTTTAGTAAGCTACTTTCTAATTAATAATAATAAATTTCTCAAAAATATAAATAATATACCTAATTTCAACATTAATATATTTTCAAATTAGGTAATTGTTATTCTGCGGTTGACATCGTGCTTACAATACGTACTAATTAACCTAATGAACCTGTTGTTCCTAATGAATTGGAAAGTGATTTAAATTTAATAAAATAAAAGATTTCAATAAATACGCCATCCATATTAATGTTTTAAAAAAATATTTTAATTTGTCCTACATACTTATCACGTAGTTATTACCTAGTTACTAATATTTCGGAAATACTATATAATAATAGTTATAATGTATATGTTACGGCTAATAGCCGAAGTGCGGCTACACCTAGGTTTAGCCGGCTACAACTAGGTGCAGCCGACCACATGCGGTTAAACTTAGATGTACCTATCCTACTTATCTTCGGTTAGAACTAGGTTTTAATTAAATAAACAATACCTATGCACAACACAAAAAGATGTTGGGGTGGTTAAAAAAAAAAAATAACCTAAACCTAAACCAATGGAGTTGAACAGGGACTTATTGAGGTTGATCTAAGTTTAACCGCATGTAGCCGGCTAAACCTAGGCGTAGCCGCACTTCGGCTGTTAGCCGTAACATATACAGAAGGGGGATGATACTTTTCGGAAGTTAATGAATTGCACGGTCATGCTCGCTAGGCAAGTTTCGCGTTGAGTTGGGCTTCAGACCCTTATTAGACCGGTTATTAAAAATCTATATTTAAATACAGATTTCATAAAAACCAACTATACGAATTTTAATTTTTTTCTTCTCAATTAATTATATGACTTAGGGTAAATTTATCAATACTCATAAAACACATAATACCTAATAGACGAATCAAATTTAATTTGCTTGGAAATTCTGTGATAATAAAATTTTATCTGAGGATTGAAATATCAGCCCTCAATCATATTGTTATTATAATGTTGACGCATAATAAATGCATTCGATTATTTAGCGTTACTAATAAACAATTTAATGTCTTACTTGTAAAAATTGCGCAGTAAACTGATCATTGCTTGCTGTTAAGATTTGTTCTGAAGTCATATTTTCTATAGGATTCACTTGGGCCGTGATGGTTGCCACAAGGGCTAATGCTGAAACAATAAGAATATAAGATGAGTCTTTTTATCTCATCATCATAGAAATAAAAATAAAAAAAAAATGTATTTGTTTCGTCAGTTATATTACAATATAAATATTGGACACGTATTTATCAAATCAATCAGAATCAAAGTTCTGGAGTTGTGACGTCACATGAAATGTCACCGCGGTGTATCTTCATGAACAAAACATAAGTTTTGTTAACGGAAAAAATACAAATAGAATTTGTTAGTCGTCATCCCTATCAGCAGCTCGTATACCGTTCACTGTTACTGACATAGGCATCCCTCGAAGGATGTTTGCCATAATCACCACGCATGGCCGGTTATTTGCTGACCGCATTATTCTATTATATACAACGCTGCTGCTGCCGCGCTGTCATAGATGATATTGTTGATGTTATAGTGATCAAAGACTTTCATGTCGAGGCAAGGAGTGTAAATTTTCAACCAACTAGGGCCGGAAAGAAATACATCGATTTTACGGCAAACATTTTTTTTGTCCGGTACTGGATCGAACCTACAACATCCGTGACTTAAGGCTTATACCGCTTGTCAGAACTTTTCTGTATATCGATACATAATTAACAGGTTGATGACCACTGTTTTAAATAATTAGCATCGATCTAGGGGTCTTTGAACCCATGTCTCATTCAATTTCAATCGTGCATTGAGTAGGTACCTACCTACTAGTTTCAATAGACAATGAAACACTGTAATGCTAATCCATGACACTAGAAACATTATTAAAAATCATATGTATTGTCACAATGCTATGTTTTTTGCCTCTAGACATCTTGAAGCAAGTAGCCAAAACTAGTTTCATTAAAAGCGTATATTTTTTGCTTAGACGTTTTTCTAAAAATAGTTTTTGTTAGTTGTACATGGCATACACGATAAGGTGTTTTATTATATAATCTTTTTAGGAGGCTAAATTTATTTTAGGTTTTTGTATCTTAGTTTCTTTTGAATAAAATCGACACCGTGAGACCGATTTAAAAAAAATGTCTTTATTAAAAAGTGACTTTATTCTTGAATAACAAAAAAATTTTTTTTTTTTTAATTATTATGTTGGTACATTTTTGTGCCACGGGTCATTTGAACGGCATTAATGGGACCGAAGCCAAATTGGAAGAGGCCTTTGACACCTTTTAATATACAAAATATGGCTGCATTTATGGAGGTCTATTCCTTGATATACCTACCATAGACAAAATGCCAACGGACAATCCTCCATAGATTATTTTTTATTAGATGGATTAAGAGAATTTTACTTAAAATTAGCTGAAATTACGATTACCTAATAAAAAATAATCGTATAAAAATATGCTTGTGAAGCTGTGCGGGACCGCGGGACAGATATTATTTTATAGGACAGATCGGTCATGATTATGTTCAACAATAGATTTATATTGTACTAGCTTCCCGAGCGCGGTTTCAGCTATGTAACTCTAGTCCCCGTATGAATTTCATAATTAAATAAAACCTATAACCTTCCTGGGCTATCTAACATTGAAAGAATTGTTCAAATCGATCCAGTTGTTGCTGAAATAAGCGCGGTCAAGGAAACAGTACTCTTTAACTTTATGTATTTGTATAGATATATATTAAAAAACAAAATTATTTGCACACCGTAATACTTTTAGTCTACCCCCATTCATTATTATAATTTTTCATTATCAAGCATGGCGAGAAATTCATAAATTAAACTAGTCTCGGCTACTAGTACACAGTTATAATAGAACTAATAAAAAAAACAAACAATTATGTATAAGGAAAAACATTAAGATAACGTCAGGAAAGTCCAGTATTACTTAGAGAACAACTCATGTTTGCATATACATAATGATGTCATAACAATAAAAAGAATCTTGTTTTCAAAATTAAATGTAGACCAAGGTAACTTAAACACAAAATAATGTTTAAACTAACGTGTGTTAGTACATATTGTGAAACAACACAGAGAAAAGCGTTAAGATAAGCCGCTAGTAAACAAAGGTTAATGAAATCAGGGCTAACTTGATAATAAGATTGTTTCATGTATTGTAGTTCCATACAGTAACGATATAAACACAACGTTTCATAATAAACAACGAAATAAACTCCTTACTATTTAAATTAAGAAGGTTTTTATTAATAATAAGTACAAACAAATAACAATTTGACGGAAATGTCGACAAGGTTTCTCATGGAGTGTTGTCTTGCATTATTGGGTTATTTCTTTTAATTAACAAGCCCGTAGTATTATCAACAACTAACACTGTTTCGATGGAATTTTATAAGTTATAATTTTATAAAATATTGATTATTAAAAAATAAATATAGAAGACTTACTGCAAATAAAGATTCTCATCTTGCGGCAGCTTCTCTCGGCTGCTTGAACGAAACTAACCGGTTATCGCCACATACACTTATAAATATAATACGATTTGTTCACCGAAGTCATTATGGCCAATGACAACAAGTATTCGGTAAACAATGATTAATAATATGGGATCCACAAAATGTTTTCCTGTGAATTTCAATTATGGTAAATAAACTATTTTACGTCAATATATTATGTTTTAGTTCAGAAGCAGTTATCTAAATTTCATGCATTGTAAAAATCTATTTTTGCTTCTTATGTCTAATTGTGCGTAAATGTTGTTGTAATAATATAAAAATATATATTTACAACGAATTAATGCGCAGTAAGACTTACTCACATTGGTATAAAATAATTTAAATAAAAAATAGAATTTCCAACGAACCAAATTCTAACAGCTTGTAAACTAAAATACATAGTTACTCGGAATAGTTTACTTAACCATAAAAGGGTAGGCTTATGGTCTGTTCTATCCAGAATGGTATGTAACTACATAAAGGAACTAAATATATCTAAATTTATCTAGCCAAATTAATTTATAAATACCTCGCAGCGGCCCTCTTAAGTGCGGCACGTTCTCCGAGTGCTGGTTTCTACTTTGCACAGCAGGTAAGCATTGCCATTCAACGTGGTAATGCTGCCAGCATTCTGGGAACCTTGCTAAGTAGAATAGTAGTATATAAGTTAGTTTTATTTTTAATTAGTTAATTTTAGTTTGTATTTTATTCATGTTTGTTTATTAAATAAATACAGCATCTATTTATGCAAAAATGCATATTATTTAACTCTTTTCTAATCCATATTAGGTAACGATGCTACGTTATATAGCAATAGCATTAAATAGCATATATGGTGTAGTACTTGTACTATTTGTACATATGTATACACTAGCTTCACGCGCGCGGTTTACCCGCGTAACTCCCGTTCCCGTGGGAACTTCATCTATCTATATATATAAAAGAAAGTCGTGTTTGTTACAACACTTATAACTCGAGAACGGCTGGACCGATTGCCATGGTTTTTGATTTGTTGGATTTGTTTCCGTCCCGAATAGCAGAATACATTTTAAAAACAAAAGAAAGTCGTGTTAGTTACACTATTTATAACTCAATAACGGCTGAACCGATTTGGCTGAAAATTGGTAGGGAGGTAGCTAAGAACTGGGAGAAGGACATAGGATACTTTTGGGTAGGGGTAGGGTAGGGTAGGGTAGGGTAGGGTAGGGTAGGGGTAGGGTAGGGTAGAGGTAGGGTAGGGGTAGGGTCGTAGGTGCATGGTAGGGGTAGGGTAGGGGTAGGGTAGGGTAGGGGTAGGGTAGGGGTAGGGTAGGGTAGGGGTAGGGTAGGGTAGGGGTAGGGGTAGGGTAGGGGTAGGGTAGGGGTAGGTTAGGGTAGGGTAGGGCAGGGGTAGGGTATAAAAGTCCACCCGTGCGAAGCCGGGGCGGGCCGCTAGTCTATATATATAAAAGAAAGTCGTGTTTGTTACAACACTTATAACTCGAGAACGGCTGGACCGATTGCCATGGTTTTTGATTTGTTGGATTTGTTTCCGTCCCGAATAGCAGAATACATTTTAAAAACAAAAGAAAGTCGTGTTAGTTACACTCAACTTATTTATAACTCAAGAACGGCTGAACCGATTTGGCTGAAAATTGGTAGGGAGGTAGCTAAGAACTGGGAGAAGGACATAGGATTGGGTAGGGGTAGGGTAGGCGTAGGGTAGGGGTAGGGTAGGGGTAGGGTAGGGGTAGGGGTAGGGTAGTGGTAGGGTAGGGTAGGGGTAGGGTAGGGGTAGGGTAGGGGTAGGGTAGGGGTAGGGTAGGGGTAGGGTAGGGGTAGGGTAGGGGTAGGGTAGGGTAGGGTAGGGTAGGGGTAGGGGTAGGGGTAGGGGTAGGGTAGGGGTAGGGTAGGGGTAGGGTAGGGTTAGGGTAGGGGTAGGGTAGGGCAGGGGTAGGGTAGGGCAGGGGTAGGGTATAAAAGTCCACCCGTGCGAAGCCGGGGCGGGCCGCTAGTAATTAAATATATAGGCTATATATTTAATTACGTCACTCAGGGTGAATGTAGCTTTCCAATGGTGAAAGAGTTTTTGAAATCGGCACAGTAGTTTTTGAATTTATTAATTGCAAACATACACACACACAAAAATACAAATATTTCCTCTTAATAATATAAGTATAGGTACCTAATATGTATACATAATTATATTGTTTGGGATTATCAGATGGTTAATTCAAAAAATATTGTGACAATTGTTATTAATGTATATTATTTATTTATTATGTATTTAAAGCAGCTAATATTGACAGAGTTTTTGTAGATAATGTAGAAGAAAAATAATAACTAACGATCGTATTTCCCGCCGAAACCGGCAAACAGATAAAAACCATAGACATGCCGATGGCGCGGTGACAATCTGTTCAAACGAAATAGGTTCTATATGATTGTATAATTTAAACATATATTGTTTGTCTTTTATCTTTATAAATTTAGAAATGTAGTTAAGTTTAAGTTAAGTTTTCTTCACTTTGTCTACCAACTATCTACCAATCACTAATTTCCTGCATACCTATATGTGAAAACTTGTGGCCTTTTGATGCTATTTTTGTTAAATATGTGTTCGCTGTAAATTTTCTAAAAATAAAAAATAAATTGCAAATTGTAATTTATTATGAAGAATGTCAAAGCCCTTAAATATATCATTGATAGATATTGCATACCTTCCTGGTTAAAACAAGCTAAAGTAACAAAATAATTCAAATCTATTCCCACGTTATGCTAGTGAAATCAATTGAATGTACTTATTTGGTGCGTCTTATTGAATAAAGTAGTAAAGGTAATATGTTCTCGGTAGGTAATGTTACCTACCGAGGCCTGGTTTGATCTCAACATCGGGCAAAAAATTGTGTAACCAGAAATTTTCGATTTAGAAGATTTGGAAAAATCTAGGTATCAGCCCGAAGTCTGGAAGTTGGTGGTGTCGGTCGGTCTTGCGCCTAAACTCGGACAGTTCGTGATATTAGAACCGAACAATTTTATTTTATGCGTAAAGGAGTAGAGATTGCACATTTGTTTGAATACTTGTGTATTAGGTATATGTCCTCCGCAGATGGATAATTTCCTTAGTAATAGGCCACCGTGGCCGAAATGGATTGCGAGGTAATTTTTTTCACTTTATCACACACTTTTTTCGTTAGGATAATTAAATCATGTTCTCACTTTAATTAAGTTATATAGCAGTTAAATGCCTATATTAAATGAATCTTTAAATATTAGACATGGAAGGAAAGTCATTACACAGGGAGAAGGGAGCTTAAAAGGTGACTCAATCATAATTAAATAGGTGTATAAAACGTATTGATAAATCCTATGTTTCCCATTTTTATTGTGTGTGTGTTGTAATTTGTACTGTTCGATTTGAAATTCCGTATTTCCACATTGCGCAGCTCCCAAAATATAATTTGCTTAATGAAAACTAATTCTACTGATTTTATTAATTATCTTACAATGAAAGTCGTATCTAAATCAGAGATTTAGAAGATTAGGTGGAATACACGGACAAACAATTTTAAAAATAGGTATATAATCTATATTATACTTTATAAGATTAGCTAACTGTTAACTATCAGTCTCGTCAAATTAGGTTACTTAGATTAGATGGAACAAATGAATAAACAAAAAAAAAAGTTTTTTGTTATAAGTACCTTATATCAATTTATATGCATTAGGCTAAAAAACCTGTTATTTTTCCATTACTGACGGACACTTAAATTTATTTGTATAAAATATTAAGAAGTTTCTCAAATTATATTAGGAACTTTGTAGCCAGACCTAAACAAAGAATATAACTTAATTTTAAATTGAAAAATTACAATAACATTTTAAGCGCTCTTTAATAGCCTTTGGTATTATTGGATGTAACCTTAATTCACTCCGAAAGTCTGAACTGAAATTGAAAGTTTTTATTGCAGGGAATTTTAATATAAAAACACACAGTGACATTATATTATATTAGTTTTTCCACCAGTATAGCAACCGTTCCCATTGGAACCTCTCCATAAAAACATGAACTTGTTGAAGTGGTTCTACCACATAAGGTACTTGATACAAATAAAGCCTATGCTCAAATAAGGCCTGTAGTGCGAAAAAGTCGTTTAAAATATAATTACATCAGAAATACTTTCATATTCTCATATTCGACAGCTCCAGGACTCCGAAAACAGTGCGCGAGAGACCTGGCCGCGCTCACAGCGACTGTAGTGGCCATTCATTTGTCGAGGATGCGCGTTTTCATTGCGCGTTATTAATTTGTCGTCATTTATATCGAATTTTAATACGTTATTCATTGAAGTTTTGTTTCAAGTAATGTATGCGGATCACAGTATAACTCATCAAAAAGGTAACTATGACTTCAAATTATATTTTTTTTAATATGCGAATTAAGTACTGCTTATAACATTTATAAAGTATAATGGACTAAATAAGGCCTACTTTTTTAATAGGCCTTATTTATGACCCTAGGCCTTAATAGAAATTTTGCTGAATTTTACTATTTTATTACGTTGATTTACAGATTGATCATCTTAGTATGTCTTCTCCAAGACCAAAACGTGTTACGTGGTCCGAAGAAAGCAAGACAAAGAAGATAGAAAACCGTGGTACTGTCTTGCATGTAAACAGGATAGAATTGCAGATATGAGACAATGCGTGGAGTGTCATCAGTGGTACTAAAAGGATTGCGTCGGCTTGACAAAAAGTGATTTAGATGTATTTTATGTATAATGTATGTCCTAATTGTCAGAAAAAAATATTTTAGAGTTACCTTGAAAATCGATTGATATTAATTTATTTTAAAGCTAGGGGCTAGCTTTAAAATAAATTAAAATCAATGCATTTTAATTTTTTTAAAGTACTTATTATCAGTAAGACTGATTAATGTTCCTAAGCAAGTTATGGGACTTTAAACATTCCAAGGCCTTATTTAGTTACCTTGTTTAATTAAAGCCTATCAAAATATATTTAATGTTTCAATATTTAATAATATTTTTTGGAAAATATGTTAATTTGCTAATATTTGTTTGAATGGATACGATTTTTTTTAAATTATTCTTTATTTGTTGTTAATATTCGACTTCAAGTCTGACTAGCAATTTAAGCACAATATTCAGTTAAATAACTTAGAAAGTTGTTCAAAGATCTCACGGAAACACTTGATAAAAGGCTCAGAAATACAAATTTTATGTATTTAATACTCTAATAACAATATTCCTATAATTTAAGTACATAGGCTTTGTTAAGTCACTACATTTTTAAAAGGCCTAAGACTAAGGTTCTACAAATACCTCTTTTTAAGTGATTTTTTATAAAAGATTACAATAAGTTTTCTTAAATAATTAAAATTTATAAACCAAAGAATAATGCCTTGCTTTTATTTATAACCATATTCGAATAATTTATCAAGATATGAATGTTTGAAATTAGGTAGGCCTTATTTGTATCACTTACCTTACTTGAATCGAAGCGGCCGTAGACCAATGGCTAGGGTGTCGGACTTACGATCATGTGGTCGCCGGTTCGATCCCCGCTCATCGCACTACCGACGTAACACAAGCATTTTAGCTTAGCACGAGGGGTTGCCAATAAAACTAGTAGAGATATTAAGGGCTACAAAAAAAAAAAAATCGGAGGTCTAGTAGCTTGATGTCCCGTATATACGGCTGATACGGCAGTTTTAGCTACTGCCCTATCACCCCACCCTATACGGTTTCGTTTTATTTTATCTTTATAACCTTTCACGCAGGTCTGCGGGAAGATTTAAAAAAAATCTTACTTACCCAACTGTTCTGAACTGTTATTTAATTTTTTTTTTTTTTTTTTTTTTTTATTTAATTTAAAAAGACAACTCCCGCACTAGGGAAATAAATCCCTGTGTCGCGGGGGACACGCGGGGGGCACATTCATTTCACGGACACAAAGAACACCCAGACTCAGAACAACTGTTTGTGGTTCACACTAATAATTGTCCCGGGTGGGAATCGAACCCAGAACACCAGGTCTCAGAAGCAACTTCCGTAACCACTGAGCCACCGGTGCAGTCTTTTAGTCTTTCAGTTACCCAAGAGTCTTCAATATCCTCCATGTGTTTATAACAAAATTTCAGCACGCGGCTTCACCCGCTTAGTCCCAGTCCCCGTTGAAACTTTATAATTAAATACAGCCTCCTGGATAACGCAGCTTACGTAAACTATAAACATCTTAGGGGTCTCAGCCCCGCTACTCAACAGCCAGGTCTGCAGTTCCGTATAGTATATAGTAGGCGATGTGTGTGACAGGTTTACACCTTGTCTCAAATACCAACCCAAAAATTGGTGCCGGCTCTCGGACTATAACAAGTGGTGCCCTGCAGTTTTACCCGCGTCACTCTGCTCCAGTGAGTCGGAGCGTGATATTTTGTAGCTTATATGTTAATCCAGCTTATAAATAATCCCGGTGCCAACTTTCAGCCAATTCCGTTTAGTAGTTTTTGTGTGAAAGAGTAACAAAGTCTATTCTTACAAACTTTCGCGTTTATAATATTAGGATGATCATGCTTAGTTTCAGAAAGTCGTTATCTACTGGCTTAAACTAAATAATATGATACCTATTCATAGCATGTAAGTTTCATGCAAGATACCGTAACATCGGCTCCAATTCACTTTGTTTACTAAAATGTTCAGGTTAAACGATGAAACACAGACCTGATATTGTTTTCTTTACCTCAGACAAAGAAGCCTTAGTGAGAAAGCTAACGATTTCGAAAACCATTTTTACACGATTACAATAGAACATTTGTGTCTCAGGGGGGTGCCTGTTCTACAATACTTAGCACGTTTGTGCTTTAATGTTACACTTGATTATGTCTCTTCTGTAGGTAAGATAACATAGCAGCTAGATATTTTTTTTTAGATTATGGTTAGAGTTCGTTGAATTTCATCATCATCATCATCAGCCCGTATAACGTCCACTGCGGAACATGGGCCTCCCGAGGGAGGGTAATTGCCATAGTCACCACGCTTGGCAGGCGGGTTGGTGACCGCAGTATTATGTTGTACCACACAAGAAAACGCTGCTGCCCGTTCGTTGATATAATATTATTATAGATGATGTTATAACAATCGTAACCATCGGCTTAACGTGCTTTCCAAGACATGGAAGGTAGTCCCTCAACCAACCAGACCCGGAAAGAAATCTTAGAATTTACACAAAGATTTTCTGTCCGGCGTGGGGATCCAACCCACGACCTTCGAGATTTAAAGCGAGCCAAATATCGCTACGCTACGGAGGTTGCCTGTCGTTGAATTTACTTATCTATATTAACTAGTGGTCACCCTGGTCGGACCTGTGCAACGACATTGATAATGCTGTGTCAGTGGCCGAGTGTGAGAGTGAGTGAGAGCTTCTCCAATTTGAACGCCAGGTCGACACGAAAAGAAAAAGAAGTGGTCGCCCAGTGGTTGAAATACGATTATAATTAATAATATTTAGGTAAGGTAGGTATTAAAGTATTCTGCACTTCTTCTCTTTATCAACTACAATCTTCCGCGCGCGGTTTCACCCGTGTAACTCCCGTTCCCGTAGGAAGTTCGTAATTAAATACAGTCTATAGCCTTTCTCGATAAATATGCTATCCAACACTACAAGTTTTTTTAAAGTCAGTCCTGTTGTTGCTGAGATTAGCGCGTTCAAGTAAAAAAACCTATCAACTCTTCAGCTTTATATGCTAACTAGCTGCGCCCCGCAGTTTTGCCCGCGTTACTCTGCTCCAGTGGGTCGGAGCCTGAAGTTTTGTAGCCTATATGTTAATCCAGCGTATAGCATATACCGGTGAAAAATTTTCGATAAGTAGTTATGGCGTGAAGGAGTAACAAACATCCATCCATCCATCCACTTACAAACTTTTGCGTTTATAATATCATCATCAACAGCCCGTTGACGTCCACTGCTGAACATGGGCCTCCTCTTAACAGACCTTGGCAAGCCAGGATCGTAGAGGGATATTGCCATTATCACCACGCTTGGCAGACGGATTGGTGATCGCAGTAAGATGCAAATGTTGAGCTAATAGATTCTGCTGCCCATCCATCAGCCATATGTCCCTTAGTCGCCTTTTACGACACCCATGGGAAGACATGGGGTGGTCTATTCTTAGCCGGAAATCACACGGCAATCACGTAAAGTAATCAAAGAGTCAATTTATAATATGAGTAGAATATATTAACTTGAAGAGTTTTTTTTTAACGCGTGCGGAAGCTAGCTATTATACATATAGAGATAGATTAACATCAGAATTAGGTGAACTGAGATCAAAACATAATTTTTTTTGGGGCACGAGACCCACGCCAAGTGCCGTTGATAGTATCGATAGAAGTTTCCCTGACCTATTTGTCTCCTTTATCAAACTGTTGATCTGAATTACATGAAATCTTCCAAGTGTATAACGTAGTCACGATATATCGAAAAATACCCTACCATGACCTTTTGTTCAAAGCTTCGCCCGTAAAACTTCAATCTTGAACGATTATCTAGGCAAATAGCCATGAGGGATAATAGGGTCGATTAAAGTATGCTTTATTTATTGTTTTGGGATTTGTAGCCAAAATAATAGCCTCTTTGATTGCTTTACGTGATTTTTGTATAACGTTTGATTTATTTTGTTCTTTTATTTTTAGAACGGACGTGTACAGTCAGCATCGTCATAATAGCGAAATATCCAAAATGGTCATCCTCAGAGAGAAAAGGCAGTCCATCTTTGATTTACTCTCCACTTACCATCAGGTGAGATTGAGGTAAAGCGCAAACCCATTTTATACAAAAACAAAAAAACTGATACATCTACAGAAATCAAATTGTTCAGACCATTCACCGTGTACAGATATACCAGAGCAGCCATAATGTCTAATATTGTGTTCCTGCCAATCCGCCGTGACACCGTTACACCGTTGGTGTCTTATCGTTGTATCAAAAGTATCCAAAATTGCGGGACACTAGAAAAATAGAAAAATCAAGTTTAGTTTTAATGACATACAGTTCAAATAAAAAATGTGTTGTATTTGAATTGATAATAATATCAGAACAGCGTTTTTTAATTATTAAGAACTAGCGGCCCGGGTGGACTTTTATACCCTACCCCTGCCCTACCCTACCCCTACCCTAACCCTACCCTACCCCTACCCTACCCCCAGTTCTTAGCTGCCTCCCTACCAATTTTCAGCCAAATCGGTTCAGCCGTTCTTGAGTTATAAAAAGTGTAACTGTGTTAGTTACACTTTCTTTTGTTTTTAAAATGTATTCTGCTATTCAGGGCGGAGACAAATCCAACGAAACAAAAACCAAGAAAATTGATCCAGCCGATCTCGAGTTATAACAAACCCGTCTTTGTTTTATATATATAGATAGATATATATAGATAGATATATATAGATAGAAGATAACCTGTAACGTCATTTTCAATTCCATTGAGTTCAAAAGATTTTTTAATATTTAAATTGTACCTACCTACCTGTATTTAAAGGTGCCTGTTTGAAATAAAATTGACTTTTCTAGTCCCAAAAAATATCTTACATAAAATCCTTATCCATTCATGAACGCAACACAAAACAACTAAACCAAATCGGTTGCGCTGTTTCGGTTTTTAATAACACATTCGTCTTTCAATATAGCATATATCACTAACCGCTTTTATTGTTTAAGCAGTTTTGTTAGTTTTATATATTTCAACCTGTGTCATCAGAAAAATATTTATTATTAAATAATATAATTTTTATTATTGCCAACTCCCCAACAAAGGATTTTCTTGAATATTTAGTTATTCTTGTTCTGATCGATTTCACGATACTAAACTTTATATAGAAAGAAATATATTGATCCCAAAATATAAAAACCGGCCAAGTGCGAGTCGGACTCTCGCACGAAGGGTTCCGTACAAGTGCGTACCTATTTTTGATATCAAGAATAGTAAAAGTATCATAGTATAAAAGTTCTTGTAGTTCGTTGTAACTTTGATCGATGTTGAATGAATGAAAGGTAAACTGCGGTTTACGGTTTATGACGTATTAAAAAAGAACTACTTACTTGATCTCGTTCAAACCAATTTTCGGTGGAAGTTTGCATGGTTATGTACATCATATATTTTTTTTAGTTTTATCATTCTCTTATTTTAGAAGTTACAGGGGGGGGGGACACACATTTTACTACTTTGAAAGTGTCTCTCGCGAAAACTATTCAGTTTAGAAAAAAATGACATAAGAAACCTCAATATCATTTTTGAAGACCTATCCATAGATATCCCACACGTACGAGTTAGACGAAAAAAAATTTTTTGAGTTTCAGTTCTAAGTATGGGGAACCCCAAAATTTATTGTTTTTTTTCTATTTTTGTGTGAAAATCTTAATGCGGTTCACAATATACATCTACTTGCCAAGTTTCAACATTATAGTTCTTATAGTTTCGGAAAAAAGTGGCTGTGACATACGGACGGACAGACAGACAGACAGACATGACGAATCTATAAGGGTTCCGTTTTTTGCCATTTGGCTACGGAACCCTAAAAAGAAATGGTCTTTGTCTAAATTTAAAAATGAGATTAAATAAAGACCATTGGAAGGAATCGAACCAAAAAAAAAAAATGTCATAGTCTATATTATATTTATTATGAAAGCAATTATCAGGATTCTATTCATGAATTCAACAAAATATTGAATTATTTTTATTATGACAATCAGAAAACTTAAAATTTATAAAGCGGTTTCAGATAGTTAAGTAGAATTTGTATTTTCGATTTATTATTAAAGTTGGAGAAAATAAAGAACTTTGATAAAATTGAGTTACTGCAATCTGTGAAACAATCTCTATGTTCTTAAAGAGATTTGAAAGTCAGACTTGTATATACTTTTAAATTGCCTTCGTTTGAAGATCATAGGTTAATTGCAAAATGGTCAAAGTTTCAAAGTTTGTTAGATCGTGGAAAATGAATCACGATGCTCTTAACAAAGATAAGTAAATTTTTGCTTTGAAATGACATATTTACAGATGCTTTAATTTGATGTCTTAAATTTGTTTCCAAACTAACGACACCATGTCATATCGTTTATAAATGTTAATGGCCTTTTAAATTTTAGTTAACAACTCAGCATACTAAGAGTAGCATCTAGTATTCAGTGTAATCAAGTTAGTGTAATAAATTAACCAAATGAATGAAGGTATGATTACACGTTTAAAGACATTGAACATTTGATATCGTTATTGCGGTGTAAGTGAAATGATAAAAATGTGAAGGCATTTAGGCCAAAAATAAAACAATTAGATTTAAGACATACATTAGGCGAGGTGTTTCCGAGATGTGTTAATATTGGTTAATCTTTCATTCAAAAACAAAGCCCGATCATGTTGATGTTTTACGCCACGACTGAATCGGATTAGTAGTTCAACGCAATTAAAACCGTGCACCTAGTTCTATAACTACATAATTTATTTACTATATATTCTAGATGGATAATATATTTCCATCATTACTCACTACAATCTTCTTATACCTAATCAAAAATAATGACATCATCATCTTCGTATCGTATTCATACCTATTCATTTGATATATACTTCCAATATTGATGTAGTGCTAATCATGTCTTATCGAGAATAACTTAGGTATTCGTATATTTTTCTAGGCAGATTTGGATATGGTCCGCATTTTGAGTGTTGCTATCTTCTTTTTAACACTAGATTCATAATTTTTTTCATAAAATGATATACCGATATTATTAACACTAGATTTACACTACATTCATAATTTTTTTCATAAAATGATATACCGGACCGATTTCCAATTTTTTTTTATCCCGCACTAGGCAAATTAATCACTGTGTCGCGGGGCACTTTAAAAACACTCAATTCACGGACACAATGTAGACCCAGACTCAGAACAACTATTCGCGGTTCGCACAAATAATGGTCCCGGGTGGGAATCGAAACCAGAACACCAGGTCTCAGAAGTCACTGCTGTAACCACTGAGCCACCAAAGTCACAGTCAAAGTCAAAGTCAATATATCTTTATTCACACACACACATTTAAACATATTTTAAAATAATGTTCTTATGATGCGTCCTTTATGTTTTTCCCCCTACCACCAATCATCGTTCATCGTTTTCATCATCATCATCAACCCCTATAACGCCCACTGCTGAACATGGACCACCTCCTGGGAGAGGGTATTTGCCATAGTCACCACGCTTGGCAGGCGGGCTGGTGACCTCAGTATAACGTTGTACCACACTAGGAAACACTGCTGCCCGTTCCTTGATATACGATTATTATAGATGATGTTATAATAATCGGGACCAACAGCTTAACGTGCTTTCCGAGGCACGGAGGGTAGTCCCTCAACCAACCAGACTCAGAAACTCAGTCCGGCGTGGGGATCGAACCCACGACCACCGAGATATAAAGCGAGCGAAATACCGCTACACTACGGAGGTTTTAAATAATATGTTAATTTATGTATCCGTGCCGAATTTTATCTCAATTCAGTATATTTGTGATTTTCACAAACAATAGATATAAACTTGATGTTTATAATATTGTTAGCATTTAGGGTTGTTACTAGAACACCGATCCTTGGATGAGTGGTCGTAGTAATTATATAATATATTAATTTAGGTCGATGCGTTCGGAGCGTTAATTGGTTTACGATGAAATATCAAGATAAATTGCTATCTACGTAGGTTATGTTATTAATTATAGGTAATATGATATAATTAAAAATATACTGTTTCAATTTTATTTATGAAGTCGTCGCATGACTTTATTTGGGAATAAATTAAATTTGGGTTTTTTATTACCAAGAGAGAAAAAAGGAAATTAACTCGAAGATCAAGTTAATTTCCTTTTTTCTTCCTTCCTTCCTTTATATCTTTTTGGCGATAAGAAACCAAAAATAGAAGCCACAGCCACCATATTTATCAAGCCACCAGGCTGACCAACCTGGTGCTTTGAAAAATATTTTCGATTGATTAACTATTGATTTTGTAATTACTTTATCTCCATTTTAAGGGTTCCGTAGTTCACAAGGAAACCTTATAGTTTCGTCATGTCCGTCCGTCTGTCTGTCCATCTGTCTGTCTGTCCGGGCTCGTACTCCGCGGTTACTGCACAGATTGTCACAAAAATTGGTAGAGAGATGTACATTGAAGATCCAAAACTTGGTTTTTAAAATTATGAAAAAATATATTTAATAACCATATTACCATACCACGAAAAGTGAATACATAAAATTAAATTCGACTAACCTCATCGTGTAGGATATCGTTGAAAAGGCCTCTTTAAATGCAACAAAAACTGCCTGGGAACTGTGTAGATCAAACCCCCCAGTCTCGAGATAACCTAATACAAAGTTAAAATTAGAGCGTCGTAAAGTAAGTACTTTCAACTAAACCTATAGCGGACTCGGTATCGTAGATAGTTATTTTTATACAACTCGACCAACTTATTATGTAGTTGCAGTCGTCCTAACAAAATATGTGGAGTCGAAATGAAATTGGAGATGAAATTTAACTTTATTAATTTAAAGAAGGCATTTTTGTTATGCATGGCTACGAAACCCTTTTATGTACGACACGCTCTTGCTTAAGTAATTATTATAATTTTAGGCTATTGATAGAATAGCGAAAGCAATCCTTTAGAATGGTCATTTTGTCTAGCTTAAAACGTTTAACGTGTTTGCCATAAGTATACAGTACATTTCTCGGACCATTCCTATATAATAGACTAGCTTAAAAAAATATCAATCTGCTCCTAATGAATACAAATAATGGCAAGAGAGCTATCACCAGTTACCTAAAAATTCTGAACTATAATGAAAATGAATCTTTAATGGATCCCTCTGATCACAATTTCACAATTAAACAACATAAACTATTCTATTTTACGATATCTTAGCTAATCAAGCTAATTATCGTCTTTTTTTTCTTTACGCCTGAAATAAATAGAGAAAAGACGAGACATGTAATAATTATATATACGTAATTACACCATCTCTATACCTAGTGACTTCGGATATTATTAGCACTGATGAACTGATACACAGTTTTAACTAGTTCAGGTGGTACGGAACCATAATGCTAAAAATAGCCTATAATATCACACAGGAGCAATACTAACTAGTAAAGACAGCACATTTTATATGTTATGTTTAGATAATTAAGCTAAGCTCTTGTATATTGAAACAATGTTAATTTTGTGTGTGTAAATAAATAAAAAAATACGATTGCTCCATAAAGTCGTTTTATCTTTGAAATCTGGTTGTATTTTCAAAAAATTTAATTCATAATTAGAATTGCTCTTCAGTTTTATATTAATAAAACCTTAGTAGACTGTAAGTATGTAATTTTTGTTATTATTGGGATAAGCCACACGCTTAGCAAATTTAATGCAAAAATTCAATGCAATTGTATAATAATTTAAATTTGCATATTCATGTATTTAAGAAACCTTTGTATATACAAAAGACTTATGAGCTAAGTGTATGTAAATATATAGGGTGACTGGTAATTAGTGACCGATACCTAAACACATAATTGTGCTCATGATAACAAACAACTTTTACTATGGCACCAAACCTGAAATCGCGAAAAAAAATTAGCTGCTCCCTACCATGTTGACGAGTTATGTGAATATGAATAATAATAATAATAATAAAAGTTGGGGAAAAAGTTTCTTCGCATTTTTTAAGAAATTCAAAACATTTTGTTTATTTACATTTAACTAAAGTATGTAGGTACCATTTTGTTCCATAACTTTTTGCCATCTTGTAGGTAGGGACATGATCCTATTGCTATAGAAATTTTGAGACTTCTGATCAAAATACCGCGACAAGTGGTTGTGGCAGTCCTCTCGTGATGTTAACCTGACACTGCCTAAAGAATTCTGAAGAGACCTAAACAGGTGGAAATCTGAAGGTCAGGACTATACGGCGGATGCATTAATATCTCCCAGCCAAACTCTCTTAATTTTTGCTGAGTGGCTAAAGATGTGTGAGGTCTAGCGTTATCATGATGAAAAACCACACCCCTTCTGTTGATTAATTCCGGCCGCTTTCTCTAAAATTCTTGCTTTAATCTCATCAGTTGTTCGCAGTAGTATTCAGAATCGATGGTCCTCATAATGAGTAATGCCCTTCCAATCCCACTGCACACACAGCATCACCTTGTTGCGAGTTAACCCGGGTTTTGCCACAGTCCGTGATGCCTGACCGGCCTGTGACCACGACCTTTTTCGCACGTTCTTGTCGTACGTGATCTACTTTTCATCACCAGTTATCAGCTTCTTCAAAAATGGTTCGGTTTTATTACGTCGTAATAAAGAATCACAAATGAGTACACGGTTCATTAGGTTTCTTTCAGTAAGCTCGTGAGGTACCCAAATATCGAGGTTTTTTTCTGTACCCAGTTTTTTTCAAATGCGCCAAAACTGTTTTGTGGTCAATTCCCAGTTCTTCAGCTACGTCGTAACTACAGATATGCCGATCTTATTCCACTTTTTAAAGAATGGCATCCTTTTTATCCGTTATAGGGCGACCAGAGCGACGTGCATAAAGATGAAAAAAAATGATGTTCAAAGAACATCAACATTTCCGGATTGAAAACGCTTAAACCAAATTTGTGCTACTCTCACAGACACTGCACTAGGTCCATAAACAGCGCAAAAAATTTTCGCGTCTTGCGTTGCATTTTTACCTTTTTTGTAGTAAAATTTTTAAATGTATCGACTTTCTTCATTAGATTCACTCATTTTGACATTACGAAAAACAAATGAAAATCACATATTTTCCTAATTTGAATTTGGAATTATGTTCTTTAAAATTAAACTTTCAATGATACCGAAATCAGCTTGATACAAATAGTATAGCCAAAGAGATTTTATTACAAGTTCATACATACTTTAATGCGAAAATACTTTTTCCCCAACCTAATATGTAAGTGTATGTACCTACAATCTGCTTTGAATTCCATATTAATAATTACACACCCACTTGTAATCTTTGAAGATATGTGAAGATTAATTTATTTAAGCTATTGCGGCCCTTTTGCTTTAAAATTAATAGGTGCGCTTAAAGTACAGAATAAAATGTATAGGCACTCACGATTTCAACAACCTTGTTTATTTAGAGCAGACGCGAACCAATATTTACTTGAGATTGGTTCATTTGGATTCGATTTCAGGGAGGCAAATTGCAGGATCCCTCCGGGCGGCATTTAAAAGCAAAAGTGTTTTGCTTGTATATGTGTTTACCTGTTTTGCGTTAGATCTGTACCTAAGCATGAGATTCAGTCCAAACAGTCATTTTTGGTTTCCAGATCTCGTTATTTGAATATTTTTATAAATGACGATTATAAAATCTGTAAAGATCTAATAATTTATACATTGTTCTTAGAAAATCTACAGATTTTAATGGAAATCCTAAATTGATAGTACTTAAGTAAATATAAGGAAAAAATTACGATATTAAGTTATATGGAAATATTTTATTGAAACAATCTCCTCGATACAGAAGAACACAGTAGTTCAGACTCAATCTGCAATCTTTAAATTATAATATTTTAGAGTTTGTTTATTTTATGTATCATATACGTAAAAAAATATACCTACCTAATAAAGACCATATAATATATATTTTAGATATATCTTAGTTTGTAATTTTTGGTTTTAAATATAAATTTAGGTTGGACTATAGGAATATGAATGTATTAAATGAAAGAAGTGATTTATAAATATTTTTTATTATTTATTTTATTTAGATTAGTTTTTTTTTTATGAATCCTTAATTTTTTTTTAGGTTAGGACTATTGTCCGTTTTCCTTATTTAACTTTTGCATGTCATCTTGCGATCACATGCAATAGTAAATTTAACAAAATTAAGATAAAGGGTTACTAAATCTTTTTTCTCCTACCAAATGTCGGTTCTTAAAAACAATTAATCTAACTAAAACAGGGTTCTAATTTAAAAATACGATACATATTACTTTAAAACTTTATGTTGATTGTGTTACATTTATAAAAGTATATCAGCATTTGTCAGTGATCGGTGACCGCAAACTTTATTTTTTCGTTCTTTATACATCATTTTTAAAAGCTAAAAACTAAGCTTAATCAAAACCGAGAGGTGTCACTTTTCATTAGGTGTCAATTTGTATTCATCAAAAAATTCTTAAAATACTAAAATTCTGTCAGTCGGGAATAAAATAAAAATATAAGATTTTATTACTCTAGCTTCACAGTTTTATTGACATACTATAAAACACGATATATTGCCATATAAAACCAAAAACAAAGAGAAAAGTTGTATAGCTGGTATATCATACAGAGGCGTTGCCACCGTTGTATCGGCAGTAGGTACCAAATATATGGGGCCCGGGCCCTGAAAGCAAAATCAAAAGAAGATAAGCAAAATCTGAAAATGTTCTTCGTCAAGTATCAGATGGCCGCTTCGACTTTGATACGATACGGGATAAATGACGCGTGCTCGACTACCACCGTCGTACTTTATAAATGCGGCAAAAAATAGTACGCCTAAATCGGCGTACCCGAGCTAGTCACGCTTTGTGCGAGGCCTACGTGTCGAAAGTTTTTTTAAATGTTGATTTTAATCGATGTAATATGCCAGTTTGCGTAGTAAACTGTGCATTATAACACTACAAGAAATAAAAAATACATCGGGACCACATAGCATCGGTACAGTGTCATTACACACTACAGTAGTAAGTTGTCGCATTTACGGAGCTATAGTTTTAAGCTAGCGCGGTATCTAGTCGATCACGCGAGACTAATCATTTATCTAAAGGGGCCTATAGGGTAAAAGCGGGATAGTTGCCCTACTTTTCAATAAAGCTGTTTCATTCAAAACAATGTTCTTATTAATAATATTTCGAGGCGTATTAATATCGAAACATAGGTCTTTGATATTTCATAATAGCCTAATTTGGTTTACATAATTAATATTCGTTTCGAGTAATAAATGTTTTATTTGACCTCTCAAAAAAGAGATAGTTGCCTACTATAGCGGATAGTAGCCTAACGTTAAAAAATCTTCGGGGGATACTCGCCTCATGTAAGAATAGCGCCTCCCTATTTTTTTTTTCAGATAAGTTTCAAGTACATAATTTCACGTTATCAGTCTTTCGTTTTCCGTACATTGGAGGTATTTCGTTAATTCCATTTGCTTTTTATCTAGTTGTTTGAATGCAAGTTTAAACTATCTTTTGTTAAGCTGATGGCTGAGGCATTTTATTTACCTAGAATAATTGCAATGAAACAAGTTATAGTTATTATAATTTAGAAAAAACGCAAAACCAAAAAAAAAACTCTTTATTTTCTTAATTCTCTTTATTACTCGTTCACAAATCTATAGTGGGTTTATGGGCAACTATCCGCCAAAGTAAAAAAGGCAACTTTCCTTTTTGATACGAATACTAGCCTTTTCTATTTCCAAAATAATTTAAAACTATTCAGCAATAAAACGTAACAAATAATATAATTGCGTTAACGCACGCCAAGATACAAAAAGTTGGCTGAAGCTGCAACTATTATAAAAAATATGATACACAAAAGACTTGCCAATATAATTTTTACGCCCTTCAACGTTTCGGCGTGGAAGATATTTGCTCACACAGACAAAACGCGTGCCCCTACTTTAATGGCTTTAATGAAAATAAGGTCTGCAGGAGGGACACTTCCAACCATTATCAAGTTCTAACACCTCCAACAAATCTAACCTAGAGTATTCGAAACCGAGGCATCTATCCCACTGGGGCATCTATCTCGCCTTTACCCTATAGGGCTTGCAGAGGTTTACGAGTAGAAATTATGCGTATTGTATTTACACAATCATTGTGAAAAAACCCGTCAGTTATTTTACAAATGAAACGTTGTGTTTGTATTATATAGTTATCACGCAATTTTTGTTTGCTTCCGCTTAGATGCAGTTATATTGTTTTTATTCGTTGTGAAATGAGCGCTGACTCAGTTGTGAAATAGATTTATAAATATGATGGTGAATATTAGAGGACATGAGGTTAGACGTAATAATAATATAAACATATTTTGCATATGTTTATAGTATTGAAAGTATTTGCAATTGTATGAAGGAATTTAGCTTTTACATCATTTTAGAATAAACAATCTTGAATACCATATTTTGTAAAACAAATTAAACCACTTTTACAAATTTTATAAAAAATCTTTATAAATAAATATAAATCGCCAATTTGATGTATACGCATAACTTGAGAACGACTTGATAAATTTAGTTGGGGACAAGGATTCCATGAAAGAAAAAATGAATATACACGGAAAATTTGATGGAAGAAATATGAAAAAAGAGTTCCCCGAGTGCTGGTATTTCTTGGCAAAGCAGATAAGCGTTGCTATTCTACAGGACAATGCTGTTAGCATTATGGGAACGGTGCCAAGTAGTATACTCGTATACATAGTACGTATTATATCATCTATATGTTTATATTCATCACTTAAAACAAATTGCTTATTACTTACAAAAAATACTTGTTATGTCGTGTCAAATAGGAGTCGGGTATTAAACAATGATACCTCCAATAGTCATGATTGGGACACGTGGACTCTTGATAGGTTTTTAACGCAAGAAATGTGAGAAACAAGTGATGGAAAGTGCTTACCGAGGTCTGAAATTGGAAACGCGTTCGTCAGAATCCGGAAATTGTTGGTTCGTCGACGGCGGGCGGCGGGTGTTGCTGACGGGTCACGTGAGCTCATTATCCTGTCACGTGGCAAGCTGCAATGCTCTACAAGATGTCTCGCCGCTTTGTTGTACAATGTACAGTGCAATGCAATGAAATGAAGTAATTTGGACTTGATTATAGGTAGGTAGTACGTTCGGAGAACCAATTTGTACGGCTAACGTTGCTTTTTGTTTCGGTGAGGGTGTAAATTTTGGCTTACTTATATTGTTGGTGATACTGCAATTCCGCGTAAGTGACAATAGCTAATAAGGTTAAAAATCAAATGCAGCAAATTGATTTTTTACTCTTTAAATTCTTTTTGGCTTATGTTTATGTGTAAAAATGATCACCAAAATTAAACCCGCATTTTAATGTAAAATTGTAACCAAAGTTTTAACATTTCGCTATCGTATTTAAGCAAAATGACTCCAAATAAATCATTGTTAACCCAAAAGTAGTAAATGATCACCAAAAGTACCTAAATGTTTTACTAATTTACTATTCGGTTCTGGCCGTTGTATGGCCGCAGCTCTAACCTAACCTAACCGATTGTCATTTTTCATTGATTTTATTAAGGTAGAAATAGCGCAATAATTTGCTCGCTAAGATTTGGTGATCATTAACTACATTTGGTGTTCGAATACAATTTGAAGTGCAGTCGTGACTAAAATAGCTAGTACTATTATAATTTTAGACTTTATTTTTCTGGTGTCAAGTATATATTTTTGGTGGTCATTATATTTTATCCCATTCTTTTTTACGAAAATATTTCTTGATAGGTGAAATTACACCTTATTAGCTACTGTCACTTACGCGGTATTGCAGTATTACCGACGATATGTGTGTGTTAAAGTACTAAATAGTATAATAATTTTATAGACGTTCGCTATTTTAAATAAAAAATATAAGCAAAGAATTATTATTTCGAATGTCCCATCGAAAATGGGCATGATTGTAATGTAAATTTGGAGCTATGGGGTTGGCGTATGGATATGGGTATGTCTTGTTGATATAATAATATGATATGGATATAGTGTGGGGAAGTAAAGGCTCTGATCGATAACACAGTAGTATAAAGAATTGTTCTGTTTCGTGTATTATAGAAAAAATAACACAATTTTGCGTGCATAGGATTGGTATCTACAGGTTAGACGTGTAGTGAAGCTTACGTCGACCACTGGGTGCGTAAGCCACGGACCCATATTTTAGGCCATTGTCTCTTATCTGTCTCATTATGAAGACTACTAAAACAAATAAATTATAAAAGTGATAATAATATCGTGATGATATCAGTTGAAAGAAAATAAGTGGTTGTGAATGTGAGCTAGTTTTTAATAATTATATTTAAATTACGAACCGTACCTATAGCATAAAACAGCTTATATAATAAAGTGAGTGGCGAAGAATAAATTGTTTTTAAATAATAAAGTACAATTACAATCGCTTTCGAACAAATTGCGGCATTAAAACAGTTGGCGCTTGATAATATTGAATTGCTTGAATGAGGATGCTATAATTTTTGCAAAAGGCGGTAAATATTAATTTAACTTCAAAAAATATCTGCCTACAGACTAAATACAAACAGGCACCAATTGTCAACCAGACACCTATAATTATGATATGCCTCAAATTTGAGGTTAATAAATTAACCACCGTCGTCTTACTAACAAAGACAAGTTCTGGCGAGCGCCCCTAATGCCTAGCATTTGGGGCTAAACCTAAGATGCAGGGTCATATCCGGTGGTTATTTTTTTATTTATAACACTTTTATTACGTGAATAAAATATATAATGTACAACTAAAAGTAGCGTATTTAAAATAAAACAAACTAATAAAATACTATTATTCTAAATCTATTCTACTTGGCAAGGTTCCCAGAATGCTGGCAGCATTACCCCGTTGAATGGCAATACTTACGTACTGTGCAAAGTAAAAAAAAACAGTAAATTTATTAATCTTAATTTTGAAATTTATTGAGTATGTGCTCAAATTTTCTGCATAGTGTTCATCATTTTTAAAATATATACCTGCTAACAATTAACGCATCGGGCCCCAACGATATCCTTACTCTATAATTGTTTGTATATTCCAAGGGTATAATGAAGGGTCGTGGGTAACATCAATCAATATGTTCGTAAAGGTATAATTGTGTGTGTCGGATGCAATTTGATATTCAGCAAAAGTATTAAAACATCTAACTAACTGTAATTAAAACCAAGAATCCAAACAATAGCTAAGACAATCCAGCGAAGACTTATAAAAGACGCCGATCTTAAGTTTCGGCCGACACGCTGATGGAATTAATTAGGCTAACGCTCCTGTATATTTATTTACAAAAATAGCGTGCAAAGAGGTAATTGAATTATCTATACTTATTAAATACGACCGATGTCGTGTGGTTTGCGGCTTAGAATACTCGTCTATAAGTACTAATAGTATTAAGAGGAAAGATTATGTTATGTTTGTATCGTATTTGCACAAAAAGTAATGGACCGATTTAAAAATTCTTTCACCATTTGAATACTACATTATCACTGATTAATATATGCTATATTTAATTATGAAGTTCCCACGGGAACGGGAGTTACGCCGGTGAAACCGTGCGCGGGAAGCTAGTAAGACATTTAGCTGATGGAAAGACAGCACCATCTATCAGCTCAAGGTTCTTACTATCTCACCACGGTCACCAATCCGTGTGCCTAGTGTGGTGATTATGGCAGTATCTCTCATCGACCTTATCCTACCAAGGTCACTTAAGAGGAAGTCAATGTTCATCACTGGACGTAAGTATAACATAGACTGTTTCTGGCACGTATCATACTAGTCTAAGTTTGTAACTAGGGAACTTGTCAGTTATGGTCAAAAATATTCCAGCTAGACTGATGAGGCAGTCGAAATGCTTGTAATACATAGTCTGAGAAATATTTATAATAACTACCTTTGTTAATCAGTTTTAAGACCGAGTCATGTCTTAAAACTGATAAGCAAAGTTGGAACTCTGACCCTGACTCTGTAAACGTATGATTGTAACCATGACTTCTTTAAACAACTCGGAAACGGGAATAAATATTATAAACTGGTCTTCTATTAAGAAATACGCATGTATCTACTAAAACAATTTTTATCTTTCTGGTACGCCAGAGACATTAAAATTCTCCGACATTGGTTATCCCGAAAAAATCCACCATATTTTTGAACCTTCTTTATACATTTAATTTTATTTTTTATTCGGTTATGATTTATGAATATCGCTGCACTATGACAATTAAGGATACCAAGGGCTGATTGGTATTATACGGTCAGCTTTGTGTGGCTTTGTTAGCAGCTTTAGGGTGGATTAGAGCATTGCATACCTACTATACATATATAGCACCGGATGTCTGCATATAATAGAATGCTTAGAGTAGAATTACTGAAACTTTTTAACTGAACACAATATAAGGTATAGCGTCGATGATATTCCAATGACGCGTAAGTGGCAATAGTTAATAAAGTTAATAAAGGTTGAAAATTAAATGTAGCAAAATAGTGTTTTGTCCTTTAAAACGTATCTAACGAAAATATTTCTTGACAGATGAAATTACGTCTTATAAGCAACTGTCACTTACGCGGTATTGGAGTATCGCCGACGATATGTCTGGTGATATTATATGCCAAGTTGCCTGTACTTAAACTTTAACTTAAATTTTATTACAAAACATAAAAAATACTTAAATAAAATAAACGATGATGTTTTATCAGCAGTGACAAGGCTTGTTTTAAAGTTATATTATTTTTTGTAATTTTACAGTAAATGGGACGAGTTGTGTTACTTCTGGTACATTATATAAATATGCATAACACGTCGTGCAGAATATGAAATATATGACAGATAAATTAATTTATCAATTAATTTCCTATTTATGTACAAGCGAAATAACAAATTTATATATCAATGCATTAACTACATAAGGGTACTATTTTTTTCTATAAGAAAACTCTGCCAGCAGTCCCGCCAGAGGAGAGAGTAAGTACCTAGAGATGAAAATATATGTGTGTATGGTAATAGACTTACACACGGCAGATACATATAAGCTATTAAACATGTAAGTATCTATAGATAAACATTTATAATATGAATTAATGGTGTATTTAATATATGGAAAAAAACCCCTAATTTAACCGAATTTTATATCGTAATAATCTGAATTTATCATTGGAATCTGGAAGTAAATAATATAAAAATAATAAAGACACATTTTCTTTGTAAATTACAAGAGAAAATTCATATTTCCTCATTTCCGCATTTCATCAAATATTAATATTGAATATTGCGATCCTTTGTTTCAATTTAACACATATTCGTATTCATCTTTATTCATTTATGCGACGCTATTGTCTTTAGAAGTGACTGCATATTTCATTTTACTGCGTGTAAATTCTAAGATTTCTTTCCGGGTCTGGTTGGTTGAGGGACTACCCTCCGTGCCTCGGAAAGCATGTTAAGCTGTTGGTCCCGATTGTTATAACATTAACTATAACAAGCGTATACCAGGGAACGGACAGCAGCGTTTCCCTGTGTATTACAACATAATATTGCGGTCACCAATCAGCCTGCTAAGCGTGCTGACTATGGCAAAACCCTCCCTCGGGAGGGTCGTTCAGCAGTGGACGTTGTACGGGCCTTGATGATGATGATGATAAAAGCATGTTTACGTACATTGGTAGTACAAATTATTTTAGTTTGGTGTCACTGGATAGCGTTTTTCAGAAATGTAAGAAGTCGCTGTTTAGTTTCTCCTTCAGTTGAACGTCAATGCTCTTGTCGTATTTAATATATATAGTGTAACAAATTGGGAGAGTTTGAGAGCTAACCTAATCTAACCACTGCCGGGTAAATAGAGTTAATTTTTTATTCAGCACCCAGTAGGTGTACAACATCTGCTTCCTATCTTCTCAGAGTACGGCACGTTTCCCGAGAGCTGGTATTTACTTTGCATAGTACATAAGCATTACCATTCAACGGGGCAATGCTGCCAGCGTTATGGGAACGTTGCCAAGTACATTTTAAATTAAAAGGGCTAAATTGTAAATTTATCGTTGGTTTAATAATAGATAGACTAACAAAATATTACATGAAAAAGAAAGCAGTTTTGATAACCTAAACTCATTTTATGTGTTTTGATATTGTTGAAAGATTTTTTTATTAATTCAGATGTTTAAAGAACCGCACATTGTCTCTGTATTTTTTATAAATAAATAACCAAAGCACTGCAGTTATCCTAGGAATATCTTATAGTAGCAACATACAAACGGAAAGGGAAATTTAATTCTCCTGATGGGTTAATCCCCATTAAGCTTGTGGGATTAAGGCGTACAATTCCAACAAGTCTCATTATTACCGACCCTTTCTTTGAAGTGTTCTTGTGAGATAACCTGTAACCCTTAATATACGATTGGCAAAAATTAATGACATTCGTGTTACGTGCCTTTATAGGAAAAACGAGAATGGTGTAAAGGTGATTGGTTTAAGTGCTAATGCTATTATTTCTTCTATTAAATTTAGTTTGTTTACAACTTTGTTGTTCGACGAATCTGGATTTTAGTTTTATTTGAGT
The DNA here is from genome assembly GCA_947037095.2 of Nycteola revayana. Taxonomy (NCBI): domain Eukaryota; kingdom Metazoa; phylum Arthropoda; class Insecta; order Lepidoptera; family Nolidae; genus Nycteola; species Nycteola revayana. The sequence goes on from OX344840.2 coordinate 18,409,346, forward strand.
TATTAAGGTAAATTGAATCACTTAATTTTAAAAAACAAAAGGAAGCTATCATCTCATAAAGGTATTGCAAATATATTATAATGAATGGAAATGGGAACATAACATTTTTGTAAGATAAGTAGTAGGTATATCCTTATTCCAGGCGGGTTAATTATATTCTTTATGGAAATAGGTCTTGACTATAATATAATTCTGGAGAAAAACAGTAGGTACATTATTTCTCTGTATTTTTCTTTTACAACATTTTTGAAGGCGATATGATTGACAATGTATACTACATTTAAATGGGAGTGAGTAGGTAAGGCTGAACTCACCTTGGGCATGCGTATTCTTCGAACATGCGAATAACTCTCGTCGTTTTACATCCTCGATGGATTCACATGCCCAATGGAGGTCGTAGTTTCAATCCCCACGCCGCGCTGGATAGGAAATCGTTGTGTAAATTCTAAGATTTCTTTTCGGGTCTGGGTTGGTTGAGGGACTACACTCCGTGTCTCGGAAAGCACGTTAAGCCGTTGTTCTCGATTGTTATAACATCATCTATAATAATCGAATAGCAAGGAACGGGCAGCAGCGTTTCCTTGTGTGGTACAACTTAATACTGCGGTCACCAACCCACCTGCCAATTCGTGCGTCGTGACTATGGCAAATACCCTCCCTCGGGAGGAGGTCCATGTTCAGCAGTGGACGTTATACGGGCTGATGATGATGATGATTTTTTCTTCCTCTCTATCTTCACAACTCCGTAGCTGCTAAAAATTTGCAACTAAATAACAATTGTCGCAAGATTTATTGAAATAATCTTTCACATTACTTGTTTAGCTCAATTATTATAATGTCTTAATATTCAACTGACAAGCTCACTAGCAACGTAGAGTTCTACATTAAAAGCCTACTCCTCCTTCAGATGTTCTTATTGACCACAAAAAGATCTACATGAATGTAAAGTATATGAATGAGTCCTATGGCTGAAATGATTAAAGTAAAGGAATCGTATTGAATACCTCTGAATGAAAACTAATGAAGCAGTACATCAAATCAAAATCCAAATTGATATTGATAATGGAACCAATTTGGAATATGCATATTCAAGATGCCGATACTGCAAAGCAAGTATGGAATAACTTTGAAGGGCCATTTCACATGTTAGATCTAGAGCCCGTACATCGATGAATATTTAATGTCTCGCACATTCTTACTACTTAATATTATTAACGAGAATGTTTGTGTATTTGGCTCGCTTTAAATCTCGGAGGTCGTGTCTTCGATACCCACGCTGGACAGGAAATCATTGTACAAATTCTAAGATTTATTTTCGATTTTAGTTGGTGTCCCTCAACCAACCAACCTCTCCGTGCCTCGGAAAGCACGTTAAGCTGTTGGTCGATTGTTATAATAGTATCTATAATAATCGAATATCAAGGAACGGGCAGCAGCGTTTTCTTGTGTGGTACAACATAATATTGCGGTCACCAACCCGCCTGCCAAGCGCAAGTGACTATAGCAAACAGCGGGAGGAGGCCAATGTCCAGCAGTGAACGTTATACGGGCTGATGATGATGATGAATGTTTGTGGGTATGTGAGGATGGATAGATAGTTCTTTATTACATCTCACGCAAAAACTATTGAACGAATTTGGCTGATTGCTTGCACGCGGATAGTTTATAATCTAGATTAACATATAGGCGACAAAACAACACGCTCCCACCCACTGGGACGGAAACGCGGGTAAAACCGCAGGGCGTAGCTAGTCATACATATATTCTAAGGTACCTACGACTAAAGTTTTCATGCAAATTAATGGTGAAAATTTGACGGGAAAAAAAGCATCTTCTTAGTGGCACGAATTTAGGCACTTGGCAATTGCTCTAATTGCTGAACATGCTTCATTAGCAAATCAATTAAATGAAGTGCTTCCTTAATATATGCCATTCCTTTAACATCAGGAAGAACTAGTATAATGTGTTGTGATTACGGTAGAGAAGAATTTTCGGTGAAACAATAAACTAGGTACTTAAATTTTATTTTGCTAGAGAAAACATCTGAAATTAAACTATATTTAAATACTAAAGCAAGTGCGAGGCCTATACACCGGTAGATGCGCGGTTGTACCCGCGTAACTTATGTTTCCGTAGGAACTTCACAATTAAATGTAGATCGATAACTCCCCAACCAGCAAAGAGATCGTATAAGCAATTACTCTCACGACTATGAATCGAAAAACACTCGTATGAAAGATCCTATTATTTCAAAAATCCGTTTAAAAGCAGCTGGCTAGATATTTTAGCTTTCCACGCTTTTTGGCTCTATAAACATGTCCAGTAAACGTGTACTCGACGAATTCATATTGCATTTACTCGATAGTTATATAAAGATATCTCTTGATTACCTTCATGCAACCGTATGTCCTATAACAGCTCTTTGAAAGCAACTGAATTGCTAATTTGTCGAAAAACTAGCATTTATAGCACTATCTTTCGACATTTATTTATTACAGCATAATTATAGAGTAAACGCTGTTTATTCGATAAACTAGCATCTTAACTACTATATCGGCACTTAATGTCATATAATAGCTTATTACAAGGCTTTCATTCCGCTTAATTTTTGAGGTTGAGAAAACGCTTAAAAATTATCTATTACAGCCCCAAAGGTGCTCTAAACATCATTTGATTGCCTTCTTACAGCATAGTTGTGGTATGAAAGTTGAATAAAATCTTTTACAGCACTGTACTATACACCGTGAAATTTTAATGGTTGTTTTCCCGAAGCAGAACAACTTGCCGTCGGTAGTACTATCGAAACATATATTTTTTTTTTTAGACATCTTTTGGATTTAAAATTATTAAAAAAAATATTAGACAACTCGAAAGCGTGATAAACAGTAGTAACACTAGACGGACCTTGTAGGTACTACTCGAATCGCACGCGCTGCTGACAAAGTAAAGAACGATCCATAAACTTTTAAAGCAAAATAAGAGCTCAATGGTAGTTATACGGCATAAAATAGCCTGCACGCAAGAATTACAAACGAGCCGGCTCCCTTTGTGATTTGCCGCGCGGCGGCGCCGACGCCGGAACGCCCCGCGCTCTCCTTCGACTCCCTCCTTCCTTAGTTGTCCCGTGAACGTCGGAAGCGCAGCACGCGTTATCTTATTACTTTATTAGTATTACGGATCGACATTACAGTTTTAGTAATTTAGAGTACGTCGCTATGGTGCAACTGTACGCTAGGGCTAATTATAATTCCCATACTGCCCGGCGTCTTTACGCCGAGCTGCATCACTTGGCGTCACTCCGTCTTCGCGGAGTTCTGAACCCTCAAGTCATACAGGACCGGACGATCGTAGCGGCGACGGCTACTCGATCATGGGCAGTTCCAGGTGCCAGCACATGCACAGGGCAGAGGTCGATCGGCCGTTCTTTCGCCAGAGCTCGACGAGGAGATCATCGAGTACTTCGAACGCGATCCTCGCCGAAGTACGCGAATGGCGGCAGCTAAGTTTGGCGTAAGCCAATACTACGTCTGGAAACTACTCAACTCAGAAGGACTGCATCCATATCATTTCCGCGCAGTTCATTTAATTTTTCAATTTTTTTAAATACGCCTTAAATACTTTATAATCTAATTCAGAAAATTATTGTTCTTAGATAATAAACTTGTTTTAAGTTACGTTTTCTGTAAGTTGTAGCTAAAAAGGTATTGGATAAAGCTTATTATTATGATTGGGTACTGTGTTACATTACCTAAGGTGTAGGTATCAGCTGATTGACTAACACCCGGGTCAACGAACGCGCGAACGATCGACGCGAGCGCTAGGTATCGCGCGGTATTACTATCGGTTCGATGTCACTTTCGAGTTTGGTTTTTCACGATTGTTAATCGGTCATTTTTGGTTTATAATATTTAGTTTTTGTATAAATTGAATGTTTAACTAAGACCAAATCTTTTCGCTGCGGGAAAACAACCGTTTAAATTTCAGCGTGTATAGTTAAACTAATGGTGGTCAACCATTTAATTTGCCACTAAAATAATTTGAAAAAGTCACTCATATAATATTTTTTTTTGTTTATGTTTCATTTTTTTTTTAACTCCTCTGGAGTATTCATAACAGTATTTTGATATAGTATTAAGGATTTAACATTTTGCGCTAAGGAACAAAACCCTTAAAACGTCGTAAAGTTGAAACCCCATGTCTATTTCTCAGCTAAAAGCCGAGTGAATGCTTTGTGATGATAAGTGAATTGCTATTAATGGCGAATTAGATAAACTTTTAAATTAATATTATTTGTAATTAATTATTTACTAAGAAATCTTACGGCCCATGAAAATATTAACTAAAATGTAAAGAACGTAGACGAAAAATTTAACCCCGCATAGGAAAGTAAACCTTTGAGCTAACTTCAGGTCACGAATTGTCAATATGACTGTAAAATTGTATGGCACAAATAATATGGCAAAATTTAATACTTATATTAAATTAAAAAAATATTTCTTTTCACAAACAGCTCCGGTAATTGAAGAAATAAAATGGTCTATGAATGCTGCTTGGTTGCATTCACACGATCAAAGAGTCGAGTGATTGCAAGCGCACTGCTATATTACAATAAATTTGTCGAATGAAAGCGCTTCTACCGACTTAGGAAAAGCTAATGTGTTGAAAAATGGCATACTGATGATTAATATGATACTATTAACTTTCGAATTGCGATTACTCTATATTCTTTCGACTATTTGGCTATTTATACGATAATCTAACGATATTTACATCACTTAAAGCAAAGAAAAGTGCGCCCAAAACGCCTTGACAGAACGTGCACAGATCATTTACTCGACATTTTCTCACCACCAATAGCTGAAATAGAAACGTGCTGGTCGCATTTTTACGATATATTTTGCTGGTTGGGTCGGCTATCTAACTTCAAATCGGACCAGTGACCCTGACCCTGACATAAGCGCATTCAAGTAAACTAACAATCAAAAAAACTCTTTAGCTTTATATTTTAGAATTGATATTTATAATTATTAATTTTTTTTTCTATAGAAATCCAAAAATATTTATTACGAATTCTTCACTGTGTTATCACTATATGTTATAAAATCTTCTGTTAAATCGTTGGCATATCATTTGTAAGCACCTTATACAGTAATTGGCTTCATCACAGATATAATCATAGATAGGAAATGTATATAAATAATTGATAGCATTGATAAGTTATATCGCGTCAATGGAATCAATTCATCAATATAGCACTGATTGAGTACTAAGTCGTGTCTTAGCATATGATTTACCTGATTTATATTCCTCTTGCACACGTAATCCACTTACGTACTTGTGTTATCCTATGTTTAACAATTAGTTATACATAGCTAATAAAATTGATAGTAATACGATTATACTTACGGTTTGGGACGAGGAGGTGTATGTACTGAATGTTAAATACTGAAGATTTACTTATGTGCCGCCGTGGAAACTAAGTTTTGTAACTGACTTACTATTTCTGGTTAGGTTTGATAAACTTAAGCCGTACCTATGAACTGTTTAGTACTTATTCGAACTGTACATTGAATTGAATTAATGCTGAACTTGGGCAATGTGCAGGGAACATAGCTTAAAGAACTGACGGCCGATGAGGCAGAAAGATTTACTATGGAGGCCACGAAATGGCAAGCGCAGCGTGGATTGACTGCCTGTACGATGAACCGGTGACCTAATAAAAGTCGCAGGTAGCCAGTGGATGCAGGTACTAGCAATCGTTTTCGCTGTTCTGCAGTGGATGACAACGGGCTGATTTTATGAACTTGGGCCCCTCCGAAGGGGTTTTGCTATAGTCACTACGCTTGGCAAGCGGGTAGCCATTAACAGTTGAAGATATTATAGGAAACAAATATACAATTTTCTATTTTCTATGGAGATATTGTATTATTACTTTGTGATCTTCATTAAGCTGTTGTTTTTTTTTCTACAGTAACAAACTTTGTGTACACCCCTTTTAACAAAATTCCATTGGCATTTAAACTTTAAGTATACCATACTTAAAGTAAATAAATTCCGCTGGTATTTGTCATAGGCACTTAAAATGTTAAAAACCGGCCAAGTGCGAGTCGGACTCGCGCACGAAGGGTTCCGTTTCAGTTACAAGTGCGTACCTATTTTTGATATCAAGAATAAATAAAAAAGCGTATGTTTATGAAATGAAATGTTATTTTATGTTTTTATATTCGAGTTGATTGAATGAAAGCTAAATTGCGGTTTACGATTTATGACGTATTAAAAAAAAAAACAACTTACAAGATCTCGTTCAAACCAATTTTTGGTTTCTTATTCTCTTATTTTAGAAGTTACAGGGGGGGGGACACACGTTTTACCACTTTGGAAGTGTCTCTCGCGCAAACCATTCAGTTTAGAAAAAAATTATATTAATAACCTCAACATCATTTTTGAAGACCTATTATATATACCCCACACGTAAGGGTTCGATGGAAAATTTTTTTTTTAGTTTCAATTCTATGTATGGGGAACCCCAAAATTTATTGTTTTTTTTCTATTTTTGTGTGAAAATCTTAATGCGGTTCACAACATACATCTACTTGCCAAGTTTCAACATTATAGTTCTTATAGTTTCGGAAAAAAGTGGCTGTGACATACGGACGGACAGACAGACAGACAGACAGACATGACGAATCTATAAGGGTTCCGTTTTTTGCCATTTGGCTACGGAACCCTAAAAATGCTGTTTTCATTTGGCATACTTAAAGTTTATAAATTCTGGTGGGATGTGTTATAGGTACTTACTTAAAATTTTTAAAATTCCGTTGTGATTTGGCATTCTTAAAGTTTTTAAAATTAAGTTGTAATTTGGAATAGTTGTAAAGGCAATAAATTATGAAAGTTATTCGTTTTAAAATGCATTGGGGATAAAATGAGAGAATATATTTTTGTGCTATCGATGACCAGCATTAAGGAATCATTAGGCATTCTTAAAAAAAAATCTATAAGAGTGAAAGCGGCGAAGTTATCGGCAAAACCTCAGTAAATAATAAAAATATAAAGCCGTTTATCAAAGTGACTTTAAATGAAGTAATTATTTCAAGGACCGTATTTATTAACATAGGTTTAATTATTTCCCTACCATTATTATGACAGAAAAAATATATTTTCAGCTAAGAGAAATATAGCTTGATAATTTAAGTTTGTAATAAGGTATTACCGGGCAAATATCTTAATCAATAACTTTGTCACGCCCTATTTCTGAATTAATGTTATTCCTGTGTAGCTAAAGCGATCGTAATATATCGCGTAAAATACGGACGGACAAATTTACCAGTCTTGGAACCTTAATGTAGTAAGAGATTGATAACTGGCCTGCTCGAGAGTAAATTAAAATTTCAAATAGTTCTTACTAAGTCGTTATTTCGTGCCTGCGCGATGTTGTTTTACGGCTTCGAATAGACTATCCACCCATTGTCTTTCCATGGATGTCGTAAGAGGCGACCATGGGACTTACAATGATGGATGGGCAGCAAAATCTATGAGCACAAGTATACTCAAAACCTTACTGCGGTCACCAATCCGTCTGCCAGGCCTGGTGATTGGGGCAATACGACCATGCCAAGGCTTGCTAAGGTCTGTTAAGAGGAGGCACATGTTCAGGAGTGGACGTAAAATGGCTGGTAAAATAATATATTATTAATAATAATTAATATTATAATTTATTCCGCCGCTCTCCCAGCAACATTTCCTCACATAGCTATCAATTTTATTATTACCTATAAACGAAAGAAAATCTATTGTTTCACATACGTATTTATAAGTATAATATGCGGAACATGGATGCATCACATTTATTATTCAATTGTTTTTTTTTTCTGACGGACATATTTAGTTAATCTCAAGGCTTTTGCTACTTCACCGGGCAGAGCTCCAGCCTAGATAAATGTAAAAACTACTAACTAACCTGCGCAAGAGGGATGAATGACTTGGACTAAGAGCTGACAACCGAAAAGGCAAGGTAATTTGATCATTCATAAAAATGATTTATCAGCTTACCTGGAGCATTCTAAGCATAAAGACGTCGACCTGGCAGGATTCGCGTGGTGGATGTGGGAATTATGGGGTAGGAAAAAAATAAAAAAAAAGGTAATGTGATCAGGATTACTTTTTATGCCAAATGGTAGGCCTACCTCCCCAAAGCACACAAAAAAAGAAATGAAAAAGAGCGCGTGGAGGGGATACACGTGACTACGGCGTCCGTGCTCTCTCGGTAATGTGCCTGTAATTGGTTTACGTAAATAAATATGATTTTTATTTTATTTTATTTTATTTAAACAGAATATAAAAACACGTCCACGCGCTGTAAAATAGACGCTAAACTGAAACAGCTGGCGCTCCGGAAACGTTCGGCTCTTTCCGCTCAACGAGTGCGATGAGGCCAGCCAGGCGCGTTCGGTTTACCGAACATGAACGACGCGCCGAGAGAGCACGGACGCCGTAGTCACGTGTCATGCCCCTTAGCTCTTTCTCGAGCAAAATACAATTTAAAATATAAATTTTCAATTATTTTTTTCGACATGTTCCCACCACTATTATTGGCTGGCTTTTTTTTCCTAGCCTCTGGGAATAATAAACTTTAAGCACAAAAAAAGCCAGCCTTGTTCTTATTACCTAAAAATATTTTTTTTTTCCTCACTTTAATTAAGCCTGGCGATACCTTTCCACCAACCAAATGACGCCAGATTTTTTTTGTGTGCTTTGGGGAGGTCGGCAAACCATTTGGCATAAAAAGTAATCCTGATCACATTACCTTTTTTTTTATTTTTTTTTTTCACCCCATAACTCCCACAGCCACCACGCGAATCCTGCCAGGTCGACGTCTTTATGCTTAGAATGCTCCAGGTAAGCTGATAAATCATTTTTATGAATGATCAAATTACCTTGCCGTTTCGGTTGTCAGCTCTCCGTGCAACTGACTTGGACTTCGGCTCAGGGCAGTCGTTGACGTGGAGATTGAAGGATTATGGCTTTTAGTTTTTTTTAGGAGAGTTTTGTGCAACTTTTTGTTGTTTTTTACAGTTTTGTTTACAGTTTGCGGGCCTCTCGGACTTCGGGTTTACGAGGGCATCGGAAAGCCTCCAAATAAATGTCTTCACAATTATACTAGTAAAGAATTTCTTCAATAGTTACCCCGTAGAGCTAGTAAACCTATAGGTATATTTATTCTTTAATTATTTTAACCTGCAATTTTACTATATCAACTAAAAATATCACGCAACCTTTTTAAACCCGAAAATAACTTAATTTCTTGTACAAATTGAGTTGTTTGGTAGAATCAAAACAATGGGTTTTGATAAGTTGTTCGTAACGTTCTAATTTTATCCACACTTTCGGATTTTTCTTTCAATATTAAAAATATCATCTTACATCCGATTAATAATAAAACGTGAAAATTTGTTTGGATGGTTGGCTGTTCGTTACTATTTAACGCAAAAGGTACAGAACGGATTTGGCTGACATTTTGCATGGGGATAGTATCTAAGCTGGATTAACATTATGTTAGATCACGGTATTTCCCACTAGTGTAGAGTAGCAGTTGAAAGCGAATAAAACCAGCCCGAATATAAAAATGAATCGCTTGTAATACGTGCATAACTTAAGGACGACTAACCGATTTGGTTGATTATTTAGATTTTCGTTGATAGTGGAAAATCGCGTAAGGGAATCAAAGTTTAAAATAACGAACTTTTGATCAAATGACCATCGTTATTTTAAACTTTGTTGATTTGTACGTTGTTCTTTTCTAATTTGCTCAGGAAAGTTTTGATTTTCTAATATGCAACCCGCGTAAGTGACAATAGCAGATATGTTGGAAATTAATTGTAGCAAATTGATACTTCAAATGATACTTCGTCCTTTACACCAGCTAAGAAAATATTTATTAAACCTCATCATCATCATCACGAATCTGCTGAACATGGGCCTCCTCCTGAGGGAGGGTTTTTGCCATAGTCACCACGCTTGGCAGGCGGGTTGGTGACCGCAGTATTATGTTGTAACATATAACCTGCGCCAATAAAGAAACGAATCTAAAATGGCAGCGGCAATCATGCGCTCTCACTCTAAACTGTTGATATCTTAGTCACACACGGCGCGTACTGCATGCAAAAAGAAATCCGTAAAGAAAGCTAACGGAAAAAAACGACTTACTTGCGAGCGGTTAAGGTAAAAAATGCTAAAGAAAAGTAAGCAAATAAACAGTTCTAATTTTTATGAAAGATTATGTATCTTTTTGTATACGTTACACATTTCAACACATAAAACTAACAATTGTATTTTACCTACATATACAATAAACAAACTTTCTTTCTATCTTTCTTTTTATTTGCTGACCCTATCATCTGTCAGTGACATTCAGGGACGCCATTTTAGATTCGTTTCTTTATTGGCGCGGCTTATACAAGGAAACGCAGCTGCCCGTTCCCTGCTATACGATTGTTTAAGATGATGTTATAACAATCGGGACCAACGGCTTAACGTGCTTTCCGAGGCACGGAGGGTGGTTCCTCAGCCAACCAGACCCGGAATCTTAGAATCTACACAAATATTTCCTTGCCCGGCGTGGGGGTCGGACTCACGACCTCCGCGATTGAAACCGAAAACCGCTACGGAGGTTGTTCATTTGTCTTTAATCTTATTTAGCCTCTGTTAATTACACGGCATCGCACTACCACCGAAGACATGTTATTCTCCTCCATTCTCCCCTGTTGAGCCCTTATCTCTTGACTCCTTGTATTAGATCAACCAGCTCATTGTACCCTTAGGTGTATTTTCCATCCCTAATTTTATGTCACTACTATTTTATAACTAAAAATACAACAAGTAAATGCATGATGATTCTTTTATACTTAAATTTTGATATCATATTAGTAATACTTATGAGCATTATTTATAACAAGCTGATGCCCGCGTGGTGTTTGTAATTCCTCCGGTTTTTAACTATCCCACGGGAACTCATTGATTTTCTGTGATAAAAAGTATTTTAAATGTTGATCGGGGATGCAAGGTAGGGTAGGGCGGGGCTTAAAGGTCCGCGGGTAAGAAGGTCCACCATGTCTATCTCAGAAATAATAAATGCGCGAGTGAAACAGATGACAGGCGTATCAAGGGTATACGGGAAGGGTACCCACGCGGCCCCGCGCAGTGCGCTTGCGAGCCCCGACGAGAGTGTACGCAGTCCCGGTGCAAAAAATTCACGTAAGTAAATTTTTTCACGTCACTTATTTTTAGTCTGACTGTTGTGCTTATAACATTACAGAACTGAAATTTTATTAAAGGTGCAGTTTAACGCATACAGTTTAACGTAAAGTCATTATTTATTGAATTGTCTGTGTAGATTTTTCTCTATAATCTGAAACTTCAATCAACAAACAGTTGGGGTACAATGGTCCACTCAGGACCTTTAAGCCCCACAGTGGACCTTTTAACCCTATACAAAATAATATATCATGTTATGGTATTATTTTCAGAATGCGGAATTACAAGAGAACCACCGATAGGGGTAAAAAGTCCGTTAAGATCATGCAACGTGCGGCAAGTTTATCGTGACTACGAAATTAGTAAAACTTATCTAATAAGATTTATTGCACGCCTAAAAGAAAATCCAGAATCACCACGATTTGGTTACGGGGCTCCCCGAATAGTATTTAACGCTAAACAAAAATCTTCTCTCAGTGAGTATCTGCTTACACCTGTTCAAATCTTTCAGGACCCAAAGATGTTCGTCGCTTCGCATATAAATGTGCCACGAAATATAAACTACAGATGCCAAATACATGGCATGTAAATACAATGGCTGGCAAAGATTGGTTACAAGGTTTCTTGTCAAGAAACGACCGTGTCTCCATAAGGAAACCAGAGGCTACCAGTTTGAGTAGGGCAACTTCCTTCAACCGAACGAATGTTGCAGAGTATTTTGATAAATCAGCACAGGTCATGGATCGTCACAGATTTAGAGGGTCTCAAATATGGAATGCCGATGAAACGGGCGTATCGTAACAGTCTCCAAACCCCGAATGAAACTTATCCACCTATTTCACCCACATCACCAAGTTTGTTAAATCCTAGAGACCCAGCAGCAGCTGATTTATCTACCGCTTCGCTATTATTGTCACCAAGGGATCTCTCGCAAGGGAACAGGGGGGAAGAAAGCGACGTTAGACAGCTATTTTAACAGACAACACCGGAAAAGGAAGCGCTGCTTTTAGAACAACAAAATAAGAAAAAGAAAACGGTTTCCCGAAAAAGGCTGTTGATCAGAAAAAAAAGCGAGTGAAGAAAACAATTTTAACTGATAAAAAGGAGGACAGCTGTAATTGGGAAGAGGAATGTTTTTGCTTGATGGGCTGTTAATCATACCTGGAGAGCATTCCTGGGGAAGGCTGGATGTTCTAATTGCAAAGGTTGGTCTCGCGAGAAGTGTGTTAATCCTTCACTGTCATCTTTGACCAATATATGTATTAATTGCGATTCAGATGACAAGTACAGTTTTAATGTTACATAATAGGTTTCGAACCAAAAAGCTGGACTACTTTAGACTGAAATGCTGTGCCATAAGTTAAAATAAGTGAATTTGTTTGGTTTATTTAAATTAAAATAAAGACTGGTTGATTTAAAAAAATTATGTTTGCTGGATGAGTGATGACAACGGTAGACACCTGGCGGGCATAACTGATCGATAGATAGTTAACCACTTTTCGACCGCCGAGGGCGGGAGATCAAATTGAATTGAAAAATAAAACATTATTAAAGGAAATTGAAATTATAAACTCTGAATAAAAAAATATCGTACTACAATGATTATTATATTCCATTGCCACCTTGCAACACTATTGCGGATCTGTGGATATAATAAAATTAAAAAAACGGGATGGAAAAATAGGGGTTGATCGTAGAGGGGTGAAAAATTAAGAGTAATATGAAAGTTTTTAATCTAACATACATACATATAATCACACCTTTCTCCCATGGGGGTAGGCAGAAACTACAGAACGCCACCTGCTACGATCCTCATCCTTTTTAATCTAAGTCATGACAAAATGAAAAAAAATCTTGCCAAAAAAATTAAAGTTTTTAATTAACAAATAAAAAATAGTGGTTGATCGTAGAGAGCTGAAAATTAAGAGTTGTATGTATTTTTGTATGTTGTATCATAAAAATATAAAAAAAGTCTAAAATAAAAAAATAAAAAATTGGGGTGGATCACCCTTAACATTTAAGGGGATGAAAAATAGATGTTGTCCGATTCGCAGATCTAACCGATATGCACACAAAATTTCACGAAAATCGGTCGAGCCATTTCGGAGGAGTATAATTACAAACACCGTGACACGAGAATTTTATATATAAGATTCCGACTCGCACTTGGCCGGTTTTTTTTAAGGCTGGAGCTCTGCTCGCCTTTATGCCCGGCGAAGTAGCAAAAGCCTCGTGGCTATATAACTACGTATGCCCGGCCGAAAAATAGGGACCCTATTTGCCAATGTTTTTAAATTTTATATTCGTAACTAGCTAAAATATACTTGGAGCATAAAGTGAATTCGCTAATGTGATTACGAAAATCTTCAAAGAATTACGTTCTAAAGGAAAGTAACAACAACAACCTTTGCTTTTTTAATATTGTTATCGTGAGTAGGTCCTTATAGATGTAAGGCGAGTCAGAAGTTGTTGGTCACACAATTACGTCGTTTTAGTTTATTTTATGAAGAAAAAGCTTTCCACTGTAGCTGTTAGACATTATCTGATAAAAAAATATTAAGGTCAGTAGAGATTCAGTTTAATTTGTAGGTTGAGTGAAATAATTTGAGGGATAATTTTTAGTCCTCAGATAAAAACGATAAAAGTTAAAACCTATTATTAACTATTCTAAATCACATTACTAGGCAAATACAATTACTAGGCAACGGGTGATGTTTCCAGAATGCTGGCAACATTGATCTATCAAGGCCAATTCTTATCAATCGTGTAAAGATATACCACTCGGACAGCGTTTCGCATTAACAAGAGCCGCTGTGAAGTTCTTTATATATTTATTTAACATCTGGTCCCCACGGCCGTTTCGACGTCACAAGGCAAAAACTCATATCTACTATAAACTTGTTTTTTACAATCACAAAGTACGTGTCAACTTTAATTGTTGTTTTAAATTATTACCTTTTCAAAAGCAAATCAATTCCGACAAACAAACAACTTGACTCATTTTAAACATACGCTTATAGACCTCAAACAATTCTTATCAAACTGTATATATAGTTAAGCAGTGTGCCACTATAAACACACAAATATAAGAACTACACACACTTGACCACTTCAAACTTATAACATGCTATTTGTGGTTGCAGTTAGAACTAAAATAATATTCTAATATTTGAACAAATAACAATTCAAACTCAATGTAGCTAAACAATATGAAAACCGAAATCTTCCTAAAACTGAATTTATCCGGTTCGCTTAAAGACAGAATCGTATCTAAGATGATGAAAATCTATTTATTCAACATATATCTTTGATGTTTGCACAAAAACCGTTACTTTAGAAAACTGAATTAAGGACATAAAGGTTGAACGTTGTCTGAATAGAAGAGTTTGTTTAGGGTTATCTTGGGAGGATTGTCAACGGTAGGGAATTCAAAGACCCTTGTAACTATATTGTATAAATTTCGCCGAAACTGGTTCGAATATATAGATTTATATGCATAGTTAAATAGTTTTGAATTAAACTTAGCTGCAGGGAATGTTCTAACTTTGTGATGAATACTCGTATATGTTGAATTTGGGGTAGCTAGGTAGCTCTGTCTCACGTAGTTATTCATTTGAGAAATTGCTATTTCCATGTTTCGTCCTTTGTAGGTATCCAATATTTGGATAGCTTATATTAGGATTAAGATAGAGTGCATTTAGATAGGTTATTTGTATGTATGCTTTACTTTTTTTTACTTTATCATTGAGGTCACGAACATGACTCCTCTTTAACAGACCTTGACCAGAAATGGTCGTTGAAGTATATTACCGTAATCACAACGCCTGGTAGGCGGATTAGGGATCGTAATAAGATCCTTAGCCACTTCTAACGACACCAATAGGAAGATATAGGGTAGTCTATTCTTAGCCGGAAACTACCCAACTAGCAAAAACTAGGCTTACAACAATCTCAAGACTACTGTTTTTTTGGTCTTACATCGATCCTATATAATAATATAAGCCTGGGTTTGGGCACCAATTATAAGCATATTTAGTTTAATATCGATCTAATATCAGTCTAATTGAATGCTGTTTGCACTTACTGAAATGTAGCCAAAATTAATTTAAGCCGACTTAGGCTAATATTGCTTTTACGTAAGTATCTTATAAGCCTGCATAGGCTTATATTCGTCTAAAGTTAGAATATTTTGAGAATTTTACGTCAGATCCAACTTAAAAGTTCGTGTGAGTGTTGGAAATTAAAATAAAACAAATTAAAGTTGCGTGAAGTTAATGTTTATACTATATTAAAAGTATAAAAGTACGAGTTAAAGTAGTTTTACGGTCAGTAATCATATTGGAATTTATTATTTACTGTTAATTAGACCTCGTTTTACGCTTCAAAATTCATGCGCCTTGTTAAATAAGGTATTTCGTGTTGTCGTTAAATTATTTTATTTGTTAATTTGTATTGATAGTGTCGCCATTAGTATAGCTGCATTTTACAAATGCACTATTAGACTAATGTAAGATTGTTTACTCTAATTTTAGCATTCGGTATAACTACTAAAGATAACTCCATATTGGAATAAATTAGGGTTCCTCGCAATTTTACATAAAACCTTAAATCGACAGAGAGAAAAAAAAAGAACTTAATCTTAAGGCTATACGGACACGAAGGCTGTACGTAGGAGTGGTGCGCGGTGCGCACCAGTCTAGCAGTGCCCGCGCGTTTGCAAAATTACTCTTAAACCTATTAAAATTAGTTATTCCCAAAATCGATCTAAGATCAAACGCTCTTAAATAGGTCTTGTCTTTTGTATTGTAAATATGTTGTCCAAAATCACTCTAATATCATACTTATCCAGTGCTATTGATCTTCACTCACAGTACTCTTATGCTATGCTGACATTAGTCTGACATCTTACATTAGCATTTAACAAGTCTAATATAAAATCAAACGAGCTTAGAAAATACCCATATAAGAGCAAGTTTTTCTCAAGTGCAACCAGTCTTAGTAAATGCTCTTATATACATATATGAGATTTGGTTATGAGACTGAGCGTTCTTGAGACCATATCAGCTTGTCTAAAAGTAATATAGGATCGATGGTATGTTCTAAAACAAATATAAGAGCGCTTTAAGCCTACCACTCTTAAAAAGTGCGAGTTCTGAGACTGTTTTGCTAGTTGGGTACACAGCGAACGTATGACTTTCTACCTAATTACTTCCGCAAACAATAAAAACTTAACTCGTGGTTAAGGAAATTACTTAAATATATCTGTTCCCGCTATCGGTTCCCACGAGAAAGTGGTCGAATACGCAGGATGGGCCTTCGATTTTATTATTTTATTAATAGGATTTTGGAACTTCGATATCTTCCAATATTGACAGTTCATGTCAGGCACGTTTCTAATAAACGATATACTAACTAGATACCCGCGCATGGTTTCACCCGTTCCCGTAGAAACTTTATAATGAAATGCCCCCTTTTCACCACCTTAGGGGTCGTATTTTACAAAGTCCTTTCTTAATGGACCGAAGACAAATGGAAGGCACGGTCCAAATATTACATTTTTATATGTATTGCCTCGGCTTTGATGAGTGACTGACCCATCAACACCGAGGCAAAACATGTTACTTTAAATCGATAGAAAGATCACAAAATGAAAACAATCTAATTATTTATTGGAAGATTTCTCTCCCATAACTAATTAAATCTAGCATCATTTAAAATTTTCCGTGTGTGTTTAGAACGAATGTATTTTTCTTTATTGTTCATTTAGCTATTAAGCGTGGAATGCGTACCTAACCCGTTGGGCATACTCCAAAAGCGGTTTGTTTGAATTTTGTACAATTTCAGTGAACGACGCGACGTAACAAAACCCGTCTAACCCTAATGACCAATCCATTTCTACCGATTTCTTAATTGTTAATTGTTGTTTTAATTGAGATCCTATTACGAAGATATATGTTTACTGCAACCGAAGATAATGTGTTAAACTACTTTATTGTCATTCCACCTGTTTACCGCTAATAAAGATTTTGTTTCTGTAAATATACCAAATAACTTCAATAACATCCCAACTAGCAAAATAATCCTGGAAAACGATTTTATATATATAAAATACATATATATATATAAGATAGATTTTATATATTATTATATAAGATACTTGGACTTATAAAGCTACGATGAAGGTTTTGGTAGTTGCTACTACGCTTTTAACAGCATAATTACATGCTGTTTTTACTCAGGTACATTGTATCCTATAATTTGTACTTATATCCGTATATAGGATCATATTTCCTGACAAATATAGGATCAAGACTCCTATAAAAGCATGAAATAAGAGTAATTACACTCAAGAGTAATTACTCCGGTAAGTCAGACTTATATGCGCCTATAAGATAACATCTGCGGGCCATTTAAATCTTTATACTCCTGTAGGAGCATGTACCAGGAAGATATGCACTGAGGAGCAATCACATCCACATTTCATATCCACGTTTTAAAAATAATAAATCACAAAGATTATAACAGCACTCGGTAGGATAAAATGTTCTCTTTATTTATTTATTTTAGATTTATCGTATGCCGTTTTAAACCTAGACATATTTATATAGGCATTCCACTGTAGTGTTATTGTCTAAGTAATCTCAAACAATCCTGGTTAAAACTCTTAAGATGCCACTTTTGCTTGTAACGACCAGTACAGGCGAAAACACGCTTTATATCGTTTTGCAAATTCTATTGTAGGATTTGACATCAGCCATTTTGATTACAACAGTTTTTGTCTACAAATATTGAATAAAAACCGTTCAAGAGCATGTCGGGCACGCACATGAAAGGGTTCCGCAGCCATGCATATCTAAAATGCAGATAATAAATTAAAATTTCATTTTGCGGTCGACTCCATGCATTTTGTTTGGACGACTGTAACTACATAAGTTGGTCGAGTTGTATTAAAATAACTTTCTATGATACCGAGTCCGCTATAGTTTTAGTTGAAAGTACTTACTATAAAAATGTGATAATACCTCTAGTATATATCACATTTTTTTCAGAATTATTTTACTAATATTTCAAAATGATCTACATAGTTCCAATGCAGTCTTTTTGCACTATTATTTTTGTTATTTTCATATAATTTTAAAAACCAAGTTTCGGATCTTCAATATACATCTCTCCACCAAGTTTCGTGAACTGGTGCAGACCGTATCGCGAATACTATTAGCACAACGGTTTGATCAAATGTTTAAAAAAAAAATATGACAATGTTTCTTGTTTACCAAATGAGATTTCTCTAAACATAAATGTTGATGGATTACCAGTTTTCAGTAGAACAAACGTTAAAATATTTTTTTACTTATCTATAAATATTTATTGATTTTCATCTGGGCATTGCAGAACCCTAATCGGTAACAACGGCGAATCTTCTTCGGTTTTGAGATAACCCAATATGTTCTATATTGGGTTATCTCAAAATATACTTATATTGGTACTATGTCACACTTGGAAATGCTAAAAATACTTATTTTAGTACTATATCACACTTGGAAATGCTAACTAAGAAAATGTCAGCTGCCTTCATAATATTAATGTTATATTAATTAATCCTAAAATGTAAATAAGCAAATTTCAAGGGGCGCTTTAAAATTGTAATCAAAACCATGATAGATTTCACATAAAATTCATGTTCCCCTATGAAAAAGCTATAGGACTAACAATTTGACAACAATAACATTTTTTTTCTACTATGGTTGACATTAATAAATTCTGATTCATATAAATACTCAATATTTTTTTACAGATCAGAACAATCCGATACAATGCACTTCGACTGTTCATAATATATTTCAAGGCGCGTATTAATCTATTTTTTTTTACTATAATTTACTTATATTGATATTAACAGGAGTAATTGCATTGACGTAATTCAATTACAGGAGCAATATAGGCGTATATGTCATTTCAGCGGTCTAATATAAATACGTTATAAGTAAAAGTAGACTTATAAAGTGGGCCCTTTTCGCGACTTATATTATGTGGATATAAGTCTCATAAATAGTCCTCGGTAAATGATGGTTCTAGGATAGTATAAAAACACTTTTTGCTAGTTGGGTGTCATAGGTCTCTCTCAACAAAATATAGCTAAGCAGAGTTGTTGAGGAATATTGACTTAATCATCAAGCTTGGCAGGCGGATTGTTGATCGTAAGATGTTTAGTAACTTCGCTGGTAGGTAGATGCAGTTGCCCATCTATCAGGTGTGAAGAAAATCTGTGGTCTAAATCCTAAGCTGGAAACCACCAAACCAAATAAAATTAAAGTAATGTAACCATATATTCCCTTTTTCATATTTTCGGATCATTTGTTTTTAGTTATAATCTCTCAGTCATTCACCATTACCAATGGCAACTCAATGCGCATGCACATGCATACGTTTTCACACGATTGTGAAAAAAACAAAGATAAAAAAATATAAAAAGTTTCATAATAAAGTTGGTTGTATATAATAAAGTTTTATTTTTTCCTAGATATAGTAAAATGAATTAGTAAAGTGTTGTATAATTTGTCTAATTAAATTGATATTACCGTTTCTAAAATGTTAATCAACGGAAAATTAAGTAGTTGGTTGTCAAAACTCTTGTTAAGGTTCAAATGAATTCCCGAAAAATTTATTAGTTAATTTAATTAGATTATTGTGTTAGTTAGTGACATTAATTATATTAACTAAAAATAGATGTTTATTAGTTAATATAATTAATGTGACTTTTTTATTGTCTTTATCGTATTTATCTGTATTTATCTCAAAGGGCATGTAAGTATATTTATATTTTTTTAAATGTTACATAGGACTACCTAATCCATATATTGCAATGACAGCTCGTTTTGTAATACGGTCTATTTTTACATACCTACGTACTAAACTTAATTTGTCAGTCCAGTCAACAGCTATTTTAGTATGATATTTGAATGCCTTTTGTCCGTCCATTTCCACTTACCAACTATCGGTTTGACGTACCGTAGTAGTTCGGTGTTTACTTACATGTTATAAGTTATAACATCACCTGATTAAGGATACAAATTAATTCCGGCTTAGTTTGTTCAAGAGCACAGTTTATGGACACCTGTTCGCCATTTGTATTATGTAACTACTTACGTAAGCTTTAGCTTTTACCTCAAAGCCGTAACTTGTCTAGCATATTGGCGCAACAGGTATATCTATATCTTGCACACATTATTGTATTAGGTTAACTTTAGACTTTTGGTAATATACAAATTGAAGACAAAATATGTATTTGCTAACAATAAAAGTCATTGATTTTTAATTTCATGAGGTTTATCTACTAACGACCCGTTCGCGCTCCGCACGGGTGCACATTTCGTATAAAAATGTAGCATTCTAATGGTGAAGGAATTATCGAAATCCGTTCGGTAGTTTTTGAGTTAATTCGAATTTCCTCTTTATAATATTAGATTAGTATAGATATTTTCTTTCCAGCAGTGCTTACTAATAAAATATATAGCTTACATAGATTTCAAATTTTAGTTAATTATAAATTCCTCTATGTCATTATCGAAATGTTTGTCTTGTCTGGTATAATCCACACCCAGCTTAAAGTTACAGATATTATCGAAATAAACTTTACACACAATACAGCATGAATCTCACTCACACACATATACATACATCATTAGTACATTTTATTGCTCACTACTCAGCTCCAGTGGGTCGTAGCGTGATGTATTGTAGCTTATATATTAATCCAGCTTATAAAATATCTACGTGCAAAATTGATGTCAAATCATTAGGCGTATTTAACGTTGAATTGCAAATGGGCAGTAGTTTTTGCATGAAATACACATAATAACATCCTTTTGCATTTATAATATTGGTAAAGATGGTTAAAGTATTTGACTTTAGGTAGAGGTCAATAATAAAAACACATATAAATTTTAATACCTAATGAAGGGTTTTAACAATAATAAGATAGATTGAAGATATTAATAGAAATTTAATAGGAATAAAACAGAAACACATTGTCAGATTTTTCATGAAATTAAAAGGTACAGGGAAGCCAGAAGGAATATATTGCCTATTTTATATTGTTTGGTTAACATACAGAGGTAACAACAAATCTAGTCTAGTTGAGTTGTAATAACTGATTCAAACATAATCAACATATTATTATTTAGAATGAATATATACTATGTGTCAGCTAAACTGGCATATTTCTCTGGTGCTTTTAGTTATTTCAGACCCTTTTTATATTCCTCTTAAAACAAGGTCAATGCAAGCATATCCTTTTATAATTTAGCTTATAAGTATAACCATTACTTTACATGAAGCCACGGTAACTTTTGAAAGCCTGCTCGTAATGTAGACTACGCAGTGCCAAGAGCACTAAAAGCATAATATGTGTAACCCATTTTTCCTTTGTACTTGCTGCGTGGGTTACTCTTTTACTTGTAAATTAAGTAGGTGTTAAGTGATCTGCATAGTGTGGCAGTATAAAGAAAACGTAGGTACTATGGACTTTTTAGTGTAAAATTTAGGAGTATTTTTTATACTAAGAGTTGTACGTTGTTGAGGTAGGTTGAGGTAAGTTGTTCGGGCATCCCTGTAGGAGTAGGACGGTACCCATCGCGGGTGCTTAACAGTCGCGATGGGACCAAGGGGGGGAAAACTCGCTCTTTTACCGGGGCGGGAGTTTATAGTAGATATCTGCCGGGAGGGATGACCAAAGGACGAAATCGGTTCTTGGGTCCCCCCACATCAAACGGCAGAAGGAGGAACACCCGGGGGATTTTTTAGTGGGTATGTCCTCTCTGCGGTGCGACAGCGCACCGCGTTCTATAGAGGAAGAGTCCTACATACCCTTCGCTGGCGCAGGGATCACGCAATAGGGATCCTTGCGCCAGCGAGGGAATGCGTCACGCATTTTTACCTCGGTAAACAACAAAAAAAAAGGTTGAGGTAAGTTGAGGTGCTTCTAAAATATATGCCATCCTTTTAACACGAGATATAGATAAAGTATAGATAAAGTAAGAAAAGATTTTTCTGTGAAATTATTTATTTTATTTTTCCGTACAACAATATAAAACGTAATTAAAATACCTTCTTGTGTCCTTTTAATAAACTCATCGTTTAATGCCATATTATTTTTTAAAGTATGGCGCATCAGTTTTATTTTAGAATGCTTAACGATTTAATTTCTAAAACTAACAAAAAAAGGAATTTCATGTTCTTACCATATATAATGTAAACCCCTTAAATTACATCAGACACATTTGATAGAAACGAAGGGAAATTTACATACCAAATAGCGAGTCACTATGACGTGCGCTGGTATATACGGTTGCGTTTCAGCGGAAGACCACAAGCGGGTCAAATAATCTAATCTGCAAAGGGATAATTACCCCAATGCACTTGACGTAAACAGAGGCAGAGACCTCTGTCACCTTACAAAATGTGTGAAATAGCAAGCTAATTACCGTGCAGTGGATGTACTAGTCACTCTAAGGCCTCGTTTATGGAGACGCGGGGCGACGCGCGTCGCGTGCGCCGTGGCGTCTCGCATCTCACTTGCACTCATGCAACGCCATAATATATGTTTGAATTCAGTGCGGGCTGCGCCGCGCAACGCGACGCGCGACGCCCCGCATCTCCGTAACAGCCCGTACAACGTCCACTGCTGAACATGGGCCTCCTCCCGAGGGAGGGTTTTTGTGGTCACCACGCTTGGCAGGCCGGTTGGTGATCGCAGTATTATGTTGTAACATACAAGGAAACGCTGCTGCCCGTTCCCTGGCATACAATTGTTATAGATGATGTTATAATAACGGGACAACGGCTTAACGTGCTTTCCGAGGCAACCAGACCTGGAAATAATTCTTAGAATCTACACAAAGATTTCTTGTCCGACGTGGGGATGGATCCCACCACCTCCGAGATTTAAAGCGAGCCAAATACCGCGCTACGCTACGGAGGTTGACTTTTTTTATTGCAAACAGTCACTTTATATTTTTTTATTTGTAGATACTATTAGAAACTTTACTACTAGGTACACGAACGTTAATTGGGTATAATACCTTTATACTAGAATGCTGGGAGCTATGCGCAGAACTGAAAACTATCCGGATTAGCACATCATACTATCGTCTGTTATCACTAATGAATTGATCTAATTAACTTCGTTATAGTCCGTCTAATATAATCCTGCGATTACATTGTAAACATTATATAGACCTACTAGCAGCGATATTTGTCGATGTTTATTGTCATTTGAATATATTTTTCACGAAATTTGGTTCCATATTTTTGTGTAATAAAGTGAACAGAGAGAATCAATATCTACGACAAAAGCGGAATTAAAATCGCTAGAATAATCATGCTTATTAATTCGGTACACCAATGAAAGAATTAAGATGGATATGTGTGGCCTAAATGCCAGTTTTCATGAAACACTTGTTGTTTAAATATGTATAATAAATGGAGAAATAATATCTTTTTTTAGTTTGAGTCAATTTCAGGTTGACCAAAGACACTACACAGATTTCACATTTTACATAAAGAAAATATTATAAAAAAATATAAATGTTTAAAAAACGCAACATCGTCCATTAACTTTTGTAATCCTAAATTTATGATTACGATAACTTATTAATGTCAGTTAATACATCAAGAGAGAGAATTCTCTTGATGTATTTATTATAACAGATCGTGTTATCCACCAATAAAGCTCACCGTTGTCGTAGTTTAAATTTGTGGTTGGAAAATTTGGTACTTCATGGGCGTAATGTCATTGACAGCTGTCACAGAGCTCAAGCTATATTTTATGGAAACTGAGTACTTAAGTTCGTGTCGGCGTCGTCCATCATAATTCTTGCATTTCCGGAACATTTACTTTTAAACAAAAGTTAGCGTTAGAATTCAGAACACAACAAAAACATGTTAGTTAAGTTTTTCTCAAGGTATACGAACATTCACCAATTATTGTTAAATTGTTTGCTGTGTGGTGTCCGGTTTAAAATATAACACCCTATATCTTCCCATGGATGTTGTAACTGGCAACTAAGGGACATGCAGCTGTTGGAAGGGCAGCAGCATCTATCAGCTCAAGGATCCTCACCATCTGACTGCGATCACTAATCCGTATGCTAAGCGTGGTGATTAAAGCAATATCCCTCAACTACCAGGTTACCAGGTTGTTAAGAGAAGACCCATGTTCAGCAGTGGACGTTAACGGGCTTATACAGTATAGTAGTTACATTCCACAAAAGCGAATTTGCTTGCGGCCACTACAAACTAAAGTAAATTTTCTAGAAGTTGGCACGGTATTTGAAGCTATTTTATACAAGTATTGAACAATTGGGACCGCGGCCGGCGGGCATACCAACACACCCGGCCACGAAGTTCTTCCTTTTGGGTGGAGGAATACCACAATACGAGTTACCATTTAAACCAGTGGTTCCCAACAGGTGGTCCGCGGACCACTGGTGGTCCCTGGAAGCAAAGGAAATGGACCTGAAAACTGCCAAAAGAATATTGCGACGCAGCAAAATATCTATTCACTAAACATAGTATTTTATAATATACATAAGTTATTGTTATACTCAATTTTAGGGTAATTACGCAAAACAGGTGGTCCGTAACGAGATAAACATTTAGTAAAATGGTCTTTCATCGCTTAAAGGTTGGGAACCACTGATTTAAACCAAATCAATCTAGGGTTGCCCTGTTGGTATAAAAATTGCCTTAGGTGTTCAGCAGAAACTGACTGACTGGATCGATCAACGCATAGGTGAAATCGCGATTTGCGGAAAATTCGTAAAAAACAATTCGTCTAAAACAATTCGACTAAAAAACAATTCGACTATTAACAATTCGACTATTAACAATTCGACTATTAACAAGTCATCTAAAACCATTCGACTAGTAACAACTCAGCAAAAACAATTCGACGAAAAACTATTTAAATTCTGTAACACATTGTAAGAGATAAAAACGGCGTGGGACGAAAGAGTGGATTAGCTTAGTTCTAATCCAGACAGTGGTCTCAGTTTATTATCCTGATGTTAAATTTAATTGGTTGCATATTAGAAAATCAAACTTTCCTGAGCAAATTTCAAAAGAACAACGTACAAATCAACAAAGTTTAAAATAACGATGGTCATTTGATCACAAGTTCAGCTGACCAAAGTCTGGAATCTAACCTAACCTAACCTATCCGAGTTGGGATGCCCCAAGCCACGAGCTAGCTTCGCTCGCTCTTGCATCCTAAATTCTCCTGATAATTTCGCCTTCGACATCGTTTTTACGACAAACGGTAGTACATTCCAACCCAGGATTCCAACTTCCAACTTTTAGATGAGTTGTTATTAGACGACTTGTTAATAGTCGAATTGTTTTTTAGTCGAATTGTTTTAGTCGAATTGTTAATAGTCGAATTGTTTTTTAGTCGAATTGTTAATAGTCGAATTGTTAATAGTCGAATTGTTTTTTAGTCTAATTGTTTTAGTCGAATTGTTTTAGACGAATTTTCCGTAGACGGAAATCGCTGGGTCTAGAACCATGAAATTTTGCACAAATATTCCTAAAGTGACGTAGGTAAGGATTTTTATAAAATCAATCCCTAATGATGAAAAGTTTGCAACCGAAGTTTGTATGAAGAAATCGAAATTTACGCGGGTGAAGTCGCGGGCAACAGCTACGTAAACGTGTATTACCCACAGATTTAAAAAATGTCAACCTATTTACCACACTTTAAAGGAAGCTTGCTCAAATTATAGTCGATTAAAAAAATCAACCACTTAACTATAGTAATTTATAATGTGTTGGCACAGTAACGACAGGTCTACTGTTGTGTTAGTGAGTGTGTTGGATGGGCGCCTGTACTTAACTTGTGTATGTATGTACATATTTGCCTATGTAGAGGAACGGTTAGTGGAATTTCTCCACATAATATGAAGATCTTTGCTGGGCCATCGGGTATGCTCAGCCGACGGCCATTTGTTGCTATTCAGAACTTGTAATTGTTCGAACTGGCTTGAGACTTGTGTTGTGCGATACAGGTTAGTTGGAATGCTAGGTGGTAGATGGCGCTGCTCGTCTACTTGTAGTTTGTGCGGCTTCTGTATATGCGTTACCCCAATCTACATGTGCCTTTGTTTATCATTTATAACATAACTAATTAAAACACTTTTTTTCTTCAACTTTTGTGACATTGTAACAATTTTTAATAACTCATGAAATTCATGTAAATCTGATATGAGAATAAATGTCTATAAACCTAAGCATTCGTTGAAGGGTTCCTAGTTCAAATTCAAATGATTGCTGAGCTGTTTATAGACACTTATATTTACCATTACAAAATTTTAACACTAAAGAGCCCGTAAAAGTGTCGTCTAATATAATCATGAGCTTATAATAAAGGTGTTAGCGTGACTACGTAAGGAATTTCCTTAGTAATCACCCAAGAAAGCTATTTGGCGAATAATGTAAGAGCAATATTTTCATAAAATTTATTTTAATATGCTTTTTTATTAAACCAAGGAGTTTTTCATTTATGGAATTTAATTTGTACTTCAATTCCTTTGTTATAGATTCACGAGACCTGTAATATAGTTGCTTTTTTCTTCCTATAAAATATATTGAGTACAACGATAGATTTATCATTAAAGTCAAAGCAGATGGTAACCTAAATGTTTAGAAAAGAGCATACAGGTACCATTCGGCAGATACATAAAGCTAAAGAGTTTGTTTAATTGCCTGAACGCGAACGCGAAATTTCAGAAACGATTCGATTTAAAAAAATATTCAGTACCCATTTATAGAGGAAGGCTTTATATTGAAGTAATTATGAAGTTCACACAGGAACTTGAATTACGCGGGTGAAACCGTGCGTGGGAATTACGTCTTTTATATGGCAAGACCAGGTATATAAAACCTTTGGAGCCCTTAAAACCTTAATAACTTTTTCATGCAATCTATTGTTAGATTTTTCCTTATTTTACTATTTCCAAATTGTCAAGCGAAAACTTTTCTATGAACGTGATGAGCAACATTTCCATTATATTAACAGTAAAAAATAATGAGAACACGTAAAATCACTTTCAGATGCTCATTCTAAACAATACACAATCTAAATATTCCTGTTTTAATTCTTTTGTAAAATAATAATATTCTGATGACAACTAAAAACAGTTAATTTCAGAGGCTTAAAATACTCCATTATCTTCTTAGATAAAAAAAGAGGATTTCTTATGTCAAAATGTTAAGTGCAACATAGAAGTTTAAGTATTCAACTCGACGGCGTTTTAAGTGCTTTCTTAAATTCTTTGGTGTCTGGGGTTAGATGTGGAAGTCGTGTAAAACTGTAAGTGATGTCAAATCTTTAATTATACCCAATCAATTTAATCGACACATTAATATATTATATTAAGATAACGTTTATTAAGACGACCTCCGTAGCGTAGCGGTATGTGGCTCGCTTAAATCTCGGAGGACGTGGGTTCGATCCCCATGCCGGACAAGAAATCTTTGTATAGATTCTTAGATTTCTTTCCGGGTCTGGTTGGTTGAGGGACTACCCTCCGTGCTTCGCAAAGTACGTTAACCCATTGGTCCCGATTGTTATACCATCATCTATAACAATTGCATACCAGGGGACGGACAGCAGCGTTTTCTTGTATTGAGATTGGCTCGTTCAAGCAAACAAACAATGAAACAATCTTTATATATTAGTATAAGATGTATTGCCATGAGAATAATTAATCACTTAACATACAAATGGTTCGATAAGATGGAGCTTTGTAAAAAATATAATAATTTAATAACAATTTAATAAAGCAATATTTTATATAATACCTTTGTACCTATTTCATGATCTTGTTTGGTAACCTTCCGATGCCCTCGTAGACCCGAAGTCCGAGAGGCCCACGAACTGAAGTCCAGCGACAATTGCGCAAAACTCCCCTTAAAAACGAAGCCATAATCCCTTAATCTCCCCGCCAGCGACCACCCTGAGCCGAGGTCCAAGTCCCACAGGAGAAGCCCTCTTGCTAGGCTGGAGCTCTGCTCGCCTTTATACCCGATGAAGTAGCAAAAGCCTCGAGGCTAACTACATATGTCCGTCTGAAAAAAACGTGTTAGGCAATAATAAAAAAATATACTTAGTTAACTTTAAATTTATTACTTAAATATTGAAAATCAAGTCTTCAACTAGCTATATAAACAATACCTTATCACGAATTTGAATGAGCGATAAGCCCTTGTTTATAATTAGTTAGCTTATTCCATTTTATCTGATCGAGGTTACCACCTAGTGGTTGCTTCATTTATTTTGCATAATATATCAATTTAAGAGGGGAGAATATTATGATCGTGACTGCTTAATTTACAAATATATGGAGGTCGCGATAATTCTTGACATAAGACAGGGTGTCCTTTTCAACTCACGCACCACGGCACGGGTTGTCGATGTTTATGTTCTAAACAGCAGTCATTAATACCTCAAAGCAATTTTGGTCGCATTTATTCGACACCAAGTAAAATTCTGTCGTGTAAGCTAAGATTTACGATGAAGTCATTACGTTTTATGGGCCATAATTGATAGAGATAACATCTCAAGACTACTCAAATTGCAAAGTGGTGTAGCACATTGAACTCAAAGAGGCGCATTAGTGCAAAGAAAAATAGCCTATATTACCATAAACGACTAGCGTCGTAGTTATTAATTACAAAATTTTATAGGCAGGCGACACGCGAAAGTTCTTTTATGTTAAACACAAATATTTCTTTTTTTTTTGGGGCGTTAATATCGAGTCGGCTGATTTGGTTCTGTAATGACGATCACGTTATGTAATTGTGTGCTTAAAAGGTTACGTGGGTATGTTCGTAATTATTTCGGAATCTATCTGCAATTTGGTGATTTGTCTGTAATTTTAAAATTAAGATAGTAATCTTAAAAAATAAAAATAAATTTACTTTTCCTTTATAATAAGTATTTAAATAATAACTTAATAATAAGCTTCGATCATATATTTTATAAGACAATACTCACAATGAAAATGGTTTCGAGGAGAATCTTTTAACCAAGTATTTTCGCACAAAAATATAATAATAGTAACCAATTACCTAGAAGTTTTTTAAGCCCATATTTTCTTGTTTTACAAAGACAGTATTGCTTTAAAATTATAACCTTTCGATACCCTCGAAGTCGCCCAAAGTCCGAGAGCCTCGCGAACTGTAAAATATTGCGAGAGTTGCACAGAACTCCCCTAAAAATCATCACTCTTCAATCCCCCCACCAGCTGCCGCCCTGAGCCGCGGTCCAAGTCTCACTATGGGTGCCCTCTTGCGCAGGTTGCTTAGTTTGAAGTTTTTAAACCATTTATTAAGTCCGGAGCACGGTTTTATCCGGTGTAGCTGCAAAAGTTAGCTAACAACATAAGTCTGTTAAAAAAAATGTCTTTGACTAAAAACCATATTTTTCCAGTCCACGACCAAAAAAGTATAATATATTATCTTCTTAACACGGTAGGTCATAGTAAATTATTTCCTAATTAATATTATACTATAATTATTGAGCTTTAACCTCACTCTACGGGGTTAGATTGGCGCCTTATCGAAACAAACGTAATTAAAATCTGATCCTTTCAATTTTCCGTTGATCCATTGATTAAGACAAGGATATCTGTGTACATACCTAGATTAAACAGAGAACTATTGATCTTGGGAAATGGTATTGCCTTGTATAATAAACTAAGTAGCAAGATGACAGAATGTGATAAACATTGCGTATACGAAAAGTGCTTTGATAATGAATATTTTTACACAATTTGAGCGCCATACCTTTAATCTATACTAATATATAAAGAAAAAAAGTTTGTTTGTTGTTTGCTTGAACACGCTTATTTCGGCCCATATTCAGCAAGATAAAAGTTTTTCAGAACGTATGCATGTATGGATAAATACTATAATCGTAGCGGAAAATCATTTATTTTCTTTTTTGTAGCATAAAATATGTGTAATAATTTAAAAGTTTAGTTAAAGATGGTATTTTTATGATAAAAATGCAAACCGAATGCTGGTAAATATTAAAGCACACCATAGTTAGTTAGTTAGGCCAAAGGATTTCCGCACTTAGCCTCCTGAGTGGGCTTTTGTACGTGATCGTCCGAATATTTTATTTCAACTACCCTATATCCTCCCAGAACTACATATATCAGCCCCTTGATATTTTCAAAAGCACAACATAGAAACAAATTGGACATCCATTCTAAAACAAATCGGCATCAGTACAACTGTATAGAACTTAAGTGTTAGCCGCGTCACTTAGTCACGTGTTACGTTCATTAAACTTGCTCATACTGTGCTAATATATTTACGGTTACCAGGTAACTTGTTACGTAAAGAGCACTACAGCATTAATGCCTCCTTTGGCTTAAGAGCTGCAACTTTATATGGAAAGTTCGCCAACTTATGATTAATGATGGGGAGCTGGCAACTAATGTCGGCTCGTAATTTTGTTGTAAGTTTAGTATTTGTACATATCTTAATAAATGCTAACACGGAAAATAAGAATGGTAATGAGTTCTATATTGTACTGACTACCCCGTTGGTACCAAAGGGGTAGTCAGTACAATCCTCGCTAGTTACTATTAAACATATAAACGTTAGTTAGAGGATTCCAAAAAAAATTGTGTTGCATTCGAAAAAAATAAAAATAAATAGTAGCCTAAAGTCAGGAAGTTGGTATTGTGTCATCCGTGCTTTGAACAGCTGTAGGTCCTACGTCAGATCTCTTATCACCGGCAATGTCAGTGAAACTGACACCAAATTTTGAGAGTAGGGCATTAGAGCTCACCTGCAATAACGTATTCACTTGTGCACTACAATATTTCTGCGCAGATGACCGACCTTCTTAGAAAGCCATGGTGGCCATGGCCAAATACTTACTATTTTAAATATATTATTATTATGTTCTTTAGATTCGTTCTCATTCAGGTTCATGTTTTCTCAATCATGCTAGTCGAATTCGATGCGAATTTATTCTAAAGTCACGCATTATAATAAATTGACATATTGTTTCTTAGTGATTCTACATTTACAAACATGTGTAACAGGTAGGTATAAACTATTAATTTGATTGATAAATTACTGGTGAATTTTATCGAAATATTTTGTGAGTTTTATAGAATGTATGGGAAGAATCAGAGAGATGAAAATAGTGATTAAGCTCATGTTTATATCTAAGAGTAGTCGTCCCGCATAGTTTCTCCCAGGTATATTCCGTTCCCATAAGAACCTCGTCTTAATAGCCTACAGCACTCACAAATAGTGTAGCTTTCTATTGGTAAAAGTATTTTCAAAACGGATCTGTAGATCCGATTTTTACCACGAAAGAGGTAAAGTAGCAAAACCCTTCTGGCCAACTACAAAATGTCCGTCTGAAAAAAAATCCTATTTTTTTTTAATGATTACTAGCGTAGTTTTGCAATCTCCTAGTATTCTTGTTAACCCCTCGTGTTAAGCTAAAATGCTTGTGATATGAGTGGGTTCACCTCGGTAGTGCAATGGGAAGGGATCGAACCGGCGCGGCACGGCGGGCGGCGCCGACAAGATTACAAGTCCGACGCCCTAGCCATTGGGCTGCGGTTGCTTTTTCAAACTTTATAATATTGGTATAGAAAAAACAATATCATAATTACTTTAAATATTCTTGACGAAGAACGAAGACCAGACCATTGATGGATAGACAAACAATGGTGAACGAGCTAAGGGACAAAATGGCGTAATATCACGAGACAATTTTAACGGAAATTAATGATAAAATACAGTCATTTGAAAGTTAAAAAGCCCTACAAAGACTACAAAGATTTCTGTTTAACAATTCCCGATGATAAAATTGTAGAAAATTATTTGAAAGGCCAAATTTCATTTAACAGACATGGATAACAAAGGGCGTGCGTCAAAGCAACAGAATTACCATAATTTTTGTGCCCAACTGATTGGCGTCCATTGTTGCTTATAGGCGACCCTAATGAAAAGGTTTTCACAGAGAAGGATTATTACATTTTTAGTCATGCTATAGCCTCATTTATGTTGTATAGCATAATATATAGATTTAACCCATTTGTGATACAATTCTAGAATAATACGAAAGCAATTTGATTAAGACTAAAGATAGTACAAACCCTCAATTTTCTTGTTTATTTAATAGAAGAGTTAAATGATGCATTACACTGTAAGTCATTGTTATTTTTAAAGGTCAACTTCCGCACTAGGGAAATTAATCGCTATGTCGCGGGGTACTGTACAAACACTCAATTTACGGACGCGAAGCGCACACAGAGTGAAAACAAACATTTGTGGTTGACACAAATAATTGTCCCGGATGGGAATCGAACCCAGAACACCAGGTCTCGAAAGACTGAGCAACCGGTATAGTAATCAGTACAAGTTACAGTTCTAGACCTCGGAAGCATAAGGGCGGATAAACTATTATCTTCAGAAGCATTAGGTCGTAAGTGCCAGTTTACGATAAAGGCACTTACGACCAAATGTTTCTGACGTATATGGCACATCCGACCTTAAGCTTCTAAACTCTAGAGTTAAAGTAGCTACTTTTTCGTACTGGAATTGCTTCCCAACTTTGATAAACACAAAAGATTGAATCAGTGTAACCTTAATTTACCGACATCTAGGTGTCTGTAAAAATAACCACAGAGTAATTCAACAAAGTAACATCCAATACCAACTGCCAACTAAGCTCCATTTTCCCGAGTATCCAACAAACTATTAACGCATTTATTTAGCGTAAAACTAATGAACTAGTAAGCAGTCAATAAATTGAGGCTGAAACACATAATGTATTACTCTTGTCTAGTCTCAACGAGATTGGATAACTTTATATGACCTTACAAATTGTTTTACGACGGTACTATGGCTGGTCCTTATTTTGTCCTTGTAAATGATGTCTTTAACTCACCGACCTCGTATACTGTTATGAGATAAGTTTTACACAGGCCTTGGGTTTTAATATTGTGTTGCTAGCTTCGGATACTTTTAGAAGGATAGGAGTTGTTTAAGTGATGAATTATAAATTGTTTTAGGATTGAACAGAGTGCTAGTCAACTGTTTTACTAGTTGGAAATAATTTATTATTATATTACGGTTTTCTGAGAATTACTCTAAGAGAATTTAAGGTAACGTTTGGACATCGGTTATATGTTCTAAATTAATTGATGAAATGATGTTTAGATGTTTACCTAGCAGCAGCGGCGTCTCTTTCCCGTGGCCGTGTAGAATCCGAGTGCAAACGTTGCCTTAGCACTCGAATCGGTACAAATTTTTGTAGAAAAAAGTGCTGTATAGTAAAAACTATTACGCTATGTTGATTTTTCAATGATTGCACCTTTCATAAGTATGAAAATAATTCTTTAATATCTGTATTAATGAATCACTTTGGCCAGAATAACTGACAGACGGATCAACGCACAAGCTAAACTCATGATTGTTGAGACCTGAAACTTGGGTTAGGTGCTAAGTTAAAGAAAACCTTATATATATTACGTAGGCATCCAATACGAAAAGATTAAAAAGAATGTCATCTCGAAGTAGATGAAAATCTTTATTGAAGTTTTAATGGACTAATCAAAATCATTTAGCATCTGGATATAAAACCATCTTGTTGACAAGAACGTTCTCACAAATCCATTCTCATAACTAATTTTAGTATATACAAACGCTAATAGCGTAAATATTGTCCTGTCATTTATGCAACTGCCAACCTCAGAACGCCAACTAAACAGTTAGCCAGTGACATGTCTAATTAAACTCCGATGTGCATTAACACTGGGTTCAGTCAGACACATGTCGCCAGCAAACACATCTGAAATCGAAAAGTGGCTATTGTGTCCACAGTCTCTTTTAAATTTGCATGATTGTAATCTGTTTTAAACATAATACGAGTAAATAATATATTGCGATATACAATATTGTGATAATTTAAAGCATTATTAATATTGCGATATTTTACTTAATAATGTATTATAACTTTAACATACTTTTGGTATTCGATAGGTTATTCAATGTCAACAGATAAACTTGGTATCACAGTTTTTTTCTGACTTCACCCTGCATAAAAGCGAGCATAGCTCCAACCTTCTATGCCCAGTGAAGTAGCAAAAGAATCGTGGATAACTAAATAGGTCCGTCTGAAAAAAAAAACGGCTCCAACCTTAGTGAGTGGCTTACAAATTACAACTTAAGCAACCTGCGTAAGAGGGCGCCACCTGTGGGACTTGAACTTCGGCCCAGCCCAACGCCCTGGGCTGGGCCGAAGTTGATTGGGGAATTGAGGAGTTATAAATTTTAGGTGAGTTTTTTGCAACTGTCGTCCCACATAACACTTTCCGGACCTATCAGACTTCGAATCTATGTGGGCATCGGAAAGTTTATAGCTCACCGAAAGTATGACAGACCACTCTTGAATTTAGGTTGATAGTTGTTCATATGAGTTTCAGAAAATTCGTGAGAAACGTATAGATATATATTTAGTTGGATAGTTAGGATAGATAGTTGTGTAGACGCCAGTATACAGGACGTTGCTAGTTAATAAAGGGAAATTGATAAAGACGTATCTATAGAGCAGGGTGTGCGGGGCGCCGAGTGCCTCGCCCGCTACGGAGCCAATCAATCTATGTAAATATTTTTCAATTGAAATGAAAGTGACTTGAACTGTTAAGGGCACCCGTTCATACAACCCTCATCTTGTATTGCAAAGCACTATAGGGCTCATTTCGCCATGTATCACGTATTAATGCGGTCTCCTTGAGAAGCACGTTTATATAAAAAAATATGTCTATTTTAAAATTTTAATGTTACGTTTGGACAGTCAAATCGTCTTGCAAATTATTCCGATCAAAACACACGGTGAATATAATTCACGAAACTCGAAACGAATGTATATGGAGGTCATGAATTCTATCCAGTGCGTGGAACAAAATCATACACGATGACAAAATAACTCACAGTTGTTTAGACTATTCTATAGTAGTTACTAAGATATAGTTGCCCGTAACGTACGTTAAATATGAAGCTTTTGTATAAGTAAGATATGTACTCTAAACTTGTTTATTCTGTCATGTATGACGGTTAGAACCAAACTATAAATTACACTTCGGTGTTTTGATTCGATAATAAGTAAAAACATAGGTGGTATGATTTTCTATACCTAATAGGCACCTTGTTATGGTATGGGTACCTTCCTTTCCTTCTTTCAGCATTAACGTCTTAATGTGTCTCTAGCACAGTGGGTAATATCAGTCAACCAGACTTGGCAATAAATCTTAAATTTTACACAGACTTTTCCTTCGGAATCGAAGTTGTAAATTACAAGAGTAATACAGGCTTGGCTTAATGTTTCTTTTGGCCTCATTTATATAAAACAAAAGTAGTTATTAAATTCAAATTAATTATTAGATTTGTTCAGTTTGTGGCTAATTATCACAACCAAGCAATTTTGTTAATAACACAACACATGTAATTTAAATTGTCGAAGGTAGATAAACACAGCAAGTATTGTTCTAATCATTCAATGAACTGGTTTTATTTAGGTATGTGGTTCAAGTAAGTAACGTGTGGCGTCGATAAGGCAAATAACACTTGTTTTAAAATTGAATTGAATTAAGAGAAAATGTAGTAATTGATTATTTCTTGCAGATATGAAAATACCTGCATGTATAATTCTTTACTTTCATATATTTTGAGATGAATAAATAGTTGAAAATATTTGGAACGGGTTGCAGCATGAAACTATTAAAATTATTATTAAAAAGATAAATGTTTACTGGTCCTATCCTTTATTTCCTAGAAAATGAAGGAAATATAAAATAAATTTCCCATCATTAACATTTATCTGCAATTGCCATGATGAGCGCTGGATACTGGTATAATTTCTTCGAGTTATCTTATACCTATATTAAGTATACCAACACTCACAGATATAATATACCAGTTGTTAATGGTGACAATATGGTCATAATGCCTAATAAGTTTTAGATAAATATGTTTAATTAAATACGCCATATTTAAATGAACATATTTAAATTCTATAAGTCTCTCCTGTGCTTGATCACCTTTACTACAAGTCAATACTTACATAATACTTCAGGTTTATGTACGGTGTTTGGTCTGTTCAAAATGATTTACTGGATACCTATGTTTACTATAACGTGTATATATACAGATCATCTGGTATTTTTACAATACAATAAAACTTTACTCTGGTATAAAATCTTGTCGAAAATTTAAACAATATGCTAACATGTGTACGTACTCACCAATAACCAGATCAGCTAACTGAAGTATATTATAATGAAATAATGAAATAATAATGAAATAATGAATTTATTCAGCACTTAGGTATTTACATACACTTGTACTTGTCAGAATCACAATGTTACACAATTATTCTTATTCTATGAATTAAACTAGATACTTAATTAACCGGTAGCAAATTGTAGGATATTACAGACAAAGTAGTCCGTCCGTCAGCTGGTCATTAATTTCTCTACTCATAATAAGTTTATGTTCATATTAATTATTTTAGACTTTAATGGTTCAATATAGAAAAAATTGGAAAAAAAACATACAATTAAGTGGCACACACCTGGGGGCACCCTTAATGGGTTAGGACCACGACCCAGTGGTACCACTGATATATAAGTCAGATTTATGAACATAAAAGGAAGTGATCGGCCTACAGGCGCTGGATCACAGGGCAGGGGTAGGGGTGCAACGCGGTCTTCGCCGGCGAGAATCCTACCCTAGCTAACCTGCAACCTTTCACTAGCTACCTATGTGGACGACTCGGAGAAGAAAGGAAGAAAGAAACTCCGGGCTTTTTCTTTTTCGTCATCTTTTGTATCACAGTTTATGTACCTTTTTTTTTAATAACTTTTGTTTACAATATTTTATTTAATATACATTTCAAATAACAGTATGTGCGCTAATGCACGCTCTAGACGTTTTCACAAATATAGTTAAATATTGATTTAAAATCTTCAAGCAGAAATATCAGAGCAGCAACCTCTTGTACTTTGAAAACGGAGGGAGCGTCAACGCACATTTCCAAGGAACTAGCTACATGAGAAGATTATCGCCGTAAAGGTCACAATAATGTACTACTACCTCAAACACATCCATCAGATGGTCGACCAGTCACCACAAGCAGCACCCGTTCACGAGTATAACGTGTGAGCACACAGCCATCGCCTCCCTCGCCATATTAGAGGGAAGGAGGCGACCCGACTCACATCGCCACCGCAAGCAATGACAAACAATGGGAGCATGACGAGTACACTGATAGTAGTATTTGAGGAATCGCATTTAAAAAGAGAGACAGTTAAACTCAGCATAGCTTGTTCCGAAATACATCAGTGTATACAATAACAAATTTGATAAATGACAATAAAAAATTAAAAAAGTCTAATGTTGGTATATCAGTTCGGTGAACAGGCACCTGGTGTGTAAGTTTGCTTGTGTTACACCGCTAGCACCATGCAGTTTTATCATTAATATATTCATTAATTGTGTAATAACCTTTTTTCATTAAGGTAGTCTTTACATGGGATTTAAATTTATTTAGGGGTAACTCTTGCACACATTCTGGTATTTTGTTGAACATACGCACACTAAGCCCTACAA
Organism: Nycteola revayana; assembly: GCA_947037095.2. Lineage (NCBI taxonomy): Eukaryota > Metazoa > Arthropoda > Insecta > Lepidoptera > Nolidae > Nycteola > Nycteola revayana. The sequence continues at coordinate 18,447,302 of OX344840.2, forward strand.
ACGAAGAATGGACTCTCTGCAGACGGTGGTAATCAGCACACAATTTATGTTTGTTTCTTGTATTTATTGTGTGCAAGGCGCTTCTCTTTTGATATAGATTTAGGTTTTGTCTAATATGAATTAAATTTGCATAAATGTATTGAGAAGCAACCGTTAATATATTAATATTTTTAAACAAATCTCTTAAGGAAGAGCGGGCACTTAGTTGGTAAATTGATCTAATTGCCCGTTTCTGTAAAATAAATATGCTTTGGATATCAGCAGATTTGCCCCAAAGTAGAATTCCATATGATAAAATGCTGTGGAAATAACTAAAATAGACCATCCGTGCAGTTTCTACGTTGGTCAGTTGTCTTACTTTCCTTACAGCGTAAGCAGCAGAGGTCAACTTTTTAGCCAAGTTCGATACATGAGCATTCCATATTAAATTTTTATCCAGCGTTATTCCTAAGAACACTGTGGAGTTGACAGTATCCAGCACTTCATTATTAATCATTAAATTAGGCCCAATATTTTTCACATTGGGTGTAGTAAATTTAATACATTTGGTTTTATTCGCGTTTAGGACCAAATTATTTACAGTAAACCAATGGGTTATCTGTGTGAGTGCACAATTAATAAAGTCAAAATCGTCAATATTACGTTTCACTTTAAAAACAAGTGAAGTGTCATCAGCAAAGAGTACAACATCACACAAATTCTCCAAATAATACGGCAAATCATTGATGTATACCAGGAATAAAAAAGGACCCAGAATGGAACCTTGTGGCACACCTAACTTAACAGGCAAGGATCCCGAGACTACACCACCTACGTCAACGCATTGAACTCTCTGTGTAAGATATGAAAATAGCATATCCAGTGCACCATCATTTACACCATAGTGACGTAATTTTAATAAAAGCGTTATCTAATTTATGGTAACGAAATAGCATATTAGATATTGGAGTGAAACGCGATGATGATGCATTGAAGTTTACTAAGGATATAATTTCAATACAGTAAATAACTAAGATATTATGAAGGGGGATAAGCGAAGAGCGATTCACCGCTCTCCGCTTATCCCCAAATCTCTAGAACAAGGTTGTATCATTAACAAGTCAGTCACTACCTCGGAAGCCTTTATTAAGTCAAGCGACTTTAAGCGAGCGAAAACTCCGTTTGCTTTTGTTGTGTTGAGCTACTTTTTACAAATAAACATGAGAATAGGATTACTGTTCGTTGTTTTTGCAATAATTGGGACGATACACTGTGTAAGTATAATTTTGAAGTTATTTAGTAAATACCCTCGCGAGGTTAATGTTTATCTATACCTATATTAAAAATGAATGCCTATTTCCCTTGGTATCATCACGGCATCACGTGTGAACGGCAGGACCGATTCCACCAATTCTTTTTTGTTGTGTTTGTTATCAGGAGTGAATGCGAAAGAGCTAACAATGAACAATCATATACAAATGGCAGATTCCAAATTCAAATGTAATATTTTGTTTATTTTTAATTGTAACAGTATTTATGGCCAGACTAAGTATATCAAAGCGTATAGTTAAATTGGTATGTACGAGTACACTATAGAAGTAAGTTTTGCATTTTGCAAACTGGCGTACTACTTTTTGTGTGTATTGATACGTTTTGAAAAAGTCAAGCCTCAATTCCTCAATATTTAATTACCTATAATTTAATTCTTATGACTCTAGTTTGCAAATAATCTTCCGTTCTGTAGACCTGAAGCCATAAAGGCCCGCGAACTGGAAAGTAAAGCGATAGTTGGACAAATTTGCCCTTAAAATCTTAAAAGTCCACATTCCGCAACCCCTCCGCCAATGCATGAAGCCTGGGCGCGTGTTCGTCTTCATGTTGGGTGAAGTAAAAAACAAACAAAATAACAAGTTTACATTTATTTATGGCGTTTTATAACACAAATCAAAACTACTTACTTCATTTAGTTTTCATTACTTGAGATTTCGATAACGGACACAAGCGTGTCGATAGTTGAGTTGTTGTGAGAGAGTAAAAAAACAGATGTAGGTAACATACCTTTTTAGGAAAAATCTAATAGTTTAATCTAAAAGTCCATGATCAGTATACCACGGTTACCTACATACCTTACAACTTCATGAATTAATAGCATAGTGTGTGAATAAATATTATTTATTTATTTATTTAACCTTTTGCACAATGATAGTACATGGCGGGCTTAATGCCATAGGTATTTTCCACCAGTCAACCATAGGGTGGTGCACAGAAAAAGTGATAGGTGCACAGAAGTAGTAGATAATTAATTTACTACTGTACTGGTAGGAAAAAAATAATATAACAAAACCTTTAAATACTATACTAAAAGGTGATACTATATTTATTAAAGGTATATAATAATACTATTGGACTAAGAGCTGACAACCGAAAAGGCAAGGTAATTTGATCATTCATAAAAATGATTTATCAGCTTACCTGGAGCATTCTAAGCATAAAGACGTCGACCTGGCAGGATTCGCGTGGTGGATGTTGGAGTTATGGGGTGGGAAAAAAATAAAAAAAAAAAGGTAATGTGATCAGGATTACTTTTTATGCCAAATGATTTGCCTACCTCCCCAAAGCACACAAAAAAAATCTGGCGTCATTTGGTTGGTGGAAAGGTATCGCCAGGCTTAATTAAATTGAGGAAAAAAAAAATTATTTTTAGGTAATAAGAACAAGGCTGGCTTTTTTGTGCTTAAAGTTTATTATTCCCAGAGGCTAGGAAAAAAAAGCCAGCCAATAATAGTGGTGGGAACATGTCGAAAAAAATAATTGAAAATTTATATTTTAAATTGTATTTTGCTCGAGAAAGAGCTAAGGGGCATGAAAAAGAGCGCGTGGAGGGGATATACGTGACTACGGCGTCCGTGCTCTCTCGGTAATGTGCCTGTAATTGGTTTACGTAAATAAAAATGATTTTTATTTTATTTTATTTTATTTAAACAGAATTTAATTATTTTTTGTATGTATAATTATTTTTTACATTTTGTATTTGTATTTTTTACATGTTTCCACCACTATTATTGGCTGGCTTTTTTTTCCTAGCCTCTCGGAATAATAAACTTTAAGCACAAAAAAGCCAGCCTTGTTCTTATTACATACAAATTTTTTTTTTCCTCACTTTAATTAAGCCTGGCGCTACCTTTCCACCAACCAAATGACGCCAGATTTTTTTTGTGTTCTTTGGGGAGGTAGGCAAACCATTTGGCATAAAAAGTAATCCTGATCACATTACCTTTTTTTTTATTTTTTTCCCACCCCATAACTCCCACATCCACCACGCGAATCCTGCCAGGTCGACGTCTTTATGCTTAGAATGCTCCAGGTAAGCTGATAAATCATTTTTATGAATGATCAAATTACCTTGCCTTTTCGGTTGTCAGCTCTCCGTCCATATATTATACTATACTATACATAATCAAGGGAGAACTCATCGCTGAAACGACTCTGAAAGTTGTTTACTGATATGTAAACGTACTTTTACGCTTAAATGAAAGATGATTCTTAGCCATCCTGACTTCAAGAGGTAACTCATTCCATAGAAGTATGGATTTGACAAAGAAAGAGGAATGAATATTTATGTATGAATGACTCAAAAAATAAAAATATTAACTCTCGATTTTACGATCCGCTAGCTACATCAATTACACAAATATATGATAATAATATTGAAGTAAATTGAAACCTGTTATACTCATACCTTGATATACTCTTTATATATATTAATTTCAGGAAATGTGGTTGCTTACAGGGTATCGTTAAACGGAGTGATGACCATCGTACGTATGATTTCATTATTTTCTTTACATAATTTACACCTGCTTAGCTTCAGGTCCCGTGGAAACTTATTCATATCGCCTTTGTTTACTACTTCTTTCCGGGTCTTGTCGGTTGAGGGACTACCCTCCGTGCCTCGGAAAGCACGTTAAGCCGTTCGTCCCGATTGTTATGATAGCATCTATAATAATCGTATATCAAGGAACGGGCGGCAGCGTTTCCTTGTGCGGTCACCAACCCGCCTGCCAAGCGTTGTGACTATGGCGAATATTAAAATTCCTCGGGAGGAAGCCCATGTTCAGCAGTGGACGTTATACGGGCTGATAATGATGATGATTTTTGAAATCGGTCCAGAAGTTCGTAGCCTATTCAATGTACACAAAATAAAAAATAAAAACTAATTGGCACTACATATTACTATAAATTTATAACCACTAAACATTTGCCAACAAATTTTCCCTTTTGTCAATAATGTATTTCATTTATTAATAAACTTAGCATATAACTTGTCTCAAGCTAATATTGACTATCTGCAAGAGGAAGGAGCTGAATGTTCGATTAATAATGTATCAAATCAAATAAACTATCGGTATTGGTGTTTCGAGGCTTGGAACTCGATTGATATGAGTTTCGGTACTCTAGGGGTTGGTTTGGTAGTGTTTTAAATTCCGTTGCCATTTATTTTTGAATTCAATGAGGGTTTTTTAAAATGGTAACCACGATCCTGCCAAAGCGTTATCAATCTCTGCCAATTGGCAAATAACCGTTAACCATTCTATTATTTTTTAAAGCCAAATAAATAAATAAAATGTCACATGTTCATGTTACGCAGTGCCCATATGCTCAATTCGATTTTCTTTGGTGCCAGTGATTTTTAAACCTCTCAGTTTCACCTCAAGTTTTGAGTTAGTTATTAAGGCGGAAACATGTTGTTAAAACGCGACGCGACCTGATGAAACGCGACGCGTGTTGAGTCGAATCAAATGTATTGTATTCTATAGACCAGAATCACAGTATGAACACCCGACACGACGCGATGCCACGCGCGCACTAACGCACGGTGAATTTCAGGTGTCGACACGTGGCGTCGCGTCGCGTTTTAATAATGTGTTTGCGCCTTTATTATTCATTTTGTTATTAACGAAATTAATACTCAAAAAAGTTTGTATAGCAAGAATATCCATTTGTTTTGACAGCGCTGTCAAAATGAAAGACCTTTCACTTAAGTGGCGCTAACTGGTAGCGAAAACTTTCCTAAAAACCTTCATTGTAACCCTTGACAAAGTTTCATGTGGCTGTTTGTGACATCATAATAGCTACATGAATCAACGGATTATAAGAAAATGACTTGTTCTAATTTCTTTACAAAAAATCGTATAGTAAATTTTAACTATTTTAAACAAAGGTCTTCACATTATGTATTAAAATTAATATTGTTAAAATAATGAATATGGATCCTTTTCAATTTAGTTGCGAAGTAATGTCGTCATTCAAATATGTAAGTAATATCACTGTTGATGAAGTAGTCGTGGGCTCAACTAACTTGCCTTGATGTATAATATCGTTAAGACTGTGTTTATGTATATTGAGATGAGCGGAAAGCGATAAACAAGAGCATTTATTAACAACTAGTTTACCCGCGAGTTTTTTCCGCTTAACTCCCGTAAGAAATTCACAGTTAACTATAATATAGCCATAATCGATAAATGGGATATCTAACACCGAAATAATTTGGAAATCCTGAGATTTGCGTTGACAAGTAAAAAAAAGAACAACAAACACTTTAGTTTTATATATAAAAATATATTTTAATCAATTTCTCATTAAAGAAGCAGGACCTAATCAAGTACCGGGTTAGGGCACAGCAAATATAATAAAGACTATATAGAATAACATTACAGCATTAAAAACATTAATGTAGATTATAATTAATAAGCAATATTTATAAAATCCTTACTACATATGTATATTAATATTATTTATAAGTGATAAAGTAACTGTCTGTCTCTAACGCATTCACGCGCCAAGCTTGATGGAATTTGGTAGAGATACATACGACGTTTGGAAAATAACGTAGCCTATCTTTCATCCCGAAAAATAATTGAATGGATAAAAGTTTGCACTGTAAAAATCCGCCCCTAAGACTACCCACTGACCGGAAGATCGTTGTTCACTACTAGAAGGTACTAACAAAACTCAGGATTACTAATATAATAGTGGTACACGCTTGGCGGTCAGACTGCGAGTGCGCAGCGAGCCGTTGCTATCTGCACCGCCTCCACTGCATACCTCACTTGTATACTTATCAATATTTATTATAAGGATTCATACACATTCCAAGTACAGTAAGATCGTCATCACTATTTCACGCTGGTAACCTTAAAAAAGTACCTTTATTTACCTCACAGATTAGCAGAAGCTCAGAAGCTTTGTCGTATAGACTAAACGTGTTTGAAAAAAAATTGCCTAGTACGTAAAAGATTCCTTTAAAACTCAGTTGCAAAATTTAACCCGAACAAATTATATTGCAAGTGAAATAAAATATTAATACATTGTGATTATTGGCGTTTAATTGGTATCTAATGACCCATCATTATCGCAGTAATCGTTGGTTTTGAACATATTGATAATATTTCCAAATTAATTCAATAGTAGTTATGGTTTTTGGATGAAATGCAATCTACACCGTAATTACTAAACCTATTGTTTTTCATGGTGTTATTTATTTATATTACGATATAGATTATTGTAATATGCGTATGCGTGTATGTGTAGATGGATTGATGTTTGTTACTTTTTCACGCTAAAACTATAAAACAAATTTCGCTAAAGTTTTGCACGAATATAGTTTATAAACTGGATTAACATTTATAAAATATATCACCCTACCATTCACAGGAGCAGAGTAAAATAAAAATACAACTCGACTTATATTTGGAACACGCGATAACTCTTTACATTTTTTAAATGTGAGAACCTTCATTTTAAGCTAATAACTAAGGGTAAGGCATCATTTAAGTAGACACAGGAAGCATCGCGCGTGGCGTCTCGCGGCAGATCAGTCGTACGCGTGTTAAGCGGTCCTTTTCATTTCATGTGTAAACTCAAACATATGACGCCTATTGATCGAGTAGTATTTGTTAAAAAAAAAGAAACGCGTATAAAATCGCTTCCCCGTAAACGCACTCGTACTACACGGCGTATGTTTGAACTAGCTTCCCGCGCGCGGTTTCACCCTCGTAACTCCCGTTCCCGTAAAAACTTTAAAATAAATTATAGCTTACAGCCTTCCTCGATAAATGGGCTATCTAACACTGAAATATTTTTTTAAATCGGACCAGTAGTTGCTGAGATTTGCGCGTTCAAGCAAACAAACTCATCAGCTTTATCTATTATATGGCAAATAACTCATTATTAGGTACCAATTCTTTGCGTTTTTATATTCGTGATTATTTCTCAACGAAATGTCCGATTGGAATAAAACAAAAAGTATTTTACTTCTACATAAATACCCTCGATAACATAATGCTTAATTTGGATAAGGATTAATATTACACATCTAACGTAGTTTCTTTCTTCAGACTATTTAATATTTTTTATAAACATAAAAGTGGTTATTGTGACTAAACTATAATAGTTACATATGTGCTCTCGCGGACTTTTGTGTAGATCTTAATAAGACCTACAAACCCGTAGTACATTATTTTGTTCTATTGTTTTATAGTTAATATAATATAATAGTTTTTGCAGCGCACGCATAAATAGGTTTTCGATTTTACACCTTGGGTTACAACATCGCAATTTTCTTACGGATCCCTAACTTTTTCGAAAATAAAATATAGCCTTTAACCTTCCTCGATAAATGGACTATTCAACACTGACATAATTTTTGAAATTGGACCAGTAGTTCCTGAGATTGGCGCGTTCAAACAAACAAACAAACTCTGCAGCTTTATAATATTAGTATAGCTTTAGTGCGGGCCGCACCGCCCAACGCCACGCGCAACACCTCTGCAAAAGGCCTCAGTTTACGTAGATTCCTGGGATGTATAAGGAATTTGTCATATGTAACGAATAATTTTGAAATATTTTCAATTTATTTAAATAAAGGTATATACAATTTTTATTATATTTAATAAAAATATTTCAATAGTTATTTATTATAGAATCATACGTCAATACGCTCGGTTTATTTGTTACAGTCCTTGGTTCAACAAATCAAGGAGCTACTGCAACTTTTGGTGAGCAAGGTGTAGCAGATTGCTTGGCTGCGGGAAATCCTCATTGGAAATGTTATACTGAACAGTCTGGTATTAATCCACAATGGAAATAGACTTCATACTAAATATTTTCAGAAAATAAATCGAATATTGTCTACTTGTTTGTAGTTTCATTTGACTGTACATAACTCCGAGGTCCAAAATTGAAGGCGCTTATAGATTCAGTAATTTATTGATGAAATTTGTTTTAATCACCGGATGGTTGTTGATTTTTTGTTAATTTAAATAACACATTTTTGAGTGCCGAGAAAATCATATAACTTGAATATGTCAAGATCGTCTCAAATCCAGTGCTAGAACTAGACTCAATAGGTACATAAATATCAGCATTGTATTTCGCAACTATCCATATTGGACGGCACAGTTCTTCGAAAATATTCTACGAGAAATGTACGAAATTACGTACATAGTTGTGATATATATTGAGAATTCAATAATGATTGAATTTAAGAAGTAAAATTATGTATGTTAAATATAAAAAAATGTCGCTGATGATAACATTTTATCCTTACATTTGCGTTGTGAAGAATAGACACAATACATTTTAATTGGCGACGGTATTCGTTACGTTATTCATAATGAAAATAGAACAAAGGATAATGCAATGTAGGACGACAGCAAGATATCTCTATCAAAGTGCACTTCCGCTATAATTTAAAACTTCCACATAATTTTAACTTTAGCACAGCACGTATTAGAGCAAGTTTCATACTAAGTCTAGTTTCATAAATCGTCTCACTTCGCTGTATCCGGTCCGTTTATTATCCGGCTGCTACCAATTTAGATGGTCTCACTGAATTTCCAGATATTACACAAGTGGTACGTGACTTTAGAGAGGAAGACTTTGCTATCGTCGGATCAGCTGTGGTTTTACGTCGACGTTGGGACGACTTGGGCGAAATGCAACGTCACATAACTATGGTCTAATGAAGCAAGGGTGCTTTAGTAACGCAAGAATCCCCATAGGTCGACTGTTGGGTTAGGTACTTTGAATTAGTTTACATCTAATTTAGTCAAAGCATTTTCATCTAGCAAATTTTAGATAAATTGATATTTTTTGTTGTGTGATGAAATTTTAAATGCAAAACTGAGTGAATTTCAGAAATGTTAAATACTCTAGTAATGACAATACAGCTTGAATGTTGATGATCCACGCCAACAACATGGGCTAGGTAATAAACACACACAAAATTGTCCGTGTGTATTTTAAAAGTTTGATGTTCATGGAAATATTTGTTGTAGAGTAATAATACATTACTGTAATTAGGTATAGTACGATTTAATCTAAGTAATGATTTGAAAGATTAAATTGTACTTGTAGGTTACATCCAAAAGAAGCAAGTATTAGGTAAGTTTAGAAAAGATAGGCAGCATTAAAATCAACAATATGCAATAGCATATTGTTGATTTTTTTTATGTACGTAATGTCATCTGCTTATTATCGCAACGGCCCCTATTAAGTGCGGCACGTTCTCGAGTGCTGATTTTTACTTTTCACAGCAGGTAAGCATTGCCATTCAACTAGGTAATGCTGCCAGCATTCTGGGAACCTTGCCAAGAAGAATAAATTTAGATTAGTAGTATTTTATAAGTTAGTTTTATTTTAAATTAGCTACTTTAAGTTGTATAATATTAGGTATGTATTTTATTCATTTTAAATATACAAATTACCAAAACAAAAAAAAACAAAAAAGAATAAACATATATGGGTGTCGTAAGAGACGACTAAGAGATAATTAGCTTATCAATGGGCAGAAGCATCTATTAGCTCCAAGATACTCCAATCTCACTGCGCTCGCCAATTCGTGGTGATAACGGCAACATCTCTAGACTGGCTTACCAATGTCTGTTTAAAAGGAGGCCTATGTGTATCAGTGGACGTAACAGGGCATATAAAGTAAAGTAAGTCATCATCGTCATCATCAGCCCGTACAACGTCCACTGCTGAACATGGGCCTCCTCCCGAGGGAGTGTCTTTGCCATAGTCACCACGCTTGGCAGGCCAATTGGTGACCGCAGTATTATGTTGCAATACACAGGGAAATGCTGCTGCCCGTTCCCTGGTATACGCTTGTTATAACAATCGGGACCAACGGCCCAACGTGCCCTCCGAGGCACGGAGGGCAATCCCTCAACCAACCAGACCCGGAAATAAATCTTAGAATTTACACAAAGATTTCTTGTCCGGTGTGGGGATCGAACCCACGACCTCCCAGACTTAAAGCGAGCCAAACACCTACACTACGAAGTAAAGTAAGTAAATTACATTAATTTCTTTATTCATATTCAACAACTTTAGCACTACGAAAGTACATGAGAGTATGAAAAAAAGTCTGTCTGTATGTTTGTTTCGGCTTATCTCAGTAATGGCTCGACTGGTATAATATAGGCTATTTTATATTTTGTTTGTCCATGTAATCCGCTTATTACCAAAACGGTAGTAGGTACCTACCGAGTTTCATTGCTATATTTAAAGCGAACGAACTCGCGGGTGGCAGCTTGAATTACCTGTGATATACTTCAGTCGGATAAAAATGATTTTGTGATTTTTCGAGCAGGTACGATAATTTACCAGGTATCGGGCAGCAGCGTTTACCTGTCTTTATATTCTATACATAATACTGCGGTTACCAACCAGCCTGCCAAGAGTAGTGACTATTGAAAACCCCCTTGGATGAAAGCCCATATCCAGGTTTTAGTTTTCCAAAACCATTTTATGATTAAAATGCCAAGTCTGTGATATTTTACAATTCTAATTTTATTATTTAGTATTTCAAAACAAAAATCCTATCGGACCTATTCGATAAAATTCAATAGGTAGGTACAAAAGCATGCAGGACGCAATTTAATCCAGTGCTCGGTTGGTCGAACGTTGCTTTTCATTGAATTTTACTAACAATTTTGAATTCACTAAAGCTATGGCTTGCAAATCTCGATAGATATACCTAAATAGCATAGTATTTCTAATGCTAGCTCATACATATATTATATATGTATACTTCATGTTGTGTATACAACATGAAATGTTAACTACAGTATAATTACAATACACATTCGCAGTTTCATAAATTGCCGTATATCACAATTTTCTACACTTCGAAATAATTACTATTTTAGGAGCACGGGTTGATGAATAAAATAATAACAGTTAACTGTGCTCACTATTTAAATTATTATATTTACAAAAGTCAAAATTAATATACAATACGAATCGATATTCATTGAAAATAATTATTATTCATTTATTTATTAATCGAGATTTTTTTTTCAGGCAAACAGAAGTCTACTTACTATGACATCACTCGCGCACTGACGCAGAGACTCCGCCTCCACGCAGTGCCCGATGCGAAAACTTTTTTATACTGATTAGTATGACATAAATTCAATAATTAATATGATGCTTTATAACGCCACACTCTTTTATAATTTTTAATGCTCTTTGTCAGAACACCAATCAGCGTACCTATACGTACATATAAATATCGTGATTCCGATCATTAGCGAGCCAGTTCGTGAGTCATCGAAAGAACTGTCATCTACAAAAGAAGATGAAAGTTTTTTCGATGGCTCCAACAGAATAGACCACCCAGCTCAAGGATGCTTATCATCTTACTGTGATCACCAATCCTCAACGATCCTGGCTAGCTAAGGTCTGTTAATAGGAGTCCCATGCTCAGCAGTGGGCGCAAATGGGCTGAAAAAATAATAGGAATATCAGTACAAAAGTAAGTTATTCTTATCCAGATTACATTATCATCATCTTCCTGCCCTGCTCTCATTAATTGGGGTCGGCGCAATATGTTGTCTTTCATACACAGTCCATCTGTTTTTAGGCCTTTCTCTATCTATCTTTCATATCTTTAAATCGTCATCTTCTTCAATGTTTCCCTATTAGACGTCTCTTCCATACTCACACCTTCATCTGTCTTACATAGACCATCCATCTTTTTTTGGCCTTTCTCTATCTATCTTTCATATCTTTAAATTGTTATCTTCATGCATTTTTCCCTATCAGACGTCTCTTCCATACTCACACCTTTCATCTTTCATACACAGTCCATCCATCTTTTTTTTGGCCTTTCTCTATCTATTTTTCATATCTTTAAATGGTCATCTTCATCTATTTTTCCCTATCAGACGTCTCTTCTATACTCACACCTTCATCTGTCATACACGGTCCATCCATCTTTTTTCTATCTATCTATGTTTCATATCTTTACCCATACTACATATTAGTAGCAAAATATGTTCAACAATTAACAAACTTAAACTTACCATATCGGCTCTTCAAATCATTTCACCTTAGAATAAATTAAACAATTTATGTATTTCCAAGTTAAGGTAACGTTATACTAAGGCTGTGGAGTTAATTCTACACCGAGGCTATTAAAGTAAAGGTTGGTCCGTTGGTAATTTAGTTGACCGTCAGAGTTTAGCGTTGCTTGCGAATTTCACAATGAACTATGTACCACTAACTATGAACATCGGGTAGCCTTCGATAAGATCCGTTTACCAGCGGTCTTTACAATCCACGGAATTGAACTAAACCGAGAAACTTTGATGTTATCCGCAGTTAATTTACTGGTCTTAGTTAAACAGTCGTTTTACTCTACCTGTTGAAAGTTTATTTCGGTAATATATTTGTAGTTAAAGGTATCTGAGATCTTTTTATATTAATCAAATTGTATTGTTTATTGACAACCTCCATAGCGTAGCGCTATTTGGCTCGCTTTACATCTGGGAGGTCGTGGGTTCGATCCTCACGCCAAACAGGACATCTCTGTGTAAATCCTAAGTTTTCTTTCCGGGTCTGGTTGGTTGAGGGACTTACCTTCATGCCTCGGAAAGCACGTTAAGCCGCTGGTCCCGTTTGTTATAACATAATCTATAATAATCGTATATCAAGGGACGGACATCAGCGTTTCCTTGTGTTGTACAACATAATACTGCGGTCACCAACCCAAGCCAAGTGTGGTGACTATGGCAAATACCCTCCTCCGAGAGGAGGCCCATATTTAGCAGTGGACGTTATACGGGCTGATGATGATGATGAATGTTTATTTTATTTCTTTACTTTTTCACACCTTAAAGTGTCTAATTATAAATATTTCATCTTTTAGAAGTATGAACCTTTTAAATGTATAATTAGGCTATGAATAAGTCTTTTCCCAGTATAATTTTTCGATATTCCGGTCCTACGTGGAATTCATGCATTCGCGTCTACACGGCTACGTAGCAGCGAGAAATGACACCAGCTTTTGCTGACTCAATATAATAAAATACTTTGTACGTGGGATGGTGAATAAAATTATTCCAAGATAGATTTTAAGAAACAAAATGAGATAGCTTTACGAATATTTTAGCTCTATAGACCTTTACACTTTTACTTTGTTACGTAAGTAGGAAGGGTTTTAATTGTTTGCTAAAACGCCAAAAACTCAAGCTACGACTAGTCCAATTTGAAAATTTCTTGGAGAACCAATGAAGAATATTTTGAAATTGAAGTGTTTTAACGAAGTCGCGGGTTAAAGTAAGCATTATATTAGTAACCATTCCATTTGAACGAAGTCGCGGCCACAAGCTAGTCTGACACTAAAATTTCTCTAGGTCTATTTTTATTATTTATCGGACTTGGAAGTTAAGTGTTCCCCTTTCCTCATATTTAATGAAGTAAAAGTTACTCTACTTTTCTCACTTATTGTTACCTACTTACTTTCAAATTTAGTAGCCAAATATTATATTATCTGCACCTCCAAAATAATTAAACCCTTTGAAAGCTATAGTAAATATCGTTTACATGCTCAAGTAAACTTATTACAAAAGGAATCATTGAGCAGCAAATAGCCACAAGAATGTAAGTAAACTATTTTGCTTCCCACATGCCCATGTAGATGTTTACGTAAAGCTTCTGTGGGGAATAAGATAAAATACTTCAACTGACTTCGAAAACAGATTTTGTTCCAAGACGTTGTTTCTTAATTACAAATTCCACCGTAACGGGATGAGTGTTAACCATGAGATTATAATAGAACATGTCTTGTTAAGAAAGCTGAAGAATAAGATACATCATCATCATCAGCCTGCATAAAGTCCACTGCTAAACAAGGGCCTTCGGCCGAAGAAGGATTTTTACCATAGTTACCTACAGCACACGAGGAAACACCTGGTTTATAATTACTATAGATTATTTTGTAACAATCGGGACTAACAGCTTAATGTGCTTTCCGAGGCAGGGATATTGCAAGGCAAATAGTATTTGTATGTTTTTTTATAAATAATAATCTTCATACATGACAAAAACATACAAAAGGAATACAGGTTTTGTGCACATTGGCATGAGAAAAGTTGGTTTGTTAAAAAAAATTAAGTACATACAGGGTGTCCCAGAACTCAACGTTAAGCCGAAACGGGGTGACAGGATTGATCAAAACCATCACCTGAAAAATCTGAAAAAAATATATCCCATGCAGTTTGAAAATTATGGGCATTTTAAGAAAAACCTAGAAATTTGATCATACTGTACCATTTTTCGGTTATTGTGGTTATCCTTTTTTATTTTTGTTTATTTGAACTTTGGAAACGTAATCCTAAATAACATTTCTAGAATCCCAATAAAAAATAATGACACAATTGCCTCAAGTTTCCGAGAATTGAGACTATTTGTTAAACTACGAATTAAACATTTTCAAGATTTGCCGACTTTGACAGGCCCTCCTTTAAAAAAGATGTACTAGAGTGCCTTAGCAAGTGGAATTAAAAGTTGGCGCACTTAATCAGAATTCTAAAATGGTACTATACTTGTTAGTTCAATACAATAAAAAAGAGTAAAAAAATTAAAACCTCAAGTAACCCGATTTTTGCTATCTCAGTTAAAATGTTTTTGATTCGCACAAGCTCTAGGTAATAATGAAATAATGAAATTTATTCAGCACTTAGGTATTTACATACACTTGTACTTGTCAAAATTACACTGTATAAGACTAAATCACTAAAGTATCACTTAAGTAGCTAAAAACATTGTTATAATTATTTGATCTTACAGAATTTTTAATCAGTCTGTCAGTCTGTCGAGCGATAAATGAAAAATGTACACATTAGGAATAGTAAGATGCCTTAAAGGTAACAGGTCTAAAATTAAAATTAACTTCAAAGAATCCGGCCAAAGTTTAAGCGACATCCACCTGAGGGCACCCTTAAGGGGTTAGGACCAACGCTCAGGGTGCCACTGGAGTAAAGAGTAGATTTACGAACAGTGGTGATGATCGCTGGCACGAGATCACAGTTCGGGGAATAAGCAACAACGCGGTCCTCGGCCATGCCGTCGAGGATCCAACCCTAGCTAACCTGCAACCTTTCACTAGCTACCTAAGTGGACGACCCGGAGAAGAAAGGAAGAAAGAAACTCCGAGATTATTTTTTTTGTCTCTTTTGCTCTGTTTCTTTTTTTTTATCTCAAGTCTTTTATCACAATCATGTAATATTGTACAATGTATATATGATGTAAGCGAATGCAAGCACAGTACCATTTATTGCCTGGTCAATTTATACCGACCAGGAGCTCAATAAGACAAGAAAAAATAATTATACAGTAAATACTATAATGTAGATATTAAAGTTTACTCAGGCACAAACAATCTCCTACAAAGAAACCTAATGGCGGATGCATTCACATACATTTACAATATGACAATTTACACAAGTTCAACCAAAGGATATACCTATAATAATAATTATAAACAATAGCAAGAATGAATTAACAAAATATAAAATAAAAATAACATAACATAACCCCGACAACAGCCGACCAGTCACCACAAGCAGCACCCGTTCACGAGTATGACGTGTGACGCAGCCATCGCCTCCCTCGCCATATTAGAGGGAAGGTGGCGACCCGCCCCACACCGCCACCGCAAGCAATGACAGACAACGGGAGCATGACGAACTAAAGTGGGGATATCTACAAGTCTATTAATATTAAACCTTTAGTTGAACAATGTTTAAACTGTTTCAATGACTGAGTTTATAATGTTGTCTGTGTTTAACTGATCAACCAAGCGTTATTGTCGTTTAAATAGTCGTTTACTGAATAATAAGCCCTTTTTATTAGAATCCTCTTAACAGTTGACTTGAATCTATCATGAGGTAACTCTTGTAGGTGTACAGGTATTCTGTTATACATACGGACTCCTAATCCCACAAAAGATGAGTGTACTTTTTGTAGGCGATGGTATTCGGTGCCGTTTATGTTTATGCTTATATCTAGTGTTTATTGTGTGTATGTCACTTCTTTTGTTAAAAAGGTTAATATTTTGCCGGACATAGATTATATTGGCATAAATGTATTGCGAAGCGACTGTTAGTATATCTATGTCCTTAAAAAAGTCTCTTAAGGAGAATCTCGTACTTAGTTGATAAATAGAACGAACTGCACGTTTTTGTAGTATAAAAATGCTTTGAATATCAGCAGCTTTACCCCAAAGCAGAATGCCATAGGACATAATACTGTGAAAATAACTAAAGTAGACTAAACGTGCAGTTTCTACATTAGTGAGTTCCCGTACTTTTCTAACCGCGTAAGCAGCTGAGCTCAATTTTCCAGCGAGACAAGAAATATGGGGACTCCATTGAAGTTTCTTGTCTAGTGTCAAGCCTAGAAAGAGGGTCGAGTCCACAGTTTCTAGATTAACATTACCCATTATTAATTTTGGCTCTACAAAACTTACATTAGGCATTACGAATTTGATACATTTGGTTTTCTTGGCATTGAGCACCAAATTATTAACCGTAAACCAATCGGTGACATGTGCGAGAGCATTATTAATGTCATTAAAATTATTCCTCTTTCTATCTACCTTAAAAATAAGGGAGGTGTCATCCGCAAAAAGTACCATATCACACATGTCTTTCAAATAAAATGGCAAATCATTTATATATACCAAGAACAAAAATGGGCCCAGTATCGACCCCTGTGGCACGCCTAATCTAACTGGTAAGTTTTGTGACTTTACTCCCCCAATGTCTACGCACTGAACCCTTTGGTGAAGATACGATGAAAGCATGTCAAGCGCGACGCCCCTTACACCATAATAATTTAGCTTTAGCAGAAGTGTATCATGATGAACGCAATCGAAAGCCTTTGAAAGATCACAGAACACTCCAATGGCATCCTTAGATCTCTCCCATGCATAATATACATGTTTTATTAAGGCTACTCCCGCGTCTGTAGTCGAACGTCCCTTTCTGAAGCAAAACTGATTATCGTGTAGGAGATTGTTAAGATTGAAGTGCCTGAGTAATTGTTTGAGCATTAATTTTTCAAAAATTTTGCTGAAGGCTGGCAATATTGATATTGGCCTAAAATTTGCGGGATCATCCTTGGCACCTGATTTAAATAATGGGATGATTTTACTACACTTCAATAGGTCAGGGAATATACCCATATCAATACATTCATTAAAAATAGTTGTTAAGTAAGGCGCTACTACATCAATTACATTTTTTATGATTCTAACTGAAATTCCCCATAAATCACCCGTATTTTTGGGCTCAAGGGTTTTAACAATATTTATTACATCATGTACTGTAACATGTTCAAAGGCAAATTGTTTTTTACATTCCGATACACTTCTACGTAAAAGGTGTTCAGCGCCAACATCTGAGGAGTTTAAGGAGCTAGTCGTCTTAGTGGGTATGTCTGCAAAGAAGTTATTAAACTCGTGAGCTATGTCATTCTTCTCAGTAATTATTTCACCGTTTATTATTAATTCTAGAAAATTTTCACGGGTAACATTTTTACCACATTCACGATTTATTGTATTCCAGGTGGCTTTTATCTTGTTACTAGAATGTTTGATTTATTACTAAAATAATTGGCTTTAGCTTGGGAACATACTTTTTTAAATATTTTAGAGTAGTTACTCACATACGCTAGGAACTCGTCATCAAATTTATAGGTTCTAATACCATATAGCTCGTACAATTTGGTACGACTTTTATAAATACCTGGAGTAGCCCAATCATTAAAATTTAATTTAATATGTTTTGTGAAAGTTTTGATTTTAAACGTGGTTTGGAACTGAGTATTGATTTCATGAAAAACCGACGTGTAACTTAAATTAGGATTATTCAACTTCAACAATGTGGGATTCATTTTAACAAGAATATTATTTTTAAATTGATTCATTAAGTAGTCAGTAACTGGCCGGCAAGTAACTTCAGTTGATTTACATTTGTCAACGGTATTAAATATTGCTAATCGGCCACAGTGGTCAGAGGTCAAACTATTAAGAATTTTGCTACACACTGATACACAGTTAGCAAATATATTATCTAAGCATGTTGACGAGTGTGGAGTAATACGCGTTGGTTCGTAAAACAAATTAATCAAATTGAACGATTTAAAAAGATTTAAAAGCCTACTACACGGTGATGAGGTTTCTAGGATATTAACATTGAAATCTCCACATACTATAATACTTTTCTTGGTAAAACTTAATTTTGTGAGGGCATCTTCTATGACAGATTCAAATAAGTCAAAGTTGCTAAGGGGGGGGCGGTAAACTGACATAGTTACTTGTCGCTCAAGCTCAACACATGACAACTCAACAGTGCGCTCAATAGAGAGGTTTACAATGTCTAGTCTTGGTTTACTTTTAATATTGTTAGAAACAATAATTAATGAACCCCCATGAATTGCATTCCTCCTCACAAACGCACTCTGAATCTTATAATTATCATTATTAATATATGACAACTGATATTCTTTAAGCCAATGTTCAGTCATACATAAAACATGAACATTGAATTTTAGGTAGGTTCTTAATTTTAAGGCAAAATGATGAGACAGATGGATAGTGGGTATGTTTGCCATGAGTGACGCCACGCATTGAGACGGAGATGCGTCGTTTAAACGAGTGCGAATGAAACAGATAGATGCCATACCAAGCAAATGGCTACGCTACCAGTCCTACACCAACCAGTTAGTACGTTTCGCTCATTCGTCTATTGCGCACATTCGTATTCGCTTGTGTTGATTTGGTACTGACAACTTTGGCTTCTCTTTTTGGACTTGGATCTTTGTGAATTGGACTTGTTGATAACATACCGGTAACTTTGGCTTCTCTCTGGACTTTTGTGTTGGCATCCTTTTTATCTACCATGCCTACGCGCTACACTTCACAAGAATATGCGAACATGCACCTCATTTATGGGGAATGCAGATGCAACGCAAGTGCCGCCGCTAGACTTTATCGTGAAAGATATGCAAATTTAGAGCGCTACCCGGATCACCGCGTGTTTGTTAATGTGCACCGTTCACCCATAGAGGGCAGCCGTTTCCCGAATCAAATACAGGCTGGAGGTAGACCTGTGTTTCCTTTCGAGGAAGAAGTATTGCAAGAGGTCGCAGGTGACCGAAGTATTTCCGTACGTGGAATTGAACAAAGAACGGGAATACCCAAGAGTTCAAAGTCTTCTACCTCGAGATTATCAGGAAAGGATTTCTTTTTGTAAAACAATGCTACAGATGCATAATGAGAATCCCAATTCATCGACACTTAAAAAAGATGGTTACATAAACTTGCACAATTATCACGAGTGGCATGTGGAGAATCCACATTTAATGCGAGAAGATAGATCCCAGTATTGTTTAAAGTAAACCTGTGGACCGGAATTTTAAACGGTAAAATTATTGGGCCTATTGAATTGCCTGAGAACTTGAATGGAACTAATTACCTGCATTTTTTAAGAGAAGATTTACCAACCTTGTTAGAGGACGTACCACTAGCAGATCTTCGCGACATGTGTTTTCAACAAGATGGCTGCCCAGCGCATTTCGCAGTGCAAGTAAGAGATTTTCTTGACCAGGAATATCCGGGAAGGTGAATTGGACGTTCAGGCACTATCTCGTAGTCCGCCCGTTCACCAGATTTAAATCCCCTGGATTTTTTCTATTGGCGAGTTCTCAAAGAAAAAGTTTACTCAAAGCCCATTGAGAAAGTAGCCGACCTGCGTGAACGCATTTCACAAGCAGCTGAGGAGATCAACTCTCGAAGATATGCCCAACTAATAACTTGATCTTTTTTAAGAAGATGTAGGGCTTGTATTGAGGCTGATGGCAAATAATTTGAACATTTATTGTAATAAAAAAAATTATTTCTCTATCTGACTTTTATTCCAACAAACCTAAATTAAACTAGATCAAGATTTTTCTTTATTTTACTAATTTTACTAACTTTTCTTCACTTTGGTAAAAGTGGCGTCATTATCTATCTCGCTCACTCATGGCAAACATACTCACTATCTACCTCTCTCATCATTTTGCCTTAAAATTAAGAACCTACCTAGAACTTGTGCGAATCAAAAACATTTTAACTGAGATAGCAAAAATCGGGTTACTTGAGGTTTTAAATGTTTTACTCTTTTCTATTGAATGGAACTAACAAGTATTGTACTATTTTAGAATTCGGATTAAATGCGCCAACTTTTAATGCCACTTGCCAAGGCACTCTAGTACATTTTTTTAAGGAGGGCCTGTCAAAGTCGACGAATCTTGAAAATTTTAAATTCGTAGTTTAACAAATAGTCTCAATTCCAGGAAACTTGAGGCAACTGTGTGATTATTTTTTATTGGGATTCTAGAAATGTTATTTAGGATTACGTTTCCAAAGTTCAAAGGAACAAAAATGAAAAAGAATAACCACAATAACCGAATAATGGTACAGTTTGATCAAATTTCTAGGTTTTTCTTAAAAAGCCCATAATTTTCAAACTGCATGGGATAGATTTTTATTCAGATTTTTCTCTTGATGGTTATGATTAATCCTGTCACCCCGTTTCGGCTTGACGTTGAGTTCTGGGACACCCTGTATATAAATTTGGGTGCAGGGCTAATTGTAAACACAATACTATTTGTATGATAGTTTTTTTCATCTTTATCCGCATAGACCAGTATTTTTTGCATGCGTAGTTTATTGTGTATTTTTTGCGGGAGTAGCCAAGAATTTTTTATTAAACGCATAGTAATATCATTACGTGATTAGTCTTCAGTTATAATGTTCATATTTACCTTCCACTGCAATCTCATGGTTACTGTTCAGGAATCCCAGTCGGTCGCGAGCCCAAGTATCCCAATACACAACTTTGAGGGTAACTGCTTAATTAAATCATCAATATAACAGTCCCTAAGGAACCGCGGTCGGTGAATTCGTGATGTATTACTTGCACTTATTGGATAGCTTCCAGTTCTACTTACTTTGAAATAAGTAGAGTATTTTGGTATTCCTGTGATGGATCTGATCTACATTACAAATCAATTAGGGGGAATACTCAAAGGACAATGAATGCATAATAATTCTATTATGGTGTCTTCTGTTGAATTATATTATTGTATATGTATGTAGGTAATCAAATAGGAATAATTCGCTTGCCTAGAACTAAAGTCGTCTCGTATAATATAACTCCCAAAGTAAAAATGGTATATTATACCATTTTTACTTTGGGAGACCACAACACTACTTCCAAGGTTGGACCGTATTCAGCAGTGGACGTCTTACGGTCTAAAGAAGACCATCAGTCCTAACAGTTATAACAATCAGCGTCTATCAAAATGGATTCTTAAACATAAATTATGCCGTGTGGTTTCCGGTTTAGAATAGACCACCCCGTGTCTACCCATGGGTGTCGTAAAAGGCGACTAAGGGACATATGGCTGATGGATGGGCAGCAGCGTCTATTAGCCCAAGGTTAACATCTTACTGCGATCACCAATCCATCTGCCAAGCGTGGTGATTATGGCAATATCCCTCAACGGTCCTGGCTTGCCAAGGTCTGTTAAGAGGAGGCCCATGTTCAGCAGTGGACGTAAACGGGCTGTTGATGATGATGATGATGATGAAACATAAATTAACATTTGCCATTTATTTTCCTCAGCAATATTTTATGTATATTCTATTAATTTTCTTGAACCTATTTAATTTAAATTCTGCCATCAAGCTAAGAATCATAATAGTTACAAATTAAATTTTAAAATAGATCGCTTATAATCTTATCTTTCGTCTCCATCTTTTCATCAAAGCAGGGTTTCATTCATAATGAAATTAGAAATGAAATCCAACTATGGAAACTGATTAATTTCGGTCAAAACAAACATTGTCAATAGAGCGATGGCCATAACATTTCCTTTAGTAGATTATCTAGGATTTGACCAGGATAAGTGAGATCTAACGAGTAATTTCATTTGATCCCGTCTCGTCTATATCTCATCTCTGAGAGATGACCAATAATATCTGTTAATTGGATAATAGTCGTAGTATCTGATGTATAGTAGATCATTTGTCGGAAAACAAAAAGTATACTTATAGGATAGTGTGTGGTAAAATTTGCCGTTAAGTGTTTAAAAATGAAAAATAAGTATTCGTTTAAACCAAACACTTTTTTTCTGAGTAAAAAACATTTAATTTATTCATGGTTGAACATGACTTTAGTTAGTACGATCAATAAGCTTAGGAAGTCATACAATATCACAGGCATACAACATAATACTAAAAATCTATATAGGAGTAAAAAACATTATTATTTCTTGTCTCACGCGCATTTTTTTTAATAATACGTACCTACCTATATGAATTTATATTTATTTTCGAAGTAAAGTTTGTTTATTCAATTGGTGTAATGAACTCCGTTAAATAACTTAAAATGTTATGAATGTATTCTGTTAGCGATGCACAGTAGCAATTAATAGGTTTTATATTATTTTATATTTTACTTTAGAACGTCGCTCGCAGCAATTGTTTTGTAGCGCAGTCGCACGTTCGTAAGAAAAAATATTGTCATCTAATGTGTCAACTGTTTTAATTCGTTAATTTTTAATAAGTATATTTTTTGGTGGATTAAACCTGTGTCTCTGTTCACCGCGATTGCCACTGTCGCGTACATATTCTTTATAATCTGTTGATTCTGTAAAACAAAATATTTATTTTAGTTGGTTATTAAATACTCAAGTAATTTAGCAGTGCATATCATAAGATGAAGTAAGTAAATTACCTTTAGATGAACATCAAGATATACATTAAAAACTATACATAAATGCAACCAAATATATTCTGTGTATGTAGCTGGACGTATAACTATTCATGTGAATAACATTACACAATTATTCATTTAAGTAATAGCATCACAAATATTTTTCAATCCTCAGATAAAAAAACATAAAAGGAATAACGATAATTATTAAAATTTATAAATGAATCCCTATTTCCCTGGGTCACGGCATCACGCATGAACGGATGGATCGATTTTGCCAATTCTTTTTTTGCTGTGTTTGTTAGTCAGGGAAAGGTTATTACGGAAGAAAAATGAGCGGAAAATTAGAACATTTAAAAAAACCACTATATTAAATTTTCTAATATTACCTTAGCGCTTTTGACAATATAAACTTTTTTACCTTATGGCGATTGAAATAATATTGACAGAATGCATGCTGCTCTTAGTGCAGATCGCGGTTAGTTCAGAGCTCTCATGTATTATATTAAAAGTTCAATTTAATATAGAGCTTTAGTTAAGACAACGTCTTACGGGTAGCTAGTTATTCATATATTTTTATCACAGAATTAAAAAATTGGCTCTTATAAAATTAAGTTATGCTAACTTTAAGAAATTAAAATTTATGTAATTTAGTGTCACCTTAATTTGTTCCAAAGAAAGCTCCAAAGAACAATGGCATATTATCCAGTAAAATAAAGAATATGAAGGGATGATCAGCATTGAATGTATTAATCACCGCTGGACACGAGAGAACACGCGATATTAAAACGAACGCTGCAAATTAAAAAAAAAACATATATTTATTTTTTAAATACAAAATAGAAAAATCAACAGTCAGGTTACCATGGTAACTGGACTGGAAAGAATGAATATCCTTGTACATCTAAATCTATGCAGAAAGATCTCGGCAAAGTTTTAGATCAATTCAGCTATGCTATGTTGTGATTGAGTTATTAATGTCCTTCCATTTATCTAACGCTGTTGCTTTGAACTAGTAGTAACTAAAACATAAAATAATATTTCATATCAAAGATATGATTTTAATGCTATTTTAAATATTTGCATTCAGATTTCTTATAAATTATTTTTATTGTTTTAGGTACCTTGATGTATCTTTTGCACCTGGTGATCATTTTCAGTAGCTATTACAGCAGTGTATTTTAATAAAAGGTGTAATTAATTGAGCTGTAACTAAAGCATTATATATTTATTTATTGCGTGGTTGGTTTTGTCACTATAATATAAGATCTTTATAAAAAAACATGAAAGCAATAAAAATACCTATAATTATAATGGCTAACCAGCAATGCAGTGTTAACGCTTTTTAAATCTATATCAACACTTATTAAATATTTTATTTTAACACATTAAATTCGATCCATTCACAATTAAAATCACAAATATACAGATAATTAATCTTAGCAACTACCAACCTGACCATCGACGTCATGGTTTAATTATATTTTTTGTTTTATGGAACAACTGCCGCACTATGGTCACATTACAATGTCGGGAATACCAGAAAGCCAAGACCGGTGCTCGGGTCCCCCACACTCAACGGCAGGGCAAGGAACACCCGGGGTGTTTTTAGCAGGTAGGCCCTCTCCGACTATTGCGTCTCGTATTCATTTTGGGAGAGAGAGTCCTACAAACACTGCGCTGACGCGGGGATCACAAATTTCGTGATCTTCGCGAGAGCGAACGGATACAGACGGATACAGACGGATAGAGCATTTTACACCGGTAAAAAAATGGGTCACTTTACAAACAATTAATTTACGGATACAAACCCAACCCAGACTCAAAACAACTATCTATGGTTCATACAAATAATTTCCCAGAAAATTGTGACCAGAACACCAGAGCTCAGATAGAACTACCGTATTTACCGTCCCAGTAAAGTCATACCAGGTATAATAATTAGCAAGTAGAAAGAAAACTGTTTCTCTAAGGTTTAATTCAACACAGTTTTCTAATTGCAATAAAAAAGAGTCTAATACTTCTACTAATTATAGAATAGAATAGTTGTAGAATGTTTTTCAACATGCCATTGTAATATCGGGTAATACTCGTAGAATTTGGGTTTTTAAAGTTTTTTTTCTTTATCAATTTCACACTAATGAAAACTAAATAATACACCAGATATTATTTTTATTTTATTTATTTTAAGCTCACAGTCTTCCAATTAAAATTTATTAAATGGTTTAATACTACAAAAATAAGTAAAATATTTTCACAATTTCAATTTTATGATTTAATTCAAGAGTCCAGAGTTCAAAAAATTGCAAATATACAAATACTCGTACGGTGAACTTTTAAAACTTTAACCTCTTTACTCTGATCCCACGAATGAACCTAGGAGAATAGGTTGTTCCCTGTCAAGAAGTATGTAGAAAAAGAACAGACGCATAGCTTGAAATACGTAGACTTCTGGAGGAGCGAAGATTGCTGCAGTTTTTCCAAATATTATACCTGGAACAGCAAAATATTGAAGTAATAAATTAAAAGTTATTACAAAATTGATTTTGAATAGTCTTTGAAAGCGTAAATTTAAATGATTCCAAATAAACTTTGATATCCCGTTTCAGGGGTTATACTTTGAAAAATATTTCTAGTCGTACTTGGGTAGTTAAGTCATCTCCAAATTTTTGGTTTTCAAGACTAACGTTTTGCTGTGCTTTGTCTGTCAGTTATTCGGTCTCTTTGCAACTGGACTACTTTCTGTGCATCCCATCTATCTTTTAGTAGTTATCGAGTACATAGGATATAAAAAGAAAATGGAATCGGAACCGGGACTAGCTTTTAAGGGAACACATTGGAATGCATTCGTTTTTATTCCCAATTGTCTTTGGTACAGTTCTTTTTTACGCATCCGTCTTCGGGCACTTTAAATAACGTCAATCAGTGCCGAAAATCCCGAAAAACCCCGAATTATTTTGAATATATTTTTCATTTGTCTACTTGGCATCACATGTAAGTATGTATAAACTTTATTCAGTCAGACTATTTTATTTAATAAATGTCGTACCTGCACAAATACGAGTTATTCGATCGCCAAAAGTATGAATTTGTGATTTATTATTTTGTGAAATAAGTTATGATAAATGTGAAGTAGGCCAGCTCTTTAGCTAGGACAACGATAAGCATTAAGATGGTTTCAAAATGGAAACAAAGAAACATTGAAGTAGATATATTATTATTTTAAATAAAAAAACATTCGTATTAGTACGAACGATAAGTATTTGCTTACATTTTTACTAATAGAATCGTTTTATAAATCCACAGACAAATAAACAGGATGAACTTCGATACGCCTAAAGTTATTTATCTTAATTTCATTTGGCGAAGTTTTTTGAATTTAGCCTTTTTTCCTTAAGTACAATTGCTTTTTAATTTTTTAATCGTTTCACCTATACTTTAGAATCCCTAATTATCATAACAACTTATATTCAATATCCTTAAATGTATTAGCATTCATAACTTTTGGCGTGCCACTAAAGTTTAGAAATTTAACAGAAATGGCTAGGTTTGTTATGAGCTGCGATCACAACGTCCCGTGACGCACGCAATGGCAGCGGCCTGCTTACGCTTGTTGAAATTCTATGGGGATTATGAATGGCTATATGGCCGAGTGAGGAATTTGGGAAGCGACAATACGGCGAAAGTAAATTAAGGGTCCAAATTAAAATAAGTAAATAAACAAGCCTAACTGTGTGCTATAGACGGCTAGGAATAAAAAATGGCATTCCAATATATATTCCAACAATATTATAAGCCTCCGTAGCGTAGCGGTATTTGGCTCGATTTAAATCTCGGAGGTCGTGGGTTCGATCATCAAGAAATCTTTGTGTAGATTCTAAGATTTATTTCCGTGTCTGTTTGGCTGAGGGACTACCTTCCGTGCCTCGGAAAGCACGTTAAGTCGTTGGTCCCGATTGTTATTACATTATCTATAAGAATTGTATACCAGGGAACGGGCAGCTGCATTTCCTTGTATGTTACAACATCATACTGCGGTCACCAACCCGCCCGCCAAGCGTGGTGACTATGGCAAAAACCCTGCCTCGGGAGGAGGCCCATGTTCAGCAGTGGACGTTATACGGGCTGATGATGATGATGATGAATATTATAAGGTTAATGTTATACCCATTATCTTAAGAAAAAATAACCAACGTAAATTAATCAATATAACATATATATATATATACTACTTACCACTTGTAACTACCAGACGCTGTACATAACGCGTACATAATTTTGTGTACATAATTGCACACAAAACATTTTTACTTAACTAATACCCGCACTAGGAAAATAAATCTCTATGTGGCAAGGGACTTTACAAACACATAAATCACGGACATAAAACTCACCTAGATTCAGAAAAAACTATCTGTGGGTCACAAAAAAAGTCCCGAGTTCCCACCCGGGACACTCATAAGCAACTGCCGTGAGCACTAGCCAATTAAAATATATTTGTTTTTTGTAATAATATCTATTTAACAGACTTAACAGTTACACTTACCAGTGCCGAGTTGAATAATAAATGCTAATGGATCTCGGCAACTGCCTCCGGGCGTTTTCAAGTTTCACGACGACAAATTAGTAAAATTTTTATTGCTTAATTTTTTTTCTCACTTCTTCCATATGACAGTTTTTAGACCGTTTCCGTTGTTAAGGTAACTTTTCAATCAAATCCAATTTTTTTTGCTATATTTTTACCGTTTCTCATTATTATGCATTAAACCTAGATTTGTTTGTTGTTGTTGTTAGTAAAATACATATACACACCGGCACAATTAGCGGAACAGAATAACTGTGAAATGAAGTAACCTTTTTTTTTTTAAGAATGGCTGGTTATGATATTTTTTTGTTGTTATGACTTGTTTGAAAATGGAACATTAGACGACAGTCATTTTTTTTTCGTACGTTCTAATTTCCCGCTAAATCGATGTTGTCGTTTTTTCGACAGTTTGGTATTTATTTTGTATTATTGTTAAATTAATTAATTTGGTATAAAAAAGTGTTTTTTTCTTTAATTTTTATTCTAAGGTCGTTTCGTTTGATTACGTACGCCTAAATATGCCTGACTTAACACCGGCAGAAATCATTAGGACAGTTGAAATAAGGCGAATTGGTCATAGCTACCGATCAATTGCTACAAGGCTTCGTCGACCGGTATCAACGATTCATCGTAGCATCAAACGGTACAGATTTACTAATTCTACGGTGAGAAGGAGTCGTCAAGGAAGGAAAAAATGTACTTCAAGGCGGGACGACCGTTATTTACAACTTCGAGTTCGTAGGGATACGCAGTTAACGGCTGTGGAAGCTCGAAATGAACTTGAAATCGCTCGAGGTGTACGAGTAAGTGAGCGTACAGTTCGCAGAAGATTTGAAGAAGTTGGCATAGGTTCGTATATACCCGCCAAAGCTCCAAAACTTGAGAGACACCACCGCACTAACCGATTTAACTTTTCACGTGAACATCGCCATTGGGATTCAGATGAGTGGAGACAAGTTCTCTTCACTGATGAGTGCAGAGTTCTCTTAAATGACATCGATGGAAGACGGCGAATATGGAGATGTAAAGGAGAACGTTACGTTCAGTCTGACTTTAAAAATACAGTGGCATATGGGGGCGGCTTAGTAATGGTGTGAGGTGGGATATGTTTGGGAGCTAGTGATAGTCATTGGAGGGAGTTTGACTGCTGATCGGTATATCAGAGAGATTTTAGAAGAACGCATTGTGCCATTTACCCCCTTTTTTGGTGAAGGTTTTATTCTAATGCAGGATAATGCTCGGGCTCATACTGCTGGCTCAGTACTAGAGTATCTAAACCATGTGTACATACCGGTGATGCAGTGGCCAGCAAGATTCCCGAACATGAATCCCATAGAGCATGTCTGGGACTTGCTTAAAAGCAGCGTAAAATCAAGAATGCCACCCCCCAACAATCTGAGTGCAATGCGAAACGTGTTACTAGAGGAGTGGCAGAGGTTGCCCCAAGAAATCATTGATAACATTATCAATAGCATGCCTAGATCCATGGAAACAGTTATCAGAGCACGGGGGGGAAACAAAATAAAATCTCATTATTTTGTGTTAAATTATTCAAATTTTTAAATATTCTAGTGTTTTGAAGTTTTCAATACAATCTTTAAAAAGAGCATTTTGTTGTTATTTAGATTTTTTCAATTCAAATTAGCCCATATCTTCACCAAATCGATACTTAAATATGGTAGTGGATTTGTTACTTTATATCTAATCATTATTTCTTGAATCACATAGGTGAAAGATACGGTCTGTTCCCGGCACTTTTCCCGCTAGATGGCGCTAATATTCTTATTCTTAGTTTATTTCGTTTTATGTGAAATCGGAGCATTACTAAGTCGTAGGATTGTGTTTGCGAGACTCGGTCATGACCCTTTATTTAACTAGATTATAACAATGCCTCAAAATCCACCCAATTCGACACAGAACCCCAAAATAACATCTGTCATTGAATATACAGTCTTTTACATACACATAAGACGTATTCCCTACGTTTACAAAGTAGACACTAGATGGCGTGTATTTAAAAAGGGGCTAAAATATTTTGTAGAAATACTCTACATATCCATAGGGATAGGCAGAACGCCACCTATTACGATTAATTAAAACTAGTACTATTTAAGGAAAATAAAAGTTATATTTTATGGCGTAAACCATTTAATTGATTCATAAAAAAGGAAATAAATAATGTCAATAATATATAAAGTAAAATATAGTTTTATTTGATTACCTAAG
Organism: Nycteola revayana; assembly: GCA_947037095.2. Taxonomy (NCBI): domain Eukaryota; kingdom Metazoa; phylum Arthropoda; class Insecta; order Lepidoptera; family Nolidae; genus Nycteola; species Nycteola revayana. The sequence goes on from OX344840.2 coordinate 18,477,209, forward strand.
TTTTTAGTAAACCAATACTCTAAAGAGCAGCTTATTGAGTTCAATAAAGTTTTATTTCACCTTCTATAGTAAATACAAATAAAAAGTTATATACAATGAAAATGTAGATACTAAACAAACTACTACTAAAAAAATGCAATTGAACAAAACTCATTTCTTCTTGTCTTGAAACCACTGCTTCACAGGTTCTGCAAAGAAAAATAACTTTACTTAGTATATTTGTTACTTTTTGATGGATATTGTTTCTCATTCATTTCAATCTGTTATTTACCATCAATCTCCAAAGTTGCTCCAAAATGAAACTTTATTCCATGCTCGAATTTCCAAGTGATATTGATGTTGAAGGACGATTTTTCACTAGAATAAAATAATAACTTATTAATTGATAAAACTTATGAAGAAGTAAATAAAATAGCCTGGTGTACATACTGGCAGGTACATACCATTCAAATCTATACATTTCGCATTTATCTGAACACATCTTAAAATGATTTCTGGCAGAATACAGTTTTTGAAAAAGTCTAATAGCTTTGGTATCATATTGCTGATAAATTTATTATCTCGAGCAACTTCTATTACAGTCAAAGGTTCAGTGACTGAAATAAAACATATGAAGAAGCACTTATCCATTTTGCTGACACGCATTTGTCCTTGAACCTGAAATATATTTTATTTATAATAAGAAAAAATAAGATATTGAAATAAATTATAAAGTAACCATGCAATAGAATTATCAATTTACTTGATAGTAATAATCGTGTTTTTTATTCATGACTAAAACATTATTATCCAATTTTAGAGCAAAGTTTTTCTTTTCTAGTGCAGCTGCCTCTAGGCTTTGATTTTTCCTTGCCAATGATGAAAAGCACTTGACCTCAATAACAGCTCTCTCATTTTCTATTATACCTGTAACAAATTGACACAAAATATGTATCAATGCAATGGAGCACTTCATGAAATTTGATACAAGAAATTCAATCGCATATCGTGCTCATAATCTTTGGTCTCTTACCATTATAACTAGTATTATAAATTTCCACATTTGCCTAATACATTAATAAAATTGAAGCTTGATAAAGAAAAACTTACCATCTGGACTGCCAGCTAAACATCCATGTTTTATTGACATTACAGTAATAATCCTTGCAGTTTTCATGTACTCCAAATACATGCAGTGGTCCATTTCTCACATCTGCAGCAATAGCATCTTTCTCACTGCTACACATTATAATTTTCCGTGCCACCAGTGTAAGCTTCATCACTTTGGGCTTCAAAATATTTCGTCCATATAGTGGCAACTTAGTGTTGGCCAAGATCTAAAAAAGTACAATATAAATAAATACAGAATATGCTTTATTGATCTTGAAATAACTGTTCAAATTTGATTTATTTATTTACCTTGTAGAGTGCACTGGTATAGTTTTTGATTACATGATTCTTACATTAAATTTTTTTTATCATGTTCCCGTATGACACTTTCTCTTTCAAGTTTGCAAACACAGAAGAATCTCCATCTCCAATAAAACTCAAATAGCGAAGTTGATGTATTTCTACACTCTTTTGAAAGCCTTCCACAATAATTTGTGATTCCATTGCTGTAGACGGTCCAGTAAAATTTTTGCAGCAATTATGTGCTTTCATATCCAATCCATCCATCAAGTCTCTCACTAACAAAATCAATTTGTGAAGATTCACACATACTTCAGTGTCTTTCCAAAAGGAATGCCCACTCAATTACATGTTTCAGGTCCACAATGCGATACCCAGATATTGCAGATAAACATTTATTGGAAACAGCTTCCACAGTCAATTGAAATGAATCCGTTTCAGGGTCAGCTTGTGGCCAAATCTCTAAAGGTTCAATCGCAGGTTCAGCTGTCACTGTGCTAGTACTAGGTGCACTATAGGTGGCCTCTAAGCGGATTTTTGGTTTTCCACGCGCGTATGTTCTTGGTTGTGTATTCTGGGTACTGAAAGAAACAAATAAAAATGTAATGATCTTAGATTATATATGTAGGTACCCCACAACTAAATGTACAGTTACTTTTACGAGCAACAAGTAGAATATATCACGCTTATTTGATACATACGCTAAATAATTATCTACGACGATTTCTTCATTCACTGGGTTTTTCTTATTTTCAGAACGCCAAACTTTCTTACGGCTGTAAAACGATTTATGAATAAATATTTGTCAACAGAAAACGGTACTTATAAATAAGATCGGGAAATTGACACAGAATTAGTTTTATTAGGCATGTTTACCTCTCTTCATCGTAAAATTGTCTAAGTCCACCTCGAATTCGTTTCAAAGATTATTATATATATACCGGAATATGCATGTCGACTGTACGCCTTCTTGCTTGTTGGAGTATACATTGTAGACGTAATCTAAATCTGAAATATAGAAAAACAAATAAAAAACAAAATAATATGTTACTTTTACACACAGTATTTGAATAAAATCGAATAGTATCGTTTTTCACAACCATCAGGCCGACATTACACGCTCAATCTGGATCGAGATCCGTGATCGCGGTAGATTGTTACAAACTGATTTGGATTGTTGTCACATTACACAGTCAATCCAGATCACGTCAGTCCACTGTTCGCAATGATCATATGAAGACGTGTGCTCAGGGGATTATGATTGCCAATAAATAAAAAAATATGAAGATTGTGTGTTCACAATCACGAAAGCCTCCGTAGCGTAGCGGTATTTGACTCACTTTAAATCTAGGAGGTCGTGGATTCGATTCCCGCGCCGGGCAGTAAATCTTTGTGTAAATTCTGAGATATCCTTCCGGGTCTGATTGATTGAGGGACTACCCTCCGTGCCTCGGAAAGCACGTTAAGCCGTTGGCCGATTGTTATAAAATCATCTATAATAATCGTATATCAAGGAACGGGCAGCAGCCTTTCCTTGTGTGGTACAACATAATACTGCGGTCATCAACCCGCCTGCCAAGCGTGGTGACTATGGCGAATACCCTCCCAGGAAGGAGGCCCATGTTTAGCAGTGGACGTTATACGGGCTGATGATGACGAATTGCAAAATGGATCTGAACAAAAAAGCATGTGTAGTAATTAATTTTAATATATTTTTTTTATTCTCTTATTACTACTAGTAATTTTAATAGTATCATTCGAATTATATGTTGCACATAAGACGCTCAATCTGGATTGCGGTAAACGGATCCAGATCATGGATTTCAAAATATTTGATAATTTGCGATCCGATGTCGCGATCCGTCAATCACACACATTAAACAGTCAATCTGGATTGAGATCATTGATCTCGATCACGGATCTCGATCCAGATTGAGCGTGTAATGTCGGCCTTAGACAGCGGTCAGTTAGTCGAGAAATAGTCATCATGTTGTCAAGAGCACAGATAAAGTAGCAAACTAGTCAACAGTTTCACGCGGGAAGTTTCAACTCATGCAGATTATTCATTATGCGTTCAGAACACTGAACACATCCTGAAATAATAGAACAATAAAATGTACAGAAAAAAATAACTTATCTTTATATTCCTGGTATTGGTCGACGAATAAGAAAATCAAAATCTTATTAGAATAAGTTATTTATTTATAAACAATAAATGACGTCCATTTGATGTAAATATTTGTTTGTTTCTGAACGCATCACACCGTTCTGCGAGACACGCGACCGACGCGACATATCAAACTAATAGTATTGTTTGTCTGTTTCTAAAATGCATAGAAAGTATTCTTTACCTAGTAAAACATATCCCACGATTCCTTTTTTCACGAAATTTAATTCTGTGCTACTTTGGTGACTTACCGATTTGTAATAATTTAGACAATTTCATGGTTGACCAAAAATTTACCTACATAATAACAACATAGACACGTAGATAGGTAATTAGTATTGTTACGAGATTGCAGTGTCTAAAACCCAACACACGGGCCAACTTTGTTTCTAATACCGTCGAAATAAAGGCAATTTTATTTTACAATTAAATTGCGTATTTTAAATACATAAGTACCTACTAGAAATATGGCAATTTGAATCAATCAAAATAGCAGACAAAATTTAGCACGCAACAAATGCCGCGCGTAAATCCAAGTACATCAACATTAAGGCCTGTATTCACTTTGATTAGTGATTAGTGCAGGTGATTAGTGATTAGTAGAAAATAAGTGTGGACAGGGACTGATTAGTGCAGGTGATTAGTTGGCTGCGTAGTAACGTGATTAGATGCTTGTTCTATTTTTTTGCAAGTGGACTGCGAGTAGCCCCGTCCCGCGCGCCCTCCTTTCCCCCTCATTCGCAGCGTGCCTGCCGTAACGTCGGACACTCGTATTGTTTTACAAAAATGGCGGCAAAGTGGACCGAAGACATAACCTATAAATTTGTGCAAGAGTATGTAAAACATGAATGCCTTTACAACTGTAAAGCCCCTAGCTACAAAATTAAGGGAGTCCGAGATGCGGCACTTTTACGTATAAGTGAAGCTATGAACATGTATCTTCTCGTTGTTCGTCCATACTTGTTGGTCGACGGCGATGGCTCAACTGAATTTACTAAACAGAGCCACTAAACAATAATTGGACACTACTTGCACTACACACCTGCACTAATCACACTCAATTACTAATCACCTGCACTCGCACTAATCAAAGTGAATACAGGCCTTTACGAGCGGCAAACTGAAAATGTATTTTTATTACAGATCGCGCCAAACTTCTAGTCCGCTCTGAAGTTGAGGCGATTCGCGTCGCAGTAGCGATAAACAGTATATATAGTATGACTGTACACTTGCGCAAGGCTCGGCGAGGCAACTTCAGAGCGAACTAGAAATTTGGCGCGATCTGTACATTCCAATCATATCGGCGACGTTGCGAGCTAGTGCTCGTCGTCGCCGCGCGCGCCGTCAAGATTCAGAATGGCAACGCTGCATTTCATACACAACAATAATAATCCGTAATAAAATTGTTTTCATTGCCATCTAAGGTGGTCAGTTTTATTTTAATAAAATAATGATGTTTTTTTAATGAAATAAATAAAATATAATATAGTATAAAATAATGAAAATAAAATAAATCAATTTACTATATTGTATTGTTATTAATTATTGTATATTGTTTTATCAGAATTATAATATCACCTGCACGCCATCTAGCTTAAACTATTACAAACATGGCGCTTAGTTTGCTTGTCAAAACGAACCCACACATGTAAAGAAGTGTCAAATTTTGCCTGAATTTCACGATTGTTTTTCTCAGTAATTAGTGTAAGTTATTTCCTAAAAACGTCGGAGGCGAGCACATTTTATTGTAGAAAAGTGATAAAATGATTCGTTTCAAACAAAGAGTGTCTATTTTTAGCGTAAAATCCCTACAAACATTGTATGGACGGTCGATCGGAGCATGCACCTTATTTTTCATTCCTACTTTTTTTCTGTTCCGCTAATTGTGCCAGTGTGTGTATTTGGTTCGTTGTTCTAACTTAACCTAAACCGAAACTTTTCATTCACAAATTTAATCTTTCTTCACACGTTTCATAGCATTTCTAACAAAAATGTTTCGATTTCACTTGGAGTCTTTAGAGGTCTTTACGAGGGCTGGTTACTTCAGCTTTATCATTTATGTTATGACAAAAATTATATGTCAAGCTTTTAGGACATTGAATATTAAGGTCTTGTTAAATAGGGATTTTAAATGTTTAGACTGTAGCTTCAAAAACATATGTTTCAGGAGGCTCAATGATCGCTGTTGTTGTGAAACCTATTATAGCTGTAAATAAAAACAATAATGTAGATAAAAGTCTACCCAAACTCCAATTGTTCTAAAATATTATACAAAAAATGAGATGCTATATTAATGTTGTATAGTGTTTGTGGCTGGTTGTACAGTATTAATATGTAGTTCAAATAAAATTCTACGTGGTTACATTAAAATTTATTTATTTTATAAAAGAAAAAAACATATAATCCATAATGTAACCACATGATGAAATAACAAATCATTTATTTAACAAAAGTCCCAAAGAAAAGGACTGTGTCCAAAAATCTTATGAAAAATATGAATGGATGGTCAGCGTTGAAAACGTAAACTGGCGGAGGATTTTGCGGTAGACTCAGTGTAGTTACTGTAACTCCTGTGGAACAAAATACCGCCCTTTTAATGAGGTAAAATGTATGGTAAACATAACGAAAATTTCTTCAAAAAGTTGAGAAAAATTGGATAGTTTGTTCGCTTGCATAAGTGATAAAATCTTATGACAACCATAAGTCTTTTCAAAATAAGAAGTATTTTTTGGAGGGTACAAACTACGGCGGAGTCATCTTCGGTGATGTTCCAGGCGATCCGATTGTAATTTTGGACCCAGTGACTATACTTGAATGTGGTTTTGTGAGGTGTAAATAAAGGTAGTAAAGTAATGAAAACTGGATAACATGTCCGGTGTCAAAACATTTGCAAAATTTTGTGCCGGTTCCGTAGAAGACCTGGGTTTGGAAAGCAGTTTTTAATAAGACACAGGACGGGAATGACATCCAATCGACATTCAGCAGCTGTTTTTTTTAACCCACGGGTATTAGACAATTTTAATGATATAAGTATGACTTATAGTAAAGTAATCTCTTCGGTTAATAAGTTATCGTTTAATTTAGATATGTTATTCTTGTTTTAAATTATTCTTTTATAATATATTCGCGTTATAACTGTTACAGTAATATGCATACCGGTAGCAGCTGCTGCTTCCGTTCCTTTTTCATATACACTTATATGAGCTTTCTGTACAGCAGCACTCACATACAAAGGTTCATCATTTTGTAATAAGCCCTTAAATCCATCTGAATTTGGATTAAACATTTCTGTGATATTTGCCTGAAAATTAAAACTATTTTTATTCATTTTTTTTGTCTCACCGTATGAGCATGTGCATATAATCTTTTTAGAAAGTAAACAACTTTCTAACAAAAGATTATACTTTATATGTAATGAATATAATGAACCGGTTGAAAAAAAAAAACATTTACTATTACAAAACTACGTTTTACTAGAGTACAATGGGCTATCTATACTTTATCATTAGGTTATCTAAGAAACGATAAAAACGAGGGTAAAATTGTTCAGAACAATTAAAATTGAATCAAACCTTTTTAAGCATGTCACCTATGTCCATAGATGTGTCAATTGTCATTTTTGGTAAGGAAACTTTAACTTTTTCTTGGCTCATACTAGCAATTACATTGGGCAGTACGTCACCGTTCCGGAAAATATCTATTGTATTCAACAGACCGTCTTTTTCTCTTGGGAGAATGCAAAGGAAAGTAAAGTTGCTGTTGTTGTAGTCCATAAGGAGGGCCTGAAGTAACAATTGAAATGATTATCTCCATAAAATAAATTTATGCTATAATTAGTAAAACAATCTGTCGTATTTGGTACTTCTATTTTTTGTTTTCATTTTCGTGCCGTCTCATTTTGAGTAATGTTTAACATAGATATTCAATTTTAATTGTCATTTATAATTTTAAGTTAGAAGATGTTTAGAGGGTTATAATCTAATAATTTATTTCAGTAGGTATATGAACCAAACCTTATTTACAGTAAATAAAATTCATTTTTACAAATTATAAGAATAGTATGTTTTATGTAAAATGATGAACAAACGAACCTGAAATCCTGTATCATTTTCAGCATAATTAAATGTATTTTCTTGGTACATTATCGGCAATTGTACTATGCTTCCGTCGCTTTTGTAGAAATCTTTAGTTTCAGTATCCTTTTCATTGAATTGTTTTAACCAATCTCCCTGGTAAAAAAAGATAAATGGTTAAAGAGTTAAGGTAATCAAGTAATTGTTAATCTGCTTGTATTACAACAATTCAGCTTCCATTTTTATTTCAAAGGCAAGCGTTACGTACGTTTTGCGCCATTATTTATGTTTTACTAACTCGCAAAAAATTTGTACTTGAATATACAAATGTTGTTTTTAAACTTTCGCGATTTGTACACATAATTTTTAGTAGACGCGGGTCTCAATCGCGGTACAAATTTAAGGCAAATAATTACCTTTTTAATAATCCGACGTTTCGACATGGGTTACACCAGTCGTGGTCACGGATAGACTGATGAGTGTCAGCAACGGCGTCTTCGAACAGGGCGGGTTTCGGCAACTACCCCCACTTGGTCGTAATAATTTTTATTTTTGTTAACTCCGGAACTGTCGGTAGTTCGACACACCACACTCACAACGTCAGCACCCGTGGGAACTATATTGGTGTCGCGACGATGACATTTGGCGATGACAGGATTCCAAGCCGTTGATAACCGGTATCCATCTTCCCAGTACCAGTGGCACAGGTAATGGTCAACATCTGGATGGAACATTTTGAAGAAATTATCATGCCACAGTTGTCCCAGGTGAAAGTATGGAAAAGGTACGTGGATGATATTTTTTGTATCATGAAAGGCGGTACCTCTGAAGTTGAACTACTTGTTTCCTACCTGAACTCCATACACAGGAATATCAGTTTCACTTTTGAAATGGAGGTAGAAAGAACGTTATCTTTTCTCGACGTAAAATTGATGGTGAGATCGAATGGTACACTTGCACATACCGTATACAGGAAACCTACACTCACGGGCAGATACCTACATGCTGAATCGCATCATCACCCGCGACATCTATTATAATTATCCGTTGCAGCGTCACTTACAAATAGAGCATACGACATTTGTGACCCTGAACATTTGCATAGTGAGCTGAAACATGTTCAGGAGGTACTTAAGCGAAACGGATATAGAGGAACTGTAGATTACACAAAGAGGAGGGAAAGAAAACCGAATGTAAGCAGATCACCAGCCTTCTTACCGTATGTTAGAGGAGTAACGGATAAAGTTGGAACAGTACTACGAAAATACTCTATCAAGACTGTATACAGTCCGCCCTCTAAAATTACTAACCACCTGCGTACACCGAAGGACATCACTCCTCTTCAAACACCGGGTGTATATAGATTTGAATGCAATTGTGGCAGGTCCTATATTGGTCAAACGAAAAGATCCATCGCGGAAAGGACGAAGGAACACATTGCGGCAGTGAAAAACTGACAGCTTAACAAATCGGCCATCGCTGAGCATGTCGTTGATACAGGAGCCAGGCATTGGATAGCCAATTTACATCAACCACAAGTCCTCTCCACCGATCGTCACTATTACTCGAGAATAGAACGTGAAGCGGTTGAAATAAAAAAATATTCCAATTTCAACCGGGAAGATGGATACCGGTTATCAACGGCTTGGAATCCTGTAATCGCCAAATGTCATCGTCGCGACACCAATATAGTTCCCACGGGTGCTGACGTTGTGAGTGTGGTGTGTCGAACTACAGACAGTTCCGGAGTTAACAAAAATAAAAATTATTACGACCAAGTGGGGGTAGTTGCCGAAACCCGCCCTGTTCGAAGACGCCGTTGCTGACACTCATCAGTCTATCCGTGACCACGACTGGTGTAACCCATGTCGAAACGTCGGATTATTAAAAAGGTAATTATTTGCCTTAAATTTGTACCGCGATTGAGACCCGCGTCTACTAAAAATTATATACAAATGTTATTATTTAGGTATGTATTTCTTTAATAAAACTCATATTATTATGTTGTAGAACACTCGATTCGAACATGATATTACTTGATTGTTGCCGTTAAACCTTCATAAATCTGTAATTTCTTAAAATATTTAAGAAACTTTTAACTAAATTGTTTTTACAGAGTTCGTATTTTCTGTGATTTAGACTTAACACATTTATTCAAACGTCTGGATTGAGTGTTTCTGTATTTTGGTCATAAATCTATACCTAGTTGTGGACCCCATGCAATAAGTTTTTACTATTTTTTATTAAATTTCCTAAAAATATCTCTTCTTTTACTAACAGTTGAAAAAACAACACTCAATGCACATGATTAATATGACTTACCAAGAAATAAATGGCATTGCACAATACCATTCTCGTATCAGCACTTAATGAATCGGGAGTAATAAGGTTTTGTATCTTGCCTCGAGTTTGCAGTTCCACCTAAAAATAGCGTTTTTTTAATACACATTCAATGACTATACAACTAAGAGTATTAACTATTTTTAGTATACGTACCCAGGCATTGATTGTGTCGGCAGCTTTCTGATTCTTGCTAAAGTCAACATTTTCTCCCGTAGCATTAAAGTAAGTCAAAGATTCGTTTTTAAAGTCTTCTGAAAGTGGATAGTTTATATTCGCGTAATATTTGGTGGCAACATCAAATTCAACCTTCGTCTGAATTTCATAATTTTTTACCAGATCCGGGAAAATGGCTCTAATCTGAAAGTTTTATAAGTTGTGTAATTAAATTAAAACTTATATGATTTTCTACTAAATGAAGTATTTTCAAAGATTTTATTTTAAGGCTAAAACGATTTCAAGATATCTACAATGTAAAGCCAACGCGGCTTACTTGGTCACGCGGACGTCTGACAACGATTAATAAACGATGATGCATCTCCTTATACATCTCTAATTATTCATCATTTCAGCCGTAGGACGTACGTACGTCCACTGCTGGACATAGGCCTCCCTCATAGATCTCCAGTTGTTACGGTTAGAAGCGGCCTGCATCCACCGTGATCCCGCGGCCTTAACCAGATCATCCGTCCATCTAGTAGGTGGACGTACATTGTTTTTTTTTTTTTTTGTCCTCGTGGGGGAAATGCCTTGACGCATTCCCACCCACCGTTGCAGCGTATTTGCGCGCTGGCGGTGGGATATGTGGGACTCGCCCTCTCCATAGCGTGGTATGCTAAAGTCATACCACGAGGAGAGGACCCTACACCACTAAAACCTCCCGGACACCTTCGATCCGCCGTTGGCGGGGGTCGGGTACGCATGAGCAATCCGGCCCCCCGACGGCACCCGCGGCCAATATGGTACCGCGGGATCTCCAGGGTCACACTTACAGTGGCCCATTTGGCCAATTATAGGGACGCCCGGAGTGTAGAGGCGTCCCTACTCCTCATGGGTCAGCCTCGAAGGGAGCGGGGCCCATGTTCCCCACTCCCCAAGGCCGAGCCTAGGGCGGTAGGCGGCGGGTTTCGGCCCGCCGCCGACGGCCAACACGCCGTCTGCGAAGCGGGTGGGCAGAGGGATCTACTTCCCTCTCCCGCTCCGCGGCCTCCTTCTGTGACATAACTTGTCTACACGCATTGAAGAGGGCGAGCACCCTGGGCTCCAACTCCTCCATGGCGAGTGCCCAGACGCGTCCAGGCACTCCGTCCGGCCCGGGGGCGGTATTTTTGATGGCCATTTTTGCCACCGCCGCCCCCAACTCCATCGGTGTAACATCCGGTGGAGTTTCCTTCTCGTCAGGTGGACGTCCTACGCTACGCTTGCCGATCCGCGGTCTCCATTTGAGAACTTTTCGGCCACAACGGCCATTTGTTCTCCGTGCTATATGGCCTGCCCATTGCCACTTCAACGAACTAATCCGTTGGGCTATGTCGGTAACCCGCGTTCTTCTACGTATCTCCTCATTTCTGATTCGTTCTCGAAACCCCGAGCATAGCTCTAATTATTCGTATTTTTAAATATTCAAAATACCTAACTACTTAACTAACGACCTATTTCTTTCCATTATCAAAGTCCAGCCGTGAGCAATTTTATGATTAACATTTCTTACCTCATTTTTACTTTTCAGGTTAAGTAGTTGAAGAAGTTGTTGAAGAACTAACTGAGACGCAAAGAGAGCTAATTGTGCTAAAGGAATCAGCACAGATGTAGCTGATGCTACAAAGCTTTCACCAGGCTTACTTGAAACCAATTGCTGAAAACAATGTGCTAAGTATTATTTTATGAGAGATAATGTAATTACCTAAAACCTGAGTGATATTAAAGGAAAAGTTAGCAATAAACAAATAAGATGAAATAACAGAGCATATTTTATAATTATTATCAGGCAAAAACTACTGGTCCGATTTGATAAATCTCTTTCAGTGTTAAATGGCCTATTTAACGAGAAAGACATATAAATTATATTAATCATGAAGTTCTTACAGGATTCGAAGTTATGCGGGTGAAAGTAAGATTAGTAAAATTATCAGCATATTGTTATAGTACGTAAATCAATTATAGGACAAGAAGTCTGTAACTGTGATTTATTTATTTTTTATGAAGTGTAAATGAAATAATGAAATAATAATGAAATAATGAATTTATTCAGCACTTAGGTATTTACATACACTTGTACTTGTCAGAATCACAATGTTACACAATTATTCTTATTATATTAATTAAACTAGATACTTAATTAGCCGGTAGCAAATTGTAGGATATTACAGACAAAGTAGTCCGTCCGTCAGCTGGTCATTAATTTCTCTACTCACATAAGTTTAAGTTCATATTAATTATTTTAGACTTTAATGGATCAATATAGAAAAAAATGGAAAAAAAACATACAATTAAGTGGCACATACCTGGGGGCACCCTTAAGGGGTTAGGACCCAGTGGTACCACTGATATATAAGTCAGATTTATGAACATAAAATCGCTGGATCACAGGGCAGGGGTAGAGGTGCAACGCGGTCCTCGCCGGCGAGAATCCTACCCTAGCTAACCTGCAACCTTTCACTAGCTACCTAGGTGGACGACTCGGAGAAGAAAGGAAGAAAGAAACTCCGGGCTTTTTCTTTTTCGTCATCTTTTGTATCACAGTTTATGTACCTTTTTTTTTATAACTTTTGTTTACAATATTTTATTTAATATACATTTCAAATAACAGTATGTGCGCTAATGCACGCTCTAGACGTTTTCACAAACATAGTTAAATATTGATTTAAAATCCTCAAGCAGAAATATCAGAGCAGCAACCTCTTGCACTCCGAAAACGGAGGGAGCATCAACGCACATTTCCAAGGAACTAGCTACATGAGAAGATTATCGCCGTAAAGGTCACAATAATGTGTAATTGTGTAATGGTCGTTAACTTCATGAATTTCTGGCAAATTATTGACTAAGTTGGAAGTATACTTACGTGCATAAAATTGCCTGTTAAAACGATGCCAGCTTTATTGAGTCTAGCTTGTGCGTCTGTTTTGTTAACTGGCAAGTCGGGATAGACTGGATCACTTGGAGAAAGTGTCACAGTAAGACCAGAATTGTTATCACCTAAATACAAACATAATTACTCAATATTCTATTACTATGCCAATGGACCATAATTTATTAAAGTTAAGTTGTATATTAAAGTTAATAGCCATAAATAAGTCTGAGGTTTTTATATTTGGCGAGATATAATATGTAAGATAACAATAAGACTACAATTTATAAATAGAACGCACACTTATAAATAAACATTTTCAAAAAGATAAGATAACTATTACACATAATATTTATCTATAGACAAATATAATTGAAAATAAAATACTATTAAATCCAAAAAAACAAATATTCATATCATTAAAGACTTTTTAAACTAGTTTCCCACTTGGTAATAGGCAGGTACTTGAAACAAAGGCCGGATTGCTTATGCGTACCCGGCCCCCGCCAACGGCGCGGCGGATCGAAGGAGTGTCCGGGGGGTTTTGGTGGTAGTAGGGTCCTCTCCTCGTGGTATGAGTTAGCATACCACGCTATGGATAGGGCGAGTCCCACATATCCCACCTCCACGCGCGAATACGCTGCAGGGGCGGAGGGAATGCGTAAAAGAATTTCCACCGGGACAACAAAAAAAAAAATGAACTTGAAACAAAAAGCAAATGCCAACTTGCGTTAACGATTTTATGCTAGCGATCGCCATGAGGAAAGAGACAAGAATCGTAAAGAGACGTACTTTTTAATGTGATAGTCAGGGACAGTGTGTTGTATTTAACTAGTTATTTCGACCTAACCAAATGTTATGTTTGAAATGGAATATACGAGTATATAAGATAACAAAATAATTCCACCAAAAATATTTTCATATAACATGTTGCCAACACTAGACCATATGGCTCGCACTGACAAAAAGTTATCAGTACATAGTTTCTACACACATGTTATGGTTTCGACTCCCATGCATTCAGTAACGCTAGAAAAATTACGGGGTCTGATGATTAGAGCATTTTTTTCTAACGCAACCACCATTAGAACAGCTTTCATAAACTTCATTAGCGCCACAAATTGCGGCTAAAATAAAATGATATCGATTACTTATTATTTTTTTCTCGATAAAGTATTATTTATTCTTTTGACTTTAGTACGTTGAAGCACATTCGCCAACCTTCGAGTTGTACAAGGACACCATGATGGTGTACTGAATTTACCACAATATTAAAAGTAAAATAAATAAAATCACAATAACTACGAGTAAAACAGTAAATATTGTGTTGTATGTAATTGTATGCAATATAATACATGTATATATTTCTTTAAAATAAATAAAATAGTAATAATAAGGTTTTGTGTAACTAAAAATGTTTTCAAAAACTTACTACAGGTACATTGTGAAGGTAGGACACATTTTCCAGTATTATCGTCGTAAACGTAATCTTCTTTGCAATCGCAGGCATTTTCGTAACACACTTGAATACATGCCACGTCTTTTTCATTGTAATTAGAACAACGTCTGCCGCAGTTTATACCACAGCCTGATACTGCATTAAGGTCCCTATTGCATGATGCTGTTGAATTTTGTTTTTCATTAATATCATAATTCAAAATAGACAATAAAAAAAAAACCTGACAAAACTTGTTAAGCTATACTTTGCAATGTAACTACTTTGCAACAAACTGAGTTAATTAGTAAGGCAATGCCACAACAATTTTCCTTACTTGGACATCGGTCTTCAGGTACACAAGTTCCATTTTCATCTCTAAGGTACCCTTCTACACAAAGACATCCTTTTTCGCAAGTTCTGGCTTCTACATACACTGAAGGTAGTGATAAATCTGCACAACTATTTCTATCCCCTACTCCATTAACACAGTCATTGTAGACTTCATTGTTTCCACATAATGGTGCTGCAGGCAGGTTAAAAAATTAAATAGCATCGTCCGTCTCCGTATAAGTAAATTATAGAACTCGAAATTACTATGTTTATAACTGTCAATTATGATATAATAATCATTAATAAATAAACACAATTATTTTTATGATTCGATGAAAATCGAGGTTATGTAATTAATAGCAATACTTGAAAATGTATATTATGAAATAAATGCTTACTATAAATATAACTGCCACAGATTTAAAGCATTTTATCAATAGCATACTTTGTCGTTACATTAAATGCATTGTAGCAATAAATTTAATTTTTTACTTACTACAATCTGTAGGCAAGACACATTTGCCAATATTGTCATCATAAAAATAGGTGTCTTTGCAATCACATCCATCTAAATTACATATTTCTGGGCAAAATGTCGGTTCTCTGTTGTAATTGTAGCAGTGTCTACCACAGTTAACACCACATCCAGGCATAGCATTAGGATCGCATCCACATTTCTCTGTCGACAACAAAACGTTTTATCAAAAGCCCGTTTACGTTCACTGCTGAACAAGGGCCTCCTTTACAGACCTTGGCAAGCCAGGGTTGTTGAGGGATATTTCCATTATCACCACGCTTGGCAACACGCACGGATTGGTGATCGCGTACTTTGTCTGACAGAGTATTTATGACTAAATTAACAAGTCTATTAAGTTTTTTGAACATATACCAACTCCAAGCGTGATTTAAAATATCCTTTATTTTAAAGAGTTCTCACAGATGAACGTCATGTTACGAAGAACATTGAGAACATAGTACACGACTAAGGTAGTTATTTGTACGAGTTCAACAATGTTATTTTTAATTTTTACTGAACTATCCTACTGTTACTTTAATTTTACGCCTTCAGCATGTATTGTAAGTTTATATTTGAACTTCATGTCTCGTGCTGTAATATGCTTTTTTACTAAACCATTAAAT
The DNA here is from genome assembly GCA_947037095.2 of Nycteola revayana. Lineage (NCBI taxonomy): Eukaryota > Metazoa > Arthropoda > Insecta > Lepidoptera > Nolidae > Nycteola > Nycteola revayana. The sequence goes on from OX344840.2 coordinate 18,493,153, forward strand.
AATAAATACTATAAAATATACGCAAATTTACCTCCACATTGCTGAATAGGTATACAAACGCCGTTGTCATCACGAGCGTAGCCTCTATTACAAAAGCATTTCAGGTTACATCTTTTGTTTTTAATAGGGCAGTTTGTTTGATTCTGTGTCTGCAAACTGTCACAAACATTGTCACATGCGCCGCCACATCTAAAATTCTCGTTTGGTCCGCATTTCACTAAAATAAGACTTCCAATATTACTATACTACGCTTGCCGTGTACCTATAGGTACTAAAGGCAATAACAATAGGTTAGAACAGGCTAATTGTTTTAATATGTAACCACCTAATGTAATCAGCAGTAACTACCAATAACTTACCGGGGCATTGTTCTTGTGGAACACAAATTCCATCATCATTTCTCAGGCTTCCTTTTTGGCAAATGCATAGTCCAGTACATTCTACAGGATCCACACAGTACTCTGGCCCTCCTATATCTTTGCAGTCTCTCCAACCACAATAGCCGTTGGCACATGAGTTGTAAACTTCATTTTCTCCAGAGCTATTTGCTAGAATAAAAATGAATTTGATAATTACGCCTTCATTTTGAAACAGACATAGAAATGTTTTTTGCCTTAAATATTAATGTATATTAAATTCATCACATATCCCAATTTTTTTATATATATAGCTTTATTTGGCCCTATTAATAACTAAATTATGCAATGAACATAAATGATTGTACATATATTAACAGATAAAATGTGTTAACTTACTGGGACATTCTGACTCAGGTACGCAATTACCCTTATCGTCTCTTAACGTTCCTTCTTGACAAATGCAACCTCCAGAACATTCTATTGGGTCTATATAGAGGATTGGTAATCCCAGATCTGAGCAGTCTCTCCGACGACATCCACCGATACCGTTAGAACACGATACATATATTTCATTTGTTCCACAAACTGCAGCTATAATAACACGAAAATATAAAAACGAGAAAAGAGAAGGAGAAAGCTTTTGGGGCGAGTTTTATTGCATACACAGTTGCTGTCGACGTCGCTTCAAGCTTACTGGACAAGGACACCTGTTTTAAGACTGCAAACAATAAAAAAAAAATCGTAATTAACACTAACACAGTGTTTGATGTTATGGTAAAAGAGCTCAGAGATTAGCCTTAGGAATAATTTATTTACTTACTGCAATTTGCGGGTAAAACACATTTATTCGTATTTTCATCGAATACGTATTGTTCTTTACAGTCGCAAGCATTTTCATAGCATATAGCCGGGCAGGCTACATTCCCCTTGTCATAGTTGGAGCAAAGTCTACCGCAGTTTATACCACATCCGGGTACAGCGTTAGGATCTCCACCGCAGGATGCTTTAAATCACATAAAGCATTTAAAATTTTGACAATTACTTTTCGTAATATTATATAATAATAATAATATTTTTTTACTACTACACGATCATAGATGCTAACAATTGCTAACATTGCAATAAATAAAAGTGTACACGAGATATTTTTTGTGAAACATGCTGACGGATCAACTCTTTGAAAAAGTAATTTGAAATGTTTTTCTAACAATTAGGTAGGTAGTACTCTAAAGTAACTTACAGCATTGAGATGTTGGCACACAGTTTCCATCTTCATCTCTCATCATATTGTAATCGCATATACAACCAGGCTTTCCGTGATATCCACCTTCAGATAAGCCGGGACAATTGATAGGGAAACCAACCTCTGCGCATGTTTCTGGCTGACATGCCAAATCTGGACATGAGTCGTATCTCTCGTTTAAGCCACATGGACCTGATACAAGTTGAACAAACAAACAAATAAGTAAATAAGAAAAAGTGTATTCAAAGACTCGCGAGCACTAACTTTACAGAGCTTGGAATTTCTGAAGCTCGCAATAAACACTTGAACGGATGGTTAGAATTCTACAAATTTAGGCTAATTTTACTTTTAAAACTTAGTTAATTAAAATAAAAAAGGCAGGCAGACTGAACGTAAGTATTTGAATGTACGTAAAAAAATATTGATTCGGCTTCTGTGATATAACATAATTAGTCACAATATTCCATACACGTAGATTGTTAGGATTTCATAGCTTATGAATATTGGAAATTGTTATGTTTGTTACTTACTGGGACATTGATCTATAGGTATACAAGTATTATTGTCTTCTCTAGCGTATCCCTCTTCGCAGTAGCACATCTCATTGCATTTTATGTTAACAATGGGACAGTTGGTCTGGTTTTGTTCACTCAGAGTCGCGCATACATTGTCACATGCTCCTCCACATGAATAGTATTCATGCGGACCATTACATTTTACTAAAAAGTTACAAATATTTTTTTAATAATACCATTTTAGAATCAGTACATTGAACAAGTAGTTACAGATTAGTTAAAAAAAAGATCAGTCTTTTAAGTTAGACCACTTTAAATACAGAAATATTAATATGGAAATAATTATGTATCATATTATTTTAAATTCCCCTTAATTATGTAAATAAGTACTTATTTATTTTATGTATAATAATTACATTTTAGTTTTAGAGCCTATGTGTATGTTGGAAAAATATATTACTCTCTTAATTGGATTAGATTGGGGTATAAAATTTGTTAGAACAGCTTCTAAATTTGACAAGATTATCCTATCAGTCATTAATTTGTTCATGTGTTGAATGTGGAGTAGCCTGTATTCGAAACGACAAACATTTATTACATTTAGTTTTGAGAAAAAAATATATGAATTTTAGAAAACAGCCTTTTTAGTACCATACCAGTATGTTATTTAGATATACAGACTCGCTACTTACGACAATCCTCCTCTGATATACAAGTTCCGATTGCGTTTCTGTAGTAACCTTTGTCACACACACAAGACGGATTACATTGGACTTGTGCTGGACAAGAATATATTTGTCCGATGCTATCACAAGTGTCTGGAGGACAATCAAATGAACACGCGTAATGTTCATTTTGTCTTGGACAGTTACTTTCTGTAAAAAATAAACAGCGGAAAAATATATGATCATCGTAGTTTTGTTTATTTTGCAATACAACACTTCATTGTATTTATCAGTCAATATTCGATGGGGATTTTGTCATAATTACCTACCATATCAAGATGATGACTATGGCGGATTGATGAATGCAGTTTTGTATTCACAGGTAGCTTATATTATTATACAGGATTATGCTTTTTTTATGTTTTTGAATACTTTACAAAAAATGTTTCCCATATATCTACTTTGTTTCAAAATTGAGATTACTATAATTCGACCCCTTAGAGACGAGTCATAAAAAGAGATTGATAAATTTTGATGACATTAGGGGCTTAACCTAAGATTCAGTTTCGGGTCCTGCCGGTGGTCGATTTTTTTTTAAACAGGTTTTTGCTGCCCGGTACCGGTTACACGATGCTCATCAGTTGATGTTATGACAACGGATACCAACAGTTTAAAGCACTATGTGGTGCTTTAACCCGGAACAAAAGCAATGATTTTACAAATAATTTATTCCAGGATACTTAAGCATCGTCATGTAATCGACATCATAAATAAAAAATATTTAAAATACGTAGCAATTATCATGCCTAAAATAAATAAAAAGAAAAAATTTAAAAGAATTTTTACCTGGACATTGAGCTGCCGGAATGCAAGTACCATTTTCCGATCGCAAATAACTGTCTTGGCAAACACATCCACCGACACAAGTTAAGGGGTCTACACAAATTTGCGGTTCCCCTATTTGTGAACATTTCTGCTTGTTACAACCACCATTGGAGCATTGAGACCATTCTTCGTTAATACCACATGTAGGTGCTACGAGTGAAAAAAATATAATATTAATCTGGTATAGTTTTGATATGATAATATGAGATTACTCCAGTTTGAGATTATCTTCTATAATGAACAAAGGCTTCATCTAATCAGAAATTATACAATTACGGATTTAGTATCAACACAAGACATGACTATAACCTTATTATTATGTGAAAATATTTTTTACTCTTTGTTTTGGATTCCACTCGATTTGATTATAAATAACAGTCTCACACTTTTTCGGTTCCAACTACTGTTATAATTTTTTTTTTCTATGAATACTACACATACTATTAGGTCTTTAATAATGCAAGCATTAATACCTACTGAAGTATTAATGGAGCTGTGGTACCTCATTAGTATGGATGACCAATAATATAAACCAATCTAATTTTGATAAATGCATGAAATTTCAAATCAAATTTGATTAGATCTAGCTCTCCGTTGATTAAAACATAAATACAAACTGTATGCGTGATTATCAATGGTAACCGTTATTAAACAGTTTTCAATAAAAAATAATTTTAATCAGTTTTGAATGAAGCAATTATATCACGTACTGCAATTTATAGGAAGAACACATTTCTTCAAATTATTGTCGTAAACGTAGCCTTTTTTGCAGTCGCATCCATTTAATCCACAGATAAGTGGACAGATAGGATTTTTAATTTTGTAGGTAGAACAACGCCTTCCGCAGTTAACACCACACCCAGCTACAGCATTTGGATCTCCACCACAAGACGCTGAAAAAATATACTAATATTATAGAAGTTGAAGAGTTTCTTTATACGCGCTAATCTCAGAAACTGCTCATCCGATTTGAAAGTGTATTTCACCATAAGAAAATAAGAGAGTGGAGCAGGTGAAACAAAAAAAATGTACTCTTATAAAGAGAATATTACAAAATACAAATACAGAGAGGATTTGATTGGGAAAATACTCGTAGTCAGTGTTTATTATGGTTAATAAAAAATTCTATTGGCGTAAAACCAATATTATTCTTCTACAATACAATTGTAAGCTGAATTTAAAGGGTGTACTACGCCGAATCGAATGCCAAATAATCGAATATCAATTGATCGACCACTATAAATCGAACGACTAAATACTCGAACGTTCATAACATCGAATGGTTATTAAATCGAACATTCAAAACATCGCACACTCAATACATCGAGTGTTCAGAATATCGACTGTTTGTTTGATCGAGTGATCAAAATATCGAATGTTTGTTTGATCGAGTGATCAAAATATCGAATGATTGTTTGATCGAGAGTTCAACGCATCGCATATTCATTCTATCCAAAGATCAATACAAATATTTTTTAAGAATACAAAAAAAAAACTAAATTTTAATTGCATTGAAAAGGCAAACGCAAGATTGGGAGACCTTCTTCACAAAAAAGAGGCAAAAGAGATGTTAATGCAATTAAAATTTATTTTTATTTTTGTATTCTTAAAAAATCTTTGGATAGAATGAATATGCGATGCGTTGAACATTCGATATTTTGATCACTCGATCAAACAAACAGTCGATATTCTGAACACTCGATGTATTGAGTGTGCGATGTTTTGAATGTTCGATTTAATAACCATTCGATGTTATGAACGTTCGAGTATTTAGTCGTTCGATTTATAGTGGTCGATCAATTGATATTCGATTATTTGGCATTCGATTCGGCGTAGTACACCCGAATTTAAAAAGTGTGCTCGATAATAAAAAAATACTTCCAGAATAATATAATTATTAGTGTACTTACGGCATTCTTGTTTAGGTACACAATTTCCATCGTCATCTCGTACAAGGTCATTGTCACAAACACATTCAGCTGGTCCTGGACAACTGTTTGAACCATCTGCTAAGGTTAATTCACAGGGTATAGGGAAACCTAACTGAGAACATGACCTAGGCGTGCACATTGCACCAGGACATTCTTCCAGTCTTTCATTAGCAGGACAGGTGGGAGCTGTCAATCATAAATATCAAATAATAAATTATTTGCCGGAAATGATTTAAGTATTAAAACATACCGATTCTTATTTGTATTAATTGACATAATATATCAGTTATAATTAACTGATTTGTATTAAATTTTAACAAAACCAACGTCTATTAATAAATAACATGTCTTAGGTACAAAAAACAACAATATATTTAAATTTGAAACTTATAAGGTCCTCGATGAACTGCTTTATGCTAATACTAAAATACAAAAATATACCAATATTAATATTTGTATAACATGTACTGAACCGAATTCACCACTCGAATTTCACACTTTACCATTCAACATCTGCGTAATTCAGTAGTAACATTGGTTACATTTTATGAAGAAGTTCACTCCGGATACGAACTTCGCTAATAAAGCTGCGAATTGGGAAGGCTAGTTTAAAACAAAAAAAGGATACGAAAAAAAGAAGGAAATGCCAAGATTGTTGTACTTACGTGGGCACTGATCAATAGGTATGCAGGTATTATTAACATTTCTAGCGTAACCACTTTCACAGTAACACTTCGGATTACACTTTACGTTAAAAACGGGACAGTTTGTTTGATTCTGTTGGGTTAGTGTTGCACAGACGTTATCGCAAGCGCTGCCACAGGACCAATACTCATTGGGACCGGTGCATTTTACTAAAACAACCAACATCTCATAGTAGGTAATTCCATTCAGTCGGAATATTAAAGATTTTTGAAAACATCGCTGACGGTCAGGAAATATACCTTGTGTCCCGGGGACCTTACAAATACAGACTCAGACAACATAAACAAACCTAGACTCAGAGCGATTGTTAGAGGCTCATATGAATTGTTCTAGGTTAGAACTGAACCGAGGACACCAGGTTTCAGAAGCATTTACCAAAGCACCAGTGCAGTCATTAAATGTATACAGCAACAACTTACAGCAATTCTCCTGCGATATGCAATCTCCAATTTTATTTCGGAAGTATCCTTCCTTGCAGCGACAAGCTCCTCTGCAAACTTGCGCGGTTATAGGGCAGTCGTACACTTTACCTATGCTTTCGCACGTTTGTGGCGGGCATGTTGGTGCGCAAGAGTCGTAATACTCATTTAGTGTGTTGCATTCTGTAATAGAAATTGTAGATATAATAACTTTTGTGAATATGGCAAATATTTTTATATATTAAAGTCCGGTTTGGAACCACGCGACACCGAGGCGCGAAAAGCTCGCTCCTTGAAGAAGGCTCTTAGGTGGAGCCGAAACCGTGGTCGAGAAATCCCCAAAACAACTACACGTGAGTCAAATTGGACTTTAATTTACATATAAAAATAAGAAATTATAGATTTATAAGTTGCATGCTGCAGTATTATCCCGTTGGATTTTTGCTGTGTTGCAATTACGTTATTAGCGTTATGTAAAGTAAAAAGTACCTATATCACTATTATTAGCACATGTATGTATGCAAATTTTTAGCATTGCATGTTTAGATTTCAGTGAGCTAAAATGTATTGATATTCGTGATACATACGATTACACTGGTCTTCCGGAACACATTCACCGTTCTCATTTCTCAACCAGCCTTCTTTACAGATACATCCTTTGATGCAGTATTTCGGATCAATTTTAATGCAAGGCACTGGTTGACCCAGCTGAGTACAAGTTTTAGCTGTACATCCTTCTTGAGTGCATGCAGAATAAACTTCATTTTCAGGACATTTTAGAGCTGAAATAAAAACATTCTTTTATTAATTAATACTTACGTTCGTTCACCAACTTGCACAGCGAAACAATGCAATGGAGGCTAGTTTTTACTTACATAGTTTTAAATTCTTATTACAAACAGTTTTTGTTATAATATATAAAGATATATACGTTAGTCTTTAAAGTATTTATAAATATGGGACTTTGAATTACAATGTAATTTATAATGTTTATTTCCTGAAATAAAGATATTATCGTATCCTATTTAAATCTCGGTTAGAAATTACTTACGGCATTGTTCTGGGGGAATGCATTTGCCAGTATCATCATCAAGCACAAATCCTTCTTTACAGTTGCAAGCATTAATTAAGCATATTCTGGGACATGGCCGTGGTCCGGTTTCAGAGCAACGCTTTTGACAAACGCCACAACCTGCTACCGCATTACTATCTCCGCCACATGAGGCTGTAATTAGTAGGATTTTTTTTTGATAAGGGCTACTTAAACAATGAAAATTAAAAAAATATGAAAATCTTTTACACAATTCTATGTCTGTTACTTATAAAAATGTTAAGGAGTTAAATCATGTCCTAAATGGACAATGCAATCTCATAGATTTATCTCATACTAGCTGTAAATAACCAGCGTTGCGTAATGTAACCATAAAAACAATCAAGAACCCAGCTGAAAATCGTCAATTCTAGCTTTGTGAGACTAAAAAACCACAATTGATTTCTATATGATGTCGTACTTTGCTGTTTGAATACCTACTATTTTAGTTAGTAAGATTTGTTTATTATATCCTAATTAAGGTGTGGTATTGAAATAAAACTTACGGCAATTTTGTTTAGGAATGCATTTGCCTCTTTTATTTCTTACATAGCCGTTAATGCATACACATCCTGGTGGCCCAGGGCATGGATCCGTAGCGTTGGGACAAGTTTTAGGGAAGCCCAGCTCTAAACATGACTTTGGCGGGCACAATGTTGCTGGACATTCTTCATATCTTTCGTTGACGCCACATTGATTTTCTGAACAAAAATACCGGAAAAACGCAGTTAGGTATAAATTTTAGAGGCATAAAATAGGAAAGTAATTGAATTTTGGTTAATACCTGGGCATTCTTTGATGGGTATACAGATGTTACTAGCATTTCGGGCGTAACCTTTTTCGCAGTAGCACATCGGATTGCATTTTACATTAACTATAGGACAGTTGGTTTGGTTCTGTTGGCTTAACGTCGAACAAACATTGTCACATGCGCCTCCACATGACCAGTATTCATTAGGTCCATTGCATTTAACTGTAAAAAGTAGGAAAAATTAAGAAAAATGTCTTACGTCTTAGTATCAAATTGTAATTTAACATTTTAACCAATTTCATAACATTATCTGATGACGTAGAAAGGTATATAAATGAAAAAGAAAAAGAAAAACAATATTTTAAAGTGAGAATGTTTTAATTTCCCTTACATTCGTATGTTTTTATAACATACGTGTGTTTTGTAAGCTTGTTTATTAAATCAGATAGAGGTAATAGACGCAACTTAGCATAGTTAAATAGGCTAGTGTAATAAAAAACTTAGTATTATTTTGGAAAATAATATAAAGAAACTACTTACGACAGTTCTCTTCTGTTATACATTCACCAATGGAATTTTTATAGTACCCTTTCTTGCATCGGCAACCACCTTTACATTCGGCACCTGTTCTACTTCTCGGACAGAAATAAAGCTTGCCAATGCTTTGGCAAGTCCCTGGTGGGCATACTTGGAGACAAGGGTCGTACACTTGATGGGACTTCTTGCATTTGTTACTTGCTGAAAAGGAATGACATTTATTGTTTTTAAAAGGTTTGTAAAACATTAACTGTTTACGGTGTAAATTTAAATATTTACGGTGTCCTAAAAGCCTTATCACTACAAAGTATAAAACAAAGTCGCTTTCTCTGTCCGTTTATCCCTATGTATGCTTAGATCTTTAAAAGTACGCAACAGATTTAAATGCGTTTTTTTAATAGATAGAGCGATTTTAGAGGAAGGTTTATATGTATGATACATCAGCATTGCACCCGTGCGAGGCCGGGGCGGGTCGCTAGTAAGTTTTTAGCTAAAGTTTCTTTTTTTGCTCTTGTTATACGCATATGTATAGATTTTTTTGCATTCCACTGAATTTAACCAGAGAGTATTTTTACTTACTTAAGGTATACTAACTTAGGTACAAATGGGTTTAATATTAATTAATTATAGTATAAAACTCACAGCAATTATCAGGTAGAACACATTTTTCAGTTTTTTCATCATACACGTAGCCCTTTCGACAATCGCAAGCGTTTCTGTTACAAATAGCTGTGCAAGATATATTGCCCTTGTCGTAGTTGGAACAAAGTCTACCGCAGTTAGTTCCACAACCTGACACCGCGTTAGGATCTCCACCGCACGAAGCTGAAATATTGTTACATACTCGTATATAAATCCTAGGATCTTTCGCTATTTCTATAAATGCGGAGGTGGGTATATATTTTATTAAGGTTTCGCATTGAACTCTACCATCGTTATTTTATGTCATGGCTAATAATCGGCTAGACGATTTTCCAGTACTACACATAACACATTACTATGTAAACTTGACATTAGAATTTAAAAACAGCCATATGATTTTTACAAAAAAAAAAACTCTTCGAATGAGACAGCAATGGCAACATTATTATTATATGACATAATAAATATTATGTCATATAATAACTATGTTATAAAGCTTTTTCAAATTATGATATGCGTTTATTACTTATATTGTGAATTATTTTGTTTTGATTTCAATTACAAAAAAACAAATAAATATTTTATTTATCGAAATAATAAATTAAGAAAAATAAAAATGACAGAGATAATTGAGAATTGAATAAGTTTTTTTTTTTAATTCTATGGAAAAGTTTACCTTACTTATACTATATTTCAAAATTCATCATCATCATCATCATTTCAGCCGTAGGACGTCCACTGCTGGACATAGGCCTCCCTCATAGATCTTCAGTTGTTGCGGTTAGAAGCGGCCTGCATCCACTGTGATCCCGTGGTCTTAACCAGATCATCCGTCCATTTAGAGGGTGGACGTCCTACGCTACGCTTGCCGATCCGCGGTCTCCATTCAAGAACTTTTCAGCTCCAACGGCCATCTGTTCTCCGTGCTATATGGCCTGCCCATTGCCACTTCAACGAACTAATCCGTTGGGCTATGTCGGTAATCCGCGTGCTTCTACGTATCTCCTGATTTCTGATTCGATCTCGTAGAGAAACCCCGGGCATAGCCCTCTCCATAGCTCGTTGAGCGACTCTGAGCCTATTCATAAGGCCTATAGTGAAGGACCACGTTTCGGATCCATAGGTCATCACCGGCAACACACACTGGTTAAAGACTTTCGTCTTCAGGCACTGAGGTATATTGGAGGAAAATACGTTGCGAAGTTTCCCGAACGCTGCCCATCCGAGTTGGATTCGGCGATTGACCTCCTTCTCGAAGTTGAACCTACCTATTTGGACTGTCTGTCCTAGGTAAACATATGCATATGTCAACAACTTCAAGAACCGTATTCTCAACCATTATAGGCAGAGACATGGACGTTAGACATGATTTTCGTCATGTCCATGTTTATTGTAAGACCTACCCGTTGGGGGACTCGGTTGAGGTCTTCGAGCATTGTACTGAGTTCTTCCATAGACTTTGCCATGACCACGATATCATCAGCGAATCGAAGGTGAGTGATGTATTCCCCGTTGATGTTGATGCCTAGTCCTTTCCAAATTCAGATTAATTTCTATTTAATACCAAATGTAACTTTGAAGATATTTGTCGAAGTAATGCGGATCATTACCGATAGATGGCACTAGCGTCCCCCTTAGAGACGTGTTACCGAGAGATTAAGAAATTTCGATGACCGACTGTGGTTCCGCCGTAGCCGGTCGAGGCATTGGGGGCTAAACCTAAGATGCAGGTTCGAATCCTGTCGGTGATCAAATTTTATATTGTGAATTATTTATATGTGAATTTTGAAATACGTTATTGAATTGTAATATTGTATGTGTAATATTAATAAGTTTCAAACGATTGATACTTACGGCATCTACTATTACGTATGCAGATGTCATTATCATCTCTTACATAGCCCTCTTTGCATATGCATCCTGGCTTGCAATACTTTTGGTCTATTTTAACACAGCCAGTTGGAAAACCAAGATCAAAACAATAAAAGGGTCCACATCCCCTGTTACTGCAGTTAGAGTAAACTTCATTTTTCCCGCATGTCGGAGCTAAAACACATTATTATATTTTCTTAATTTGTAAAGCTGTGGAACAAATTTTTTGTAACTATTATATTTGTTATTATACTTGTGCGATAATTTAAATCAATCTTGCGACAATTGCTAAGTCATGTGTTTTATGCAGTTTATAGGTATGTTACGGGGCATCAAAAAAAAAGGTAGTACTCGTAGTTGAAGAAATTAAAACAAATCATATGACAGTCGTATTTCCCGCTAGAAACGGTCAAAGAGCATAGAATACCATAGACATATAGCGTTATAGTAGTTCTATTTATTATTACCATATAACTACGTGCTATATCATACTCCATATGTGTTTTTCATTTGATTTATATTTGTTCAGCAATAACATTAAAAAGTACTTTAATGTTTTGTAACACGTGTCTACATAAAACATGTGTGTTTATTGAGGTGTATTCTCTACGTCACTAAACATATTTTTTTCGCTGAGGTTAATTATTTTGCCAAATCATTGATACCTACATTTTTTACATGCGCCTGATACCTACTTAAGCTAAAAAAAATAAGTTTTGTATCCTTTAAGAATATTTTCGCGATAATTTTCGTCATATAATAACTTTCAGTTCAGTTCAGTGTCAGTACATGATGTAATAATCGATAAACCGATACCGCCAGTAGGTTCTCAAGAATTATCGCCGGGAGCTATTAGGTTGTTCCCAGTGCCCCTACTATTAGGACTTGGAGGAGTAACCGTGGGGTTTTAGTGGGTAAATCTTCTCATGGTATGATTTCCACATCATCGCTATCGAGAGTGCTACACACCCTAATGCTGAAGCGGCGGGTACGCCTAGCGGTAAATAACGGCTCTCAAGACATTATGTGGCTTCGTCTCAAATTAGGTTTAGGTTAAGTATACATTTGTGTAAGCAAATTCTAAATTCCGATACTCACGACACTCGTCCTTGTTGACACAAACTCCTTCATCATTTCTCACTAGTCCATATTCACATCGACATCCAGGTCCGCAGTTGGCGTCTCCAGGCGAAGGTGATGGTGCACACAATATCAACGTTTCGTCCACACCGCAACGTTGAGGGGGACATGTGGCTGGGCATATATCGTATACTTCATTCTGTGGGCATGTTGCTGCAAAAATGTATGTCGTGATTAGAGAAGTCGGTCAATACGCTGCCACCAGTGCTTCATGTTTAAAAATTATTAAAATATCATATACCTCAATCAAAACGGAAATTCAATCTTACGAACAAATTAATAACAAAAGATGTACGTGATCACCATAAATTTTGTTAAATTAAACCAGAAATACAGTTATACATAAATTTTAAATGACAAGTTCAAATAACTATCAAGGCATCAATCTTCTAGATGAAGTTTATTTTTATTTAATCTAGACCTGCAACATCTTAAAATGGCTGATATTGCTATCGGAGGTTAAAGATATAGAGTAATTAAATTTTGAAATCAATTTATGCCACTTCAATTTACTAAGTAAGCATGCATCTGTGCAGATGCATCTTCCAGTTTTATCGCTGAAATTATTGTTATGTGTACCTTTTTTTGTTTTATTTCTAGACGGACATTATACAGTTAGCCAGGAACGCTTTTGCTACGTCACCGGGCATAAAGGTGAGCTCCAACCTTAATAAAAAACGGTTTAAAAACTAAGTAACCTGCCGCAAGAGGGCGTCCCCTGTGGAACTTTGATTGACGGATTATGACGTTCAGTTTTTTAGGAGAGTTTTGTGCAACTGTCGCTCTGCGTTACATTTCGCGGGTCTACGTCGACTTTGGGAATTTGGACATTATTGTTACATACTTTGATATGGGTCAACTAGCCTTGTACTTACGACATTGATTTTCTGGTATACATATTCCATTTCCATTTCTTAAATAACCATCGCGACATCGACAGCCAGGATTGCAGTCAGGTTCACCAGGATTTGGAGACGGGAGGCATGATACTGCTGCTATATTAACACCACAGTTTCGTGCGGGACAAGAAAGACACTGTTCATAGATTTCGTTCTTTGGACATTTTCTGTGATTGGCTGTGAATATATAAAATATAATTTCCGAAATAACCATCATAGTACCAAGATTCGATATTGTTCAACAAGCCTACTTACGACATTGATTCTCTGGTATACATGTTCCATTTCTATTTCTTAAATAACCATCACGACATTGACAGCCAGGATTGCAGCCAGGGTCGCCAGGGGTTGGAGTCGGAGCACATGCTACTGCTGCTATATTAACTCCACAGTTTCGGTCGGGGCAAGAAAGGCACTGTTCATAGATTTCGTTCTTTGGACATTGGCAGTGATTAGCTGTGAAAATATAAAATGAATTAAAAAACGAAGCATTAATTAATTAGCAAATATAGACATACAGTTGAATGCCATATTATTATGAACAAATAATTATTCAAATGATCAAAGTGATGTTGTAAGTCCTTGAAAATGTTGTTTGATATATTTAATAGTCAAGTAAGACCCATTGCATTATTAATACAACAGGAAACAAAATAAGGAAGATCTAAACTGAATATTTAGTAAACATTTTGTCCATTGAAAATGATCAATGATTTTAGTTATGACCTTGCTGTTGTTGTATCTATTTGATTATATTATATGCGCAAATAAATGATCAGCAACATCTAGTAAACACTCCTGGACTGTTTTTTGAAGTATGTTTAAGCTAGACTTTAGAAGACAATAAAAAATTTGTGATTCCCCCATGTGCTTGAAATTTAACCTTTAATATGTATTTTTTGCTATTTTTCCATTTTATAACTAATCATACCTTTATTTTTTTTGTTATTAAATAAGCATAGTGCCTACTGTATTATATGGGTCTCTTTAGTCTGAAAAATATATTAACATTCTAATTATTAAATAAGCATACCTTCAGAGAGTGTAAAAAATATGAAAGTCAATTCGGCTAACAAAATTATCGGCTTCCACATTATCACAAGCCAATACCGTCTGAAGTCTCTATCAAGGTTATTAACTCTTTTATACCTTGTAAAACGACTTCGTGCACTTGTTAAAACATGAAGGATAAAATGTACTACGTAAAAATAGATATGCAGTCATGAGAAACAAGAATTTACATTGTTTAACTTAAAGTCGACGGCATATTGTCGGTGAGTCAGTCGATGATTATGTTACATCACACATTGTACATTACATTAAGTTAAAATTTGTGACGCTAGTACGTACGTAAAGCAATAAATAAGAACATTATCGTTGAAACATTCAATAGATTTTGTTTGCAACGGAAAAGTGAAGTCCATGAAATTTGGCAGATAGAATGTATTGCTTTGTTGATTCTGGTTAACTTGCTAAGAGAACAATTTAATATAAAATTAACTAAAGACTTCGTGATGGAAGCTGGGGCTTATTTTAATTGAATTTAGTAGGTACTTAATTTGCCTACCTGTTTTTGTTGCACGTTGTATAAGTAAATAACAATTTGATTTAATATCAGCGATAAAAATTAAATACCTACTTATTAACATATTTTTTAATATTCATTATTCAGATCTTTTGTATACTTTACCAAACAAGTATTTTACTGTGAAGTGAATTAATTAATTAAAGGCAGTTCAAAAATTAAAACAAACAGAAAAGCTATTTGCAGGGATTTCTAAAGCGAAATAATTATGATAATAAATAATTTATTAAATATGTTATGTTAAGTATGTGATGATAATTTCCATTTGAACCACAACCTTGTATTTAGGAGTAGAGTCGCTTCGCCTATCGAGTTTGGCCCATACATCAATCTTAGCAACATAAAAAAAATAGACATAAAGACTCAAAAATTATAATAAGTCCGTCAGTTAGATTACAAAAAAATATTGGGCACGATTTTTTTTATTTATCAAATCAATAAAAATTTACAAAGATACGGAGTAACAACAAGTGAAAAAGTTCAGGAGAGGGGTTGCGACGTCACTACTAGTACTAGTAAAATAGTTCAACGCGCTGTATCTTTGTAATTTTTTGTTTGAGGAACGAAAAAAAAATACGTGTCCAATATTTTTTGGTAATTTTACTGACGGACTATTTTTTTTTATTCTTCTTTATGCCTTTTGTACTGCGGACGTATGTTTATAGGCTACCTAGAAACCGTTCTCGTGATTTAAATTAAACTTGAAACTTTATAATTCGTGTTCATAATTTTCTTGTTTAACTTTAAATAAACTTTTATTTATTTACTTTACTAGGATCACCAGTACTGGTATTTTACTAGTATTATAATAACTAATTGTATGGATTACAGTCTTGGTAAGTTCTAAACTAATACTCATTAAGTAGCCACAGTTTATTTTGAGACGTCAGTCGTTCACAAAAGTAAAGTAATAGCAGGTAATAGCACGTATATACCAAAGTGGTAATCAAATATTCAGATTACATATTCTTTAAACGAAGTCGTCAGAAGAGTTAAGAGATATGCGATAAAAAAAGAAGAATCTTGTAGGTGAATATAAATGTAGGTTAGCTAGCCGTGCGATCTGAATTGCACCTAAATGTATTGCAACGAGAGTCGCTATTTCTTTAATTTCTGTTGCGGAGTGAATTTTCTGTTGTGCTATTGTATTCTGTGGTTCTAGTTTAATCTTAAAACATATTGTTACCTGAATAATTAAAATATTCAATTGGGTCTGTAGGTATGTAGTCTATCGACCCTAAATCTAATTTAATGTTTTTGTTTTTTAACTTTTAAGTTTAAGTCTCATGTTCCCTGCCCTGTTCCCATTGTTTGTCAATGGCGGCACTTTCAGACTTCTTCTTATAAACTAATTTGGAATTTGATCCAATCCTATTACTCCGCACACCCATCTCATTATTAGCAACTCAGTTGCATGTTGTCTAAATGTATCTAAGTCTTTACATTGACATAAATTCGGAAGAAGTATTTTTTTCCCTCGTTGGACTGCTACTCTGTCTACTCTTGTAGATTAAATGTAAATTCAGTAATTTTTTTCTGTCATATGTAGTTAACCACGAAGCTTTTAGTACTTTACCGGACATAAAGGCGAGCAGAGCTTAACCTTACCACTTAATCTTAATAAATAGTTTTTAGGGGAGTTTAGTGCAACTATCGCTCCAAAGTCAAAGTTATACAATATCTCCGTGCAAAATGTCACCTAACTAACTAACGTTCAGGATAACTAACGTGTACCCTCACAAACGTTAGCATTAAAAATAATAAGAACGTCTTTTCTAAAGCAGAATAACAATCAAATATTCCCAAACTATAGCTTCCATCACGCATTTGAGGACAATCCAATGCAGTAGAGTATCTCTATTTAGATGATGCCAATATTGGATTAGCTTATTAGATTGTCTCGGCTGTTGGCCTCGTGTAAGTATATGGTCCATTAATGCTATGAAGCACCGCATCGCTCCTCCCCCTCAAAGCTCGTAAAGTCACAACGCATTGTGTCGAATCGGATCAGATTTGAGCTTTACTACATATAATAAAACAAAGTCGCTTCGGTCTCTCCTGTCCCTATGTAGGCTTAGATATTTAAAACGGATTTTGATGCGGGTTTTTTAATAGTTAGAGTGATTCAGGAGTAGGGTTATATATGTTATGCATCAGCATTGCACCCGTGTGAAGCCGGGGCGGGTCGCTAGTGTACTTATAAAGGTAAAAGACGCTTAAAATTACAACTAAATTTGAACGGAAATCAAAATCCAAGTTTTTGGTTACTTTGGATTCATAAAATTCGACCACCGGTGGGACTCGAACACGCATCTTAGGTTAAGCCCCTAATGCCTTAATCAATTAGGCTACTGTGGAACGTCTCCCTTAGAGACGTGTTATAAAAGAGATTGATGAATTTCGATAACCGGTAGGGTACCACCGTAGCCTAATTGGTTAAGGCATTAGGGGCTTAACCTAAGATGCGGGTTCGAGTCCCGCCGGTGGTCGAATTTTATTAATCTTAATTTTGAAATATAGCATATGGTAAACTTTTCCGTAAAGTATTCAAAAACTTTGGATTCGATATCGAAAGTAGCAAATAGGTGTTTTGTGCAACCTACCTAAACTAGATGCCAGTATTATTATAACTATTATCTAAAGATGACACCTAAGTTCCCTTTAGGGATGTGTTATAGAGACATTGGTAAATTTCGACAACAGGTCTGGGCCATTCTACGATGAGCCTGTTTTTGTGTTCAAGTGAAATAACTCTTAAAATAAGTTGTCCTCATTTAGTTAAGAACTTCTTAATGTAAAAACATTTTATCATCTACAAAAAATAAAATACAAAAACATATTACACATGTATTTTAAGAGATTTTTTTCAGACAACAGTATGTGACATGTCACACTCTGTCGACTATTATGAATACGGTTTTTGATATGTCTATATTTGTTAGAAATATCCTGTTCATTAAAAGCAGAGATAGCAGTTCGTTATTAATGAATCATACATACACTAGAGTATTTCTGTTAAATATCGAGTACTTTCGATGTAAAAATAAGAAAATACAGATAATTCTACGACCGTTATAACTTTTTCGTAACATCTGTTGACTGTTGAAGTTTCTACCAATAGAAAAGGAAAATTTAATTTTGTCAACATCATTTTTCTATTTATGGCAACACCCTAAGCCACTCGTCATCATACGGAGATTTTTTTTCATGTAAATAGAATATTTTCAGAGTTATTTTCATTTAAAAAGTGGTTCTACAGATTCACAAAGTTGGAGTGTCACTTCTAAAAGAAATATAAGAAAGGTATGTTACATAATATAGATGTTTTTATCACATGTCTTTTTTCAAATGTGGTATTATTTACTAAATCTAAATTATTTACAATCTTACTTCAAAATTGAAGGCACTACTTCAGTATAATTTCAATTTGTCACTTCTGTCACCTGTCACTTTTGTCGACAGAAGTGACGGTAGTCGACAGAAATGATGAGAAATAACCGAAATGACTTATTACAGTTTTCTTTTATATTTTCAACCGCAAACAGAGGGATTTTATAAGTGTGTGTATAATATGTAACTATTTGTGCCATTGTAGCGGTAATATTAAAATTACCCTACTTCCTACTAATATTATAAATGTGAAAGTTTGTCTGTTTGCTTGTTGGGATGTTTGTTACTCACTCACAAAAATGGGTAAACCGATTTTGATTTTTGGCATACATATAGTTTAATATCTAGATTAACATTAGGCTACTTTTACCCTATACATTTTACGCGGACAGAGCCCCGGAAGAAGCTAATTACATATACATATATATATTAAAATTTATTAAGGACTGGTTTACAAGACAAATTTCATCAAAATCGGTTCAGCCGTTTTTGAGTGATCGAGTAACAAATACGAGACCTCCGTTGCCTAGTAGTTAAGACATGCGTCTAGTCGACGGGGTTCGATTCTCGCATGGAACACATCTTTGTGTGAACCACTAAGATTTGTTTTGGGTCTGGGTTTTTTTGTCCTTGTCAATTATATGACCGTAAATCGCAACCACAATACAAGGGAAAAACATAGTGTGGGGCGGCGTTTTTCAATTTAAAAAATCCTTTTTCCGAAAAACGAAAGCGCATTCGTTTAATGACGTCGTCTAGTGATGAGGCTATTTTTTGATTCGTCGACAGAAGTGATTTGTGTCCTGTCGATATTTTTTTCTTAATTTTTAATCTATACTTTTGATTACCTTAATTATCAGAGACTGAGAACTAGACTGAAAGGTTAAAGGTTAGGTATATATAACGAGTTGCTTTCTTTTTTAATTTTATAATACATTGTGCTAGAACATAAAGTATCACATATGTTAACTTTAGGGTCACTTCTGTCTAACTACTTATATGGAAAAAGGTGATTTAATTGTTTTTTATTTAAGTTTAAGCTATGCCGTTATTTTTTTTAATAATCTTTATGCTTAATGAATACTTTTGGTACCATAAATAATTAAAAAAGTGATTTTACTTTTTTTTTCTTTTCACCTACTCAATCGTAGAACGACCCGTCTACAACATTTACCGAGACCAAATGGTTGAGTCTATATCTACACCTTTGAATCTTGCCATTGGTTTAAATTTATTATTTTATTAATATCAATTTATTAAATACTAGCTGACCCGACAGACGTTGTACTGTCTTAGCTAAAACTATAAATTGAATTGAACTTTTAATATAAGGCGTGATAGCAATGAACTAACCGTGATGTGCACTAAGAGTAGCACGCATTCGGTCAATGTTATGTCAAACGCCATAAGATAACAATAAAAAAAAAACATTAAGAGTAAATTTTACTCTATCCATGAACGATGATATGCCAATGATTTTTAATAACTAATGTTAAGTAGGGTGATACGAAGTTCATCGAGGCACTTCGTATCAACTACCTACTATTAGTTATGAAAAAAAACTTCAAAAACTGGTTCAAGCGATCAAGCCCAAAATGCTAGAACGTTCTGAAAGAAAAGAGGGAGGGTGATCCGGAAACTTAATGTAATCAGTCATCACAGCGACAGCACACGGTACATTGGTGCGAGGAGTTTCCGGCTTGGCCGGTGGAGCGAGAGTGATGGGATCCGTCCTCTTGCTACCGACCATTGCCCATTCAGTAGAAGTCCGCGGAGTGTTTTCAGGAGAAAGATCTCTCCTCCCCATTTCACCGAAGACGCACAGACAGCAGGCTGTCCCCCGAGCCTCGGCTTCGAGAAGTAGGGAACATAGTCCTAATTTCTTTTAGAGGCCGACCCGTGATGCGAAGAGTGGTAGTTGTGCTCCGTGCGCCCCTAAAAAGTGCATTGAATGGACCCAGGAGAGTCCATGACTGCTAGGTCATAGGCATCGCCACGGTACCGGATGTATAATAATATGCATTAGCTATTCCTGGTGCTCAATTTACTGGCATTTAGAGGAACATCCTGGGTTAAGTTAAGTAGGTAAACCATCTTCTAGTGATATAATAAGCATATCATCGCTATAAACAGGGGAGTTCTACATACTACATACCACCACTGTGGCCGTGGATGCGTAATGCATTTTCATTTTTAAGGGAAGAAAATGGACATTGAACGACAGCGACGAATTTCTTATAGTAGCAACAATTTTTTACGTTTTGACGAATTCAAAGCAATAACTGCAGCAGTTTTTATTTTGTTCAAGATGTGGTCACAGTTCACGTCGAACAAAAATAATTAATAAAACAAAAAACAATTCACACACAAATTAGAATTATAAATTCGTAATTTCTTTAATGCCATCGATTATGGATAGAGTAAGTTTTCTAGATTTCAATATCACCGCGGAAGAGTTTAAGCAATTGGAAATGACCGAAAGAAGCCAGAAGCACAACATGAACGGTGTACTAAGTATATCGTTACTCTTTTCAAAATAAAATTCTGAACCCACCTATAAATATTTGACAATGGTGACAGATCAACTTTTGTCTAGAAATGTACTTCTTCTGATTTTAAAATACTATCGACTATCTATCACTTTTTGGTTGCTCAATCAATCTATGACGGAACAAAACGGAAATGACGGAAAATAAAATTTTTTTTTTTTAAATATGCTCAGCTGTCAGTTGCGTTCTGTTATTCATTAACAAATGAACCGCTGACTTATATTTTGACAGTTGTTTTGTTATTCCATGTCAGTTGCGTGTTGTTATACCACGTTTTATGTCACGTCACACGGGAACGGCATAGCTGTTCTTGAGTTATAAATAGTGTAACTAACACGACTTTCTTTTATCTATACCTACTAATATAATCTATAATAAAGAGGAAAACTTTGTTTGTTTGTTTGGTTGTAATGAATAGGCTCAAAAAGTACTGGACCGATTTCAAAAATTCTTTCACCATTCGAAAGCTACATTATCCACGAGTAACATAGGCTAAATTTTATTTTGGAAAAAAATAGGGTTCCGTAAGATATTTGGGTTTTTCTGACACAAGGTGTAAAAAATCAACCAGAAAAGTTACTTATTTTGCGTACGCTGCCTAAACTATAAAAGATAGAACCATAAAATGTTCTAATTAATTATAGATCTTATAAATATCTACAAAAAAGTCCGCGACACACTATATCTATCTATGTCGAGTGAGGAACAACGACCATTTTTTGGACTACATTTAAACGCGTTTATTTTACTCATGCTATTAATCCTTCTGAAAATAAATTATTTCATCACTAACTACAGTTTATGTAGATAATATTTGGTCAATGAATGATTAAATTTGGACGTTTGGTTTTGAAGCTAAGGCGAAATTGAAATATTACGATTTCTGCTGCACGGCCCGTTGCGAAGTCTAATAATTTTCGTGCGATTTCGTTCTTAAAACTACACCTACGCAAAAAATCTTCTCAGAGCTAATCAACAGTTCTTCTCAGAGCTAAACAACAGTTCTTTTCAGAGCTAGAATATTACACGCTATTAATATTTTCTTGAACATTTGAAAATGCCTAAAATGCCTAATCCCTAAAATGCCTATTAATTACATCATTAATTATATTTTCATCTTTGACAACTTTAACATCCACAGAAAGACAATCTGTGCTGCCTGCGGATAATGACTGCGTCGTCGATGTTTGTATCGGTGTCTGTGAATTGACCTGGGAATCATTTTGCTGACCGTGTCTTTCCTGGGTAGGCTTTTTGCAGCGGTAACCGACATTCACACGGAGCCGCGGGCGACCGCTATCACTACATCACTACATATTGTAAAACAAAGTCCCCGGCCGCGTCTGTCTGTCTGTTCGCGATAAACTCAAAAACTACTACATCGATTTTCATGCGGATGTTACCAATCGATAGAACGATTCTTCCGGAAAGTTTACGTATATGATTTGTTTAGTTTATGTGTACATTTGACTAATATATGTATATTGATATTTGTCAGAGGTGTCGGAAAAAATTAAGCCATTTGGGAGCTTTCAACGAAAACGCTGCCTAAACCCTATGAGATATAACAAAACAATGTATGGTGGAAATATTCTTCTCTTTTAGATCTACAAAAAAGTCTGCGATAGCATAAGTCTATCTTTCAAGGTTAACTTGCTATATCCATTATATCTTAGAAAAATGATAATTTCTAATGCGGTAATTGTAAAGCTAATCAGACGGATTCAATATTAATCCTTATCATTTTAAATGAGTTGATATTCATGCATTTGCATTTCATGCAGATTATTTTACGCCTACACTATATACTTTAAATGAATAACTTAGAAGTTATCGCAAAATAACAGCGCGTGTTTTAGGTAGGCCGAATGCGATTATGCGCGCTCGATCCTTAAGAATTATAGGGCAAATTTTTTGTTTTGTGTTCGTTGTAACTATGATGGATAGATACTTGAATACCTATTTATTTAGTGTTTGTTGTATTGTTAGTCCTGAAGAGTATAGGTATTTGATACGATAAAAGTATACCCACCTACTTATTTCACTGAGTTTTAGTAGGTCATCATCATCATCAGCCCGTATATCGTCCACTGCTGAACATGGGCCTCCTCCCGAGGGAGGGTATTGCCATGTCACCACGTTTGGCAGGCGGGTTGGTGACCGCAGAATTATGTTGTAACACACAAGGAAACGCTGCTGCCCCTTCCTTGATATACGATTATTATAGATGATGTTATAACAATCCGGACCAACGGCTTAACGTGCTTTCCGAGGCATGGAGGGTAGTCCCTCAACCAACCAGACCCGGAAAGAAATCTTAGAATTTACACAAAGATTTCATGTCCGGTGTGGGGATCGAACCCACGACCTCCGAGATTTAAAGCGAGCCAATTACCGCTACGCTACGAAGGTAGGCCGAATGCGATTATGCGCGCTCGATCCTTAAGAATTATAGGGCAAATTTTTTGTTTGGTGTTCGTTGTAACTATGATGGATAGATACTTGAATACCTATTTATTTTGTGTTTGTTGTATTGTTAGTCCTGAAGAGTATAGGTATTTCATACGATAAAAGTATACCCACCTACTTATTTCACTGAGTTTTAGTAGGTACCTATATTAATTTGTTTCTGTTTGTTTTGACCAAATTTCGCCCGTTTGTTAGAGGTTTCAAGACATTATGTAGTATAATTATCAGTATTGTACCCGTGCGAAGCCGGGGCGGGTCGCTAGTATATATATATATAGATATATATAGAGGATACCTAGTACAATTAAATAAAAAAACAAATATATTCTATGCAATGGAAACAAATAATCAAATGTTTCTTCTTTATAATCCTACCAATATTATAAACGCGAAGGTTTGTATGGATGTTTGTTTGTCACTCTTTCACGCAAAAACAACTCAATGGATTTGGCTGAAAGTCTGCACGGGAATCTATTCTAATATTATAAAGCTGCAGAGTTTGTTTGTTTGAACGCGCTAATCTCAGGAACTACTGGTCCGATTTGAAAAATTTGTTAGATAGCCCATTTACCGAGGAAGGTTATAAGCTATATCTTTATATATATAATTCTTCTGTGAGTGTGTGAACTGAACTTCTCTCAAACGACTGGACCGATTTTGATGAAATTTTTTGTGTGTGTTCAAGGGGATCTGGGAATGGTTTAGATTCACAATTTTGTCCGCTGGACAATGTTTTTTTAATTAATTTTTAATTTATTAGTAGTTGTTGATTTTGGAATGTTTTACATTGGATCCGACAGACGGCGCTACCATCGCAGTGTCAAATTTTAAATAATATTTAGGGTAGGGGTAGGGTAGGGTAGGGGTAGGGTAGGGGTATGTTAGGGGTAGGGTAGGGGTAGGGTAGGGTAGGGGTAGGGTAGGGGTAGGGTAGGGGTAGGGGTAGGGTAGGGGTAGGGTAGGGTAGGGGTAGGGTAGGGTAGGGGTAGGGTAGGGCTAGGGTAGGGTAGGGGTAGGGTAGGGGAAGGGTAGGGGTAGGGTAGGGGTAGGGTAGGGGTAGGGTAGGAGTAGGGTAGGGGTAGGGTAGGGTAGGGGTAGGGTAGGGGTAGGGTAGGGGTAGGGTAGGGTAGGGGTAGGGTAGTGGTAGGGTAGGGTTAGGGTAGGGGTAGGGTAGGGCAGGGGTAGGGTATAAAAGTCCACCCGTGCGAAGCCGGGGCGGGCCGCTAGTTTTATTATAAAGTTTCTACGGGAACGGGAGTTACGCGGGTGAAACCGTGTGCGGAAAGCTAGTAGTTAATAAGTTTTTTTAACATATAGGTTACAAAAAATGCCGCACTGGAGCAGAGTAACGCGGGTAAAACCGCGGGGTGAAGCTAGTATTAGTATGGAATGTTATTTATACAAGTGACGAATCACAATATTTAATTAGCTATAAACACATACCTAAATACGAATGAATAAAATTAGTAAAAAAGTCTGCTGTCTCTAAAAAAAAAATCCCATATACTCCTTGCCACCGACCGGACATACTCGACTTTACACTTGTAATGAACATAAACTTACGTTTATCTTCTGAATATGTAGGTATGTATGTATGCGTGTGTTGTGGCCACTCAGATCCTTCTCAGACCAAGATTGTTACTGAACTGCACTGCACTGGCACTCTATTTGACGTAGCTAAAGCGTTCGACAAAGTCTGGCATAATGGCTTAATTTATAAGCTCTACCAACTTAAAGTTCCGGACCGTCTTGTGCACATCATACGAGACTACCTCTCGGGGAGAATGTTTAGGTATCGTGAAGAAAGAGATTATTCTTCCCCTCAGTACTTTCGCCACTCCTGTTCTCACTTTGTGTGATAAGTGACATCCCGAAACCCAAGAAAACCCTTCTGGCTCTTCGCGGACGATACCGCTTTACACTACACGGGCCGCAGTCCTGTCGCCATTCACGAGAAATGCCTTAGGCAAATGGTTCAGCAAGTGGAGAATCGAAGTAAATCCGATAAAGAGTGCCGCGTTACTGTTCTCGAGATTTAACAGTCCACCGGACATTCCACTGGTCAAGATGTTCGGCGAACCAATCCCTTGGGAACGGCTAGCCAAGGTGCAATATTTGACCGAAAACTAAACTTTAGAACGCACGTAGAAACCGTTCGTGCACGCGCTTTACTTACGCTCAGTCGACTACACTATATTCTAAAAACACGCAGTAAATTATCACTTGATAATAAGGTTAAGATTTACACCACGTGTATACGACCGATTATGACGTACGCGTTTTTGCTCATACAGCGTCAAGCTTACAAATTGTTCAAAGTAGATTCACTCAACGTGCCAGCAGCGGGGCACCGTGGTTTATTCGCAATCGTGACTTCCATATTGATCTCCAACTGCCTTCCATCAAGCAGTGGATGAAAGAAGCGTCGGAACGCTTCTTCGAATCCGCGGCTTACCACCCCAACCCGTTGGTTGTTGCAGCATCCGACTAATACGTCGACGTCAGCTTTGGGGTGACCTAGACGACCCGGACGACGAGATCACAACTTACCAACTAGCAGTGCATAGAGACTGCAAGAAATTAGCACCACTACACAGAGACCACTCTATCCGACCCGCCGGAGAAGAGTTCACCCACGAACGCGACGCGTCCCCCGTCACCCTCCCTCGTAGACCCGAAGTCTGTGAGGCCCGCGAACTGTTAAGTAGAGCGACAGTTGCACAAAGCTTCCCAAAAATACAAAAAGTCAAAATCCCTCAATCTCATAGCCAGCGACCGCCCAGAGCCAAGGTCCAAGTACCACAGGGGACGCCCTCTTGCGCAGGTTGCTTAGTTTGTATTGTTTAAATCATTTATTTAGGCTGGAGCTCTGCTCGCCTTTATGCCCGGTGAAGTAGAAAAAGCCTCGTGATTAACTACATAATGTCCGTACGAAAAATAACGATGGTAACGGTAGTAGCGATTTAGACGAGACTTCATTGTTAGGAAGCCTATAACATGCTTATTTTACGCAGCTGAAGTCGCTGGCTGGAGCTAGTATTAAATAATAATAGCAGCCGCGTGCCTATTGTAAGTATACGAACTTATTTAATATCGTGAGTGAGCGCGTCGTTCACTTTATTAGTCACGATAACACGAATATTTGGAAAATAAGTGTACCTAATTGTTAAATATTTAAATTTTATGTACACACATTGTAATATATTATGTTTGGGCATTTAAACTGTTAATATGATATGTGGTAGAAAACAGGTCACAGCATTTTATCCTCAAAAAATTCGTAATGGGTTAAGTTAATCTTTCTTACATTTCATACCAATGCCATATATTTATTACTATCTATCTCTCTTCCGTACAAACTTTGGAACACCTACAGACTATGATTTTTGGAGAATCTTGTCTTATCATTTGGCTAACTTCATAATAACTATGTATCAGTATTTAGTAAATTGCGCGAGTCAACTAGTGAAATTAATAACTAATTGAAAAAAATCCTAAAATTACCAAACCAAAGAATTCGTTCGTTTAAATAAATATTCCTTACACTACTTCCTTTTTTTTTACGAAAAGACAATGGATAAAGTCGGATTACAAAACATTTGACAGTTATACTCACTCTCATGGCATCTTTGAATTTGAAATAATTGCCCAGACGTCTCCACTCTTACGCCTATACCTTCTTTACCCGTGCCTGTGCTCCTATCTGTCCTTCCGTTCCTACATGATCGTGATAGTTGCAGAGACACTGAAGCAGCTACTGAACAGCCTAAATGGAGCATTCCTACGTGGGAACCGTGTCGATTTTCAAGTTGTTCAATAATATATCTACCTTAAACGAGTTATCCAAGCTGGTAAAAATAACTTTGAGAAAGAAGTCGCCAGAAGGATCTAGTTGGACTGGGCAGCATTTAGCTAACTAGGTCAAATTTTCTATTCGACGTAGTTAGCACAACATCCTATAGCTCCGATATATCCTGTATATATTTTTGTGCCTATGCCACAATGTCTAATGTGGGACTTATAAGCTATAGAGTGAGCTATGCTTAGAGTTGTTCTGGGTGATAAACTTAGCAATGAATTTAATCGACAAAGATATAAAGTTACCGAAATAGCCCGAAAAAAAATCATGGTGCAGTGGCTTTGGAGCAGACACTTAATATATCCAGCCGTAGACAGAGATAGGCTGATTTATTGACACAAAATTTGGACACCCATGAAATTTTCATATGGTGAGACTACATCATATAACTATGTGCGTATATTAAATCCGTTCAGTAAGCTGTGCGGGTTTGTTAATAATGTATAAACATTAATAGGTATAATTGACAAAACTTAAAAAGTAAACAACTAAAGACTTTACTTTAAGTATTCTTAGAGTTCTACCTCCTTTAGAAGAAAATTATGAGTGAAATCAATCTACTCGTTAAGGAGTTATTCAATAAAAATATTTAAAATTTAATGAATACAAACTGTATATTTTTTAATGCAATTTTATTCCAACACCGAGATAAGTAATATATAATTCATTTTATAACACTAAATAGTATGTATCAGTATATATATCAGTAGAAAACCCCAAAATTTTGATATGAAATCATAAACTCTGCGAAGTGCAGAAGTGTATATAAAATATTTAACAAGACGCAGGGCATTCCTCAATTGGTATACATTCATTGTCACTATTTCTAGCATAACCTTCTTCACAGTAACACATGGGATTGCACTTTATATTTTCAATGGGACAATTTTTCTGACTCTGTTCATTCATCGTAGCACAAACGTTATCACACGCTCCTCCACAAGACCAATATTCGTGTTTGCCGCGACATTTCACTGGAATAATTAGTAATAATTAGTGTTTAGCTATAAAATATGTTGTATTATTATAGTGACTTTTAATATGTTTTAAATAAAATTGAATACATAAGAACAATAGTTAGAAGTGTAGGAATATTCAGAATGTATTTCAATGGATGAAATCTATTTGTTATAAGTTACTTCGAAAGTTAGATAATTAAAGTATCACGTGTATTTTAATTATGACGGCGAATTATGGACGCAAATGTAACCTTGTAGCTATATGCGTTGTATAATGTTGTGCTCCAACAAACATAAAGTCATTATTTTTTTAATTTGCGGGTAATTCCCAATTTTTACTTCATAGATATACTAATTACGTGCATACTTACAACAATCTTCCTTTGATATACATTCTCCAATTAAATTTCGGTAGTAATTATTGTTACACACGCAATCTGGTTCACATTCTGTTTGAGCAGGACAAGAGTAAGATTTTCCTATACTTTCACAAGTTCCAGGTGAGCAATCCAATGCACAAGGTTCAAAGTGCTCATTTCGTCTTTTACACTTACTTTCTGAAAATAACAGAACAAATATTGAAATAAAAATTACCTTAAAGGACCATATTATAGATTTTAAAGTTTTTGATAAAGTCATCATTGTCGTTATTTCTATTTTACCTGGACATTGATCTACTGGTATACAAGAGCCATTTTTTGATCGTAAATAGCCTTCTTGACAAACACATCCACCGACACATATGCTAGGGTCTATACAAATTCGGGATTGTCCAATTTGTGAGCAATTTCTCTTCTCACACCCACCGTTTGAGCACTCATCCCATTTTTCGTATAAACTGCATGTAGGCGCTGTAAAACGAAAAAAAAACAACTAGTATTTTATCTACTTTTATCCTAACATTTTTGAAAAGATTATAAGTTTATAAGTTTTTTTTTAACAAATATCTAATCAAATCCGGAAAAATATTGAAAAATGGTATGCATGAACTTAGCTGATATTACAAAAAATAAATATAGTAATAACGTACTGCACTCATTAGGACGGATGCATTTCTTAAAATTACTATCGTAGAAGAAACCTTTTCTACAATCGCATCCATTCAATTGACAAGCATGAGAACATGCCACGCCTGTCTCGTTGTAGTTTGAACAAAGTTTACCGCAGTTGGTACCACAACCTAATTCTGCATTAGGATCCCCACCGCAAGATGCTAAAAAAATAAAATGCGTTAGTTTAAAAAATTGTAATCAAGGAGAATAAACAGATGTTTTACAAAATGTTATCAAAGATGTAACGCTTGCCCTAAAAAAATGCATAACGAAAAGCGTAATTGGTTTTTTGTCAATTGAAAATCACCGAAGTTACAACAACTATTATAATGTAAAGTATAAGTAACTATAATGTAACACAGAATTATCTAGGACTGAATTCACGGGTATTGTACAGGAAATATATTTTGTATGCTAATTTGAGTTAAACCAGAAAACGTTTTAATTAATACTAAATAATAATCATTCATTCATTAACATTTCTAGTATTTGAATATTGATCAAACTTACGGCATTTGTTCACAGGTATGCATTTCCCTTTATTATTTCTCACAAAACCATCTTTACAAACGCAGCTGGGCGGTCCAGGACAAGGAGAGTCATCTGATAGAGTGCAATCAATAGGGTAACCTAACTTGGAACATGATTGTGGCGTACATAATCTTGCTGGACATTGTTCCCATATCTCGTCCTTACCACAATCTTCTGAAAAATAATTGTACATTTCATTTTAAAATCGTTAATGATTGGTGCAACTAAAAGTCCTTAGGTGATTATTTTATATAAAAGAAAAAAATTTTTATTATAATAAATTAATAAAAAACAAAATGTTTACTTGGACAGTTTTCAATAGGTATACATATATTGTTGCTATCTCTTGCATATCCTTCTTCACAATAACACATCGGATTGCACTTATTAGTGACGATGGGACAGTTGGTTTGGTTCTGTTGGTCGAGCGTTGCACAAACATTGTCACAAGCGCCACCACATGACCAATATTCATGGTCACCGGGGCACTCCACTGAAAACGTACCATACTATCAATTGAATATAAAATAATGTTTAATATCAATTCAACATTTTTTTTATATTAGTAGCACATTAATGTGGAACATCATAAATGTAGTAGAAGCCTAACTCAGCTAAGTCTTAGTCAAAAATTTATAAACGACCGGGAATTATTTTGCATTGTCGTCGATTGAATATTTTCAAACGAATGCATAAAACATCTTGTAAAAGAATATACTCTTTATTGTCCCTTCTTTTTCGTTCTTCTTCGATATGATTTATAGGTTACATAATAATATAAAATAACTCACAGCAATGCTTCTCAGATATACATAGCCCAAGTGAATTTCGATAGTAGCCATTGTTGCATACACAAGAAGGATCACATTGGACCTGAGATGGACAGTTGTAAGATTTTCCAATACTTTCACAAGTCCCTGGTGAACAGTCATACGTACATGGATCAAAGTGCTCATGTGACCTCTTACACTGACTTTCTGAAAATATTTCAAAACATAAATACCAAGTCAATATTTATGGCATGGTACCCAAATAAAAAATAAAAAGCTCCTTAATAAATTTAGACCATCGGAGGACTTGCATCTAAGGTAAAGTCTAAACTTGGACTGCCGCTGTCGAAATTTATTGAACGCTGTGTAAGTGTTCAATACATTTTTTACGGGTGCGTTTACACCAGATAAATTCCACTGATTGGGCTGAAATTTTGTATACATATTTACCTGGACATTGATCTACTGCTATACAAGAGCCATTTTGTGATCGTAAATAACCCTCTTGACAAACGCATCCACCGACACATAGGCAAGGGTCTATACAAATTTTGGATTGTTCTATTTGTGAGCAATTTCTCTTATCACAACCACCGTTTGAACACTCATCCCATATTTCGTACAGACTGCATGTAGGTGCTGTAAAACAAAAAAAAATAACTAGTAGAATTTATCTGTTTCTGTTTTAAAATCTCTAAAGGATAATAATATTAATCAATACGTTTTTGCATACAAATTTTCTTATAAAATCTGAAAATAGATTGAAAAATTGACATGCATAGACTTAGATTAAATCACAAAAATTCAAAAATCACAAATATAAACGTACTGCAATCTTTAGGACGGACGCATTTCTTGAAATAATTATCGTAAACGAAACCTCTTTTACAATCGCATCCATTCAATTGACAAGCTTGAGAACATCCCACGCCTGTCTTGTTGTAATCTGAGCAAAGTCTGCCGCAATTATTACCACAACCTGATTCTGCATTAGGATCCCCGCCGCAAGATGCTAAACAAATTAAATGGATTAATCTGACACATTAATAAACTCTGAAACTAAACGGATGTTGTACAAAATGTTATGTTAAACGATACTATAAATATGTATTATTTGTCCTTTAATGACTGGAAAAGACTGAGACCAAAAAGCGTAAATGGTTTATTGTCAGTAAAAATCTACTAAAGTTACTAAAACAAAGAATAGTTACAAGAACCAAAATAACTTAACGTTGAATTATCGAGGGTTAAATCACGAAACGATCACGGGTGTTAAACAAGAAAACATTTTCAATAAATTTTTTTTTTCAATATTGCTCAAACTTACGACATTTGTTAACAGGTATGCATTTTCCTTTATTATTTCTCACAAAACCATCTTTACAAATGCAGCTGGACGGTCCAGGACAAGGAGAGTCATCTGATGGAGTGCAATCAATAGGGTAACCTAACTTGGAACATGATTGTGGCGTACATAATCTTGCTGGACATTGTTCCCATATCTCGTCCTTACCACAATCTTCTGAAAAATAATTGTACATTTCATTTTAAAATTGTTAATGATTGGAGCAACTAAAAAGTCCTTAGGTGATTATTTTATATAAAAGAAAAATGTTTATAATAATAAATTAATAAAAAACAAAATGTTTACTTGGACAGTTTTCAATAGGTATACATATATTGTTGCTATCTCTTGCATATCCTTCTTCACAATAACACAACGGATTGCACTTATTAGTGACGATGGGACAGTTGGTTTGGTTCTGTTGGTCGAGCGTTGCACAAACATTGTCACAAGCGCCACCACATGACCAATATTCATGATCACCGGGGCACTCCACTGAAAACGTACCAAACTATTAATTGAATATAAAATAATGTTTAATATCAATTCAACATTTTTTTAATATTAGGTGCACATTAATGTGGAACATCATAAATATAGTAGAAGCCTAACTCAGCTAAGTCTTAGTCAAAAAATTATAAACGACCGGGAATTATTTTGCATTGTCGACTATTGAATATTTTCAAACGAATGCATCTTATAAAAGAATATACTCTTAAGTGTCACTTCTTTTTCGTTCTTCTTTGATACTATTTATAGATTACATAATAATATAAAATAACTTACTGCAATGCTTCTCAGATATGCATCGCCCAAGTGAATTTCGATAGTAACCATCGTTGCATACACAAGAAGGATCACATCGGACTTGAGATGGGCAGTTGTAAGATTTTCCAATACTATCACAAGTCCCTGGTGAACAGTCATACGTACATGGATCAAAGTGCTCATGTGATCTCTCACACTGACTTTCTGAAAATATTTCAAACATAAATACCAATTTAAAAAAAAACCCTAATAAATTTAGACCATCGGAGGACTTGAACTTGCATCTAAGTAAAGTAAAGTCTAAACATAGACTATTTGGCCAAGGTAACTAGGTACCAACCGACCAAATTTATTTAACTCTGTTTAACTCATTTTTTTACAGGAACGTTTATCTAAGAAGCTGATTCAAGTCCTTGCGCTAAAAATTGATCTTATGTTATTTATATATATTTAAATATATATAAATATTTAACCTGCAATGTAAACATGTAAGTTTGTTTGGGTGGAATCTTGTTACTCAATTTTGAAGCAGATATATTCCACCAATTGTGCTGAAATGTTGTATACATACTGTTGTATTACCTGGACATTGATCTACTGGTATACAAGAGCCATTTTGTGCTCGTAAATAACCCTCTCGACAAACGCATCCACCGACACATATGCTAGGGTCTATACAAATTTTGGATTGTTCAATTTGTGAGCAATTTCTCTTATCACAACCACCGTTTGAGCACGTGTCCCATTCTTCATTCTTTCCACAGGTAGGTGCTATAAAATGCAATAAAATCAATTTCAAAAACTTTTTTTTTTATACTTTTTTTTCCTTATTGTTGTTATAAATGTAGGGTGAACTGTATATTTTTGCTGGAATAATTTAATTGATACAAAAAATTGAATAAATGAAGATGTTTTCTATTTTTTACGTACTGCAGTCTTTTGGTAGAACGCATTTTTTCAGATTGGTGTCATAAACATAGCGTTTTTTACAATCGCACCCATTCAGCTTACAAATTAGTGGACAAGCAACTCCTTTCTCTTTATAGTTTGAGCAAAGTCTACCGCAGTTGACACCACATCCCGATTTTGCATTAGGGTCTCCACCGCAGGATGCTAAAAAATATTAACGCCGATGAGTATTTAAGAATAACAGGTAAAATTGTAGCTAAGCTAATATCTTGAACCTAAAATTCTGTAATTTATCTTAAATAATAAGTACTTATTTTGTTTAAGCTACAATTAAATAAAAATAATTAATAGAATTAGGCGTTACTTTGTGGTAATCCATATTAATCGAAATTAAAAAGACAACATCTAATATCTAGTGTTAGTTCCGCTATAAAACGTGTCTATATGCTGTTACGCATTTTTTTGCACCTAATCACATTAATTTTTTGGAAACAAAGTTCAAAGAGTTAAGATATGCATTGTTTTCTGCAAAGTAACATTACATCTTTGTGGTTAATAAAGTTTTGACTTTCTATCCAAATTTGCGATCCGTATTTCACCAGAATAACGGTTTGAATAGCGAGAAAGATTAATCAGTTTGTTTAGGAATACAACCGATAATAATTAATAAAATGATTGGATGGTACTTGAACTTACGACATTTATTTATAGGTATGCATTTTCCTTTGTCATTTTTGACAAGACCATCATAACAAACGCAGCTTGGAGGTCCTGAACACGTAGAGTTATCAGACAAATCACAATCTATAGGAAATCCTAACTGAGAACAGGTTTGTGGTGAACATAGTGACGCTGGACACTGTTCTAATCTTTCGTTTTTACCACAAGATTCTGAAAAAAAAATTAGAGCAATTTGTCAATGTCAAAAGACGAGCAACAAATGCTAGAAAGAAATGAAAGAAAACTCAGTAAAGCAATATTGTTTACCACACTTTGCTTGAGTAACACATTTTCCTTTACTGTTCCTGTAATAACCATCAGCACAGCGGCATCCGGGTTCACAGTCAGGATCTCCAGGGTTAGGTGGCGCGGCACAATCGAAAGTTGCTGGATCTATACCACATTCACGAGGGGGGCACGGGGCTGGGCATACATCATATTCTTCATTTTCAGGACACGTTGCTGCAAAGCAATGTATTTTGAATAGCTTATTTTTAAGATTTCTGTGTGGTTTCCGGCTTGGAATAGATCATTCCGTGTCTTCCTATGGGGTTTGTAAAAGGCAACTAAGGCTGATGGATGGGCAATAACATTTATCAGCTCATGGTTAGTTACCGTCTTACTGCGATCGTCCATCGGCCTGCCAAGCGTGATGATTATGATAGTATCCATCAACGACCCTAATTTGCCAAGGTCTATTGAAAAAAAGGCCCATGTTTAGCAGTGAACATAAACGTCCTGTTAGAGAGGTTATGAAGATAAACAATTCGAAATATATATTGTTAGTTATCATACACCTATCAAAAATGTTTTATGAAAATAAAAATTATTACCTTTGGGAAGTATTAATGTTAAGGTTTTGCGTTGAATGTTGGTGTCGTTAAAAAGGTTGAAAAAATCGTGTATGGAAAACTACTTCACTATTATTTGAAATTTAACAAACAGATATGACCAGTCCATTTGACATAATTATGATATAAGATCAAGATCACTTACGGCATTCGTCCTCTGGGATGCATGTACCATTTCCATTTCTTAGATAGCCGTCACAGCATCGGCACCCTGGCTTACACTCATCAGAGTCAGGATATGGCGCACATTCGATTGCTGCTATATTAATCCCACAATATCTTGGAGGACAAACAGGATTACATTTTTCATAAATTTCGTTTTTCGGGCATTTTTTACTATTTGCTGTAGAAAGTAAAAGATATTTAATAATATTTTCATAATATACAGTCATTTTTATATCCAATATTTTGGCAATTTGATCGTTGTATACCGAAAAATGTTATACAAATTCGGTTTAGAGGCTGAATATAAAAGCAAAATTACTCCAAAATACAAAGACAGAGTGCTCAAGTAATAGATAAATTAATTTGAGGTTTTAGTTTAAATCATTGATATTGATAAACTAATTATATCAGATGAATATTGGATTATTTTATACCCACCTGAGCATTGAGTTATCAACCCCGAACAAATCGTTAAAATTACAAAAAAAAGCGACGTCCACATTATACGTAATTGAATTACAATTGGTGTGTTTACAGCAAATATTTTGCTTTTATACCGTTTAAAGACAGGTGCAGTTATGCAGTTGTTTAAACAAATAGGTAATAAATTTGTTTTAAATACGCTTTCTTTTTATTTTATTGTCGTTTTTTTATATTTTATGTTTGTTGTTATTGTATCTTTTCACTAAATACCTGCTTTTTACAGAAATAAAGAAATATAATTGTACTAATATAAAAAAAGAAGAAAACAAAACAAATATAGTTTTTTTCATAGGAATATAATGTATAACATAATAATAACAAGCAAATTAAAAGAAGGCACATACTTATTTCAATATTTTATATTTAAGTACTTGGGTGACACATTATAAATAATGATTTTAGAAGGATTTTTTCATTATTATGGCGGTGTATAGGATATGTGGGGCATAGGTTAAGTCAAGCGTCTCGGAGACCCTGAACAAATAGATGGATACAAACATTTTTAGTATTTTGTTGAAGGTATCACATATGTCTGAGTTATTTAGCGTTTTATTTTGCATAACAAGGAATAGCATAAACTTCATATCGCAGAAAATCAATTGGCACACAATCATTTGTTCAAACGCATATTTTTTAAATTCAGAACCATCGTTGGCATAAGCTTTATATCCATAATAATTAAGAAGTAGAGCCATCTTGTTGCTGAAAGTTCATAGTTCGTCATGAAGTATGAATTTCATATCGATAGTCATCAAAAGGCAGAACTATCATACCTCAGGAAGTTAACAATTAGAACCATATTTTGACATGCATTTCATATCTAAGTGATAATTGAAAAAAAAATATATCTATTTATTATTATGTACTTCTTACCATAATGATATAATTTATAGATTATACGACAATTCGCCGCTGACGCGGCTCCGCTCGCTAGTTCTTACCTAACCTAACCGATTGTCATTTGCCCACAATTCGTTTCTGGCACAACTATAAATTATTTGTCAAATAATACGTTATTAAATAAAAGTTTATCGGATAATTATTTTGTTCAGTGAATTATTTATTAAACTTGTTGTTGTATCGTGAGGAAATAACAGATAATTTTTATGCCGATCGTTGCTTGTCAACTAAAAATTTTTGAATTAATTTTTGGTGAACGCACCGGTTAAAATTATTGCAAATAAAATTCTAATGTTTTCATAGTACACCAAATAATTGTCGCTCTAAATAAACGTTATGCTAAACGAAATTATGCAAAATTTTAACTTTGCCAAAGTCTCATCAAGGTAATTATCAACGAGCAATGGAGAGGGCTCTACGAGATCGAATCAGAAATGAGGAGATACGTAGAAAAACGCGGGTTACCGATTTAACCCAACGGATAAGTTCGTTGAAGTGGCAATGGGCAGGCCATATAGCACGGAGAACAGAAGGCCGTTGGGGCCGAAAAGTTCTCGAATGGAGACCGTGGATCGGCAAGCGTAGCGTAGGACGTCCACCTACTAGATGAACGGACGATCTGGTTAAGGCCGCAGGATCACGGTCGATGCAGGCCGCTTCTAATCGCAACAACTGGAGATCTATGAGGGAGGCCTAGGTCCAACAGTGGACGTCCTACGGCTGAAATGATGAAAATGATGAAAGGTAATTATGCCAAATAAAATTCTGCCACCTTAAAAGTATGCCATTGTATATTATAAACATTCGACCAAACAATAATTGTTATTATAAATACTACATATTTTTATGCCTTAAAATATTCGTTTAAAAAAGATTATGCCAAGTGTGTTATGCCAAATAAAATTCTGCCAGATAGAATAAGAATAAGAATCCTTATTTATCCTTTAAATCAAAGATAAATTGGGAGATACCGATTTGAAAAATACAAAGAGCTTATTCCCTTCGACCCTTTTATTCCATTACCTTTCCATTGCCCGTTACGTGGGTCCCGTCTCGAATCTACTTCCTCAGATATCTTGATTCCATACCCTCGCATATCCAAATCCCCTATTAAACGGTTAACGCTATCGACACCCTGACCGCTCAAATTAATCACATGTGTGATGTGCGTGTGCTGATGGCCGAGAAGAATGCGGCATTCCGAGCCTATGACCTGTATCACATCGAGGAAAACCACTTGCACTCGCGATCCTTTCAACCTACTAAGTGGTCGAGTCATCGACATGCGAGTCTCCAGATGGTATGCGATGTTGAGGGACCTTAAACTGTCACATGGCCTATTAGGAGCTTTGCAAGAAGCTCAAATCCACAACCTGTTCCTCTATGCCCCCACTCAATGTCCTGGCTCCACTTTGATTGATATTTCCAAACCGAACTATTTATCGCCCTATAATTCTTTTCGAATCATTGAGTAATCTTTACGAGCGCATAATCTACATATGTTCAACTACTAGCATTCACTATGGATCATCTGCCTAACAGTTTGGTATTCGAGTCAAATACTCTAGTTCACAAAGTGTATTGCATTGTTGAATATACCCTTGTTGTATCAGGCAAATAAAAATAAATGTCATACAGGAGCACTCTGCTTCGACATAACCAAAGCGTTCATCGAAGTCATGCACAGTGTGTTTATTGCTGTCAACTGATAAACATGGACCGTCTCTCGAGGGAGGGTTCTTGCCATAGTCACGAAGCTTCGCAGACAGGTTGGTGACCCCAGTATTATATTGTAATACCATGCTTCCCGTTCCCTGCACGGTATACTTATTATTATAGATAGATATTATAGGATCTTTAGGTGACATTTATTAGACATTATTTTTAATTCATAAATACAATTAGAATTGAATAATTATCATTTAAATTAATGTTTTATATTTTTTTGTTAATTATTTCCTCTTTAGAAACATTGTTTTATAGTAACCAATTTAAAGACCGTTGATTATGAGAACATTCTTCAAGTTAATTTAATATTTATTAAAATACTAATGAATCCGTTTCATTATTAACGACATGATACTCGTCAAGATATTGTATAAACATGTGTGCATTTGAGTTTAAGTAGAAAACTGCTTTGTCTTAATATTTCATTATCTTTTAATGATGTTCGTCGCTTAAAACTGGATGTACCAGAAATATTTATTTTAGACGAGCTTTTGCCTACAACAACGTTCGCGTATATTTTAATTTTCTATTGCAAAAATTGTCGACTCCCATTTTATCGCCTCTTTCGTAGCTGATATCTGCATGTCCTCTGTATGTATGTATCAATTGCAGAACAAGCCGCGTGTCGATAGATTAGTGAGTAACGGATTTAGATATATTACAGATCATCATCAACTTTTCTCTGTGCATGGTACAGAGAAAAGTTGAGTTATCGGTCGTCCGTCTTTATTATGCTTTCTGATTCGTTCATATAAGCCTTTTCCTGAGTACTACATTCACAAGACAATAGTAAGACAATGCAAAGCAAAAAGATCTAGCAGTTCTTGAGTTTTTGCCTATGTAGATAGCTTGTTTAGAAGAGATTTAATAATAAATTTATTAGATCAACAAAGTATAAAGATCTTAATCGGAAGAAAAAGCATCGTAAATGTGTATTTATTCAATTTTATATGCAGCAATCTGAGTAACATCATAATTTATTGAATGAAAAGAAAATGACCCTTTACTTTTCAATGACCATTAAGAAACAATACAAATAAAATTTAAATTTTCCAAGAAACCAACAAATTTTATCTAACCGTGCGTCGTTTAGTATCAAGGTAGCTTTTACTAATTTGACATAATTAAAGCAGTATGTCCGTCTGATTCAACTTTCGACATACATTTTAAGACCTCAGACCTAAAAAAAGACTTAAAAAAATATTTAAACTACTTGAATATTCGTTAGGTTTTTTCAATAGTTAAATTTATTGTTAAACATGATGTTTTGTTTATCTAAACTGTATGATATGTATGGTTTGATATTATATATAAACACCAATATTTGTCTGAATCTTAGGATATGGTCAATACTATTACATAAACTCAACTATCTGGTGTGAAATGAAACCGCTATCGCTTTGTTGCTGTAGACAACATTCAACCACAATCTTATACAGAAAGTCTTCACCTTTTTAAAAAAGACACGCTAAAACATAATATTAATGAAATAAAAATAAAAACTTTTTTATTTTACTTCTTTTTACAGTATACGTTTTTTTTTTGTCCGGGGTGAAGTGCTTTTACGCTTTCCCACCGCCGCTGCAGCGTATTCGCGCGCTGGCGGTGGGATATGTGGGACTCGCCCTCTCCATAGCGTGGTATGCTATACTCATACCACGAGGAGAGGACCCTACCAACCACTAAAACCTGCCGGACACTCCTTCGAGCCGCCGTTGGCGGGGGCCACGCATGAGCAATCCGGCCCCCCGACGGCACCCGCGGCCAATATGGTACCGCGGGATCTCCAGGGCCACACTTACAGTGGCCCATTTGCCCAATTATAGGGACGCCCGGAGTGTAGAGGCGTCCCTACTCCTCATGGGTCAGCCTCGAACGGAGCGGGGCCCATGTCCCCCACTCCCCGAGGCCGAGCCTAGGGTGGTAGGCGGCGGGTTTCAGCCCGCCGCCGACGGCCAACACGCCGTCTGCGAAGCGGGTGGGCGGAGGGATCTACTTCCCTCTCCCGCTCCGCGGTCGTTACCCGTTACGGCTGCAACCGTTTTACAGTGCACCTAGTGCTACAGTACACCTCACTCACCTTCAGCTTCATTTTGTTTTATTAAAGAGTACCAACGTCGTATATCTTGTATTTATTGTAATATACATTTTTAAATTTGAATAGTATTCATAAATAATCTTTTTGTTTTTTTTTTTTTCACTTACAACAATAACAAACATAGTTAAATTCTAAGTTTTCAATGATTTGGTTTTCTTCGCCTTTGGGAGTATAACCGTATTTTTTGCCGCAAATTCTATGTAATGATAAAGACAATATCATAGGTATATAAAGGTGACTGGTAATTAGTGACCGATACCTAAACACAAATGATTGTGCTCATGATAATAAACAACTTTTACTATGGCACCAACCCTGAAATCGCGAAAAAATATCAGCTGTTCCATATCGTTGTTCGTATGTTCCAACTCGTCAACATGGTAGGGAGCATATTTTTTTTTTTCGCGATTTCTGGTTTGGTGCCATAGTGAAAGTTGTTTGTTATCATGAGCACAATGATGTGTTAAGGTATCGGTCACTAATTACCAGTCACCCTATATATAACACAAAATAACCCTATTTCGTTGGCGATAAAAAATTCAGTATACTAATGATAACTTAACTTTGGTTTATTGACTCTGTTACCATCATTAACAGCCCGTATAACGCTGAACATGGACCTCCTCCCGAAGAAGGGTATTTGCATTAGAATTTACACAAAGATTTCCTGTCCGGCGTGGGGCCCATAGAACCCACGACCGCCGAGATTTAAAGCGAGCCAAATACCGCTACGCTACCGATGTTGTCTCACACATACTCTATATCTATATTATTTATATTATGGATACATTTATTTGATTTTATACACGTGCTTGCATCAAAATGAGAATCCAAGAATATGGCAAATTAAAATAAGAGACTAGTTTTGCTATTGTTTGCAAAATCTCTGCTTCTTTCTGTAACACTTTCGGGGTTCCGTAGTCCACAAGGAACCGTTATAGTTTCGTCATGTCCGTCCGTCCAGGCTCGTACTCCGCTGTTACTGCACCGATTGTCACGAAACTTGGTGGAGAGATGTAAATTGAATATAAAAAACTTGGTTTTTAAAATTATGGAAAAAAAAATTGCAGCCCCCCTCAATAAAAATAGGCATTTTAGGGCACACCACGTTTTTTAAACGCGCCTGATATGCATGGCTAGGTTCTTGGCCGGTTTTTCATAAAGTGACTACTATAATATTGATATTATTATTATTAAAGGGATTACTAATTTCTCAACACTCGTAAAGCAATCACTCTTTCCCAATTTAGTACTGGTATATTTAATGTCCAGGATGACCTTCAAATAACTTTCGTATTGAACAAAAACTAATATTGCTATAAAATATTATGCATCCATTTGTAGTTATGTTTATAGCATTATAAGATTATAGTTATTGTTTTGCTAAATGGTCATCGCATTTATGCAATGATGACCTGAAAATTTAAAGTTAAAAAGGTTAAAAGGTAAGTTAGTTACTTACCTAAAATGCATTTTTTATTTTAATATAGGTCACCCTATATAATTATACAACTACCGCCTGCGCGCGGTTTCACGTACTAAATTTCAATTTACTAGAAATAATTTTTCAAATCGGTCCAATAGTAGTTCTTGCGTTTGTACCCCCACTTTAATGTACCACTTACTAATTCTAATTACAAGCAGAACATTTTTTTTTTTAGATTTTGAGGTGCGAGCAAGTAGGAATCTCAATACTCTAGTAGTATTTCTTCAGTGTGAAGAGATCTATCCTATAATTATTTTCATCTTTAAATAATGCATAGTGTTAAAAAGTACGGATAAAACAAGCATACATTTTGGTTGTTTAGTTGTATCATATGTCTAAAAGTGAAGACTTGTAATTGGCTTACTGTCTCTAAACTCAATAGTATAAGACAGTTACTAAACATTGTTTAAAAGCAAAAGTTTTGCATAAAATAAATAAGTTACGCGCTCAAGAAAACAATCAAACTCTTTAGCTTTATCTATTAAGTATAAGAAGAATGATACTTAACAAACATGAATAAAATACATAACTAAAAGTAACTAATTAAAAATGATATATAATTATATGTTTTCTTATTTACTTAATTATCTTAAGACGCGGTCGATTACAGCCCGCAGCTTGGTCGATTACAGTGTAGGGTAGGTGGGTGCAGCAAGCTATGAGAGCATGCTGCACCCATACAACTCGACTCGACCCGGTTTTCTTATCATGAACCACGATTTAGGGCTTAAATTTAAATTACAATAAATTTGTTGGGTGAGAGTATTGCCGATATTATTGCCTTTATTCTTCACAATCATATTCTGGCATTGTTGGCGGTGCTATGGTCGTGGGTGCCGTGAATACCATTGAAGTAATTGTCGTTTCAGTTGTGGATATTGTCGTCTCATTAGCTTCAGATACCATAGGACTTGTAGAAACCGTAGTCGTTGTTTCTGGTTTTGAAGTTGTCGTTATCATTGTGTTTCCAGTTATACTTGAAGTCTCTGTGAAATTAAATATGAATGACTTTAAGACTCACGATAAAAGTGTTTATATAATAAAGCAAATAATACAAAATTATGAGTCAAATTATGTTAAGAAACCCTTGTTTTACAGAGTTTAATTTTATGCTTCATCAACTTTCATTAGTCACCCTATATCGCTATTTAAATTAAAAGCGCCGCAAATAAAAAATATTGAAATCAGTTTTATTGCAAAAATAGTACCACGTAAACTAATTTGTACGATTTTAACATTGTTACACTGATACCTATATGAATAGTGGAAAATGAAACATTTCCTTTTACTGCGTAGGTATAGCAAACAATGTTTAGTTTTATTATAATAGCCGTTTTTCCCTTAGAAATAAAAATTAATCCATCTTAATGCAAAAATTGTACCACTTAAGCATAATGATACGAGTAGCGATTTACTCATAAAGTTCTCACTACATTTCATCCCTATTATTTTATTCCTGATAATTTGAAATTGATTTTAACATTTTTACCTTCAAAACTTTGATTTGAAACTGAAGAAGATGTTGTCATTGGCGTTTCAGTTGCTTCATTTGTAGTTTCCATAGACTTTGTTTCAGGTTTAGAAGTCGTAGTCGTCATTGCAGTAGTAGTACTTTCAGTCGTAGTTGAATCTCCTGTGAAAATATCATATATAGATACCACATTCTAATTTTATCGAATCTTTATAGTAGATAGTGTTATGTTCGTGTAATACACGTTACTATAATTTACAAATATTTTTATTAGCGAATCGCCCCGGCTTTAAACGGTTGCAATGCAGATGTATTATACATATAAACCTTCATCTTGAATCATTCTATCTATTAAAAAACACACATTAAAATCCGTTGCGTAGTTGTAAATATCTAAGCATACATGGGTACAGACAAACAGCGGCAGCGACTTTGTTTTACTATGTAGTGATAACACTGTACAAGTATACAACCTGCATAATTGGACGTAGCAATGTATGCTTCATCATTTCAGCCGTAGGACGTCCACTGCTGGACATAGGCCTCCCTCATAGATCTCCAGTTGTTACGGTTAGAAGCGGCCTGCATCCACCGTGATCCCGCGGCCTTA
Organism: Nycteola revayana; assembly: GCA_947037095.2. Lineage (NCBI taxonomy): Eukaryota > Metazoa > Arthropoda > Insecta > Lepidoptera > Nolidae > Nycteola > Nycteola revayana. Next base: position 18,537,504 of record OX344840.2, read on the forward strand.
ACCAGATCATCCGTCCGTCTAGTAGGTGGACGTCCTACGCTACGCTTTCCGATCCGCGGTCTCCATTCGAGAACTTTTCGGCCCCAACGGCCATCTCCGTGCTATATGGCCTGCCCATTGCCACTTCAACGAACTAATCCGTTGGGCTATGTCGGTAACCCGCGTTCTTGTATCTCCTCATTTCTGATTTGATCTCGTAGAAAAACCCCGAGCATAGCCTCTTGTATGCTTGATAATTTGTAAATAAATTATAACCAAATCACATAATAATATGACTGTGACGGTAAGTCATATACTTACCGCAAAGTGAAGCAAGAACACATGTATTATTATTGTTTCGGTAATATCCTTTTATGCATCGACACTGTGGTCTACATGGTATTACAGTATAATTAGAGGCAGGTGGAGCACAAGTAGAATTTTTCAAATATTCCTTACAGCTCTCTGCTGGACATATTGGTGGGCATTTTACGTATTCTTCATTTTGACCGTTACATTTATATGGTGCTGGAAAAAAATATGAATTAAGTACATATTATACCTACTAATTACATCACAAAAAATAAATATATATGGCTAAGGAAATTAAGGCAAACATTTTAGCCTAGTTTAATAAAGAATATAATAAGGACGAATTAAATTATTTATACTTACGGCAGTCGGTAACAGCTACACATTTTTCAGTTTTTCTATCTCGGAGTCTGTTCATGCCACATACACATTTCTCACCACCACGTTTATTGCTGGAAAATGTGCATGATTGAGAGGAATCCGAAGATAATGGACAATAGTCTGCATTACAATCAGGTGGCCAACTCTTAACCAGCATTTCTCCTTCAGGGCATGCTGTGCGAACGTCAGTCATCAACTGTATTATTATTATTATTTTGTTCAATATTATATACTGTACAACGTATACATGAAGATTACAAACAAATATATATAAATAACGTACCTGATGACAATGTTACTAACGACAATACGGCTATTATAATAATACTCAACATCGTTTGCGATACGCAGTACTGTACAAGGAAACGTTTATATTTTCCACTATTTATTCAGGTATCAGTGATATGCGTGGTGTTCTTTTGAACTAGCAGTGCCAATTGTGAGTATATTTATCGTACAATAAAATTTATTTGTTTAATGTAAACGCACGGCAGCGTATCAAGCCAAGAAACTAAAACTGGCTAAGCAGCAAGCGTGTGTTAATATTTAATATATAATTTTGAAACACTTTTAACAACCAAATAATTCAAAGTGTAAGTGACCTAAATATATAATATTTACTGCAACTAAATACTTTAAATGTATAAAATATAGGTAGGTGCTTCTATTTTTTTGCGTGTATTTTGTAGTGAAATCCAAGGTAAATCGATCAAAATGCAGTCAAAGGTCCATTACTAATAATACCACCTAAAAACACTGTGGAATGCAATAAACGATTGAGTATTGAGCACAGTTGGCTAATTTCCAATTAACAGCTTAGGTAAATTAAAAAGGAAAAATAACTGGCTTTATTTTATGACACGCAAATAATAATTAATAATAATAACGCAATCTTTACCTATGAAATTGCCAAATGGTTCGACATGGTGGTAAAAAAATCGTTTGAATTTTGTCATACAAATGTATGAAAAAATTCAAACGATTTTTTTTCATGTATTTTTTATTTGTATTAATCGATGTAATCACCCATGCAATTAATGCATCTTTGCCAACGCAGTGGCAGTTTATTGATGCCCTTCTTAAATAAATCAGCTGGACGGGAGGCAACAAATTCTTCAATTGCATTTTGTACTGCGTCTTGGTTATTGAATTTTTTTCCTGCCAAGAAGTTATCCAAATTCTGGAAGTAGTAGTCTGTAGGCGCAGGGTCTGGTGAGTAAGGCGGATGACGGAGAGCTTCCAACCCCAGTTCTTACAACTTGGAGACCGTATGCTGTGCAGTATGAGGTCGTGCGTTGTCGTGCAGGAGCAGCGGAGACGAGCGATTGACCAATGCTGGTTGGAGATGTGCCAGCTTCTCCATCATTGTGTTCATTTCTTCACAGTACACATCTGCAGTAATGCTCACCCCGTTTGGTAAGAAGCTGTGATGAATCACACCGGCGCTAGACCACCAAATAGTGACCATCACTTTTCTAGGGGTAAGTTTCGTTTAGGGCATTGTTTAGGTGCTGAACCAGGATCCAACCATCTTGCTGAGCACTTGCGGTTAACAAACAGAATCCATTTTTCATCGCAGGTAACAATGCGGTTCAAAATTCCTTCATTTGTGTGTCTCAACGCGTACTTCGCGCTGGCGATCTTTGAGTTCGTGAGGCACCCATTTGTCAAGCTTTTTTACCTTGCCAATTTGACGCAAATGGACCAATATTGTTTTGACGCTAACGTTGAAAGCTGCTGCTAATTCAGCCGTAGATTGTGTATCATCAGCTTCCAAAATCGCCTTTAATTCGTCATTGTCGACCAAAGTCTTCGGACGACCGCGAGGTTCATTTTTCAGGTCGAAATTTCCAGAACGGAAGCAAGCAAACCAATAACGGGTGGTGCGTTAGTTTGTTGTGTTAGCTACGTAAACATCGTTGATGTTGCGCGCCGCTTGTGCCGCGTTGCTGCCACGACGGTACTCATATTCCATAATTACTCGAATTTTTAACGTATCCATGATGACGAAAAAGATTGAAATGCGATGAAAATGTGACTCTAATCAATAAACAAATGACTATTTTTGGAAAAAAATCTACGTTTTTTAAATAAAATTAATTTGAAATTAGAATTCTTAGCCAAACAAAAATTATTTTGATTTGAAATGGCCAGCCAGCACTGCAGAACGGCAATTTCATAGGTAAAGACTTAATATATATTTTTTTAACACTTTTTTCTTTTACCGAATAAAGGCAAATGAATTGAAATGAAATCTATAAGTTGAATTTGGTGAAAACAAATCTACACAATGTTTTTAATGATATTGTACTTGGCTCCCATTTTGAAACTCATGTTTTAAAATGGGTATAAAGTCATTATAATACCAATAATGCTAATAAAATAAATGGTATTTACTGAGCACTTTTGTATTGGTAAGTTTAACTAAATAATAATTCGGTCTTCAACCAGAAGAATAGATAGAAAGACTTTATAATTATTGCCACAGCTATAGGCATGAAATCCCAGAATGGGGCAGACTTCTTGGTAGACTGGTGAAAAAGTAGTGGGACCTGAAGGGCTGGTCCGTGTCGCCGACGTCACAACTATGAGGGAATATTGCGTCGATCAGTCTGGTAGCTCCTACTTAGTCGTAGCCAACCCTCATCCAGTTGCCATCTGGGTTTAGTGTGTTCGGGGAATGTTGACGAATTAATTATTATGTCATGTTTTGTTTACTGTATTTGTCTAATTTTCGTTTTTATTTGGCAACCAGATAATTTATACTAATATTATAAAGCTGAAGTGTGTTTGTTTGTTTGCTTGTGCTAATCTCAGGCTATGTAGGTATCATGACGCTAACTACTATTCCACCCGGATGATGTCGCGGACACAAGCTAGTTATAATAACAACTCAATCATCATTAAGTGTTTTATATCCGTAATTTTCCGGGACAACCTTTCGTAGAACCTATAACACCTTGTATTGCTAGTCACTCAAGTTCATTTTGGCATATATATTTTTTATTGTCGTCTCTGTCTTGCCTTGAAGGAAACTTTTTTAAAATAAAAAACCACATGTCTATTTTACATTTCAATAGAAATATTGCAATAAATAGTCCTGCTGAGTAATTATAAGCAACGATTAAATACTCACCATGTATTTGGAAAAAAATATTCTCCGACAGACACAGCTCACTTCTGAATAGATTATCTTGTGTATTACACACACTGTTAAACCACCAGTTCCACTTGCTTTATCATCCTCGAATAAAATCTATTTAGTTCAAATAATATAGTTTTTTTTGGTCGTGGGTAGTTGTGACAAGCAGACACATTTTTTGTAGCTCTTGATTAAAATTAATTTCAAAATTAATTTCAAAATCAATTTTATAGTTTTTAATTATAATTTCATTAATTAATGGGATAAAACATAAGACTCAGTCAACCCACCTGTCAGTTTTATAAAAAGAAACACATTTTCACTCATACTGAGACAAAACAATAAAACAGCTGTGCACTTTCAACTTAAAATTTAAAAAATGGCAGTTACTGTTCAAGACTCAGTGTCCAGTCTGCGTGATGAGTTTTACAAGAAGTGTTCCAGTGTTGAAGAGGAGCTCAAAAAGGCAGCAAGCAGTGGAAGTCCAACAATTTCCTCTCTTGCCAGTGATTTTGCTGCTTATAAGTCCGGCTTCATTCTGGCGTTGGACCTCCTTCAAAAGCAGATGGATGCCCTGGCGCGGAACATTGACAGCTTGGAGATGCGTGGACGGAGGAAAATATTGCTGTTCCATGGTGTGGCTGAAGATAAACAGGAGGTTGTTGCACAGGCTATCACCAAAGTTATTTGCACTAATCTTGGTGTTAGTAACTTCTCCACTGAAGACATCCGCAGGTGCCATCGTATGGGACGCCTTACTGGTACTACACGACCTCGGCCAATTCTTTGCAAGTTTCAAGCAGTAACACAAAGGGATAACATCTGGTCTTTGAAAACATCACTTAAAGGTACGGGAGTAACGTTGTCGGAGTTCCTGACGAAGCCAAGACATGCTACCTTTATGGCTGCCCGAAAGAAGTTTGGTGTGACGCAAGCTTACACTATGAATGGCAGCGTGTATGTTATAGATGCTGGTAGTAAGCGACATCGAGTTTTCTCTATTGAGGATGTCGATAATTTACATTCTGTTGGTGCGGCTCGTGTGACTCCGGAGACTACAGCAGCCCGGAATTCGGACATGGACGGCTCACATGGTGGTGTTAAGGCTAATTACCCAGGAGCCTCACAAAGAAGTAGACGAAATGTGGCTCATAAGAAGAAGGTAATTTTTCGTGTGCACTTTTTGTGGTGGAACGTTACACTTTTCACTTTCATATCATTTTATTTTCAAGTTCTTGTTTTGTAAGTCTGTTGTAACCCCATATGTATATTTGGGGTGTACTACGCCGAATCGAATACCAAATAATCGAATATCAATTGATCGAACACTATAAATCGAACGACTAAATACTCGAACGTTCATAACATCGAATGGTTATTAAATCGAACATTCAAAACATCGCACACTCAATACATCGAGTGATCAAAATATCGAATGTTTGGTTGATCGAGCGTTCAATGCATCGCATATTCGTTCTATCCAAAGATCAATACAAATATTTTTTAAGAATACAAAAAAAAAACTAAATTTTAATTGCATTAACATCTCTTTTGCCTCTTTTTTGTGAAGAAGGTCTTCCCAATCTTGCCTTTGCCTTTTCAATGCAATTAAAATGTAGTTTTTTTTGTGTATTCTTAAAAAATATTTGTATTGATCTTTGGATAGAATGAATATGCGATGCGTTGAACGCTCGATCAAATAAACATTCGATATTTTGATCACTCGATCAAACAAACATTCGATATTCTGAATACTCGACGTATTGAGTGTGCGATGTATTGAATGTTCGATTTAATAACCACTCGATGTTATGAACGTTCGAGTATTTAGTCGTTCGATTTTATAGTGGTCGATCAATTGATATTCGATTATTTGGCACTCGATTTGGCGTAGTACACCCGTATATTTGTTCCCTGCCTCCATGCATTTATTTTATTGTATTTATTGGTTATCTATTTCTTCTTCCGCTTACTGTCAAGTGTCAATGTCAATTCATCTCTCTATATAACATTCCATGTTTGTGTAATCTATGATATTTTTAGCATTACCTTTAATCGATTCGAGTTGCAAATTTGTATATAAAATGGGGGTGATTGGGAACAATGTTGATTTATGTTTTGTGTAATTGTTCTTTAAGTTTAGTGTTCATGCTGTCAATGTAATGTGTTGTTATTATGTGTTTGTTTCAGTTTTGTTATTCTATACAGTGGCTGGCGGGTGGTTTGATGAAATATTTAATTTAGTAGTTCAAGACATTAAAAAAAAAAAATTGTTACATATTTTATTTATCTATATTTTAATATTATATTTATGCATATATGTCTCTGTCAGACTATGAAAGTAGTTTAGAAAGTTTTCAAACCGCAGATAGTGATTCCAGCTTCGTTAGTATTCCATCGTTAAGTGAAACTCTTTCTTCTCTTTTTACTGACGTTCTTAGAAATTTCAATGTTGTTCACATAAATGCCCAAAGCATTCCGGCTTAATTTTCTGATATGCCTGCGGATTTTGACTGTAAGAACATCCATGTCATCCTCGTTTCCGAATCTTGGTTGAAACCATGTCTTCCTTCTGCCTGTTACACCCTACCTGGTTTTAACTTAATTCGTAATGATCGTGTCAGTGGAGTTGGTGGTGGCGTTGCCATTTATCTCTGTAATTTCATTAATTTTAAAATAGTAGACACGTCACCGCAGCTGCCTCCTTCTAATGCCGGTGAACACCTCTTTATAGAAGTCGAACTACATCATACGAAAGCCTTGCTAGGTGTGTACTACTGTCCATTTCTCCAAATTAATTTCTTTAGCTCTTTTGAGACTCTCTTAGAAAAATTGACCCCTTCTTACAGTCACACTATCATAATGGGCGATTTCAATACCTGTCTTCTTAAAATTGACTCCCGTGCTTCTTCTCTCTTAGCGATTATCGAATCGACTAACCTTTTCGGTCCCCCTTTAAATGCCACACACAATTTTCCCAATACTACTCCTTCCCTTCTGGACCTTATTTTCGTTTCTTCTCGTGATAGGATTGCTAAGCATGGTTAATGCTCAGCCGATATGTTCTCCTATCGTGATCTCATTTTTATGTCTTATGAAATTCGCCCATCTAAGGCAAAGTCGACAATTATATTTCAGCGCAACTTTAGTGGTATGAACCTTGAAAATCTTCGTTAAGCTGCACGCGGCATTGATTGGAGCGTTTTGCTGGAAGCCGATTTCAATACCTGTCTTCTTAAGAATGACTCCCGTGCTTCTTCTCTCTTAGCGATTACCGAATCAACTAACCTTTTCTGTCCCCCTTTAAATGCCACACACAATTTTCCCAATACTACTCCTTCCCTTCTGGACCTTATTTTCGTTTCTTCTCGTGATAGGATTGCTAAGCATGGTTAATGCTCAGCCGATATGTTCTCCTATCATGATCTCATTTTCATGTCTTATGAAATTCGCCCACCTAAGGCAAAGTCGAAAATTATATTTCAGCGCAACTTTAGTGGTATGAACCTTGAAAATCTTCGTCAAGCTGCACGCGGTATTCATGGAGCGTTTTGCTGGAAGCCGTGTCAATCGATGACTTGAGCTGAGTTGATTAAACTCTACGACATCCATGACCCTGTTCGTGCTATAAAAGTTAAGCATTTACCTGCACCATGGCTGAATGATGCAATCAGAAAGGCTATGAATTCGAAAGCAGCAGCCAGAGCAAAATATAAATGTCGACCCAATGATTGCAATCGGGACAAGTATATTTCGATTCGTAACCGCTGCAATAGGATGTGTAGGAACGCTCAACGCCAAAATGTTCATAAATCAGTTGAAAATGGAGACCCGGCTAAAATCTGGAAGTTCCTTAAATCGATAGGCATCGGAAAATCTCCAGAAAAGCTTTCCACTAATTTAGATATTAACGCGCTTAATCAGCATTTTTCTTCTGCATCTTCGAGTAATGCGTCTGCAAAAACTCATACTTTAAATTATCTTTCTTCCCTATCACCGGCCGGTCTCCCACCTCTCATCTTCAATCAATTTTCCGGTTGTGATGTTAAAAAGAGCTTACTATCGATAACTTCTAATGCTATCGGCAGTGACAATGTCAGCCGTAATAAGATAATTCCTATCCTTGAAGAAATCCTACCCATCATTTCCCATATCCTTAATTACTCTGTTTCCAGTGGCTCCTTTCCTACATCATGGAAAGAAGCTCAAGTCACGCCACTGCTGAAAATCAAAAATCCTACCTCTTTTTTCCGACTACCGACCCATATCCATTCTTCCATTCCTATCCAAGGTCCTAGAACGTTTGATCCATAGGCAATTACATGCCTTTGTTTGCAAACGCGATATCCTTAATCCTATACAATCCGGTTTCCGACCTGGCCATAGTACGGCTACAGCCTTAGTTCATATTACGGACGACATTAGGAGTGCCATGGAGGAGGGAAGTCTTACAGTTCTCCTTCTATTAGATTTAAGTAATGCGTTCAACACTGTAGATTTTGATATCCTCCTTGGTATTCTGAACTCGCTAAACATATCGCCAACGGCAATTAAGTGGTTTCGATCTTACCTGTTTGGCCGTCGGCAAAGAATCCGTGTTGACGATATGTTTTCAACATGGTCTAATATTACTGCAGGCGTGCCACAGGGTGGCGTTTTGTCTCCATTACTATTCGCTATTTTTATAAATACCATCTCTATAAATCTTATTTCTTCTTACCATCTTTATGCAGACGATCTCCAAATCTACACGCATTCAGCACATAATAAATTATCGGAGGCAATCGCCTCTATTAACGACGATTTGGCACGAATAGGGGAGTGAAGTTGTAAGTTCGGTCTCAAAATCAACGCGTCAAAGACACAGGCGACCGTAATAGAAAGCTCGCGGATGGTTTCTAGAATAGATTGGCCCCAACTTCCTCAAGTCAAATTCAATGGATCTATAATACCATTCAAAGATAGTGTTAAGAATTTGGGCGTTATTTTTGACGCCACTTTGTCCTGGGGTCCACAATTGAAATCTGTGAGCCAAAAAATATTTGCTTCCGTAGGTTCTCTTAGACGCCTTCATAACTTTTTACCCATTACCACTAAAGTTGCCCTTGCTCAATCTCTGCTGTTGCCAATTCTTGACTACGCTGACGCCAGCTATCTTGACCTCACCGAAGAGCAACTGAATAAACTTGAGCGACTCCAAAACGTTTGCATTAGATTTATATTTGGACTTCGCAAATATGATCATGTCTCATTATTTCGTAATAAGCTTAAGTGGTTGCCAATTCGCCTTCGCCGTAATGCTCATATTCTTTCTTCTACACCTACCTTAAAAACCATTTCGAATTCCTTTGTGATACACATTCGCGATCTCTAAGATCGTCACAAGACTTAAAGCTGCATATTCCCGTGCATTCCTCAAATTTTATGGACAAATCATTTAGCGTCACAGCAGTTCGTCTATGGAATGCCCTGCCAGTAAGAATAAGAAGTGCTCAGGCTCACTCAACATTTAACAAACTAATCAAAGAACACTATTTGCGTTTATAAATTGTCCCTTTGTTGTATACATTTACATAATATTTATATTTATTATTTATAATACATAATAGATAAGTTAGGCAGGCAGGCAGACTCCAAAAAAAACCAAAATTTACTTAACTAATTTATTAAAATAAAGAAAGTATTACAAAAGTTGAATTAAACTAAGTAGTGACGATCGTTCGATGTTAGAAACAAAAGTGAGTCGATTCCGGAATATGATGCCCTTGTTGGATGCGCCGAGTGTGTCGCGTTGCGTCTTGTCAGCAATTCTTGGTTGATGCAATATTGATAATGAATTGCGGTATGTTTCCTTAGTATGCACATTCTAGGTAATATGGATACTTAACATCTCCCCCCTGAAGATCAGTGATTACTGGTGAACATTGTTCTCAAGTATCGCTGAGAATGTTGCTTGGACTGGAATTGTAGCGGGACGATTCTGTATTTCAGCATAACTATTACCGAGTTCTATTTTGTTATTTCCATCTCGTGAAGTAACTTCCATATTATGTTGTTTCCAATATTTCCGTGCGAGGAAAGTTATACCAAGTACACTTGCACCGAATAGGAATAAGTACAATGGGGTTATGGTATAATATACATTGTTCAACACGCCGTTATCCAGAGTCAACGGCGATTCCATAGATAGTTCATCAGTACTGAATTGTAATCGATGAAGATTTATTATCGCTTTTCATTTCTCCGTGATACGATGGGCTAATTATTTTAATTACTTGCCCTTTTACTCGGTCATCACGATTGGTAAGTATCAATTTTGGACTTCGTAGACTACAGCCTTTTGGAATGATAATTAGGAAGCTTCCTTGTAGTGTGGTATACTGATCTTGCGTACAGGATAGGTGAACTTTAGTAGGTGCAGGAAAACTCACTAAATAGTGTCGGTCATCTAATGTTTCAACGGCTTCTATCGTTAGCTTTGCAGTTGTGAAAGTACAAGTTTCGTGAATTTGCTGGGCGGTAATCAGATTGTAGATGCAGTCGTCTTGGTTACTGTAGTGATAGTTGATATTGTCTTCGCAGAGATAATATGTACCAGACTTCGGGCATTCAGCCTCTATGTACATAAAATCCTTATTATGAATTGCAAGGAAGGGATATGGAGGAATGAGTATCTTAGAATTGTTGTTAGCAACTATAGATAATTTAAAAAGGTCGTATGTGGAAGGGTTAACAATTGGGAATTTAAAAATTATTACTAAATTGTCACTATTATAATAGTAGCCTAATTTAATTATATCGAAGTATTCTCTAAAACTAACATTAAGTATTTGTTCTCTGCAATAGAGAACATTTAACTGTTTCATCATATCATTAAACATTTCTAGCTTAAACATTAGAAAGTGTGTGCTTCTAGCACGTATAAAAGCTAACAAATTTTCTAATCTAAGAATTTCATCAGATAAAGATTCTATATTATCTGCTAATACTAATATAAGCTGCGTAAGATGGGTATATTTAAAAAAATCGCTTTGAATATTTTTCGTCAAAATATCGTAAATAGTCATTTGTATTTTATTCTGATTTGAAATTAGGTCTTTTAAAATTATAGAATTTTGTGTCATCCAATCTTTATTTAAACTAATGCGATTATTGATTTGCGTGACAAGTTTGTTCTCATTTTCTTGCAATAACTTTAAGCCATTATCATAACGAACGGCGTCCGTTGCGTCTAAGTTTCCAGAAATACTCTTAATAATGGTACCCAATCCGTCAACTAAACCTCTCTTATTACGATGAGACTGAAAAAGTTCTAACTGCTCATATAATATTTCTATTTTACTATCAAGATATCCAATATGCGCTTCAAATAGCGAGAGGGTTTTATATTGAGCTGAGGCGTAATATTAAATAATTGTTCCTTAACTACATTTATATTTTCATGAATAGCTTCAAAATTTACCGGTTGTATAAAAGTATGATAATGTGAAATTATTTTAGTTTTCCCTAAATTGAAGGGTAAGATGCCTGGACCCTTATCTAGGCTGTTCAGAATTATCTCTTGCGCTTGGACCAGGCTCAGGATCAGGAGAAGAATTCTGTAACAAGCGGGCACTATTAGGCATTCGTTTTAAACGGGATTTGGCTACTGGTCCACGTTTCTTTTTAGTATAAATGTGGATTGGTAAGTCTGCTAATACTGTATCCGAAGTAAATCTAGGGGCTAATTTTTGAGCGCTGGCCATAGGGTTACGTATAAAAATTTGTTGGTCTGGGGAATATTCCTGTTCTGGTTCTCTATCTTTGTTCATGTTTTCAATTATTTGAGTACGATCATGTAGAGCAGAATTATTCATTATTCCATATACTTCTTTCATCTTACTACGATGGTCCTGAATATATTGTTGTAGAATATTTTCTGAGAGATTAATATCTAAAGGATTGCGTGGATCCATATGGCCTGTAATAATATCGATGGGTCTTACCTTGGTAAAACTGTGTATCGAATTGTTATAACCTAAAATGGCATATGGCATAAGATTTATGACAGACTCTCCCCGTTGTTGTAGTTTTAATACGCGTAGGTGTTCTAGTAGGGTTGAATGTAGCCTCTCTACCATACCATTCTCATTTGGGGTATAAGCTAATATCTTGTGATGCTGAATCTTATGTAATTTAAGAAACTCAGCAAACATCTGGTTTGTGAACTCAGGTCCCCTATCGGTTACTATAGTTAAGGGAAACCCGTGATGAGTACTATATATCAATAAAGCCTGAATTACTGAAATTGCTGTAGAATCGCTTAGCAAGTATGATTGAGCATATATAGAGAATGCATCTATGATAGTTAAATATGTTTGGGTTTCAACACTAAGCAAATCTAAATGAACTATTTCGAAAGGTTTGCTTGGCGGTGGAACAGTTTGAAATTTTTGTTTTATTGGATTCCTGTCATATTTAGCCTGGCCACATATGTTACATTCATTTATATATTTAGAAATATGCTCTTTCATCTTGGGCCAATAATATTTGTTAGATAGGGATAGATAACATTCATTAATGCCTCTGTGATTTGTTTTGCCCTCATGATAGCTACGTATTATTTCTTGTTGCTTTAAGTAATTTTTCACGTTAGTCAATTCTACTTTAGTAAGAACTAGGTCCATAGCGGAACTTTTAAATTTACTTTGAATTATTGGTATAATTTGATACATTGCCAGTGGAGGATTAATAAGTAGTCCAGTTTTCACCTTAGGATTAATATACTCTTTGATAGCGCTAACTACATCTTCTTCGAGATTATGAGATTATTTTTAGAAATTTGGATATGTGTTCTGACGTGGGACTCAAAAGGTTTAGATACGGAAGGTCTATTCTTAATGTCTTCAACTACTGTTAGGACAATCTGTTTATGATATTTATTAAGGGGGTAATCTGTTATGGGTACTTCTAATATTGGATTTTCTGCGTCAGTGTGAACTGTAGCGGTATTTGTATTGTCTGGCAGAGATGGTGGCCTCTCAGTTGGATTAGCTATAAATGATTCAATCTCGGCTATAATTGATTCAATTTCTTCATTGTGCAATTCTACGCGAGACAATGCATCGGCATTAGTATTGAATTTGCCTTGTTTGTATTCAACTGAAAAATCATATTCGCTTAATTTCAGTCGCCATCGAGTAAGACGTGAATTAGGCTCCTTCAGATTCATAACCCACTGAAGTGGCCTATGATCTGTAATTATCTTAAATTTACGCCCAAACAAATAAGGCCGGAAGTATTTGGTTGCCCACACAATGGCTAGTAATTCTTTCTCGATGGTACTGTAATTAATTTCACTGCTATTTAAGGTTCTGGACGCGTAAGCAATAGGTTTATCTAAACCAACACTACCTTGAGATAATACAGCTCCTATGGCTAAATTAGAGGCATCCGTGGTTAATATGAAAGGTTTTGAGAAATCCGGGTATTGAAGTATAGGATCGTTCATAAGAAGATTCTTACATTTTTCAAAACATTGAGTATAATTAGGATCGAAAATAATCTTTGAACCCTTCTTTAAACATTGGGTTAAAGGTTTAGTCGTTCTGGCGAAATCGGGAATAAATTTCCTGTAATAACCTAGGAGTCCTAAAAATCTTTTGATCTCGGTAGGGGTTTTCGGAAGAGGATATTTCTTTATTGCAGATGTTTTATCAGGGTTAGGTTTGATGCCATCTTTGCTTATGATATGTCCAAGATAGGATGTTTCCAATTTAAGAAACTCGGACTTATCCATCTGTGTTTTAAAATTTGATTCGCGTAATCGGGCAAACACTTTTTCAAGGTTGATCATATGTTCTTGCAAAGAGGTAGAGAAAACTATGACATCGTCTAGATAGACTAGGCATATTTTATTTTGCAAATCACGTAATACGTTATCCATTACGCGTTGAAAGGTGGATGGACTATTTTTGAGACCCATTGGCATCCTTAAAAATTCAAAATGGCCGTGTTCTACTGTGAAAGCAGTTTTATGAATGTCCACAGGGTTCATCTGTACATGATAAAAACCACTGGCCAAGTCCAAAGTGGTAAAATATTGTCAATTTCCTAGTTTGTCTAAAATATCTACAATATTAGGTATTGGGTATTTATCGTCTAACGTCTTATCATTCAGCTTCCGAAAATGCATCTGCATCTGCTTTTTTGGGAACTACCCAAATCGGCGAGCTCCAGGCAGACTCTGAAGGTTGAATAATACCCTGTTCCAACATTTTATTAATCTGATCCTGTACTTCTTGCCTATGAATAAAGGGATAGCGGTAACTTTTTGTATATATAGGTATTTCATCTGTAGTCCTAATCGAATGCTTAATTTTATTGGTGAATGTTAAATTTTCTACATCTAAATAAAATATATCCGCATATTTTGAACACAATAACTCTAGATTAATTCGTTCCTCATCAGTTAAATGGATAGTACGTAATCGTGATAAGACTGCCTTTACTCTTAGAGGTACTTGTTCAGTACGCGTGCACTCAATATTATAGACTTGTGCGCATATCGGGCGGTCCATTGAAAATATGATGTCATTATGACTAGGATTGAATACTTCTAAAATGCCTCTGTTATTTTTTACCACAGTCAAACACTCGCCTATGTGGCAATTAGATAGAATTTGCTCAGGAATAATAACTTCACCATCTTTAGCATTAATCGGTAATTTAATTAGTTTTGACGAGTGAGCGGGAATAATATCTTCGTATAAATTTGCGTTATGTGAGTCATAAACTTGTATTGGATTTGCTGCGTTTTTAGTTATTAAAGATTTCGTTTTAAAGTCAATCGTAGCCTCCCATTTATCTAATAAATCTGATCCAATAAGACCATCAAAATAGTCGTGGAATTTGTATACATTGTATATATAAAAGTGTAATACAATTACTGTCGTTAAGCTCTGAGAAACAAGGTAGAGTTATTGACGAATCACTACGTGTCACCGCGTGCATGTTACTTCAAATGGATTATAATCTAATTTTATATGACTGAAATATGATTGAACTGCATCCGGACTAATAAATGATTGGTTAGCACCGGTATCAATCAAAAGCTTTAGAGGAGGGTTTTTAATTTCAAGATAAGGCAATTGGCGTTGGGTTTGAAGGTTGACTTCTATTTTGGTTTGTCTGATTTCTGAACGTTTTGAAAATCCGGATAATCATTTAGAGTTGAATTAGACTCTACATTTTGTTCATCAAACATTAATTCTGGTTGCTGAGTTGACATTGAATCGAACTCAGGGTAATATTCAGTTGGATAGTAATCACACGGGTCGTAATAATAATAGCTATAATCATTATAGTTATCATAATTATAATTCCAACAATCATTGAAATTCATTTCGCGGCTTTTAAAATAATTGCCAGGTGGCGGATTACCGGACTTTAACCAATTATGACCCTTTACTCCAGCACCAGTATTTGAAGGCAAATACCGTGTGGCAAAGTTACTAACACCACTCATTGGTCGTGGTTGTTGAAAGTTAGGTTGAGGAGCTGGGTTACGTGGCTGAAATTTAAATCCATTGTTAGGATTATGCTGAGGGGGTGTACTACGGAACATTTGTTGTGTTCGTGATGGCCCAGGCTGGTTTTGATAATTATTATTTGGCCGCCATTGCGGGGGACCCTGAGGCATTGGTGGTGCAAAATTAGATTTTGGTGGTCCACCCATATTAAATGCGAATGGCTTAGGCATAGGAATGCCAAAATTTTGTAAAGGTGGTTGTTTCGGAAATTGTGGTTGCGGCATTGCCTTCCTATCTAGGAACGCATTATTACGTCGCTGAATGTACAGAGTGTTCTGTTCTTCGTGAACAAGTTCTAAAGCTTTTTCCATATTCTCTGGGCGCATACAACGTATACGTGAACCTAAGGGGTCTTTCAGTCCGCGTAGATATACCTGAAGGGTTAATTTTTTGTAAAGGTCCCTCTTCGCAGTTACTGTGGTTGACAATGTTTCGTGAAGCGATACATATGTCATTATAGTGCTAAATAAATTTTGGCACTTTTCATAAAACTCCTGTGGGGTTTCTGACCCCTGACTTAAAAGTGATAGATCATTATACAGCGCTGTTTCATCGCGCTGATCAGCAAAATTGTTGATTAAAGCTTTACGAATGCCCGGCCAATCGGATGGAACGCCATTAACATTAATTAATCGTGCAGCAGGACCCGTTACCTTATTTAAGATACCATTAAGAAGAGCAGTAGGTAGTACATAAAGTTGAAACCTCTTTTTTCTCAAATTCGCTAACTAACTCATCACATAAAGCAATAAATCTAGTTAAAACATGAACATTACCATCAAATTCCGGCAACAAACGGAGTGCATTAAATATACCATCTAGTCTGGTCGCCATCTTAACCTTCGATAAATCAGAAACAAGGCTTGGATTTAAGTCTAAATCTCTATTAGTATCTTTATTAACTTGCCTACTACTACAGCTACGATCTAACCTATTAGACCGCGATTCACGTGGGTGAAAAATCTTGGTATCTATATAGGGAACTTAAGGGGTAAAAATATAGGAGAGCAATCCACTAAAAAGATTTTAGAGGTACTCACAATATCTGCATTTCGGTCTTCTTTGATGTATCAATAGCTGGATACGTCTGCTGCTGGGCCCAACGTGTAGATTCTTCTCCGCTTGACGGCGTGACGGCCGCTCGGGCGACTCGCGAGGTCACGAAAATCGATTTTAGAGTCTTAAAATGCTCGCGAACCGGCCCGCGAAGATCCTACCGACTGCGCCAGATAAGTTAGGCAGGCAGGCAGACTCCAAAAAAAAACAAAATTTACTTAACTAATTTATTAAAATAAAGAAAGTATTACAAAAGTTGAATTAAACTAAGTAGTGACGATCGTTCGATGTTAGAAACAAAAGTGAGTCGATTCCGGAATATGATGCCCTTGTTGGATGCGCCGAGTGTGTCGCGTTGCGTCTTGTCAGCAATTCTTGGTTGATGCAATATTGATAATGAATTGCGGTATGTTTCCTTAGTATGCACATTCTAGGTAATATGGATACTTAACATATCTATCATATGTTGTTTATAGTATGTATTATTATATTTATTTTGTGTATAATAACATAATCTTATGTACCTACTTTATATTCATACCAAAATATTGGTATTAAATTAAAAGATCTGAAATTTTTAATTACACACTATCTACCTACGTCATTTACCTAGTGAATTCCATTATCCATCCAAAGGTTGTCTGGAAGAAATTGCTTTATGCGATAAGACCGCCCATTGTACTGTCTATTATATTTTCTTTATCCTGTTTACTTATGTGTGTACAATAAAGAGTATTCTATTCTATTCTATTCTATAGTAATAATTACTTTTATGTTTTACTGCAGACTGGTAAAAACAAAATCAAAGATAAAACTATAAACTTAAATATCAGTGATAAGTTAGTTTCAGATAAAAATATTATTGCTAATTTTTTTGCTAATTTTTTTACTAATATACCAATGGATACCACTAAATACCTATCATCTTCCCCTCAGGAAGCTGAAAGACTATTAAAAGCGAACATTAAATCAGACGTGTCTAAATTCGGCTTCCGGACAATAAATGATGTTGATATTGTAAAGGCATACCGAACAATTAAAATAAAAGGCACAGAAGACTTGTGGGGACTTTCTGTTAAAGCTATTGACACAGTAATACAAAATATAGCTCCTATTCTAGCGGCTATCTTTAATACATCCATAACTGATGGAGTATTCCCTGACTTAATGAAGATTAGTAAAATAGTGCCGATATTTAAATCAGGTTGCTCAAATAACGCGACTAACTATATCGTTCGATGTTAGAAACAAAAGTGAGTCGATTCCGGAATATGATGCCCTTGTTGGATGCGCCGAGTGTGTCGCGTTGCGTCTTGTCAGCAATTCTTGGTTGATGCAATATTGATAATGAATTGCGGTATGTTTCCTTAGTATGCACATTCTAGGTAATATGGATACTTAACATATCTATCATATGTTGTTTATAGTATGTATTATTATATTTATTTTGTGTATAATAACATAATCTTATGTACCTACTTTATATTCATACCAAAATATTGGTATTAAATTAAAAGATCTGAAATTTTTAATTACACACTATCTACCTACGTCATTTACCTAGTGAATTCCATTATCCATCCAAAGGTTGTCTGGAAGAAATTGCTTTATGCGATAAGACCGCCCATTGTACTGTCTATTATATTTTCTTTATCCTGTTTACTTATGTGTGTACAATAAAGAGTATTCTATTCTATTCTATTCTATAGTAATAATTACTTTTATGTTTTACTGCAGACTGGTAAAAACAAAATCAAAGATAAAACTATAAACTTAAATATCAGTGATAAGTTAGTTTCAGATAAAAATATTATTGCTAATTTTTTTGCTAATTTTTTTACTAATATACCAATGGATACCACTAAATACCTATCATCTTCCCCTCAGGAAGCTGAAAGACTATTAAAAGCGAACATTAAATCAGACGTGTCTAAATTCGGCTTCCGGACAATAAATGATGTTGATATTGTAAAGGCATACCGAACAATTAAAATAAAAGGCACAGAAGACTTGTGGGGACTTTCTGTTAAAGCTATTGACACAGTAATACAAAATATAGCTCCTATTCTAGCGGCTATCTTTAATACATCCATAACTGATGGAGTATTCCCTGACTTAATGAAGATTAGTAAAATAGTGCCGATATTTAAATCAGGTTGCTCAAATAACGCGACTAACTATAGGCCTATCTCGATATTACCAACTCTAAGTAAAGTATTTGAAAAGATTATGCTTAATCAAATGTTGACACATTTTAATCTAAATGGGATATTGCACGATAAGCAATTTGGATTCACTAAAGGCCGGTCAACTCAGGACGCAGGATGCACTCTGATTAAATCCATACTAGAGGCTTGGGAGGGGTCGCAAGATGCTCTTGGAGTCTTCGGTGACCTTTCCAAGGCATTCGACTGTGTGATGTCATCATGAGACGCTCGTTCTTAAGTTAAAATATTATGGAATTACTGAAAAATCGCTTGATCTTGTTATATCCTATTTATCTGATAGGAAACAAATAGTATATGTAGACGGCGTTGCTTCAAAAGAGCATTTAATAAAAATGGGCGTGCCCCAAGGATCTACTCTGGGTCCTTTTCTGTTCTTAGTTTACATCAATGATTTACCATACATCATAAATAAACTGTCAGATATAGTTCTTTTTGCAGACGATACATCATTAATATTCAAAGTCAATATAAAAGATACTAACCTTATTGAACACAATAAAACACTTAGTATACTTTCACATTGGTTTTCT
This sequence comes from Nycteola revayana, assembly GCA_947037095.2. NCBI lineage: Eukaryota > Metazoa > Arthropoda > Insecta > Lepidoptera > Nolidae > Nycteola > Nycteola revayana. The sequence goes on from OX344840.2 coordinate 18,556,702, forward strand.
TCAAATAATCTTTTATTAAACGCGGGTAAAACTAAATGCGTCAGATTTGCGCTACCAAATGTAACTACCGCTAAACCAATTGCTTCACTTAATGGAGAAACGTTGGACCTAGTTCAATCGACAGTTTTTCTAGGAATAACATTAGATTCAAAACTGCAATGGGGCCCTCATATTGAAAAATTAACTGGTAGACTCAGTTCTGCATCTTATGCTGTCTGGAAAATTAGGCAATTGTCAGATGAAGCAACTGCTAGAGTAGTGTATTTCGCGTACTTTCATAGCATTATGTCCTATGGAATACTGCTTTGGGGTTCAGCCGCTGATGTCAATAGTATTTTTATATTACAGAAAAGAGCAGTTAGGGCTATTTACGGTTTAGGTAGTCGCGACTCCTTACGTACCCTGTTTAAAGAGATAAATATACTTACCGCTCCTTCTGAGTACATATACCAAAATATCATTTTTGTTAGAAAAAATATAGATCATTATAGTAAAAAAAGTGATATTCATAATGTTAACACAAGAAATAAACATAAAATTGCCATACCCGGTTTTAGAGTAAGTAGAACCAATAAATCATTTATGGGAAATGGTATTAGGTTTTATAACAAACTCCCTAGTCGTGTTACTGATTTGCCTGATACAACTTTTAAAGCATATATTAAACGTGTCCTTGTATCTAAAGGTTACTATAGCGTTAAGGACTATATTGAGGATAAAGATGTTTGGTCTCATGAACCATCCTGCGTAACACTTCCTAGAGACCCTGTATCTATGTAAAATAGTAAGCATAATAGTGTGATGTTCTGTGCACTATCTGTAATCGGCCTAATGAGTTACATTAATAGACCGCGAGTTCTGTCTCAAATTAGCTTCTTTTATTAGTATAAAAACATTAATAGATAATTAAATATTATAAAGACAACCGTTCGGGAAAATAATGTGTATGCCAAATAAATAATAAAAGTAACTGGACCAAAACCTACGCTCTGCCCATTTGGGGATGTTTCGCCGGACCGTCTCATGTGGGTCGTGTTAAAACCGGCAGTAGAATAACCCACTGAGTTTGTTTCGCCGGATCTTCTCAGTTGGGGCGTATTGGATCCGGTGGTAGCATTAAAGCGCGTCCGTCGTTATATACTCATGGTCCGCCCAAATAATGACAATTGTTCTAAATATAATTTAATATAGACAGAACACGCTATTGGACACAATATAGTAACATAATAAAGTTAAGACTAAAATGATTAAAAACAATAACTAAAATACCTGCTTAATATGCTCATTTAAAAATGTTAAAATTATACATAGATTAATAATAAATTATTGTTTTGACTATTTGCAAGTGCCTGTAATAGGTTTACGTAAATAAAAATGATTTTTATTTTATTTTATTTTTTATTTATTTTACTGCCTTTTTTTAATCAATAGCAGATTTGTTGCACACTACTTATTGTGAAAAATTGTTAACGACTCGTGCTAAGCTAAACTGCTTATGTTACGAGTCGGTAGTGCAATTGGTAGGGATTGAACCGGCGACCACATGACCGCAATTGCGACGCCCTAGACATTGGGCTTCGGCCGGTTTATTGATGCGTCCGGCACAAACATGGATCTATTTTTAGAGGAAGGATGAAATAACGATTAATAATATATTTTACTATTTATTAATAACATTACAAGAAAAATACTTACTACTACTAAACGCTTCGAAAATGTTAAATTAAAATTTACTTAGACTAACTAGTTATAGGAATTATTATTAAGATATGCGAAATAGAAAATACAAGTGTGGATAAAACACAAAACTATGCGATATGATAGATAACAACTCTTGATTACTGTAATAGTTGACAAGTTTACGTGTGCCTTGATACAATTGAAAAAATAAAATTAAACAGAACGATGATGTAATTTAAACAGTTATTGGTGTATTTAATATATATACCCAGGGTGACGTTCTATGTCGATAACTTGCATAATTACTATACCATGTACATTCCATACAAAATAGGTATTCTGTAATGGAAAACAATGAAAATAAACGGCTTATTGGCATTAAGTGTCTTTACTTTATGTTTCTGGGCAGTTTCTTGTTCTTGGGAATTGGGAAATCCTGAAATAAAAGATAAATAAGTTAATGCATTATATTATCTTTAGATTTTTCTGTTGTATTAGACACCTGATTTGAAGTTTCTTAGCATAGACCTAGGCTTACCTGGATTTTTGCTGTCACTCATTCCTAATTCATCTACAACTAGAACTCCTTTTTCGAGGAACTCACTGACGTAGGGTACTTCACAGGATGCTACATTTACTAGACCATTCTTCTTGTTATTGAATATATTGGAGACTAAACCTGTCTGATATTTAAATTTTGTTAGACATATGAAAAATTCTTTCTTCTCTCATAATTTATTTCATCATCGTCATCATCAGCGTCCACTGCTAAACATGAGCCTCCTCGAGAGGGAAAGTTTTTGCCATAGTCACCACGCTTGGCGGGCGGGTTGGAAACCGCAGTATTACGTTGTAATACACAAGGAAACGCTGCTGCCCGTTCCCTGGTTACAATTGTTATAGATGATGTTATAACAATCGGGACCAACGGCTTAACGTGCTTTCCGAGGCACGGAGGGTAGACTCTCAACCATCCAGACCCGGAAAGAATTTACACAATGATTTCTTGTCCGGCGTGGGGATCCCACGACCTCCGAGATTAAAGCGGGCCAATTACCGCTATGCTACGGAGGTTGTCTAATTCCTGGTCGGTCATAATTTATTTACGAAGTTTGAATACCTCAAACATGTAAATAGTATCTAAGTGATGTTTGTCACATCTTTATTGAGATTTTAATGTTTGGCTTATTTTTAATGTCGTAACTTTAGTTTTTTTTTCTTATATAAGAGTCATTGTTCAGATAAATGGTATAATAGTAGTTGTACTGGTAAAATAGTAACATAAGAAGCTAAAATGAGTGTAAAAGTATTCATAGAATGCCAATAACAAAAAACAAACACATGAAAAAGTACCTGCTCAAGCGGCGATTTGAGTTTATTAGCTACAGTTACATTAAACTTTGGTATAGTAACATGAACAACTTCCAATCTTAAGTTATTTAATGTAGATAAAATGTTTTGATTGTTCATCATTTTTTTCATAAACCTTTGAAGATTATTTCGGTTTGGAAGAAATATTACAACATTAAATTCCTCGTCTGCACATTGCATTTGTAAGACCTGAAAGAAAGATAAAGAAGAAATAATTTATCACATTGTAATATAAAATTAAAATCGTGTATCATTATATAATTCTCAATCTTGATATCAATCTTCGTAGTATCATCTCTCTCCTGCCAGCTGCTAGCGGCAACATAGGGTGATGCATTAAGCTCTGTGGTTGTCACGCAGTTATACATAAATTAATACTCCTTTGAGTACATTCACACACCTCGATAGCCTAATGATGTAAAACGTCGAGCTGTGTAACAGTTGAAGCGGTCACTGATGATACCTGTCCCGTAAAAGTTTAAATAAATGATGAAGGGACGAACCCCGTATGCCTTGCAAACTAATTACAGATTAGCCTTGGTTGTGTCACATCATTTCAGGGAAAATCAGGGATGGTAGCGGTTTACACCTGTCAATTATGCGCCTGTTACACCCTTATATTTAGATTCGAAAGTAGATATCAGGACGCATTTTTTTTATGTGTGGATAAATTTGATAGTTATTAATTTGAGACTTATACAATACCTTTGCATCTAGTAAAGAGCTTTCAGTGTACATGAATTCATCAGTCTGGGACATCATAAGCTTTTTCACTCGTCTTCTATTTGATAAATAGAAAATTTGTTCCGTCGTGTCTAGAGGATCAAATTGTTTCATCCATGTGGCCTGAAAATTTGTTTCGTAAAATTTTAATTGTTACATAAGAATTATGAGTCTTAGTTACTTGTAATATTAAGTTGTATGAACAAACGGTAGTCGAATTTTAATAATCTCAATTTTGAAACATAGTATATAGTAAACTTTTCCGTAAAGTATTCAAAAACATTTTAAAAATGTGATATACCAAATGCAACTTTGGAGATATTATTCGAAGTAATGCGGATCATTACCGATAGATGGCACTAACGCCCTCCTTAGAGACGTGTTATAAAAGAGTTTGATAGACTTCGATAACTGGTAGGGTTCCATGAGCCGTAGCCTAATTGGTTAAGGCATTAGGGGCTTAACCTAAGATGCAGGTTCGAGTCCTGCCGGTGGTCGAATTTTATTAATCTCAATTTTGAAACATAGTATATGGTAAACTATTCCGTAAAGTATTCAAAAACATTAAACAAAGTATAAACAAACCTTAAAACTGAAGGCTTCAACCATAAGCATACTTTTCGATGTGGTTAATAACGGCAGTGCTGCTTGCTTGACGAATTTAAGGATGTTTCCGTTAGTGGCATTTTCAACCTGTACAAAGACGATATTGTATTCATTCATAAAATTTGTGTCTTTTAATTCCATTGACAAATGTTCCATTAATTATAATTAATTATTTGGTAATTAATTTGGGAACGAATATATCAATATAGCGTTTTAAATATTCATATTTTTTTAATATTTGTCTGTCAGAAATATATTTATTTTTTATATAAAAACGGTGTAACACCTCAATTAACAAAATGCACATGTACTACCACCAAAAGTAGCTTATTAAAATTAAAACTTATATAATACTAAATCTATAGGTACTACTTGGCAAGGTTTCCAGGATTTTATAAAATAATTTGGCTCCTTGTCCCCTTGGCCTAACATAATATCTTATGGAGGTAATATTATAAATTTGATGCAGGCTATACAACTGAGTAGCCATTGTTATAACAAAAATGTAATAACGATTATTAACTTATGGTTACTCACCTCTTTATTTATAATGTTTGCAGTAGATAAGCTATTAAAGTTAATGTTTATTGGTTCCAAACCATGTGAATCTGATATTTCTTTCTTCAATGTATCATTAATTGGACATTTATCACTGCCATAGATTCTACCTGTCGTACCTATTTGAACATTTTCATATTTTTTTGTAAGATTCCTGTATAATTCTTGGGCATGGCATTTCATCTGTAAACCAATAAATTAAGTATAATATGCAGCAAATTTAATTCATTAATAATTTTATTTGATTTATTAATAACTGCTTACCAGTTCATAAACATCGTCGGATTTATCATTTGTTATCAGTTCAGATAATAGGTACATAGGATTTACTACCATGACCGAGTTTTCAGGATCCATCTCATTGAGTGCCTAAAAGAGAACAGCGTTTTTTAATAACAAGAAATCATACATATGTATATACACCCTTATATTTGTATGAATTATTAAACCACCAATTATAATTTTTCCAGTAATATATTACACTGCCATATATTTTTCATTTAAAAAAAAAGTTCTTGACCACGATACCGACTATTAAACTGTATGAACTTATTGTTAAGCAAGCAAGCGAACTTGTTATAGTTTATTATAAAGATAAAATAGTGATAATTATATGAATGTGCAATTGTATCCGTAACCTGATTTTTCAAACCAAAGTCAGACTGGTGTGAAAGTAGGCCGTCACCCATTCTATCAAGAAATTTAAGAACTAGCCCCATATTAATAATTGAACAATACGAGGAAAATTTCATATGTATAGAGATTTAATAAAAAAGTTAACTATACTCACTTTCAATAATTGACCATTAAACCAAAGTAGGCCCAACGACAGCTTAGTATAAGCATTTTTGCCACATTTCTCTGATGAATCTCCGGACGTAACAATTGAAGAAGATGACTTTTCTAAGGGATAAAAATTAAAAATCTATACTAATATTATAAAGCTCCAGAGTTTGTTTGTTTGTTGGAACGCGCTAAACTCAGGAACTACTGGTCCGATTTTAAAAATTCTTTCAGTGTTAGATAGTCCATTTATCGAGGAAGGTTGTAGGCTATATTTTATTTTCAAAATAAAATTAGGGATGCGTAAGAAAATTGCGATTTTGTAACCCAAGGTGTAAAAGCGAAAACCTATTTATGCGTGCGCTGCAAAAACGCACTGAATGACTTGTTTGATATTTTGATTGAAAATCGAATAAAAATTAATACTTTATTGATTTGTTTTTTGAGAAGATTGTTTGATGACATCGTTGTAACTTTCTTCATGGCATACAATATGGTCAACAAGACTATTTGTAAACTAACTTAAGAAGGCATGCAAACAAACGTCGTCGTGGTTTGATCACATGGCATCTTATAAATTAAATAGATTTACACGCTGTAGAGTGATAAGCATGGTCCACGGCCTGACTGCACGAGCGACAACTACTGAAATTACATGACCACTAAAAATAAATAATTTTACAGGATGTATTAAGAAATAATTGTATTATTTGATAAATATTTTTATCAACCGAATGGAGCAGAAACAAAAATAGTTTTTAAAACTTCAACTTAGATTTTGTAAGACATTTTAAGACTCACTTTTCTACACCTTCGGTTACATTGTTCAAATTTTACCAAGGATCCCTAATTTTTTTCAAAATGAAATGTAGCCTATGTCAAATTGGAAAAATGTAGCATTCTATTGGTGAAAGAATTTTTTAAATCGGCCCAGTACTTTTTGAGCCTATTCATTACAAACATACAAACATACAAAAATAGGTACAAATGTTTCCTCTTTATAATATTAGTGTAGATTACATCGGAGCGATGCTGACTTGTAGTGTATGTGGCATACAGATATCGACACCTGAGATAGTATAGTAAAGTATTTATTTGTTAATAAGTGAATTATTTTGAGTGCTAATGTATTTATTGCTATTCTGGATAATTTGGGCCTTAACGTAAGGCATCAAGAAAAATACTTAATTAAATACCACCGCTTGACAGCGAATAATTTATAACAATAAATGTACTTACTGCATTGGGATGCTTTTACGCAATCTCCATTTGCGTCTCTATAATAATTTGACCGGCATCTGCATGCGGGCTTACAAGTAAGTTTATCTTTTTCTATGTTACACTTTATTTTATTTTGGTAATCATGGCATGTTTTTTCAGGGCATGGCGAGGGGCATTTGTAAATAATTTCGTTTTTTCGGTTACACTTTTTTGTATCTGCAAGTACCGTATTAAATTATTTTGTTTTATAAAAACAATGATGACAATGATATTAAAATAAAAAGGTTCTATGAATTATTCAAAAGCAATATTAAATTTATAAAAATATTACCTGTACTATTTCTTTCATCTTGTGTTGATGATATGTTCTCTGTTGTAGACGGGACGGGTTTTGTGGTGCGATGTGGTTTTCTCGTTCTTTTATATTTACGTGTCGTCCCAGTTACGAGAGAAACAGTGGTCTTCTTTGGTTTCTTTGTTCGTTTTCTTTTCGGTTTAGTAGATTTAGAACTTTGCGTCGTTTCCATACTTGAATATTCAGAAATTTCTGTTTTGCCAGATGTAGTTTCAGACTCATTTGTCGTCGTCGACCCGTCTAAGGACGTGTCTGTTGTCAGTTCAGTAGTGGTATCAGAGGCATTGTCAGTTGTTTCTGTTGATTCATCAGTACTTTCACTGTCAGATGTATTTGATACCGTTGAGCTCATGTCATCAGTAGGTGAAGATGATGTCGAATCACTTGAAGTTGTAGATCCTTCAGAGGATGTTAAAGTTGACTCTGATGGAGCATTAGTATCACAATCATCAGCAGTTGTTTCTGTTGATTCATCCGTGTTTTTAGTGTCAGATGTACTTAATTCCGCTAAAGAGCTCATGTCATCAGTAGGTGAAGACGATGTTGAATCACTAGAGGAAGTGTCGGTATTATCGGAGGTAGTATCCGATTCACTTAAAGTTGTAGATTCTTCAGAGGATGTTTCAGTTGACTCTGATGGAGCATTAGTATCACAATCATCAGTAGTTGTTTCTGTTGATTCATCCGTGTTTTCAGTGTCAGATGTATTTGATTCCGCTGAAGAGCTCATGTCATCAGTAGGTGAAGACGATGTTGAATCACTAGAGGAAGTGTCGGTATTATCGGAGGTAGTATCCGATTCACTTAAAGTTGTAGATTCTTCAGAGGATGTTTCAGTTGACTCTGATGGAGCATTAGTATCACAATCATCAGTAGTTGTTTCTGTTGATTCATCCGTGTTTTCAGTGTCAGATGTATTTGATTCCGCTGAAGAGCTCATGTCATCAGTAGGTGAAGACGGTGTTGAATCACTAGAGGAAGTGTCGGTATTATCGGAGGTAGTATCCGATTCACTTGAAGTTGTAGATTCTTCAGAGGATGTTTCAGTTGACTCTGATGGAGCATTAGTATTACAATCATCAGCAGTTGTTTCTGTTGATTCATCAGTGTTTTCAGTGTCAGATGTACTTGATTCCGCTGAAGAGCTCATGTCATCAGTAGGTGAAGACGATGTTGAATCACTAGAGGAAGTGTCGGTATTATCGGAGGTAGTATCCGATTCACTTGAAGTTGTAGATTCTTCAGAGGATGTTTCAGTTGACTCTGATGGAGCATTAGTATTACAATCATCAGCAGTTGTTTCTGTTGATTCATCAGTGTTTTCAGTGTCAGATGTACTTGATTCCGCTGAAGAGCTCATGTCATCAGTAGGTGAAGATGATGTCGAATCACTTGAAGTTGTAGATCCTTCAGAGGATGTTTCAGTTGACTCTGATGGAGCATTAGTATCACAATCATCAGCAGTTTTTTCTGTTGATTCATCCGTGTTTTTAGTGTCAGATGTACTTGATTCCGCTGAAGAGCTCATGTCATCAGTAGGTGAAGACGGTGTTGAATCACTAGAGGAAGTGTCGGTATTATCGGAGGTAGTATCCGATTCACTTGAAGTTGTAGATTCTTCAGAGGATGTTTCAGTTGACTCTGATGGAGCATTAGTATCACAATCATCAGCAGTTGTTTCTGTTGATTCATCCGTGTTTTTAGTGTCAGATGTACTTGATTCCGCTAAAGAGCTCATGTCATTAGTAGGTGAAGACGGTGTTGAATCACTAGAGGAAGTGTCGGTATTATCGGAGGTAGTATCCGATTCACTTGAAGTTGTAGATTCTTCAGAGGATGTTTCAGTTGACTCTGATGGAGCATTAGTATCACAATCATCAGTAGTTGTTTCTGTTGATTCATCCGTGTTTTCAGTGTCAGATGTATTTGATTCCGCTGAAGAGCTCATGTCATCAGTAGGTGAAGACGGTGTTGAATCACTAGAGGAAGTGTCGGTATTATCGGAGGTAGTATCCGATTCACTTGAAGTTGTAGATTCTTCAGAGGATGTTTTAGTTGACTCTGATGGAGCATTGGTATCATAATCATCAGCAGTTGTTTCTGTTGATTCATCCGTGTTTTCAGTGTCAGATGTATTTGATTCCGCTGAAGAGCTCATGTCATCAGTAGGTGAAGACGATGTTGAATCACTAGAGGAAGTGTCGGTATTATCGGAGGTAGTATCCGATTCACTTGAAGTTGTAGATTCTTCAGAGGATGTTTCAGTTGACTCTGATGCAGCATTAGTATCACAATCATCAGTAGTTGTTTCTGTTGATTCATCCGTGTTTTCAGTGTCAGATGTACTTGATTCCGCTGAAAAGCTCATGTCATCTGTAGGTGAAGACGATGTTGAATCACTAGAGGAAGTGTCGGTATTATTGGAGGTAGTTTCCGATTCACTTGAAGTTGTAGATCCTTCTGAAGATGTTTCAGTTGACTCTGATGGAGCATTAGTATCACAATCATCAGCAGTTGTTTCTGTTGATTCATCAGTGTTTTCAGTGTCAGATGTACTTAATTCCGCTGAAGAGCTCATGTCATCAGTAGGTGAAGACGATGTTGAATCACTAGAGGAAGTGTCGGTATTATCGGAGGTAGTATCCGATTCACTTGAAGTTGTAGATTCTTCAGATGATGTTTCAGTTAACTCTGATGGAGCATAAGTATCACAATCATCAGTAGTGGTTTCTGTTGATTCATCAGTGTTTTCAGTGTCAGATGTAATTGATTCCGCTGAAGAGCTCATGTCATCAGTAGGTGAAGATGATGTTGAATCACTAGAGGAAATGTCGGTATCATCGGAGGTAGTATCCGATTCACTTGAAATTGTAGATTCTTCAGAGGATGTTTCAGTTGTCTCTGATAAAGCAGTAATAACACAATCATCAACAGTTGTTTCTTTTGATTCATCAGTGTTTTCTTTGTCAGATGTAATTAATTCCGTTGAAGACCTGATGTCATCTCTGGTTGAATCACTTTCAGAAGTTTTAGTGCTGTCGGTAGTAGTGTCGGTTTCACTTGTAGCCGAAGTTTCAGAGGACGTTTCCCTTGTTTCTGATGAATCAGTTGTTGAATAAGATGCATTACCAGTTGTTACATCAGTGTTTTCAGTACCAGAACTGTCTATTTCTGTTGTGGAACTCATTTCGGATGCAGTTGAAGCGGATGTTGAATCATTTTTAGAAATATCTGTGGTAACGGATTTGTTGGTAGTCGGCGATCCATCGGATGACGTTTCAGTTTTCTCAGTTGTAGAACCTGGATTTGAAAAATACCATTAATTGTTTTTAGAGTAGCTACCAAAGTTGGTTTGATATTATCATAGACATTACGCGAATGCCAGTGATTAAAACAAAAGTCAATCCTACGAAACGTTAAAACGGAATCGTCTTTTAATTCAAATAAAATTAAATCATTCAAATTAAATGTGTATGTTTTCTTTTTCTTTATCTAATTTCGTTTACTACATCCACTACAAGTGAGTAAAATTTTATTGTTTTCGGTCAGGGAGTAATGCCACCGAACAAATAGCTGGCTAATGAATAATTATTTCGTTATCATTCCAAATAAAATTTAATCTACACAATCATTATCCTAATTCATAAGAAAGTATAACCAAAAATGGCCGATTGCGTTAATCAGTTGAGGAAAAGTAGTCGTACTAAAAATATTATAAAGTAAAATTAAATGTTAATGTAATATTTTTTACCATTTTGATCGATACATTATTTTTTATCTTACTTACTGCACTCTTTGATAAGGTGGCATACGCCTATGTTATTTCTGACATAACCGTCGATGCAGACACACGCTGGTAACTTTGTGCATTCCTCCTTGTCGGCATCGTAAATAAGTTTTTCGGTCTTATTGTTGTAATATTTTATCTCAGGTGATTTACAGTGTATTTGCCCGACCTCATCACACGATTGTGGCTGGCAGAGATTTTCTGGGCATGCTGAGTACCGTTCGTGTATGGCACATTTTTCTAAATAAAAGATTAATATGGTAATATTGTTTTGTACGCCAATCTTACAGTAATATTTTTAGTTTTTATGAATTCAATTATACATATTGTTAGATGAAAATAAAACATAGATCGCTTAATAATAGAAATATATGATAATAATAATGTTACTGTTATAGAACGAGTAGAATAAAAATATAAAAACTTTTTTATTTTCTATATATTTTACGGACTAACAAATAAAATGTTTAACGAATACTTACTGCGGTGGCGAGGTTTAGTCGTTGGTGATTCTAAAAGAAATAATTTTATTAATATTTATTGCTCTTTTAGTCGACATGTTTTCATTATTTGTTGTAGTTTCATTTTGTTGTTAGATTTAAAATAAAATGAATATAATTTTCTTAAAATATTTGTGACATATAATTTAATAGAGTCAACAATCATCTCTACTAAAAATACAGTTTCATATATATTAATAAATGTATTTTTCCTCAATTTTTATAATTGACAATAATAATCCAGTAAATAACTAGACACAGAAAATTCTTTTACGATAGCTTTGTAAGCCAAAACAATTAGTATATCGGAAACAAAAAAAAAATACATAGTTCAATGTATAGAAATATCAAAGTTAAAAGGCCAAAATATTTGTATTAATTTTAATACATGAATGTAGACGGACTGTAGGGTAAGGACTGGTAATGCCGGTTAGTTGACAATGCCGGTCACCATGTTATATTCCAAACAAGAGTGTTTACGCACACGCACACACGCGTATATGGTGCCGCTAGTGTTCCCAAGGCCAACGCACCACGCCCCGCGCAGTTCCGATACAGCGTTGTTGAATACCTCACATCAGTGTATTTCATGCCTGTGTTTTGTAATTATTTAACCGCACAATTAAAGAGGTAAGTGTTTTTATTTTTGTGTTTCTTCTTTTATCAGTGATTATTTTAGTTACTCAGTTATGTAGCTAAACATAATTATAATGAGAGATTTTGAATATTTTGCGATAGCTATTTAAACAAAAATTGCTAATTAAAAAATTGTAAAGTGGCTAATGCCGGTCAAGCTGACGGGTATTATCCGCAGCTTTATTGTTGACTTTTTTCTTTTTTATAATTTTATTTTTCTTTGTAGGATGTCGGGAACTCGGAGAAGAAGCAAGGATAGAAAGTAAAATTGAATCAAGATGATTTAACTATGGCAATCAAACTTGTTTAAGATGGAACTGCAATTAGAGAGGCGGCTCGAAGTTGTGAACAAACAAGATTGCAATATCTTGATGCTAAGTTAATTAGTAATGAAGATCACACAAAACCATCACACAAAACCAAAAAGCTTCCCTTTTGCACTCAGCATGAGCCCAACCCCAACACTGGACCAGAGCCCAACCTAGCATGGGTGTTGATTCTCCCGAAGGCTACAGTTGTGACTTGTACTGCTAAATGTTAGACCGGTATTACCAACCTGCCGACCGGAATTACCCGCCATATCCGGCAATACCGGTCAAAACCATTCTTTTAAATAAGTTAATTGTGCTAAAGTTTCATTTATTATTGATCTCAAAGGTTGTGATTATGTTAGAAGAATGCCTAAAGTTTATGTTTCATGTCGGATTATTTAATAAAAGTTGATTTTTCACCGATTAAAAGTTGATTTTCCTTAGGTGACAGGCATTACCCATCCTTACCCTATATATATGGAAAACTAATAATGACAAATAGATCACACGCGTATCTTATAAATAACTAAGCGCATCTAACTTCGAAATTTTATGATGTTGTTTGAACACACTTCACTTTTAAATAAAACTTTCCAAATTAATAATTCAATTATTAGCACTGCATACCCGACATCACTATTGACACCTTAGCCAAAATGGCTAACAATATTAGTGTCTTCCACATTAGCACTTCAGATATTCTATTACCGAACTAACCTATTTCATCTTTTTATAGCTACAGTTCTTTATTTTATTAAGGAAGTTTGGTTTTAATGATTCAACATACTATGATTAGATATCGAGAAAGGTAGGTACGTTTTAGTTTAACAAGTGTGATTTCGATGGTAAAAAACTTAAAATGTTGTCTTTCCGGTATAGTTAAGTGATATATGACAAATGAGATCGAATTATTATTATTATATGTACTTAAGTGTTTCTTGACAGTGTTTTTGAAATGGAAAGAATTCCGTAATGGATGTTCTGTGCAAACTAAAGCAGGCGCGATCATGCCAAAATGTTGCGATCGAGCCATTCTGCGAAAACGAGATTCAAAGAGACGCATTTTACGCAATTGACTCAATTTTGCTTATTGCTTGAATTTTCTGGACATGCATGAGCGGGTTAAGTTTCATAAGTCACGTTTTAGGTTTTCTCACGCAATTAGGATTGTAGAGAATAAATACCTATTTAATATAGCAAATCTTGTACAACATTGATGAAGCTGTTCCTTTATGCATTCACATGGGTGCATCATAAAAGTAGGTATGTAAAGAAAAAACGAAACAAAATGAAACCTTTTCTGTGAGCTCAATCGAGATCAAATCTTCACTGTAATGTTATTACTGTCACTTTCAAACTTAGAAATACTTTTTGTTTCTTTATTACTCTGTACCTGTTATACTGTAATGAATTCTATTAATAGCGAGAATTCCCGTTATCCAGGAGACTTCCCCTGGCCTTTGTAAATATATATTTGTCAACTGATGTTCGTTCTTTTAATGAGTTTTAATAAAAATGCTGTATATATTATATCAAAACAATGCCAATCAGTGACCACTCGAAGGTATTAATAAACAAATAAGTAAATTTATTCTTAATAAAATACTTAGCACGATATTACAATCCGTAATTTATGTCAAAAACGTAGCGAGGTAAAACTTAATTCAAAACACGCGTGCACGGATCAGATACGACAAACGAATCAAGGGGGCGGAATGCCATGCCTTGGGCATACACATTCCATTAACTCACTAGAAAAGCTGTACAACATCATTTTTGTTTCCATCAAATAAATGAACTGCCGGAAATGAAAAAATAAATCAAATTATGTTTCAAACGTTGTACAAAGAAACCATTAGCTACCTTCGTCTACCTATTCGTAATGTTAGTAGTGGGTGAATTGTCTTAATAATAAAACAAAAAATGCTGTGTCGCTCACATTAATGTAGCCGCCCAACCATTTTGTATGCCTTGTTTTATTGATTGTAGATTAATAGGACGTTACTTTGCGCTGTTCATAACATCTAGTAATTGTAGTCAAGTAAAGCTGTAGTATGTAAGAAAATGTACAAATTCTTTACCATATTACGTTTTAGATGGAAATATATAAAGAACAGGGAATGTTACAATTTTTATTTTTCTTTGTACTATTGGATCTAAATCATACAAAATAAAAAACGCAAACTTAAAAAAAATAACAGATAATGCTAAAAAGCTTCGACTCAAACGATGATCTCCAATTCATCTAATATACATCTTAACTTTAATTGCCTTTCTTTCAAAATCTATTTATAAGGACATTCTTTGTTCTTCGCTTGTTAACCTTAAATGGTTTTTCTCCAAACTGAATGATAATGTCTCTGAAAATATTTTGATCAATATTTTACTCTTATACAGGGTGTCCCAGAATTCAACGTCAAGCCGAAACGGGGTGACAGGATTGATCATAACCATCACGAGAAAAATCTATCCCATGCAGTTTGAAAATTATGGGCATTTTAAGAAAAACCTAGAAATTTGATCAAACTGTACCATTTTTCGATTATTGTGGTTATTCTTTTTTATTTTTGTTCATTTGAACTTTGGAAACGTAATCCTAAATAACATTTCTAGAATCCCAATAAAAAATAATGACGCAATTGCCTCAAGTTTCCGAGAATTGAGACTATTTGTTAAGTACGAATTTAAATTTTTCAAGATTCGTTGACTTTGACGAATCTTGAAATTTTTTTCATTAAAAAAAATCTACTAGAGTGCCTTGGCAAGTGGCATTAAAAGTTGGTGCATTTAATCAGAATTCTAAAATGGTACAATACTTGTTAGTTCCATACAATAAAAAAGAGTAAAAAAAATAAAACCTCAAGTAACCCGATTTTTGCTATCTCTGTTAAAATGTTTTTGATTGGCACAAGCTTAGGTAGGTTCTTAATTTTAAGGCAAAATGATGAGAGAGATGGATAGTGGGTATGTTTGCTATGAGTAAGCGAGACAGATAGTGAC
The DNA here is from genome assembly GCA_947037095.2 of Nycteola revayana. Lineage (NCBI taxonomy): Eukaryota > Metazoa > Arthropoda > Insecta > Lepidoptera > Nolidae > Nycteola > Nycteola revayana. The sequence goes on from OX344840.2 coordinate 18,572,233, forward strand.
GCCACTTTTACCAAAGTGAAAAAAAGTAAGTAAAATTAGTAAAATAATGAAAAATCTTGATCTACTTTAATTTCGTTTTGTTGGAATAAAATTCAGATAGAGAAATAACATTTTTTATTACAATAAATGTTCAAATTGTCATCAGCCTCAATACAAGCCCTACCTTCTTAAAGAAGATCTACTAATTAGTCGGGCATATCTTCGAGAGTTGATCTCCTCAGCTGCTTGAGATATGCGTTCATGCAGGTGGGCTACGTTCTCAATGGGCTTTGAGTAAACTTTTTCTTTGAGAACTCCCCAATAGAAAAAATCCAGGGGATTTAAATCTGGTGAACGGGCGGGCCACGAGATAGTGCCTAAACGTCCAATCCACCTTCCCGGATATTCCTGGTCAAGGAAATCTCTTACTTGCACTGCGAAATGCGCTGGGCAGCCATCTTGTTGAAACCACATGTCGCGAAGATCTGCTAGTGGTACGTCCTCTAACAGGGTTGGTAAATCTTCTCTTAAAAAAATGTAGGTAATTAGTTCCATTCAAGTTCTCAGGCAGTTCAATAGGCCCAATAATTTTACCGTTTAAAATTCCGATCCACAGGTTTACTTTAAAACGATACTGGGATGTATCTTCTCGCATTAAATGTGGATTCTCCACATGCCACTCGTGATAATTGTGCAAGTTTATGTAACCATCTTTTTTAAATGTCGATTCATCTGACCAGATAATTTTTTGGATGAATTGGGGATTCTCATGATGCCTCTGCAGCATTGTTCTACAAAAAAAAAAACCTTTCCGAAGGTAGAAGACGGAATCTCGAGGTAGAAGACTTTGAACTCGTCGTACGTGAAACGGATGCATTTCGGCTCTTTGTAAAATACGATGAGCAGTGCTTTTGGGTATTCCCGTTCTTTGTTCAATTCCACGTACGGAAATACTTCGGTCACCTGCAACCTCTTGCAATACTTCTTCCTCGAAAGGAAACACAGGTCTACCTCCAGCCTGTATTTGATTCGGGAAACGGCCGCCCTCTGCGAGTGAACGGTGCACATTAACAAACACGCGGTGATCCGGGTAGCGCTCTATCTTTCACGGTAAAGTCTAGCGTCGGCACTTGCGTTGCATCTGCATTCCCCATAAATGAGGTGCATGTTCACATATTCTTGTGAAGTGTAGCGCGTAGGCATGGTTGATAAAAAGGATGCCAACACAAAAGTCCAGAGAGAAGCCAAAGTTGCCGGTATGTTATCAACAAGTCCAATTCACCAAGATCCAAGTCCAAAAAGAGAAGCCAAAGTTGTCAGTACTAAATCAACACAAGCGAATACGAATGTGCGCAGTAGACAAATGAGCGAAACGTACTAACTGGTTGGTGTCGGACTGGTAGCGTAGCCATTTGCTTGGTATGGCATCTATCTGTTTCATTCGCACTCGTTTAAACGCCGTCTCAATGCGTGGCGTCACTATCTGTCTCGCTCACTTTTTTTTTCAGATTTTTCTCGTGATGGTTATGATCAATCCTGTCGCCCCGTTTCGGCTTGACGTTGAGTTCTGGGACACCCTGTATATCAGTAGTGCCTACTGTTGATAAAAAGTACTAGTTCTCAGTCAGTATTTTAAGTAGTTCCCATTTTGCCGTAGTATCTATAAATGATCCACATTCCTCTTGGATAGTGTAATTATTTGAAAGTGCAGAATATATCTAATAACTTTCTTTCTTTCTAATGGCGTCAAAATGTATCTACTCGCTAAAACCATAAAATAGTCTTGTTCCAGATATTAAAGTTCAGATTTTTATTTGTGATCTACTAGTGAGAATCGTTTAAATCTACATCTTTTCTGAGTACATTGTACATGTCAGAACATATTAAAACTATGTGCCGACGAACTTAGATGAAACTGGATGGAAAAGTTTAACTGTGTTCGTTTTTGTTGGCACTATTCGGTGGGAAAATCCTCTTAATGTAAACTGACTTTGCATTTGTACAATGTTAAAATTATAATACTAGTGTTTAATTTCGATGCAATTTTCAGTAAGTATTTTATTCCATTGACTAAATATGAAGTTTTTATTTATTCGTTTATCATCCATCAGGTATTTTATTCTAAAATGAACCAATATCAAAACAACATAGAATTAATTATTATTTCTAGAATTATCAGCGTAAAAATCATTCATCTGCAACCTCTAGGCAATCAACTACATATAATAATCCAACACCTTGGCACTGGTGGAGGGATTGATGGATTAAGACTTTTAGCTTTTTAGGGGAGTTTTGTGTAACTGTCGCTCTACGTTTCAGTTCGCGAGCTTCTCGAACATCGGGTATACGAGGGCATCGGAATGTTCTTTTTTTGCAAACTAAGAGTCGGGTGTGTGCTAAACCGAAATCTACGTGAATGAGGTTGTTACCCAACCAGTTTCCAACGTGGGCAAGCGGTCAACCACTAAAACTCCCCGGGTGCTCCTTCGGACGTCAGTGTTGGTGACACTAGTAACTGAAACAGCATTACATTTTAACTTCAACAGCTCGTTTACATTCACTGCTGAATAAGGCCTTCCTCTTTACCAACCTTGGTAACCCAGGATCGTTGAGCCATTTTCAACACGCTTGGTGAAGTGACTTCGTGATATCAGAAATATGGGAGATAAACTTGCGCTGATAGATGCTGCTACCTATCCATTAGGGCATGCAAAAACCGGGTCGTTTAAAAAAACCGTTTTTTTCGGAGTTTTTGTTTACAAAACCGGTGAAACCGGTTAAATCGGTTTTTTCGGGTTTGTTTTTAAATTTATATTAAATAAAAATGAAAATGCTGAAGTCTAACCAAAATATGTATTTTTTACGGATTGAAATAAGCTACAGCCTACAACTACTAACAAACAATACAAAAAGTTTATTTTCTTTATACATAAAATAGAATAATAGTCATAAAGCTTTAGAATTAGGAAAATAACATATTCTTTAAAACTTAAGGTACCTAACATAAAAAATTAGGAACATTTGGTAGACCAGGTATACAAAGGTCTAAAATCACAGAATATTAAAAAATAATTAACTGTCACAAAATACGAACAGGCAAAATCAACAGCACGTAAAATGAGATCAAAATAATGTTTGAATATCGCATAAAATAGAAGTCTTATTCCTAATAAACCTAAACAAAATAAATCAGTCATTCTTACAGTGAGTCAAAATAAAAATTAAATAATAATTAAATTATTAATTAAAATTAAAATTACAAAGCTAAATCGAATTCCTATTTTTTATATTAATAGAATGATCGTAAGGATACAACAAGTGCATCAACAGAGTCATCATTAAGAGTACTACGGATTTTACTCACTCACTCGCTTGTATCTAAAAACACACAGACTAAAAAAGCACAGAATCAAATCAAAATCAAAATTAAAATTATAAACTAACAAACAAACTCTTCCGCTATACTGCATAGGCTATATTTTATTATGAAGTTCCCAAGGGAACGGGAGAAATGAGAGCAAAACCGCGTGCGGGAACTAGGGAATAAAAATAAAAATAAATAGGAACTAACGCCGTCTCAACGTCCTGTACACGTTTGGCAGTGATTTTAATATTTTGTTTGGGAAAGTCAAAGTTTTATTAAATCAGACACAGGAGAAACGTAACCGAAAATACCGAAAAATCCGGTTTTGTTATCCTAAATAACCCGGGTTTCAAATCAGTCGGTTATCCGGTTTTTACGGTTATCCGGGTATCCGGTTTGCATGCCCTACTATCCATCAGGTGTATGTCCCATAGTCGCCTCTTACATTGCCTATGGAAAGACATAGCGTGGTCTATTCTAAACCAGAAACCATACGGCGTATCACCGTGACATCAGGTGTAGATGAAAAGTATAAATATCTTAATTCAGGCAACTAATCCATACATATGTGATTGAGTAATATCTATCCAAAAACTTAAATTTTTAATATATGAGTTGAAATTATTGAAATGAAATGAAAACGTTTATTGATAATGTAGACGAATCGATCGTACTTATTATAAGTCAAAAACAATGATACAAATATAAAAAGAAAAAAAAAATCATGACTAATTAATTAGTACACATTTCAACAGTCATGTTAAATAGAATTTAAATCTACCAATGTGGCATGTGATAGTCGCGTATTATAAATATAATTAGAATCAACCAGCGTGGGCTGGGATTCTGTCAGAAGCATAGAACGCGTCGCGAGCCTCGTCGCCTTGCAAGGACGACCGGACCCTATCCTAGCTTCCTACGAGTCTTTCTCTATCTACCTACGTTGTGACACCCGGAGAAGAAAGACTATAAGAAACTCCGAGATCGTTCTTTTTGTCATCTTTCAAAGTCTTTGATTAATCATTTGTACATCTTTTAACATTTTTAGTATCTAGGTTAGTGATCCCCATACAATATGTAGGTACTCGCAGCAGGAAATTGTGACGGAAACCATGAAACCTTTAAGTAAGTATCGAGTATAGGGAGCGCTCCTCCAGATTTACATTTCTTTTTTTTTACAATTGGAACATTGTAGGTATGTGTCTGATCAGTTGTCTTACATAGATTAACAATTACAAATTTATAAATTACATAGAATAGACTTTTAATGTAGTTGCAAATTCGGTGTGATAGCTAAAAGGTGCCAGTCTGCCGCAATGTAACCAATGGACTCATCCGCCAAACATCTCTATCCTCCATGTATTCTTTGATATTGTAATAACCGCGAGTCATAAGGACCTTTTTAACATATTTTTTGAATTTATGGTCCGGCAAAGCTTTTACATTTAGAGGAAGTTTATTATAGAATCTTATACAATATTATATTAGGATATTATATTATAGAATATTATAATAGGATACAATAATTTTGTGTTACTCGCTTCATCATCATCAGCCCGATTACGTCCACTGCTGAACATGGGCCTCCTCTTAACAGACCTTGGCAAGCCAGGATCGTAGAGGGATATTGCCATAATCACCACGCTTGGCAGACGGATTGGTGATCGCAGTAAGATGTTAACCTTGAGCTAAAAGATGCTGCTGCCCATCCATCAGCCATATGTCCCTTAGTCGCCTTTTACGACACCCATGGGAGGACATGGGGCGGTCTATTCTAAGCCGGAAACCACACGGCTGTGTTACTCGCTTGGTAGGACATAATAGGATTATCATCATCCAACTTTATGTATGTATGCAAAAACGTTAATAGTTTTATTCACCTTTTACCCACTTTCAACGGGCGTCCAAAGTCACGTTAAACACAGAAAAACGTCTAATAAGTACATAAAGCTGAAAACGCTTTACATTCGCGTGGCAACAACACTTTAGTTACATAATTTCAACTTCGATAACAAATTTCATTAGGTTTAATAATACGATGGCAATGTTTTGAAGGAATCGTTAATTTGTTGGTGCATTAACTATGTTTGCGTGATCGATAGTCACCTCCATGTTTGATGGATTACTAAGCCAGCAATGTGTTAGCTTTTGCACCATTATAATACCCTCTTATAAACTACACGAAACAGTACTAAATGCAGTACTAAATAATGCAAGGTTTTCAAAGCTTTTAGTTTAAAATATACAGCATTTGTTAGATTTTAAGTGTTAGGAGCTATTTAGTTACCTAAGTTTTAGGTTAACATGATAGATCGCGATAGCATAATGTCAAATAAGTATTTAAATAATTTTTAAAATTATTCCTAACTTCTGCTCTAATCACAACATCTGGTTCAAGTAACATGTTTTTATAATCTAATCACAAAATTTGATGTGATACGGTTAGATTCGAATCGAATCGAAAATTGGATTTAAGTTAATTTCATAAGTTTATATAACTTTCAGTTTGTATAAATCATTTAATTAATTTATCTTTTCTTTTCTTTCTGATTATTACATGATAAATCCTTTTTGTTTGTATTAGAGTTTTTACTGGAGGTATTAAAATAAGTTTTGTTACATTTTTTATTATACCTTTAAGGTTTTCATGAAATATACCTGTAACGAATCAAACCTATTTGGAAGACTTTGTCTATTCAAAATTTTAGCGTACCTATCACTACTTTAATATTTTATACATTTTTGTTTGATTTCATTGACAAAGCAAAATATAGCTATAACATAACTAAGACCAGCGCGAGCGCCTCTTAATTTTTTATTTATAGAATCATATCGAGGGATAAAAGGCTAATTGAGCCAAGTGACACTATGGATGATATTGTTTTTTTTTTTTTTTTTTATCTGGGATAATACAATTTATTATAATTAACAAACATGAATAAAATACAAACTAAAAGTAACTAAGTAAAAATAAAACTAATTTATATACTACTATTCTAAATCTATTCTACTTGGCAAGGTTCCCAGAATGCTGGCAGCATTACCACGTTGAATGGCAATGCTTACCTGCTGTGCAAAGTAGAAACCAGCACTCGGAGAACGTGCCGCACTTAAGAGGGCCGCTGCGAGGTATTTATAAATTAATTTGGCTCCCGGTCCCCACGGCCCCAATGTTTCGACACCAAAAGCCACAAATACATAACCACTATTAAGGGTACTATATTTGCGCCTCTTGAGATTCTCCGCGGATTCAGCCGCCATGCCAGCCGTACCCTGAGTCCCGGAAAGATGAGACGGCGCGAGGGTGTCGACGCACGTAGCGTCCCACACCAAAGGCCGTCCCATCCTCCAAGGCACCAGAGTCATTCCGTCGGGCCTTTTACCATCGTCGCGCATAAGGCCATTAGGCTCTAAAACGGCTGGCATATTTGCCGAGCTGAAGGCCCAACGGATTATATCATTATATTGAATTGTATATTTTATGTAATCCTTTCATAAAATCTATAATTCAATATTGCTCATGGTGTCGCTTAGCTCAATTTGCCTTTTACCCGTCGATATTATTATATCAGTGCGTATCAATACGTTTGTCTGTTTTCAAACTTTTATTAGTTTGATTAACTCAAATCATGTACTGTGTATATAATCATTGGTGAACCTTAAAAAATAAATAATCAAATATACATAATTTTCATTGATTCGGGTTAGTGACATAACATAAAAAATAACATGTGTGGCCGCGATAAATTCTGATTCAAATATGTAAATTACTATTAAATTTCTCATTACAATTTTTGGTATGCACAAATGTATGTAAATACGGAGTGCTGAATAGAAACGTTAACACAACGTTAGCATGGAATTTCAACAATTTTCCCATCTACAAACAAAACTCAATAACGTACCTAGTTTCTACCCCTTACGTAGTTTCCTGTGTGAAAATGTCTATATCCTTATCAACGGAATGGAAATTAATGTCAATATGATGTGAATCGCGAAAGAAAAAAGACTTGCACGCTCCAAGGCAAAGAATTGGGTTCATTAGTTTATTTGCTAGGTTAAATAAGGTAGTAAAAAGCAAGTACTCCTTGTTCTCCATGCGCTGATGTTTAAACCATTTTGGAAACATACCCGTTTCCCACATGTTCGTTTAAAACGACCATGTTGAGAACTTTATACGTACGTTTGTTTTACGAGCATCAAGATTTAACAGCGAGTTATACGTAGTTTTGGTTTAAATGAAGGAAACGAAAACACTGCACCTCAAATGAAGCAGTTAAATCGCTATGACTTTTTTATTTTGTTAAATTATTTTATACATTTCTGTAAACTGTTTCGGTTTCGAGATTAGTGATTTTTGGTTTTTTCATAGAACAGAATGGCCAGTAATGGCTCTAAATCTGAATTTATATGTATAGTATATTCATACTGTATATGACAGCTGCCGTGTGGTTTCCGGCTTAGAATAGACCACCGCATGTCTTCCAATAGGTGAAAGAGCGACTAAGGCACATATGCTAAAACTGATTTCTGATGGATGTGCAGCGTCATGTAACAGCTCAAGGATACTCGCACATCCTACTTCAGTCACCAATCCGCCTGCTAAGCGTGGTCATTATGGCAATATCCCTCAACTACCCTGGCTCGGCAAGGTCTGTTAAGAGGGGGCCCATGTACCTATTAGCATTAAAATAATGACATCATTTCTGTATGATTTAATTCCATACCTCATACCTGATGGTATGGAATGGATAGCATATGAATATGGATATGGGTGATATCATGTATATGTTTTGAACACTTTATGGAAAAATTTACCTTATACTATATTTCAAAATTAAGTTAAATAAAATTCGATCACCGGCAGGATTCGAACCTGCATCTTAGGAAAAGCCTAATGCATTAGGTAACGTCCCCCTTAGAGACGTGTTACAAAGAGATTAATAAATTTGAATCAATTTAATTATTTTCAACAAAAAAATTGGGACAATTCAAAACCAGGTGTTTGCAATAGTGCTGCCACAGAACAAAAAAATAAAGGCATTAGGGGAAATTGGTTAAGGCATTAGGGGCTTTACCTATGCAGGTTGCAGGATGCAGGTTCAAATCCTGCCCGTGGTCGTATTTTATTAATCTGAATGTTGAAAAATGATGTATATGTTTCGTTTTGACAATCATGTCGTATCAAAAATCTCTTATTGATTACTAGTTCGCCTCGCGTAGTTTTAACCACGTAGTACCTAACCAGTGCGAGCTTTATCAGTAAATATTGATTATTTTACTCCCGGATAACGTAGCTTTCAAATAATGAAAAAAAAAATCCGGAGCCTATTCAATGCAGAAAAACAAATAAATAATCAAATCTGACTTTTTAATTCTGTATAATATATTTATAAAATTTTAGACTTATTTTGTTACCGAAAACAAAAAGTTGGTATTTTAGTACCTACTTTCTGTTTTCGGCAAATTAAAAAGTTAATAGTGTTGTAATAAGGTAAATAGTAACATTTCATTTTACGAGTAAATGCAATAAATGCATAAAATTGTACCGGTATTTTAAACCAGTATATTTTATGTCTATTGCACGGAAACTGAGCGTGAATACACGTCTAGCTATGGAACATTAATGTTTGGATTGTTTTAATGTATGAAAATTTTATTCTATTTAAAGTAATATTAGAGTAAGCCAGTTGGTAATATACATAATGAGAAATTAATTGTATATTATATTGAATTAAATTAATTTTAAAATACGATTACTTTTTATATTATTTGACTGCACCAGCTTGCACTGGTGGCTCAGTAGTTGTTTTTGAGACCTGATCTTATGAGTTTGAATCCCAGTTGTTCTGAGTCTGGAAACGCTTTGTATCTGAGAATTGAGTTTTTGTAGATAGACCCCGGCGATGGGTGCGCCAAAGTTCACCTAAATTTTCAACTTCGATAATTGGAAATACGAAAATGTTCTTCCTAACATTTTTCATCCTAACAATCACAATTCCTAACTACTCGGTCCCTAATGTTCATAATTCCGAAGTATTCAACTTCATTATGTCAGTAGCAATAAACATCTATTATACTTTTATTTGTTTTCCTATATTTTCTCAACATAACCATCTTTTACACTATTATTCAAAGTCATATCTTTTTTGTTTAGATTTCTTTTTATTCATAATAATCAGTATTATACATATTTATTTTGCGTAACTTTTACAGTTTTAGTTATTAAGTTATTTCACATATATATACCACGGTACTATTTATAGTCATTTAGTAGAAGATCCGACCCTACATCGACCTTCACCGAGCTGATAATAGAATGAAACATGTTTTATAATAAATTAAGTATGTTAGAAAATATATTGAAAATGGTTTGGCTAAAGTAATCCTGGACAGACTTTTTTTTTATGATTTGAATTAAATGTTTGCAACAATTAATTTAAAATCATTAAAAAAAGATAACATAATAAGTAAATTTTATTATTACTAAAATTATTAAACGTATAGAACGTTCAGCTGTTAGGTTGGACCTGGACGAACTACTGGGTTACTAGGTACAAAAAGGTGTGTAGATGACAGTTACTTTCACTTGATTGGATAATTACAAAATTATAATAACAAACAAGCGCTGATTTTGCGTTAATTTAATTTACTCTTTTTAAAATTTCATTAAAATATTTTTTAAATAATAATTAAAAATAGTCTGCCCAGGATTTTTTTTGCCAACCCATTTTTAATATATTTTCTAATATACCTACTTAATTTTTTTATGAAACATGTTTCATTCTATTATCAGCTCGGTGAAGGTCGATGTAGGTTCGGATCTTAGACTAATTGGTTGAAGTTAAGTTTAGAACTGCGACCATAACGCACGAGCCGAACGAGCGAAGCCAGAGTCCCGCTCCAGTCATTCAGTCAATTTCCAGAAACGAATCAATCCTATTCATAATTATTGGTTTAGGACTGTGACCACAACGTGTGCCAGAACCGAATCGGTCTTATAGTTATTGGTTTAGATACGGTTAAAACTGCGGTATAAACTCCCAGGCCATAAAAATAACTGTAAATGAGTCGTGGTAATTTAAGTAATCGTAATTTAAGACAAAGATCTGTGAAACGTCCTTAAATCATTCTAAACATATATTTTTTATAACACTTGGTATATTATGTTTCTTTCTGAGTGAACATATTATGGTAATTATGTTTAGAGATAAAAGCGTTATGATAAAAAACAGTAGGAGTTTAAATATATTTACATTAATGATATTATTAATTACAATTTTCGGAAACATGAGTGTTATGAACATAGCCGGTAGCACTACAAATAGTATGAATGAAAACTTTAGGATGAAAAATTTTAGGAAGAGTGATCATTCGGATTACAAATCGTTAGGAAGAACAATTTCGGGTAAAGAACTTTAGGTGAGCCAAAATGGACCCCCCGGCGATACATGGATTATTTTCCTTAGTGCGCCGTTGTCTACGAATTTATCGCATGAATATGATAAACGCGTAAGATTACATTATTGATTTTAATACCTATTAATAATTAATTTATTTTATTTTAATTCACTCATGCTGTAGTGAAATACTGAGATATAGTAAGTAATCTTTTTTTAAATTAATTATTTTCAGAATAATTTTTGTGATTTTACTCATTTTAGCCAAATATCACATAGGAGAATTTAAATCACTAACACATTACGACTTACTGGAGCAGAATAGCAGTTTAATAAAATTTTAGTTTTTAATTACATTATTAAATGGAGATTGAACTTCAAACATGATAAAATGTTTATACCTATAGCCTTCGATAAGTAATTGGTCTCGCACGCTCGACTAGATACCGCCATCATACTTGACAAATGCGGCAAAAAATAGTACGCCAAAGTTGGCGTACCCCCGCCAGTCACGCCCTGTGCAAGGAATACGAGTCGAAAGTACTATACAATGTTGGTTATAATAGGATAGATTAGAATATGCATTTATTTCTCTCATCACAACGTTAGTAGGTATACATTTTATTTGTGTATATTTTGGCAGTTGTATAATAGGAGTACCTACTATACCACTTTTCGTTGTAAACGATGTAAAAAAAGACTACAAGAAATAAGAAGGACATCGGGATCTCATACAATCGGTACAGTTTTTAACGCTACAATATTGAGTACCTATCGCATTTAGGTAGCTTCAAAAGCTAGCGCGGTAAGTAAGCGGTAGTCTATATATCTAGCGCCCGAGACAAATCTTTTATGTAAGGTCATAGCATTTTCGCAAATCATTTTAAGCCCATTTTCCCACTACTTATGACTGTCGTATACTTACCATGTATACGATAAGACGGGCCGAAGCGTGTACCTGTGTACCTATATACTATACAGGCAACACTGTGGTCGCCAAGCGAGGTGACTGTGACTCTTGACACTCTCATTTCGGTAAAAATTTAAGAATGGGCAATGGAATTCCGATATACCTACGATATTTCTTTGTTTAAAACCTTATGCCACCCCTTAAAAATAAATAATTCATGATTTTTAGATAATTCTTAGCTAACGTAATGACTACTCATGATAAGCTCTATAAAAAAAAAACCAATACTTAGGCCGTATGTATACACATGCGTCACTTTATAACCTGCCCGTCTTCAGTCATTTTATGTTAGCGGACTACTTGATCGTATTTTCGTTCAATCAGTACCAACTACCTTAGTGATTGATTTTTGGGAATTCGTACCTTTAACAAGTTGGTACCATTTAATCTGTGGACGCCCTTCCCCATTGAATCGACGTACAATGAAATAAAGTGTCTAGATACGAATAGTCGAAAACAGTATTTTGCGTGTGTAATATGAGTTTATTTATATAAAGAATACTAGCTGACCCGACAGACGTTGTACTGTCTAAGCTAAAACTATAAATTGAATTGAACTTTTAATATAAGGCGTGATAGCAATGAACTAACCGTGATGTGCACTAAGAGTAGCACGAATTCTGTCAATGTTATGTCAAATAAGATTAAAAAAATACTCTATTCATGATCGATGATATGCCAATTATGTCACGATAAGATGGTTTACCCACTTGAATCCAGGGTATTCCCCTAAATGCCAATAAATGGAGCACCGATAATAGCTAATCCATACACGGTACATCCGTTACCGTCCGATGCCTATGACCTAGCTGTCATGGACTCTCCCGAGGATTTTATTTTAGGGTTCATTAAATGCATCTTTTGCGGGCTCACGGAGCACCACTACGTCTCTACACATCACGGGTCAGGCTCTAAAAGAAAGTGGGGCTATGCTCCCCACTCCTCAAAGCCGAGGCTCCGGGGACAGCCTACGATTTCTGCGCCTTCGATGAAATGGGTAGGAGAGATCTTTCTACTAAACACGCTCCGGGTTCTTCTACAAACTGGACAATGGTCGGTAGCAAGAGAGGACTGATACCATGACTCTCGCTCAACTGCCCAAACCGGACACTCCTCGACCAGTGTGCACTCGAATCACTTTTTTTTTGTTCTCCGGGCTGAAATGCATTTACGCATTCCTACTGCCGCTGCCGATGGGATATGTGGGACTCGCCCTTTCCATAGCGTGGTATGCTAAACTCATACCACAAGGAGAGGACCCTACACCACTAAAAACCCCCCGGACGATCCTTCGATCCGCCGTTGGCGGGGGCCGGGTACGCATGAACAATCCAAACCCTCTCGAATCACCCTCCTTTTTTTTCTTTTAGGCGATTCCATTATTTTAGGATTTTCCAGTTTTTGAAGATTGGATCAATGTAGCTGACCCGACAGACTTTGTACTATCTTAGCTAAAACTCTAAATTAAATTGAACTTTTAATATAAGGCGTGATAGCACTGAACTAACCGTAGCACGCATTCGGTCAATGTTATGTCAAACGCCATAAGACAACAACAAAAAAAAATAAAAAAAATCGTCTATCCATGATCGATGATATGCCAATGATTTTTAATAACTAATGTTAAGTAGGGTGATACGAAGTTCATCGATGCACTTCGTATCACCTACCTACTATTAGTTATGAAAAAAAACTTCAAAAACTGGTTCAAGCGATCTAGCCCAAAATGCTAGAATGTTCTGAAAGAAAAGAGGGAGGGTGATCCGGAAACTTAATGTCATCAGTCATCACAGCGACAGCACACGGTACATTGGTGCGAGGAGTTTCCGGCTTGGGCGGTGGAGCGAGAGTGATGGGATCCGTCCTCTTGCTACCGACCATTGCCCATTCAGTAGAAGTCCGCGGAGTGTTTTCAGGAGAAAGATCTCTCCTACCCATTTCACCGAAGGCGCACAGACAGCAGGCTGTCCCCCGAGCCTCGGCTTCGAGGAGTAAGGAACGTAGTCCTAATTTTTTTAAGAGGCCTACTCATGATGCGTAGAGTTGTAGTTTTGCTCCGTGCGCCTCCAAAAGGTGCATTGAATGGATCCAGGAGAGTCCATGACTGCTAGGTCATAGGCATCGCCACGGTACATAACACCACTGTGGCCGTACATAACAACACGGTACACCGGATGTATAATAATATGCATTTGCTATTCCTGGTGCTCAATTTACTGGCATTTAGAGGAACATCCTGGGTTAAGTTATGCAAGTAAACCATCTTCTAGTGATATAATAAGCATAATAATATCATCGCTATAAACAGGGGAGTTCTACATACTACATACTACCACTGTGGCCGTGGATGCCTAATGCATTTTCAACCGGGAAAAAAATGGACATTGAACGACAGCGACGAATTTCTTATAGTAGCAACATTTTTTTACGTTTTGACGAATTCAAAGCAATAACTGCAGCAGTTTTTATTTTGTTCAAAATGTGGTCACAGTTCACGTCGAACAAAAAGAATTAATAAAACAAAAAACAATTCACACACAAATTAGAATTATAAATTCGAAATTTCATTAACGCCATCGATTATGGATAGAGTAAGTTTTCTAGATTTCAATATCATCGCGGAAGAGTTTAAGCAATTGGAAATGACTGAAAGAAGCCAGAATCACAACATGAACGGTGTACTAAGTATATCGTTACTCTTTTCAAAATAAAATTCTGAACCCACCTATAAATATTTGACAATGGTGACAGATCAACTTCCGTCTAGAAATGTACTTCTTCTGATTTTAAAATACTATCGACTATCGGTCACTTTTTGGTTTCTCAATCAATCTATGACGGGACAAAACTGTAACGTTTGACAGTTATAATAATTTGTATGGGAAAATAAAATTATCATTTTTACTATTTCCTTCTCAATTTTTCCACATTTTCTCACCGTTTAAACCTTTCCTGGACCACGGCAAACATTTCAAACCCAAAATCAGCTAAATTGGCCCAGCCGTTTTCGAGTTTTAGCAAGACTAACGAACAGCAATTGATTTTTATATATATAGATAGATAGAAGATTTGAAATCAGTAATTATAGCTACTGCTATTTCAAATGGTGTCTCTCTTAAATTTTAGCCCATAATAAACTAGTAAACGTTTCAATTCAGTACAAGGTGGAGCAAGAAAATTACGTAAAAATACGATAGCGATCATTTGAAAGTAACATTATTATAACGATGGTACTATTTTACGATGTCATAGCTACCAACAACATAAATTGTAGCTATAGTTGACAAATAGCCACCAATCGCTTTGGCAACGGGAGATAATTTATTTATTTATTAACATTTTGCGGTTAATCTGCTAAATTTTCGACAAATGTCTGCTGTTGCGTATGTCATAGCCAAACATAAATATTTCCTAACAACTCACATAACAATTACTATTACGATTATTATGTTCCTAAATTTAAATTCCTATAAATAAAACAAAAAGTTGAAGTAATAAATCTACAATTCAATCCTTTGAGATTACATTTCACTGTTTTTTTTTTTTCAGGAATTGATAGATACTATTCTATTAGTACGTTTATGCCGATATAGTTTTGACTAACACATCTAAACGTTATTTATTTATTTATTCTTTATTGTACACATGAAAACAAGTTATGAGAGTTCAACAATTAAAGATTATGTACAAAGGCGAGCTGAATTCATTTATGAGTTTTCTTCCAGCAAACCATATTCTGAGTGAGATGTAAAGCTGGAAGTGTGTGTGTATTTTGAACTTGGAAATCAGTAGTAACATCTCTGATTGCATTAAATTGAAGCAAAAAACACAAGATAAAGCTAAGTAAGTTACTTTTAACATAGCTATATTTATTTTGTTATTTGTAGTATCCTCACATCGTATAAAGCATTTCCAGAACTAACCTATATCTCTGTGATAAAATGGCGACGTCAGTAACATTGTTCTTTTTTACAATATGTGAGTCTTTTGTGCGCATGTTACACTAATCTCCATAAATTACGATTTGATTAAATTTTCTGAATGTATCGCTGTTTATGATCTTGTCACACGCATTGTTCTACATAAGGCTTAGATAAATCACGTAGGTACCTGATAATGTTCGAGAGCCTTACAGAATAAAAATATATTTGTGAATGAATTTCAAAGCTTCAAAAAATAATTATGGATACCAACATATGGTATGGATGTTATAATTAAGCATTTAGAGCTATTTAATGATGAACTTGAACACCTAAATTGTTATTTGTTGCAGCTTATAAATCTATTGGCTTTTTAAACCTTTGATAATGTTTCGTAGTTCATGTTACTTGGCCATTCATGTTATCTTTTTATGTGTTGTTATGTGTTGTTATTTTACTTAAATTATTTAATGTTTTATGCGATAATTTCGCATAACACATTAAATAATGTAAGTAATGGATGAATGATGAATGACGAGCCTAATTTATCAGAGGAGTTACGTAACTGCGAGACTAGGAATGTCTTATCTATTCAATATACAAGACACTTTGTATTGCCAACATAAAGGCATATATTTTATGAGCATAACCTTATATTGGTTTCTAAGATGATGCTGAATAAATCCAAATACCTTTAAATGATTGATCTCGCGCACTTAACTAACTAGATATTGTCGTCGCAATTGACAAACGTTGCAAAAAAATAGTACGTCGAAATCGGCGTACCTGAGTAGTCATGGTCTGAGCCAGTCACGCTCTGCGCGACGAATACGTGACGAAAGTTTTATTAAAAATTGTTTATAATGGAAGTAATATGCCAGGTTGAATAGTAAACTGTGTCACTACAAGAAATAAAAAGGATGTCGAGATCACATACCATCGGTACAGTGTCTTATACACACTACAATTTAAGTTGCCGCATTTACAGGGTTATGGTTTTAAGCAAGCGCGGTATCTAGTCGAGCAAGACCAACCATTTATCTAAGTCTAATACTTATGAAAGTAATTCGTTTCTAGAAATATTGTTTATCATTTCCTCATATAGAACATACATATGGATGAGCAGCCCAACACCTGATATTCCCTTATTTATTTATTTATTGTTCATGGGTTTTACAAAGATGTTATATTAAAGTAACAGAACCAGACATGAACCCCGTTAGAGCACTGCATTTTATACAATATAAAATATATATAAAAATAAAACATTGCTCTATAGATTACAATTTAGCATAACGCTTACAATACAACTAAAATACTCAATTGTATAAAATATTCAGTTTAAGGATGTTATCAAAATATACTTCTATGTGATATTCCCTCAGTTGGAAGAAAAATAATAAAAAAATCTTTTTTCCAGTTGTTACAGAAGCATGTATGTATCAGGCTACTGATATGGTGTAGAAAATGTTGGCATAAGGTTGCATAAAATATCCATTATAGGAAAACAATGGATCCGTATCAAATTCACTCCCATGGGGCGAACAAACTGAATGTGACTTGCCTGGAGATGTATTTGTTTTACCTACTTAATATAACGATCTTCTACTGGTAAAATAATACTCACAAAATATATCAAGAGTATAAGTAACTTTATTTTATAGATGGCTATATCGGCTGTATTTATCATACTGATATTTAAATGCGAAAGTTTGTAGGGGTGGATCTATGTAAGTTTGTTACTCTTTTACGCAAAAACTACTGAATGGATTTGGCTGAAAGTTTGTACGCGGATAATATATAAGTGGATAGTTTATAAGCTGGATTAACATATAGGCTACAAAATATCACGCTCCGACCCACTGGAGCAGAGTGACGTGGGTACAACCACGGGGTGCAGCTAGTTTTCAATTAATGAGAATGATCTGAATTATATTTTTCATGGTTGTTTCTTTATTTTTATGAACTTAAACTTATTATGAGTAGAGGAATTAATGACCAGCTGACGGACGGACTACTTTGTCTGTAATATCCTACAATTTGCTGCCGGTTAATTAAGTATCTAGTTTAATTCATAGAATAAGAATAATTGTGTAACATTGTGATTCTGACAAGTACAAGTGTATGTAAATACCTAAGTGCTGAATAAATTCATTATTATTATTATTATTCCAATCAATGTTTTGTAACAAAATTAAATACTTCTAACTTCCTCTAGTATAAGCCGTTGTAAATATCGTAGAATATCAGGGGCATTAGGAAAGCTAGCTGGAAAATTTCACTTTCAGCAAAGTTGCATACTACTAGTTAAATGAAATAGTTTTTTAGTAACGTAGACGAGAAATTCGCGCTTGTTATACGTCATTAACAATGCATAACACATTTAAGTACATTTTTTTGATACCTATACTTAACTATGAACAATATTTTTAACATTATATACAGGTCTTCAGTAAATGGTAGGTATAACGATTTTTAGCTTTATAGGAAGCTCTCCTACATTCACATTTACAATGCAATTTTCTTACATACACTTAGTCTGATCGGTCGTATTAGTTAATATAATTATACATTTGCAGTGTTTGTTTATTTCTTTATTTTTATGAGCTCAGTGTGGCAGTCGGAGGGCGTCAGTCTGCCTCAGTGCAACAGGACACGGAAACATCCGCCAAACATCTCCATTGTCCATATATTCTCGTATATTATAGTAGCCTTTGCTCATAAGAATCTGCTTTACATCAGTTTTAAATTTATACTCTGTTAAGTTTGTAATATTAGTTGGAAGTTTATTATAAAATCTAATGCATTTCTAATCTAATCATCTGTTTAAGATATAATGCCAATGATGATGATGAATGCAGTTTCCCAGAAATGTTTTTTTTGTCTTACTCATTCTAAACAACGGTGTTGTAAGCTTATCCATATTTCTTGTAATATAATTATGGACATCTTTTTTTTCTTTACTGAATTTATACAATATTTTTCCGAGCATACATTATATTTTGGTAAATGTATTCAGACGGCAAGGTAAGTATATTATTAGTATAGGCTGGAGCTTTGCTCAACTTTATGCCCAGTAAAGTAGCAAAAGCCGCGTGTTTATCTACAAATTTCCGTCCGAAAAAAAAAAACAGCAAACTACTTGTACGCTTGTTAAGCCCTTGTGCTAAGCTAAAATGCTTGTTACGAGTGGGTTCACGTCAGTAGTGCAATGGGTGGGGATCAAACCGGCGAGCACATGATCGAAAGTGCAACGCCCTAGCTATTGGGCTACGGCCACTTCAACATTGATCATTAGCGTATTTCTATATTCTTTCTCTCCCAAATCCATATAATAATATTGTAATTACCTAATTACAACGGTACAGAATCCATTTATGAAGCGGTAAAATTTTAATTTGTTATAATATTATTGCATAGAAATTCTATTTGCAAATCACCTTATCTTGAAAGCATAGTGCAGTAAAGTAGATTTACTGGGTTTATTTTACGTCTCGCAGTATCGACAGGGTGGGATGGAACGCTAACAGTCTTATCTTATCCAGCTTGATCTTCGTTGAATGCGACGCGCGGCGTCTGTGAAAACTGAACAGAAATAGTTTAGACTTAAAATTTGTGCAAATTGAATTAATATTTGAACTGTAAAATATAGCATACTCGAAGACTCATACCTATGAAAAATAGCTGGGTTTTAAGTTTGTACTCCGAAGTTCATCATAAATCAGAAGGCTAATCGCGTAACGATATTACTTACGATGGCTTCGAAAAGAAATGACTTCGTTTACTTTAGGGTTTTTGTTACGCATTTTCTTTGTTATTGTAATTGTATTATTGAAGCTAAATTTACATATTTAAATACATTTTTTTGCACGCATAATTAACAGTGAATAGCGAAGACAAAGTTATAGTAGGTAATCGTTACGTGATTAGCCGTCAGTCCTAAAACGATTAATAACGAAATATTTAACTTAGGGACAATTTTTTCCATCGTCAGATAAACCATCAGTAACGTTACTGTTAATTATAGTTTAAGTGGCTATCTATCAAAATAAATAAATTATAATAAATAAATATATAAATTCACAGATAGTGGTGATGGATATGTCAGTTTTTTTTTTTCACATTTGAAACATGAGCTCGACTTATTTATATAATGCGTTAGTGTTCGAACGTCAAAATGTTTTTTTGATTTGTGTTATTCTACAGTTTAGTTTAACACAGGCATGTAGGAGCAGTTAAATTTATTCCACAGATATTGGTTTTCTGTCTAATGTTAATATTACACTATTTATGGAATAAATTACTGACTGTTTATATGATGAATTAAAAATCGGTCCTCAGTCACGTTTTTTTTTGTCACAGCAACGCATCTTTTTCACATTTGTACAATTTAAACGTCCGATTTAATTGAATGTTAATAAATAACCCAAAGCCAGTAAATGGTAGTATTAAATTTAATCGGCATTTAATATTAGAAATAATGTTTACATTTCATCAGTAAAAGTAATATTTAAACAGACTCAACTAAATTAACTATTCGTGTAGACACATCTAAAAGTTACATTAAACTATTTGTATAGTCCTTAATGAACTCGTATAATTAAAGTTATAAATATAATTTTAATTATACGAGTTTATTAAGGACTCTATACTTTACACAAGAAACCTTTGTCTTTATCAGTTTTCATTGAATTATATTACTTTAGCTTACATTTGTTGTAATCTATACAATTAAAGCCTGTTACAAATAACAAAAACATGTAAATATACATTTTTGTTGGTCTGTCCCTCTGTCTGTTAGTTCCAGCCCGACGGGACTTTCACTGGAATAGAGCTAATTTTATAACGTATAATACTACCTCCTTTTTGGGTTTTTTTAGGCTACCCTCCTTTTTGTTTTGTCTAGCTGTTTGTTAATCAGTGTATTCCGACTAATCTCCAAAACGGTAGTACCGATATAGACGGAACTTTCATTATTAAATAGCCCATGAAATCCTTATTTTTTGAGTCGCGGTAGCTGCTATTATAATTATTTCCAATTAAATGCTCAAGGATGTAAATATTGATTTACATCCTAGAGCATTTCTTTGGAAAAACACCGATGGCTCAATGGTAACGGTAGTTGTGTGAGTATTATTTGTGTGAACGACGGATGTTCTGAGTCTGGCTGCACTTTTTGTCCGTAAATTGTGTGAAGTCCCCCGTGACACAGAGATTTATTGCATAGTGCGGGAGTTGTAAAAACAAATGTCATGAAAGTAGTAATCATCGGAAAAAAATTATAGTCATATAATGTCACACTAATCAATTCAAGGCGATTACTAAAATATGTCTTAATAACTACCGTACACTACAAAAAATAAAGAATATAGGTACCTGAAGAGGATGTTGACTTACAATATGTAAGACAAGCAGCACCTTCGTTTGAAAGGATAGCATATAAACTCCAATTTGTATAATGTTGTTTGAAACATGAACAGTATAAGCATGTGGAAGATTACAATATCGGTAATAGCGTCCTTACCAGACCATTTTGCCGGCGTACGCCTTAGTGTACTGTGTATATGCATCCTGCATTTTATTGAAAATGTGTTGTTGAAAAGATTCTTCTTGCAAATTGTTCTTGTTAAGAAACTTGTAAGATCTGTTAGAAGAAGTTAAGTGTCTACTTTTGGGGTTTTAGAGAACGATTTTAAATACAGTACTTTAAACTCGTCTCTGGTAAAAATAAAGCTTAGCTTATCTTACTTTATTTTATTTTGTAGGTACTTGTAAGTTTGCTGCATTAAAGTGAACTACTTTACTCTTCACGCTTCCTATTTCCAGCGGGAATGATCGCTAGCGGCCTGCAACCACTGACTCCCTGAAACCTTTATGAGGTCGTAGGTCGATCGTGCAGGCGGTCGTCCTACGCTGCGCTTGCCAGTTCGTGGTCTCCGCTCGAGAACCTTTCTGCTCCATCGGCCGTCAGTTTTTCGAGCTATGTACCCTGCCCATTGCCACTTCAGCTTGTTAATCCGTTGAGCTATGTCAGCGACCTTCGTTCTCCTGCGGATGTGTTCATTTCTGATTCGATCACGCAGGGAAACGCCGAGCATAGCTCCTTCCATAGCTCGCTGAGCGACTATGACCTTTTTCATGAGACACACAGTAAGCGACCACGTCTCAGTTCCATATGTCATCACTGGTAACACACATTGATTGAAGGCTTTTGTCTTTAAAGACTTTACTCTACTCTTACTGCTCAAGTAATAATAAGGGATATAATTATAGAGGTACTTTAGTGTATTTTTTACCAGAGAATTCACTAAAAGTATTAAATTTAAAACGATTAATCACAACGAATTCTTTTGTAGTACCTATTCGTAAGCCGTTTGAACTTTTTAATCCGGGCATATCCTAGTGAAGTGTTGTGTATTTTACCTTGGGTTAAGTCATCCATTTTCCTTGACGCCTTTTGCGTATAAAATTAAAGATTTTTTACTGATTTTATTGAATAAATTATGCAGGGTGTGTGTGTTTCGAACCTTGAATAGTTTTGAATTCGTGTTTTGGGAGTTTTTATATAAAGGGTGTTCACCTAAGTAATGTCTTATCAAGTATTAGATCATAAGGTATTTCGAAAATATATGCTACTAGCGGCCCGCCCCGGCTTCGCACGGGTGGACTTTTATACCCTACCCCTGCCCTACCCTACCCCTACCCTAACCCTACCCTACCCCTACCCTACCCCTACCCTACCCCTACCCTACCCCTACCCTACCCCTACCCTACCCCTACCCTACCCCTACCCTACCCCTACCCTACCCCTACCCTACCCCTACCCCTACCCTACCCTACCCCTACCCTACCCCTACCCCTATCCTACCCCTACCCTACCCCTACCCTACCCCTACCCTACCCCTACCCTACCCCTACCCTACCCTACCCCTACCCTACCCCTACCCTACCCCTACCCTACCCCTACCCTACCCCTACCCTACCCTACCCCTACCCTACCCCTACCCCTACCCTACCCTACCCTACCCTACCCTACCCCTACCCAAAAGTATCCTATGTCCTTCTCTCAGTTCTTAGCTACCTCCCTACCAATTTTCAGCCAAATCGGTTCAGCCGTTCTTGAGTTATAAATAGTGTAACTAACACGACTTTCTTTTGTTTTCTGTTATTCAGGGCGTAGACAAATCCAACGAAATAAAAACCATGAAAATTGATCCAGCCGATCTCGAGTTATAAGTGTTGTAACAAACCCATCTTTGTTTTATATATATAGATGGTTACATTTTCATAATGTTTAAAATGAAAAAAGTTGTTGTAGTGACATAACTACAATAGTTGGACATATGCTACCGCGGAGTTTTTTGTAGACATTATGATGTTCTTCAATATTGTTGTACATTATTTTGTTCTATCGCTAATAGTTTCGGCAGCGCATTCGACGAAAGACATTTTAAGACTTAGTTTTCTACACCTTCGGTTACATTGTTCAAATTTTACCAAGGATCCCTAATTCTTTTCAAAATGAAATGTAGCCTATTTCAAATTGGAAAAATGTAGCATTCTATTGGTGAAAGAATTTTTTAAATCGGCCCATTACTTTTTGAGCCTATTCATTACAAACATACAAACATACAAAAATAGGTACAAATCTTTCCTCTTTATAATATTAGTGTTGTATGTAACAGTTGATAGCATCATACATATTATTATGTAGTGATTACGCTGGAAATGTTGTTTTTAAGGAAAATATAAATTTTATTTCACTCGTATGTTTTTCAACAATGGATAGACAAAAAAAGATGGATGAATGACATGTGTAAGAAAGGGAGTATGGAAGAGACGCCTAATAGGGAAAAATGAAAGAGAATAAAATATTGCGCTGCCTCAAAATAATGGAAGCAGGGCAGGAGGGGACAGGAAGATGATGATGATTTTTTTAACTATAATTTTATTTAATACCATTCTATTTAGCCATTTGAAGTGACTCGTTTGAATTATCTTAATCTGTCGTTTTGAACTTATACTATAGTGAAACGAAAACGTGATAAGTATCAATTTTCTCATAAAACGAATGCGACGGAAATGACTATAACTTTCATAAAACCTGAAAACCCTTTATAGCTGCCTAGTTCTCGAAAATCAATATGAATATATGTACGTATTATTTACAAACGAATACCGAGAATATCCAACAACATGGGAGTTAATTAAACTATAGTGATGTTTACCAATACTATGTTTATTAAGAGGTAATTTTAGTTTAAACCAATAAATAAAATGAGATTTAATGCCGTCCAATGTACGCAATTTCACCTCCTAAAGTTTAATTATTATTGTTTTTGTTTGTTTTTTTTTTAAAGAACTTCCGCACTCGAGAAAATATCTCTGTGTCACGCGGGATTTTACAAAAAATCAATTCATGGACACAAAGTACACTCAGACCCAGAACAACTATCCGCGGTTCACACAAATAATTATCCCGGGTCGAACGAACGGTCAGGAATCGAACCCAAAACATTAGGTCTCGGAAGAAACCTCTGTAACCACAGAGCCACCGGTGGAGTAGTATGTCTAGGGCCGTAGCCCAATGGTTAGGGCGTCGGACTTGTGATCTTGAGGTCGCAGGTTCGAACCCCACCTATTGCACTACCGACGTGAACCCACTCGTAACACAAGCATTTTAGCTTAGCACGAAGGGTTAACAAGAATACTAGTAGACTGCAAAACTCTGCTAGTAATAATTTAAAAAAAAAGTCTACTCCATCAATTGCACCTCTGTACCTCCATGATTTAATTTTAGACCGTATTTATGATAGCAATCAGATTTATGCACAGGCATTGATGTAACTGCCACTACTTTAGAGTTCGAAATAAAACAAGTATTACCCAATTTTATTTTTAATTATACTTGTTACTGGTGTTATTAACTAATTACAGTTACTAGGTAACATCCAAATAGCCAAAGAAACAAACTTCCTTAATATATAATTATATAAATATTATTGTTTTGATATTTTACGAATAAATATTCTTTATTGGTAGTTAACGTGTCTCATATCGAAATATAAAAGGCTAATTGAGCTAACCGACAACATGAGTGACATTGAATTGTATATTTTATGAAGGGACAACATAAAACTTATAATTCATTATCGCTCATACTGTCGCTTAGCACAATAAGCTTTCAACTCGTTGATATTATTTTCCACTTGGTAATAAATATCATAAGCCTAAGGCAGTTCATATTAAGTTTCTCGTTTGTCTAGAATTTCTTCAGTCCGTAGTTGAATATTATTATTGCTGGTGATTACCGGTATAAAAAATGTAATGTACATAAAAATAATTAAAGATAGAAGCGTCATTCACAGAGCCAACCCCGTCAGCCACTACTACTACGTAACACAAATTCGAGGAATGCACAGACCCAATGTGGGGTAATTTTTAGTCATTCCTTTAGAAATTACATAATTTTCTCTAAGAGTACTTTATTTGAGAAAGTTATTATATTGCATTTGACTGGTTATATGCTAAAAATAAAATATAGATACAAAAATATAAGGTAGATGAAAAAATTCAAAGACACTGTACTTTTTAAATTTTCTAATTTTGACATTCAGTTTCTATGAGTATCCTTACTCATCATATAACCGGTACACAGTTGATCAAAAATAGAGCTCCTACTCTATTTTCGAACTACTGTGTATCGGTTCGGAACCACGAATATAGACAGTCATATTGAGTGGTCTGAAAGTGCTTGTCATCACTATCGTCGTCTCCCATCAATTATGCGTGTAGAACTTGTAACTCTCTCGGTACATACGCAAGATGACAGGCATTTCTCTGATCTTACTCAAGAGCGTTGCTGTGTGTAACGATATATTAAAATGACGATACCTGAAATTTATATATAGAACTAAAAAAAGCCGTGTGCCGGTTTCCGGCTAGCCGTATGGTTTCCAGCTTAGAAAAGACCACCCCATTTCTTTATCACGGGTTTTGCAAAACGCGACTAAGGCGACATCTGATGGATTGGCAGCAGCATCTATCAGATCAAGTTAATTCCCATCTTACTGCAATCGCCAATCCACTTGCGAGGCAATTATGGCAATATTACTCGACTCTGGCTAGCCAAGGTCCACAAAAAGGGGGTTGATTGGCTAAGGGCTCTTTAAATAGGTAGAAGAAAATGTGCAAAAAAAAGCCCTTAAAAATCTAAAAGACCTAATTCCTCACTCCGTCACCAGCGACTGTCCTGAGTCTAGATTGGTCGTCCTATAGGGGTCAACTTATACTTAACTTGGGTTGTTTAGTTTGTAGTTTTTAAACCATTTAATAATGCTTTAGACCTGCTCAAGTGCTCGCCTTTATGCCCGGTGAAAAATTGAAAGTATAACAGATTTAATTGAAAAAACTTAAGGATAGAAGAGTAATGATTCTCATTACCCCTTAGCATATTGCTTCCTGAATCTTCATTTATTGGTAACTTATTGTGCTGTAGGCCTGGAACCACTCCCGAGGGCATCGTGAACTTTATATGTGGTGAGTGGGTCTTTGTAATTTCGCAACACTTGTTTTATATTATGTTTGCAAGAAAGTGTACAATTAACGTTTTAACAGAGCTGGGTATTGAAAGTTTCTAAAACATTAGTATAAACAATTTTCGAATCATAAAAAAGAAACTTATAATCATCTGAAAGTTGATACAAATCCCTGCAAACCGTTTAATTAAAAAAAATTAATTACCTATTTTCCTGCTTACTTTATTATTTTACTAGCGGCCCGCCCCGGCTTCGCACGGGTGGACTTTTATACCCTACCCCTGCCCTACCCTACCCCTACCCTAACCCTACCCTACCCCTACCCTACCCCTACCCTACCCCTACCCCCACCCTACCCTACCCCTACCCTACCCCTACCCCTACCCTACCCCTACCCTAGGTAGCTAAGAACTGGGAGAAGGAGATAGATACTTTTGGGTAGGGGTAGGGTAGGGCCCTACCCTACCCTACCCCTACCCTACCCTACCCCTACCCTACCCCTACCCTACCCCTACCCTACCCCTCCCCTACCCCTACCCTACCCCTACCCCTACCCTACCCTACCCTACCCTACCCTACCCTACCCTACCCTACCCTTCCCTACCCTACCCTACCCCTACCCAAAAGTATATATCTCCTTCTCCCAGTTCTTAGCTACCTCCCTACCAATTTTCAGCCAAATCGGTTCAGCCGTTCTTGAGTTATAAATAGTGTAACTAACACGACTTTCTTTTGTTTTTAAAATGTATTCTGCTATTCAGGGCGTAGACAAATCCAACGAAACAAAAACCATGAAAATTGATCCAGCCGATCTCGAGTTATAAGTGTTGTAACAAACCCGTCTTTGTTTTATATATATAGATGGTTACATTTTCATAATGTTTAAAATGAAAAAAGTTGTTGTAGTGACATAACTACAATAGTTGGACATATGCTACCGCGGAGTTTTTTGTAGACATTATGATGTTCTTCAATATTGTTGTAAATTATTTTGTTCTATCGCTAATAGTTTCGGCAGCGCATTCGACGAAAGACATTTTAAGACTCATTTTTCTACACCTTCGGTTACATTGTTCAAATTTTACGAAGGATCCCTAATTTTTTTCAAAATGAAATGTAGCCTATGTCAAATTGGAAAAATGTAGCATTCTATTGGTGAAAGAATTTTTTAAATCGGCCCAGTACTTTTTGAGCCTATTCATTACAAACATACAAAAATAGGTACAAATCTTTCCTCTTTATAATATTAGTGTAGATATGCTTTGCTGGGCAAAGGAAAAAGTCGCCTTCTATGATCGGTTATTATCGTCGGTATTCAATATTCAATTTAATTTAATAGTTCTTGAGTAGACCGGTCACAGTCGACCGGTTACAGTACAGTTTTTGTTCGACTGTAACTAGTAAGGTGCCTAGTTTGATACCGGAGTCGGGTAAGGATACTGGTACTAGAAACTTACTATAAAAAAATCTGCTTGAAATCCGAAAGTTGGTGGTATTTCACCTATGCCTCAAAGAGCACGTTAGGCTATCGGTCCTGCGCCTCAATTTTAGAATAAAATAATAGAGAGTGTCCTGTGCCAATAACTAAGTAAAATTGGTTGCCGTGGTTGAAGCCGGTCGGGATGATCTATTAAATCGGGTGAATACATAATCCTACAATGCTTGGGCTCGACACTTTTGTCTCATTTTTTGTCATAGATCCTAGATTCTTGTTTATTATGACTTTAGCAATAGCCAAAAAGGTATAGCGCGATTTCAATAATTTTAATAGATTTTATGACCCTACACTGCCCGAGCCTAATACATTTAATTTTTGTAACAATTGACACCAGATTCATTAGTAAATGTTTATTTTTAATTCAGCATAAGAGCCAATAGCTATACTACTTAAACAATGGCTACAAGCGGGATGTCGGGTCGGCGTCCTGAGTAATAGATTACAGTGTCACTCTGGACGACCGTTGTCAACGACCAGATGCGCAGCTGTCACCCTGGTTGTACCAAAACAATTTTATCATGTCCTGTTACTCTAGTAGCCATGTATTTGATTTTAATGAGGTGATATTTGGATTGTTACTTATAAAATGTTTTTTTTTTTTGCTCAAGCACTTTAAGTGTAAAAAGTGCGTATAAAGTTAGTAATGTTTTAAATTTCAGAGTGAAAAGAGGTTATACGCGACGCGACTTGGGTACCCATAAAAAAGACGAAGTGGGTGTTGCACACTTTTTTATTGCGTTCATTTTAGTTTGTATCGTATCGATTATATCACATTTGTAGTGTAATATTGTAAGCATTATTGTTTTTTTTCGTTTATTCACATTTAACACATATTATACAAAGAAAATGCAAAAGTCTGTAAATATGTTT
Organism: Nycteola revayana; assembly: GCA_947037095.2. Taxonomy (NCBI): domain Eukaryota; kingdom Metazoa; phylum Arthropoda; class Insecta; order Lepidoptera; family Nolidae; genus Nycteola; species Nycteola revayana. The sequence continues at coordinate 18,600,772 of OX344840.2, forward strand.
ATTTTTATTGTTATAAATAAAGTAAAGATAGTTTTAGCAAAGGGGTTTTTCATGATTATCGTAGTTTCGTACTACTAGCAGTAAAATGAGTTAGGAGGGAAACGCAAAATCATGCCAACTTTATTCTTATGTTACCTTTATGTTATCAATTTTATTCCTTTTGGTAATATCTTCTAACTATCCCATACATTTTTGTTGGTACCTTTGAACTGTTTTTGTTTGTTGTAATTTAAGTTAACCACCCAATTTTGTTTTGAGATTGCCTTTTAAAAAAACACTATAAGAATGATGATACTATTTATTAATTGAAATTTAATAAAATATTATTACAAGCTATGCTATCCCTGCTATGTTATGCGTTAACTTTAAATACAGATATAGATATAGAGAATAGTTATTTTTATGCCTTTTATATTTATTGCCTTCTTCTAACATTTCAAATATGTTAAGTGAGAATGTATACGTTAGAATAATACGTCACAGTGTAAAAAATAAGCATTTTGTTAAGTGGCATAATGCTGGACCTTAGAATAACTTTCCTTCTAGAATAGTAGACACATTCTATCAATAATTTGGCATTTCAAATTCACCCACAAAGCGATAACGTACCTACGTATTTAGGTCTTCCTTTGAATTCGATTAGTTAAAATATATTACCGTCTGGTTGCTGATGTAATTGTTTTTATAGTATAGATAACGAGAACATTAGCAATTCCCAAATAACATTGAACTAACATTTTTGGCTATGAATTGTCTATCGTATTTTACTCAATTAGAATAATTATGTTTTTTTCTGGATAAATCAATACATTTTGGATTTAGGTTTTTGAAATAAACATAAGTAACAGCACGCAGAACGTTTTTTTTCTTTGTTTTTAATATAAAGGTTTAGTTTTTATTCTGGGAGCGGGAAAAAAAATGTGTTAATTGAATATTCTAAGTACTTACTCGAAATTTGAGAGATGGTGGTGTTTCACCCTGTTCACAGCGTTCACGTTCCTGCGTCTGATGTCTTGACGGTCGAGAACAGTTTCATCAGATTTTGAGAGTAGGTACTTCAAATGAATAAAGGTAGCTGTGTTTGCTCATGCACAGATATAAGATATTCTCCAGCCCAAAACGGTGCGTGAGTCCTCAAAATACAATAAATCTCTCAGGTAATTGACATGCCTAGTAGAAAGTTCACTCGAACTTGAAATGTATGCAACCCAATAAAATTAATTCAGTACATTGCATCACAGCAAAATAAGCTTTGTATACACACGACAAAACAGCGTATTACATAATGTTATTTATTAATATTAGTTATACATGCATAAATAATAATGTCGATAAGTAGAAAATCGAATCCACGAGTCATCTACTCAACATCCATTTAGTACATTGATACAAATAATTCCCAAGAGTTTGGAAAGAAATATAAATCCATAAAGTCTATAAAACATGAAATATATTTAACATAGCAACGACGATATCTCTTTTTCTTTGACTAAAATAAATTCAATATTCCTTAAATCTCACCAAAAGTCACTAACCTAGTCTAATATCACCAATGTTGTTTCTTTAATATCACGAATGCTTATTTTTTGTTGTGGTACGTATTCATATTCAACGTTTTTTAATTTAATTATTTTGAATGACTGATTTAATGTTTAGATGGTTAAAAGTGGTTGGTAGCCCGTCAAGCTTTTTTAGAATTGTAACCATACTTAGAAACCATTTTTTATAGCAAAATCGATTCTTTGCTATTCAGAAATTCTATGAGTACCAGTATGAGTAGATGATAGACATAATTGTACCAAAGACAGTATTTGATTAGCAAATCTGTCTTTAGTACAACGGTGTCTACATATAATGTAATTTCTTTCGTTTTCAGCATTAATTTTAAACTATAATTTTCTGATGTTGTACCCACCTTCTTATTAGAAATTTAAAGATCAAGATTAAATATTATTATTATATCAAATAAAATCCAGAAATTCTTTAAATGTCCCCAAAAATAATAAAATGTATTATAATATCAATAAAGTTACTCCTTTTACGTCACCCATGTCATTTTATTGGCGATTCCTATTAATTGCCAACGAATCAACTGGCTCAACTTTAGTCAAGAAACCAAACGAATATTTATTTATTGTCTCTTGTACAACTGTATCTATACTCATATGATTTTCATTGTTAGTTCAGATGTTTAACGTTGCTAGGTCGTAGACATGTGCGACCAATTTCGTCCCGATGTCAAATTGAGCGGCAAATGTATCGACAACTTGCGATATCTCAGACGTAGAATTGTCCTTCTATTTAGAAATGGTACGGTTATTTAGTATATTTATTTTATTCTAGTTGTAGTTAACAATTTGCTTTGTATTTCAAGCTATGAAGTCGTTTTCTGCATCTATCCAATCCACAAATCGACACCAGCAATTTATACTACGCCAACTCTTAAAACCCTACTTTACAGTAGAAGCTTACAAAGGGAAAAATGTGATTATGATTACATTAATTAAGATACTACTTTGAAATTTGGTACACTGTATAATAAATGTATTTATTACAATTCCCCATATTTACTTTTTCTTAATTATTTATATTTTTGGATTTAGCGTTAGTTAGCCGTATATGCACGTAATTGCCGAATAAAATTTCACATATAACACTCCGCTAACTAATGTTAGCGTAGTACATTACGGAGAAACATAATGCTCAATAAAGTTATTTTTATTGCGTTGGAATTATATTTCTTAAATATTTTTCAGCTGAATATATTTATTAGGTTTATACGATTATACATGAAATATAATATAGGTAAGTATTTCCCTAAATTTTAAGTTTTTAAAGTTAGCGTTGTTTAACAGGTAAGTGCGTGACAGGCGGATATCGTTTTAAAGGCCTTTAAATTATACATAGCTTACTATAGATTGACCTTTGCTACTAATTAGCGCATCATTTAACTTCAATCCTACTAAAAGGATTAAGTTGAAAGTTTATTCATGGATTACTGATTGGTTACTGACTCAAAAACTACTGAACGGAGTTCGATGAAATTTGGCACATAGATAGATTATTTAGTATCAAGTTAGTGTAAGTATCTAAGGCAAGGACTTATGATTTTTATCAAAGAAATAGCATCATCCCTCAAGGGGTCTACTGTTAAAGTATAATTAAAACGATTACAGCAAACAATTAAATTGTTCATTAAAACTTAAGTAACTACTAATTTATTAAGTGATCAGATCAAATCACAGACATCGTGAGTAAATAATAGGTATTTAAATCAAAATTGTACATAATATTACAAAAACAAATACCACATCATTTTCGAAATTGGCTATAGGGGTGAAATACATTTACGCATTCCCACCGCCGTTGCAGCGTATTCGCGAGCTGGCGGTGGGATATATGGGACTCGCCCTCTCTATAGCGTGGTATGCTAAACTCATACTACGAGGAGAGAACCCTACACCACTAAAATCCCCCGGACACTCCTTCGATCCGCCATTGGCGGGGGCCAGGTACGCATAAGCAATCCGGCCCCCCGACGGCACACACTTACAGTGGCCCATTTGCCCAATTATACGCCTGGAGTGTAGAGGCGTCCCTACTCCTCATGGGTCAGCCTCGAAGGGAGCGGGGCCCATGTGCCCCACTCCCCGAAGCCAAGCCTAGGGCGGTAGGCGGCGGGTTTCGGCCTGCCGCCCACGGCCAACACGCCATCTGCGGAGCGGGTGGGCGGAGGGATCTTCTTCTCTCTCCCGCTCCGCGGCCTCCTTTTGTGACATAACTTGTCTACAGAAGGAGGCACCGCCTCCCACGACCTCTCGCTTTGGACCATCTTTGAAATTATGGTCGGCACCGAGAGGTCGTCTCCCACCACGCTAACGAACTTCTCCCGCTCGTTGGCCCACGCCGGACACTCCACCACCGTGTGCTGCGCCGTATCGTCGGCACAGTCACAGTGGTGACAGCGAGTGTCCGGCTCTCTCGGCGCCACGTTTCCCAGGTAGTGGCCGAAGCAGCCATGTCCTGTTACTACCTGTGCAACGTAGTAGGTGACGTCGCCGTGACGGCGACCGGCCCACCCTTTTATATGGGGCCGAATCGCCTTCACCGTACGCAACCCGCTCCGCGACGCGGCCTCTAGCCGCTCCTGCCATTTCCGGAGCGTTTGGCGACAGACCTCAGTCCACCACCGTGCAACACCCTCCGGAAAGGGGTCGCGGCCAGAACGCGCCTCCTCACACCTCCGCCGGTACGCGGCGGCCTAAACCTCCGCCTTAAGGACCCACGGAGGGGACCCCGCAAGGAGACAGGCCGCGTCAAACGCGACCGTAAGGTAGGGGCGGGATACCTTTTCTTATAAATTTATATTTTTACCATTAATTATTATTTATCAAGAGATAACTTGCAGCTAGAAATGCGGGTAGGTACTCGGTAATCGCCTCGCCCTATAACCGAAGTAGGTACGTATGTTTAGGCTACAGGCAATAGATTATAATTTACTAGCGACCCGCCCCGGCTCCGCACGGGTACAATGCTGATGTATTATACATATAAACCTTGCTCTTGAATCCCTCTATCTATTAAAAACAAACCGCATCAAAATCCGTTGCGTAGTTTTAAAGATTTAAGCATACATAGGGATATAGGGACAGAGAAAGCGACTTTGTTTTATACTATGTAGTGATGATAACAAAAAAAACCGACTTCATGCAAAATTAAGACTTAAGTATATGGTTCTCATAGAAGTAATTGTCAGAACTGGATCTAATTGAAATGGGACCACACGGGAAACACCAGCTGTCAAATAAAATTAAATCATCAAAGTCGGTTCACCCAGTCGAAAGTTCTGAGGTAGCAAACATAAAAAAATACAGTCGAATTAAGAATCTCCTCCTTTTTAGAAGTCGGTTAAAAAGAGATTAAACCGGCCCGGGATTCGAACCCTACCTGGCCCACACCACTAGACCAATAGACAAATTTTAATTGAGCTAAGTAGTTCATTAACGGACAAACAAGGAATACACGACCGCTTATATACTACGCTAACTGTGAGTTAGCGTAGTATACACGGGCTTTGAGCAAAACTTCTTAAATTTTCTAAAAAGTATGTAAAGTATGTAGCATTACTATTATACATATAATTTTGTAACATAATATACATTTAAATACATTTCAATCTTTTAAAACATTAAAATAACCTCTGTCGATAAATGAAAGTGGAATTTCATTATTGTTGTTATTATACTCCACCAGGAATTTTCGTCGGTTTTTGCTAATTCTACTAAATATTATGCCCGTTTTCTTGACATTTTTGTTATAATTTAAGTTAACTATCAGGGTCTATAAAATAAGCAGTAGCTGGATACCATAACCTATTATTTACTTATATAAAAATATAAATTCGCGCAATCACGCGCAATACAGCGACAAGTGTCGTTGGAGTAATGTAAACAAACAAGCGGCGCGTCCCACCCCCCGCGCATACGGCGCTAACAATACTTGGCGTAATGTAGATCGATCGATTTTCAAAATTATGTTTAGTTAGCGCTGTATACCATTTTTAACTTTTTAGTTTTTATTTTTTCTTCACATTTTTTTTATGCCACAGATAAAACACAATATTTTAAACAACTTTGCATTAAAAACATAATTTACCTAAATTTCGAGTTAGCGTAGTATAAATTGCTGGTGTCGAATATAGATGTCGATTTTTTTACAAGGGAATTTAATCCCTATGTCACGAGGAACTTTACAAACACTTAATTAACGAACACAAAGCACACCCAAACTCAGAACAACTGTCCGTGGTTCATACAAATAATGATTTTTTTAGGTGGAAATCGAACCCAGAGCATCAGGTCTCAAAAGCATTTACCGTAACCACTGAGCTACCGGTGCAGTAAAATATTAAATGATACTGTGATAAAGTTATTATATTTTTTTTGGATTTTATTGACTACTCACCATAAACACATTATTTATTTTGAAACATGAATAATTTAATTTACTTTGAATTGTCTTCGGAAAATAACGAATATTCTGTTCTATAAAAATTGGCAGACATGAAATTGAACAGTGTTGCTTTGTATCCAAATGTTTTCTTTACATCTTTTAAAGAAAACATTACCTAATACAATTCAAATTAAACCATAAATATGTTTCTCTGTGTTTTTAGCTTGGGTTTCAGAGACAGTCATGTGGAAAACAAAATATATATAACGATTTATTTTTGTAAAGAGGTTAGGACTGTATTAATTGTAGTGCTTATACGAGAAGTTTTTTTTTTATTAGGTAACATTGTTAAGTTATTTGGAAAATAGTTTCCCTTTTGCTGTCAACAACAAGCGTGTTTGCGTCATCCGAATTTTCCTCAAAATTAAAACTATTCGACAACCTATTTAAATGCAAACATTATGATATTAAACACTGATGAATATTTGACTTCCTTTGGTGATAATAAATAATTCGAAACGTTGTATTCCTTTTAACGCAATTGCGCGATCGGAGTAATAAGCAAATTCGTATACTTATAGTTTATATAAAGAAGGGTGCGCAGAATGGTTATATATATTATCAATTATCGGGATAATCGGAAGTATGATAGTGGTCGAAATTTGATCATCCAATGATCAAATTTCGATTACTATCATATTTCTGAAGCATTTAGTCGTTAGTGCCAGTTTACGATTTAGGCACATACGACTTCTGACGTATAATGGCACATCCGACCTTATGCTTCTGAGCTCTAGACATATGCAAATTATTAGGTATTACCTATTGATAAGTAGCTACTAGAAGATTTTTTTATAAACATTGCAGATAGTAAAATAAAAAGGTACCGCTACTCGCTGCTTTATGGTTTGCAATCCTTTGAGACATTTGCAAATGTATCTACTGCATACTATTATTCTGCAAAGTGAGACGATACGTATCGGGTAGATATCTTTAAAATATATTATACCATTTCCTCTGGTGGCGCTGGGTTATCGTGGCCTGTGCATTTTAAACATATAAATTGAAGACGCAATGAAATGCAAAAGATACAATGTTCCGGATTTTTTGGTTAAGTAGTAAATAGGTGGTTGGTTAGCAACAGTTAACACATTTCACTGAATGTGTGAAATGAAAAAAAACGTGTGATAAAGTGTAGTTCACACAAAATTTTACGTAACTACACGCCAGCTTTTTAAGCATTTAATTTTAATACTGTTTCGTTTTACAATACAATATTCTTTATTGTACACCAAAAAACATAAGCTTAAGAAAACATAGGTACAAGTAGTAATAAATAATGCACAATACTTATATGACATATGTTATACTAATATAAGGAGATGAAGAGTTTTGTTTGCTTGAACGCGCTAATATGACAAACTAATGGTCCGATTTGAAAAAACACTTTCAGTGTTAGAAAGCCTCTTTATCGGAAGGCTATCTTATCTAGGGAACGGAAACAACTACGCGGGTAACACATGTAAGCTAGTTCTGGATATGTTTGGATTGATTCGATATTTGAATCACTGAGAGGATCACAGAAAACTAAACCACTATGCTCCATACGTTTGTATGTTTTCAAGCTGAAGTTTCTTTCATTCCTCTGAAGACTTTTTTTTGTGATAAAAACGAATTATTATTGATGATTTATATGTTTGGTAATTTTTAATATATTTTGGTAAGTTTATAAATAGAAAGCAGGTGAATGTGGCCAAAAACTCATGTTTCAATTATAAGACCGCGGCTACGAACTCGGATTCTTGCGAGACGGCGACACGCGACGTGTCCGCGTGGGCGGCGTGGCAACGTGGGAGCGGTGAGTGGACAGACCGAGCACGAAGCAAGCCTCAATAGCGACGAGTATGTCCACACTATGAATTTTTATCTTCATCTTTCAATTCGTATATAGTCGTCGTTAGTTCTGTCGTCGCTTCTGTCAGCTTGTGGTAACATGTCGACGAAAATACTAATCAGTGAATATGTGCCAATTTGCATGCTTTACTCTCGACAGCGTTATGACGCACGCCCTTCCTGAACAAAGAAGACTGTTTTCCCTCATCAAAACAATCTATTTTTTTTTGTCTGGTTAGAAATGCATTTACGCACTCCCACCGCCGATGCAGCGTGTTCGCGCGCTGGCGGTGGTATATGTGGGACTCACCCTCTCAATAGCGTGGTATACTAAACTCATACCACGAGGAGAGGACCCTACACCACTAAAACCCCCCCGGACACTCCTTCGATCCGCCGTTGGTGGGGGCCGGGTACGTATCAGCTATCCTCCCTCATCAACCCTGGCTTGGCATGGTTTGGAGAAAAGAAGCCCATGTTAAGCAGTAGACGTTAACGGACTGTTAAAGTACAGCACAGTACATAATAATATGGGAAATGGACATAGAGTAGGGGCTGATTTTGTTTGACTAGCATGCATCGCTCGTGCGCCGCTGCCACGCCCGGTACTTAAATTCGTAGCAGCAGCCTAACAGCTACTTCAATAAGCAGAATTTGAGTAGGTATAGAAAACCCATAAGCATCTATTGAAACTCACTTACACCTTTTTAAAATGACTGTTTAACGGGCTAACGTAAAAGTTGAATTTACTAACTTGAATGTGAAAGTACGATTTACTTTATTTGGACACATAAAGTGAAATTGCTTCTATATTTTGGCTGCAGTGGTGGCTCAGTGTCGACACGGTAGTTGCTCTTGCTTCTGAGATCGGCAGGCAGGAATATAGCAGATTAGTTGTAAACGTAAAAAATCGCGTTGCAAAGGGATTTAGTTGGTAGATAGTTGCGAACTATAGTTAATTATGGCGTAAAACATAAAAAAAATCCGCAGAGTCAGCGGAAAATTCAGCGGATTTTTATTACCATTAATCTGCAAAAATTATTGGTGTCGCATGTTTATGTAACCGGTCTGCCAGTATTGGGTTTGACTCACAATTTTTACCCCTATTCTGATATTTAATGTGATGATTTCGCAACTTTACATTGTATATAGTAACCAAATTCTTTGAACCTTATTTCAATCATATTCGGTACATATTTTATTATGGCAGTCGAAAATAACAAGAAATTGTTTTATGTATTTAAATGATTAGTTTGTCCTTTTAGGTATAACTAGGGCAGAAATAAAAAAAAACCGGCTAAGTGAGTGTCGGACTCGCGCACGAAGGGTTTCGTACCAGTTTCAAGTGCCTGCCTATTTTTGATATCAAGAATAAAAACAAAGCGTATGTTCATGAAATCGAATGTTTTTTTTTTTCAGTTCAATGTTTCAGTTCTAAGTATGGGAAACACCCAGATTTTTTTCTATTTTTGTGTGAAAATCTTAATCCACAGAATACATCTACTGTCCAAGTTTCAAACGTATAGTTCTTATAGTTTCGGAAAAAAGTGGCTGTGACATACGGACAGACAGACAGATATGTCGAATCCATAAGGGTTCCGTTTTTTGCCATTTGGCTACGGAACCCTAAAAATGATATAAAATAAAACATCTTTTGTTTTAATGTAGGTTCGTATATTTTTAATGGCCTAATTACCTATATCTGAAACATTTCTCGCAATGAAAATTATTTTCATTGTTAATTTTGGTCCACAATTACATTGAGCCAATTTAATAGATTCAATACCTACATATTAGTTAGGTTAAACCAACATGATTGCTGAACATAGCTCAATTATATCCTGTGTAATTGGCTGTTCTGTTGAGGTTAGCTGTCGGAATGGATTTAGGAAGACTATTATTAAAGCATAAATCGATAATATATGGTGATAAATGTTGTCGACCAGCTATATCAGTAGGTATATGACCTTACCTACCTACATATTACAAGCCTTGTTATATATAAGTCGGTCTTGGTATATATAAGTCTCGAAGTTTGTGTGTTTGATCTCCAGGCCGGAGAAGACATTTTTGTGTAGCATCTTAGATTTCTGTCCCGATCTGGTTGATTGAGGGACTACCCGCCGTGCTTCGGAAAGCTCGTTAAGCCTTTTGTTCCGGTTATTTTAACATTACCTACAGCAATGGTATACTATAGAACGAGCGGAGTTTCACATTTTCATAATGCTGCGGTCACCAACCAGGCTAAGCGTGTTGTCTTTTGAAAAAACACTGCCTAAGGAAGAGGCCCATGTGCAGAATTGTAAGTTATGCGGGCTGACGATAATGATGATGATCTAGGTATAGCAATACCTGGACCATTCGACAACGGCAATTCAAAACCGTAAATTAAGCCTAGAAAGGTAGTCTGCGTAAAAATTACGCATACCTTTCCGAAATATTGCTCTAATTATCAAAAAAATCGAATACGTCGTTCTGCTTTTAGGACACATACGTGAATTACGTGATAGCTTATTGCTTCCATGAGGCACATACGTTACTGTGGTACGTGTCATCAATTTAGCAATATTACAACCGCCAGAGTATAATGTTCCGTGATATTGGTACATTTAAGACACCTACATAACATTTAGGATTTTTCCTACTTTGATATTTGTATTGTTTCTTGAAATTCTATACTATTTTTATTGTATTGTATCTTCATATTGTACCAATGTAATGGTTCATCAACTAATCCGTTGGGCTATGTCGGTAACCCGCGTTCTTCTACGTATCTCCTCATTTCTGATTCGATTTCGTAGAGAAACCCCGAGCATAGCCCTCTCCATAGCTCGTTGAGCGACTTTGAGCCTGTTCATAAGGCCTGTAGTGAAGGTTAATGGTTTAATTAATAAAAATTATTTACAAATATTTTTATCCATATCAATACCTAACACTTGATATTACAAAACATTAAAGACATGAGTAAATTTTATGCATGATTATCTTTTTCGTCCATATCAAAATGAATATCTTTCTAGGTTTCATATCTTTGTACAAATAGAAGTGTAAGTGCTCGTAGAAGACTAAGAAAATGTAAGTGCTATCTATCGATGATGCTTACAATAATTACTCGACTATTATCTCAAAATTGCATTTAGAAATAAATGTTTAAACAATGACACTGCCTGCATTTATAAACAGTGTCTTAAAGTGCCAACACAATTTTCTCCTGATGTGAACACTACTACATTATTTATGCTGTCAATCTCCTAGGTATCTCTGAAGATGATAGGATTACAGTATGTCAGTAAAAATAAGACTTGTTATTTGGGTTCTAACTTTGCTTACACATAATTACTCATATTATGTTCTCTATTTGGAGAATTCCAAATGTAAATGATATGACATTTCCTTTACAAAATTCAAATATATATTATTAACATGGTAAATATTAATTTTATTACACAAACTGGCAACTCAAACGAGACCCTCTGAAGTTGTTAAATAATTCTAACTAAAATATTAAAAGTTAACATGTCTGTAAACTGAAAATATATTAATTCGTAGTATGTTTGTAAAGTATTTGTTTAATTTGCGATTGAGGCAGCTGGGCACGTTTTGAAAACTTGCGAAAACTTTTTATGTTCTGATAATTCAAAAAGGTTCGAAGACGCCTTCCAGACAACCTTCTTACGAGTGATCTTAATAAAATGTTATTGGTATTGCAAGTGTTTGGGTGTACTCACGATATTATCATCAGATATTAGCGTAAACGACTTTTATATAATTATTTAACATAATTATAACAAGATTTATCAAAATCCGTTCACCAGTTTCGGTGTGATGCGCATCCAAACATTTTTAAAGACAACCGGACAAACAGAAAAATCTATTAAATTCTATCATTAAAATATTAAAAAAAAAAGAAAATAACTTTAATATCTCTTGATCTGTCCGTATGTCAGTCTGATTCTTTGGATGCGCATCACGCCGAAACTGACGCAGAACCCCTATTAAAATTGATACCTACTGAAGTGATGTACTCATAGTTATTATCTCTGATAATAACTTCTTCTTATATATTGCTTCTGATATATCATATATCAGAAGCGGCCGTAGCCCAATGGCTAGGGCGTCGGACATGTGATCTTGAGGTCGCCGGTTCGAACCCCACCCATTGCACTACCGACGTGAACCCACTCGTAACACAAGCATTTTAGCTTAGCATGAGGGGTTAACAAGAACACTAGTAGACTTAAAAACTCTGCTAGTTATCTTTAAAAAAAAAAGTTATTGAAACATGTATTGTATCAGGTTGTTGTGTCTATATCTATATACTAATAATATAAAGATGTAAAGTTTGTGAGTTGTAATCTTTGGATCTATTGAACTGATTTTGAAAATTCTTTTACCGATAGAAAGCCACGTCATTTGTGAGTGTCAAATATTTTAAGTTAAAGTTTCCACGGGAACGGGATCTACGCAGGTGAAACCGCGCAGAACAGCTAATTCGTCATAAAGTAAATTAGTAATGAAAATGTAAATGTAAATTTGCCACATTTATAATTTATGTAGTAAATTTCCAATATTCTTTATAGGTGAATGACTAAGTGTTGAATAAATTTCATTTATTACGTTCTCGAGAACTATCCAATCGTAGTTCCATAGAATTCATTCAACAAACCCAATAAAACAGAATTTAAGTCGTAAAACCGAAAACGTGACTGAGTTCAAATTTTATGAACTGAAAGAATAAAGTAATTTTATAGACAATGTCCGTTTTCAGCAGGTCGGTACTAATTAAATTGTATGAACAACATTTACTAAGTGAATATTTAATAGGCTGTAAAATATATGAGTGTATAAACTAATCTTAACATATATTGTGATCTTACTCGTACTTCATTTATTAATAGCTTCCTGCGCGCGGTGTCACACGCCTAATTTCCGTCCCCGTGGGAACTCCATACCTAATTAAATATAGCCCTTAACCATCCTCGATAAATGGTCTATCTAACACTGATTTTTTTTTCAAATCGGACCTGAGGTTATTTGAGATTAGCCCGTTAAATCAAACAAACAAACTCTTCAGCTTTATATATTAGTATAGATGAGTAGTATAGTTGATATTTTTAGCAGTAAAAAGAATGTAAAGTATCGATGTACCTAAATATCATTTTTGTATTCTAACCGAATCAGTAGAAATTACAATAAATAAGAACTCTATTGAAAAGCAATGAATGGAAACAGTATAAAAATAATTAGTCAGTATGTAAAAAATAAGTTAAAAATTGTGTTTTTTTTATTGTACAATTTTAATGTTTGAGTTTTCAGATAGCTACAAAAAAGCCATGTAATCTCCCTTTTATACAATTACAAAATAATAATAATCTCCCAGCATTTGTTTTTTTTTAAGTTCAACGAATCCACTTATACCCATACAAAGTGCTCTTACCGTTTTCACAATTCTGTGACCGTATTCAGGCCTATAACAACATTCATAGCATCATTTCCATTATGCAAATAAACAAGGCTTTCGATGAATAATGCTTCGTCATCCAATATGAATAAAACCTGCAATGATTAATCCATTCAATTACGTATGACTGTCATTCATGCGTGAGTATGTCTCCAGGGTAACCGCCTAGAGCATAACTCTAAATATGAATATATGGAGCATAGTGAGCCAGGCAACTCCCACGGGCGGCATGCGATTTTCCCAACGAACTTGCCTCATAAATCCACGCCTTACATGATGCTTGTTTGCATAATACAAGACTAAGTCGGCTTTGTTTCAGAGTTTGATAGGTAGGCCGCAACGCGCCGCTCAAAGTACCTACTTACTTACAGGTGGTGGTATGTTAAATATTAATAATATTGTGTACGAAAAATAATCAACTCTTGAACGTTGAGTTATACAAATTCTGGAGTATTGCTGGTGTTTACTTTTGTCTTATTTTGGTGTTTGGTTTTTCTCAGTTGGTATTTCTTGATCGTGTGTTGGCGCAGTTTTTTGTTTGTGACATCATAATGCAACTCCTATTATGTTAAGATTAACAACGCCTAGGTCGCTCATATTTTACCCCCCAATATTCACGGGTAATATAGAATAAGACGACGTTAAGACGTCGTCGTACTATGTCAGACAAGAAACATCGTAGATACGTAACTAGTATAGATTGTAAATATACGCTTATGTTTTATTCTTTATAAGCTTACTACTACACAGCACTATCATAAATTGCAGTGTATTTTATTTGTTGAGGTACATCAATTATACACTCACATCTAATGTAAAATCGACGGGTGGAACAACATATGTTTATATAAGTGAGATATTAGGTCTTTACCTATGAAATTGCCGTTCTGCAGTACTGGCCATTTCAAATCAAAATAATTTTTGTTTGGCTAAGAATTCTAATTTCAAATTAGTAATTTTATTTAAAAAACTTGGATTTTTTTTCACAAAAGTAATCATTTGTTTATTGATTAGTGTTACATTTTCATCGCATTTCAATCTTTTTCGTCATCATGGATAGGTTAAAAATTCGAGTAATTATGGAATATGAGTACCGTCGTGGCAGCAACGCGGCACAAGCGGCACGCAACATCAACGACGTTTACGGAGCTAACACTACAAACCAACGCACCACCTGTTATTGGTTTGCTCGCTTCCGTTCTGGAAATTTCGACCTGAAAAATAAACCTCGCGGTCGTCCGAAGACTTTGGTCGACAATCACGAATTAAAGGCGATTGTGGAAGCTAATGATACACAATCTACGGCTGAATTAGCAGCAGCGTTCGACGTTAGCGTCAAAACAATATTGGTGCATTTGCGTCAAATTGGCAAGGTAAAAAAGCTTGACAAATGGGTGCCCCACGAACTCAATGATCGCCAGCGCGAAGTACGCGTCGAGACGTGCCTTGCACTACTCAACAGACACACAAATGAAGGAATTTTGAACCGCATTGTTACCTGCAATGAAAAATGGATTATGTTTGATAACCGCAAGCGCTCAGCAAGTTGGTTGAATCCTGGTTCAGCACCTAAACAATACCCTAAACGAAAACTTACCCCTAGAAAAGTGATGGTCACTGTTTGGTGGTCTAGCGCCGGTGTGATTCATCACAGCTTCTTACCAAACGGGGTGAGCATTACTGCAGATGTGTACTGTGAAGAACTGAACACAATGATGGAGAAGCTAGCACATCTCCAACCAGCATTGGTCAATCGCTCGTCTCCGCTGCTCCTGCACGACAACGCGCGACCTCATACTGCACAGCAGATGGTCTCCAGGTTGCAAGAACTGGGGTTGGAAGCTCTCCGTCATACGCCCAACTCACCAGACCTTGCGCCTACAGACTACTACGTTTTCCAGAATTTGCATAACTTCTTGGCGGGAAAAAAAATCAATACCCGAGAGGCAGTACAAAATACCTTTGAAGAATTTGCTGCCTCCCGTCCAACTGATTTCTTTAAGAAGGGCATTAATAAACTGCCACTGCGTTGACAACGATGCATTGATTGCATGGGTGATTACTTCGATTAATACAAATAAAAAATACATTAAAAAATTTCGTTTAAATTTTTTCATACAAAACGGCAATTTCCTTTTATTATGTGGTCTGTTTTTAACGTACGTAAAAGCCTGTCAGTCTCTTGAAAACTTAACTTTGATACAACCAATACTACGCGTTTGGAATGCGCGGAAAATACGCTTATCAAAAACGTGCGTTAAAAATACGCCGTGTGCTATCGCTCTGAAACCAAAGATTTCTTTTCGCGTATGTTTGCCTGTCTACCCTCCGCACCTTAGAAGGCACGTTAAGCCGTTGGTCTCGATTGTTAAAAAGTTACCTACAACAATCGTATACCAGGGAACAGGCGGCAGTTACCAATTCATGATGGTGACTATAACACTATATTGGTTATAGACACTTAACTATACTGGTTATAGACACTTAACGACAAAATTAAGAACTAAAAAAAAACACTTTTTAGTAGCCAAACCCTTATGTCACAAAAATAAGTTAAATCATCAAACAAATCCGATTACATAATGCGATCAAAATACTATAAATGAAATAAACTTTGCCCGGTGGCAATGCATTAATTTAGTAGCCTGTCATAGCTACATCATATCAAAGTCTGCTTCACTATTATCTCTTTATTTTAGTCTTTCCGTAGTCGTCACATACCGGCACCAAAATACATTGTAGAATGCAGCAAGTTATTTTACAATGTATTTTGGTTTCAGGAATCAGGATGATATTAAAAGTGTAACATTTTCGTTAGGCTAATTAAATAAGGCCGGTGCCTTCATTCTTCATTAAAGGGTTTCATTTAAATAAGGGTATGAAGATAAGGTACTTTATAAAATGAAATATACTTAATTTTATGGGAACTTTTGGATATTACTGTCAAATAGAATACTTTTAATTCAACTTTTTTATTCTATTCTTGTAAAGCGCCCTGGTATAAAAGTAAACTAAAATAATATAACATTCTGAAGCGTGTTATAACTTATAGTCAGACTGAAGAATTTAACTATCCTGGTGACTCAGTGCTGACGGTTGTTGCTTCTGATGCCGGTGCAATAGTGCGGGTGTCCTCCAAAACTATGAACGTGGCGAGATTGCTCATAGTTTGGACGGAGATCTTAGCTTCGAGTATTTAATTATTACTGTGTATGAATGCTAATGCCTCCTTAGGTACCTACTATAAGTATTTGCTGTCATCAAGCCTTAAAACATAAATCATGTTAGGAATTATAAACATTGCAAATTACTATAATATAAATAAGTTGATAAAATATTGAGCATTTTATCAACTCATTGATCAGTCATTCAGATAACTATGTGCATCTGTAAAATATGAATAATAACGTACTACATACAATAGGTACTTTGTATGTACCTAACATATGAGTAAGTATTTGATTTTGCAATGCTCTTAGTAACACTACTTATGAGGATTGAGATATGATGAGGGTCCTTGACAGTAGTTGCTCTAACCCCGACATCGCTGAATAACACAAAACGTAAGCTAAATTATTCATATTATTATATATATGTTTACTGTTCTAACATTCATATTTAAATTATTAAATAAGTGGGGATCTATAATTTACTTATTACATTAATTTAATTTAATTAAAAAAATCTCTAATTACACATTAGTATAAGTTTAAGAATTTTAAGAAGTTGAAGGTTTACCTTCCGGATCTTATAATGTATAGGATCAGGTGTTACCTTGCAGAATCCATATATTAATCTAAATTGAAAACGCATAATTTCTAGAGTGAATAAAATCATGTAAATTACAATGACCAGCTGAAGACAGTAGATAGGATTCGCCGGTTCTGCCTCAAACCGTCAACTCCTAAAAAAGATCGTGACCGCGATCAAAAAGTGACCGCGACCTAAAAAAAAAAAAAAAAAAAAAAAAAAAAAGTTTGGTGTCTTTTCCTATGTTTTGGCACACGCCCGATCGATCTGTGGCATCCGTTTTGGTCTAGGTCTTACGGTTCCAAAGTTAGCTTGAGGCTTCCACTACATTACTAACGACATATCATTACTAACGATCTCTTTTGCGCTACATTACCAATGAGTCAAACCGTCTCGGCGCGCGCTAATTACCCATTGTCTGATGGTTGTTTTGCTACGGTGATAAATAATAAAACCCACATTCATTTACAGCCCGTTAACGTCCACTGCAGAACATGGGTCTCCTCTTAACAGACCTTGGCAAGCCGGGATCGTAGAGGGATATTACCATAATCACCACGCTTGGCAGACGGATTGGTGATCGCAGTAAGATGTAAACCTTGAGCTAATAGTTGCTGCTGCCCATCCATCACCCATATGTCCCTTAGTTGCCTTTTACGACACCCATGGGAAGACATGAGGTGGTCTATTCTAAGCCGGAAACCCACATGACTTACTTTAATTTTTTTATTCAACATAATTATAATACTTGTAATATAAGTATGTTAAACTTTGCTAATGACTAATTCTGTCTCAGCGCGCGCTAATTACCCATTGTCTTTTTATTCTAGTCAGATGGTTGTTTTGCTAAGGTGTGAGGTAGAGACGGTGATAAATGCACAAATAAAACCCATATGACTTACTTTCATTTTTTTACTTAACATACCTACTCTACATAACCCACTTAATGTATTATTTTCATTTGAAACATGATTGGAATAATTTGCAGAGGAGAATATCATTATACACTCACTCCCAAATAATTAAATGAAATCGTTCATTGTATTTCCATAATACTTGTAATATAAGTATGTTAAACTATATTCCCCACAGCAGTAAGTAAAATCATGCTGTATTCTGCACCTATTAAAATTCCATTGTCTCGAATTCCGCTTCAAGAAAGCCATATGGGGACCTGCAGGTGGTCGACCATAGGAATCAAAATACTGACCAATTCCATTTTTATCGATGTGTATGGCTATCCAGTGTGATCCAGGTTTATTGTCAGGATCCAAATTGCTTATTATGTAAGTTGGAATCTTGCCTTTCAGTGGTAATCTATTAGCTACATTCACATTGTTTCTTAGAGTTGGGTGAATTCTAGATAAATATTTTTTTATCTCGATTGTGTTCATTTTATTACATAGACATAAGCTACCGTACCTGCGATACGACCAATGAATTTCATGCGAATGACAAAGTAAGCAGGTACAAAGTAACATTTTGTATATACATAGGTAACCAACCATACCTAAACTTGTCTTAAATCTATCAGTTACCAGTAACTCGTGTTATTTCTATTAGCAATGCAATATCAGTGCGCATTGTTGTGAATCATCCAAAATCCTTGTTGAGCAGTTGTCATGATAACACTAATGTTCATAAATACTATTATCTCCGACATTCTTTGAACATGATTAAGCTAATGGTGTGTGCTTTGATTTGGGTATTTGGTAAATTGTAAATAATAAAAGTTAGGTACATGTTCAAAATTATTTAATTCTTTTTTTAATAATAAAAGTTTAATACTAATACAATGAATACTTAGCTACTTATAGTCTTTACTAAACATAAGCACTTAAAACTATTACAATTAATAATATAATAAGCACTTTAAACTAATACAATGATTACTTAGCTACTATAGTCTACACATACATTACGGTTTTTATCTATTTCAATAACATTATCAAACTCTGCATACACAATACAGTTGATGGTTTGCAAAAGAGCTGATTCAAAACGAACTTCCAATCTTACGCCGATGCATTATTTACAAATGACAGGGATTTGCTGTTTCCTAGCATATTTAAACCCCTTTGATGGAACATAAACGGTGCAATATAAATCCGAAGGAAATATCTTGGTTTTGATGCGACACATATCATTAGTATTCTGTTTTAGATCTATAATTAAATATCCATGAGCTTCTTTAGTAGCATCTTTATAAGATTCATCAATAAATTTTACATTTTCTGGTGAAACTTGACGTGCTAAGTATCGAATTTGAGTTTTATCACGAGGATTTTTAAAATAAATAATATAACTTGAATTTAGAGATATATCTCTTTGTCCTTTTCCTTGATGAAATAAATTTTGAGTTATATAGAACACACTCAAATTTCTGTGATGACTTCCCTTTGTGAATATATCTACAATGCGACCATCAGATTCTCTCATCAGATCATCGATGATGACAAGTTGAGTACATTTTCCATCAAACATACTCAAGTCTGGAATTCCTTGATGATAATTAACATTTTAAGGTTATATAACGGTTGCATTTCATCAAAACACCAGGTTATTTGAGTAAAATTTGTACTACAAACATCTGTGACATATTTTATAAAGTTTGTTACAAAATTTGATTTTCCACACCCCACTTGGACCAGAAACGATTGCGGTGAATGGATGAATAAAATGAACCATTGTAACACGTGTGGATAGCAATAGGTACAAGAACGGAATAAAACAAGTTATTTGGAAGTCAAGGAAGATAGTTTTATTTCATACATATAAAATAACTTAAAACTAATTATCTTTTACAGTGTAAAAACAAATATACTTTATACAAGTAAATAACTTTGTACAATAACAATACCAAACTGTACTGTTTTATCTTAATTTATAAAACTAATTATCTCTTACAGTGTAAAAATAAACATCTTTTAAAACAGAACAACTTTATACAAGTAAATCAACCTTAATAATAATATCAAACTATACAATTTTATCTTAATTTATAATGACCCCACGCTAATGTGTCAACATCATTGAGTAGAATATATCGTTTTGTATCACTGTATGATAAAGATGTTTTGTTTATTTGCTGCGTAAAAATTAAATGTTTTATTGACTTAAATCTAAGCATACTGCTAAATTGAACATTTTTATCGAAGAGACAAGACTTGTAATTTAACATTTTCATTTTTTTGTAACACTTTTGTTACAAAAAAATTTATTTTCAACATCTATCGCATACATTTTGGATCTTAACCCTACAAATTCTTTTAATATTTTGCCATTGTTTTCATCTTTGAAAAACCCTAACTTTTTTTTATTGATTTTTGGATATCCATAAATATTGTCAGATGGATAATCAGATGTATCAAACCTAAATTCTAAATCCGGTTTTATGTCCTCATAAAAATTGTTTGTAAAAATTTGATATATTAAACTGTCGGTATCGGTGCATAGTAATTTAACTTGATTTTTAAACTTCGTCAACATGTAATTGTAATGAAAATCATACATTAGAGTTTTTGAAATATCTAATATACAAAACAAATATCTAATATATATGTTTTTCAATAAAATTCTCTTGCATATAAAATGAAAAAAAAAAAAAAAAAATATTTATATACAAAACCCTAAGTAAATAGGTTTGTTGTATAGTAACTTAGTTTTCTTTAACTGAATTGCCACTAGATTTTCTGCAAAAATTGATAAACTGTGTAACTCAGGTTTTGCAATCAAATCTTGTGCACCAAGAGATTTGCCTCGATTCTCCCAGTGAGTTAATAATTTTACATTGACTCGCTTTTCAATATTTTCCATTGTTTTCCCAAACACTGCATTGTTCATTAATTTAAAAAGTCTTTTTCAAAATCTGATTTAGCAGAAGTCCGCAAAAGTGTATTTAAATCTATATATTTCTTTAACCAAGGAGATTGTCTGAATTTTAATATTTTATGAATTTTTGTTAGTTTTAAACCCATCTTAAAACATTGTTTTAAGTTTCTGTGATGAATTTTGTATTTTGTTTTATTATTGAGGTTTGGAACTAACTTTTTTTCTTTAGAACCACCGATACATATATTATCAGGGTATAAAGGTAAATCAGAATGTAAATCATGAAGTTCATCAGGATATTCTAAATCTACTTCTAAAATGAAACCATAATCTGAATCATCCGGTACATCAAAGTTTGTATCCGAACTAACCCATTCAAATTCACCTGCTGGTAGGTATTGAGACATGGCCCAACCATATAAATTATTCGCATCAAAATATGTTAGATATGATTTTGGTTTATTCTCATCAAAATCTTCCAAATATACATTATTAGCTTTGGCATAGCGGTTACTGCACAGAGATACACCACCTCGGATACCATTCCTGATAAATGCTATTTTGTCAAAATCTTTCAATAATTCCAATACAATTTTAGTATATTTTAATATAGCATCCCAACTTAATCCTGGTGCTGTATAATAATGAGCAGGATCTAACCCATACGTTTTAAACACAGAGTTCTGAAATTTTCAAAAATATCAGTTAACAATAAGACATCAGTTTTGAGATACAAATCGGAATAATCTGACATATTCTGACAGTCAAAGTGTTCCCAAACATCTATCGCGTGACTATAGTCGTCGTCTGAAACGGATGTATCTGTCAGTGAGTTATAAAACTGATCTTTACTAGGGAGTGATGTGACTTTTAAACAATCACTTGATGTCATAAACTCATATGGATAAACACCTTTCTCTCGAAGACGAATAAAATCATTGGTATTTGGAAAGTTGTGTTTTAATGTGATAAATTGATCATCGTTTAAATTTTTAGCCAACTGATCGAGACTACAAGGTAAAAATTTTATTGAATCTACGAATCTTATTTTTATATTTTGATTATTTATGTGTATTGTTTTAGTAAATGATATATATTTTTCTTTGGTTTGAGGAATGATATCAACTTCACCTTCAACATAGTTTAATGCATGAACAATAAAATGAGCATCATAATTACTGAGGTTGTGAAGAAAAACAGGTACGTGACGTGGACTCCGAAACTTGTTCATACATGCTTCATGTGCAACACCTCTAAAGCAACCAGTATACCAATCAAAATCTAAGCTTATTTCACTATTCAAGTCACACTCACAAATGTGACAGATTTTTGTTGTCGAATTTTTTTTGTTCATCCACGGTTGACAATGGTTTTGGACTTATTTGAAAACAATTTTTCCTACTTATAAGTTTCAAATCTTCATGAAGACGTTCCATGAAAACTTGAGTGCAATTTGGACCACTATACGTTTCATATTTTGACAAGCTATCATCATATGAACATTTTATATAGTACCCAAAACTATACACCTCATGTTTATTAATGCTGTTTGTATAAGGTTTTGATGGATCGTTAGAACATAATTTTATAGGATTTAGAAAAGCTTCAAAATCTGCATAAATTACAAAAGGTATTTTTAGCTTTTTATCAAATTTATCAAATGTAAGTTTATCATTTGGAACGTTTTGACCAAACCAATTTTTTGATGTTGTGTTTCCATTTGGTAATTCTGTTGTAATATGAGCACAGTCATGTTGTTGATGATTGTTTAACCTTTCCTGAGTTGGGAATTTCAATAAACATCCATCACATATGTATATGGCATGTTCTTGATTAGAAATTTGTTTGCTTACTAGACGTGATAAATTATTTATGTAACAGTAATGATTATTTGTACCATTTGATATTAAAAGCAAATTGATATGAGTAGTTTTGCGAGATTTGGTCAAAAACAGGGGTCCTACTACACTATTGCACTTTTGAATTTTATTAAATTGTAACCCGAAAACATTAATACTAATGTTGTTTAGTTTTTCTACTTTGGATATGTCAGATATTTTAATTGGAAAAGGTACACCATCAAAGTTTAACTTGTTTGAATGCATACTGTATGAGGATACTCTATCTGAGTTTGTTTTTGCTGGATACAGAGCTGATAGCAAAGCCCACTTGAAACACATATTGTCAGCATTTTTTACATTTATTACGGCCTTTTTTTTTTGCTCTTATATCTTTTGGTAGTTCGATGTGAGAAGTGCCACGTAAAGGATTAAATTGATTGACATTCATATTCCATAAAAGGATATTATTGGGCATTCTACCCCACCTTCCGTTCCATCGGCTCACTCCGTTCGCCTTCGTCACTCTCGGTGTGTTAGAACGCCCAATAACATCTTACTATGGAATATGAACGTCAATCAATTTAATCCTTTACGTGGCACTTCTCACATCGAACTACCAAAAGATATAAGAGCAAAAAAAAAAGGCCGTAATAAATGTAAAAAATGCTGACAATATGTGTTTCAAGTGGGCTTTGCTATCAGCTCTGTATCCAGCAAAAACAAACTCAGATAGAGTATCCTCATACAGTATGCATTCAAACAAGTTAAACTTTGATGGTGTACCTTTTCCAATTAAAATATCTGACATATCCAAAGTAGAAAAACTAAACAACATTAGTATTAATGTTTTCGGGTTACAATTTAATAAAATTCAAAAGTGCAATAGTGTAGTAGGACCCCTGTTTTTGACCAAATCTCGCAAAACTACTCATATCAATTTGCTTTTAATATCAAATGGTACAAATAATCATTACTGTTACATAAATAATTTATCACGTCTAGTAAGCAAACAAATTTCTAATCAAGAACATGCCATATACATATGTGATGGATGTTTATTGAAATTCCCAACTCAGGAAAGGTTAAACAATCATCAACAACATGACTGTGCTCATATTACAACAGAATTACCAAATGGAAACACAACATCAAAAAATTGGTTTGGTCAAAACGTTCCAAATGATAAACTTACATTTGATAAATTTGATAAAAAGCTAAAAATACCTTTTGTAATTTATGCAGATTTTGAAGCTTTTCTAAATCCTATAAAATTATGTTCTAACGATCCATCAAAACCTTATACAAACAGCATTAATAAACATGAGGTGTATAGTTTTGGGTACTATATAAAATGTTCATATGATGATAGCTTGTCAAAATATGAAACGTATAGTGGTCCAAATTGCACTCAAGTTTTCATGGAACGTCTTCATGAAGATTTGAAACTTATAAGTAGGAAAAATTGTTTTCAAATAAGTCCAAAACCATTGTCAACCGTGGATGAACAAAAAAAATTCGACAACAAAAATCTGTCACATTTGTGAGTGTGACTTGAATAGTGAAATAAGCTTAGATTTTGATTGGTATACTGGTTGCTTTAGAGGTGTTGCACATGAAGCATGTATGAACAAGTTTCGGAGTCCACGTCACGTACCTGTTTTTCTTCACAACCTCAGTAATTATGATGCTCATTTTATTGTTCATGCATTAAACTATGTTGAAGGTGAAGTTGATATCATTCCTCAAACCAAAGAAAAATATATATCATTTACTAAAACAATACACATAAATAATCAAAATATAAAAATAAGATTCGTAGATTCAATAAAATTTTTACCTTGTAGTCTCGATCAGTTGGCTAAAAATTTAAACGATGATCAATTTATCACATTAAAACACAACTTTCCAAATACCAATGATTTTATTCGTCTTCGAGAGAAAGGTGTTTATCCATATGAGTTTATGACATCAAGTGATTGTTTAAAAGTCACATCACTCCCTAGTAAAGATCAGTTTTATAACTCACTGACAGATACATCCGTTTCAGACGACGACTATAGTCACGCGATAGATGTTTGGGAACACTTTGACTGTCAGAATATGTCAGATTATTCCGATTTGTATCTCAAAACTGATGTCTTATTGTTAACTGATATTTTTGAAAATTTCAGAACTCTGTGTTTAAAACGTATGGGTTAGATCCTGCTCATTATTATACAGCACCAGGATTAAGTTGGGATGCTATATTAAAATATACTAAAATTGTATTGGAATTATTGAAAGATTTTGACAAAATAGCATTTATCAGGAATGGTATCCGAGGTGGTGTATCTCTGTGCAGTAACCGCTATGCCAAAGCTAATAATGTATATTTGGAAGATTTTGATGAGAATAAACCAAAATCATATCTAACATATTTTGATGCGAATAATTTATATGGTTGGGCCATGTCTCAATACCTACCAGTAGGTGAATTTGAATGGGTTAGTTCGGATACAAACTTTGATGTACCGGATGATTCAGATTATGGTTTCATTTTAGAAGTAGATTTAGAATATCCTGATGAACTTCATGATTTACATTCTGATTTACCTTTATACCCTGATAATATATGTATCGGTGGTTCTAAAGAAAAAAAGTTAGTTCCAAACCTCAATAATAAAACAAAATACAAAATTCATCACAGAAACTTAAAACAATGTTTTAAGATGGGTTTAAAACTAACAAAAATTCATAAAATATTAAAATTCAGACAATCTCCTTGGTTAAAGAAATATATAGATTTAAATACACTTTTGCGGACTTCTGCTAAATCAGATTTTGAAAAAGACTTTTTAAATTAATGAACAATGCAGTGTTTGGGAAAACAATGGAAAATATTGAAAAGCGAGTCAATGTAAAATTATTAACTCACTGGGAGAATCGAGGCAAATCTCTTGGTGCACAAGATTTGATTGCAAAACCTGAGTTACACAGTTTATCAATTTTTGCAGAAAATCTAGTGGCAATTCAGTTAAAGAAAACTAAGTTACTATACAACAAACCTATTTACTTAGGGTTTTGTATATAAATATTTTTTTTTTTTTTTTTTCATTTTATATGCAAGAGAATTTTATTGAAAAACATATATATTAGATATTTGTTTTGTATATTAGATATTTCAAAAACTCTAATGTATGATTTTCATTACAATTACATGTTGACGAAGTTTAAAAATCAAGTTAAATTACTATGCACCGATACCGACAGTTTAATATATCAAATTTTTACAAACAATTTTTATGAGGACATAAAACCGGATTTAGAATTTAGGTTTGATACATCTGATTATCCATCTGACAATATTTATGGATATCCAAAAATCAATAAAAAAAAGTTAGGGTTTTTCAAAGATGAAAACAATGGCAAAATATTAAAAGAATTTGTAGGGTTAAGATCCAAAATGTATGCGATAGATGTTGAAAATAAATTTTTTTGTAACAAAAGTGTTACAAAAAAATGAAAATGTTAAATTACAAGTCTTGTCTCTTCGATAAAAATGTTCAATTTAGCAGTATGCTTAGATTTAAGTCAATAAAACATTTAATTTTTACGCAGCAAATAAACAAAACATCTTTATCATACAGTGATACAAAACGATATATTCTACTCAATGATGTTGACACATTAGCGTGGGGTCATTATAAATTAAGATAAAATTGTATAGTTTGATATTATTATTAAGGTTGATTTACTTGTATAAAGTTGTTCTGTTTTAAAAGATGTTTATTTTTACACTGTAAGAGATAATTAGTTTTATAAATTAAGATAAAACAGTACAGTTTGGTATTGTTATTGTACAAAGTTATTTACTTGTATAAAGTATATTTGTTTTTACACTGTAAAAGATAATTAGTTTTAAGTTATTTTATATGTATGAAATAAAACTATCTTCCTTGACTTCCAAATAACTTGTTTTATTCCGTTCTTGTACCTATTGCTATCCACACGTGTTACAATGGTTCATTTTATTCATCCATTCACCGCAATCGTTTCTGGTCCAAGTGGGGTGTGGAAAATCAAATTTTGTAACAAACTTTATAAAATATGTCACAGATGTTTGTAGTACAAATTTTACTCAAATAACCTGGTGTTTTGATGAAATGCAACCGTTATATAACCTTAAAATGTTAATTATCATCAAGGAATTCCAGACTTGAGTATGTTTGATGGAAAATGTACTCAACTTGTCATCATCGATGATCTGATGAGAGAATCTGATGGTCGCATTGTAGATATATTCACAAAGGGAAGTCATCACAGAAATTTGAGTGTGTTCTATATAACTCAAAATTTATTTCATCAAGGAAAAGGACAAAGATATATATCTCTAAATTCAAGTTATATTATTTATTTTAAAAATCCTCGTGATAAAACTCAAATTCGATACTTAGCACGTCAAGTTTCACCAGAAAATGTAAAATTTATTGATGAATCTTATAAAGATGCTACTAAAGAAGCTCATGGATATTTAATTATAGATCTAAAACAGAATACTAATGATATGTGTCGCATCAAAACCAAGATATTTCCTTCGGATTTATATTGCACCGTTTATGTTCCATCAAAGGGGTTTAAATATGCTAGGAAACAGCAAATCCCTGTCATTTGTAAATAATGCATCGGCGTAAGATTGGAAGTTCGTTTTGAATCAGCTCTTTTGCAAACCATCAACTGTATTGTGTATGCAGAGTTTGATAATGTTATTGAAATAGATAAAAACCGTAATGTATGTGTAGACTATAGTAGCTAAGTAATCATTGTATTAGTTTAAAGTGCTTATTATATTATTAATTGTAATAGTTTTAAGTGCTTATGTTTAGTAAAGACTATAAGTAGCTAAGTATTCATTGTATTAGTATTAAACTTTTATTATTAAAAAAAGAATTAAATAATTTTGAACATGTACCTAACTTTTATTATTTACAATTTACCAAATACCCAAATCAAAGCACACACCATTAGCTTAATCATGTTCAAAGAATGTCGGAGATAATAGTATTTATGAACATTAGTGTTATCATGACAACTGCTCAACAAGGATTTTGGATGATTCACAACAATGCGCACTGATATTGCATTGCTAATAGAAATAACACGAGTTACTGGTAACTGATAGATTTAAGACAAGTTTAGGTATGGTTGGTTACCTATGTATATACAAAATGTTACTTTGTACCTGCTTACTTTGTCATTCGCATGAAATTCATTGGTCGTATCGCAGGTACGGTAGCTTATGTCTATGTAATAAAATGAACACAATCGAGATAAAAAAATATTTATCTAGAATTCACCCAACTCTAAGAAACAATGTGAATGTAGCTAATAGATTACCACTGAAAGGCAAGATTCCAACTTACATAATAAGCAATTTGGATCCTGACAATAAACCTGGATCACACTGGATAGCCATACACATCGATAAAAATGGAATTGGTCAGTATTTTGATTCCTATGGTCGACCACCTGCAGGTCCCCATATGGCTTTCTTGAAGCGGAATTCGAGACAATGGAATTTTAATAGGTGCAGAATACAGCATGATTTTACTTACTGCTGTGGGGAATATAGTTTAACATACTTATATTACAAGTATTATGGAAATACAATGAACGATTTCATTTAATTATTTGGGAGTGACAAAGTGTATAATGATATTCTCCTCTGCAAATTATTCCAATCATGTTTCAAATGAAAATAATACATTAAGTGGGTTATGTAGAGTAGGTATGTTAAGTAAAAAAATGAAAGTAAGTCATATGGGTTTTATTTGTGCATTTATCACCGTCTCTACCTCACACCTTAGCAAAACAACCATCTGACTAGAATAAAAAGACAATGGGTAATTAGCGCGCGCTGAGACAGAATTAGTCATTAGCAAAGTTTAACATACTTATATTACAAGTATTATAATTATGTTGAATAAAAAAATTAAAGTAAGTCATGTGGGTTTCCGGCTTAGAATAGACCACCTCATGTCTTCCCATGGGTGTCGTAAAAGGCAACTAAGGGACATATGGGTGATGGATGGGCAGCAGCAACTATTAGCTCAAGGTTTACATCTTACTGCGATCACCAATCCGTCTGCCAAGCGTGGTGATTATGGTAATATCCCTCTACGATCCCGGCTTGCCAAGGTCTGTTAAGAGGAGACCCATGTTCTGCAGTGGACGTTAACGGGCTGTAAATGAATGTGGGTTTTATTATTTATCACCGTAGCAAAACAACCATCAGACAATGGGTAATTAGCGCGCGCCGAGACGGTTTGACTCATTGGTAATGTAGCGCAAAAGAGATCGTTAGTAATGATATGTCGTTAGTAATGTAGTGGAAGCCTCAAGCTAACTTTGGAACCGTAAGACCTAGACCAAAACGGATGCCACAGATCGATCGGGCGTGTGCCAAAACATAGGAAAAGACACCAAACTTTTTTTTTTTTTTTTTTTTTTTTTTTTAGGTCGCGGTCACTTTTTGATCGCGGTCACGATCTTTTTTAGGAGTTGACGGTTTGAGGCAGAACCGGCGAATCCTATCTACTGAAGACCCTCGGCTGATTTAATTTTACACTCTTTATGATCTATTTGTAGGTAAAACATAACAAAACATAGCATCCTGAAAGGCTTTATG
Source organism: Nycteola revayana (assembly GCA_947037095.2). Lineage (NCBI taxonomy): Eukaryota > Metazoa > Arthropoda > Insecta > Lepidoptera > Nolidae > Nycteola > Nycteola revayana. Next base: position 18,630,164 of record OX344840.2, read on the forward strand.
TCAGCCATACTGTTACAATCACAAGTGATACAATACGTCTAAGAATAAATTTAAGATTGCTTATCACCAACAGCCCGTTTACGTCCAATGCTGAACATGGGCCTCCTCTTAACAGATCTTGACAAGCAAAGATCGTAGAGGGATATTGCCATAATCACCACGCTTGGCAGACAGATTGGTGATCGCAGTAAGATGAAAACCTTGAGCTAATAGATGCTGCTGCCCATCCATCAGCCATATGTCCCTTAGTCGCCTTTTACGACACACATGGGAAGACATGGGGTGGTCTATTCTAAGCCGAAAACCACACGGCACTTATAAAATTATTTAAATTATGCCATTTAAAATTAATACTAACCAGTATTGACTATTGAACATAATATCGTAAACTTTACATCCTTTTTATTTATCCTGTTTCTTACATGATAATTTTACAGGTATTTATTGTTAGTTATATAAAAGTTGGAAAACGCAGCTTAAATGTGTGTTAAAATTATGTATATTGTGTGCATAAATTAATTTATTTCTTTATTCGCTTTAGTATTTTTATTACTCTATTTTATCCCCTAATTTACAGTATGTACTATAACACGGTAAAATATTGATATTATAACTGTTATTGTTATCAACAGCATTTTTTTTTACTACACTTTCGAGCTGATTGGGCGTACTAATTTCCAGAAATATGATCTTATTATTTAACACTATTCTATTTTTAATTAATCCAAATTATGCACAAGCACGAATTCGATACGTTTATTTTTATTACTGAAGAACTAAAAGTTTTAATAATTCAAGTTTATTTGTCCTGAGTTTGCGAGTTTTGTGTCCACACTACGCCCATCTTAAGAATTAGCATTTTGAAACTTGGGAAACATTTTGTTAATTATAATATGAGCAAGGATGTAAGTATGTAAAATAGAAACATACTTGATAAGAAAGTGTCGGTAACCTGGTACCGATAATTGAGATTATTTATCGAAGAAATAAATGTTTTGTAGTAGAAGTAATTTTAGTCTTCACAATTGTTTGAGGTGTTTACAAATTACTGACTTAAGCATATCGCATTTTCGGTGAGACAAGGCCACAATTGTAAACCTCGCTAAAATCGATATTAATTTTGACAAAATACTTAAGCGTTTTTAATTTGCGATAACGATGTAATAATCGTAACTAGATAGTTTATTTAATGGAAAAGATTACTTACAGAGCATTATAATGCTGAGTACAACCCATTTTGAATTAATCAAAACACCTTGAAATTGTAGTCCTGTAAAAATACAATAGTTGCAAAATGCATAAACAAGAGATTTAAAACATGATCGTTTACACATTTTAACATATCTACCTAGATTATTGCGAGAGTTTTCGTTTAGTTTGTGGAGTTGCGAGATTTGAAGTTACCTCAGGTAGGTACCCTAAGTACCTTCAAAGTTCTAGAAGTTTTCAATGTCTTCGTTTACTTATTTTAATATCGGGCGGGTAGTTATTTAAAATGTTTTGGTAAGGTTTTTATTGGTTTTTGGCTTGACTTTGACTTTGACTTTGAAATGTACCGTTTTTGAACAGAAAATCTAGATTATGTCCACATTATACCTAGCTAGTTTCTAGACTGACTTAATATACTAGCTTCCCGCGCGTGGTTTCACCCGCGTAACTCCTGTTACCGTGGGAGCTTCATAATTAAACATAGCCTATATCACTCAGGGTGAATGTAGCTTTCCAATGGTGAAAGAATTTTTGAAATCGGCACAGTAGTTTTTGCGTTTATTCATTACAAACACACACACAAAAATACAAATTTTTCCTCTTTATAATATAATATTAAGTACCAATTCTTTGCGTTTTTATACTCGTGATAATTTCTCAACGAAATGTCCGATTAGAATAAAACAAAAAGTATTTTACTTCTACATAATAAAAGCGGTTATTGTGACTAAACTATGATAGTTAGATATGTGCTCTCGCGGACTTTTTTGTAGATCTTAATAAGACCTATAAACCCGTAATACATCGTTTTGTTCTATTGCCAATAGTTTTTGCAGCGCACGCATAAATAGGTTTTAGATTTTACATCCTGGGTTACAAAATCGTAATTTTCTTACGGATCCCTAACTTTTTTGAAAATAAAATATAACCTTCCTCGATAAATGGAATATCCAACACTGGAAGATTTTTTGAAATCGGACCAGTAGTTCCTGAGATAAGCGCGTTCAAATAAACAAACAAACAAACTCTGCAGCTTTATAATATTAGTATAGATAGGAATTTATTATAAAACAAAGTCTTCTGCCGCGTCTGTCTGTCTGTACGCGATAAACTTGAAAACCACTGTACAGATTTTTAATCAGTTTTCACAGATTGATCCTTGAGTAAGGTTTAGATACATCATTTGTCAAGGATTATTGTTACTTAAGCACTAGTTTAGATCATCAGTAAAGAAAAGGTTTTGATGAATATCACAATATACTTATTTCAAACCGCTTTAAAGCCATCAACGAAATAATACTGAAAAAATAAGCCTTTTTTCGGTATGATGGCTCGCTAGAGGGGCATAGTATAGGCGTGTACAGTTATATAGTTACACACTTTCAACAAATCCTTTTTCAACAGAGTAAATAGACACAGGGATTAGTTACAATCGAGAAATCATAATAATGCCCTCGGCTAACATCAAACATCACCAGAAAATTGACGCCCATACCCTCACATTTCCGTTACTGTAATTATTTAGTTCTCATGTAACACATACTCTCTGGTATATATTTCCAATTAGGCGTAATACTACCTCTAGCTCTTCATCGCTTTTCATGTTTGAATTACATGCCTTATTGTTATTTACTGGTAATTGTACGATTTTTTCTGTGGGTATTATTTGAATATCAGGATCTGATTACTTGTTATTTTTCTTTCCAGAATTTTCTAATTGTAATAATGTTTGTAAGACCGTTACTTTTTTTTGCGAGCTACGCTCTGGATTTTACATCGTTAGGTCACTACTCCGAACCTACATATTATAGTGTAGTTATATACATGTGTGCCATATTTTAAATCATATTAGTTAATTATAGTAGTCACTGCTGCGTCCCTCATCGATTTCCAGTGGAAACGATTGCTAGCAACCTGCATCGTCTGGCGTCTGGCAGACGGTCTTCCCACGTTGCACTTGTTAGTTCGTGGTCTTCACTCGAGAACCTTTTTGTTTTATCAGGCGCCAGTTCTTCGAGTTACGTCCTCTGCTCGTTGCCATTTTAACTTGGTAATCCTTTAAGGTTATACAGCGATCTTTGTTCTCATCTAACCTCTTCAATGCTGACTCGATCACACAGGGAAATGCTGAGCATAGCTATTTCCATAACTCGCTGAGTGAATTTGACCTTTCTCTAAGTTATCTTTAAGGACCTACCTAGCTCGATCTTCTGACCTAGGTTAACATACTCCTCCACAACTTTGAGAATGAAGTTCCCAACGGATTTAAAGTTGTGCACTACATGGCCATAAGACATGATCGTTATTTTCATTCAAAGCCCAACTTGTTGAGAAATTCCAAGTTAAGGAACTCTCCGAATCTTGTTGAGTATGACACAGGACTGCTGACACGGATGATGTCCGTTCAAGGAACAATGATTTTCCTAGGCACGGAGAGAAGTCCTTCAAACAATCAGAACCGTACAGAAAACTTAGATTTTACAACGATTTCTAGTCCGGTAAGGGGATCCGACGACCTCTGAGACGCTTTTTCCTAAGTCTTACCAATACATAATATACGTATATTATATTACTAGCAGCTGTCCGCGAGCAGTTACATCCGCGTAACTCCCGTTCCCGAGGGAATCTAGTCGTTGCGGACCCATTTAACCGTAATTTTGGAATCACTATCACTAAAATTGACGAAGTTTCACATAAACTTGCAACTCCTAATTTCACACTTAATAAGGGTTGTTTCTAAATATTACAAATAGTCCCTCATAGCTTTTATTAAAGAGTATATTATGTGAATTCGGAGTCAATAGCTTTCAAAAGAAATGATTTTCTATACAAACTTACCCCACTTATTTCAACCCTTTGTGAAATAAGGGGTAGTTAATTATTTTTGCTCAGAAAAATAATTAACCACATATTAATTTATTTAAATAAGAAGTATTTTCTAGTCATTTGAAAACCTTACTATTAAAACTGTAGAAATTTCGTACAAATATTTATATTTTATACCCCTTTATATTTAAGGGTTGAATTTTGCAAAATACCGTCTTAGTGAGCACCTATGACCTAAAAATAACTCTCACTCTCATGCAAAATTGAAGTCTCCTAGCATTTGTAATTTCTGAGATTTTGTGATGAGTGAACAAAATACCTTTCGCTTTTGTATATATATAGATATTCTATCATTCTTAATTACTAGTAACCAATCGTATCGGATCAGTTACGGTCCTTTGCTAACCACTTAGACGTCTCCGATTAATTAGTTCATTAACTCAGCGTTACCGGTTCATTAAACTGATAATTTGTACGTATTTATTACCTACACCAAATTTAATGGATGTCATTTGAGAAGCGGTAAATTTGAGAATTTAAAGGAAATGACATTATGCTGCTTAAGATACATAATAAGTATTAAATACGTCGGTTTTATATAGTAACACAATAAGTAATAACAAGGACTAAATAAAAAACATGGCTGGTACATGTAGTAAAACGAACCGTGGAGCATGTATAATGTATATGCACTTCAGCCACTCATTATATTTTTATGCGCAAAGTCGAAGTAATTATTTTTTAGAAAAAAAAAATCTTGGCCGTAGCCTATATCTAAGGAACCTATATCTACCTATAGCCTATATCTACCTATCTATCTGCGCAGGAAAAATAGTAAAATAGTGTTCACTCTCTATTCGACATGGCTGGTGAGAGATCATATGCAGGACTGACTATCTTAAAATGCTCTTCGTGGCGCGGGAGAAACACCATCAACCTTTGGGCTGGTTATTATATTATCTAAATAGACATTCTACAAAAATACATTTTTATCAAGAGCCGGGAATTGAACCCGGGATATATATTTTTTTTTTGTCGTCCGGGGTGGAATGCCTTTACGCATTCCCACCGCCACTGCAGCGTATTCGCGCGCTGGCGAATTTAACCCGGGACCTAGCTAGTTAGGGTCGGATACTAACGATAGGGCGAGGAAACAGTCACAATGGTAACGAATAATGTTAAGTAAAACACGAATACTATTATCATATAGCGGTATAGGCACATTGCCTAAACCATGACTATTCAGTAAAGAACCTACTAATGGTACTACTACTACCTATTACCGGTACTCTAAGTTGTTAAAAAAACATGACTACGCAATTCACCCATGAAATATTTATAACAACGCTCTTTGAGCAATTGTACTAGGTACGTGCTCAAAAAAAGGTCGGCATCACTCTGGCCGGCAGTTGTTGTCAGAAGCATGTCAAAGTTATTGGACCCGACGTTCCTATGTTACGTCAAAGTCAAAATTGACGTGCAACATTGTACGGCGTTTTGGATGGTAATGGCAAAATGCGTCAATGGCTTAAAAAAGAACCACGTCAATCTTACCGCACAAAATAACCTCATTTTGATATAGGTTTCATTAAGAGTCCATCTGACCTCTTATTTTATTCAACAGCACGTAAAATGATCATTTTTCAATTAACCAACCTTTACCAAAATAATGTTTTCCTCTTTCCAACCAGATTCACTAATTACGGAATAATGTACTCATTAAATAAAAATAAATGACCAACCGTAGAAAATATATCTTAACTATACGTTAATAAAGGTATATATCCTCCGGATGCAAATTATTGATGTAAATTATTGTCAAATGTCTAAAAGAACGATTTATACGCAATACCACAGCAGAGTTATTGAAATATATGTCCCAAAAGACAATACACCGATGCGGGGATTTATTCCAACAATGGATATTTAACCTTATAAAGCCGTGAAAGGGTATAAATTTGTAAGCTTAGCTCAATCAGAAATGAAAAAAAAAACAAAAATGGGTATTACGGTAATATTCAAATAAAACGCAAAGCAAAATTGGAATGAGTCGTTTTGCATTGAAGTATAAATCTAACAAATGGCATTTGCATGCAGAACAACTGATACAATTCATTGCCGTATACATTACTGAGGACAGAATCATTACAGATTTATACTTAGTTGGCCAATAATATTATGTATCTGATGTAATCAATCTACTAGCTATTCATAATTCAGGTAATCATAAAAACGTTCTTGAACCGACCTACTTCAATATGACTTTTTTTTATCGAGGTACTAGACTTTGTAATTAGACTACATTACCGATATTTACATAAGGTCAATGCATTAACATTTTATGATCTTGGAATCCATTTATTGGAATCACAATGTTCGAATAATGATGTCGAATAGGAATTGTGTTCATTTGTTAAAAAACATTTGATTTGATTGTAGATGTTATCTGTATAAAGACAGGTATATCTTTAAAAACGTATATGGCGGTGGGATTTAACAATAAATTTTCATGTTCATTATATTATTATTATCTATAGCCAGATTTTTTTACGACTTATGACAAGGCTATATTCAACAAGCATCAACCCATGTGGGGTTTCTAGAAAACTGGACCAGAATTGCAAAATATTGTAGCGGAAAAACTACACAAAATTTGTTCTACTACCCTTTTTTTCATAATATGAAGCTTCTAAGTATTATAGAAGTGTATTAGAGTTTTGATGATCGGTCTATGTGGTCTAATGACAAAAATTAAGAAACATTGACTAGTTATAATTCTTAAACTACTGGTTCAAACTGAATGGCTTTTGAAATATACCGTGTTTAGGTATACAGTACCTGCTTGGTTACTTAAAATTTATGCTTCTTTTTTATCTAAAACGAAGTTATAGGGGGTCGAAAATGGCTTAAACTGCTTCATCGACCGTGCCGTTATTTTTCTCGACTTGGCGTATTTACAATACGACAAGTCAATAATTTAGAAGCAATTGCTTTAGTTCTTAAATTATCCTAGTTTTCATAAAATAAATGTTATAATTTAGAAATACTTTGCAATTTTTAAAAATATTGCACCGATCGAGCTAATGATCGCCATTGTTAAATTAAATATTTACGCTGCTACGCTACGGGCCTTCGTGGGTAGATCTGACTTGCACTTTCTTTAGTATATTTATATTGGTATTATTTATTTTTTTATATTTTGATGCGATGTGCGTCTTATGTCTCACATATATTTGCAATGTAATCTTTGATATGATAGGTTGGCTACAACTCTTTTTTCAGCTGCTATACACAAGTAATAAATCAAAAGTGTTCGAGATGTCACGCGATTGGTGTATCACGTCGGAATCGCGATCGAAAGCTCTGGCGGTGCGTGACGCGTTGGTCACAGAATATTTTATTCATGACACCTCATCGTTCATACGTGCAATAACAGTTCCTATTCAGTACCAATGGGAAGGGAAAGCGGGAAATAAATCCAATTTGTACCGGCATATATCATGGTCAGAGGGCAGCCTACGATTTATACACAATATTATGATTGTATCTGTGTACTGGCAGTCCGCCCACTTCAATCCAATCTCATCGGATGCAACTCAAATGAAACAATTTGAAATATGTGGTAAGCATTCTGTTGCTATATGCTTACCCTATTAAAATTCTAGTCTATTAACAGTCATTAATTTAATTGAGCATAAATTATAATGAAGCACTTGCATTTAGGTATATGTGATTGCAATTACTTTAATTTTGATTGGTCAAATTATTTTGTTGTGATATAGGTAATATGACGGCTGTTCAAAATCAAAACATAGTACCTAACTAATGTTTACAAAATATATTTACTATATTTTATAACTAGCGGCCCGCCCCGGCTTCGCACGGGTGGACTTTTATACCCTACCCCTGCCCTACCCTACCCCTACCCTAACCCTACCCTACCCCTACCCTATCCCTACCCTACCCCTACCCCTTCCCTACCCTACCCCTACCCTACCCCTACCCCTACCCTACCCCTACCCTACCCTACCCCTACCCTACCCTACCCCTACCATACCCCTACCCTACCCTACCCTACCCCTACCCTACCCCTACCCTACCCTACCCTACCCTACCCTACCCTACCCTACCCCTACCCAAAAGTATCCTATGTCCTTCTCCCAGCTCTTAGCTACCTCCCTACCAATTTTCAGCCAAATCGGTTCAGCCGTTCTTGAGTTATAAATAAGTTGAGTGAAACTAACACGACTTTCTTTTGTTTTTAAAATGTATTCTGCTATTCGGGACGGAAAAAAATCCAACAAATCAAAAACCATGGCAATCGGTCCAGCCGTTCTCGAGTTATAAGTGTTGTAACAAACACGACTTTCTTTTATATATATAGATAGTATACTATTTTATAATATAGTAATGTATTGGTAAGAGTCTTATAATGATTTTTTTTTTTTTTTATTTTTTTTTTTATTTTTTTTAAAAAGACAACTCCCGCACTAGGGAAATAAATCCCTGTGTCGCGGGGGACTTTACAAACATTCATTTCACGGACACACAGAACACCCAGACTCAGAACAACTATTTGTGGTTCACACAAATAATTGTCCCGGGTGGGAATCGAACCCAGAACACCAGGTCTCAGAGGCAACTATCATAACCGCTGAGCCACCGGTGCAGTCAAATTCAGCGGATGCTGTAATGTTGGAGAATGTTTCAACAATAATTTTTGTTCATATAGAAAGCTTTGTAAATTCCGTCATAAATTTAAAATAGTTTCCTAACTTTCTACTGAAATACCCAAATATTGTAGCATCACGTTTTGTTCAAAACACTGTAGTAATAATACCTTGGGACAAAGTTTCACTGCGTTTGCATATAGCATTGTATTAGACAGTGTTATAAACTTTGATAGCTTTCCACTTGGTACGCAAACTCGCAATGCTTAAAGTTGCACTTGGAGACGCAATCTCGGGAACACGACGTGCCTTGTGTTTCAGTAAATTTCATCTCGGCCTCTGAAATCAGTTTGGTTATGATAGTAGTTACATGCCTTTTAAAAGAATAAATAAATTGTTGTTTATTATCATATTTTTTATGGGTGACATCGTGGTTGCGTCATGGGTCACGCTTGAAGAGGTGTTGCCTTTGCCGCTACGCTTGTCAGGTGGTTCGGGGATGCCAGTATCATGTTTAAATAGGAACATGTATCTTAACGCTAAAACTCATATTCATACAAAAACCCACACACTTAAAATTATAAGTGTTTTTCTTTAATGGTTTAAAATCCCATCTTTTCTTTGTATAAATTAATTAATTCTGCCTTTATAAACATTCAGGACGGGCGCTGTTACAGCTGTCTACAGGATATTTACTTATGTTGGCTTGGGCATCCGCTGCAATACTAAATATGGTATTATTAATAATTTACTTAATTTCATAAATAATAATGTATGCTTGAGTCATGGAAAGTGGTGCTTTTACCAACCATATCCGAAATGAACCTTGATTTACGAAGCCTTTTATTCGACATAGGTTCGACATCTTTGAGCCAATAATGTTGAAATGTATGTTTTGTTAAATTCTAAAATTAATGTTATTAATTTGGTAAATTGTTGACAAATATGTGACGAATCCCGATTGAGGGATGGCAGTTAATTAATTTTTATGCGTAGTTATTCGTAATTAAATATTAATATTTGGTTCGTAAAATATTGTTCTCGCAGGAATGCCTCGTTGGTCTAGGTGCTTTCGACCGTAAAATCGGCAAAAAAAGTGAAAATAGAAATTTTATCCTTTCCTACTTCTTTACCTTTGAGATCTTTAATGAAAAAATGGGTGCCTGGGTGACAAGGTATTCTTCAAAAGACTATTTTGAATATTACAACCTATATGCAAACTAGCAATCCCGCTAACTTTTACTCTTCATAATATTATGATGACGACGCAAAGATGGCGGGACGAGCTTGACTCCTACCGTAGGGACTGACCGGCACTCGCAAAAGACATAGTTGTGTGGAAACCCTTTGCCCTGCAGTGGGACAACACAGGCTAGTTAGTTAGTTAATATTATGATTATCTATGAATTATTTTATGACGTGTTTATAAATAAATAAAAAACAATTGAACGACAAATTTATAATAAGCAGTCTAATTAATTAATTATTTCAATATTATGTTTATGAATAATCATGTTATTTTAATTGAATACAGTGTCAACACCAGGCTTAATGTTTTTGCAGTTGAAATAATAAGCGGGTATGCTTATTTATATAATACTAGCGGCCCGCCCCGGCTTCGCACGGGTGGACTTTTATACCCTACCCCTGCCCTACCCTAACCCTACCCTACCCCTACCCTACCCTACCCCTACCCTACCCCTACCCTACCCTACCCCTACCCTACCCCTACCCTACCCCTACCCTACCCTACCCCTACCCTACCCCTATCCTACCCGTACCCTACCCTCCCCTAACCCTACCCTACCCTACCCCTGCCCCTACCCAAAAGTATCCTATGTCCTTCTCCCAGTTCTTAGCTACCTCCCTACCAATTTTCAGCTAAATCGGTTCAGCCGTTCTTGAGTTATAAATAGAGTAACTAACACGACTTTCTTTTGTTTTTAAGATGTATTCTGCTATTCGGGACGGAAACAAATCCAACAAATCAAAAACCATGGCAATCGGTCAAGCCGTTCTCGAGTTATAAGTGTTGTAACAAACACGACTTTCTTTTATATATATAGATACTAGCGGCCCGCCCCGGCTTCGCACGGGTGGACTTTTATACCCTACCCCTGCCCTACCCTAACCCTACCCTACTCCTACCCTACCTCTACCCTACCCTACCCCTACCCTACCCCTACCCCTACCCTACCCCTACCCTACACCTACCCTACACCTACCCCTACCCTACCCCTACCATACTCCTACCCTACCCCTACCCTTTTTTTTTTTTTTTTTTTTTTTGTTTTCCGGGGTAAAAATGCGTGATCGCACTTCCTCGCTAGCGCAAGAATCACTATTATGTGATTCTTGCGCCAGCGAGGGGCATGTGGGGCTCTTCCTCTATAGAACGCGGTGCGCTGTCGCACCGCAGAGAGGACATACCCACTAAAAAAGCCCCCGGGCGTTCCTCCGTCTGCCGTTTAGTGTGAGGGGACCCAAGAACCATATGGGCCTTTGGTGTTCCCCCCACGGCAGAGTTCTTCAACAACTCTCGCCCCGGTAAAAGGGCGAGAGTTTCCCTCCCCCTTGGCCCCATCGCGAGTGTTAAGCACCCGCGATGGGTACCGTCCTACTCCTACAGGGGCGCCCGGACGCAAGGCGCTCCCCGACCTACTCATGAATGTGACCCTAGGGAGCAAAGCCATGCACTCTGCTCCCCAGGGTCACCCCTTATGGCGGGAGACGACGGAGCTCCGCCCTCCGCCTCCCGCCAACGCGACGCCTACGAAGCGGATGAGAGCTGGGATCTTGTTCTCTCACCCGCTCCGCGGCCTCCTTCTGCGAAACTACCGTCTCACAGAAGGAGGCCATCGACTCCCACGATCCCTCGCTCTCGAGCATCTTCTGTGTGATGTTCGAAAGCGAGAGATCGTCACCTACCTGAGCGACGAGCGCACTGCGCTCGGTCGCCCAAGCCGGACACTCGACCAACGTGTGATGCGCCGTATCATCGGCGCAATCACAGTGGTGGCAACGAGTGTCCGGCTCTCTCCTTGCCACCTTGCACAAGTAATGACCGAAGCATCCGTGCCCCGTCATTACCTGTGCAAGGCGGAAGGTAACCTCCCCCCCCTTGCGTCCGGCCCACTCAAACAAGTGAGGCCGGATCGCATCCACCGTGCGCGATCCGCTCAACGGCGGGTCGGCTTCCAACCGGTGTTTCCATTCACGGAGAACACGACGCCGCGATTCAGTACGCCACGTCGCCATGCCCTCCGGAAACGGATCCCGGTTGTTTAACGCCCCATCGCACCTCCGCCGGTACGCCGCGGCCAACTCTTCCGCCTCCAGTTCCCACGGAGGGGAACCGGAGAGAAGACAGGCCGCGTCGAACGACACCGTGCGGTAGGTCCGGGCCGCCCTGGCGGCTATGACCCGCTGCGGCCTGCGCAGCAGGGCCACGTTACGCCGGTCCAGGGCGTCTGCCCATATGGGGGCGCCGTACAGCGCCATTGAGCGGATCACGCCGGCGTAAAGCCGCCGGCAACTCCCCCCTGGCCTGCCAACGTTGGGCAGGAGGCCACTCAGGGCTCCCGCCGCCGCAACTAACTTCGGGGCCAACTGTTTAAAGTGGGCCCCGAAGCTCCATCTGCTGTCGAGGACGATGCCCAAATAGCGCATCGTATCCCCGACAGGTATGGAGGTACCGCCGACCACTAAGTGGGAACCTGCAGGAGGCGCTTGCCGAGGTCCCCGCCTATGAAAGGCGAGGGCCTCGGTTTTATCAAGCGCCACCTGCAGTCCCAGCCTCCGTATGCGAGCGACCACCTGGGCCACACCGGCTGTGGCCGAGATGATCGCCCGCCTATGATCGGGGCCCCGGGCGGTCACCAGAGTGTCATCCGCGTACGCAATGGCGGTGACACCCGGGAGCCGTGAGTCCCGGAGCGCCCAATCAAACCCTATGTTCCACAGGAGAGGGCCTAAGACCGACCCCTGTGGAACACCCCGCGAGACAGGCCAACGCGCTATCTCGCCGCCTGCTACCGGATACACTACCTCTCGCCCGCGCAGGTAGTGTCCGATGAGTACCCGGAGGTACCCAGGAACCCTATGGTATCGGAGGCCCTCCTCGATACATACCCAAGGGATGGTGTTGAAGGCGTTTTTGATGTCTAACGACACCGCCATCAACACCCCCCCCTGCTCGGTCGCTTCCCTAGATAGGGCCTGGAGCCGAGCGATCGCATCCACAGTGGACCGACCCCTACGAAAACCGTATTGGTCCCCGCAGAGATCGGGACCCGCCTCACTAAGATGTTTAGTGAGGCGTCCCGCGATCACCCTCTCCATCAGCTTACCCAATTCGTTCAAAAGAACTATTGGGCGATAAGCAGATGGAGATTCGGCCGGCCGACCCTCCTTGCTCAGAAGGACCAACCGACCAGACTTCCAGGCCGACGGGAATCGACCTTGCCGCAGGCATGCATCGAAGAGGGCGAGCACAAAGGGCTCAAACACCTCTACCGATAGGGCCCAGGCACGTCCGGGTATCCCATCCGGGCCGGGGGCCGTAGCCTTGCCCGACAACTTGGCAACGGCCACCCCCAGCTCCGCCGGAGTAACAGGCGGCACCTCAGTGTCGCCACCCTCGGCTGGCACAACGGCGTCTTCGTCAGGCGCTGCCATAGGGGGCGGAACAAACTCCGCGTTTTGGCTGGGAAAAAGCCCACCAACCACCATATTCAAAATGTTAGGCTGGAGGCTCTCTGTGACCGGTGGTGCCCAGGGCCGCAACTTACGGCGGACCCCTTTATACGGGCGACCCCACGGATCTCGGTCTAGAGCCTCCAGCGTTCTTTCCCAGCCAATATCTTTTGCTTGCCCTATGGCAACGCCCAACTGACTCCGGCTCTCCCTATAGGCGGCGTAGGTCTCTTGCACGCGGACCTCGTCCCTCGGCCTCCGACGCTGACAGCGGGAGTATACTCGGCGGAGGGCGGTGCACTGAGCTCTCAAGTGCTCAATCGCACCGCTCCACCAATACACCCGCCGTCGCGGTGGACACGGACGAAGCCGGGGCATGGCTGTGTCACACACCCGGGCCATGCACTCCCCGAGTTCGTCCGCGGCCACGTCGACGTCTGAGGCCGGGTTACAAGGCCGCGCAAACCACGCCTGGACCAGGGCTGCCTCCACCAATAGCTCCCGGTCCATTTGCCCGAGAGCCCACCTTGGACCCTCTCGTCCGGGCCGCGAAGCAGGGCGAGCGGCCGGAACCGCGGAGGACGCGGAGATACCGATATCAATATACCGGTGATCCGATAACGTCTCCACGTCCTCTAACACCTCCCATTGGTGAACACGGCGTGCCAGGGCGGGGGACGCAAACGATACGTCAACAATCGAACCGCCCTGTTGCCTCACGCACGTGTCCACTGTGCCACGGTTCAACACCACTAGGCCCTGCTCCGCAACCCAGTCTTCGAGGGTCCTTCCTTTGGGGTCAGACCTCGGGCAACCCCACGCCGAAGATTTAGCGTTGAGGTCGCCCACCAGAATGATGTCGGCGTGACTTCCCACCCCAACCAGCAGTCGACTGACCTCGTCCAGGTAAACCTCGAACTCGGCCAGCCCGCTGTTAGGGGAGAAGTACATACCGACGATGGTGAGCGACCCCAACACCGCCTTTACAAAGCCCCGCCCTCTTTCCACATTGAAAAAGGGCGGGGTGCCAACCGAGGGTGACGAAACCAAGGTCACCAAGCCATCCAGATCCCCGACATAACAAGGACGGTCGGGGATCATGTATGGCTCGGCGACGACAGCAATGTTGCTCAACCGCTGCGCCATGGTCTGCAGGAGAAGATCCTGGGCCCTGGCGCAGCGATTGAGGTTAGCCTGGAGGAGACTGAACACGAATCTATCCATCGATAGCCGTGTCCATCTCCTCCTCGAACTCTCGCCTCGCGGTCCCCTGATCCGACGGGATCAGCGGCCTCAGCGCCTTGCGCACGGGCGGCGCCTTGCACAGCTTGGAGCCGATACTATGATCGGCATCCCTTCCCGCCGAGGCACAAATAGTGCACCTCGGCTTGGAGACAGTGCAAGACGCCGCCTTGTGTCCCGACTCCGAGCAGCGGAAACACAGACCCGAGCGGTCTGTGTCATCGCAACGGCAGCCCACGTGACCCGGCACTAAACACCGATAACAGCGGAGTGGCCTCGGGTCCAGTATGTCTACGGGAACCGAGACCAACCCCACTCTCACGCGGTCTGCCGCGCGCAACCGCTTCGCCACCGGAATCGGGACCGCACAAATAATGGTGCCGAGACCGAACCGATCCCGCCTTATCTCGCCCGCCCTTATTACGGAGGCTGGGCAGTCCCCAACCTTCGCCAGTGCAGCGGCAACCTCCTCAGAATTGGTGCAATCGTCGAGGCCCGAGATTCTCACCCCGATTGTTTTCTCGGGGCGAGTTATTTTGGCTACTGATGGTTCTATATGAACCATCAGCGCCTCTCTCAGGGCCTCGGCTTTTGCACCGCTATTGGCGCCGGGGATCTCTAGGATCCGCCCCCCCGCCTGCCCGACCCGGAAACGAA
The DNA here is from genome assembly GCA_947037095.2 of Nycteola revayana. Lineage (NCBI taxonomy): Eukaryota > Metazoa > Arthropoda > Insecta > Lepidoptera > Nolidae > Nycteola > Nycteola revayana. Next base: position 18,645,463 of record OX344840.2, read on the forward strand.
CACCCTGAGTGATGCCCAGGGCGTCCGCATCCACAAGTCGGGCCTTACGTATAACGTCGGCGTAAGTGGTACCGCTCTTCTCCGCTTCCGGAGAGAGCGTCACCACCACAACCGACGAGCGAGGGGCGCGGAGCCGTCCCCCACGGTTGCGGCGACGTTTCCCTTTCTGGGCGGCGTCCTGCCGTCCCTTGGCGGCTTCCCCCTTGCGGGCGGCTTCCGCCGCGGCGGCTGCCTTCCTTCTGGCCTTCTTTTCGGCGGCGGTTTCTCTAGTGACGAAACCGTCCGCATCCACCCTCGGTCCCGCACCCGCTGCAGGCGTAGGCACCGCAGCCGAAGTGGAAGGGACGGGCTGAACGGTCGGGACAGAGGCCGAGGCCGAGGCCGGAGCCGAGGCCTTGCCCTTGCCCTTCCCCTTGCCCTTACCCTTCCCCTCCGGCAGCGGACCCGCCACAGCAGCCGCGTACGAAGTGGTAGCGGACGGCTTCGAAACCGCCGCCGCCGCCTGCTTGGCTGTCGCTCCCGGCGCCGTTATAACTGGCGGGTCGGCCAGCTTAATCGACACCGAGAGTGACTCTTTCTTTTTCCTCGTTTCGTGGGCAAGGGGCGGACGTGTATAAGGGACCTCCGCGTCCCTTTTCCGCTCCCAAGCCACGAAACGTTGGTCCACGGCGGACATCATCCGATCCATCATCTTGTCCATATAGGACTCGATTGTGTCCGGAAGATCTCCGCCGTGGACGCTCTTCGCTCCTCCCTTCTTCTTCGGCGCCGGTGTCCCGGAGACAGCCGCAGCACCCGCCGCGACCTTCTCCATTCGGGCCACCGACTCCGCCATCCGATCCAGCGTCTTCTGGAGGGCCGCCAGCTGACCCCTCAGCGAGGCGTTCTCCTCCCGAAGACGCTGCATTTCATCTGTGGCGTTCAACCGTAAGGTTGACGCCACCAACTGCTGGAGCCCATCCGCCGACTCGTACAGGTGCTTTTGGAAGGTGCCTTTAAGGTTCCCCGAGACCTTGGCGACCTTCCTCACCGTGTCGGCAAAGTGAGCCGCCAACTCCCGGCACCCGTCGGCACCTAACTCCGCACCCGCACCAGCCGGCGCACCCTGCACCTCCTGCAGCTTCTCCCGCAGGGCTCTCATCTCGTTCGCCCGGATCTGCTCAGGGGTGTACACCACGCACTCCCCCTTGCTCCCGGGCGGACGACCTTTCTTGGTCACAGGGCGAGGGGCCCCGATCTGCTCGAGACCGGAACCCTCCGCCCCACTCCCGTCAGTGTCCAGGGACTCCCGAGAACCACTCAGGCAGACAGGACTCCGCTGCGCCCCCAGCTTGGGAGCCTTGGCCTGTCCTTGGACAGGGACAGGGTCCCCAGCTGTGGACCAGTCGGAGTCAGAGTCCACCAGAGTGATACTCTGGCGGTCCCGGCTCCGCTTTCGCCCTATCGGCGAACTAGCCCGCTCGTCAACGTCCATCCGATTAAGGACGACGACGGCCTTTCCTGCTAATTTCGCGGCTTCTACCGGTACTGGGCTCACGCCCCGCACCGCGTCGCTCGCGCTTGCCCTCCTCTCCCTTCCAACCTCCAACGATTTTGTTTGTTTTAAAAATGTGTCCATAATATATCCCACGAGATGGGTCGTTATGTAGGTCGACTGCGGGGTGACGCCCATCCCCGCAGCAAGGCAAATACACCCGGCCAGCGCCACACTCGACCGGGGTGGTACCGTTAAAGACGGAGTAACGCCTCCGCCATTCACCTCTCGCCACGGTACGACAGCTTAGGTTGCGGCATTTTTTATAGAGGTTTGCATCCTCGCGACCCGGGCGGTTAAGCCAAGGCCCCCGGTCCCCAAAACATGACTGGGGATTACGGGTTGGGAGCAAGCTCCCCGACCGACCGTTAAGCCGGCCCCCCCCTAGCCCTAACGTTTTCCGCAGAAGGCGGAAAACAAAAACAACGAGCCCGGGAGGCCCAAAAAGACCCCCCGGCAACGAGACCCAAAAGGGGCCCCATTGAATAACAAAATGGACCTCAAAAGAGGCCCATCTGCCACTGAAGTCCAAAAGGGACTCCAGTGACGACAACAAAGATAAAACTACGTCTATCTAGCGGAGCCCAAAAGGACTCCGCTCTAACAACAAAATACAAAAATTAACAAAATAAACTAATAAATTACTAACCTAAGCTAAACTACTGGCGGAGCGCCCAAGAAGACGCCCCGCCCGCGGACCTCAAGTCGTTGCTACGACGAGGCCCGCTCCACTTGGCCAGCTGCTAGCCGCCGGTCACCAATTGAAGATTGGTGACCGTCGTTGCCCAGGGTACACCACGAGGAGGTCGCTGCGCCGTCGTACCCCACCCTACCCCTACCCTACCCTACCCCATACCCTACCCCTACCCTACCCCTACCCCTACCCTACCCCTACCCTACCCTACCCCTACCCTACCCTACCCCTACCCTACCCTACCCCTACCCAAAAGTATCCTATGTCCTTCTCCCAGTTCTTAGCTACCTCCCTACCAATTTTCAGCCAAATCGGTTCAGCCGTTCTTGAGTTATAAATAGTGTAACTAACACGACTTTCTTTTGTTTTTAAAATGTATTCTGCTATTCGGGACGGAAACAAATCCAACAAATCAAAAACCATGGCAATCGGTCCAGCCGTTCTCGAGTTATAAGTGTTGTAACAAACACGACTTTCTTTTATATATATAGATAGATAATACATTTAAATGTGTTGGTTTAATATATCGCACCCCTAGATGAACACTCCAGCAACTCAAAAAAACCTCATTTTTCAGAAATGATGAAAAACAGTTTTTAGAGTATATAAGAAATATATCAAAGCTACTAACTCAAAACTCGTAATTTTTGAGTTAGCGGAGTCTTCATCTGGGTGTGCGATATGTACTAATATGTAGTTTTAAAATGTTGTATATTTTTTTTTCTAGTTGGCATTATAGGTAGTGCAAAAATATGACGACATCGATTTTTTTCGTACTTTTATGTACTTGATATTAAAATTCTGTAGCTAATTTTGTGGTTTCTTCGCAAAACTTTTTATTGCTGTATGTGTTATACAGCAATAAAAAGTTACCTAAATATTTGTGTTTTAGTTACTAGACGATGGCTGCAAACATTTATTTTATTTTTATAGTCTTATGTATTTTATCGCTTTAAAAGTTTCCAGCCATTATGTGACGCCATAGGTCTAGTATGGAAACAAAACTTTTATTCGCTGTTTTCCGCTCTATCTTCGATAGCCTGTTGAACTGATAGGCTGGCAGTTTCTATTTATAAGGGATCTTTATCAGTGTATTTGTGCAGCCACTTAGGATACTATAGTGAAAAAGTGTTATCAACTGTATTCCTTTAGTAATTTTATAAGATACAACTAAGTGTACGAATATAATTTGTACGCGATCCTTTAGCCCTAAATTATCTGTTTATCTGTGTCATGGCGCAGATAAATCTATAAACCAAGATGGCTGACACCGTTTTTTGTCTCTTTCTGACACGAAAATGAACGTATCATTTTCTCTCTGACACATTCATTTTAAAGTATTTTATACAAACAGTTTTAGAATTTTCTAGACCTCCAAAATTACCCTTTTTTTCCTAGTGTTCATTTATGTTCATTACTCTTAATAATATAAAGAGGAATTTAAAAAAACACTAGGCTATTCCAATCGCCCAAAACGGGCGGTATATTTTTTTTTTAGGTTTTAGATCTGTTGTTCACTTGGTCGAAACCGCAAGTAGGTACTTACAGGAATATAAAGCAGATTCTCGCGTGCTTACCACCAATTAATCACCCCAAACACCCTGTAGGCATTATGGTGGACTACTGCTCTATGCCACTCAAATTATTTATATTTAATATGTTTCCATTTATTACAACAATATAGCTTGATTTATTTTATTTTTCTTTAATATTATTATTATTTTATATATAAGTGATTTTATTTATATATAAGGGCTTGATTTTCAATATATCATAAGATAAAATGATCAGAGGATTTTAATTTTAACAGGATTTCTATACAAAATCAGTTTAATTTATAACTCGAACGATTTCTATCTGTAACTGTCCAATAAACTTTTTTGCAATGTCAATTTACACACTGTATTTTTCCGTGACTATGTTCTTGTTCATGCTAAAAATGTTGGAACGGTTACTTTTTACGGTTTACTTTACTGTTACTTTATGCATTAACTTAAAAAGGAAATTAAATTAAGCATAAAGAACGCGGAAATGATTGAAAAATTTAGAACAGTAAATCCCAACCAGCAATACAGTCCTATAACTAAAGGTTATTCCTCTAAAAAGCTGTGTAAACGTTTTATTAAGGTTTTAGCGGTGACAGCGTATTGTATAAAGGCGTTCGATAACACATTATTGCTCTATAAGCTTATAGAGCTAAAATGACATATAAACAATCGTTGTTAACGTTTACAACGCCATTTTATACAACCGTTATAGTCAAGTGCTATAGCAAGATCTAATATAACTAGTACAGAACAATATTGCTCTATAAAATTGTTCGCAGAAGCCTTTATTCATCTGATTTGCACAATAAGGGTTTCAAACGAACTGCTATAGTACTTTCGTTTTAGCAGTGACGAACACTCAACTATGGAGCGATATTGTGGTATTGTGGATACTCAGATCGTTGTTATAGTACTTAGTACGTTAGTAGTCAAAAAAACTCTACAATTGAATGATTTTGTGATGTAGCCAAGTTTGAGATTACGCTTATGTAACGTAACTGTACTATAATCATTTTCAGATGCCTATAATAGTTTCACTGATAAGACAATTACACAGACACTTTTTTAGAGCAGATTTGTTGTATAATGTCTTCTTTAGTTCCTTTAATACATATGTTAGTATTATAACAGGGTATCTATCTCTTTAATAATACAAAAATGTTACACAAAAGTAGACAAATGTTGCTATTAAATGACAATTATATCCTGAAAAAGATTTTTTATCATGCTTTTAGAACAATACTCAGACATTTTGATTCAACGATCGACAAAAATGGATTTAAAGAATTGTAAAAGATATAAACGCAGTGGAACATATAGAAGAGAAGTTAATAAACGTTATAAGAAAGCACCATCATCATTAGCAAACAATCTAACCAGTAATAGCAACCAAAATCAAGTTGAGGGCACAATTATACAAAACGGTTCCGTACAAAATGAATTTTGCAAAGATCATGAGCTTTTGATTGAACATAAGGACTCCAGCGATTATTGTGACAATATTTCAGAATCTTCCATTCATCTTCAATTACTCTCAAAAAAAAACACAATGTTGACTAGATACATTTTATATTTCTACATACTTAATAAAACTAATCAACTTTCCCGAAGAAAAAAGTGGCCACATGATTAACACAGTTTAAGCAGTAAACCCTTTAAATTTATAAAGAAAGCTTTTGTATGCGTAGAATCAGTGCTTCAGAAACATAACCAAAAAAAATCATGGTGTATTATTTAGTTATACTCACACGGATCCCCAAAATCACTCTGAACCCATGATGATAGTGAAAACATTGTCACAACATGTACTATAAGGGTCCTTAAAAACTTGAAGTCACATTAATTGATAAATATTTGAGGAAAAACTCAATAATTCGAAGGGGTACTTAAAATTCATGGTAAACCTAACACTAGTTTATCAGTAAAATTGCGTTCGTACATCATTTTTACCTTATTAGACGAATATCATAATAACAAAATAAAATCTTACTCACCTCAAATTGATTGTACTAGGTATCCTTTTGTTTTTTTTTTATTAAATTTTGACATTGCACCCTGTCACGAATGATAAAAGAATGAATGGTGAAGTATAGGAAACATAAACTCTAGTTTAGTATGAAAAAGTACTATAAAAGGTTCTATAGTAGCCATTACATCACTATTTTGAGACCTGCGTTACTGTTACATAAATTGTATAGGACTGATTTGTGATGTGTGACACTGCTAACAGATCGTTTTGACACTAAACAGAGATATAACTGCGCCACTTTCGAAGAAATAACTCTTTTTTAGGTTTTTTATAGGGCCAAAAACAGTTTTTTACAAAACGTTCTATGGACTTTTATACAACTAGTTTTTGCTGCTTGGGATATAAAAGTACATTCACACAGAAGGTCCACTGTGCTAAAAAAAAAACGATTTGGTCATTGTTACTGGTTTAAAATAATCTTTGAACTATATTTATTTCCTTTTTGATTAAAGGATTAGGTACACATTGATTGGACAGTTTTAAAGTTATTCATAACCTTTTTGTACTTTAAAAACGTGTATACTTATAAAGATTATTGATCTATTTTGGTAAGTTACAGTGTATGTTAGGTATCTATGAGTATTCAACATCACCGGCCCGTATAACGTTCACTGCTGAACATGGTCCCTCAACCGCAGTATTATGTGCAGTGTAAACACAGGTAAAATCTGCTGCTCATCACTTAGTAAACGATAAATATAGAATAAGACAAACGTGGCAATATGTTAACGTGCTTTCCAAAGCACGGAGTGAAGTTCCTCCACCAATCAGACCCCGAAAGAAGTCTTTCAATTTAAACAAACAGCTTTTGTCCGGGGATGGAATCGAACACGTACCTCCTATTTTTAAGGCGTGCCATATACCACCATGGAGACACATAATCTATAACAAGCGTATACTTAGGAAGCAGGGTTTCCTTATGTGTTACAATACAAAACTGCGGTCACCAAAGCCTGCCAAGCGTGGTGATTACGATAATATTCCTCAACGTCCCTTGCCAAGGTCTGTTAAAGAGGAGGGCCATGTTCAACAGTGGACGAAAACGGGCTTATAAAGTAAGTATTTAAAGTACTTTTGCAAGGAATATTATCGATAAAATATTCCCAGTTTATATTATTTCGTTTCATCGAGTCTAATTTCGGTATTTGCCCACGTCTCGAGGCAAACATTCATCATTTTATTATTATTATACTCGTAGTTGGAATAAACTGATAACTCAAAGGAACTTTGCTATTTCTAGATTCAATTTGCTTAATAAACATGAAATAGATAATTTTTGCAATACTTTTTTGCCGAAACTAATAAAAGATTCGTTTTTATAAGTTGTGTATTCTGGTTTACATTCAGATTCGATTCGTTGTGGATGTCGTTAATATGCTGTTGATGGCTTATGAAAAATATATCAATAACGGTTTGGTAAATAGGACTAATACAAAGGTTGGTACTTTAAAAGTATAGTCAACTTAAATTTCTGTTCCGGTACACTACCTAATAAATAATTTCTTCGTTTAACTTCTCTGTCTGGGTTACCTGGAAGAGATCACATTTTGCGATAAGGCTACCAGTTGTATCTGTACTATTAATCATGTTGTGTTCCGCTTTTTTGTCTTGTATTTTGTGATTCTCAAACACTTTTAGTGCATATGTAAATCATAGATAGGTATATGATTTACATATGCACTAAAAGTGTTTGAGAACCGTGAACAGAGGTTGTATCTGAACCCAGTTATTACTGTTACGTGTTATCGACCGTGTTATTATCGTACGTGACTCTTAGTATTAAAGTACGTTGACTTTAGTCTCCGCTCGTTATAAGACTTCACTATCATATTCAAGTTGTTTTTGAACTTTGATGAAATATTAACTGATTTTAACAAAAAATATATGAGTGTCATAATTAGTAGTGATAATCTTGGTAAACATATAATATGTTTACCATGATACTATATCCCTATGGAAGCTAAATATTTTGTTTTATTATAGCATCCGTACTTTCGTCGTCAACGTGTGCAATTTGTACTAACAACTATTTTATTGATCACTGTGCTACAATTGCCGCAGTAGACTTGCCACAGATTTGTTTGATTGATTAAAGGCCGGTTCTGTGTGGGTTTTTTTGAAACAACGTTAAGTGATTGGGTCGAATAACATCGTGAATACCTCAAGGAAACGGGTTTCAGACTTTTTTGTTCCAGGAGGGCTATACACACAAGCGGGCCATTCAGATCTATTGTTTTATTTATTTATTGGAAGATACTTATTTTAAAATGGAAGTGGAAATGCTTTACTCATGTCCACCGCCGATTCAAAAATTATAGTGCCCCTTCAGTGACGGCGGGGTATGTAGGACTAATCCTCTTTCTTAAAAATGGTACATTATTCATATCATGTGGAGAATGCTCCCCCAACGCTGATTAGTTGGGGTACCTGGAACTGATGTGCATATTGAATCTGGTACTTTAACGTCAATCCCGGCTGGGAGATATTACCGCACATTTCGGTTAAGTATAAGCACTTTCGTTTTATAATGAGGGCACATAAATCCTAGTTGTTTTGTTTTTCGAATATTGATCTGTAAGGTATTTATTTTAGATTTTGCTCACCGGTTGCTTGACTGTGTCTATTAACGCCGCCTACATGTATAGAAACGCCCTTTAGAAACGTAAGTAGTTTTAGTCTAGTGCACTTACAAGTACTTGTATTGATTATAAAGTAGTAAAATTCTCCCTTGAGAGGAATATAAGTTAAGCATTAGACGTAAGAAGCAAAATTACACCTGCGTTAGATTCCATGCAAAATTACCGATTATAGATAGCTATTTCAGATGCAGTCGGCAGTCATTCTGCCGTGACTAAATTGAAAACACCATACATCCTAACTTTACTTCTGTTACTATAATTGTCTTTTGCCAGTGTGTATTGCTAGTGATGATCTATGGATCCGAAACGTGGTGCTTCACAATAGGCCTTATGAATAGACTCAGAGCCGCTCAACGAGCTATGGAGAGGGCTCCGGAATGAGGAGATACATAGAAGAACGCAAGTTACCGACATAGACCATCGAATTAGTTGTTAAAGTGGCAATGGGCAGGTCATATCGGCTCCAGGGCATGGAGAACCGATGGCCGTTGGGGCCGAAAAGTTCTCGAATGGAGACAGTGGATCGGCAAGCGTAGCGTAGGACGTCCACCAACTAGATAGACGGATGATCTGGTCAAGGCCGCGGGATCACCGTGGATGCCGGCCGCTTTCAACCGTAACAACTGGAGATCAATGAGGTAGGCCTTTGTCCAGCTGTGGACGTCCTACGGCTGAATTGATGACCATAATTGTATAAACTAAACGGAATAAAACCAAACAATTATTTGTAGCAATTTCATTCTCTTATCAACCCTCTTTAGGCACTGTGTTTAATTTGACTCGTAATACCCAGATCAGAGTAGCATGGCAGCAGCGGTGATTGTATGCCAGAAGTAGACACTATGACGTCATTAATCTTGTTGTAATGGCCGCCGAAATGTGGGTACGACCGTCATGGCACATTTCCTAAGCGAGACTGCCGGGCCGCTACAATACAACACTGGACAGTTTCAAGATAGTACGTTTGTTAATTACTTTAAATGCCTACTAAACCTGTAGCATAAGGAAAACGATTTTACCACCCGTCTGTAGTCTATGTCAAACTACGTTAAGTATAAACTGTTTCTACTTTAGCGCTAAAGTTCCCAAAATGATTAAGATTTTGGCTTGAATTTCGTTGTGAAATCAACTGCCTCAAATGGCGCAGATATTTAACGTTTATTTAATTAACATTTTGGTCTCTAGAAAGTAGGTAAATGGCACACTTAATACTAGAGGCATTTTCCTAGTCGACTAGAGGGAGTAGATAAATCTTGAGGAAGAAGTCGTATATAATAATAGAAAATGATATGAATAAGGTAGTTAGTACATTTGACTGTAGTTTGTGGATTTGGGTTTTTTCCCTAAATAAGTTAAGCAGTAAAAGGTTTATGCCCCGAATAGGTACCTACTGAGTGACAGCTTAATGTCTGGATGAAATATAGCAATGGATGGATTTTTAAAAAAAAATTCAAAATAAAAATGTAATTTGCCTTCCACTTTAAGGAGAAGAGTGTTCAATGCAAACAATATTATAACGCAATTTTGAAATATGAACACAATTTCATTTTATTCATATGGAGGTAGGTACTACTATTATAAAATCGAAGCGGCTATGTTTACTTAGCACAACTTCTTAAGATCGTGTTGACTTCAGAAACGTTTAAGGAAATTAACTGACGGGAGCATGGTTAGTGGTACCGGGTAACGATGTAACTTTACTTAAAGCTGTTGTGTAATGAGTTTTCACAACAAGAAAAAATAATGGAATCGAGTTAACATACATTTTATTTACTGAAATCATTCTTTATTCTTTCTTGTAATAACCTACTAGCTTCCGGCGCGCGGTTCCAACCGCGTAACTCCCGTTCCAGTGGGAACTTCATAATTAAATATTGCCTATATTAATCAGTGATAATGTAGCATTCAAATGGTGAAAGAATTTTTAAAATCGGTCCAGTACTTTTGAGCTAATTCGTTACAAACATACTTACATACAAATCTTTACTCTTTATAATAATATTAGTATAGATAAGTTGTCACATGAATGAAAATGAATTCGAACTCGTATTTTCTTTTTAGGGTTTGTATGAACAGTTAATTAAAAGGGCACAATTCCTAGCTCTCCAGATTCCATCTAGCTCAGAGGTATCCAAACTTTTTTTCCAGTAGACCTTCTTAAAATGTTGCTTGGTCCCGTGGACCCTTGTTGCTTCATTTTGATCATATTATATACCTTAGGTTATAACACTCGCATCTAAGGAACTGATTCGAGGTGGCGCGGGAGAAAGATACATGGAAGGATTTGGGGGACGCTTTTCCTCAGCAGTGGGACAGTCGAGGCTAGGAAAAAAAACATAGGTTATCACAAACCCCAAATTTTCTATGGACCTCCAGTGATTCCATAATCATTCCAAGTACACTTAGAATCCTTATGGAATCTGACTTAGCTCTACATTCAGAATTGTAATATCAAGATTCTTGATTTTTTTACAGTTAAAGTAGACACTCAATTAAAAATATACAAGTTTGTTGCTTTTTAAAATAACTACACTTCGGGACAGTAATATTGCACAGATTGCCGGCGCTTAAAGTAGTTTGTCTGTTATAGCCCTTACAGATAGTTCAACTCATGAGTGCATGGCATGATGCAAGCCTGACTCAGTAGCCTTGTCTATAGGTTAGTATGGTTTACTCACACATAGAACGCGCAGATGCGTGAAAAATCTGTATATCACTAGTTGGAAAATAAAAATATTTGGTATACATGCTCTGCACTGCAGTTGTTATTTACGAATATCTTATGAAATACATATAATAATTTATGCGCAACAACAATAAAAAAGAAAATAAAAGCGAAATATAGCATTGAGTCTACGTGTTTGAATTCTTAAATAAGTTTGAAATAATTAAAGTTATATTTTACTCAGGAATTGTTTATAGTTTTCACTTTTCGAGTGATAAAGTGAATTAAAAGCTTTGTGGCCCAATATACACATAAAATAAAATTTAAAACGCACAGATATGCCATAAGATATAAAAATGTAAATACTCGGAAGCCGGTTGTACCAAAACGGTTTTTTGTGAAACTATTTCGTGGATCACAAAAATTGATAACGATTGGTTTTCCAATCGTTGTAACAGCGGAGATGTGAATACAATTTTTAGTATTCACATCTCCGCTGTTTCTTAAAGACCTAACAAGAGATACTACAAAAAAAAAGTATCCTATATCCAAAAACCGGCCACGAGCGTGTCAGGCAGGCACATGAAAGGGTTCCGTAGCCATCCGATGGTCCCACCGCTTGACAAATTTCATTTTGCGGTCGACTCCATACATTTTGTTAGGACGTCTAATAAGTTGCTCGAGTTGTATAAAAATAACTATCTATGATACCGAGTCCGCTATATTTTAATATTTCAAAAGTTAAGTGGGGGGACGCTCTAATTTTAACTTTGTATTAGGTTATCTCGAGACTGGGGGGTTTGATCTACATAGTTCCAAGGCAGTTTTTGTTGCATTTTAAGAGACCTTTCCAACGATACTATACACGATGGTGTTAGTCGAATTTTTATTTTTTTTATTTTTCAAGAGTTACAAGAGAGTAGTTTTCCAAAAATATGTTTGATTGATCCGGAGGTATAGGTTTTAGGGTACACCAATAACCATATGCTTTAACATATAATATATCAATCTTCTGTAGATAATCATTTGTATTTCAAAGCCCAGGACTTATTTTTACATCAGAGGTAAACCTGTATACAATTTCAATCGTAAAATATTTGTCATAAAATTGAATACATTTTCCTTCATTGCAACATTGAATATTTTTACAGTAGATATACAAAAATCAATGACATTGTTCAGCGTACGTAATTGATGCTTGAAATTTATTCACAGTAGGTGGGTAGCTCACGAATAAACAAAAAAAAATCATTTGAACTGAACCGTGTTCGCGCACTCTGCGGAAATAATATCCATTGTGCTAAGCCATAGGCAATATTTTTGCAGGCGAATGAAACAATAAAGACTTTATTGCTTGTTTATACAATCAGTGTCGTAGAAAATGCAATCTGCGCGGCTGATTGCACTGCATTAATTAAATTTTATACGTATACTTTCTGTTGTTAAAGTAAGTATTTAATTAGTTTACAATAAGGTATCGGATATATAATTGTATTTTTATAACAAAAACTAATTGGATGTTTATTTTTATATATATCAAGTAGTTTTGTGCCTTTATTTAAAAATCAGCTTGAATTAGCTACCTTAATATTAAGTTTTGCGGCTTAATGAAGCCACAAAAATATCCATAGCTCTGATGGGAATTTTATCATCAAATGGTTTTGAGGGTTAAGGGTAGGCAGGAAGGGACTTGAACACCGTTAGGAAATATCGCAATATCGATGTGGAGTAATGTTACCGTTTACGTTATGCCATATTAAACTTTTTTTAAATAATAGGTCAAATTATAAAATATAAATCAAATAACAAGGGAAATCTTTTTTTGTTTTTTGGATGTTACTCAGAATTACGTGGTGGTTCATATGGAATGTCATGGCTTCATATCATATTTGTATTAAAATTTTAGCTTTAAATTGGTATCATTTTTGCAATCCAGCTGGTTTGCTCATTGTATAACTTGAAGAATATATAAGTACGATGTTTTGTTTACTAAACAAAAACGAGTAATAAAAAAAACCTACGATTGTTGATTTCTATTATTTTCATCATAACATATTCAATTAACGGACAATACTGAAAAAGGACTGCTTCATTCTGAAGATGCCATAAATTCTAGCTCCCAATAAATCCAAGCAAGTAGAGACATTAGGACGTACGTGCGACTCGCCACCGGAATTTAAACGGGTGTAAGAACTTGGAGCATACTTCGTTTAAATTAGAAACTTTGTTATATGTATTGTGGGGATAATTATTTCACTAACAAGGTATAATTTTATAGTTTATCTTTTCTTGTGTCATAAATGCTTAATTATGGATGTATGGAGCGGTATTTTGTTAATTTATCACACCAGAATTGTGCAAAACTGTATTAAATATCTATCTCTCGCCGGTTATTGCCTTCAGCCGAGGTCCAAGCCGCACAGTAGATGCCATTGCGCAGATTAATTTATCCTGTTTATAAATCATTAAAAAGACTTAAGTAGTAAAATTTTTGTGGCTAACTAGACATATCCATATACGCGACAACGAAAACAAATAAAAACCATCTTAATAGTCACGGTTTACTTTGCATATTAGTGTCCCAAAAGTTGACTACTGACTACGTCTTGAAAAAAACCGAAGTGTTTTTTTTTACTTCAACGTATTCTGCCGAACATGGGAACCTCGTCTTTATACATCTTTGCTAGTGAAGGTCGTTGAAGGCTGCTGCCATAATCACCACAAGAATTGTAAGTAACTTCGAGCTGATGGACGTTGCTACCTATACATCAGCTGAACCTACGTATTTTAGTCGCCTCTTACAGCACTCGTAGGAAGAAATGGAATTATCTATACTAAGCCGGAAGGATTTATTAAAATTACTTTATAAAATATTGTAGATAAAATCATTCTGAAAGGGGCATTTTATTTTCTGGGACAAATAATAAAATGATTAGTGCATTTTTGAAAAGTTTTATGCTGTCATCATTATAATATCATTTATAATCCTCAGTGTTATAACATCATCTAGATGTAAGTTTTTAGATGTTCATAAGGAAAAGAGCAAGCAAGTCTGGAGGAAGCTCCTAAGTTTTTACTCATAAATCGTTTTAATGTCTTAACTTTATGTAAGACAGATGCCGGGCAAAAACCCGTGAAATAACAGCTGTATTGTAGTAAATAAATAATAAAACAACGTGGCAAACATCTTTTAACGCCTTATCAACTTTAGCATTTCCATTACATTGAATTAAGTAGTCGTTTGAAAATTCTTTCAATTATGATCAATAAAATGTGCAAGCTTTATGCAAAAATTGTATGAATTCAGTTTATTTTTCAATCGCTTTAAATTTTCATATTAAAATTTCTATCGGCTTATCGTATATGGAACAATACCAACAATTGTATCCCAACAAATATCATCGAAATTATTCAAACCCGCAGAATTACATAAAACCATATTCGGAATCGGACTTTTTCAGATTTCATATAAAAATGGCTTTGTTAGCACTTTATTTATAAAGTATAATTTTATCGTATGGAATATATTTAAGATACCTATTTAGAGAGGAAAAGATGTGGAATGCAAAAGGTTCGGCAACTTCGCACTTTTTCTATTTTGGCGACTCCATTTTAATAAAGTTTTTATGTGCTTGAACCGTTGTTATTTTTCGATGCCCTCGTAGAACTGAAGTTCAAGAGGCTACGACATGTAGAACAGTTGTAAAAAACTTCCATTAAAAGTCATAATTCCTCAGTAGAGTAGAACAGAGCCGAACCTTGGCTCATGCGGCGGTCACTGTCGGGGTAGTGACAGCAGCATGAGCCAAAGTTCAAGTTTTAGGGTGGGTGCCCTCTTGCGCAGGTTGCTCATTTTTTAGTTAAAAAACCATTTCATAAGGCTGAATGCTTATTCCCGATGAAGTAGCAAACGCATTGTGGCTGACTACATAAACGATCCAAGGATACACCTAAACTAGATAATATATTTGAGTGAAAGTACTAAATATATCTTCATAAGCTGACTACTATGTAACGAGAATAATTTAGAAGCCAACTTTCTTGTGCTCAGGTGTCATACGTTTGGTTGAAGGAGTATTTTACAGAAAGAAAGTTTTCGAAGTAATTTTCTTCAGGAAGGGTATTTCATAGAACGGCAATGTACATTAAACACACATGAGCAACTTATTCCCTTGCACGCTTTAAATCAACAACTTTATATTCTTATGTTTGTAGAATCATTCAAGTTGTCCAGTAGTCTTCAAGGTATTCGTTACTTGAAAGGATGTTGGCCTTTCTTTTTTAATCTACTACAAGTACTTACATATGTTTAAAACGTTTTTGGATTTTAACTTTAATTACATTCATGTCCCGCATAACGCAATCAAAAGGTAATAAACTACTAAATATAGAGATATGCTTTGAACAAAAAAATGAAAAAATAAAATTGTGATATTCCATGTTCTTTTTCTATTGCCGTATGGGAAACAATTACCGAGAAAGCCTTACCTTTTATCAAGAATGTGGTGTTCGACGATAGAGATCGATCGATTGACGAATTAATATATTTTTACGTATTTACGTCATCATTGACTTATAGTTTAAACTTATAGCTGAAACTAAGAAATGGATTTCATTGAAACTTGGTATGGTTAAAGCTTAAGGAGATTTTTGTATAGAAAGTAAGTTATATTATTTTTACAATATGTGCACATAAGGTAAACGCAGCTATTACCGCGGTAGTCAAAAATCTGCAGGTATTCCCGAGGTATGTAATATAATTGTAATTTTAAGCACTTACAAGCATATTTTACTCAAAGAGTTAAATGGTTATAAAAGACAATTTTATATCCGTTTGAATGGATCCGTGGCGCACTGTGCACAACAACGCAGAAGAACAAAACAACGATTATTTTGCTGCAAGCCGGCGCCGGAGCACGACGTCCATACAAACGATAGTCGCGAACTTTAAGTACGCTCAATATTTTGTTAAGGTTATTGCGTCGTTAAAAACCATTTATACAGATTCTAAGTTGGTCCAAAGGTGGATTATAGTTTTAGCCATGATTGTAACTATCTAATTTTCATTTATTTTGCACAGTTTTTCAACAATTAACTAAAATAAAATACCGCGGTAATGGCTTCACAATTTTCGTCTTAAATGTAACCGCGGTTAACTCGGTAATAGCATAAATCAGTACCAATCGTTTTATTCACTTTTTAAAAATATTTTATATAGCAATAACCCAACAATAAATGATGTGACAATTCGTTTAAGACATTAGGTATTTATGGTTAAAAACTATTTCTGCGGTATAAAAATTGCACTAGAACTCTTATTTTTTCGTCCTAAATTGACTCATAAAAATTAACTTTGTATGAGAGCACTAAATTGAATACGACATGAAACCTTGCCTTAGTCTCTATTTTAAACCCAAGAATTTAATTCAAGTATCAAGTAAATGTTTTGGTAACTTTATTGGCTGTTGATTTAACTTTTGTTTTGATTAAAATTAATCAAATTTTATCCATCGGGATTAGATTATTTGTACTATCGCAGATGAAGCTATCACCGATGGTTATAACACACCATTACTCGGTAAATACTTGTATAAGCAGCTATTACCGAGTATTATTACTCGGTATTAGCTTCACCATAGTAATCTAACACCGAGTGATAATAGCATTTATTTTTGAGTTTAGGGTTCTCTAGAAACAATACCTAAGTATTTGAAATTCTTCTGACCTATCATTCTAACTCATTTTTTTTGTGGCAATGGCACAATATGCATCATTCGAGGCTGCCTCTTTTCATTTTAAATAAAATAAATATATTTATTTTTATTTCTTATTACCATAGATTAGAAAGAATTGGTGCGCAACTTGATGAATCGCCAACTATACCTAAAATAAGCAAATATTATTGAATATATAATTACCTACCTACCTATTATACAGCTGCGGGAATGATGATAAATCTAGTAATTAAGTATGTATAGCTTGCTCAATTTCTATAGACAGGGTTACTTGTAAAACACCAGCAATCTCGCAGGACTAGATAGCTACCAACATAAACTAAAACTTTCTCCACGGAACATTGGTCCTTAAGTTTATGCCATTTATTTTAATTTTAAGAAAAAGTTCCTTGAGATCAAAAATTATACATAAGTGCCATTGTTATTAGATGGAGTACTGGGTACTAAATCAGTACTGTAGATTTTGATTAATAATTTTATCAAAGTTAAAGATTGTTGATGAATAAGTACATTGAGTAACCAAAAATTTGTTTTTGAATATATATTTTGTTCGGAACCAAAATGCCTATTATTTTTCTACCCTCGCTAATACCGCGAATCGTGATTCTATTAAGAACCACGATTCGCGGTATTAGCTGCAATCACTTTGGCATACCTCGATAATAGCAACATTCGGATTTGTATATTTAATATTTCTTTTCTTTATATATCTACTCAAAACTTACCTATATCTTAATAGATTTCTAAAGTCCATATCCGAACGTATCAGAAAATATATACTTGTAACTGTTTTTACGATCAGAAATTCTTATTTCAAGAGGTTAAAGCTTAAGGTCCTGAAATTACCTCGGTAATAGCTGCGTTTACCTTATAATCTAAATCAAAGCATAGTTGTTACTTTAGTTGCTTCAAACATCTGCTGTTCTGGGTGCGATTAACATCTGGATTTATTAATGAAAATATTAATATAAAAAATTAATATTAATAAATTATTTTGTTGTGAAAATCAGTGCCCTAATAATAGATTTCAATGTTTTTTTATTTCTCTAGATCTCAGTATAACGTTCACATATAAATTACCTGATTTATTTTATTACCTCAATGAATTTCATTACGAGGCCATTCAAAGGTGAGGGCGCCATTTTTATTGGTTGGTATAATACACTATCTATTAGACAAAGGTCGGGCTCCAGTACAACACTACTTATCCTACAATTGGTGTATTATTGTTCTTAGTATATCCTTAGATCAAATAAAAAGACGGAGCGCTGCGAGTAACATACTGAAGCCGGCAAAAACTCGGCCGCATACACACGTCCCCAAACTATGCTTTAACCTGTCAGTAGATATGTCATTATATCGCAGCGTAAGGTGCTTTATATAATAACAAACTTCATTATTTGTGAACAAAAATCCTCAATTGTGTCATGAAATGGTGAACAAATCAAAGATCAACCTTATTTTTATAACATTGGGATACTGAGAAAAATCATAGCAACAATTTTACCCACACTACGGCACAGAAAAATGGCTGCAGTACATTGTTTGATAGCGCTTAATCTTTAATTTTTATCTGCTCTGAGAGTGTACCTTTATTTTTGTTGTCCGGGGGGAAATGTATTTACGCATTCCCACCGCCGCGCCGCGCCGCTGCAGCGTAATCGCGCGCTGGCGGTGGGATATGTGGGACTCGCCCTCTCTATACCGTGATGTGCTAACTCATATCACGAGGACCCTACACCACTAAAACCCCCCGGACACTCCTTCGATCCTGCCAATTATGTAAAAATGCGGCAGTATTAATTTAGCAGAACAACTACCCACATATTGATATGGACATGTAACTGTGTATCTGCTAAATTATCACTGTTATTTTTTTAATCTAATTGGCATAAAGTGATTATGTCATACTTTAATAATATTCCAAATAACTACTAAAAACTACTAAAGTGATTTATTTTAAATACTTTCTTCTATGGATCATGGACATAATACGCGAATAACTAATGGCATATTGTACGAGTATGAAGAGTTTTCTTTGGAAACTGGATCTATGCGGTTGAAACCATGAGTTAAACGTACAAGTTTTACTTCTATTATTCTTAGGTTTGGAACTCCGCCATCTTCCGAAATTGGCAGGCACATGTCACGCCTTCTTCTAGCAAGCTACCAACCATTTTTGACAGAAATATTTACAAGGAGTTGTAGAACATATTTTTGGTTTTGCATAAAACATCACTACATAGTATAAAATAAAGTTGCTTATTGTGTCTGTCTGTCCCTATGTATGCTTAGATCTTTAAAATTACTCGACGGATGCGGTATTTTTTAATACACAGAGTGATTTAAGAGGAACGTTTATATTTATTCATTATTTATTGTACACATGAAAATAAGTTATGAAAGTACAACAATTAAAGATGATGTACAATGGCGATCTTAACTAATTTATGATATTTCTTTCAGCAAACCATAATCAGAGTGAGATTTGTAATAAACGGACAAGAACAGTTTTCACAATATATTTTAGATGAAATAGTAACAATTTTTTATAATAATGCTTTAGCATTGCACTCGTGCAAAGCCGGGGCGGGTAGCTAGTATACCTCTATAAATAAAAATGAATCGCAAAAATATATGTAATTCCTACGCGCATAACTTAATAAAGACTTTACATTTTTTTTATTGTAGGATGATAATGGCAATATACCTTAACGACTCTAACTTACCTAGGTCTGAAAGAGAAGGCCAATGTTAAGCAGTGGATATAAAGGGGCTGTTGAAGAAACAACAGTGTGTTATAAAATAGTTTCAGAGTTCAGTTTAAATTTCCTACCTGAAAGTTTTATCTGAGGAATTTAAATGTACTCCAAGGTGGCTCACTCTTTATTCTTACTTTGAATAAATAATATGTGTAAAAGCTTCGAAACTACGCTAATATTTTATCGTGCAACATTTACTTGTGAGGTGCAACTACACTGAAATGACTAAGTTAGTTGCTTAAAAATGCTGAATATTTTCAACTAGATTTTTGCCTATTTACGAATATTTTAAGGTGAAAATTTCGCACTTTTGGTATTTAACGGAAAATGTGAGCCCGATATTATTTTTTAGCCCGTATAACGTCCACGACTGAACATGGGTCTCCATCAAAGGGGGTATTGTTATCATAGCCACCGTGCTTGTCATATCAATTGGTGACCGCAGTATTGTGTACTACAGTATAGAGCTATAGTATGAAGCAAGGCGCGATTTATATTACCATTTATTAAGGCTGGAGCTCTGATCGCCTTTGTGCTCGGTGAAGTAGCAAAAGACTCGTGGCTAAATAGGTATGTCCGTCCGAAAAAAAAAGAAAGGTGCGTTCTATAGCTTATACGTACTCGAAGGATTAGATAAATGATGTTTATGTCATAGTATATTCACGTATTTCCAATGCGTGACTCTTGTTGGATTGTCATAAAACAATGAACATGATAATAAGGGATTGTTCCCTTTTTAACGCCATTGGAACAACTAAGATATGTTTTATTTATATAATGTACTTAAATTGAAATAAATTATTAATATTATTATTATTAACTAGCATACCATAATTAAATAATTCCTGACTAATGGAATAATGTTTTTAATTAGTTAGCTACTTGTAAATGGCAATTAATATTATTATAAAACCCCAAAGGGAAATTTAATGCGAAATTAATATGAGTGGTGTGGGTTTAAAATATGAAATAAATTTGGTAATGATTTTCCGTCGAGTGCAGTTGAACAATGGTATTGGCATGTTGTATAAAATTATTTGTTATTATTTACATTACCGACAATTTATGGTTAAAGAGTTAACGTTTGTATCGTGTTATAATACGATGCTCTAACAAATTCAATAATTCATAAATAAAAATAGTTTTACATTTTATTTTTAGATAATATTAACGTATTTAAGAGTCTAACGATTAAAATATAAAATATTAAAATCCACTTCGGAAATAGTATTATTCAGTACAACAACCTAATAAATAAATATGCAAAAGTAGTAAATCACAACATCATAAAACAGAAGAAAACACCTCGTTAAGTCTATTTGAAAAGTTTCAAAACGCTAATTCAACCTACGAGTTCACGTGTCGACTAAAATGTTTCCTGTAAATTCTTGCGAGTACCTACGTAATGTACATTATAATATTTGAATTCCTACCTTATCCACTAGAATTTATAACACTCGTGCAGAGTTAAACACATCAGCCTAATTAATTCCTTTTTGAATTTACAGTTCGCTTTACGAAGTTAAACTAGCATTGAAATTTTTTGCACTAAACTAATTTCAGCGTTGATACTCTTTTGGTATTAATATTTTGACTATTAAAATGGTTTTTGGTAGATCTTGTGCTTTTCATATTATTAAAATAATATTTATCTATGATTACTTACATCAAAAACAAATTCCATTATAATTATTATCAACCTGTATAATGTCTATCTACTAATAAGAAATCTTAATGTAAATTCAAAGATTTCTTTCCGGGTCTGGTTGGTTGAGGGACTACGCTGCGTGGATCGTAAAGCACGTTAAGCCCTGTGGTGAGTGTGGCAAAACCCTTCCTAAGTAGGAGGCCCATGGTTGGCGGTGGACGTTGTACGGAATGATGATGATAACGTGTCCAGGCTACCTTTGAGGACGTTCTGACGGAGTCACTACGCTCTGCATACGGCTTGCATTAATACTTACTAGTCCTTACTAATATCCTTACTAATATTATAAACTAGCTTCCCGCGCGCGGTTTCACCCGCGTAACTCCCGTTCCCGTGGGAAATTCATAATAAAATATAGCCTATGTTCTTTCTCAGGCTCTAGACTATATCTGTACCAAATTTCATTTAAATCGCTTCAGTAGTTAAGGCGTGATTGCGTAACAGACAGACAGTCTAACTACTTCATTATTGGTAAAAATAAAGAAGGTATCAATCCTTTCTTTTTTAAGGAGTTATAGGTATGTATGTATATTGCAATTATTTTACTTATGTTGGATTTAATAATAATAATCCAACATAAATAAAATGAGTAAGCCAAAGGCAAACAAGTCCTCCACTTCACTGAAACGTCAAATTCATTTGTTATAATATGTCTCCCTTCAAAGGCCATTTATATTCCTCTTCAGATCAATGTTTGTTTTATCTTAAAAGAACTAAACTGTAAATAGATTTGATCATTTCAAACGTTTGGGAAGTGCCCAAGTCACTCATTTTTCCTACTTAAGAATGGATATTTCCTGGGCTTAACATTGCACGCACGTTCTACAGCTGCCAGAGATAAATAAGTTAAGAACGCCAATATTTTACTCCAAACCAATATCGTAAAAGATAAAGTAACATTTAAATTTCTCTTCTCCTTGTTAGGTAAAGTAGACCCGATATATTTCTAAGCTATTGTATTATCACCTACTTTTTGTTCCTTTATTTATGTTTCATATGAACTTTAAAGATCACGGCAGTGTGTGACTGAAATTTTAAGTCCTTGATAAAATCACCAACAAGGACTAAAAATCACCTCGCCGCTTATTACTCTTAGTCTTGCTTCTACTTTTCTCTGCATCTCAGGATATAAGGAATTTAGTATTTAATTCATCATAATCAGTTCGTATAGCGCCCACTGCTGAACATGGGCCTCCTCCCGAGCGAGGTTTTTTATATAGTATAATATAGTAGTATTACGTTGAAATGCATGGCAACGCTGCTACCCGTTCCCTGGTAAACGATTGTAATAGATAACAATCGGGACCAACGGCTTAATTTCTTTCCGAAACACGGAGGGTAGAATCTCAAACCACCAGACCCGGAAAGAAATTTTAGATTTACATAAAGATTTATTCCGGCGTTGGTCGATACACACGACCTCCGATACTTCATACAAGACTTATACCACAGAAGTTGTTAATACTTACATAAATACTTATAATTTACATTGTTATTAATTATATTATATACTTTAAACGCTCATGGAAAGTTTGTTACCAATATTTAATTATTTTAGTATCATATTGATCATTATAGCGGTCGTGTTTTTGGGCCCGGAAATAATGTTAATGAGTTATTATTCCATTTCATAGTTCATTTCTTAACGAACATTTTAGGCAATAAAGCACTCATTAGAGCATATTTAAAACGGCAGAGTAACCGGCTGCTAGTTTATACAACAGATACATTTAGAAGGGGTCAACTTGATAGCTTTATTAAATAGGTAGAAATAGTTGGCAAATTTCGGTGCTAACGTGGCGGATGAACGAACGCGTTACATTCCGTGAAAATTATATTCGTTTAATTTTATTGGAAACAATTGGGAGGTCGGTCGGTTCGTGTTTATGTGTTACAATATGATCGAATATTGTAGTAACTGATATTTACCACATGACTCCGTAGGTACAACGAGACGTCAGTTTATTTAATTATACAAAAGCTGTATGTTATTTGTTCGTTGAACACTAAGTGGATAAATTAGTGTCGGCGAGGTCAGTAGCCCATGGGAATCTCTCTTTGAGCGATAAAAAATATTCTTTATCTAGATAATAAGTCAGTCAATCCGGCATTGTATTTACAACAAATATTATACATAATGTATAATAATTGTTGTAAATAATTAACAATAATAATAATATAAATACACGACAATTTTTATTCCAATCGTTTGTTTTTTCGATTGCTTTTTTTTAAGGTTAAGAAACAGATATCTAAAGTTTGCAACATGCAAACATTCATTCAATTGAGACGGAGCTACGTCAATTCTGTAGCTACGCAGATTCTGCAGGAATATCTTATTAAAAATAAACTATAGAAAATATTGTAATATATTATATGTATTAAAGATAACTGTAGCTTTAATAGTGACAAAAGTTCAAATCAGTAAACTTTTCCAAAAAAATATGTTAGAAAATGTAACCACGCCTACTGAAAAGCTAATAATACTTTTGGACATAATAAAACACATAAAGTTCATCATAAATTACAGACATAAATTGCTAAATGTCAAGTTTCCGTGTGTCTGAAAAGGTAGGTGCCTGACTTTTTAACATCACTGTAAGAGCTTTAAACATAAAATGCTTTAGACAATTTTTCAACGACGCAGACCCATGAATTTCAAATACGTTTTTACAGATAAGGGCCATTGTTGATATAAAATACGATTACGCAGCATAGCCACGCGAGCGCAGCCATCCCCGACCGTAAAAATTACAATACAACAAAGCAAGTGGTACAAATCATGAAAATACAAAGTTTGTATTAATGACGGTACTTACCCTTCGTTTTTATGATAAAAAATTATTTTATTACGGCTTCCAAGTTTTATGCGCTGTAAAATCTAGTTTGGGTATTAAAACAATTATTATGATTCGTTAAATGTTTGGCGTAGGCGTACAGGTATAGAACTGCGGCAGAAGCTATTATTACCCCTATTAACCCGTCAGCGGTGTCATGAAATGGCTTTCATGTTTACTGTTGCACCCGCACACTAATAAACTAAATATATCTATGTTATAACTTTGTTGGCTGCGTTAATAATATTATTCTTGTACATATTATCGTTACAGCAAAATGACACGCTTCCATCTTCCATAGTATCATGTAAAAGCTTTAAAAGCATCGCCACGTCGCTCGCTTAAATAAAACCACGTCTCTTTGAGATGTAGATTTTTTGCTAAAAATTAGTTAAGTTCGTTCTGGAGATTTTAGTATTTTAGCGAGTTAATTACTTAACAACAAAAGATCATGAACAAAAACTAACTGATGAATTATCTCAGAGCACCTGCCGTGTACACGTCATGAGGGCCGTAATAACTGAAGAATTAAGACGAATCCCGGCAATTTAACTCGTAAGTCGACTTGGAAACATTTGGCACAGAGAGAAAAGCTTAACACAAAATTCTAAATGCCTTTATTATTTTAAGCTACCTTTGTATTATACTGTCTTTTGTCAATGATATTGTGTCTTAACGTAAGATAATTTGGAAGTAATAATATCCTCTTTAACTTATTGCATCGACTTTATGATAAAGTATCTCTTTGTGTAAGAAACTGCTCAGAAATTAAATAACTTTGGTTTGGGCTTCAGAAGGTATTCGAACGTCATTCTTGAAAGATTTATAACTAAATGGTAATGCTGGTTAATACTGTAATATCTACTTTGTAACTGACAGTAATAATAGAAAATGTAAAAATATTAAAATGTTGTAAGTATGATTTTAATTAAAATAAAGTTCATTGATGTAGACTTTTTGCTGATAACTGATAAAGATGTAGGTTGTGTGTGACATCGCCCGTTTGTTTTAAGCCAAAATGATAATTGTAAATATTATTAAATACCAGACTGCAAAAATATATACTGTGAGTAAAGAGAATTTTATAGTTCCAACTCATTTTTATTTTCTTCTTAGGTGCACAGTGCACACCCAAGAAGAAAATAAAAATGACTTGGCAACTAAATTAAATATGTGCAACATTTGCTTTATTGCGATCTAATCCAGATAACATTTGGAGACAATGAAGTGGGCGATTTGGCTTTTATGACTGAGGCCACATTCTTATAACATGATTTATAACAATTAACAACAATATTTTATATTATGTTATCAGTGTTATTTGGTCTGATAGTGGCAGGAAATAGCTGGAAACAGCAAATTAACAGACATTGTGAGCGGCAGACAGTCTCGTAAAGATAATAAAGCTACCAATAAACAGATTAATAAACAATTGAAATAGCAAATAAATGCTATTTCAACAACACACGGCCACATTATCGACATAGTCAACAAAAGATCATTTCTCGTTAACCGTAGTTAGCAACCCGGCAAACGCGTTAATGTGATTATGATTTAATATGAGTTTGCAAATATAGAACGTTTATGTTAACCGCCGCCCCCATATTCGTAGCCCTTGGCTACAGGCCCTGGTTTTCTTGTTCTGACGCCGTACCTATACCGTAATAAAAGTTATACTTGATTGAGAGTGCAAACTTACACTCTAAGTCAAATACATGTTTAATTGATTGTTCCATAAATTATAATAATCATTTTTCGTTGCTAAATTAAATTAGTATGAATTCATAAAATAAGAATTGGAATGTCAATTAATAATAAGTGTGTTTGTATTGTCATTTTTTTCGAAAAAATAATTTGAATTTCAAGATGATACTTAAAATTAAAATAGGTAAAACTTGGACCTGCCACTCACCGTGGCATGCTCGCTCAGCTTGTGCGCTGTGGTCACAATTCTAACCTAACCAGTAAAATTTGTAGAATTTGGATCATGCATTAGCTGGTCACTGTCGTATGGTGGTCGCAGTTCTAACCTAACCAAGTAAAATAGGTAGTACCTTTTCGGATCTGGCACTCATCAGTTGCTTAAACATTAGTAGGTAGTCGATAAATGTGCCAAAAAAAGTAATAAGGTATATAGCAAAGATAGCACTGAAGGAGTTTAGGCCAAAAAGCTTTGGCCAAATTAAATTAGGACCAATAACTTGAGGCTTGTTGAAGGGCACCAATTTCGTACATAATAATGTAATGTTCAGGCAATTATGGCAGAGTATATATACGACTATAGTGTTGTTAGTGTTGCAAAGCTTCAAGTTGTATTTGTTTGAAATGGCATATAAGTATAATATACACATACACATATACAATAGCTAAATGCTATTAATTCTGTTACCTCGCAAACAATACGTACAATGTACAAATTTGCCTGCTTATTCCATAAACTGCCACTAAAATATGGGTCAAAATGAAGACCCTTCTATTAACATTATGTAACAAAAAGGCTAGATAACAATAGAGCTTAATGCACGCAAACTAAGTGTATAATGTTGCAATACTGAGGCCTTAATGTGGGCACTAAAGCTGTTTGCGTTATGTGAAGAACAGAACTTAGTATGTGAACGTGCACATAATACACTTGACGCTGACTTTTGGAGTATGCTGAACTTTAAATGAGATTCTTAGAATGTTTGTAAGGGGACACTTTACGGTTGTTTTATTCTACTTGCAACCCACTTCCGCTGCCCTAGCCGAAAATATAGCGGCGGAGGCCCGGCCTTACAATGTTGTCAGGAATTTTTGTGCCAGTCTTTGCATTTTTTTTTCTTTGCCCGAAGTAAGCTAACTTTGCTTTTTATTACATAACACTAACTGGAATTTAGGAATATAAGAAATAAAAATTGAAGAATTTAATATAAAATCGATACCCAATATCAATAAAAAATTTAATGCAAAGTGTAATTAAACGGTCTGAAAATGTTTAACTTTATTAATTTATAAGCTGCAATAGGAAAAGACTTCGCCGTTATGCTTTTGAGTCTCCGTACATTTGCGGGCTTCCAGTGTGCACAGACACTGAGTGCCACTTTAGTTGCACGATAAGTAATAAAGACAGTCATTTCACTATTTTATTGAGGAATACTATTAAAGAAAAATATACTTGTACCAGCTGGCGCCTGCAACTTCATCCGCGTAAATTTCGATTTCTCCATACAAACTTTGGACCATATTACAAAAAAAGAATGAATGAATTCGGACTACCCGAAAGACAGAATGATGGGTAGAATTTGACCACCACCAGTTAAATTTATTATTGCATGCCCACGTTCCTTACCTACGCCCATAGTTACATCTCTGTTCCTACACCCATGCCTACCCTTCTCGTGCCTTTGGCCATGTCTTTTCCACCAGTTCGTCCGCCCATACTCACATCCCTGTCCCGACGCCGATATTTGCCTTCACGTTGCTACACTCATGTCTGCTTCCCTCCTGTACATATGTCCATGCTTGCTGCCACCATAACTCATTTGAAGTGAGCAACATTACCTTGGAACATAAAAAGGTAAGTTAAATCGTCATAAAAACAAACCTCCAGCAAATCAGTTCTTTATGAACTTGTGTCTAATCAAAGATTCATAATGGCATTTTTCAGCCTTGCATGGAAATACGGGAGCATGTAATAAATAAATTATTATTACAAAGAGTAAGAATAAAGAGTATACAATTATAGACATCTCCATCACATTTCTTTCACGTATGAATATCGCTTTACATTAGAGGTAATGGCGTGTGACTAATACGCTCATGTTTCATGACGTGGGTGGTATTATTTTGTTACCTTAGTTCTCCAATAGCCAACTAGACGGTCCAAATGATTTCAAATTTGAGTTTTACTACCATAGCTTTTAAATTGAATTCTGGTTGATTTGTTAAACATGCAGTAGTTCTGTTTTTATTGCTGATACAAAACAAATACAATACTGCGACGCGACGCGATGATGATGGATGGCAATTTATGTCTGAGTTTCTATCAATTTATTCATATTTACATATTATTATTTATTGCAAGCGTAGTTTTGTATTACAGGTATTATATTAAATAAAACAAAATACTCCCACGTGGCAGTCTAATCGAGATATTATGGGCCTGTCAGTAATCTCCCCAGTCTGTGAAAGTGCTTAAGGAAACCTAGTTCAAAGTTGGGATATGCTACGTCAAAAATGCTGGTAACTTGATCCCCACCATACCCAAGAAGATCTCTACGTGTGTTCAAGCCTTGAGTTACATTGTATTAAATATAAAACTTTCCAATATTGTTGTTTAAAATTGTTCAATCATTTTTTTTATTATTTATCAAAATTATATTACTAAGACATTAGGATTTAATTAAATATTTTTTGTTATTCAAAATTAAATAAGAGATTTTGGAACTAAACCAGCTAAATTTATTAAAAAAAAAATTAACACTTCTTCTTCAAAATGTTAAATTTTAAAATTATGTGTGTAATTGTATAAATATACTAATATTACTTGAACAAAAGTAAAAAAAACTGGTCAAGTGCGAGTCGGGTTCGCGCACGAACGGTTCCGTACCATTTTTAAGCGTCTACCTGCAGCCGTTATTAATATCGAGCAAAAAAAGAACAAAAAAAAAGTTTGTTGTATGGGAGCCCCCCTTAAATATTCGTTTATTTTAGTATAAGTTATTATAACGGCAATAGAAATACATCATCTGTGAAAATTAAAACTGTCTAGCTATCGCGGCTCTTGAGTTACAGCCTGGCGACAAACAGCGAAGTCTAGTTCTATAACTAGACTTCGCTGTTTGTCGCCAGGTCCTGTTTTTATCCTTCGGGTACGGAACCCTAAAACAGAATATTTTACATTGTATTCGTGCCAGTTAACAAACTATAAACATAACTTACAACTATGGTAACTTTCTGTAGCCACTCATAAAGAGAAAGGGCCGCCAATACACTATCTGTGTACTGGCTTGGTAAACACTGTCATTATTGACTTAACTAGAATATTATTAAAAAGGGAAACTTCTACGTAAAATTATTGACAACAAAGATCCGGAATCATAAAAAGGACACTTACATAATAAACACGATATTATGTATTCGTGCCAGTGAACAAACTATAACCGTAACTTACGACTATGACAACTTGCTGTAGCCACTCATAAAGAGGAAGGGCCGTCAACACACTATCTGTGTACAGTCAGCTGCGAAAGTATGTATCGTATGTAGGTTTCAATGCTAAAGTTATTATTTTAGCTTAATTATACAATATTTAAGTCCGTATGGTTTCAGGTTTTGAATAGACTTCTCCATATATTTCTATGGGTGTCGTAAGAGGCAACAAACATACACTTGATGGGTTGGCGGAATCACCTATCAGTTCACAGATACTCCCATCTGACTGCGATCACTAATCCGCCTGTCAAGCATGGTGATTACGGCAATATTCCGCAACGACTCTAGCTTACCAAGGTTTTTTAAAAAGGAGGCCCACTGCTTGTGGACGTAGACGGGCTGATAAAGTACAAGTAGAACTAGCTATCTAACAATTTATTAATTACATATTTAATGTACGCATAGATATCCTCGCGCCTTTCCCCCTCTCTCCTTTCTTAAAGGGGTAGTCAGAGAGGGCCGGATTGCTTATGCGTGCCCGGCCCCCGCCAACGGCGGATCGAAGAAGTGTTCGGGAGGTTTTAGTGGTATAGGGTCCTCTCCTCGTGGTATGAGTTAGCATACCACGCTATGGAGATGGCGAGTCCCACATATCCCGTCGCCAGCGCGCGAATACGCTGCAATGGCGGTGGGAATGCGTAAATGCACTTCACCCCGGACAACAAAAAAAAACCGGCCTAGTGCGAGTCGGACTCTCGCACGAAGGGTTCCGTACTAGTTGCAAAATATGTAGTTGAATGAATGAAACGTAAATTACGGTTTACAGTTTATGACGTATTAAAAAAAAACTACTTACTTGATCTCGTTCAAACCAATTTTTGGTGGAAGTTTGCATGGTTATGTACATCATATATTTTTTTTAGTTTTATCATTCTCTTATTTTAGAAGTTACAGGGGGGGACACACATTTTACCACTTTGGAAGTGTCTCTCGCGCAAACTATTCAGTTTAAAAAAAAATAACATTAGGAACCTCAATATCAATAGGAATAGGAATATCAATAGGAAGATAAAGACGTTTGGCTATCGGAACCATCTTGCACCTACCTCCCTGAGGACCATACAGCCAAGTACAGTATTTGTAATTAGAACTGTATCTTATTCTGTGAACTGTCTGTAATTGATTTCATACATGGTGTACTTTAATTATAAATACCGCTAGTTCTGTCTCAATATCATTTAATCTTATTGAGTAAAACTAAAATAAATTATAACAAGACAACCGTTTGGGCAATAAATGTGTATGCCTACTAAAAATAAATGATAATAATTGGACCAAAACCCCGCGTATTTGTCCATTTGAGTATGTTTCGCCGGACCGTCTCATGTGGGCCGTGTTGAAACCGGTAGTAAAGTAACCCACTGAGTTTGTTTCGCCGGATCTTCTCAGTTGGGGCGCATTGGATCCGGTGGTAGCATTAAAGCGCGTCCGTCGTTATATGCTCATGGTCCACCCAAATAATGACAATTGTTTTGACATAATATAGACAGAACAAGCATTTTGTGTCGCTAAGAACAATATAAATAAATAAATTATAATAATAACATATAAATATATGATAATATAAAAATTATTAATTTTATAGATATAAATAAATAACAAATATAATTAATTAAATTTTTCTAATTAATGTTTGACTATTTACAAGTGCCTGTAATTGGTTTACGTAAATAAAAATGATTTTTATTTTTATTTTTTATTTTTTTTATCATTTTTGAAGACCTATCCATAGATCCACACGTATGGTTTCGATGAAATTTTTTTTTTTAGATTCATTCTTTCAATTCTGATTCTAAGAATGGGGAACCCCAATTTTTTTTTTTTTTTGTGTGAAAATCTTAATGCGGTGCACAACATACATCTACTTGCCAAGTTGCAACATTATAGTTCTTATAGTTTCGGAAAAAAGTGGCTGTGACATACGGACGGACAGACAGACAGACAGACATGACGAATCTATAAGGGTTCCGATTTTTGCCATTTGGCTACGGAACCCTAAAAAGGGGGTAATCAGAGAGAAAGAAAAGCCTCCGGTATCGATCCTGGCACACCATTTTTGCTTCTTTCACAATGCTTGCTGGTTCTAGTTACTTTTTATTTTGTCGTTTTTTAATACATCACCAAAATTGGCGACTAATACATTTAAAAAGATGCCATCGCAATCGTAGATGTGTACCTACATGTTATTGAAGTTGACTGTACTGGCTTAGCAAAAACTGTCATTAGTTAGCACCACAGCTCAACGCCTCACAAAGTTGTCATACAATAAACATTGAATGCTAACGGAACAACGCTGATGTACTCGTATGTACAAACTTACAATAACGTCTCTGTTATTTCCTATTCTTCACATTTATATGTGTTTTACGCTAATTAGATGAGAGAAGTAGTGTTTGATATCATCTTCTTTTAGTATTCTGAAATAGTTATAAAAATACTAGAAAATTTATACTTCAACGGCCAGTTTACGTTTGCTGCAGAACATGGCCTCTTTTTAACAGAAATTATTAAGCAACGCTCAGTACACTTAGTAGGTAAGTGTGGGGGGATGACTTTATTCGAAATAAACATGTATTTTACAATCATTAGATACATTTTTATCGCACGGACCCATCATCACTAATGAACCCAATCAGTATAGGAATATACTATGGAAATAATATGTTAAAAGGATGGCAAATACTTTGAAAGCACCTTATATATTTTTACAAAAATAAGTATATAAAGAAACATACCTCTATCTAATTGTATACACTAGACTCAAAATGAAGGTTAGAGATTATATTTTCTTAGATGTTACGTAATACTATTTAAGCTTCAAAATAGTATTACGTCATTGATCACAGTTTTCACTTGAAAACAAATACATTTTTAGAATATCGTAATAAATAAATAACATACATATCCAAATCATACATACACAAATAACAAAAACAAATTGCATTTTAGCAGTATCATTTACCTGATGACAGTACGGGTTTAACTATGTAAACTATTCATATAGCTAAATCCGTGATGTCACCAAACAAATTTGGTAAACATGTGGCACAGAAAGTTAGGCTATTTTCATATGCAGCATTTTACATAAAGGCAAATTTCTCGCTTCCCGATATGCCAGAACGTTTCAAACCTTTTGCTACCAACTCAATGTCGCAATCGCGGACCAAATTCTTCTGAATATATTTTTATGCCCCTAATAATATTAGTGTGCAAAAATACAAAATTATGGTATCCACGTTCAAGTTCGCAATAATAGCTATCTTCTGAAGGTTCCATTTAAAGGTTTTATATTGAATTTATGTTTGATACTTTACTAGAAATTACGAGCACTCCGCAGTGCGGTATATTCGTGGTACGGTATAATCTCCGCCGTGTCATCGCATTCGTTCTTATTATGAGCTTATTGCTACCACTAGTTTCCTAGTCGGCAATATCTAGTAACATTAGGGCCGTAAACGGAAACGTAATAAATAGCACCGAGGTTCGGGTAAATAAACATTTACCGTCCGAATTTCACGTGTAATTTGTTTGGACACTAACAAATAAATTAAAGCGAAAACTATTAAGCACCAAACGACGTGTCTACAACAGCAACGCGGGGAATCTGATCTGAAAAGTAAATGTGGTCGTAATTACACATTATACGTGAATGTTTATCTTCGAGTAGGAAAATGTCAGCATTCAAAAGTCATTTTGATTGATTTTTCCAATACCTGCGTACCGTGTGCGGTTGCATCACCGTAGCTCCCATTCTCATGGGATCTTCATCTATAAATATAGCCCAATTCACTCAAGGAAAATACAATAAAATAAATATAGCTTATGAGCATTGCTCGCGCCTAAGTAAGAGTCACAAAGCATGGCTGCATAATATATGAAATACATTTACCGCTCTGTATATCATCATCAGCCTATTGTAGTCCACTGCTGATATAGATATATCTCTCTGTTCGTATATAGAGGCTTGTATATAGGAACATTGTGTCATTTATGTCATGTATGTATTATACACAACTAGTCGACAGCCGACCTTTTCTAACGGATTAGTTCGTTGAATTGGCAATGGGCAGGCCATAGCACGAATAGTTCTCGAATGAAGACCGTGGATCGCCAAGCGTAGCGTAGAACGACCACCAACTAGTTGGACGGATAATCTGGTTAAGGCCGCGGGATCACGGTGGATGCAGGCTGCTTCTAACCACAACAACTGGAGATCTATGAGCGAGGCCTATGTCCAGCAGTGGACGTTCTACGGCTGATATGATGATGATGCTACAAAACTAACAAAAGAACCCCTCCCCCCTGAAGAATCATAATTATATATAACACTAGCTGACCCGACAGACGTTGTACTGTCTAAGCTAAAACTATAAATTGAATTGAACTTTTAATATAAGGCGTGATAGCAATGAACTAACCGTGATGTGCACTAAGAGTAGCACGCATTCTGTCAATGTTATGTCAAATAAGTCTCTACACATCACGGGTCAGGCTTTAAAAGAAATTGGGGCTATGCTCCCCACTCCTCAAAGCCGAGGCTCCAGGGACAGCCTGCGATTTCTGCGCCTTCGATGAAAATGGGTAGGAGAGATCTTTCTACTAAACACGCTCGGGTTCTTCTACAAACTGGACAATGGTCGGTAGCAAGAGGACTGATACCATGACTCTCGCTCAACTGCCCAAATCGGACACTCCTCGACCAGTGTGCAGTGTGATGCCGCGTGATGACTGATGAAATTGAGTTTCCGGCTCTCGAATCACTTTTTTTTTTGTTGTCCGGGGTGAAATGCATTTACGCATTCCTACTGCCGCTGCCGATGGGATATGTGGGACTCGCCCTCTCTATAGCGTGGTATGCTAAACTCATACCACGAGAAGAGGATCCTACACCACTAAAAACCCCCCGGACACTCCTTCGATCCGCCGTTGGCGGGGGCCGGGTACGCATGAACAATCCGAACCCTCTCGAATCACCCTCCTTTTTTTCTTTTAGTCGGTACCATTATTATGGGATTTTCCAGTTTTTGAAGATTGGATCAATGTAGCTGACCCGACAGACTATCTTAGCTAAAACTCTAAATTAAATTGAACTTTTAATATAAGGCGTGATAGCACTGAACTAACCGTAGCACGCATTCGGTCAATGTTATGTCAAACGTCATAAGATTACAATGAAAAAAAAAATGAAAAAAATCGTCTATCCATGATCGATGATATGCCAATGATTTTTAATAACTAATGTTAAGTAGGGTGATACGAAGTTCATCGATGCACTTCGTATCACCTACCTACTTAGTTAGTATTAGTTATGAAAAAAAACTTCAAAAACTGGTTCAAGCGATCTAGCCCAAAATGCTAGAATGTTCTGAAAGAAAAGAGGGAGGGTGATCCGGAAACTTAATGTCATCAGTC
This sequence comes from Nycteola revayana, assembly GCA_947037095.2. Lineage (NCBI taxonomy): Eukaryota > Metazoa > Arthropoda > Insecta > Lepidoptera > Nolidae > Nycteola > Nycteola revayana. Next base: position 18,680,218 of record OX344840.2, read on the forward strand.
ATCACAGCGACAGCACACGGTACATTGGTGCGAGGAGTTTCCGGCTTGGGCGGTGGAGCGAGAGTGATGGGATCCGTCCTCTTGCTACCGACCATTGCCCATTCAGTAGAAGTCCGCGGAGTGTTTTCAGGAGAAAGATCTCTCCTACCCATTTCACCGAAGGCGCACAGATAGCAGGCTGCCCCCGAGCCTCGGCTTCGAGGAGTAGGGAACGTAGTCCTAATTTTTTTAAGAGTCGTACCCATGATGCGTAGACTTGTAGTTGTGCTCCGTGCGCCTCCAAAAGGTGCATTGAATGGACCCAGGAGAGTCCATGACTGCTAGGTCATAGGCATCGCCACGGTACCGGATGTATAATAATATGCATTAGCTATTCCTGGCGCTCAATTTACTGGCATTTAGAGGAACATCCTGGGTTAAGTTATGTAAGTAAACCGTCTTCTAGTGATATAATAAGCATAATAATATCATCGCTATAAACCGGGGAGTTCTACATACTACATACCACCACTGTGGCCGTGGATGCCTAATGCATTTTCAACCGGGAAAAAAATGGACATTGAACGACAGCGACGAATTTTTTATAGTAGCAACAATTTTTTACGTTTTGACGAATTCAAAGCAATAACTGCAGCAGTTTTTATTTTGTTCAAGATGTGGTCACAGTTCACGTCGAACAAAAATAATTAATAAAGCAAAAAACAATTCAGACACAAATTAGAATTATAAATTCGTAATTTCATTAACGCCATCGATTATGGATAGAGTAAGTTTTCTAGATTTCAATATCACCGCGGAAGAGTTTAAGCAATTGGAAATGACCGAAAGAAGCAAGAATCACAACATGAACGGTGTACTAAGTATATCGTTACTCTTTTCAAAATAAAATTCTGAACCCACCTATAAATATTTGACAATGGTGACAGATCAACTTTCGTCTAGAAATGTACTTCTTCTGATTTTTAAATACTATCGACTATCTGTCACTTTTTGGTTTCTCAATCAATCTATGACGGGACAAAACTGTAACGTTTGACAGTTATAATAATAATTTGTATGGGAAAATAAAATTATCATTTTCACTATTTCCATCTCAATTTTTCCACATTTTCTCACCGTTTAAACCTTTCCTGGACCACGGCAAACATTTCAAAACCAAAATCAGCTAAATTGGCCCAGCCGTTCTCGAGTTTTAGCGAGACTAACGAATTGCAATTGATTTTTATATATATAGAAGATTTAACACACATTCTAATTAAAGCTTTAGTATCGTAGGTTCTGCAATATGCATTTACCTACTTTAACCCATTAACGTAACAAAGTGACATATATTTTCCTCAAAGTTTTAAACTTTTTAGTTTACGTATCTAACTAAAACGATATGCATGTTGATGTCACTCTTTGTTATTGGTATTTTTAACAATAAACATTGTTTATATAAAAAGAATAGAACAATTTTCAAAGTTGACATTGGTTTTGTTTCGAATGGCTGAATGACTTTAACATAGTTTAGTACTTACGGTATTTATTAACACATGCAAGATCTGAATATAAGAGCAGCGCAAATAGAATAGTGGTGTGTAGGAACAGTTAGTAGGCAGCAAGTAACAGGTCTAGATTTAGGAATTTCATTCTTATAGTTGCAAGGAGGTTTCAGATAATATCTTACATATTATGTGTTTGCGGAAGTCTTACATTCTTTGTTAAAATCAGGAACAGGAAGTAATTCCTAGGGCGGCTTATTATGATTATTTATTGGAACTCAGTCTGTTCATGTTCTAAAATTGTAGGTAATGTTTGTTCTAGAGATAAATCCAAACCCACCTCCTCCCACCGCCTCTCTCATCCTTACAAAATGATGAATTTGTAATTTATCAAGTAAAATTTGAAATTCATCTTTTTATATTTGTCCAATTAAAAATTAAAGCACGACAATATTTTTTATGATATGACAAGATAGTTTTACAGAAATTTCATTACTTACGTAATCACCATATATGATGGTGAGCTGGAGAGAGCCGAGAGACCTGCAGAAAGGGATAATTAGCAGACGGCGGTGTCGGCAGGTGACGAAGTCAACGTACCGAGTGTGGTAAAACCCATGACGGGACGCGAATAGCTTCGCAGTTAATTACTGCGTGAATTTAAAAGTCAGTGTAGTCGACTGAGCGTAAGTTTTTTAACTTTTTTCCATCACAAACAAAAGTAACGTTGGTGCAGGCTTTAATATTTCCCATCATCGACTATGGTGATGTGTGCTTCTTTGACCTGAATGCAGATCAACTCAATAAACTTGACAGACTTCTAAATAACTGCATTCGATTCATTTTCAATCTTCGCAAGTACGACCACGTTTCTGCATATCGTGCCCAACTTAAGTGGCTACCTATACGGCAGCGTAGAAATATGAGAGCATTGACCACACTATTTTCCTTATTTGATTCTCCCTCTTAACCACCCTACTTAACTTCTAATTTTCAATACTGCTTTTCTAATCACAATAAATCGTTGCGTTCCCGTCACAACCGTCTCCTCCATTGTCCTCAACATCGTACCGATTTTATACATTCCTCATTTTTCATTCAGTCTATTTTACTCTGGAATGCGCTGCCTCTTGGAGTCAGGGTGGCTTAGAATCAAACGATTCTAATCCATCTTTCAAAAATAAAATAGGTGAACATTTCATGAAACATTTAGCATAGTCGTCACAACTTTCATAGCTTATTTATGATTAATTGTGTATTTTTTATTTGTATTTATATATATTTATTTATATATATTTAGTATAGTGTGTATTATTATTTACCTTAGCGGTATTTATTTTCCCTACATCATTTCTATTTCTGTGCACCTTTCATTCTGCACCACCCAATAGTTGACTGGGAGAGAATGCCTTAGGCATTAAGTCCGCCTATGTACTATTTAGTGCTAAAGTTTTAAATAAATATATAAATAAATAAGTGACGCCGTGCACGAACGATTTCCACATGCGCTCTGAAGTCTAGCTTTCTGTCCAGGATTACGTTAAGGTGATTGGCTTGCCGTTCTCCTCTAGCAACAGTCGTTGATTAGTGTCGTATCAGCCGCTCGCATCAGACGGTTGCGCAAGACCTCGAGCAAAGAAAAGCATAGTATCGGTCCAGCTGTTTCAACCAGAAATAATATATTATAAGGGCTTTATAAACTTTTTGAGTATTTAGTGAAAAGTTGTTACTTTTTCATTACCATAACATTTAAATTGTATTTATTTATTGCTCTTTTTTCCAACAGGATTACGTTCCTACACGTTTAAATAAAATATTATTCATTTTCAATGAATGTTGTAACTACATCATTATTTTTTACACATTCGATAATTATATTAAATAACAGTAAACAATTTGGAATCCCATAGAATTTAGGAATTTGGAACAAACCGAGTTGTTAAAGTTTTTATTAAAGCTGGAATATTTTATTTAATGCTTTTTGTTTTCAATATCAGAATTATATAAAACTATATCAATATTGATTGATAGGATAAGTATTACTGCAGTTTCTTTTTGAGGCCGCGACGGTACGGCGATTTTGTATAAATTAACTCATAAAAATATACGACGATGGCCGCACTGAAACGAAATTAGTCTCTGTATCATCGTTGTTGCCGTACCAGTGCGGCCCCGGCTTTACAGATGCTCAAATTCATCTTTCTTTTTTCTTCTAGATAGAAAACCAGGCTCTTAATATAAATTTCAGTTGATTATATTTTCTTCTTTGAGTGTTAGCAAAAATCTTCAAGAGTCATCATTACTAATGAAAATCACAGCGATTCGTATTGGAAGTAAAGTGCAAACGCTACCAAATGAGTTGGAACGAGAATGGAAAGGTGCCGATAATTCACCTGAAGCTCTCACTGACTCGACAAAATTCACTGTCGCAATCAGATTCAGGTCAAAGTTATTTCTAATGGTAAAAAAATAAATGCACTCCCCTATCTTGGGTCATTAATTTTAGTCTGCTTTTATTCTAAATCACCATTTGTAAGTAAAAATATGGCGTAGCCTATTTTAAAACTACTTTATAAACTAAATATTCTAAATTATTAATTAAGTAATTCTAATTAGGTCTGGATGATTGAGGGACTACCCTCCGAGCCTCGGAAAGTACGTTAAGCCGTTGGTTGCGATTTTTATAACATCATTTATACCAATCGTATACCAGGGAACGGGCAGCAGCGTATCCTTATGTATTACAACATAATACTGCGGTCACCAACCCGCCTGCCAAGCGTGGTGACTATGGCTAAAACCCTCCCTCGGTAGGAGGCCTATGATGATTAATAAAGTAAAATGCGTTAAGCCTTTTTTTAAATATTAATATGTACTATTGATTTCCAATGTCACAGTATCATTTATTTATTTATATTTGAGAATTTTACTGCCAAATACAAAATATAGATGCAATTTTAAAATAAGATTCTGTGTAGGTAATACTGATATCAAATTTGATTTTTTTTGCCTTATGATGTAATGAAAAAATTACTACGTTAGATCTATTAGATTTAATCTTGTATTTTATTGCAAGACCATCAATCTTATCAAGTTGCAGACTACTTTATGCGCAGAATACGCTAGAGGGTAATATTTTTCTAGATAAGCAAGATGTGTGGACCAATGCACTTGAGCAAATACTAAATGGCTTTTAGATAGTTCGCTATATATTTGCCCGTAAACTATGTACGGTGCCTCGAGGTGACATGGTAGCCAGTTTTGTAGCTGAAGGTTTGATCTTCATTGTAATCAATTCGTTATAATGATATTTGAAATGATCATCATGAATTTGTTGTAAACCCATTTTACTGTCGTTTAACATCAACGTGATTATATAAAAAGACTTACAGTTTATGGGCGTAACAAAAAACTTAAAATGTAAACAAAGCTTTAATGGTATGTTGACATACGTCAACATTATAATAATATGCAACATAACATATAACATACACACATAACATTATGATATTATGAGAGCACATTGTAAAAATCGAATCAGAACTTCTCGACATTCAGAATTTGTTATGGAGATTTAAAATATTACACATCTGAGTATGTCAAATAATTATTGCAAAATTTTTTTTACGGTTTCTAGCAGAGTTTTGCATTTTACTAGTATTCTTGTTAATCCCTTGTGGTAAGCTAAAATGCTTGTGTTACGAGTGAATTCACGTCGGTAGTGCAATAAGTGGGGATCGAACCGGCGACCACATGATCGTAAGTCCGACAAACTAGCCATTGGGCTACGGCCGCTTCTAAACTAAATACTTTAATATAAATATTTAAACAAAAAATTTTGTTAATTTTAGGTATTTTTTACTTTTGTTAACAAGGTGATTAAAACAGTGGAATAAGTAATTATTCTTATAAGCCTTGAAATTTTATTCAACACTCTCAATTTGTCCCACACACATTCCTCACATTCTTATTAAAAACAACATCTCACGTCTAGACAACTGTTGTGTCTTTTATCACAAAACGTAGTCGTATCGCTTTCATTCTGTACAATTAAAAAAGAAAACACAGAGTACAATGCACCGCTGTGATGATGTCAAGTACTACTCGGCCGTCAGATCGTGTGCTATCTCATTTTTACTGAGACCTCTCACTCTCATAGTACTGAATACCGAACAAGAGGTTACCGCAAGTGCATCCCAGTACTAACTATTCGAAAACGAATCGATGAATCTATGCAAATAGACCAATTAGCTTATTAAAGGATTCTGCAACGGTTTCTAGTGTTTGCACGAAAAACTTGAGGAGGAAAGCAATTTGATATTAAACTCGTTAGTTTCCACCATTTAAGCAGTTAGCCGTAATAGGATAGTATAGATTTATGATATTTGATTTAATAGTAATAGAGAAATAGTCATTTGGATGTTGTAAATGATTTAAAAGTAAATAGTAGAACAACTATTGAACGTTTGAAGATTTTCAAGAAGCAAGTTGTACTATTAAATACTATACGGTGATATGGTAAAAATCACTGCATCTTAAGTATTTTTGTTTAGGTTAATTTCACGGTTGTAATGTCAGCCTGCAGCGTATTCGCGCGTTGGCAGTGGGATATGTGGGACCCGCCCTCTCCATAGTGTGGTATGCTAAACTCATACCACGAAGAGAGGACCCTACACCACTAATACCTCTCGGATACTCCTTCGATCCGCCGTTGGCGGGGGCCGGGTACGCATGAGCAATCCGGCCCCCCAACGGCACCCGCGGCCAATATGGTACCGCGGGATCTCCTGGGCCACACTTACAGTGGCCCATTTTCCCAATAATAGGGACGCCCGGAGTGTAGAGGCGTCCCTACTCCTCATGGGTCAGCCTCGAAGGGAGCGGGGTCCATGTGCCCCACTCCCCGAGTCTGAGCCTAGGGCGGTAGACGGCGGGTTTCGGCCCGCCGCCGACGACCAACACGCCGTCTGCGGAGCGGGTGGGCGGAGGCATCTACTTCCCTCTCTCCCGCTCCGCGGCCTCCTTCTGTGACATTATTTGTCTACAGAAGGAGGCAACCGAGTCCTGCCGGTGGTCTAAATTAAATAATCTTAATTTAGATTTTTTTTTATTTTTTAACTGTCAAATTGCTTATTTACTGTTGCATAACATTTCAGCTTGCTAGCTCGACTATTGAAAACGTATTTAAAGTATTTTGGCTGTGGTAGACACTGACTGAAATATGAACTAAAAATATTTTACCTTAATCAAACAAAAACAACGCTCTTTTTGTGCGTTGTTTTTCCTTCCTATGGGTAAAATCTAGTTTCAACAAATTACTGAACTTTTAAGCTCTCTACTAAAATAGGTAAGTGTAATAAATTGTTAGGTTTATGTTTTAACTTACCGAACACCCATTTGTTGTTTAACATTGACTTAAACATTTTGAATAAATTAGGCTGAATTACTTAGATATCTATTAGTTTACATGTAAATCATGTAGGCTAATAGATTTCTAAATAATTCACTTTGTTTCTAAAATAACAATCTAGCCGGCGGCTTTACTCGCGTTATAAAATCAAGTATTCCCACGATGTGAATATGTGTCTATAACTTTACTTTCGCGGGCAAAATTTTCTCAAGATCGATATTTATACACTTTGCGGGTTGTAAAAATTATTTAATTTGACACAATTGGTATATGGTACAATTTTAAGGCAAAAAAAATCTTTTTCCTATTTCTTTGATTGTAGGTAGCGACATTTTCGAAAAACATGGGTTTTGGGACTACCTTCTATAAGAGTCACTTGGTGTTGACACTTTTTGTTGAGTTGTTCTAGAATGACTGTTAACCAAAAATCAATCCAAATGGATTGATTTTTGGTTCTATCTATACATTTTAACTTTCATTTACCTAAAATTCAAACACAATCAAACTTTTTAAAATAAATTTAGGTCAAATATATTCAGCTTTATTGGATTGATATACAGAGTGTTTGGTGCATCGTTTGCCAAATTGAAATGGTCGACAGGGGGGGTCATCTGCTATCCTTTCAGACCCCTAAACACTATTCATGCCCTGTCGATTTTTTTTCATCGACTTTTAATTATTTTATTAAAAAAATACCCAAATTTTACATTCAAATACAAATTTTAAAAAAGTATAAGTCTTACGACTTAGACGTAGAGTCTACACTCTGAATATTAATTTTGTTTAGATGTGTATTGTATGACAGTATTTTTGATATCAAAATTAGTGACATTAGCCATCTAGTTTGTTTTTAATTAACTCGCAAAGTTTCGGACTTCAATTAAAGATGTACATGTTAGAGCTACATGGCTATAAAAAAAAAAACCAAAAGCGACCGGGATCTTCGAACTCCCTCAAAAATTCTCTAGTCTATCCTCTTGCTAGTGATGTGCCACATGCCATAAAAATCTTTTAACAACTTTGTGAATTCGCTAGAATTGTGAATCGAGTCACAAAATACTATAATTCCAAATTATTATTTAAAAGTTATCTCACTCTTATAAGGTTAAAATCTGTCTCGTATCACTCTTGGGGGGGGGGGGGGGGGGTTAATAAAAATTAAAAAAGCATTGTTAATATTTATTTATTTTTCACATATTCCGCTCAAATGGTTGGCCTCTATTGCGAATGCAGGCCCGACATCTATTTCGTATTTCCACAGTTGTTGTACGAAGTCGCATTTCCTCCTTAATTTTATTGAACGCTGTTTCAATGCGTTCAAGTAGTACCTCTCTAGTCGGAACCTCCGTGGCGTATACCAGCTCTTCGGCACGTCCCCAGACATAAAAGTCTAGCGGAGTTAGGTCTGGAGAACGTGCCGGCCATGCAATAGGGCCATCGCGACCAATCCACGCATTTGGGAACACATCGTCGAGATATTCCCTCACAGTCAATCTCCAATGCGCGGGACAGCCGTCATGCTGGAATGCTTTGGGCACATTTTACATTAAATACGGGCACCTCAGACACTAATTCGGGCAGGTCATTTTGAAGGAACTCCAAATAGTTATCGCCATTGAGGTTATCGGGCAGTTAATGCGGTCCAACTACCTGATTCCCAATCACTCCTGCCCAAACGTTTACACTAAACCTCCTTTGAAATGATTTCTGTCTTTTAACACGTGGGTTTTCCGTTTTGTTTGTCCAGTGGTGTAGACTGTGAAGATTGAGAATTCCTTCTTTGGTAAATTTGGATTCATACGTCCACAGTATTCTTTTAAAAAATTAGAATCATCCACATCCGTGTGTAACATAAAGCGACAGAATTCCACTCGTCTCTCAAAGTCGCCACCCTCAAGACCTACAAACAAAGAACTCTTATATTTCTGTTGAGCAGTAAATAATTGCACAATAAAAATTTTAAGGACCGCCTGTATGGGCTAAATGATTCACTACCTGGAAGTGACGTCGTACTATACCCATTACCTGCTAAACAAAGGCATCGTCAAACAAAGCGTGTACGGGCTTAAAGTTAGTTTAAAATTACGTACCTTGCACCGGAGTGTAATGGAATGGATGCTTTTCGTTTTGCTGAAAAACTTTCCATATTGAAATATCAAGATGTGCTGCCACATTTCTAATACTTCTTGTAGGGTCTTCCTCAAAAAGTGCCAGTATTATCTCGTCCACTTCAACATTATGTCGCACAATATGGCCCCTTGGTTCATGAAAAGTGACACTGCCAGTCTCGCGTATGCGTCGGTATGTCTTGGAAGACTCTGCGGCCAGGTAATCGTTTACCAGGAAAGCGTTCCTGGTAAAGTCGTTGCGCTGGATGAGCGACACCATGGGCGGTTCCATAAGCCATCATGATGTCAGCATATTCTTCGTTAGAAAACGTCGCCATTGCAGCAACAAAAATCAACAAAGTTTAACAATAACACCAAAAGTTAAAAAGTAACAAACACCAACAAAACAAAGTAACAAAATGAAAAAAACGCGGAGTACGGTGAACTAAGCACACATGTCAGGTAGCAGAGGCAGTGATGTCTCGACAAAAATTATGACGGATTAACGGCGTCGGCGGCAGTTCGTCGTTTGTTCAAACTAGTTTATGCTATGCAAGAAAAGGAAAAAGATAGAAGATAGATTTTACTTTGCGAGAGTGAGAAAACAAATTTTACATGTGTCTCAATTAACAATTACGCAAAAAGACTTTTTTTCTTTAGAATTTGGAATTTTGTATTTTGCGACTCGATTCACAATTCTAGTGAATTCACAAAGTTGTTAAAAGATTTTTATGGCATGTGGCACATCACTAGCAAGAGGATAGACTAGAGAATTTTCGAGGGAGTTCGAAGATCCCGGTCGCTTTTGGTTTTTTTTATAGCCATGTAAATAGCTCTAACATGGACATCTTTAATTGAAGTCCGAAACGTTGCGAGTAAATAAAAAAAAACTAGATGGCTAATGTCACTAATTTTGTAATCAAAAATACTGTCATACAATACACATCTAAACAACATTAAAATTCAGAGTCTACGACTTATACTTTTTTTTAAATTTGTGTTTGAATGTAAAATTTGGGTATTTTTTAATAAAATAATAAAAAGTCGATGAAAAAAAATCGACAGGGCATGAATAGTGTTTAGGGGTCTGAAAGGATAGCAGATGACCCCCCCTGTCGACCATTTCAATTTGGCACACGATGCACCAAACACCCTGTATTTCTCACTTTAATCGGAAACATAGTTTTCAGGCATCAACTTTATTTGTGAATGTGATTTGTTTGCATAAACATCAACAACAAATAGCTCTAGTTACTATTATATAATAGGATATATGTAGGGTAAAAAGAATATGAAACAAACTCAGTTATCATCAGCCCGCCGCTGAACATGGGCCACCTCCCGAGGAAGAGATTTGCCATAGTTGCCACGCGTGGCGGGTGGGTTGGTGACTGCAGTATTATGTTGTAACATTCTAGGAAACCCTGCTGCCCGGGGAAATATAGCAGGGAAATCCCTGCTATATGCATGTGGATGGATTTTACCCAAAAATTACTTGGATGGATTTTACCCACGACATCCGAGACTTAAAGCAAGACTTATATCGCTACGCCACGGAGGTTGTCAAATTATCATTCAGCCAAAATCAATATTTAAAAATTTTGTATTATTGATAAATGAATCAATAATGAATGGCCGTGGCGTCCTGACTCACGTACAGGGCAACATCTTGCATTCCTACAGGAAGGACAGTTTTGTTCCTTGATTAAGGACACCATAGCCTCGGGGGGAAGAGGGGAGGGGAAAAGGCAGGATGAGTGCTGTAAATCTATTGTAGGTACTGGCACTAACTGCTCTTGTACCTATAAGAACCCTTTTGCCACTCAACATCAGGCTAGATATCTAAAAATCAAAACTGACCTATAAATGGTGGCAAAACACGTATGATCTGATATAAAAAGCACTAGGTATATGTTAAAAACCAGAATTATGATACTTTTCTAATAAGCGGTCGCACTCAGTGTACCGCAGTCGAGTATGAATTTTCCCCCGTGTCACGTACTAATTAACCTAATTGCCGCATCGTACGAGCATATCTACAAACTAATTGGTACTAAATCGGGATATCAATGCATTCAGTTCAAATTCACAGACATTTCTGAAAAGAATACTCGTTTGATAAATTAATAATGACACGAATTAAAATAAATAAAAATGAAATATAAAAAATGTATTTTACACCAACATTATGCCATTATTACTGGTAGATTTTCTTTATTTTACACTAGCTATCCCACGCGGTTTCCCGCGAAGATCCCGTTCCCGTGGAAACTTTAACTTAAAATATAGCATATGACACTCAGAAATGATGTGGCTTTCTATTGGTCCCCGTCCCCGTTTCTGTAGGGCCTTTAAATATAGCCCCACTTCTGCGTAATGTACTATTGTAATAGTGCAAACATTTTTAAAATTGGTCCAGCAGTTCCGGAGCTTATTAAATGCAAACAAACAATCAAATTACTCCATTTTATTAAAATATTAGAATAGATAGTCAACATTACTTGAGAATTATTGCTTATTAATATTAGTAGCAATTAGGTACAACATAGATATTAACGTAGGGTAGAAACACGTTGGTATCTTGTTTTCTTTTTTAAGGACAGATATCTAGAACTCAGCAGCATTTGGTTTAATGTACCTTTGCGTCCGACTCAATTGTCGTTTGCGCCTTTATCTATTGAAGCCAAGCAAAAGTACATACACGGTGTTTTTTTGTTTTCCCTAAGTACTCAGTTATTTTTTAAAGATTACTAGCAGTGTTTGCACACACTACTAGTATTCTTGATATCCCGTCGTACTAAGCTAAAATGCTTGTGCAATGCGATAGGTGACCGGTGACCACATGGCCGCTTTAAACATTTTCGAAAGTACTTTTTCAATAGCATTAAAAAATACCGAGTAAAATGACATTGAACCTATGTTAAGGGCGCTTATTTGTACAACCTAGATTATCTTGTACTGCGAGGGACCAGAGCTCATTTTACCATAAACATTTATTATTGGCGTCTCCTTGAGGGAAAATTAAAAAAAAATATGTGTTGTGTTTTAAAATTTCAATGTCACTCCTCGTGGCAAATCGTTACTCAAACTCAAAACAACTCATTTTAATAAGTCATTTTTAATTTATAACCGAAATATTCCTCTTTCTCATTTAAATCCCTTTCATGCGAATAAATACATACTGGAATAGACCACGTTTATAATACGTGAATAATTTTACCACTTCTACCAAAATCCAGCCGGGCGTATATTAACATGACCTATGCATAATATAATTTACTTTAGCAAAAGGACCTACATTATCCTCTGCATTTCTTTGCAGTATTTACATTTTATCTAGGTACACTACACTATTTTCCTCAGTGCAACTCACGTTCCCGTAAGAAATTGATAATTAAATATAGCCTTTAGCTTTCCTCGATAAAAGGGCTATCTAACACTATTTTTTTTTTCAAGTCGGACCAATAGTTTTTGACATTAGCACGTTCTATCAAACAGACAAACAATATGTTGCAAAAATTTACAGCTCGAAGTCAGAACTTGGTAGTCTTTTACCCGTGCCCGGGAGTGTACAGTTATTGGATCAGTACATCGGATTTTGAGAGTAAATAAATCGGAAGTGCACTGCACACGTATAACATATTGTCCTGCTATAATAGCTTTTCCTCTGTTTTTTTTAAGTAATTGCAAAAATAAAATTTCAATCTCGTTTTCGTTCGTTTGTTTTCATTTCAATTAACAACACAATTATACACGAAATTTCTTCAGTCGACAAAGAAACATTTTTTATAGATGATCATAGTTCTGAAATACCTTCGTAATTTGAATTGTAACAGACAATAGAATTCAAGCAAGATTTAGTTAATTGGCACAATTTCAAAGCAAAAACGATAAACTTTTGTTTAATTAAAATAATAACGAAATACTTGTATATTCGTAAAATATTATGATGTCTTATATTTACAGTTTTAATACTTTAGTTTTATTTTTTATTTTATAATGGTAAATATTGAAAATTAATTATAGATGTTTATTTTTATTTTTATACACTTTCCGTATGTTTACCATATTTCTCGATCTCTTCGATCGTTGTCATTAATCGGGAAATGTACAGCAGCGTTGTTGGAATGACCAGACATCCTGCTGGCCCTACCACACCGTTCGTGACAAATGGACTTATTTTTTTCTTCTCCTCTTTATGAAGCCGTTCTTGTCACACATTTATTTTCTCAGTACCCATTGATTTATGGTGTTATCTACGAGTAGACAACGTCTCTGGCTACTTCCTTTCTCTAGCTGCCGCTTTATCTGTGCAATTTTGCTCGTGGCGGCAATATAGGTGTAGGCACGCCTTAGGGTCGATGTACCTACACGAGTTGAAACCCGTGCCAGAGCGTGCAGCGAGGGGACGGTGGCCGCGCACGTTGCAACGCACGCAGAATCGGCGGCCGGTTACGCGGTCGAACTCGATGACACAAAACTTAATTTACACCGCGTCGAGTTCTTACATTCGAGACATTTTTAATTTCAAAGAAAATAAACTTTTTTAATTCTCAATTTGGGGCTTTTAATACTTTTTCGATTGTGTTGGAGCTCAAAATAACTTCAAATACAAAAGCATTTTTCTTTATGTCCACGTACTATTGTTAAATTACCTACGTCGAGTTCATTTTAATATTTAAATAGTGAATGTTGAGAATTAATTCCTTTATTGATAATATTATTATTATGTTGTATGTTGTCTTTGTTGTATCTGTGTTGTTTTTTTCCATAAACCATAAATTTTATAAAGTTTCAAAGATAATATTTAAATATCATATCTACACTAATATTATAAAGAGGAAAGATTTGTACCTATTTTTGTATGTTTGTAATGAATAGGCTCAAAAAGTACTGGGCCGATTTAAAAAATTCTTTCACCAATAGAATGCTACATTTTTCCAATTTGACATAGGCTACATTTCATTTTGATAAACATTAGGGATCCTTGGTAAAATTTGAACAATGTAACCGAAGGTGTAGAAAAATGAGTCTTAAAATGTCTTTCGTCGAATGCGCTGCCGAAGCTATTAGCGATAGAACAAAATAATGTACAACAATATTGAAGAACATCATAATGTCTACAAAAAACTCCGCGGTAGCATATGTCCAACTATTGTAGTTATGTCACTACAACAACTTTTTTCATTTTAAACATTAATGAAAATGCTAACCAAATTCAAACCATGCTATTTATGTGTTTATATTAATCCTTATCCAAATAAATTATTTTATGGTCAAGACCATTTAACTACCTATAAAATAGTTTTTAATCTATATATATAAAAGAAAGTCGTGTTTGTTACAACACTTATAACTCGAGAACGGCTGGACCGATTGTCATGGTTTTTGATTTGTTGGATTTGTTTCCGTCCCGAATAGCAGAATACATTTTAAAAACAAAAGAAAGTCGTGTTGGTTACACTATTTATAACTCAAGAACGGCTGAACCGATTTGGCTGAAAATTGGTAGGGAGGTAGCTAAGAACTGGGAGAAGGACATAGGATACTTTTGGGTAGGGGTAGGGTAGGGTAGGGTAGGGTAGGGTAGGGTAGGGTAGGGTAGGGTAGGGTAGGGTAGGGGTAGGGTAGGGTAGGGGTAGGGTAGGGGTAGGGGTAGGGTAGGGGTAGGGTAGGGTAGGGGTAGGGTAGGGGTAGGGTAGGGTAGGGGTAGGGTAGGGTAGGGGTAGGGTAGGGTAGGGGTAGGGTAGTGGTAGGGGTAGGGTAGGGTAGGGGTAGGGGTAGGGGTAGGGTAGGGGTAGGGTAGGAGTAGGGTAGGGTTAGGGTAGGGGTAGGGTAGGGCAGGGGTAGGGTAGGGCAGGGGTAGGGTATAAAAGTCCACCCGTGCGAAGCCGGGGCGGGCCGCTAGTCTATATATAAAAAACAAAGACGGGTTTGTTTCAACACTTATAACTCGAGATCGGCTGGATCAATTTTCATGGTTTTTGTTTCGTTGGATTTGTCTCCGCCCTGAATAGCAGAATACATTTTAAAAACAAAAGAAAGTCGTGTTAGTTACACTATTAATAACTCAAGAACGGCTGAACCGATTTGGCTGAAAATTGGTAGGGAGGTAGCTAAGAACTGGGAGTAGGACATAGGATACTTTTGGGTAGGGGTAGGGTAGGGTAGGGTAGGGTAGGGTAGGGGTAGGGTAGGGGTAGGGTAGGGTAGGGGTAGGGTAGGGGTAGGGTGGGGTAGGGGTAGGGTAGGGTAGGGGTAGGGGTAGGGTAGGGGTAGGGTAGGGCAGGGGTAGGGTATAAAAGTCCACCCGTGCGAAGCCGGGGCGGGCCGCTAGTATTATATAAACATATCATCACAAATTCATAAGCGTCACGGTTGCGGTTTCCGGTTATTGCTGCAATATCTACTAATAGAATCATTTTATCCAAAGCGTTTTACAATATGTACATATAAATATATCACCATACCACATATATCGCTTGCAATGTGCAACATTCTAAAATATCAAACTACAAGTCGCTTTATGAGAGCAGCAGTCTACAGCTTAGAGCGAAGCTAGGTATTTTTTTCAAGCTATGCAAATTTTAGTGTACCTTAAATATATTTTCAACCCAACAAGCGTTTATGAACTCACGCATACCAAACTCGTACGTTTCGTCTCTATTGCCACTGCCGCACATAGTACACGGCATTCTACTTCGGATCTCTTCAGTGTTACGTTTACGTTTATACTTATCGCTCCCGAGTTGATGCTACACCTCAATTCTACATTTTTGGCTACATTCCCGCCAAGGT
The DNA here is from genome assembly GCA_947037095.2 of Nycteola revayana. Lineage (NCBI taxonomy): Eukaryota > Metazoa > Arthropoda > Insecta > Lepidoptera > Nolidae > Nycteola > Nycteola revayana. Next base: position 18,696,018 of record OX344840.2, read on the forward strand.
ACATCTGTTTGAGCGACTCAAATGTCTGTTAAGGGTACCCAGAATTACTTTTAGTTCAACAGTCATTGTGTAGGTACACCTATTTTGTTCATGTAAAATAAAAGAACAAGAGAGACGATAAAGGTGAAGAATATATTATATATAATTAAAAATATAGCAAAAACACAGAACAGAAACAACAGAAATGCACTCAAATCACCGTCAAACATTACCTGAAGAATATAAATTGTATAATTTAAAATATTGCAAAAATATTAAAACTCAAGCAGAAATGCAGTGATATTTTATAGCAGGTATTATTCAAAGTCACCGTCGAACCTTAATTAAAAGTGAACAGTAAAACATGGGGTACAAAAAGAAGCAAACGCCAATTCTGTCATTGAAACTCATTAACAAATTGATGCGAACAAATATACAATAAAAACGAAGAATTCCGCTCAGTTATTGCAAAAATGAGAGCAGAAATCGCAAAACAACATCGTCATCATGAAAGATTAGACAGAAAGACAAATGGCTGTACCTACGGGCGTAACACATTGTACACACTGCATTGTTCACAAAGAAACGAGAATGTTCTTTTTTCCTCTTGTATTTTTCTTTTTTTATTGCTCCATTTGCGCAAGCTTGGCTTGTCTCTGCATCCTACTGCTCCCTATGGGACGTAATTAGGGTAGACCACACGACTAATTGAATAAAAACATTGCATAATTAACGAAGGGAGAGATGTCGGCTTTGAAGTTGTTAGACGTAAACCTTTAGTTCAAAGGGTGTTGTAAACTTAGTTTTCAAATGTTAGTCATACTTTATTTATAGTGTCGGCGTTAAATAAATAGTGTTATTTTAACAATGATCGTGATCCAGCGGCATAAGTTTTTCTTATGTTTTGGAGGTCGTTTGTCGGGTTCGATTCCCGCCCTGGACAAAAATATTTATGTAAAATCAAATATTTCTTTTCAACGTCTGGTTTGTCACGATTGTTATAACATTATCTATGGAAATCGTATATGAGATAAAAGGCTGCAGGTTTTACCTTTGTGTATCCTATGCAATTCGCTGCGTCACAGAACCGCCTAACTTTCCGATGCCCGTCAGCGACCGCCCTGAGCCGAGGTCCAAGTCCCACAGGGGACGCCCTCTTGCGCAGGTTGCTTAGTTTGTAGTGTTTAAACCATTTATCTAGGCTGGAGCTCTGCTCGCCTTTATGCCCGGTGAAGGAGCAAAAGCCTCGGGGCTAAATACATATGTCCGTCCAAAAAAAAGAGATCCGCCTGCCAAGCTTGGTAATTATGGCGAGGGATACAAAGTCCGCACATGAACAGGGGCCCCTGTTCATCTGTGGACATTATATGGATTGATGATTTTTTTTAATCTGTAGGTACTCTGTACTATATAATATTATAAACCGCTCCGGAACTATTGGAGTGATTTCGAAAATCCTTTCACTATTTGAAAGCTATGTTATCCAGGAGGAAATTACTTCCAATAGTGAAAGAATTTTAGAAGCAAAGGCTACATTTTATTATGAAATTCCCTCTAAAACGGGAGCTACGCGGTTACAACCGCGCACGGGAAGCTAGTAACAAATATTTTTGCTGTAGTATGTATCATCTTTATATACCATTTGTTAAAATCTATATTTATAAAAATTAATCCCTATTTCCCTTGGTCACGGCATCACGAGTGAACCGCAGGACCGATTTAGCTAATTATTATTCATTTCTTGCTGTGTTTCTTATAGTCAGCAGAAGGTACTTATGAAAGAAAAAAATAAGAAAACTATGCGAAAAATTTGAAAACTTAATATGGAGGTATATGATAAATTTTTTAATGTAACCTTTTCGCTTTTGACAATATAATCTTTTTTAAGGTAATCTTATGGCGTTTGACATAACATTGGCAGCCACTATTATAAGTTTAATTGAATATAGGTGTTTTAGTTAATGTTACCGACATAAATACCTACTCTTTGGTTTGAATAGTTTTCTTTTTATATTTTTTGTATTAGTGTTTTGTTTTATTTTTGTCTATTTATTATATATTTATTTTATTATATTTATTATTATGTGACATTTACTGGAACTGAAAATACATGAAATTTATTATTTTCTCGACCGTTGCGTTCTTATTTATTATTATCGATTAAAAACACATCGGGAAACGGTCCGTCATCCAGTCGACAATAGTTAAGTTAAGACAGGACAAAGTATGTCGGGTAAAGTAATAAAATTCTACTTATACAATAAAACACTTTGTGTAGTTCTTCGTGCACGCGCTTTACGTACGCTTAGTCGGCTCCACTGTCTTCTAAATTCACGCAGCAAATTATCAAAAGATAATAAGGTTAGGATTTACACCACGTGTATACGACCGATTATGACATTCACGAGCACCGTATTTGCTCATACCGCGTCTAGCAGTTTGTACCGCTTACAGACTGTTCAAAGTAGATTCACTCGACGTGCCACCGTGGTTCATTCGTAATCGCAATTTACATTCTGATCTCCAACTGCCTTCCATCAAGCAGTGGATGAAAGAGGCGTCGGAACGCTTCTTCGAATCCGCGGCGCGACACCCAAACCCGTTGGTTGTTGTAGCATCTGACTGTAGGCCTTTGCCCTAAACACCGTCGGCCTCGGGGCGTCCTAGATGACCCGGACGACGAGATAACAATCTACCAACTAGCAGTAAAAAGACTGCAAGAAACTAGCACCACTACACAGAGACCACTCTATCCAACCCGCCGGAGAAGAGTACGCCCGCGAACGCGACGCGTCCCCCCTCGTCCTCCTGACTCTTAGTTTGCAAACAACCATCCGATGCCCTCGTAGAGCCGATCTCCGAGAGGCCCGCGAACTGTAAAGTAGAGCGACAGTAGCACAAAACTCCCCTAAAATACTAAATGTCATAATCCCTAAATCTCATCGCCAGCGACCGCCCTGAGCCGAGGTCCAAGCCCCACAGGGGGCGCCCTCTTGCGCAGGTTGCTTAGTTTGTAGTTTTTAAACCATTTATTGAGGCTGGAGCTTTGGTCGCCTTTATGCCCGGTGAAGTAGCAAATCCTCGTGGCTAAATAAGTATGTCAATCCAAAAAAATATATATTTTGGTTCTTCGTAACGTCGTATTGTAATTGGTTTCCGTGTAAAGCCTTTATGTTCTATTAGATATGAAGTTAAGAATGAAAACTAGGCCAAACAATGTAATTAACATGATTCGCAACACGACTAGACTAAGCTAATAAACGTCCCTCTCAACCCTTAATGTAAATTGACTGAGATACATGATAACCTTGTTGTTAATAACCTTGAAAATAGTATGATCTGTTTCTGGTAAAATACATTTAGAATAAAATAGATGCTATGTTAAACGTATACTTTAATTTTGAGCTTTGTCTGTTGCTGACTTTGCATAATCTAGGTTTTGTTTATGAAAAATTAATAATACGACAGTATCAAACTGTTTGCTTTCAGATTTATCTTACTTTTGCTATTGATTAATTGTGTTGATTTTATCACTATAACATTCATATTTTATGCATCATTCTTAAGTGTGCCTATAAAACTTAAGAATTTAAAAATTAACCATGAATTCGAAAATAAAATTTTAATGTGTGTATTCGGTATAAAATGAGGAGTAATAATTCATTTTATATGGCAGAGTCCATCTTTTATTTTCGCTATTTTTTTAAGCTTCAACCCTTTAAGAATCATCATTCTTCTGCTCTTATCCTAATTTGTTTGGGGTTGGCGCAACGTATGTCTTTTTCATACATTTTCCATACAGTCACCCCCTTTCAATCCTTTAAGATTATCATTTAGGTATATTATAGATATAATATAGAATTGTATTATTATTTATAAATTATAATATTGGAAATTTAATTTGAAGTTCTTGTATGAAGTGTACATACAAGAACTCTAAATTAAATTCTAATTTAATGTGTGCAAATACTCAACGGAACCATTTATTCTTGGTAGAAAAATCGATCTATAGGTATATAGGTACCTATAGATCGACTTTTCTACTGGCTGTTAAAAGTCTATATAGACTTTTTAACAGCCTTATAATTATAGATTAAAATAACTTCGAACCTATGTTAGAGGTCTCAGTTCGTACAACTTTGATGATCTTGTATTGCAAGCACTAGAGTTCATTTTGCTATTTATCAATGGAGTCTCCTTAAGGGAGGCCTTACATTGTAATGGTTAATAGTCCTACAAATTGTTGTAGTAACCATTAAAATATCACGGCGTATATGGAATAAAAATATTCAATTTGTGTGAATCCTAACCAAAACCACCAACCATTCTCATAAGCTTTTGCATTTATAATATTAGTAGAAGTTGGATAGAACATTAGCTTAAACGAGTAATTATATCGCGGGAAATGATAACTAGGTAGCGAATGCATTGACACAGATAAGTATTAAGGTCAGTAAGGGTCAGCTACAATCAAACAACAACAAATGGTTTATGAAGCAATAAAATCCAACGGCGCGCTTTAAAGTTTACCGAGGTGGCTGTAATGAATTAAAATACTTTGAGCACAGGTCGTTTACCAAAAGTTGATGTGCTTATACAAATGCCTTGCCCAAAACAGGACCCCCTGTAATCATATATTTAATGGTTCCCATAATGACCTCGTAAAGAAGTAACTGCCACAAGCCGTTTCATAAATACTAAACTTATGCGGATAGGAACTTTTAATTTACTCGCATGTTTTGATTTTTTATTTGGGTTGTGGCCATGAATATTTTTTATGTGTATACTTATATATCAAACTGAAGAGTTTATTTGTAAATTATTTCAGTGTTAGATATTCCATTTATTGGGAACGGGAATTACACGGATGACACCGCGTACGAAAGCTAGTACCAATATATAAAAGAAGAGTTTGTTTGCTTGAACGAGCTATTCTCTTGAAAAGAAAAGGAAGAATTTTTTAAATCGGAACATTAGTCCGATTTAAAAAATTCTTCCTTTGATAATTATGAATTTTCTACGGGAACGCAATTTACATCTTACGTGAAACCTCGTGTTCGAACCAAGTCAATTTTAAATGTTTTTTTTATTACAAAATAGGTAGGTAACTATAAAAAATATACATCCAGATAAAAAAATAAAATAAATGATCTCTTAAGGTAATTACGCTGTTAGAAACAATATTATTAACCCTGGGGTTCAATGGCGGCACCATTGACAGTTTACACAATTCCTACATTACCACAAGTGCCTCTGCTATATGTGACAACGGCTCTAATCTATTTAACTTGTTGCGATTCGCTATAAATATGTTACTGTTAAAGCTCGAACTACGGTAAAACCTAAAATTAACCAACTATTAATGAAAAGGTCCGAACAGATTTGGGATTTGAACTTTTACCACCATTCACTTGGTAAATCTTAACATAACCTAACCTAATTTGACCTTGGATGTACTAAATTCTTATGGTAAAAGCCCTTTAATATCGTCCCATTTTTATAAATCCATGTCGGTAAATCCTAAGAATGACCTTCTTTTTTTTGTCTGTACGGGGGGAAATTCTTATACGCATTCCCACGCGTTGGATATGTGGGACTCGCCCTCTCCATAGCGTGGTATGCTAAACTCATACCACGAGCGAGGAGAGGACCCTACACCACTAAAACCCCCCGGACACTCCTCCGATCCGCCGTTGGCGGGGGCCGGGTACGCATAAGAAATCCGGCCTAAATCCTAATAATGACCTGACCTAAGGATTTACCGAAGTTTGAACTTTTACAGTAACATATAAATCTATACACCATTTGATTTTAGGTTGGGAAACATTGAAAACCTTTTATATTTATAAATGGAATGCCTAACGCCCTGATATAAAACTGTCAGAATGGGTTAGACTAATTAACTATAGGTTGATAAATCAAAGGTAAAAATACAAAGTCGTTCAATATTTAGAAGGCGGGTCAGTAGATTTGATTTGAAATATATTTTATTTGGTTAAGATGAAGATCTATTAATCCATACTTTTATGTTGTGTATTTCTTGAAATGCGATTCCTTATATCTGAATTTAAATAAATTTTTATTTTTATTTATTTACTATAAAGGTCCACCTCGGCTTCGCACGAGTGGACTTTTATAGCCTTTATTACTCAGGGATAATGTAGCATTATAAAGATGAAAGAATCATTGAAATCCGTTGAGCAGTTTTTAAGATTATTCAACATATTCAACAACATACTTAAATATAAAAATACAGGAATAAAAAAAATCCTCTTTATAATATAAGTAGAATAGATTAAACTTCATACACAGTACGTGTACATTGGCAGACTTAATGCCATAGACATTATCTACCAGTCTACCTTAAGGTGATGCAGAGAATGCTTGGTAGTAGGTACATACGAACTCGTGACTAAATCAAAAAACGAAAACAAAAAAGAAATTTGTGATAAGTCATAATCTATACTATAATATTATAAAGAGGAAAACTTTGTTTGTTTGTTTGGTTGTAATGAATAGGCTCAAAAAGTACTGGACCGATTTCAAAAATTCTTTCACCATTCGAAAGCTACATTATCCACGAGTAACATAGGCTAAATTTTATTTTGGAAAAAAATAGGGTTCCGTAAGATATTTTGGTTTTTCGGACACAAGGTGTAAAAAATCAACCAGAAAAGTTACTTATTTTGCGTACGCTTAGGCAGCGTACGCAAAATAAGTAACTATAAAAGATAGAACCATAAAATGTTTTAATTAATTGTAGATCTTATAAATATCTACAAAAAAGTCCGCGACACACTATACCTATCTATGTCGAGTGAGGCACAACAACCATTTTCTTATTTAGAAATCTTGACTATTTTTTTTTGGACTACATTTAAACGCGTTTATTTTACTCATGCTATTAATCCTTATCAAAATAAATTAGTTCATCATTAAGAACAGTTTATGTAGATAATATTTGGTCCGTGAATGATTAAAATTGGACGTTTGGTTTTAAAGATATGGGGAAATTAAAATATTACGATTTCTGCTAAATCCATGGACACCGTCACTAACATCAAGGACGCAGTGCACTACCCCCAGGAATTTTTAAATTCTCTTTTTAACCCCGCTGGGCGACCACCTCATGAACTGTCGTTAAAAGTTGGCATGACACGCCGATAATGCTTCTCAGAAATTTAAGCTCCCCCAACATGGCACGAGACTTCTTATAAAGAAGCTAGAAGATAATTTAATAGTAGCGAAGATTATCACCGGCCCTGCAGCTGGTGAATTAGCTCATTTACCAAGAATACCCATGATCCCTACTGATTTGCCTATACCCTTCAAAAGGCTCCAATTTCCAGTTAAATTTCTTTCGCACTAACGATAAACAAATCCCAGGGCCAAACATTCAAATTAGTAGGAAATGATTTACGCAAAGAATATTTTACGCATGGGTAACTTTACGTTGCCATATCACGGGTCGGGGCTCCCGACCATCAGTATATTTTGTTACCTGAAAATAATTTAACGTCAAATGTTGTTTATAGAGGAGCTCTACAATAATCGCTTTAGTTATCTATCCTAAAACAACGGGTTGCACTCCGGGACTGCCGGTAGAAGTGAAAACTTAGTATTAATTACATTTAAATATTTTCATCATTAACAACTTTAACATCCACAGAAAGACAATCTGAGCAGCCTGCGGATAATGACTGCATCGTCGATGTTTGTGTCGGTGTCTGTGAATTGACCTGGGAATCATTTTGCTGACCGTTTCTTTCCTGGGTAGGCTTTTTGCAGCGGTAACCGACATCCGTACGGAACCGCGGGCGATCGCTATCACTACATATTATAAAACAAATTCCCCGGCCGCGTCTGTCTGGCTGTCTGTCTGTTCGCGATAAACTCAAAAACTACTACATGGATTTTCATGCGGTTGTTACTAATCTATAGAACGATTCTTCCGGAAGGTTTACGTATATGATTTGTTTAGTTTATGTGTACATTTGACTAATATATATTGATATTTGTCAGAGGTGTCGTAAAAATTGGGAGCCATTTGGGAGATTTCATCGAAGATGCTGAATAAACCCTATGAGATATAACAAAACAATGTATGGCGAAAATATTCTTCTCTTTTAGATCTACTAAAAAGTCCGATATAGCATATGTCTATCTTTCAAGGTTAACTTGCTATATCAATTTTATCTTTTAGAAAACTGATCATTTCTAATGCGGTAATTGTAAAGCTAATCAGAGGGATTCAGTATTTATCCTTATCATTATAAATGAGTTAATATTCTTAAGCATTTCATGCAGATTATTTTACCCCTACACAATATACTGTAATGAATAACTTAGAAGTTATCGCAAAATAACAGCGAGTGTTTTCGCAGCGTAGCGAGTGAGGTAGGCCGAATGCGATTATGCGCGCTCGATCCTTAAGAATTATAAGGCAAATTTTTGGTTTGTGTTCGTTGTAACTATGAGGGATATCTATCCATTATAGTTACAACGAACACAAAACAAAAAATAAATAGGTATTCAAGTATCTACTTGAATACCTATTTATTTAGTGTTTGTTGTATTGTTAGTCCTGAAAAGTATAGGTAGGTATTATATAGGGTAGGGGTAGGGGTAGGGTTAAAACAAAATCCAACCATCCTTAATTATGTTACGGATAATTTTTGAAAGTGAAATAAGTATTTTCGTAAATTTACCTTTATTTTGTAATATGTATAATAATCTTTTAAATAAGAATGTTGTAAGCTTAAGAAAGCATTTAAAAGCTTTGGTAAACAAGCTTAACTTACGTCACAAAACCACTGCTCTCCATATTTTATATCGTTAACGTTAGCTTCAGCGGTTTCAGCTCGGTACCGTTGAAATAGTCAGGATATGTTATTTTAATAGTTAGAACGAATGTAAAATAGCTTTAACTATGTTTATGTTACAAAATAAATAGAAAGATGAAGAAAATAATTTAAACATAATAATTTAAATATTTTTTCTAAAGTTTGAATAATGTTGGTGTTTGCCGGTGGTACCTAGTACCTCTCGGCCTCGGGGAGTGAGGCACATGGGCCCCGTTCCCTTCGAGGCTGACCCATGAGGAGTAGGGACGCTTCCACGTTCCGGGAGTCCCTATAACTGGGCAAATGGGCCACAGTCAGTGTGGCCCAGGAGATCCCGCGGCGCCATATTGGCCGCGAGTGCCGTCGGGTCGCCGGATTGCTTCGTGCGCCAACCCAACGATGGATCGAAGGAGTGTCCGGGGGGCTTTAGTAGTGTAGGGTCCTCTCCTTGTGGTATGAGTAAGCATACCACCGCTACGGAGAGGGCGAGTACCACATATCCCGCCGCCGCCAGCGCGCGGATACGCTGCAGGAGCGGTGGGAATGTGTAAATGCATTTTCCCCCAGACAACAAAAAAACAAAACAGGTACCTAGTATATAACAACACACAACCCTGTATGTAACAATATATAATCTTCTAATCTTAAGAAGTAGTATCAATAAAGTGTATGCATGAGATAACTATAAGTATCTTTATTGTCTGTTTGAAGCATAAAGCACTGAACCTACGTAAACCTACAAAAACTGTTTAAACGTGTATGTTACTTAAAGCTTTATTGTTTAAGCTATAGTCAAATAATACATTTTATATCGAAAAGTTGAAGAAATGACTTCGTAGAATATTAAATTTACATACGCAATAAAGTCGCGGACATTGCGTGACTTTTAATGTTACTAGGGGCTTGTATAAAGAAATGTTAATAGTTTAGTAGCAAATTTTTGAGTAAATAAGTTTTAATTTTTTAACTTGAAGTTTAACTTTGTGTTTGTATGTGTGGTTTAAATTTTAAATTAAATTTAAATTTTATAGGATTTCAGCTGCGGATAGTTAGAGTATACTTTAATACTTTTGATTCATAATGATCCAGAGATTTTAAGCTGACGGATGCTGATATTAGCGCGTTTAAGCAAATAAACTTTATATATTAGTAATGATAACGAATTGATATAGGCCCTCCACGTACCTATAACAGTTCCAAAATAACGTCAATCAAGTATCGTTCAATTTCACCTATTGTTATTTTATAATAACGTAAATAAAGTGCAGTAGAACATTCATAACGCGATCATAACATTTACCATGAACAAAACAAAGCTTGAATAGGGCGGTCGAAACGGAAAACAGATTTCTAAGTCAATGAGTCGAGAACGTTAACACAGTAACTTTCTGGTGAAATCAAGGCAAGATCGTCCAACTGTAAAAGGAGAAGTTATTGTATTAAGTAGTTGTGTCTTAGTGTAACTGAATTTATTTACGATTTAAAGCTAGTTATGAAGCTAAACATTTACATCTGTGTAGTTTGAAGGCAAATCAAAAAAAGGAACGGTGTCTTTAATATTTCGTCCGGATTAAAATTTTAAACCCAATATCGTTATAAGCCCTCGCTATGTTTCCGCGTTTTAATAATATATTACCACGTTATACACATATACTTTGGCTTTTTAGAGAGACTGTGGTGTGGTGGCTTAAAAAATAAATATGTAAAATGGAGGCAAATAATAAATTAGTTGTACCCTCACAATTTTTCGAATTTTCGGGACTCAAACTCTCACCTTTTCGAGCTTTTTTATAAGTTTATAAGTTTGTATCTACACACTACTGCATTCGATATTTGATGTTGTTCGTTTGAAGTCAAAGAATTTGAATAACTATCAAAGAGTATTTTGTCATTCCTGCTGTTTCCTACGTTTTCGGTACAAAGAAAAACCGTGACGTTATAAATGGGACGCAGTAAAGATTACGATGTCCGCTTTTAAACAACCCTTTACAACATAATGAGTTTAAAAAATGTCGTGTTGATGGCAGATATTTTATATGGTTCCCCTTTTTTTTGCTACGTACATTACTAGTATATTTATCAGAAAGAGGAAAGACTAAAATAAAATAAAATAAAAGTTTTTATTCACGTATAAACCTATTACAGGTATTTGTAAATAGTCAAAACATATTTTGGCTAATTTTTTATTTACTGTGTTCAATTAATTATTTTTATTTGGCTATTGCTACTTATAATAATAGTTTATATAGCTTTAGCCTGAAAGCTGTCAGGTATGAAAATACAATATTATTTTTTTATTTACTTGACTTTATTATTTGTTTCCATTGAATAGGCTCCGGAACTACCGGACCTATTTCAATTTTTTTTCACCATTAGAAAGCTATGTTATCCAGTTATAACAAAGACTGTATTTAATGAAGATATTTCCATGGGATCGGGAGTTACGCAGGTGAAACCGTGCACGGGAAGCTAGTTCCTAATAAAACTTGGGAACTTGCAACTGTAGATTTACACAGGCATTACTAATAAATGTAGGATTTAGGGCCTTTTGTTTGCGGTCACTATGAACCCATGGGAAATTTAGACTCAGATTGGCAGTATGGGCTTTGGTACCTACATGGTTTATTTACATACGTATCTTGCATTAACGTCGAAAAACTAGTTTTATTAATAGTCAGTTTCGGGAGTGTTGTATTTTCGCCGTATAATGCATAATTAACTATGACACTTGTGCCACTCGATACGGACATTAAGGCGAGTCGGGCTCTAACCTCATTAAATGGCTTAACCTAGGGTATCTTAGAGAATTGTACGTGTATACTCATAAGGATTCAGAAGGACTAGCCATATGACTAGCTCATTACCTACTTTGATGGCTTTTATTGCCATTTTCGTCAAATGATCCGAAACAATTTGATGAAAATGGCAATAAAAACAAGTAGTAGTATAGTAGTAGTTGTATAACAAAGACAACTGGTGAAAATAGCAAAACTATATTATCTATTACTAGCGGTCCCGCGCGCTTAACCCGCGTAGGTTTAAAATATATGACACTAACAAATGACGTGGCTCTCTATTGGTAAAAGAAAAATCCATCAGATCAAAATCGGTTTAGTAGATCCGGTGCGACATCACAAACTCACAAACTTTACCTCTTTATAATATCAGTATAGATTTACTTGTGCAAACATTGAAAGTAATCTTTAAACAAATACCCTTTAGAAAAGAAAATATTCTTACGGTATGAAAATGACAAAAGTAATTAATTATTTTCCTCGCAACTTTCTTACTAAATAAGTGAAAAACTCTGACCTTTGTTGCTCCCCAAAAGACAGCTTTTACCTCAATCCAAGTGATTCAAATGGTAGATGCCGTGTTTAAGTTTGTGAAACAAAAATAAAATATGATTTTCTACAGCTCCAGTGGTCACGCACAGCGTTGGGCGTTTCTTTTTATTACTCAAGAAAATTCTTGTTACTTTTATGTTAACTGGTGGTTTATCGTGTTGCATGCCACTGAACTGGCAGTTGGGGCCTTAGAAATGGTGCATGAAATGTTTATTGTCGTATTGTAAGAAAGTCTTTATTAAAAAAAAACAACACTTTTTTAATGAAAAAAACACCTTTTGTTTCGGATTAGGACACTGTATCTTGTAGGAACATCTAGGGCCTGCAGGTGAAACTGACCATGGTTGTAATAAAGGTAAATAATCTAATAAAAGTAAAAAAGTGACAGCTTAGGCTGAACCACATTGGCCCTGCACGTTCCACATTCCACGTGAGAGCTGAGCTCCCAAACCCGTCACCAGAACACCAGACTATCTCCGCCGTGACGCATGAAAAACACGCTGAAGGAACATGTGGGACCAGCCTAACCTGACACTTCTAACAGATTTAATTAATGTATTATTATTTTTGTCATTACTACCCATAGGTACTCATTTAATATGTTCAAACAATGATTGATTATGAAGGTATTGTAACCTCACGGGCCATAGATCAATCATGTTTCCATCAAAAATATTACTTATTTATTTTCACGCCAGTAAATTATTAATGGATGCATTAATTTAAATTTACATTTATATGCTTATTCAATCATTCGTTCAATTAGTTTTCAATTAACACAAAATATTCATTTAATCTAGTGACTAGTTTATATCCCATTTATTCAGTTCAGGTATTCAGTATACAGTTAGTAATTAATTTTAGTTAATTATAAGCCAATTCTTTGTAATAAAATATTACATTATAGTATAATAATATACTTACTTATAACTTTTAATTGAGTAGAAAAAAAATCTTATTCTAAAATCTAGTGTTGTATATATATCGTGTTCCACTTCAATAAATGTAGTGTCTTTTAATTTTAATATCGATATGACATTAATTAATGTGCAGTATGCATTACCGAATTATATCCCTTACAAAAAATACTATCCATATAATGTCTTAAAAATTCAAACAAAATCTCATGAATATGGTCAGATTTTAGGGCCGCACATTTACAATTACTCTTGTCGGGAAGGGCGGTACATATTTATTTGTCAGCAAAATCGCGCTCGCCCATTAGGGCTCGGGAAATCGTAAGCACGCAATAAGAACTTTTTGGAACTTCTCTAACCTCGTGGAGTGCCCAACGCCTAATGCTTTTTTCATACGATACTCGTAAGTCGTACCTTAGATAACAGCGTGTTTTTGGAAGCAATCTTGTTGTTTTTGCGTGCGGTTTTAGGCGAACGAATGTGGTGTACAAAGAAAATGTTTGTGTGCAAATACAACCTGATTGAGACAGAATATTTTATATTTGAAATAAATAACTAAGCAGGTATTGAAAATGGTTCTGTTTGCTGGAAGTTTGATATGAAATAATATCATGTTATCTATAAACACATACCATTTCTAAAGAATGTCTACAAACACAAGCTAACCTGATTTAATATATAAAAGTTTCGGGAACTAACAAATATTTTATAACGGCATCCCAAAAGTGATTCCGCACAAAAAAGTAATTCATAATGTTGTCATAATAATGTATTGGAATACTTGTTGAGTGGACCACAATATGGGTAACAATAAAATAGTTTCTTTATTGTGGCGGCAGGTAAACCTCAAGGGAAATTAACGATAGATTGCAACGTCAAAAATTTGATCACATATTGTACTCAATTTTCTTCAAGCATTGCTACACTTGGGTCAAAGCACGTATTATATTACTTTCCCTACGTATAATCATTATTTCTATGAACAGCCTTTAAGCAACCCACATTCGGCAGAGTATGTGTAGCCTTTATCCGATTTTCGTTTAATATATTTTAAAGGCGTGAAAGGATGAAAAATAACTGAATTTACGAAACCACTATTGATAAGTAACGTCTTTCTGTATGTATCACTCTACCTCACAATAAATATACTCTAAATATGAAAGGCTTATGTTTAACTTACCACCAGATATAGTAACATTATAACAGAAAAAAATTGAAAATGATCACCAAAATTAAACCCGCATTTTAATGTAAAATTGTAACCAAAGTTTTAACATTTCGCTATCGTATTTAAGCAAAATGACTCCAAATAAATCATTGTTAACCCAAAAGTAGTAAATGATCACCAAAAGTACCTAAATGTTTTACTAATTTACTATTCGGTTCTGGCACTCGCCGGCCGCTGCCGCGGCACCGCTCCGTTATGGCCGCAGCTCTAACCTAACCTAACCGATTGTCATTTTTCATTGATTTTATTAAGGTAGAAATAGCGCAATAATTTGCTCGCTAAGATTTGGTGATCATTAACTACATTTGGTGTTCGAATACAATTTGAAGTGCAGTCGTGACTAAAATAGCTAGTACTATTATAATTTTAGACTTTATTTTTCTGGTGTCAAGTATATATTTTTGGTGGTCATTATATTTTATCCCAATAGGAAATAGCATGAAGTAGCAGTTTGTTCATGATTTTTTATATTAAGAGATGTCTAGATTTTCATTACTTTACTAAACCACTATCGATAAATTTGAAAACGTCTTTCTTGATATATATTTGACTATGACATATTTCGGATATTATAAACTAAATATAAAATATCATGACATGTACAGATTTTAGGTAACGTCATACATACACATGTTTCATACGACAATATATCATATACATGTTGAGTAAATGCGTATTTTTTTATACACAAGCACCTTTTATTTGGGCAACTTCCTCTTTACCTAAAATACGAATGATTTTTTATTCTATCCTTTAGTATAGATACCATACGGGTATAGGTATATGTTTTCGAAAACATTGAAGGTGAAGACAAAAAATATTCTTCACACAGTTATATTTATTTACATGTTATATTGATATTTTTTGGTTTTTTTCTTCTAATGGTCTTTTTAGTGTCGTATAATAATTTTATATAATAGCTCTTTTATTCACTTTATTATTTTTATATTCATTTCATTTATTTTGACCTGAATTATGGCCCTTTTGTTGCCATGTCACCCTAATAAAAACCAATTTAAAAATTATCGTACAAAATGCCTTGGTCAGGTTTTATGGAATAATCATTAGATTTGTAGAAGTCCACTTCTTTTATTTTATTACTTATAATTTTACTTTTATTAGGGTAACTATGCTTACTCATGTATAATATCTGGTAAAAGTAACGGTTTGCAAACAAAGCAGTAGTGAAGGCAAAAAATAGGATCACTCTTTATGTGCCCAATAAATTCGTTTTCTGCTTCAAAAGATGTTCATTGAAGTTGTAAAATTGAAGCTATATTGTTTTTTATTTCTTTTTTAAATTTTTTTGAATAGCATGTTTTGTTCTACTTTTATATAGTGCTCCAATACACGTTAAAAGCTGCAGCCTGTTTTCTGGTGAACGATTGTTCTAAATAATGCGGATCACCAACTTAGTGTGCTCTACAAGACAATCGCGGTAGCTCTTCGGTAATACTTGTAAATGTAACGTGTAAGTATATCAAAATTTAACATTTAATTCGATAACTTATGTCAACATCAGAATATTTGCCGTGTGAGCGAGCATGGGTCAACGGGAGTGTAGAACATAGCAGCATATCAATACGCTAGCTCATTTATTATGGCTAAAATTGTACAATTCTTTGCTTGCTTTTGAAATGCTCTTACTTGTAATATGCAGGCAATTCACCGAACTATCTCCCTTTATTTTTTATCTCCCTTTATAGTTTTTCATAAACTTTCTATCATGCCTGCCGTACATTTGTAAATCTACTACAAACCAATACGTTCAATATTAGTTGGGTAAAACTACTATTGTCATCATCATCATCATCAGCCCGTATAACGTCCACTGCTGAACATGGGCCTCCTCCCGCGGGAGGGTCTTTGCCATAGTCACCACGCTAGGCAGGCGGATTGGTGACCGCAGTGTTGAGTTGTAATACACAGGGAAAACGCTGCTGCCCGTTCCCTGGTTCGTTTGTTATAGATGATGTTATAACAATCGGGACCAACGGCTTAACGTGCTTTCCGAGGCACGGAGAGTAGTCCCTCAACCAACCAGACCCAGTAAGAAATCTTAGAATTTACACAAAGATTTCTTGTCCGGTGTGGGAATCGAACCCACGACCTCCGAGATTTAAAGCGAGCCAATTACCGCTACGCTACGGAGGTTGTCTGCTAACTACTATTGTAGTAGAACAATATCTCTAGATACTTCAAATTTTAATACTTACTTATACTAATACTTACTTCATATATACCTTCACGTCTACTATTGAACAACAGGCATCTTAACAGGCCTTTGCAATCCAGAATAGTTGAGAGATATTTCCATAATCACCACGCTTGGCAGGCTGATTGGTGATCGCTAAAAGGTGGTAAGTTTCCATGAGTTGATAAATGCTTCTGTATATACATCTGTTTTACTTATCATACCTTACCTCCTGATAAATGGGATATACACCCATTTAAAATAGACTTCCTCACGTCTAGTCTATTTTAAATGGGTGCAAAGACGACTATAGTAAATGCCTCTGTAGATGTTGTAATTTATATTTAAAACAATACTATGATATATGTTATGTATATCATATTATTGTTCAAAATATAATAACATATCCAACAAAGACCAACTCATACGAATTGACTGTTGTCACTGGCATAATTACAATCCGCAGAAACTTTGCGAAGCTTGTACGTAGTTTTAGAACTCTTACTTAAGTTAAGTAGTGCTTTTAAAGCAACGAGGAAAAGCAATTACCTCCACACTTGGTAATTACAATTACACGAGTGTTTCACGGTATAGTGCTATTTTACTTGCTTACTTGTCACGTTGGTTGCACTGATGTTGCAAGACTTCCTACTAGTAGAAATTAAATTAAATTGGAAACGCAGTTGAATACGGTTGTGATGTGTACTTGAATTAAAGCGATACGTAGAGAATGTTAATTAAGAGTACAAAACACTAACCAGTATTTTATGAAAATGTTATTCTACAAAGAAAATAGATTGTTACTATTACAACGTTAACCTATATTTTTTTTAATTCTCGTAGTACAATATAGCAATTGAATAATATAACATTTAGGTACAATCATAGTAATATATTACATTCTTTAATACATTGGTAATTAATATTATTGGGCAAAGACAGGCGGCAGTAGTTCTTATCTCTAGTAATATCATATTATATAGCTTTTGCAATATAAATAGTTCGGTTCAGCAACAAAGTCATTATATAAAACAAACAACTTCATGATGAAGAAGTACAAAGGATGCCCATTGTCAGTCAGAGTAGGAATGCAGCAAACTTAATGGTACCTTTGCGCTGCTCGTGCCGGGAGCATCCAGAGGTGGAATATTTGCGCCACCACGACGTGAGCAGCCAGAGGAGGGATATTTGCGCCGCCGCGACGGGAGCAACCTAAGTGGTATATTTGCACAACCACGCCGGTAGTAACTAAAGGTGGAATCCACCGGAGACGTGAAATCATAAGAAACAAAATCCTGGTTTCTGAAAAATAAATTTTCTTCGCTCACAATAAATATTGTTCGAGGCATATGAAATAAAATAAATTCATCGGTTTTGTTTCAGTTACGTGTATTATAGCTACATAAAAACGCGCTTGACTTGTAATTGGGTTATGATCGGCGGCCGGTGGTCGGAGTCGCCCCGGAGACACTTCTTTATTACCTTGGTTATATTTTCAGACATTTACAGACAAACCAACTTGTATGTATTGTGAAAACGTGCGCGTTTTTTCTTGAAATCTTACATTGTGTCCATACCCCTAGTAAACAAGTTCTTCTTATTAATGATTGGTTGCTTGTATAGAAAAAAAAATATCTTTCTATTGTTTACCTTATTTCGTTATACCCGTACCTTGTTGTTTACATTCATTGGCTGGTCCGCTCTAAAACCATGATATACTTAAACTACTTATTGAGATATTTCATTTTTATTTTTGTCTCCGTGAAAACATTTTCACTGAAAACATAATAACAGTTTAATATTTACATCATTATTATTTTGTATCATCGAAACAAGGCCTTTGCAGTTTACACAAGTTGAGTTCTAGTGCGGAAGACACAAATAGCTTTTTTTTACTTTGGAGTGTGTTTTTAATAATATATGGCCCTAGATCACTAAAAATAATTTTCTAAATATGTATTCATTTCACGTGTGTTACTTTTAGATTCCACAGTTTTTTTTTGGTGAAAAAAAAAAAATACCAATTTTAATATGTATAGAATATGTTCGGTAGTTACTTTTAGGCTGATCCCACATTGTGTATATACATTGTCACTTAAGCGTGCAAACGCCTCGTCATCGCAGAGTGCACGTAGCGTTCACATCGCTCCCACGCTCGAAGAACACGCTGTGATGTTAGTCTAACTCACAATTATAAAGGTTGTGTTTCCTGGTAAAACTTATTTTTTTATTAGAATTGTTATGAGGAGATTAATTAACAGCATTTATATTTTTTGAATTGCAAACACATACCTAGTGCCTGTCCCTTTTAACAATATTGGATTTGTAAATCGGACAATTTAACAAGAGAGCGCTGCAAAGTTCGAATTTATTTTACTTATTAAAATACACAAAACAAGATATACAAAAAAAAAAAAAATATTTTCTGAATCTGTTTTCATATACTTTAAACTAAATTTATTATTTATGATTGATTTGCAGATATGACATTGTTAATAATATCGCGTGTCCCTAACACGGTAATGGTACCTGTAGGGGGAAGTCCCCGAGTGACGGACACATAAGGTTTTTTTAAAATAAAAAAATATATGTTCAGAAAACGATGTTGTTTTTTATGGATTACCAAAATTAACAAATTTTTAAATTGTAATAAATAATCAAAAGCAGTTTCTTCATAAATTTTACTCAAAATTATAGATCAAACTTCTGTGAGGAAAAACGCAGTTTTTGAAAGTGGCACCTAATACCGGACGGAATTCATCGTGAACCCTGAGTACCGAATATTTAACAACTATCACAAGTTTAACCATTTAATCATTGTGGAATGCCAGGACAGGCCTCATGTGCCCACTCTTGACATATGTATAGCACTGCATGCAGTCTTAGTCTTGGTCATCTAAATGAACTGAATAGGTAGATTTGCGTGCTTTAGTTGTTTTCTTTGTTTTTTCTCCTTTTTATATTTTGTGTTTTATTGAACTAAACGTTTTCTATAGTTTTGACAATTTCCTCGAAACAAACTCGTTGCCCTTTCTTTTCTATTTCTTTCACATTTTATAGCTTAATTACGGTCCCCGGTTATAACTGTAATCTTTTTTCAAGTTTTTTTCGTCTATTTTTTTTTCATCCTCTTTTGTTTCGACAACAACTTTGTATGGAGATGACCCTGATTACATGATTTACAAAAAATCATGTAATATACTTTTTTGCATATTGCATCGTGTCGCAGCTTTTTGAATACCGAGTTCTCGAAATTTAAGTAATCGCAATTTGTAAATTATTTTCATCTCACTACCCTTTTTTCTTGTCCTTCATTTTTCCCTGAGCATTCAGATATCTAAAACAATAAGTAGGTACTATGGTAATTTTAATACTACCAAATTAAAAAAATCATACTCACTGTCCGGCGTTACGGGACTATTTGGTGTCCGGTACTACGGGACAGGACACCGTTACAATTGTTTTTTACAAACCTAAACTATTTCATAAATGTACAAAAACTGTTATCATTAAAAGTAAACGAATAATATCTTTAGTAAAAATAAACTAAACATAGGCAGCTTGTTCGATTCAATTCAATCGAACACCAATTCGCTGACACAGCAAAGCGGCAACCAAATGGGGCCGCACACAGCACCGTGCACCTCAGTGCATCGTCGGACAGCTAACCGCACGCATTCATTAAATCATTCCATATTTAACATAAATCTTAATAGCAATAAAATATCAGTTCTCCATATTTTAGTCTTTTAAATTATCTCCAAAAGCCGTACCCACTGGGCCACGTCTCCCACACAGCTAAATACAAAAACTAGTCAGTAATACTTATCCGAATCTGAAATGATGCAGTATGTTCCCTCCAAAATCTGCAAAACTACGCTCCTGGCATTGCTATGCGCGCCACTGACGATGCGCATGTGGTTACTTGGCATTAGTACGTAGCCTCGCACCCTTTTAACTTATCTATGTTTCACTTGCGTTATTGGTTACCGAGATAGAACGTGTGTCCGGCACTAGGTGCCGTCCGGTGTTAAGGGACTTCCCCCTATGCCTCGCTGAATGTGGTCGCATGCTACGTCACGCCACCGCCGCATTCATTCATCTCAATGTCTCTCTCTTATCACTCATTCACTTATACCCTACCTATTGTTACTAATTCCACTCTACTAATTTCTATCCGTTTCCATCAGGCTTAATAATTATGGTGATATCATTAAAATTGTAAGATCATTTTATAACACACTCATGTTACGCAATAAATGATTGATTGATTGATAAAATATGAACCTTTTAATACACAAAAGTAACGTACTACAACTATTAATAAGTCGTTTAACAATATCCATTACGAAATTTTACAAAGCCGATACGCCACAAAGCAAACGCTTGGACGTATACTTACATATTTTTTTTATCGATTTCTCATGTTGCGTTAAAAGGGCTCATTTGCTTTTATTGTATGAAATGGATGAAAGCATAATTTGCATTGAGCCTGTGGTCACGCACGTCTTCGAGCTTTTCGATTTTTTATTATGCGGGCTCTAAGGCTTTCGCTGTACCTTTAATGTGGTGGGAGGTCGTGTTCCAACCCACTTGAGTAGCGTTGCAAATAGTAAAAGCTGACAACTATAGTTAGATTTTGTAACATAGCTATTTAATAGCTTAATGTTGGCATTTAAGGTCGTTTAATGTGTTCGGGCGATCAATCTTAGAAGCCAGGTAATTCCAGCGCGACGTGATTTAAGTGCCTCGTTCTCCAATAGATTCCCCAAACGCGTTGCCGAAGCATCTATATAAAGCTGTTAACCTCGACTGTCATATTGTCTTAATTATGCAGAACACATTGCGCTGTTTTAATTATTCACTAGCTTAAGGAATTCACGACTCCCCGGTGGTGCGAGGTGACGATTTATCATTAGTTACATTGTGTAGACTTCGTGTAATATATCCGCTTAAATCTTAAACTGACACAGTGTATTCTTAAATATATCACGTACATACTTTCGTTATTTCATGTTGACGATACCTAGGGAAAATGAAGCCAAATTTTAAAGCTAGTTAGTTAAATGTACACCAGGCATAAATAATTGAAAACTTATTCTTTAAGTTATTTTGTAAACTTCGGAATCCTTAAATTGTTAACTGTTAATTACTTAGTCGGATATCTTATACAGTAAGAATTATCTGTTAGTTATAGTTTTTTATTATTTATTATTTTATCTTCTTACATTGTAATTCTGACAAGTACAAGTGTATGCAAATACCTAAGTGCTGAATAACATTCATTATTTCATTATTTATTTCAATGTTTCCTTACTAAAATATTTTTGGTTGATATTAGAAGATAACACCTGTTGTTTCTTTCAATTTTTAAATGATAAATACGTACGTAAAAGTTGACTAATTAGAGAAGTTTGTTAAAAAATTATAGACAGATACGTCAAACAATGTCATAAAAATATATTATAAAAATTCGTGAAAATAAATGATTATCTTATAATACTTATAATTTTTATTATTTGTTACAACTACCAATCTCGCGAGATCTCGAAATTGGCGAGATCTCGCAGTATTGGTATTCATAATCTCGCGGGATCTCGCTTGAGCTTCAATATAATTTTATATAATTTTGACTGCACCGGTGGCTCAGTGGTTACGATAGTTGCCTCTGAGACCTGGTGTTCTGGGTTCGATTCCCACCCGGGAGAATTATTTGTGTGGACCACAAATAGTTGTTCTGAGTCTGGGTGTTCTGTGTGTCCGTGAAATGAATGTTTGTAAAGTCCCCCGCGACACAGGGATTTATTTCCCTAGTGCGGGAGTTGTCTTTTTAAAAAAAAAAAAAAAAAAAAATATCGCAAGATTTGCATTCCCTACTCCTGTTGTTCTTGTCGTTCACCTTAATGCGTCTGAGCTCTAGATTAATAATGTAGCACTTATTTAATTGGTTATTATAATCAGCAATGATTGGATCATAGATTAACCAACATTACTTAACTCCTATTTGACTAAAGATCAAATAATAACTGTTTTAGCTGTAGTGTGTAGTTATTACTGAATGAGCTAACTAATATGGACATCACGATTCTTGAGGAAAACCTTCAGATAAGTAGCTATTGAAGAAAAAGCCTCATTAGAGGAGCATAGGGGAAAAAAATTGTGTGAGGAAAATACGTTATATTATGTCTAGAAAACGGGACTTTATTTACAATGTGAAAGTTAATGATTTAGTTTGTTAAAATATGTCTATGTAAAAAATCAAACAGGTATTAAGCAAGTAGGTACATAAATGACTTTAAAAAAAAACAATTTAATGATTTCGAAAATATTTTTAAAACGTCTCCTGCAGTAGTAGATATATGTATATATCCCCGTGTCTTGGATAACTTTACAAATACATCATCCATAGATCATACTTCATACATACATACTTATTAGAGAATCCAGACTTAGAACAATAACTTAATGCTCTACATGGTAGTACCAAACATCATCAGCCCGTATACAGCTAAATATGGTCCTCCTTTCAAGAGGGTTATTCTATAGTTATCACGCGTAGCAAGCAGGGTGTTGACCGCAGCATTATGTTGTAATGCACAGGGAAACGCTGCTGCGTTCCCTAGTAAATAAACGGCTGTTATATATTATTATAATGTTATAACAACCAGGACCAACGGTTTAACGACCGTCCGATGTAGAAAGGATAGTCCCTCAGCCAGACCTTGAAAGAAATCTTAGATATAACTCAACGATTTCTTGTCCAGCGTGGTGATCGAACCCACGAACCCTGACCTAAAGCGAGACGTATACCGCCGGGCCACGGAGCAACTGAATGATTGACTCGTAGAAAATACGAGGTTCACCGTTTCCTCCACCGTTAGGTTAGGTTAGGTATTTTTACGAGTCAATCGTAATTTGGTGGAGTAAAAGTGGTAAGTTTAATCCTTAGACTTAATGGTTGGTTGGTAAAGTAACATATTTTAATCTAATGTTTCTTCTACCTCTTGTATTAAAAATACCCTCGCTTGACTACCACCGCGTAACAAAAAGTATCTTCAGTACTGTACCAAGTTCAAGATGCAAATTTAACAAAACTATTAACGTAATTTACACGTCAAAAACTAGAAGCATTTTTTGCATTTATATTATCAAGACATAGGTATATTTTCCGCAACTGTGCAGTCATGTCAGACCACTTTAGAAGAGCCTATTAAGTTCTTGGAGAAACAAAAGAGAATAAAAAGGGCACGTAGACAAAAAGGTTGACACTTATTGTTTAAATATTAAATATATAATAGTTCTCCGATGAAAATGAATAAGCAAGAAAAATCATTTTTTTAATGTTTACTTGCGACTTCATTTGGGTAGATTTCTATATTTCTATTGAAACTTTGAATCCCTTTTTACACCTCTGAAAGGAGTTGAATTTAAAATACATACCTATTTAACACTCATTATCAGTGCATTTTATTTTTTTGGGATTTTAATTTTCCTATCTGGTTGCTTGTGTGGTGAATACCCTCCGTGCTTCGGAAAGCACATAAAGTCGTTAGTCCCGATAATTATAAGTTCATAATATTATCTATAACAACCGTATATATTAGGTATATAAAGAATGGACAGCAGCGTTTCCCTGTTTAACATAATACTGCGGCCGTCAGTTCGCTGTCAAGCGTTGAATACTATTATAACTAGCTGTTAACGTAATGTAAAAATGTATAATTCATAATAATATCCAAAAGTGTATTTACAAGTAAGTCTTCTCAAAGTCATTAGCTACTTATTCATATAGAAAATCGGTGTTAAGCTGATTACTTACTCGCTGACCTTTCAAATACAAGATTAACTCTGAAATCTGAGCCACCAAGAAAAAATATTAACGAAACTATGTACGGAAAAGATTGCTGCCTAATTGTGACAAGTTTGTTAACATTTATTTTTATTTTATTTTTATGACAAATATTGCGTTTTTATAAGTAGTGGTATATAGGTAGACCTTCGTGTCTTTCCCAGGGTTTCAGACATGCCTCCTGGAACACCGGGATTTAAGATTAACTTGTTACTGGCTATCATACCGGACATACATTTTGCTTATGCCCAAATGCTAAATTCTTCTAATCTCTTTCTGGTTAAATTCTTTGCGAGTCCCAAGGCAGTTTAACTTTTTTTCCAGGAATTGGTGGGCCTCGGTGCTTATTCTCATTTCCAGTGTGTGGCACTGTTGAAACTGGTTTAAACGAGTTACAGTAGGAATGTGGGATCCTATCAAAATTTTCGTTATTCTATTTAGTCTAAAACAAAAACGAATAAAATAATAACAAAATTATTTTTGCCAAAATTGATGAAAACTCACAGAAAATACCGATTTTATCATATCCATCCAGGCATCAGTGACAAATACCTGTATTACGAGATTCACAGGCTGTATTCCCAAGCACATACAATAATATAATCTGGGGGCACGGCAGTGCCCCCCCAAGTCGAGTAAGAAAAAAAAAAAAAAAAAAGTTGCACGGCCGTACCTATCTTTTCTCGAAGCAACTCAGCCGATTTTCGACCCCCTATAACTTCGTTATGGATAAAGATAGGAGCCTGAATTTTCAGTAACTAAACAAGCTTCGTAAAACTACGGTATATTTCAAATTTCATTCAATTTGAACCAGTACTTTACGAATTATAACTAGTCAAAGTTTGGTATTTTCGGTAATTTTGTCACTCGCTCACTGCTGACTGACCGATCATCAAAATGTTTAGGCACTTCTAGCAGACGTAGAAGCTTCAAATTTTGAGTATTAAGAGAGTTTAGTGTAAAACTCATGGGAAAATTCCAACATTTTGCAATTTTGGTCCAGTTGTTCAGTTTCATCAACTGCATTAATAACTTTGTTATTTCTTATAAATGTATAGGATTACAAAGTTACATTTGCAGTCAGTGAATCAGTGTACATGAATATGTTTAATTTAATGGAGGAATAGGTGTAGATAGGGACCTAGATGGAATTATGTTGAAAGGTGGTGTCTAAGTGGTTAGGTTAGTTGTTTCAGAGACCTGGTTTTCTGCGTTCGATTCCCACCCGGGACAATTATTCGTCTGAAATTCAAACAGTTGTACTGAGTCAGGGGGTGCTTTGTTTTCGTGAATCTATTGAGCGGTGAGACCTTCGCGACACAGGGATTAATTTAACAAGTAATAAAAAATAAAAAAAAAGTCGTAGGAAAAAAAAAAAAAAAACAATGGATTGTAAAAGTAAGATAGTACATAAGTTGTGCTATGAACGATAGGATACTAACAATCATAACAGCGTCTGATGGAGGTGGCTTGCCCGCTTGAGACATGTCTCAGCAGGAGGCTGCGGTAGGCAACAGTACCTGGGCCCCTCACCAATTGTGGTCGGAGGAGTAACCAGGGGTTTTACTCTCATGTTATGATTAGCATTCCACTGCTATGAAGAGGGCGAGTCCCACATACCCCACTGCCCGTGCCGGAACACCGCAGTGGCGGAGGAGATGCGTAACATTCTTGCATTCCTCTGGACAAACTTACACCACGGCTTTCACGCTTCCCGTTCGAAACACAGAAAGACGGTCACTTTCTTCCAAGCAACTAACAAATCTTACTGTGATATCGAAGGTATACACACAAACCACGTTTTATTAATCTGACACAAACTATATTTTTTATCAAATATTTTTATACACAGTTTGATGTTAACTAGGTAGCTTTAAATTTACTTATGTACATATTAGCTTGTTCCCTAGTGCGGGAGCTGTCTTAAAAAAAGGCCATAATCGGACATGTATTATGTAGTTGTACCAAAATTCCATCAAAAACAGTTCATCAATTTCGTAATTTTAAAAACCTTTGACAGGCCGGAAACCAGAAGGCCGTGAGTGCCATACATAAGTTCATGTTAATCCTCTGTTAAGCTTGATGTTGTAGTTTTCGATTAGGTACATTTGATTGACAATATTTATAACCAATGAGAGATAACAATTTTACATACGGATTAATTTTAAATGACGTTTGACGAGTGTGACGAATATCAATAAAGCATAAAAAAAGTATACGACGCATCTGTTCTTGTTTCATATGGTGAGTGTTGCCATGCCAGCTAGGTACGTGGATATTCATATGTGCGTAAGTTAAATTATTTTGTAAATAAGGGCACAGAGTTACTAGTCTGGATGGTTTACATCAAATTTAAGTCTACTTTGGAACTATTAAAGCGCAGGAATAATCCATTTGTGAATACAATAGACTAAAACCGGCCAAGTGCGAGTCGGACTCGCGTACTAAGGGTTCCGTACCATTTTCAAGTGCCTACCTGTTGCCGTTATAGATATCGAGCAAAAAAGGCCAAAAAATAGTTGTTGTATGGGAGCCCCCCCTGAATACTTATTTTATGTTTAGTTTGTTATTATAGCAACAGAAATACATAATTTGTGAATTTTTCAACTGTTTAGGTATCGCGGTTCTTGAGATAGAGCCTGGTGATAGACAGACAAACAGCTAAGTCTTAGTAATAGGGTCCCGTTTTTACCCTTTGGGTACGGAACCCAAGCATTTGATGTCTAGACATGCTTAATATTGTTGCATCAAAGATATCGAGAAAAACCCATAGAGAAATGGAGTGGGCTTTGAGATAAACTGTAGCTGAAGTTCAAGAAGTAGTACCGGTAAAGAAAAAGAGGAACACAACCTACAAAAATTGGAAAGCTCATCATCAAGTGACAGAGTGGTAAAATCCATTGTTGGTATTTTAAAAAATAATGTAAATTGTAAAGCAAAGGAAAAAAGTACAACTATCTACAAAAAGAAATGAGATGCCATCAAAAACATACTTGTAAAAAAACCCAAGTCTCGTAACGCAGTTCTTTTACCGTAAAACGTTGTGAGATCTATGTAATACCAAGTCGGTTAATTTATTCAGTCCCTACTTAAGGGACCTTCTATCTTAAGCTATTACGTAATTATCTCACCTTACAGAATCTTATTTTGACCTTATCAAAGTTCAAAACTTTTATGTTATGAATATTAGATTGACTTGGCCATCGCAATAAACACTTGTGAGATACATTCTAATTATATCCGATGGCCAAGTTAATCTATTATTTAAAACTTTAAAGTTTCGAATTTTGAAAAGGTCAAAATAAAATTCTGTAAGGTGAGATAATTACGTAATAGCTTAAGATAGAAGGTCCCTTAAGTAGGGACTGAATAAATTAACCGACTTGGTATTACATAGATCTCACAACGTTTTACGGTAAAAGAACTGCGTTACGAGACTTGGGTTTTTTTACAAGTATGTTTTTGATGGCATTAAATTTTACAGCACCCATTTCCATTGGAATCGCGGCGAAAAAAACGCAGTAAAAGTCATAATGATCATAATAATATCTCGTCCCAGATTTTCGCACTGGCTACAGTTAGCAGGCTTGTTTTATTATGTAACGAGAGAAACCCCCAATTGTTTCACCCAAAGGAATTATACGAATGTTTTAAATATCTCTCAGGATGGTCGTGTGCGTTACGTTCGTGTTCAAACGCGTCAAGGCACCCTGGGAGCATTATTTCAAAGAGTTTGTGAACAGGGTTGTAAACCACTAACGACTGCCCGACCGCGATAATGAATTCACTCTACACTCCAAACGCTACCGCACATTTGAATCTAACGAGGAGCTCAAAATATTTAGTAAATATGCAGACATATTTCACGGGAAAACTTAAAGTAAACGAATTAGTGATTACGCGAAATAGTTTGTGATTGTAAACTGTACTTAATGTTAAACAATAATTAATATTTTTGTTTATTTACATATAGTAAATCTGTAAGACGCAGTGCTCTGGAAGTATGTATCAAGAATAGATAAATTGACCAGAAAATTATGAGACAAAAAACCTTTTCTAGTTTGGTTTTCCACCTTTAATTTTTCAGTTTCGATGAATACTGCAAAATGGAATTTAGAAAAAAAAAACTATAATAAACTAACGAAATCATGGGTACAAACTTAATAATAAATTGAAATACACAATATAACATTTATTCATAAAGCATTTTTTTTTAAGATTACTGGCGATTGCTTCAGAATTTTGCAATCTACTAGTATTTTTGTTAACCCCTCGGGCTAAGCTAAAAAATGCATGTGATACGAGTGGGTTCACGTCGGTAGTGCAATGGGTGGGTTTAGAACCGGCAATCTCAAGATCACAAGTCCGACGCCCTAGCCATTGGGCTACGGCCGCTTCATGTTGTACTTGCATTTTGGCCCTCGGAGCGTGCGGACGTGTTCCGTGTGCGCTCCGCCAATATACAAGCCGAAGTACGCTTGCCGTGCGTTTCAGTCGCTTGCAACTATTATTACATCAGAGGGGTGGCGTCTTTTTCTCTCTCTGAGAATTCTGTTTCTAGACTCTTTGCCCCTTCAGGGAAAAGCCACTTTGTTGTCCTTGGTGGAAACGTAACCGTGCCAACGAAACCAAGTGGGGTATTGACCCGATACACCCGGCTTTGTCCCATCAGGACAACGCAGTAAATTGGAAGGGACTAGAACCTCCGGCCTTGGGGGCTCCCCTAGTCGACGCTAGTTATCTCCTCATTCCCACCCTACCCTTTCCCTATAAATCCCATCCTTAAGTGTTGTTCGGCCTATATCATCCTCTGCACTCAAGCTGTTAGGAACCCTTAGCACATTAAGATTGGCGAAGGGATTACAAGCTTAGGGCTCACCCATAGGCACTCAAACCTCCTCGCTTATACCCGGCGAGGAGGGTTACACATTCTTACTCATCCCCGGGCCCATCCAACTCGGGGACTAGGCAACATAGTAAGATAGGAGCGACCGCCGAGAAGTTTGTTGTGGGTTCTTCTTCTCGGAACGCTACGCGAGGAACCCTCGTAAGTTCGTCGAAGTCAATCTGACAGTGGACGACAAAGATGTTGGAGCACTCCACCCAAGGGTCGGTAGACTACTTCTCTACTATGTGAGAAACTATGTGAGAAGTACGGATTGCTGAAACCAGTGGAAAGTGACTACACTTTGTCCTCCGATGAAAGGCTCGGCACAGTAAATACGGCCCTTTGTTCATTGCCTGATAAGGAAATGAACAATACTAACTCCGACAACCATTGTTCGACACTTCCACCTGCAAGTAGTAAAACGAACAATGGGTCTAAATCCCTTTGTTCACGAACGACCGCCGCCGAGTCAATTAGTGTTCCTAATTGACTCGGCGGCGGTCGTTCGTGAACTTCCCACCACCATCCCATGGCCCCTCCAACCTTCCGGTTATATGGACCGAATCACGGGAGATGCGTGCGCTACTTGCTCTCGGCTCTTTCACGCGCGCACTGTCTTGACTCCCTACAATTTTTTTTTGTGTGTCCCAGGCCTTCTCCCCTTTCTGGGGCGGCACTACTATCCTCCGCGTCCCGTCTTGGGCTTGACGCACACTGCACGGTACTTCCTTGCCCGCCCAGGTCGCCACCGCCTAATTCCTAGCCTTTCCAATCTCTCTAGCTCGCTCCTCACCTTGCTTCTGCTCTTCGCAAACGCGCGAAACCACCGGAAGTTCTCTTTAGAGCTTACCAGGTCAGCGTAGTAGATCGGGCCTTCCTCCGAGCGCTTCATGCCGAGAAGCAGGTCGTTCCGCACGTCGATGTAAAGTGGACATCTCCACAAAACGTGGTCCACATCCTCCTCTTCTTCGCCACAGTAGCACACACTGATGTCGCACAGCTTCATATCGTGCAGCCTCTTTCTGAACCCCCCGTGCCCCGTGGGGATCTGCGAAACTTCGTAGTCCGGCTCGACCCAGGTTGCCCTGAGTCTTGCCGCCACGTCGGGGAAGAATCGACGGAGCTCCCTACCCTTCACCTCCTCTTCCCAGCGCTGTTGCCACATGGCAACGGTCTCCTCGAGAATTTTGTTCCTCCCGGCGTTGAGCTCCTTCCTCGGCAGGTGTCTGATATCGTCGACCCTCCCGGCACGCATAACCTCGAGGTCAGCGGGAAGAACTCCCGCAAGGACCTGAAGGGCCACTGTGCTGCAGCTTCGGTATGCTTTGGTCAGCAGGATTAGAGCCGGCCTTTGTGCCTTAAACAACGCGGAACTCACCATATGGGTAGTCACACGTCTCCACCAGCATCCCGCCGCGTAGGTGATAGTTGCGGTGAAGGTACCCTGGTACAGGACTCTAAGGGCCTCGTACCTTAACCCCCAGGATGCAGCAGAAACGCGTGACATCTTGCCGAATCCCGCTGCAGCACGCTCACCTATATCCTGGGCGTGCTCCCGGAAGCTGAGACTCGCATCGATTGTCACACCCAGTACTCTGGCGGATCATACGCTCCTGACTGAGACCCCATTGAGTGTAATTGTGGGCGGGCGTTTGGCCATTCCCCCCTTCAAGGTCATGGAGCACGACTTTGA
The DNA here is from genome assembly GCA_947037095.2 of Nycteola revayana. NCBI lineage: Eukaryota > Metazoa > Arthropoda > Insecta > Lepidoptera > Nolidae > Nycteola > Nycteola revayana. The sequence goes on from OX344840.2 coordinate 18,726,956, forward strand.
AGGAGAGAACCCAAGCCGGTTTCTTACCCCCCATTGACTAATTAATCCCATGGCGCATGAGGCAGAAGCCTCGATGCCGGCGCGAGAGTCGGACTCGATGAGGATCGTAACATCATCCGCGTAGGCCACCAGTGACACTCCGTCCGGGTACGGCAACCGAATTAAGTCGTCCAGGAGGATGTTCCAGAGAGCGGGCCCCAACACAGAACCCTGTGGGCAACCCATGGTCGAGGCTTTCCATACGACCCCGCTTCCGACGAAGAGCCCCACTCGTCTACCTGCGAAATAGGACGCAAGCATCCTGTAGACTTTCGGGGGGCAGCCCCCTGCCTTCGCCTTCAGCAGGATCATAGGCCACCACGCGTTGTCGAAGGCACCCGATATGTCCAGTAAGATGGCCTGGACTTATCGCGCCCGGCTCCCACTGACTCGCTGCATGGCCGAGCTCATAGCTGTGAGGGTCGACTGACCTCGAGAGAATCCATGCTGGTTTTCGGAGACGGAGCGCAAGATGGTAGGTGCGCATTTGAGCATGACCCGCTCGAGGATCTTACCAAACACCGAGAGTAGCGTGATGGGGCGATACGCTTTAGGATCGGTGAGCGGCTTATCGTTGCGCTTTGGGAACACAATAAGCCGGCCGTCCTTCCACGTATCTGGAAAAGTGCCCTCATCAACGCATTTTCCGAATACACGCGTCAGCTCGGAGCTAGCTGCTAGCCACACTATGTTTTACCACGCGGGCTGTGACGCCGTCGATCCCCGGTGCCGTGTTAGGGAGACTCCTGACTATGTTCCACAGATCCTCACGCAATGGAGGAAGGAGGAAGTCCTCCGCGAGGAGGAAGTCAATTAGGAACAAGAAGACCACGAGTACAAAAGCGCGCGTAAATCCGCCAAACGGGTCCAATCGCGACCGACATCAGGCAGTGACCGCGATCGCTCGCCGAAAACGCGAAAAACTTATTCGTCTACTTCCGCTTCGTCCGTTATGTCAACGGACGAACTCCCTTGCGGAGGAAGCTCTCGGCCGTCTGAGTTTTCAGACTCGGATGATAATGGTACGGGAGCTCCATGGCAAGTGGCAGGTAAAGGAGGAAAGGTAAAGAGGAAATCTGGGTCCGGTCCTGATTCGGAGTCAAGATCTCCTCAGCCAAAAAAGCTTCTTGCCTCAGAAGCTAAAGCACCTTCCCCTCTACCAGGTGCATCGACAAACTCGCAAGATCGCCCTCAATCGTCTTTGATCAGAGAGAAAAGACCGCCACCGATTATGATCCAAGACATTGCGAAATGGATGCATGTTAACTTCACAATAACTTCACTTTTAGTCAACGAAAAAGTGAAATACTTTACGTACGGACTCCCGGGCGAGCAACCCTTACGTGTAGTTTGAATTCGCCGTGTCCCACGTCACCTCGAGATTGATGATATTAAAGCATCGATCTATAACCAGGGATTATCTGTGCGCGAAGTGCACCGTATGCGCAAAGCAAATGGGGAATCATTCGACATGATTCTTGTCCATCTTGAAAAATCTGCGGTGGGTCAAAATATCTGTGATTTATATGGATTGATCGTTGAACCTCCCAGGCGCAACGCTACGATAGGACAGTGTCACAATTGTCAGCAATTAGGACACTCATCTAGATATTGCCATATCGATCCGAGGTGCGTGAAATGCCTCACCCCCGGTCACCATACGTCAGAATGTAGTCGGCTCAAGGACCGAAACGATAGTTCCGGTCCGCCTGGCTGTGTAAACTGCCAAAAAATAGGGCACCCAGCCAGTGGGCTGGGACACCCCCGATAGTTATAGGGGTGTCCTAAAGCCCCGAACAAAGGATGTCACATTAAAAAGGGATCCAGGAGCTCACGAGGCAGGTCCAAGGTCACTCAGGACCCCGCTGTTTCAGTCCCAGTTCCCGAACCCAATCCTAACATACCTCATATCGACGCCACCCAAGTCCGGGGTAACAGCTTAGGACCGGTGTGGCCGCTCCCTATATGGCATATCAATTCACCAACGAAGTCGCTAAGACATCGCAAGTGGCCCCAGTGAAAACTGCCGCTTCCATAACTCAGGTCTTTCAAGCCTCGCAGGCCCCCAGGCCCAAAAGGCGAGGACCCTTCAGGTCACTCAGGCCCCTCAGACTCAAAAGGCCAGGACCCTTCAGGTCTCACAGGCCCCTCAGTCCCAAAAAGCTAGGGCCCCTCAGGCCGTACAACCACCCCAGATCCAATCTAAGATGGTCCGGGCCCTAAAGCCCAAACAGATTTTGCTCAAATCACGTACCGCGATCCCTAAAATCGATATCATTGCTAACTATATAGCCTCTATCGATATTGACGCCATTATGGAGCTCGCTGATCTCGTTGAGTTGAAAAATGAGAACCCTAATGACCAGGACATCGCTCTTTCGACTGCGCTTCAAACAGCAATGTCCTTCGCTCGTTTATTAATCACAACTAACTATAGATAGTGTTAGACAAGTAGGAATGAGCAAAGTCTCTTGTAGGATTAAACCTAGATCCCTCCGGATAGGGTTCTATATCGCGGACGTTATACTAAAGCAGCGTGATGAAATCGGAGAATTTCTCCATGACCATCAATAAGACCTGTTTTTAGTTCAAGTGACATTCCGGAAGCCGTCTAATCGGAGAAGTCCTGGAATCGCGAATTACCATGTAGTTAGAAATTACAGGACTATTTCTGCAAAAGGTGGCACTTTGATATATTTCAAAAGGTCATTGCATTGCATACCGTTGGACCTACCAGTCAATCTTGTAAACAATGAAGTTTCCGTCTGTCGGCTAGGCATGACAGGTCATCAGCCAATCACAATCGTTTCGGCTTACCTTCCTCCGGACAAGGAGTTGCTTCGGAGCGATATCCAAATTCTTCATGATTTAGGGGGAGCGGTCATCGTCGTCGGCGACCTCAATGCTAAGCATGTGACATGGAGCTGCAACACGAATAACTCGAGAGGCACCTCATTATTATAATGTTTAGAATGAATTCCCTTCGATCCTATCATTCCATTCGAACCTACTCATTTCCCTTATACTCCTGGCCACCGACCGGACATACTCGACTTTGCACTTGTAAAGAACGTAAACTTACGTTTATCTTCTGTACAGGTGCATCACGAGCTATGTTCGGACCACAGGCCCGTCATCATAGATCTACTGTCTTCCAGTAGTCACTCAGATCCTTCTCAGACCAAGACTATTACTGACTGGCAAAAGCTCGGGTCCCGACTCGAGTCCGCTTCCTCAGAATATCTTGAATCCATACCTTCTCATATTCAAACCCCCGAGCAAACGCTTTACGCCATCGACTCTCTCACAGCTCACGTACATTGTCAGGTGAATGAATGTTCACGGGAGGTACCAACAATCGATAACCTCGATCGATGGAAGCTCCCTGATGATGTGCGTGCGCTGATGACCGAGAAGAATGCGGCCATCAGAGCCTACGACTCTTATCACACCGAGGGAAACCGCTTGTGCATGCGATCTCTTCAGCGCGCTGTAAGAGATCGTATCAACGAAATGCGAAACTCCAGATGGGATACAATGTTGAGTGATCTTAAACCGTCACATTTGGCCTTTTGGGATCTTTGTAAGAAGCTCAAATCCATTACCTGTTCCTCCATGCCCCCTCTCAATTGCCCAAATCAACGCCCCGCGTTTGACAACGATGAGAAGGCCAAATGCCTAGCTAATAGTCTAGAAACCCAATGTACGCCTAGTACTCTACCTGTAGACCCAGTCCACTTCGCAGAGGTTGACGCCGAGGTCGAACGTAGATCAGCAATTCCCATACCCACGATACGCGTCCGTTCCAACGACGGCCCCCCTGCAAATGGGTGTGATGTGGGGATGAGGAGGTGTCAATCAAACAACATGACGTGTATTACTTTGAGAGTCAATTGTGAACTGAGACTCAACTGTACTCAGCTACAGTCCTCAACTGTCCTCTCTCCTTTAATAGGTGGTTTAAATATACATAGATAGTACGTGACTACGTGCTAACACGAAGTATATCTACCTTAACTTAACCCTGAACAATACGTGACATGCTGATGTACAATATACGTGACTTCTCACCACATCACCCCTCTTAAAGAAACAAAAAAAACTAAATTACGTTCTTTTTTTTTTTACATTTTAAACTTACATTCTAACTCCTACAATATAATTTTGTTCTATTCTTATGAATTACATCTATCTTATTATCATTCTTTTTTACAATTACATTTGGTGACTCGTCCTTTATAACTTTAAATTGTCCATTATTAATACAATCTAGTTTATTGCCTGTTTCGTTTTTTGTTAATATCCAGTCACCTTCTTTATAATTTATTGAATTAAGGTTCTTATCATAACAACTTTTCCTCGCTAACTTACTTGCTATCAAATTTTCTTTCGCATCATTTTGAGCCCTCTGCAATCTAAACTTAAATTCTAAAGGATAATCATCAAAATTGTACAATGGTTCAACACTTTCACCTTGAAGACTACTTAGTAACCTGCAAATTTTACCGAAAACTAATTCATAAGGTGTATATTTGGTCACAGTATTAACTGTAGTGTTATATGAAAAGCACCAATATGGAATCCATGAACTCCATGACGATGGATTATTTTCCGTCTGTATCCTTAAATACGCGCCTAAAGTTTTGTGAACATTTTCCAAAGATCCTATACTCTCATGATGATATGATGTCGACAAGATTTTATTGATGCATAAGATGTTACATAGCTCTACCATTACTTTTGAAATGAACTCAGAACCCCTATCTGTAGCAATTGTCCGCGGTATTCCATATCTCAAAACAAAAATTTCTGCCAACGCTTTCGCTACCTCATTTGCGGATTTATTCTTTAATGGATACGCCTCTACAAATTTTGTAAGCTCACAATGAAGTGTTAATATATAAACATTGCCTTTTTCGTCCCTGTCAAGTGGCCCCACTATATCTAAATAAATTTTCTCAAACGATGTGGATGCAGTGGTAGTAATTGTCATTGGTTCCTTAGTATGTCTAGAATACTTTTGCTTCTTACACTTATCACATTTATTAATGTATTCCGTTACATCTTTTTCAATAGAAGACCAATAATAATACTTCTTAATATTATTCACCATTCTGCGTATACCTGCATGACCACTTGTGGAAATCATTCAAAATAATCCTCTTCTCATCTTCCCCTTCTACTCTCCTTAAATCCTTCACCACACACATTTTAAAATCTTTCGTATGTAGAGATTTACCACTATTTTCCTTCAAATATTGTGCCATTTTTGTAATAAATTCAACGTTATAACGATTTTTTATAATAATAACTTCTTTTATGCCTTTCTCAATACAAAAATCTACTATGTCTTTCAACAACTCGTCCCGCGATTATGCCGATAAATTTTGCGCGCTTCTGAAAATATCTTTTTATAATTTTTGTTACGTAACATTTTCTCCCATTCATTTAAACATATCTCAACGTCATTTCCTTGTTTTTTAAGAACTTCCACAATCCTAGGGTGATCAGTCCCAGATACGTCCGTATCACAAACATTCGGCTCTCTTAACCGTTTGTACTGCGCTCTCGTCATCACGGATATAGTCTTTTCGCGTATGGTTTTCAAATCCTCGCTTGTAATCACTATCCTGGAAAGTGCATCTGCTTGCACATTTTCTTTTCCCTTAATATATTCAACCTCAAAATCGTATTCTTCTAAACACAAACGAAACTTAGTTAACCTACTTGAAGGAATGAAAGCATGAAGGCATGTTTAACAAATACAACAGCGGCCGGTGATCCGTTTTTACGATGAACCTCCGCCCGTACAAATATGGTCTAAAATGTTTAACTGACCAAACTATTGCCAGTAACTCCTTCTCTATTATAGGATAATTTAACTCACTTTTCCCTAAAGACCTACTAGCCTATGCAACTGGTTTCCCGTTCCCATTACACAACACACTCCCTAAAGCATACCCCGAACTATCGGTTTGCAATACGAAAGTGTTGTTATCAGAAAAATCTGGATAATCCAACACCGGTGGATTCATTAACACTTCCTTAAGAAACAGAAAAGACCTCTCACACTCATCGGTCCAACTAAACACGACACCTCTTTTACACAGTCTATTCATAGGTACCACTATATTAGCAAAATTTGGTTTGAATTTCCTATAATAATTCACAAACGCTACGAACCTCTTTACCTCATCAACCGTCGTTGGACGCGGATAACTTTTCACGACTTCTACCTTCTCTGGATCTGGTGAAATAGCTTCCGCCGAAATTACGTGTCCTAAATAAAGCACTTGCTTCTTCAAAAATTCACCTTTGGATGGATTTAGCTTAAGATTCACTTTCCTCAAGCGTGAAAAAACTGATATAAGATTCCTGTTACGCAAATCCAAATTCCGTCCAAAAATAATTAGATCATCTAAATAAACCAGACACCTGTCATAATTCAATCCAGACATAGCCACAGTCATCAATCTGCTAAAAGAACTCGGACTTATCTTCAACCCCATTGGTAACCTACACATCTGATACTGCCCCTGGTCAGTCGTAAAAGCAGTGTATCTCCTACTACTTTCTTCTAAAGCACATTGATAATATGATTGCGACAAATCACAGTGACTAAAGTAAACAGCACCCGACATTGAATCTAAGATTTCAGTTATATTAGGCAAAGGGAATTTATCATCCTGTATCCTTTCGTTCAACTGCCTGTAATCTATCACCACGCGCCATTTCTTCTCCCCACTACGATCTGCTTTTTTGGGTACAACCAAAACAGGACTAGACCACTCACTAACTGTCTCCTCAATAATATTACTATCCATCATCTCTTGCACTTGCCTATCAACTTCCTTCTTCTGTACATAAGGTATTCTATATTGCCTCCTATAAACTGGAGTCACATTCTCTTTCGATTGACTGCTCATACACATTCGTGACTGATAATTTATCTCCCGGAACATGAAATATATCAGAATACTTCGCGCAAATTTGCTCAATTGATAATCGTTCCTCGGCATTCAAATAATCAAGTTTAAGCAAAGAAAATATTTCCTTAACACGTTCAACGCTCCCTTCCGGCTCCGCAAAACTACAACAATCGTAACCACTTAACGGATAAACTTCTACACCGGACATACTACACACAACTTCCTCAGAGTTTGTGTTTAAAATCCTAATGGGTATCATCCCATTCCTAGGCCTAGCCACCACACTTGCCAAAAAAACACCTTCACGCAATTCTTTCCTTACCACTATACAATCTTCTGCTCTATTAACGGGAAAATACCTAACTACTTCACAACGCGGAGGAATAGTCAACAGGTAATCATACGACTTGAGCGGCATCGAAACCTTCTGCCCCTTATTACCCTTAAGAGACAACCTATTCAATGAAAAATCTATAATACCACTAGGTATATTTCTGTAAAAAATCCTGGCCTAATATGCCTACCGACTTACATGGCAATTCATCAAATATATAAAACCTATGCACGAATGAACATCGACCGTACTCCAAATTTAAATATACATAACCTATAGCTCGCAAACTACCTCCTACACCATTGATCACCAACTCTTCCTTAATCACTTTATAACACAAAGCGTTATTCGTTAAAAAAGTGTTTTTTACAGCTGATATGGACGCACCCGTATCCACTAACCATTCCGTATCTACACTATCCACTAACAAATTAACCCAGTTAATGCTATCACAAGCTAAAATATGCTTATGCACGAAAAAACCGAGTCTCACTCAGCTGACCGCCTTCGCCACTCCGTGACATTGACACTGAGCCTGAGTCAGCATCATTCCGCGCGTGTTCAAAACACGCTACACACCGCCGACCTTGCTGAGTCTGGCGTCTACGACGAGAATTATCGCTGCGACGGCGCATTCCACTGCTATGCCACGCCTTGACATTTTTGCGCGTACGCTCAACAGCTATTCCATGCTGCGCGTGCCTACTCTCTACAATCTGCCGCCTATGGTTATTTCCGTAATTTCTTACGCCCGATGAAATACCACGTCTTGCGGGCCAGCGCTGGTACGTCAACACTTGCGACGACGTCACGACAATCCTCGTCTTCCGCTACCCTAATAGCATCTTTTAAACAAGTTAAATTCGCGCCGCAATAACCGTAGTAAGACGCTGATTACGAAGTCCGTCAGCAAACTTCCTAATCGCATATCTTTCGTTCAATGGCTGCAAAATTTTATAAGCTTCCGAACTTTCCCCGGCTTGAGAAATAGTTAAATTGACCATCAACTTTTCTATCTCGGCCCCAAATTCCGCGACCGATTTATTGTTTTGCCTAGCGCGAGCAAGTTTGGCTTGCACAGCCACGTCCGACTCTACTGTTATTAAATGTTTTCTCATGTCAGCTAACAGACTGTCCACTGTTGCGTAACTGGAAGACAACCGAATCCTAGCCCCCTGAGTAAGCCGTGTGGTTAGAACGAATTTTACTAAAACATCTCCACCAACACATAGAACTATATAAACCTATGGCATCAATCAAATCTTGGGTCACCTGCTCATCGCCATTCATTTTCGGTAGCAAGCTAACCGCCGTCTTTAAAGAAAATCTTTCCGCCGCCATCTCTAACTCGATTTCGCCGATGTCTTCAAATTTTATAGTATCTACGTACAAATTTTCTATTTTAACTATCAGCTGTGTAAACTCTTCTGAAAATTTGTGCGAACTTGAAACTATACTCTTAAATTTAACGTATAAGGCTTTCACATCACTAATTTTCTTAATGAAATTGTCGCCTTTCCGCCTACTAGGACCTAATTTTACAATATTTTCCGTTAGCAATTTTAGTTGCACGAACAGTGACGTTAGTTCCACTTCCATTTAAACTTAATACAATATATGCATACTATTGTCTCTAAATTTACCGCTCGATCATATCACACACTTAAGCTCACGCATAGAATCACTTAATCACTTACTTCTTAACGAGGGAACGTTACTTCGTCCATATCTGGTCAGGCCATCTGCACAGCCTTGCGAACCTCCCGCTGGTTTAGCTGGTCCTCGATCCAACTGTGGTGACACCTTCTATATATCCGGACCGCCACACCAACGATGACAAGCGCCAAACATACAGCAATAAATAACAGCACCGTTTGGATGGCCGTCACCTGCTCCTGTGTAATCGCTGCGGTATTCGAACCACCCACCGCCATCTGAGCGACGACCACTTTTTCCTTTGATGTTGTGCTCCCCATGGCCCGTGACCTGATGTGACGCGAAGCTCACCGAAGCCTAGTCGACTTCTGCTGCTGCGAATCCCTCGAACGGAGAACTATAACGCCGTCCAGCCGACTGGCAGGTCGCCATGCGATGTGGGGATGAGGAGGTGTCAATCAAACAACATGACGTGTATTACTTTGAGAGTCAATTGTGAACAGAGACTCAACTGTACTCAGCTACAGTCCTCAACTGTCCTCTCTCCTTTAATAGGTGGTTTAAATATACATAGATAGTACGTGACTACGTGCTAACACGAAGTATATCTACCTTAACTTAACCCTGAACAATACGTGACATGCTGATGTACAATATACGTAACTTCTCACCACATGGGGAGGACGACGACAATGACGCGCTACCAGCAGTTACCGTAGACGAAGTGAAATCTTTGATCAAGGACTTACATCCTAGAAAGGCCCCAGGTCCCGACGGGATTACCAATCGAGTGCTTAAGCAATTCTCGATCCCGCTGATGTGCCTCTTGACAGCAATTTTTAATGCGGCTCTAGCAAATAACATTTTTCCGCACCAGTGGAAAGAAGCCACCGTGATTGGTATTCCGAAGCCTGGCAAGCCAAAGCAGGATCCCACTTCTTATCGCACTATAAGTCTTCTCAAATCATTGGGAAAACTTTACGAGCGCATAATATATGCCCGATTACTAACATATAAAATGAATAATAACCTTCTTCCAGATGAGCAGTTTGGTTTTCGAGCCAAACACTCTTGTGTTCACCAAGTGCACCGCATTGTCGAACACATCCTTGTTAAATCAGGCAAACACAAATTTCATACTGGAGCACTTTTCTTCGACGTTGCTAAAGCGTTCGACAAAGTCTGGCACAATGGCTTAATTTATAAGCTCTACCAACTCAAAGTGCCGGACCGTCTCGTGCACATCATACGAGACTACCTCTCGGGGAGAACCTTTAGGTATCGTGTAGAAGGAGATTACTCTTCTCCTCACCCGATCCAAGCAGTGGTGCCACAAGGCTCAGTACTTTCGCCACTCCTGTTCTCGCTTTACACAAGTGACATCCCGAAACCCAAGAAGGCCCATCTGGCAGTCTTCGCGGACAATACCAATTTATACTACTCGGGCCGCAGTCCTACTGCAATTCAAGACGCTCTACAATCCGCATCAAATGCCTTAGGCAAATGGTTCAGAAAGTGGAGAATCGAAGTCAATCCGACAGAGAGTGCCGCTGTACTCTTCTCGAGATTCAACAGCCCACCGGTCATTCCACCGGTCAAGATGTTCGGCGAACCAATCCCTTGGGAACGGCAAGCCAAGTACTTAGGCGTAATCCTTGACCAAAAGCTAAACTTTAGAGCGCATGTAGAAACCGTTCGTGCACGGGCTTCACTTACGCTCAGTCGACTACACTGTCTTTTAAATTCACGCAGTAAACTATCAATTGATAACAAGGTTAGGATGTATACCACGTGTATACGGCGGATTATGACGTACGCGAGCACGGTATTCGCTCATACAGCGTCTAGCAGTTTGTACCGCTTACAAACTGTCCAAAGTAAATTCACTCGACGTGCCACCGGGGCACCGTGGTTCATTCGTAATCGCAATTTGCATTCTGATCTCCAACTGCCTTCCATCAAGCAGAGGATGAAAGAGGCGTCGGAACGCTTCTTTGAATCCGCGGCTCAACACCCAAACCCGTTGGTTGTTGCAGCATCCGACTACAGGCCTTTGCCTACAAAGCGTCGTAAACACCGTCAGTCTCGGGGCGTCCTAGACGACCCGGACGACGAGATCACAACTTACCAACTAGCAGTACAGAGGCTGCAAGAAACTAGCACCACTACACAGAGACCACTCTATCCGACCCGCCGGAGAAGAGTGCGCCCGCGAACGCGACGCGTCCTCCCTCGCCCTCCCGACCCTTAGATTGCTAAGAACCTTCCGATGCCCTCGTAGACCCGAAGTCCGAGAGGCCCGCGAACTGTAAAGTAGAGCGACAGTTGCACAAAACTCCCATAAAGAAACTAAAAGCCATAAGCTCTCAATCTCCCCGTCAGCGACCGCCGTGAGCCGAGGTCCAAGTCCCACAGGGGACGCCCCCTTGCGCAGGTTGCTTAGTTTGTAGTGTTTAAACCATTTATCGAGGCTGGAGCTCTGCTCACCTATATGCCCGGTAAAGTAGCAAAAGCCTCCAGGCAAACTACATTATGTCCGTCCGAAAAAAAAAAATAGCTTCATGTTGTTGTATGTTTTGTTAGTACATATAAGTTTATAAATTAAATATACCTAAATCAGTTGTTTGTCGCAAAATTTCGACTCAAAAAGGGTAGCTTACGTAGTTATTTTATAAACACAGTACATTACGTAGATTTCATACACAATTTTGAATCTGAAAACTTTATATGAGTTCAAACAGAACATTTGTTGAATAACCATTAATACTTTTTGGTCTTTTATACAATTCAATTTGGAGCCTCTGTGAAATAACGAAATTATTTCTAATTAGTAATTTGAGGCTTAATTTTGCTACAAAAATAACTGTGAAACATAAGTAGCTTTTCGCAGGTAGCTCTGGTGGCAAAAGTATCCCAAAAGGGTACTTATACATCAGACCCCAACCCTTGGGCCTAGTTTACAGCTAGCTGACTTTTTATACCATTATTATTCCGTCTTATACTTATACATTTTAGAGTTGATTGATATAGCTTATTGTATAAGCTGGGTGACTTTCTTTTTTTTTTTTTTATATTTTCAAGTTGTTTCAGAACATTAAGATTAAGTTAAAATTGAATTAACTGAAATTCTCTGTAGCGTAGCGGTATAAATTTCGCTTGGAAGGTACATACGCTCATAAAATTGCATGCTTATAACGAGCATACTCTTTAAACTGACACATTTGCTTTTGTTAAGCATGCTTTTTTTATTTGCCTATGTACTTTTAAATAACATGTACGACTAATCGGTACTATCATGCTCAATAAGCAACCCGAAAAACCGCATGGATATCGATTTTTGAGCATACTCGAAATAAGTACGCTCATTATTAGCAAAGGTACACATGCTACTAAGTAGCAATTGCCCAATATAGCATGCTTTCGTGCTAGTAATGAGCATGTGTAACTGTAGCTTTAGTCTCGACGGTCGTGGGTGATTCGATCCCCACGCCGGACAAGAAAACTTTGTGTTAATTCTAAAATTTGTTTCCGGGTCTGGTTGGTTAAGCGACTACTCCTCATGAACTCCAAAAGTAGGTTAGAGCTAGTGTTCCCAATTTTTATAACATCATATGACAAGCAGGGAATGGGAAGCATCGTTATCGTGTATTACAACAACCCGCCTGCCAAGCGTGGTGACAAAATCTCATGGCCTAGGCTCATGTTCAGCCGTGGACGTTATACGGGCTGGTAATTTTGAACTTTTGTGAGGATGGATGATTTGTTACTCCTTTATAAAAAAATACTGAATGCATATGACTAATCACTAGTTGATACTGAAGTTTCACATAGAGTTTTTTTATAAGCTTGATAACAAACTGGCAGTAACAACTAGTGAATAGTGAATCAGAAATCCATACATGAAATAAATATATTGTAGTGAGATAATCATGATTTGTTAAATAAAACTAATTACAGTAAACAAAAAAGTAAGTTTTTTTTACTAAATATATATGGCTTACGTTTGGTCATAATCTCGCTTGATGGTAGGCGAAGATCAGGCCTATAATGATACACGCTTGCCTAGAAAGTGTCTGTTCACTTAAGTATTAAAGATGTCCAGATTATAGCATTCCGGAAAACTGACCCCGGCAGAGAATTCCACTTCTTAGCCGTCCGCATTATGAAAGAAGAAGCATATCGCTGCGTGCGTATTGAAGGAATGTCTACAACAAAATGGTGGTAAACTATAAGACTACAGTAATTATACTTTGATATATGAATACTACATACACGTCTTATTACGTAATTAAAACTGCAATATGATAGAAATGGTATCTGAAATTATCCAAAGAGAATAAATAAATTCCTACCCAATTCGCTCTAGTTACTTCTGAGTTTGAAAACATAATTAAAAATACTTCTGAAATAAATTTCCAGTGAAAAGTTCATATAAAAATCTGCGTTTAACACGTCTCTTCGTACGTACAAAATAGAACATCCGTTATGCAATTAAGCTTCGTAGATAAACTTGTTACGTTTTTAAGGACAACGTTATTTCCAACGTTTTTGCCAACGACTAACGTAAAAACATAAAAGGAATATTTGACCTGAGTAACGACCAAACAGGATTTGATCAATTTCTGAATAATTTGTTTTTCCCACATACGGATATCGTGTGACGAGTTCATGTAGTATTTTTTAAGCTAATTTTATCGCCGTTGCCTGTCGTACACTAATAGGATATTTAATGTGGACACACACACGAGTAACACTGCGAAACAAAATTTGCATAAAGCGTAATGACTAAGGTGGCGTAATGCGACGCCTACACCACTGTAATTAGAGACTGACGAATAAAAACGCCATAAAAGCTTTTAAAATTCAGTCAAGTAAGTACTTGTTCGCTCTCAAGCTTTGTAGGAGAAAAATCTAGTAGTCCCCATTGAGAAAAACGATTGTAGACTTTTTTTAGTTTTCTGACTAAAATACTAGAGGAAGAAAATTGTAGTTTATCGTTGTTAGGGTGGTGGTTAACTAAGGAAGGGGGCTGAATGGCACTCAGAAACGATAGGCTTGAATTCGGGGTGTATTTGTGCACTGTTGTGGTCGTTTAACCCGGTGTAGTGGCTCTTTGTCTCAAACGAACAACGTTGTTTACTTTAAAGGTAATTGTACACCCGCTTAGTAATGGATTTAATGTAATGTAGCAGTAATACTAATTTCGCATGGGTACATAGATACGTATGTATGTTTCAGCTGTATCTGTTTGGATTATAATTGTTAAAATTAAAGTTAATTTTAATTTGTACGAATGACAAAGGATTGTATGTACAAGGAGTAGGTACATACGTTTTCACAGTTCTGTTGTGTGATATCTTTATGTAAAAAGATATCGTAAATTGTTCTCTTTAAAATATAGTACAGAAATTCTGGAACAGATAAGAATAACATTTACTAGTTACACAGAAAGCTTAGATTTTCAACACTTAGTAAGAAATGAAATATATCGCTACATCCCTCTAAAACAAAGTAACCAATGGTTAAGACGCCTAAATTCTTTCTCTCTACTTCTTATTGTTTTTAATTACCAAGCACATTCTAGTTCGTCATGGCTTATTTAATGCAATTTGTTTCCTATTTTCATAAGTACGTATGTGCGAGATGGGTGAGCACGACTGCCCTTTATTAATTTGTTTCTCTATATTTCATATAACGTCCACTGCTGAACATGGGCCTCCTCTCAGGGAGGGTATTTTTCATAGTCACCACGCTTGGCAGGTTGCTGACCGCAGTATTATATTGTAACACACAAGGAAACTCTGCTGCTAGTTCTTTGATATACGATTATTATAGATGATGTTATAACAATCGGGACCAACGGCTTAACGTGCTTTCCGAGGCACCTCAACAAACAGACCCGGAAAGAAATCTTAGAATTTACACAAAGATTTCCTATACGGGGTGTGGGGATCGAAACCACGACCTCCGAGACTTAAAGAAAGCCAAAAAAAAACTTAAAAACGCTACGGAGGCTGTCTCTATATTTTAATGTGTGCCAATAGCCTAAGTTCATACTTTTAGGGTAATTGTTTTAATATCAACAAATTTAGTTCGTGCAAATCGCTTATCGAAAATAATAATTATTTAAAAATGTCAATTCATCTATGTCGTATCGATTATCCACTAACTCGAGTATCAACATGTACTCGCAGCTGGTAGGAGCAATAAAATGTTAAAATAAGCGTGTTTAGACTTCCTATCCGTAACTTATAAAACGATAAATGAATCAGTAAAAATTGTCGATAGAAATCCGATAAACGTTTGTGGCGAAATTTGTAATTGCGTCAGTAGAACTGATTATTTATAAAATTCGCCATAAAAATTACAGTTATAAAGTTTGCCATTTAAATTTTAGAACCGTATATAAAATGTAAAACAAAGCTTTATCCTGGCAACATAAGCTTTATGTAATGGAAGAAGAATAATAATTCCAATAGGAACTAAAGTTTTTTGGGAAAACTATGACGGCTTGTATTATTATGGTTTAGATCAGAGTCACCTAAAAAGGCTCTTGTATTTGTTCTTAAAATTAAAAAATATAAATAAAATCAGGTTAAAAGTAATTCTTAACATTTGCACTAATTTCTTCGTTTGCGACGGTAAACTATAGTCCCCTGATAATATTTCACCAGTCCAATGATGACACGAACAATTATTAATAAAATTCATGATGAACCTTTTAGTACTTACGTTAAGTTGCATTGTTGTTGCATATTATTATCTCATTTAAATGTAAAATTACTTTCATAAAATAAATTTTCATAAAACTGCAACAAACAAAAAGAAAAATACATTGAGGTATTACAAATTATTTACTATCACGCGAGGCAAGTCAAGGGCATAGTCATTAGAAAAAAACAACAAAGTAGTTTACCTTGTAATAAATCTAGAGCTTATGAAGTAACATTTGGAAGAATATAAGTTAAGTTATCGCGAATAGAATAATCGATAAGAGTGCGACTAGTTCACTTCACCCAAATAAAATATTAGTTGTACAGACCATCAAACTTGTCGTATTACAACAATGAACTCTAAATTGACTTTGTTATCGATTCAGGTACCCGACAATATAAAAATCGCGACACTGCTTTGCTAGGCACATTTTCTGGATTTGTATTTTAACCTAACCGCCGCAATTAAATTGTAAATTAATACTAGCTAGGGATAACATTCTTTTTTATTAATACGATGAGTTCGTCTTAGAATAAAATATAATATCGAAGGAATGGACAAAACTCTCTCAAAATGAATCCATAAGTCCAAGTTGACTCCAAATACAGCAGGGTAAAGATCATAAATATGACCGTTATTGTTCTAACCCAATGAGCGAACGCTTATTTGACCATTTGTGAATCCGTAATAAAATGCGACCAAAAGTGGTAAATAATAATCTTTTGCGCGTCGCTTCGTTGAATCCCAGTGGCAACCCACAGGGCCAATAAATTATGAAAGTGAACAATATGTAATTATTCCGATATTTTGTATTGATTAAAGTAAAAGCATTCCTGTATGTGGAGTTCGGTTCGAAATCTCAGGGGTGTTAAGTTAATTAGAACAAATGTGTGTTCTAATGAACCAAATGGAATTTGGAACAAAAACATTTAAGTACAAATGTATGACAAAGGCTTTTGTTATTACCAAATATATGGTGAAGTTTGAAATGAAAATTTGTAAGTTCCGAAAAATATTCTCATAAAACAGTCACAATGTTTGTAACTAGTTATTTAAGTGAATTCTTTGCCAAAAAGCTTGTTTTTTTAAAGTGATCTTTATACGTTTTTACATAAAAAATACAACTACATTTTCCATAGTTACAAAAATTTATTTTAACAGTTATTGAAGTCTTTTTAATATTATGAATAACTAACACATTGAGTTACATGAACAGACCAAAAATTAAATCTTTATTATTATAATGTACAACTTCATCACATTTACTTGTACAACTAAATAAGTCAAATAATTTGACAATTAGGTTGTACAGCTTTTTAAATGTACGCCAAGAAGCCTTTCTTTCAGTTATTAACTTCACAAACAATTGCGTAGGAAATTGTCAGATTTCAGGATTATATTATGGATAAAACAGAATAATGGCTGGAGAGGACTAACGACAACGTGACCCCAATTATTTTTATAACAATGGTCGTTTTGTACTGGATTTTGCGGCCCTCCCAAAATTTGCATGACATTGGCTGACAGCAAACGCGATTTGTTTTTGTGAATGCTCAAATGATTTAGCTTTATAGTGAAATGTTCTATGTGAGTACTGTGCGAATAATTACTCATGCACTAACCTAACTAACTAGGACACTGATGTAATAGGCTTACTGTGTTGGAAATATTTACTACCTACCTTCCCGCAACCTGTTTTACCCTCGTAGGTCACGTTCCCGTCGGAACTTTATAATTAAATATAGCCTATATTACTGAGGGATAATGAAACATTTTCACGGTGAAATAATCATTGAAATCCATCCAGTAGTTTTTGACTTTATTTGTAACAAACAAAAATACAAATCTTTCCTCTTTAGAATACAGTTTAATTATTACTGACTAGCTTTCCGCGTGCGGTTTCAAGCGCGTAGCTTCCGTGTCCATGGGATCTTCAAAATAACATAATATAATCTATGACATCCGGGGATAGTGTAGCTTCCCAACAGTGAAAGAATTTTTCAAATCGGTCGAGTAGTTTCGGAGCCTATTCAATACAAACAAACGAACAATCAATGTCTTAATAATCTTTATAATATTAGTATAAATACTTGCATACGGGATGAAAAGATAAACTATTATTGTGTATTGTATAAAATTTAGGTTTAATTTTGGGTAAAACTACCCTAAAGTTACCAATTTAAACAAAAAACTAGATAGAATAATTTGCAATGCTAATTGTTTTTATAAATTTTAATACTCCCGTGAATTTTGCTTAGGTAGTAATAAAAAGTTATATTTTCATATACTGTGAATATTGCTCGGTCACTAACTCTAGAATAATGGAAGGAATACTAATATTAGAATTAATGCAGGATTAAATAAACATTTTAGCTTTTATTTGGCTCAAAGCAAAAAAATCAAGATCTTTCGCTTAAATCCTTTAAAAGCAAAAAAAAAATAGAAGAGAAAGTGTAACTATATTTCATATTTACATTATTATTTAACTTACTGATTACTCATTTACTAATTCTGTGACGTAATAGGCTTACTAACTAGCACACTGTGTTGTAAAATATGTCGGTCAATGATTAGATACGGGATTAAATGGATTAGAATGAACATGAACACCTCCGTAGCGTAAAGGGTAAAATTCTCGACTTAAGTCTAGGAGGTCTTGGTTTCATGAAAGGCACGAAATCTTTGAGTAAAATCTAAGAACTATGTTTGAATCTGGCTAGAGGAAAGCACGTTAAGCCGATGGTCCCGATTGTTATAACATAATTATAGCAATTGTGTACCACAGAACGGGCAGCAGCATTTCTCTGTGTATTTTAATAAATTATACTGCGGTCACCAACCCGCCTACCATGCGTGGTGAGTACATCAAAACACCTTGCCTCAGGAGGGGGCCCTTGTTCAGCAGTGGACGGGACTAAACGGGCTGATGTTAATGGTAAAGATTATCATATAAGTTCAGAATATATCATTCTTTTCAAATAAAACCTCAAAAGAATAGTCAGTACCAATATTTCACACAATTTGCATCTTTATCTAACATTCTCGTATATTACGAAGAAAGGTCAAACTAATGCCGATTTTTTCCCCATTTAAATTGCGTATAATGCTCACTAACCGTGAAGCGGCCGCGTATCTCTGCTACTACATAAATCAAATATAAATAAAGGACCTCATAAGCTGTCAACGTAATGCCATTCAAGCCAGGCCTGGGTGCGTAATATCGGCAAATAAATCATGTTGAGCTAAAATATGCCTCGATACCCACTGTTGAATATGATATCACTTTCAAACGTTTAGTTACATTATATTAACTTAAGCGGTAGTAGCCTTGGTTAGGGCGTCGGACTTGCGATCATGTCGTGGTCGCCGGTTCCATCCCTACCCATTGACTTGAACCCACTCGAAATTTTCTTTAGTGTTTGCTACCCTTGTTATGATCAATTGTCGATGACATTCTCGAAGGAGATTATGTTTACATCATTCGTGGAAATAAGTTTTTTGAATATTTATTAGATAAAATAAAAAAATTAACAAGCATATTAGCATAGCACGAGGTATTAACAAGAGTATTAGTAGTGTGGAAAAATTCTGATAGTAATCTTTAACAAAAAAAAATACCGAAGTTACCACATATTTCGTATTGCTTGGTCAAACCAGACTGACAGATCATGGAAATGATCGCATAATAATATGATTACAATTACGTCCTGCCATTTACTAGGCTGTTGTGTAACGGATAAAGTTGTAGCTAGTGCAGTGGCACCCTGGGTCGTGGTTCTAAACCCCATAAAAGTGCCCTCAGGTGTGTGCCACTTAGATATAATGTGACCACTTGCAATTTGGATGCGGTTTTAATTTCTTCTTATAATAATAATATTTGGTTAATTGCAATAAATATCACAGGACAGACGGACGGACTTTGCAGTCTGTACATTTGTATGATTTGCTATTGCCTACCTACTACTGTTAATTACTTAGTCGGATATCTTATAGAGTAAGAATTATTTGTTAGTTATAATTTTTTATTATTTATTATTTTATCTTCTTACATTGTAATTCTGACAAGTACAAGTGTATGTAAATACCTAAGAGCTGAATAAAATTCATTATTTCATTATTTCAGTGTTAAATAAGAAAATGTATACAAAACCAAACTTTATAAGTCTCAGTGTGAGCTTTAAAGACTAAATGTTTATTTCTTCAAACTAAGTGTATAAGAACATTCATATAAATTTTCAAAGCGCATTCTGAAAACTGAATAAATTAGTCGTTTTTCAAGATACGAGATGCGAACGTGGCAAATAATTTTAGTATTGATGCATCCGTTATTAGCTTTCCCGAATCATAGAGAGAAATTTTGCTGCGTAAGTTCCTAATACAGATTCAATTTTATTTTATTTTATTCAAACAGACACCTTTTTTTTATTCCAAACTGCCAAATAAATCAAAGCCTTTATTGAAGTGGGATATGTAATTAAATTGCGGTAATAATAAAGAATTAAATTTTTAATACGTTAATTTACTTAACAGATCCGAAAACAAATACTTGTATGAAAGTCCTACTACTAGTCCCTGTACTGGCATGTTCGTCATACATGCTACGCTGCATTGAATTAGGCTTAGGAATGTTAGCAAGAACTAGTGTTAGGAAAGGTATATTTAGTGTTATCTATAGTCTATATCTATATATCTATACTAATATTATAAAGAGGAAATATTAGTATGTAAGTATGTTTGTAACTAATTTAATCAAACAGTTATGGACCGATTAAAAATTCTTCCACCATTGAATGCAACATTATCACTGATTAATATAGGCTATATTGAATTATGAAGTTCCCATGGGAACGGGAGTTACGCGGGTGAAACCGCGCGCGGGATGCTAGTACTATATATAGTAATATTATATTTAATTCTAAGTGTCCGAGCACAGCGGCTGCACGTCAGGGCCACATGAGGGCCCATGAAAGAGCAGATCAACAATGCTCCTAATTTAATTTGAAGATACCATACCGCTAAAATTCTAATATATCCAGTCGCTGTGGTCAAAATCGGCCTGGAAGATCATCACCATCATATTTAATTCCAACGGGAATGATAGCAAAGAGGTTGGAGCCGCGTGCGGGAAGCTAGTGATAAAATAAACTCTACAGTATAATTTAATGTGACAGTACCTGTACTATGTTGTATTATAAATCTACTTTTTTGCGATAGTAATACAGTTCTCATCAACAAATCATATTCAGTTAATCCAAGTATATAACAAAATTATTTATTTAAATGCTGATAACTTAATGTACTTTTAGTGTTAAATCAGGTTAGTTTAAAATTATTGGCCCAGTTTAACGGCTGCAGCTCGGTCTAAAGAAATATGACCTCCGCATCTTAGAAACCGCATGTTCTATTTACGGCTAACGCTAGTCTAGCACAATAAATATGTGTGCCCTATTTCTAACAGGGAATAGCCGTATGTAATTTTATCGATATTTAAACTGTAAATAAGACGAAAGAATAAAAGATTGAAGAAAGACTGATTGCCAAAACTTTAAGTTCATTTAGCTAATAAACCATTTTGGGCAAATTGAGTTACATACCATGTTCTTCAGATTTATTTTCTTTGTCTATCTGTATATTCGAAATGTTTGATATTCAGCACACTTTTGTGTCTAACATTATACAATGGTACCTACTCTAAAATACCATTATATAATACTAGCTTCATGCGCCCGGTTTTACCCGCATATCCCCCGTTCCCGTTGGAACTTCATAAATAAATATAACCTATGTCATCCAGGGATAGCCTAACTTTCCAACAGTAAAAGATTTTTTCAAATCGGTTTTGAGTTTCGGAGCCTTTTCAATACAAACAAACAATAAATCAAATATTTATTATATTATCAGCATTTATCAATTCAGTCTCTTTAAATGAGAAAGATTTGGTAGAAAATAGGTACAGGTAATTTTTGTAATAATTGTAATCTTACGTTTTGATATTATAATGATGAAAATTGCCCTGGCAAGTATTAGGCACCATTAAACATCCCGGTACATAATAACCAGATAAAAAAACCCACTTAAATCAACATCATTAGTACGTTCAGCCTGTAGACTGACAATGCTGATCATAATATAAATAGCTTTTATACAAAAATAATTGTTCGCCGCCATGAATACGACGCCAGCGCTCCGACTCCGAATTCGCTGGAATTAATGAATAATTAAGTTTAATTATTTATGATCATTTTTTATTACGATACACTATATAATATAATCTTTGTGTAAATTCTTAGATTTCTTTCCGGGTCTGGTTGGTTGAGGGACTACTCTCCGTGCCTCGGAAAGCACGTTAAGCCGTTGGTCCCGATTGTTATAACATCATCCATAATAATCGTATATCAAGGAACGGGCAGCAGCGTTACCTTGTTTGTTACAACATAATACTGCGGTCACTAACCCGCCTGCCAAGCGTGGTGACTATGGCAATGCCCTCCCTCGGGAGGAGGCCCATGTTCAGCAGTGGACGTTATACGGGCTGATGATGATGATGATGATGACACTATATAAGATATCATGAAATGGTCTTATATTTTGATGTTCATATGTAAGTTTTAACAAACAAGTAGGTATAATTAAAGTCTGACCAAAACACAGGCAGATTTACCATGCCATTGTACATACACTATTTTGCATAAAAGAAAGAGGATAAAATTTAATATTTTACTTCATACAAGTAGGTAATTCATTCATAAAGAAAATCTTATTTTCTCATAACTCAAAGAATATGTTAATAATAAATGAGGAGAATAGAATAGATCTAGCGCTATTCTTGATTTAATAACATCTATTCTTTAAGTTAAAATGTTGCGTCATCAAAAGTAGCTGGGTTGTACGTTGTATTATGATCAGCAGTGTCAGTCTACAGGCTGAACTTATACAATATTTAACTTCGCTAATAATGATAAGATTAAGTTGATAGTCTTCTTCTATCTGTCTTTATCGCATATTACTTGGGGTCGGCGCAACACGTTTGTTTCTTCCATTCTGTCCTAACACCCGTCACACTATCACTCCCTTTTCTTTTATATCACTCTTCACACAGTCCATCCATCTTTTCTTTAGCCTTCCTCTCCGTCTCCACACGGGTATACTTAAAA
Organism: Nycteola revayana; assembly: GCA_947037095.2. Taxonomy (NCBI): domain Eukaryota; kingdom Metazoa; phylum Arthropoda; class Insecta; order Lepidoptera; family Nolidae; genus Nycteola; species Nycteola revayana. The sequence continues at coordinate 18,749,782 of OX344840.2, forward strand.
CTCTTTTAGTAACATGCGTTTCATCCCTCGTTTCACATTAAGTTGATAGTGCATTGAGCAAGTTATATTTAAAGTAACTGAAATAAAAAAATACAGAAAAAATCAATCTCGGAGTTTCTTGAATTATTTTTCTTCAGGTCGTCTACTAAGCTAGCTAGTGAAAGTTTAACTTGCATGCCTTATTATTGTCCGGGGACAAATACATTACGTATCCCCGCCGCTGCGATTTTCTCTCGCCGGCGGCAGCGGGATACGTAGAACTCATCCTCTCCATTGGCGATGGTATGCTATTCATACCACGAGAAGAGGAATTTACCCACTAAAACCCCCGGGTACTCCTCCTTCCGCCATTGTACTCGCACTTTTCTGGTGGAACCTTCGTTGCATGCCTGTTCCTACTCTCTTTTTTCGGATAGACATACGTAGGTAGCCACGAGGCTTTTGCTACTTCACCGGGCATAAAGGCGAGCGGAGCTCCAGCCTTAACGCCCGGTGAAGTACAGTCGTTTTAAAACTACAAACTAAGCAACCTGCGCAAGAAGGCGCCCCCTGTGGGGCTTGGACCTCGGTTCAGGGCGGTCGCTGGCGATGAGATTGAGGGATTATGACTTTTAGTATTTTAGGGGAGTTTTGTGCAACTGTCGTTCTGCTTTACAGTGCGCGGGCCTCTCGGACTTCGGGTCTACGCGGGCGTCGTTGTCAAGTTGAGGTATATGCAAATCCTTAAGTTATGATCAAGAACCGTTATTGCATAGGTAGTCCAAAAATATAATTTTAATTTAGTACTATTTGATTTGAAACGGAAAACATACATTTTTTATACTTCAAATCTTCATCATCATCATCAACAGCCCGTTTACGTCCACAGCTGAACATGGGCCTCCTCTTAACAGACCTTGGCAAGCCAGGATCGTAGAGGGATATTGTCATAATCACCACGCTTGGCAGACGGATTGGTGATCGCAGTAAGATGTAAATCTTGAGCTAATGGATGCTGCTGCCCATTCATCAGCCATATGTCCCTTAGTCGCCTTTTAAGACACCCATGGGAAGTCATGGGGTGGTCTATTTCAAATCTTCAACACTCTTTAAAATACAAAGTGCTTCCAAAATATATGACATCCTTTTAATAGAAGATATTATTATTGTGGTTTATACTTTTAGTGTATAAGATTCTAATAGAACTTTTCAAAGAAGAAGTGTTTTTGTTTTCAAAACCATAAAAAAATGTGTGTTTCTGTTCAAAAAATTTACGCTGCAATTCTAGTTATGCTGGAAGCACCTTATCGCACTGGCGAAGTGCGAGGGATGTCCTCTTGCAGCTGTATTATGTACTAGCGACTTGCCCCGTTTCCGCACGGGGTTCAATGCCGATGTCTAATACATATAAACTTTCCTCTTGAATCACTCTATCCATTAAAACAAAACCGCATCAAAATTCGTTGCGTAGTTTTAAAGATCGAAGCATACAAAGGGACTACCAGCTGCGCCCCGCTGTTTTACCCGCGTCACTCTGCTCCAGTGGGTCGGAGCGTGATTTTTTGTAGGCTATATGTTAATCGAGCTTATTATTGTGCACAGTTTCAGCTAAATCCATTTAGTAGTTTTTGCGTGAAAGAGTAATAAACACCCATTCATCCATCCATACTCACAAACTTTCGTGTTTATAATATTAGTAAGTATTGTAAAAATAAGTTAAACAAAAAATAGTTATAATATTTGTAATAAATTTGAGTTCACTACCGTAATCTCTCCACGTGCTATTATTTACTTGCACTTCTAAGTAGTAAGATTCTAGTACAAAATTATATTTTCCACATGAATCATGTCAGTTGCTTGTGCATTGACATATAAAGCCGCTGCTGTATTTCAATTTACGTTGCCTGTTTCATATGTATTGTGGGCTCCACAACTAGTTCAGTATTTTAAAAAAACTGACTTAAATTGCGAGTTTGAATCAATATTCACGGTATAAATGCGAGGAATAAAATATATTTTTGACTCAACAAATTGTAAAAATTGAAAAAGTTTTTCTTGTTTATTTGAATAAAAACATGTTTTTTTTTTGTTGACAACCTTTATGGCGTAATGGCAAAAGGCCAGCTTTACAGTTTTTCTAGGTCTGGTTGGTTGTGGGACTACCCTCCGTGCCTCGGAATCAGGACATCAGGACGGGCAGCGTTTGGGTGTTATAAGATAATCAGAATTGTATATGGTCAATATGGCTAATAATAATAATAATAGGTATAAAATAAAATCGCCTTCGCACTTCAGGGCACTCAATTCGCATCACTTCCACTCAATTATAAAAAAAAAGTATACAGATGCTTATCCATCTGTATATTTATTTAGGCAGCTCTTACAGAATAAAAAAAAACTTGGGTGTAATAACATTTAATATTTTAAATAAATTTAGTTTTTTATCAAAATTGAGATTAATATCGACTACTGACAGGATTCGAACCTGCCTTGACCAATTAGGCTACGGTGGCATTAGGGTGCTTTATCTAAGATGCAGGGTTACGGAACCCTAAAACTATCAGACTGTATTTTTAGTAGCATTTCGAAAAAAAAAAAAAGTTGTTGAGAAACAGTAGGCAGTGATGAAAGTTTAAACTGGATTTATTGAGTTTCACAATGGAACAAACTATAAACGCACTAACGGTAATGTAGTATGAACAAGAGAAATAAATATATATAAAAAGGCGGGCTGTCAAAGCTAGTCATAGATAATGTAACTAAGTAGAGTTGTAGTATTTTATGTACCTAGTGCAGGCGTCTATGCTTTTATCAGTTGTGCACTTTTTCATTATAACGGGGATATATTTCATGAAGACATTGGAACGAGAACTTAATTCTATTCAACCAAGTGAAAAGTTTTATTATCATAGTCGGTATACAAACAGTTTATTTAATATAAATTTCGTGTATTGTTATCCAGATATAGTTGTCAGCAGTGCTTGCGTGTTTTTTGTTTATACGTTTTATAGCATTAAGTCCCGCAATACACGCATTTATTTACTTTGTGATGGCACTAAAATCTTTATTCCTTGCTAAAATTAGTACGAGTATATCTGACCATAGTAAAATGTTGCCTTAAAGGAATATTTATACCTATATAAATTATATAAACATTTATTATCAGCCCGTATCTTGTCCACAGTTGATTTGTTTTTTTATTTTTCGTACGGACATATATAGTTAGCCCCCAGGCTTTTGCTACTTCACCGGGCATACGGTCCACGGTTGAACATAGGCCTCAATGAGAGGGGGTCGCTATTATAGTAACGTACGCTTGGTGTCCAGGTTAGTGTGAAGTGAAGAATGTGAATTAAATGCTTTGTATATACATGAAGATATATCTCTTACTACTACCGTGGGAATATATTCGTGGCGGACCCAAATAACCGTAATTTTGGAATCACTATCCCTAAAATAATTGACGAAGTTTCACATAAACTTGCAACCCATATTTTACCACTAAGGGCAGTTATATATGCGTCTCCAGGAAAAGTGAGACAGGGAGTCTTACTTTTAATGGCGGATGGTAGATACACTACTAGGTTACACAGTACAACCCCCTCAGGTGCCCCTCTAAATGCCACTATTGGAGGCGCCGCCGGTAACTGAAAGCGTATTGTTGTTACAGTCTCTTACAGTCCATTTTTAGGGACGCACGAAGAACCAGTGCATCTCTCCTCCTCATGGGTGTAATAAAGACGTTCTAATCACAGTTTACAAGCAAAACAAAATCAAAGGAAATCAATTTTCACCCCAAACGAAATAAAAATCTCACACAAAATACTTTGATAAAAAGGTTGTACATTAATTACATTACCATCAACGGCGGCCCAGGTGCGTCCAAAGGGCGAGTACCTACGTGTTTTATTAGCCCTATATACTTATATACGTGGAGTCGTTTGTCAACATAATTAATGCGGTGACTATGTTAATATGTTTTGTTTATGTCACATCCACGGATAAGAAAGTCAGGAACGGTTGTTACTTAATTTGTTTTTTTATTTTGCTTTTATATTTAGTTGTCTTTGTTGTTTTTATAGGTATAAAATATTGTCTTCCGGATTTCGTTTAATAGGCACGAAGACTACAAAATTATAATTAGTCCGTCAGTTAGATTACGAAAAAATATTGGAAACGGTTTTTTTATTTACCAAATTAATAAAAAGATACTAATGGCGCATGCACACATGCCGGCGGCGGCCCAGGCGGCGGCCGCCGGCACGCGCATCTTTAGGAACGCGCATAGGCAGCCTGTATTTTTAAAAGCCAGCGGCAAATCCGGCAGCATATGTGGATGTGCCATTTAGATACAGAGCAACAACAAACTATAAAGTTCACGGCCTTGTGATGTCACTACTTGGTACAAATGTAAAGTGACGTCACACAAAATTTCAACGTGCTATTATCTTCGTCATTTTTTTATTGAGGAACGAAAAAAAATACGTCTTCATTTTTTTTGGTAATAAATAGTTTTTTTAGTCTTCATGCAGTTTCCTTCTACTGAAATTATGTATATACTAATATTATAATGAATAGAATAGGCTTCGAAAGTACGGGACCGATTTCAAAAATCTCCCACATTTAGACTGACCTAGATAACGTAATCTACGTTATCCAGGAGTAACAAAGACAAAATTTAACGTATGCTAAGATAAGAAAGCTAAGATTTCAAAATGATGCTAGCCGGAGTAAGTATTGTTCAAAATTCATCCCAGAGGAATGATATCCATGTCATAAGACTCTTTTTTTTAAAGATTACTAGCAGAGTTTTTCAAGCTAAAATGCTTGCGTTACGAATGGGTTTCCCGTCGCTAGTGCAATGGGTGGGGATCGAACCGGCGGCAAGTTACAAGTAGTAATCGAAATATAAGCGAAGAAATTCGAGTGCAAATTAAGCTAGTCATGCATATTTACATACCTACACAGTTGGTACATAACACACCGATACATAATACAGTATACACTATATATTCACCGTACCAAGCCATTTACCTAATTTAGAGTGCATAAACGGTACCGACGTCCCTTACAGAGCCGGACGCCGACTAGCCAAGACGATAATCTAATTGTATTGAGAGCCTAACTAGTTCAGTACAGCTAGGTTTAAATTGACTGAAGAGATCTTAGATCTAAGCTTGGACTAGAAATTAAAATTAACCAGATGGATGAACATGGCTAACAGATTGTGAATAAACAAGATGTACCTAACTAAGCAATCAAAATATAGTTTAAAACTATTACAGTTATTACTTTTTGAATAGTTTACTTTGACAACCTCCGTGGTAAAGGGGCGTACTTTGGCGTAGGTACCGAAGGGCTCGAAGGTACCGAAGGAGCTCAGGAAGGCCCCCAAATCTTGCTAGCAACTCTCTTATTAACTTTTAAAAATAATTTGTAATAATAGAATCGAAACAATTTAGAGGCATCAGATTTTTGTTTTCCCAAGGCCCTTAATCACCCAGCTACGCCACTGTATAGGGCTCGCCTCAGTCTCGTAGATCGTGGGATTCCGCTCCGATTGTGTGAAATCAAAGATATTTTTTGCGTCTAAATTTTTGAGTGTCTATCCTCGGTGACTTGGAAAGCTTGGTAAGCCGTTGTTCTCGATTATCATTTCAAGCACCATCTAAGGCAATCATATACCAGTTAACGGGCAGCTTTAGCCTATGTATATAAAATCGTTGTGGTGCTAGCATAAAATCGCATCCGTCGATATACTTATGATCCATCTAAATAATAACATATTCAAAGGACAGAACTTCAGACTAAAAAAATAAATTGTATTTTAATACCTGACAGCTTTTAACTGAAAGCTGAACGCTATACATATACTTCTAATTACATACAACTACTGAAATGATATAATGAAATAATGAATGTTATTCAGCATTTAGGTATTTACATACACTTGTACTTGTCAGAATCACAATGAAAGAAGATAAAATAATAAATAATAAAAAACTATAACTAACAGATAATTCTTACTCTATAAGATATCCGACTAAGTAATTAACAGTAGTAGGTAGGCAACAGCAGATCATTCAAATATACAGACTGCAAAGTCCGTCCGTCTGTCCTTTGATATTTTTTGCAATTAACCAATTATTATTATTATAAGAAGAAATTAAAACCGCATCCAAATTGCAAGTGGTCACACTATATCTAAGTGGCACACACCTGAGGGCACCCTTATGGGGTTTAGGACCACGACCCAGGGTACCACTGAAGTAAAAAGGTAGATATATAAAGAGGGTGTGATCAGTGGCACCGACTTCAGGCACTCAATCACAGGGCAGGGGTAGGGGCGCAACGCGGTCCTCGCCGGCGAGAATCCTACCCTAGCTAACCTGCAACCTTTCACTAGCTACCTAAGTGGACCACCCGGAGAAGAAAGGAAGAAAGAAACTCCGGGGTTGTTCTTTATTATTATTATGATTATACTATAATAACTAAATTAAATTAATTAATTTAATATATGTATTATCTTAATAAACCAAAATATGTTTTGACTATTTACAAATTATGTTATAGGTTTACGTAACTAAAAACTTTTTTTATATATTTATTTTATATGTTGTGTACCTATAATACTTTGGCAAATTGTTTGCAGATTTACGACTGCGTTGATGATTATGGTATTTGCTTCTGATACCTAGTATTGTAGGTTTGATTACCACCCGGGACAATTATTATTGTGAATTCCAGATTATATCAATCTGGTGTTAGCACAAATGGGTGTGCAGGTATGCGTTCTGTTCATTAATCATGTAATTGTACCGTCCCCCGCGACACAGTGATTTATTTCTACGGAAACTAGGGTGCGGAATTTCAACCAAACTGTACCTTTTTTTTTTGTCCGGGGGGAAATGCATTTACACATTCCCACCGCTGCTGCTGCGTATTCGCGCGCTGGCGGTGGAATATGTGCAGGGACTCGCCCTCTCCATAGCTTGGTATGCTAACTCATACCACGAGGAGATAACCCTACACCACTAAAACCCCCCCGGGCACTCCTTCGATTTGCCGTTGGCGGGGGCCACAAAAAAGTTAAAGTTAAAACTTATGAGTGCATATTTTGCTCTAAACATTATATTACTGTAGGTATTTATATTATATAACCTGTGCCTGCTTTCGTCCACGTAGAAAAAAATGGAACCATTTTTTCGCTGTAAAAACGTAGCCTATGTCCTTTCGCAGATTCTTAACTATCTGTGTACCAAATTTCATTTAAATCGGTCCAGTATTTTTGACGTAAAAGGCCGACAGACATACAGACAGAGTTAATTTTGCATTCATAATATTAGTAAGGAAGCAAGGATGATATTCGAGTAATATTTTCAAAGCGTCTATGTTAATTAAATACTGAATTCCAAAAGAAAAGATTTCATATGTTTTCATGTCTAAACCGTTAAAAGTAGAACACTAAATACGAAAATGGGATATCAAAGTTTGTATAGACTATGGAGAAATCGGAATAGACACGAACGAAATCTACAAGAACTAGTTTAATAATAAAATGTATAGCAGTTGGAAACTACACTTCTCTCCAGCGCAAAGCATGAGCAAAGTGCATTCTTGTTTATTAGATGAGGCACACGTTAATTATTATCGTGTTGTAGAAGTATGTGGTACTAGTCTAATATACATATACGTCTGTAGAAGTTGATATACGATACTGTATATATCATCCTATATTTATTTATTAAGTACGGCCACATCACATAATCCTACTACAACCGTCGCGTAGCGGTATTCGGCTCGCTTCAAATCTCGGAGGTCGTGGGTTCAATCCCCACAACGGACAAGAAAATTTTTGTGTAGATTTTAAGATTTCTTTCCGGGTCTGATTGGCTGAGGGACCCTCCGTGCCTCGGAAATCTGTTGGTCCCGATTGTTGCAACATCATCTTTAACAATCCTATACAGGGAACGGGCAGCAGCGTTACCTTGTGTGTTACAACAAAAATAATACTGCGGTCACTAAACCGCAAGTGTTGGTGGCTATAGTAAAAACCCTCTCTAGGGAGGAGGCCCGTTTTCAGCAGTGGACGTTATACGAGCTGATGATGCTGATGACTTACAACATTGGTTGTAAACATTATAATAACGTAAGTCCTATAATGCACATGACAATAAAAGTGTACATGGCATTTGCCTTAGATTGACTATGAAAATATTTACATTACATGCTAATTGCATGTTGTTACTGGATTAATTTGCTAATATTTTTTTCTCAGAATTCTGTCAAAAAATCCGTTTCCTAAATATTATTCCTGTGAAAATCGATCTAGCCCTTTCAAAGATTACCCGGAACAGATAGACAGAAAATAATTTATTATTATTACATGTATATTTCCTTACATTTAATAGAAACATCACTCTCCGACCCACTGGAGCAGAGTAACGCGGGTAAACCCGCGGGGCGCAGCTAGTACTATCATAAATATATATTTATTTCATTAAATGTAATAATTGTTTTTGCTTGGAGCTTCACGGCATTGGGGTAGAATAGCATTCCAATTCAGACGCACCTAGTATAGAATAAAATGTAACACTATCATCATTTACCCAACAGGTAGACACATCTAAGCCACCCAAAAAATTATTTACTCTAAAACAGTGTTTCTTAATCCTTTTTCACCTACGGGCCCATAGAAAATGAATGTTTCAAGGACTTTCTCAGAAAATATCTGTAAAAGAGATACTGGTTGAAGTTGATACCAATCGCCGCTTTTTATATTTATAGTATAAAAGCTGGAAGAAGGCATGCTACGTTAGAAGGTGGAAGATTCTTCAAAATGTTTCAACACTGATATCATTAGTAATACAAATATCACAATGACATCAGTATTATTTCGTGTAGCAATGGTGCTGTATCAGCGAATATTTTGCTATTGCAAAATTTGCCCTTCGCAATAGCAATCTACAGAACCCACGATGATCAGGCATCATCGTGGGTTAATTGTGTAGATTACCAAATTTGACCAATTACCACCACGACGTTATATTACTTGCTTTACAATTTATGGATATCTTTGGATAGATAGGATAGTGGATCGATCCCTGATATTTTTCCTCTCTAAGGGTGAAAGTATGTGGCCTCTCTTAATAGAACTATGATTGACATAGACATTGACGGTCAGTTTTGGACACATTTGGTCATCAATATAGAATTTGGTTAAATTCGGTAAAACTATAATATCCTAAAACTTTACTTAAATTTACTTTTACTTACCTACTGAAACTCCCCATCAAACGCTTATATTGGGGACACTGATAATAATATCAGAATGACATCCGGTAAAACTTTTTTTTCAGATGAAGTATGAAGAAAAATCAAGTATAATTTGAATTCCGATGAGGTATATAACTGAAAACAATATCGTCATTCGTCGTATTCATTTTGTGTTTGGACGGACGTATTTTTGTTCTTTAAAATTTCAACCATTTAATCTCATACTTTATCAGCCCGTTTTCGTCTACTGCTGAACTTGGGCCCTACTCTTTAACAGACCTTGGCTAGCCAGGGTCGTTGAGCGATATTTCTGTAATCACCACTCTTAGTATAGTTTAGTATCTTTGAGCTGGAAGTTGCTGCTGCCCATCTATCGGGTGTATATCCCTTAGTTGGCTCTTATGATACCCATAGGTAAATATTGGGTGGTCCATTTTAAGCCGGACACCACAGTACGATTCCTATATTATTACGCACTCAGTTTTGACTTTCTAAAATTGGCAACATAACCACTGATTGCAATGGCAGGACATTAACCGAAGAATATGAAGTAGCATAGCGAATACTGTTTTATCTATACTAATATCATAAAGAGGAAAGATTTGTAATTTTGTGTGTTTGATGGTAATTAATAAACTCAAAAACTACTGTGCTAATTTAAAAAAATATTTCAACTTTTTATTTTGTCCGGGAATATATGCCTTTGCTCATTCCCACCGCCGCTGCAGCGATTTCTGATTTATAATGGCTGGTGCCACAGTGGTCCGGATTTTCAAAAAGGTGGACATAGGATCGAAAATGCATATTTAACTTAACAAAACATTGTTTCGTATAGGAAATTTAACGCTTAATCAGCGTTAAATTTCCTATATCCACCTTTTTGAAAATCCGGACCACTGTGAGGCGGTGTGATATGTGGGACCTTCTCCATGGCGGGGTATACAAAACTCATACCACGAGGAGAGGACGCGCGGTGCCAATGTGGCACCGCGGGAGCTCTTGGACCACACTTACAGTGGCCCATTTGCCGACTTATAGGAACGCCCGGAGTGTAGAGGCGTACCTACTCCTCATGGGTTAGAAGGGGAGCGGGGACCATGTGCCCCACTCGCCAAGCTAAATTCACCCTGAGTGACATAAGCTATATTTAATTATGAAGTTCCCACGGGAACGGGTGAAACCGCGCGCAGAAAGCTAGTTACTAAATAAATAAACAAAGAGTGACTGCGGAGCCCTTGGGGTGCAACAACCACAGTTTAAGAAACACCGTTCTAAGATATTCTCAGTTGTGAAAATCTCTTAGATGTGATCATAAATCGCTTTGGTTGACATAATAGCGTAAAGGGAGAGGCTTGGATTTATGCATGTTTGATTTAGTGGGATGTGAATGTTGTCATTTTACCGACGCTCTCACTAAAATATGGCACGCTTACTTTCGCGAATATGATTTTCAAAAGCGAAATGTATGTTCAATGTTTTCACATCGCCGTTATGAGTATTTCATTTCACTTGAGTTTAAATAGGTTTAGGTTATTTGATATAGCGTAGGTACTAGTAATAAAACTGGTAGGAATGTGACGTTATTATAAATATATAAATCATCATCAGCCCGTATATCGTCCACTGCTGAACAAGGGCCTCCTCCCGAGGGAGGGTATTTGCCATAGTCACCACGCTTGGCAAGCAGGTTGATGTCCGCAGTATTATGTCATAACACATGAGGAAACGGTCCCTAACAGCTTTCCGAGGCACGGAAGGTAGTCCCTCAGCCAACTAGATCCGAAAAGAAATCTTAAAATCTACACAAAGATATTCTTGTCCGGCGTGGTGACCGAACCTACGAACTCCGAGATACTACTATAATAACTTAAAAAAGGCACACCTTTCATTTGTTATTTTGTATCTTTGTCAAATGTGTAATTTTATAAAAATAAACTAGGTACCCTTCCATATGACGTTTCACCCGCGTAGCTCCCATTCCCGTGGCCTATGTTACTTCTGCAAATAGTAGCTTTCTTATGTGGTGCATATTAATGTCCAAGCTTATTCAATGGTAACAATAAAATCTTTCCTCGTTATAAATAACTAACGGCCCGCCCCGGTTTCGCACGGATGGACTTTTATGCTTATATTATACATATAAACCTTCCCTTTGAGTCACTCTATCGATTAAAAAAACCGCATCAAAATCCGTTGCGTAGTTTTAAAGATTAAATCTTTACATAGGTACTGACAGACAGCGGGGAGCACTTTGATTTATATTGATATTGATAGTATATAGGTGGCATCCTTAATATGATTATTGTATTACAAAGACAACCGTTTGGGCAAAAAATGTGTATGCCAATAAATAGTTAAAGTTACGGACCAAAACCTACGTTCTGCCCATTTGAGTATGTTTCGCCGGACCGTCTCATGTGGGTCGTGTTAAAACCGGCAGTAGAATAACCCACTGAGTTTGTTTCGCCGGATCTTCTCAGTTGGGGCGTATTGGATCCGGTGGTAGCATTAAAGCGCGTCCGTCGTTATATACTCATGGTCCACCTAAATAATGACAATTGTTCTAACCTAATATAGACAGAACAAGCTATTTGACACAATATAGTTAAATATTAAACTAAGACGTTAAGACTAAAATATAATTAAAATAATAACTTAAATAATTGTTTAATTTGAAAATTTATAAAATAGGATAATTATAGATATAAATACTAAATACTAAATTGTTTTGACTATTTGCAAGTGCCTGTAATAGGTTTACGTAAATATTTTTTTTATTTTTATTTATTTTATTAGCACAGCAATTTGCGATGTAAAATTTAATTCAATTTTTATTTTAAAGCCACGACTATTATTCTTGAGGATGAAATATAATTTATTTATTTGGAAATGCTTCATATTTAATAAATCTGTAATAAAAAAAAACTACATTGCTTCTGACAAGGCTTTGGCAATTTTTATGATGATTCATTGAGTAGGCGTGAAAGATTAACGGAATAACAAACTCACTCATAAATTTACGTAATAAGTTCAGATTTTTGTTCTATGAAATAACAACAATAACAAGTATCTTATTATATAAACTAGACAATGAGCGCGATTTTTTTTTTATGATTATTAGCTGGGGATGTAAGGCCCATGCAAAATTTCATTAAAATCAGAGCAACAGTTTCGCCCGTACAAACAGACAGAGAAACAAAAAATATAAAATATAACTGGATGTGTTCTATTTTACTTCTAATATCCCCCTGACTCGGGTTTTAACGTTTTTTTTCTATGTAGGTACAGACATTCGACCTCTACAGTTTTATTATATGTATGTATACAATAGATAAATAAATATCTTTATGTTAACCGCAATATTAAATTTCTAAGAAGTAAAAGAACGACGTTAATAAGGTATATGATATTGTACAATTTTATTTAACATTTTAGGGTCAAAATTAAACAAAATAAGAATTTATTGTTATGAAACAATACATTCTTATTTTGTTTAATTTTGTCAAGTCTAGACAAGAAAATAGAATCATATTTCTAAATGATTTTATTTTTGACTAAAATAAAAGAAGGATATGCTTGTAATCATATCCTTCTTTTATTTTGGTCAAATTTAATGAACAAGTCGGGGACGCCCATTGATAAGCGCAAGTGTAAACGCCAACCGAACCTATAAGTGCGAAATATCATCATAGACCAAGATCATTAAAACAGAAATGTGTCTAGAGCGACGGAGCACAAGCTGCGCGTGGTCTGACATGCACTTTTTTATTAAGTGTAAATTGAACTTCATCTAAATAGAAAGAAAGAAATGAATTAGGTATACATTTCTATTCGGAATTCAGAATCCATTTTTTAACTACCTCAATCAAAGCCATTGTTCGCAAACAATCTGTAATTGGTATCTTTGTTCGTTTACCTTAAAAATAAAATATCATACACCACGTTACTTATGCACATTCTCTTTTTATGATTTATTGTTAGAGCTCGTTTTGATGATTGAATAATAAAAACTGCTCGGTCGAGTACTACATTTGCATTTGACTTTCATTTTACCGCGTGAATTTTAATAAGATTCGTAATAACAGAAACGTTTTTTCACAAAGATGATAAAGGTAGATAAATTTCGCACCGAGTACATTTTATTTAGAATTTACTTACTTAAATAACATCTCGCTGCGAATTTATTTATCCTGACGAATGCGAAAAGAGGTTTACTATTAAATTTATCTGAGACGGTTCGTTTATTGCTACTCCGATTGAAATTGGAATATCCAGACAGATTAACAATTTTCGAATTCTGAGGACAGCCTGTGTTCTAAATTCAAGACACGATTCAAATTAAGTGATAAAGCGTTGGGAGTACGCCGCCTGTGCCCGCTTGTCACCCGGTAATACCCAAAGAAGCGACGTGCCCCAGCCCCATTACCAGAAGCTGCAATGCAACAATTTTGTTACAGAAAATTCTAAGACGATCACGCCAACACAACGTGTACCTATTGTTAATGTCATCAAATAATTTCTTCTAAAAGCTCTTAAGGTGCTTGAAGCTTGCATACAAGTACCTAAAAGTATACATTACGATGACTTACGGAAAATTATAATCTACCCACTACTTAACTAGAAAAGTGATATAAAATTAATTTTGTTAGAAATAGGTGATTCATTGAAATCGGTTGATTCGTTTGAAAGTTATTGCGCCAAGAGTTTAAGAGTGTTGTTTTTTTTTTATTTAAACAACAAAGTTAAATGACGAAAATGGGTCCTTTTTTGTCAAATAAATTACCGTTCCTGTGAGGAATTCTTCATTTAATATAGTATATGTTACTCCTGGATAATGTAGCTTACTAATGGTAAAATAATTTTTGAAATTGGTCCGGCAGTTCTTGAGTCTGTTCAATGCAAATAAAACAAACAATTAAGTCTTTACTCTTAACTACATTATTATGGATTACCAGCTATAGATTATAACCTGCATTTTTCGTCAGGGAAAAAACATAACGCTTAATTCGTTGGGTCCAGTCAGCAACCTTAACCTTAACATTATTCTCATCAATGCTACATGAAAAATAATTAAATAAGTCATGTATTATCCATTTTCCTCTTAACAGAATTTCATCCAATATATTATGGTCGGCTGTCGCTTGCGACCACTAATCCAACAAGGCAGTCCAAATGATGTGGTAATTATCTCTAAACCAACATCAAATAAACAGATGGTGAACGTCAAAATCTCGGTTGTAACTACAAATGTTTGATTAACGAACTATGAGTTTGTCAAGTAAATTGTGGTTAGTTGTTTCTAAAATTATGTCGACGGTAGAATGTCAAATAATGGAAACCATTCGCCCTTGGGAAATAATATCCAATGTAAGCAAGTTGATATTATACCAACGCGTGTTCAGAGGCAAAATCTGACTGAATTCCATAGAACTTGTGAGGTATCCGCTACGCAATCTTATATGATTAGGTGTAAAATCATAAAATTAACTATTTCTATTCATAGGACGTTTATTAGGACGTACCCAAAATGCTAAGAATTAAAAACACGAACACATAAAAAACAATTAGAACTCGAAAAAAGAAAAATAATATGGGTATAAAATCCATATTATTTTTATATTTCAAAATTGAGATTAATAAAATTCGACCACCGGCAGGATTTTGAAATATAGTGTAAGGTAATCCTTTCCTATAAAGAGTTCAAAACATAAAAAAAAAAACATATTATTTTCATTATTTATCTATTAGTTAAAATGTGGTTGATAGGGTGTTATAAAAGTAAAGAACCAGCACATTTGCTACTTATGGTTTTGGCATACAAATTTATCCATTCGCACTCTCTTAAATTGAAAGATTAAAGTTTCAGAAGAATAATTCCAAGTTGTAGTTTTAAGACAACATTAAAACTGAGTATTAAGGAATATTAAAACATTTAATCTACGGGTCCAAATATAAATCAAATGTTTCAAGCTTTAATACCTTACCGTGAACTAGACCTGTTATTTATTGATTTCATCTCCTTCAATATCCCATTGATTTGCACTGCAGAACATGGGTAGGTACTCATTTCAAGGACACAAAGAACATCCAGGCTCAGAATAACTATCTGTGGTTGACACAAATAAAAATTGTCCCGGCTGGAAATAGTACCTAGAACTCCAGCTCTCAGAAGGAAATACCGTAACCATTGAGCCACCAATTCCAAGCCCAAAACCACACGGCAACGTCACGGCAATGATTATTGACCTTAACACATTGTTATTACTATAAAGTGATAGTGATATGTATAGCTGGATAACTGGTAGTAACCATGTGTCATATTACATTGTTACAGGAAACATCTCTATACGTCCGATGTTAATAACAACTGATCAAATAAACAGATCACGTTTCAAACACCAAATTCATAATCGCCAATTGAACGGAGCTCCGAGAAATTTGTAAGGGATAACGCGAAAACTGAAGGTGTTTATGATTTTATGATGGTGCCTCATTCTCGAATATGGTCGTACAATAACGATAAAGTGTTACGACCATCCGACGAGGAAAATAGGCCCCAGCTCTCATTTATAAACGAAAAAGTCTAACGATATTTTACTTTAACAAGAACATGAAGTTGATGACAGTTTAAAGTAAACAAAAAAAAAAAAAAAAAAGTGATTAAAGCTGATTTATGCTATAAGTCAAATATTCACCAATAATTGAGTTATAGCATCTATCAGCCCCATCATATTACTGCGATCATCAATTCATCTTTTTTTTTTAATGTCCGGGGGAGTATGCATTTACGCAGTCCCACCGCCGCTGCAGCGTATTCGCACGCTAGAGGCGGGATATGTGGGACTCTACCACGAGGAGAGCACCCTACACCACTAAAACTCCCCGGACACTCCTTCGATCCGCCATTGGCGGGGGCCGTGTACGCATAAATAATCCGGCCCCCGACGGCACCCGCGGCCAATATGGCACCGCGGGATCTCCTGGGCCACACTTATAATGGCCCATTCGCCCAATTATAGGGACACCCGGAGTGTAGAGGAGTCCCTACTCCTCATGGGTCAGCCTCGAAGGGAGCGGGGCATCACCATTCTGGTAATTTTTTTCAGTTTATTCATATTTTGTAATTAATTTTTTAACATAAGTAACAAATAAGATAGAGAAAGATATCTACCGACACATATTTGTCTACTACGCTTTGTAAAATTATTCAACACTTCCATCAAATCTATAAGATTCGTTAATATATTAGGTACAAGTTAATATCCCGAAGTGTTTCTAATGCCACTAAGCGATCGAATAATTTATTTTTACTTACTGATTCTATTAGTCAATTACTTATTAGTAAAGCGATTATCGACTTGTTCCATAAGGCCACGAAAATTGTAAGCGGTGGTGACCCCAGATGGGCGAGGGGTGGGAGCTTCAACGCATTCGAAATTCGAACAACTGAAGAGGGAACTCGCCCGGCTTCAGTTTTGTGACAACCGCCGACCGAGACGGACGTCCGTGCTGCGCTCTGTAACATAAAATATTACGTGAGCTCTATTATAACTCGACTGAACTCTCAGATGGAAATGTTAATTAAAACCGTGTGTGAGTAAAGTGCTTACGGCAATATAGGGCGGATAAAGCTCTGTGATATGTGATGGAACAGTTTGTTTAAAAACTTATTGAGGATGTATGTCTTATTGGCGGTACTCAGTTTACTTATAAAAGGTAAAATATGTTTTATTGTTCTTTCATTAAATTACAACGTACCAATATAAAAAGTGTAACTACCTATATCTTTTACTAAACTTTTAAGGAACTGTTTTGTGTGTGCGTATTTTGTGCTATTGTTTAAAACAAAGTGAAAGGCTTGAAAGCGACACAAATTAATTTCAAAACCAAAATTTAATTTAACTTAATTAATAACAATTCTAATTAAATATCAATCATATATTAGCTAACACAAAAATCTAATTTTACAATTAGATTTTTGTGCTAGCTAATATAAAAATTGATTATAAAAAGATGATTATATATTGACTCATCTTTTTTCAATCAATTTTTACACTTAATTTTGGTCTTAAACTAGTGAAAATGATCACGATGGGTTGATCATGCTTTCATACAGTAGGTTTTACTATATACATCAGTAAGTTTGATATCTACATAAAATCAAAAACATTCTCCGCAGACTTTCCTTTCAAAAACAAAATTCTTTTGTGTCTTCTACCAAAATAAAGACATAAACTATACCTACGCCCAAAAAAGTAAAGCTCTAATTCCAAGTCTAGTCAAGCTAGCTTGACTTTTTTGAGCATATAGTTTAAAATCATCATCATCCCGTACAACGTCCACTGCTGAACATGGGCCTCCTCCCGAGGGAGGGTTTTGCCATAGTCACCACGCTTGGCAAGCGGATTGGTGACCGCAGTATTATGTTGTAATAAACAGGGAAACAAAGATTTCTTGTCCGGTGTGGGGATCAAACTTACGACCTCCGATAGTTAAAGCGAGCCATGTACCG
Organism: Nycteola revayana; assembly: GCA_947037095.2. Classification (NCBI taxonomy): domain Eukaryota; kingdom Metazoa; phylum Arthropoda; class Insecta; order Lepidoptera; family Nolidae; genus Nycteola; species Nycteola revayana. The sequence continues at coordinate 18,767,549 of OX344840.2, forward strand.
CTACGACAACCTCCGTAGGTCGTTTATAATGGTTGTAGTTTATAATAATACAGAGAAAATAAAAAAAATCACTCTTACAAAAGTCTTGTTTCATTTATTTGAGAAACACAAATAAATAAATATTACACAAACATAGCAATAATCAATTGATATTATTCCTATCTCTATGTTTCTTGCTAAGTTTTTATAAAGGGTATGTTATTTTAGATTTATTTAGGGCAGACCTCGATACGGTCGCTAAAAGCAAATTGATCTTTAAAAATACAAACGGCTCTTTCCTCTTTTTTAATTTTGTTATGGAAATCACTGAGAAGTTTCTATGGATCAATATTCAATTATTGCGCTCTACTTTCGAATTAGATTAGGAATCAAATCTGTAAGTAATTATAACGTGAAAATTTAAAAGGGTTACGTTAATGTTGTATGAATTTGAGTACTTCTGATCGGATACATGATACAGTCGATCGGGGTACATTGGAAAGTATGTGTCAAAAAGAAAGAATACAAAAGCTGATATTTCAACTTAAATAAGCCTACCATTTTACGGTCTTCTCGTCTACTGTTATTATACACTTAATGCATTGACTTATTTCAGTTACTCATATCATATAATTTCATGATGTTTTAGCGTTCTCCCTTTTTACACCCACATTCCTGTCCACCCAAATTAACGGTACATAATTTATCTTGAATATATTAAGAAAATAACCACTTCTGAAAAGATTTAAAAAAATTGCAGAACACTGAATGCTCATAGAAGAATTCTATGAGCGTATGAGCGGATTCTATGATAGGATAATTTCCATTTTAACACAATTCATAAGATCACCTAATGCTGAGAACAGAAGTGGGTTTATAGCTTTTGTCACAGATATAACGTGAATCGCATAAGTTTGGTTGGTGAATATTACTTCCGAGTTTGTTTGTCAATTAATTGTACAAAAACGAATGAGAGTATTAAAAACAAAAGACAAATAGATTGCTTGGTACCTTAGAATACATTTTGAACAGAAATATGATATTCCGGTCAATCTTAGCCCTGTGGAATTGTTAAAGAACTTCTTCGGTAACAGCTAGCTTAATATTATTATATTCTATATCTCCGTGTTATTTCTGGCCTAGAAAAGACCACACCATGTCTTCCAATGGTTGTCATAAGAGGTGACTACGGGACATATAGACGAAAAATAGGCAGCAGCATCTCTCGGCTCAAGGAAACTCACTTTATTACGGCGATCACCAATTGTTCTGACAAGCGTAGAGATTATGTCAATATCCATCAACAACCCAGGCTAACCTAGATCTGTTAACAGAAGAGGTCCATGTTCAACAGTTGACAAATGGGCTGATATACATACAATGAATATAGAAAACCTCAGAATATTTTACTTTAAATACGTATCTGGAGCAAGCCCTTTTTATAAATTTTACGGTCTATTTCGTAATACGACAAGGCTTATTTTTGGATATTTCAAAGGTCTCTTTTATTCGTGAACTAAATAGAACAAGTACACTAAAACTACTGTTACAGCAGAACTTATAAAACTTCTTAAAACTAACACCCATTTACTGAAAGGATAATAAAGTTAAAGTTAATGAACCAGCTGTTCAAAAAAGCTTCCTTATCCCATTTTCGGTCATAATTGGTAAAAAAAAACCAAGCAAAACCTAAACTAATATTATAAATATGTTTGCTTTCGATATTCTTCGAAACGACTAGACTGACTTATAAAATTATTAGAAATCTATGTAATTTAGAAGTAACATAAGCTATACTTTCTTATAAAATTTCCACTAAGACGGGAACTACTTGGGAAAAACCGCGCGCGGAAAGCTAACTTTAGATTACCTGATTTTTTTATTAATGCATGCTTCTGAAATAGAATCTAATTTGTTTTTAGTTGTAGAAGTTAGCTATTTGGTTGCTTTGATTGATTTGTGAAACCGAGTGTGTCCTTTTTTTGAGTTCGGGAACTGGCTCATAGTTTCCGAAAATAGTTTTCAGGGAAAAAATAGCTAGAAACAAAAACCAAGTAACCTTATATAATTAATTTATAATTTAATATACACCGATAGATTCATATTAATAGGTCATGTTTTTTCGTTGTGAGGAGTATTTCTTATACAAACTGCTGCGTGCTTTTCCCTGCTAAACCGTGACTGAATATACCTAGTCAGGTCATAAGTTCTGTCACACAGTAAAAACTTTTCTTTTAGAATGCTGGCTACAAAAAAAGTTTATAGAATTCGAATTTCGAATTGTTCATGAAAATAAAAATGTATACTTTTTAGAATTTTACACATTTTAAAATATGGAGTGGACGCTTAAAGAAGACCGTGTAGCAGTTATTGTGTTGCATTGTTGCGGTTACGCGCCAATTAAAATTTTTGACATACTGAAAAATTTGAATATAACCAAAAGATTCGTTTATCGCACCATCAAACGATACAATGAAGACTCTTGTGTAGATGACAGGTCAAGCAGTGGTCGCCCTCGGTCTGTTAGGACTCCAGCAGTGATAAAAGCTGTGAAGGCACGAATTCAAAGAAATCCCAAACGTAAGAAGAAACTGTTGGCCCTTCAGATGGTTAAGCAGAACCACGGTGAAAAGGGTGTTAAATGAAGACTTAGGGCTTCGGGCATATCGAAGAAAAACAGGACATCGTTTGAATGCCCGTCTAATGGACCTGAGACTGAAGAGATGCCGCGCTTTGTTGAAGCGGTACGCGGGAAAAAATTATGGGGAAATTCTTTTTTCGGATGAAAAAAATTTTACCGTAGAAGAGAGCTACAACAAACAAAATGATACGATGATTACGCACACAGTAGTGAAGAAGCGAGCAACCGTATTCCACGTGTCCAACGAGGTCATTTTCCATCCTCGCTCATGGTATGGTTGGGAGTTTCTTATTGGGGCTTAACAGAGGTACATTTTTGTGAGAAAGGTGTAAAAACAAATGCAGTTGTGTATCAAAATACAGTCCTGACGAACCTTGTGGAACCTATTTCTCATACCATGTTCAATAACAGGCACTGGGTATTCCAACAAGATTCGGCGCCAGCTCATAGAGCGAAGAGCACAGAAGACTGGCTAGCGGCGCGTGAAATCGACTTCATCCGGCACGAAGACTGGCCCTCGTCCAGTCCAGATTTGAATCCGTTAGATTACAAGATATGCCAACACTTGGAGGAAAAGGCGTGCTCAAAGCCTCATCCCAATTTGGAGTCACTCAAGACATCCTTGATTAAGGCAGCCGCCGATATTGACATGGACCTCGTTCGTGCTGCGATAGACGACTGGCCGCGCAGATTGAAGGCCAGTATTCAAAATCACGGAGGTTATTTTGAATAAACTTTAGTGTCATAAGAATCTATGTTTTGTTAAGTTCATTTTGGTATATAAATGGTTACATAATGAATGAACTTGTTTCAATTATTTTATATTAAACATGTGACAGAATTTATGACCAGACTAGGTATATAGGTAAGTACATTCATTGGCTTAACTTTAAAAACTAACCAGTGACATTTCCAAATAAAAACTTATTAGAGGTGAACATTGTTATGAACACTAACACGAACTACATTTTATACAATATAGTTGATTTCTTTTTAAACTACTTTAAACTTTATAATTAAATTCGTCTCGAATTCCAAGATAAATTAAGGTGTCTCGTGTAAGGGCGTCCCACTGTTGATCTTGGATGACAGTACTTACAGTGGTGGGAATGTAAAATATTATTTAATTTATGATTACGACCAGCAAAAACGATACAAATAAATGTTTACACTGATTTATTCTTGGTAGTAAAATGATCTATGTATACTTTTTTATTTGATTTAATAATTTACTGATTAGAATGTCTTCGAACGCTGTTCATACAACCTACATTATCTTTTATTGCAAAGAACTGAAGCTCATTTTGCTATGTATATTTAGAGGTATAGCTGGCGTCTCATTGTGGGAATCCCTTTTAGTATAAATCATATTGTGGTTCAAGTTCTTTTATTTTATTTACGGTTTTGACATTTCGATTTCTTTAGCTAGAGAATATGAATTTACGTTGTTACGCTAATTTAAAACACAGTCTTATAGAAATTACTTAATTAAAATTCGCGATAACGTAAATTTTTTAAAATTGAAATATCGTTGCTCATGTTCACATACATAAAAAATTGAGTGACTATATTTCAATTTCAAAATTTGTATGTAACGCTTCGATAGTAATTTATCAGACCGTTTGTATTGAACATGGGTCACCGCTTACCATACATTGGCAATCCAGTGTCTTTAAGGGATATTGCCGTAGTCACTACATTCGGCAGGCGGATCAGTGATCACAGTAAGACGTAACCATACGCTGATAGCCACTCCTGCCCATCCATCAGCTGTAGGCAAGGAGCATACTGTCACCTTTTACGACACCCATGAGAAGCCAGCAAGCTTTGATACTGATGGTAAATCATCCTGACAACATTTAGCAACGATTAAAATTGACAGTGAATCAAATGACCAAATTGAGTACTTAATTGAATTATGTAACTTCCCAAGCTAATTGTTAGTGCAGTTATACCATACATGTTATCAAATCCTGTAGCAAATATAAAGTTGCATTAAGGATGATAAACGTGACCCACATTTCTTATAAAACATATAAATGCTGAATTGCTCGCGCTAAATCTCCCCGGTAGAGTCACGTTGCTTTACGTTCCGTGCAATTTAAAATATAGGCGTCTTACTGTTGCCAGCATTAATCTGAAAGAGTTTCCAATGTAACTATTAATCTACCGGTTCTTTTTGTCAGTAGCATTCGAAAACATTCATAGATTTGTAACTTTATGCTTTTCTCAAACTTGATGCTGGGCCATCTTATTCTATGCGCGAAGGAATTACTGTATAGGTACCCCCTTTTATATTTACTGTTATGGTTGTATGGAGAAGATATGTAGAAAGCCAATATGTTAATGAGTAATGCATTAGACAACCTCCGTAGCGTAGCGGTATTTGGCTCGCTTTAAATCTCGGATGTCGTGGGTTCGATCCCCACGCCGGCCAAGAAATCTTTGTGTAAATTCTAAGATTTCTTTCCGGGTCTGGTTGGCTGAGGGACTACCCTCCGTGCCTCGGAAAGGACTTTAAGCCGTTGGTCCCGATTGTTATAACATCATCTATAATAATCGTATATCAAGGAACGGGCAGCAGCGTTTTCTTGTGTGGTACAACATAATACTGCGGTCACCAATCCGCCTGCCAAGCGTGGTGACTATGGCAATTCCCTCCTTCGAGAGGAGGCCCATGTTCAGCAGTGGACGTTATACGGGCTGAAGATGATGATAGTTATGAATGCATTAGAAGTACTTTTACTTATAAAAATCAACTTCTTTCCCATATTTGTGGTAATTGACAATGAAAACAATTTCGGTAACTACTAGTTAAAAATAAAGTTCTAGGCTTGGGTGTGATTTGTATCCTTAAATTAAATATTAATTACGTTACTAGGGAATTATTTCCGAAGTCTGGAGGTTTTTACAAAGAATATATTCACCGTTATCAGCCTGCAAAATGTCTGTTAAACATAAACCTACCACGAAGAGGAATTTGCCATAGTCTGAGTAAGTAAATGAATGCATGTTTAATGTAAATTTGATGAGGAAATTGAAGCATCATAATATGTTTGTAGTAAAACATTAAAGTTGTGGAAACTCGGTTTTCCGGAAATAGTAAACAGTTTATCTCAAGATGAATTTCCATTTCATTTCTTGAAATGTGGAAATGTGAAGTGTGGGATATTCCGTGTCTATTTGAACTAGTTCGTAAATACAAATAAAGTTAAACAGTAAAAGGTATGTGTCATGAAATCCGATGCCCTCGTAGACCCGAAGTCCGAGAGGCCCGCGAACTGTAAAGTAGAGCGACAGTTGCACAAAACTCCCCTAAAATACTAAAACTCATAATCCCTCAATCTAACGCCAGCGACCGCCCTAAGCCGAGGTCCAAGCCCCATAGGGAACGCCCTCTTGCGCAGGTTGCTTAGTTTGTAGTTTTTAAACCATTTATTAAGGCTGGAGCTCTGCTCGCCTTTATGTCCGGTGAATTAGCAAAAGCCTCGTGGCTAACTACGTAAGTCAAACCGAAAAAAAAAGTGGCATGAAATAAATCCACATTTGTTGCAAATACATTGCGGAATTATATTGCAATCTATCTACCTCTATAATTTTTTACATTTTAAACTGAAAACGATTGATTTTCAACACGGTTAGTAAAGAAAAATTAAGAATACTTCTTTGTGAAGTATTCTTAATTTTTAATTGAAAATAAATTTGAAATTGAGCAAAATCAAATTGTGACGGGGCTTAAACAACCTCATTTATAAGAAGCAAATTAGGCTTGTTGTAACTGCAAGTTTATTTAAGGCTAAAAATGTTTAAGATGAAGGGTTTAAGTTTTCCCATTAACTTCTCCTAAGCATTTTGTTGAGCCTTAAAGTGTCAAGGCAGGTAGTTAAATTTATTAGAATTAATTACCTAATTCTGTTTGAAATTGCGGGTTCGTTTTGATCAAGTGTATTTAATGTCCACTTAAAAAAATTTCATCATCATCATATCAGCCGTAGGACGTCCACTACTGGACATAGGCCTTCCTCATAGATCTCCAGTTGTAGTGGTTAGAAGCGGCCTGCATCCAGCGTGATCCCGTGGCTTTAACTAGATAATCCGTCCATCTAGTTGGTGGACGTCCCACGCTACGCTTGCTTATCCGCGGTCTCTATACGAGAACTTTTCGGCACCAACGGCCATCTGTTCTCCGTGCTATATGGCCTGCCCATTGCCACTTAAACGAACTAATCCGTTGGACTATGTTGGTAACCCGCGTTCTTCTACGTATCTCCTCATTTCTAATTCGATGTCCTAGAGAAACCCCGAGCATAGCCCTCTCCATAGCTCGTTGAGCGACTCTGTAAAAAGTTTATATGTCATATTTAATTAATTATGTATGCCATATTTTCTTAAATTCAAATTATAATTCAAAGCTTACTTTAATTGTAAGTAACACGCATACAAATAAAGTAAATATTTAATACTATTATGAATAAACTTTTAGGATGTTTTAAAAGCTGCTTTTCCCTGCTAAACCGTGACTGAATATACCTAGTCAGGTCATAAGTTCTGTCACACAGTAAAAACTTTTCTTTTAGAATGCTGGCTACAAAAAAAGTTTATAGAATTCGAATTTCGAATTGTTCATGAAAATAAAAATGTATACTTTTTAGAATTTTACACATTTTAAAATATGGAGTGGACGCTTAAAGAAGACCGTGTAGCAGTTATTGTGTTGCATTGTTGCGGTTACGCGCCAATTAAAATTTTTGACATACTGAAAAATTTGAATATAACCAAAAGATTCGTTTATCGCACCATCAAACGATACAATGAAGACTCTTGTGTAGATGACAGGTCAAGCAGTGGTCGCCCTCGGTCTGTTAGGACTCCAGCAGTGATAAAAGCTGTGAAGGCACGAATTCAAAGAAATCCCAAACGTAAGAAGAAACTGTTGGCCCTTCAGATGGTTAAGCAGAACCACGGTGAAAAGGGTGTTAAATGAAGACTTAGGGCTTCGGGCATATCGAAGAAAAACAGGACATCGTTTGAATGCCCGTCTAATGGACCTGAGACTGAAGAGATGCCGCGCTTTGTTGAAGCGGTACGCGGGAAAAAATTATGGGGAAATTCTTTTTTCGGATGAAAAAAATTTTACCGTAGAAGAGAGCTACAACAAACAAAATGATACGATGATTACGCACACAGTAGTGAAGAAGCGAGCAACCGTATTCCACGTGTCCAACGAGGTCATTTTCCATCCTCGCTCATGGTATGGTTGGGAGTTTCTTATTGGGGCTTAACAGAGGTACATTTTTGTGAGAAAGGTGTAAAAACAAATGCAGTTGTGTATCAAAATACAGTCCTGACGAACCTTGTGGAACCTATTTCTCATACCATGTTCAATAACAGGCACTGGGTATTCCAACAAGATTCGGCGCCAGCTCATAGAGCGAAGAGCACAGAAGACTGGCTAGCGGCGCGTGAAATCGACTTCATCCGGCACGAAGACTGGCCCTCGTCCAGTCCAGATTTGAATCCGTTAGATTACAAGATATGCCAACACTTGGAGGAAAAGGCGTGCTCAAAGCCTCATCCCAATTTGGAGTCACTCAAGACATCCTTGATTAAGGCAGCCGCCGATATTGACATGGACCTCGTTCGTGCTGCGATAGACGACTGGCCGCGCAGATTGAAGGCCAGTATTCAAAATCACGGAGGTTATTTTGAATAAACTTTAGTGTCATAAGAATCTATGTTTTGTTAAGTTCATTTTGGTATATAAATGGTTACATAATGAATGAACTTGTTTCAATTATTTTATATTAAACATGTGACAGAATTTATGACCAGACTAGGTATATAGGTAAGTACATTCATTGGCTTAACTTTAAAAACTAACCAGTGACATTTCCAAATAAAAACTTATTAGAGGTGAACATTGTTATGAACACTAACACGAACTACATTTTATACAATATAGTTGATTTCTTTTTAAACTACTTTAAACTTTATAATTAAATTCGTCTCGAATTCCAAGATAAATTAAGGTGTCTCGTGTAAGGGCGTCCCACTGTTGATCTTGGATGACAGTACTTACAGTGGTGGGAATGTAAAATATTATTTAATTTATGATTACGACCAGCAAAAACGATACAAATAAATGTTTACACTGATTTATTCTTGGTAGTAAAATGATCTATGTATACTTTTTTATTTGATTTAATAATTTACTGATTAGAATGTCTTCGAACGCTGTTCATACAACCTACATTATCTTTTATTGCAAAGAACTGAAGCTCATTTTGCTATGTATATTTAGAGGTATAGCTGGCGTCTCATTGTGGGAATCCCTTTTAGTATAAATCATATTGTGGTTCAAGTTCTTTTATTTTATTTACGGTTTTGACATTTCGATTTCTTTAGCTAGAGAATATGAATTTACGTTGTTACGCTAATTTAAAACACAGTCTTATAGAAATTACTTAATTAAAATTCGCGATAACGTAAATTTTTTAAAATTGAAATATCGTTGCTCATGTTCACATACATAAAAAATTGAGTGACTATATTTCAATTTCAAAATTTGTATGTAACGCTTCGATAGTAATTTATCAGACCGTTTGTATTGAACATGGGTCACCGCTTACCATACATTGGCAATCCAGTGTCTTTAAGGGATATTGCCGTAGTCACTACATTCGGCAGGCGGATCAGTGATCACAGTAAGACGTAACCATACGCTGATAGCCACTCCTGCCCATCCATCAGCTGTAGGCAAGGAGCATACTGTCACCTTTTACGACACCCATGAGAAGCCAGCAAGCTTTGATACTGATGGTAAATCATCCTGACAACATTTAGCAACGATTAAAATTGACAGTGAATCAAATGACCAAATTGAGTACTTAATTGAATTATGTAACTTCCCAAGCTAATTGTTAGTGCAGTTATACCATACATGTTATCAAATCCTGTAGCAAATATAAAGTTGCATTAAGGATGATAAACGTGACCCACATTTCTTATAAAACATATAAATGCTGAATTGCTCGCGCTAAATCTCCCCGGTAGAGTCACGTTGCTTTACGTTCCGTGCAATTTAAAATATAGGCGTCTTACTGTTGCCAGCATTAATCTGAAAGAGTTTCCAATGTAACTATTAATCTACCGGTTCTTTTTGTCAGTAGCATTCGAAAACATTCATAGATTTGTAACTTTATGCTTTTCTCAAACTTGATGCTGGGCCATCTTATTCTATGCGCGAAGGAATTACTGTATAGGTACCCCCTTTTATATTTACTGTTATGGTTGTATGGAGAAGATATGTAGAAAGCCAATATGTTAATGAGTAATGCATTAGACAACCTCCGTAGCGTAGCGGTATTTGGCTCGCTTTAAATCTCGGATGTCGTGGGTTCGATCCCCACGCCGGCCAAGAAATCTTTGTGTAAATTCTAAGATTTCTTTCCGGGTCTGGTTGGCTGAGGGACTACCCTCCGTGCCTCGGAAAGGACTTTAAGCCGTTGGTCCCGATTGTTATAACATCATCTATAATAATCGTATATCAAGGAACGGGCAGCAGCGTTTTCTTGTGTGGTACAACATAATACTGCGGTCACCAATCCGCCTGCCAAGCGTGGTGACTATGGCAATTCCCTCCTTCGAGAGGAGGCCCATGTTCAGCAGTGGACGTTATACGGGCTGAAGATGATGATAGTTATGAATGCATTAGAAGTACTTTTACTTATAAAAATCAACTTCTTTCCCATATTTGTGGTAATTGACAATGAAAACAATTTCGGTAACTACTAGTTAAAAATAAAGTTCTAGGCTTGGGTGTGATTTGTATCCTTAAATTAAATATTAATTACGTTACTAGGGAATTATTTCCGAAGTCTGGAGGTTTTTACAAAGAATATATTCACCGTTATCAGCCTGCAAAATGTCTGTTAAACATAAACCTACCACGAAGAGGAATTTGCCATAGTCTGAGTAAGTAAATGAATGCATGTTTAATGTAAATTTGATGAGGAAATTGAAGCATCATAATATGTTTGTAGTAAAACATTAAAGTTGTGGAAACTCGGTTTTCCGGAAATAGTAAACAGTTTATCTCAAGATGAATTTCCATTTCATTTCTTGAAATGTGGAAATGTGAAGTGTGGGATATTCCGTGTCTATTTGAACTAGTTCGTAAATACAAATAAAGTTAAACAGTAAAAGGTATGTGTCATGAAATCCGATGCCCTCGTAGACCCGAAGTCCGAGAGGCCCGCGAACTGTAAAGTAGAGCGACAGTTGCACAAAACTCCCCTAAAATACTAAAACTCATAATCCCTCAATCTAACGCCAGCGACCGCCCTAAGCCGAGGTCCAAGCCCCATAGGGAACGCCCTCTTGCGCAGGTTGCTTAGTTTGTAGTTTTTAAACCATTTATTAAGGCTGGAGCTCTGCTCGCCTTTATGTCCGGTGAATTAGCAAAAGCCTCGTGGCTAACTACGTAAGTCAAACCGAAAAAAAAAGTGGCATGAAATAAATCCACATTTGTTGCAAATACATTGCGGAATTATATTGCAATCTATCTACCTCTATAATTTTTTACATTTTAAACTGAAAACGATTGATTTTCAACACGGTTAGTAAAGAAAAATTAAGAATACTTCTTTGTGAAGTATTCTTAATTTTTAATTGAAAATAAATTTGAAATTGAGCAAAATCAAATTGTGACGGGGCTTAAACAACCTCATTTATAAGAAGCAAATTAGGAGGTCTAAAAAAATGGCGATGTAAAATCAGCGAAAAAAAAAAAAAAAACACCTCAATTTGTTGCTTTTTTGTTGCTAATTAGTTGCCAGAAAATTAATTTTGTTGCTTCAACCTATCGAAAAAAATCGGCAATAACGCTAACTTTTCAATAAGATAGCGTGGAAATCACTGGATGTGGGCTGATCGATCAAGCGAATAGTGGTCAATTTGTTGCTAATTTGTTGCTGAAAGATGGTAGGGAAAAAAAAAAAAAAAAAAAAAAAAAGTTTTTTTTCAATTATGCCAAAATAAGTAATGTCCACGCTAGCTTAACTAACGATTTTTCCGTAAATAAACGATTGTAAAAATTTGTTGCTGCTCATACTGCAGCTTGTTTTAGCATAAAGAGTCAGCAACAAAATAAGAACCGGAAGTCAAGATTAGTTGGAGATCGGTATACAAAAAAAACCGACCACGCTAGCTTAACTAACGATTTTTCCGTAAAAAAACGATTACAAAAATTTGTTGCTGCTCATACTGCAGCTTGTTTCAGCATAAAGAGTCAGCAACAAAATAAAAACCGGAAGTCAAGAGAAGTTGGAGATCGGTACACAAAAAAACCGGCCACGCTAGCTTAACTAACGATTTTTCCGTAAAAAAACGATTGTAAAAATTTGTTGCTGCTCATACTGCAGCTTGTTTTAGCATAAAGAGTCAGCAACAAAATAAGAACCGGAAGTCAAGATTAGTTGGAGATCGGTATACACAAAAAACCGACCACGCTAGCTTAACTAACGATTTTTCCGTAAAAAAACGATTACAAAAATTTGTTGCTGCTCATACTGCAGCTTGTTTCAGCATAAAGAGTCAGCAACAAAATAAAAACCGGAAGTCAAGAGAAGTTGGAGATCGGTACACAAAAAAACCGGCCACGCTAGCTTAACTAACGATTTTTCCGTAAAAAAACGATTGCAAAAATTTGTTGCTGCTCATACTGCAGCTTGTTTTAGCATAAAGAGTCAGCAACAAAATAAAAACCGGAAGTCAAGAGAATTTGGAGATCAGTATACAAAATAAAACGGCCACGCTAGCTTAAGTAACGATTTTTTGTAAAAAAACGATTGTAAAAATTTGTTGCTGCTCATACTGCAGCTTGTTTTAGCATAAAGAGTCAGCAACAAAATAAAAACCGGAAGTCAAGAGAAGTCAGAGATCGGTAGGTATACAAAAAAAACCGGCCACGCTAGCTTAACTAACGATTTTTCCGTAAAAAACGATTGCAAAAATTTGTTGCTGCTCATACTGCAGCTTGTTTTAGCATAAAGAGTCAGCAACAAAATAAAAACCGGAGGTCAAGAGAATTTGGAGATCGGTATACAAAATAAAACGGCCACGCTAGCTTAAGTAACGATTTTTCCGTAAAAAAACGATTGCAAAAATTTGTTGCTGCTCATACTGCAGCTTGTTTTAGCATAAAGAGTCAGCAACAAAATAAAAACCGGAAGTCAAGAGAATTTGGAGATCGGTATACAAAATAAAACGGCCACGCTAGCTTAACTAACGATTTTTCCGTAAAAAAACGATAGCAAAAATTTGTTGCTGCTCATACTGCAGCTTGTTTTAACATAAAGAGTCAGCAACAAAATAAAAACCGGAAGTCAAGAGAATTTGGAGATCGGTATACAAAATAAAACGGCCACGCTAGCTTAACCAACGATTTTTCCGTAAAAAAACGATTGTAAAATTTTTTTGCTGCTCATACTGCAGCTTGTTTTAGCATAAAGAGTCAGCAACAAAATAAAAACCGGTAGTCAAGAGAAGTTGGAGATCGGTATACAAAAAAAACCGGCCACGCTAGCTTAACTAACGATTTTTCCGTAAAAAATCGATTGCAAAAATTTGTTGCTGCTCATAATGCAGCTTCTTTTAGCATAAAGAGTCAGCAACAAAATAAAAACCGGTAGTCAAGAGAAGTTGGAGATCGGTATACAAAAAAAACCGGCCACGCTAGCTTAACTAACGATTTTTCAGTAAAAAAACTATTGTAAAAATTTTTTGCTGCTCATACTGCAGCTTGTTTTAGCATAAAGAGTCAGCAACAAAATAAAAACCGGAAGTCAAGAGAAGTTGGAGATCGGTATACAAAAAAAACCGGCCACGCTAGCTTAACTAGCGATTTTTCCGTAAAAAAACGATTGTAAAAATTTGTTGCTGCTCATACTGCAGCTTGTTTTAGCATAAAGAGTCAGCAACAAAATAAAAACCGGTAGTCAAGAGAAGTTGGAGATCGGTATACAAAAAAAACCGGCCACGCTAGCTTAACTAGCGATTTTTCCGTAAAAAAACGATTGTAAAAATTTGTTGCTGCTCATACTGCAGCTTCTTTTAGCATAAAGAGTCAGCAACAAAATAAAAACCGGTAGTCAAGAGAAGTTGGAGATCGGTATACAACAAAAACCGGCCGCGCTAGCTTAACTAACGATTTTTCCGTAAAAAAACTATTGTAAAAATTTGTTGCTGCTCATACTGCAGCTTGTTTTAGCATAAAGAGTCAGCAACAAAATAAAAACCGGAAGTCAAGAGAAGTTGGAGATCGGTATACAAATAAACCGGCCAAGCTAGCTTAACTAACGATTTTTTCGTAAAAAAACGATTGCAAAAATTTGTTGCTGCTTATACTGCAGCTTGTTTTAGCATAAATAGTCAGCAACAAAATAAAAACCGGAAGTCAAGAGAAGTCTGAGATCGGTTTACAAAAAAAACCGGCCACGCTAGCTTAACTAGCGATTTTTCCCTTAAAAACTCTGTTGCTGACTCTTTATGCTAAAACAAGCTGCAGTATGAGCAGCAACAAATTTTTACAATCGTTTTTTTACGGAAAAATCGTTGGTTAAGCTAGCGTGGCCGGTTGTTTTTGTATACCGATCTCCAACTTCTCTTTACTTCCGGTTTTTATTTTGTTGCTGACTCTTTATGCTGAAACAAGCTGCAGTATGAGCAGCAACAAATTTTTGCAATCGTTTTTTTACGGAAAAATCGTTAGTTAAGCTAGCGTGGTCGGTTTTTTTTGTATACCGATCTCCAACTAATCTTGACTTCCGGTTCTTATTTTGTTGCTGACTCTTTATGCTAAAACAAGCTGCAGTATGAGCAGCAACAAATTTTTACAATCGTGTTTTTACGGAAAAATCGTTAGTTAAGCTAGCGTGGACATTATTTATTTTGGCATAATTGAAAAAAACTTATTTTTATTTTTTTTTATTTATTTCTCCCTACCATCTTTCAGCAACAAATTAGCAACAAATTGTCCACTATTCGCTTGATCGATCAGCCCACATCCAGTGATTTCCACGCTATCTTATTGAAAAGTTAGCGTTATTGCCGATTTTTTTCGATCGTTTGAAGCAACAAAATTAATTTTCTGGCAACTAATTAGCAACAAAAAAGCAACAAATTGAGGTGTTTTTTTTTTTTTTTTTCGCTGATTTTACATCGCCATTTTTTTAGACCTCAAATTAGGCTTGTTGTAACTGCAAGTTTATTTAAGGCTAAAAATGTTTAAGATGAAGGGTTTAAGTTTTCCCATTAACTTCTCCTAAGCATTTTGTTGAGCCTTAAAGTGTCAAGGCAGGTAGTTAAATTTATTAGAATTAATTACCTAATTCTGTTTGAAATTGCGGGTTCGTTTTGATCAAGTGTATTTAATGTCCACTTAAAAAAATTTCATCATCATCATATCAGCCGTAGGACGTCCACTACTGGACATAGGCCTTCCTCATAGATCTCCAGTTGTAGTGGTTAGAAGCGGCCTGCATCCAGCGTGATCCCGTGGCTTTAACTAGATAATCCGTCCATCTAGTTGGTGGACGTCCCACGCTACGCTTGCTTATCCGCGGTCTCTATACGAGAACTTTTCGGCACCAACGGCCATCTGTTCTCCGTGCTATATGGCCTGCCCATTGCCACTTAAACGAACTAATCCGTTGGACTATGTTGGTAACCCGCGTTCTTCTACGTATCTCCTCATTTCTAATTCGATGTCCTAGAGAAACCCCGAGCATAGCCCTCTCCATAGCTCGTTGAGCGACTCTGTAAAAAGTTTATATGTCATATTTAATTAATTATGTATGCCATATTTTCTTAAATTCAAATTATAATTCAAAGCTTACTTTAATTGTAAGTAACACGCATACAAATAAAGTAAATATTTAATACTATTATGAATAAACTTTTAGGATGTTTTAAAAGCTGTAGAGATCTATTAGTTGCAGTGAAATGTGTCTCAGATGTTTGCTCACATCTTAAGAGAGAACAAGATTTCCTTTTAAGATAAAAGTTATTTTAATACCAAGAAGTAATACATTAAAAGGATATTACATCAATAAATGATAGTTAGAAATTAGTCCAATGGCTAGGGCGTCGGACTGGGTCATGTGGTCGCCAGTTCTATTCCTATCCATTGCACTATGAAAACCCACTCGTAATACAAGCATTTTAACTTAGCACGACGGGTTGAAAAGAATACTAGTGGTTTGCAAAAACTCTACTAATAATCTTAAAAACAAAATTGTTCGTAAACACTGGTGCACTATATATTCCTTAATTGTCAAAATCAGGCGAAATTTCTAGCTAGAAAATACATAATTTCTTGTTTAACAATTTTATGCCCAACCTGGGCCTCGTTATATTATAAGGTCAAATAAATCTATTACCACCAGACTAACGAGGCTGCCAGATATTTTATACAGGTAGGATAGTCGATAGAAAGGATACCTAGACAAGTGTGTAGGGATCGCAGCATGTGGAGGTCCGTTGTCTCTGCCTACCCCGCTGGGAAACAGGCGTGAGCTTATGTATATATGTATAAAAAGCAAGCAGAGGAGCAAATAAAATGCGGCCTAAATCATCGAGTGCAGTTAGTCATAATATAAAAATATAATGTTTTTTAAGGTATACTTTAACGAATAAATTTAAATCAGACCGCTATACAGTCACAGTAGTGTGGCCCAGGCACAGATATAGATATACCTAGATAACAAAAGTATCACGATCTGTATGAAAACCAAGCGTGCCATTTTTAGAATACCTATTATGACGTCACAAGCACTATTTAGTGATGGGAAAAGCAAATCTATTCAGAGACGCCGCCGCGTAAGGCGAATTTAATTCTCTACAATATTTACATATATATAAATAGCTTAAAACCCATAGGAAACGAGATATTTGCAATAAATGTGTAAAAATATCGATTTTTTTACCTTTGACCTTGGGATATCTGAGGACGCGGACACCCTACGATAGGTAGGTTTTGAGACAAGTTTTAGGGGAGTTTATAGCCGATATCTCTCATTCCGAGGTGAAATCCTAATATGCCTGGACTACTATAGCATCCTTATATTGTTACGTCTTTAATGCACAATATTTGATAAAGATTTAATGGTAGCAATGCATTTCAATATAACGTTGTTTATTTTATACACACACGCTGCAAAGCGATTTCGCTTGCTTTGTTAATTCAACGTATCCTTTTCTGACAAACGCAAACAGAGTTAGTCGGAAAATTGTATGGATAGAGCAGGGTTTAGTAATAAGATAAACATAATGTAGTTTACTATATACCCTAGTTCTATTCAAATTTGGGTAGGGGTGTGTTTGTGATAAATCATCTATTTTAAGGTTATTGTTTAGGTATCTGACAAATTGGTATCCACAATTTCATTAATGGAACAGTAGATTGGTATTTTAGACACTAAATTGAAACTTATATAAAGGTTGTGAAATAATTAAAGACTAGCTGTTGCCCGTGACCAGTCATCCACGTAGTTTTAAATTTTTTCGTACAAATTTTTCTACCCCTTTTCACCCCCTCAGGGGTTGAATTTAAAAAAATCTTTACATTTACATCGCTTAAGGAATATTTTTACTAAATTTCATGGTTGTAGACCCAATGCTTTCTGCTCGTCGATCGATCGATCACTCAGTTTCTGCTTTTTTGCAAATAGAAAATCAATTCAGGACTTTCATTTTCTGTACTATTTTAATGAATAAAAATATACAATCGCCATAATATAACATAAAACAGAAACTTCCCAATGTAATCTGACCGGAGTAAATTTCATAACTTTTGAATAGATTCATATACGGTTTTCAACAATATTCAGAGGGATACATGAAGAAGGTTATAAATGATCAATGATAAAATATAATAAGAGCTAGAGTTACTCTAATATATATGATAGAGAAACTCGTTAGCAGCCTAGTTTCTTTATAAAAGTAAATGTAAGACTTCGAAACTGTTACATTTTGTTTGTCTAAAGATAAACCCAACAAAGTTTCTGACCTTACCAAAGATAATTTTAACGTCATGCCTACAGTAATGAAGTTAAGGATATTTTTGTTTGTTTGCTCGAACGTGTTAATCTTATAAACTAGTGGTCTTATTTAATAAAATCTTTCAGTGCTAGATAGCCCATTTATGGAGGAAGGTTATAATATTTTAGTTTATTATAAAGTTCTTACAAGAACTGGAGTTAAGCGGATGAAACGTTACGCGGAAATCTATTAATATTATACGACATTAAACGGGTAGCGTGTATTTAGAGAATACGTTATATTTAAAACACTTATCCGCTGCCACATCTTACAACTTTGAGCAGTTCCAAGTCCTAAACAAATATTAGGTACTGAAAGTTGCATAAATCACAAATAATTTTGTCAGCTAGAATGCTACCCTGAATTCCCCGTAGAAGGCACTGTATAACGATAAACCACAAGAACTTATGACTCTAGAGGTCCCGTGGAAAGTTAGCTTGTCTTTCAGCCAGTAACGAACTTAATTATTCGAAATGTAGTGGGGCGGAGCAAAACTATTTATGTTTCAATCTGAAACGGTTTTAAGGTATTTAACGGAGAATTTGACTTAAAATTGCATTTTTCATCTGTTATATTTATAGAATTTTTATATTGCGTTGTAAAAGGAAATTGATTGACATTGGTATTCAGTCACCATTAAGGTCTTAAACTAAGAGAAGACCTTTTGAAAATCTCCCGTCAAAGTTATATGCTGTTATTATTGCATTGAAATTCCTTGGTCTGCTACAACAATTAACTTTTAGGAATTCATGAACTTAGACATATTATTTATTACTCACATTTTAAATTAATATATATAATACATATATAAAACGAAAAGTAGCAAATTTAACAACTAAATTATACCCGTATAAAAATGCTTTACATTTTGCAATAAATAAATCTATACTAATATATAAAGTCAAAGAATTAATTTGGTTGAAAGTGCTAAACTACTGGTCCGATTTGAAAAAAAAATATTGTAGCGTTAGATAACACATGTATCGAAGGAGTCTATGGGCTATATTTCATCATGAAGTTTCTACAGTTACGAGACTTACTTGGTTGAAATCGCGCGGAAGCTTGTCTATGAATATAGGAAAAGCCATTTTCGGTCATATTCTTCGTTAAATAGCTAAAATGCGAAGTTGGCACCGTAATGAAGACGTTCCCGGTTTACCTACTTTCTATATTTTTATGTGATTAATTTGAAACTGTATGAAGTTATTTCAGTGAACGATAAACCACAAGGACTAATGACTGCAGTTCTGTGAAAAGTTAGCTTGTATTTTATCGTGTAACAAACTTATTAACATAGAATAACAAACTTATTAAGTAGTAGGTTGGAAAAAAAACTGTATTTTAAACCTTACTTCGTTACTAATATTATATACGCGAAAGTAACTCTGATGACTCTGGTCTGTCGGCCTTTCACGCCAATAATACTCAACCGATTTAAATGAAATTTGGTACACAGATAGTGAAGAATCTTAGAAAAGACTTTTTTTACTATCATAGCGAAAAATGGGTTGTAGGGTGTTGGTAATCCCACCGCCGCGGTAACGCTGCAGTGGCAGTGGGAAAGCGTAACCGAATTTCAGCCCGGACAAAAAAAAAAGTGTGGATAAAGTTTCTATGATATTAAAAGCTAGAAATTTATTTAAACTGTTAATTAGATATAAAAACATATCATAACTCACATTTTAAGTGCAAATTAGCCTTTATAAGAAGCCACGACGATATTTTGTATGATTTTTACTCAAGGAAGATTTTCCGGTGTTTGTGTTCCATATTTTTGTGTGATTAAGTTAGAATTGTGTGCAAGCATTTCAACAGAGCATAGTAGCATTTTGTTACTTTATTTTGCTCAAATTATAATAGCAATACCATCGCTAATTTATAAGTATTAATTAATCAGTATTATGAAAGTAGGACTTATGAAATGGAATCCCGCAAATACGGGTTAAGGGATTCCTAGTCTCCTATTATCCCATCAATATTAAATAGAGAATTAGTAGGCATAAACAAAAAAAAAACTTCTCAACTGTGGAGACGTAAAATGTCGACTTAAAAGTCGTCCGGCAAAATTAAAGTGGGGACTGATTATGTTATGAAGTAGCAAGAGCCTCACAACATATGTCCGTCCGAAAAAATAGGGACTGATTATGCATCTGACGTTGTGGCCCCGACCGGGGGCCAATCCATCGTTGAGATAATATATAACTTCAAATCGTTCTCTACTTCTTAACCCTGTATCTACGTACAACAGTCTAGCGTAATTGAGCGTCACAAAGTTATGTGCCATAAATCAGTAATACCTTTGTAAAAATAGGTCCGATTTTTTTAAAATTACTATTTTAAAAATCTAGAAAGCCATTTCAAATTTTTCAATTACTTACTTTTAATTAAGACTCTTCATGTAGTCCTCATTTTCAAGCTTAATTTATTAACAGACAGATCTATCAAGCACACCTTCGTGTTGTGTTCAAATAGTTCCTTAAACGTAGTTAAAAGTGCCAACTAGTTCTATAACACGATAACTAGCCCACTAATTAGTTGACTTCAAACAATAAAGTTACCTTCCAATGTGTACGTATCACCAACTTCATTGCGAGGGTCCTCAAGATTACACGGCACAAGTTTGTTAAACCTTAACAAGGTTTCGGTTGTTACTCTCGACTGATTGTTGTAAAGTCCTGCCTATTGGATGGAGGTAGACGAGGATGTAATTATGAGATGGTAGTATTTCGGTAACAGATAATTTGGTTTGTTAGATATATTCATAAAAATAAAAATGTAATTAATTATTATTAAGTTATTATACGTCGTCATCATCATCATCAGCAGTGGATATTATACTTAAGATGATGTTATAGTTTTTAATCGTGCCTTTACTTAATTTGTGAAAATTTTATTATTTAAAAGTTATGTTGTCACCCAGACTCAGACCCGTAACGACTGAGGTACTGAAATAGTTTATCTATTTAAAAAAAATATACATTTTTACTTTTAAAACAGTAAATCAAATAAAACATTCAATAAAAAATATAATACTTCTGTAATAATAAAACAAAAATCTGCCGCACGGCGATGTTTTATCGCGCAATTGTCCAAAGCCTTAAAGGCAGACATCTTGAAAAATCTGTGAAGTGGGGATAACAAATTCTTAGTATAACTTATGATTTCAATGCCCTGGAGACAAGTTCCCTGTATGTTACAGCGCACTTGAGAATATTTCAGCGCTCACAAAAAGGACAAGATAGAATTCTACATAAATATTTTGCGAATTTTTTGTGACGTCTCATGCCAATCTTTTTGTTTAGCATTTTTGCTGATTTTACTTTTGCGTAAGTACGTACTATATTTTGGAACATAAATGTACGTTTATCACTACATTATTATTTTTGAATTACAAATTAATTAAATGTAACTTGTTAATGCTTATGATTGTTTACAAGTCCGCCTTAATACAGTTTTCAATTACTTACCTAAATAAATAGCCGTCTTGTTACCCCTAAAAACATTATTTAATTATATTTATCCCATTTAAATACAGCATTAAATATGAATTATAAGTGATCTCTGTATAAAAGACTTAATTTTCTACCATGGATTACATTATTATCTGACTTGTTCTTCACTTTATCACTTGCACACTCGACGAGAACAGAAAGAGAAATGACTTCCGTTTTACTGTCACACGCTTTTTTAAATAAAACTTTTTTTAATGTTGCCCGCTTGTAACACAACTTATCATAGATACAACGTGTATTTTTTTTACGTATATTAAAATATTTTTTGAAATGTTTTAAATGTCTACTTGTTTAAAACGTTTTATATTTGTTTGTGTATACCGTGTGGTTTCCGGCTTAGAATAGACCACCCCATGTCCTCCCATGGGTGTCGTAAAATGCGACTAAGGGACATATGGCTGATGGATGGGCAGCAGCATCTATTAGTTCAAGGTTTACATCTTACTGCGATCACCAATCCGTCTGCCAAGCGTGGTGATTATGGCAATGTCCCTCAACGGCGCTGGCTTGCCAAGGTCTGTTAAGAGGAGGCCCATGTTCAGCAGTGGACGTTAACGGGCTGTTGATGATGATATTTGTTTGTACGTATTTAATATAATTAAAAGTTAACTTTTAATGTTCAAAGTTTTTAATGTCAAATTCAAAAAAAACACTTGACAAGTTGCCTCATATATTAAAAAAATGGATTGGCTATATAAATTCAGTCAGATTTGTTTGTATTCGTCTGTTGTGTGTTTAACATAGCTTAATCGTAGCAATCGGCAGGCGCCATTTAATGACGTCATAGATTTCAGAAAGTCAAGTTCAACCGTCTCCTAGCATACCTGGAAGACAACGACCTCCTCCGTGACCGTCAATTCGGATTCCGTCGAGGCCGGTCTACTGGGGATCTTCTTGTTTATGCTACTCACTTCTGGAGCGAAGCCATTGAGAGACACGGTGAGGCTCTTGTCGTGTCTCTTGATATCTCTAAGGATTTTGACAGGGTTTGGCACGCAAGTCTCATTGGTAAGCTTCCGGTTTACGGTATTGCTCCCGAACTTTGTACCTGGATTCAGGATATCTTGAGGGGAAGGTCGATTCGAGTTGTCATTGATGGCGCCTCGTCCGATCTTCTTGGTATTAATGCCGGTGTCCCTCAGGGATCTGTTCTCTCCGCGACTCTATTTTTGCTGCACATAAACGAACTGCCAGTGAACTCGATCTTGGAGGCTGTATCCTTATGGGGTGATGCCAATCTGGTTGGGCTTAACCCCTCAAAAACACAGGCGTGTCTTTTTTCGGCGAAACGGAGTCCATTCCAACTGACTCCGACTTTCCGGAATGTCTCCGTTCCGATTAGCGACCATCTTGAGCTCTTAGGGCTTGACCTCTCTTCTAATCTAAACTTCGGTCACTACATCGAGTCCATTGCAAACACTGCAGCCAAAAAACTTGGCATTCTCTCCAAGGTGAGGCTCTCAAGTCTTTACAGAGCTCAAGTTCGTTCCTCAATGGAATACTGTTCTCATCTTTGGGATGGGTCTGCTAGATATCAGCTGGATGCTCTGGACTCATTGGAGCGCCGAGCGAAGAGAGTCATAGGCAATAACTCACTTGTGGAAGCAAGTCTTCGGAGCCTCGAACACCGTAGACGAGTAGCCTGCCTATCGGTTTTTTATCGGTTACATTTCGGGGAGTGTGCAGAGGTTCTACATAACCTAATACCCCTTTCACCCTTCCATCACCGGACGACTAGGCGCGGCGAGTGGTTTCACCCTTTTGTTGTAGACATTCCTTCAATACGCACGAAGCGATTTGCTTCTTCTTTCATAATGCGGACGGCTAAGGAGTGGAATTTTCTGCCCGGGTCAGTTTTTCCGGAACGCTATAATCTGGACATCTTTAAGGCTAAAGTGAACAGACACTTTCTAGGCAAGCGTGTATCATCTTAGGCCTTATCTTCGCCTTCCATCAAGCGAGATTATGGTCAAAATTAAGCATATATTAAAAAAAAAAAAAAAACAGTATACGTAACCTCAAAATCTGTGACCCCTTTTTAAATAATACTTTAATTTTACGAATGAAAAAGATTATGTTTCGCCGAGGACGCAAAAACTACAGAACGTATTGGATTATGTTTGACACATTGATAATTTAGAACGTAGATTAACTTATAAGCTGTCAAAACTTCATACAAATACCTATACGAACAGAGGAGCAATTCAAAACCTAAAAAAAATGTATATGCTACAGTCAAAACTTATAATCGGTCAAATCCACTTTTGTCTGCAAAAATTAGGCAAAAGTAGTTTTGACGGGTCCATATTGGCTCACATAAAATTCCAGAAACGAGATGCTCTTAGGTCGAAGGTTAAAAAAAAACACCAGGATTCCAACTTCTGTAGGTTAGGTTAGGTTAGAACTGTGACTACAACGATCCAAATTCCATACAAATTATTATTGCACTCAAAAGTGGTTTTGACCGATTATAAGTTTTGACTGTAACATATACAACATCATATTTTTTTTATTTAAGTAACCTTATGAATTAATGAACTCATTACGTCATTATTATCTATTACTAGCCCTAAAACGTCCACAGCTGAAAACGAGCCTCCCCTCTAAGTTGGCAGTTAGCATAATCCATAACCACCACGCTTGGTAGGCGATATGGTTACTGCACATTATAACCTACCTAGTAATATATACACAGTTAAACGCTTTTACTCTTGCCTGCTATACGCTTGTCATGCATAATGTTATAACAAACGTGACCAACGGTTTAACGTACTGTCCGTGATACGTACAGTCGTCACTGAAGCAACTATATCCGAAAAGAAATCTTTCATTTAATTTTAAGTCTCGTCACTATGATGATCTCTATTGACATAGGAATAGAGACCATTACAGTTAGACACTTCTTATTCAAGTACATACATAAAGCTAAAATATTGTTCTTGCGTATCACTGTAAGATTTAATTCATCGGGACATATAAGGTGAGACCAATGGGTACCGCTGTCATTACTTAGGTAAGGTATCATAACAAAAAGCCTAAACGAATTCACTCGAGACGAATACTTGTACGAAAACAAATAAAACAGTTGGCAATTTAACGCGAGGCGACAGTTAATTTATAAATCAAAGGTGGGGACTACGTAGGAAGTAAGTTAAAAGCAAACTTTGCTAAGTAAGTTATACTGAGGCGTGAGCTCTGCGTGTTGGTAGATTGTTCCCGCCGTAATATCAACGATTTATATTTATTTTATAGTTCCTATCGGAGGGAAACTTTCTTTGATTTTGTCGAATTATGTTTTAGAACAGGGCGGCGGACGGAAATTATGTGGTTTGTTTTAGACTTTTGTTTTTTGGTTATGATTGGAGAGTACTTAATTAATTTAGTTTTGATTGTAAAAACAGCTTCAGAATAACGCGTGATTTAAATAATTGTTTAAATGGTTTTATAGTTGTAATTAATATTGAAGTAACTTTTGTGACAATAATTATTGCTGAAAATTTGCCGCTATGATCTGCATTTTACTTGTAAACCTACTCTTATTTATTGTTTTTTATGAAATTAAAAATACTAAGGAAACTTTTGGCCAGTTAGTGCCATACCGCGAACTAAACTTATCTGTAAAACCAAGAATAGCATATAGTTTCGTAATTATAAAAACTTTAAACCAAAAATTTCGTTTAGTGCAATCATTGTTCATTACAAATGTCTTAAATATATTCAGTTTTAATTCAAATGTTCAGTTTTAGAGTGTCGTTACATCATTTCATATTATGAAGGTCGTATCTCGATGTAATATGAGTAGGTACTTACAGTAGAACAGTATATGATCAAATAAAAAACTGAAATAGGTATAATTATATCAGTAAAACTTTCAAATTAAGAATACTATATCTATATAGTAGGTATTCTTGATTTGTAAACGTTTAAATTAGTTTGGTTAGTCAAAATAGGTAGTTGATTATTAAATTGCATTGATTGCTAACCAACTAGCCGCATTAGCCATGGGCCATGGACAACAATATTTGGTCTCCATTCAGCAAACATAAATAAACCAGTCAGCATTGCGAATGTTCTAAATGATTTTGAATAGAAAATTAAATACATAACCTATAGAACGACCCATGATTTATCAAATTTGCATAACGTATAAGTAAGTGGAATGCAATTGTTTAGCCTTGTACATAAATTTTAAAAAATAATCAAAACATAACAGGATAACAGGACAAAAAAAAAAGCAGATCAATGAAATAGGCCGTTTAACAAAGACCTTAAATTTTACAGTTTTTTTTTTTACTTAAAATATTATTATGACTTATCCCACTAGATTCGTTGCTCTGGCTGTGGCGGCTATCAGTTTATAGCTTTGGGAGAGTTACGCTATTTTTTTTCTTATTTTAAATAGGTATGTTATGTTGTTTTTTAGTGCTATTTGTTAAATAAAGTTATTGTCTTTCTTTCTAATTGTATAACTGCCGCGTATTAACATGACTTCTGGCTAGTCCCGGTCTGGTCCTGTCCCTTCTGTTTCAATCCGTAGCAATTTATCTGTTATAACAGATAAATTGCAGTATTAGATTTTTGCTAAGTTTTGGCGATAATTTAGGTCCGTTTTATTTGTACGTTGTTGGGTTCAGACTGTTTTGTTGAACTTTTATGATATTTAAATACCTACTCTGTTATTTTGCTATTTCGGACGCAAACAATGATTAAATAAAATTCAAAGCATTTTTGGCACTTAGTACTTTAATAAAACGTTATTTGAGCATGGTATCGTGTTAATTGGGGTTTCACGTTATATGTTATATAATATTATTGATTAATAACACATGTTAAAACAGTATCACATATTTGTCATTTCAATAAATGTATTCAGAAAACGTGAAGACAACATTGTTCCATTTGACAACTTTATGAATATATTCAAAGCTTGATTTGAAATGACATAGAAAATTGCACGACACCGTATTTGCATACAAACACGTTTGAAGCCAAAAAGTATTTTTATGTTTACAGGTAAAGCTTTTGACTTATATTCGTATTGTGAAAGACAAATATTTTTCAATCCTAATCTAATGATATTTTTTTTTTGATTCTGTTCCCGTGGAAAGGTCTTTAAAAGTAGCAAATTTAAAATAAAACTAACTTATAAAATACTACTATTCTAAATCTATTCTACTTGGCAAGGTTCCTAGAATGCTGGCAGCTTTACCCCGTTAAATGGCAATGCTTACCTGCTGTGCAAAGTAAAAACCAGCACTATATAGAATATATGAATATATTGGTTCCGATCTCAAATGTGACTTGAAATTATAACATTATCATCGTTTACTTATTTTTTACTTTACCTTACCTTATTAAATAAAAATAGTAACATGAAAATGTTTGTTCAATAGCGTTATTACAACACTATTTACTAGCTACTAAATGCTAGCATATATTTTAAAACTTATATTGCCGTAGGTACGCTAACATGTTTTAAAATCTAAATTATATAATAATTGTAACAAAACTTTGGAGACGCATAAGTTCCTCACAAAAATTTAAAAAAATAAGTTTCATGTTAACTAAAAGTATATTTATTATTCATTTGGCCACCAATTTACTATTTACAAACAATTTAATTTGTTATTATAGCGGTAAGAATCAACAATCAACATGCAACGCTTACGCCTTAAAACATTGATATACCGGCCCTTCGTTAGGATAGTTGCACAAAAGTATGAAATAAAATTCGTCTGTTCCAAATAGATCTCTTATTTAGTATTGTATAATAATCTCTTATTTAAGTATGTAAGTATATATGTTGATGTAGGTATTAAGAATTAAATTGCTTCTTATCTCTCTCTCTCTCTCTGAATTTTTTAACTTAGTCTTTGTTCGCACCGCTTAACTTTTCATCTTAACCAAAGGTTGACTGGGAGATAATGCCTCTTGGCATTAAGTCCGCCTTATGTACATGAATAAAAGTCCTCTAAAATACTAAAAAGTCATAATCCCTTAATCTCATCGCCACCCTGAGCCGAGGTCTAAGCCCCACAAGAGGCGCCCTCTTGCGCAGGTTGCTTAGTTTGTAGTTTTTAAACCATTTTTTAAGGCTGAAGCTCTGCTAACAACGTATGTCCGTAAGAAAAAAAAGAAGAAAAGAACGCCTTTGGTAGCTTAGTCCATACATACACACCTTAGTACCTACATATAAACAAAAGCTTATATTTTCTTTTATGGTATAGAGGTATAAGTCTTGGACATCATCGATTGGATCCCTACGTCAGACAAGAAAGCCTTGTAGATATTGAAAAATTCCTTTCCGGGTCTGGTTAGTTGAGAGACTAACATCAACATGTGCCTCGGAAAGCAAGCAAACGTTAAGTCCGTTGGTCCAGTTTGCTATAACAATCGTATACAAATGAACGGGCAGGAGCGTTTCCTTGTGTTCTACAACATAATTCTGCGGTCACCAACCCGCCTGCCAAGCGGGGTGGGTATGGTGAAATCCTCTCTCGGAAGAAGGCCCTTGTTCAGCAGTGAACGTTATACAGGCTGATGATGATAATATATGTATACTGCTTACAAATTAGTATTCCTCAAAACTAAATTTAAATTTTAAATTTATCTCATTTATATTCTTGGCTCTAAATATGATTACAATTTGTATTCGCACATATTAACTGTGTGAGCTATGTGCCTATTTGTTTGAGACACGGTTTATATAGTACTATTCTTTTGACGTTAGTTTTTAAATATGTTGTTTAATTATTAGAGTAAGATATTATGATAGACATTAAGACTAAGAAAATTAATTAGTCTGTCAGTTTGATTACTAAACAATATATATTTTATTTATCAATTCAATAAAAATTGACAAAGATACAGAGCAAAAAACAAATTATTAAGTTCAGGAAAGGGGGCTTTGTGACGTCACTACTACGTAAAATTGTACCTAGATGACGTCATACGAAATTTCAACGCGCTGTATCTTCGTCATTTGCTGTTTCAGGAACGACCAAAAAATACGTGTCCAATATTAAATTTGTTAGTAATCTAACTGACGGAGATACTAATTATTTTTTAGTCTTCATGACTATTATGTGTAGGTCTGTGACCTAGTAGAGATAAATAGGTATTTAACTGGAATTCAGGTCATGGGTTCAACTATGTGTGTTCAGGAATGTTATTATATAGGTAAATTAATGTCATTGTATACGTGTCCATGTTCGTTAAAACAAAGTTATATAGTACTAGCATCCCGCGCGCGGTTTCACCCGCGTAACTCCCGTTCCCGTAAGGCCGCCCATGACGACGTTTTGCAGAGATGTTTTCGCGATGCGGGCACTATAGCTATGTGCCCTAGTCCACATAACCACGATTCTGTCGCGATATAAAGGCGACACGGTCGTGCTTCTGATGCTCGGTCCCCACTCACGTGCCACTCTCCCTCCATTCGTCCCCCGATGTCATCCGACACAATCGTTAGAGGCGCGTTTGCATCGCTTCTGTAGCGCGTTGCAAATGCGACGAATTTGCGTTAGTAGCAATGCTGTTGCGCGTTTCCGAAACGCGTCACTGCATTGCCGCAAAAAGTCGCCGTGGGGGAGTTGTGTCAGAACTTCATAATAATACCTAGAATTTTTCAAATCGGACCTGAAGTAGTTCCTGATATTAGCGCGGTCAAGCAAACAAACTCTTCAGCTTTATATATTAGTATGATGTATAGATATATACTCAATAAATTTCTATTTGGATGTAGGTGTCCTGAAATCGTAATAGTAATAATAATCGTAGCAGTACTTATCTTTCATTACCTAATTGGATTGGATTCTACAAGTACCTATTTATTTATAATACAATATTTGTCTACAAGATTTCTATCAGACTCTATCGATAAATATACAAAATCATGGACAAATATCTATTACAAGTAAATAAATAAATAAGCCTTTTATTACCATAATATAACATTATTACTGTTTAGTAGCAAAGAAATGTATCGTATTTATAAGAGAACATCAAAATGTAACTTCAACGTTCAAAGGGTGAAGGTAGCCTTTACTCCGTATACCGTAGATATTGCTTTAGTTAAATGTTGCTCTTGTTTGCAATTTCTGTGATGTCATCGACCCTCCTTTTATATAACGACATGTCTGGAAGTCGAGCATCATTCATTGTTTCAAGACATTTCTCAGTGCTCAGTTCCATTTGATAAGTGCTCGTTGAGTAATCTATAAGTTCCTTTGTCAGAAAATTTGTACAAGTACCTACTAGGTATTGAAATGTACGAAATAACTTAAGTTTTTCACCATATCTTAAAATCGTGAAATGAGATATAAGACATGATACAGTTATGATGTAATATTTTTTTTTGTCACTGTATTAACTTACTAAGCTTTAAGAAAATATTATCAGGAAACCAATAATTATTACTTAGGCCTACGACCTTTCACACTATGTATTGTAAGCGTATTACATTTAACCCAGTCAGTAAATAGTTTATCTGAGCAGAGCAAAACTAAAAAACGAATCCATTTCGAATATAATCCATCAAAAGAGCGACAACTCTGAGAAATTCGTTCAAACAAAGTGTTTATGATAGTTTAGCTATAGAACATGTCAGCTGCTTCCCCGCAACGCATAACAATCTGTTACAGGGGGTATGATGTCGTGCTTAACTGGCAACCTGCCACTGTGAGGCTTATACTTGTTCTAGTATTAATATTACTGTTCTGTACGAAATGTAAGACGCATCCTCTGGTCTTACAATGAAGAATAGTGAGATTGAAAATAAAAGACTTAAATAGTGTTACACAGTATGCTCTTAAACAATTAGATTTTTATTATTTGTTTAAAATATTCCAGTATGGAATATCTGAAGTGATATAAAACCGTTAAGGCTTACCCAGAGGGCTTATTGCTTATGGCTGTGCCTTAAAATATTTTTAAATGAATAAAATGATGTTTTGATTAGCGCGGTATTTTAAAACAACGCGATACTCTCGTAGTTTTAGACCTCTTACTTCGAAAAGAAAAGTTGTCAGTTCATTATTTATACATCTCGTGTATAAATCCAAATGAAAGTTTATTTAAACTGGTTTTATTTTGGAATTGTATTGTCCCCCGCTGAAACAAAAATAATTTATCAGTAACGTTGACGAATAGACTTAATAAATATAGGTAAACCTGTTCGCTTCTTACTTAAAATAGATTGGAATAATTTAATAACAGTACAATTAATCGTAATAAAATATTAAGTTTTAATTGCTCTATTCACCCACCATCGACCGCCCTAAACCAAGGTCTAAGTCACAAGGCCCCTCATCACTAGTTGCTTACTTTGTAGTTTTAAAACCATTGCATAAGGCCCTTCTCGCCTTTATGGATGGAAAGAAGTAGCAAAAGCCTCGTAAATTACTGCATCAATAACAATAAAAAAACACTTAATTTTAATATTAAATCTAATTGTCATATACCTACTTACTAATACATAAAGCTGAAGAGTTTGTTTGAGTATTTGTTTGCTTGAACGCGCTAATCTCACGAATTACTAAACCGATTAGAAACATTATTTCAGTATTAGATAGCCCATTTATTGAGAATAGGCTATATTTAATTATGAAGTTTTGACGAGAACAGCAGATAGGCGCGTGAAACCGCACGCGGGAAGCTAGTAGTGCTATAAACACATTCGTCACTTAACACAAAAAACTAACAAGTAAATTTAATTTGTTGCAGAGTCTTTGCTACTGAAGATTGTTCGTGTATCAGTACCTGCCTACAGAGTAAGAGGGCAACCGGCCCAACTCGAATGCGATTACGAACTCGGCGTAGACACTTTGTACTCCGTCAAATGGTACCGGGACAACGAGGAGTTTTACCGCTACTTGCCCAAGTATGAGCCACCGAAACACGCTTACAAATTGGAAGGGATCAAAGTCGACGTAAGTTGTTGACTGTTAGTTTTGACTTTACAGTGCTTTGTGGGTATTTTTTTCCGTTTTCATAGATTTTGATGCTCGTTCAATTTGACATTGAAAACCTTTGTCTTATTCTTTATGTTGTATGGAGTCTTTGTCTTGTGCTTTTAAATTCATTTGTAGTATTTAGCACACAGTCTATACGTAGCATGCACATGAATTCTTCATTAATTTTGTGCTGCTTACTTAACAGTATAATGTACTAGTGTCTGAAGAGTACCTGCAATTAGGGGTAACAGTTGTAAATTACAAATGTCATGAAGCGTAGATGTTAGAATACCTTTAATTCTGTCCGTTAGCTTTCTTTGTTAGACCCATTTAACTGTCAGACGGTTGTAGTTGTTAGAAAACAATATCAAAGACCTACCCAACATACCTACTTAAGAAAGTTTATTATTTAAGTACAAAAGCAATACTTTTAACCTTTGACTACTTTATCCGTTACTGAATATAAATACTTATTTTTATTTATTATATTTTAACTTAACACATCAATGGTAAAAATTACCAATATTTCAGTTTTTTTTCTTGCTTTTAGACTTGGCTTTGATATATGACTACAATCATAGGTAAAAATTATTTAACGCAAAAATGTTAATTATTAATTTTTGTGTTTAATGAAACAAAATCATGCCGCTTCAACGACACAGTCCGGTAGCTTACAGTATAGTGAAAAAACAGACACAGTTCATAAAGGGAAAATATAATTTAAAATCTTATCTTTTCTTAACTTTGACTTTATAGTACCTATCATAAACCTGTATAACGTCCACTGTTGTACATGCGCTTTTTACGACGGTCCAAGACAAACAATTAAAATACACATTACGAAATAAAAATAAATTTAATACCTTCTTCTTTTTAATATCTACTTCACAGGCAACAAGCCCATTTGCTTTGTCTTTAAAAATATACTTATATAATAAATTACCAACACCACAACAACAACAACCTCCGTAGCGTAGCGGTATTTGGCTTGCTTTAAATCTCGGAGGTCGTGGGTTCGATCCCAACGCCGGACAGGAAGTCTTTGTGTAAATTCTAAGATTTTTTTCCGGGCCTGGTTGGTTGAGGATCTTCCCCTTCGCACCTCGGAAAGCACGTTGAGCCGTTGGTCTCGATTGTTATAACATCATCTATAATTATCGTAAATCAAGGTATGGGCAGCAGCAGTTCCTTGTGTTGTACAACATTACACTCCGGTCACCAACCCGCCTGCCAAGCGTGGTGACTGGCAAATACCCTTCTTCGGGAGGAGGCCCACGCTCAGCAGTGGACGTTATACGGGCTGATGATGATAATGATAAATTACCAGAAATCGTCAGAAAATAATCCAAAATGAATATATTTAAAAATGAACTTGAACCCTGTTGACAAACAAGTCCTATTATAGCGTGGATGAATATTAGAAAGACAACATTTCTTAAAAAAACAAAAAAAAGCGCTCCTCTGTCCTATTTAGCTGTAGCCGACGGGTACATGTGAACCGTATTTAAATTTTTAAGACTGAAGAATGTACGGACCATGGAAGCAAGCAAGATTTGAATTTGAATTTGAACGCTGCTGTGCTTTCCTAGGAATGAGTTTGCTGTAGATGATGTTACAACAATCGGGACCAACAGTTAAACGTGCATTTCGAGGCACGGATGGTAGATCCCCAACCAAGCATATCCGGAGACAAATTTTAGAATCCACACATAGAATTCTTGTACGGCGGCGTGGGGTTAAACACACAGCTTCTGAGCTTATACCTCTATGCAAGATTATTGATACACGCCATTATATGGCTTGTATAGATACCCTTATCATATCCACAAAGGAAAAAATACTGAACTCTATAAAAACTTACAAATATAATATATCTTGCCATCCATGAATAGATATCCGTGTCGGGAATGCGATACTAAATTCGACCTTAAAGGATCTAACACCAATGATGATACACCCGGCATATCGTCAGTAATAGTGCTATACCGCGTAAATAAATATATGGTGTAGACAGAAAAAAATTATCTACATTTGATTTTCGACCTTATTAGCATCAGTTACGCAATACAACAATAGGAAGGTATCACCATCGAAATGGTGGTTATAAATGAGAACTACACTATACGATCGTTTGATGTCATGCATCAATAAAAGCGGTAATTTGTAAATCAAACTACAAACAACAATTACACTTTGCACTTTAACTATGCTAATTGTTTTATAGCAATTACCTTAAAATCTGACTCGTCTCAGAAATTATGTTAAAATTAATTACTAAAATCTTATAATTTATAACATCAGGTTGTTATAGTCGGTTCCCCTTAGATATAATTAATGCCTTGTAACCGATACCACGATGGTCTGACGAGAGGATTTCAACAGCAATTGCCTCACTGTAAATTCTCTTTGTAATAGAGAAAAGCTAACCGAAAATTATTCACTTTAATTTTCTCTGGTTTTGTAGTAGCTGCCATGACTTAAGATTGCTTTAGCCATATTATACTTACATGTATTAAGAATAGGTGTGACATTACTTTAAAGGAAATCTAAGTTAGCTACCAAGAAATAAAGAAAATAAGATATATTCAGTTTATAATAATAAAGTGATTAAGTAATGGCCTTTTTGTTCGTGTTCGAAGTGTCTACAAAGTGTACATAAAAATATAATAGGTACTTATGTTTATTCGACACCTACGCACACTGTCTTTTCTTAATTTTCGCATTATTTTTTGTGTTTTTTCTCAAAAATATTTATTTAGAAATAAGCAGGTGCTTGGTACAATAAATTTATATTACAAAGGCACTGTTTACGACACGGAATAATTTATTCAATTTCTGTTTGTTTTTGTTTCCCAGTAAAACTGAGTTTTTACAATAGGAAACTAATGTATTCAGGGGAAGGAGTGATACATATATGTTTATGTATTTGTACGTTAATAATAAAAATTATCAATTGGAGTTTCCTCTCGGTATGCTCGTTGTGGGTCTTTAGGTCAGATATATTGAACCGTTTTCTTTTAAAGTGATTGCGTAATGTTTAACTTACTAACCTACAAATCAATAAACCTACTAAAAGCGTTATTGCTCACAAATTAACAAAGAATTTAACCTACTGTAGGCATTATTGCACACAAATCTCAATCTCAAACTTTTGAACACGAAAAACATCTTGCCATTCTATTAGATGACTTATAGCAAATACTCGTGATATAATTTGAAAGGTTTTACTGGAATTTAATTTCTTGAAGAGTTTATGTTCGGTTGTCTATTGGCAAGCGTACAATGGGCTTCGCTGTCGAACACTGACAAAAGATAAGGATAGAAATGAGACGAAGCCACACAATCCATAAGACCGTTGAACGGTACTATCATCTAGGCTAGTGAAAACGTGCTCAACAAAATTACTTGTAGTAGAGAGAGTTAGTAGAGATCCAATTTTCCTTATTGAAAATGATATATATGATTTATTTGGTATTTTGACTGAAGATCCATAGCAGGAATCAATCTCAATAAATATAATAGAACTACATTTAGTAGTTACTACCCAAAGAAATGTGGGCTGTATAAATATATGGTTTATATGTTTATTCGGTGGACATGTTCGTATATAACTGGGACGGTAGTGACGGTAGTTTAGCCACTAAGACACTAGTCAAGTCTCGACTGGTGTTTCAGTAGCTGAACTACCAGGAAATTATTTGCCTGAATAACGGATAGTTTGTGTACGTGAAGTCCACCACACAATATAAAAGTTTATTTTTTGTTATTGAAAAATAGAGTAATAATATAATTATTATATTACTTACTTTTTACATACATTTGACTGCACTGGTTGCTCAGTGGTTAGTAGTGGTAGTAGGGTAGAGGTTGCTTCTGAAATCTCGTGTTCTGGGTTCGATTGTCGTCCGGGACAATTATTTGTGTGAAACACAGATAGTGTCTGAGTCTCGATGTGCTTCGTGTCCGTGAATTTTGTGTTTGTAAAGTCCCCGCGACGCAGACTAATGTTAGTGCGGAAGTTTTCTTTAAAAGAAAGAGTGATATACCTATATAATAGAGTATAGTAATAATGGAGGTGTCTTAAAAAAAAGATGTTTTTAAAAAGAAACCGTAAGCCGTATTTATTCTCAACTTGTTAACTTGGTTTAACACTAACACTTAATCTCGAACATAAACTAAGATTCCAACTTCGAGCCAAAGTCTTAATTTTCTAACTTTCTCAATCGACTCAAAAATTGGTACTTCGGCTTTAAATCTAGAAAATTCCATCGGGTATTTTGGTGTTCATTTGGTGCAGTTAGAAAATAAATCTACCTGAACAACAGTTTGATGTATCGTGAAGTTGTGAAACCTGCTGAAACATTTCGAGTAACTAATTAAAAAAATATACAATACAACCGAGCTCTGTGTAGAAGTTCGAGATAGACTGTTATTTAAATGGAGAAACTTTTGTTTGTTTTTAATCAATTACCTCATTGCACATTTATTTCCTTACTTTCAAAGCAACTAATTTGAACCAAAGATGAATTAATATATTTTTTTGTAGTATAAAATTAATGGCATTGTTTAATTTGTCGAATTGTTAAAGGCGCCACGTGGCCATGGATGCATCGGATTCCTATTAACTAAAATAATGTCTCGGCTCGTTTTTTTTGTCTTTATTTGGCAATATGAGTTTAAATTGAATTATACACTATTTGGAAGATTCGATTGCTGGTTTGTTTTTTTACATGAAATAGGCTTCTGAACTACTCGACTGAATTCATAATTTTTTTCACCATTAGAAAGTTACACTATCCAGGACTGAAATCCTTACTAATACTATAAACCTTTATTCCCGTTGTCCCCGTGTTACGGGGACAACGGTACTTCAATTAAATATTTAAAAATACTTCCTGTTGTACCCGTACACTGTCAAGTAGATCAACTTACTAGTAAGTTGATAAACTAATGAGATTTCGGGTGGTTAAAAAAAAACCTAAACCTAAACCAATGTAGTTCAACCAAAGTTGTAAATTTTACTTTTACTTCCCGTTGTCCCA
Organism: Nycteola revayana; assembly: GCA_947037095.2. Classification (NCBI taxonomy): domain Eukaryota; kingdom Metazoa; phylum Arthropoda; class Insecta; order Lepidoptera; family Nolidae; genus Nycteola; species Nycteola revayana. Next base: position 18,803,775 of record OX344840.2, read on the forward strand.
GTCAGCGAAATGTACGTTATGGGGACAACGGGAAATAAATTTAATCACATCCCGCTGTCCCCGTGACGAGGATATGCCATACGGGGACAACGGGAATATACTATTATAAACGCGAAAGTTTGTGAGTATGGATGTATGGATGTTTGTTACACCTTCACGAAAAAACTACGAATGGATTTGGCTTAAACTTTGCATGGGGATAGTTAATAAGCTCTATTAACATATAGGCTACAAAAAATGTCACTCCGACCCACTGGAGTAGAGTAACACGGGTAAAACCGCGGGGCGTAGCTAGTAAGCTATATTTAATGATGAAGTTCCGACGGGAATCTATAATATACTATTTTAAATGTACTTCATCATGATCAGATGTATCATACATCTATAACTAATGTGAAAAAATATAAAATAAGTGTTTTTTTTTACAGTTACAAAAATCTGATGACAAAAGAGTCATCTTGCATCAGGTAACACTAAAATCAAGTGGATTGTATCGGTGTGAGGTCTCAGCTGAAGCGCCAAGTTTTGCTTCAGCGGCTGGAGAGGGAAGAATGGAAGTTATATGTAAGTTATTATATATCTAAAATTGTAATTATTTAAGTTAATAAGACCCTGTTATCCACATAATACTAGTTCCCAATATTTTTCACGTAAAAAACGCAACAATACAATCAATAATTGAACTACAAATTGGAAGAAGGGAATATATGCCACAAAGCTTCCAAATCGTTATAAATCCTAAACCTGTGGCTTTAGAACATTTTATTTCAATGATTCAATTACTTTTATTTATTTCTTTCAAATTATAGTTAATTCTAGAGCTCAGAAGCATAAAGTCGCATGTGCTATTATACTTCAGAAACATTCGTCGTAAGTGCATTTATCGTAAACTGTCACTTACGACTAAATGCTTCTGAAGTATAATAGGCATCCCTTTTAATGCTTCTGGGGTATAAAATAATTAATTAGTTAGCTGCCCTGTCAATAGTATGAATCCAAAACACTGTATCTTTTGAAAACCAATTGTAAGTTATTTCATGTTAATTTTAATGTTGTACAGTCATAATGAAAAAAAAGAAATGATTGGTCGGGAGTATTAACAGACGTAACGAAAATGATTGGGCGTTGTTAAGCTGTAAATCGACTTACAGTCTTTTTATATCCCTATCAAATTTCAACTTTCAAAATTACATAGTTCTCATTGATAATATATTTATAATATTCTTAAATAAGCAGTACAACCGTATCCAAGTAGTTATTGAATGTTATTATTACTTTTTTTTTAAACGTTTCAACTTTGAAAATTAAATACATTTTAGATGTTACTATACTCAAAACTTTTTGTTGTTGTTCGTTGTACGAACTTGTTATCCAATATCTCAAGTGTACTCGTGAAACCAATCAATGTCCGTAGGATATTGAATATCTGGCAACACGGTGTTAATAATATTCGTATGTAAATATATATATAGGGTAGGTATACTGTTTTTATCAATTACGAACATTTTCTATGCTTCAAACCTAGCATTTTACAATTTTATCATTTGGATCATTTTTGTTTCGATACATTTGTTTTCATTTTGAAATACGTGAATTATTGACAACCTCGGTGGCGTAGTGGTATAAGTCTCGCATCTAGTCCCGGAGTTTGCGGGGCGACCCCCACGCTGGACATAAAAAAAATTGTGAACATTCCATGATTTCGTTGCGGGTCTGGTGGTTTGGGTCCTGCCCTCAGTGCCTCGGAAGGCATGTTAAGCCGTTGGTCCCGATTGTTATAACATCATCTATAACAAGCGTAAACCAGGGAACAGGGAGCAGCATTTTCTTGTGTGTTACAAGACCATACTGCGGTCAAATACCCGCCTGACAAAAGTAGTGACTGTGGCAAAACCCTTCCTGGGGAGGAGTGCCATGCTCAGCAGTGGACGTTTCCTATACGGACTGATGTAGATGAAGATGGCTGTAAATAATAAGTACTTTTGAGAACTATTTTAGTGTCTCATCACTGGTTCAAATTGTTTAAAAAAATATATGATTGCCTACAGCTTATATTAAACACAGTTGGGGTATAACAGGGAATACCGTAAATTTTTCCAAAATACCATAATATGTAGTATCAAAACCTGTCTGAAATTCAGCACAACAAATACCGTTGGAAGTTGATAGAAGAGCGCCGAGCCTTTTACATTCAGTGATTTATAGCAGATCGAAAACGTTTGCAATTTTTTGTCGTCCTCGAACTAAGCCCTCACATCTCTCATACATAATACATTCGTCATTCTTTTATCTATTCACCTTACCTATATCAATATCAAACCTTAGCATCTCCTATTCAAATTACGACAGTGTATATGTACGGTTGTCATCACTCCACAATCCACCTCGCCAGCGACCGTCGCGCCGCGCCGCCGTGATCCAAGGTCATTTTGTTAGAAAACTGCTCTGCCCGGTTTAAGACAGCCCTGTTACTCAGATTAGGCACGTCTTTGGGAAATTAGATTTAAATTATTAAAAAGTTGTGATCACATGCCAGTCCATCCCTTTAGTGTATAGCATGATGTTGACGATATGCTTCATGAGCATAACGTGGCTGTTTGTACCCTGTATGGCTCTGACTCTTTATTTAGTTCGAACCGGGTCGCTGAGCAGAGAAATCGGTACCGACTTTCTGACTGATTTTCTCACAATAAATTTTATTTTTCCCAAGGTTCCCTTTTCAAACAGTACTTCAGATAGTTGTGTGTAACCAAAAAGCTTTGTTAAATGAAGTACTTTTTTGCTTTATTGACTACAGCGTTAGGCAATGTTATGAAACAAGACAAGTACCTCAAATCTTGATAGCATAAATGCTAAAGCATTAAGTTCACCTTGATACAATAGTTTTTGCTAAAGTTTAAAGCATATGAAATAAATGAACACGCATATCCGAACAGAATACCTTATATTAATATTTGGATTATAAAGTTTGCTTGAATATTAACAGCTTAAATTTTTATTTTTGGTGCAGATTTACCCCGCGAAGGTCCAAGAATAACAGGAAATGAACAAGAGAACAGAAAAGGAGACTCCTTATTCCTAAATTGTACATCGGGTCGCTCGTATCCCGCGGCCACACTTAGTTGGGATATCGATGGGGAAAAGGTAAATATTAGAATTATTATTTTCTTAATACTTTTTGGTGGGCAATAGTAGTATGTATTCACTTTACGTTGCGTAAATTCCGAGGCAAAAAGTTTGCTTTAATTCTTGGAGTTCGTGCGTCTCCGCGATCTCCGCGCCGCACAATAAATCTTTTTATAAAATCTAAAATTTCTTTCCGGATTTGGTTGGTTGGAGGGATTAGTCCCGATTGTTATAAAATCATCTATAATAATCGTATACCAGAGAACGGGCTGCAACGTTTGCCTGTGTGTTACAACATAATCACAATACCATCGGTCATCATCGCCAGACAAGCGCCATGGCCCATGTTGTGCGACGGACATTATACTAGCTGATAACGATCACATTACACAATAAAATGTAGATATATGTCATCGAAAATCGATATATTCTATACAAGACATACATTATGCTTGATTCATACTGCCCTCATTCTGTATGTTATTTATTACTTTGGAGCATTAATTATGCATGAATATTTTATATTATTTGGATCGTTGAGTTTTACATTACTTAAATCCCTTTGATGGGTCCCATCCTAAGGCCGGTGTTGTCGTTTTAAAAATGTATTTAGAAAAATATTGTTTTCTTTCATATAACGACTTCCAACAAGGATCACGGTAACACGATGTCACGTGTCGGCAATCAATTTACTGGTACATAAATTGAGCCCTCTAAAAATGGTTTTGTCTTGGATATCGATAAATTTCAACAATAGCCTAATTTTAGAGCTACAATTGACCACATTTAATTTTTTTACGTGTATTTTTTTTTTTATGAAACAACTTAATCAAAAACTTAACTACCCATATTTTTTCTATTTTCGAAATTCTAAGTTTTTCGTACATAAAAAATTTAGATTGGTTCAATCTAAATAGACGTAAGCGCCGGATGACGTTATTGTTGCGGTTGTCCGACGAAATTACTTGGTCAGAGTTGAAAATTAAATTTAAAAAAAACTGTCATTAGCTAATGTTAAACGCCTGTGATTAGAGTTGCCAACTTAAGAATGTTTTAAAAGTTTTTAATTTTAAATAGGCAAAGATTAAAATAGTTTTGGGATCAGAATTCGAAAATAACGAAACGGTATTTTTGTTTTAGGGTGTTACGAATTTTGAAATGTTGTCAATTAGACCAACCCACGATTGCAGTTTGAGATAAAAAAGAACATAAAAAGTTGTGTTTATCCGTGTAGCACAGGAAGTTTTCAAATATAAGCTTACTATTATGTTATATATTATATAGTTGAAAAACACATAATTATGAACCATATCGTGCACTAACTCAAATTGACCAAGTTGTGGGTTGGTTCTGGATCGCATAATTGTGTTTAATTAATTGCAAATTAGTGACAAATACAAAACCGTTAAGCTGGATAACAGAAATACATTAACATGTAATTGTAGATTTTATTGGTTTTCTTGTTTGCTATTATTAATATTAGCTAACATTTCGATGTGGTGATATTTTGTCTTTATTGGTATATCCATCAGAGTAATCCTGTTTTTAATTTCGCAATTATTATTGTTTTAAGATTTTGAAATTCACTCCATAAGAGTGTATTTTGTATTGAAAATAGCAAAAATAAAAGAAAATAATATATATTTGTCTTTGTTATATTTTTTTGGGAAAATAAAAATGTATATACAGCAGGATTGACAGCTTAACGAGCTCTCCGAGGCACGGATGAAATATTCAGACTTTGGGCTGCCTGCTAAAATTTTTCGTGAGAGAAAAATTTTGCCCGATACGGGGAATGAACCCGGAAGCTCACAAGTAACGGAATATTACCGCTAGCCTAAAGAGGTAGCTCAGATACTACAAGGCATATGAGAAAACACGATTTCAAAGTATTTTTTTGGTAATTTGCATTTATAATTCATATGACCTAAAAATTTCCGTTAGATACACGAAATATTAATTATTACTCCATAGTCTTATGACCTATGAACTCTAGCAACTTGTTTATTAGAATAGAAAAAAGTTTTATTAGAAACGAAAGTTATTGAAACATATTCATAATTTTTCAATCAATTTGATTTTATTTTAAAGCGGCCGTAGACGTCGTTCTTGCGATGCGCACAAGGGTTAACAAGAATACTAGTAGTGAAAAGAACTCTACTAGTAATAAAAATAAAAATATATCGTTTTCGGACAAACAATATAGGACGGTTACAAAATATATCATCAACAGCCCGTTAACGTCCACTGCTGAACCATGGGCCTCCTCTTAACAGACCTTGGCAAGCCAGGATCTTAGAGGGATATTGCCATAATCACCACGCTTGGCAGACAGATTGGTGATCGCAGTAAGATGTCAACCTTGAGCTTATAGATGCTGCTGCCCATCCATCAGCTATATGTCCCTTAGTCGCCTTTTACGACACCCATGGGAGGACATGGGGTGGCCTATTCTAAGCCGGAAACCACACGGTCACAAAATATATGCTATGTCTTTAATATAAACTAATATGATATAGATAAAGCAATCACATTCGTAAATAAATTTTGGTGAAAACCTAAAATATATATTTTTTATTCTTACTAAAAATAAAAGAAAGTCGTCCACCAATGTGTCTAGCAGTTCTAGGGGGGCATAGCATCGGTACTTCCTATGGTTCTTTTAAATGTAGTTTTATATTTGGTAAAAAGAAATAAATTGAATATTTGTAAGAAATTTATTAACTAACGTAATCTCTAATATGCACAACTGTTAAAGGAACTGCATATATTTTGGAAGCACCTTATATTAGTAAATCCTCATCCATTTCTACATTTGGGATCGTAAATACAGTAAAGTAACGAGCACCTATACAATTTGTATTATGAAACACGTAAATAAAGTTATTTATTAATTAAATGTGAGTAATTTTAAAACGAAAACAAAGATATTAAAAACTGACGTCGTAAACTATCTCCTCATTACTCGGCTTCCGTAATTTACGAGAAACTAATTAAGTTGGTTTAATTTGGTTCAGGTCGAAATCCAATATCGTTCTTAATAGATTTCATTACAGTCCATAAATCCTTTTATTATAATTATTAGCAAGACAGAGCTTGCTGGCATTTGACTATAAATATTTATTTGCTCTAAGCTTATTTAGGTACCAACTAGTTTTCCAAGCGATTTGCAGTAAGCTGCTAGAAGAAAATTATTTTTCTTAAAAAAGCTGTACTTTAGTATCATGTGTCTTATTTTATGTATTTTCTTCTTTTGTGTGTGTAATCTGTGTATATAAATCTTATACTTATAATTCATAATTCTGAAGAGTGTGTTTATTTTCTTGAACACGCCCATCTCAGAAACTACTGGACTGATTTGAAAAATTATTTCAATGTTACATAGCCCATTTATCGAGAAGGGCTATAGGCTATATTGAATAATGAAGTTCTCATCGAAACGGAAGTAACGCGGCTAAAACTGCGCGGGGGAAGTTAGTAAATGAATAAAATCGTGGGCCGTGCTTTTCTCCGCCTGCTCCAAAGGACAGACGCCCCGAGTTTATTATAATTTTGACACAATTATGGTAGGCCGTAATTTGACTATTATACGGAACCACATTTCATGTCTTCAAATAGTATTTATTCCACAAATATGCAAAAGCAGTGTTCATTTATGATTAATAACGTAAGATGAAACATCATTATAGTTACTCCTTTTTTTTATTTAACAAAATTAAGGTTACATATTATAATCATTCACTAGTACTACACAAACCAAGTATAATTTAACAGTTGTATATCAGCCATTGACAACCTCCGTAGCGTATTGGTATTTGGCTTGCTTTAAGTCTAGGAGGTCGTGGGTTCGATCCCCACACCGGACAAGAAATGTTTATGTTAATGCTAAGATTTCTTTTCGGGTCTGGTTGGTTGAGGGACTACCGTCCGTGGCTCGGAAAGCACGTTCAGCCGTTGGTACCGATTGTTATAACATCATCTATAACAAGCGTATATCAGAGAACGAGCAAAAGCGTTTCTCTGTGTATTACAACATAATACTGCGGTCACCAATCCGCCTGCCAAACGTGGTGACTATGGCAAAACGTCCATTGCTGAACATGGGCCTCCTCTTAATAGACATTGGCAAGCCAGGATCGTAGAGGGATACACTTATTATTATTTGACATTTATTGTTTTTTCAGAGAAGACTGACTGTCTTTAGTATCTCAAAATTTCCCTTCTGATTCTTAAGCGTATATAGCGGGCGTGACGTTTATGGCATGAACGCGTTAATCACTTTATTGTAACACTGTTTATTACTTTTTAACAGCCAGGGACATTAATAAAGACAAACAAACAAAGTAATGGATCTCTGAATATTTCAATTTACTCAATTAACAACTTTAAATGCTCAATCAAATAACACAAACAATAGAATATTAAGTGGAATTTGTATCATAATAGTTATAGCGTTGACCTTAATTTAATCAAATATTATAATTGGTTTATATTATTGTCAATTATCATATTTATACATGATCATTAACAAATTACTATTATATTGTTTTAACAATTTCATTGAAATTATCTCTGTCCATTTGGTCTTTTGGTCAAATACAAGGCAAAATGCCGAAATATCAGTGTATTTCTACAAAAATGTTATATTTCAATAATAGCGAGTAATACCTAAGCGAGTAATGCCTTTAAAAATATAATGAGCTTTCATAATATAAGCCTTTCGTTTAATATCCAATTATGAAATAATAAGGACTTTCCTATCTTAATTCAGAGTACACCTGTTATGAACTTTTGCTACCTGTGTACCTTTGATCATTAAACGATATAAGATCAGGGCTGTCTGAACGAAGCTAAGGCCAATTTAAACTTTAATTTAATTAAGTAAACATAGGTTTACTTTACCTTAAAAAAGTAGGAAAATGATTTATATAATTAAAGTCCTAAATCCGAACAATATTTGGAAAAAAAAATGTTTTAAATTATTTGTGATTTACTTAGATTCTCGATTCTTGTTCAAAAATATGTGAGACGAAAATCATTAAAAATTATTTTGCACGGTCTGCATCAAATTAAGTTGGCAGCTTGCAACCCATGAGCTGTGGTTTGGACACCTCTGATTTAGATTACAAAACAATCCTTTGAAAATATAATCAAGTAGATTCCTGATATTTATCGTATATTAATTCCTATATTACAATAATTATTTACATGACCGATATTGCAATAATACAGCAACGCGGCGAAGATTCTTCGAACAAAACAATTTCGCTTGTCGCTCCTGGAGTGCAGCCGCCGACATATTTTTATATGAGTTTGTTTTCACTAAATCGCCCTTATGTCGCAGTCAACTCAGTAGTTTGGCCTCAGCCTTAAGTATTATAAGTAGACTATAAAAATCTCACACATTTAGTGATATAGTGTTTCCATATGCGTATATGTGAACATATCCTTTCCTCGCTATTAACTGGAAAAATAACTGTCTATTTACTTACTAGTCTTCACATGATTTATAACCGCAAAAGCAAACTGATTACGTGAAAATGAATTAATTCAGAATACGAGCTTCAGCCTCGTCAAGGAGGCCAACAGACAGTAGTTACAACAATAGAGAATATTTGTTTGTTTATGGAAATCCTAACAATTTACTTTTCTTCAAATACTATAAATGGAAAAGTTTAGATTTTGTTATTCAGATGAATTTTTATTCAACTACACAATAATGGAATTAATTTAATATTCAGTAGATTTTTATTAATGAGTTAGTTTTAGTAGTGAGTTAGTTGGACTTTCTTGTTTTCGTTATACTTTAAGTTATTAGTTGATTATAATCACGTTTTTTATCCTCTTGTTTATAATAAATTTCCACTAATTTTACATAATTATAGATTAAACACTGTTTAAGAACATTAAATATGATTCCGTATGATAATCAAATTACGCCCTACAATAAGTGTGTCAATAAACTCAGGGTAACCGTCCTTAGGACCAAGCGGACAACAGCACGACCCACGATTTTATTTATGTATGTACATAGCTCACACAGAAGAAGAAAATACATTTAATTATTTAAAAGAACAGCTTATTTAAAAAAGAAGAAATTTCTTCCAGCAGCTCATTGCAAATCGCTGGCAAAATCTAGTAGGTGCCTTCGAACAAATAACTAGTTTATTGTTAAATACCAAGTAGCTCTGTCGAGCTTATAATTTTAATAAAAGGATTTATAGACTGTAATGAAATCTATTAAGAACAATATTGGATTTTGAGCTGAACCAAATTAAACCAACTTAATTAGTTTCTCGTAAATTACGGATGCCCAGTAATGAGTAGATAGTTTACGATCTCAGTTTTAATATCGTTTTTGTTTTAAAACTCCTAAAATTTAATTAATAAGTAACTTTATTTACGTGTTTCATAATACAACTTTTATAGATGCTCGTTACTTAACTGTCTTTTTGATCGAAAATATAAAAGTAGTCATATTATAAGAATTAACAATAGGAGATCGCAGTAAGATGGTGAGTATCCTTGAACTGAAAGAAGCTAATGTCCATCCATCAGCTGTATATACCTTAGTCGTCTCTTACGGCACCCATGGGTAGAAATGAGGTGGTCTATTTAAGCCGGACACCACACAGCTATCATTCAATACCTACTTTTACTAATTAAAACATACTTCACACAGATTATTACTATCAATGAGGTGGTCTATTTAAGCCGGACACCACACAGCTATCTTTCAATACCTACTTTTACTAATTAGAACATATTTTACACAGTTTATTACTATCAATGAGGTAGTCTATTTAAGCCTGACACCACACAGCTATCTTTCAATACCTACATTTACTAATTAGAACATACTCCACACAAATTATTACTATCAATGAGGAGGTCTTTTTAAGCCGGACACCACACAGCTATTTTTCAATACCTACATTTACTAATTAGAACATACTTCACACAGATTATTACTATTAATGAGGTGGTCTATTTAAGCCGGACATCACACAGCTATCTTTCAAAACCTACTTTTACTAATTAGAACATACTCCACACAAATTATTACTATCAATGAGGTGGTCTATTTAAGCCGGACACCACACAGCTATTTTTCAATACCTACGTTTACTAATTAGAACATACTTCACACAGATTATTACTATTAATGAGGTGGTCTATTTAAGCCGGACACCACACAGCTATCTTTCAATACCTACTTTTACTAATTCGAACATACTTCACACAGATTATTACTATTAATGAGGTGGTCTATTTAAGCCGGATATCACACAGATATTTTCCAATACCTACTTTTACTAATTAGAACATACTTACTTATACACAGATCATTACAATTCCAACTGACAATTTGTTCTATTCACAGTGGATTAATTAACTGACGTCCAATTACAATGAATTTATCATGTCAATCGGAAATTGAGCCGTCTTTAGTTAATAGAATTGAATGTTAAGTTAAATACTGATCCATTGTCTTGAGGCATTAAATGTGTCTATAATTATTACGATAATTCAGGTTTATACGTCAATCATATAACATAGTAATGCTAATTATTGGCATAGTTCATCATCAGCCCGTAAGTATAACATCCACTGCTGAACATGAGCCTCCTCCCGGGGTGGGTATTTGTTATAGTCACCACGCTTGGCAGGCGGAATGGTGACCGCAGTATTATGTTGTACCACACAAGGAACGCTGCTACCCATTCCTTGAATACGATTATTACAGATTACATCAATATCGGGCTTCTTTATATACCATTTTTTGTTTTAAAAATACTCTTGCACTAGAAAAAATCATTCCTGTGTCACGGGAAAAGTATTCTTTTTTTAATCCGGATGGGAATCGAACCTAGAACACTAGGTCTCAGAAGCCACCACTCAACCACCAATGCAGTCTATCTAAACAATTAATTACGTTCCGTGGTCTATTCGTAATTCATATTTTCTCATACATAATTGTTAAGCAATATAACAAATAATAATATCAATTTTATTTAATGTGAATCAAATAAAATTCATAAATTAAACAATTCATACAAATACAGAATAGAAAGATCGACACTAATTTAAACTTATACTTCTGTTGGTGTTAAGATAAGGTCCACATTTGAATGATCGCCAGCCATTATCCACTGGTGGACTATTATTATAGGCAACCTTTGGGTAGGGGGTTTCACCATAGTGATGTCTATACTAATATTATAACGAGGAAAGATTTGATTGTTTGTTTGTATTGAATAAGCTCCGAAACTACTCAACCGATTTGAAAAATTATTTCACTGTTAGGAAGCTACACTATTCCCGGATGCCATAAACTATATTTAATTATGAAGATCCCACGGAAGCGGAAGATATGCGGATGAAACCGCGCGCGGGAAGCTAGCAATTTATACAAACAAATAAAATGTTTGTCATGGAAAAATTTCAGGGTTTTACTTAATTTGTACAGGATAAAGATAAAGGATACTAATAACACAATTAAAATAAAGTATCAGTTTGTCGGTAAGTGTATTTGATCCGGCTTATCTCAGCAACGGCTGGACCGTGTTGGCGGGACTTCACTGGTAGAAAGCAGATATTAAAAGAAGTAACTCAGACTTTTTATCTGGCCTTTTTTGTTCGAACACAAAAAATTTACTTATTTTAAAAATAAATTAGATGTCAATTGCACTTTTATGTACAATAGTCTTTATAATTGGTGGGCATGTTGAAGAACGCAGTATTATATTCTAATTCATGTGTAAACGAAGCTGCCCGTAAACGTGTTTGTCATAAATGATGTTGTGACAACCGGGTTAGTTTATTAAGGCTCGAAGTCCTCCGTTGAAACAAAACATGAAGTTTAGTTCTATTCCAGCGAATTGTATCGTATCGTAATCGTAATTATAACCATTAGTACAGTTCCAGGGGGTATATATATTTATTTTTATCGCAAACTAGCGGAGATATAGAGGGAATCTCGTCTTAAAATACAGTCTATGACACTCACAAATAATGTGACTTTCTATTGATCGTTGACAGTTATTTCAAACAACTGACATAGGGTAACTTAGGCGGTTTTCGACCACTTAAGCGAACTTATGACTTTGTGACGATTTTTCTACATGACATTAAAATCGCAGACTAGTATCTTAAATATTTTTGAACTCGAAATATAATGTAGTTTTGATATTTGTAAACCTTTCGCTCGTCAACGTCACAATAAAATTACTAAAAATTAAAATGTCTGAAAATAGCGATTTCGCCTGTTTTCGGCCACTTGTTTCAGTTTCCGGCCATTATTTTGCTAGTTTTCGGCTGATAATCTGCTATTTGAAAAATGATCTCTATTTGCTATCTAGTAGGTTCAATAATGGATTAAAAGCAAAAATACGTATGAATCAACGATTTTCATTAAAAAATATTAAACATATAGAAAAATTTTAAACATGATAGTAGGAACATTAGTAAAAAAAAAAGTATAATATGGCATAACAAAAATAATTAAGATTACGGAAAAATGTCTAACTCGTGATCAACATCCTCTTCTTTAATAATAACTCTAATTTCGTTTTCCTTATTTATTTCGAAATAAGTCTTTAAAATATATCAGTCTCATTTATCACTTTGTCAGTCTTCTTAGTATTGATTTCTACATCTTGATCAATATTTTTAATATTATTATAGTTCGTTGTTTGTTCCTTGTTAATCTGGTTTTCATCTTTGGTCTGTTTAATTTTAGGAATATTAAGTGATGTTTTGGTCTTATTGACTATTTTCTGTTTTTTGGTTTCGGTTCACATTTTTTTATTTGTTCTCTTTCAACTTTTCTATTATTTTTTTCATCTATCTTATTTTGTTTTTCTTTTTCCTTGATGTCGTGAAAATCTCTCCAAGCTTCTGCAGATATGGCACTAGGAAATGTATTAATGTTTCTCTGTGTAGTTAGGTTTCTAGTTGGACTAATGGGAAATCTAAAATGATTTTTAAATGGATCATTTTGCTTAATAATAATTTTCGGCCCCTGCTTTTTGACTGGCCGAAAAATAAAATTTTTAACTGATTTTCGACCATCCCTAAAAAAATGGCCGAAAAACAAATTTAAATTAATTAGTTTTCGGCCGTTGATCAACTTGCTTAATTTTCTAACTAGCTAATAAGATACATTTTGGGGAAGTCCCTTTATGTCTGTATTGTGGGTGTGTGTCGTGTGAGTGAAGATTTCGATTCAATTAGTTGATTTATTATCGGTAGCTTTTATTGGCTGAGAATCAGTTGGTAAATTATTAATTTTCGGACACATCGATTAGCTTAGGCTGAAAGGTAAATATCAAAATTCTAATTTTCGGCCGTCAAATATTCAATAACTAAAAAGTGATAGTACCACATAATTATCTCAAAACATGCGGCCGAAATATGACTACACAAATGAGAAGCGTTTCTACTTTGTGTACAAATTATTTCTTTTTAAAGAATTCTTAATTTAATAATCAAAAGAATCAGTTAAATGTAAACGTGCTTCTTTTAGTTTTCGGCCGGCTGGCCGAGAAATAATTAGTCCCCCAAATCATTATCTAGTTTCCCGGCCATCAAATTTAAATGTAAATAACATAATCTTTCTTCCATTTTAATTAAAATAACACTAACTTAACTTGTCTCCCGTGCACAGAACAACAATTATATTTATCAAATCGATAAACAACTTTGTAACTTACCTTACAAAAATTATGCGCGCACTATTTTTTTCACTAATTTCGGCACTCGCGTGCACTGTAAAACTTTCGAAGGGTCACTGACGACAAATTTGGATCAATAAAATTCTACAAAATTCAAAATTTGTAGGGTTTATACCAATACATTAAGTAGGTGTTGTTATTTTATATGAGTAGGGTAAAGTGTCCTTATTATTTTAATATAACAACGTACTGGCCGAAAACCAGAGGTGGCCGGCAAACCGGCTAAACTACCCTATTGCAGTTAAGTTTTCTTACATTTTTTTAATTTTTCGTTAAATTTTCTTAAGGAATATGCAAAAATGGTTCAGCCGGTCACGCGTGATGTTTTGACCAAGGGAAATAGGGAATCATTTATATATAAAAATAGAAACACTCAAAATATCCGTTTAATTTGATTTCGTTACGTAATTAAGTAGATCAAAACTAATTTTATATTGGAAATGATTAAAATACATAATTATATACATTTAACTTTACTGCGCTGGTGGCTCAGTGGTTACGACAGTGATGTACCTGGTGTACGGGGTTTGATTCCCATTTGTGTAAACCACAAATAGTTGTTCTGAGTCTGGGTGTACTTTGTGTGTTTGTAAAGTCCCCCGCGATACAGGGATTTATTTCCCTATTGCGGAAGTCATCTTTTTAAATGACAAATAAAAAAACTTTCTTTCAAACCTATTAAATTCATTACATAAATTCTGTTTCTCATTACAACAGGTGACCGACCCACTTCTTCTAGTAGACTATCCACCAACGCAGCACGCCCATGGTCTTCTCTCAACCGCACTAGGGCTGCGAGTTCCTGTTGGGCGCACAATGCAGGTCAAATGCACCGCGCGCGTCGCTCCAGCCTGGCGAGAAGGCAGCGAAGCTGTTGTTGGGAACAGCCAGCTCGCAGACAGTAAAGAAGCTATGTTGCTTGGTGAGTAATTTCAATGTTTATAGTGCATTCTCTAACCATAACTATAGCAATAAACGCCTTTGTTTAGTGTTTGGACTAATCTATAATAATTAAAGCACAAAACTAATTGGTTGAGATACTAACACATCCCAGGCTTCAAGAAAAGAACCTCAGAAACAATAAGGGTTCTTTAACATAGCACTGTTTTATATAAGATCTTTACATTTTGTTTTTTTATTACTTAATTAAATTTCATCTACTTATACAAGATACAAAAATACTTTCCAACATGGTCCTTAAATTATGATTGGTAAATACATGTTATTTTGCGGTGCACATATCGTGTAATTAGCCAAGAGACATCTATTACCTCACTGTGCATATAGCCTTCAACCCTACAAAATAGAGGTAGCTACTATTTTGAACCTTTTGACGTTGGAACAATCACAATTGTCCTTAACTGTCATAAAGTTATTGGAGCTTTTATTTCAAGAATTCTTAAAGTATATGAAATTTCAAAAAAGTTTGTACTCACTAATAAAATTCAATATAAAAAAAGTTTCACAAGTAAACGTGGTTCATCTATAGAAGGATTTTTTCATTATTTATTATTGTTCTGGACTGGATAACAAAGAAAATTTCATTAAATTGACGTCCGCTGCGATTTTGCTTCTCAGTTTTTAACAAAGAATAACTGCAGTTTATAGTCAACTGCAAAGAATTGATAAATATAAAATAAATTATAGTTAGTTAACTTACCAAGATACTATTTCAATATGATTATTTTTTAATTCAGTATACTATATGCTGGATGACTTTTTTACCGTCTTGAAAATAATAGGACGTGATATGTATCTGAAATAGATGTGTAAGGCATAGTTATTTTATCTTTTTTTTTTTACTGGCAAAGAGTGAAAATCGTTACCGTATAAATGCTTACCTAAGTAGGTAGTTACGCTATTTAGCTCACTCTTTTCATTCACTAACGTAACATAACTACCTAATTTGGTACGTATTTTTATCGTTATGATTTTCAATCTTATGTCAGTAAAAAGAAAAAAAGATAAAATAACTATGCCTTAGACATCTATTTCATATACGTACCAAGCCCTTTTATTTTCAAGACGTTAAAAAAATGTCACACAGTATATTAAAAAAATGGTTTGTAACATAATAAAACTAAATAGGTACATAGTAGCTAGAGATAATACCTACTTTATTAATACTAACGATACTGG
The DNA here is from genome assembly GCA_947037095.2 of Nycteola revayana. Lineage (NCBI taxonomy): Eukaryota > Metazoa > Arthropoda > Insecta > Lepidoptera > Nolidae > Nycteola > Nycteola revayana. The sequence goes on from OX344840.2 coordinate 18,819,776, forward strand.
CAAAAATATATTTAACTTCATATTAACTTGAATTAAAGTTATATCACGAGTCTTGCATGATTACGGCTGATTATTTTTCATTTAACAAAGATTTTTAACTCATTTTCGTGGTAAAGCAGTATTTGAATGTCAGTCACAAAGTGAATGGTTTGCACGCGATGTCTAAGAATAATTCACAGTAAACTCGGCAGTTAAAAATCCTTTACGATATGTAGGTTATAAAATTTAATTCCTTTTAAAATATTTCTTATGTAAAGGTTTACTGCCACTTATACGTTATTATAATGTTCAACTTTTTATTAGTTTTTGGAGCAGTCTCTACTACTATCGCGAATAATAAGGCTTGTTTGTTTCAGTGCGGAGTTCAGGCGAGGCGTCTGCGCTAAATGTAATTCTGTTAACACTTTCCCTCGCAGTTTTCTTGAGAACCATAACGCAATCAGAAACGTGATAAATTATCCCAGCTCTTTTATTAACAAAACGTGATTTACTCGCAGGTACGGCTCGGAATACTCATATGACTGTGAAATATTCTCTCAACAAACTTCTGACATAATCAAAAAAAGTGTATTAATTTAACTAATTTGTAATTAAATAATTGGTTTTATCAAACAAAACGTGTTTGTAATACGATCATGTACAATCAAGTAGTTAGTAAATATCATTAATGTTTTATAGTAAATAAATATTTAAGTCTTCGATACATATCTCGATTATAATTGCTAGTGAATAATATTTTGGTTGAACTATCAAAACTGAGATGTTGTTAGATACAAAATTAATATTTTTGCAAAAAAAAAACTTTGTGTTTATTTTAGTTATCTATCATTAGAGTTTATAAATTGTAAATAATAAGTTTAGAATTGCCTTCTTAGATATTATCTACTGATGTATATATAATATTAAAATATTAGTCGAAACTTCTTTTGTAAGGTTATGACTATCAGGAACTAATACTACGTACTGGGAATTTTGTCGTTGTATAAAAGATATGGGAGGTTATAAATCTTTAGATAAATACTTTGGAGAATTAGGAATACGAGCTGCTTTAACGGAATAGTGATTTTTGGAATCAACTTTTCTACGTACCTCTGAATAATAAATATTAAAAGAAAATGAATTTACGTATTGTACTTGTCAATTGAAGATTCTTACAAGTTAGTAAATTGTAATTTTTAATTGGATATATTAATTATGCTAATCTGAATTGATTTGGGATATCTGATTATATTCAGATTATTAGATTTCTTGAAAATAATGTTAATTGTTTGTGTATTGGAAATTATCTAAAAGAAAATTATTTTGTTGCTTGATTAAATTTAAGATTTTAACGCAGTCTTTAGTTTGTATCAGATAAACTTTAATGTATAAGGACAAAATGTAATTTCTTGTGAGCTTTTTTTTTTGAAGAATACTATGACTATTTTGGAAACTATAAAACGCAAAACCAGGTACCAGTGTACTATTTCGAAAACTTTTACTTTTTAATTATATTTTTTTATAAATTGTATCCTATGATTAGCATATCATGTAGTACGGAGGACGATAAATAATGTTTGAAGAATTATTTGATGCGATCGCTACACTATTAGCGGTTCTTTGAAGTTTAACTGAAAATCATTTAAGTACAATTATTTGGAACAATATTTTGTCAGTGTAAATCAATTGCTAAATCATAGTTTCCATGTACATAATATTATATCGAATTAGTACCACGTATGCTTTCGTTGTTAATGTGTAATTAGTATTTTACTGGCATGATTTTTGTTGAAATAAAAATGAATTCGTTACAAAACAATTGTTTTATTTATTATTAATCAGAAGTTTACGATGTTGTGGAATAGCAAATTTATTCGTAATGAAAAGTAGCTAATGTCCTTCGGAGAGGTCTAGTCAATCTCTGTACAACATTTTATCAAGCTCGGTTGTGTGGTTTAGGCGAAAGCGTAACAGACGGACTTACAGACAGATTTACTTTCCGGTATCATCATTTAAGTATGTATAATTAAAATTAGGGGCAAAGACTTAGGCTTCATTTAAGAAGACGCGAAGCGCCGCGTCGTGCTTTCTTGTAGAATAGCGTTTCGGCGTATTGCACCGTAGCAATACTCTCGTAAACGTTGAACTAATGGCAAATTACTATATAATTTATACGTTAGCGCCCACGGTGGATTCGCTAGACTGTAGTAAAGCATTTCAATACAAAATTTCCAGATTCTTACGCCGCAGGCATCGCTTCATTGTGAAATGCTGCTGCAGCCGCGAACGCCGCACGATTCGCGCCATTACCATCCACGGGATCCGCCGCAAATAACACTGCATTTCGAGCAAACGCATGTAAAGTCGCTCGTCCGTAAATACACTCATACAATGCTATGTTTGAACTTAGTGCGGGTCGTGCCACTCAACGCCATGTGGAACGCCTGGCGTTCCCATAAATGAGATCTGATGCAAATGATTGAGGGACTTTCAATTATTACATCATCACTTATGACACTATTGACCCGCGTTTTAAAACATAAAGGGCTCATTGGAAAATATAGATTGGTTTCTAAGTGAGATGATGTGCAAAATAATTGTAGTCCGAGAGCTGGCACGTATTTTTGGGTAGGTATTTGAGGCAAGCTGAAAACTTGTCACATCCCTCTCCTTCTATACCCCAACACGGATCTGCAGACCTAGCTGGTGAGTAGCGGGGCTAACTCGACCCCTAACTTTTTTTTTAATATTTTTATTTTGTTTTCCAAAAATATATTTGAGGCAAAGGCATTTTCTTTTCGAAAATCTTATTTTTTAGTAATAAACTCTTAGCTCTTTTAAAATTCAAGTTGGCTCGATATATTTTTGCAAAATATGTTTGAATGCGTCTGATAATGTTAATATCCCGACAAAAACGTCTGGCTTATTATTTTTTTAATTCTTTTTACATTAAACTACAACATATAAAAAATCCATACCGTAAATATATTTTTAATATTTTCGAACAATTAAAAAATATAGGGGTCTTAGCCCCGCTAGTCATCAGCTAGGTCTGCAGTTCCGTGTTGGGGTATAACAGGAAAAGTATGTGAAAAGTTTTCAGCTTGCCTCAAATACCTACCTAAAAATTGGTACCAGCTCTCCTACTATTAGTTGTGTGGTAATCATGTCATTTATGAAAAATCAGCGTCCTTGAAAGTGTGTATTGATATACTGGTAAATATTTACCCAAGTCAAATAACATTATTAATTAATGTGAAGTTACTCTGATGATGATGATTACGCTTATCCCAAATGAACGTAAAAGCGCTTTTGAATATCAAAAGCTTATATAGGACATATAAAATTATGGACAATAATTATTCCTTCAACTTCAAAATCCAACCATAAACAAAAAAAGTCTTACCAATCCACTATTAAGTTGAAATTATATTTATTTAACACAGGCCTTATTATCTAGACTATAACGCTCAAGCTAAAATCTGCATTGAGCATTGCTTTCACCTGTGGAATAATTAGACCAATGCCTACTTAAATCTGTGTATTTTATTGACATTTTATTCGTATTGCCATTGACGGTAACGACTTAAAGAAAAACATCGTATAAAACTTAAGTCATTCATGTCAGGTTGCGAGCTTAGTGCTTTTGTTTTCAATGTTCTTCAGAAAATGAGCCCAAGAACTGTATGCAATGTTTCCTCATTAACCTTTAACTAGCTTCATTCAGATTTTCAACTTGTTTTTTTTTATCACACAGTAAGTTACCTCTAGGAGCGCGAGCTTAGAACGGAATATTTATTTATTATGCTTCGAATTTTACGTCAGTAACAATCAATTATGTTTCTCGGTACCAATATCGAACGTGATATTAAATGGTACGATTACCAAATATGGCAACGACCTCTGGCAAAATTTATTCCGAGTGCAAAATTTTTCTTCAGTACGATAGATGCTGGCTGCCCATGCATCAGCTGCTTGTCCCTTAGACGCCTTTTACGAAACCCATGGGGAGAAATAGGGCTATCTATTCTAAGCTGGAAACTACACGGTGCTGTACTTAATACAGTCCAATTAACCGCGGATAATGGACGCTTTAATGAAACTGATTATTATATTTCCTCTTCTCATATTACAAATCTTTTGATACTTAATCAACAGATTTGTGATATGAGAAGACGAAATATAATAATCAGTTTCAGTAAGGCAGAGTTTAAACATTTTATCGGTCCATTTTGCTTAGTAAAATAAACTTGTTAATGATTCGAATAAAATACCTAATGCATATAATATAGGCGTAGCAATTAAATTACGCATTATTTTCGTAATAAACTGTTTATTATAGCACATTGCTTTTACATTGTTTTATGGGATTTAAAGAACATTTTAAATCTTAAGTAATTTGTCAGTATTCTTATTCTTAGATTCAGTTCAGTCAGCACTCTGCCGCGTGACGATGTCACTTCATCTCGGATTTTCTTTTTCGACGGACATTTCGTAGTTATCCAGTAGGCTTTTGCTACTTCACCGGGCATAAAGCAGCGCTGCAGCCCAAATAAAAGGTTTATAAAACTACAAACTAGGCAACAAACTGCCCTGTGGGACTTTGACCTCTGCTCAGGGCATTTCCTGGCATGACTTTTAATTTTTAGTGGCATTCGCGGCCCTCTCGTATTTCGGGTCTACGAGGGTAATGGAAGGTTCTTTGCAAACTTAGGGCTCGGGATGGCGAAGGGGACGCGTCGCGTTAGGCCTAAAACATACACAAGCGACGTAAGGCAGCAGGCGTGGAACAGGCGTGGCGCAGGCGTGCGCCGCTTCAAAACGATTTCATACAAAATGTATGCAGGCGACGTTTTTGAATTATACTGAAGCGACGCGGCGCAGACACGCAAAGCCTGTTCCACGCCTGCTGCCTTACGTCGCTTGTGTATGTTTTAGGCCTTAGGGAGCTCACTTTTCTCTGTCGGGTCGGATAGACACTAACGTGAAATAACGTAGCGCGATTATTAAACACAAGTTATCTTCAACATCGGCATACAAAGAGGTTTGCCATAGTTCAAATGCAGGTTATAAGCAATTTGAAATATACCTTTGTCTATTTAATATCTAATAACTATATGTGGAATTGAAGTTCTCTTATAATTTTGATTGATTATAACTTCATATTTATACGATATCGGAATCAATCGGACGAGTTACTTTCGGAAAATACGATCTTGTTTGATCTATGTAAATACATTTTATAGCACATTTTTTACAAAATTCGAGGAAAAATGTGGTGATTTTGTAAATTAAACACCGCAATAAAAATACTTAGTATAATATTAAATATTTTCGCATTTATGTTGTTGACCGTATTGGTGTTTCTGGTAATATCGGACTTCATCATTTATTGTGAAAAAAATGATGTTATTTCTTGATTTATGAATACAAAATTTGACATTCATACACGAGGTACTAGAAGCGATACATCATTCATCGATCGAAGCGATCATCATTAAAATTTGTGTGCTTTGCTTAATTTAAATAACACAAAGGGAACATCATTAAAACAATCTTTCAAACGAATGAGTAGGTACGAAGTAGGTACATTATTTAAAGTAGATATCACACAAACACAGGGTATCTTTAAAAAACTTGTACAATGCTCAAAATAAAACCACAAACACTTCAAACTCCATGGCTATATAGTAAAGCGTTGCGTGCTTAAAAGTGCTAAAGATACCGTTACTAACCAAGACTTATTCGATAACATTTCCATACAAAAAGTCGTGCTTTCTTACTACAAGATAATCTTTCGTTATTGAAACACAAGTTAAATGTCCAAAACCAACAAAAGATAATATAGAATATAATGTCTTAATTGTATCCATTAAAATAGATTATTACTTAGTAAAGTATTTTACGTTTCATTAGACAACTTTTGACAGTTAGTTAGGCCTAAGCTTAAAAGTAATATACTTTGCCCGTTAACCTCTTTATTTTATCAAGATTTTGGTTGAGATAATTAACACAACAATGGCTTCTGATTCCCTGTAAAGTGAATAGAAGGCAACATTTTAATGAAAACGTCACAGTTACTGAGACAAGAAATTTTCGCTCGTCAAACAAATTGTGATACGACAGCGGAAATCCATTTTATTCGCAAAATGGATAAAAACTTTTCTGGCGAAAATAAAAACTCCGTAAAACATATTATAAAAAAGTTGTTAGAAGCTATTGTTTCACCTTTCTTTATGTGATATCCTATTGGAGTTTGTAACAATTTTAATATAATTTTGAACGTAAGCTACATGCAGCTTTTTATATAACAGTTTTTGAACATTAATTGAAATCCATGTCTGCAACTTATCAAAATAATTGTCTGACTTAATACTAATTGCCTGAGTTTAAATGCATGAGTTGCTTTTAACATTCTTGTTTACGTTGCCACGTTAATACGGAAGGCAACAACAGTTAATTAAAATTGACAAAGTAATTGTTTTCGACAAATCTTAATGAAAGCAGAAATAATATTGCTTGGTATGATTGATTTATTGTTTACACGATTCTGCAGTACACTGAGAAGCAATACATATAACTATTTGTCATCATAAAATAGATACAATGATGATGACATCTGGTCAGTTGTACCAATATGCAATAAATTATGTGACTACCTACAAAATAATGAATTATATTAAGTAAATGGTAAAATTATAAATTATCTATTTCTCAACTAAGCACTCATATGAGTAAAGTTACTTAATCGTTTTCTGTACGAATACGCTATAATTTTAAACAATAACACATTTTATTTTATTTAAGAGTTTTGGATTCGATTTTTTTATTAACATTTACACTTACTTTTTCACATAATATTATCATTGTTTTCCCTAGCGTCGGATGTGCTATATCAGACATTTAATATCAAATTGCCATTCACTTTTATCCCAGTTAGTAGTTACTTACAAATTTTCCACACACCCCTAACTGTCTTGATAAAATCGAAAACCAATTCAGTAGTTTTTATACTACACTTTTATTCGTACTTTATTCAAATTGACACGAGAACCGCCAGGGTGTAGCGCTGATAGGCCAGTAGTTTAGAGGCAAATGCTGGCTGATACGGTGGTCCGAGTGGTCAGATCTGATTACTGTGTAAGTCAGTACTAGTTTTCGTCACGCTATTGCGCACTGATAAGTTTTAACGCAGTAGTTAACCTAGTTTATATCTACGGTAGAACGAGGATGGTCACCTAATATTTTAGTAGTTGTAGCAATGAAACTATTTGGGTTTCGTAGATAAGTCGGCATACAAAATATAAGTTGTATTTTTTACATAGTATGTGAATAGTGTTATCTATATATTAATACGTGAGGCAAAAACTTTGTACTCCTTTTTATGAAAATTGCGCGGACGGTGGAGAATGAAATGTCACACACTATTTTATGTACAGACAAAAAAGCGGAAGCTTGCATACTTTTGACATATCTATAGACATAATAAATTACGCTATAATTAAAACTATAATAGAAGGAAAAAATTAAGGGAAAGGGAAAGAGGAAGGAGGAGACAGACCTGGACCGCGACCGGGCGACCAATAGTTTGGTTAGATATGGTTAGATATCATTTCTCATCATCATCAGCCCGTATAACGTCCACTGCTGAACATGGGCCTCCTCCCGAGGGAGGGTTTTTGCCATAGTCACCACGCTTGGCAGGCGGATTGGTGACCGCAGTGTTATGTTGTAATACACAGGGGAAACGCTGCTGGTTGCTGGCCCGTTCCCTGGTTCGTTTGTTATAGATGATGTTATAACAATCGGGACCAACGGCTTAGGCTGCCTGTCCACCGGAGCGGAGCGGGGTGGCGGAGCGGAGAAGCGGATGAATGTTAACCAATAGAATTGCAGGAGCGGAGATGAGCGGAGATTTTGAGAAATCCTATTGGTTAATATTTCTCCGTTTCTCCGCTCCATTGCCTCGCTCCGCTCCGGTGGACAGGCAGCCTTAACGTGCTTTCCGAGGCATGGAGGGTAGTGCCCCAATCAACCAGACCCGGAGAGAAATCTTAGATTTTACACAAAGATTTCTCGTACGGTGTGGGGATGGAACCCACGACCTCCGAGATTTTAAAGCGAGCCAATTACCGCTACGCTACGGAGGTTGCTTTATTAATTACTAATTATATTTAAAGTAAAAAAAACTAATTTTTAATCAATGATTTAAATGCCGATTACCAAAACAGCGCCAATAGAGGTATTTAATTAACTGTTTCCTCTTAATCATCTAACTATATAATAATATACCTATATAGATTGTCAGATAATTAAGTGAAAAAGTAAGAACCTTGCATAGACTAAGAATAGTTTAGTTTTAAATCTATTTGTTAGTTTTATATTTTTTTATTTTTAGTAGTATGTAGGTATGTAAAAACTATCTGTTTGCATTTATACATATCCGTTCAGTCTGCGTGATTGCACTAACATCCATCCACTTTGCTTATATTTGTTTTTATTACTCACCGATACAGCTAATATTACTATAGCACTACACACACACATACCCAATAGTAACAATTCTGAAACTGATTTTCGTACGTTCTAAAAAGATATTTGCTCAGCGCTCGAAACACAATGGTACCATGGTACCCTCAAAGAATGTAATTCGTCGCAGCTGGCGTTGTCACAAAGAAGAGAATCGTTACGTTCTTAAATGGCCAAACAGCTACTACATTTTTATTAGAAATAAATTCTTGTAGTCGTAAGAATACGAAACAATTTTGAACAGTGTTCAAAGGGTTGGTTGGACATAATAATGGTAAGGTATTCTAAATAATGTTGTATCTATCTTACATTGGGATAACTGATAACTGAAATGATACTTGCGATATCTTTGTGAACATAATTTTTCACCTTTTTACTAACACACAATATTATCCTTAACATGAATCCTTAATATTATAACATACATTAAATAAACTTACACGGCTATTCAAATTATTACCTTTTGTTAAAATCTAGTACTGTTGAACAAACATTACTTATTTATGGAGGAACCATACAGGAACCATTATGAAACTAACGTTTAATTTGTTCTATTTATAGTAAACCTATATTCTTCAAGGTAGGTCGCAAGTATGATAAGTTGTGCGTGTCCATAAAAACCTCACCGTGGCCATCTTTAGTGCGGCACGTTCTCCGAGTGCTGGTTTCTACTTTGCACAGCAGTTTAGCATTTCCATTCAATGGGATAATGCTGCCAACATTATGAGAACCTTGCTTACAATTTGTATTTTATAAATTAGTTTTATTTAAAACAGCAACATAGCGACCCACATATTTTAAACTCTATGGGCTTTTAACAAAGTTTAAAACAAACAAATTCTAAACACTAACTGCCTAGCTTAGGTTGAACTTACTATATTTTGTTATCACTCGTTCCGCGTTATAATTTTGTAAGGAATAGTAAATGATTAGCACATCAACACTTAAATATTAAAATTAATCGAAGAGTTCTTATCGTTCGTCCGTGTATTAAATGAATATTGTTAACATATTCAGTAGTATTGTAATAACAGCTTTGACTTAATGGTATAAAGAGAAAATACTGTCCAAATGGTTATCATAAAAACATAAAAAAAATATATACGGTCGAATTGTGAAACCTCCTCCTTTTTTTAAGTCGGTTAAAAAGTATCCTTTATGTGTTTGTAATTTAACAAATACTAACGTCAGCTTTAAGCAAATTTTAACCACCCCTTAACATGCAATCTCATTCTTCTAACTATTAGATTTTATTTTTTTAAACTCACTTGCTGAAATTAGTATTACTAAAGAAACTTTATATAAGGTGCTATTAAAAAATATGCCATTCCTTTGACAGTAAATAGTATCATTTTATTAATAACATTAGTTAAGAATTTCGGTGAAATAATAAATGTTACTTTCACAAAAAAATCTAATACCTATATAAAATTCGGTGTTTGTAATTGTACTCCTCCGAAATGGCTATTTACAACATCTATTTTTTATTCCCCTAAATGTTAAGGGTAAATTTTTATTTTTATTTTTTAGACAAATTATAAAAAAAATATGATACTTACAGTATACAAAAATACATAAAATCCTTAATTTTCACCCCTCTAAATTCAAACCCCTATTTTTTATTTATTAATTATAAATTTATTTATTTTTCCGCAAGTTTTTTTTAAATTTTGCCATGACTTAGAATTAAAAAAATCCTATTACTCTTAATTTTTAACCCCTCTACAATCAACCCCTATTTTTCCATCGCGATTTTTCTTGTTTATTCTATCGACAGTTCCACAATAGGGTTGCAAGATAGCAATAGAAATAATAATTGTAGAACGATAAATTCTTATTCAGAATTTAAAAAAAAATCCTTTAATTTCCTTTTATTTTTTCTCAATTCAATTTGATCTCCTGCCCTCGCCGGTCGATAGCTATCAATAGTTATCTATCGACTATCAATCGATAGTCGATAGATAACTATCAATCAGTTATCCCCACCAGGTGTCTACCGTTGTCATCACTCAACCAGCAAACATCACGGAGTAGGGGTGAGGACGGGGTGGGGCTGAGTCTCAAATACCTCGGCCGCATCCTGGATGGCCGCTGGTGGTTCGAAGCACACTTCTAGCACTTGGCCCCCCGAGTCCGCAAGGTGGCAGGTGCTCTTCAAAGGCTGCTGCCCAACTTCGGGGGACCTTGGGATGAAATCCGCCGCCTCTACGGTGGCGTGATTCGTTCGATGGCCCTTTACGGGGCGCCTCGCGTTGCAGGCTGCGACCGTCCTGGCGCGATTCCCGCCGTTCGACATTCTGGAGGACATGGACACACGGGTCCGGCCTGGACGTGCTCGGAGTGCGGCAGGACGCTCATCAACGGGCTCCAATCTACGGCGTGAGCAGCTCAATTTGTCGCGATACTCGCGTCAACGCGCCGTCGGTGCCTCAGGTTGACTCAGATACTCACCGGACATGGGTGTTTCGGTGAGTATCTGAGTCGATTCGGACGTGAGCCGGCAGCACAATGCCACCACTGTGGAGCGGCCACGGCCCAGCACACCTTGGAGGAGTGACCGGCGTGTGCCCCCGAACGCCGAGTCCTGACCCTAAGGGTCGGAACGGACCTCTCGCCGCAGTCATTAGTTTCGGCTATGCTGGCGGCGAGAGACTCCTGGATGGCCGTCTTCTCCTTCTGCGAAGTAGTCATGCTCCGGAAGGAGACGGCAGAGTGCACACGAGAGCGCGACAGCGCTGATCATTGTCGGTGCGTCGGCACATCATTGTCGGCGGCTAAAAGACGCTGGCGAGAAAGCCGAGCGATGCATGCAAGCTGCAGGCTCTTCACCTGCCAGTCAGGCGGCGGTGGTTTTAGTGGATACCGGATGCCCCGGCTCATCAGCTACATAGAGCCGGGAGCAGGTGAAGGAGTCTCACACGCCACCACCGTATTTCCCCAAGACGGTGGGAAGTCTATAAAAGATATCCAGCACAAAAAAAAGCGGGTGAAGACGAAGCCGGTCTGCATACATTTTTCAGCCATTTTTTTTTTGTTTTTATTTGTGTATCAATCGTAGCAGTGACTGTTATACGTACTATTTTAATTTTTCATTCTGAGCAACTCTCATGTATCATGTATTTTAGCTATAGAGTTATAAAAAGTATCAAAAGAAAAAAAAGTTGCTTTTATTGATTTATATTAAATAAATGTTTGTTAACAGTTAACAAATATTCATTAATCATTAATAAATAATTATTGCGCCTATATAATAGTGCTGCTCTTAGTGCAGATCACGGTTAGTTCAGTGCTACCAAGTAAGTAGTACTTTTTATACCTATCACGCCTAATATGTATAAAAAGTTAAATTTAATATAGAGTAGGTCAGCTAGTATTTCAATAAAAATTACTATAATACTACTTTAAGACACATAATACATGCACAAAGTGAGGATGGGTCTCAGTCCGTGATACACTAGGAGGTACGGCTAGTACAGCTTGGACTGAGCGACGTCTTTATACAAAATATGTATTTAAATATAACATTATTGTTCATGTGGCAAAATAAAGTTTATTATTCTAAACAAATTTTAAACCAAACATGCCTTATCTACAGTTAAGGAGTCACAGTATTTTTATCTGTTACATTATTAATTTGCGAACATAAAAGGCAATAACGGGTCTATGTTCATTATTTACTAAAAGTCAATTGCATTAGTACACCAAGGAATTTCAATATAAAGCTAATATTACCTATACAATTTAAGTCTTTTTGCTAGTTTTCTACCTAATGAGGAGTAACATATGTCAATGATTGCCTTAATCTATTAATTTAGGACATAAAAAACACGTTAAATAAGAACTTTTCTCTTTCAAAGTATGGCATATATTTGGGTAGCACCTTATAAAAGGTTTCTTTAGTGATTAACTTTTGAGCTTAACAAAGCTTTTAATTACATTTAGTCTCGAACATTTCTGTAAATACTTTACTATATTTCGCATGCTATAAACCTTTAAATAATTAATTCTCAAAATAATTGGATAAAATATGAACACTTTATCTCTTTTTAATTTTACTTTTCACATACATTATGAAAGATATTTCAATACTTATATAATAATACATCATAATCATTCGCAGTTCAAGTGTAGCCACATTGGACATTCATAGCATTGTACATAATAATATATATGTATTCAAAAGATCTCTGTTTGAGTCTGATTGGTCTATCCTCCGTGCCTCGGAAAAGTCGTTGATCCCGAATATAGCAGCATCATTTATAACTAGGTACTGTACAAACAGGCAAAATGTTTGACTACATATGACGTTTCACGACCACTGTATTATGTGTTTGACGTAGATGATACAGTGGTCGTCAACCCACCTGCTAAGCGTGGTCATATGGCTATTTCCAATTCCGGAAATAGGCCAATAACATAGGCCTATGTTTGCTGAGGATCTTATACGGGCTGCTGATGGTGATGGTCATCTAAATATTATTGACTTAATTATTAACTGCACCGATAGCTCAGTAGTTATGGCAGTGGCTACTGAGACCTAGTGTTTTTGGTTCGATTACCACCTGGGACAATTATTTGTGTAAACCATAAATAGTTATTCTGAGTCTGAATGCTTTGTGGAAAATTATGTGATTGTAAAATCCCCCGCCAGAGATAAGAGACTTAATTTAGTAAATTCCAAAGCATAGATAAATTACTATATTAATATGTAAAACTATTTTATTTTAGAAATAAAGGCTTATTATTATAAAGTCCCCCGCGACACAGGGATTTTTACCATAGAGTGGGAGTTATGTGAAAAAAAAATTAAAATATATGTTTTAGTGCCTTTAGAAGATCTTTGAATCTAATTTATTTCGAAATGTAAAAGAAAGAAAATATTACTACATTAGAATATAAACGTTAAATAAATTTCAACTTCAAAAGCTAGTTTCCAGAGAAAATAATGTATTCTGTCAATTTCGTTAAAGTATAAAGAAAAGTTGGCATTTAGGCGGATTAAGTTCCAGAGGCCGATGACATTCTTCTGTTTTATTTTTGTACTTACAGCTATCATTTGAATATAAATTGTTTTATTAAAGTAAAGTTAGCTTATTCTTATTCGTTTCTTTAACAAATGCTGATTACGTCTCTATTAATGAGATTGATAGTTTATTTTCAAAGTTTACACAATTGCTATGTATTGTAAATATTAAATACGCTAAGTAGGTATTTAAGGATATGATCAATGATCAGAACGGTTATTGAAGTAACGTATTTCAAATTTATTATCGGTTTCAATTCATTAAACTTACAGAAGTTTAGTTCTTGTCATGAAATAATGATTTATAAATTCAGTTTTCATAGAAAACGAACACGTTCGTACGGCAAAGGAAAGTTAATAATTAACTCAATTAAGATATTAACTAATAAGTAATCTATGCTTTAAAACAAATAAAATGTACATTGTACATTTCAAAAATAAAAATAATAGTTATTTGAATTGTTTTTATAGGTTCAAAAAATTACTAGAATTTATCTGAAAATTTGTTAACTGTACAGCATAAAATATAAGTCTTTTAATCGATACAACATTACTAAAACTAACTTGTAAAATACTAACTAGGTACTATAAATCTATGCAACTTGGCAACGTTTTCAGAAAGCTGGTAGTATTTCACCCTGTTGAATGGCAATACTTAACTACTGTGCAAAGTAAGGGCGCGGAAAACGTGTCGCATTAACGAGGACTACTGTGAGATGAAAACGGCTGTAGCTCAATGGCTAAGGCGTCGGAATTGTGATCTTGTGGTCGCCCCGGTTCGTTCCCCGCCCATTGCTGCTTAGCGCGGGGATTTAACAAGAATAGTAGTAGACAAAACACGACAAGCAATTTTAAAGAAAAAAAAATACCGAAACTTATTATACGAGTACTATATAAAAAATAAACCTGATAATAATATAACGTAAACATTATATTTTTAATACAGCACCAAGTATGATAGAAGTATAATTTTAAATTGGGTTCGTGCGAAAAAAAATGTGTCCTTCGTGTCGCATTTCTTAAGACTCCTGATCAATGGGCAGCGGTCACGCAGCGGCGACACGCGATTCTCGTCCAACTAATACTTCAGCTTGCGCTCTGACACCTCGTTTTCTAGATTACGAACATAAAAATACCAGCCGTGCCTCTTCATTACCGACCACTTTATTTAATAGGACGTACCTTTTCATTGCGTTGTTGATAGTAATTGAAAGCCTCATTTGCATGTTTCAGGAATCCGTACAATGCGGTTGAGCTGCAGTTTCAAAACGGAACTACGTTTTTTGGGGCTATATTGTGAGATGTTTTGAATAAAATGCGACTAAAGTTTGTGCTGCCAGACTGTGACATTTTGTCATATTTAATGATATTTGTTTATACTTATAGTTTTCACTTTTGCGTATACTTTATAATTATTAGGTTCTGTGACTATTTTTTAGATTTTAGTCGTAAACTGTTTACTTTGTTGGCAACCACTTTAATTTCATTTTTAGTTAATTCCGTTCAGAATAAATTTGTATTTAAATGTTAAGGATAAACTCAAAAAATATAAGACGTATTTCGATACTTATTTCATTATTAGAATGCTTGAATGATCCCCGAGTAAAATATGCTTTAGTTTTAGTTGAAAATATCAAAACTTCAATAATTATAACCAAGGTAAAAAATGCCATGAAATGTCTTTAATCGAATGCGTATTTAGTCAAAATATTGATATAAAGCGACTGCACCGGTGGCTCAGTAGTTACGGTAGTTGCCTCTGAGACCTGGTGTTCTGGGTTCGATTCCCACCCGGGACAATTATTTGTGTGAACCACAAATAGTTGTTCTGAGTCTGGGTGTTCTGTGTGTCCGTGAAATGTATGTTTGTAAAGTCCCCCGCGACACAGGGATTAATTTCCATAGAGCGGGAGTTGTCATTTAAAAAAAAAAAAACGTGACAATGTAACATAATACATGGATTTCTGTAACATATTCGATTTCGGTATGGATTGTGGCTATCCATAAATGATTAAAATACCAAAATGTTTAAGATAAAAGTGCACCCGTGCGAAGCCGGAACCGGCCAGTAGTCATGTTTAATAGTGATACGTTAGTTAAACCACAATCGTTTGTAATGTGAGAATTTACAAACTTGCCGTAGTAGTTCTGTTCTACGCAATCGTAGCTTAGCAACGTAGTAGTTGCATACTACGCCGTAGTGATCTTAGAACCGCGAATATTGCGTCTCTCAATATTACGTCTGGCCTCTTTATAATTTCAGTTAAGACTTAGTTATAAAATTTTGCCAATTTTGGAAGTAGGTAATACTCTAAACTACTTATTCGCAGTGAGATTGCGTAATATATGCAATAGCGATTATTGAGCATCTAATGAGCAGTCAATCGCAAAACAACAAAAGACTTCAGCAGATATAGTAGCTATAATTGACAACTACCCACCGACAGACAACCGAACAAACAAGTAATCCTAAATAGTTCAGAGCTCAAACCCTCGAGAAAAGCCCTAGATTTGAAGGTGCAGAACCTTAAAAACATGTGGTGCAATATCAATGAATAGTTTTATAATTTGTAAAATGATTAAATTCAAAAATAATTGAAATAAATTATTAATATCCAGTAATAATTACTATCAACATAAATATACATTGTCACTCCCGCTTCATCTCGTTATCGCTACATATTAACATGAATTATCTGCCTACCGTCGATATATTAATAGGTTGGGTTAATACCAGTACCTTTGTCACAGATAATTACACCAAAGGGCATTATATGTACTATATCGAAACGCAGTGTCAAGTGATCCAAAAGAGATATATAATATTGAGTAATTCCTTTCAATATATAGTTTTTCCTACAATGATCTTAGTCTAATCTACAAATGGCGAAAAGTAAATAAATATTATGTTAACAGCTTATCCCTCTTAAGTAATGCTTTTTAAAATGTAATATTATTAAACCTAACTATTCGTTTAAAAGGGTTTTGGTTAAGTCTGAAGTAGTGACAAAAATCACGATTGCTGGGGTGCGTTGTTACAAGAGATAATCTATAATTAAAATAGTACATATCACTCGTTTTTGTGAATCATAAAAGCTTAGGAAAGACATACCCATGTTATCGTGCGTGTCGTAAGAGGCAGACACATACAGCTTTATAAGGATACTCACCATCTTACTGTGATTACCAATCCGCCTGCCAAGCGTGGTATTAACAGCAATATCTCCTACAATTGCACGTAATGATTTGCTTTTAAAACTTAAGTCTTTAGATCGCAGTAAAGGAGCTGGTGCAGATGACATACCACTTATCTTCATTGCATCACGCGCTAAACATCTTGTCACTCCGTTACTATTAATGTTTAATAAATCTTTATCTACCGGAATATTTCCAAACGACTGGAATAATGGCAATTTATATACTGCCTACGTTTGCTAAAATGTTTGAATCTGTAGTGTGTCCGCTCTTACCACCTAAAGTTATACATCAGCGACAGTCAACATGGATTTGTGGCCTCAAGATCAACCAGCACAAATTTGACAGCTTTTTCAGAAGTATTGGCCGAAGCTATGGATTGTAACAAGGAGGTTGACGTTATTTACATCGAATTCAGTGCGGCCTTTGACAGCGTCTCACATAGAATACATCTAAGTAAGCTCTATATGTACGGAGTGACAGGTAACTTGCTAACATGGTTGCAATCATATCTTGATAAGCGCACCTTTTTTGTGGTTGTAAATGGCTTCCAATCGGGTACTAAAAATATCTCATATGGTGTCCCGCAGGGCTCTCACCTCGGTCCAGTTCTATTTAACATCTTCGTTGATGACATCCCCACATGCTTGTGTTCCGAGGTATTTATGTATGCAGATGATTTAAAATTTGGAAGAATAATAGAGTCAACAATTGACATTTTATTACTTCAAGATGATATCGATAGCGTGACAGAAAGGTGTGATCAAAATGAAATGCAATTAAATATTCATAAATGCTTCCACATTAAATTCACTTGAAAGAGAAACCCATACGAAAGCAGTTATTACATAGGGGGGGAGGAAATCCAGGAGATAGTCCAAATAAAAGACCTTGGCGTGATTATGGATAAAAAGTTGACATTTATTTCTTACATAAAAAATATAATAAAAAGAGCGTCTAGAATGTTGGGATTTATAATCCGGAACGGGAAGGTTTTTCGTAGCGTCAAGCCGAAGTTAATATTATACAACAGCCTGGTGAGAAACATCTTGGAGTACTGTAGTGTAGTTTAGAGACCACACTTCGCAGTTCACTCACTTCTCCTGGAGTGCATACAAAAAAGATTTATGTGGCACTTATCGAAAAATCTTGACAGAACAAAAAAAGAGCTTCGTACAGGGATAAACAAAATGAATTCAAAATAAACTCTCTTTCAGACCGTAGAGATCTAAACGATATGCTCTTTATTCACAAATGATTACACAATACTCTAAGTAGTCCACAACTACTATATAGAATTAATATCCGCGCTCCAGCCCGATACTCTCGCAACCAAATTACTCCTTTTTGCCCACCTTTTCGTAGAAAAGTTTTTGGATGCAACTCTCTAATCCCCAGGATCGCTAGAGTAGCAAATCAATTGAGCAACCTTGTCGATATTCACGCAGATTCCCTTGGCGAGTTTCGATCTACACTGATAAAATATTATAGATGCAAACCAAAATGAATGAATTATATATTCTCTTGTTTTTTTTTCTCTGTAATTAATTTATAGTTTACTTTTATATAGTTTTAAAACTTAGTTTCGGTTATGCAGATTGATGCAGTGCCTACAGATATATGCTGTATTTGCCTATAATTATTCGTTACATTTAGTTCATTTTTATATAAGTAAGTTTTATACAATGTAAACGAACTTTGGCGAATCTAAATAAATAAATAAAATAAAATATTTCTCAACAACCCTGGCTTACCAACTTTTGCTAAGAGCAGGATTATGTTGAGCAATCGACATATACGAGATGATGCAGTAAAATGGGCATATAATTTTATCAGCCTGATGATTCATAAATTAAAACTAAATTAATTAAATAGTGTTGAACACAAAAAGCTAACAGCGCTATGACTGTTATTTTAACGATGGCAAAAAAATTAATCTAATAAGCATGAATACTAAAAAAATATAAATAGTCCGTCAGTTAGATTACTTAAAAATATTGGACGCGTATTTTTTTTTGTATGTGAATTGTTTTTTTGTTTTATTAATTCTTTTTGTTCGACGTGAACTGTGACCACATTTTGAACAAAATAAAAACTGCTGCAGTTATTGCTTTGAATTCGTCAAAACGTAAAAAAATGTTGCTACTATAAGAAATTCGTCGCTATCGTTCAATGTCTATTTTTTCCCGGTTGAAAATGCATTAGGCATCCACGGCCACAGTGGTGGTATGTAGTATGTAGAACTCCCCTGTTTATAGCGATGATATGCTTATTATATCACTAGAAGATGGTTTACCTACTTAACTTAACACAGGATGTTCCTCTAAATGCCAGTAAATTGAGCACCAGGAATAGCTAATGCATATTATTATACATCCGGTACCGTGGCGATGCCTATGACCTAGCAGTCATGGACTCTCCTGGGTCCATTCAATGCACCTTTTGGGGGCGCACGGAGCACAACTACAACTCTACGCATCATGGGTCGGCCTCTAAAAGAAATTAGGACTATGTTCCCTACTCCTCGAAGCCAAGGCTCGGGGGACAGCCTGCTGTGCGCCTTCGGTGAAATGGGTAGGAGAGATCTTTCTTCTGAAAACACTCCGCTGACTTCTACTGAATGGGCAATGGTCGGTAGCAAGAGGACGGATCCTATCACTCTCGCTCCACCGCCCAAGCCGGAAACTCCTCGCACCAATGTACCGTTTGCTGTCGGTGTGATGACTGATGACATTAAGTTTCCGGATCACCCTCCCTCTTTTCTTTCAGAACATTCTAGCATTTTGGGCTAGATCGCTTGAACCAGTTTTTAAAATATTTGAAACTTAATATCATCATGATGGGATCCGTCCTCTTGCTACCGACCTTTGCCCATTCAGTAGAAGTCCGCGGAGTGTTTTCAGAAGAAAGATCTCTCCTACCCATTTCACCGAAGGCGCACAGACAGCAGGCTGTCCCCCGAGCCTCGGCTTCGAGGAGTAGGGAACATAGTCCTCGAATGGTGGGACAAGTGACAGTGGTGACAGATCAACTTTCGTCTAGAAATGTACTTCTTCTGATTTTAAAAATACTATCGACTATCTCTCACTTTTTGGTTGCTCAATCAATCTATGACGGAACAAAAGTGTAACGTTTAACAGTTATAATAATTTGTATGGGAAAATAAAATAAGACTTTTTGTTTAAATATGCTCAGCTGTCAGTTGCGTTTTGTTATACCATTTTTAAAAAATGAACCGCTGACTTATATTTTGACTGAGTTGTTTTGTTATTCCATGTCAGTTGCGTTTTGTTATACCACGTTTTATGTCACGTCACACGGGAACGACGGGAACTGCAAAAAAAGTATCTTATGTCCTTCTCCCAGTTCTTAGCTACCTCCCTACCAACTTTCAGCCAAATCGGATCAGCCGTTCTTGAGTTATAAATAGTGTAACTAACACGACTTTCTTATAGAAGATATATAAACACAAAATCAGCTTTCTACCTATCCTTCTTATTTTGGTTTCCTAAATTATTATTTTTGAAAAGAATCTGCAAAAAAAGAGAAAAAAAATATAGAGGTATATGTTTTCTATATAATTCTAAACATTGATCAAACACATCATTATTCAAAGGAATCCTTCATTACAAACCAACATACAGCGCGTGGCTTTGTTCTCATTAAAAACACGAATAGAGCAAGCAGGTCTGCGAGTGTCACGTGAAGTCATTAGCCTGTAATCACGTCACGGGAGCACAGCTCTTTTGTGTACAAGCTTAACTTTTGCATTGAACCTGTATAATGACGGGTAGTACATACTGACTTGATACAAATAGGAGTAATGAGTTTGCCAGGAATAATGGCAGCGTGTTTTGTCTCTTGTGGTTACTGGTTGTGTCATTGTTTTGTTCGTCCACAACAATTTTATTTATGAGATAAATTATTGATTAGTTTGTTTAAATTTCTTTCTATTAGTTTAAATTCCATCCTAAAGTTGTCTGAAAGAGATCGCAGATAAACAGTGTTGGGAAATAACTAAACATTTTTTATATTCTGTGGATTATATTTGTTTTTTGGACGAACATTTATGTAGTTAGCCACGATGGTTTCGCTGCTTCGGACATAAAGACGAATAAGGCTAAGCGTATAATAATGAGAATTATTATAAAATATCTTGTAAGTTGATAAACTAACGAAGTTTGGCGTGTTAAAAAAACCCAAACCAATATGTTTCAACAGGACTTATAGATGTTAAACTTGATATGTTTTGCTAGAACAGTTTGTTTTTGTTTCAACTTTCGTCTCGTTTGGTAAGGTTAGGTCTAGCGTTATAATAATTAAGTAAATAATCTAATAATGAAATATGCGCGTTCACTGAAACTGTCAACAAAATTTAACAATGTGAGTGGCACGAAAGTTGATCATCTTACGGTTCATATTATTTTCCGGTGACAGATATATATTCACGTTTATTCACTCGCATTACTATAACATTTAGTAATTAATTCAATCAAGAATACTATAAATTAGGTAAACCCGTTATAAATGTCTGTCAATTATTTAATTTTTACCTGTAGCAAGGTACTCGGTAGTTTTGGAATTCATTGGCATTTAACTTTATTACTAGTCCATACAGTTCATAAATAAAGGCTTAAGTATTTACAGTAAACTTCCGTTTGAGGAAGACCCTTGTTCACAAATAAACGTATATTATTTATTTATTGAATTCATATTACAACATATTTATTATATAAATACAGAGCTTCAAAACTGTATGCAACAATTTAAGTGAAGAAGTAATACACACAAGGAAACGCTGCTGCCCGATTCCTGATATACGCGATGTTATAACAATCAGGACAATAATCATCCACCATAGAAAAACATCGATATTATTATGATGTTATTGTGCGATTCGCTTTAATTTTATTCAATTCAATATCCCAAAACTTTTCTTCTAAAGAATCGTATTCAATAAATGGGTGCGTAATTCAATAATGTGATATAATATACATTGCGAAATGAAATTAGTTTTGCTACGACATTTCACAGCACACACGTAGCTATTTTTTGCACATTCATAAGTATTTTTTTGTACATTCCTCACCTTGAGCCCTCATTCACATACTTGAACGAAAGAGTAATGTGCATTACTCGTTCACAATCGCACATATTTCTTGCTTACTTGTATGTAAAAATACCTCGCTCGGTGTTATCTTTTGCGAAGGTGCGGTAAATGAGCGTAGATAAATGAAGTAATTGTTAAGTTAAAAAATGTTCCCTAAATAAACCTACTAACTGGTAAGTAATACCAAATTCAGAACATGCTATCTTTATTTATATATATGTTACAGTTAAAACTCATAACCAGTCGAAATCAATTTTGACTGCAAAATTCAGGCAGAAGTAGTCTTGAGCGGTGCCCGTAGTCAAAAACTGTTGTGACTAAAAATTTAGTATAAATATAACCAGTTAACTGTAAAATAATGTCTCAACACTTCTGCACCGTTTTAAATTCCATCCTAACACTCAAGGACTCATGAACTACAGCGCTTCATAATAAATGCATAAATCAAAATTTACGACTAAATTTTGCGACCCTCTGAAACTGGCTCAAGAGGAACATTAAGATTCGCATCAAGCTGATTTGATATACAAAGGTAAGTATATCAATCAACATGTGAATGGAGTTTAAATTTCCACATAATTCCGCGAACTATATATTATAATAACATTGGAGATCGCAGGATCATTAAGACATCTAAGCTATCTTCAAGACACTGCTTACGTTGCGAGTCTTTTGTGATCTCACGTAATTAATAGGCTTAATATTTCATACACTTCCTGAGGATTTTCGCTAATTTTCTTCGTCGACTATACCTTTAGGTAGATTATACTGCGCTTAGAACAGAAACCATCATTCAAGATTAAGAAGGAGTGAAAATAACTGCCCCTCTTTAAAAGCTTCACCTTGTTTCACCTGCTCGTTAAGGTAACTTAGCGAACATAATAAAAGTCCTTTTAAACGTAGCGTTTTAGTAAGGTTCCGTTAAAAACGTGGTTTAGACACCGTGGCTTAACCTATCGTACGTTTGAATTTATTTATTTTTATGTTTTTTTTATTAATAGTAATAATTTTCGTTACTAAAAAGTATGTATGATATTGTGCAGTTTTGATTGTTACTTGTCTATATCTCAATATCTAGCATATTTAGTACGTTGCCTGAATTATTACATATGAATAACATTTGCACATATTATACACCATTATACGGCAGAAACATTCATCTTATATGCCTTTATCATAAACTTGCACTTACGACCAAATGCTACATCCATCCTCATGCCTCTGAGGTTTAGATAATATAAATGCACCTCTGCGTCAGTGAGTGATGATTTATAGCGTGACGTCAATAAAACGATTATTTACATTGAAGGAAAACAAACATCCGTATGAAATGTTGCATTTCTAATATTCAATATCGGCCCTTATAACGACAATGCTTAAAATGCTGTAGAGGTCCACTCTTCCCAAGGCAGACGTAAACACACGAGGAAACGCTGCTGCCGGTTCCCTGGTATACGCTTGATGATGTTTTAATCGTTACCATCAGCTTAACGTGCTATCCGGCGCAGGAGAGGTAGTCCCACAATCAATCAGAGAGTTATTATATTAGAGATATATTTTTAATACCTTAACTGATTTATTTGTTTTGGAGGTTTCACTATTGAAACCAATAAAATTTTATAATCACGCTAATTTTAATAAACAAAATTATTACAATGCTATCCTTATCGTATTATGGACATGTATAATATTTAAATTTATGACTTTGTGAGTTTATAATCATTGGAATATTATTGTAAAGTGTGTGTCCAACTGTTATAATTTAGAGCAATGTCCTTTTTGTAAAGAATCAATGTATGATGAGAACAATCGGTGTCACAATCAATCAATAATAACTACCACGCAGTGACTCAGGTGTTATACTAAACGTATTTGTGAAACGTCATCTATTTTAAAAGATAAGACAACTTTTTGAAATTATAACTCCATTAAACCTATAGTCGTTTACAAACGCCGACCGTATTTTATATTAACTCTCCGTGTTAGTTGCCCGCGCGACCGTCGCACGTCGTGTCCACTACTTCTTGAGAATGGACCTCGGGATGGTCTCGAAACTAGTCGGACATATCCGATGATGACAAACCGTGAGTACATCCGGATATTTAATATAAAATATGTGTACCACTCACGAAAGTTTTAATTCTAAAATAGTTGCCGATCATAATATGTTTTTTAATTGTTGCTTATACACAGCGAAATAATTAATTTTTCAAAGTACAAACTTTTATAATAATGGCATTAAAAATTACAATTTAAAATGCTTGGAACCTGTGTGCCCGTTCGTACATCTAGATTATCGTGTCGTTATGTCGTTATATATATCTGACCGTATTTGAAAAAAAAATGTTTATTATGTTTTTTTTTTCTTTTGTTAAGGTAGCCGTTACCTTATTAAATTTAGTACAAACATAGGTTAAATAAGGTTACAAAAACGGAGGACTAAAGTTTATCTTTATATATATAATTCTTCTGTGAGTGTGTATGTCACTGAACTTCTCTCAAACGACTGGACCGATTTTGATGAAATTTTTTGTGTGTGTTCAAGGGGATCTGGGAATGGTTTAGATTCACAATTTTGTCCGCTGGACAATGGGTAGATAAGGGGTAGGTGTAGGGTAGGGGTAGTGTAGGGTAGGGGTAGTGTAGGGTAGGGGTAGTGTAGGGTAGGGGTAGTGTAGGGTAGGGGTAGTGTAGGGTAGGGGTAGTGTAGGGTGGGGGTAGTGTAGGGTAGGGGTAGTGTAGGGTAGGGGTAGTGTAGGGAAGGGGTAGTGTAGGGTAGGAGTAGTGTAGGGTAGGGGTAGGAGTACCGCATAAACGAAGTCTCTACGGCCCAGTTTATTTTATACAAATGTTTAGGTCTTTTATGTATCGATTGAGGCAGCACGAAGTCTGCCGGGTCAGCTAGTATCTATAGAAAAATATACGCGGACGAAGAAGGGCTAAAAATTGCACCATATGTGTTGTGGCGCCAGGAAGCATAGTAACACAACATTAATATTCATTGATAATGGTATAATAATTAATTTCAATCAGATTTAGCTATGACAGTCAATTAACAATGTCCTGTGATCGTAGTACGATCACAGGACATTGTTAATTGACTGTCATTCATCGTATTGACCACTCTGGCAGTCAAGTTAATGGCAGCCGTATATTTTAATTAATATTCATTTAATAGATAATGTATTATTTGTGCAGTGTATATTTTAAATTTAATGAATAAATACAGGCCGACGAAGCTTATAATAACACGTGCAGTGAAGTCATAAATTGGTTATTGCCTTTTAAAATACTCAAGCGATTTTTGAAGGCCGGTTAGTTTGATTTTATTTGATTCCTATTTGTCGCTCGGCGCGGCATATTGTGCGAGATACCAAATCATTCATCTTTTAGACGACTATGGTAAACCTAAAATAGGAGTAAAGATTTAAAGAGTCAATATGTTACTATGTTTTATTTACGTTTAGCTATGTAACAACATAACTTTTTTTTGTGATAGTTTTGGATACCTCCTACAACCAAAATAATTAAAACCGCATAAGTGAGAGTCGGACTTGCACACACAAGGTTCCATACTATTATTTAATGATTAAAGATTAAAGAGTCAATAGAAGACACTATATTATTTTATATTTTGAAATAAAGAAACATTTTAAGCGTCTATGCGATATTAATAACTATATTAACTCTGTTATTAATATCGAGCAAAAACACTGCAATAAATCATATTTGGTGTATATGCGAGTCCCCATTTAATATTTATTTTATTTTGTTGATAACCAAACAAAATACAGTAGCCTGATGACAGACAGACGGACGAACAGATCCGTGGATAGTGGAGTCTTATAATACGGTTCCGTTTCTACCTTATCCAAAAGGTACCGGAACCTTAAAAAATTGTATTTCTTTTTCTAAATACTAATTTTGTTTATAACAAAAAAATCGGTCCCCAAGTCGAAGTTATAAATATGCAAGAATAAATACAATACCAGACACTTAAACATTTGAAGGAACATTTTCCAAGTTACGTATAATATACTGCTTTACTATCATTGCTAGACGTTCACCGTCATACATTATTAAGATATAGGCAGTCACGTATTTTTCGTGTAGTTTCAGTACATACCGTCCGCTTTTGCCTATGAATAAATGAATGAAAAAATGGCCGTAGCAATTGCAGGCGGATTTCATACGAAGTAAATTTTCTTTAAAGCACCGCAGCTTTGAAAGGGGTATTATAAATGTCTGCTTTAGTAGCTAATTGGTTGCACGTTGTTTTGTAATATACGTTTGATTGAAGCATACAAATATCCTACTAATATTATAAACGCGAAAGTTTGTAAGTATGGATGGATGAATGAATGGAGGTTTGTTACTCTTTCACGCCAAAACTACAGAACGGAATTGGCTGAAATTTTCACCGGGATAGGTTATACACTAGATTAATATATATGCTACAAAACATCACGCTCCGACCCACTGGAGCAGAGTGACGTGGGTAAAACCGGTTTATAAAAGTTTTTATTTATACTCAAGCTTCCCGTGCGTGGTTTCACCCACACTACCATAAATTCCCGTAAGAACTTTACCTATAATTAAATATAGCTTATAGCCTTCCGCGATAAATGGGCTATCTAACCCTGAAAGAGTTTTTCAAATCACCCCTGTCGTTACTAGGATTAGCGCGTTCAAGCAAACAAACAAACACTTCACGTAGTATAGAGTATCGATTGGTCATTTTTACTTACTACTTAGTCTTACTTACTTTAGTCTAGTGATAGCGATCTCCGTGCGGAACAGAAATTTTCGATTCTACTTGTTCGGGTCTGGTTGGTTCAGGGATTGGGTAGTCCGTGCTGCGGAAAGCACGATAAGCAGTTGGTCCCGATTGTTATACGATCGTCTATAGCAATGGTATAACTACTAGGGAATGGCGTAGTGACTATAGCACAAACCCTTGGGAATTCGGGACTGCAGTGGACCGATGATGATTATGCTCAGAACCTCAGTATAGGGTTGAAACCACTAGCTCACATAGTGAAGATTCCGTTGCAGTAGGGAGCCCAGTTTTTAGTCGAATAATATTACTTATATATAAAGCTAAAGAGTTTGTTTGTATGCTTAAACAAGCTTATCTTAGGAACTACTGGACCGATTTGAAAAACAATGTATGTTAGATAGCCCATTTGTCGAGAAATTCTATATTTAATTATGAAGTTCCCACGGGAACATGAGTTACGTGGGTGAATCCGCACGCAGGAAGGCAGTATAATAATATGGAGACTGTTTTTTTTTAATAATTTATTTAAACAAACATGATTAAAATACATAACTAAAAGTAACTAATTAAAAATAAAACTTGAAACTTAAAAAAAATGTTTTTATTTATATATTTTACTTTCAAATTAAACTCAACTACAATAACCATTTTTCTCTATCAAGAAACATTAATTTATAGCATTTTTAAGAGTATTAAACTCAATTAATTCATGGGCTTACCATTTTTACGACTAATTGCTTCTGAAGTATGTATATAAAAACAACTGTAATAAAACAAAAAGAACCCAAGAAAAATATTTTATGCATATTTTAGTATTCCTGAAACAAACAAACAAAAATACTCGTAAAATAAAGATGTAAACTGTTTATAGCTCACCATTGTCTTAAAATCAATCAATGAAAAGTAATTAAAATGTACCAAAGGATTTTTAATGGATAATGTTTTGTCTGAACCACCGTTGTGGCGTAGCGGCATGAGTGTCGAAAGGTTTTTGGTTAAATCTTCAAAGCAAACAAGAAATCATTGTGCAAATTTTAAAATTTCTTTTTGTGTCTGTTTGATTGACGGTTTCACGTTGTTTTTGAGGCATGGAAGGTAGTCCACCTTCCATGCCTCATAAACCACGTGAAACCGTTGGTCGACGATTGCGATAACATCATCTAATAAAAGCGTTTAGCTAGCTAAGCTAAGGAGGGGGCAGTAGGTTCGGCTTGGGTATATACATACCTACTGCGGTCGCACAGGCGTCTGAAAAATGTGGTGACTATGACAAAAACCCCCCTCAGGAGGAGGCCCATATTCATCAATAGACAATATCCATTTTTACAAAAAGAGGAGACAAAAGTAGCTGCGTCTTACACGTTTCACTAGCCATGTTACGTTCCTATCTTATAATTGTGACTCTATTACTTCATACTTTACTTAATACGAGTATGTAGTTTTATAGTATGCAGCACTTTGATCGGTTACTAAGTTTATCATCAACAAAAAAAACACTTAGCATCAGATTAACCGCCCCAGGGATTACTTCCGAGGTCAAAAGCACCGCAGTTGAACCTAATTATAACTCAGCCACCGGCATCGAAAATATGCATCATGGTAAACTTAAAAAGTATCTATCATTATTAAAATTCTTTAAAATCCGCAGTAAGCTACACCGTGGCAACATAATTGCTATTTAAATTAAAAGTTAACCAAATAATATACTTCATAAAACATGTAATCTAATAAAGAGAATATTTTATTAAAAATAAGGTACGCGAAATTACTCGGAAGGTGTTTTTTTACATTTTTTTCTGGGTTTGGTTGCTACCAAACATATCTTTTGGACGTGCAGATCTTGAATTAAAGGAATTCTTTTTATGACCACTACACACATATTTTATGGTATGAAAGTTTCAGAAAATGCAAGCAACATTGAAACAAATCTTCCCTTTTTATTAGAGCTATGAACGTGGAGATGTATTTTATTACAGCTTTGAAATATGCCCGCCATTTCGGTATGAGTTTCAACAAACTAAATTTTCTTTTCGTTCGAAGATCAGGGCTGAGATTATGAGTTTTAAGTAATAACTTTATAAGTATAATGTTGAATTATTATTGCTTCCTACGTTTTGCTAAGTAATCCGTAATACCGGGCAACGGCAATAAATTGATTGTTGTATGATTTTATTTATGGGTAACAACCGTTGTGAATGCTGCTTTTTATATAAATAATTGAGATTACATATTCCATTATTTGAACTTATTGCTACAAAAGGATAATTCAAGTTATTTTAAATGCTAGCTGAAGTTTTACTCGGAGATAATCATGTCTTGACATAAGTGGTCGTCACACACACCATTTCTACATGTCTGAATTTCAATTTTAGTTTTCATATATTAAGACTAAGTCAATTTAATGATATGAAACGGATTATATTAAAACTGAAATTAAATGATATTTATTTAATTAATGAGAACTTTTTGTTTATCTTAAAACTAAACCAATATTTTACAAATAAGAGACTTCCAAAAACTACCGACGCAAAGTGTCATCATTATGAAATGAAATGAAAATGAAAAAGAAAACGTTTATTGATAATGTAGACGAATCGATCGTACTTATTATAAGTCAAATACAATGAAAATGAAAAAAAAAAAAAAAAATCTTAACTAATAAATTAGTTTACATTTCAACAATAATGTTATTAAATTTATTAATATTGTTATGGCATGTCCGTAATTAATCGCTTATTATAAAATATAATTAAGATCAACCAGCGTGGGCTGGGATCGGGTCTGAAGCATAGAACGGGTCGCGAGCCTCGCCTTGCGAGGACGACCGGACCCTATCCTAGCTTCCTACGAGTCTTTCTCTATCTACCTACGGTGTGACACTCGGAGAAGAAAGACTATAAGAAACTCCGAGATCATTCTTTTTGTCATCTTTTAAAGTCTTTGATTAATAATTTTATACATTGTTTAAACATTTTTAGTATCTAGGTTAGTGATCCCCATACATCGATATGTAGGCACTCATGCCAGGAAAGTGTGAAAAAAAACAATGATAATTTCAAGTAGGTATCGAGTACAGGGAGCGCTCCCCCAGATTTACATATATAGAATTATCAGTCCCTATTACGTCCACAGCTAAACATAAGCCTCTTTATGAAAGAGGGTTTTTATCATAGTCTGGGGGTTTAGGCACCGCACTAAAAGCAATAAAAACACACACCGGGAATAACTGTGTTATAATTTATTTTCCAACAATCAAGACCAAAACTCTACTTGCTTTCCATGACACGGATAGCAGTGCCTCAACGAACTGACCCAAAAAAGGAATCTTAGATTTCAAACAAAAATTTATTTACCGGCGTGGAGATAGAACTCACGACCTCCGTGACTTAAAGAGAGACTTATAACTCTAAGCCACGGAGGTTACCTTTACAGTATAAATACATCAAGGCCACATCACATCAATAAAAGAAGCAACGTTATAAAACATTTTCTTTGTAAAAGGTACAACAGTAATAAAACTAAAACCGTCCAGCCTCACTATCAGTAATATCTAAACGAATAAAATACAACCTAACAGAGACATTGAGCCGTACAAAGAGACATATGTAACCCGCCCGATGGATAAAGGCACCATTAATACAGGAGCGTTACCGTCTAGGTCGAGTTTATTGCATCTCTGTTTGCTTCGAAGGCAATAGAGGCTTGCCCGCCCCAGTAATTCAACAGACTACTCGTTTCCGATTGTTATTACCAACCTACTCTAGACTCTTGGGGATAAGAATGATGGATGTACTTGTTGAGTACAAAGCTCTGTTTTTGCTTCGTTCGTGCAGACGTGTGTTTAGATACGGATATGCCTTTTTTTGCTTTGGTTTACTATATATAATAATAATACATAACATAATTATTGTTTCTATTTTTCATCATCATCTGAATATGAGAATCCTCCCGAGGGAAAGTTTTTGCCATAGTCACCACACTTCGCAGGCGGGTTGGTGACCGCAGTATTAGGTATGTTGTAATACACAGGGAAACGCAGCTGCCCGTTACCTGGTATACGCTTGTTATAGATGATTTTATGACATCCGGTACAAACGGCTTAAAGTGTTTTCCGAGGCACGAAGGGTAGAACCTCAACAAACCAGACGCGGAAAGAAATCTTAAAATTTACACAAAGATTTCTTGTACGGTGTGGGGATTGAACCGTCGTCGATCTCATAGACTCAAAGCGAGACTTAGGTTTATATTTTTACTAGCGGCCCGCCCCGGCTTCGCACGGGTGGACTTTTATACCCTACCCCTGCCCTACCCTACCCCTACCCTACCCCTACCCTACCCCTACCCCTACCCTACCCCTACCCTACCCCTACCCTACCCCTACCCTACCCCTACCCTACCCCTACCCTACCCCTACCCTACCCCTACCCTACCCCTACCCTACCCCTACCCTACACATACCCTACCCTACCCTACCCCTACCCAAAAGTATCCTACGTCCTTCTCCCAGTTCTTAGCTACCTCCCTACCAATTTTCAGCCAAATCGGTTCAGCCGTTCTTGAGTTATAAATAGTGTAACTAACACGACTTTCTTTTGTTTTTAAAATGTATTCTGCTATTCGGGACGGAAACAAATCCAACAAATCAAAAACCATGGCAATCGGTCCAGCCGTTCTCGAGTTATAAGTGTTGTAACAAACACGACTTTCTTTTATATATATAGATGTCATTGAAAACAATATTTGTTGCCAAAAGTATGTGATAAGTAAATGAAATAAGCATTCAATAATTTTTATATTAGCCTTTATACTTGAAGTACAGTTGTTCGATCCATAATGGAGTCCCGTACGGTATATCGAATTACCCTTGAACGATATAACTGTCTACAGAAAGCATGGTTCACCGACGAACGGTAATACGAGAAAACTATTAGTCGATACCATTATTTAGCGACAGCACGTTTCGCCGAATAACGCTACATAGAATGAATGGTTGGCCGATACCAAGATTTGCCGATGTCATGGTTCGCCGGAACACGCTTGAACTAAATAATCCTTTATCGATAGCAGTTTGCATCGAAAACACCTTTTCTTACACCACCTATCCAAAATAATTGTCTTTAGTTTCTCGCTTGGACAATTTTGACAGACATCGATTAAATTGCACTAACTGCTATTTTCATGCGTTTATCTTAGTAATTCAATAAAAATAAATGTAAAGAAAATAATAAAACAGCAAATTTGATTATTTTTATAATTAAATGGTAAATCACAAAAATAAAGGTTGCAAACTGCACAATCATAAAAAACATGTTAGAAAACAATCAATTTTGAAAAAAAAAATCTACCAGTTATGTGTTATATTAATTATTTTTGATGTACATGATGTGAGCTAGCCCACCTAAGAAACTTTCTATGCTCATCTCACTCTTTAGGGACAAGTGCTTTTCTAGTCTCTTTTCATATTCAATCTGCGACGAACGACGACGCTTTGGCATTGGCTCAGATGCAGTGATGCGCTCGATTTCGCAGTCGGTATATTTTTGTTCTTTAGCAAACTCCTTAATAGTGTTGAAGACATTCCACTTCTTGCGATTTAAAAGTGTGTTCCACCGGTTATGCCATAATTCCAGAGCATTTTGTGTTTTCGGAATAGAATAAGTACGATTAGACACTGACCACATAGCTGGTGGGAACAATGGTGGATTTTTGCTCAGAATTAACTTCGTCCCTGGGCCAGATTTTTTTGTAAATACTCCAGATACATAATACTTATTGAACCATTGTGCCAATCCTTCGGCTTCAGTTGGCAATACTAAGTTTTTCCCTATTATCGCACAAGACTGAAACCTGTTACATAATATTATTTGAAATATTAAATAGGTATGGGGTCAATACCTTTAATACTAATTTGTCTCCAGAAAACATACTGACTGATTTCGAAATTGCGGTGATAAACCATTGTCGAGCGCATCACTGCATCTGAGCCAATGCCAAAGCGTCGTCGTTCGTCGCAGATTGAATATGAAAAGAGACTAGAAAAGCACTTGTCCCTAAAGAGTGAGATGAGCATAGAAAGTTTCTAAGGTGGGCTAGCTCACATCATGTACATCAAAAATAATTAATATAACACATAACTGGTAGATTTTTTTTTTCAAAATTGATTGTTTTCTAACATGTTTTTTATGATTGTGCAGTTTGCAACCTTTATTTTTGTGATTTACCATTTAATTATAAAAATAATCAAATTTGCTGTTTTATTATTTTCTTTACATTTATTTTTATTGAATTACTAAGATAAACGCATGAAAATAGCAGTTAGTGCAATTTAATCGATGTCTGTCAAAATTGTCCAAGCGAGAAACTAAAGACAATTATTTTGGATAGGTGGTGTAAGAAAAGGTGTTTTCGATGCAAACTGCTATCGATAAAGGATTATTTAGTTCAAGCGTGTTCCGGCGAACCATGACATCGGCAAATCTTGGTATCGGCCAACCATTCATTCTATGTAGCGTTATTCGGCGAAACGTGCTGTCGCTAAATAATGGTATCGACTAATAGTTTTCTCGTATTACCATTCGTCGGTGAACCATGCTTTCTGTAGACAGTTATATCGTTCAAGGGTAATTTGATATACCGTACGGGACTCTCCATAATGTAATGAAATCTATTGAATAATTTGACGTCATGTTAAATAGTTCTTAAATATTTCATTTCGAACTGTATTTAATCAAAATTCGTCTATTTTAATCAATGTTCACTATCACGAACACAAAAACCGGTAACATTTTTTGGATAAAATTAAACTAACACATCGATTTGAGTTGATTGCGGGAAAACTCGATGGTATATAAGTATATAAAAGTTATAAGTTTAATAGTTAAATAAAAAGTGAAGTACGCCGTTGGCGTAAGTAAATTATGGCGTGATTGAGTTCCTAAAGAACATTGAAAATCACAAACTTTCTCATCTACTATAGGAATAAAACAGTGGTAATTCAAAATAATAAAAAAGAACTTGGAACTCTTATTTGAAAGCATAGTACTGAAGGCTGATAATTAAATTCCGATCTCAAATTCCTTTTCTATAAAAACCAAATCGATATTAAACCCTTTTTTTCCTGTCTGACTGGTTATTTGCTTCGATTAGACACCGGAATATGTAAACGATTCCAAACATAAAATAAAATGTTTATTTTATAATATAAAACTAGCGTCCCTAGTTTTAACCCACGTTGTACTGCCGACACACCAATGGTACAACGCGTGTGTCCCAATGATCAAAGAATAAAAAGTTTTGTTAAAAGATTTGAAAGCTACATAATAATATCATATCCACATTTTTATCTATTTTGTATTTGTTAAATAAATAATGTATACTCCACCTCAAATAACCAACCAATAATCAACCATATTATACCGATTTTACAAAACGAGAAAATTAATAAGTATCCGCAAATAATTATTTGAAGCTGCCCTAGCCCAATGGCTAGGGGCGTCGGAACATGTGGTCGCCGGTTCAACCCCACATTTGCACTACCAACGTGAACCCTCCCGTGACACAAGCATTCTAGCTTAGGAAGAGGGGTTTACAAGAATACTAGTAGACTGCAAATCTCTGTTAGAAATCTTAAAAAATAGTCTGCACGGAAGCTATGGTGAGTAAGAGCTGGTTAGCAAATAAAATCCTTTGTAGAAAACTAAAATCTACTTACCTACTACTACATACATAGGATGTATTACAACGGTTGGTACTTCATAATGTAATTACTTTCACAGTGAGGCTCACGATATCTTATCCAAAAGATAAAAAAAGAATCCACTAGCGGAAAATCTACTCTCTTCATTCACTGATTTTATTTGCCTTAGGACCGTGCATTCGTACACTTGGTACAACTAGTAAACTTTATCCGCAAGCAATTATTTTAAACTTTTCATCTGGATACAAATTGCACGAACTGTGTTTTGTTTTGCAGCTACTTTTAAATGTATTTTTGATTTTTGCTTAACTGTTTTTTGTTCTGCTGTGGTTGAGATAAAATAGGCTACCACTATTTAAATAGAGTTCAGTCCCAAACGATTCTGCTCGGCTTTTTTTTATAGATTCGGAGCGATACACACTTTTTGTGCATTCCACTAAACTGAAATATTTATAACATGTATTTATATAGAATGTGAATCAATTTATGTTGTATACCTACTTATTATATTTAAATAAATAAAATAATATAAAATAAAATGTATTGTTTCACAAATGGTTGCACTTAAATATTTAAAATGACACTGGAACCCGCACTAGGATACCCTGTATTGCGAACTTGGTTAGTTTCAGTATGTTCAATTTACTATTAGCCATATTATTATAAACGGGGTACTACGCAGGCAAAAGCTTTATTGCCGAATTTTAATTTGGAAGAGCCTCTGTTCCAGGTTTCTTTTCTGCGTGAGCGTTTGTCAGTAACCTTAGTAACTAATGCAGTTTTGTGGAACTTAAGGATGACTGACAGAATATACAGTTGGCGCACTGTTAGCACTTATATCTTTTGATACAGCGCATCTGTAGAGTAGCGAATACCTAGTTTGTAAGACACTTTTAGTATAGCTCTTTGGGCTCGTTCTATTGTTATAAAATAACTTTTTGCAGCTGTACCCCATATTAAAATGCAGTAATTTAATATCGCCTGACACAAAGCAAAGTAGGTGATTTTGAGTATCTTATGGTCTGCTATTTGTCCAAGTCTTTTGAAGACGTAGAGAAGTTTCCTGACGCGAGAAGTTACTGATTCTATTTGATTTCTCCACGTCAAGTGCTTTTCAATGATTATGTCAAGATACCTTATGCTACTAACTTGTTCAAATTCAGGACACCTACAGTTGCTACTCGAGCCATCACTGCAAAGGTGGAATTTTAGTGCGGAATTTGTGGAAGCTGCTGTTTTTCAGGTGATCGAGAAGGTGATTATTTTGGTTTTTCCGACGTTTAAGGTAAGGAGATTGTGCTGTAGCCAATTAGAGACCGTTTGCATTCCAGCTTCTGCGGCATTCCTCCCAGGTATCACCGTGGAAAATTATGGCTGTATCGTCCGCGTATGCTGAGATTTAAGCATTATGGAGATTTAGAGAACAGAGACCATTGACGTACAAGAGAAACAAAGGCGGACCGAGGACACTCCCTTGGGGTACCTCGTACGTCACTTTCGCTAAGGAGCTCTGATACTCCCCCAAGCGGACCCTTTGGACACGATCAGTGAGATAGGACCTGAACAATTCCAAGGCAGTGCCCCTAATACCCAAAAGTTCCATTTTATTTAGAAGTATAGGCCTGGACACGGTATCGAAGGCTTTGGCAAGGTCAAGGAAGACGCGGAGACACTTTTTTCCTCTATCGAGTTTACTAATAATATGTTCGACTAAGCTAGTTACTGCAACCTCCGTCGACCTGCCATTCCGAAAGCCATACTGGTTGTCTGATAACAGTTGTTTCTTCTCTAAGTTCGTCAATGGTCTCCTGTTAACCAGTTTCTCAAGTATTTTAGACAGTGACGTCAAGAATGAGATTGGTCGGTAATTGGACACAACTGTCACATCACCTGATTTGTGGATTGGACATATATTGGCTGTTTTTAATTGAACAGAAACTGTGCCAGCACATATGCTTAAGTTGCACAAGTGAGAGATAGGTCTAGCTAGACAGTGCCGTGCTAATTTAAGGACACGATTTGTAATTCCATCCTATCCCGGGGCAGAATAATTTTTTAAAGTGGCAATGACAGTCCTATCTGCCATTTCATCGATCGGGGTCATGAAAAATGACTCTGTGAGAGATGAAGCAGTGTTATCTAACTTAGGCGCCAGGTTAGCTAGCTGCGACTCGGTAGTGTTTAGTTCTAACAAGGTCTGTTCTGCAAGCTCTACCCCTACATTAGCAAAATATGTATTGACCATGTTTAATGATAAAGTCGGATCTGGATTTATACTTAACAAAGATGTACTGTCGGATGTTTTTCTTTTGAAATTACAAATGGTTTTAACTGCCGCTCACGTTTTCTTGCAGTCACCCCTAGAGTTATCTAACAACTCTTTGTCATTAGCGTTTCTAAGGTTTTGTATCACGTTATTACAACAGTTTCTATATTTTTTATAATTTTGGAGCATTAGGTAATTATCTTTATTTTCTGTTTTTTTAGTTTGACTGTGAAGCATGTCTCTTTTGCGGATACATTTTACATGGTTGCCTAATGGTTTTGGAGTTACGTAGAATTTCTTTTTTAGTGTGTATATTTGTTATGTCCCTAACTGTATCTGTGAATTGATCTAAAGCTGAATCCAAGTCATGAGAGTCTAAAACAGGGCTCCAGTTGGTATTTTCAAGGTCTTTTAGAATACTGGGAAAATCTAGTTTAAGTTTAATTTTAGCCTGATAAGAGGAAGATATTTGTCCAGCATTTTCATTAGAAATTCCTAGGATAACTGTGTCGTGGTCAGTTATGGATGATTCGCATATAATAATTTTGGTATGTTTTTTAGTTTTAATTAATGCATGGTCAAGGCAGTTATGTTCACGTGTCGCGTATTGGTGTCCTGGATACAACCCGTGAAAGCCTGTAACGTCAAGTTATTCAGTTGCACGTTTGTCTTCTGTACCAACTTTTAAATCAACGTTTATATCCCCTGTGATTACCATGGTTGGTGTGTTGTTGCTTTGTAAGAGGTTATCTAAGGATTCACAAAAAATATTGATATTATACTTAGACGACGACCTATATATAGCCAAAATAGTAAATTCTGTACCTATTTTTATGACCAAACAGTTTGTGTCCCTAAAAGTTGGCTCTTGTATGTCGATAATTATTTCATTTCTGCAGAGGATTGCTATACCATCTTTTTGTTGCAAATAGCATTGGGAATAATGACAGTTGTATCCATTGAGTTGAACATTTGGAGTATTTTAATTCATTCTGCACTCTGTCAAGATGATGACATCAGGTAAAAAATTAAGTTTTGATAGAAATATCGTGAAGTTATCAAAGTTTTTTTGAATACTTCTTATTTTTTGATGAATTATCGTTAGTTGATTTTTCACATTACCAAGGAATGTGATACATTGTTCTGGTAAATTATGTTTTATACTTGTTAATATATCTGTGCCGTCTATATCATCAATTACATTATTAATTAGGTTAGCCATTTTTTATTATAATAATGTGTATGATATCTATTTCGGTGTTAAGTCTTATATGGTTGGGGTATCGAATATTTATAACTGTGTTGTGGGATGCGAACGTGTCAGATATAATTTGCAATAATGTGTATGAATAGGAGAAAATTAACCAGGTTTGCGATGTCGCGCGTGTTAGATATATATCATAGTAAGAAGTTTTATGCACATGTTGAAAGAAGGTTGTTGGTAGTGATTTTAAGTGTGTTATTTGTTTACAGTTATGTTTGTATGTAGCATGATTTTTTATCGTGATTGTGTGATTGTTCATTGTATTTGTGTTATTATATGTATGGTCGTAAGTTGGGTAAAAGATTAATGAATGTGATTTGTTGATGCGAGTATGTATGTGTACATTTGTTGAAATTAACATTGAGATAGTTACAAGATTCTTATTGTTAGCTAAACAAAAACAAAAAGTCATACAATTGTTTACCACGTAGTTGTGAAAAGGTGTTCTCATTTTTGACCGGGATGTATTAGCAATCCAACAAAAATGGTACTTTTCGGCAGCAGCAAAATCTCGTGCAAGAAAGTGAAGTCTTCTATTTTTGCTCGTAAGGTGTTCCGAAAAATAAATAGGTATAGAAGTTCCCTGTAAGCCCATGTGCGAAGAATTAAGTAAAGAGTTTTTATGTTCCATGTTGTAATGTTTAGGGCATCTCAAAAACTTTTCCTTAACACTACAGTACACGCGCCCCTTTTTTTTACTTGAGTATACCCGTGGCCTACTATGGTACGCCATTTTAAAATATCAATTACTTGTATATTGCTAACTATCTGAATAAAACAACAAATTATATTAAAAGGTGTTTATTTTACTTAGTTTTAGAACCTTACTTTTTAGATATTTTTTTAAGAAAGTATTAATAATCAACAATTTAGTAAATATATAAGAAAAATTAACAAAAATGGCACTTCTGAGATCAACGTTACTTTTTTTAAATTAAAACTAAACTATATTTCTATTTTCTTTGTTTTTGTAGCATTCAGGACACACTACTGCTTGGTGATCGGGACAAATCCATTTATTGCAAGTCTTGCACCATTTTTTTGTCGACCGATTTCGGGCTCTCGAGCAGAGTGCACATCGACCAACTCGTCCTATCTTTGAAGACAAGTCGTATTGAGACTCTTGGGGTTCTTGAACTGAGTTGCCCAAAAGAGCGTCTATCCTTAATTTAAGTTGTCTTGGTAGTGTTTCAATGGATGCCCGGCGAATCAAAAGCGGTTTTATCAAATTGAAAGCCAATTCGTGCAAAAAGTTGCGCCTCACAATTTTTTCGGCAGGGGCGTTCATTTGGTTGATTACCAGAGCGTTGATTCCAACAATGTTCATCAAATCAAAAAATATTACTAGCGGCCATCGACGGCAGTTACGCTGAACACTATACTGCTTGCACATTTTGTCTAGAATGTCTACACCACATTTAGTACGATTATAAAAAGTAATAATCTCCGGCTTGCGTTCTTCGTTTGTATCGGAATCGATAGCTGCATCATAATGCATTGTAGATAGTAAGTTGACTGATTTATTTCTTTTTGGAACGTAGGACACAAGGGTAGCTTCTTTTTGAAATCCAAAAAGAGAACTTTTGATAGTCCTAGACTTCGAAGCTTTGAACTCCTTAGGAATTTCGGGTCTATTTGCTTTCAAAGTACCAACAATCGTGATTTTCTTCTGCAAAAGCTGCTTAGCCAGAGGTAGACTTGTAAAATAATTGTCCATTGTTACATTGCAACCCAATCCATAAAGTGGATCTAGTACTCTATGGACAACGTCGTTTATCTTGTTTGACTTTTGAAACGGACCTTCTGGTTGGGCACCAACATATATCTCAAAATTGTAAACATATGGAAATTTTGTATCGACCACCATGAAAATCTTGATCCCGAATTTATCCGGCTTATTCGGAATGTACATAATAAAGCGACAACGCCCTCGAAAACCGACAAGTTGTTCATCTAGCGTCAAGTAATCACTAGGCACATAGTTGTTGCGACAATTGTTGGTGACCAACTCTACAACTTGTCGAATTGGTGCCATTTTATCAAGTTCTCGGCGCTGTTCTCTGTCGGTAACGTCATCGAATCTAAGGGTACGTATCAAAAACCGGAAACGATTTATTGACATTGTGGCATATACAATTTCCAAACCAGTACCCTTAGAGTTATCCCAAAAATCCTTTATGTTACGACGTCCATTACGCGACACTCCCATAACGTATAATATGCCCAGAAATGCTCTCATTTCTACTACATCAGTGAGTTTCGCATCCCTGTTTCTTTGAAAATCGACTTTTATTTTATCTATATATATATTTGTGCACCTCACCAAGATGTTCAAGATATCTTGCGTGAAAAATAATTCAAAACAGGATAACGGATCCTTAGCATTCCTAGCTGCATCTCCTTTTGGGCCTGGTGGTCTTATCCTAATGTTTTGGGGTCGAGTACGCGTTGCTGGTGGAACATCTTTGTTCCAAATAGTTCCGTTCGTCGATTTATAGACTGGACCGCGCCTACCGGTTACTAGTTGCGAGAGTGGAACATCATCTGAACCTGATGTTTCGTCAGATTCGCTCAATCTTTCCTCTTCATATTCACGGAGTTCTGACTCGCGGACTAGGGTCTGCAAGTCTGGTTCTGACTGAACTTCATCATCTTCACTCTCAATCACTTCTTCATCTTCAGTATTTAACTCTTGCAGCCACCTTTCCACTTGTGAATAATCCATTATGTAATCGGATATATAAATCTGTAAAAAAAAACTAAAATAAGCAAGAAAAATACATTTTACAATTTCTAACCTATATATAAATAGTAACAATTGAATATACATACATATAAATGCATTATTAATCAG
Organism: Nycteola revayana; assembly: GCA_947037095.2. Lineage (NCBI taxonomy): Eukaryota > Metazoa > Arthropoda > Insecta > Lepidoptera > Nolidae > Nycteola > Nycteola revayana. Next base: position 18,860,472 of record OX344840.2, read on the forward strand.
TAGAGCATATTATAATAGCGTTATAAATGGATAATACATCAAAAGTTACATACCTGAATTTGGTACACCAATACACGCGCGGACTACTTTAGTAGGCCCACGGTTTTGGCGCCAAATTACTTATGCGCGCGTCGCGTACGGGATCGCGCGGGGTACTGAGGTTGTGAAAAATATACCAGACGAGGCTTACCTGGAACCACTAGTTTCTAGCGCGCTATACTAAAAAGTTATTGCAAAAAGAGTTACCCTGGTCTACTATAGTAGGCCGCGCGTGTACTGTAGTGTTAAAAAAAAATTTTGGAGAATTCGATGACGATCGTCGATGTTGAAGCCTTATCTTTAGACGGGAGTCGGTATACGTCTCCAATATCAGGTGTAGATGATTCGAGACTAATGGTTTTCATAAGGTTGGTAGCCAAGTTCAACATATCTAACTTATTTTCCTGCCTTACTTTTGGAACGCCTCTAACCTCAACAGAATTTTTTTTTCATTACTCTTTCGAGGTTTTCCGTTTTCTCTTCGAGTTCCGCTCATCATCATCATTTCAGCCGTAGGACGTCCACTGCTGGACATAGGCCTCCCTCATAGATCTCCAGCTGTTGCGGTTAGAAGCGGCCTGCATCCACCGTGATCCCGCCGTCTTAACCAGATCATCCATCCATCTAGTAGGTGGACGTCCTACGCTACGCTTGCCGATCCGCGGTCTCCATTCGAGAACTTTTCGGCCCCAACGGCCATCTGTTCTCCGTGCTATATGGCCTGCCCATTGCCACTTCAACGAACTAATCCGTTGGGCTATGTCGGTAACCCGCGTTCTTCTACGTATCTCCTCATTTCTGATTCGATCTCGTAGAGAAACCCCGAGCATAGCCCTCTCCATAGCTCGCTGAGCGACTCTGAGCCTGTTCATAAGGCCTATAGTAAAGGACCACGTTTCGGATCCATAGGTCATCACTGGCAACACGCACTGGTTGAAGACTTTCGTCTTCAGGCACTGAGGTATATTGGAGGAAAAGACGTTGCGAAGTTTCCCGAACGCTGCCCATCCGAGTTGAATTCGGCGATTGACCTCCTTCTCGAAGTTGGACCTACCTAATTGGACTGTCTGTCCTAGGTATACATATGCGTCAACAACATCAAGAACCGTATTCTCAACCATTATAGGGGCAGGCACAACATGGACGTTAGACATGATTTTCGTCTTGTCCATGTTCATTTTAAGACCTACCCGTTGGGAGACTCGGTTGAGGTCTTCGAGCATTGTACTGAGTTCTTCCATCGACTTTACCATGACCACGATATCATCAGCGAATCGAAGGTGAGTGATGTATTCGCCGTTGATGTTGATGCCTAGTCGTTTCGAATTCAGAAGTTTGAAGGTGTCTTCCAAAGTGGTCGTAAACAGTTTCGGAGAAATAACGTCTCCCTGTCTTACGCCTCTTTTTAGTGGAATCGCCTTCGTAGTCTGTTCTTGTACTCGGACCGACATTGTGGCGTTTCTATACAAACATTTCAACACTTCGATATACCGATAGTCAATACGGCATCGCTGGAGAGACTCAAGTACGGCCCATGTTTCAACCGAATCAAAGGCTTTTTCGTAGTCCACAAACGCTAAACAGAGCGGCAAGTTATACTCTTCGGTCTTCTGTATTACTTGCCGCAGCGTATGTATGTGGTCTACGGTACTATAACCTTTTCGGAATCCGGCTTGTTTGGGAGGCTGAAAGTCATCAAGCCTTCGTTCGAGACGATTCGCAATAACCCTGGAGAACAGCTTATAGACATGACTCAAAAGCGAGATGGGCCTGTAGTTCCTTAGTAAAGTGTTATCACCTTTCTTAAAGAACAACACCACCATGCCCTTGTTCCATGCTTTAGGCGTGGTGCCTCCGAGCAAGGCGGAATTGAAGAGCTTCTGAAGGACTTTAAGTACCGGTAATCCACCCGCTTTCAGGAGCTCTGATTTGATTCCGTCCTCACCCGGCGCCTTGTTGTTCTTTAGCTGTTTCAGGGCCATGCTTATCTCGTACAGGCTGATGTCCGGGATATCCTCGGTATAGTGTCGGGTCAGTTTGGCTCTTGGGTCTGTAGCCGCACTAAGATCAGGCTTGGTGATAGAAGCGTAGAGCTGCCCGTAGAACTTTTCGACTTCCCTTAAAACTTCCGCTTTTGTCGACGGAAGACTGCCATCATCCCTCTTCAGCTTTGTCATCTGGCTTTGCCCAATAGACCTATCTCTTGCAAACACTTTGGAGCCCTGGTTCCGCTCTATCGTATCTTTAATACGGGACGTATTAAAGCTACGAATATCGTGTCGCAAGGATTTTTTAATTCGCCTATTAAGCTGCCTATGTGACTTAGCATCATCGGGAGATTGCAGTCTTAGCGAGCGTCGTTCACCCAATAGGTTAAGGGTGTCTTTAGAAATTTTCTGAGTTCTACTGGTACGGCGAGCCTTAAAGAACTGAGACCCTACCGTATGGACAGTTTCCACGAGCCTGTTGTTAATCTCGTCCACAGATGCGTCTTCATCTAGACAATCGAATCGATTTGAGAGCTCGAGTTGAAAGCTCTCGGGGTTTTCCATCTGAGCGCGAGTAGGTCGGAGCGTAGACTTCATCAAATGGGACCGTTCAAGTTTAACATTTATATTCAATGTGCCTCTTACTATTAAATGATCACTACCGGTTTTCACCCTGTGAATCACAGATACATAATTGAAAATCCGTTTCTTGGCGGTCATGATGAAGTCGATCTCATTTCTCGTGGAACCATTGGGACTCAGCCAGGTCCATTTCCTGTGAGGCGGCTTCTGGAAGAAAGAATTCATCATATAAAATCCTTCTTTCTCCAGAAAATCAGCCAGCCTCTGTCCCCTAAGGTTCCGTTGCCCATAACCGAAGTTCCCCACTATCAACTCGTCCTCATCGTTTCTCTTGCCCAGTTTCGCATTGAAATCCCCCATAACAACATTGAAGTGAGTTTTATGAGTATGTATGGCCCTACTGATGTCCTCATACATACACTCAACTTCTTCATCTGGGTGTGCCGAGGTCGGTGCATAGACCTGAACGACCTTCAGCAAGTATCTTTCAGATACTCTGAGTGTTAGGTATGCCACCCTGCTAGACACACTGTCGATGGTAATAATGTTGTTAATGAGGGACTTGTGAACGAGAAACCCGACAACACCTTGAGACTGTTGGTCGCCCTCCCGGTAGAAGAGCAGGTCGCCAGATTTCAGGATCATCGTGTCCTGTCCCTCTCTACGGACTTCCCACAACCCCAGAATATCCCATCTGAGCCTACTCAGTTCTTCTTCCAGCTCAACAATCTTTTCCTCGGTCCGCAAAGTGCGCACGTTATGTGTTGCCAGGGCCAGTGTTCGCCTGTGAAATTGGTAGCCACTCGTTTCCCGGGGATTCTTAGCACCCCTGGCCCCGCCGATACCATGACCGCTACCGCAGCCAGGCCTAGCGGGGCCGCCGGGGACTCGGGGCCGTGTGTTGTTTGTACTATCTATTTTGAGGGGGGGTTTGCCAATACTCGCCACGCTTGGCAGGCGGGTTGGCGAGCGCAGTATTAAATGTTATAATCCGAGAAGACGCTGCTGCCCATCTTCTGGTGTATTTCCCTTGGCCGGGTCATACGGCGCCCACGGGAGGAGATGGGGGGCATCATTCTTATGCCGGTGCCCGCGGCTTGCCGGTGCCCGCGGTTCGAGTTCCGCTGTTATAATACTATTGTTCATCCTTCTCAAGTAAATATTTTTTTCTCAAACTCTATGATTTGGTTTTTGATAAAGTCAGTTGACTTTTCTATTTCTGTATTAGATGACTTAATGTCAGTATTTTGTGCGATTATATCGGATAAACTTTTTTCAACACTTTGTAGTCTTTAATTCAGAGGCGCGATCATAGAAGTGAGTATTTCCATAACTTCTTCCTTAAACTGCTCAAATTTATCGAGCGCAACGTCATCTCCTAAGCGCGCTCTTTTAGGATTACTTCTCGTGGTTACATTCACGTTGGGGAGTAATCTTTCTTCTTCCATCCTATTAATGTAAGGATCAGAGATAGAATGGCTTTTTTGCGGCGGTGTACGGTTCATTTTGCAACAATAATAAAAAAGTTAACGAGGAAAGAGAAAAAACAGATAACTCACTTCAAGCTTCCCAATTAAACATAGGATAGTAATGCACAGTCTCCGTAGTTGCGTTATGTGACGGTAACCGGATTGCAATCTCTAAGGCCGCGTCCTGGACGCCAGCGGGCGGAACGGGCGGCGCGGGCGTCTTTATCAAAGTTCATAGATTTGTGTGAAGCTGTTCTCGACGACAGCGGGGTGGGCGGCAGGTTTTCCTTAGGCACCGCCCGCGTCGCCTGCTCCGCCCGCTGGCGTCCAGGACGCGGCCTAAGTGATACGGCGCGGGCGGCGGAAACACTACAAACTTAGCAACCTGCGCAAGAGGGCCTCCCCTGTGGAACTTGGACCTCGGCTCAGGGCGGTCCCTGACGAGGAGATTGAGGGATTATGGCTTTTAGTTTCTTTAGGGGAGTTTTGTTCAACTGTCGCTCTACTTTACAGTTCGCGGGCCTCTCGGACTTCGGATCTACGAGGGCATCGGAAGGTTCTTAGCAAACTAAGGGTCGGGAGATCAGTCGGCCCGTACGCAATTAGTTCCTCAGAGTTCCTCGAGACGCGGATAGCACAGTTTAAATTTATGCGGCCGGTGCGTCGTAGCACTTTCGTAACGGAAACCAGTCTTGTAGCACAGCGTAGTATCAGGTACGGCACGTGTAGCGGGACCAGGATATCAATTATTATGACGATTGTCTCCTTCACACACTCCGCGTGGTGGGGTGGGCACGGTGTTGAGTGCGCACGGAACTAACGTTCGACTGTGATTGACACACGGATGGTAATCGTCTGAATTGGATTACCTATATGGATTCGCAATTAAAACAAGTAACTGCCTTTGGTAAGCGCTTGGACGAAAGAGGAGGAAAATTAATGTGAAATTCGTACAATTTCCAGTACTGTAGTAGTAAATTTTTTTTTGGCTAATTATTTTCGAGGCGAATAACAACTTATTAGGCGACTAACTACTTGGTTACAAAAAAATAACTTGATAAGTAAATTAAATATTTTACAATTATATTATGTGACCTACAAAAGGCAAGGGTCTATTTAAACTAAATAATGAATGCTACTATAAGATAGCAAATATATCAAAGAGGGCCAATGAAATATTAGGTCAGGTATTAAAAATAATGACTCGGCGGCTAATATTTACAGTGGGATATCAACATTGTTTTATTGGCAACTAATGGTTAGGTTAGGTTAGACAGTGTTCGAAATATCAAACAGCTGCTTAGCACTATAACCACATACATATCTATTCTTACATGCATAACTGCATATACTTAATTAAGATACAGTCCATTAGAAGGTAATTTGTTAAATCAGTATTAAATATAAAATCGTACCGAATACACGTTTTTCTATTACAAAAATCACCTACAAGCAAAATTACACCTTATCGCCTTATACATTTGTTCCTATTCGAAACGGATAAAGGTCGCCGGCCGGCCTGTGCCTACGAGTCGCGAGAACAAAAACATTCACACACCTGCGCGATAAGGATTAAAAGTGAATAAGTTTAGAAAAATAATTAAATACTTTGTAGTTATTTGTAAGTTTAGTGTTTGTTTTACATCATTATTACGCGAGTATTACGTGATATTACAATGCAAGAACTTCTGGTGTATCAAAATGAGTTGATGGAAAAGTAAAAAAGTACTGAGAAGAACTATAAAAAGTCGCCGAAAGAAAGAATAAAACGACCATATTTAGAAACGAGATTAGAATCTTTGGAAGAATTATGGAAGGATTTTAAAGCGGGACACATTAATTTAAAAACAAATAATTCGTAATTTATGAATACCTAGTTTCTACTTTTTACCGCCGTCAAGTTATCGCCTAACAACAAATTGAGTTGCCACACCAAAAAATCACTGCCAAATTAAATTTACACAAAGCTTACAACTCAAAATAAAGCTGCTACTTATACTTAAAATGCTACTGCACTGTAGCTGCCAACTTATTATTTTTGCTACCCATTTTAATTATTTTTAAAACCCTAAATCAGATTAGTTTGTCGCCGCGTTAAATACATGCCAATTTTTTAATGTTTTGTTCTATTTAACTTTTCTTAGAGATTGTGATCGTGGGTCTGGTTTCTTGATTGCCTGCTCTTCGTATCTCGGAAAGCACGTTAAGCTGCTGGTACCGATTTTTAAATATCATAAATAAAAATCATAAGGAAACGGGCAACTGCGTTTCTTTGTGTGTTTTAATTTAATACTGCGGTCACCAAACCACCTGCCAATCTTGGTGATTATGGCAAAAAGCGGCAGCCCCTATTTTACAACGGACGTCTTGAGGTTTGATGACGTATTAAAAGGTAATACTATGTCCATCATAAAGCATGGTAACTATGGTTCGCCAGTCACCTCGCCTCGTTATATAAGTAATAAGTTGTCTTTAATTAAAACAAAACCTTATAAATCCTGACCGCAAAATATTAAGTCGTGGATCCGAACTAAATAACTTGGAACAAATGAACCCCGACAAGTATAGGGCAAGACATTTTTCTTGCTGTATATTAATGAAGCTGTACAGTTTTACAGCTGCATAATCTCCGGCGATATCTAAATAATTTATTACTACAGCAGGTGTCGCATTAAGGACAAATTTACATAGTACTGTGAAATAAATGTTATGGCTTTTAGCGTAAAGATTTACCAGGTATATATTTAAATCTGAAATATCGTCGTATGTTTTGTATTATTGTATATATTTATGGCTCTCTCAGAACAGCGCTGTAGTGATTTATCACTGCAGCTATGGCAGATATATCTGCCAATTTCTAACTAACTTCATTTATTTTTCAAAATTAAGATTTATAAATTTAGCCCACCGGTAGGACTCGAACCTGCATTTTAGGTATAGCCCCTAATGACTTAACCAATTAGGGGCTATACCTAAAATGCAGGTGAAAAAATTTATTCATCTCAATTTTGAAATTAAGTAAGCGGTAAAATATTCCGTAAAGTATTCAAAAAATGTTACTTCTTTTATATTTAATGTTAATTATGATGTTCTTCTCACCTTTATTTTTACTTTTATTATTATTATCATTGAATCTAATTTTCTCTCTTTACGTTATGTTTTAGTTGTTGCTTATATTCGGCGACATTATTTATTAACTTCCTATTTTTAGTATCCCAGTTATATTAAAATACTTTATTCATTAGATTTACTGAAAATGTAATATTAGTAAACATTTAAATAATCATTATGGGCCTCCTCCCGAGGGATGGTACTTATCATAGTTACCACGCTTGGCAGGCGGGTTGGTGTCCGCAGTATTATGTTGTACCACACAAGGAAACGCTGCTGCCCGTTCCTTGATATACGAATATTATAGATGATGTTATAACAATCGGAACCAACGGCTTAACGTGCTTTCCGAGGCACGGGGGGTAGTACCTCAAACAACGACCCGAAAAGAAATCTTAGAATTTACACAAAGATTTCCTGTCCGGCGTTGAGATCGAACCCACGACCTCCAAGATGTTAAGCGAGCCAAATACCGCTACGCTACGGAGGTTGTCAGTACTCGCCCTAGTAATTAATTATTAAATATGTATGTGTTGCTCTTACAAAAATGCCTACTAAAATTAATTGTCAATTTATAAACAAAAAAATATCCAACATAGCTCTTAGACGTGTTACAAAGAGATTAATTAATTTCGATGACCTATTCTATGAGCCTAATTGGTTAAGGCACGCAGGGTCTGATTCGAAAAATTTATCGAGACAGGCTATAAATTATATTATTATTTTGTTATGATGTTTCCACAGAAATGGGAGCTACTCGGGTGAAACCACGCGCGGGAAAATAGTTTGAAAAAAAAAAACTTTTACTGAAATATCGACCGCAAAAGTAATATATGTTTTATATAAGTAAGCGATGAGACAATGATAGTAATGCAAAACATTAGCTTTTGAAGTTTCACTATTGGGATTGTAGGTACATTAAGAATCTCCCTTCGCGCTGACAGCGGTATCCTTAAAACAAAACGTGTTAACAACAGTCATATTTCACGGAGGGCCCTCTCCTGAGGGAATGCCACAACTAACCTAGCATTGTGAACTCAACTACACAAAACAATACTAAATTACTTAGTTACAAACTTGTCTCTGACAAACTCCGTAGCGTAGCGGTATTTGGCTCGCTTTAAATGTCGGAGGTCGTGGGTTCGATCCCCACGCCAGATAGGAAATCTTTGTGTAAATTCTAAGATTTCTTTCCGAGTCTGGTTGGATGAGGGATTACCTTCCGTGCCTCGGAAAGGACGTTAAGCTGTTGTTGGTCCCGATTGTTATAACATCATCTATAATAATCGTATATCAAGGAACGGGCAGTAGAGTTTCCTTGTGTGGTACAACATAATACCACACTGCGGTCACCAACCGCAAAGGCCAAGCGTGGTGGCTAAGGCAAATACCCTCCCCAGAGAAGGAGGCCCATGTTTAGCAGTGGACGTTATACGGGCTGATCATGATCATGATCAAACTTGTCTCTCATATTCTATTTGTGGTTGTTTGTTGAACTAATATTGATTCTATTTGCATTTGATAAATCTAGATAACAGTTTAGATTACTACTAATTGGATGTTTGCGGTTTTTTGTGAAATGTCTTCGTATACAAATAGCTATGGTTGATTGAATATTAATAAAAACAGAAAATATTTTTAAATTATATTTGGTGTCAGAATTTTAGTACTAGGAGATGTTATTAAATTAAATCAATACTAATAATAGGTTGGGGAAAAAGTTTCTTCGCATTTTTAAGAAAATTCCAAACATTTTTTATCATAGTTTATTTACATTTAACTAAAGTATGTAGGTACTATTTTGTTTGTTAACTTTTTGCCATCTTGTAGGTAGGGACATCGGACATGATCCTATTGCTATAGAAATTTTGAGACTTCTGATCAAAATACCGCGACAAGTGGTTTTGGCAGTCCTCTCGTGATGTTAACCTGACATTGCCTAAAGAATTCTGAAGAGACCGAAACAGGTGGAAATCTGAAGGTGCAAGACCAGGACTATACCTACAGCGGCGGATGCATTTACAACTCCCAGCCAAACTCTCTTATTTTTTGCTGAGTGGCTAAAGATGTGTGAGATTATTATCTAATAATTAAAAATGTTCTATTACATCTAATTTTGGAGTTATTTGAGAATGAACACTACAAAAATGGCGTTCAAACCTTTTTTCGGAAAATAAATGTATAAATGTATTAGTAAAATTGAAGGTATTTCAACCGTTTTGGCAAGTGACTAAATAAAGGTCTAAATAATACTCTGAATCCCAATTAAAATTTGTGATTTTGTTGCTGTACTATTCCTATGTAAAAATATTTGCATTTTAGTGTCATAGACAAAAACTCCATACAAAATGACTCTATTGAAATGTATGTAAAAAATATAGTTCAACAAAATATTTATTTATTTATTATTCATTGTACACATGAAAAGAAGTTATGAGTTTAAAAAAATTAGATTTATGACTGTTATATAATTATAAAATATAATAATAAAAATATTCTAAAACAAAATTCAAATATAGCCAAAACAGCGTATTTTTATATGTTTACAAGCAAATATCTCAAAAATGTGACGTGTTACATAAATTCTAATTATAGTTAAATTTTTAACTCATAATAAATTACAAAAAAAATCAATATAATATTTTTGAAAAATAAAAAAAAAACTTTGTTGCCAGTGATATAATTACACATCCTTTTTTATTTTTCACAAATATTAAATAGTAGCAGTAATTCTTCGGATTTACCTTATGCGAATACCATTTTTTTTTAATATATTTTAACCTTCCTTTCTACTCTTACGATCACAAAGCATGCAAATTGCATTGCATGCTGAGGCAAAGTGCCGACAAGTCCCTGAGTTCAAGAATTTCCACTCTTGTAGCCCAGTGATCCAACTTAGAGGTTTTTTAAAAATAAAAGTAGGTAATATAAAATTGAATGCGCAGAGAATTACGTACCCGTTGTACGAAATACTGACAATTGCGTGACATTTTGATAAAATGACTTTATACAAACCTCATAATTACATAATAAAATTTTAAAAAAATCGCCTTATCTGATGTGTTTTTTTTTTATTTACTTCTATGGTTGGCCAACACGTATACGATAATAATAGGTATCCCATGCAATTTGAGGTAGCCGCTCAAAAGGCATACAAAAATGTCATCAACTCTACTGTGGCGTGCAAAGGCTTTAGTCGAATTATTTTTAGTTTTCAAAAAATAATTTATGTATTTATATTTATTTGCAACAAGTGTTCACTGTTTGTACAGTTTAGATCTTAGTATCTATAATTAAATAATCCGTAAAACTTCGTCATGATAGTGACATGCAAATATTAATGATAATGTAAAAGAAAGCTAACCATACAATTTAAGTTAAGTAAGCCATACGACTCCTATATAAATATAAGTTTCGTGATACATTCATGTTGTCTTGAACATTTGGTCACATTAAAATGTAATTTACTAAATAAAAGTTGTTTTCTATTAACCATACCTTTAAGGTTTTTGTGAATTTATTAAATGGTAGTTCCCTTATACTATCAGGTATTGCGTTAAATATTCGACCACACATAACGTATGCTTTATTTTTGTATAAAGTTGTTTTAGGAATCCCTCACTGATAAAAATAATGATTTTTTACCAAATACGCCATGTATTTAGCCTGTACGCATTTAGGTCAATTGAAAGTTGATTGAGTCAAAAAGACAGTATTCGAGACAATTACATTGAAGAATTTGAGCAGAGGTACAAGTTTCAGTTTAGGGTAGAAATATTGTAGATTTTTTTAAAGAAATCTAAGTTTTGTTCAGGAAATTAAGAGATGGTGCTAAGTAAGTCCATGTATTTATCAGAAAAAATATAAACTTTAAATAAATACTAAATTAAGTTGATGTAAGTAAACATGTCTGTATTTTCAATTGAATTGAATTGTTGTGAGAAAAATATAAGTAAGCAAGAAAAATCTTTATTATATTAACTCAATCAGGTATATTGTGTTGACTTAGTTGATTAAGACGTTTCGTTAAATACTACCTGAATCATTGTAAGTACACCGTGTATTTGAGGGAACGATTCCCTTCAAGTACGTGCGGTACCTAAACCAAAGTCATACCGTGCTTCGCCGTATTTAAATACGTGACGTATTTGACATAACTGAAACCAAGTTGAGGCAAAGTTTTCTTTTTATCGGTGCTGGTAAAACTATTTGGATTTTTGGTACAAATTTACCACATTCAAAAATGTACACACTGGTAAAGTCATAATCTTGAGCTTTTTGAAAATTGTTTTATAGGATTCTCACGGACACAAGCCTGCAATTGCGCGTATACATTTTTTTGAGCAATGATGCTCTTTGGATATCTATAGAGTTTCCCCAGAGAATGAAGCCATATCTTAAAACCGATGCAACATACCCATAATCTGCTGCTTACAGATCTAAGATGGAAAGCTAGTCCGCTTTCCATCTTAGATGACGCTGCGTAGAGAAACCCCGACCATAGCCCTCTCCATAGCTCGTTGAGCGACTCTGAGTCTGTTCATAAGGCCTAAAGTGAAGTACCACGTTTCGAATCCCTTCGTCATCACTGGCAACACACACTGGTTAAAGACTTTCGTCTTTAGGCATTTAGGTATATTGGACGAAAAGACGCTGCGAAGTTTCCCGAATTCATGCATCCGAGTTGAATTCAGCGGTTGACCTCCTTCTCGAAGTTGGACCTACCTAGTTGGACTGTCTGTCCTAGGTATACATACGCGTCAACAACTTCAAGAACCGTCAACGTCAATAACTATATTTTTTTATAATTATTCATCACTAATGGTTTAGGGTAACTATTTAACTTTTATTTAAATTTCATCATAATCATCATCAACAGCCCGTTTACGTCCACTGCTGAACATGGGCCTATTCTTAACAGACCTTGGCAAGCCAGGATCTTAGAGGGATATTGCCATAATCACCACGCTTGGCAGACGGATTGGTGATCGCAGTAAGATGCAAACCTTGAGCTAATAGATGCTGCTGCCCATCCATCAGCCATATGTCCCTTAGTCGCCTTTTACGACACCCATGGGAGGACATGGGGTGGTCTATTCTAAGCCGGAAACCACACGGCACTTATTTCTATTTATTCATTGTTATTTTCACTTTTTGGAAACAATATAAAATCGGAAAATAACCATAACCTATTGCCACTCTTTATACAATATGGCACAAAGACATGTTCACGAAAAACATGTTTTTCATTACAAAGTACCCAACATATACTCTATTACGTAGATCTATTGTTCACTCGGGGATAAATAAATCGTAACATAAGCTAACAGCTTATCCAATAAAGTCAATTGTCTGTCAAGTCTAAAATATGACAGTCGATTTCGTTATCTTTTATTGGGCTTCCGTTATTTTATATTATTTTATGTTCAAACACGTACAGGAAAATGAGTTATTTCTTACATTGTAGTTTTATATATATTCTACAACATAAGCTACGCGCTGCAATTTTTATCGAAAAGTACCGACCCGCCCCAATTTCGCACGGATGTTAAGCATAATATACACAAAATCTTTATTAATTATATACAAAAGCTTTTCTCGCTATTGAAACGGTAAACACTGCATGAAAATCGTGTAAAAAGTACGGTATTTTTGAATTTATCGCAAACAGACAAAGAGATGTGGCAGAGGACTTCGTTTTATAATATGACAGTAAACCAACCTTCCGATGCCCTCGTAGACCGAAAGTCCGAAAGGCCCGCGAAGTGTAACGTAGAGCGTCAGTTGCACAAAACGCCCCTAAACAACTAAAAGTCATTATCCCTCAATCTCCTCGCCAGTGACCGCCCTGAGCCGAAATGCAAGTTCCACAGGAGACGCCCTCTTGCGCAAGTTGCTTAGTTCGTAGTTTTTAAACCATTTATTAAGGCTGGAGATCTGCCCGCCTTTATGTTGGGCGAAGAAGAAAAAACTACATAGGTCCGTCCAAAAAAAAAGTCAGTAAACCGAAACCTGACATAATAATATCTATATACTCACGCATATCACGCTAAAGACACACTCTGAGACTGAATAAAAAAAACAATAACCCTAAAGGGATAAAATACAGGTTGCAAGTTTGTATGGAGAAATTATTAAATTAGCAACGATTTTGATACAACTTAAAAGTCATGCTCTTAAAAACTGCATACGTTTTTCATGGTTTATTTGAATTCACCCCATAAGGGTTAATAGGGGTAGAAAATTTAAAATTGGAAATATTTAAAATCTGCTCCAATTTTATGAAATATATTATATGGGTAGTAAAATAGGGGTTCAAATTTTGTACGGATAATATCTCCAGAACCACTTGAGCAATTTCAATTATTCTTTCACTATTAGAAAGCTACGTTATTCAGAAGTCACATAGGCTGTATTTAATTTATAAAGTACCCACGGGAACGAGAGATACGTGGGTAAAAAGTTGGAAAAATAAATATGTTGTCAAAAAAGGCCTATCCCCAGCCAGTCACCAACTTTAAGAAGTAAGAACTTTGTAAGAGATACCCACAATAAGTCAAAACGAAATAAAAATGAGTTTCAAGGCTTCATAGAAATACTTCAATACCCAGATAAAAACTAAAGTTTTTTGACTCGACGTGCGCAATGAAATACACATGCAGACTGAATTGCGCCTTTCACAGCCCCGCTGACGACTCCACCTCAATCTAGAACCTTTATTCATAGAACTAGAGATCACGTACTTTGAAACGCTGTATTTTTCACAGTAGAGTTGGTTAGTTTGTTGATGATGTATATAGTTCGATAAATTTAAATAATTACAAGTAGATGTTGAGTTGAACTTGTATCTTTTTGTAATTTTAATTTTGATTTTGATTTTAATTTTAGAGTCTACATGACCGTGTGAATGGGCTTTTATTTCAACCAGGACGTCCATTCTCTAAAGAGATAATAAATATTTACCGGGAGGTGCGACCCAGTAGGTAATAAAAATCGTACTAATCAATATAATAATATTGGAGGATTTTTCTTAAAATAAAAATGTATTTTAGAAAAAATACATACAATCACAGAAAATTCTCAACTAACGTAATCAATATACGCAACACTTTCTCTTATTAAAGTTATGGCATATATTTCACTAGCACCTTATATCTCTAGTCTTCGTCAGCCATTTTAACTTTGTTTCTTTTCTCAAGTTAAGAGAATCTTGACAATCTCAAGTGTCTACTTTAACTATCAACAAAGAAGTTAGTAACAGTTAATTTGTTTTGGTATAGTTCGATCTTTGGTTGATCGCTAACCTAATTAATTGTATATACCAACTATATTCTGCACACTACAATTAAGCCGGCTGACACTAGTGTATTATGCAATATAATGTATTAAAGTCATTGGCCAGAATAATGTTGAATTAACAACATAACTAAGAAAATAACACAAGCTTTCAAGGATATTCAATTGCTGTATAGAGAATTTGTTTCCGGGTCTGGCTGGTAAAGGCACTATCCTCCGTGCCTCGGAAATCTCGTTTTTGTAGTTGACCTGATTGTTATAACATCATATACCAGGAAAAACGGACAGCGGCGTTTCTCAGCGTGTTATAATATAATTATAACTGCGGTCACCATCCCACCTGTCAAGCGTGGTGATTATGCCAAAATTACCCGTCGGAGGAGGCCGATGTTCAGCTCATGGACAGCTGATGGACTTGGACGTTTTTGTAAAAACCATAATGCCTTTTTTAAAATAAGAATGTTACGTTTCAATAGCAAAACTAATGTCTATTTGTCCTGCCAATTATTCGCTTTAATTAAAAATCACGGAGTATATTTAACCAATTGTTTAAAAACGTGATATTCAGGCTTTATGTTGAAACTTTTTAATTGAATTTGTATAGCAGCGTTAATGTTTTACCGTTCTCAATGAAACTAATTGTGTTGTAGCTCAGGCCAGTAGTGCGTTTCATCACTCGTATTTTCATTTATTTTATTTTTTTCAATCATACAAATATAATACGATTACTTAATTACTGCTATTAACAGAATACATTTAAGCTATTTTACGTAACAAAAAGATCAAGTTTGATTGCATTGAATGAGAGAGTAATTTATTAGAATAGCGATATTCGAGTCTTGGTAAATTCTATGGGATTTAACAAGATGGACTAAGATTTTTGCTATTCATATATTGATTCCCTCCTATTGAGTCTATTATTGTAAGTTATTTTTTAGCCATTCACATTTTTTCATACCTTACCTGGCAAATGATCGTTTTGATATTTAGTGGCTTAGAATTATTAATACAAAGACACTTAGCACTAGCCAATTCAGTAGACGCACAGCATTGGCCATCTTTATCTTGCCGGCCCTTTCTCCTGCACCACGTGATATCTGGCGAACTTACTCGCGTATAAGAATACAACATATATAAATAACGTTATTTGGCTGAAGTATTCTGTGAGGTACATTGTTATTATGTTATATTGAGTTGCTTCTCAATATTAACTTAAATCATTATGTATATGTTACGGCTAAAGATAGGTGTGAACATAAACTTAAGATTAGCCGGCTAAACTTAGGTTTAGCCGATCACATGCGGTTAAACTTAGGTTAAGGTCTCAATAAGTCCCTGTTCAACTCTTAATTAAACAATACCTATGCATGGCAAAAAAGAAGTTGGGGTGGTTAAAAAAAAAAACCTAAACCTAAACCAATGAGTTGAACAGGGACTTATTCAGGTTGATCTAAGTTTAACCGCATGTGGTCGGCTAAACCTAAGTTTAGCCGGCTAATTTTAAGTTTATGTTCACACCTATCTTTAGCCGTAACATATACATATGTTATGGTACTTTATATAGCTGCAAAAATATAGTTGCTATGAACAGTCACTGGACCAAGCATACAGGCATAACCAATTAACGTCGGATATGTCTGATGCAACGCCACAAAAAATGTGTTGTTGTGAACTAAATTTATTACACACATTAAGTACATATAGTACAGTAAAATAGGCTAGCATCATTCGGGTATGTTCGCAACAAAAGTAATTAATTAATTCATATTTGGAACACATTCAAGATACAATTACTTGGCAGTATCAAATTCTCTCCGCACCCATCTTTTGTCTCATTCTTTTCTTACTAGAAAGAAAAAGAAAACGAATGTAATAATACTGGGTCATGAATATCTACCGGTGTGCAAAAGCAATTCTAATAAGTAACAAAACAATGGAAAGACGGTAGATCACTCTGCTATTCTCAACAAATTTCGCCGTTGCCTAAGTGAGTATAATGTATGCATGAGTCTGACTTACTCAGTTGGAGACAGTTGATGTACCCGTATTTAATTAAGCGCATCTCACACCTAATCTAACTAAGCACAAGAGCATGCAATGCTACGTCGATTTAAGATAAGATGTAGCAACTTGTATATTGAATAAACTTGGGTGTGTTCAAGGAGAAAAGTACTAAAAGACGAGCACTATTTTGAATATCGTTACCATTGTTAGCATTAATAACGTAACATAATGATGATGAACATAGATCTCCCTTAAAATATGTTTTTTCCAATTGAAATTACACTTGGCAGTATATTACAACTCACAGGTATTTGAGCTGACCGTTCCTATGTGAAGATTTTCGTAGATTATGATTGGTACCAGCTTAACGTGTTTGCACGTAAGTTATACATACAATAAAATCAAATTCTGATTTAACACCAACTGTTACTATTCTTACAACAAGCAAATACCGTTTTGTGGCAAATTAAATCCGTCATTTATAAGTTGAACGTAAATCGCTGTACTACGCCTTAGGTGTGCGAGCGGCGCGGGGGGACAGGGGGCTACCAGCGGCTCCGTTCTGTTAGTATTGGATTATGTTTGCGAATAAGAATGTACGTAAGATGTCTTAATGTTTTTTTTTTGACAACTCCCGCACTACGTACTTAAATCCCTGTGTCGCGGGGGACTTTACAAACATTCATTTCACGGACACAAATGTTTACTAGGTATGTACTATGTTTTAAAATTGAGATTAATAAAATTCGACCACCGGCAGGACTCGCACCTGCATCTTAGGTTAAGCCCCTTATGTCTTAACCAATTAGGCTACGGTACAACCCAACGGGTCATCGAAATCTTTTATAACACGTCTTTATGGTGGACGTTAGTGCCATTTATCGGATCATTGCCGATAGTTGGCATCGTGTCCTGCCGGTGGTCGAATTTTATTAATCTTTATTTTGAAACAATTTAAGTAAAGTTCTGTATTAATAATAATTTCGTTTAGTTTGACTACCTACTACTTCTGACATTTACATGTGAACGAAACCAAGCGATTATTGGTAGGTAATACACCCATGTCACCCTTGACTTAGTTTTATTTGGTATTATAAATTTACTTTCTAATAAAACGTCTGCTGAACATCACCTCATTAACATATTACTCTATAAATCATAAATAATATCTATCTTTCAAATCCACTCGGACAAATCTAGGTTAATGTTAGTAATAAAGTGGGTAAGCTAGTAATAAAAATCATGATAAAGAAACCAATTTCACTTGTAATTGCATGAAATCAGGTCATGGTTTTGAATGGCAAAACTTTTAGAAATGTGGATATCATAAGTATAAAATAAATAGCATAGCGTCAATCTTTCAATGAGATGCACGACATTATACCTCGTCCTTAAGATTTCCTTTGCTGTTGGTAATGTGGATTGGTTAGGATGGGCAGTGATATACGCGACTGGGCATATACCTTTTCTTACTGAATACACCAGCTAAATAAGATTATTGAGTAAGATGGCCCGTGCTCTAATGTGGATTGGTTAGCATGGGCAAAGTGATACAAGACAGGGCATATACCTCATCCTTACTGAATACACCAGCGAAATAAGATTATTAAGTAAGATTGCCCGTGCTCTAATGTGGATTGGTTAGCATGGGCAGTGATATACGCGACTGGGCATATACTTTGTCCCTACTAAATACATCAGCGAAATAAGATTATTGAGTAAGATTGCCCATGCTCTAATGTGGATTGGTTAGGATGGGCAGTGAGATACGTGACTGGATATTAACCTCGTCTTTACTGAATACACCAGCTAAATAAGATTATTGAATATGATTGTCAGTAGTCTAATTTGGACTGGTTAGGATGAGCAATGAGAAACACGACTGGGCATATACCTTGCCCTTACTGAATATAAGTAGTACCAGCTAAATAATATGATTGAGTGAGATTGCCCGTGCTCTAATGTGGATTGGTTAGCATGGGCAAGTATATATAAGTCGGTAGCCGCTCATCAGGCAAGCAATATAGTCACAAATCGGAAAATAATCATACAGTATAAAGTCTGCCAGATAGTAAGCAGCTATCGTATCGGATGTGTGCTTGCAATGTTATCGATGTTTATCACGATTTGGCCAACGTAATTATTCCCATATATCTCAATCACGAACGAGAACACAATATTAATCAATCATATCATAGTCAATCAGCTTATATAGATAGTATTATCGCTACGCACTGCCTCTAAACATATATATTAATAATAATATATATAAAAATAAAAAAATACATTATTATTTGTGTACTAAGTATGTCCTTACCCTTGAGTTTATCATTAGCTTATTTCTTACAGAGTTCCTCAGTATATTTGTGACGTACACAACACGGTACACTTGAACAAGTCTCCAACTGTCTGGGTTGCGTGAAGAAAGTTTTTAAGAGCCCTTCCGCACAAGGGCCATTTTGTAGTCACAAACATTCAACAAATATTTTTAAATAAGATTGTTTAAGAAGACTGTTTCAGTTTGTTAAGATATTGTTCCTTCTATTTATAACTAGCTTGTGAGTGTAGCAGTAATATGTTCAACCGTAAGTAGAGAGGACCCGGGATCGAATCCCAGACTAAGCCTAAAAGTGTATTTCTAGAAATATACAAATGTGTCTTGGGCAGATGGATAATCTCCTACCTCAAATAAAATATACAACGAAAAGTTAATATTTAGAGTAAGTTAGAGGAAAAGCCCCTTCTAACTTTGATTAATGGATGCATACCTATCTATGTTTAGATTGCTTTTCCAATCTGCATTAAAATAAGTCTTTACAGAAAGGCAATAGTGATTTATTCACAATTTAAAAAAAACAATTGGCCACCCGTTCTGACCGGTAGAGATAGCCATAGGGCTCAGGGGTAGATGGCCAGAATCTGTCTTTGAGATGATTGTTTTTAAATGTAAGCATACGCGTACGGCTACTAGCGGGGAAGTCATTTCACCTTACAGAATAGCACAGCCTATCGTTGTGTTCCTGTGCTTGAGTACGATTGCCAGAGTTCAATGTTGTACATATCTACTGGTATAGCACTAGATGTCCTTATATTTGGAGCCTTATGCCATTTACATCACTACACAGAGACTACTCTACCCGATCCGCCAGAGAAGAGTGCGCCCGCGAACGCGACGCGTCTCCCCTCGCCTTTCGATGTCCTCGTAGAGCCGAAGTCTGCAAGGCTCGCGTACTGAAAAGCACAGCGACAGTTGCACAAAACTCCCCTAAAAATCATCATTCACAGTCATCAATCCCTTGCTAGTAACTGCCATGAGCCGCGGTTCAAGCCCCACAAAGGGGGGCCCTATTGCGCAGGTTATTTAGGCTGGAGGTCTGTTCGCCTATATGCCCGGAGAAGTAGCATAAGCCTACTGGCTAACTACATAATTATGTCCATCCGAAAAAAAAGCCATTGGGCAAATGTCCCCTACGTTTATATATATGATTGTAGAAGGTTTAAAATAAATTACTAGATAGTACTAAGCATTTCATAAACATTGAAATTTATAAAAAAAATCAGTTGATGATGATGATGAACTATGATTTTTAAGTACGCTCAAAACTTAAAAAAAGAACACTCTTCGTTGTAGTAATTTTTATTCTTATTCTTATACTAATTATTTTGATGCAAGTCAAACAAAATTTTAAATGTGTTATGAACAAATTTCATGTACTCGTAGTAAGTTATCTCCTAAACTTCCATAAACTCAACCGAGTGGTTATTTAAATATTGATAGAAACCTTAAATAGAACTTAACCTCATTCAAACAACCCAATAGCTAAACTTGAGTGGTTTACTATGATAAATGCAAAGATGATTTTAAGTTAATTTAATATTATCAAAGCAGCTAGCAGTTCTTTGTATTAAAATTGTTTAATCATATTTTCTTTAAATACTCATTTAT
This sequence comes from Nycteola revayana, assembly GCA_947037095.2. NCBI lineage: Eukaryota > Metazoa > Arthropoda > Insecta > Lepidoptera > Nolidae > Nycteola > Nycteola revayana. Next base: position 18,880,907 of record OX344840.2, read on the forward strand.
GTATAAATGTATATACACTAATTTTATATATTAGTGTATATACATTTATACATAGTGAAGAGTGTTTTTTTTTTCGGACAGACATATGTAGTTAGCCAGGAGGCTTTTGCTACTTCACCGGGCATAAAGGCGAGCAGAGCTCCAGCCTAGATACTCTGAAGGGTGTATTTGTTTGCTTGATCGCGCTACTCTCAGGAACTATTAATTGTCCGATTTGAAAAATATATTTCAGTGTTAGAAAGCCAATTTGTATCGAGGAAGACTATAGGAGATACACTGGTCAGACCGCCAGCGGAAAGCTAATATATAATAAAATTGATAAAGGTTAAACTGTGTATAAAAAAAAATTGTAAAAAAAATAAGGGCAGTTTGTTATCGGTACTGAAGCTAAGTGAAATTTAATTAATTTTTGTCTGTTTATGTATCTGAATCTTTGGACGCGTATTACGCCAAAAGCATTGCATAAATTTTAATGAAACTTGGTATGTAAATAATATAACCTGTATATAATAGGATCCTACAAACATTTTATATCGGGTTTTTGCACAGTTCTTTAGGGAGAGAGGATTAATTATAATCAAAATGTTAAAATAGTTACAACTCGTGTTTTTTGCAAAAAAGGTGATGATCTAAGGGTTCATTTTAGTAAAACATACAACGATGTTGATTGACAAATTGACGAAATTTTAAAAGAATATTTTTATTTATATAAGACTTGAGTAAACCGTTTACGTAACGTTATAACTTTTGACGTATAAAAAACATATTTAATTTTACGGTAAGAATAACTAAATGGGACTTGTTTTATTTCATCCAATTTATTCTTGTAGATAATGCTACATTTTAAATTTCCTGTACCTTCTACTTGTTGAATACACTACAACATGCCAACAACAGCAAATGAAAATTTGTAATCGTATTTATGTGGGAAAACTGGACCGAAATTGAACTGAACGAAAACTAGGAAGAATTTATACTCTAAACACTAATTGTATCGACAATTGTAAGCTTCTATGTCTGCTAGAAGTGCCTTAGTCAGTGAGTGAGTGAAAACATTAAGAAAATATGTAGTTAGTCTAGTTATCATTTTTAAACTACTAATTCAAATTTAATGAAATTAAATACATACTGTGTTTAAACAGTGTATGCTTGGTTCCTGGTTCCAGTTTTATCCAGAACGCAACCGATATATCAATAAGTTCGAACTGGATAGAAAGCGGTCTGAACTGCTCCAAGAAAAGGATGGAACGGCGCGGCCGCTTTTTTGTTCGACTTGGCGGGAGCACTGCCATGCCCTTAGACTCACCATGATTTTATAAATGTTGCTAATAATTGGCAGGAATTTGCCATCGGTATTACTGTATTGAAACGTAACATTTTTTTTTTACAGAAGACCACTATTTATTTTTATAAATTATCCCTTTGTTGTATACTTTTACATATATTTATATACCTATAAATTTCATTGTTTATAATTTATGTATGTCAATGATATGTTAATTGTGTGTTAGAATATGTATTATTTTGTATATGTATTTTGTGTTTAATAACCTAAAACCAATTTTTTAATCACACACTATCTACTTACGTCATTTACCTAATGAATTCCATCCAAAGGTTGTCTGGAAGAAATTGCTTTATACGATAAGATTTATACGATACTTTATAAATACATAGATACATACATAAGCTCACGCCTGTTTCCCAGCGGGGTAGGCAGAGACAATGGACCTCCACTTGCTACGATCCCTACACACATCTTTCGCTTCATTCACTCTCATAACATTCTTCATACAAGCACTTTATATATACCTATGTCTATTATGTTCTTTATTGTAATAGTACAATAAAGAACATAATAGACATAGGTATATTATGTTCTCTTTGTCCTGTTTGCTTATGTGTGTACAATAAAGAGTATTCTATTCTTTTCTATTCTCAATTTTATGTAAGGAGTCTGCATTGATGAGATCTAGATGTCATGCAATATAAGTAAACGGGCGCGGCGTGGCGCCACATTAACAAGTTCACTACAATAAATAAATCATTTTACTTGGTATAAGCACCGATGAAAAAATAACAATTCATTTGACTGTAAAGTCATTCAATAAAACTTAACAAAGTTTATTCCACCAACAAATACCATACTATTTTTATTTCAGTGCACCACGACTACTCTGTTAATAGCAACTATTTTATCAAATTGAATTTATACACTAGTATAATCCTATCAAAGCAATCTACTCGTTGGTGTATTATTTTCCTCTTTGTTGTGGCGATAATCTCGTAATCGGATTAGTTCATTTTAAATGATTGAAAACGCAGGTAACATGGAAAATGTGATATCATAATAAAACCAGGTTACTATCAAATTAATAAAGATGTTTGTTATGTCTATTAATCATGGTTGTCTTTGACCCTGATCAAACGAATACAGGTTAAATTTAACTCTATATCGGTTGGACGTCGCGTCGGCTAGCTTTCGAAATGACACACTGAGACATGTAACGCGCAGCTTGATATTAAATAATCTATAAAACTTCACGATGTTATATACCAGAGGTCTCCAAACTACGGCCCGCGGGCCAAATCCGGACCGCCAGTGCCAACAATCCAGTCCGCGACAGCTTAAGACTAGTGTCATCAATCTGTGCTGTGATCAGTTTATAAAGACAATACAAAATGATAATTACTCGGTCGCGCACTTTGCGATTAGTCTAGAAATAACAGTAATAAAGGTTTGAAAAATTTAAACTGTTTAGTTTTAATTTTTCAATTTTCAAAATACGTTTTGACCATTTACATTTGACAGTTTTATTTATTTACTCTTATTTGTAGACAAGTGGCTCTACGAACATATTGAAAACATCGTTATAGCCGTTTTTTTTTTTTTTTTGTTGTCCGGGGGGAAATGCATTTACGCATTCCCACCGCCGCCGCTGCAGCGTATTCGCGCGCTGGCGGTGGGATATGTGGGACTCGCCCTCTCTATAGCGTGGTATGCTAAACTCATACCACGAGGAGAGGACCCTACCAACCACTAAAACCTCCCGGACACTCCTTCGATCCGCCGTTGGTGGGGGCCGGGTACGCATGAGCAATCCGGCCCCCCGACGGCACCCACGGCCAATATGGTACCGCGGGATCATCAGGGCCACACTTACAGTGGCCCATTTGCCCAATTATAGGGACGCCCGGAGTGTAGAGGCGTCCCTACTCCTCATGGGTCAGCCTCGAAGGGAGCGGGGCCCATGTCCCCCACTCCCCAAGGCCGAGCCTAGGGTGGTAGGCGGCGGGTTTCAGCCCGCCGCCGACGGCCGACACGCCGTCTGCGAAGCGGGTGGGCGGAGGGATCTACTTCCCTCTCCCGCTCCGCGGCCTCCTTCTGTGACATTACTTGTCTACAGAAGGAGGCAACCGCCTCCCAATCGTTATAGCCCTATGGCTTCAAAGTTTAGAGACCTCTGTTATATACAATCAAGTTCTTCACTGAGTGATATGCGCAAATTGCCATATTCTCGAAGTCATTATGTGAGTAAGAATGTTAACAACCTCAATAGGCTGGCACTGGGCTAGGACGTTATAATAACTCATATTTAGCATTTTCAAATAATCACATTATATGATCGAGTTTTGCATTATAAATTAAAACACTTAGCCAGCAAGCAGTGATTAAATAGCTTCCATAATATTTTGATCTAAAGGTTTGTAATAAAGTTCGAAACCAATTTATTATACGTAATGATTGATATTACACCCTATATCCGTATATAGGGTGTAACATGAACAAATTTTATGCGTATTTTTTCCACAATAGAGTAATTTAATCTTATTGATATTTTCTGTAATTGAATAAAATCATAACATTATGAGCGACAACAATTTTTACTTAAACCTCACGTTAGTTTAATTATTAAATAAACACCGAAAATAAAAATTTAACAACATTCACTGATATTCACATTCAATGCGTATTTTAAAAGCACATAAAAAAAAACACAAACAGATTTTTCAACCAAGTTAAACTCATTTTGTGTGTTAAAGTGATAACTTCTATTATAATTTAAGTCTATTTAATCAACAATGAAACAGGACAATGGCAATTTATATAATATAACCTATTACAAATGTATTCTACTTCGCTGAGTTTCACGGACATGATTGAACGGAACATTCGAGTACAGTAAGTCCATTCATATGAATGAATTCACTCTTATATGAAGGTACCTAAGTCACGGTCAAAATGAAGCATATGAAGGATTGAAGAGCTCCTGACTTTGTTTTTACGCTTACATTGGATTACTGAAGTTATTGATGTGAGTCCATTTCTTAAGGTACTGGTGGTGTTCATGAAATTCGGTCTTGAATAGAGAGAAAAAGTATGTTTTATAAAAATACTTTTTCTCTCTATTCAAGACCGAACCCTGTCTACTTTAACCTTTTAAAAACTTGTATACAAGTTTTTAAAAGGTTAAACTAGACAGGGTTGCAGTTCTAATTGTTGTACAATAATTTTAATGACATTTCATCACCTCTCTTGGACAAGGATAGGCTGAAAATTGTTAGCAACGGCGCCTTAGAACAGGGCAGATTTCGCAACTTGATCAACCACTTGGTCGTTATATTTTTGCCAGTAAAAATATTACAACCGAAGTCGAACGTCTGATTATAAAAAGGTAATGATTTGCCTTAAAATATACCAATTACACAAATTGTAATAATATCGATTTTGAACATCAATGAATATCCAGTGATGGAGGTAATCCCTCTCATGTCGCAGGAATAAAATATTGATAGAATGTCATCTATACTAATATTATAAAGCTGCAGAGTTTGTTTGTTTGTTTGTTTGTTTGAACGCGCTAATCTCAGGGAGTACTGGTCCGATTTAAAAAATTCTTTCAGTGTTGGATAGTCCATTTATCGAGGAAGGTTATAGGCTATATTTTATTTTCAAAAAAGTTGGGGATCCGTAAGAAAATTGCGTTTTTGTAACCCAAGGTGTAAAAGCGAAAACCTATTTATGCGTGCGCTGCAAAAACTATTGACAATAGAACAAAATGATGTACTACGGGTTTGTAGGTTTTATTAAGATCTACAAAAAAGTCCGCGAGAGCATATATCTAACTATCATAGTTTAGTCACAATAACCGCTTTTATGTTCATAAAAAAATATTAAATCGTCTGAAGAAAGAAACTACGTTAAATGTATATCGTTATATTAATCCTTATCCAAATTAAGCATAATGTTATTAAAGGTATTTATGTAGAAGTAAAATACTTTTTGTTTTATTCCAATCGGACATTTCGTTGATAAATTATCACGAGTATAAAAACGCAAGGAATTGGTACCTAATAAAGAGTTATTTGCCGTAACAGATAAAGCTGAAGAGTTTGTTTGCTTGAACGCGCTAATCTCAGCACCTACTGGTCCGATTTGAAAAATTATTTCAATGTTAGATAGCCCATTTGTCGAGGCTATATTTTATTATAAAGTTTTTATGGGAACGGGAGTTACGCGGGTGAAACCGCGCGCGGAAAGCTAGTAAACTAATAAAGTTACTGAATATTTAAATAGGTAAACAAAATAAAGAAGTACCTATATAATTACATTAATGTTAAAAATATTGATCTACTCATTAAATTATAAGAAATATTGTTGAAACGACATTAATATGGGAAATTTAATTACTTCATTATTTCGTTGACTCTTGGGAAATTAAGATTGTTTATCTGTGAAACACATAATTGGAAACACTGTTGGAAAAACGTGACCTTTGCGTTTCATAATTACATAATTACATTTGATAGCAGCAATTAACGAAAATAAGAAATTATATACTATTCTAAAATAGTCGTAATAGGTAAATTATGGCTTTTAATTTTATCCGTTTGCAAAGTTAACTGTACACGTTAATACAAGGTTAAAGCTTGCGTTGGTTCTATCTTATACCAAGGTATTATACCTGCAAACAATTTGTATACAGCAGTTTTTTTAAATACCTGTGTTTTTGTCAGTCATATGGATAGACAAAGACAGAACCTCTTAAAGAAATTAAGAGATCCACAGGAGAACGAAGGTCACTGACATAGCTCAACGGATTAGCAAGCTGAAGTGGCAATGGGCAGGACACATAGCTCGAGGAACTGACGGCGGATGGAGGAGAAAGATTCTCGAGCACGATGAACCGACGACCTCATAAAGGTCGCGGGAAGTCGGTGGATGCAGGCGCTAGCGATTGTTCCCGCTGGAAACCAATAGGGGAGGCCTATGTTCTGCAGTGGACTACTACAGGCTGGTTTCGGTAGTTGCCGAAATCCGCGTTGTTCGAAGACGCCGTTGCCGACACTCAACAGTCTATCCGTGACCACGACTGGTGTGACCCATGTCGAAACGTCGGATTATTAAAATGATAATGATTTGCCTTAAAATTGTGCAGCGATTGAGCGTATACTATAAATAAAATTGTATTGTTTTATTTTATTTTATTACTGATTCTCAAAACAGTCAAATTTTACGACTACCTATTTTAGAGATTGCGGTCATTATAATTGATCTCTATTGAGGTTTAATAAAAGGTAAATTGGATACCATTTACCACAGATACCACAGAATTGTTTTTAAATAAGTATGTGTGTATGAATAACGTTGTATTTTTAACTTAGATGTTTAAAATCTGTTTCACTTTCTGTAGCTTACGCTCTTGAGTGTAAAACCATCTGCTACTCGATTATTCATTTCTTTAATAAACCTTATCATTCACCTTACAATGACGTCTTAAAAATCACTACTATTAACATTGACCCACTCACTCAGTGAGATGGCTTCCTTCTTTCAAGGTTATCGATATGATTTTAACCCAAAAGATTTGTCTTATTCAGTTTTCTTAACGATTTTTAAATAAATAGTACATTTTATCACTTGCTTAACTAACTATACATACATACATACATACATACATATAATCACGCCTTTCTCCCATGGGGGTAGGCAGAAACTACAGAACGCCACCTCCTACGATCCTTACACACTCCCTTTGCCTCGTCCACGTTCATACATCTGGTCATACACGCACGCCGGTTGCGAGTACTACGCACCTGACCTTTCTGGAGAACATCACTTATGAGGTCAGTGTATGTCCTAAGGCGTCCTCTCCCGGTGTTTCCACTCACATCTGCCTTGTAAATACCTTGTGTTACTCGCCTTTCATTCATCCTTTCCACATGACCAAACCACCTAAGCATACTATTTTCGATTTTTGTCACTACATCTTCTTTTAAACCGCAACGTTGTCTAATTATATCATTCCTCAATCTATCATTTAGAGTTACACCACATATACTTTGTAAAGAACGCATCTCTACAGCATTTAACCTACTTTCATGTCTCTTTTGCCACACCCAGCATTCACTGCCATACATACCATAACAAAAGCGTAGGCACCGGAACACCATTGTGAACAGCTAATCGAGCCTTTGTAGTCATCGACTGGCTGGTCACAACCGCGTGTATAGCACCATTTACTTTATTTCCCGCATTTGGTCTTCTTTCCACATCGGCATCAATCTTTCCATCTCTTGTGAACATACTTCCGAAATACACAAACTCATTTACTTGCTCCACACTTTTATCAATAATTTTCACATCACACACAGATACAGCCTCTTCTCATTCAAACACCATTACTTTCGTCTTGCATACATTTATATTCATCCCTTTCCTTTTAAAAGCTTCATACATCACAGTTACCATGTCTTGCAACTGTTCTACTGACGATGCAAGTAGAACCTGATCATCTGCGTAGAGAAGGCATTTGACAGGCAGCTCATTCATTCTCAAACCACACTCACCCTCTTTTCAACCCATCAGACTACTGTCCATGTACAAGTTAAACAACCATGGTGATGCCCTGTCTTACACCCCTTGAGATGCAAAACCAGTCCGAGTATGCCCCATTTATCCTAACCTTGTGTTAGCATAAATGGGGCATACTCGGACTGGGCACTGGAATCCTTGTTTAAAGATTTCAGTGCCCGTATCAGGTGCCAGTTCACACCATATATGGACAGAGTCGACTATAGCTCGTCCCTCCACACACTGTCGTAGGCTTTCTCCAAATCAACGAAAGCGCAGAAGACCTTCTTGTGCTTTGCCAGCTGTTTTTCGGCTATGCACCTTAAGGAGAAGATCTGATCCATACATCCCATTCCCTCTCTTAATCCCGCCTGAACATCCCATATTTTCCCATCTGTCACATTTACCACTCTATTAATTAAAACCTTTGCATACAGTTTCCCGACAACACTCAAAAGACTAATGCCGCGGTAGTTTTTACACTCCTGTTGTGAACCTTTTCCTTTATATAATGGTACAATTACAGTCTTGCACCAGTCCTCCAGTACACGGCCATATCTCCAACACATATTAAATATCCGACACAACAAGCTTGCTACCACCCCATCACGCTCTCAGCATTTCAGGGGATACTCTGTCATACCCTGCCGCTTTCCCGACTTTCATTATTTTCAGAGCTCTTACGATCTCATCCATTCCTATTTCATTCTCTTCACCTACATCTGAGTTTGGGTCTTCCAAACTTTCCTCCGCCCAGTTACCCACTCCTTGCATACCATCCTGGCAACAAAATAAACTATCAAAGTATCCCTTCCATCGTTTTAACACCTTGCATTCTTCGCTTACTAAATCTCCTCCCTTTGCTCTTATAACATTCATACTCGATGTTTCAATCACTCCGCGAGCTAATCTTACCTGTTTCCAGAACAGCTTAACATTGGCCCTGAAGTTATCAGAGAACTTCCTGTTATACCTTTCTTCCTTTTCATCCTTCTTCTTTTTACCATCTCTTTCACTTTCATTTTCATTTCATACTTTTTCTGTTTCAACTGTCGCATTTGTTACCTGATTCATTCTATTTTGGGCTTTAAAGGCTAGCACATTAAGCCAGGCCTCTTTTTTATTCCTTACTACTTCTTTAACTTCTCCATCCATCCAAGAATTGTTCGTTCTTCCTCCACCTTTCCTTTGCACCAGACCACATACTTTTGTGGCCACTTGCACCATACTAGGTTTTCATTGCCTCCCAAACCACTTCCAAACTGTAGTCATTCGCATCATCAAATATATTGTCTGTTTCCACTCTTACTCCTTTTTTGAATTCTTCTTTCACTTTAACTTCTTGCAGTCTTTCTACTTTTATTCTTTCTAGTGCAGTTACAGGAACTCGAATTCGGTGACGCCAATGTTTGAACAAACCATCTACCCGACACATAACCAGATAATGGTCAGTCCCTACATTAACACCCCGATATGCTCTTGTATCTGTAACTCTTTAATCTTTCATCTACAGTCACAAAGTCAATCATACTTCTACTGTCGTGCCTTTCCCATGTATACTTATGAACATGTTTATGATTAAACATACTAATAGTGTTCATAACACACAAATTCTTTTCTACACATACCTCTAGTAAACTCATTCCATTCTCATTCTCTCTATCATCCCCAAAAGCACCTAATACTTTTTCATAACCATTCTTCTTTACTCCAACCCAGCTATTGAAATCCCCAACCACAACGATCTTCTCGTTGCCCATACATCCATTCACTATATCTCTTCCCCAAAATTCTTCTCTCTCTTCATTTGTGGGCTGCCCATATCGGGTGCATAAACGCACAAAATAAAGATACGGTTTAGGCCTACCTTGGTTCTTAGCCATAGAATTCTGGGGCTCAAACAAACATAATCTTTCACACATTTCATCATTCTTTCAGAGAGAAGAACCCCGATACCCTGACAGGCCCTTTGTGTATCTTGAACACCGGACCATATAGCGGTCAAGGAGCCATGTTTGGATATGTCCACTCCCTTTCTTTTCGTCTCATTCACACATAATAGATCTATTCTTTTGTCCTTCACCATACTACATACTTCATCTATCTTATCTTTTATACCTCCTTGCATATTCAGCGTAGCTAAACGACACTCCGAAGCTCGCTTTTCGCCCCGAGAGAACATTTGGCGTGGTGTGTGGCGAGCATCACCGCCGCCTCCGAATGAGTTAATATTATTAGTTAAACTCATTAAGTTCCCACGAATAGCTAGGGAAAACAATCTGTCTACCCTCTACAGAGCCCCGCATGTAGAGGTAAGGCTACTGCCAGGCACTAGCCTGGGGGCGCCCAATCCCAGATAAACTAGCACGCTCGCGACTAGACTCTCCCCTAGCCATGCCGCTCTCGGCGCGGCAACCTTAGCTTGGAGGTGAGTTGTTCTTACCGCACAGAGGAAACCCATCGAATCGTCAGGCACTTCCCTTAGTCGCCTTTTACGACACCCACGGGTTGAGAGGGGGTGGTTCTATTCTACTACCCGGAAACCACACGGTAATAACTAATAAAATATTTAACAATATTTTGTTCCTAGGCAAAAACTTGCAAAGTTGCTCTATTGAGAAGCATAACATAACACATCACTCAAAGGAATTAAAGAATATTATACGCATGGCGGCAGTTAAATTTAAGGAATGTAAATTTCTTTATTAGCCAAATCGTTATTGAATTTTGCGATGTTTCCTATTGATGTTTTGATGGATTTCGTTTTAACTGCTTTTTATACAGCTAATATTAATTGGTAAGCTATAAGACACACTCGCGTAGCTTTACTTTATGATATTTGAATAGACACACTGGCATAATAGTCAATTCAGGCGCCGACAAATCCAATACATTAGAAGATCACAACTCAGTTGAAGAATATTATAATATGCATGACGGCAGGTATGATTTAAGTAGTATTTATATGCTATGCTAGCTTTAATGTCTGTCAAAAAAATTGAAATCGTACCTACCTATGTCTCAACGTGTTTGCTAGTGGGACAAGTAATTTACATATGATTTTCCTGTACAATGAATTCAGGTTTTTAATTAAGGACTGCCTTCGTGTTTTTGTATACACTCGGGGATTGTAACACACTTCATTTACGACATATTGTCGTTTTTTCCGTGTGTATCTAATTTATTTCATTTGAAATCCGTGTTAGGAATGTGTTATCATGAGTAATGCTTTATACGCTCGGTGTTTGCATAATATGTGATTACATCACATGTATGTTTATTTTACATTTTCATTCAGATTTTGTTATCATATTTTTAAAAGAAACATTTTTGATTTCATCTTTTCTTTGTCTTACAAGTAGGTATAAGTATACCAAAACAGTGTAATTGGCATAATGGTATCTACTTAGAGCCTAATGGCATGGCCTATTGATGTAGTTTGTTAGAATGTGCTGTGCAAAATTGTTGGTAAATTTAGTAATAGGTATATTTTAGAATACCTAATGTTATGCTAATATGTGATAACATTATCAGCCATTATTAATGTTGACCAGATGGGATCGAAGTATATTAAAATTTATGGAATATATACGGCGTGGTATATGTATAAAATCCGGCGGCATTTTAAATGAAGCTTAGTGTGTCCAAACTAACATATTATACTATACTATATAACTTGCTTGAAGTTATTTTTGTATCAAAATAAATTTATCGTGATAAATCTTTTTAATTTTTAGGTTAAATTAATTTAATAAACGAATAACTTTGATTAAAGATAAATAAAATAAAATAGTAGGTGAAAATAAAATAAATATATATGTTTGCAATCAAAACTCTTAACCAGTCAAAAGTACTTTTAACTAGCAAAATCAGTGAAAACCAAACATTTTTTTTTTTGTTAGCCGGGGGAAATTCTCTGACACATTCAACCACCGCCGTTATGAAACCGGCGGTGGGATATGTGGGGACTCGCCCTCTCCAGTGCATGATATGCTACTCATACCACGAGGAGAGGACTCTACCGCCACTAAAACCCCCCGGGTACTACTTCTTCCGCCATGAGTGTGAGGGCAACCGCTTGCATTTCCGGTGAACCCCCACGGCGGCCGTCCGCAGCTTGGATGGTGCCGCGGACTCTCCGGGGCCACGTTGTGTGTGTCCCGTATAACCATTGGCGGGACGCCCGGAGTACTCAGGCGTCCCTCCTCCGCACGGGTCGGCCTCTATAGGGAGCAGGGCCCATGTTCCCTACTCCCCGAGGCCGAGCCTAAGGCGGCATTTGACGAGTCTCAGCCCGCCGCCTGCGGATCGGCCTCCTTCTGCGACATGACACGTCCACAGAAGGAGGCAACCACCGCCCACGACCCCTCAGTTTCGACCATCTTAGAAATGATGGTCGGCAGCGAAAGGTCGGAACCCACAACTCCGATGAGCTCAGTACGCTCATCGGACCACTCCGGACACACCTCGACAGTGTGTTACGCCGTATCATCGGTGCACCCGCAATGCTGGCACCGAGTGTCCGGCTCCCTCTGTGCCACATTGCATAGGTAGTGACCAAAACAGCCATGGCCTGATACCAGCTGTGCAATGTGGTAGGATACCTCGCCCCATTTGCGACCGGTCCACTTTAAAAGGTGCGGCCAAATCTCCTCAACGACGCGTGATCCGATCCCAGACGCGACTTCCAGCCGCTCTTGCCAACTCCGGAGGGTCTGGCGACGGACTTCAGTCCGCCACCGTGCAATGCCCTCCGGGAAGGGGTCGCGACCAGAACGCGCCCCCTCACACCTCCGCCGGTACGCGGCGGTCAACGCCTGCGAGTCAAAACTAACCTAACCTAACCTAAAACTACTTTTAACCAATTTTGATACTTTAAAGTACTTGTGACTGGTTAAGTTAACTCTTCCCGGATTGCTTATGCGTACCCTGCCCCCACCAACGGCGGATCGAAGGAGTGTCCGGGGGCTTAAGTGGTGTAGGGTTCTCTTCTCGTAGTATGAATTAGCATACCACGCTATGGAGAGGGTAAGTCCCACATATCCCACCGCCAGCGCGCGAATACGCTGCAGCGGCGCGGTGGGGATGCGAAAATGCATTTGACCGGCATAAAAAAAAAATTATATATATGTACAGAGTTTAAATAGGTAAAACCAACCCAAATGCCGTTTTGAACTATTATAATTTTGCCTATTATGACAAAGTTTGAGATGTTTGTTTATCCGTAGTGATATTTTTATTTTAAATACTGTGAACTAAGTAATTTCTTCATTTCAATTATCTATATATCGAACTCCGAAGCAAAACACGAAAACACAGACTAAAGACGGTTCCAATATCATAAGAAATTTGTCAGCTGCGATCTTTATCTGTCGGTTCCATAAACCTTCATAAATCGAGGTTTGCGTGTTACAATAATATAAAATGTAACACCTCCCTGAACATTTATTTTCGTTAGTAATTCTTATTAGTGGAGATAGAACACAGACACGCTAACTAATAAAATGTTAATAGGGAAATTGGAACCCGCAATAAATGAACAGTTAGTTTGTTTATTTATTGATTATAGTAATTTTCTAAAATGGCTTTATACATCTTCATTCAAGAGATATCGTCAAAAGAACATCAATTATTATTATCATCTATACTAATAATACAAAGAGGAAAGATTTGATTGTTTGTTGGTATTGAATAGGCTTCAAAACTATTCGATCGATTTGAAAAATTTTTTTGTATTGTATGTTATTATGTTTTCAAATTAAAATATTTTCTTATGTAAATATTTTCTTACGAAAATAGGCCAATTATTGTGAGTCAAATTTCAGAACCCTTGCATTAATATATTTATTCGTAGTTGCTCTTGATTCCTGGTATTCTGGGCTCGATTCTTACTCGGTACAATTATTTGAGTGAATGACTGCAGTGCAAATACCTCCCTCTTTGCACTCCAGTGAAAAAGTTTGGCCTAATGACGATATTCTATACAGAAATAGCTTTACAGAGTTTTTTTTCCATTGTGACTTATGATTATATTTATTACTTAAAGGACGTTTTAATTGAAAAAATAACTAAGTATATTGTAAAACTCAAAAGCGTATCTTGTCAACGTCAGACCAAATTAATTGATGAGATCTTAATACAGCTAAGCTTAGATTCCGAATAATTGTCCAAAAAATAACAAATGATAAAAACGTTTTATTTACGGTTCCAATTGATATGAGATTGAAATGTATTGAGATGTATACGTTTAAGTTTATATAAAATCTTATAGAACGTATATTAAAATAAAAAAAAGTATTTATTTATTTTAATTGACATGAAGCTTTTCTCCGAAAATCATTGAATTTAACGCATTATATTTTGGGGATATCTGGGGCTTAGAATATATTTATAATTACACAGTTAATTGAACGTCATATACCTAACAAATTTAATGTATAAATTTTTTGTAATGTATAAATGATTGTGAGTTATGCAATATTTGTCTATTCATTAACAGGTACACGTTGTACTACTCACACACACAACACACATAATACATAGCAATATATTATATACTTGCAATACGCACCAGAATAATATCGTGACCACTAAGTAATAAACAGTAGTCCGACTGCTGATGCCAGTTATCGACTATAAATCTATCTTCCATCATCTACTGATAAACCTATCTGATGTAGCATTTAAATGATCTATTCGGCAGCCATTGTTCTCGATTAAGCATGCATATCATGTGTAGTGGTTGATTCCTTGCACGTAAACTCGAACCAAATTCCAATTAAGTGCGTTTGAATCCCCTCGAAGAGAAATCGATCTTGCGTTGGTTATGTAGAATGTTCGCAAAATCGCTACTGTTATCTGCCAATAACACAATTGATTACCTTAAGTACCTACTTGTTTGCTAAATAGAGTTATTGGCTGGAATATTGTCAAACACGAGGATATGATCCGTTTTTTGTCTTGTTTAAACATAAAGAGTACTCATACTCAAAATGCTTGGCGACTTCTGTGTTACTGTATATTTCTTTTGCTTCTTCTTTTTTGGCCTGCAACAGTCCGTTTTACAAATCTTGGCTAGCCTGGGATTGGTGATCGTTAAGTTACCTTGAGCCAACAATTACTTACACTATCACATAATTATAATATACAAACATTGATATTGACATCTTGAGTATAGTAATTACTTATAGGCTAACACCACATGCATAAATTATTTTTGGTCTAGACATAGAAAAAAAGAATAAAGATATAAATTAACAGATTAAAAAGTAAAAACATTAATACTTAGTGATAATAATAAATTTTTGGTAATTAAGTTATATTAAACTATACATTTTAATATTAATCCATTAAATTCAAAATAAGTAATTAAAGTACTAATAAAAAATAAAAATAAATAATATTACTCGGGAAAAATATGTTAAACATGATATCATTAAATTTAAAACATAATTCGATTGATACAATACATTAAATAATAAGGTGTAATATATTAAATTATCTTTTAACATGTTATCATTTATGGGTTACTACGGCAAGATATACGTAGGTCATATTATATTTATCTTTTCCGTTCATATTTCCTAAAACTAAAGTGTAAGTGACAGTTGTGTAAAAACAAGACATATCGCTTTATGTACACTTGGCAAATAAATCAGTGGAACAGGAGCCAAATTTCAAAAGTTTGTGATTTATCATAATCCGGATTTCCATTTAGCGAAAGCTCGGTCCATTATTCTATGTCACAGTCAAGCGAGGGTGCGTGCTTCCAAAAATATACAGGTTTTATCGCGTTTCCGTTTTATTTATAAACAGTAAAATGCAATCTGATGTATCGATTGAAACACTGGAACTTGATAAAAGTATCTGGTGAGATGTAGGAAAATGTATTTTACGACGTTGCTTTTATTTCCAATGCTGTTCGAGTAAATTGATCTTTGAGACAGCAAGATAATCCAAGTTACATAGACCGTATATTTTTATACGTTTTCTTTTTGCGCACTAACACTTAAATAAAATTATGTTATATCATTAAATTAAAAGATTTGAAGAACGATGAAATAAAACAATGACTGCCACTAAGGTAGCGTTTTTGAATAAAAATAAAACAATGAATAAGGTATGAGTGCAACAAAACTGAAAAGTGACAAATTGAAATTAATAATAAATAAGATTTTGTACAGGAAATTGCATTCTAAAAACAATATGCGATATGTCCGCGCTTTGCAAATTGTATGTAAGATTTGGTGTGATATATCAGCAGATATCACATCCCACATAGACGTCATAATGAAAGAACAGCTACTTAAATTACAAAGGCATATAAAATATGCGTTACCTTCGGGAAATCTTCGTACCAGAACGTAGTCGCCTCATAAAACCATCTAGTAACGAACGCCCCATGAGAATACATGTTGTATTTTATTCTCGTCAAAAAAGGACACCTACACGTGGTTACTACTACACTATTTCTAAACTTCGGTTGCTATATTGCCTTCATTTGATCTTGTGATTTCACAGGAAATGTTTTAGTGAATGTGGGTGTAGAGTTACATGTATAATTCTAGAGCTCAGAAGCATTAGGTCGGATGTGCCATTATACGTCAGAATCATTCGTCGTATGTGCCTTTAACGTAAACTGGCACTTACGACCAAATGCTTCAGAAGTACAATAGATATCCGTCCTTACGCTTCTGCGGCCTTGAATTCAGATCGTAAGCATACAGTTAAAAGTCGAAAGTGAAGAACATGGTACTCTTTTGATATTAGATATACCTTTTATATATTTATTTGAACAATCAATTCCTTATGGTTGATTTTGTTTAATATTGTATTATCAATCATGCTTTTATTGATTTTTTTGTTGTTGTAAATTTTATTGTTAGTAGTTTAGTGCATTTATAACCTAAGTAGGTAGTATAAGAATCATACTAAAAAATATTGTGGGAGAAGTAATCCAAGTCATAATAAAAATAGTTTCTTTATACCATCTAGCACTGACGGGGATCAGGTATTTTGCAAAAATATTGTTAAATATTATCTTTTTGATGCCGATACAGATTTTTTTATTTTTTATTATTATACGGCAATACATTAAGTTTAAAATTGGTTCTATGAAGCAATCACACTAGAAAATACAAAATTCATACTCTCTCTAATTATAAGGCCACTGATGTAATATAGATAGGTACATGTTATACTGCCGCCCCAACGATAAAGGGCACAATTATTTTTATATTTTTTATTGAGTTATACACACATTTCTATCTAAATGTGTACTACGTTTTGGAGGTAGGCGCAATACACGGAAAAACCATCAGCTTATTTAATTACCTATCTACCAGTAAATATTAAAATCGGTCAAGCCGTTATTGGGATTAGCCGGAACAAACAGATTGATATATTTTTTTTATTAGTATCACACTTAACAAGGATTTAGTAAAAAAATGATTTTTTCCATTACAAACAGACTTTTCAATTTTATTTATTTTGTCAACAATTCTCTAACAATTTGTCGTCACCACCATAAAATCTTTAACTCAAGTTATATAACTGTGGAATCTGTCAAAAATAACACGTCCGAAAATAATAGCGGATCTATAAAATATGTTCCAAGTACCCGTCTCGCCGCTGTCAAATTTAACTCATACAATTTACTCTTCGACACCCCAGAAAGATACTTTATTCTCAACTTTATTATAAAGCCGAGAGAGGATGCTTAAAATATACAATAATTTTTGTTAAGATAAGGCCTATATTCAAAGGAATTTACTGACATTATTGTAATATTATCTAGGTATTGAGTATTTAGAATGTATTTTATTTGTTCAATTTGTTTTATGTAGCCATCGAAAGATAACTTCTTCGACAAGAAAACGTCTCCCTGTAATTATACTTATTTTAAAAATGTTACTGCTTATAGTTTTTTTTTAATATTTTTTTTTTCATAACATGAATAAAATACCTAATATATAACTAAAAGTAGCTTACTTAAAATAAAACTTACTTATAAAATACTACTATTCTAAATATATTCTACTTAGCAAGGTTCCCAGAATGCTGGCAGCATTACCCCGTTGAATGGCAATGCTTACCTGCTGTGCAAAGTAAAACCAGCACTCGAAAACTCGAGAAAGTACCGAAAGTTATCTCATATAAAATTTAGGTTCTTACTTAATTATCCTAATTAACTTAACTAAAAATAACTTACCTTTAACAATTTATAAAATAAAAACTATTCAAAATTATACTATTTGGAAGATTTACATCGCAAAGCTGACCCCACATTGCAACAACGCGTAGCGAGTGGACGACGTGAATATCGCGAGCACGCGGCGTTCGAGTCCTTCGCATAATCGAATGACGCGCAGGGCTAAGTGTACTAAATTCTACTTTCCAATGCCCTCGTAGACCCGAATTCCGAGAGGCCCGCGAAATGTAAAGTAGAGCGACAGTTGCACAAAACTCCCCTAAAGAAACTAAAAGCCATAATCCCTCAATCTCCCCGTCAGCGACCGCCCTGAGTCCGCTCCAAGTCCCACAGGGGCGCCCTCTTGCGCAGGTTGCTTAGTTTGTAGTGTTTAAACCATTTATCTAGGCTGAAGCTCTGCTCGCCTTTATGCCCGATGACCGGTGAAGTAGCAAAAGCCTCAGGGCTAACAAAATATGCCCGTGCGAAAAAAAACTAAATTCTAATATACAAGCTGAAGAGTTTGTTTGTTTGCTTGAACTCGTTAATCTCAGGAACTACTGGTTCGATTTGAAAAATCTTTCAGTGTTAGATGGTTCATTTATTGAGGACTATTTTATTACTTATTTAGGCAATTTTATTATAATAATATTTTTAGGCTATACTTAATTATGAAGTTTTTACGGAAAAGGGGTGAAACCGCGCGCGGGAAGCTAGTGTACTTATATAGAAAAACCAATTTAATATTTACACGTAGTTTATTTAGGACTTGTATACGATGACTTCTGATGGATGACTGGAGGTGCTCCAGTCACGTAGTTTTAGACATATTTATATGGCAGATAGGAAACGTATTGCGTTGGAGTGAAATAGGTAGTTCCAGAAGAAATGTACAAATACATTTTACGTCAGTTATTTATGTTTTTTTCTGTTTTTGTTATTCCATAAGGCTTAAACTTGGTTTTGATAACCTCAGGAACCTAGGCTGGGCCTACTTCCATGGTGATAATTTTAAATCTGATGCCGGGTTACCGGCGTGGTCACGAACCGGGTTTAATGAATGGTATTTTCGTTTCAGAACCTGTGTGTACCTACATAAAATCTACCGTGGCGGCGAGGGACGAAAGCAGTGACGAAAGATAATTCTCCTGCCTTCGTTAGTATCATAATTCAATGTCCCTTTGATGTACTAGGATTACAATATTCGATTCTAATATGTCGTATTTTGTTTCTGGGGTTTTTTATTTTTTTCCTTTTAGTATTTTTGTAATACGTTTCATTTTCTTATCATTCTTTTCAATGGGAATTTAATTGAATGATTTCAACTTCTCGTGATCTTTGGACCACTCGAGAGTCGATGTATATTCTACGAGATATTTGAGACGTTTTGAATCGTCTCTGACGCGACGAAGCCGACGGTGAATCTGGCTGGCGGAAAACCTTCGAAGACATTTGTCCCATGGTGGGAAGTGAGAGCCTGGACCGGCGGTGACGGGACAGACTCAAGGTTCTAATTGTGGGCCGACTTGAGGTGACTCTTAGGGCTACAATCTCCATCTGATTCCATACTCCAGAGTTCCATGTCAAACATCTTTACATATAGGTTTAATTTCAGTTATGAGCGAGCGATAATTTCTCTTAATTGGACCCATCACCAGCGACTCTGGGATGTGTATAATCTCTAATTAATGTTACTTGCAAACCTAGTAACCAGTTAAGGTATGGTAAATTGTAACCAGCGGGGAAAGTACCTTATACTTTATATTTTATGAATAGAAATAAATTGAATGGTTCAATTAACTTCTCTTTTATTTGCTATAATTAACTGTATTCATAGATATATGCAACACGGGAATATCTACGTTACAGTTGCCATATTTAATAAGGCAAAAGCAATATAGACATGCGAGTATATTGCCGACTTTGTCAAACGCCCAGGACTCCAAAGCTCATGAATACTCAGAAATCGGATTCTACAAGAGATCGGATGCCACTATGGGTGTTTTGAATTCATTTCCGGCCATTTACGGAAACGGAAATAGAGTGGAATATCGCCGGAAGTGCTTCTCAGTGCAGACGTATTGTGACCACTTCGAAATAGATTGCAATAATGATAATTCGGGCTTACATAACAATGTTATGTGGTCTTACATTTGCATTGTATTTGGTTACCTTTTCTTAGCTATATACTCACTATATACCATCTTCGTTATCAGGCCGTATAACGTCCACTGCTGAACATGGGCCTTCACCCAAAGGGAGGGTTTGTCATAGTCACCACGCTTGGAAGCCGGATTGGTGACCGCAGTTTTTTTAAATAAATTTGTTTGATTTGAAAAAACAAATAGGCAAAAATATTGCGCAAACAAAGTAACAAGAGATTCAACGTTGTACACCAAATAAGCTACTCGACTGGGAAAGTAACTCCATTTTACAGAATACCTCAGCCAGATAACATTGTTAATTGAAGTTTTGTTCTTGTGCATGAGTAAGGTCGCCAGAGTTCACGAGCGGAAGGGGAAAGGTTTGCACTACCCAGTGAGATATATGTATTTCGTACTAGAGAAGCTATTCTAAAAACTAGCCATTTGACAAGAGTTTGAACGAAAGTCCGCTGCAATGCTGCAGTACCTATTTGTCGAATTCAACATGCAGCGCTAAAGCACTTAAAGTGCACTGATTTGTCGCGGCCAAAAGGTCGGAAGCGCCGCGAATCTCATGGCACTTACGCGTTTCGTTAGACGCCATACTAAATAAGGTGTAGAGACTGCAGTACAGTTCAAGTGAACTGAGTGTGTGTTCGGATCGCTTCATCTAGTACGCTTATATAAAGATCGTTGGCACTACCTGTCCTTGTATTTTGGTTTTCTATCTATTAACATTAGGAAGAAAGGAGTCATTAACCTTGTCAGCAGTAACAAAAATATATACTAAATCAAATACTCCAAGGATAGCTTCAGATTCTCTCAAACTCGAACCAAAATTAATTATTTTATTTGAGCTATAATCCCTTGTTTACGCCTCCAGTTATGAGTTTTTGAGGCACAAAGTTAAACGATAAATTCATGCAATAAACAGCTGGTGATATTATTCATGACGTTTGTTAAGTTTGTTTTAACTGCTCTACTTTTTATAATTAGTTGATTAAGAATTCTCGTATTGTTCTCATGAAAGGTTGAGTAATAGCCTGCAGTTTTGTAGGCGGAAAAACTTTGTAAATTGACGGTTTTTTTTTATTTGTTGTGTTTTGCTGCCTTAAAATTCTAGTAGTGGAGGAGTTTTATTCTTTTAAAAATGATGCTGTACTAAAACTATTTGCTAAGCAAACCCTTTCACTTCAGGTTGTGTCTGGTTGGTTCTAGATTCTGATTAATAATTATATCAGACAGTTCCACAAAACTTTTAAAACTTAAGTCCCCCGCCAGCGACTACCCTGACCCGAGGTACAACGCTCTTGCCCAGGTTGCTCAGTTTGTAGATTTCAAAACTAGATAAGCGGGATTCCTACTTCTTTATGCTCGGTGAAGTGCCATAGTAAAAGTTGTTTGTTATTAAACGTGAGTACAATCATTATCATGAGTACAATCATGTGTTTAGGTATCGGTCACTAATTACCAATCACCCTATATAAATGAATTTAATATGAACATGACTTAAAAATAACTTCGACGTATAAGCCATCCTTCACCAATATCATGCAGCAGTATGGCTGCTAGATTGTTTTACGGTACTAGATTTTCAACGATTAAAAGGTCAGATGCGCCTTATTTCTTTAGTTTTAATGTAGTCTTAACTGTTTATAGTCACGCCTTAGAAACTTAGCCTTATAATGGCATGGCTACGCTGATGGGCAGGCTATTTTAAAGTGCCCAAGTGTGTGCATTTACACAGGGTTCACTCTTGCCGTTATACTGTCCTATCAGATTTTACTGGCACGATACTAGAAATCAGGCACAGGACACAAGACCAACACTTTAACAATCGTGAACCTATTATCGCACTAGTCGCAGTTAAACAAATTACTCTAGACCAACGAGGCAAAGTTATGTCTTCTCCGTGTAGACCACCTCACTGCACAACTATAATTTAACAAGATAACCGTGCACCGTGAAAATTGTAACTGTATCGCTTCTACTAGAACATCTTTCTTACCGCTCCCTAACTTGCAGTCTTTAGCAACATTAACTTGCGCCGCAGTACAAAGCCGTTAATCTAAGCTTACTCGGTCAAACTTTAGTAGGTATTCTATTACATACAACCGATTCCTGGTTCTCTCTTTAAACTGTCAATTCATCACACAGATTTTGATGAGAGCAAAGAGCTTATTTGAGTAAATTATTGTTCGTAATGTTGTTTGTTTAAATTAATGGGCGTCATGATTCCTTGTCTGGCGTGTTAAATATCAAAATTTCTTTCCGGTATGTACGGTATGTAATTAAGGAACTGACGTGTTTCAGAAAGCACGTTAGGCCGTTGGTTTCGATTATAAATACCGGATTTTTTTCCTTTTTTTTCCGAAAGGACTTACGTAGGTAGCCACGAGGCTACTTCACCGGCATAAAGGCGAGCAGAGCTCCAACCTTAAGAAATGGACCAACCCGCCTACCAAGAGTGATTACTATGGCAAAACCCTCTCCCGGGAACACGTCCAGTAGTGGACGTTTATGAGCTGATGATGATTTGGCGACAGTAAGATAGCCGCTTTATTTTATTGAGGAGTATATTAGAAGAGATGGTTAAATAAACGCAGACTTACTTTCTTACATTGCATATAAGGCTAGATTTATGATACTTAAATAACATACTAAACTATCTTTAAATATTAGAAAGTTATAATGATATAACTTAAAAGTATCCTACGTCTAAACTCTCTCTGTGTGTATTTACCTAAAACTTTTATACTAAGCTGATTTGGTAGGTACAATGTTTTTCTGTGTGTTATTAATTCAGGACAAGGTTTGAATTGAGTTATATACATACGACGACGCCAAGAACTAAAACAAATTCATGCAAGTTAAATTTAAATTAATATCTTTATTCAAAATACCCACTTTGGTGAGTATTACATTCAATAAGAAGGAATTTAATAGGATTGCGGTTAACGTTGAATTGCGTTGCGCTTCCATCTAAATAATTAAGGATTGGTCATAAGTGAAAATAATGAACTTATTAAATTAAGTGTATTAATTTAAAAGGCTGGTGTAAATTTCCCAATGTGTTCTACGTGTTCATTTTTTAAGATATTTGTTTTCACATAATATTATGTGATATGGCTCTTTCATAAATGGGATTCTTAATGAGAACTAAAAATGATAGGTATGTTCAACGTCTCTTCAACATGTTTCTATTTTTTTTTAATAAATAAGCGGGTAAAATGCTGGATAACTAAAAAAGCTGATTATTTATTACGTAGCGAAGACGAAGAAGCGTACACAACTGGCACTGTGTGAGAAAAAGTCAGAAATTCCTAACGTCCGACGTTAGGTACTTCTGACTTTTTTTAATAAGGTAAACATATAACTACACTATTTTTTATTATTTATCTATTAAAATGTAGCCACAAAGAACTCGTACTAAAGTCACTGTAATTATCTCAGTTATAATGTATATATCTACAGCTGTGCTTCTTTCCTCAAAAGGGGGATTATAACAGAGACTTTTGAAACGACCCGGAAAAACTTACTCTCATCATCTAACTTATATAACTCGGTTCTATGACATATAAAAACGGGACGACTGCGCGTGGCATATTTGTATCAAAAAAACTTTATGACATTAAACTTTTTATTGCGAAGCGGCTCGCGTACGTAATCCATGCAATTTGTTTTACTCCCCGGATGTAATATTATAGAGCATGTCCTTAATAAATACGTGACACTATTTCTGAGGATTACCAATCCAGGTGTGTTTAATTTGATACAATGTTTGTAATTTGTAAAGATTTGTAGTATTTGAGTATAAAGCGCTATTTACTTTGGGTATGTTGATTAATGTTATTCGAAGTTATGATAAAGAGTAAATCTAAGACTTTATCGACAAATTAGTTTAATAATTTAAAAAATGAACATAAATCCACTATTTATCAATTTACTTTATGTCACGCGCGTCACAACTCTTATTATTGCGGGCCCCGCCCCGGACGCCCCGGACCGCTGCGGGAGTTTCTTTGTGAAATATAACCCTTGAATAGTATAGATTGTTAACATTAATATCATAGTAGTAGCTTCAGCATTAATATGCTTGTATGCATCTTTATTTATGCTTTTTATCTTAGAAGCTAGCAAAACCAAAACCTCCCCATGTCTTCTTATGGGTGCCGTATGAAGCGACTAAGGCATATGCAGCTGATGGATGGGAAGTAGCATCTATCAGCCCGAGATTAGTTACCATCTTACTGCGGTAACTAGTCCCCCTGCCAAGCGTGGTAATTGTGGCAAGGGTCTTGTAAGAGCAGGTTCTATGCAGCTGTGGACTTTACGCGCTGTTCAGATAAGGTACGAAAGACACAATTAATATCTATTTTAAAATTACTTAAGATTGTATCTTTAAAGTAATTAAATAATATTAAAAGAAAACTCGAAAAAAAAACCTTAAAAAATATAGTTAACGAGAAGTTAAGAAACATTTAATGTGAATCAAGGAGCTAGATCAAACATGCATACAAACACGATACAGCTAACGGAATTGCATATTCAAATTGCTAACTACACAATTAAACAATAACCATCTTTTATACAAATCCTAGCGAAACCGACGCGACGGCGGTTATTATTTCCATCTCGTTAAAGACATTCGACAACAAAATTTACATTTGGAGGAGTGAACCGGATTGCATATTAAAAAAGGGAGAATTAAAATCAATTTCGATGGCATCAATATTCCATTTTCCGTTCGTTACGATGGCATTCCGACAAAGAGATTTTATTGAATAAATTACCTTTCATTAAAATATGTTTAAAGGCAATACTGGATGAGCTCTGCGTAGTCTAAGCGGAAAATTGTTACGAGTTAATTTTCTTTTGCTTAGAGTATGGACCTGGTAACTCACTTTACAAAAGGCGCACCGTGCCGATGCAGCTTATTATACTAACAAGTTTTGCTTATATTAGCTTGTGATTACCTTTTCCGTTTAACACATGGCCTTTTTATTATAACAGAATATTACGCTGCGAGGCTTAAGTTGAAAAAATAATAGGTGTAGCTGGAATAACAGCCTTATTCCGTTAGTATGTAAAGCAAATAATAAAAGTATTTACTAGTTTATTAAGCTGCGTTTAAATAATTAAATACGTAAGATATTTTATTATTTATTTACTCAACTGTTACACGATCGGGGCCAGGTCACACGTTGCGATTGCGTATTTCACTAGTAGGTAATAATGCTGCGTTAGTGTTTCAACATATTTCAAAAATGAAGCGGCGGCCGTAGCCCTATGGCTAGGGCATCAAACTTGCGATCATGTGGTCGCCAGTTCGATCCCCACCAATTGCTCTACCGACGTGAACCCACTCGTAACACAAGCATTTTAGCTAAGCAAGAGGCGTTAACAAAAATACTAGAAGACTGCCAAAAGTCTGCTAGTAATCGTTAATTAAATATTTTGAATGTATGTGTTTGCGTAGTTTGAGTAGTAACGTCTGAAACTATAGCGGCTACCGGGCCCGTTAGTGAATATCACCGAAACACAAGTTCGGGCCAATTTACTGTTAATTGAGGGGGTAATTAGCTTTATTTTTAGATATTTATCGGATGGAAAAAGAAATCGTTTAGCACGTATAATTTTGGCAAGCCCAAATACAATGCCTCCACCAAAGCGTTTACAATAAGTAACATTTATATAATTTTAATTAAGCTCTCTGGACGTAAACGATTTGAGGTAGTAACAATGAGTTCTGAGGCAGCGTCGAGTGGTAAGGTGATAAAATGACGTTTCAGGAACCAAGTCAAATAGTCCTAGTGTAGCAGGGCAGGTCGTGCCGCCTCAATTTGGTGGGCAGCATCGAGGTTACTGTGCAGACATCACAAAAGTATGTGAGTGTGTCTGCCGAGATATACCTCATTTTTTTACGCCTTTATGGAATAATTTAAGACGGATATGTATATATTAATGTGCCAAGGACCTGAAGCTTGACTGAAACAGTCCATTCCAGTATATGGCCTCGATTCAACCAGGGTAATTAGTAGAAATATGCAAAAAATATTTTTCCTTTCCTTTCCAAACATGACAATCGTGACTTTACGCCTTTGTACAAGCTATTTTCGACAATCACTGTAAAGATCCACATGTTTTCCCTTTCCAAGAGTCTTCATTAGTAATAATACGCATGACATAAAGCAATATTCAATGCAGCCATTGCCTTTGTTCTCGTCTCAATAAATGTATTCTGAATCATACGTTATTTCAGAAATTCGTGCGGTCGCGTTGAACGTGAGCGTAATGTAAACAGCAGATGTTTTGCCGCGAGACATCTTTCGTCACTTTAGCTGAAAAGGCGAAACATCGAGGGCCGTCGCCTCGTTCCGCCAACAAATCTCCCAGATAACCTTCCCCATTCATACAGGTAAATTGTTTGGCAACTGCTATGACGGTTTTGCATCTGAATCGCTTTGCAAGCAAGATTTTGGATTATAATCTTTAGAAGAGGCATGATAGTAGTGATACGTGTGTACGGGTCACCTACCTCATTTGAAAGCAAATCTCACTTATTTACCTTATTGTGTTAACAAATATTAAATATAGATATGGTATTTCTACATAAATATGTTATGTTTGATAGCTTCTATTTGATTTACTTGATGTTATCATAAGCTAAAGCTGATCAATTCGTCTATTAAAATCTATATATATATAAAAGAAAGTCTGTTAGTTACACTATTTATAACTCAAGAACGGCTGAACCGATTTGGCTGAAAATTAGTAGGGAGGTAGCTAAGAACTGGGAGAAGGACATAGGATACTATTTATGCCGTTCCCGTCGTTCCCGTGTGACGTGACATAAAACGTGGTATAACAAAACGCAACTGACATGGAATAACAAAACAACTCAGTCATATAGATATTTAAAAGAAAGTCGTGTTAGTTACACTATTTATAACTCAAGAACGGCTGAACCGATTTGGCTGAAAATTGGTAGGGAGGTAGCTAAGAACTGGGAGAAGGACATAGGATACTATTTATGCCGTTCCCGTCGTTCCCGTGTGACGTGACATAAAACGTGGTATAACAAAACGCAACTGACATGGAATAACAAAACAACTCAGTCAAAATATAAGTCAGCGGTTCATTTGTTAAAAATGTATTATTGTTTTTTTGTTTTTTTTTGCACTACCGTGCTGCCAGATAAACGTGCGTCAAAATATTCAAAATAAAATTAATCCATCACTCAATTTTGATGTGAATCTATTTAGGAAAAAGATCTCTGTTCTAATTTAATTTTAAGTTTAAATTAATTTTGCGAAACGTAATATCTTTACATATACTTATTTTCCCCTTGTTTTACAAAGCCTTCTAATATTCAAAGACCTATTGCATTAACAGGAACTAATGGATTATTTCTGTTCACAGCCATGAGCACTCGGCATCCGACATATTCATTTACCATTCGTTCTCACATTCATCAACAACCTAACCTGCATATTGCATTGTGCATAAAAAAAAACCTCTCTACTATTAATTTCTGCTTAGTAACTCATGCTCTTATCGTTTAGTACAATTTAACCCTGAAAGGTTTTATTTTAATTCAAACCCGATTTTTTGCGATCAGTATAAGTGTTTTTTTTTCTTGTGCTATAGCAATTTGCTTGCAAGTTTGTTGTTTAAAATATTTCACATCGATAAATAATCGATTATTGTAATTCAAAAATTACGTTATAAATAAGTCACTAACTGTTCTATATTTAAACAACATTATTTCTTTCATACACTTATAACTAACATTTGCTCACCTTTAAATATAACTATGATAAACAGTTATAAAGGAATTATTCAGCAAGAAATTGAGGAAAAACACAGACATCTATATATATAAAAGAAAGTCGTGTTAGTTACACTATTTATAACTCAAGAACGGCTGAACCGATTTGGCTGAAAATTGGTAGGGAGGTAGCTAAGAACTGGGAGAAGGACATAGGATACTTTTTATGCCGTTCCCGTTGTTCCCGTGTGACGTGACATAAAACGTGGTATAACAAAACGCAACTGACATGAAATAACAAAACAACTCAGTCAAAAAATAAGTCAGCGGTTCATTTGTTAAAAATGGTATAACAAAACGCAAATGACATTTTTTTTTTTTTTTTATTAGAAATAGTTTAGCGTTTGACTACACCCTGCCTGATGTTAAGCATCGGAATAGCCTAGGATGGAGCACGCTTACCTAGAAGGAACCGGTTTACTCTTGATTTGAAGAGACCCATATCGTACTTATCGGGAAATATAGACCCCGGCAAGGAGTTCCACATCTTCGCAGTACGTACAAAAAACGTGGACTCGAAGCGCTTCGTACGTATTTTGGGAATATCGACCATGTACTGATGGCGCCTCTCCGAGTGTCTTGTTGTCCGATAGAAGAAAGGGGAAGGCAGAACTAAGTTGTGCAGTTCCTCAGCACACTCTCCGAAATGTATCCGATAAAAAACCGACAAACTGGCAACCCTTCGTCGGTGCGCAAGGCTTTGCAGCTGAGACTCGGCTACCTTGCCTATTAACTTTTTGGCGCGCCTCTCAATCGACTCCAGTGCCTCTAGTTGATACTTGGCGGAACCATCCCAAAGATGAGAACAGTACTCCATACATGCTCTAACTTGGGCTTTGTATAAAGTGAGCAGCTGATTTGGTGTGAAGTACTTTCTCACCTTCGAGAGGATGCCAAGCTTTTTGGAGGCTATTTGGGCCTTCGACTCAACATATGAGCCAAAATTTAGAGTCGATGAAAGAGCAACGCCTAACAGCTCAAGCTTGTCAGTTAACTGCACGGATACATCTCGGAAAGAAGGAGACAGTCGAAACGGCCTCTTCTTTGAGGAGAACAAACACGCCTGGGTTTTACTAGCGTTAAACTGAACCAGGTTGGCATCGCCCCAATCGGAGACTGCCTTAAGGGACAAGTTTAAACGTTCAACCATGGCCTCTCTGAGCAACTCTATATCCGGCCCACTGGCCCGCGCATTGGAAGTGTAGCTCTCCACGACCATGCTTTCGTCTGCATACCCAAAGGTACCGGGCTTCAGCAGATCGTTGATATGCAGCAGGAAAAGCGTCGCAGAGAGTACAGACCCCTGGGGAACACCGGCATTGACAGCCATTTGCTCAGACGAGCAGCCGTCAACGACCACTCGTAATGACCGATCCCTCAGGACATCCGAAATCCAAGCGCAAAATGCAGCAGGTAGACCGTATGCAGGAAGCTTGCCAATAAGGCTATCGTGCCAAACCCTGTCAAAGGCCTTCGAGATGTCCAGAGAAACGGCAAGCGCTTCCCCGTGTCTCTCGATGGCCTCACTCCAGATGTAGGTAGCGTACGCTAGAAGATCCCCAGTGGACCGGTTTCGGCGGAAACCGTATTGTCGATCGCTGAGGAGGTTGTTAGCTTCTAGGTACGCTAAAAGCCTGGTATAACACGCTCCATGCTCTTGCAGAGTATGGAGGTGATGGAGATAGGCCTGTAGTTTGAAGGGTCAGCACGACTACCTTTTTTGGGCACGGGTTGCACATTTGCTAGCTTCCAAGACATCGGCACCAGTCCAGTCTCTAGAGAGAGGCGAAAGAGGCGTGTTAAGACAGGAGTCAACTCGGGTGCACATGTCCTCAACATAATGGCAGATATACCATCAGGGCCACTGGCTTTATTCACGTCAAGATTACGAAGCGTTTTGCGAACTTCCTTTTGGCGAATGTGAATGTCATTCATGACTATCTCGCTTCCTGGAACGTTAGTAGGAATCGCGCTTCCAGCATGTAGTCGTGAAGATTCCGCAAACAGAGAAGCAAACAAGTTGGCTTTCTCTTCAGCAGTGTGAGCCAGTGTTCCATCAGGCTTCTGCAGTGGAGGCAGTGAGGGGCGGCAGAAGTTTGCTTCGACTGATTTAGCTAGGGACCAAAACGCTTTACTACCCGCGGGGTACGAAGCCAGTTTGTTCCCTATTCGGCTAATATGGTCAAAGCGAGCCTTCTGTAGAGCCGTTTTGCAGGACTTGGCAGCCTTGTTAAAAATTCTCTTCTTTGCGTGTATATCCTTTGCCTTGCGCCTACGAGCATCGACCCAAGCCAGGTATGCCTGATGTTTGCGCGCCTCAGCGCGTCCACATTCAGCCCCAAACTATGGGCGATCTCTGCCAGACGACGGTACGTCAGTGAACGGAATAAAATATTCCATCGCTAATCGTAGCACATCGGTCACAGCATTGGCGCAGGTGGTAGGATCACCAGAAGAGAAGCAGACAGGTTGCCAAGGATAAGATGCAAAGAAGGACCGCATCTCATCCCAATCTGCTGACTTGTATCGCCACATCCGCCGAGTGCCTTTAAGGCAGGGATCGGGTGGGGAGTAGACAGATACAGATTTCACCAGACAGTGGTCGGAACTACCTACAGGTGAAGAGACCGACACTGAGTAGCGGTCTGGATCAGTCGTCAGCAAAAGGACATTTGACCATATATAAAAAAAAAGTCTTATTTTATTTTCCCATACAAATTATTATAACTGTCAAACGTTACAGGTTTGTTCCGTCATAGATTGATTGAGCGACCAAAAAGTGACAGATAGTCAATAGTATTTTAAAATCAGAAGAAGTACATTTCTAGACGAAAGTTGATCTCTCACCATTGTCAAATATTTATAGGTGGGTTCAGAATTTTATTTTGAAAAGAGTAACGATATACTGAGTACCTACACTGCTCATGTTATGATTCTGGCTTCTTTCGGTCATTTCCAATTGCTTAAACTCTCCCGCGGTGATATTGAAATCTAGAAAAATTACTCTATCCATAATCGATGGCGTTAATGAAATTACGAATTTATAATTCTAATTTGTGTGAATTGTTTTTTTGTTTTATTAATTCTTTTTGTTCAACGTGAACTGTGACCAAATTTTGAACAAAATATAAACTGCTGCAGTTATTGCTTTGAATTCGTCAAAACGTAAAAAAAATTTGCTACTATAAGAAATTTTTCGCTGTCGATGTCCATTTTTTTCCCGGTTGAAAATGCATTAGGCATCCACGGCCACAGTGGTGGTATGTAGTATGTAGAACTCCCCTGTTTATAGCGATGATATGCTTATCATATCACTAGAAGATGGTTTACCCACTTAACTTGGATGGATGGATGTTCCTCTAAATGCCAGTAAATTGAGCACTAGGAATAGCTAATGCATATTATTACACATCCGGTACCGTGGCGATGCCTATGACCTAGCAGTCATGGACTTTCCTGGGTCCATTCAATGCACCTTTTGGGGGCGCACGGAGCACAACTACAACTCTAAGCATCATGGGTCGGCCTCTAAAAGAAATTAGGACTATGTTCCCTACTCCTCGAAGCCGAGGCTCGGGGGACAGCCTGCTGTCTGTGCGCCTTCGGTGAAATCGGTAGGAGAGATCTTTCTCCTGAAAACACTCCGCGGTCTTCTACTGAATGGGCAATGGTCGGTAGCAAGAGGACGGACAACCTCCGTAGCGTAGCGGTATTTGGCTCGCTTTAAATCTCGGAGGTCGTGGATTCGATCCCCACGCCGGACAGGATATCTTTGTGTAAATTCTAAGATTTCTTTCCGGGTCTGGTTGGTTGAGGGACTAGCCTCCGTGCCTCGGAAATCACGTTAAGCCGTTGGTCCCGATTTTTATAACATCATCTATAATAATCGTTTATCAAGGAACGGGCAGCAGCGTTTCCTTGTGTGGTACAACATATTACTGCGGACACCAACCCGCCTGCCAATCGTGGTGACTATGGCTAATACCCTCCTTCGGGAGGAGGCCCATGTTCAGCAGTGGACGTTGTACGGGCTGATGATGATGGTAATGAAGAGGACGGGTCCCATCATTCTCGCTCCACCGCCCAAGCCGGAAACTCCTCGCACCAATGTACCGTGTGCTGTCGCTGTGATGACTGATGACATTAAGTTCTCTTTTCTTTCAGAACATTCTAGCATTTTGGTTTAGATCGCTTGAACCAGTTTTTTTAGTTTTTTTCATAACTAATAGTAGGTAGGTGATACGATACAACGTCTGTCGGGTCAGCTAGTTTAAGATAAAACAGCCATTTTCCACGTTTATTTCTGTTATAATTTAATTACTTTATTTAATAACAAACCAAGGTAAAAGACAAAAAACAGATGTAAATTTTATTCATATAAAGAGGGCTTAAGTCCTTACATATTTGCTAATGAATATTATGCAGAAATATTCTGTAATATACTTGAAATAAGAATTAAAATTATATGTAAATCTAAGTGCCAACATATTAGGCGTTAATTAAAATTAATGTACTGGATTTATGTTCATGTATTTGGAGTAGATTAGACAGTCTGAGGATACATAATTCCTTGTTAATTATACGCAAACGCCAAGCGAATATAATGATGACAAA
Organism: Nycteola revayana; assembly: GCA_947037095.2. Taxonomy (NCBI): domain Eukaryota; kingdom Metazoa; phylum Arthropoda; class Insecta; order Lepidoptera; family Nolidae; genus Nycteola; species Nycteola revayana. Next base: position 18,913,540 of record OX344840.2, read on the forward strand.
AGTTGGCTTAAATTATATTCAAAATGTAGAGGGTTTTTAACGTTGAAGAAACTTGATTGCTTTTATAGTATGTTTATGTTATTAAGTACTACTGACAAAAACAATTTTATTAGTTGGTTTTAACATTTATCTAAGCATTCGTGTTAAGGTTATTATTTTTATATTTATTTATTATTGATTATTGTAAACATCATTCAAAAATATTTCGTACCTATTCATCTTAAATGAAAATGTTAAAAATCTACGAAGCAGTTCCCAGAGTAACCATTTTCTTAAATAGTAGTGGAAAAATCTATAATAATAATAATAAAATCTTTATTGGCATAAAAACACGTTACAGAAAAATGTGAGACCCTGGCTCCAGAGCTAGGTTAGAGTACCTGTATTTCAGGAGCCAGTGACTTCTTCCGTTTAGGTTACAATTGAGCAAGTTTTATGCATGCATTACATCAGTCATTTTATAAAGTTATTCATCATTTGAATTCTGATAAAAACTGGCCAAGTCAAATCTAACCTACTTTAAGATCTCACATTTTTAAATAACAGCAATTGTTATAGGTATTATATTAAAGCAAAGAAATAGAGTTTAATATTTGTTCATAATGTTATTTTGTTCCTATAAATACATATTTCGATTCTGCATAGAACTTGGCACTCATTCAGATCTCCATTCTTTTTACGACGAAGCCCACAGCCAAGCATAATTTTTGTATTGAACTTGGCTTTCCCTTTTTACATTTATGTTTTTGGTGGGATATCATTACTTTTTGTAAAGAAAACAAGGCAGGTACCTATTGAAATTTAATGTTTTAGTGAAATTAATTTAGTCGAACGGCGCAGCATAAAACGCAACTTAATAGGTGGGTTTCCGCTAAACAACCGGGCATAACGCTGGCGCGAATGAGCGCTGCTAAGAGCATACTTTGGTTCGTTCGCAGTTTTAGGCCGCGTCCTGGACGCCAGTGGGCGGAGCGGGCGGCGCGGGCGGCGCGGGCGGTGCAAGCGGTGCCTAAGGAAAACCTGCCGCCCGCACCGCTGTCGTCGAAAACAGCTTCACACAAATCTATGAACTTTGATAAAGACGCGCGTGCCGTCGCCCGCGCCGCCCGCTCCGCCCACTGGCATCCAGGACGCGGCCTAAGTCGTATAGCGCTTGTGAGCCGCGCGGGCATCGGGCGCTCGTACAAGTGCAAGGCGCGAGCGAGTTCAACCAGCATTCTTAAATTATTCAATGCATACATACCTATATCGGTAACAATAAGACATCGCTATTGCCTTGACCTTGATATACATACACATTGGACTTTCTTTTAAGGTACAAAGAGTTCGAACTAACAAATTTATACCTTAAAATATTATTTATTATTTTCAAAAGAAATCAGAGAAACGAACCTTGGGCACTGATCTTTTATTTTAGCCGTGGATAAAATCACTACCATGCAGGTATAAACCAACCGACCCGAATTTTAACCAAATCGCTACCGCTTATAATTTTGTACCATTTGTCAGAGGGTGACGGTGATTGGCTGGGGCGACGGAGGACCGACCGCATCGCTACAACATAAGTTTGCTGCTCTCAAATGACGTCAGTATAGCGTTTTCTCATTGGAACTAGAACTGAGTGAGTGAGACAACGCTAAACGCGTGACAGTTGACAGCGGCAAACTTATAGCGAACGGGTTGTATAAAGTATTTATTTATTCATTGAATCTCATCTATGTACTTCACTTTTATACTGTTATTGGTTTAGGCACGAAGAACGTTTGTGGTTATAGTATGACAATTATTTCATTCACAGTTGAAAAAGAAGCAGGATGAACACAAATTTAATAAAACAATAAATAACTAAATCGGTATTCGTCAGCGGTGCCTATGTTTATGTGTTGCTCGGGAGCGCTTTTATGTAGATTTACTTCTGTTCTGTGTATAATTATATGGTGCCGCGCGCCGCCGACGACACACCGTTGGTCGGTTGTTTAGCGCGTATTACAAGTTTTTTCTATGGGGACATCACTTATTTTTTTACTTTTTTAATTTTTTGACTTTTTATTATTTTTTGATTTTTTCCTGGGCTTATACACAATTACCGAGCTGGATTCCAAATTTCATCCTTCTAGGTCATCTGGAAGTAGGTTAGATTTAGGTACTATATGTCAGTCAGTGCTAAAATTTACGACTTTTTGACCTTTATATCATTATAACCGTTTGAGCTAGCTAGCTTCATGAAATTTGGGCTTCTATATTATGTCCTTATGGATATAATTAAACACACGTAGTTTTATGTGTTTACGTTAAATAGGTTTTGAGTTATAGAAGGGTCAAAAGTGGCACTAAGTGGTTCGTGTAATATTACACTTGGCGCTGGCTAGCCAGTTCTTTGCTTGAACTTGGCTTTGACACGCTACCGCGTGTCTAGATGTATGCCATAATTTCCTATTATTTCTCGGAAAATTCTTCACTAAAGTGAATGATATATATGTGCAACATTCTCCTGTTAGGTATTGTTTGTTATATTTTTGGAAATTATACAAATATAACAATAATGTACACCAAACAATTATTATTCAGTTTTATATTTTATTTTAAATTACTCACTGTGAATCTCAAACCATTTTATTTTTGTATATAGCGAAAAAAAAATTTTTTAATGTTTGATTAATGTTTCGTTAAGTTAATACTTAGTAACTACGCGTCGAATTTGCAATATTTCATTTAAATGTAAAATCTTCTTTGTTGTTAATAATAATTGTTATCTCGCTCAGCAACCTTTGATCTGACGTTGATTAATACGATCCATTTTAACTCGTAAATTCTCATCGTCTAAAAATAACTTCTTAATTTATCTCAAAGATTAGACGGTGAAGCATTTATTTGATGAACTACGTTTACCTGCTTACAGTATATTTTAATTTATAAGAGATGTTTATATAACAGTGAGCAAGAATCATTTGAAAGATCACTTGTATGGAAATGTTTATTATGTCTGCGTAACATAATTCAAAAATAGTAAAAACTTGTCATAAATGAAAAAATAATTTATAATTACTCAAATTTATTCGTAAAAATGTTACACTTTTTACTCAAAATTGTGATTTTATTTTATTTATAAATTAAATAAATAGGTATAATTTTACTTTGAATCTCATAATTTATTAACCGTCAGGATCTGTAATGAGATCACAATTGTATTCTAGTAAAACCCCGTAGGAGCTTTAAAATTAGATGCCCCCCTTTTTGACCCCTTAGGGATTGAATTTCACGAAATCCTTTTTTAGTGGTCACAAAAGGAAGTCACGGTCCAAATATGACGTTTCTAGCTTCAGTAGTTTTGCGGCGTTGACGAGTCAGTCAGTCAGGACATATTACTATGTTTGTATAGATTAATATTTGAGTTTATTGAGTCAATAAAATATGAAAAATACTCACGAAAGTTATTATACAAGAAATCAATAAAATATATTGCGTAATTATAATATTAATGAATATCTATCATTGGAACGTGCACCAAAATTACTTAACTTTAACACATAAACCTTAACAAAATTGACGATCATTTAACAAGGTGACAATTACATTTTAGTAGTAGCCCCAAATTTGTTCTTACATTCGTAAATAAAAATTGTTACCACCAGATTTATTCGTTGATTACCTATTATTGTATCCCTTAAACGTGTATACTCATAACTAGATATGGTGTTATGAAATCCTGTACAATGTCAATTTGAATGAGAGAAACGTAGGTAGGAACGATGTATGTTCCACAAATGCGCAATCCGGCAGACATTTCGAAACGAGTTCTAGATAAACTTTCCGTAGCCCTTTGTATGCATAAGAAAACCTAATTATACTAGTTTTACATCTACAAGTCTATTATGAGTTTACAAACTTATTATTTTCCTCGCAATGCAAGCTTTGTTGAATAACCATGCAGAATAACTAGCATAATAAGTTTTTCCGTTTGTCAGTTTTATGTTTGTATAACTTAATAACAAGTAACGTTGATTAAAACATGTTCATATATGTGCTTTGTTAGCAATCTCTTTTATGAATTCAAGTTCATCATACTTGATTCCCCTCCTCCGTTTCTCATTTATGAAATAGAGTTTCCTGACGTACATACTATACTTTTATATAAAGCTGAAGAGTTTGTTTGTTTGCTTGACGCGCTAATGTCAGGAATTACTGTTCCGATTTGAACAATTCTTTAAGTGTTAGATAGCCTTTTTATCGAGTAAAGCTATAGGCCTTTTTAATTATGAAGTTTCTACGAGTACTGAAACCCCGCACAGTAGCTAGTTTAAGCATAATTTTAAATTCTATACTAAATATTATTTACTATATTGCTTGATAATGAGAAACTGCGCTTTATATCATTTTGACAATCATGTTCATAGTAAATACATGCTATCAACATGATTGTCTAACCACGTTATAATAAAAAGTCAATAATCATAAAGCATAAACTTTATACAAATTCTGTTCAAATAATGTAAATAATTTATGTTATCACTCTATTTATTTTAAAATACGCTTCCTAAGTGCTTGTTCTTTACTTTCAAAAGACTTTATTACGTCTCCATCGCATTCAAACGGTTCATTTTTTATTATGCTAAATTGAAACAAAACGTAGTCTGTATTCTTAACATCTGCTTCACTAATATCAATATTCTGAGTCCGTTCAGTTGAAATTAGTAGTGGTATTAGTACCTAGTATTTGGTATTCAAAGTTAGAAGACAGTGAAGGTAGCTAGAGGCGATTGGCGAGAGTGGCTAGAGAGATTAATTTGCATTCACGACCAAAACGGATCGTGAGGCTATTTCGCCGGCTTCACTCCCATTTCCTGTCTATAGTGGGATATGTAGGGATCTAGACGTAGCTATATTGTGAAACTGTTGGTACATAAACACGCAGGTTGACCTGCGTGTTATTGATTGAGTAGCTTCGTGTAGTAGCGGCATGTGAGGTAAAAAGGATCGTCAATTTTATTTTTTATTTTCAGCGTTCATTGGTGACATGACTGACAAATGGTGACATTGACCTTTTGCTTTAAATTTACGGTTAAATTGAATACATTATTTCAAAAACCACCTTTGTCAAATTTGTTAGTAAAAAAACTATTTCACATCGTTATATTTGTCTTTTTATATTATATTTGATTTTTATCATATTTTTGACATAGGTGGTTTTTTGAAATAAAGTCTTCAATTTGTACGCTACTTAAATAAATCCTTGTTCCTTCATTGAGTAAGCAAACTACTGCTTAAAAATAAGACGTCTCCACCCTACTCTCCTCCCTGTAGTAACTAAGTCATTAAAAATACACGACTTAATAAGTTTTTATATGGTTCAGTTAAAAAAATATCATTTAACAAGTAATATAAAAAAAAATATCACATAAATCGAAGGAGGCCGCAAGGCCGTCTTAGATTTCTGTAGCAAGGCTCTTGAAATAGTGGATTTATTAATGAAATTTAAAGGTTTTTTTTTCAAAAAAAAAATTAAGTCAACTTGATATTTGCTCATGATTAAAATTGAGAAATAAAAAGAAGTTAGGTCATAACTCAAGCTCTTGAAAATATATATTGAGGCTTTTATCAGATTATTCAGCTGATAGAAGTCTTAACAAATATTTTATATGTAATTATTATTCTTATTTTGTAGCAATAACAATAATTAATTACGAACACCAAAAATAATTATAAATATATAAAATAAATGTCAAACTTTTATTTATACCTATGTTTTGACAATAGATATTCTTGTAGTCGAATTTAGTAAGTTCATTGCCACTGACAGAATATAACGTTTTCCATCACACTCGCTATAATTAAGGCACAGAAGCTGATCTACGATACAGTTTCATTTGTAAAATGCGCGCAGTACACGCTCCGATCAAAATAATTTTTTTGTGGTACAAACGGTATACGCATACAGTGTAAATTGGAAACAAATCAAATATGCATCGTTCGTCGGACCGTGAGATGGAAAACTCGCATTAACGATATATCCGAATATCAGATCTATTCCGAATCCGCTACCAGACAGAATCGACAAGTTATACCAGTTTTCCTATGAAATTTGATTTTCGCTGGAATTTGCTGCCACGGACTTTTCGATATCTTTATTAACGCTGTAGATGTAGTTTTTTTTTTAACTGCTACCGCGTAATATTAAGAGTGGAGTGATTGACGTATCAAATGAAATTGAAATTTGGAATGTGATAATATTAGGTAATGTACGAGTGTGTTAGGAGGTAATAAAATTGATTTTTTGACGGCAAAGTGGGATCTAACTTTAATATTGACTTTGTTATTAAAAGAAAAACAAGTTATTGAACTTTTGCTGCTTTTAGTCCAGAATTAAAGTTGTTTTTATTAAACAATATTATATCTAACGAGCGTTGCAATACTTTGGAAAACTATTAAAATTGTTATTACAATTATTAGATTAATATTATTATCATATTCAAGACTTTTAACTAATTAAGAAACGTTATAATAATATAAAGTTTCTTTATTTAAAAAACCAAATGATTGTCTTGTTTTAGGGTTCCGTACCCAAAGGTTGAAAACGGGACTCTATTACTAAGACCAGGCTGTATCTCAAGAACCGTGATAGCTAGACAGGTGAAATTTTACACAAATTATGTATTTCTGGTGCCGCTATAACAGCAAATGACTAAAAATAAAATAAATATTTAAGAGAGGCTCTGCGTGAGTCCGACTCGCACTTGGCAGGTTCTCCCAATATAATAAATGTATGCCTTAAATAAGAAAGTACAATATCAATGCTAATATTACAAGTTTTGTATGATAGTAGGTGCTACATTCAATGTAAATAAAGCTATCAATGTGTTTGTGGTATTTTATGTTTTATATCAATGTTTAAATACACTAACATAAATAGGTAAACCCAAAGCCGATAATATGACCTTAAATGTTATAATACCTAATATTTTTGTAGATGCCTGTACTTACTTATACGTTTTTATATATTACTTTTGATCTGAAAATGTTAGTACCATTTATTAAACCGGAACATTCGCACAGAGACATTTCCTGAAATAACCGACCGCACATCTTTAAAGTGCACTTACTGTGATTGTATTTTATTTTGTCGTTTCTTGTTTGCGAGCAACCTCTATAGATGTCAAAGAAACTGTTTTTGTGTGAAGAAACGACGGGAACCCTCAACGTAGATAGAAAGCTCAGTTATTTATTATCTAACCTACATACTTGTTAACAAAATCATAATTGTCTGAGTATTGTTAGGGCACTTTTTTATGTTTGTAACTAACTTTTTTGCCATTGATCATCTACGTCAAATTAGGTATTTCTCTAAAAATAATCCTACTAATATTATAAACGCGAAAGTTTGTAAGTATGGATGGATGGATGTTTGTTACTCTTTCAAGCCAAAATTACTAAACGGAATTGGCTGAAATTTTGCACCGGGATAGGTTATTGGCTGGACTAACATATAGGCTACAAAAGATTACGCTCCGATCTACTGGAGAAGAGTAACGTGGGTAAAACCGCGGAGCGCAGCTAGTATAAAATATATTGAAAACTTTAAAGTTTTTAATTTTAACGGTTTATACTGTGCATTGTCTTCAACCAAAGAGAGCTGCCATAGTCACCACATTAGAGACCGCAACATCATCTATAGACCTAAGACTTAACTTGCTTTCCGAGGCTCGGAGGGTAGTCTCGCAATCAATAACTCACTGCCTATTCTTATTACATAGAATTATCTTACAGAATATTTATAAAAGTAGCTCATTGCTTAATAAGTAACTTAACAAAAACGTTTCAATTCTATTTTATCTTATTTTACGCTGATTGGCGCCAAATCTCATTAAGGTGCGTCATGCTTTATCTAAGTAAGTCCAAGTAGAAAATTTAATTAAGCGCATTATTCGTGTTGTTTAGTATAACTCGAGTGCTATTCGCCAAGACATATTAAATTCAAAGTTAAAGTTGTCAGCGGCAAACGTCAAACGCATTAACTTAAAGGCTTCAAATTGAGAGCTCCGTCGTTACATTACTGTGTTCAGAGGTAGTACTTAAACAAATTTTCGCCCTAGGGAAGCTCAGTAACTCAGGTTAATCATTTGTATTACAAGAATGAGATGTAACTTAACTTCCTTATCGTGTTCATTACATTCGTGAAATGTTGTGCTCATTATTATTGGTAATTTTATTTTATAAGACATTATGATACTAGAGAAATCATAGGTACCTACTTCACGGATTCATGGCAAAGACTTATAACTAGGAACTATTTGTTGTTCACACAAATAATTGTTGCAGGTGGGAATTAAATCCAGAACAGCAAGCCTCAAATTTGACGTGGTGGGATCTGACCTGTCGCTGCCGACCATCCCCTCAAAGATGGTCGATAGTGAGAGGACGTGGGAGGCGGTGGCCTCCTTCTACGGGCGCGTCATGTCCTGGAAGGAGGCCGCGGAGCGGGAAAGGGAAAACGATACCTCTGCCTACCCACTCTACAGACGGCGTATTGGCCGTCGGCGGTGGGCTTAGACCTGCCGCCTACCGCCCTTGGCTTGGCCTCGTGGAGTGGAGCACATGGGCCCCGCTCCCTTCAGGGGTTGCCATGAGAAGTAGGGTAGCCTTTACACTCCGGGCGTCCCTATAATTGGGCACATGAGCCACAATAGTGTGGCCCAGGAGAGCCCGCGCCAATTTGCCCACGAGTGCCGCCGGAGGGCCGGATTGCCAAGCGTATCCGGCCATCACCAACGGCGGACGGAGGAGTGTCCGGGGGTTTTTAGTGGTGTAGAGTCTTCATCTTGTGTTATGATTAGCATACCACCGCTATAGACTGGGCGAGTCCCACTTGCCGCTTCGCTGGCACGGGAACGCTGCAGCGGCGGAAGAGATGCGTTACCCCCTGGACAAAAACAAAGTCTCAAATTTGACAATCGTAACCATTGAGCCACCGGTGTATTCAGTTTGTTAATGAATATTATCAATAATTTTATTAGCAAAATAGTATTTATAAATTTGGGTTGGTCCTATCTGATCGCGCGATCCGTTGCCTGTGGAAACGGATCGCGCGTCAAAGGTGCTTTCTGATCGCGATATCAGTTTCACCTAAAACTAATTTATGGAAAAGTGGAAATCTATCGCGCGATCCGTTTCCACTGAAACAATCTATTAAGTAATTTCCGGTCTGATCGCACAGATATCGAAAATAAAATAAAATATATTCGTACGTCTAAAAGCGTCTAAAATTATCACTAAATTTTAAATAAACAATAGTCAGTTAATACTTATTTACCTCGCTCTACCTATACATAAAAAACGAATAAAACAACTTGAATTAATCAACGAAATCATGTTAAATGTTATTTTAATAATTACTAAATTAAGTCGGAATACAATCATCTTTACAAAATATGTATGAAGGTCCGAAGAATGTTTTTTTTTAAATAAAAGTTTTATTAACGTAATCTGCCTATCGTCGGTGAAACTGTAATACCGCGGAAATGACAATAGCTAATATGGTTGAAAATCAAATGTAGCAATTTTTTTTTCTCTTCATAATATATATAACGAAAATATTTCTTGACAGATGAAATTACACCTTACTAGCTACGGTCACTTGCCTACGCGGTATTGCAGTATTAATATACATTTTGTAAAGATGATTGTATTCCGACTTAATTTAGTAAATGATTTCGTTGATTAATTCAAGTTGTTTTATTCGTTTTTTATGTATAGGTAGAGCGAGGTAAATAAGTATTAACTGACTATTGTTTATTTAAAATTTATTGATAATTTTAGATGCTTTTAGACGTACGAATATATTTTATTTTATTTTCGATATTTGTGCGGTCAGACCGGAAATTACTAATTAGATTGTTTCAGTGGAAACGGATCGCGCGATAGATTTCCACTTTTCCATACATTAGTTTTAGGTGAAACTGATATCGCGATCAGAAAGCACCTTTGACGCGCGATCCGTTTCCACAGGCAACGGATCGCGCGATCAGATAGGACCAACCCATAAATTTAGGGCCGATTTTTCAAATTGCGGATAAATTATTAGATATGTAACTGTCCACTAAACTTAATAGGCTAATTTTAGCTATACAATAAAAATAAACTCTTGACAATGATCGATTTTTCTACTGTGTTCACGGTAAAAATAGTCATATAATTCAGTAGTTCTGTTAGCGGTATAACGAGTGCGATAGCACCGAGTTATTTGTACCTCAGTTCTATCTCTTCGTTACTAATATTATAACCGCGAAAGTTGTAGAGAGTAGAGTATGGATAGATGTTTGTTACTCTTTGATTTGGCTGAAACTTTGCACGGGGATAGTTAATAAGCTCGATTAACATAATTATAGGCTACAAAAAATCATGCTCCGACCCACTGGAGCAGAGTAACGCGGGTAAAACCGCGGGGCGCAGCTCGTTATTAAATATGTCAAAACAACTATGACAACTATTGGTCAATTATTAAAAGTCACATGAATATTTACCCATTATTTGATGTCGTTAAATCAAAGCATCTGTTATTCACAGCTTTATCGAAAACGTAACGCTTGTAGGTAGGTAATAGGCACCGGTCTTACTAAGATCAACACAAAACCAGAGCGAATAGAATACAAAATGCGATGGCTCTATAACTAATCAGTTTGCTTTTACAATGGCGGTGCTGATTAATGAATGAATTTGAACTGAATCAGTGTGCGTGAGCGAAATTGGTAGGAGTAAATGGTGTTGCAGCCAGATGGACTGGCAGCTTTTAGGCTGAGTAGTCCAATGCGCTAATTTGCAATGCGACTACGGCACTTTTCCACCGTCCCTTGTCGTACATTGCACAAGCAGCTGCTTTCGACAGCTAAAGCGGTAACATTTTCACTGGTTTGTTTATTTTCACAGTCCTTTGTGAACAGTTCGTTTGTGATCGACTTTGTGAAACATAGAGCTTCGAGGCTTTGTGTTTAATTGTATTATAGTTATCGTTCGTAGTGCATGAATACAGATTTCACTGAAATTTTAGTTACTGAAATTCTTTAGCTCTCTTTGTATTTCTATCGGTTTATTCAGTTATTTGCCTTTTACATTAAAGTATTAGATTGCGTACCGATTTTATATTATAAACTACGTACGGAATCGAATACCTTTATAGCTATTGTTAAATAATGAGTTTACTAATTGTGTAAGTTCACTATGAACAATATGTAAAAATAACTTATGTTATTTGTGACTTGTAGTGGAATTGTATGTACAAAATATATAAAATAAGATGATTTTCCATCTCGGGTCGAAATCCATTAAAAAAATATTATTCAACTTCATGAAACTGAGTTTCATAAAGTTGGGTGGGTATCTTAGTCCCGTGAAGTTAGATGCTCTAAGTAGGACTAATAAACGCGAAAGTTTGTATAGATAGATGGATGTCTGCAACTCTTTCACGCAAAGTCTATTGACTTAATTTGTTAAAAAAATTGTACACAAAATCTACAAAATATCACGCCACAGAGAACCACTGGAACAGAATAGCAGTCTAATACAGGTAATGCCACAACTAGTTATTATAAGTCTTCGTAGAGTTTAGAGTTATACGTTAAAGGTTTAAGTCGTAAGATTTTAAATGTAAACGTTCTGAAGTTTTTATTAACATCATAAATTTTACCTTAATATATTAAAATTGATTAAATTCTTGCTTAGATATTTTTAGCGCCGAACACAAATAGTCGCTAGCGGTATATGAGTCTGCAAGTTTACTAAGTTGTCTAATAAAATAAGAGAACATGAATACATTTTATCTAGTCCTCATTTATCTCCTAATATAATTTCAAAATTAAAGTATATATAAAATCTAAGAATTGATCTCTTGTTCTAAAACAAACTAAGCAACAATGTCTTTATTAACTCTACTTATTAATCATATTATAACTTTCGAAATCACTATAAAGTGCACAACATTTTTTAGAATATGAAAATCACTATTAGTTTTGGATAATTAATTATTCGAAAATTTGTATTTTAGTTCTAATAAAATAAAAAATAAATTTGAAATAGAAAAAGACCTTTAACTAATTTACAAAAGGTTCATAAAGATTGTGATACTAATAATTATATTACTATATTTGCTGCATTATGAACCTCCATTATATATTTATTTATTTTTATTACATATGATAATCATTTAATTCTCATCTAAGGCATGTAAAACTAACAGTGTGATAAATAATTAATGTCTCAAGACATTAATATTTGCAGACTTTTAGAATTTGTATATTATTTGAATAAGTATTTATTTACTATAAAATACCAAATCAAGCTTAAATTCCATTCCATTGATTTTTATAGTAGATATATAAACATTCGGTCGCGCGCGGTATCTGAGACCGCAGTTACAAATATCGAAATCCTTGCTCATATCACTTCATCATCATCTTCATCCCATAGAACGTCCACTGCTGAACATGGGCTTACTCCCGAGGGAGTGTATTTGCCATAGTCACTACGCTTGGCAGGCGGATTGGTGAACGCAATATTATGTTGTAACAAGGAAGTGCTGCTGCCCGTTCCCTGATATACGATTATCATAGATGATGTTATTACAATCGGGTCCAACGGCTTTACGTGCTTTCGGAGGGTAGTCAATCAACTAGACCCGGAATGTAGAATTTACACAAATATTTCCTTTCCGGCGTGGGGATCGACCCACGTCCTCCGAGATTTAAAGCGAGCCTAATACCGCTACGCTACGGAGGATGTCGCTTGGGTCTTTCACTTAGTGGCAATATTTAACATCCTTCCATATCCAACGGAAAGAAGTGCAACCGTCTTTTTATAGTTAAGGTGTAATTTTAATATTAAAAATAACTCCTTAGTATTAAGGACTGCGCGCTAACGTTAGAAGGTTGAAGAAAAATAATGAAGGTAGGAATTCAAACATTCCTGTTTTATCCAACTTTTTTCTGTCAGTAAATTATCATATTTCCTTCTAAGAATGCTGAATTTAAACTTCAAAAGGCTAAAAATAAAATAATTAAACATAAATAGTTATATTTTGACCTAAGTTAACGTAGTTTCATTTATATTACTGCAACCAATCAAACCCCGAACCGTTCCCGAACAAAGAACATACTTATAAACCATTACAAATAATAAGGTACTGGTAAATAAAACTCTTAGAAAGAAAGTATTATGCTGGTTTGCCTATTTTCAACATATTATGTACATAATACGTACATACACTTTTTATTTTCATCTGATTTGCCTTGATGAAATGTTTATGTAAATCTTGATTATACAATATTTTAAGAGTATTTGCTGCATGACCAAAATATTAATAGTCATCTGTCATTTCTGTTGTGTATTATTACAAAAAGTAAAATTTATTTAATTGTTTCACTAATAGAAAGTTTTCGTATCCAGGAGAAACAAAGGTTATATTTTATGAAAAGGTTCCCTTGTGACGAAGAGTTAACCGCCGATTAAAACGAATCTTTTGAGTAAAGTAAGCTACAATTTTAATATGTAATATCGTCTTTTATATATCAACCGTACTTAATATATAAAAGACTTACCAAAAGAGTAGCTAATAAAGTTCTACGATCAAGTTGTTTAATAAATCAAAAGTGGTTTTACTATATTTGGCAATCGATATTTAGGTAATCACGACCAGGAGTCTCGACTAACCCGTTTTTTTTTCGGATTGACATACGCATTTAGTCATAAGGATTTTGCTACTTCACCGGGCTAAAGGCGAAGAGAGTTGTAGTCCTGATGGTTAAAAAAATACAATCGAAGAAAGCGCTTTACCCCACTGTGCAGTGTGTGAAGTGGTGAATACTGAGAACCACTAACAAACAAATTAGTGGTATCCTCTGTTTCGGAAGTAATAATATTTCAAAACATTTAGTGAATACATTGAAAGCCAAATATTTTGTGTTTTTTTTTATTTATTTACATTGAAAGCCAAGCATTTTTGTCATTAAGATATCAGATATAAGATAACAGCCATGCTACACATTGGCTTAAATAGTTGTAACAACGTATTTATTGATCATTTCCTAATATCATTAGGAAGTTTGTTGTAGAACCGCATACATACCCAATCTTAAACCAATTAATAAATTTTAACAAGCTTATAAAAATATTTGCTTTATGAATATGGTTAAACATAAATGCAAACTGAATTACGTACAAGACCATAATCGCGGCCCATGACAGTAGGTACTTTACTATGTGGTTAAACTACGCAGCAGTGATCCCAAGTTTTTATGAGTCTCATAATGTTACACGTTAATGTTTAGTCTTTTATCACCATTCCTTTTATTATCTACTGCCTTGTTCTGATTTTATAGTTAAAAGGAATACCAAGAAATCCTGCAAGCCACTTGATGGTAGAATTAGTTCTCCGTATGCAGTTAAAGTGGAATTTTGTGTTTAATTCGTATTTATACAACTCTTCTTTCCAAGTATATACTTGGCATATACTATTCACTTAATAGTAGATAGTTTCACATGTAGAAATTATGGTAGTGGATATTTCTTCGTGAAATTACACCTTTGCAAAAGACTTAATTGATTTATGGTTAATACAAGTGTGATATGACTCATCCTGAGCGAAATCATTCACCTGGCTGCCAATATTTTTAATTTTCATTTTCATTAACATTATCAAAACAGATAATACTATGTGCCTATTGTTGAAGGTATGGAATATATTTTGGAAACACCTTGTATACCATTTTAATTAAAAACTTATTTATATTCGTAAAAAGTTTTGATAAAAGCTTGACTAAGTGATCGAGGTATTTTTACTAATTTGGTTATCAATCATGCTCTGTATCATGCACACCAAATTAAAATATATATTTTTTTACTTACCAACATATTTAAATAACAAACTTAATTTGATTTTTTATTTAAAACTATTAACTATGATGAGAATAATAGTTATTTTATTTTTGAATATGTTCCGTGCTGTTTCACCCGCGTAAATCCCGTTCCCTGGAAACTTTAAATTAAAATATAGCCTACTACACTCAAAACTGACGTGGCTTTCTATTGGTAAAATAATTTTCAAAAGCGGTTTTGTAGATCCAGGTATTACCCAAAACACTTAGTCACAATCTCACAAACGTTACCTCTTTGTAATATTAGTATAGATATATTAATTCATCAGTAGCCTGTGTGACGTCCACATCTGAACGTTGACCTCTCGAAAGGGTGTTGAAATATTCACCGCACTTGGCAGGCAGCTAGGTGACTTTAGTAAGTACTATGTATAGCTTTGGCTAATAAATGCTGCTACCTGTTACCTGGTAAATTGTTATAGATTGACAAAGTTATGGCAATCGGGATTAACAACTGTATGTGCTTTCCAAATCTTGTGGCATAAAACTTTCATTAAAAATATCTCGAAAATATTTGTCCGACAAGGGAATGGCACCCACAACATCCAAAATTAAAAGCTAGACTTATATCTTTACGCTACGGGGATTATCAATTAAATACTACAAATAAATTAATGCAATCGAACATACCTATAAAGCAATCTCTTATTAAACTTAGTTTTTATAATTTTTTATATGTAAATAGCTATTGTACCGGTGGCACCCCTCAAAGTATTTATTTATCATTTTCCAAGAAGCGAGTTTGTTGCTACGCCATAGCTACGGCGTAGCAACACTCGCGGATGTATCCAAAATGTCTTGAGAGTAACTTGTTCTAGAATAATAATTATGTAGATATGTTGTATGTATTTCAAAGTATACATTATTTCTATATTAAAGAATAACTCTGAGTTTCTTGTCAATTCTTCTCAGAAATGTCACATCTAGTAATAAAAATAAGATACGGACGCGTCGTTAAATCAAGATTAAAAAAGTGTGTATATGAATAGAAATAAAATAGGCTATAGCTTTTTATATTACTTCTTTTATAAATTGTCCTTGTACCAAATATTCAATTCAATTGGGAATTTGAAAAAATATTTTTTTTTTTTTTTTTATGTATTTTAAAACTTTATTATTAATAATATTGATATATAATGCGAAAAACTGAAAAATAAAATTTTTCTAATTATTTATAAGCAATTAAAAATTGATAAAGTTTAAAAAAAAATCACGTGACTATAAACGCGCCATGATTGGTCACCATGGTTGTGACGTCATAATGTTAAAGCTATTTTATAACAGTACAGCGTTTACGGCAATTACACGTGACTTGACAATATTAATAATTTCCTGCTAAAAAACGAATTGTTAGTTAATAATTCCGATATTAGATGTGCGATAATGGATTTATAAAAGCAAAGTCGGACAATATTCCTGACGTTGATATATTTATGATAACGACTTTTTAAAAAAATGACGTTCGGTTCAATTCTGCTGAAGTTCGAGGTGCCAAGGCATCAAGGTAAGTTTGTTAAAGAATAATATTATAAAAGAAAATATCTAAGTATTTATTTTCCATCATATCAAATATAATTATTTATTTTATTAATTATAGATCATCACGCGAGAGTTACGGTGACAAAGCTATAGGTTATGTTCAACTGAGTCGTAAAAATAATATTTGCACTGTAAAAGGACGGGTATGTCCAGAACATCGAGTTCGGAGTAAAGCTTATTCAGTTACTTTAACTATTAATGAAAAGTTAAACTTGTGTGGTACCACATCAATTTTAATCTTTGCTTTACCTCCCATTGTTGTGTAATAAATATAATTTTCCATGTCATCTTTTAGCTAGAAAAAAAGGAGAAATCATAAGAATTATAGAGAAATCATTAGATACATAAATTTATTATTTAAGCACTTTGAATTATCAATAAATTCTTTAATGTTATGATTTTAAAGGTTATGATTTGGAGCCTAGTTAAAAACAAATATTGACTGAACTCTACTTATTTATTTGTCCTCTTAGATAAATAATAATTAATAAAAATGATCTTGAGAAGTACTTACATCAAAATGATCGTCACAACAAAAAAAAATTGATTTTGTTTTGGGGTTTTCACGACGCACTGCTTGAAACCATTTATTTCGACGTTTTTCATCTTGAGGAACATTTAAAAACATTTTGTCAGGAGTTTTTTTTGTAGTATTCGTACATAATGGTACAAAACAAGAACGATAACTTCTGAGGTTCGACATTTTCAATATATATTCGAGTATTTCACAATGACAACAAAATAAATAGATCAAAACACTACATATTATCACTGCATATAAACTGCAATGAGTGAAAACTAACATTATGACGTCACAAGTGCTCGGGTTTGTTCGGGAGCTGTCGGCGTATCTTCGGTACTGAATTCAAAAATAAATTTTTATTTTGATACATCTTTTGAATTATAGCGAAAAAAAAAAAAATAGTTTTGTTATATAACTTATATATAATCTTTCCATTTATCACAAAAAAAATTTTTTTTCAAAAACCCAATTTCCTTGAAGTACATGCGTCCACAACAAACGTTCACGTTTATTTATAGTTAAATTAATTCATAATCACTTCAATGTTAATTCAATGATAAAATGAGACTGAATACTTGAGACGTTATTAAACAAATTGTATTGTATTTACTTTGTTTGTTCTAATAAATAAACGTTTTTAATTTAACTTGTTTCCTATTTGACAGAAATTCCATTTTGTCTCAAATTGGGATTCAATCTTATTAGGAAATAGTTGAGATCATTAGTTTTTAGGAATCTATCGAGAATATTTAGATATTTTGTATTTAATTTGTGCAAATAATAAATACTAGAACCTTCAAAATATCTAATAAATTGAATATTGAATAAATTCCTTTCATGGTTTATTATATTGTCGTTACTTCAAGTGTTTGTGTTTATCTAAGAATGTAATGATCGCATTTTTGTGATGAATAGTTTCGTAGGAAAGGCAGCAATAGTATTTATTTTAGGAAAAGACACCGTAAATGTATGGTATGGTATACTGGTAACACAAAAATTATGGTACATTCAATCAAACACATTGTAAATTTTGGAAGAATAAACATAAAGCATCTACTTTTTTAATTAACAGAAAAGCGCCCACATACTTTTCACTAATTAAAAGTTTATCAGATATTTTGAATACGTTTAGTTGACTGTTGCCTAAATAAACAAAGCTGAAGAGTTTGTTTGATTATTTATTTCTTGAACGCGCTTATCTCAGGAACTACTGGTCCCATTTATTGAGGGAGTCTATAGGCTACATTAAATTAGGAAGTTCCAAGGGGAACATCAGTTACGCAGGGGAAGCCGCGCACAGTAGCTAGTTTAATTATAAAACTACAAATGTTTAGATGAATACGGCTACCGCAAAGGATTTAAGGTACAATTACTTCCTTTGGCATTACAAACTTGTACTTAAAAAAGAAGAAAGAAAGAAAATCTTTTAATGAACACACAAAACGAATACAAAATAGCAATGACTGTAGTCATTAAAAAATATAAAGTTCATAGGTAAGGACGACACACGTACAAAACACAAACATGGATAAAAAGAGAGAAAAAAAAATACAATAATACATACACAATAAACAGTAACAACAATAGGCAGCGAGGTGCGGGGCGGGGCGCGAACGAGACTCATTATAACATCGTACTTGTACCAGGAGGTTAATTTCTATCTAAAATCTGAGTAGTATCTAGTCTGAGTCAGTATATTGTCATACTGACAATATTTTTTCTAATGTCCGATTAATATCGATTAAGTACAGTTGGAAATGCATAATACAGTGGTTAATGGTAGTAAACGAGGTTGGCTCGTACTGTTCGCTGGTTTTGCACTGCACTCCTATACACATAGGTACTTTGCACTACATGTGACTACGGTAAATCGTGTTTTAAGAAAAAATAAACGTACAAGAAAAAGTTTTAATTTGAAAATGATGATAAGAAACAAAATATATCAAGTACCTACCAACCTCCTTAACTACATTAATTAAACACGGTCTATTTGTTAGATTATTTTGTTAATTGCTTCTCAAATTTAGGATTAGATTGTTGGAATATATATAGACGCAAATCTTGATTTAATTATAAAGCTACAAATGTTTATACGAGTATCGCTACCGCAAAGGATTTAAGGTAAAATTGCTCCCTACATTACAAAATATCTATTCTAGTTCAGTCACTTGTACGAGTAGATTAATCCTTCAGTTTCACGCGCCATTTGGGTAATCCTACAAATCCTATCTACCTGATTGAGTGGTTGCCTATATTATTTTGACTTTGGTTTTCGCACTGTTTAATTTCTGTCTTTGGGTTTGATTATTTATTTTTTATGAATAAATAGAATAAAATAAAAATAATTTTTATTTACGTAAACCTATTACAGGCACTTGCATCTTCCAATGGATGTCTTAAGTGGCTACTAAGGGACACAGCAGCTATATACACAACTATACTCGAAGATAGTGAAAAGGAGAGATGAAACGCATGTTACTAAAAGAGTTTTAAGTATACATGTAGATGGATGGAGAGGGAGAGGAAGGCCAAAGAAAAGATGGATGGATTGTGTGCAGTGTGATATGAAAGAAAAAGGAGTTAGTGATAGTGTGACGGGTGACAGGGCAGAATGGAAGAAACAAACGTGTTGCGCCGACCCCAAGTAATATGGGATAAGAGAAGAAGAAGAAATATACTCGAAGATTCTCCCATCTTACTGCGGTAGCCAATCCGCCTGCCAAGCGTGGTGATTACAAATCCCTCTACGACCCTGGCTTACCAAGGTCTGTTATGCCAAGTTCAGGCTGATTATGTTAGTAAAGTCTCATATTGAAATTTATCAATAAGTTATTCATAAAAGTTAAATAAATATGCCAGTTTTAAGCCGAGCCGTCATAAATTCCTGTTAAAATGTTAATCAATTCAAAACACGAATCTGTTGTGTACAAATTAGTGAGTCCCGTAATATGGCACTTGTACTGATTTCTCATGAATAATGATCACACATATTTCACCTATTATTCAATTTAGGAATACTATTATTAGGCTACATTAGTTGTAGGAATATTTACACAATTAATGTCTTAATTTATATCTCATATTTTTGGAACAATAAACCTATAATTACATTACACAATTTTTTATCACTTCACTCAAACATCACTTTATTGCAGTCCATGTTCAGCTGTTAACGAAAACGGGCTGTTGACAGTCCGTGATTCTTGATAATCACCACGCTTGACAATACATTGGGGATTGCCGTAAGATGATTAGAAACCTTAAGCTGATAGATGCTGCATCCATCAGGTGTCCCTAAGACGGCCCTTACAACAGTTACAATACCCATGGGAAGTAAATGGATTGACTTTATTCTAAGTCTGCAGGCATCATCGACTACACGGCATCAAAATATTTTATACCAATGCTTATTTGGGATTGTTTCAAGTTTATACATTTTCAGATACCTACTGTTACGGCCACATTACCCCGAGTGTGTTCTACTTAGTGGTGTTACAGGCTTAATGTTATCTTTAAAAATCCTCTACTACTCTTACTTCTATGGGTCACGTATTAAAGACGGCGTCCTCCATTATTTTACAGTTGAAAATATTATGAGTAGGTAGTATGTAATTCTCAAACTAAGGAACTCATAATAGTCACAGTGCACGCTCTAAGCTCAACTAGATATAGATAATCGTATAGCATTAAAAAGTATCGCACATCTGTGAGGATAAACATATTTAATTTAACGGTGCAATTTGAGTCCATTCCCTTACGACACATAAGTAGATTAACAAAAGCATGTTTGCGCTGGACCGGCTCCAGCAGCTTACACATATCGTAACAGAAAACGACCTCTTTAATCACCACTTACGTCCCGTTCATCCTCAGTACGAGGGAACGAGATAGTCGATAATCCATCGTAGGTTAGAGAAATGGTTCCGTGCGGTATAGATTCAACGGACCGCAAATTTGTCGGAACTACCAATGAAATCGGATTACTTACAGAGTTCGCGGCAAGGGAATGCTAACGAGCGAGAACACCATTACCAGACGTCAGTGGCGTCTTCATGCGAATTAGATTTTCCGTCAAACTCTGAAATATTGCTCGCGATCTTTGATAAATATTGACATCGTTAGGTGAGGCGGCTGTTGAATGATGGCATAAAATGAGACTTTAATGCAGTTGTGACTAGTTTGGATTCGATTAGGTATTTGGATAAATTTATTTATGAAGCATATATATAGTTAAGAATACTGTAAGTAGTTTTGTTATGTTTTTTGATTAAATTATAGTAAAGTATACATTGAAAATAATATTAAGTGACAAAGTTAATAAATTATAGCAAGTTAATGTGCCGCAATAAGAAACAAATTTGCAATATGAGGCTTATGGAAATAAATAATTCATCCCATGAGAGATTTAATGTGTAATATTATTCAAAATAATATTTTTGCCCACTTTTTTATGATCTAATTATGTTTAGGCAATTTTCGCAATCCCAAAATTTTATTCGCAATATTTTCCGTTTTCACTGTCATGAGACATACAGTGTTTACAAATACTTATTTACAATACACACAGCCTAATAAATAAAAAAAAACATTAACAAATAAAAAAGGTAAAAATCGGTATAAAAATCTGGCACTTGCTGCCGTTGCTGTGGCACGAAAATCTATTAGGTAAAACAAGAGTTGTACTTAAGAATCCAAAACAATTGGCGTAATGGCTTTAGATGAGTCAAATGAAGTTCACATTACCACAACAATATGCGTGTCCCCTTTTTAGCATAGGTAGACGCATGGCCTATTATATATCAATAAATAAAATAAAGGACATCAATTGAATGGACATGTTATTAATTTTCATCCATATTTATACCACCTTACTTTGTTAAATAACTTATTTCGAAAGTAACAATGTAATGATAATTAAATTGATTAAATGTCTAAGAATCCCAGCCCACGCTGGTTGATTCTAATTATATTTATAATACGCGACTATCACATGCCACATTGGTAGATTTAAATTCTATATAATAACATGACTGTTAAAATGTATACTAATTAATTAGTCAAGATTTTTTTTTTCTCTTTTTTTATTTTTATCATTGTAATTGACTTATAATAAGTACTATCGATTGGTCCACATTATCAATAAACGTTTTCATTTCATTTCATTTCAGAAAGGTGGACATGATGAGCACTTGTTAAATTGTATCATTATTTACTTATTCTAGTCCAGAACACGATCAACATATCAATATGTCGAAATGCGTATGTATGTATTTTAATACCTATTGAAATTGTAGCAAATATACCAGATGAGGTTTATCTATAATTCCTACTTCTAAGTGTGCATAACTAAAGTTAGAACAAAAAGAGTTACCTGATCTACTAAGTAGGCCACGCAAATAGGTAGGTACTGCAGTGTTAAATGCCTTCGAAATTTACAAAGAACAATATGCTTGACTGGAATATTTCATCACACACCTAGCACAAGGTTTTGATACGATTGAAATTAAATTTCAAACATGAAATAAAATAAAAAGTTTACCTTTGCATTCGATTGAATAACAGTTTAAGTCAGAAGGTAAAACTCCACTTACCAATATGAACCTAAAAATAACACAAATAAACGTTAATTAGATTTACAATTTCAAAACCAACTCGAGCAACATCATTGACAGAAACTAACAAGTAAGTACAAAACACTTGAATACTTAAGTATTCAAGGACGTTGTTCCTTCCAAGGGTCAAGTTGTGTTTATATTTGTACGTTGGATAATATAATTATCACGAACATTTATCACTTTCACGCTGTTTTATGTCACTCGCGATCATTTATCATCGGACCGTAGTGGTTGAACCAACATCGGGACGAAACTCTTAGAATACATTACATTTTAGGTTCTATATAACAATAACGATATTAAAGTAATGTAACTAGAGAATAACGAATTTACTTATAGATTTTGTTTAATATTGATATGATGAAGTAAAATATTTTCTATTATAATTTACCTACTTATAGAGTTATTTAAAATACAAAATGCTTAACTTATAATCAAAAACCAATTACTATTTTTAATTATTATGTGATTGTTGTGATGATTTTAATATGTGTGTACCTTCTGTTGTGCTAGTGAGTGAGTTTTATAGACATATACACTTAATATAGTATGTATTGCCAATTTACATATGAAACGTATAATTTTTTTAAATTTATACTTGTATGCTAATATATATAATAGAGCTGAAGAGTGTGTTTGCTTGAGCGCGCTAATCTCAGAACGAATGGTACGATTTAAAAAACAAATCATGAAGTTCTTACGGGAACAAAAGATACGCGGGTGTAAACCACGTGCGGAAAGCATAGTTTATTATATTTTTAATCTTTGTGACGATGAACGCTAAAACATTTTTTTAGCCATGTAGTATTGACGAACATAAATCTTATATGAGATTTAATGTATTTATGCCTTAACCATTGACCTTCAGAGTAACTTTGACAGTAGTGATCTACCGGTATCTTATGTGAGAGAGTTCTCATTACTTCTCTTCAGTTTCTGACGTAAGTACATTCATTTCGTAACGTAATTTGGGCGTCTGACTTGAAATTTGAAGGGAGACATCCCTTCAAATTTCAAGTCACCACCACTGTCAAAAAATTCACTGGATGTCTTAGTAACCTGGGTGGACTATACTTTGCTACGAGGATACCAATTATATTATATTCTAATTCTGTAGAATTGTCTAAATAAAACATAAAGTTACTGTGCTGTTTGTGGCTTTTTTTTTTTTTTTTGTCCGGGAGGAAATGCTTTGACGCATTCCCACCACCGTGGGATATGTGGGTCTCGCCCTCTCCATAGCGTGGTATGCTAAAGTCATACCACGAGGAGAGGACCCTACACCACTAAAACCTCCCGGACACTCCTTCGATCCGCCGTTGGCGGGGGTCGGGTACGCATGAGCAATCCGGCCCCCCGACGGCACCCGCGGCCAATATGGTACCGCGGGATCTCCAGGGCCACACTTACAGTGGCCCATTTGCCCAATTATAGGGACGCCCGGAGTGTAGAGGCGTCCCTACTCGTCATGGGTCAGCCTCGAAGGGAGCGGGGCCCATGTTCCCCAAGGCCGAGCCTAGGGCGGTAGGCGGCGGGTTTCGGCCCGCCGCCGACGGCCAACACGCCGTCTGCGAAGCGGGTGGGCGGAGGGATCTACTTCCCTCTCCCGCTCCGCGGCCTCCTTCTGTGACATAACTTGTCTACAGAAGGAGGCAACCGCCTCGCACGACCGCTCGCTTTGGACCATCTTCGAAATGATGGTCGGCAGCGAGAGGTCGTCTCCCACCACGCCAACGAGCTCCTCCCGCTCGTTGGCCCACGCCGGACACTCCACCACCGTGTGCTGCGCCGTATCGTCGGCACAGTCACAGTGGTGACAGCGAGTGTCCGGCTCTCTCTGCGCCACGATGCACAGGTAGTGGCCGAAGCAGCCATGGCCTGTTACTACCTGTGCAACGTGGTAGGTGACGTTGCCGTGACGGCGACCGGCCCACTTTTTTAGATGGGGCCGAATCGCCTCCACCGTACGCAATCCGCTCCGCGGCGCGGCCTCTAGCCGCTCCTGCCATTTCCGGAGGGTTTGGCGACGGATCTCAGTCCGCCACCGTGCAACACCCTCCGGGAAGGGGTCGCGGCCAGAACGCGCCCCCTCACACCTCCGCCGGTACGCGGCGGCCAAAACCTCCGCCTCCAGGTCCCACGGAGGGAACCCCGCAAGGAGGCAGGCCGCGTCAAACGCGACCGTGCGGTAGGCGCGGGACGCCCTGATGGCCATCACCCGCTGCGGGTGCTGTTTGTGGCTAGCATTACGGTCGAAATAGACTGTTCCAAAGAAATCTTAAAGATTAATTATGAAATCTGCATCAAACCAGTTCTCAATACTCAATTGTTGCACGTATAGTGTAATATCTTGCTATATTTATATTACTAAAGGCTTATACGTACCATTTTTCAATGCACTATGGTTTACTGCTGCAGTATGTTTAGTTATTACGTCCTTATCTCTGATACTTCAGCTTGACAGTGTTTTGTGTCCGTAAATAATCTTTTAAAATCCCCTGCGATACAGTGCTACTTTCCTTAACCCGCACTAGGGAAATAAACCCCGATCTTGTCTTTTAAAATATACTGCACATTAAATATTTAAAACAAGTAATGACTACGAGCATTCTTTTACAACCTCCTGTCAACGACATAAATAATGTGACATTAAGTGAAAATACAACTTCAAGATGCTTTTGAGACTATTTTATAACGTTACTTGTTTGCTATGAGCTCCTGAAGCTGCAAGATCGTTAAATTTATGCCTTCGAGTATGCTACTAGAATACTTAAACAGAACATTGTAACCAGCCCATTGTGGGGAATATTAGTCTGTATTTATTTTGTGTTGAAAACGCGAAGACTGAACTTGCCACAGAGCTTATGTGGAAAATGTTAATTTTGTCAGTTGAGAATCTCATTATACAAGTACAAGTCGTGTAAGAGATAATGTAAGCAGTCATTGTTATGGATTCTAGCTGCTTATAAATATTAATATCTTACTACGTTTATTTATTCTATTGTAATTATCGATAGTAGAATATATGATAAGAACATAAGTGAATACTTTAACCCATATTTTGTTAGAAGAACGATAAAAAGTAGATAATAATTAACAACACTAGACACGGACTGCCCTCAACCTGCCGTTCCAACCATATCAACTCTGACCTGAATAAAGCATTCATCACAAATGTTTTTAGTGGTCGTATTCTGTAGGGTGGATATACTTTCCCATATCAACTTTTAACGTACTTACACCTCAGTATCCTGACCATTATTGCATATAATATTGTTACAATCAGTATAGGTACTAAATGCCATCATCATCATCAGTCCGTTGTCGTCCACTGCTGAACATAGGCCCCCCCCCCATCGATTTCCAACGGGAACGATTGCTGCACCCACTGACTCTCTGCGACCTTTATATGTCGTCCCACGCTGCGCTTGCCAGTTCGTGATCTCCACTCGAGAACCTTTCTTCGTGCTATGTGTCGAAAAATATATTCTTATATATGTAGATAAATATCAAACATTGTTAAGTCCTTCAAACATTCAAAGAATCTTCAAACAATTTTGTTCCACATTCTAACAAAGACGCACGGTACCTACAAATAGCACATTAGAAATTATTCAACACATGCACAAATTTCATTAGCGTGAGCCTAATTTATATTTTATTCATGCCACGTCCACAATTAATAAGCGAGTAATAAGCAGGTACAAAGATTTGGGAAGAGAAAATGTTACAAAAGGTCGGTAGGAATAAGATGGCGAGCCCTTAATAATGTAGTTACTCTCGACCTATTGCTTCTTGATTAATTATGTCATCGACAAAGTCTATTACAGTCAAACCCAAGTAAATGAGAGTCAAAGGACCGTTGACTTATTTCTTGTCAAAATGTATCACTTTATATTTTCTGTTTACTATATAAGTGACGGTCAATGATATGATTTTATACCGTTTTTTACCATACTGGCAGTTGGCACCTATTTTTTAGAATGAACATTAAAAAGAGTAATGGTATAAACACGAAGGAGTATAAAATAAACTTTTGAAAATATTAATGCCCACTTATCTAATAATATCGAAAACCTGATATTGTCTTCAAATCTAAGTTTTTTAAAAAGATAATATATATTTTTATTAGGAGCTTACTTTAAAAATCTTTTCATTCTTAGAAAGCTGCATTAAACATGGGTTGTATTTTGTGAAAAAATCCTGTGGAAATGACAGAAACATGAACAAAACACGCAGGAAGGCTTATGGAATGTATGTGCATGAGCTAGCATTTGCCCTGTGTTCAAACCTATTTTCAAATACAAATCACAATTTTACTTACAATATTTTTGTATTATAATAAAGATTATTTTAGATTATTTTCCCACTTATATAGTTCTTATTTATAATGGTTTGACTGTAATAGTTCTGCGTAATATCCCTTCACATAATCCCGGCATCGTTATTGCGGATTAGTCAACTGGTCGATTGTATGCCTGACTGCACTCCAATGGCTTTTATTGATAATTTGTTCCAAGTCACCGGATTATTATATAATACAGGCTATTAACACCTCAGTCTTCGTCTTTAAGACGTCGTTATGGAGGGACAGTAACGATAATTTAATATCAGTTTGTTATTATTTTATATAAAGTATAAATAGTATTTTTATCACATCTATTCAAAAAGAGCTAGTTTATTCCTCATAAACAGGGACCAAAATAGCTCATTAATCCCTTAGGGACCAAAATTTATTTGAATTCGGAATGTGGATATTGGTAATAATTTTTCAATCTGCAAAGAGGTGAATCACAAACCATGCGGGAACAATGTATTGAATATGTGACTGGCTGAAAAACAGCGAGCGCGCAAAATTTTAAAAAAGTTGATGAAAAATAAACAACGTGCGAAATTAAATGCATTCTGCTTTCGTTCGTAGTTGATTCATATTCAGATTTTAGAATTATAAAATATGAGTGCGTCTTCCTCAAGTGAAAGTATTATTATGTCTTATGGTTCTTCATTGTACGTAAATAAATTCTTGTTCATAAGTTACACTTACTTATTTTCTCATAGAGGGTGATAAAAAGTAGAGTGTCCACCTCGGGAGCAACACTATTTTAAGCTCGAGTGACATACTTTTAATCCCTCGCTGCGCTCAGGATTCTAGTTAAGAATCCCTCGCTCCGCTCGGGATTCTACGCTAGAATCCTTCGCTCCGCTCTGGATTAAAAAAAACACTCTCGCCTTTAAAATAGTTGTTTGCTCCCTAGATAAACAATCTACTATTTTATTACTATGTATAACAAATTTTAATACAACTGTGAAATAAATAAACATAATTTTGGTGTTAATATTATATTGGATATTTTATTACCTAATCTTATAACAAAACTTTAAATGAACAAAAATAAGGAATATATATTTACTTTATATTTTTTTTAAGTAAGAGTAGAGTATTAAGACACTTTTGATTTTTAAATTAAAAACTCTTTATCTCGAGTTTTTGTATGTGTAATGTATCAGCTTTATACACTCATGTCTTCAATTATGGTTAGGTAGGACTACAGTATATCGATATTATAACAATGGTCATTCTTTAGCTTAAGTAGAATATAATACCTTAATGTGAAACATTTAAATTCAAAATAATAAAACCAAAACTTTATCAGAATCTTATATCATAAAACATATTTCTCTCTTACGTCGTGTTATTGTTTAGAAAATTTTGAAATATTTCCCCGGTTAAATCCCCATAAATTCACCCGTGTAATATTACAAAATTAAGGCTCTCGCTAACTACGGGGGATTTTAGCATAGTCAAATGATTAAGGTCAAAATTTATGTATACCTTTTAGACCAGTGTACAGGAAGTTAAAACAATTTGTTATATGATAATGTATTAATTAAATGATAGGTGAGACCGTGTATTTAGTTTGATTTATGTTGTGATACAATCTTCAGTTTTGGTTGTATTTTATGGCTTCGGGTTTGTTATTTTAAGAATATATTGTTTACATTGAATATTCATTATTAACAATATTCATTAACATTCATTAATTATTATTGGCGTTTTATTTTTATAAATAAGTTTAAAATTACAATAGAAGGGCTTCGGATCAAAATGGTATAGGTGACAAATAAATGTAATATGTGTTTTTACTGTATATTTAACACTTGTACCACTTTAGTTCACAGCCCGTCAACTAGTGCACAGCATCATAATATTTCATGAGGAACAATTTTTGGAATGTGAACTCCGGAAATAGCAACGATGAGTGTCTAGCTTGCATCCTCCTTTACATATTCATATCGAAAACACAATTTGAAATGAAATGAGACACAAAATGAAATACGCTAAGGCTGACTCGAGCAGAGTAGCAGTACTCATTTACAGTGTGGGTGGGTCCGTAGGGCACATAATAGTATCCAATATTCTTCAAAAAATGGTCAGTCTCACGGAGTTTCAAAGACAATTTGACCTTTGAAAGCCAATTTCGTCACAAAAGTAGTTAATAGATAGGAACCATCAGGTAACTATACCTAAAGGGGCTAAAGTAACTTTTTCTTTACAAGTATTTTACATAGGTACTTGTTCACTTGTTCCTGTATTAAAGTTTTTGCGCTATTGATTTGAAAGTCTTATAGGTACCTGATATATCGATAGCAAAAAAGTGCGTCCTTTCCAGAAAAGCCAGGA
Source organism: Nycteola revayana (assembly GCA_947037095.2). Lineage (NCBI taxonomy): Eukaryota > Metazoa > Arthropoda > Insecta > Lepidoptera > Nolidae > Nycteola > Nycteola revayana. Next base: position 18,942,814 of record OX344840.2, read on the forward strand.
AATACCATGTTTTAGAAAATCTACTGCTTTGATCTTTATTCTATGATTTATTTGATTAGGTTTAATAATATTTGGACAAGCGGGCTAAGATATACCTATTCTTAACTTTGTCTTTGTAAATAAAGACTTACAACGATTTTTTTATCACTATGTTTAAGAACAAATTTGGAATGACTCATGTGAAATATGTCAATATCTGAATGCTATTTCTTAAAATATAATTACATTTATTTACAAAAGAGAAATTGCTTCAGCTACAGATATGAAATAAATTATTATCGTCTGCAGACTACGACCAAGTTATAAATCTGCGCGAGCTTATTTCTCGCAAATCACTACAGGGTACCTTAAACCTATTTTGACGTCGTTTATTTTTAAACACAATAAACGAGCAGCGCAATATCGGGTTGACGGCAACAGTAACGGCTAAATTTCCCAGTGGACGGAACCACAACCCACGACCGCTGACTGGCTACATAAGATCTATTAGTTTCGTAGACAAAAGCGCAATAAAGGGTTAAGTTTGCTTTGATTTGTTAGGTATTTGTGGGATATATTTTTTGTAAGTCTTTAAAAAATGTAGTTATTACGATTACGTCATTCTTCCGATGCTGCGTTTTTTGTTAGGTATTAGCCATCAACGTGAATCAATAAAATATTTTACACAGACAGGCACCTGACCGGGTTTTTAATTAATTTTATAGAAGTCTTATAGCGAATTTATTAATGCAGACCACATGCTTCATATAAATGTGAATAACGGATACCCGGTGTGTATAAAAAAAAAATCATTACTGTAGCGTTTTAAAACCTTCGCATTGTCGCCTTTCTAAAGAAATGTACGAACGTAAATCCCTTTTATAGAAACGAAAATTTATTTAAACGTTAGTCATATTTATATATTCAGTTATTCTTATTTCGTTAGTTTTAATAATTATTATCAATTTTAAGTTAAATATGTTTTATTAAATTCCATTAGTGGTTCTTGAAAATTAACGTTATTAAATTTTACTTAATGAGGTGGTTAATTTTAAAGTCATTTAACTGTGTAAATTATACTAAAATAATGAAAATGAATTGTATATTTTATATCCATTAATTGCGCATCATATGTATAATAAGTTGTTATCATGACAAAACCAGTATGAACCATGTCGGCACGGCAGGTCAGAAGAGAAGATTAAGTGAAAGATGCCTAGCCATTGGGTTACGGCCGCTTCAATATTGATTATGTACCTAAAAATATAGTCAATTCTCTACAATTTTCCACTATAACTAAGTTATTATTCAGCATTTTAGTATTTGAAAATAGATTTCCAGGTCACTATCGTGCTCGAGAATCTGGAACAGTTAGCAGTTTACTCTAATTTTGAGTGATTGTTCTCTAAAACTAACTGCAAAGGTAATTGAATCACGTATAACTGGATATTGGAGCTAGCAGTCAAACTAATTGCATAAACATCAGATAGAGCGTTGGTCAGTCACAAATCAAGAAATTTTTATTTTTGTTTCAATTTACATTCTATTAAGAATATAATTTTATAATGTTACTGTGGTTAAGTTATAACACCAATAATGACGATGTAAGAGTTCGTGTCATCGACTTATTTGTCGCATCGACGTCAGGTAACACGACCCGAGTGACATTTTAAATATTATACCCAGCAATGGCAGAACATGCTCTTTGCTGCAAGATTATGAACAAATTTGTCGAAGTCTTACTTATTGAAATATCGTTTTTCTGCTAACGCTATTTATTATGTAAAAACATGCTTCTATACCTATACGTAGTTGTTGCAATAAGGTTGATTCGAAAGCCTCAGCTTAGCTAGCATGGCAGGCGAATAGACTTGTCTCTACAGACCAATTGAAATCGGATAGGTTTGTCGTTACAAAGGTGCGATGGATTATTGCCGTAATCAAATTGGTCGAAGCCTATAAGAGAAACTCGAGTCTACAGTCACTCAGCTACCTGGTTTTCTATTTTCCTCTTATTATAAAATATTTTTATAAAATTCTAAACTTCAATACGTTTTATTTATCCAATAAATTTTTAATACCGGGAAATAATAAATACCTACCGTATCAAATGTAAAAACTAAATAGGTCTAATATATATTTGGAATGAAGGCTTACCCATTAATTTTTTTTTATAATTTCTAAAATAAATTAGTTGTGCCCCTTTTTATTATGACGGCAGAATTGCACATGTTTCCGTCTAAAGCGGGTATTGAATCCACGATATCCTTAAATCGAGGCTTATGTCGATACGCTACGGAGCGTATTTCACATATTAGGAAATGTATAACTATGATTGCAAGATGAAAGCGGTTATTACTGCTGTACATGCCACGTTTCTGAATTCAGTCATTCACATGCCTACAAATTTTACCCTAAAAAACTAAAGGTCAAAATCCCTCAATCCCCTCGGCAACGACCACCCTGAGTTGAGGACAAAGACTCACAGGGGAAGCCCTCTTGCACAAATTGCTTAGTTTGTAGATTTTAAACCATTTAATAAGGAGCTCTGCTCGCCTTTTTGTCCGGTGAAATATCAAAAGCCTCGAGGCAAACATATAACTGTCCGAAAAAAAAAATCATTGCCACACCGTGGAATAACGTAATAATTGTGCGTCTTTACAAAAAAAAGAGAATTAAATTGTGTACAACATTTTCCTTTATAACATGCGTTTCATACAACATAGCCACTTGCATTGTAAAACGAGCAATTAAATTAGATAACGATTTAATCGTTAAGCGTGTAATAGTGTGTAAGGGCAAGCACGCAATACGACCAATTACATGTAATTGGTTCAAGATAACTAGCAATAGAACTGACAGAATTAATATGCCTATATATTTTTCATTGGTAAATAAATAATTTAATATATCACGTGCTAAACAACGTTAAATGATGTTACTTTTGAACGAAATATATTATAAATAAAAAAAACACATTTGGCTGAAGCCCCGTGAGTAATTGCTATGTTTTTTTTACCAGTCTATATAGGTAAATTGTCAATGGATTTAACTTTATAATGTTATAACAACAATTACCAAAGAACTTGCTAAAGGAGCACCTATTAGTGGAATATTTATTCTGATTTTTAAGACCTGCGCAGCGAGAATTATATCAATTCTCGGAGGTAGTGGGTACGATGCCCACACCGTAAAAGAAATCTTTGTGTTCATTTTTCGGGGTCTGGTTGATTGAGTGACTACTTCAGTGGCTTGGGAAGATCGTTAAGCCATTGGTCCCGATTGTTATAACCAGTCATATACCAGGGGGCGGGCAGCAGCGTTTCCATGTGTGCAACGACATGGTACTGCCATCACCAGTACGAGTAGCAGGCGTGGTGACTATGGTATAACCCTCTCTCGGGTCTACTCGGGGGGAGGGCCCTGTTTAGCTGTGTTTTACGGGTTACTTATAATTCTAAGGCTTGGTGCTATAATATGAAAATATATTTAATTTTCCAGACAACTTTAGGGTTGAATAAAAATTAATTTAAAGGAAATAGGAAGGGTAGTAAAAGACACAAGAAATAAAAATTATGATGGCGTGAATTGACCAAAATTACTAATTTGGATAGTGTCTTCTTAATCGTAGTACTACCATTGACATAAAAATACATATGCTTATAGATAAACTTATGAACAGGCACCTCTGTGCCGCTCTCTCTGTGTCGCTCAACGAGCTATGGAGAGGGCTATGCTGGGTTTTTCTCTACAAGATCGAATAAAAAATGAAAAGATTTGTAGAAGAACGCGGGTTACCGACATAGCCCAACGGATTAGTTCGTTGAAGTGGCAATGGGCAGGCCATATAGCACGGAGAACAGATGGTCGTTGAGACCGAAAAGTTCTCGAATGGAGTCCGCCTACTAGATGGACGGATGATCTGGTTAAGGCCGCGGAATCACGGTGGATGCAGGCCGCTTCTAACCGGAACAACTGGAGATCTATGAGGGAGGCCTATGTCCAGCAGTGGACGTCCTATGGCTGAAATGATGGATAAACTAGTAGATTATCTTAAGATTTTTAACTTATTTAAATTAAACATCCACTTCAATAAATACATTTCTTGTGTTAATATTTAAAATACCACTTTTATCTTTATCTGAATGTTTGCTGTGCTTTATTGAGGTTTTATTTAAGTATGAGTAGCACGCTACGAACGGCTATTTAGTTTTAAAAAATATTCCATATGTTTCTGTTCATTCGTAATTTGGGGTGAGTGTGAATTTATCGTGCGGGCATGAATGCATATGACCCAATTTTTATTTCGGGATCGATTCATTTGTTGAATTGGGATTACAAATAGTTGAAGTAATGTCCATCTAAGCGATTATAGCTATACCGGTCATCTGCGCAAGATTTGAGTATACATAAATGTCATAAATGGTACATAAATGTGAATGAAAAGTCTAAGGCGTCGTCGGTAATGTTCGATCTTAACAAGAGATCCTGGGTTTGATCCCCGGACAAAAATAATGTTAGTAGAAATTCAATTTTACGATCACTAAGTAAAAGCCCGAGGTCTGGAAGTTGGCGGTTTTTCACCCGCGCCTTAGAGAGTAGCTATATAAGTAAGCTGTGGGTCCGGCACCTGATCCCACGCCGATCGAGTCTAGAACTAGAGACTAGAACCATCCCACTAGGTTTTGAGATTGTATAGATAAAGTTTACCTAGGCTAGAACTAGGGACTAGAACCATCCCACTATAGTTTTTGAGATTGTATAGATAAAGTTTACCTAGGCTGGAACTAGGGACTAGAACCATCCCACTAGGTTTTGAGATTGTATAGATAAAGTTTACCTAAGTTTGCGCACACACTGGTGCACTATAATATGTCCTGCGTATATACTCAGGACATATTATAGATAGATTAGCCATATGGCTAATCTCCTTTGTGATTTGCCGCCGACGGAGTGCCCATAAAACTGGTAAGAGTACAGAAGTTCCGAATTGTCAGCTTTGACGTGCTTACTAAATCACGAGTAAAACACCACAAACTGCCTGCCTTTTAGAATTTCCAGTAGGAAATCTAACATGGTTTTTACGAAGAATTTGAAACTGAAAACTAGCTAAACTAAACTAAAACTACAGTTGAATATATGAAAGTACACCTAAAATCACGCGAGAATTGATTGTGCCAGTAGATAGACAGATAGTTAGAGTTATAAAATAAATAAATGTAATGCACCTCGTAGTTTTCAGAGCTCATTTATTAAAACAACTCCAATCTACATAAATATAATAAAGTACAAAAAACGAGAATCAATTTCGCCCCAAGCGAACCGTAAAATTTTAACACAAAAAAGTTCCACCATTGTATCAAGTTACGTCAGTCGGACGTAAATTAGTCGCATGCATCCAATCGAGGTACAGTTGGACACATAAATTACTGTATCCACGCCAACAAGTAAACATTGCAATGGATTCCCACCGTGTAATACGCGAGGTAATTGCTGGCTACTCTTTGATTGTTGCGATAGCTACAAAATGACAGTGGTAATTCCTCACACATGTTGACCTGCTCGTTAATACTGGAATGAAGGTTAGTACTCCGAATAAAATTTTGTACTGTCTGTGTTATTGTTCATCGTGTTGAAAGCTATTATTACTTTTGATATGATATGATTAGTGTGTCAGGCATTAGTTTATTATAACAATATATACCTACATATTTTTACTCCATAGCACCAGTCCAATAATACAACGAGTATGTCAACCGAATAAGTAGCCTGTTCAAGCAATTATTGTATCATATTATTACAGTGTGTGTTTTTAAATGTTTATTTTATTATAAATAAGCGGACCCACGCAGTTTTATTAACGTTATTCTACTTTATGTGAGAATAAATCCTTTCTTGTAGTTCTTTTTAACAACTTGTCATCAAAAGGCGGAGTTTCGAATATCATCATTAAAATAAAATTTATGGGGAAAATATTTACGTTATAATAATATTTTCAGCGAACTTTTAAAATTTTTATGTCGCCTTATGTTATTCTGGGCTGAGAAAAAAAAATCTAAAATTATTTAATTATGCCCAGTTGTTGTCTAGATATAAATGGTGTAAAAAACCCAACTTTGCTACTTTAAATTATTTTACTCTTACGCTGATCATGTCAAGTGATGGTAATGATGTTAGTATAATTACGATTGCTTCTCCTTTGTCTTCTTTGTAATTGTCCAATGGCATCAAATTTACAATCTTTCGTTCGTTTTAAATTACCTTTTAATTGAATCTTTACTACAGTTACATTTGGCGTTTTACTTTTACTATTTTATGTATATTTTTTAGTTGAATGTTACAACATAATACTGCGGTCACCAACCCGCCTGCCAAGCGTGGTGACTATGACAAAAACCCTCCCTCGGGAGGAGGCCCTTGTTCAGCAATGGACGTTATACGGGCTGATGATGAGATGACTTTTACTATGCTCATGATATTTACGGTATTTGTTTCTCTGTATTTGATTGCAATATAATCGTTTAAAGTCACTTTTCAGATTAGAGATAGACCAATTAAATGCTCATAATTGTTAGCAATGCTTGGTAACTATGGTTGATTATAAAACTGACCTATTCCGAAAAGTCTGCTACCATCATGTCTTAATAAAATGTTTGGTACAGAAGCCGTCAATCTTAAACATAATGCTGAACTTTCATTGGGTAGAAAAACAAAACAGCGTAACAACAAGCTCTTACAATAAGTCGAAAACGTAATTCATACAAGCACCTGAAATATTGGAACTACACAATAAAACGAGCGAGCTTCCTGAGAGCTACCCACTAGCCAGAGAAAAGAGCGTACAAAATCAATTGCGACATATTCGAACCGTGAGTTAACAACCTAAATTCAGATTGTTAACTGATAGTTATTTATTCAAGAACAGAAGACTCATCAATTTCTATCCAAATACCTTAAGTCGTAAATAAATTTAGTTGTAAAGTAATTTGAAAATAATGTTGTAGTAATCAATATTCACTAAAATATCTATGGATGCGGTGTGTGTATATTTAAATCAAACATATTCTGTTGAAACATAACCTTTATGTGTAAAATAAAACATAACCTGTAGACAAATACAGTCGATACCTTATGAAATAAATATTAAAGCTATTTAAGTATTTGATATTGCTTCAAGTTAAAATCTTGTTATCTACTTAACATTGAAGTATACTTACAGTAAGTGATCGTCTTCGAAGAGAAACAACTGCTACCGAGGTATAACAAAACGAATATGCTTAAGAGGCATTTATAAAACAACTGTCGTTTAAAAAGTGCCGTGCGATTATCCAAGAATAAAAACATAGTTTCTTTCTGTTCTGGATTGGTTTTTCTATGGGAATAATATTAGAAACTATTTTTATTTTGGTGGCGAGGTTTTGTACGGTAACATAGAACCTTTTCTTTTTTTTATTTTACAACTGTGCAATCAAGCTTTGCCTAGATGCAAAGTATACCTTGAGGAGAGTCCACCAGAACCTTGGGTGTTCCTAATGGCAATGTTGTGAACACTGGGTACTGGCATTAGTACGAATTTTGGTGCTTGAACCAAAACACTTGGCATTTTTTATCAATAATCGTTATAGGTAAAGAACAAACCTACAATATAATATCTCCTATTGAACGTCTACTCGTTCCCATTTTCATTCCCCTCCGAACGGTTCTAATTGAATGATCTGAATAAAGTTCAATTTTTCAATGAAAAATCGGTTCAGTAAGTACACAGTTGAAGGATTACAGCTGCGGGCTTTGGTGGAAAACTGCGAGCGTAGCTTCTCTTCATTAAATTCGACTTAAATAGAGGCTGGGCCGCGGGCGCAACTAGTTTAGAACGAGCTCTGCTGCATTGTTGCATTATGCAAACATGCCTTTTATAAAGAGTATTTCAATTTACATTGCAGCTAATTCACAAAGAGAACCCCTGATGGGTATTAAACGATATGACAACACGGCATTGTATATGGAATTAATTTGTCTCAATAAAGGTTTCTATTGATGTACAGAAATTATAACTGTATTTTATATTAATGTTTATTATTAAAATGATCCATGTTTCATTATTTGCGGGAATTTGCTATATAATACTTTTTATACTTTTTATTTGATTGAATGATAAGTCGTTCTTCATTCTATATCTTCGGTATTACAAGTGACAATTTAAAATATGAAAACAATGGTCGCCTGATAATAGTCATAACCTAAGAAGATAGATCGATGTATGATATTTAGATTTTTGGTAAATTGAAATATTACTTAGGCGCTGAACCTATCAAAAGTTCAGTTCTTTACGTTAAGCTGTTGGAAATCGTTTACCAGATTACCCGTTACATGTGATTAAAACCTAATACTGCGCTTACCAACCTGCCGGCCAGGCGTGGGCTAATGTGGTAAAAACCTCTCCCAGGGGGAAGGCGGAATGTTCAGCAGCAGACGTTATTTGGATTGATGAAAAAAAGCTTGTTAAATTCAATATCAAATAAAAACTGTTTCCATATTTTTTCAAATTCCACAGAATAGAATGGAGTTATAAAGAAGAAAATTAAAATTTGAATACCTACGAAACTATTGTTTGGTTACTAACATAATTTATGTTCTAGAGGCATAAAATTAGCTACGTAAATTCTAAATTCACCTGTAGAGTTCTAAAGTAGGTAAATATATTATTATTATTATTATTATGTTACTAACTTCAAAATTTAGTGAGTAAAATGGGATCATTATTTAACTAAATAGGTAGGTCGTTGGGTACGGTGGGACCATTTTGCATTTGACTGGCCATGATTTCATATGTGTGATGCTAAGTAGGTCAAAAGCTGATTTTTTTTAATTTCTACATAGCCCAATCGTAGTTCTCCTGATCGATTTTTATGATACGGTTTACAGTTTTAGCAAGTCCATACACTCTGCTTAGGGTTTTAAAACGTCAGCTCTGCTCAGATTTATGCCCAGTGAGGTAGCAAAAGCCTAACTATGTATGTTCGTCCGAAAAATCTGTGCTTAGGCTTTTCCTGCCATAGTTGTTCTTTTGCAAATTTTCTATAGTAACTTTCCTACCCTGGCACTTTCGTACCCAATTTAAGTAACTATATCAAAAAAGTACCATTCGTATTTGAGTCCTTTATGGGACAGAGATAATGCCACTTACGAAGAAGTGCTGAGAAGTTCCGAGTTGTGTAAACAGGAATAGATGAAGCCATACTCGGTATAACCCTACGCGATCGTAAGCTACAAAAGGATCGAGTGGAACACCATAGCATGTAATAGGTGTCATGGGAGAGACATAATGCTCAAAGGGACGCAAACCGATGATGGGCGAGAAGGATCCTAGAGTGGAAACCGCGAGCCGATATATGGATGGGTCGGCCTCCAGCATGATGGGTGGGTGACATCCGACGACACGTAGGCCGCGATACGATGTGCTCATAACCGCCTAAAGTGGCAGAAGATGCCTATGTTATAAACACTGTGAAGGCTAACGATGTTAATGATGATTATAAATAAAATACGAGCATGTGATGTAAACAAAAAAAAAAGTTACTTCAATTTTACTGCCTGTCTAACAGACATTTTGTTCGTTTTCATAACACATAAATATCTTCTTTAAAACTATAGCCCAGTTCAAGTTATATAATACTTATTTTTATATTTATTTCAACTTCATATATGATACTGAAATAAAAAATAACAATATTTAATTGGGGCGGTTTGTAAAAACATGTTGAGAAAATTGGATACAATGTGAACTGCAAAAATAAAACTTTTGTTATTCGTGATTCTGTTATTAGTGAAACAACATCTGGACTGTATGTGAAGATTTAGTTATTATTTATTTATTAAATTTCGTATCCCACTGCTATTTAATAAATAGCAGGGATACGAAATTTATATATATCGATATAATATATCGATTTTTTTTAATGTCCGATACGGTAAATAAATTATATCAATCCATCTGATGTTAAGTGGCATTGGGGCTTAAACACAAGAAAACCTAGAAGAAGCCAGTACAGTAGGTATGAACAGCATTAGCTACGCTTATCCTGTGAGCCCTTTCTCCACCCACATCCACGCCACTGCCACCTCCAGTAGTTGGATGGTTGATCTAAATCTACCTACCACCACCGTAAGTGATAGATTTTTAAGAAAAGAAGATTAAATTAAACGATTCAAATCTCTTTAAAACTTTTATTGGTTAAGAAATTTTCTGATAAAGGTTATAATAACCATTTACATGAGGACTAAAAATATAAGATTATAGATTAATATCCATCTCAGGGTCATTGAATAAGCTAAGTTAGGTTCGGGAAATTATTGCTCAAAAAAATTAGGCAACCTTACTCACCGGAACACAACACTAATAACTAATGTTTTTAGGCTGTAGTTTTCTGCTTATTGAGCCTAATAACGGTATTTTTATTTTTTTGGTTAAATATACACTGGGTGACATTTGGTTGAAAGATTTGTGTGCAAATTTCAATGGAAATTATAACGAAGGCAATTAATATGCTGATTGATATAGATATGTAAATAAATGTCATTAGTTCAAATAGAATTATTAGCATAAATGTACATTTTCATATTTATCAAACATAACTATCATTTATAATTTTTCCGTAATAAAATGTTTGTATTTATTTAGTGTTTTAAATACAATCGACTGGTAAGGAAGTACCTCCACTTACCAGAATACCAAAGCTAAATAATAGAATAGCGCTTTTAAACGAAAGAACCACAAATCAAAATTTTCCATAATCAATTTTAATGTTAAAAATGTCATCAAAATAATTCCTATTATCATATTTGTTAAACCCGCCAATATCAGACCCCAAAATACAAATTCTCGCATACGCTGTGATAGCATTTTAACTAAGATATGGATAAATTACTTCAGAGCAAAACGGCCTCTTTTTAGAGTTCCGTAGCCAAATGGCAAAAAACGGAACCCTTATGGATTCGTCATGTTAGTCTGTCCGTCTGTCCGTCCGTATGTCACAGCCACTTATTTCCGAAACTTGAAGAACTATATTCTTGAAACTTGGTAAGAAGATGCATATGTTCTGTGAACCGCATTAAGATTTTCACACAAAAATAGAAAAAAAAAACAATGAATTTGGGGTTTCCCCATACTTAGAACTGAAACTTAAAATATTTCCTTTATCAAACCCATACGTGTGGGGTATCTATGGATAGGTCTTCAAAAATGATATTGAGGTTTCTAATATAATTTTTTTCTAAACTGAATAGTTTGCGCGAGAGATACTTCCAAAGTTTTATTATTATTATTATTTTGTGTATACTCGTTATGCTCGCGACAATTTTTCATTTTATTTTATTTATAAATATCTATATATATTTTATTGATCTTTAAAATAAGATTATAATAGTAGAATAACATTAGTGACCATATAAAAATATTGTTCTTAATTAAGTATCAAAAAAATGTACTTTAATGTGTTATCTTTATAAATGACGTTTAACAAGCGCGAATTATTCGTCTATGTTACTAATAAATTATTTCATTTAATTTCAAATTGGTAAACTCGTATTCATGGTAAACATTTGTTGACCAACAGTTGATAAACATTGAATGATGAAACGGGGAGAATGCTGATTAAACTTTGTTTGAATCACAAGGTTGTCCACACGCTAGTCTGCGTTAAAATGTTGCCCGAGGAAGAAATGCATAATTATATCATTGCTCCAAACTACTGCCATGTTTATAAACTGTTATAAACACGTTCACACAAGTCGACACTTGTTGCTAAACTGACGCTCGTCGGGCGAGAACTTGTCAACATGCCGTTGTCAACTCTGCAACACGCAATGTTGCCAGCAACCCTGCAACGCGTTGATTCAACTCTGTTGCTAAACAAATGTTTACCATGAATTGCTTTACTTTCAGGCGTTACACTTTTTTATTTTTTTGTATAGCTATAGGAAATGAATAATACTTTAGTTAAAATATTATTCATTTTCTATTTATGTAAAACATCTGTCTTGCTTAAAATGCACAAAACATTTTTATATTTTATTTCAATCAAAAAGCCTCGATACAATTAGACATTTTTGTTTATCAATTGGTTTTGTTTTATGGTCATGGATACTTCATGTTGTGTAGTAAAAAATAGATTTTAACAAACTTAAATAAAGCCCTAGTTTGTTGTAACAAAACTCTTTCTAATACCCACATTTCTATGAACTATCAAAATCAAAACTTGGCAAAAATCAAAACCGCTTCAAGGCTTTGTTTTTCCTGACAATTTGCCACTGGTTTTTTTTAAATTATCCTCTATAGATGATCAATCTCTTTACACTTTGGCCGCCATGATATGTATGTCTACAGATCGCTAGAGTTCATATTATGGAAGGGAGGGAGCAGAGGGAGAAAGGATGATTAGGACCAACCACAAAGACGTAACAGTGATACCTCTTGCAAATAATTCATACGCTATGGTAACCGCATACTATTAGACAATACGTATGCTGGTTTGAAAACTAAAAAGAAAAAAAATACTAGTCAGTATTATAAAGATGAATAAAATAACAAAAAATATTAAATAACCGATTTAACCTGCACACAAATCTTTCATTGCAATACGTTAAGTACTTGCAAAATATCGTTTGCAACTTATTTTGAATGATTGCAAACGCTATCTTGCTAACTTCACAAAACTTTAACCTTTAACGACACGGGCGGGGTCTAAGCAGACCCCACGAGTTGTTTTTTAACGATATTTTTTTAAATTAGCAAGACACAATCGCGCGCTTTCGGCTAATCTCAGTTTGCCGCAGCAGCTCTAAACAGACCGAAGTACATTGCGCTTACGCTAAGGTAAACACAATTTTTACTTATGTGGGGATACCTGTGGACCCCACCCGTGATTTTACGTAGAATCTTTTTCACATCATACATAATTTTAACTGTTTCTTTTTCAGAATTAATGTTATTTCATTGCAATAATAAGTCACCAACTATCAGAGGACGCCATTGTATAGATTTTTAGTGACTCTGACAGCGAATAATCCTAACTTGAAAGATATAAGAGCAATCATGTGCAAGTTGGTCGACAAAGAGCAACCTTTACCTAGTACGGATGAAGCTGGTCCTCGTGCCCCAAAAATGAAGCGAAGGTGGTTTTATTGTTCTATATCCAAGGATAAAGAGAGTACTAATGTCTGTAAATCTTGAAATAAGACAATTATGAGCCTCACTCGGTAGCAATTACTTGTTGTTCGCCATGCCAAGATAAAGCATACATTTTTATCGTTAGGGCATAATGATAACATTGAGGCGTTGTCATTTTTTTTATTTTTTCGGTTATTGTTATTATTCCTTGTGATTGCGTAATTTTGATTTATATTTTATTAGAAATGTATGTTTACGTTTGTCAGAAGTTGACTATTTTGTAAAATTTTAGTACATTAGTTATGTAAAGTATAAGAAAACTATATACGCGATGTTCCTTTTTAAAAAGTTTTTAATTCATAAACATACTGATTATTTTACGAATAATAAATATTTATCTTAAGTAATAACATGTTTTTTATTAAAATCTTAATTATTTTTTTAAATAAATCAAAAATTCTGAGTATAAATTCATTTTTTATATGGGGTACTTTCGGACCCCACGCGTGATGAAACGTTACCATAAAGTACGCGTGTACTTAAAGGTTAATAAGGTACCTACTTAGTGAACAGATTAATATTGTAACGAAGTGGGAATCTAGGCTACTTTTATTTTGGACGGACATATTTAGTGAGCTTTTGCTTCTTAACTGGGCAAATTGTAGGGCCTTTATTTTTTTTTTCTGTAATAATATTTGTGAGATTTGGATATTATCATAAAATAGGTTATCATTTATTCTACATAAATAATAACCTATTTTGCTGTGTTGTGTGTTTTTAGTGTATTTTTTATAATACGCTACATGACGCCATGGTCCGACCGGTGACGCCGTTCCCGATGACGTATTCACTGTTTTTGCCCACGACCCTTTCGTCCTGAACAATCGTAGAAAAACGAATCAAATTCTGACACATCCCATAGTACGAAACAGCACGAGCGGTAGTTATCACGAGAGTTTACATAATTACATAATCATAGCAATATCGTTGCGTAATTAAATAATTACGCAACGATAATGCAATGATTTCGATTTTAAAAAAATTGTGCGGTTATAGCAATACATTTCCTATGTTGTAGTTACAGTGCTCCCGACCCTTAGTTTGCTAAGAACCTTCCGATGCCCTCGTAGACCCGAAGTCTAAGAGGCCCGCGAACTTTAAAGTAGAGCGACAGTTGCACAAAACTGCACTCCCCTTAAATACAAAACGCTATAATCCCTCAATCTCATCGCCAGCGACCGCCCTGAGCCGAGGTCCAAGCCCCGCAGGGGTCGCCCTCTTACGCAGGTTGCTTAGTTTCTTGATTTTAAACCGAGACAAAAATACATAGGTGATGCATAAATATAATATTATTTTGTTTTAAATTTTCTTATTAGTAAGATTAGTTACTTATTCGTAATTTATATTCGATGACCCTCCATTTCTGAACATTATCAAAGATATTTTTTCTTGCTGCATATTATCACAATGTGTATGTTATAAACACTTATGAAAAGAATACCTTCATAAACTTTTTATTCGCTGTAATCTTGTAGATATATTTGGAGTCGAATAAAATATCCATTAATAATACTATTCGCCTATGTCAGCGTCCTGTAAGCAGCTTATAAAAAGGCTAAGATTCATGTCGTATGTCTAGGGCGGGTTTAAGTGGATTTAGGTACTTAGGCAAACTTGAATTAATTCCTTTGATCCTTCAGACTCGGCTGAGTTAAATGTCCATGTAAGTCATACAATGAGGTACTACCGAGGACTTTTTTGTTTAGTTTTTTTTATGGATTTATTATCGTAGTGCGGTTCAACTGGCATATCAATTACTAGCTTACTAGAAGGTTTCACCCGCGTAGCTCTCATTCCCGTGGGAAATTCATAATTAAATATAGCCTTTCTGAATAAGATTTAGATAGCCCACATCTAACACTGAAATAATTTTTCAAATCGGTCCAACAGTTCCTAAGATTAGCACGTTCCAGTAAACAAACAAACTCTTCAGCTTTAATATTAGTATAGATAAGATTATCATATACATAAATACGAGGATTGGGTGGTTAGAGACCGTAAGTACTTACGCTAAGTAAGCTGCTCGACTGACAAAGTACTTGCACCTCAACCAAATAACATTTACGATTGATGTTGTATTCCTGTGCGTGAATACCTACGATTTCCAGAGCTCGTGGGGGACAGAGGAAAGGGCGGGCAGGCTAAGGATGGCTAATGTTATACATATCTAGTGTACTGTCACTAGATGTATTTGGACTCACTACGGTCAAAACCTTGGCCAAGTAGTTTTAGAATAAACATAATGTCAATTAAGTGTATGATATATTAAAAGCCATTTTCGGAGGACGCGGGTTTGATTCAAGAGCTGAACAACATATTTATTTAAATCAACGAATGGTGTTGGGTCTGGTTGGTTAAGGGCGATGTAAGTTCGGTACCCATCGCGGGTGCTTAACAGTCGCGATGGGACCAAGGGGGAGAAAGCTCTCCCCCTTTTACGAGGGCGGGAGTTTAAGTAGATATCTGCCGGGGGGATGACCAAAGGACGAAATCGGTTCTTGGATCCCCCACACTAAACGGCAGAAGGAGGAACACCTGGGGGATTTTTTGGTGGGTATTTCCTCTCTGCGGTGCGTAGAGAGTGCGAGGGAGAGTCCCATATACCCTTCGCTGGCGCAGGGATCACGCAATAGGGATCCTTGCACCAGCGAGGGGATGCGTCATGCATTTTTACCCCGGTAACAAAAAAAAGGGGCGGTGTAAGTTAATAACAATTGTTACTTTATCATAATAGGTTGGGAAAAAACTTTCTTCGCATTTTTTAAGAAAATTCAAAACATTTTTTTAATATAGTTTTTTTTACATTTAACTAATGTATGTAGGTGCCATTTTGTTCGATAACTTTTTGCCATCTTGTAGGTAGGGACATGATCCCATTGCTATAGACATTTTGAGACTTCTGATCAAAATACCGCGACAAATGGTTTTGGCAGTCCTCCCGTGATGTTAACCTGACACTGCCTAAATAATTCTGAAAACACCGAAACAGGTCGAAATCTGAAAGTGCAAGGTCAGGACTATACGGCGGATACATTAACACCTCCCAGCCAAACTCTCTTAATTTTTGCTGAGTGCCTAAAGATGTGTGAGGTCTAGTGTTATCATGATGAAAAACCACACCCCTTCTGTTAATTAATTCCGGCCGCTTTTATTTTATTTATTTATTAAACTTTATGCACAGTACATTTTACAACGGCGGACTTAATGCCAGGGGCATTATCTACCAGTCTACCTTTGGGTGATGCAGAGATATTTTTGGCAGGGTGCATATTAGACGCAAAACTTGCACTATAACAAATATAATAACGTATCCGTAAAATAATGAATATAATAATTAAACTATATAAATAAATAAATATATATATTTATATACATTTAACCATATATACTTAGCTATACCTCTATTATAATAATATAACCTATAATAATAAATAATATACCTACACATAAAGTCAATACCAATGATTGTGAATCAATTACCTGCCCTAGTGGATTTATAAATATACTCACGTACTTTTTTTTTGAATATGTACCTGCTGTTTGCCATCCTAATTTCCTGGGGGAGATCATTCCAGAGGAGAAAGGAATAGACAATGAAAGAGGAGCGCATATTACGCAGACGATGAGTTGGGATGTTTAAAAGGAGAGAAGAAATCTGTTATGGTTGGTATAAACGTATTGAAAGAGGGAAGGAAAAAAAACTGGGTGCATTGGGAGAATCGAATGTAGAAAAGAGAGTAGCCAATGCTCGTTAGTTTCTTCGTTCACGAATGGCAGCCATTTCAACTCATGTCGAAACGCAGACACATGATCGTACTTCCTGAGATTGAATACGAATCGAATGCAGTTATTAAGAAGACGATCGAGTTTACTGAGAAGATCTGCATTCAGGTCGAGGTAGCACACAACACCATAGTCAATTATAGGGAATATGAGGGTCTGTGCAGCATGGTTTCAGTTTTAATTGGAAGCATAGTTCTCAATCGATACAGAGCCCTAAGGATCCCCGTAACCTTTTGACTTACATTTACGCTTTCTCTCAACTTCTTGTTTTAATCTCATCAGTTGTTCGTAGTAGAGTTCAGAATCGATGGTCCTGCCTGCCTGCCTTCCAATCCCACCACACACACAGCATCACCTTGTTGCGAGTTAGCCCGGGTTTCGCCACAGTCTGTGAAGCCTGCCTTTTCGCACGTTATTGTCGTACGTGATCCACTTTTCATCACCAGTTATCAGCTTCTTCAAACATGGTTCGGTTTCATTATATCGTAATAAAGAATCACAAATGAGTACACGGTTCATTAGGTTTCTTTCAGTGAGCTCGTGTGGTACCCAAATATCGAGCTTTTTTGTGTACCCAGTTTTTTTCAAATGCGCCAAAACTGTTTTGTGGTCAATTCCCAGTTCTTCAGCTACGTCGTAACTACAGATATCAACTACAGATAGGCATCCATTTTATCCGTAATAGGGTGACCAGAGCGACGTGCATCTTTGACATCAAAATTTCCAGATTGAAAACGCTTAAACCAAATTTGTGCTACTCTCACAGATACTGCTAGGTCCATTAACATCGCAAATTTTTTTCGCGGCTTGCCTTGCATTTTTCCCTTTTTTGTAGTAAAATTTTAAAATGTATCGAATTTCTTCATTAGATTCACTCATCTTGACAGTACGAAAAACAAATGAAAATCACACATTTTCCTAATTTGAATTTGGAATTATGTTCTTTAAAATTTTAACTTTCAAAGATACCAAGATACAAATAGAATAGCCAAAGAGATTTTATTACAAGTTCATACATGCTATAATGCGAAAAGACTTTTTCCCCAACCTAATATATAACACTCGTATACCCGATAACGGGCAGCATTTACATGTGTATATACTATTATACCAGGCACGGCCTCGCCCGCATAGTTCCCGTTCTTGTGCGAATTTCATACTTAGATGTAGCCTATGTAACTCCTGAATAACAGAGCTTTCTAAGGCTTCGTTAAAAGAGACGCGGGAAGAAACTGAAATCAAACATATAACTTTGTATGAGTATGAGTGGGATGCGATACGGCACGCCGCACGCGACGCCCCGCGTCTCCGTAAACAAGGCCTAATGGAGACAGTTTTTTTAAAATGAGACTGGTAGTGACGGAGCCTATTTAATGGAAAGATATGGAAACAACCAAATATTTCCTGTTTATTATTTTACTAAAGATGCATAATCATAGGTCGCCAACCCGCCTGATAAGTAAATACTCGCCAACTACACGAGCAAAGAATTCGCACAACCAATTTTGGGTTAGCTTTACAGTCTGTACTCTGTAAGTCGCGCTCTATGTGGCCCAAGTTCAACAATGGACGTTATACGGGCTGATGATAATGATGACATCATAATTCACTAGCTACGAGGTATCGAACTTAGTTACTACGCCACATAGACCTATTATAGGATTATCTAACTAGAAGGTCGGTGATTACTACACATTGTATTACTAATATGCAATGGCATACAATTATACATAGTGATAATGTAATTTGATTACGTAATGCCGTACACATTCCATACTAACAAAGTGTTTTTCCTAGAGTTTCTATCAAATTTCATTTATTTCAATGCTTTGTTGAGTGAGCGTATGAGAACATGTTAGACCGAGATAAAAAAATGTATATGAAAAATGCAGTTTGGACAATATTTAAAGTTATCATCGTCATCATTAGCCCGTATCACCTCCACTACTGAATATGGGCCTCTTCCCGAGGAGGGGTATTTGCCATAGTCACCACGCTTGGCACACGGGTTGGTGAACGCAGTATTATGTTGTACCACACAAGGAAACACTGCTGCCCGTTCCTTGATATACGATTATTTTAGATAATGTTATAATAATCGGAACCAACGGCTTAACGTGCTTTCCGAGGCACGGAGGGTAGTCCCTCAACCAACCAAACCTGGAAAGAAATCTTAGAGTTTACACAAAGATGTATTTTCCGGCGTGGGGATCAAACCGACTACCTCCAAAAGCGAACCAACTACCGCTACGCTACGGAGAGGTTGTATTATATGTGGGCATTGTGGTTAAGACCATACCCACATATAATAAAAAAAACTAAAGCTACGTAAGTTCTTACACTATCGGCGTAATATCAGACCTCGATCTTTTTTTATTATTAAATTAAACAGCACAAGCCGTTTATAAAACTGCTATTCTATGTTGTGTATGTTTAATAAGATTGAAACCTCTTTTTCCACTCTGCCCAACTGAACTAACCAATTAAAAGACTAAAACTGATCAACTCATAGTATAATCTTCTATCTTATAAGAATAACGTTCATTTGTTCACCCTTTCAATGACAACCTCCGTAGCGAAGCGGTATTTATCTCGCTTTAAATATCGGAGGTCGTGAGTTCGATCCCCATGCCGGAAAGTAAATCTTTTTGTAAATTCTAAGATTTCTTTCCGGGTCTTTGGTTGAGGGACTCCGTGCCTGGGAAAGACCGATTGTTATAACATCATCTATCATAATTGTATACCAAGGAACGGCAGCAGCGTTTCCTTGTGTGTTACAACATAACACTGCGGTCGCCAACCCGCCTGCCAAGCGGGGTGACTATGGCAAATAACCTCCTAGGGAACAGGCCCATGTTCAGCAGTGGACGTTATACGGGTTGATGATGATGTTCGCTCTTTCCTTCTTTTAATTGTTCATTTGTTCTCTGTTCTTAGTCATTTGTGCAATTTCCGATTGCAATTTCTTGCTTTTCTTTTTCGGGGGTCCACAGTACACACAAATACTTAACATTTACTGTACTTTTGATGATTTTTCAAGGAAACAACCCATCGATCAAATGTACAATCAAAGAAAAGACTCGTCGAGGAAGATATCTTTCGAGGTATTGACCTTTCGAGGTAAAGAGCAATCGGGGAAGTGTACCGTCGAGCTAGAAACATCGAGGTAATGACCATTGAGGTAACTCCTATAAATTTCAGTGTGCAATAAAGAATACAATTAATTATTTAATTAATCTACTAGCATATCTTCGAAACAGTTTACAAGATTTAATGTAGTTCTGAATCAGATAGGTCGTTGTATTCAAACTATGTTATCCATAAAAGTCACGCACCTTCAAATATATTCTGTGAGCATGATTCATTGAAATTGGATCTCACCTTAGGCATATACTGAATAATATACTAAGAAAATCACATACCTTCAATTTCACGGAGAACACTAGATAACAAAGAATATAAGTAAATTCTTCTACTTTTCCAAGTATTTTTTTTATATTACAGTGATTTTTCTGTTGTAATAATTACATTTAAACAATTCCTATGGTTTCTGTTTTCTTTTTTTTTTAAGTAGTTTCAATAAACGCTCGACGAAATAAAAACCATTGGAGTGAAAACTTACTGGAGAGAACAGAGTGAAGGGACAAAGAGGAGGACTTTCCCAAGGTTCGTCTAACAGACCAGATTGTAGGTGTCACCGACTTTCGAGAGTCACTAGGTTAAGATTTTTCAAAATGATGTAAACTGTCTGTATCTGAATAAAGGCTTATATTATTATTAAACCTAAATGTAAAATTGCCAGGTTAGGTTTAGCTGGTCGGTTTACCAGCTTGGTAGAAGTCTCTCTAAATCCTCATTTTAGAAATGAGAAATACATTAGACACGAGTACTTTAAAGATTTTTTTTGCAACTGCCAACTTAACAGTTTACTGGCCCCTCGGACTTCGGATCTGCGAGGGGATTCGAAAGTTTACCTGTGTTATCCTCTTATTTTATCCCTTATTTTATTATGATATTTCCACAGGCACATGTGCGAAGCTGGTTTCAACGCGCGAGGATGCCCCATGTCACATATTATAATAAATTGTAAAAGCAAGCTACACGCTTATCAAACATTATAGTTGTTTTAATAGCTTCTTTACTCGTATTATGCCTACTCTTGAAAATTATTTTGCATGCACTTAACGAAAAATGCAAATATCGCATGTAAGGTTTTAGGTAGTATTATTGCATAACAATTAGTTTACACAATGCCGTAGGTAACTTGATTATGCGTAACACGCACTTGGCCAATTACAGAGCTTATTCCATTTTAAAATATTCCAGTATATTATTAAGAAGCTTAAAGGAAATTGCTTCTAATATTTATAAGTGCCGTCCGCCCTAAATGTTTGAATATAATTTCTAAATTTAGGGCTTGTAGAAAATAACTTTGATGTACCTACTTTCAGGTGATTTGTTACTGCCTATAAGCTTTAAAAATATATTATATTACAGGCACTTGTAAACAGTTAAAACATTAGTTGAACAATTATTATTAATGGCAATCTTTGAATTACATTTTGTTATTTGCTTGTTAATATTTATTTATATATTTATTATAATAAGTTATTTATATTTTTTTTGTCGATAGTGTTATTTCATAAAGTAGTTAATTACAACGTTTTTAGTCACTATAGTACGTAGGCAAGTATACATATTAATACGTAAAGCAAAACCGTTTTCACGCATACGAGGAGAAAGGAATTTTGAACACTTATAGTTCATATAAAGGAGAGGATGCATTTTTTTATTTTTTTATTATGGTCTGATGAATTTCCTCCACTGGACAACCATTAATAAAAAATACGCTACCGAGCTTTATAAACAGTTTTAACCGACAGACGCTGAAATTCAAAGCGAAGGTTTTGTAGTTATACTATGCTACCATGGCGAAACCATTCGGTAATAAAGTACCAGGCTGAAATCAATCTAATTTTTATTTCGTTTCCAGCTGCGATGTTAAGGCAATACCGTAGGCTTTGAACTCTTCCAATACAAAAAGCATCAATCTCGAGTTGCCTAAGCTAATCCCTTCCATATATGAAGTCTAGCTATCTGGCGACAAGAAGCCCACATTAATAAATAGTGTTATTTGGCTATGATAGTCTGTAAGGTGGAGTTACTTTTCCAGTCAATCGGCATATTAGGCGTAATAACGCTGCATCTCATATTTCTTATATTGAATTCACAGTTAATGCATAATCTCCCTCAAGGCGATATCTTCTTTCCCGATATATATTTTTTCCCCTAACAAAATACTAACAAATATGCATGTTTTCAAAGTAAGTGTAACAAAGAACGACCACCATAAATGTTGGAAACCGTTCGCCGTGAAAGGCACAATTTCAAATAACTTTTCCGCTGAGTTTCCTTTTCCAAACATTTGAACCTGGAGCGCTTTGCGACCAGTCAAATATGGTTGCTTCTTTTACTTTCGGTAAGTAACTTTTCAAATAAATCAGTAGGCCTTGCTGCAAGACCGCCCGACCGTCTTTTTGTTATCTAAAAACTGCCAGTGAAACTTTGCTACCCTATTTTAAAATCCATATGTCAAAAACGTTTTCGATGCTAGAATTATGATAGAATAATTTTAAATATGTGTAAGTTTTTTTATAAAAACAGTGAAATAACTGTTTGTTTAGTTTTTATTGTACTATTAAGAGTTATAAACCCTTGAACTAAATATGTGTGTACTTCTTATTTTTTAATTTATTAATTAAGTTGCAGTACGATAAAAATTGACCCTGCGAAGAAAATAAGAATATTTTTTTTGGATCCAGTGCAAAATATTTCAATTTAAAGCTAAGAAGAAACCTATATTTTCACGCTGAAAAAGTATTGTTCAATTGCTCACTATCATTTAATCGATATATAGGTAGGTAGTCTTAATCATCATCATCATCATCATTAATTTAGTCGTAGGACGTCCACGGACATAGGCCTCTCTCATAGATTTCCAGTTCTTGCGGTTAGAAGCGGCCTGCATACACCGTGATCCTGCGGCCTTCACCAGCGTAGCGTAGGACATCCACCTACTAGATGGATTATTTAACTACCCATATTATGGGATAGAAGTTAAAATAATTTACCCCAGAGATAACTATTTCAAAAACAGTAGAGGGAAGTCCCCGAGTGACGGACACATAAGGTTTATTTTAAATAAAAAAATATATGTTTAGAAAACGATGTTGTTCTTTATGGATTACCAAAATTAACAAATTTTTAAATTGTAATAAATAATGTAAAATGCAATTTTTTCATAAATTTTACTCAAAATTATAGATTAAACTTCTGTGAGGAAAAACGCAGTTTTTGAATGTGGCACCTAGTACCGGACGGAATTCATCGCGAACCCTGAGTACCGAATATTTAACAACTATCACAAGTTTAACCATTTAATCATTGTGGAATGTCAGGACAGGCCTTATGTGCCCACTCTTGGCATATGTAGCACTGCATGCAGTCTTCGTCTTGGTCATCTAAATGAACCGAATAGTAGTAGTTTTGTGTGCTTTAGTTGTTGTCTTTGATTTTTCTCCTTTTTTATATTTTGTGTTTCACTGAACTAAACGTTTTCTATAGTTTTGACAATTTCGACTCGTTGCCCTTTCTTTTCTATCTCTTTCACATTTTATAGCTTAATTACGGTCCTCGGTTATATCTGTCAATTTTTTTTTTCAATTTTTTCGTCTATTTTCTTTTTATCCTCTTTTGTTTCGACTACAACTTTGTATGGATGAGATGACCCTGATTACATGATTTACAAAAAATCATGTAATATACTTTTTTGCATATTGCATCGTGTCGCAGCTTCTTGTATACCGAGTTCTCGAAATTTAAGTAATCGCAATTTGTAAATTATTTGCATCTCACTTTCCTTTTTTCTTGTCCTTCATTTTTCCCTGAGTGTTCTGATATCTAAAACCTTGTGCCTACGAGGTTATATAAGTACTATGGTAAATGAAAATACTACCAAATTTAAAAAATCATACCCACTGTCCGGCGTTACGGGACTGTTTGGTGTCCGGTACTACGGGACAGGACACCGTTACAATTGTTTTTACAAACCTAAACTATTTCATAAATGTACAAAAACTGTTATCATTAAAAGTAAACGAATAATATATTTAGTAAAAATAAACTAAACATAGGCAGCTAAACACAAAAACAAGTCCGTAATACTTATCCGAATCTGAAATGATGCAGTATGTTCCCTCAAAAATCTGCAAAAAAACGCTACTGGCATTGCTATGCGTGCCACTGACGATGCGCATGTGGTGACTTGGCATTAGTACGTAGCCCCGCACCCTTTTAACTTATCTATGTTTCACTTGCGTTATTGGTTATCGAGATAGAATGGGTGTCCGGCACTAGGTGCCGTCCGGCGTTAAGGGACTTCCCCCTATAATATTTACGAAATTTTAATCTTCTGTTAGAGAGTAAGTTCTGTATCACGACAAGTAACCTTTGACTGACACTGGTACTAGTAACTTGACATTTTCTGAAACAAAAACATTACCGAGAGGGTACACATTTATTATAAACACCATAATTCCTATTATCCAATAACAATTGACGAGCATCTAAACGGAATCAAATTTCCATTTAATATAGAAAACGGCACAGATACTCCGGGGCTTTTATTGAATAAATTAACTTTTATTAAAATCCTGTTTGTGACCCAAATGGGAACCTTTGGCTTCAACTTACCGCCTTATTTGGTAAATCAGATTACACTTGAGTAAATAAAAACAGGCACACCGAACCAAAATATTGATCCACCAGATTGTGACAAAGCCATTTTCATTTAAAGAAGGAATATAAATAGATGGACTATATTATATTAACCTGATGCTTTAAGCTGCTGCGAGTTTAAATATTAGGTGCAGTTCTTTTTTTAGATGCCTTATACTAACATTTGTAATATGGGAATTGCTTTTCAACTTCCGTGCTAGGATATGCTTGCTGAAGTGGCAAATGTGAAATGGAAGTTTGGAAATCATTACATCGCTTTAAAGACTGCACTGGAAAGATATCGATATGTCTTTCCAAATTGATCTGGAATAAGAAACTCTCCCAGAAAAGAGGGTTGCTTGGTGAAGGCGTGAAATTGCTGGCCGTAAAATACACGATGATGCCTGGTAAAAGTTTCTTTCCGACAAAAAGACTGAACCAAGTCACAACATCTACGACTAAATTTCCATGGTCAACGTGTGGCAAACTCTGCCAATCATGCACCGGCCTGCATAGCCCCCAAAATAAATGTCCAAATAGAATCGCTGTTCGGATAGATTAGAATATGTCTTATAATTTTTTATTACCAAAATTTTAAATCTTTGGTACCACCTCAATAAAAACATTTGTGTTTTTTATTACGATTTACCATTCGTCCATTATAGGACCAATATATTGAGGAGGGTTTATAAACATTGCCGATAAAACAATGAAAACCTTTTTTACAAAATTCAGATGCTACAACAATAACAACGACTGGGCGACTTTTTTATCTGTTCAATATTTATGTGGAATATATACAAAGCTATTGCCAATTTTATGAAATATTCAATTATTGTTTTTATTCTATGAATCTGGATTAGTTGTGCAAAATAACACCAATACAAAATCAATATGTTGTAAACACTTATTTTAAATATCATCTTAAGAATATAGATAAGAAGATATTTTGATAAGGGATAAGAACCATTACTTCAATTCAACATACTATTTACATCCACTATTGAACAAAGGCCAAAAAACACAAACCTTGGCAAGTCAGGGTCAGTGTGGTATATTGCCATAATTACCACGCTTGGCAGGTAGTTTGGTAATCGCAGTAAGATTCTGTTGCCCACCCATCAGCTGCTTGTCACGAATCCCGCTTCTTACGACACCAATAAGGTGGTATATTCTAACCACACGGCCAGAATCAGTTATGCCAAATCAGTGGAGCAAACGTATGTTCGTTCGCCTTGAAGTTTATGACTTCAGTTCCTGACTGATCTACGAGCGCACGGCTTAAAGCTTGTATTTCTAAAATAAATGAGATTTCTGGTTAAAAGCTTGTGTTACAATATTTTGTTCTGAGGAAACATATTTCTATCCCATCAATATTTCCACTGCAGAAAATTGTTCGAAAACCATATAAAATTCAGGGCAATTTGGATAGTTGCAAACACGTCGAAAACCACTTGCAAACAAAATTTTATAGCTTGCATTATAAAATTTTGGAAAAATTCTGTTGCGTATTTAAAGCAATATCTAAAATAGGAAAAACGCTCATGGCTTTTAAGAAATTTTGCGAGTGATCCGAGTAGGCCAATGTGGTTTTTAAAATGCTTCAGTCATGTTTTGGCGTGTAGAGCCTTAGCACAGTTTTGACACATATTTTTGTTGGAAAAGCAGTGACAAGTTTAGCCGATGTGTATCAAACCCTATTACATCGTGTAACCCTATTCATGTAAAATTTCTCAGCAATACACTAAAAAAAATGTACTATGGACTTTCTAACAAGTCTCTGCACCTGGTCACAAGGCCCAAACTACCAAAACCAGGCTTGAAGCCAAAATTCCAGACTTATAAGAGCAAAAGAACGGCTTGGATTTGAACCATTTGACTAGAAATTATATCAACTTTTAGAGGATATACCCACACTTTACGATACGCTGACGTAGCATCTAAAAGTTCTAAAGAAATCCTCAAAACGACCAATGGCTTTTAGTTATCATCTATGTAGAAAACATTAATTTAAAAAACACACCCATTATTTATGGAACAAATGAAGCTTCTATAGTTCAGCATTTAGTATAAAGCCAAATTTATACTCATCTCTACAAAATTATAAAGCTGAAGAGTTTGTTTGTTGGTTTGCTAGAACGCGCAAATCTCAGCAAGTCCAGTACTTGCCCGAGTAGAGTTGAAAAATTCTTTAAGTGTTAGTTAGCCCATTTATCGAAAAACCGGCCAAGTGCGAGTCGGACTCGCGCACGAAGGGTTCCGTTTCAGTTACAAGTGCGTACCTATTTTTGATATCAAGAATAAATAAAAAAGCGTATGTTTATGAAATGAAATGTTATTTTATATTTTTATATTCGAGTTGATTGAATGAAAGCTAAATTGCGGTTTACGATTTTTGACGTATTAAAAAAAAACTACTTACAAGATCTCGTTCAAACCAATTTTCGGTGGAAGTTTACATGGTAATGTACATCATATATTTTTTTTAGATTTATCATTCTCTTATTTTAGAAGTTACAGGGGGGGGGACACACATTTTACCACTTTGGAAGTGTCTCTCGCGCAAACTATTCAGTTTAGAAAAAAATGACATTAGAAACCTCAACATCATTTTTGAAGACCTATTCATAGATACCCCACACGTATGGGTTCGATGAAAAATTTTTTTTTGAGTTTCAGTTCTATGTATGGGGAACCCCAAAATGTATTGTTTTTTTTTCTATTTTTGTGTGAAAATCTTAATGCGGTTCACAACATACATCTACTTGCCAAGTTTCAACATTATAGTTCTTATAGTTTCGGAAAAAAGTGGCTGTGACATACGGACGGACAGACAGACAGACAGACAGACAGACAGACAGACAGACAGACAGACAGACAGACAGACAGACATGACGAATCTATAAGGGTTCCGTTTTTTGCCATTTGGCTACGGAACCCTAAAAAGGCTATATGATATATTTAATAACGAAGTTTCTATGGGAACGGGAGTAATGCGGATGAAACCGCGCGGGAAACTAGTCTAATAATTAAATCTAGTGTGACAAAGGAGTCTAAATAAATGGATATGCGGTTAGCTGCACTAGCAGCCTTACAACACAAACACTAATTTATAATGATATTTGTTTTTGACATCTTGTAAAGTACTTCCACAGTCACTGTCAAGCAGCTGGAAGATGTACTCACTCTATTGTTAGCCTCTCTAAAATAGATAATAAAAACCGGCCAAGTGCGAGTCGGACTCGCGCACGAAGGGTTCCGTTTCAGTTACAAGTGCGTACCTATTTTTGATATCAAGAATAAATAAAAAAGCGTATGTTTATGAAATGAAATGTTATTTTATATTTTTATATTCGAGTTGATTGAATGAAAGCTAAATTGCGGATTACGATTTTTGACGTATTAAAAAAAAACTACTTACACGATCTCGTTCAAACCAATTTTCGGTGGAAGTTTACATGGTAATGTACATCATATATTTTTTTTAGATTTATCATTCTCTTATTTTAGAAGTTACAGGGGGGGGGACACACATTTTACCACTTTGGAAGTGTCTCTCGCGCAAACTATTCAGTTTAGAAAAAAATTACATTAGAAACCTCAACATCATTTTTGAAGACCTATTCATAGATATGCCACACGTATGGGTTCGATGAAAAAAAAATTTTTGAGTTTCAGTTCTATGTATGGGGAACCCCAAAATTTATTGTTTTTTTTCTATTTTTGTGTGAAAATCTTAATGCGGTTCACAAAATACATCTACTTGCCAAGTTTCAACATTATAGTTCTTATAGTTTCGGAAAAAAGTGGCTGTGACATACGGACGGACAGACAGACAGACAGACAGACAGACAGACAGACAGACAGACATGACGAATCTATAAGGGTTCCGTTTTTTGCCATTTGGCTACGGAACCCTAATTGGGTATAGCAGTAAGTATATTCAGGTATAATAATATAAAAGTAATCAACATCAAAGTTTATTTCACTGTCTTAGAGTCTACAATGGTACTGTACGAGTATAATAATATCACTGTATGATCGGGTATTGGTTACCTGTCAGACAAACGGATTTTTCTAGCGGTCACTGCCCAACTTCACAGAAGAGAGAACAATAAACATAGGTATATAAATTTACTACCAAAACCCGGTCATGCTTCATTCTTAGTTTAGGTATATTCTTGATATACCTAGTCAGGTCATAAGTATTGTCACACAGTAAAAACTTTTCTTTTAGAATGCTGGCCACAAAAAAGTATATAGAATTCGAATTTCGAATTGTTCATGAAAATAAAAATGTATACTTTTTAGAATTTTACTCATTTTTAAATATGGAGTGGACGCTTAAAGAAGACCGTATTGCAGTTATTGCGATGCATCGTTGCGGTTACGCGCCAATTAAAATTATTGACATACTGAAAAATTTAAATATAACCAAAAGATTCGTTTATCGCACCATCAAACGATACAATGAAGACTCTAGTGTAGATGACAGGTCAAGAAGTGGTCGCCCTCGGTCTGTTAGGACTCCAGCAGTGATAAAAGCTGTGAAGGCGCGAATTCAAAGAAATCCCAAACGTAAGCAGAAACTGTTGGCCCTTCAGATGGGGTTAAGCAGAACCACGGTGAAAAGGGTGTTAAATGACGACTTAGGGCTTCGTGCATATTGAAGAAAAACAGGACATCGTTTGAATGCTCGTTTAATGGACCAGAGACTGAAGAGAAAAAATATCGGGAAATTCTTTTTTCGGATGAAAAAATTTTTACCGTAGAAGAGAGCTACAACAAACAAAATGATGAGGTGTACGCACACAGTAGTGAAGAAGTGAGTAACCATATTCCGCGTGTCCAACGAGGTCATTTTCCATCCTCGCTCATGGTATGGTTGGGAGTTTCTTATTGGGGTTTAACAGAGAGGTACATTTTTGTGAGAAAGGTGTAAAAACGAATGCAGTTGTGTATCAAAATAGAGTCCTGACGAACCTTGTGGAACCTGTTTCTCATACCATGTTCAATAACAGGCACTGGGTATTCCAACAAGATTCGGCGCCAGCTCATAGAGCGAAGAGCACACAAGACTGGCTGGCGGCGCGTGAAATCGACTTTATCCTGTACGAAGACTGGCCCCCCTCCTCCAGTCCAGATTTGAATCCGTTAGATTACAGGATATGGCACACACTTGGAGGAAAAGGCGTGCTCAAAGCCTTATCCCAATTTGGAGTCACTCAAGACATCCTTGATTAAGGCAGCCGCCGATATTGACATGGACCTCGTTCGTGCTGCGATAGACGACTGGTCGCGCAGATTGAAGGCCTGTATTCAAAATCACGGAGGTCATTTTGAATAAAATTTAATGTCATAAGAATCTATGTTTTGTTAAGTTCATTTTGGTATATAAATGGTTACATAATGAATAAACTTGTTTCAATTATTTTATATTAAACATGTGACAGAATTTATGACCTGACTAGGTATTTTGCACTGAAGCAGTTTCCAGTAGTAAACGTAAACCATAGCAAATCTTTTTCTACAACGTCTAATTACATAATGAGATGGAGCTGAAAGATGCAAAATAATTGGATAAAAAATTAAATACTTACCTCTTCCCGGGATTAAAAGCGTATAAAATAAAAAACATCAAACATCTCCATATATTGATCCTTAAATATTGACTAAAAATTGTATAGATATATCGGCCAAGAAGGAAACCAGATAACTATGCTGCTGTGAATTCAATGCTCATGCTGCATGCGTACATTGATATGTGCATGTCTCAGCGTTATATTCAACGCCGCGTTAGTCTGCAACGATACAATTGTTAAGATACACGCTCTTGTGCGTAATAAGCCGATGTCAATAGTTATCTTGGAGGACATACTATCTACTATAATATTATAGCCCTTCTTATCTACGTCCTTACTTGAGAATCTTTACATACATTATGCCAGGCAATTGAATGCGGTGTAGCTTTACTGTGTTCTTGCAAGGAATCTTTTAAGTATCGTCGTCATTATTTCATTAGTCAGCGCTCTTATGCGTAATGAGCCGATATAAGAAGCAACATGTTGGGCATACTTTCGAAATACATACTATGCACATCAACAGCCCTTTTACATAAAAATCTTTACTTTATGCTAAAGGCACTTGATTGTACCTTTAACAGAATACATACTATCAATCTATTAGGATTTCTTCCCCGGCAACATTTTTCGTGTCTCTTAGATGCTTACGAAGTTTTACAGAACAGTTTGGGTATCAAACCAAAGTATCCTGGATCAACTCTATGCGATAATACTGTTGCAACCTGTCTGTGCAATGCCTTTTAATTCTAAAAACCTGGTGATGGCTAACGTAGGCCATAGTCGAAAGTGTGCTTTGTGCGCCACTGATTACTACACTCGGTTCCAAAAATAACGGGTCAGTCACATAAACCCGAATATCTCCCGAACTAAGTATGCCATCCTAATGAAACGAAGACTGTTCAATTGAGAATTTAATTCTACAGATAAAAAATAAAATAAAACTTAGTTGCACCCACAATATTAATCTCTAAATTAAAAAAAAACTAAAGTAGTCATATTTTTCTTAAGATTACATTTTTTTTATGATTGTTTTTTTGCTGTTTTTCATCACTTTCTTCATTTAATACTTTGTATTGCCTCCACGAGCTCTTCTGACAGCTTCCAGGCGATTAGGCATGCTGTACACCAAATTTCGGAGCCGGTGCTGAGGAATACCTTCCCATTCCTCCACCAGTGCTTGTTTGAGCTCGGGAAGCGTGATTGGTGGGGGGTTTCGACCTTTCACGCATCTCTGAAGCTCGTCCCAGGCGTGCTCGATGGGGTTTAAGTCCGGGCTTCGCGCTGGCCACTGCATGAGTTCGATACCGACCTCTTCAAGGTAGTCATGTACAATTCTGGCGGTATGGGGACGCACATTATCATGCATTAATATGCCATGCCGGTCCATCCTGGCCATGAAAGGACCTACATGTTCATTGAGGATCTCTTCCACGTACCTCTCTGCATTTAGAGTTCCATTTTGAATGAGTACCAGCTCGGTGCGGGCCTCAGCAGAAATCCCAGCCCAAACTTGTACGGAGCCTCCACCGTACGCCACTTTTTCCTCCACACACGCTTGATGGAAGCGCTCCCTTGGTCTTCTGTACACCAACTGCCTACCATCATGCTTATAAAGCATGAATTTAGACTCGTCCGTGAACATTACCCTAGACCAATCTTCTAGTGTCCAGTTTAGGTGCTCGCGCACGTATCTCTGTCTTGCAATTCGATGTCCCCGTTCCATTTTGGGGCCATTTGCGGGCCTCAATGGTTTCAAATTTGCTTCAGCAAGACGTCTTCTTACTGTTTGAGCGCTTAAATTGCCACCTCCAAAGCAAATAAAGTGAGTTTTTAGACCAACAGCAGTTTGAAAACGATTTCGGAGCATTGTAGCCACCAGTTGTTTGTCTTCCCTGGCCGTTGTGCATCTTGGTCTGCCATTTCCTGGTCTTCTAAGGTGTGATCCGGTCTCTTGGTACTGCTGGACTACCCGCTGAACAGTCGACAAAGATACACCAATGTTTCTGGCTGTTTCACGCTGGCTCCGCCCAAGTTCCAAAAAAGTTAGGATTCTGGTACATTCCTCTAGCGTGACTGCCATGCTTCACCTCACAGAATAATAATTATGAACGTGGAAGACGTTCACGATTTTTTTTTTGTGACAGAATAGAAATGGAAAGCATCCATAATGACATGAAACAAAAATATTGTTTTTAAAAATAGTCATTTTTTTAAATTTTGTTTTTCTAATGAAGTTTTTTTCATCAACCAGTTTAAATAATATGCTATTAGAAGCGCAACTAAAAAGTCTTTATTCTGTTTTTTATTTCATTGATCTAACTTTTACAGTTCTGGAGGTATTTCATTTTTTGTGACTGACCCGTTATATTTGGAACCGAGTGTATATTCGACAGTAGATAAGTCAACACAAAATATATTCAATAAAAATATTGTAGTTTTTCTTTCATTTGTTTTATTGATACAGTTCAAGAATTGAATCAAATTATTGTTTTTTTTTATTATTTATTTAAGGTCGCTTTTCAACATCTAAGGTCATTAACGACCACCAATTTTATTGTTAACTAACAAGTAGTAGTTGTAGCAAGTGGAAAGGAATCGGGGATCCCATACAAGCTGTCATGATGAAACTCATCCAAATACATAATTTTTTTTTTTTTTTTACTTCTTGTACCAAGGCAATGGTGCGCCACGTAACACAACTCTCCATATCTCACTTAATTAAACACTTTTTTGTTTTCGGCGGACGTAGGTATGTAGTTAGCCACAAGGATTTTGTTACTTCACCGGGCATATAGAGCAGAGTTTCAGTATTAAATGGTTTTTAAAGTACAAACGCGTGTTGCTTACCTGCGCAAGAGGGCATCCCCTGTGGGATTTGGACCTCGGCTCAGGGCCGTCGCTGGCGAAGGGATTGAGAAATGATGACTTTTGCTTTAAGCCTATTGTATTACTCCGCAGCTACAAAATACCAGTTTCTTTAAATACTTAATTTACTTATAGTTTATAATACTTCGATGGTTTGATAGGAAAAAAATCAATAAAAAAAGTTTTTTTTATTATTTACTTTTATTTAATACGCCTTTAGTAGATGAACTTTTTTATTAAGTATTCAAAGAACCACTATAATTTATTTTTACAAGATGGGTTTTCAATATAAAGAAATAACATTAAAAAATTGTGGTATTCAAAACCGTAACTAGTACATTTGTAGGACGAATATTCTGCTTACCGCCTCATTACAGAAATATGCCATGCTACTTCACACGTCCCTGTACTTACAGGTCGCTTTGTTTATATGAGCCTATAATGTGCCCAGAAGAAGCTGTGGACTTTATTTTGTAGAATCCAGGAAGCCCCGTGACACCAATATAAGCCAAAGGCTTGCTCCCACAAGCAGGAATACCTAGGGCCCTAACCAGATTGACGTACTTGGAGGAGCACCTTTGGGGATTTTGTGATAAGGCCCTCTCCTCATTGAATTAATAGAATATCATCGCTAAAAGACTACACATTTCCCCCAAAAAAAAGGGACAAATATTTTCTAGTGCAGTTGTTGTCTTCAAAACAAATACACGTAAGCACGACTTGTAAGTTTCATCTCAACCAAAGTTGAACTACGCGAAAACAAGACGTTCGACTGTAGTAGTAAAAATGATGCAACAGATAGTCTTTGGTAAACGGGAACTCGATACTCGAACTTACGTGTTCATGAAACAAACCAACTCACTAAGAGGAGTCCGCTAACTCCGCCACTTTGACAAAGAAGCGACTCCGCATAAAGTTTCACTTGACGTGGAATCCGAACGAATGTCGCCTGAGAGTCGTTTGAATAAAGTTAGTCCACTGATTTATGTGAAAACTTTTAGTAGCGCCGCGTCCCCAGAATATGTGGCCCAGTATTGTGTGTGTACTTATCTTTCGGTGTTTATTTTCTAGTTCTGTTATTGCTTAATTCCCAGGGGCAGGGACGTCGC
The DNA here is from genome assembly GCA_947037095.2 of Nycteola revayana. Classification (NCBI taxonomy): domain Eukaryota; kingdom Metazoa; phylum Arthropoda; class Insecta; order Lepidoptera; family Nolidae; genus Nycteola; species Nycteola revayana. The sequence continues at coordinate 18,977,133 of OX344840.2, forward strand.
ATCGTCGAACTCTAGTGTGTTGTAAATAAACTTACTAACCATGAAACCCAAACAAAGCTTGCGTATATATTTTATCGAAAATAGTTTATTAGTTTAATGAAGTATTTACATAGATAAATACTTCATTAAACTAATAATAGTAGTATATTATAAGTTAGTTTTATTTTAAATTAGTTACTTTTAGTAGTATATTATGTATTTAAATCATTAAAAGAACTAGTAACGTGATCTTAATATAGATTAAGATTATAAAGTGGAAGAATTTATTAAACGCGCAAGTTTCAGAAACTTTTGGTCGTATATAATATGTTTGTTACTCTTTCACGCAAAATTAAATGGATTTGGGTGAAAGTTTGCTCGCGGATATTCTATAAGCTAAATTAACATATAGGCTACGAAATCTCAGGCTCCGACCCACTGGAGAGTGACGCGGGTAAAACCGCGGGGCGCAGCTAGTAGACTATATTTTATGATGAAGTTTTTTCGGAAACGGCAGTTACGCGGGAGAAACCGCGCGCGCTAACATAGTATGAAATTTTTAATAAGTATGACAGTTTAATGTAATACTTGCAACTTTCACTAACTACTGGACCATGAGAACAAAGTTAAAATAACTTTAACAAAAACAACAATAAACAACATAATCCATGTTTTATATTCTAAGAATTTAAAAATAAAATTCTTCATATAAGTTCATTCACTTATTACAAAACTGCGCTGACGACGAAGACTGCCTTCTTGACATTAGGTATAATGTATGACCATAACTAAAAGTTTCGGACATAAAAATGATGTAACTTGAAAAATTCTCTCGAGAAAAAATGCTAGTTACAGCCTGAAATCAGGAAGTTGGTGGAGTTTCACCCATGACTCGGTAAGCACGTCTAGCTGTTGGTCTTGCGTCTGATCATTCACTTGCGACTCCTTCACCATCTTAATTCTCTGCTTTTATGCACTTTTAGTAACATAAATTTTCGAAACGTATTTTTACCAGAAATTACCCGTATTTTTCCCTCGGGGATTCCATTGAGAATAGCCAAAAGAGCAAAGAATCAGTGTTGGTTTTGCCCGAACAACGAATAGATAGATGAATTCGAATACTTTACATCTAAGCTAGCAAAGCAGTATTGATATTTTTATTCAGCGTAATATAACAACCTATATACTTATACCTCTATTATACCTCTTCCCTTTTTGTAACAAAGTTCAGTTGACTATGTGATATGAGGTAAAATTTTTGATTTCCAAAAACCACTCTCAAACTACTATTCATATTTAACAAACCCCTGTCGTATTTGTGAAATATTCCTTATTTGTCAGCACGTTTACGTCTACCGCTGAATATGGTCCTTTTAATAAAACATGGAAGGCAAGTGAAAAAAAAAGGTCAGTGTTATTGAGGGATATTGCCATAATCACTACGGTTGGCAGGCGCATTGGTGATCGCAATAAGATGATATGTATCCCTGAGCTGATACATGCTATATTAGGACGATATATTAGGACTTTACCTATGAAATTGCCGTTCTGCAGTACTGGCCATTTCAAATCAAAATAATTTTTGTTTGGCTAATTTTATTTTAAAAACATGGATTTTTTTTTCAAATGTAGTCATTTGTTTATTGATTAGTGTTACATTTTCATAGCATTTCAATCTTTTTCGTCATCATGAAAACGTTGAAAATTCCAGTAATTATGGAATATGAGCACCGTCGTGGCAGCAACGCGGCACAAGCGGCACGCAACATCAACGACGTTTACGGAGCTAACACTACAAACTAATGCACCACCTGTTATTGATTTGCTCGCTTCCGTTCTGGAAATTTCGACCTGAAAAATGAACCTCGCGGTCGTCCGAAGACTTTGAATTAAAGGCGATTGTGGAAGCTGATGATACACAATCTACGACTATCAAAACAATATTGCTCCATTTGCGTCAAATTGGCAAGGTAAAAAAGCTTGACAAACGGGTGCCCCACGAACTCAATGATCGCCAGCGCGAAGTACGCGTCGAGACGTGTTTTGAACTGCTCAACAGACACACAAATGAAGGAATTTTGAACCGCATTGTTACCTGCGATGAAAAATGGATTCTGTTTTATAACCGCAAGCGCTCAGCAAGTTGGTTGTATCCTGGTTCAGCACCTCAATGCCCGTAACGAAAACTTACCCCTAGAAAAGTGATGGTCACTGTTTGGTGGTCTAGCGGCGGTGTGATTCATCACAGCTTCTTACCAAACGGGGTGAGCATTACTGCAGATGTGTACTGTGAAGAACTGAACACAATGATGGAGAAGCTGGCACATCTCCAACCAGCATTGGTCAATCGCTCTTATCCGCTGCCCCTGCACGACAACGCGCGAACTCATACTGCACAGCAGACGGTCTCCAAGTTGCAAGAACTGGGGTTGGAAGCTCTCTGTCACCCGCCCTACTCACCAGATCTTGCACCTACAGACTACTACTTTTTCCAGAATTTGGCGGGAAAAAAATTCAATACCCGAGAGGCAGTACAAAATGCCTTTGAAGAATTTGTTGCCTCCCGTCCAGATGATTTCTTTAAGAAGAGCATCAATAAACTAAACACCCTAAATGGCAGATTTTACAATGGCTTCTAAACGATTGGTTGCTGAGGAAACTATTGAGGCATGTGCTAAATGGATCAGTGACACAGACGGTAATTTAAAGATGAATAATGCAGCAAAAGATTTTTAAGATGAAGTGTCCGATTACAATAATATTTCTTCGCTTGTTATGCATGACAGTGTTTTCAGTCAAAAATAACTCTGACCACATCTGAAGAAGGTTTATGTAATAATAATAATTCAGATATATTGCCGTGTGGTTTCCGGCTTAGAATAGACCACCCCATGTCCTCCCATGGGTGTCGTAAAAGGCGACTAAGGGACATATGGCTGATGGATGGGCAGCAGCATCTATTAGCTCAAGGTTTACATCTTACTGCGATCACCAATCCATCTGCCAAGCGTGGTGATTATGGCAATATCCCTCAACAATCCTTGCTTTCCAAGGTCTGTTAAGAGGAGGCCCATGTTCAGCAATGGACGTAAACGGGCTGTTGATGATGATGATGATGAGATATATTGACGTTATCCCAAAGAGATATTCAAAGTTGAGTCCGTCATGTTTGGACTACGTGCAAAAGTCGTACTTCGAGTATAGCTGAAATAAATATTGTGCGGTATGCCCGAGGATCTACTAGTAGCTAAAAACGGGGATTTTATGCAGAAATGCCCTTTGTCCGATCACCGATATATCGGTTTCACACTCTCCACATTCACCACATCTTGCGCCGCCTCCCAGGAGGGAGCGTCGGCAGTGGGCGCTGGGGCAGCTCGCTGGACCAGGAGCTGCTGAAGAAGGCAGCCTTGGTCCAGGCGTGGCGTTGTAGTCCCGACTCCGACGTGGACGCTGTCGCGGGGGGACTCGATGGGGCCATAGTAAGCGTCTAGCTGTGTGTTGGGCGTAACTGCGCAATGGCGGCGCTCCACCAGTACACCCGGGGCATCGGGACATCGAGTTCCTGGTCGAGCTGCCCCAGCGCCCACCGCCGACGCTCCCTCTTGATGGGGTACTACCTACAAAGCAGGGAGGAAGTATACCCGACGTCCGGCGGCGGGACTGGCAAGTGGGCAGTCTCGTGCGGTGTTCCGCAGGGGTCGGTACTGGGACCGCTTCTGTGGAACATCGAATTTGATTGGGCGCTGCGGGTGGGCGGTCTCTGGGGGGTCAGCGTCATAGCGTATGACCACACCCTGGTGACCGCCCGCGCACCCGGTCATCGGCGGGCGACCATCATGGCCACAGCAGCCGTGGCACAGATGGTCGCCTCAATACTCCGTTTTGGCCTCCAGGTGGCGCTCGATGAAACCGAGGCCCTTGCTTTTCATGGGCCACGGCGAACGCCACCTGCAGCGGTGGTCGGAATGCGTTAATGCATTACCCCCGGACAACAAAAGGAAGAAAGAAAAAATAAGGTATTTAGGGTTAAACCAAACCATTATTTTACCATTACAAACAGACACTCCAATTTTATTTGTTTGTATAGATACTCTATATATAAAATTAAATGCAATATCCATAGTAATATACATTTGTTTAATCTACATCTACCATAGATAAAAGAACCGTAAAAACATTTACTGATTTTTCGTCCAGTAAACATCCAACACTGTTACAGACATCTATAAAATATTTATAGTACTCTAAATACTGTGATAAATTAAAAAAGAGTGTTACTGCCTGACTGACATATTGACACACAGCTGCCGTGGAGCTTAACGTTTTAAATTATGCAAACACTTTGTATATAGCAGCACCTGTTTAGGCTAAAAGAGTATTCAGGTAACGCGGACATAAATAAAAATGAACATGTGATATTCACGTTTAACATTTATTCTTTGTTTTTATTTTTTACTAGTAGTTGCCGCGGCGTTGCCGACTTAGTCAAAGATATCATCCTGAATTTTGTGACTCTCAGGTTGCTCGTTATTTTGACACTGAAATATCACACTTTAAAAAAAATATAAAACGTCATATCTCTTAACTGAAGTTATGTATTAAACATGTACTTTCAAATTTGTACTTTTAAAAGGACGGCATTAGCCATGGGTAGTTATTAATCTTATAGGTAAATATCTATTCTTCTCATCATCATCATTAGCCCGTTTAACGAACACTGCTGAAAACTTTTTTGTTAGTACATTGACCTCCTGACATTTTACATTTGAAGTTTTCAAAACACTGATTTTCTATGCAAAGGGGCTTAAAATACTTTTTACTACGCAATTTTTTATCCATCTTCTATGGAAAAGTTTCCTGGACCATCCTGTAGTTGAACTTCAATTGCTGACAAAATTTTCGAGTTATTTTACATAACATATGACTTGCGATATATCGAAACAGCAGTTGTTTCATGGGTTCTGCTTTGCAAAAAAAAAACCACCATCTTTTATTGCCATAATGACAACGCTTGGCAGGCGGAATAGTTATCGCAGTACGATGGTGAGTATCCATGAGCTGATAAATGCTAACACTAAATTGCAAGAAATATGACTAGCCACTTTATTACTTTTAAAATTAAATTACTTTTATTGCTTTAAAAGTATTCATCTTAAAGTAAAAAAATCTCAACTTAAAGATTTTAAACTTTTATCTTATGGTGGCCTTGAAAGTCAAATTTATAATGTAATCAAATAATCAACCTAATTGTAATCAAAATGTTCCCACGTAATCATGATTTCTCGTATCATCAAACTCAAATAAAGAATAACATATTAGACAAAGCGAAAGGTCTTTACCAAAGCGAAATAAACAGGAACATCATCGATTTCCCATTGCCTCCTTTACATTTGATTTATCTCTTGAGTGGGATCAGTTTGAGGTGTAATTTATTGCAAGCGAAGCCAGTCGCCGTTAATTCTTGGGACAGGCCTGATAACGCTCTTGACACCTTTGTTTAGGATACAGCCTTCGTATGCCTGTAAAAATACTCTGCCAGTATAATAACACTGTTATTTTATGGCCATTCAGAGGTTTTAATAATGTATTTTTAAAACTGGTGCTCGGGCTATTTTTAGTGCCTAGGCGTAAAATCTAGAAACTTCAGCTTCAAATATACGAGATAGTAAGCAATAAGGTGGAAGTTATACGACTCTAGCGAAACTAAAAGTAGTATGAGCTAAGAGTGTGTTTCGTTTTACTTAAAGTTTTCCGCTTTTGTAATCTAATTAAATTTTAACATATTTATTAATATATTTTAACTTTAGCACACAATACAACATGCCACGGACATAATGCCGTAGTTTATTAAAAAGAAAATTTTGGCGATCGGTTTGTTTTGGTCTACCACGTAGACAGCATTTCGAAAGGTTATTGGCTCTCATGATAATTATACGTACATAAACATAAATAAATCATAAGATAGACATTTTGTCATACACTTTTAAACAATACTTATATTTTAAAAAGTATGACTAAAATCTCGAATTATTGTTTGTATTATGAAAATGTTTTTATTATCTACAAAAACAGTTTTATTACTCTTACTCGCAATTTGTCATAGTAGCGCAATTTACTGGAAATCTTACGTACATAAAATTAAAGAAGTCATTTAACATAATAAAAGTAACAATTATATCATCAGCTATTTTGATTAGTATTTATTTATTTGACCGTAAATTTCTATAATTTTGTGAGGGTAGACGCAAATTATTCTTCAAGATATGGAAAGTGCTAATGAATTCGCAGTGTTGGTTAAATTTTGTTATATTTGTACGACTATATCTAGAAAAAATTTCATATTCATTGTGATTTACTTACTACTAACTTTAATTTATTCAATGTTTTCTTGTATAAATCTATACTAATATTTAAAACGGACAGTGTGTTTGTTTGCTTGAACGCTCTCGTGAAATATAGCGCTCAGGAACTACTGATCCGATAAAAAAAATATTTCAGTGTTAGCCTACTTATCAAGGCGGGCTATATATATACTATATTTTACTATGAAGCTACGCGGGTGAAATCATGGGAGGCTATAATAATATAAATTACGAATGTATAAAAGTGAATGTGCGATGTAAGTAACATATGCAGCGTGGAGTTACGCTGGCTGAATATCAAGGTAAATATTTAGACAGCTTCTATTATTTCTGTGATAACTGCTTTTTGTACTAACTGTACATAAATACAATAAAAATATACATTTACAATATCCGTTTTGAATCTATTATCAAAACAACCAAATATCATATCTACTACCAAATTTTAACGGTAGGCAGCGGCTTGGCAGGCTGTATGCCTACACAGCGTAGTATTTAGCATACCACGCTATGGAGAGGGCGAGTCCCACATATCCCACCGCCAGCGCGCGAATACAAAAAAAGATTGTTTAGGTATACCCCTGGCCTGTTTAAGTCCATGTAAAGCGGTTTCACCTACCAACGGCTGGTTTGCCATCGTTGGCAATAAAAAAAGATCTAAGCAGCCATTGATTTTCGGTACAATATTTAGTATTATTACTATACGTTGAAATTTTGCCATAAAGAATGTCTACTTACGTAAATATTGAATTCGATTTCAAATACTAAATAATTATACTACGTTTATATATCAAAGTAAATTTCTAAGATAATTATGTATTTAAAAATAAAATTTGGTAATCACCATTGATGTAAGCGCACTTAAGCAAGACTTTAAATACAGAATGTCTTGTTCAAAGACCAATAAGAAAAATAAATTACAATGTCCGCCTGTTTGTTTGTTTTTGATTTTTCTCATTTTTATACTCAATTGCTACCATAAGCTTATACTACATATTTGGAGCAAAACGTTACCCCATAACTCAGCAGGTATCCCAAACAAAGCTTTACAAAAACTTATCAGATTTATCTCATTTTCTATACAAGGATAAGATTTTTTCTCTATTACATTCGCGAAAACGCGACGCTCAACAAAAAGCACAATAAATACGTATCATTCGCGTCATTTGTTCCCTATTGCGAATAAACTAGACTCTGTAGTTTATAACGATTTAACATTATAAAGACGTAGACACATATTGGACGAGAAGAAAAAGCAGAATTATTAAGTAAATTTTATATGAAACATAAAAAGAAAATTACTACTTGACGTACTTAACAATCTGACACAAACAGTACCAAAAACGTCAATAAATTATCAGTACGGTCAAATAATAATTATATTGAGGACATAATCAAAGAAAAAAGTACTCGTAGAAGCACTGACCGTTGGAAGTTACTCATGCCTTTTATGGACGAAACATTATGAAATTACCTACTGTAGGTAGCTTCATTACACTTAATGTATGAGTTAATTTATTTAGTATCGTGTGTAGAAAGTCCACCTTGATACTGGGATTTATTTCTCTAGTGCGAGAGTCTTTGAGAAAAATAATATTCTGTGAAAAACTTCTCATTTAACATTGGTAATATTAACTGTAACTGTAAATATCAACATCATAAGATAATCAAAAAGTAAACAGTGCTGATCGTAGTCGGGTTTCATAGACAGTTTCTTTTTTAATGGCTTTCAATATCAGAAGAGTAATTAACAAAGAATTCAAAGCATGACCTGAACCTGAAAATTTGAAACCAACCAAACATATATAGTTATATCACGGCACAGTAAAACTCTAATGAGTTTATGTTTGCATTAACTTGTCTAAATGTAAGTGTACTAGTGAATGAATAAATAAAAAAAATATATATATACATAAAATTACGCAAAAATACGCCGTAAATAGGAGAATATTGTGGACCGACATAATGAGGGCTAGTTATGTACATTTGCTGCAAAATTACTTGCTGACCGTGTATTTTGATCTCTGCCACTGAACACCTGGTAGCCAGAGATCATTATATCAATTATGAGTTGATATTATAATTCATATTGTCGTTTAATTAAAGGAAAAGTTTTAAAAAACTTCAAAATGACTTTAATTAAAGGTAATGTTTGGGTAAGCTCTGGATGTACTAATTCGAATTTGCAATTTCTTTACAAATTGAAAGCCACATGATTTTTGAGTGGCATAGGCTAAATTTGAAGTCAAGGTTTTTACGGTAACGGGATCTACGCGAAATAAAGTGGCGTTCGTCTATGGTCACGGAGGAGCTTGCCGAGCTATTCTCAAGCACAGTACTGTAGAAGTAATCCACAAAATGCTATCTTTCTTTAGAATTCGTTTTACAATCGACCAATATGAGAGTGTACCTTTACAAGTCCACTTTCTAATGTAGTTCTTTTATCTTCCTGTTTCCTTTTTCCATGAGATCGGTTTTCATCTTGCTGAGGTAAGTAATTTTATAATACGATTTTAAGACAACCTACTGACCTGGTTTTTACTTCACATATCGGATTATCAAGTAAGTTTGTTTGAACGTGCTAATCTTCGGAAGTACCGGTGCGATTTGAATTTTTTTTTCAGTGGTGGGCTAAGATCTCACGGAGCGGTTTTTATTCGCGCCCGCCGCGATTGCAGGCCCGCAGCTTTTGTAGGATGTAGATTTATATTAAAAAGAAAAAGCACATTTCACGACGCGCTTTACACCCGCGGCGCGAGCGGTTGTTTGTGGGTCCTGCGGGTAACCGGTCTTGCGATCATCGCCCGCCAAGTTTGCGGGCGATGATCTTAACTGCGACCGCGCAAATCACCGGTCTCGTGAGCTTAGAAATAAAACCGTAGTTCCAGGACCGCGGCGGGCGCGGGTGCAAACCGCAGTGATTTCTTAGCTTAATTACATATTTTTGTTATTTAAGTACTTATGAGAACAAGAGTTAGGTTGCTATTTATAATTGCGTGAGGAAGCTCGTATTTAACAAAAGTTGAGCCATTTCATTATAATGAAATTATTTACAATTATGTAGGTAAAAATACAGGTGCACATTAATAATTTGTTAATCTTTATTTCTTTGACTTCCAGGGTGATGATTTTTTTTATTTTTTTGTTTATTAGAAATAGGTTAGCGTTTGACTACACCCTGCCTGATGTTAAGCATCGGAATAGCCTAGGATGGAGCACGCTTACCTAGAAGGAACCGGTTTACTCTTGATTTGAAGAGACCCATATCGTACTTATCGGGAAATATAGACCCCGGCAAGGAGTTCCACATCTTCGCAGTACGTACAAAAAACGTGGACTCGAAGCGCTTCGTACGTATTTTGGGAATATCGACCATGTACTGATGGCGCCTCTCCGAGTGTCTTGTTGTCCGATAGAAGAAAGGGGAAGGCAGAACTAAGTTGTGCAGTTCCTCAGCACACTCTCCGAAATGTATCCGATAAAAAACCGACAAACTGGCAACCCTTCGTCGGTGTGCAAGGCTTTGCAGCTGAGACTCGGCTGCGTTGCCTATAAACTTTTTGGCGCGCCTCTCAATCGACTCCAGTGCCTCTAGTTGATACTTGGCGGAACCATCCCAAAGATGAGAACAGTACTCCATACATGCTCTAACTTGGACTTTGTATAATGTGAGCAGCTGATTAGGTGTGAAGTACTTTCTCACCTTCGAGAGGATGCCAAGCTTTTTGGAGGCTATTTGGGCCTTCGACTCAATATATGAGCCAAAATTTAGAGTCGATGAAAGAGCAACGCCTTAAACAGCTCAAGCTTGTCAGTTAACTGCACGGATACATCTCGGAAAGAAGGAGACAGTCGAAACGGCCTCTTCTTTGCGGAGAACAAACACGCCTGGGTTTTACTAGCGTTAAACTGAGCCAGGTTGGCATCGCCCCAATCGGAGACTGCCTTAAGGGACAAGTTTAAGCGTTCAACCATGGCCTCTCTGAGCAACTCTATATCCGGCCCACTGGCCCGCGCATTGGAAGTGTAGCTCTCCACGACCGCGCTGTCGTCTGCATACCCAAAGGTACCGGGCTTCAGCAGATCGTTGATATGCAGCAGGAAAAGCGTCGCAGAGAGTACAGACCCCTGGGGAACACCGGCATTGACAGCCATTTGCTCAGACGAGCAGCCGTCAACGACCACTCGTAATGACCGATCCCTCAGGAAATCCGAAATCCAAGCGCAAAATGCAGCAGGTAGACCATATGCAGGAAGCTTGCCAATAAGGCTATCGTGCCAAACCCTGTCAAAGGCCTTCGAGATGTCCAGAGAAACGGCAAGCGCTTCCCTGTGTCTCTCGATGGCCTCACTCCAGATGTAGGTAGCGTACGCTAGAAGATCCCCAGTGGACCGGTTTCGGCGGAAACCGTATTGTCGATCGCTGAGGTGGTTGTTAGCTTCTAGGTACGCTAAAAGCTTGGTGTTGATAACACGCTCCATGCTCTTGCAGAGTATGGAGGTGATGGAGATAGGCCTGTAGTTTGAAGGGTCAGCACGACTACCTTTTTTGGGCACGGGTTGCACATTTTCTAGCTTCCAAGACTTCGGCACCAGTCCAGTCTCTAGAGAGAGGCGAAAGAGGCGTGTTAAGACAGGAGTCAACTCGGGTGCACATGTCCTCAACATAATGGCAGATATACCATCACGGCCACTGGCTTTATTCACGTCAAGATTACGAAGCGAATTGTGAACTTCCTTTTGGCCAATGTGAATGTCATTCATGACTATCTCGCTTCCTGGAACGTTAGGAGGAATCGCGCTTCCAGCATCTAGTCGTGAAGAGGCCGCAGACAGAGAAGCAAACAAGTTGGCTTTCTCTTCAGCAGTGTGAGCCAGTGTTCCATCAGGCTTCTGCAGTGAAGCAGTGAGGGGCGGCAGAAGTTTGCTTCGACTGATTTAGCTAGGGACCAAAACGCTTTACTACCCGCGGGGTACGAAGCCAGTTTGTTCCCTATTCGGCTAATATGGTCAAAGCGAGCCTTCTGTAGAGCCTTTTTGCAGGACTTGGATCAAGTGATAAACTTTGACCAAATAGACCAATCGGTTAGTCAATACCCAGGAGACCTTATATTTATCCGCTCCATGGCGCTCTACGGTGCCCCCATTTGGGTCGACGCCCTGAAGAGGCGAAACATGGCCCTGCTGCGACGTCCGCAGCGGGTCATGGCCATCAGGGCGTCCCGCGCCTACCGCACGGTCGCGTTTGACGCGGCCTGCCTCCTTGCGGGGTCCCCTCCGTGGGACCTGGAGGCGGAGGTTTTAGCCGCCGCGTACCGGCGGAGGTGTGAGGGGGCGCGTTCTGGCCGCGACCCCTTCCCGGAGGGTGTTGCACGGTGGCGGACTGAGGTCCGTCGCGAAACCCTCCGGAAATGGCAGGAGCGGCTAGAGGCCGCGCCGCGGAGCGGATTACGAACGGTGGAGGCGATTCGGCCCCATCTAAAAAAGTGGGCCGGTCGCCGTCACGGCGACGTCACCTACCACGTTGCACAGGTAGTAACAGGCCATGGCTGCTTCGGCCACTACCTGTGCAACGTGGCGCAGAGAGAGCCGGACACTCGCTGTCACCACTGTGACTGTGCCGACGATACGGCACAGCACACGGTGGTGGAGTGTCCGGCGTGGGCCAACGAGCGGGAGGAGCTCGTTGGCGTGGTGGGAGACGACCTCTCGCTGCCGACCATCATTTCGAAGATGGTCCAAAGCGAGAGGTCGTGGGAGGCGGTTGCCTCCTTCTGTAGACAAGTAATGTCACAGAAGGAGGCCGCGGAGCGGGAGAGGGAAGTAGATCCCTCCGCCCACCCGCTTCGCAGACGGCGTGTTGGCCGTCGGCGGCGGGCTGAAACCCGCCGCCTACCACCCTAGGCTCGGCCTCGGGGAGTGGGGGACATGGGCCCCGCTCCCTTCGAGGCTGACCCATGAGGAGTAGGGACGCCTCTACACTCCGGGCGTCCCTATAATTGGGCAAATGGGCCACTGTAAGTGTGGCCCTGGAGATCCCGCGGTACCATATTGGCCGTGGGTGCCGTCGGGGGGCCGGATTGCTCATGCGTACCCGGCCCCCACCAACGGCGGATCGAAGGAGTGTCCGGGAGGTTTTAGTGGTTGGTAGGGTCCTCTCCTCGTGGTATGAGTTTAGCATACCACGCTATGGAGAGGGCGAGTCCCACATATCCCACCGCCAGCGCGCGAATACGCTGCAGCGGCGGCGGTGGGAATGCGTAAATGCATTTCCCCCCGGACAAAAAAAAAAAAAAAAAAAAAAAAAAAAAGGAGACCTTATATTTTCAAACAAAACATAAGAAATGACTTACTGTTAACTGTTAGTTTAACTTGTCCTTTTTATTTATTTTTATTTCATTCTGTTCCAGATTTTGAATATCAAAGTAATGTTTAATTAGCTCATAAAAATTACTTATATTTAAATTCAAAATCAAGAATCTTTTTTTTTTCTAAACAATTAATAAAAATATTCTACAGATTTAATTTTCTAAAGTGAAATTTAGTCACCGCGATAGCATAATTAGTCGTCGTACACTCAAGATGTTAAATAAAGGAGTAGGTTTGAGGACAATTTACGACGTTGCCGTGGGTACTGTCTCCTTAATTCCGAGCACAGATGCCAGATAACCAGCTTTCGGCCGATTTATTACTTTAATCAAACGTAGAACGTATGCTGACAAAAACTACACACTTAATTCCTTATTTAGCGAAACGGATTGAACTGGTTTACGTTTTATTTCCACTTTTAGTGCTTTATTTTTACGTTAAGCCGCAATAGGATGTAACAGCTTATTCTCATGTGGTAGGTAAGGGAGAGAGAATAATAAGAATATGTTCGCATTCTCCCTTATTTTCTTTGTTTGCGTTTCATATTTTAAGCATTTACGACATTCAATAAAAATCATAATCGTACCTGAAAATAATACGATTATACTATCTAAAGCAAATATTTATTTGAGATATTTTTAATCGTATTATTTGCTTTATGGTTTCCGGCTTCGAATAGACTACCCCATGTTCCCATGGATGTCATAAGATGACAAAAGGACATACAGTTGATGAATGGGCAGCAGCACCATCTTACTGTGATCACCAATCCGCCTGCCACGTGTGCTGATCATGGCGATATCTCTAAACGTCACATGTTCAGATACAGACTTTTCATATACAATTTACAAAAAAAAAAAAAACTTAAGTTATACTTAATACACTTAACCCTTTAACCGTCAACGGGGGATTAATCTGACAAATATTTTAGTGTCCATTTCGACAGCGTCGTATATTTACGATCAAATACGCCATCTCGTTTAATCTTAATTTTTATTTATTGAAGCTGTATTCTATGAAAAATATTTTTGTATTTGGTAAATAGTTAATTAAATAAAAACTTAAACACATATCATTGTAACGAAATATCGATCTTCAAAAAGTGCACAGAGCACATCCCTTTTTTTTGTAGGTATTTATTTATAATTCACGGTGCCTGGCGTCAGGGGCTGGATAACTGATTCAAAGTCCGGCGGTTAAATGGTTAAAATCTAGATTGTACTTGGACAGAAACCGTAACTGATTCATCACAGATGCTTATGACTCGTGGTTACTATAATATTAAAGAATATATGGATAATAGAGATGTTTGGCGGATGAATCCATCGGTCTCATTGCGGCAGACTGGTATCCTTTAGCTATCACACCGCATTGGCAATCAAATTAAGTCTATGCTATGTACTTTATAAATTACGAACTCTTAAAATATACGCAAGACCACTGATCAGATTGTAGGCATGTTTCTATATATGTAAATCTGGGGCAGCGCTCCCTGTATAAGAAAGTGTGAAGACAACAATGATAATTTCAAATAGGTACTTGAAATTATCATTGTTGTCTTCACACTTTCCTGGTATGAGTGCCTACATATCGATGTATGGGGATCACTAACCTAGATAACTACTATTTTTTTTTTAATGTATAAAATTATTAATCAAAGACTTTAAAAGATGGCAAAAAGAACGATCTCGGAGTGTCTTATAGTCTTTCTTCTCCGAGTGTCACACCGTAGGTAGGTAGAGAAAGACTCGTAGGAAGCTAGGATAGGGTCCGGTAGTCCTCGCAAGGCGAGGCTCGCGACGCGTTCTATGCTTCAGAGCCGATTCCAGCCCGCGCTGGTTGATCTTAATTGTATTTTATAATAAGCGATTATCACATGCATATTATTTTTGAAATGTAAACTAATTTATTGGTTAAGATTGTTTTTTCTTTTTTGTTTTCATTATCATTGTATTTGACTTATAATAAGTACGGTCGATTCGTCTACATTATCAATAAACGTTTTCATTTTTCATTTTCATCGAGAATATAATATGCAGAACTATTATTGTAAATCGCTTGCCATATTTTTGTCCAAATTTGCTATCTAGTGTATATCCAACCACAGTTCCATACATTCAGTAGTTCCATACTTCGCTACGGAAGCTTATCGTGACACAAAAGCAAACGACGTGCAAAGGACGTTTACTAATCCTAGATTGAGCCGTGGCGGAATTGCTTAACCTTGTTCATCTATTGATCTGTGTTGTATGCATAAACTCGGAATCCCGTCGTAACGGTAATATTTATTGCTTACCTAACTGAACAACAAACCTGTTTGTATTTCTTGTAAAGGTTTTTTCAACAAGAAACTAGTTTTGTTAATTTAAAAAAAATAGATATGCCATTAATTCATATTAAAGCAGCCGTACCTCAATGTCTAGGGCGTCGGACTTGTGATCTTGTGGTCGCCGGTTCGAACCACACCCATTGCACTACCGACGTGAACCCACTCGTAACACAAACATTTTAGCTTAGCACGAGGGTTTAACAAGAATACTAGTAGACTGCAAAACTCTGCTAGTAATTCTAGTAGTAAAAATAAAAATACAAAAAAAAAACAAAAAAAAAGATATTATTTTATTTAAAAAGTAAGATTTGGCAATTTTTAATGACATTTTTTATCTAATAAATGTCCACTACAACCACGTTTACAGATGTTGATTCTACTCTCCTCGAAGTTTTTGTTTCACTATTGTATTGCAGAATTGATAAGTTACAACTTAATATTAAACACTGCTAGTAGTATTTTACGAACATCTCAAGTACATGATTTAAAAATCATCCTCCTTAAGAATGCTAATTTATGATTTAGTATAAATGTGAAGATCTGCTCGGGGTATAATATGTATGGATAACTACATATTATTATGTTTCATCATAAAAATCACATAAGTCTTTGCATATTTCCATGCGATATGCACGATGAAGATTAGAAAGGTGACGTCAAAGAAAGACATCGAAATCAATACAATTATTTACTCAATGTGAATATTTAAATTAACCTTAATTTATTTAACCTTAAACATATGTATATTCAGAAAGAACATTTATTTTTATTTTAGTCAGATTTTAAACCATAATGCATTATAACGAAATAATACAATCACTCGTTACCGCAGTAATAATTAGCTAATCCGATTTTGTTAATTGCAAATATGGGATTTATTTTTCCTGTCAACTAGTGGCTGTATTTTTAATACACCGCTCACCGTATAATTTATTTTGATATGCGTATAATGATGGCAGAATTAGACAGTTTGGATTTCCTATTGGCATGTGAATGGCCACTTCAATTATCTATAAACATAACAGTATATTTTTTAATTTTCATATTGATGTACTACTAATAGTATTTACTGAATTCTAAAAACAAAAAGAATAGACTTACAATGCATACATCGTCATTGTGTAAGTTGTACTGCAGAAATCATTATTTATTTTGGGAATAGTGTATACAAGCTGATGCCCGCTACTTTGTCCGCGTGGTGTTTGTTGTTCCGTCGGTATTTTAACTATCCCACGGGAATCCATAAATTTTCTGTGATTAAAGTATTTAAAATGTTGAACGAGGATGTAAGGTACCACCATGCCAAATTTCATTTACATCGGTGCAATACTTTCGGAAATTAGCCCGTACAATAAGACAGAGAAACAAAAAAAAAAACAAATCTGGATGTGTTCTATTTCTCTCGTAACAAGTTCCTGACTTGTTTTTTAGCATTTATTCATTCGACCTCTACAGTTTTATTATGTCTATGTAGCTTCAGTTTACAGGCATTGCAATGATCGGAAGCGTTGTATTTTTTTTATCAAAATATTGAATGCTTTTTTACAGATTGTTAGAATAAAATGTAATATAACATTTTGTTTTGCAATTAAAAAAAAAACATTGCTGACGGGAAACATAAACTATCATCACATTTTTTTTTACTTTTATGGCGTTTGCTGCTAACTAAATTACAAAATTGAGTTTAATAAAGGACATTGCTCGTCGTCCATACATAGTTCGCCTAAGATCCAACAGGGAGGTGTGTTTACTTTTCAGGTTTTAGATGATGTATATATTCGATTGAACCTAAATTAAAACAACGGACACTTATGAGAATTCGGAAAAAATCAAAACACTTTCGGATTTTGAGGTTATAATTAAACAACGCAAACGCAGATCGAGCACAGAACGCGCGCGCAAAGTAGGAATGCGCCAAATAGGGGTTCATAAACATCGATGACGGAACCTGAAACATCGATGTAACATCGTTCTTCATGAACGATGTTATTATGACCGATTTCAGCTACACACACAAACATAATAATATCTCTCTTATTCACAAGCGTAGATTGTTCTATTTTTTGTCTCGTTCGCAATAACAATACAAACGCGCGCAAAAGCGGCAAAACAAAGCACATCGTTTCGCTCACCGATATCGCATCGACGGCCATTGTTTTGTTTGAAGTTCCTAATAGAAGTCACATAATATAAAAAAAAGTAAAATAATGATTATTCTTAAAAAATAAATGTAAAAACAAACGAAGTAGTGTATTATTTCTACAAAAAAAACACCTTTAAGAACTTCTATATATCGTTCATAAACATCGATATATCGTTCTTGATGTTTCTAACATCGACGTTTCACTTTTCAATGTCACTGTTATTTATGAGCGATGTTGCATCCCTAGCGCCAAGTGACATTACTACCAAATGTCAAATGTTGTCTCGTTTCTCGTTTCATACAGCGAATACTTTTTAAAATGTTTTCGAAATTAATAAGTGTCCGTTCTATTTAAATATTTGTAATGTATATTATTAAAAGAACTAGTAATTATAGTAAATGTTTCATGCGTGTTGGTTCATAGGCCATTTTTGTCAATGTCCTTTAGACCACCGACAGGACTCAAACCTGCATCTTAGGCATAGTCCGTAATGCCTTTCGGCTACAGTAGAAACTAACCGATTATCGAAATTTATCAATCTCCTTTAATAGGTCCTTACCTATGAAATTGCCGTTTTGTATGAAAAAATATAAACGATTTTTTTTCATGTATTTATTATTCGTGTTAATCGAAGTAATCACCCATGCAATCAATGCATCTTTGCCAACGCAGTGGCAGTTTATTTCTTAAAGAAATCAGCTGGACGGGAGGCAACAAATTCTTCAAAGGCATTTTGTACTGCCTCTCGGGTATTGAATTTTTTTCCCGGCAAGAAGTTATCCAAATTCTGAAAAAAGTAGTAGTCTGTAGGCGCAAGGTCTGGTGAGTAGGGCGGATGACGGAGAGCTTCCAACCCCAGTTCTTGCAACTTGGAGACCGTCTGCTGTGCAGTATGAGGTCGCGCGTTGTCGTGCAGGAGCAGCGGAGACGAGCGATTGACCAATGCTGGTTCGAGATGTGCCAGCTTCTCCATCATTGTGTTCAGTTCTTCACAGTACACATCTGCAGTAATGCTCACCCCGTTTGGTAAGAAGCTGTGATGAATCACACCGGCGCTTGACCACCAAACAGTGACCATCACTCAATATTGTTTTGACGCTAACGTCGAAAGCTGCTGCTAATTCAGCCGTAGATTGTGTATCATCAGCTTCCACAATCGCCTTTAATTCGTCATTGTCGACCAAAGTCTTCGGACGACCGCGAGGTTCATTTTTCATGTCGAAATTTCCAGAACGGAAGCGAGCAAACCAATAAATAACAGGTGGTGCGTTGGTTTGTAGTGTTAGCTCCGTAAACGTCGTTGATGTTGCGTGCCGCTTGTGCCGCGTTGCTGCCACGACGGTACTCATATTCAATAATTACTCAAATTTTTAACGTATACATGATGACGAAAAAGATTTAAATGCGATGAAAATGTAATACTAATCAATAAACAAATTACTACTTTTGGGAAATAAAATCCATGTTTATAAAATAAAATTAATTTGAAATTAGAATTTTATTCGTAGCCAAACAAAAATGACTTTGATTTGAAATGGTCAGTACTGCAGAACGGCAATTTCATAGGTAAAGACCTAATATAACACGTCTCTAAGAGGAACGTTTTAGCCATCTATCGCTAATGATCAAATTTACTACGACAAATATCTCCAAAGTTGCATTTGGAATTAAATATTTAAACGATGACACATTATATTTTTTTTATTTTTAACGGAAAAGTTTACCGCTTATCGGCAGGACTCGAACCTGCATTTAAGTTTTAATCATATTTTCTGTTTATAAAGGAGTACGGAAATAATTTTGGAATGAGATTTCTATCAATATGCAGTTTATGCAATTCCTCTTTGATTCCAACAAAAAACTAAATGGTATAGCACACGCTGCGTTTTCACTGGTTATATTACTGTGATCCAAAGTTAAATAATATAGTTTCGTTAGTTTTGTCGATGTTATTTTTGCGATTTTATAAAATGTAAGTGAAAAAATTACTTGATCTAGAAAGATTCTTGGATATGCGAGCAATCATAATTTCCTAGAAATAATAATATGAACTACTTAATAAAAACTTCGATGTAATATTTCATCTTCATAATACAAACAAACCGCGAATACTATTCTATATTTACTTCTGTGGATAAAGTTTGCATCATTAGTAAGGATTCAAGCGGACCTGAATGATATTTAGTAGCCTGTTCATCTTTTCGTTGAATGTAGGTTTGCATTTAAATTATGCTATGCCATGCCCAACGGTTTTATCTGCAGTGCCATGCTTTTAAATGGGCCTAATTATTACAATTACTGGACGGTATATATTCGGCCGGGTACGCATAAGCAATCCGACCCCCCGACGGCACCCGCGGCCAGTATGGCACCGCAGAATCTCCTGGGCCACACTTACAGTGGCCCATTTGCCCAATTATAGGGACGCCTGGAGTGTAGAGGCGTCCCTACTCCTCATGGGTCAGCCTTGAAAGGAGCGGGCCCATGTGCCCCACTCCCCGAAGCCGAGCCTAGGGCGGTAGGCGGCGGGTAGTCCCACATACCCTGCCGCCCTCGTAGAGACGCTACTCTCATTGGAAATATCGCAACGGGAGAACATACGTCATTGTCCCCAGAAAAATATATTGTTTTGAATGCAAATACTTACACAATATTTCTCATTGATTCCAATTTGACGAATCTAAAGGGCAGAGTTAATTTATTTATGTTAAGTTTCGTTCTGTTCGTGTAACTCTTCCATTCATTTCGACGTCCATTGTGAAATACTATTCGCCATTCACATAAATTAAATTACTGGTATATTCACGGTTTATCACTATATCGAGAGTCACGATAAATCGTCGGTGAGAATACAATACCACGTAAGTGATAATAGCTAATAAGATTGAAAATCAAACGTAACTAATTGATTGTTGCCCTTTAAATCCTTTATAACTAAATATAATTCTTGTTAGAAAATATAACAACACCTTATAAGCATCTATCACTTATACGGTATTGCAGTATCACTGGCAATCACTTGTATGCTGATCATACCACGAGAGGAGAGGACCCTACACCACTAAAAGCCCCAGCCCTCCGGCGAAATAAGCCTTAGCGATTATTGGAAAATGACAATCTCAATATGAAACAGAATTCTATGAAATGTTTATATTATTATAATATTAACACTTTTCAATATATTTAAATTACTTTTAAGATATTCGAGTATTGTTTGAGAACTAATTCTAATAATAGACTTAAGCCTTAAAAAAGAAAAAAGTGAGATTTCCAACGTAACCTTTCACAGCCTTGTATTGTTATTCAATCTATGTATTTTTTATATGGTAACTAACTTATTTTTTTTAACTACTTTCAGTAGATTGAAATAATAACAAGGAATAAATTTTCTAATTACCGGAACAAACGACCCTTAGTTATTAACAACTATATTTAATTACCTTTTGAATGCACTCGTTGAACATTTCAAAGGTAGTTAAAAAATCTCTTTTTAGCATATGTTCATTAACGTTTATTCAACGCGCGTCAACTGACAATGATGCTCTTCGTTTTACGTTTGACCTAAATCCTTATAAATATATTATATATTATAAAGGCTTTTAAATTTTAGTATAAATATAACTAAAATAAAAACTGCAAAAGAATGGTTTATTGACAAAGCACAGACTAAATCGTTAGACATAATTTTTTAAATTTGCAGAATATCTGTATTAGATACCTAAAACTATCTGAATTGAAAAACACAAAATATCTAGTGTTTATTTTACTCAAATATGTATGTCAATGCTTGGATACACTTTTTGCACCGCTCTCCCTCACACAGTAATGATGCACAATATGCAGAAAGGAAAATAAAAATATACAAAAATACAATCAACAGCCGAAGATCATTTTATGAAACATACCTGAAACAAGCTTAAACAAATAAAAAATTGTCGGAGTCTAATAGCTAGTTGAAGATGTAAGTGTGATTAATCTCTAGAGATCCAATATAGTAACGGCACATCACTGTTAATATCATATTCGCTGATAGTTTTTTTTTTGTTTTGTATAATTAATTTGTATACAATCACAAAATTTGTGATTGTATGCAAATTATGTGGAAAATACTTCTATTGTTTATTGAATTATTAATTACATTCATATTTAAAACGCGGTCAGTTGTCAGTGGTTTTTGTCTAGTTGCTGGCAAGCTATTTTTGTTACGAGATCTCATAAAAATAATAAGTGTTAAACTATATTTTGGTTTATATACCCTACTAGGTTCCCG
Organism: Nycteola revayana; assembly: GCA_947037095.2. Classification (NCBI taxonomy): domain Eukaryota; kingdom Metazoa; phylum Arthropoda; class Insecta; order Lepidoptera; family Nolidae; genus Nycteola; species Nycteola revayana. The sequence goes on from OX344840.2 coordinate 18,998,589, forward strand.
CGCGCAGTTTCACCGCGTAACTCCCGTTCCCGTGGGAACTACATAATTAAATATAGCCGATAGCTTTCCTCGATAAATGGGCTATCTAACACTCAAAGAGTTTTTTCAAATTGGTTCAATAGTGTCGAGATTACGTTCAAGCAAACAAACAATCAATCAAACAAACTATTCAGCTTTATATATTAGTATAAGATAACCCTGTCATCAATTGGCCTATATCAGCCTACTTCTAGGTTTTTCCCTTATTTATACCATTACACTTGGTACCTTGGTACCTTCCGAATTCAGTCTACTGCGACTACGTTTTATGTTATCGCTTCACTTTGCCGCGAGGCGTCCGTTACGTTTGCTGAAATGCCTTTCTAGAACGCTTCTACTTCAACGGCTATCCGTCTTACTGCGGACATGGCCAATCTGTAACTTTCTTATTATGTGGGCTATGTTAATTACTTTAGCTCTTTGTCAAATAACCTCATTGTGACATTCTGACCAGATGAATGTAAATACCTACCTGTTAAAATGATCAAAATGATCAAATAACTAAAATGTTAAGGCTATTCGAATAACAATCACATTGAAGTGATAACACCGCCTAACTAAAAGTAAAGGTGTATTTTTAGAATTGCGAAGAATACACGACTATTAAGGCTGTGCACATCCTATGCCATGTATGTATCATTGTTCAATTTTCTGTTTCGTTATTTACTTTTTTATTGGAAGTTTCGATGAAATTGCATTTCGCTGTGACACGACCGGCTCAATTGCCGCAACAGTAATTTAATTTATAGATTTCATTCAATTGTAGCAATACGCGACACTTTGTTCTTATTCGATTGTCATAAATATTATGCTATTTTATCAAACGTAACAATACTACCCGTTAAAGTATGACAGTCCAAAGCGGTGCGGATCATGTCACAGGAGACAGTTAACCTTATCTATCTATACCTATGAAAGAAAAAGACTTAATTGCAAAATATAAAACAATACAGTAACTTTGATAACATATTACCATATGAGAATTATCCTAATTATATGTTGCAATCGGCGGCCTTATCGCTAAAAGCGATCTCTTCCAGGCAACCTTATGAATAGGTTGGACCAAAAATAAAAAGAAAAAGAAATAGGGTGGCATAGGGCAAAAGTATGGATGTATGTTCCGTATAGACTCAAAAACTACTGAATGGATTTCGATAATTCTTTCACCATTAGAAAGCTACATTTTCCCTGAGTAACATAGGCTACAAAAGTCTACGCGTGCGAAGCCGGGGCGGGGCGCTAGTTTATTATAAACTAGCTTCCCACGCGCGGTTTCACCCGCGCAGCTCCCGTTTCCGTGGAAACTTCATAATTAAATATAACGTATGTCATCCGGGAACAGCGTAATTTTCCAACGTTGAAAGATTTTTTTAAGTCGGTCAAGTAGTTTCGTAGCCTATTCAATACAAACAAACAATCAAATATTTCCTCTTTGTAGAATTAGTATAGACTAGCGACCCGCCCCGGCTTCACACGGGTACAATACTGATACTTATACTACAGAATGTCTTTAAACCTCTAACAAAACGTGCGAAATTTAGTCAAAACAAACAGAAACAAATTAATATAGGTACCTACTAAAACTCAATGAAATAAGTAGGTGGGTATACTTTTATCGTATGAAATACCTATACTCTTCAGGACTAACAATACAACAAACACTAAATAAATAGGTATTCAAGTATATATCCATCATAGTAACAACGAACACAAAACAAAAAAATTGCCTTATAATTCTTAAGGATCGAGCGCGCATAATCGCATTCGGCCTAACTCACTCGCTGCGCTGCAAAAACACGCGCTGCTATTTTGCGATAACTTCTAAGTCATTCATTTAAAGTATAAAGTGTAGGGGTAAAATAATCTGAATGAAATGCTTAAGAATATTGATTCATTTAAAATTATAAGAATAAATACTGAATCCGTCTGATTAGCTTTACAATTACCGCATTAGAAATGATCATGTTCTAAAAGATTTTAAGAAAATATGAATAGCGTGTAATATTCTAGCTCTGAAAAGAACTGTTGTTTAGCCCTGAAAAGAACTGTTGGTTAGCCCTGAAAAGAACTGTTGGATAGCCCTGAAAAGAACTGTTGGTTAGCCCTGAAAAGAACTGTTGTTTAGCTCTGAGAAGAACTGTTGTTTAGCTCTGAGAAGAACTTTTGCGTAGGTGTAGTTTTAAGAACGAAATCTAAAAAATTCGCACGAAAATTATTAGACTTCGCGCACGACCGCTGCGTAGGGAGCTGACCTCGCGTCTGAGCCGCGCAGGTACCTACCTTAAGGCGCGGCCCCACCGCGGTGCATGCTGTGCACGGGCGCGCGACCCATTTTAGCTGCGTGTATTAATTAGTATGAAAAACGTCAATTCAAGCGTAGCCTCTCCGTGGGCTGCAGTGGACACTAAAACATACATTTTCTTACAATGCGAAGCATAATCCACGTGCGTAGCCTCTGTGTGCACCGCGGTGGGTCCGCGCCTTAACTCATAGATCTAAACTCCCCTCCCGCACGCGCACCACCGCGCCCACTTCGCAACGGGCTGTGCAGCAGAAATCGTAATATTTTAATTTCGCCATAACTTCAAAACCAAACGTCCAATTTTAATCATTCAACGATCAAATATTATCTACATAAACTGTACTTAGTGATGAAATAATTTATTTTGATAAGGATTAATAGCATGAGTAAAATAAAAGCGTTTAAATGTAGTCCAAAAAAAAATCACGATTTCTAAATAAAAAAATGGTTGTTGTGCCTCACTCGACATAGACAGGTATAGTGTGTCGCGGACTTTTTTGTAGTTATTTATAAAACCTACAATTAATTACAACATTTTATGGTTCTACCTTTTATAGTTTAGGCAGCGTACGCAAAATAAGTAAGTTTTCTGGTTGATTTTTTTACACCTTGTGTCCGAAAACCCCAAATATCTTACGGAACCCTATTTTTTTCCAAAATAAAATTCAGCCTATGTTACTCGTGGATAATGTAGCTTTCAAATGGTGAAAGAATTTTTGATATCGGTCCAGTACTTTTTGAGCCTATTCATTACAAACAAACATACAAACAAAGTTTTCCTCTTTATAATATTAGTGTAGATATATGCGTTTTTGTTTTCAAGTCAAAATATATTGAGCATTCTTACCATACAGTGGCGGTATATGTGAGACTTCTTACTATCTTCATAGTTATGATACCACAAGTCGAGTGCTTAGCGACTTCCCCCAAGTGCTCCTTCAAACGCCATTTATTGGGCATCCGGAAACTGCAAATTAATGTCATCTGATAAATGTAAACACGTAATAGGTCTGTAGAATCACACAAACAACAGTAATTCATGTATCACCATGATAGAGATTACAACCTACAAATTGGTTCAAGCCATGTCCCTTTCCAGCAGTGGCGTATCTACAGTCCGTGCCGGTGGAAAATTCGTTGACTGAGGAACATAAGCATAGATATAATGTTTTGTATATCATGATCTACAAACATTACTATTTTATTTTCGTATAACTCCTTTTTCAAAATCTATTCGTATTATGTATATTTTTTTTAGAAATAGGTATACTTAATCATGTCTTCTGTTCTTATTGTCTTCGTATTGAAACCCTATTATTACTCCACAATTCAGAAGTAAACGGATTCCGAACATCTATCGATATAATTTAAGCATTTTACTATTAAGAAAAAGGCAACACTAAATAATGTGTAATAATTATTAACTGTGGTTTGCGTGTATTCGTAAGTTAAGTGGTCACCTTTAATCATTAACGACTTAAACATTGTTAACTAATATTGGATAACAACGCTTTAATTGCTTGAGTTTAATATATATATATTACTTTACCGTTTTAGAGATGAAGTGGTTAAAGTAGTTATAAAAACAGAAATATAATATTATTATACATTGTATTTTAGCTTTCTTTCTCATCCGCGTGAAATCGTTACTTATTGCGATAAAAGGTAGCCTCTTTTCTATTTTTGAACCTAATATTATTTAAAATAGTTCAGTGGTTTTGGCGTCAACGTGCCAGTTACCTTAAAATTTTTAATATAAGTAGGGTAAAGTAACTATTAACTAGATACAAAATAACTTAAAATTATAAAAGAGCATGAATAACTATATTTTTATTACTGGGGCGAGACGGATATGAAAATCTTTATTTGGATACTGTGTAGCTTACCACACTAACTCATTTGTGTGCTATTTAGGTGGTAATTGTACAGTATAGCCCTCCCGAACACTTTCAACCACGGTAAACCAACTTTAAAAAGATTCGATATCTGCGCAGCCGCGCAGGCCATTTTATAGGGCACTATCTAACTCTCTGTATTTAAGTAATACTCACGAAGTCCGAATAATCGTTTTTGCCCACATGACTGGTGACAGATCAGGCGCAAAACCGACAGCTTTACGCACATCCCGGGGCATGGCCAATTATGTATAATAATTTTCCCGGACGCAGTAGTCTAACATATTACCGCTACACAACCGAGTTAGTCATACCTTTTATATGTAAGTACATAAACAATTAGATCTAAATCCCTTTTTTGTACCCACCTATTTACGTCGATTGTTTAATCAAATTATTTCATATCAAACGTTATCTTGAACTCATTTAATCCCAATATTTCTCTTAACATCGTAACATACAAAGAAAACGGCCTTACTTAATTCTGTATTTAAATAGAGTTGCTTAGTGGGGAGGCTCTCCAAAAGACTTCAAAGAGTACGCAACGTACTTTTGATTTCGTCATTTATTCATAGGGCCCTTGGACTGAGTTCAAAGCCTCAGATAAATGTATGTTACACACTAGATATATTCTTAAAAGCGTATTATGAAACTTATCTCCTTGCTAGTTCTGAAACGGAATAACGTTTTCTTAAATTTCTTTCTGCTCTGGTTCTTCTTTTATAAGCAGTTTGCAACCAGATTTAAGTGCGCTATAATGTTTATTTTATCTTTTTATCTTGTACGAAAGAAATTAAGTTTTTTTTACTATAGTTTATAAAGAATTCATTTACCTATAGGTACTTGCTTGTGGTATTGGAGCGTGTAGTAGTAAATTACTCTCAACATTCACAAGAAAATGTGTTTATAACTAGCTTCCCGCGTGCGGTCTTACCCGCGTTGTTCCCGTCTCCGTGGGAAGTTCTTAATATATAGCCTTTGTTTACCGGAGATAGTGTAGCTTCCCATCAGTGAAAGAATTTCGTCACGTTGTTTCGGAGCCTATTCAATTCAAAAAACAAACCTCCTCCTTCCTCTTATCTATACTCTATGTTCTTCTTCTTCTTCGTCGTGTCGGTGATTCCTTTACATTATATATGCTTCGACCAAAACTCTGCCACATTTACGGCGCTGCTGGTGGCCTCGGACAGGTCCCTTAGAGTGCAGGTGGAGTTACACAGGGTACAGGTAAGGAGGTGGGCCATCGTTTGTGATGGGGCTCCGCAGTCGCACCTTTCTTCATCAGAGTACCCCCACCGGACCATGTTGTATTTGCAGAGACCAGCCTGGCTTCGCAAGCGGTTTAAGGTCTTCCAAATGGGCCATGGTAGTTGGTGGCCTGCTGGAAGCTTTTCTGCAGGCTCAGCGTAGTGTTCCGGAGGGAGATATCTGAGGAGCCACAGATGTTTTCGGGCTTCCTCAGCCTTGCTATTACTGACTGATTTAGTCGACCTGAGGAAACTTTTCCGACTCCTTAGTCTACCTCTTGACGTCTCCATATTGTACAGGGGATGGCGTTGGTCTGTCTCTTGTTTGTATTTTTCAGAAGCGCAAGTCACCTCTCTTCGAACATCTGAGGGGGCCACTCCTGCAAGTGGGTATAATGCTGCTAGTGGAGTAGGTTTAAGGCAGCCAGTAATTATTCTGCATGTTTCGTTGAGCGCTACATCAACTTCTCTGGCATGAGCGGATCGATGCCACACTGGACATGCGAATTCGCCAGCCGAAAAGCAGAGAGCCATGCCAGAAGTCCGGAGAACATGTGCAGAGGCTCCCCAGTATGTGGATGTTAGCCGACGTAGCAGATTATTGCGGGCGCCGACTTTTAGCTTGGTCTTGAGGCACTGCTGCTTGTAGGTGAGGGAGCGGTCTAGTGTGACTCCTAGGTAAACTGGGTTGTTGCTATGCTCGATGTCAGCGCCTTGCCATTTAATTTTAAGAGTTCTATGAGCCTGGTGGTTTTTTAGGTGGAATGCGCAAGATTGAGTTTTTGATGGATTTGGCCTCAGAACGTTGTTTGTGTAGTAAGTGGTTAAGGTATGAAGAGCCTTTTCCAGGTTTCTTTCAGCGTCTTCAAAATTACCAGTCCGTGTAGCTATGGCTAGGTCGTCTGCATAGAGAAATCTTTCGGTGTTGGTAGTTTTGGGCTGATCGTTGGTGTATATATTAAATAACATGGGGGCTAGGACACTGCCCTGGGGTAAGCCATTCTTTAGGATGCGCCATCTGCTTTTGTCTGAATTTAATTGGACTATGAATCGACGGTTTCGTAACATTTCACCCAAGATGTTAACGAAGCCTTGTTCGTCTGTGAGAGATGTTAGTTTGGCTAGTAACCTTTTTACGTTGACCGTGTCGTAGGCAGCTGATAAGTCGACTAGGACAACACCGGTTATTTGGTTGGCTTCATATCCATCCTCGATGTATTGGGTAAGGCGAAGAATTTGACCGGTACATGATTTGCCAGGGCGAAATCCAGCTTGTTCAGGGTTCAGCTCAGGGTCAATCAGGGGCTGAAGACGGTTGAGGATTAGCCGTTCGAACAGTTTGAATGTGTGACATAGGAGTGAAATTGGGCGGTAGTTTTTTGGTTCAGTGGGGGACTTTCCTGGTTTAAGGAGCGCTATACCTTTGGCCTTTCTCCATTGCTTGGGGAGTTTTATGTCTCTGAGGCATGTGTTAAAAAAACAACTCTATGTTAATATCTGAAGTGTTTTTGATGTTTGCCTAGCCGTGCTAATCTCAGAAAGTTCTGGTCCGATTTGAAAAATCTTACAGCGTTTGATAGTCCATTTATCGAGGAAAGATATAGGCTATATTTAATTATAAAGTTCTTATGGAAACGGGAGTGAAATCGCACGCGGGAAACTAGTAAAATATAATTATAGTTAAAATGGTAAAGGCTTTTATATACTATAAAATGAGTAATGTAATAAATTGATGGAATTGATTCAATTTAAATGTTCCGCTTTTAATGTAAAGTAGAGTAAAATAAAGTAAAACCTAATAGGCGGCCACAATAGGTCCTCGCCTGCATGCGAAATGTACTCTTATTGGTAGAGAGATGGCGCCGACCACTGGAATGACGAGGACGAGTTGTTGGTGGTGGAAAGGCAATAATTAACTCACTCACTAATCCGTCTTTATCTCTCTCTCTCTGTTAAGTGACGCAGACGAAGTTGCACAATTTAACTGGTAAGATTCATAGATTCTTAACTGATGCAACATGAAGCCTATAGACCAAAGACGTTGTAAGTTTGAGTAAGTAATCCTAAAGTCTACTACACACGCGACAGGGCCGCCGGGCAAGCCGCCGTGCACCCGGCGGCATTCAAAGGAGCCGCCGGCATGGATACACATACAAATACATGCCGCTCGGCATATACCCGGCGGCATTGCTGCCGGCATGTGTGTAGTAGCCTTAAGACCACTGCTTTGAAAGAGGAACATGAAATCTGAAAACGTGTTTAAATATGTAAGCATTTTGACTTTCATCTTCTCTAACTTTATAAAGGGGAGACAATGTTTATAGGATCTTACTATTAGTTATCTAGTCATACTTAGTTTTATGAAATTCGGTGCAATACACATTTAAAGAACAAATAGACAAAAATCAGACGAGCAGACAAATAATTAGGCATATAATTACTCTTTAGTTTTTATCACTAATAAGTATAAATATTCTAGTTGGTAAAAAAAACAAAGTCACTTGGAAACAAAGACATGGCAACATCAATTTGTTTTGACGTTTACATAGAAAGGCACTTAGAAGCCTAAACCGCTTAAACTCCTATTCAACTCGGTAGGTATCGGTAATCTTCTTTGAGTAGTCAGTCTTAAATCGAAAATTATAAGATGTTATGTGATTTCCAGGTTAGAAAAGACTACCCCACTATTGGTGTTGTAAGAGGCGACTAAGGGGTAAACTACTGATAGATGGGCAGCAGTATCAGCCCAAAGATACACCCAACCTCCGTAGTGTAGCGGTATTTGGCTCGCTTTAAATCTCGGAGGTCGTGGGTTCGATCCCCACGCCGGACAAGAAATCTTTGTGTAAATTCTAAGACTTCTTTCCGTGTCTGGTTGGTTGAGGGACTACCCTCCGTGCCTCGGAAAGCACGTTAAGCCGTTGGTCCCGATTGTTAGAACATCATCTATCATAATTGTATACCAAGGAACGGCAGCAGCGTTTCCTTGTGTGTTACAACATAACACTGCGGTCACCAACCCGCCTGCCAAGCGGGGTGACTATGGCAAATACCCTTCTAGGGAACAGGCCCATGTTTAGCAGTTGACGTTATACGGACAGATGATGATGATGATGATGATGATTGCGATCATCAATCAGATGGATTGGTGATTACAGCAGTATCCCTAAATGACACTGGCTTGGCAAGGTCTCCTAAAGAGAAGGCACATGTTCAGCAGTGGACGTAAACGAGCTGATACAATAGTCGATCAATGTGTATTAAAAACTGTTTACAATACCCGAATAGATCCTTGTTAAAACCAGCTTAAAATAACCATTTGTGGCCGCTTTAAGTTCAAAGGTCCTTAACGTTAAGTACGGCAATCTGTTGGTCGAAAATAAGCATGCCCATGATCGAAGATCTTAAGTACTCTTGAGATTCAATGCAACAATACTGCTGCCCTAATTGTCTTGGGGCCATTGAGAAATAAATATTATGCTCACAAAACTCAGAGTAGGTCGTCATTCTTCAACCCTTCTGAAACATTTGTGTCAAATGGATATTAACTCGACCAATTTTGACGGGGCTTCCAGTGTTAGATAGCTTATTTTATAAATTACTTAACTAGTCGCAAGCAGCAACAAAATAGGACAATTTGACACATCAGAATAAAGTGTACATCATGTAGTTTCAATAAGTAACTTTTTTTTTTTTTGTCCGGGGGAAATGCATCTACGCATTCCCGCCGCAGCTGCAGCGTATTCGCGCGCTGGCGGTGGGATATGTGGGACTCGCCATCTCCATAGCGTGGTATGCTAACTCATACCAAGAGGAGAGGACTACACCACTAAAACCTCCCGGACACTCCTTCGATCCGCCGCTGTTGGCGGGGGCCGGGCACGCATGAGCAATCCGGCCCTAGTTTCAATAAGTACCTACCTAATATAGTCTCAGTTAAGACCACCGCACCGTATTGATAAAAAGAAAGTTTCTGTTTACTTAAACATCCGTTTCGATTCGTTCTATACGTGATCTAATCAACAAGGGGCCTCTTCAATGTAGTTAATTAGGCAAATAGAAAGTTTTCACCGTTTCTCGAACCCGTTCGCTGTAAATTTGTTTGTTTTCAAACATTGTTTTCAAACATTCTACCCAATTTTCTCTTATTGCTTGAGTGACTAATGGACCGATCATCACAAATCGAAAATTGACCATGTATTTATACGAATAAGATTCAAATTTGAGCTATATAAGAAATGTAATGGGTAGGACTCTTAAACTACGGATGATATATGTTATATGACTGTTGACTTACTCAACCTATGGGACGTATTAAGGTTATTCGATGATTGCCAAATTACGAGTATTTGAATAACTTGAATGAAACACATTGTTATATATAATTTAATGTTTTTTTCTTATGTGCATTTTTATCTATCTTTATTTATCACATTTTGTTAGCAAAGCATGATGTGTGAACGCTGGCCCGCTCACACATTGCGTTTTTTTTCAAATAGGTATTAACTCAATAAACAACTATATACCATGTTTTTATAATTAACTTCATAATAAAATAACCTTCCTCGATAAATGGCCTATCTAGAACTCAAAGAATTATTCAAATCGGACCAGTAGGCCTTGAGATTAGCGCGTTCAAGCAAATAAACTAACTCTTCAGCTTTATATACCTATTAGTATAAGATTGATACAAAAAATTATAATTAGTTCTATAACATAATAATTTTGAAATCAATAAATTTGATCTACCGTATAAATAACATCTTCGGGAGTCGTAAAAGAGTTTTCGAGTATAGACCGTAATTTGTATGTTATCGCAGAAATCTCCGCAGAAATTGCGGTAAGGCTTTTCCCAAGGGCAACATTTTGGGCAGAGAACATCGTATACACCGGATAAAATTACTAGTAACACTTTATATAGTTATCACAAGAACCATGAAATAAAAATACAACCAAATGCCAGTAAATGTTTTGTCTTAATATAAAAAGCTGAAGATTTTGTTTGCTTGAACGCGCTTATCTCAGAAACTACTGGTCCAATTTAAAACAATATTTAAGTGTTAGATAGCTCATTTATGAGGAAAGGCTGTATTTTATTATAAGGTTCCTACGGCTACAGCTACGTGGGTAAAACCGCGTGGGAGAAGCTAGTGTTCCAATCACCAAAACGTGTAGAAGCTGTTAAGATCTCGATGAATTAGTATAGCGTTAGTACATACAGCTCTATGAGCTGCCTGACTAAGCAAGTATTCTGTATCGTGGAGACACTTGTGGAAATGTGATTTAAAGAATACTAGCTACCCGCCCCGGCTCCGCACGGGTGCAATGCTGATGTACTATACATATAAACCTTCCGCTTGAATCACTCTATCTATTAGAAAAACCACATCAAAATCCGTTGCGGAGTTTTAAAGATCTAAGCATACATAGGAACGGACAGATAGCGGGAAGCGACTTTGTTTTATACTATGTAGTGATTACAGCTAAATAACAATATTGATTTATTTTGAGCATTTGTAAGGTCGCCAGAGCTCAAGGAGGGAAAAATGTCCGACTGGATAAGGGTGACTAGTGCTGTACAGCTCCACTGTACTGGCTCTAGATGTCCTTGTATTTAGTCACTTAACATAAAGAGGATAAGAGTCATTTTCCTAAAAAAAAGAAATTTTGGCAAGCAAAGTGTCCAAGTTATCTAGGAAAAAAATCTATTTCAGTGCACTGAACAAAATTATTTATCTTAAATGAGTTATTTTATTATTAATAAACAGTGTATATGTTAACGGAAATGTATGTAATCCGTCATTGTATGCAATTCCTAGGAAATGTATGTAATTCCTAAAATCGCCCGGAAATGTGTGAAATAAATTATATTAGACATATTTCCTAGGAAATCTATACATTTCCTAAATAGCAATCGGAAATATCAATGGGTAGGTTTAGGTTATTTTTTTTTTATAACCACCCGAAACCTCGTTTATCAACTAACTAGGTTGATCAACATATGATTCTTATTAATTTCTGGTAACAGTGATTTTCCGATAAATGCACCTTAAAAGTTAATAATTGTTTCACCTAGTTGATTTTTGAAGCTTTAATTGGTAAGATAACATTAATCATATTTTACGGTATGATTGTTACCTATTTGTATTAATAAAAAATATTATTCTCGTTGAAGCAACATGTTTTATTACAGAAAGCATTCTTTTTATATATTTCCTGATACGATATTGGAATTTTATACAATTCCTAGGAAATACATACATTTCACAGGAAATGTGTGTATTAAGGAATCTTTGAAACATTATTTTACACATTTCCTAAGTAGGCTCGGAAGGGTATATATTTCCTAGGAATTGTGTACAATTCCTAGATTTCATACATATCCGGTAACATATATTCAAATTGAGAACAGTTTGAGACATTTTAATTAACATGATATAAAAAAAATCTTTTACTAGTAACTTTATAGGTACCTATAGGAAATATAAACTTTAAAAATTTCGCGTATCATAATTATAATTTATAGCACACAGGTACCTATTAACTTTTTTATATTAAGTTTCGATCAAGCTACATCGATCTTGTCTGCCCGCGACCACGATCAATGTAACTAGATCGAAACGTCGGTTAATATAAAAAGGTAATTATAATCGCGTTTATACCTGTCTGCTATCAATTAAAACTATATAGGTAAGTTAAGTAAATATAGAAACTATCCAGAGCTCCAAATAAAAATTCAATAGACTTCATACATAATACCCTTACTAACCTTTATCGAGAAAATACCTATAACCTGTTTGTATTACTTTATATTCCTATCAGTAAATACTACCGTATTCTAGATTAATTTAACCAGCCATCCATTCACGTATGAATCCGTACCGTTGGACGGAAACGTACCAAAATAATATTCAAATTGCATCCATGTAGCCGTCCATACGTACCCTTCCTTAGATTGTGACGAAGTTAGTGACATAATAGCGAAAATTTCTCTCACGTATCAGAGCTGTTCCGGTTAAACTAGATAACTATAACCAGATATCTATCTTCAGTCGCGCTGTGAATTTATTTGAACTACAGCTACAAGAAAATGGTTTTACTGAGTTTACTTATGGTAGGTACAAAAAGTCAACGAAGGAAGCTAATTTAAAAAGTGACAACGCCGATAAACCTTAATTAGGTATTAAGGTTTATCGTTTTTGTCTCTTTGAATAATACGATTTAAAATAGCTTCAATATATTATAAATATCCCTACGTAGCGTAGCGGTATTTGGCTCGCTTTAGATCTCGGAGGTCATGGATGCGATCCCCACGCCGGACAGGAAATCTTTGTGTAAATTCTAATGATTTCTTTCCGGGTCTGGTTGGTTGAGGGACTACCCTCCGTGCCTCGGAAAGCAAGTTATGCAGTTGGTCCCGATTGTTATAACATCATCTATAATAATCATACATCAAGGAACGGACAGCAGCGTTTGCTTGTGTGGTACAACATAACACTGCGGACACCAACCCGCCTGCCAAGCGTGGTGACTATGGCAAATGCCCCCTCTTGGGACGAGGCCCATGTACAGCAGTGGACATAATATGGGCTGATGATGATATCTATATATATAAAAGAAAGTCGTGTTTGTTACAACACTTATAACTCGAGAACGGCTGGACCGATTGCCATGGTTTTTGATTTGTTGGATTTTTTTCCGTCCCGAATAGCAGAATACATTTTAAAAACAAAAGAAAGTCGTGTTAGTTACACTATTTATAACTCAAGAACGGCTGAACCGATTTGGCTGAAAATTGGTAGGGAGGTAGCTAAGAACTGGGAGAAGGACATAGGATACTTTTGGGTAGGGGTAGGGTAGGGTAGGGTAGAGTAGGGTAGGGTAGGGGTAGGGTAGGGGTAGGGTAGGGGTATGGTAGGGTAGGGGTAGGGTAGGGGTATGGTAGGGGTAGGGTAGGGGTAGGGTAGGGTAGGGGTAGGGTAGGGTAGGTGTAGGGTAGCGGTAGGGTAGGGGTAGGGTAGGGGTAGGGTAGGGTAGGGGTAGGGTAGGAGTATGGTAGGGTTAGGGTATAAAACTCCACCTGTACGAAGCCGGGGCGGGCCGCTAGTCATAAATAAAAAAGAAGACTATACAATAATAACAAATGAGATGAAAGTGCATAAGATATACCTTACGCATTTGTCAGGTGTCTACGTTACAGAAAAAAAGTTATTATTTAACATCCATAAGCGATTTTTATTAATACTGAATACCTACTTCCAATACTAAACGAATAAGTTACGTGTTGTCTTCAGTGCTAATCATGAGTCGAAGAGGGTTTTACCATTATTCATAGCTACCACGCTTGTCAGCTAGGTTGATAACCGCAGTATTACACATGTAAATGCTGCTGCCCGTATCCTGGTATTAGATTGTCATAGATCATGTTATGATAATATAATCGAGACCAACGGCTTAACGTGCTCTCTGACGGACTGTACGGAGATTAGACCCAAAAAGAAAATTCGATTTAAAACAATGATTTTTGTCCGGAGGGGAAATCAAACCTTTCAAGATTAAAGGCGAGACTTATTCCGCAATGCCACGGAGGTTGTCTTAACTATTATACGATCAAGTATTATATGTGTGCCTAAAGTTGTTCAAACAAATTCTTGCTTTAATTAATACGATGTTTGCGAGTCAAGTTATATATACGCCCCTCCGCTGCTGCAGCGTTCCCGCGCCGGCGAAACGGTATGTGGGACCCACCCGCTCAATAATGGTGGTATGCTAATAATACCACGAGGAGAGGACCCTCCACCACTGAAACCCCCTAGACACTCCTCCATCCGCCGTTGGTGAGAGCTGGGTACGCTTGGCAATCCGGCCCAGGTATGCAGGGCCTGATTTAAGGCACAATATCCAGAGCTAAAGCTCCGGGGCCCAAAACAAAAGACATTTTTTTTTGTAGTCGCTTTAGGTAACCATTTCGAAAAAAATGGTTTTAATTCCAACCAATAAACCACTTTTCTTTTGATGTTTTTAGCTTTACTTAAAATTCTTGTTCTTAAATATTAACTGTTTTTCACTTCAATCAGACATTTTTAGGGTTCCGTAGCCAAATAGCAAAAAACGGAACCCTTATAGATTCGTCATGTCTGTCTGTCTCTCTGTCCCTCCGTATGTCACAGCCACTTTTTTCCGAAACTATAAGAACTATAATGTTGAAACTTGGCAAGTAGATGTATGTTGTGAACCGCATTAAGATTGTCACACAAAAATAGAAAAAAATACAAAAAAAATTGGAGTTCCCCATACTTAGAACTGAAACTCAAAAATTTTTTTTTCATCAACCGCGTACTTTTAATGAAATATCTATGGATAGGTCTTCAAAAATGATATTGAGGTTTCTAATGTCATTTTTTTCTTTACTGAATAGTTTGCGCGAGAGACACTTCCAAAGTGGTAAAATGTGTGTCCCCCCCTGTAACATCTAAAATATGAGAATGATAAAACTAAAAAAAATATTATGATGTTCATAACCATGCAAACTTCCACCGAAAATTGGTTTGAACGAGATCAAATAAGTAGTTTTTTTTTAATACGTCATAAACGGTAAACCACAATTTACCTTTCATTCAATCAACTATTATTAACATCGATCAAAGTTGCAACTAGTACGGAACCCTTTGTGCGAGAGTTCGACTCGCAATTGGCCGGTTTTTGTTTTTTAGGTTTTATGTTTCGTTTGTAGGTTATATGTGTTAAGTTAAATTAATCTTCATGATTTCACAAAGAATTGTTTTTAATATGTTTGTTGTGAATATCTCGACAATAAGAAATATTTATTGATTTGTGGACAAGGCCCCTCCACACCTCCTACCTCTAAGCCCTGCCCTGTACGTATGAGTGTACCATCGCTATGATATAATTTATATCGTAGCGAAGCGGTGGTGTCTGACTGTCACAACGCGGATGCTTTCATCAGTAATGTGTATTTCAGCCACATACCAACCAGTACATTTTGAAATAATATGGCCGTAGAAAATACATTACATTTTTTATTTTTCGTACTACATTATAGTATGAAATTATTTTGTTTCATATGATACCTTCATAAACAGATTTTAATAGTCGCTATTCCGGCATCAAATACTAACTAATAATAATATACAAACTAAACTTTTGTTTACCAAAATGGACAGACATTATTTAATATTGGTTTGGTCTCTCACCGTTACTTATTACAGTCAGCATGAAATAAATTGAAGAGAAAATAAAGTAATAAAACTTAATTGCAAAGTAAAAACTGTTCTGCATCTATGCTAGCAGGCAACGTTCCAAGAATACTGGCAGCACTTTTCACGCTTTAGGTATTGATTTATTAATATATCCTAGAATATGAATGATTACAATTTGACAATGTTTGACATACAATCGACGGCAACTTCACTGTATTCTAGTATTTTCTGAAAGTCTTTTCTTTACACACTCACCCAACAGACGTCTTAATAAGGAAGACTAAGAAGTCATGAAAAACGGTGGTGCTAATAACCTCGTCAAAACGGCAAAACTAAGTTTAAAACGACAGTTGAGTACGTGTTTATGTCGAAAAGTCGAGTTAAGAGAAATAAGATGCCAAATGCTCAAGGCTGAATTCCTTTATGTTAACTAAAATTAATCCATTAGGTAGGTATATTGCATTAGAATTGTGACATATTAAGAAAACATTTACTACTTTACTTATTTTATCATCCCGTTTACTGCTAAACATGGCCTCCTCTTAATAGATCTTGGGTAGCCAAGGTCAATGAGGGGTATTGCCGTAAACACCACGCTCGACAGGCGGATTGGTGATCGCAGTAAGATGGGAGTATCTATGAGCTGATACATGCTGCTGCCCATTTATCAGCCTTATGTAGGTATGTCCCTTAGTTGCTTCTTACGACACCCACAGGAAGATATGTGATGGTCTATTCTAAGCCGAAAACCACACGGAAATTTAATTAAAAACATCCATAATGCCGTTTGTAGCTTAAAGGTATAGTAACGGGAACATATAATTAACGTATGCAGTCCCCTTATAGAATACCACAGTCAAGGAACATTATTGATAAGTGTTGTTTCTTTGCGTGAGTAAAGTTGCCAGAGCTCACGCGGGGAATGTGTAAGGGTTGGAAGGATAAGGGTGCTGTACATTATTGGTACTGACACTAGTCAGGAATAAAAAAAACAATATTTATTTTATATCAGAATGGTATATTGGTGTACTTAGGTTACTTCCCGAATACCAAAAACCATCTACCGACATTTCATTGCGATTCCGCTGAAGAGTTTTCAAATTAGCAGAATTAACGCACAAGTTGGTTGCACTCAACAAATATCTACCTAGTTCCTGTTCTGTCCTCAATAAGATTAAGTTGCTGAAAAACTAATATTCAAACTACATATAACTCCGTTCAAATGTTTGATTTTCACCAACTTTATCTGTATAATGAGGCTTATATAGGTAAAAAAAACACATATCTTCGTAGATCGGTTTTGCATTTCAAGATACTTAAAAAAATCTTATGAAATACGTTGGAAAAGGGCGACGATATTTGTAACTAATCAATAATTTATGGTGACTAAATATAAAAAGAAATCGTGTACGATATTGTTACATTATTGTCCGATTTAATCAGGATTATAGGATATATTATTAAAATAGTTTTTTATGATGACTGTAGACATTTTAAATCACGTTGTTTACGTGATTTAAAATGTCTACAGTCATCATAAAAAACTATTTTTTAATTACTTTGCGCCATTGGTACTCACTACTTCTAATTAACTTTACTTTGTTGTAGGTATAACTTTTACAGCTCGCCATCACGAAAAGCTACTATAAAATGCCATGAAACTTCTTGTATTTTTTCATTGAAAATTGCTCAAATGATTATAAACACCTTAATTTTATAAAGGAAATTTTATATTGAATACTTAAATAAATCTATACGGGACAAACGCCGTCAAAATTATTAATATGAATTCGTTAATAAATAACACGTTACAGCCCGTAAAAGTTTTTTATATAATTGTTCTTGACTAAGTTTACTGAGGCGATAAAATGCAACGACACCCGACCTCTTTCTATTGCGATGTTTTCTATCCTTTCCAAAACTATTAACTTTATCAATGACACTACAATACATGTGAACTGTATAATAAAGTAAGAAAGCTAATATTACAGTGAAAATCTTATCATTCTTTCTGTCACGAAGTTTTAATTACATTTAAGTTCAATACCATGATAATCACGGTTACCTAACCTGAATATACAAAAAAATAATATTTTGTTTCTATGTTATAAATATAATTATGATTTAATATTATACATATTATACTTACAATCAATATACATTTATTATTTTCGTAAAACATGTTTGCGCCTGACAGTACATTTGATCAAAAATTGCTTTGAATTAAATAAATCGAGGGGCGTCGGCCACATGTGCGTCGACCACTAGGTGCGTAAGCCACGGACTCACACGTTAGCGGTTTTGCAAGGTAAATAAATACTTGTACATAAATTGCTGTCATTCCTTGATTTTTTCTTTTATCTAGTTATAAATATTGTGATAAACGTATCTAATATTTTTTAATGGAAAACTAACGTCGATCGTACGCCGCACTTGACTTCTCAGTATTAGGACCGACCACGCGGCGACGACGCAACGTATGGAAAAACGGGAATAAATAGGGATAACTATTATAGAAATCATTTTGGGCGTATGATTTAGCTTTAGATATCCGCATAATAATATTCTTATTCAGCAAAAGGAATAAAGCCAAGAACGAGAAGCTAAAAGGTTTACTTTTAAATTTACTAATGTGTGTGAATCGTTTAAATTTACAAGTAAAAGATTGACAAACATTTTCAAAAAACAAAATGTTTTTCAATACAATTAAATTAAACAAATAAGCATATTTAAAGAAGCATAAGTGACCTGGCTTCAAGCATTGATGTTTTAATATTGTGGTTCCTCTACCTTACGGAATGTGCATAGTTTTTGGCACACAAAAACAATCTTAATTGTATTTATTTTTCCGATAATCTCTGTATTACGGCCTCTGTTTTCACACGTATTTTTGTATTATTTTGCTTTATTCTTCATTATTAAGAAAAGAAAGGTGATTCGAAAGTGTTCTGGGAAAAATCGTTAACACAAATGATTTGAATATCTTTAAGTAAATAAAACATAGTCTCTGTGTGGTTTCAATCGAAATCATATGTATTGTGTAAAATAATACGACAGCTCTTTTATTCTTCGATTTTTACAAAACCGGTATCGTCGAAAGCGTATGATTAAATCTAGTCCTTAATTATGACAAGAATATTCAACTTAGCCTTATTCATTACAACCTCCCTTAGTAATAAGATCAATACTCAATACAGTAAGACAGAACATCCATCGTTATGCAAATGGCTCCAATTACAGTCAAAACAATAGTGTAATTAATGCATTCATACCTACCAATAAAAAGCTTACCCCTTTATAAAGAGACGCAGTAACCTAAGTTGACTAAAGCCCTCATTAAAACAACGATTGTATTATAAGGGCTCTCAAACAAACCTTTATCAACATTTGCTTACCGCGAACATTTTTAAATTATATTGACATAAGCATCACGTAAAAAGCGACATCCTGGATTAACCACCCTGTCGCGAGGCCGCTTACAAAAAGCCCGGGTGCCTTTGTTGTGCAAAGAAGGGAAAACTGTTTCGTGACTCGGTAAAGAAAATCAAGCGAATGATGAAGACTTTTCCAACGTGAATTAATAGACGTGGAAACAAATTCCTGACTTGGTGGCAACTAGCTATTATGTAGTTATCCAGAGGTTTCAATAGATTTTCCTTTGGTAATGCAGCTCTTGATTTTGTAGAATGGTTAAGTAATTGCTGGTATTTAATATAATATTTAGAGTTTATTTCCAGTTATATTTAGAAATGTTTAATAAATATTAACAACTAACTGCTGCCCTGCGACTTCAGCGGCGTAAAATGGATTTAATAAGATATCTAACAAACAATGTCCTCTTTAAATCGGTACAACCTTTATTGAGATTAATCAAAACTAACAGTCCGACAGACAATTTTGTTTTTTTTTTTATCCTCCCAAAAAAAATTCACATAATATAAATTGATATGAAATTACATTAGAAACAATAATATTAATTCCAGATATTAATAGAATTATTGTTTGAATCATCATCATCAGCCTATTGTCGTTGTCGCTGAACACAGGCCTCCCCCATCGATTTCCTGGAGGAACGATTGCTAGCGGCCGGCATCCTTGCAAACTTTATGAGGTCGTTGGTCCATCGTGCCGGCGGTTGTCACACGCTGCGCTTGTCAGTTCGTTGTCTCCACTCAAGAACCTGCTCCATCAACCATGCCAATTCAGCTTGCTAATTCATTGAGTTATGTCAGCCCACTTCGTTCTCCTGCGGATCTCTTCATATCTGATCGAGCTCATACTCGGACCGACATTGTGGCGTTTTTGACGACACCGCTGAAGAGACCTTAGAACTTAATACTCCTCGGTCTTCTGTATAATCTGCCGCAGCGCTTGTATGTAGTCTGTGGTACTAAAGCCTATATGGAAAACGACTTGTTCGGGAGGCTGGAAGTCATCGAGCCTGTGTTCGAGACGATTTGTAATGATTCTCGAGAACCGCTTAAAAACATGGCACAGCAATCTGATGGGTCTATAATTTTTCAACATGGTTTTGCCAGCTTTTTTGAAGAACAGAACCACCACACCTCTGCTCCACGATTCTGGCATAGACTTTAAGCATCGGTGTTCCACCCGAATTCAGAAGCTCAAATGTGATTCCGTCATCACCCGGCACCTTGTTGTTTTTAAGATGTAATCTCGTACAGGCTGAAGTCGGGGATATCTTCAGTATAGTGTCGGGTCAGCCTCGCTCTGGTGTCTACAGCTTGGCCGTTAACGGGCTTGACTATTGAGGTTTACACCTGACTATATAACCTCTCTATCTCCCGTAAAACCTCTGGCTTACTCGACGTTACTGCCCCATCTTCCTTTTTCAGCTTTGTCAATTGACTTTGTTCAATAGAAGTGTCTCTTGCTAATACTTTGGAGCAGGTAAAGGGTTAAGGTGAAGGTAAACCCAGAATACGACGTATAAAGTTTGATAAAATGTTTTCACAAAATAGTTTTATCAAACTTTTACTTTTACTTTACTTTTTTTTATATAAAATATTTGCCTCCTCAATTAAACACGCTCACAAAATTAATTTTACCATCTTAAACAAATTGCTATTAAATATTTTTTTTATGAAACTAGCTACCTTTGCCTGCTTATAAATGATAATTATGTAAATGTGTCATGTATCCTTTGAGGCATTCCCACCGCCGCTGCAGCGTATTCGCGTACTGGCGGTAGGATATGTGGGACTTGCCCTCTCCATTGCGTGGTATGCTAAACTCATACCACGAGGAGAGGACCCTACCAACCACTAAAACATCCCGGACATTCCTTCGATCCGCCGTTGGCGCGGGCTGGGTACGCATGAGCAATCCGGCCCTGAGTATATTACCCTACCATCAAAATGTAACTATAAATGTCTCCTCAAAAAAACGATGATCACAAAATCTACTGCAAAAATTGTAATTTAAACCTTTACCTACTTATGAGTGAAAATCAGGGCCATGTAACCTTTCAGATTTCAAATGTGCACTTATTATAACTGAGTAAGTTGCGCCACAATCTCAATGCAATAAACATTCAGCTAGGCGGCACGTGCAGGCGACGACCAGTTTTCTGCTCCCACTGCAGATATAGAGCTAATAAATGAGACCTCGTCCAATAGTTAGGTAACAGGAGATAACAATGTTCAAGTTAATTAAATGTTAGTAGCATTTGTCAAATAAATCGGTTGATATACGGTATTTTGTGCAAATTTAAGGATTTAGAGGAGTAGTCTACTTTAAAAAAAACTGATCAAGTGCGAGTCGGACTCGCGCACGAAGTGTTCAGTACCATTTTCAAGCGTCTGCTTGTTGCCGTTACTGGGGGTCTACTCTCTAAGTCCGTCAACAGAAGTACGGGCCCGTCCGAAAGTAGCTCGAAACTTAGAATAGTTTCGAACGGAATCATAGACAATTTTCGTGAACGAGAACGATAACAACTTTGCTGTCGCGAAAACTGACATAACGTTCCGTCAAAACAAGTGTCAAATTCAATTTTTCGGACGGGCGAAAAAACATCAGTAGTAGGATGAACTGTCATATCATTTGGTCATTCATTCTTAGTTCGGACCCCGAACGAAACATATGTACGTAGGTGATCCGTAGTAGGAAACGTTCCGTAATTACGGCCGTAACTACGATTTCGTGCTTAGAGAGTAGACCCCCTGATATCGAGCAAAAAAGAGTAAAAAAATGTTTGTTGTATGGGAGCCCCCTTAAATGTTTATTTTATTTTTAGTATTTGTTGTTATAGCGGCAATAGAAATTCATCTTCTGTGCAAATTTTAACTGGCTAGCAATCGGGTTTTTGAGATACAGCCTGGTGACAGACAGACAGACAGACAGCAAAGTTCCCGTATTTACCCTTCGGGTACGGAACCCTAAAAAACAATTCACATGCAATAACAGACAATGGCTGTTATATTACCATAGTAAAAGAATACCTTAAAATATGGTTCCCATAGAATTGCTGAATTCGAATAATTCATAAATTATTTGTTTGTAGCAGTGGCCTCTTTATTTATGAATATGAAATTATTCCTTTAATAAATACATGAAATTATTAAACTATCTACGAATTTAATATAATTTTCACTACCTGCGTTAAAGTGCCGTTCCGATAAATATGAATAACTTTCCACGTGGTTTCGCGCCGGTTAGCAACTTTTCCAATCGTAATGTAATAAAAATATAGCTTAATGCTGCTCCCAAATAAAGAAGTGTTGAAATGGTGAAAGAGTTCCTGAAATTGGTATGTAATTATTACATTATTCATCTATATATATATAAATAAATCCCTATTTCCCTGTCATCGCATCACGCAAAATTGGTCCATCTGACCAATTTCGCTTTTTTGTTGTCGTTGTGTTTCTTATTGCCAATAGCAAGTTTATACAGTAGAAAAATAATAAAGTAGAGTGGAAGATTACATTTAAATAAAAACTTAACTGCAATATTTTTTTATAATGAAACTAGCTGACCCAACAGACATTGTCCTGTCTTAACTATGAATATTGAATTCGAATTGGTATCTCCGATCGAAGCATCTGCACGATATTCAATTTTTCATTTTATTTTATTTATAAACTAGCGACCCGCCCCGGCTTCGCACGGGTACAATACTGATACTTATACTACAGAATGTCTTTAAACCTCTAACAAACGGGCGATATTTGGTCAAAACAAACAGAAACAAATTAATATGGGCACCTACTAAAACTCAGTGAAATAAGTAGGTGGGTATACTTTTATCGTATGAAATACCTACCTATACTCTTCAGGACTAACAATACAACAAACACTAAAAAAATACTACTATTATATACAATTTTTTTATGTTTTGTGTTCGTTGTAACTATGATGGATAGATATCCATCATAGTTACAACGAACACAAACCAAAAATTTGCCTTATAAATCTTAAGGATCGAGCGCGCATAATCGCATTCGGCCTACCTCACTCGCTGCGCTGCGAAAACACGCGCTGTTATTTTGCGATAACTTCTAAGTTATTCATTTAAAGTATATTGTGTAGGGGTCAAATAATCTGCATGAAATGCTTAAGAATATTAACTCATTTAAAATGATAAGGATAAATACTGAATCCGTCTGATTAGCTTTACAATTACCGCATTAGAAATTATCATTTTTCTAAAAGATATAATGGATATAGCAAGTTAACCTTGAAAGATAGACATATGCTATAGTAGACTTTTTTGTAGATCTAAAAGGGAAGAATATTTCCGCCATACATTATTTGTTATATCTCATAGGGTTTAGGCAGCGTTTTCGTTGAAAGCTCCCAAATGGCTTAATTTTTTCCGACACCTCTGACAAATAGCAATATATATTAGTCAAATGTACACATAAACTAAACAAATCATATACGTAAACCTTCCGGAAGAATCGTTCTATTGATTGGTAACAACCGCATGAAAATCCATGTAGTCGTTTTTGAGTTTATCGCGAACAGACAGACAGCCAGACAGACGCGGCCGGGGACTTTGTTTTATAATATGTAGTGATGTAGTGATAGCGGTCGCCCGCGGCTCCGTGCGGATGTCGGTTACCGCTGCAAAAAGCCTACCCAGGAAAGACACGGTCAGCAAAATGATTCCCAGGTCAATTCACAGACACCGACACAAACATCGACGACGCAGTCATTATCCGAAGGCTGCACAGATTGTCTTTCTGTGGATGTTAAAGTTGTTAATGATGAAAATATTTAAATGTAATTAATACTAAGTTTTCACTTCTGCCGGCAGTCCCAGAGTGTAACCTGTTGTTTTAGGATAGATAACTAAAGCGATTATTGTAGAGCTTCTCTATAAACAACATTTGACGTTAAATTATTTTCAGGTAACAAAATATACTGATGGTCCGGAGCCCCGACCCGTGATATGGCAACGTAAAGTTGCCCATGCGTAAAATATTCTTTGCGTAAATCAATTCCTACTAATTTGAATGTTTGGCCCTGGGATTTGTTTATCGTTAGTGCGAAAGAAATTTTACTGGAAATTGGAGCCTTTTGAAGGGTAAAGGCAAATCAGTAGGGATCATGGGTATTCTTGATATATGAGCTAATTCACCAGCTGCAGGGCCGGTGATAATCTTCGCTACTATTAAATTATCTTTTAGCTTCTTTATAAGAAGTCTCGTGCCATGTTAGGGGGGCTTAAATTTCTGAGAAGCATTATCGGCGTGCCAACTTTTAACGACAGTTCATGAGGTGATAGCCCAGCAGGGTTCAGAGAATTTAAAAATTCCTGGGGGTAGTGCACTGCGTACTCGATGTTAGTGACGGTGTCCATGAATTTAGCAGAAATCGTAATATTATAATTTCGCCATATTTTTAAAACCAAACGTCCAATTTTAATCATTCAAGTACCAAATATTATCTACATAAACTGTACTCAGTGATGAACTAATTTATTTTGATAAAGATTAATAGCATGAGTAAAATAAACGCGTTTAAATGTAGTCCAAAAAAAATGCAAGATTTCTAAATAAAAAAATTGTTGTTGTGCCTCACTCGACATAGATAGGTATAGTGTGTTGCGGACTTTTTTGTAGATATTTATAAGATCTACAATTAATTAGAACATTTTATGGTTCTATCTTTTATAGTTTAGGCAGCGTACGCAAAATAAGTAACTTTTCTGGTTGATTTTTTACACCTTGTGTCCGAAAAACTCAAATATCTTACGGAACCCTATATTTTTCCAAAATAAAATTTAGCCTATGTTACTCGTGGATAATGTGGCTTTCGAATGGTGAAAGAATTTCTGAAATCGGTCCAGTACTTTTTGAGCCTATTCATTACAACCAAACAAACAAACAAACAAACAAAGTTTTCCTCTTTATAATATTAGTATAGATATCTATATATATTTTACTGATCTTTAAAATAAGATTACAATATGTAGTATAACATTAGTGACCATATAAAAATATTGTTCTTAATTAAGTATAAAAAAAATGTACTTTAATGTGTTATGCTTTGTAAATGACGTATAACAAGCGCGAATTATTCGTCTACGTTACTAATAAACTATAAACTATTTCATTTCATTTCATTATTTGCAGCACGCATTCTGGCAATGTTATGTCAACCGCCATAAGGTTACATTCAAAAAGTTTATATTGTCAAATGCGCTAAGGTTACTTTGAACATATAATAAGGTAGTTAAGTATTCTGAATTTTCCGCACAATTTTCATATTTTTTCGTTGATAAAGACCTTCTCCTGACAAAAGCAAACACAGTCAAAAAGAATAAGTGCAATCAGTCCAGACGTTCATACGTAATGCCGTGACCAAGGGAAATAGGGATCCATTTTTATATATATACCTAGATTAATATACCTAATCGTCAATTGTTTGAAATACCTGTCAACGATTGACAGAAAAGCCACATGATTTGTGAGTTTTGGAGGCTGTATTTTTAGACGAGGCTTCCACGGCTCAAAAACACAAATCACTCTTTCATCAATCAACCTACTATACATATCACTTTCTTACCATTTCCAGTGAACCGACTCTCAAGGATATACAGCTATAATATTGGAGAGGTTTCTATTCTATCTGCAAGCCTTAGCGGTAACTCGAGACGTGACGTATTATGTTGGGTCCACACAACACTCAACACAATATGCAACAAATGTGCAATATATTTCTCAAGTGAAACTGCGGGCTGGCTTGCGGTTCGCGGTAAGAGCACCTGGAGCTGGCGGCACTCGTGCCCTTTATAATTTTCCATTCCAATTATGCAAGCTCATATGACCGCTTAAGTTTAGAGGAATCGGCTCATTGTTTCTCTCTGGGACCCAATTTCAATTCAGTGATAGTTTAATTAGGTAGGTATCTATTTTTGGTTATCTACTGAACGGAATTTCGAAACTATTGTTGATGTATAATTGCTACTATTACAATTAGAGAGTTAGGCTTTTATGGCGAAATAGTGGTTGGTTATTCTATACCAAAGTGGGAAGTGAAGAATTAATGTATGAAATAAAAATGGAAAATTGAATTCTACTCATATTTTCTTTAATTTTTACTTAACCATGGTAAAATGCCGTGTGGCATTTTACCATGGTTTAGTGAAAATTGAAACATAATACCTATGTCAAAAGTCTTGATTTTCTTTGCCACTTAGTAAAATATTCCCACTTTTCCCATTCCGGCTTATGTCTTGCCGCTACCAAAAATATCAAATCCTTCCCTTCCTAACCATTATCGCCCTATATCCATACTACCATTTTTATCCAAAATTATAGAAAGCATTGTCCACAAACAGCTATCCCGTTTTATCCTTTCTAATAATCTTATTAGTCCTCTCCAATCCGGCTTTAGGCCGGGATATAGCACCACATCCGCCCTCCTAAAAGTGACTGGCGATATTAGAAGGGGTATGGAGGATACTAAAATCACTGTGTTGGTTTTAGTTGACTTCTCCAACGCCTTTTATACCGTCAGTCATGACATCCTACTTTCCATTCTTTCACATCTCATGATCTCCGTTGAAGCTCTGGAGTGGTTCTCCTCATATCTTCGGGATCGCCAGCAGTCTGTTCATATTGATGAAGTCTCATCTAATTGGTGCAACTTAGACTCTGGGGTTCCTCAAGGCGGTATTCTCTCTCCTCTCCTTTTTTCAGTTTTTATAAACCTTGTCACAAATCATCTTCAGTGCGCGTATCATCTGTATGCCGACGACCTGCAACTGTATGCCCAAGGTGGTATTGATTGTTTGCCTGGAGTCATACATAATATAAACCGGGATCTTGTGGCGCTACAAGATTGGTCTAGTAGATTTGGTTTGGCAGTAAACCCCTTAGAATGTCAAGCCATTGTTCTAGGCAGTTCTAGGCTGCTGTCCAGAATCGACATTAATCTCTGCCTCCAATAATGTTTAGTAATACTGCCATTCCTTTTAGCCCTAGCGTCAAGGACCTCGGGTTGTTTATCGACTCGACTCTGAACTGGAAAAAACAAATGGCTTCGGTTTGCAGCAGAGTAACAAATATCTTTATCGTCTAAGGAACTTTCTTCCATCTCAAAAGTAGCTACCTATCCGGCAGCGCAGAAATATGAGAGCATTGACCACGCTATTTTCCCTACTTGATTCTCCCTCTTCTCCACCCTACTTAACATCTAATTTTCAATATTGCTTTTCCAATTACAATAAATGCTTGCGTTCCCTTCACAACCGCCTCCTTCATTGTCCTCAACATCGTACTGATTTCATACATTCTTCATTTTTCGTTCAGTCTATTTTACTCTGGAATGCGCTGCCTCTTGGGGTCAGGATGGCTAAGAATCGCTCAACTTTCAAGAAAAAAGTACGTGAACTTATCATGAGAAATTTGGCAGAGTCCTCACAACTTTCATAGCTTAACTTTAATATATATATATATATATATATATAGATAAACCCATTCGGCAAATGTTGATCAGACGGGTTGTAGCATCAGTTAATGGTTGATCAGTTAGCAATTGTTGATCAAAACAGTTTTTGTTGATCTAATGTATGATTCAGCATACAAATGTGGCTCCAATTTGATCAACAATTGCTGACCCTTATTACTTATTTGTGTCGCTAGAGCGACACAAATAAGTTAATGTTTATTGTGTATGTTTTAATGTTTATTGTGTATGTTGATCCACCTTTAGAGCCTTGTAGCTTTGATAATATCGTGTCAAACTTCGAATATAAGAATTCCCCTCATTGCGACCCAGTGCCTAACTACGTCGCAAACACTCTAGCTCGTCACCAACTCACACGGCAATTGTTGATTTTATAACCGCCATTTATTTTACACTTTGTGTGACTTTGTTGATCAATATAAACGTTGGGAGATCAACAAATGCCGCGGAAATGAACACCAATGCTGCGGAACGGCAACATCGCAAGCGAAACAAAAGACAGACGCTAGATGAGATAGACGCTAGATCGCGACGTTACACCTTCTTTATTATTTCTCTTGTCGTCAAAATATCTATATAACACGCTTCTATTAAAAAATAAATTTGGTTATAATGTATGTATAAAATATTAATACTCATATTTATCATCAGAATTTAATTATTTTTAACCTTTTAGTTACTTTTATGAACAAGTAATAAAAGCTAATTTACTGATATGATATAATATAATATACGATGTTATAATGACTCTCGTTCGCGCTCCGCCCCGCACCTCGCTGCCTACTACTGTTGTTAATGTTTATTGTGTATGTTTTATTGTATTTTTTTTCTCTATGTCTTTATCCATGTTAGTGTTTTATATGTATGGCGTCCGGGCCTCAAGTGTTGTCCTTACCTATGTAACTACTTCTTTTATTTATTTTTTATTTTGATATGACTGTAATAACTATTTTGTATTCGTTTTGGGTGTTCATTAAATTTTTTCTTTCTTTCTTTCTAATTTAAAAAAATATATATTTTGTTTCTTTACTTTTTAGTATTTATGATTCGGGATTTACTACGGCGTAGTTCCCCCCAGAGGTCCATTGTAGGGGAAAGAGGGTTCGCCCTGGTACCCTGAGGCGCAACATTAGTGATATTATGACATGTTTATACACCCTCATACCATTCAGCTTTCGGCACGTGCTCACCTTGGCACTGGGTCATCCATCTAATCAAATATAAACATTCAGTCATAACAAATGGAACGAACTTATTTTATTAAATCTGATGGAGTTGCATATGGATATTATCTAGGACGAAAGTACTCATCAAGACTAATCAAACGAGCCCAAACTCGATGGGGTTGTGTTGTTTTATTACGGACTTCCTATGGCCACCTTCCAGCTTCATCATCAGACCTTGGATACCATTTAGGACCAAAGTACTCGTCAAGACTAATCAAACGAGCCCAAAATCGATGGGATTGTGTCGTTTTATTACGGACTTCCTACGGCCACCTTCCAGCTCCATCATCAGACCCTGGATACCATTTATTATTATTATTATTATTATTTGTGATCAGGCAAGCAGTTGATTCAACTGGTAAGTGCCTGTATCCTGCTCTTCTCCACTAGTTTCTATTGCAGCTGAGATGTTTGTCGAGTCTATTTTTGAATTGGTTCACATTTTGGGCTGAAATTACGCTTTCTGGGAGTTTATTCCACGCTTTCACTATTCTATTGTTTAAAAAGTGTTTATGAGGGTTGTTGTGAGATAAACTGGTACACAATTTAAGATGGTGGCCTCGTAAATGGGAATTATCATTGCGTAGGAATAGTTTATCAAAGCCTTCTATGTCATAATGCCCATTTAAGATCTTGAACGTCTCAATTAGATCCCCACGTTCCCTACGATCTTTTAGTGTTGTGAGTTTCAGGATTTCTCTGCGTTCCTCATATGAACGTCGTTTCAGTAATGGTGGTACTTTGGTGAAATTACGTTGTACTTTCTCGAGAAGATCTATGTCCTTGATAAAGTAGGGGTTCCAGACTTGAAACGCATACTCTAGGATTGGCCTGATGATGGTTTTGTGTATCTTGAGCATCATTTCTGGAGTTATGACTCCAAAGGCTTTCCTAGTTAGATAAATAAGACTTTTGGCTTTCTTAGTGATTGTTGTTATGTGTGCTTCCCATTTCAGGTCTTCTGATATCTTTACTCCTAAGTCTGTCTGAACCTTTATATCCATCAGCGGAGTATTTCCCAGCGTATAAGTCTTTCGGGGGTTTCGACCGCCTATATGTAGTACGGTACACTTTGTTTCATTTAGGTTGATGAGCCATTCCTTTGACCAGTTTGCAATTTTGTTTAAGTCATCTTGTAGACGGTCGTAGTCGATTAAAGGATTTGCAAATACTTTAGTGTCATCAGCAAAGGTACTGACATTACATTGCAAGGTATGAGGAAGATCAAAGGTGTATATTATGTACAGTACCGGTCCTAAAACTGAACCTTGGGGCACACCACTATGTATTTCCCGCTGTACTGAGATTGCTTCACCTATTCTGACTTGTAGAGTTCGGTGTCGTAGGAAAGCTTCAATCCAGGCTAGTAGTTTTCCTCGGATTCCCACAAACTCTAGTTTTTGTAAGAGTCTTCTCGTAGGAACCTTGTCAAAAGCTTTTTCGTAGTCTAAATATATGACATCAACTGGGTATTTCTTGTTGAAATTAGTTGTCCAAGCCGATAAGCATGACAATAAATTAGAGATTGTAGAACGGCGTGGGCAGAAGCCGTGTTGGTGAACAGGTATAATTCGGTGATTAGCAAAGAAGTTCCTGATATGTTTAACAATTATTTTCTCCATAGCTTTACATGCCACGCTTGTTAGACTTATCGGTCTATAGTTAGCTGCTTCCAGCTTGTTAGCTTTTTTAAATATGGGGGTCACCAGCGCCGTTTTCCAAAAGTCTGGTAGGATTCCTGTATCATATGAGGTTTGCATGATTGTTGCTAGGTAGTTGTTAACGTCGCAATTTTTTAATACTGTGACAGGGATATTGTCTGGTCCAGGTGACGAGTCTGGTTTCATTTCATTTATAGCTTGTTTGACTTTATCTTGTGTAAACAGTATTTCATCAATAGAATCTTCGATTCGTAATGAAGGGTCAAGGGTTGGCAACTGGGTCTGTGGTTCTATTTGGAAGACACTAACGAACTGATCTGCAAATATCTTCGCAATTTGGTTAGGTTGGATAACAGCCTGGCCCTGTTCATCATGCAGAATGGTTGGAATGTCAACCTTAGATGTTACTTGTCGTCTGACATATGAGTAGAATTTTTTGGGTCCAGCCTGTATTAGATCTGTTTCGTATTTTATACGGGTTGCCCGAGTTAGGTTTACCAATTTATTATTTAGTTTCCTGTATTCTCTGTAGTGTTGGTCAAGACCAGTCAATGTAAATTTCTTCCATAGTCTCAGTTTGTGTTCTATAAGTTTTTTTTGTGTCTTTCGATATCCATGGCTTACTTAAGTTGCGCTGACAAAGTCGTGTTTGAGGTATATATAATTTAATTGCTTCTTTAAGTGCATTGAGAAGAATTTCGTATTGGAGTTTTGGGCAGTCTATGCCTGTCATGGTTTCAGGTAACGTGGATTGTAGTTTTTCGTTCATTTTGTCGTAGTCGGCTTTAGTGTAATTTAGTTTAAATTTAGCTTTTTTATTTTGTTCTTCCATTATCAATTGTATGGTAGCATATAAACAGGTATGGTCACTTTTACCAATAGGGGCTTGGTGGTCTACATTGGCTATGAGCAAATCATCGTTTGTTAGGATCAGATCTAAGAAGGAAGGTTGGTTTCCTTGTCGAAATCTAGTATGTCTGTCTATTATTTGGTGCAGATTGCTATCATTGTACCAATTTATAAAGTTGTCCTCTTTTGGCGATACATAACCACTATCTTCGATTGGCCACTTCACTCCACCATAGTTAAAGTCTCCCATTATAACCACAGTGTTGGTTTCGGATACATGGCTAAGTTGGTTAAGTAAACTGTTATCTTGATCTAATGTTGAGTCTTGTCCTCTGTATAATCCGCATAGAAGGAATTTGACCTTTCCGATATTAATATCAAGCCATAGGCATTCAGTAGATTCATATTTTTTGTTGAAGGTGTTATTAATTTTTACTGTAACAGTTTCTGTTGTGTTTGAGGCGTATATTGCGACTCCACCACTACGCCTGCCTACCCGGTCATCTCTGTATATGTTGTATCCTGGTATTGCTATTATTGTATCTGGTATGATAGGTTTAAGCCAAGTTTCTGTTATTATGATCAAAGTAGGTTTCAAAGTATTCACTCGGGCAGTTAATAAATCTAGTTTGGAAGTTACTGATTGGATATTTGTATACAGTATACTAATTGTGATAAGTTTAGATGAAAGGCTCTTGTCCGAAATATTTAGGTTTTTACTGGTTGGTATAAATGTTTGCGATGGTATTTGGTTGTAACTTTGTGCTAGTTTTTTTTAATTGAACTTTTTACAATAGTTGGTTGTCCTCGGATATATTTTATAGTAAGATCAACCTCCCCTTCATTGATCCGTTTCTGAAGTTCTTCTCTCAAATGTGCTAAGTATTCTTTTTGGAGAGGAGTTAAATCAGATGTGATGGAGTTGGGCTCATTCAGCTTGTTCCTGTTGCGTAGAATTTCCAGTGCAGCATTTTTGTGATGTAAGATAGCCTTCACTGGACGAGGCCGGGCATTCGAGCCAGATTTGGGGGCACCGAGTCGGAACAGCTTTATTCCCTCACAATTCACATTGTTGGAGATAGTTTTTATTATGGCCACACACTCTTCCTTGTCATGTTCTTTTCTCTCATTTGGAACATCACTAGTTGATTCAGGTACATTGTAAATTATAACATTTTTGGATCTGTTGTCCCTCTCTCGAATCTCTTGGATCACCGCTTCAGTCGCAAGCATATTCTGCCGCATACGCAGCTGCTTGACTTCTTCAGTAAGATCGTTTAATTTGCTCATTATCATAGGTAATTGAGTCATGATAGATTTGCAACCACTACAGAGAAAAGTCATAGAGCGAGCGATAGTTTTTAGTTCAAACACCCGGACTTCAGTTGGTGACAACCCATGACAGTCTCCACACAACAGAATTTTGCATGAATCACAATTTACGGATGTTTTCTTTTCATTTGGTGGTTTTTGGCACTTGGCGCACTTATCTTGAAGTAAGTTCGTTGGAGATTTTTTAGATCCCATTTTTGGTGGTATTTTTCTTTTGCTGGCAACACTTATGACTTCTGTCACCTTTCAATTGACGTGACAGTTGTCAATGTACGAAATTTGTTATAAGTAATGAGGGTAAGTGGTATATTTTTATCACTGGCTAATGTCAACAACGTGTTTCTATGCAGTTATTTTGGTTGAAATACAGTATTTTGCACGGAGATAACACTCATTCACTATTAATAATCAAAGTTCTACACTTCTGCAATGTTTTTTTCGCGATTTACGCACTTTAGACACAAATACTTAATTAACTCGCGAGCGCGGATCTTTGCGTGACTCACAGTTTGACAGGCCCAAACTCGATGGGATTGTGTCGTTTTATTACGGACTTCCTATGGCCACCTTCCAGCTCCATCATCAGACCCTGGATACCATTTAGGACCAAAGTACTCGTCAAGACTAATCAAACGAGCCCAAACTAGATGGGGTTGTGTCGTTTTATTACGGACTTCCTATGGCCACCTTCCAGCTCCATCATCAGACCCTGGATACCATTTAGGACCAAAGTACTCGTCAAGACTAATCAAACGAGCCCAAACTCGATGGGATTGTGTCGTTTTATTACGGAATTCCTACGGCCACTTTCCAGCTCCATCATCAGACCCTGGATACCATTTAGGACCAAAGTACTCGTCAAGACTAATCAAACGAGCCCAAACTCGATGGGTGTGTGTCGTTTAATTACGGACTTCCTATGGCCACCTTCCAGCTCCATCATCAGACCCTGGATACCATCTACAGACAAAGTACTCATCG
Source organism: Nycteola revayana (assembly GCA_947037095.2). Taxonomy (NCBI): domain Eukaryota; kingdom Metazoa; phylum Arthropoda; class Insecta; order Lepidoptera; family Nolidae; genus Nycteola; species Nycteola revayana. The sequence continues at coordinate 19,032,281 of OX344840.2, forward strand.
AGACGAATCATACGAGCCCAAACTCGATAGGGTTATGTCGTACTATAACGGAGTTCCTATGGCCACCTTCCAGCTCCATCATTAGATCAGCTCCATGTCATCATAATATTGCATTGTCACGCGATATACATATTATGCGTGCAAAATTTTGACTCAATCGGAAACCGTAAAGTGTGTCAAATTTAACTTGCAAGATTTGATTACAGACAATGGGACAGGTGAAAGAAAAAAATAAAAGGTTGTAATAAAAAAAAGTTGTCGAATCTTATGGAGAACCAAGCTCCTAAGTCCTACTCTACATGCCCTTACTTAACACTGTCTTGCTTTCATCATAGCGTATAGATTGCGAAGCGAAGTGGCAACAGCGCATAACAAAACCAACCAATCATGGCAAAGGTGACCTCTGATTGGTCCATTTGAATCAGATCAACAATAGATGGAGCGGATTTGTATATATAATGCAGTGAATAGTTCTTATTTGTGTCGCTAGAGGGTCAGCAGAGTCAATTGTTGATCAAATCGGAGCCACATTTGTATGCCGAATCATACATTAGATCAACAAAAACTGTTTTGATCAACAATTGCTAACTGATCAACAATTAACTGATGCTACAACCCGTCTGATCAACATTTGCCGAATGGGTATATCTATGTTTAGGTATATATATATAGGTATACATATATATTTAGTATAGTATGTATGTATTTTATATATATATATTTATTATTTAATTAGCGGTATTAATTTCCCTACGATAGTTCAATTTCCGTGCACGTACCATTTTTATTCTGCACCACCCAATGGTTGACTGGGAGAGAATGCATTAGGCATTAAGTCCGCCTATGTACTATTTAGTGCTAAAGTTTTAAATAAATAAAATAAAATGCACTCCAGTACGGGCGAATGCCGGATGGTCTGAATCATATCTTATTGTTTACTTTATTACCTTTTTTCAACCAGTTTCTTTCTCTTCTTTAAAGAATATTTTAATGCAAGCATTCTTACGTGAGTGGTTGGAAACCAGGGATCTGCCAGCTTAGCGAAGGACGTCCACCTACTAGATGGACGAATGAGGATGACCTAGTAAGGGTCGCGGGACCATGGTGGATGTAGGCCGCTTCCAACTGTAATAACTGGAGGTCTATGAGAGAGGCCTATGTCTAGCAGTGGATATTAAATTACAATAAGAATTAATAAAAAAACAAACGACTCCATTAAGTCGGTTAAAGCTTACATATTTCGACTTGATTTAAAACCTAGAAAAACCTTTCAAAACAAACATTTACAGTTTTAGTGGTTAGCTACAATAATATTGCAAAGTTACATAAGAGATTCATATCACGGATGTGTTATTATAGCAATTAATGCAGTTTGGAACTTGACTGTTCAAATACTATGTATACTTATACAACTACCTATGTGTATAATTGAACGAGGAGATACGGTCTGAAACTTACACCACTTAATATTCGTTATGGTTTTGCAACTAATAGAAACTATGGGTATAAGGATGATTAATTGTATTAGACTACCCATCTGTATTTCGGTCACGGTGGGTAATTTGAACTGAGATACCCGTATTAGCCATATGTGCGAACGATACTATAAAACTTATTTGTAGAGCAATTTGTAAAACATTTATTTTATAAGAGAGATTTGTGATATATCTTTGTTAATAGTTTAGTCCTTGTCCAACGTGATTCAAAATTAAAAAAATTAAATTGGAAACTTTTTTGTTTACCCGACTATGTTTATGTAGTTCACACATTCCATAGTATTGTGTTCTATTTATCCTTTAACGTCACGGGCGGGGTCTAAGCAGACCCCACGTGTTGTTTTTTAACGATATTTTTTTAAATTAGCAAGACACAAACACGCGCTTTCGGCTAATCTCAGTTCGCCACAGCAGCTCTCAACAGACAGAAGTACATCGCGCTTACGCTAAGGTAAACACAATTTTTACTTATGTGGGGATACCTGTGGACCCCACCCGTGATTTTACGTAGAATCTTTTTCACATGATACATAATTTTAATTTGTTTCTTTTTCAGAATTAATGTTATTTCATTACAATTATGAGTCACCAACTATCAGAGGACGCCATTCTACAGCATTTTAGTGACTGACAGCGAATAATCCTAACTTGAAAGATATAAGAGCAATCATGTGCAAGTTGGTAGACAAAGAGCAACCTTTACCTAGTACGGATGAAGCTGGTCCTAGTGCCCCAAAAATGAAGCGAAGGTGGTTTTATTGTTGTATATCCAAGGATAAAGAGAGTACTATTGTCTGTAAATCTTGAAATAAGACAATTTGTAAGCCTTATTTAGTAGCAATTACTTGTTGTTCATCATGCCAAGATAAAGCATAAATTTTTTCGTTAGCGCACAATGATAACATTGAGGCGTTGTCATTTTTTTTATTTTTTCGGTTATTGTTATTATTCCTTATGATTACGTAATTTTCATTTACATTTTATTAGAAATTTATGTTTACGTTTGTCAGAAGTTGACTATTTTGTAAAATGTTAGTACATTAGTTATGGAAGTATAAGAAAACTATATCCGCGATGTTCCTTCTTCAAAAGTTTCTAATTGATAAACATACTGATTATTTTACGAATAATAAATATTTATCTTAAGTAATAACATGTCTTAATTATTATTTAAAATGAATCAAAAATTCTGAGTATAAATTCATATTTTTATATGGGGTACTTCCGGACCCCACGCGTGGTGAAACGTTACCATAAAGTACGCGTGTACTTAAAGGTTATTATTAAAAAGCTCGCAGCAATTTTACCATAAAAATAATAGTGGAATAACGTGAAACAAATACTTTGGCAAATAAAGGGGCTCCATATTTGCTAAGTATGCAATCAGGTTCAGACAATATACTCCTTGATTTTTTTAGTTTGAAAGACAATCAGAAATGTGCCCAAACAACCTTTCTTTATTTTATTTCAGATAAAAAACACCGATTGGAATACTGGCAGATATTTGAGTTAAGCCGAATGCTATATGCACTGTAAAAAACATATCAATATTGGACTCTATTTAATGAGTACCTTAAAGAAATTCCGTACTGGATTATACTCACATCTAATTTATCACTAACTTATTGGCTATATCGTCGTTGTAGAGCGAGAAATAATTAAGTGCAAAAAGCTAGTTTCGAGATAACCGCGTTTGAAAGTTTTTTTGTTCTTCTAATCGGTATAACACATTAACGCTTATAGTTACAAAAATGCTTTTTGTGAACAAAATATTTATATTTTTACCCTGCATTCTAATATTCAGTAAATGATCTAAATATTTTTACCGTTACTGAGTAATCTCACAAAAAGTAAGATAGTTATTTCTGGCATACTCAACAAAATGTAATTTTGGTTACTTAATTAACTTTTTCTGTCACTTAATTAATTATTGGCACAGCTTTTTTCAGATAGTAAGCAATTAGCGACCGTTGCTCAAAGGTGGATTAGAAAGAAAAATCATAATTTCAAAGTAAAAATCAGATATTTAATACAAAAGAGATAACATACAAAATAAACATTTTTTGGTAGTTCGTAATTAAAAGTACTCAAAAAGTCATCTTAGAATATAAAGAAAAAAACTAACACAATCATGCTTTGATTAATTATCTAATCTGTATCTTCTCCATCAGTACCTTCGAAGGTGTCTGGTTCTGGCAGCCTATCTGGTTCGTTGTTAACTGGCAAAGATTCAAACCATGAATGAAATTCAACCGGTATGATGTCCGTTCGGCATAGGTTTATCAAATCTCTTTTTTTTTATTGTGTAATTGGTAAGTGTGACGTATACGCTTTACGCATTTCACCAGCCGGAGCACCAAGACCTTTCTTACGTCTTGTTTTTTTTGTCGTATCTAGTATTGAGTACTCACCATCATAGCCGTATCTGAATTTTATTACGCCAGGATTCGTTTTTTCGTATCTCAGACATTTAACTTTAAGCCATTGTACCTTCTTCCCATCTTGAGCCATGGTTTTGTTTGATATCAATCTTGCAGCTAGTTCTTTGGTGTCGATGATGTCGCTATATTTTAACTCATAAACTTCATAAGGCGGTGCGTCCTTTCTATGTCTACTAGAGCGGGCCCGCTTTGCCACATTCTTCCAGTCATTCATAGAGAAGATAGAAGTTCTCTTTCTTTCCGATTCTATAGCGGAATGCATTGAGTCAACCTCCATCATTGTGTGACCAGACTCCAAATACTTCTGTTCTATTACATCTAGGTGCGAAGATTGTACCTTGAGAATCAACGACGTCAGCTTGATGCATTGGATGTTGCAGATTCATTACTTTGCTTTTTGTAATGTTCAGTTCATGTTCAGTCTGAGTCGGGTGTATGCTCGGTATTGGCTGTAAATTTTGAACCACTTCTGTATGAATGGATTCGTCATTAGGTACTTTTTCTGTTTCCTGAAATCAATAAACAGAATAATTAATTAACATAAAAAAACATCACGCCTGTATTCCCCGAAGAGTTAAGCAGAGGTGTATAGGACACCCACATTTCGTAATTTAGCAATACAAGACAGAACAATTAACACACAAAAAAACAACAACAATTGACACACACGTGCATACAACACACAATACACACTCACACACACAGACATACACATAGACTCACATAGACAGACATACACATACATAAACATAAACATATTTTTTGATTGGCACGATTGACAGATTAACTAAGCTATTAGCTTATGCCCGCGGCGTGTCCCGCGTGCAGTTCAGCGGTTATCCCAAGGGAACGTCATAGCAGAATAAATAGTATCCTAAGTTTTAATCCAAGTTATAAACTATTTGAGTACCAAATTTCATCCAAATCCGAACAGTAGTTTTTGTGTAAAAGAGTAACCAACATCCATCCATCCTCCCAAACTTTCGCATTTATCCTAGTGTACCTAATAGCAAGTAAGATAAGACTATAATATGCCTAAAGTAGTAAAACAATAAAAAAGAAGATCTGGAATACTTACTTTTTTTTTTTGCGAGTTCTCTGGCAGTAATGATAGTATGTAGTGGGACCTGGATGTATTTTTCTTCATTACTAGGTAATACTCTTTCCACTCTTAGGCGACCAAACGTGTTTCTAGCGGCAGCAACCACGAGTGAATGATCGAATCGCGCGATAGAACAACCGAAGTGCGGGAACTAAGTCACAATACGAGTGGTTTTGCTTTTATTAAAGTACCTACTTTAGTTAGATTTTTAGAACGTAAAGACCGAAAAACTCGCGATTATCTTGATTTATAAATTACTTAAGATTTGTTGATGATTTTTACCCGATAACAGAATTGCATTTCATTCACAGTTTTTCGTCTGCAAAAAATAACTAAAAGCCATTTAGTGGGTCGCATCGAATTACGTAGTATGCAAAAGTAACTAAGTGTTGTTGGTGACTTCTATCGGACATTTAATTTAATTTCATGTAAAGATTTCGTCTGCAAGAAATAACTAAGAGACATTATCAGTTGTTGTCGTCGAATATATTGTATGCGAAAAGTAACTAAGTAACTTTAATGAGCAGTGCCGCCCCAGTGATTGAGAAAACGTTGATAATAATATCGTCATAAATTACTCAAGTACCGTTAGTTAATTTTCGTAGATTGAATTTTTGCCTTAACAAGTAATTATGTACTTCTGACATTCTCGTATTATATGTAATACTAAAAAAAATTGCTCTTTTACCTTTACATAAGGTATATAATGGGTTTAAAAACACTTTGACATCATTAACTCATTTTGGCCAAAAATGTCACTTACTGACTTCTCGCACTACAACGACGATATTTGAGTTTGAAAATACACAGACTAGGTGCCTTCTCTTCTTTCTTTTTACATTATATAGTACCCTACCCCCATTATATAGTTCATGTTCGTCTCGCTTCAAACCATTGTGCCATTTCCGCCTGGTTTCTCCTATATGTTTCTTATTAAAACGCCAAAACTTAACCGATTGATTGTTTTAAATATATTAAAAATGATGAGGAAAATGATACCACTGGATATATTAGTCAGAAATTATTTACACTTTTCTTACCAATTATACATACTATGTAGTAGGTATAAACGGTTAAAGAGTTTACTGGCAGCACTTATGCTAATATGATGCAGGTATAAATAGATTATGTCTAGTTGTTGGTTCTTCAAAGAGAGCATTACTTTATGTAAGAGAAGAAAAAAAAAATTTAAAATAATTTTAACTGAAATGAATGATGTCTGCGATATTTTTTCACTACATGACAAATGTACGAAAAATTGGGTTTTTAGGCAAATTAACAAATAAATATCACTAAAAATTAGCCTCTACTTCATCCCATCAACTGTTCAATAACTTATGAATAGAATTTTTCACGTTATCATTGCATGAAAACACATTTAACATTGAAAATTATAATATGTAGTTCAATATTTTATACTATATAATTATTTCATTATATGTAAAGTAGAATATAGTCGAGAGAGATTTTTTTTATTATGTTTCAACATGTAATTTTTACATGAGTATATTTTCATACGTTTTTCAAACCAAAATTTTCATTAAATCAAAGATTTTTTTCTAAATGACGAACATTTTCTTTTTGAGGTTTATTGGGGAATTGGACTGAGAAATCCTTTGCAAATTCCTCAAGCGTTTGTATCCCTTTAGTGAAAGGGTGTAGACACTCATATTAAAAATTCAATTCTTTTAGACCTCTTGTAGTAGACTAAATATTTTCCATCCGACTCAATATTTATCACACCAATATCTGTGACTTGAAATTTTCGCTCGAGAAAATCTAAGTTATAACCATCACGAAGTCGGGAAAATGGTGATTCATCACTATTGAGACTTCGTGATCGAATTTGGTGATGTTTAACCAATTCCCTAACTTTCTGGGATACATGTATTGGAAAACACGTTAAGCGCCTGATCAGATCAGAGATTTCATGGTAGATGCACTAAGTAGTATCGGAGCCTTTAAAATAATATCTACACTAATATTATAAAGAGGAAAGATTTTTACCTATTTTTGTATGTTTGTATGTTTGTAATGAATAGGCTCAAAAAGTACTGGGCCGATTTAAAAAATTCTTTCACCAATAGAATGCTACATTTTTCCAATTTGACATAGGCTACATTTCATTTTGAAAAAAAATAGGGATCCTTGGTAAAATTTGAACAATGTAACCGAAGGTGTAGAAAAATGAGTCTTAAAATGTCTTTCGTCGAATGCGCTGCCGAAACTATTAGCGATAGAACAAAATAATGTACAACAATATCGAAGAACATCATAATGTCTACAAAAAACTCCGCGGTAGCATATGTCCAACTATTGTAGCTATGTCACTACAACAACTTTTTTCATTTTAAACATTAATGAAAATGCTAACCAAATTCAAACCATGCTATTTATGTGTTTATATTAATCCTTATCCAAATAAATTATTTTATGGTCAAGACCATTTAACTACCTATAAAATAGTTTTTAATCTATATATATAAAACAAAGACGGGTTTGTTACAACACTTATAACTCGAGATCGGCTGGATCAATTTTCATGGTTTTTGTTTCGTTGGATTTGTCTCCGCCCTGAATAGCAGAATACATTTTAAAAACAAAAGAAAGTCGTGTTAGTTACACTATTTATAACTCAAGAACGGCTGAACCGATTTGGCTGAAAATTGGTATTTAAAATTGGCCTATGTCCTTCTCCCAGTTCTTAGGTAGCTAAGAACTGGGAGAAGGACATAGGATACTTTTGGGTAGGGGTAGGGTAGGGTAGGGTAGGGCAGGTAGGGTAGGGTAGGGTAGGGTAGGGTAGGGTAGGGGTAGGGTAGGGGTAGGGTAGGGTAGGGGTAGAGTAGGGGTAGGGTAGGGGTAGGGGTAGGGTAAGGGGTAGGGGTAGGGTAGGGGTAGGGTAGGGCAGGGGTAGGGTATAAAAGCCGGGGCGGGCCGCTAGTCTTTAATAAAAAATGATTAAAATTAAATATATACATATTTTACATAAGATAGGTATGATATCAATACTACGACGATATACGATACGATATTATACCTACAATATAATACTATACTACAATACCATAATATAAATTCAGAAATGAAAGTTAATGCTGAGTTTCTGCCCGCCATTTCTTCCTAATAAAATCTAGAACCGTTTTTTTTAATGAAAAGCGACTCTTTGCCGTCCTGATTTCGAGAGGAAGCGAATTCCAAAGAAGAATAGAAAAATATTGGTTCTGAACATGGGCCTCCTTTTTACAGACCGTAAAAGCCATAGTCGTTTTGGGACATTGCCATAATCCAAAACGCTTGGCTGGCGCATTTGTGATCGCAGCAAGATGGTAAGTGTTATTCAGCTGATAGATGCTGCAGCCCGTACGTCAGCTGTATGTCCCTTAGTCGCCTCTTAAGATACCTATGGGAAGATATGGGATTGCCTTATCTCAGCCAGACAGCTATTATATCCTTATAATAAAATAATATCCTTCGCTTATGGTCAATCTCTTTAGAGTGTGGCCACCGTTATAGATCTGAAGTGAGGAAAATTAAGGTCGACTTATTCGTACTCCCACTGTACAAATGTAGATGGATGGAGAGGAAGAGGAAGACCGAAAAAAGATGGATGGATTGTATGACAGTTTGTATGGACAGAATGGAAGAAAATGGCGTGTTACGCGACCCCAAATAAATTGAAATAAGGGCAGGGAGATGAAGATGATACGTACCACAACCAAACTACATCGCATCGCATAATATGACCAAGCAGTGGTTAGGCAGAGAACGCATGCATACTTTGTATTGAACTGTAAATTAATGATACAATTTACATAACATACAATAAAGGTCGTCGACATCATTCACTGTACTAACCACTGTCTTAGTTTTTTTATTTAAAAACCATTTAATAAGGCTAGAGCTCTATTCGCCTTTATGCCCGGTGCAGTAGCAAAAGACTCATGGCTAACTATGTCCGTCCGAAAAATAAGTAACCAGTGATTGAAGAAAGTTTGTCACTGCAGCATGTGGGTTGCCCTTACTAACAACTAGCTTCCCGCGCGGTTTCACCCGCGTTTCTTCCATTCCCGTGGAAACTTCATCATTAAATATAGCCTATGTCGTCCGGGGATAGTGTAGCTTTCCAACGGTGAAAGAAGTTTTCAATCGGACCAGTAGTTTCGGAGCCTATTAAATACAAACAAACAATCAAATCATTCCTCTTTATAATATTACTAGCATCCCGCGCGCGGTTTCACCCGCATTAATCCCGTTCCCGTGGGAACTTCATAATTAAATATAACCTATGTCGCTCAGAGTAAATGTAGCTTTCCAATAATGAAAGAATTTTTTAAATCGGCACAGTAGTTTTTGAGTTTATTTATTACAAACATACACACAAAAATACAAATATGTATTTTCTCTTTATAATTATAGTATTGATAATAATAAAATATTTATTGAAATTGAAGCAATAATTTATCATTGATACCGTAATAACTCAACATCAGTAGATAAATTATGAAAAGTAATAAAATATTGAGTGTTAATTACAGATCAGCGACATATATTTGCATATTATAAATATTTACTTACTTATGAACATTATTATCATTTTGCTGTTAACGCCATTTATGTATTTCCTATAATATATGACGGCGCATCGCTAATATGTCGTATTTAAACGGCTATTGTCAGCTGTCATCGATGACAGCTTCTACTGATTGGTGACAATTAACGTCAGGTGTCAATGTAAGACGTCAGAATAAGAGTGACAGCCGTCACTCTAGCGGAGCGTCGGGCAGGTGGGAGCACGGCGGCCATGTTGAAACTTCACTGTTTGAACGGAAGCGGACCGTGCACCACGCGCTAGACGAATCGCTGATATTCTGTGTCATCCTAGTGTGAAATGCAATTATAATAGTGAATTTGATTACTAATTGACTTTAGCTAGAATATAGAACAGTTATTTTGTGAATCAATCTTTGTTAACGCGAATTATAGTGACTTTGATCAAAACTCGAGTGTTAATTAAAATAACGATCCCCTGCCCAAGTATCCACGCCTGACCAACTATGACAGATTCTAATGAAGAGACCCATCTTGCGTCTATATCAGAAGTGGGATTACCCGGGATATCGGAGCAACATCACACATCAACAGCAGGAAATAACATTCTGCACCAAATTAAGGATATAGGAGCCCCGAAGAAGCCGCCACCTACATGCTATTACTGCAATAAAAAGGGTCACATAGAGACGCACTGCCCGAATAAAAAAGAAGCCCAAACAAGTGAGGAACGTGTGGAGCGTCGGGTTGATGTCTGCACCATCAAGCCAGCTACTGATCATCTTCTGACAGAAACGGGTGAGAAGTTTTCATTTTGTTTTGATTCCGATAAATGAAGTGATATCCGTATAGTATCCTGGTCGAAGGGACAGTGTCATCCGGGCCGGACCCATTAGGGTTGGTTGAAGGGATACACTCGTCCGGTCCAGATGTATTGTGTTGGTATCCTGGTCGAATGGACAGTGTCATCCGGGCCAGACCCATTAGGGTTGGTTGAAGGGATATACTCGTCCGGTCTAGATGTATTGTGTTGGTATCTTGGTCGAAAGGACAGTGTCGTCCGGTCCATCCGCGATGGTCGCAAGGACACACCCGTCCGGTCCAAAATTTGTATTTGAGTCATTGGTCGAAGGGACAGTGTAGTCCGGGCTACCCATTAATTATGATGGTGATAGCAATGTCAAAGTCAAAACTTATTCTGCTTGTCAGGTTGGACGAGCGTAAATCTGAAGTTGCGTAACGTTGTTTCAGGATTGCATCCAAGTACGCCCGAGGACGGTCGCTAGTCAGGTTGGCCGTGACGGCGCATCGCTAATATGTCGTATTTAAACGGCTATTGTCAGCTGTCATCGATGACAGCTTCTACTGATTGGTGACAGTTAAAGTCAGGTGTCAATGTAAGACGTCAGAATAAGAGTGACAGCCGTCACTCTAGCGGAGCGTCGGGCAGGTGGGAGCACGGCGGCCATGTTGAAACTTCACTGTTTGAACGGAAGCGGACCGTGCACCACGCGCTAGACGAATCGCTGATATTCTGTGTCATCCTAGTGTGAAATGCAATTATAATAGTGAATTTGATTACTAATTGACTTTAGCTAGAATATAGAACAGTTATTTTGTGAATCAATCTTTGTTAACGCGAATTATAGTGACTTTGATCAAAACTCGAGTGTTAATTAAAATAACGATCCCCTGCCCAAGTATCCACGCCTGACCAACTATGACAGATTCTAATGAAGGTCCATCCTGCGTCTATATATATTTATATTAAACTTCAATAGGTTGTTTGTAAATGACCCAACCAGAAATTTTAATATTATAACGATTGTTTATTTGTTCAATTTCGACATGACATTAAAGATACAAACATTATCGATATTAATTTAACACAGCATCATGAACTCTGTTTGTATTTTAACAAAATTCAAATTCAGATAACTTTATACTATAACAATTTCAAAATTAAAACCTAGCTTCCAGCGCACACACTTCCTAAATTTACACTAATATTTCCTGTTCGGTGTGGGGATCAAACAGACGACCACCAAGACCTAAAACAAAACTTATCTATATCACGACGCCACCGAGGTTTTTAAAGTATTTACTATTTTTCAGTTGCGCGTAATATTCTTTTTTATCCTCTTGGTAATTTTTAATATGAGAGTTCATATTTGATTGTCTTATCTATCTATACCTATATATATGACATTGCATGTACGGATGCCAAGGTCTCTAAGGTGCACATTCTGCATAAACAGGAACTGGGGCAGCATGCAATGATAAGTATGGAGCTCAATCTTAAAATCGAGAAACCGATTCCCCACTATGTTACACTGAGACCTATGAAAGATATCTTACTTGATCAACTTAACCAGGACCTGGATAGGATTCAGTGGGATGGAATCCTTAATATGGATAGTGTATGTGATATGGTGGAATGTTTTAATGGATGTATCATCGGTTTGTATGACTTGCATGCTCCACTGAAAAGAATTCTTGTAAAGGAACAGACTTATCCTTGGATCACACAGATAGTCCAGGATATGATGGCTTTGCGGGATGAGTACCAAAGAAGACATAAGTCATCTAAGTCAGACACCGGCAAACAGTGTTACAAAAAACTTAAGAAAATTGTTATCGAGGCAATTGAGGTAGAAAAGCAAGCATATTACAGAACAAACATCAATAACAAAATTAAGGATCCTAAAAAGTTATGGAAAAACTTAAAGGCATCTATCCTGACTAAGGCAGATAATTCCACTCTTCTTTTTGACTGCAGGGATCCAGACCTTTTAAACCAGCACTTCTTGTGTGTGCCTGGTGACGATGTAGCTCCTATAAGTGATCATACATACTTTGAGTTCCATAGGTATAATGAAGAGCTCACATTCAGCCTCGAAAAAGTAAATGAATCTACCATCTTGGGACATATTCAAAGTCTCAAATCTAATGCCATGGGTGCTGACAATATATCTTTGGAAATGCTTAAGCTGACTCTACCTCAAACACTGCCAGTCATTACTGCCATAATAAATAAGTCATTAACAACATCAACTTATCCTAACCAATGGAAGACAGCAATAGTTAGACCTATCCCTAAAGTACCAGATGCTTCCGGTGCTAAAGACCTCAGGCCTATTAGCATCTTACCATGTCTATCAAAAATAATGGAAAAAGTAGTTTGTTGCCAGTTGAGAAAATACCTTGAGAGAAACGGGATATTGCCTGATGTCCAATCTGGTTTTCGGAAGGGTCATAGCACTACTACTGCTCTGCTTGAAGTTGTGGATGATATTCTACGCAGTAGAGACAGTGGAATGTGTACAATTCTTGCTCTTCTAGATTTTTCTCGTGCCTTCGACTCTATAAGTGTCTCTCTTCTTCTATCGAAGCTTACATATTACGGTTGTGACAGTGCATCAGTACACTGGTTTCATAGTTATCTCACGGGCAGATCTCAATTTGTACAGCTGGATTGTGATGCAGATGGTGGTAGAAGGGCATCTACAGTAAGTCCAGTGACCAGGGGCGTTCCTCAAGGTTCGATCCTTGGACCTCTTCTTTTTATTTTGTACAGCTCTGATATCACCAAGCGCATTGTCAACTGTAGATATCACTTGTATGCTGACGATCTTCAATTGTATCTTCCATTTAAAGCAGGACACAGTACGGAGGCTGTAAATAAAATAAATTATGATCTGAATGGTGTGTCAGACTGGGCTTATAGAAATTGTCTTGTTCTCAACCCAAACAAGTCCAAATTCCTTTTGATGGGTTCAAAGAAGACCTTGCTAAGCGTCGGATCTCTGGCCGGTAATATCCAAATAGTGGGCAGTCCCGTAGAACAAGTAGCAGAGGCCCGTAATTTGGGAGTAATATTTGATGGACAGCTCACCTTTGAATCCCATATCATGGAGGCGGTTAGAAACTGCTTCTACCGCTTGAAGATTTTATACCGAATTCGCCCCTACCTCAGTGAGGACATACGACTCATGCTGTGTGAGTCTCTTATTCTGTCCAAACTCAATTATGCAGACTCTGTATATGGCGCTTGTTTACTAGCCAGAACTGAAAAGGTTATTCAAAGAGTTCAAAATGCCTGTGCCCGGTTTTGTTTTAACATCCCGCCAAGGTCTCACATAACTCCATACCTCAATAATGGAAATCTTATGAAGATGACAGCAAGGAGGAAGCTGCACTTTGCTACCATGTTGTTTGGTGTAATATTATCCCAAAAACCTACATATCTGCATCGGAAGTTAAGTTGGGCTCGATATTATAACGAGCATAATACCAGAGCCTCAGCTTACCTCTTGGTAACGCCTCGCCATCGTACATCTGCATTCCGGGGATGTTTCACATTTGCCGCAAGCCATATTTGGAACGTTTTATTGCCACCTCCTTTGAGAAACCTAAAATCAACAAAAGCATTCCAGGATAAGTTGAAATTATACCTACTTTCTCAACAAAAAACTGCATAGATAGTCAAACTTACCTGGAATTATGTCTCTATGGACTAGGAAGGTGGAAGGTGGCAGTATGCTTTTATTTACTTAGTCTTGCGGCGAGGGACTAGACACTTGGTATAGCAGGAACTTTAGAACTGTAGATAGATTCACCACAAAATGTACAATACACGATGTTTATACAAATATACACTCCAATTCGGAACAAACACACATTACTCACAACTATTTATTATTAAATAACACTTCAAAATCGTTTTATACAAGTATTCTTTTATTAATTCAAAACAATTAGAAAGTTTGTACATTGCGTGACATAGTTTGTCGTGGAGACATTTTGTTTGAATCTTTGAATTACCGCCGTGCGTAAGGACGCTTCTTCGAGTGGCCGGGGTGCACAGACTAAAATAATTATTTTTTACCCATTTAGTATTGGAACGTTAGGATGTGTTCGACTCCCGGCCGAAATCTTAATACTCTTGGATAATTATATTAATTTGTTCAATTATTCTTATTATTACCATTGTTTTATTCTTAATTTTATTGATTATAAATTTTATGTTGTTTTTAAATTAATTCGCCGTTATCTTCATTTAGTTAATTGTTTTTTTATTATTATTTTATTTTATTTTTTGGTTTATTCTTTTTGTTGGTAATCTTTATAACAAAAAATCTAAAACTGATGAAATTTGTTTATTTATTTATTTGGCTCTGCAATTAAAATTAGAATGTAATATTGAACGAGTGGGAATAATAAGTAAATGTGATTTTTGATAGCATTATTGCCGATTTTTATATTTTATATGTATTTATTTGACGTTTGGCATGCGTGGCGTCAAAACTGGGGCTGGCTAGAATACCAGCGCTGCGCAATGATCTTTCAGATTATTGATGTAGCTTAATGCTGAAGCCAGTTCCCATTTATGGTGCATATACTTGTAATACCTACTGTTAATCCATTTGTTATTTCCTTGTATGTGCCGTAAATAAATGTATTTTCTTTCTTTCTTCTTTCATCGGTGGTGCAATGGGTGGTGTTTGAACCGGCAACCTCAAGATCACAAGTCCGACGCCCTAGCCATTAGGCTGCGGCCGCTTCGAACGGCAAATGAAACCTAATAATATAATTCATATCGCGATCCTCTAAGATAAATCCGTAGCACCTGACATGAAAGAAAAGTGCAGTATTAAAAGGTTTTATAAGAAAGTATTATTTGAAAACCTCTCTAGTGACTATCGGAAGCTTGACATGCGCTGCATCTTGACTAAAGCTGTGTGCACAAGCCGGACGCTCTCATAGGAAATTTTGAGAAAATATTGAAAATTGATTCTGGATTGCAAACGTGTTGGATAATATTATTATTGCATCGGTGTAACAATTGAAAATGTTTTCAGGAATTTCTATTTTTATAGAGTCGGCTGCTTTAACTAACATTGTCCCCCGTGAATTTCCTCTTTGAGTTTTATTTTCAAGACAAAATTAACTTATCCACCGAAAGCTGTCAATACCTTTTAAGTGCTTTGCCGTCAGTTTTACAGAAAATCATAAGAACTCAAAGTATAAGTAACTAGATTGTGCCTATGACTTCGTCTGTGTAGAATAGTTACTTTGGGTTAAGCCTCCGATTTTGAAACATTTTTTATTGGTGCTCCGCTCCTATAGGTTTCAGGTCATAGGTATATATTATAGTCTATAGCAGGGGTGGCCAACCGGTCGATTGCGATCGACTGGTCAATCCCGACAACTATTATAGCCGATCAACTTATATAATAAAAAAGTGATATTTTAGTCTATTTTAATCTACAAATACGTGCCACAGATGCATAGACTGTTTTTGTCATATAATACTCTGAAAAAATACCTATTTATCATTCCATTGACTTATACGACACGTGATTCAACATTATGTATGCCATTGGTCGATCGCACACTGTAAGCAGTCGATCTTAGGTCATGTTAAGTTGGCCACGCCTGGCCTATAGCATACCTCAATAAATGGACTATCTAAAATTGAAAGTGATTTCTTTTAAGTAAATCCTTCAAGCAAACAACCAAACAAGCTATTCAGCTTTAGTATATTATGTTCCTTACTAATCGTTGCTAAGTTAGTTATTGGAGCCAAAATGGTTTTCTCGCAACAAGTAGGTATCTGTATAATGAAGTTAAGAGTATTATGAAAGTTAATATAATTTGTCACATGTAAGAATATTTTGGTGAAGATGTTAGTTAGGAAGTATCGCTGCATACGATAGTAATAGATTATTTTCCTGAACCTTACACTCTTTTTATACCAAATTTTACATACATTGGTTTAAGCGATCTAAGCAGACCAACAATGGTATGCAAGAATACTTGGCTTTAAGTATCCACTTGAGTAAGTAGTGTCGCACTGTCGTGGTCTCTATTGCTATGGTAATAGGAACCATCAAAGTGACACCTGACATTTCCAAGTACGCTCATAGTCTCAAGTGTTGCTCTTGCATACGAGTGTTAGTTTTATTTATTATGCTTTGGAATTACTGAAACCAATCGATTTCACAGGTGTTGCTTGAGGTTGTGGCAAAAATGAATTTGCAATTCCGGGTGTAGAAAAACCTAAAAATCTTGGGTCGTTGAAATCGGTCCAACCGTACTCGAGTGAGAAATTGTGTAACTAAACCGATTATGTTATTAAAATTATTTAAGTTGTTGATAAAAATGCACTTTGTTTATGATTATTTTTATATACTAGTACTGAAATCAGTTATGTTACCAATTGCAGATATCCGATTGAACTGTCGTAACTTTACAGCATTTTGTTACAAAAATAAAAAATTGAAATATCTGCAATGCTTAACTTTGCGTAACTGAATATTCTAATACAATTTTGACCAACATCTCAGACCCTAATGGTAGCAGACTCAACTGAATTCATGATTCCAACTATACTCACTCACTAGACTACCAAAGACTACCTATGACACATTTCCTTACAGTTAAAACAACGGAGAGCCGCGTCAGCCTCGCTCTAGAGTAGATATTAACTGTAAGGTTAAGACCATTATGGAGAATGCGTAATGACATAATATTTGTCCAGTGCATTTATTGTCCAGGAAACTGACTTTTGCTTTCATGAACCAAGAAGTCGCATTGAAAAAAAACACTTACTTTCAGCGTATATATTTTTTTCTGACATCATTGATTTATGGTCTGAGAACTAAGAGAGAACATTGTGCCAATAAGAAGTACTTTAAGATGAAATAAAAATGTCGACCAGACTATTTTAAACGGCCAATAAAATAACACAGTACCGAAATAATACACAAAAGCCAAAAACTATTATAAGAACTTTCGGAAAATATGTAAAACCGTCTAGCCTTATTCATATACTGGCAATGAAACAGAATAATAATTAATATTTAACAAAAGATTCAAATTCATTGTTTTCACATTTACATTTCAGTTAAAGATTAATTAATATTTCAGGTTAATCAGGAATTACGAAATATCCATAGAGACAGATGTAATTAATTATTTCATTCATTTTATTAGTTACAATCTTAAAGCGGTTTAAAAGATAACTCGGATTTGATAACTTTTATTTTATTGTCTTATCTACTTTATTGAAATTCACTTTCTTTCCCCAATATTTTCGTGAAATTTGAATCTTCACCTAGGTTATATACATTTATTGGTTATCTGTATTATTACTATTACTTTAAAAATCATACGAACAATTGAGATAACAAGAAAAACCGATTTGGTAAAGTGAATAAAGATATTATTTCCAAACCTCTTCGTATGATAATATAGATGTCTTAATCTCCAATGAGAAGGAAATACATTGCCGTGCATCCGCTGGGTCCCTACGACTTTTATTAAGTTGTCGGTCATTCGTGTAGGCGACCGTCCCACGCTCGAATTGCCGGCTCGAGGTCTCCACTCGAGAACCTATCTGCCTCATCCGCCAATTTTCAGATATGTGCCCCATACCTATCATCAAACTCATTGTTGCTAATTCGAGCTATGTTTTTACAAAATTTAAGCTTTTTCAATAATAACATACCCTGTGACGTATGGTTTCTTTGCTTAAAATAAACCACCCTATTTCTTCCCATGGGTGGGTATACCTGATGGATAGACACCAGCATCTGTTACTGTTAGCAAGGTTACTCACCAATCAAACCTACGGTGGCAATATGCTTCAACGCCTCTGGCTAGCTAAGAATTGAAAAAGAAGGCCGATTTGCAGCTGTGGACTTAAATGGGTTGCTGAAGTGAAGAATCATGTTATTAAGTATCACTTTCCTAAATCAATAAAACTGTTATAATAATTACGATATTCATCCAAGTTTCTACAGAGCAAACTTTATGTAGTAGGTCTTTTATTATTTAGTACTAACTTCTTTCTTTCGGGCTCTCATCGGCAAGGGTTTTTATTATATTTTTACCCTTGCGGCTAACAATATGTAAATACAGTAACCTCAAACTGAATAGCTTAACGGCAATAAACCTAAAACATGGTTACGAAATTCAAGAAATTCGGTACACAAGTAGCTATCTAACACTAGGGAAATTTTGGAAGGCTGGGCTTGCCAATTTTTTGTTACAAAACTGACCGATAATACCGCAACGATGAGATTTTATTTGGTTTCGGTTGGCATACTTGGCAAACTTGAATAGGACAAATATAGCTTACTTTCTTGCTGGCGTGTATCAATTAATTATTTAAATTTTTTTGCTGGGTGGAAAACATAAAGTTATGCGTTTAGGGATTCAGATTCATTAATTGGTGTAGTTTAATGATTTAAAACTAGGCAACCAACGTAAGAGGATGTTCTATAGAGACCACTGGCGGTGAGGATTGCGGAATGTCGATTGTTTTATGAAAGTAACTTACTTATTTTAGTTACTTACTGTCATAAAATAAATAATAAAAGTAAAACAATTAATTTACTATGTTAAATTAATTTAGTTTATTCGATTATTGCTTCTTATTATCATAGTTTATATAGCTTAAGCCTAAAAGCTGACAGATATGAAAATACAATATTATTTTATTATTTTTATACCTGGTAGGTATCTAGAATTAAAAAAAATATATTACAAGAAATTTACAAGATGGTTAGGGTCAGCACCGCGTATGCGGTAAAATACCTCTTGAACACTTGTAATAGCAAGTGTTCATAGCCTAAAGCAACCGATTACCAACAGGCCAGACGCCGATGTGATGGTACCTGGACCCCTCATCATCGGTAGAAGGAACACCCAAGGGATTTTTAGTGGATAAAAACACTCTTGCTAGTTCTTTATATCATCCACTGACGTAGGGTACATACATTTCATGTATCCTGGGAGAGCGGAGATTCCTCTGCTCTGCGTTGAAGGATATTGCCATAATCACCACGCTTGGCGAATTGGTGATTGCAGTATCATCGAATGGATGGTAAATATCCTTGAGCTGATATATGCTGCGGCCAATTTATCAGCTATATGACCCTTAGTCGCTACTTCGTCTATTTTAAGCCAGAGACCACACGGTATATTTAACACGGATAAAGTAACGTTGTCGATAAATTGGCAGATACCCGTCGCTAATGCATCTGTCACCGATTGTTACTCGAGCGCACTGAATACATTTTCATACTTTATATCAAGATGTGGTACAATTTGTAAACGATTGATCAAGTTTAATAACATTCGACATTACCTATGACAATTGTTGGCGACTGAATGAGGTTCGACCTCTTTTTTGGGTTAATAAAACATAATAAGGGTATAAAAGCGCAAAAACTGAACTTTAATTATACGACTCCGCTATCTGTAGTGCGTGTGCATTGAATACTATTGAATAGGCTCAGGCACAGGACGGATTGCTTATGCGTACCCGGCCCCAGCAAATTGCGGATCGAAGGAGTGTCTGGGGGGTTTTAGTGGTGTAGGGTCCTCTCCTCGTGGTATGAGTTTAGCATACCACGCTATGGAGAGGGTGAGCCCCACATATCCCGCCGCGAATACGCTGCAGCGGCGGTGGGAATGCGTCAATGCATATCCCCCGGACAACAAAAAAAGCTCAGGCACAAGACGAATATCATAAATTCTGTAAACTATATTTTTTTGAATATACCTATAATATTTGTCTGCTATTTGCTCCTGAATTGCACCGCATTTACTGCCAAGTGGGCGTCTCCTTAAGCTTCCGTAATTGGGAAGCATTCGGATCACGTATTAAGAACCGTGTCGTCTTCAAACCGATAAGAAAGATACCTTACTCCATTCATATTCATAAAAAGTTGCCTTCCGAAAATTGAATATTAAAACGTATAAACATCTCAAATGTTTCAGAGAGTCCTTAATACGTTTTGTGAAACAAAATATTTAGAAAGGATATGAAAGAGTGATTGATTTATTGTGACTCAATGCTCTAAGCTGTGATTGAATAAATTACAGATTCAGAATGGGTAAGGATTTAAAGTTTTAGTTCCATTTTTCAATATTCGTTTTCTGGTATGAACTAGATTCATTGCTGCAACGTTTTTAAAAATTGAGCATGATTCACATTCGGACGATGTGCATAGCAATGTATCGCTTGATTTGTATCTATTGTGAGTTTATTGCTAGTTTCAGTAAAGTTATAATCAAATTAAAACTAAACCTTTACTTTCAATAAAATATGTGTTTACCTTTAAAATTACCTTTCAATAAAATATGTGTTTTAATTACTGAACTTCGTTCAGTAATTAAAACACATATTTTATTGAGAACTCTCAAACAGAATTGACCTTTTTGTACCATTTTCACCATTTCAAAAAGTGTTACTTAGGTTTCATTACATTTCATCCCAAAAAGTTCTAACTTGAGTTTTTTTTTTGTTCCACCTATTATAATATCTTGAAAGTATTTCATATACCCATTGTAATATGTAAAAGGGAAACTCACCATGACGTACGTATGGAGTAACTTAACATTCTACCCGTGTTGGGATTTGAAAGACACTCCATTGCCGTAGCGTCAGTTAACCAACTCTTTGTGTACCTCCATCTTATTTGCATTTATAAGACAACTTCCCCATTAAATGAATCACCCTCACAATATCTGTTTATGACGTAATAAACGACTCAGTAACAACCATGATTCCCGTAACAACTTCAATAATAATAGATTTTATTTATACTGCTATTATTGTATCAAGGGAAAACAGGAAAATGGATCGTAGTAATTAACAGTACAAATGATTTATTTGACACCTCATTATATATAAATTGGGTTCATTGTTTCACCTAGAAATCTACAAGGAAAAAGCGTTGTATCCAGCCGGCCGGGGCTTTTGGCTTTGGTTATTTCACATTATTTCGCCAAGTCAAGGACGCTGTAAATATTCGCGGCTAGAGACGTCCGTTGCCCGAAAGGGAATACATTTATGTAAATAGGTACAGACCGCATCCAGGGCGAGTGGTTCTGGAGGCTCTGCTTAATCTTGCAAATTTATGCAAGTCGACGACAACACGTCAAACTGTCTTCGCTTGGAGGACGTGATCCAAATCCGATTCAGTGCGTCATTTGGGTCGTAAAACGCTTTACCAGTTGGCACATTTGTCGCATAATTCTGATCTCCTCAGAGGCCAATAGCTTCTTGTGACGAACCCGATTATTATTCAAAGCTATGCTATTTGTATGTGTGAGTACGGTGTGATAGTCTCGATTTAACGATGTTGTCAACCCAACTTTGAAGTGTCGATAAATGTATATCGCTGAGTGAATATACTTAGTTTAATAATATAATATTATGTGGTAGATTGTTTAATGTGTTCATCGTATCGTCACGGGAATGATTTACGATCTAATTCTACTTTGTATAGGTGTGCAAAACGGCAAAAAAAAACCATATTATCTCGTTTGGTTTATAATTGTTATTAAAATTAGCAGGTAAGACCTCCGACTCTTGATGAGATCAAATTTCCGCCACTCTTGGTGCGTCAGTTTATGAAGCCTTTCACACCATTCAAAGCGATACCAAAGGGAGGTCATGAACCTCAGCATTGAAGAATACGACGCAAAAAGAAAGAATATGATCAAAACCAAATCCAGAAAACAGTTATCATGATACTGGCAAGAGGCCGATTTTTTATGATTTAGATTAGATTAATTAAACACTAAAATTTATTCAATTTCCTCTTCTTTTCTATTTTCTTTTAAATAAAAAGTCTTATTCGATACACACACAGCTGGAATCATGGAAATGACTTCATATTGCGATATTATCCAGGAGCCATAGTTTAACTCCGCATCTAAGATATAACTAACTTTAGAATGATACAACAAAAAAAGAGATGTAACAATACGTTTAATTGAATACGTTGCGCGATTTAATATCGCGATAAGACAATTGAGTTCCATGTTATAAGTGATATCAATTTCGGCGATAATACGAGTTTTGCGGCGCTGCAACTTTTTCAGAATATCAAACCAATCAAAATTTCTGAATATAAAAAGTTCTTTGCGGGTCTGTTCTGGGCTATCCCAAGTGTTCGAGTTTGAGTGATAGTACTTACGCAACTTGTGCGGATTGGACATGTATAAATAGCGAACAATAAAAATATACGTTTTTGGAATTAATTTAGTAATGCCTGTATAAAAACTTTTTTTTATATTCTGTTTCTGGCGCAGTTTCTCCTGTGTCATGCGGCCCCCTTTAATATAAGAAGTAATGTTACTCGTTATTTTAGCCAAATCCTCCGTAAATTTCCCATCCTAAATGGTTGCAATGACAACCAATTCCAAAAAAAGAAATTCACATGTCAATTGCAAATAAAAACTTAAGCCTAATTATAAGAGTAAAAAAATTAGCGTCACCGGAACTTCGTTATAAAATATAGTCTTTATTTTTAATTGATTGCGGTTACGGTTTTAAAATCTGTCCATTCGTTTTTAAATTTATAACCTTAAAGATTATAAATTATTATATTAAATTAAACTCGATTGACATCTTTATTGAAATGTAGATCATTTTCTTTTAATCAATAATTTCATATAGGTACCTACCGGGCTATTTGATAATACAATGTTATTCGGTGATAGGGAGAGGGTTACAGATTACTTCCAAAAAACACGACGACGATTTTTGAAACAAAAAAGTTTTTCAAATACTTTTCACGCACACGTGAAAAGTTTTTGAAAAAAGAACTCATTGAAAACTTTGATACATTTCTCTTAATCTGCCTGTTAATTTCATGCATTGGCTTTGGTACGCATTACATCTAAATACAGATTTCATTTTCATAAAAAATCATTGTGTATTAAAAAAGCGTGCAAAAACATGCCGCAATTAAGCAATCATTCGGAGTGGCCACATATTTTATAACAATGTCCATCATACTCAACTTTTACTCCTAACATTTTAAATATAATGTATAGTGACAATGAAAAATGAGCCGAAGCTTTTTTTATATAAACTCCAACCATAAAATGGTCGTATTTTAAAATCCATTTATTTCCAAACCTAGTATAGGTAGCTACAGGCGCTGTAAACTATGTATATTGTTAATAACAAAAAACAAAGCACCTGTGAGACAAAATAATAAAATACTGTTATAAATACATTGTTTTAAATAGTTATGTAAAGTCAACAAAAGAGATAGGTTTACACATTGCAAAATGCACTTTAAATTTATAAATACACGTTTATGAGGAGATTATTACAATCATATAGTGTATTATATTATTATGTATTTGTACACAACAAGCAGCAAACTCTTCACCCATACAGAAAACCTTACAGAATACCATAGCCAAATATCGTGATTGATTAAGTTGTGTTCCTGTGCGTGAGTAAGGTCGAGCTCATAGGGGGGAAAGGGATGACAGGATAAAGGTAGCTAGTGCTGTACATATCTACTTTACTAGCACCATAGCCACTAGTTTTACCTTTATTTGGACCCCTATGGCACTTAACATCAGGTGTATAAGGGCCATTAATTGCCTGGTCAGAATTAAAAAAATTAAAAGAAAGAAAAATAAATTAGGAAATTGATAGCGTAGATCCTAGAATGATGGTAATAAACTTTTTTATCGTGTCTTTAAATACTCAACGTAAATCTCGCTACTTATTTTTTTTTATTCCGGACCATACCTTGTCTAACCCTTCCTTACATACTATGCTTGGTCATGTAATAACCAAAAAACACGAGCAGGTCGTAGTGAAGTTATATACAGACATTCATATTTACCAAATAATGTTTATTCATTAACTCGTATATTAAAATTGCAAAAAATGTTTAAGAGCTTTTATTATTTTTAAGAACACCGCTATATTTCCTAGCGGTCGGTAATACTAAAACGAAATGTTCAACATCGCCAGTAACAGCGCTATTAAAGTCCCATTTTAGTTTCTTTAAATTCTCAATACGAAGCTAAGCACCAAAACGGGCTGTCGTTTCAACCGCACAACAAAAGAAAAACCGACCACATCTCTCTGCGTAACAGTAGACAATTATCTATGAAACTTAGATATACCACATCCTTTCCGAATCCCCATCAATCCATAAGAGGATTTAAACTGTAGGAAATAAACCTTTTACAAGTCCGGTACCAAATGGTCTCAGATATTTTTATGTTGTAGTCGGAATCTAGCATTGGGAATTGTACGTACATATTTTAGTGAGAGGGTAGTGTAAGCGCAACAATTCCGCAAACGGATTTTACGAGGCCTCCGGAAGGCGAGGATGTTGATATAATATATTTAAAAAGGCTATGGTGGTCCTATGTAGGTATGGCATGCGGACGGACTTAGGCAACCAATTGGAAATAATCTGCGAGTTTACGCACAGTTTTGTATACCTTTTTTTGCCCGTTTCACAATTTGCTTTTGGTTACTGTTACAGATTTGGTGTTTAAAAATAATATACCTCTTTTATTACAGAAAATAAATGACCACTAAAAGCTACTCTCGTCTGTAGTGCTTGCAGAAAATCATTCCTTTGGTTAGAATAAAGTCTTAATTTGTTATTAACATTATTTACTTTAATAGAATTATATATAGTTTATTTCATGCTATTCGGCGAGTACCTAGACAGTAGATAGCATTTTTTTTAAAGATAACAAGCAGATATTTCTTTCTTCATAAACCTTACAAGTTTCAGGTTGCTACGATCAGCGGTCTAGGGTGTACATTGATCCGTCAGTCATTCAGGAAAAAGGGTTCTATTTATATAGATATCAAAGAGTGTATTGTACTAACAATAACTCCATAATTTCATGCATAATTATTTTCAGTAGTATAGTCATGTGTGCCCTATGGTGTCCGAACGTAAAGAATAGCACCATCCCATTACTTCCTGTGGGTGTCGTAAGAGGCGCCTAAGGGACATTTCGCACCACCATGCGATGACCTTCGGTGCCTTATAATACTATAAGGCTCCGAAGGTCACCGAAGGCTATTGTTGGCGGTGCGTAAACCACCAACAATAGCATTCCCAAGGAGGGTTGGTGTCAGGCTGGCGGGTTACTATAAAACAGTTGCCAAATCCTTTGCAAAATGTTTGTTAAAATGGAATGCGCGATAGCGACCCCAAGTAATATGGAATAAGGGCAAGAAGAAGAAGAGTCATGTGTAAAGAAAACAACAGTACAATCTATAATAATATGCTGTTTGTTTAAAAGCGCAAATGTTAGGAACTAACAGTCGGATTAAAAAAAAATGATATTAGATAGCCCATTTATTAGAGAAGGCTATAGGCTATAATTAATTATGAAGTTCCTACGGGAACGGGAGTTACGCGAGTGAAACCGCACGCGAGAAGCTAGTAGTTTAATAAAGTAATTATTTCACCGTCGTAAATAAGGTGAACCATTATCCATTTCGAATGGTCTTTCATCGTAGCTACTAGTCACGAAGCTATTACTAAAGAAAATGAAATTCACAATAAGTACCACAATATTTCTTCTTCAATTTAGCAGTCAATATTGGCTGATGTCGAGTTTCACGACATTTATAAGTCTGATTCATTCATTAAAGTTGTGATCTTAAATAGAATATATATCTTATTTAGGTACTAATATAATAAAGAGGAAAGATTTGTTTTTTTGTATGTATATTTGTCAAAAAATAGTGACGAATTTCGATAATTCTTTCTTAAATGCTACATTATCCCTTTATAATTATGAATGTTCCCATAGAAACGGGAACCGTTAAGTTAATTCCATGAATTGTATTTAAAACTAGTTGTCGCCCACGACTTTATTTGCGTAAATTTCTGTATTCATCATCATCAGCCTGTCTAACGTCCACTGCTGAACATGGGCCTCCTCCCGCGGGAGGGTATTTGCCATAGTCACCACGTTTAGCACGGGTGTGTGATCGCAGTATTATGTTGTAACACACAAAGAAACGCTGCTGCCCGTTTCGTGATATACGATTATTATAGATGATGATATAACAATCGGGACCAATGGCTTAACGTGTTTTCGGGGGCATGGAGTCCCTAAACTAACCAGACCCGGAAAGAAATATTAGAATTTACACAAAGATTTTCTGGGATTATCACGCCAAGATCGAACCCACGATCTCCGAGATTTAAAGCGAGCCAAATACCGCTACGCTATGAAGGTTGTCCCTACTTCTCCAATTTCTGTATGAACTATAACATATCAAGTTATTACGAGTAAATAGTACCTGTAGTAATGTTATATAGTCCATAATTTGGCAAATAATGAACAATATCCGCATACAAAAATTACATATATGTCATCCAGTGCCAATAATATTGACCGATCTACTGCCTATGTTATCGAGTCATCTTAAACAGCATCTTATTCAGCAATTGTTTGGCAAACATAGGCAATTAGTTTGGCATATTTCAATGATGTATTACGGGACAGACCCCATAGAACAACCGCAAAGCACCCGGAATAATAAATAACAACAAGCTGGGCTACGTGTCAGCCATCATCAAGCAATATATTCAAAATTAAGCTGCAAAATGTCTTAACTTTTGGGTTGATAACTATAATTCTACTCGTTTTTTATCTAATCTGCTTTTAAACGTGGGTACTTCTGTCCTGTCTGTAACCGTTAATATGTCTTAAGCATTTCAATATACTTTGAAATATACAAAGGCTTTGACAATAGTGCTCAATTAAACCGTATTATGTCTATTAACGCTTCAAAACATGCGAACACTTCAAAGTAACACATTTGTATTGAAAAACTTAGTGATTATATTTTTCAGCGTCTGTGCGTAAGTTTGTTATTCGTAAATCCCTTATAAATCCGCGTATGTACGGACCGTAGTCCCTAACTTTCTCCGAGCCCAAAGTAATCTAAAACAAATAAAGATGAGTGGGACCCCGCAGACGTTTCGCGCATATCGAATTCTCCTTTATGTTCATATTAATAATAACAAATTTTGTATTCAGCGTTTTGTTTGAGACTTTACTAACTTGCGGAGGACGGAATTGTTTTCCCTTTTGTCATTGAGTGACTTCGTGTCTGTTATGAAATCGGAATTTAAACCGACGATGTGCACGAGTTTCCGCTCCTTTCCAGGAAACTGTATAAATGATAACGCTAGGAGAGTGGTAGCCCATTAACATATGTATTAGGCATTAGCTTACTGCGCGTTTTCCTCGATAAATAAGCAATGAAATATTTTTTCAAATCAGACCACAAACTACGAGGATAAGCGCGGTCAAACAAACTCTTCAGCTTTATAAATAAGAATACAAGTATTGGTAAAAAACAAAAATGATACTACAAGTCTTTCACTGTCAAACGTTTATTTGCAGAACAGTTAAACAAACGAAACTGTTAAATGTTAAAGATACATTTTAATAAATTTTCATTTTCGCGTATAACTTTATGGCCCAATTTTAATATAACCCATTTAATTTGTACTACTGTCATACTGACTGCATATGCGGTCCAATTATAGCTGTGTAGTTATTCATAGAATACAAGCCACACGGCCATTTGCCATGTTACGTAGTTCCCTGAATTATGTTGTCCGTTTAGATGACCTGTTATATTACAACGATACATTTTTAGTCAACGCAAATTGTGTGTAAATATTTTACTGTATTATACGTGAGAACTTTATAAGAGAGAAAATATTACACTTAGAATGTAATAGTAGAAGCAATTTCTAATTACGTTCAAACATATTTAAATCTAACGTATTCGAACTCTAGGGACAAATGAGGATTACAAATTACTTCAAAATAGACCATATTATTATACGTACTTATAAGTATAAAGTTGTAAAGCTGCATACTCGTGTAGGCCATCACATTACCATAATACAGAATCATAAGTCATGTCTAAAAATAAAAATAAAAGTAAGAATATTTTAATTTTTAAAAAGCAGTTATTTAAAAGAAATTCTCACAAAGATAATTATAGAAACGGACATAACAGAAAGCAATATCCATATATTTAGGTACAAATATATCATGCATGTTAAAAAATGACATTTTTGTCACAAAATACCAGTCTATAAATACATAGAAATATAATACGAAAAGCTATCCACAATGACGTTGAAAAATGCACTCGTGAACATATAATAAAGTTTTCAAATGAACGGACCAGCTATATACTCGTATAATTGAGGGAGGGTGACTAGGAATGGTATTCTTTTAATTTATTACGCAAACGTACTATTCCTTTTACCTAAGCCACAAGAAACAAAATAGCATCTTTTTTATAACTGAATATCATCGCTGTAACAACATCTTACCAACCAGCATTACAGATACTGTTTTTTTTTGACACATATATTTAATTTGCCACGAATTCACCGGCGTGCACTGCTCCAGCTTTAATAAATGGTTCAAGAAATACAAACCAGGCAACTTGCGCGAGCGGGCACCGCATGTGGGACTTAGACCTAGACTTAGAGTATATATGCTGCAAAGTTTATTAAAATTACACAAAAACCACTTTATTTTTCTCATGGGAAAACAGCCCGCCAGGCAATGAAACGGTTCACCCATCGCCCACACGACCCGTAGTTTGCATGTAATGTTCCAATGCCATGTAGACCCGAAAAAAGATATTTTTACATAATATGTTGAATACTACTATAACTATAACTATCGTGTGCTCGATGTTTGAGAATCGTAAAATTTTAATGTTGTTTTTTTATTAGTCTTCCCAGGTTATTGTGGTCTTTTCCCTGTTTATACGCCTTCTCAAACATCAATGTCAGTCTTTTCGAGACGTTTTTCGAGAGGATATCAGGGGAATAAAGATGGGTACGATACCAATCTTTCATCTTTTTCTCTCTAAAAAATCGAAATAACTTGGGTAAAATATCAAAGTCGCTTTTATCTTATGACTCAGATCGACAAAATATTGTAATAAAACACCTGATTCATATCTGGCTAAAGCCTTCTGTCTCCTCTTTAAGTGTTTGTTGAAATGTAAACTCACCTTTAATTAAAACATTTATACACTTTTGTTTCATACTTTTTCTAATTAAAAGGTCTGTGTTATTAAAATGTAATAAGTGTTTCATTTACCTTTTTATACAACAAATAGATAATAAGCAAAAAAGATAAAAGCTTCAAGTAAGATATACCTATAGTTTAATGTAAAGACGTGAAATGTTGATACCTTTCCTTACGTTAAAAAAATATGAAAAACATTTTCAGTATTTTACTTACTTTAAATATTAAACCCGACTGAGGCAGAATGCACGGCGAGCGCAGGCGCTGCCGACGCGGCGCGCGTGCATGTGGGCCAGCTCACTGAGGCTGAGCTGCGTTCGGCGCTTAACCGCCTCAAACCAAAGCGCTCAGTAGGTCCTGACGGTATACCTCCTTATATTGTAAAGGATTGTCGAATGGTGTTCTGTAGACCTTTGTTGCATATTTTCAATCTGTTTCTATTACCCGGATCGCTGGAAAGTCACCAAAGTCATACCGGTTCCCAAGGCTAGTTGAAAGGATGACGTTAGCAGTTATAGGCCAATCGCAGTATTGTCTGCGTTCGCTAAGGTCTTTGAATCGGCATTACATTCGTGTATATATTCGCAAGTAAGTTGTTACCTGACTGATACTCAGCACGGTTTTCGGCCGGGACGAAGTACGGCAAGTAACTTATTATCATTTATGACATACCTTACACCAGTTATTGACGCAGGAGGGCAAGTAGATTGTGCGTACTTCGACTTCCGGAAAGCTTTCGACACCGTTGATAACGATGTGTTATTATCAAAGCTGGCGGCGCTAGGTTTCACATCACACATGCTGAAATTCTTCTCAAGCTACCTTGGCGAACGCAGACAGTACGTGGAGTACGCGGGTTGCAAATCCAGCGAATATCTAACGTTTTCGGGCGTCGGACAGGGGTCTAATTTGGGCCCATTAGAATTTATACTAATGATTAATGACTTGCCTACGGTTATTCAGCATGCCCAGTGTCTGCTGTTTGCAGATGACTTGAAGGTGTATCTGTCAATAGCGGATGCTGCGGACGCGGAAAAATTGCAAGCCGATATTGATCGCATAGTGCAGTGGAGCTATACAAACAAGCTTTATTTTAACTTAGCCAAGTGCGGAATAATGAGTTATTCTAGGGCTAGAACGCCATTGCAGTATCCATATAATATGAAAGACATGTTGATTCCACGCCTTAGTCGTACTCGGGACTTAGGGGTAGAAATGGTGCCTGAAGTAACGTTTCGTAAGCACATTATAAATATCTGTGGAAAAGCATTTAGAAATTTGGGTTTTATCTTGAGAACTTGTAAAGATTTTGATGACACGGTAACTGTCAGAATATTATATAATGCGCTAGTTCGGAGTTATCTAGAAGGAACGGCCATAATTTGGAACCCCTATGAGGCTAAGTATAGCGGTATGCTCGAAAAAATACAAAATAAATTTTTAAGATTTTTATATTTAAAAGAGTACGGAGTGTACCCCTTGTACCCTAATGGGTACAAGGGGTACACTCCGTACTCTTTTTCGTACTCTTTTTACATTAATATGTACCCTAGTTTATTCGTCCTCGGTATGGTCGGGTACGTTCAGCTGGGTGTGCGGCGCGACATAGCACTCGCGTGCTACGTGTGGCGCGTGCTGCGCGGCGACATTCACCACCTTGAGGTGCTGGAGCGCATACAGCTGTGTGCCCCTAACGGGTATGTGGGCGCGCGTCGTCAGCCCAACACACTCAATGTTCCGACGGCAAGAACAAATTTACAAAACTTTGCTCCACTATCGCGTGCCATACGTATTATTAATAAAGTAGCCTTAGATGTCGATATATATAACTGTAGCCTGCCGAAATTCACAGAAGTAGCACAGAAGTGCATTACTTGTGAAATATAGGATTTAGGTTACTTTATGTTTAAGTTTAGGTATTTTAAGATAGATGTAAGCTTACAATGTCGCTTTAGGAGTCTCTCCTGTTATGATATTGTAAATGTATTTTAATAATAAATAAATAAATAAATAAATAATATACTACAGATAGTCAGACCCGTCCGTGCACACAGCGCATTTAATAGTTATATATAACATATTAAATCTTCTAAAAAATTTCCCGAAAGATGATGTTAGTTCAAGTTTGAAGGACTTATTTTCTAATATTAATTTTGAAAAATTAATGTTCCAATATTAAAAATAAGGAAATTTTCCCAAGTGATTTCTTAAATGTCATAAGATAATTAATTTGAAAAAAAATGCTATTTATATTAAACTATTCGATATGGTTTACGTTGATTCCACTCCACATAATGGAGGAAGAATGCAAAAATACTCTTCCATTTCAAGATTTAATTTTTTTAAACGTCATAATGTTCAGACCAGATCATATATTTACAGAAAATATTGGTGTGTGTGTTATTTCTTCGACCTGACACCCGAAACCTAGAACTTCTCTAGTTACCCGAAAACTAAAAAATAGACCAGCAGTTACACAAAATTCCCACATGAAACATAAAAGGCATAATTCCACAATGCCACCACTAGTAACCGCCATGAGCCGAGGTCCAGACCAAACTCAGTGTCCTCTTGAGTAGTTTGCTATTTTTTCTGTTTCTGGACAATTTATGCCCCGCTCACCTTTATGCCTCATGAAATAGCAGATACTTCTTGGTAAATTATAATACACGGATCCGCACGCAAAAAGGCGTAAGTTTTGGAAGAAAGCGAAAGAACTATCTGTCTAAAATTAAAGAACTCGGTGGTTTCTTTTAATAACCTAAGATCAATTTAGTTCAGCACAGTAAAGTTTTTGAATAAAAATAAATAAGAAAAAATATTTCCGCTTAATGATTAGAACTTCAAGACTGATTTCTTGCACGGTTTAATTAGTGGACCGCCAGACTTTCGTTTTTGCTTGCTCTGCCCATTGTCTGCTATTCGCATTACGGTGGTCCTTATTCCTGAGATAAAAATGGTCTACCTATTAATTTGATTACAAACAAACTAGCTGGTACCCGCGACTGCGCTCGCATTGAAGCCAATGTCAATATCTTACTTCTAATAACTCCGAAAATATGTGTAGGTACATGAAAGTTTCATGATGATCGGTTAAGTAGTTTTTGCGTGAAAGCGTAATGAGTAGGTACACGGTTCATTAGGTTTCTTTCAGTGAGCTCGTGAGGTACCCAAATATGGAGCTTTTTTGTGCACCCAGTTTTTTTCAAATGCGCCAAAACTATTTTGTGGTCGATTCCCAGTTCTTCAGCTAAGTCGTAACTACTGATATGCCGATATTGCTCCACTTTTTCAAAAATGGCATCCATTTTATCCGTAATAGGGCGACCAGAGCAACGTGCATCTTTGACATCAAAATTTCCAAATTGAAAACGCTTAAACCAAATTTGTGCTACTCTCACAGACATTGCATTAGGGTCCATAAACATCGCAATTTGTTTTCGCGGCTTGCGTTTCATTTTTACCTTTTTTGTAGTAAAATTTTAAAATGTATCGAATTTCTTCATTAGATTCACTCATCTTGACAGTAGAAAAAACAAATGAAAATCACACATTTTCCTAATTTGAATTTGGAATTAACTTCTTTAAAATTTAAACTTTCCATGATACCAAAACCAGTCAGATACAAATACTATAGCCAAAGAGATTTTATTACAAGTTCATACATACTATAATGCGAAAAGACTTTTTCCCCAACCTAATATTATAAGTTGGAATTATATGGTTGCCTATTTTTTTATCACGAGCTACTAAGAAACAATTTTTTTTTAATTTTTTTACGGGTCCTATGTTTTAAATAACAATAGATCTTATTTATAAGTAATAAAACATATTTCCTTTTTTATAAATTAATATATCATACAAATATAAAACTAATTTATTTTTTAGATACAAGGGTTTATTTATTACTATAAGAATACTCTTTCTATCATAAGATTTATCAAATAAAATAACAACGGGTATCGAGTATAACCGGGGACCGTTTCATTATTTTTCAATAGACTAGTAAACACAATATTATTATTTCTTATTTTGATATAAGTAACCATTTAAAACGTCTACTTGTTGACGTTATTAATATTGAGCAAAAGACACGGCAAAATAATTAAGTTTGTTGTATGGGAGCCCCCCTCAAATATTTATTTTACTTTATAGTTAAATAATTTATTTTTGAAGTGAATATGCATCTCAATATTCTGTAAATATTTCTAACGCCTACCTACCTGTTGCCGTCATTTATTAGATATTAATCATTTTTTTTGTATGGTAGCCCTTAACTATTTATTTTATTCTGTTTATAGTATTTGTATAGTATGTGATAGAGCGGCAGCATAAATACATAATTAGTGCAAATTTTATTTCTCTAGCCATCACGGTTCATAAGATACAGCCTGGTGTACAGACAGACGGATTGACGGATAGCAAAATCATGGAACCTAAAAAAGGCATAAATAAAATAAAAGAACACCCATAGCACTTAACTAGTTCTGTTTTCATACATTCAAAATCTTAATTTCCAACAATATCATCCTTGAAATTAGACAATAATTATTACCGAAATTAAATTGGTATATTCAATTAATTACTCGAAAAATGCTGCAAAACGAAAAATGTGCTGTTTACTTCATGTAACAATTCATCCTACAATTAAAACTTATTTTCAAAATGTATAACCTAATAGAAGTCCTTGTATTAGTTATAGTTTAAGTTATCCAACAGTAGGTACTTTTTTTTTCCATCCTGCCCTCTCTTTAACCTTTCATAATAATATCTTACGCAAGCACTTCATCAGTATGAAAGTTAATATCTTTGAGCTCAGTCGCTACTGGCCAGACATTTTAACATTGAAATGGGATTAGGAAGAAACCACTGGGCATAGTTAGCATAATTTTCAAATTCTCAACTGCCAGAGGAATTTATTAATGTCCTATGCAAGTTCCGCTCGTGCGACCATGAATGCCGCAAAAACATTACTGACTAGCTTGAACATATAGAATTCGACCAAGCGTACGGTTTGTACGCATGAAATGGGACCAATGGTACAAAATCCATGCACTAAAGTGTCACTAAAGCCTCTTTTAAGCTTTTACGCTTACGCAAATTCATATTGTAAAACCTATTTGTACACCGAGCGGTAAACCTACTCAAATGTTTCGTGACGAAAATAATCTTTTCAAGTAGTCTACAAAACTTTGTACCAATCCTATCTGGTCTCTTTTTTGCGAACTCATTATTCCAATGTAAATACGAGTCGAATATTACGTAAAAAGAGAATATGTTTCATTGACTGAAGTCATGAAAATATGAGACAAGATTTGAAAGTTAATATATGCTGAGAATATGTTGCTGAATACTGCTCCAATGGCTTCACTCAAGCAAAAAAATATATTTTGCGAACTAAAACAAGGTCAGAAAAATAAGCATTATGATAATTTGCCTATCCGACCGCCACATTTGGCATATAACGCTTTATAAAGAAAATGTAGGTAGAAAGCATTTGTAAATAGGTTTTATAATATACACTTATTTTTCTGTAGCAAACGGTCCGGAAGCAAAGGAGGGTGGAGTGTTTTCGTTTAATTTTCCAGCAAAATGGTCTACCCTCTTGAACATAATTACTGAGCGGCTAACTGAATGAACGTATCGCTTCATCACCGTCTCATCTTTGCCGTATATTTGCATTTTAAAAAGATTCCCCAGTTTTTCTTATAATTGAAAATTCGATTTGAAGATTAATTTTTTTTATGTAGCGTTGAAGGTTTTCATAAAAGGGACATTACTCTTGATGTTCTTCATTATAGATACTTTGTGTATGATGGATGATTGTAATATACTTAAATCATGCAATATGTCACTGTAAATATATCAACCTCCGTAGCGTAGCGGTATTTGGCTTGCTTTAAATCTCGGAGGTCGTGAATTCGAACTCGACGCCGGACAGGAAATCTTTGTGTAAATTTTAATATTTCTCTCCGGGTTTGGTTGGTTGCTTGGAAAACACGTTAAGCCGTTGGTCCCGATGGTTATAACATCATCTATAATAATCGTATATCAAGGAACGGGCAGCAGCATTTCCTTGTGTGGTACAACATAATACTGCAGTCACCGATCTGCCTGCCAAGCGTGGTGACTATGGCAAATTCCTTCCCTCAGGAGGAGGCCCATGTTCAGCAGTGGACGTTATACGCGCTAATGATGATGATGAAATATATTACATAACATTCTCTACGATCTAAAAATTTGTATTTTCAGCAAACTAAATAAGACCTTTATTTGACTTGTACGTTGAACATGATTCTTGTTAAGTACTAATAAAGTAAAAGAATGTCAAGGACAATTCACTGGAAGTCTTTTACTACCGCTAAAATCGACTTCTACAGAACATAAGACCCACTTAACTACTTTGTTTATGTA
Organism: Nycteola revayana; assembly: GCA_947037095.2. NCBI lineage: Eukaryota > Metazoa > Arthropoda > Insecta > Lepidoptera > Nolidae > Nycteola > Nycteola revayana. The sequence continues at coordinate 19,068,175 of OX344840.2, forward strand.
TAGTAAACTTCCAGTAGTATGCACAATTTTTATTTGAATTTTAAAGTCAAATAAAATATTAGAACAAATACTTGAAAATGCAATTTAGATATTTTTTGTGAAAAGGCAATAAATGCAATTGCGAAACTTGAAACCACGAATTGTATTTTTTTAAATATTACCAGAAATGGAGATTGATTTAATTGATTATTTTTGTGATATTCGTAATGATGAGGACAAGGTTTTTATTTAAAACAAGGAAAAATCAATAGAAAATAAAATAATGGTTTGAGGTAATCTAAATTTATCAAACAACGTTTATTAGTTACACATTGAATGTGATCATATTAAATGATACAATAAGGCAAGACAACATGGTAAAACAAAGTTTAGGAGCATAAGAAGGTGATAAAAATAAATAACATTGTGCTCACTATTTACAATTATATATTTACAGAAGGAGAAAGACATATATTTACAATGATGATGATGTTGCAACAATGGTTATGTACATGATGTCTGAATCTAAATTTTTCCCAATGACATATGAATTTTCTTTTTAAATAAATAAAGTGGCGTCCGTCTATGGTCATGAAGGAGGTCGATACATCACTCCCTCCGGGAGACCGTCACTACGGGCGATACAAATCGGGTTGAGAGTTCTCCGCTGCGGCGCCATGGCTAAACGAAGTCGGCTAGACTGTTTGGATCGATGAATGAAATGTCGATCTGCAGTAGTACCGAAGATGCAATCGTCTAAAATGTTTTGACCGATGAGTGAGATGTCGATTTGCAGTAGTACTGATGATGCAGTCGGCTAAACTGTTTGGACCTATGAGTGGGATGTCGATCTGCAGTAGTGCCGATACTTCAGTTACTTGTGTCGTGGTTGAGAAGCTGGAGGTGTATGCACACTGCACACTGCGGCGCTTGGTTAACGGTTCACAAGTCACATGATAGGTGAAATTCTTTACCGCCGGTGGATTGCTAATGACGTCTGGAACTTCACAGAAAATGCACGCACAAGCACGCCGACACAAAGTCTCCGTCGTCGCACGGAGGCATCACGTCGGGGTCACCAATTTAGGAGCATAAGTTGATGATAAAAATAAATAACACTGTGTTCACTATTTACAATTATATATTTACAGAAGGAGAAAGATATATTTACAATGATGATGATGTTGCAACAATGGTTATGTACATGATGTCTGAATCTAAAATTTTCACAATGAATTTTCTTTTTAAATAAATAAAGTGGCGTCCGTCTATGGTCATGAAGGAGGTCGCTACAAAAGGATAAAAATGTGATGTTACTTGGGTAAGAGTAATTATGGGAATTACATGCATTAAGTATAAGCTCTGAGACTAAATGGTCGCATATTTTTTTTATTATACATTTAAAATCAACCTGCTATGTGATCAGATTCAAAAAACACCTTAGTTAAATATACCTTACAAGAATTATTTGCGAATGCATCGCAAATAATTCTATTTTATTTATTATCTTAAAATAAAATAACGTAAGTAGTTCCTAAAAATATAAACGTTTCAGTTCCCTAGACACATTTTTCTTATAAAACTCTTAATAGCATTTTAAAAGTATAAACCCGGCAACAATCGAAGAAACCGACTTTCCAGTACATACTTTCTTAGTGACCGGTAATTAAGATCAAATTGAAGGAAAAACTGAGCTAAGGCAAAGTGCCTTAAACATACTTTTGCTTCAGTTTTATTTTGGTTCGACCTCTTTTAAATACATTGAGTGGAAAAGTTTCAACAATATGAAGCGCATTTATAAAACTTTGGTAGGCAACGGTCGTTTAGTGATAAAATAGAACAGTATAATGATATTTTATAGTATGTACCTGATCTACTCTTAAATTGTAAGTAAATCTTTTCATCAGCAGTCCACTGTTGGACATATTATACATCCGACCTATTCTAATTAACCGCATAGTATTAAGTTCATCCCCTTCGGTATTTCGTCTATGGTGGCTATTCTCTTTAAGTCATCGGTCCATCATGCCAGGGGGAGTCTGACCTCACGTTGGCTTGAAGCGGTCTCTAATATGCCCCAACAGCTGTCAGTCCTTGCATGGACATGGCTTGCCGATTATCACTTCAATTGTGTATACTACGGGCTTTATGTCTGTAACTTAAGCACTCTGTAATGTATGATGTATATGATAAAGAATGAGTAGGTAATGAAAAAGCGAACGGGCTTCAAATATTTCAAGTGCGACTATTATGATAATCTACTAGTTTTAATATACTCACCTGCTTTCTAACTACTCTAATGCATATATATATTTTCAGTTAGTGTAATGAATCATTTATACCTGTAACCGAACTGTTATTGCTACATATTTACGGATAGATTCTTAATAATCCTTTTGAATTTGTGACGAAAAACGAGTTTATATTCTTCTGAACACATATTTATAACAAAAAAAAGAAAAGCCACATAATAGGATGGTAAGGCAAAATCAAATAGTAAAAAACAGTAAAACATTATTCTTAATGTAAAAATGTTACAGGGGAACCAATCATGAAAATGTAAACTTGAAATCCAACGATACAACACAACCTATTGAATTTCACAGAAGCGGTCCTTTGTACTCTGTAGGAAATAGGAGGAAGTCTACCCAAATGATAGATAGATTATTTCAGCTGTTCTATGTACACTTAACAGTATATTATCTTATATGCATTATTAAATGTTATTATATAAACCGGCTGTAAAATTATTAAGGGCGAGCGCTGATGCCTGATGATGTTAGAAGATATATAACTTAGCTTATGCATTTGTTGAAACGCTTAACATCTACGCTAACAACCTATAAGTAAATATAAAAAAAAATGTCTTATAGTTAAAGGAGTTTTTCCAGCAGTCAAAGAAGTGCATAGTCTAACTTGAATAATTTACTTTTTAAACTACTTTCATAACAAAATGCAAATTACACTGCGGTACATTAGCTATAGCACGGCTGTAGATCGCTATTTGCACTCGTGTGCCAGTTTCACTTATTAAATAAAAAACTTCCTCACTATTTGGAAAGATCGTTGTAAGGCGTCACGCGAACCGTCGATCAACCACCAATAGGTCGCGCACCTCAAGTGCCGGAGTCAATCGAATTTATTCAGTAATTTCCTCAAAGACCTTCACGAATAGCCAACTCATACAAATGTGTTTCGCCAAACGGAAACCACGAATATAAGGAACTATGTCGACAGCAAAATCGCTTTCATGTTCCCTTGCCAATGAAATAAGCTATAAGAATTATAATAGGACCTATGAATATTTTACCAAAATCTTTCAAGTAAATATCCAACACTGAATGGTGCTTATAAACGGAATTTTTTTGCGGCATGTGTCGAATTAAAGCTTTTATGTTAAGTTGGTCATATTTTTGAAATGAGAATAATAAGCGAAGAACTAATTTAAGAGGAAACCTCTAAATGTCTTGAAATTACAGTCTTATTTGAAAAGTTTTCTCTCAGTTCATCTTGAATATTATTGTGATAGAATTGAATATTATGAATACTATTTGTAGGTTTCTATGCTATATGAACATTGCCATCAACTTTTAATAGTGGAATAAATAATAATAACAAGATGGAATCGATCGTTTTTCATAGCGACTTATTTAATTTGTGTTGGTACCTACAACTCGATTTATGTACGTACATTAAATAAATAAATTCCAACAGTTCCAAGACTACCTATATTGTTTGAAGATTGATTGATATTGGACCTAAATCGAATTGTTTTGTTCAATATGGTCGTGTAGTAAATAAGTTGGTAATACAATGGCACAGGTAACAGTCAGTGAATTAAGCACTATCTACGACAGGTTTGGCTAACATACAAACCAATGTGAGCTTAGGCTCCTTGCCAAACCTTGATATATCATTACAGAGATTTGCCAAGCATCTTATAGAGAAACGCTGCCGAAGGTAGATTTATACAATTTCCTTAAAATAAGTCAATTACTCTAAGTGGACTCATGATGTAAAGTATTTTAAAGCTGGTGCTATATTAAAAAGTCTAGTCCTATTTCAAGATTGAAATTTTAAAATTATAGTAGCCAATTTTCGGATTCGAGTCTTGGAATTCTTAAATATAGTTCTGATTTATCTTTAAAAATTAATTAATAACTTTATAATTAATGTAATATTTTCATCTAAAGAAAAATTACGTATTCAGTCTTTACCTTACATGTTGCATCCAAATAAAGTGTAGTTCAATATTAAATTGCACTATTGCGATCGCTTAGAAATATCAGAGTTTTAAGATTTTTGCTCCTCACAGATATACAAAGGTGAGGCACTCAAATAAAACTAGGTTTGGAGATTTTCACAAACATCGATCTTATATACTGGCTTCGGCGTGCTACTCTAGTAGTACTAATAACTCTCAAGTAACTGTTCTTTTGTTTTCCCTACCTAATGGATTAATTATATTATTGTTCATGGAAGAACAATAATATAATGAATGACAATTTTATTTCTAAACTGTTTATTGAATCAAAAGAATAATTTATTATCCACAAATCTTAAATTATCGATATATAATTATCATGTTGATGTTTGTTGAAGTGATTTTTTTTTTGCTGTTTGCTTTTTAAACCAATATTTTGCGCAAGTGTCCGTAATTTTTTTGGATTTGATATATTTTTCCATGCGATACATTCACGTTAAATAATATAGAAAGGCAAGGAATAGGAAAGGAAGGAAGGTTTATGTGTACGCAATAACAATAGGTACCAATACGTACCACTTATTATCCCCCATCAACCTTTCAGCGACTATGACAGCAAATAATATTAGGTGTATCGTGTATCTAAAACCTTAAAAGATAAAAGAAAACAATAGTTAGGTAAACTGGGAAGATTAAAACACATGCTTGGAAAATGTAGCTTACTTTTTTCAATTATAGACTTAGAACTATGTTAAATCCTTCAATTAATTTGGTCTTGGGTACTTATATACTATAACTTTCCCTTCAATTTTCAAATGTCTAACGTATTTGGCTGTGCGTTGTCTATCAGCCTGCCACTCAGTCACGGTACCGAAATGCATAAAGTATAATTATAACTGTTGAAGTAGCAGCAGCCTCGTGATTGACTACATAAATTTCCGTGACAAAAAAAAGACTCGCTTTTTAATTGGTTTATTTAGGTTTTAATTTATATTTAATAAAATAATTATAATATTTAACAACAGCACGCTGAAGAGTGAAGAGTTTATCACGCTTCACCATTCTGTTTATACCATCACCATTAGCAAATCTTCAGTATTCAATCGGTCATACTCCTCAATTATGAATGGTCGTGCCAGTGTTAGAACCTACACTATGATAACTGCTTCTATCATCGAGTAATGTAGCTCATAAAATATCTATTTCCTGTCAAAAATGTTACAAAAAGAACCTCAATTTTCCCTTATTTTAACCTCCACACATTAAAACATTGTAAGCAAATAATTACGAAAGCCGTGTTAAAGAACAAAAAGTATTTTAATCGTTGTTTCGCGTGACCTCAGTACAACGTTGTGCTCTTTACTTGAGCTTATTCGATAAGACGGCGTAGTTAACGAAACCTGTGTTGTAGAGTAGATAGAATAGTAGGCCCTTTTTAAATCGATAACGCTTATCTTGTCTGATAACATGAGTGCTATATAAAACACGTTCAGTTAAATGCTACAGTATCTTTCTTCACAAATAAAAAGTGTTTCCAGAATACACAATAAGATTTTTGCAGTTTCACTCGCATCATAGTTATTTTCGTAAAATAAAAGAAACTTATGTGATTTATTGTAATTATAACCTTACTTCTAGTGTACCTATCAGAGATTGTTGCCATTACATAAATCTGTCAAATCTGGAGTTTCATACAAACAAACAACGGGGGTTGATCATTTTTTTCCTTCCGTAGCTCCTTCATTCATACCTTGTACTATTCGATAACGTAGCTTCCCAAAGGTTAAAGCATTCCTGAAACAACATTAGAAGTGTCCTCTGTTTTTATTATTAGAAAAGATACGTACTCTTACATCATGCGTATGATGTGAACTTATACAGGTTATCCATATATATCTTCGTCTTAAAAAGAACACTGGCACTAGAGAAATAAATCAAATTTACAAACAGAATTGCACCTAAAGTCAATACAACTATTTGTGATTGCCACAATACTTGTCTGGGCCACCCCAGACAAGTATCGTAATCGACCCTTGAACATCAGGTCTCAGAGACCACTCAGCTACCGGTGCAGTCAAAATGTTTGTTTTATTAAGTCACCTTACGGCGCAGTTTTACTTAGAAACCCTACTGTTAGAATTAACTAATTCCACTATACTGTGACTTTTAAGGAGCTATTTACGTTTTTAATCTACATTTAGGGGCGTGATGACTGTTCCCAAAGTGCCTATGACGATAAAGGCTTTTCATGTGTTGTTGCGATATAGCGTGTATCCGAATGCATTTAATATGCTTATGTAATAATAGCATATTATTATATAACACTTATAGCTAACAAGAAACCATTAAATAGTTGCCAAAGTTTTTCAAATATACACAACAAGCTTTTACTCGCGTAACTGCCGTTCCCGTGGGAACTTCATAATAGCAGCCTTTTAATTTAGCCTATAGCCCTCCTCCTTATATAGGCTATCTAATAGTGAAAGTTTTTTCAATTCGGACTAGCTCTTGAGATTAGTGCATCCAAGCAAACAAACTTACACTTCATCTTTATATAATATTAGTATAGCTAAAACCAACCACAAACTACTAAATGAAATAGACTGAAATTTGACACAACGGTAAATTAGAGTAGAGTAGAGTATTGCACCACACGTGCAATAGATACATAACACATACAAATACAAAATAATATAAGTGGAGGTACAACGGGCCCGGGTTGGCCACGTCTGCCGTATGCCCAATATGCTGTGGGCCAAAATAACCACCACGTGGAGCCCTTACACAGCACGAGCTGGATAAGGCAAACGACCAGTGGCCTACTTGAGCCCTGGATCGGAAGAGCTGGTAGTCATGGGGAGAGGACTTTGCCCAGCAGTGGGGTGATGCAGACTAACATTAACAGTAACAACCGGCAGTCTTATAACAATATAATATTGATCATCTCCAGACAACTGTTGGATGGATCAGAGAATTGTTACAGGATAAAACAGTGGTAATGCATTCTACTTATTGAAATGTTTCCAAATGTGATATTAGCTTAGCTTTTTGCCAACTTTCAGTCTAATTCATTTAGTGATAAGAAGGAATTATATAAAAACTCATCAACTAAATTGGTGATACAAGGTATTTAAATTATTATTGAAGAGTTTTACTAAAAATAAAGATAAAAGAAGCTGGATATGGAAGGTATCAATATGTACATATCTAGAGCTCAGAAGCATAAGGTCGGATGTGCAATAACACGTCAGAAACATTCGTCGTATGTGCCTTTATCGTAAACTGGCACCTACGACCAAATGCTTCTGTATACATATAGTACATAATAATATGTACTTTTGCGTCTTAGGTCTAGATACAACTAACTACTGGCATGAGCTGTCTTTGTATTTGGACCTTTATGCCACTTATTAACATCAAGTAATTTACCTGGTCAAAAATAAAAAAACAATTTTCGTCTTCTTTCATGAATTTGGAAACAAAACTTTTTATTTGCTCTTAGATTTAATAGGACACAGTAAAGTTTGCAAAATGTTTATGGGATAAAATAACAAATTTATTTGCTTTTCACCTGTATATTTCCGTCATAGGATTACACCATCCTACCAAATTTAACTTGATTTGGACCAGTAGATTCGGAGCAAGCGTGCTCCATCCTAGGCTATGCCGATGCTTAACATCAGGCAGGGTGTAGACAGACGCTAACCTATTACTAATAAAACTTATTATTTGTAACATCAATTTCATCATCAAATCAAAACCCACTAAAATTCTCGAGGACTGCTTTAGAGATTACTTTACAAATAACATTTTAGTAATAAGTTTATTATATACTAGCATCCCGCGCGCGGTTTCACCCGCGTAACTTCCGTTCCCGTGGGAACTTCGTAATTAAATATAGCCTATGTAACTCAGGGTGAATGTTGCTTTCCAATGGTGAAAGAATTTTTGAAATCGGCCCAGTACTTTTTGAGCCTATTCATTACAAACATACAAACATACAAAAATAGGTACAAATCTTTCCTCTTTATAATATTAGTATAGATAATTAAATATAAACTTTCCTTCTTCTGGATAACGTAGCTTTCTAATGGTGAAAGAATAGTTGAAATCAGTCCAGTAGTTCCAGAGTCTATTGAATTCAAACAAACAATACATTCTTCCCTCTTTTTATTATTTATATAGATAAGATAAAGATAAGGATATATTCAGTTCTTTTCCGTGCAGTTATTTAAAAAATATTATGTATTGTTAACACATTTGAATTTTATTTGTTTTTTAAAGGTAGTTCTTCGATGCAGGCACTCGCTGGACAAAAAAAGCTTTGTGTAAAATCATAAATTTATTTCCGAGTTTGTTTGGTTGATGGACTACCCTCCGTGCCACGTTAAGCCCCTTGATCCCGATTGTTATTACATTGTCTAAAGCAATTTTATATAAGGTTATGGGCAGCAGCGTTTTCTTGTGTTATTACACAATACTACGGTCACCAATCCACCTGGTAAGCATTATGAGTATGGCAAAATCCCTCCGTCGGGAGGCGTCTCCTCCTCATTTTCAGCAGTGGACGTTATACGGGCTGATGCTGAGTTGCTAGTTCGTTTGTTAATTATTTGATTCAATTTTGAAGTCATTAAATTCTTGGGATTTATTATTATATCAACATATTCGCTGTTGCCTGCGACTTCATCCGTGTAGATTTTGATTTCTTCATACAAATTTTGAAGACTCATTTTCTTCTTCGTAGGGGCGATTTTCTAAAATCCTTTCTTAGTGCACATGTTCGTAACTTAAAGAATATTTGTGCAAAATTTCAGCTGTGCTGTGCATTGATCGATCAGTCAATCAGTTTCTGCTTATATATATAATAATAATTATATAAAAAAATGATAGATAAATGCACTTTAATGAATGCTATTAGGTACATTTAAATTTTCAATGATATATTTGATGTTGAATAATCCTATTTGTCGGTTAACAACCATAATTAAATAAAAGACTGCCATCTGACCTTAGAACCCACATGGATTACTGTTCCCCTATGGGAACAGTAACCGATCTGGTTAGACCCCATGTCAAAGTGAATTACACTTCTGACTTTGTGTAACGCGATTGCCTTATATCATATCATGACAGCCGAGGCCGGTAGCTTATTGCACTCTCCAAGGTGCGGTGGGTATTCACTTATCCATCCACAATCAGGAAAAAATCTTGTTATTCCATAAATATTTTAACCGGATTTCGGGCTTTACCACCCACGAACAGTGTTCATAGGTTTACTGAAAAGCCGTTTCGACTTAAATACAGCCGATCGTTACTTATTTAAAATTGAGTTATCAAAGTTAATAACACATCTGAAAAGTTAAATTGAAAACCATTAAAAGGCAATCATTGGTGAACTTTTTGGGCAGCCATCAAATTACTTTGAATCCGCGTCTATCCATTACTGGAATAGCGTTTTCAAAAAACGTCAAGAAGGTGAAACTGAAGTAATATATCAAGCGTTCGTGCCCGCGACTCCGTACTGAGTGACTGATGTCCCCCACTCATTTATAAATTGACCTCACTTTAGCTCAGAGGCAGTTAAAGATCGAACCTATAAACGAAAATTTTCCATCTTAATATTGACATAATAACGCTATTGCTTTTTATAAGAAATCAATACGGAAGCAGAACGGGTTATTGAAAGTAAATAGACTATATTTACAATAGTCAATTTAAGAATGTATTGACTAGGCAATAAGATATAATATGGAGCAAAATGTGGAGTAGCTTGAATCCCACTTTACATCAATTAATTGTAGGTTTACCATATAAGTACGTTTTAGTCGAGTGACAATGACGATAACCATTTTACAGACGATATCGAACGTAGGACACATTTGATATAGTTAAAATAGCGGTTAAATTCCTGTATTCCTCATGTGAAATAATTCCTGGAATTCAACGGCTACATAAAATCAATAACTTCTGCATGGAGTGAATGCTTTTACAATCATCATGAGCCCGTAAAACGGCTACTGCTGAGCCTATGTTCAGCAGTAGCCTCCTCCTGAAGATTCTTGCCATAGTCACCACACTAATCAGGTGGATTATTGACACCGCAGTATTAAGTTGAACATACCAGGAAACGCTATTGCCAGTTCCCTGATGTTATAACAATAGGGACCAACTGCCTAACGTGGTTTCCGAAGCACGGAGGGTATTGCTTCAACCAACCAGACCCGAAAAGAAATTTAAGATTATACACAAAAAAAAGTTGTATGCCGCGAGGATCGAACCCACTACCTCTGAAGCTTAAAGCGAGCCTTATGCCGCCCCGCCACGGAGGTTGTCTCGCACACTTTGACAACTAATTACAATCAATACAAAACAATAGGTACTTATTAAATAGCTATTGAAATCGTTTCCCTTTTAAAGATACGCAGAAATCGCGCGTATCGTTCCGTTATAAATTGCCATTACATCGCAGACGACAAAGCATTGAAATTCTGCCAATAAACTTGACTGAACGGGATCTGCCGCCAAGTCCCCTGTCGATACGCCGATAGATCCCTCGGGAGAGAAAGATGTGTTCCACTTATTTCAGAATTGACTTCGTTTTATTTTCCCCTTCCTCCTACTCGACGTCAATCCAATGTTTTAGTCAGCGTGCGTCTAATAGTCGAACATTTTGTTTCGTCATAATATAAAAATTGAAATTTATGGCTAGCATTTTGTGCCTAAATACAGCAAGCTACGCATTTAATGGGAGCATCAATCATATAATACAGCTTTGTGTGCGGTCAACGCGCCGTACGTAGATGGATATTTATAACTAAAACAAATCAGTACGAAAACATGGATCACGGTAATTCCGAATTATGATTTGGAAAGAAAACATCGAAAAGATTGATTGTCATGACTATAATTACTGTGATATTATTTATCAACTTAATGAGCGTAGTACAGTTTATTTTGTACCAGTTAAACACGTTATCATTATTTATACAAGAAGTGTTAATGTACTTACATAATATGTACTTAAGGGCATAATTTGGACGAGTAGGAAAAATGTTTTAGTAAAAACCTTTTTTATTTATAAGCTTTCAATGTTTGTATGTTTGTTTGGGTTAAATATTTCAAGTGAATGAAATAAAATGTTGTGTACACGTTTATCAGGAATGACAATGTTAGTAATGCCATTAAAAGCTTGGTTTTGAACATGTGTTGTACAACGTATATATACGAATATGATTTTATGTAATCAAATTGACTCGCGCACGAAGTGTTTCGTACCATTTTCAAATGCCTACCGGTTACGTCAACCGACCTGACAACGAGCAAAAAAGGGGGAAAAAAGATTGTTGTATGGGAGCCCCCTTAAAAAAATATTTTATTTTATTTTAAGTATTTGTTGTTATAGCGGCAATAGAAATCATCTGTGAAAATTTCAATCTAGCTATCGCGGTTCTTGAGATACAGCCTGGTGACATACAGACAGACATCGAAGTCTTTGTAATAGGGTCCCATTGTTACCCTTCGGGTACGGAACCCTAGAAATCAACTTCAATTCAACATTATTCTTTCTTATACAATAGCTTAATAATATTCTAGCAACCGGCTCGTATTCAGGAAATAAAGCATAATTTGCACAAAACCTTAACAATTTTTATATTTTAATGCAATAAAATACGTCAACATTAAGTTTCTTACCAATAAGATGAGATCTTCGTCTCTATTATGTTGGTAAAAACCGCATGGAAATCCTTTAACTCATCTTTGAGCTTATCGTGAACAGACAGACCGACAGCCGAGGCGGAGGGGTTTTCTTTATAATATGTAGTGTCAATAGACGTCGGGATATACTGCTTTCTCAAAAAACCTGACCGTCTGGACAAAGTCTGTCACGAAATAATAATATTTCAAGTGTATTTTTTGAAATTGTAATTCACGTGTAATTGAGAAAAATGTAGTCCTAAAACACATTGTTTGAAATTCACTAATGCACAGATTCACACACAGATACAAGTGCTTATAAATCAATAACGTTTTTAAAGAACTTTAAAGATAAACTTTAAAACCATAGCTTTATCTGAAATACCCAGACTAAAATATTAAAACTGAATAGGTATCTAAATTAACAAAACTAATTTTGCCTGAAATAAATCTAGGCCAATTTTATCTTAGTACTTCATTAGTCTCTAGACTCCACTTTAGCAAAAAGCTTATTTACTTAGGATTTATAAACTTATACTTATTACTGTAAGCATCATATTTTAATTTAATTATGTTTGTCAAGGGAGGAGGCCCATGATCAGCAGTGGACGTTGTACGGGCTGATGATAATGAAAGATATTTCAACTTATATGTACTCATAATATAATATTTAAACCATATGAAACGGATCTATTATTACTTTGAAATAAGACATTGTATATTAAAAGTTCTATAGAAGTCAAAGAGCTTGTATGTAGCATTTATACAAAGGTTACATATTGCCTTGATGGAAAGCCCGCGAACTACAAGTAACGTTACATACTAAAATAAACACACACTTATTAAAACACTAAAGTGAAATTATTCGAAGACACCAAAAAACAAAAAAGAACTCTTTTGTACATAACTTCAACATATAATATTAATAAAAAAACTTATTTTCGGCTTACTATTGAAATCATAACATTACGTGTTAAAATATGTACTACATTTCTACTAGTTACTTCTAAAGAGGTGGAAATAACCAAATAATTTCCAAGTTTTAGTCTTTATTGTTCCAAAACCTGGTCTCGTGGGAGGCAACAACGGCGGGAATGTCTAAAAGTTTCTGTCGGAAAATTAGTTGAAATACATTTACCGAATTCAAGTATACTGGTTAGTTTGTGAAGTAAGCAAACCACCAAGGAATATCATGCTTACTCTATGAAATTCTGAGATTAAAAATATTTAACGAAACTCAGAACAAAATATAATTTCGTATAATTGCCTATTTTAATGATTTTCAGGGCTACCTCTCCAGTCGCGACATGAAAACAATAAGACTATAATTCATAATAATATATAGCATTCTGTACAGTATCAAGGCGATTACGTTCACTGCTGAACATGTGCCTCCTCATAACAGACCATGGGAAAGAAGGGTCGGTGAGGGAAATTGCAATAGGTGTATGTCCCTAAGTCGCCTCTTACGGCACCCATGAAAAGACATGGGGTAGTCTATTCTTTTAAGCCGGACGCCACGCAGTACACTTTATAACCTCTTTATTTAAATTACGGGGAACGACGTTTATAAAAAAAATGTATGAAAAAATTAAAAGAAAAAAATAATATTTTTGCTCTTCCTAACCATAGGTTATGCCTACAACACTGTCTATTGTTAAAGGGATGGTGCGGTTACGGGCTCGGAATGGACTACCCATATCTTCCTATGGGTGTCGTAAGAGGTGACTAAGGGACAGCATATATCAACTCAAAGATACTCACTCACATCTTACTGCGATCACTAATCCGCCACGGTGATAACGGCAATATCCCTAACTACAACCCAACTAGCAAAGAGATCGTATAAGCAATTACTCTCATGACTATGAATCGAAAAACACTCGTATGAAAGATCCTATTATTAGGGTTCCGTAGCCAAATGGCAAAAAACGGAACCCTTATAGATTCGTCATGTCTGTCTGTCTGTCTGTCTGTCTGTCCGTCCGTATGTCACAGCCACTTTTTACCGAAACTATAAGAACTATAATGGTGAAACTTGGTAAGTAGATGTATTTTGTGAACCGCAGTAAGATTTTCACACAAAAAAGAGAAAAAAACAATAAATTTTGGGGTTCCCCATACATAGAACTGAAACACAAAAAATTTTTTTTACGTGACATACGTGTACATACATACGTGTGTGTACGTGTGACATACGTATCTATGGATAGGTCTTCAAAAATGATGTTGAGGTTTCTAATGTCATTTTTTTCTAAACTGAATAGTTTGCGCGAGAGACACTTCCAAAGTGGTAAAATGTGTGTGTATTTTAGAAGTTACAGGGGGGGCCCTGTAACTTCTAAAATAAGAGAATGATAAAACTAAAAAAAATATATGATATACATTACCATGCAACCTTTCACCGAAAATTGTTTTGAACGAGATCCAGTAAGTAGTTTTTTTTTTAATACGTCATAAACCGAAACCACAATTTACCTTTCATTCAATCAACTATTATTAACATCGATCACAGTTGCAACTAGCACGGAACCCTTCGTGCGAGAGTCCGACTCGCACTTGGCCGGTTTTTTCAAAAAGCCCTTTAAAAGCAGCTGTCTAGATATTTTAGCATTCAACGCTTTTTGGCTCTATAAACATGTCTAGTAAACGTGTACTCGACGAATTCATATTGCATTTACTCGATAATTATATAAAGATATCTCTCGATAACCTTCATGCAACCGCAAGTCCTATGACAGCTCTTTGAAAGCAACTGAATAACTAATTTGTCGAAAAACTAGCTTTTATAGCACTATCTTTCGACATGTATTTATTACAGCATAATTATAGAGAAAACGCTGTTTATTTGATAAAATAGCAACGGCACTTAATGTCATATAATAGCTTTTTACAAGGCGTTCATTCCGCTTAAATTTTGAAGTTGAGAAAACGCTTAAAAGTTATCTATTACAGCCCCAAAGGTGCTCTAAACATCATTTGAAAACCGACTTACAGCATATTTGTGGTATGAAAGTTGAATAAAATCTTTTACAGAACTGTACTATAGTTAAAATAACTATGGTCAACCATTTAAATTGCCACTAAAATAATTTGAAAAAGTCACTCATATAATATTTAAGGAACCCCAAACTAACTGCAATGGCGGTCCTAGAAGTCGTAAAGTTGAAACCTCATGTCTATTTCTCAGCTAAAAGCCGAGTGAATGCTTTGTGATGATAAGTGAATTGCTATTAATGGCGAATTAGATAAACTTTTAAATTAATATTATTTGTAATTAATTATTTACTAAGAAATCTTACGGCCCATGAAATTATTAACTAAAATGTAAAGAATGTAGACGAAAAATTTAACCCCGCATAGGAAAGTAAACACCTTTGAGCTAACTTCAGGTCACGAATTGTCAATATGACTGTAAAATTTTATGGCATAAATAATATGGCAAAATTTAATACTTATATTAAATAAAATAAAAAAAATCTTTTCACAAACAGCTCCAGTAATTCAAGAAATAAAATGGTCTATGAATGCTGCTTGGTTGCATTCACACGATCAAAGAGTCGAGTGATTGCAACCGCACTGCTATATTAAAATAAATTTGACGAATGAAAGCGCTTCTACCGACTTGGGAAAAGCTAATGTGTTGAAAAATGGCATACTGATGATTAATATGATACTATTAACTTTCAAATTGCGATTACTCTATATTCTTTCGACTATTTGGCTATTTAGACGATAATCTTACGATATTTACATCACTTAAAGCAGAGAAAAGTGCGCCCAAATCGCGTTGAAAGAACGTGCACAGATCATTTACTCGACATTTTCTCACCACCAATAGCTGAATTAGAAACGTGCTGGTGGCAATTTTACGATATATTTTGCTGGTTGGGAAGTTTGCTAAGGTCTGATAAAGAGAAGGACCATGATCAGCAGTGGACGAAAATGGGCTAATAAAATAAGTAACTCTTTGGGATAGCACAAATTTTGGAATCTCTTTTTATAAGTATACTTATATTTAACTTTGTTCTTTGATCGCTTATTGTAAATCCGAGACGATAGATAATTTTGTAAAGATAATCTCTATAGAACATTGTCCCGATAAACCCTTTACATAATAATGTTCAATAATATAGTAGAAGGATTACTCGACCGACGAGACCGTGCCTTCAATTTTAATTTTATTCAGACATCTCAAGCTGTAATTGTGTGTTTAATCTATATATATAAAAATTAATCCCTATTTTCCTTGCTCACAGCATCACGCGTGAACGATTAGACCAATTTCGCTAATTCTCTTTTAGATGTGTTTGTTATTGTCAGGAGAAGGTTCTTATAAAAATCAAGAAAATTGAGCAGAAAATTATAAAATGTAATATACTTAACCACATTATTAAATTTTCTAATATAACCTTAGCGCTTTTAACAATATAAACGTTTTTAATGGGTTTTTTTTAACCTAATGGCGTTTGTCATACCATTAACTGAATGCATGCTGCTCTTAGTGTACATCACGGTTAGTTCAGAGCTAACACGCCTAATATTACAAGTCCAATTTAATATAGAGTTTTAGGTAGACAGGATAATGTCTGCCGGGTCTGCTAGTATAATATAAACATAATAAAAAAACGACAAGGAAGGTATATCTAATACACAGTAAATGTGCATACAGTTATGTTATTTGTGTAAAGCAAATCAAAGGTAAAGGTTAACGTTAGTGTCAGTCCAAAGTAATTATTCTACGCGGACGATATCTCGAGTGGAAGCTAGTTATTTATTTAAATAATATTATTCAAATTGACTGTTAATAAGAAGCTTCCAAAATATATAATGGCATCCCTTTACTACTATTACGCGAATAAAGTCATTTCCGTGAAATAACTAATTTCATTTTATCAAAAGACTATTTTAAATTAACTTTCACCAGTATTAAAAGCGCGAGTTTAGATCCTTTATACACCAGGAGGTGTGGCCACACATCTAATACAATAAAATGTTATTAAAATGTATGTTATTTTATAAAAACATGTATTTGAATATCATTTTAGTTTTAATAAGTGTGTAAAAATGTAATTTATTACTTCACCGACATTTCTTCCTTGTGTAGCAAGGGACTTTACAAACACAAAATTCAGGGACACAAAGTACCTACACCTAGACTCAGAAAAACTACGTACACAGGTTCTGAGTCTAGCTGTACTTTTTTTTTTTTCGGTGGAATTGCATTTACGCTTTTCCCACCGCCGCTGCAGCGTATCCGCGCGCTGGCGGCGGGATATGTGGAACTCGCCCTCCATAGCGGTGGTATGCTTTACTCATACCACGAGGAGGACCGTACTCCACTAAAACCCCCCGGACTCTCCTTCGATCCATCGTTGGCGGGGGCCGGGTACGCACGAAGCAATCCGAGTCTAGCTGTACCCACCCGAGATCATTTGTGTGAACCACGGGGTTCACACAAATAGTCTCGGGTGGGAATTGAACCCAAAACTCCTGATCTCAGAAGCAACTACCTTAACAACTAAGCCACCGGTGCAAAGTCAAAACAAAATAATGGGATAAAATAAACAAAATCAGTGAGTGAGAGAGTTATGATTGCTTCCTACAATTTTTTTTATTACTTTATTCAATACCGAAAAATAACCTTTAATATATAACCAGTGGGTCATAAAATTTAATTTAAAACAAATATTGAAAAAGCTAATCTCTCACGCTTCCCAATAGAGTTCAGCTCCGCTGATTATGTTATTAGAAGAGAGTTGCCATACTAAAGTTAGCAATAGTTGTATCCTTTTTTAGGGTTCCGTTGCCAAATGGCAAAAAACGGAACCCTTATAGATTCGTCATGTCTGTCTGTCTGTCTGTCTGTCCGTCCGTATGTCACAGCCACTTTTTTCCGAAACTATAAGAACTATAATGTTGAAACTTGGCAAGTAGATGTATGTTGTGAACCGCATTAAGATATTCACACAAAAATAGAAAAAAAAAAATTGGGGTTCCCCATACACAGAACTGAAACTCAAAAAAAAATTTTTCATCGAACCCATACGTGTGTAGAATAGGTCTTTAAAAATGATGTTGAGGTTTCAAATGTAATTTTTTTCTAAACTGAATAGTTTGCGCGAGAGACACTTCCAAAGTGGTAAAATGTGTGTCCCCCCCCCTGTAACTTCTAAAATAAGAGAATGATAAATCTAAAAAAAATATATGATGTACATTACCATGCAAACTTCCACCGAAAATTGGTTTGAACGAGATCTTGAAAGTAGTTTTTTTTTAATACGTCATAAATCGTAAACCGCAGTTTACCTTTCATTCAATCAACTCGAATATAAAAATATAAAATAACATTTCATTTCATAAATGCTTTTTTATTCTTGATATCAAAAATAGGTACGCACTTGTAACTGATACGGAACCCTTCGTGCGCGAGTCCGACTCGCACTTGGCCGGTTTTTTTTTCTTTCCCGTTGGAAATGCATTACTGTCCTCTGTAGCATCATCGCGCCGGCGAAGGGATATGTAAGCCTCTCCTTTAACAATGGTAGGCTAATCATACTACGAGTAGAGAGGCTACTGAAGCCCCCCGGGTGCTCCTGCAAGTCCTACGGCTAGTAAGGGCACTAACTACTGCCTACGCACGACGATGCTAGCTCGCAACAAATATGCACCTATGTCCACAACACCTGCACCCATGAAAGACTCAGTAAACAATAGTGCTAACCTGTTTTGACTAAACATTCGAGTGTATAGGTATTTTAATGCCCACGTCTGTGATCTGAAGTCCAGGAAAACCGTGAACTGTATCTAAAGTAGAGCGATAGTTGCATAAAACTCCCCGTTTCTTTTCCATTAAGCCACAGCAGTGGGGTTGTTGGAACTCCACTCTCTTCATTGAAATGGTATACTACACATAACACGAGGCTTATCCTCATTGTTCCTAGAATCGCCAACACTGGGAAATGCATCAGCATGAGCCTAGCTTGGCACATTAGGCGCATACTGATGATGATAGCGGGCCCAAAACACCTTCAATCCAAATGTCTCCCGCCTGCAACTGCGCTGAGCAAAGGTCCAAGCCCAAAAATGGTGCCATTTTGCGCAGGTGGCTTAGTTAGTAGTTTAAAACCATTTAATAAATCTGGAGCCTAGCTTATCTATAGACCCACTGAAGTATAAAAAGCCTTGCGGCAAAAAAAAACTTATTAAGGTTTCGTATTTTTATAAAATCTTACACTATTAATGTAGTAAGAGACTTTACGAACACATAACTCACGAAAACAAAGCTGCAACTAGACTCTTAAAACTATTTGTCGACCACACAAATTGTGGTTTCGAACCGCAGAACTAGAGTAAGTGCAGCAACGCTATGACCACTGGGCAACCGGTGCAGTTTTTAGTTACTTTTACTATTTCGAAGTTTACGATACGGTTAGTTTAGTTCATCATTACACATATTATGTGTAAAGAGATTAGAATTTATATACTAGCTGCGCCCTGCAGTTTAACCCGAGTTGGACTGATTCTCTGTTCCCGTGGATCGTAGCGTGATGTAACTATATGTAATCCATTATAAGGCCGTGCTCACTGTGAGCCCCAGTGTAAACGTGAAAATAAACGGTATTTTTCGTTCACAGTATGCTGAAAATACGCTATACTTTACGTCCGTCCGTCCAATCAACGTCCGCGGAGCGTAGTGACACGCTATATTAATCGGCCGCCGAATGTCAACGTCTACGCATAGCGTAATAACGTATCGTCGGTTAGATGTGAACGAAAAAGTTAATATGTATGGAAATACAATAAACTGCGTAACGTTCGCTCACTTTCGGCGGCTGACAGTCAGTTTGGTTAACACGGCCTAAATGATGCCTGTCCAAAATATGCGCAAAATGTACCTTACTGTTGAAGCGTGAAAGAGTAACAAACATCCATACAACCATTCATCCATCAGTCATTTTCTATTTACACGAATCCAAGTACCAGCGCGAAGTCTGGAACTATGTGGTGATTCACCCGTACCTCAGAAAGCACGTAGAACTGTCAGTCGTATGCCTGATCTCTCACCACGACTATCCGCAAAACCTTCTCATCGGATTTTGAGAGTGAAGGAAGTGAGACTCTATACCTGTGTTTACACACACGCGTGTTAACTATAATATGACCTGCGCAGATGGCTAATCTCCTTAAAGATTGATCACCACGGCTAAAATTGGTCGGGAAGGTAATTTAAATTAATAATCACATTATTAATTTACTACAACAATAAACCATCCCACGTGTCATCTCACTTTACGTAAAATAAACTAAATAAAACCTGCTTCTTAGAAAAATGGTTTGGTTTCATCTTTATTTAGATAACGTTTTCTCATTACAAAAAGGGTGCAGATAGCCATAAAGCTGGCATCCTCCGCGCAATAACTCAGGGTGGTATACACCATACGTCGCCCCATGTCACCATGTAATCCCTCTTGATTGGATCATCGATCTAGTGATATATATCACGCGGCCGGCTTTACAATTTCCCTGGGAAATTTTAGCTCTCATGATGTTAATCATGAGGTTTTCAGTTTGATCGGTTATGATGAGAATGAATAAGATTTATATAATGTCGGTGATAGTGTGATACCGTGAGTGACAATCTAAACTAATATATAAAGCTAAAAGATATGTTTGTTTGCTTGAAACCCTTAATCTCAGGAACCACTGGTCTGATTAAAAAAAACTTCAGTGTGGAATAGCCCATTTATCAAGGAAAGCTATAGGCAATATTTTATTATGAAGTGCCCACGTCATATTCCCATGGGAACTTCATCTAAAACCACACGCGAGTAGAGAATAAGGCTGAAGATCGAATGTACCAAATTATTATGTAACCCTTTGCTACACAAATAACGAAAAACTTTTTTTTAATTCTTGGCAATTCAAATTACCCTTATCTCTCTACTTTAAGTGACAAAGGGGTATAAATACATGGACAGCTGAAGCCAGTACGGTAGATATGTACAGCATTAGTATCCTCCGGCCCTTTCCCCTCACGCACAGGAACACAACATTAATCAATAATCTAACATATTATTAAGTGAAGAAAAAATATTGTACACATTGCAAACAATTTATGCATATTGCAAGAACGGAGAAGTTTCGTTTTTTTTAAACACTTTTATTTAAATGCGCTATCTAACACTGAAATAATTTTGTGAATCGGCCCAGTAATTCAACAACAACCTCCAAAGAAACTTCAGATTTATATATTAGTATAGTTATAAGAAGTGGAGAATGCATTCTTTTAATTTTGGTCGAAGTTTGACCACAGTGTGACGAAGACTGTGTACTTACAATAAGTTCCACCTCTCTCTTAATTAATAATCTAAAAAGAAATTTTCCACTGTCACCATTGCGAAATTGTTCAAAAAGAAGATTTATCAAATACTTGTCGGGCTTAGTTGTGGCTTAGTCTGGGATTATGTGCCCGCGAGGAATTCCGCGATTGATTTTAGCTTTCTGCGGCTTGCTTCTCTCTGACACTTCTACGGATATTATTCATAAGAGTAAATCTGAGATATAGTATTGGTATTTAACAATTTATTTACATGAATTAAAAATAATGTTTTGTTGTGTGAAACTAGCTTCCCGCAGAGCTCCTGCTATGCCCGTTGAAGTAGCAAAAGCCTCGTGGCTAACTACATATGTCCGTCCGAAAAAAAAGGAGCTCCTGTTCTTGTAAAAACTTAAAAATACCGTAATCTTAATCCCGGATAACGTAACTTTCTATTGGTGTAATAATTATTGATATCGGTCAAGTAGTTCCAGAGTCTATTTAATGCAAACCAACAATCAAAACTCTCCTCTTAATAATATTAGTATAGAAAACGACTAACTGCTTTTAATCATACGTAAAAATGGCTAGATAAATTTTATACGGCATCTGTTAGTACTTCTTGAAAAAGTCGACTTCTTCATGTAATTAAGATTATAAGGTCAAGATAAAGAAAATAAGGTTTACGATGACCATTAGATCAGTTCACCTATACTTCTTGCTGAAGCGGTACAAGACTCACTTTGAGGACATAGTGGCTTCTATCCCCACGGCGGACTTTGTGTTAAATCTATGATTTTTTTTCAGGTTTGCTTGGCCAAGGGACCGTCCGTGTTTCGAAAAGCACGTTAAGCCATTGATCCCTATTATTATTACATCATCTATAGCAGTTGTGTATCAGGGAATGGGTAGCAGCGATTTCCTGTGCGCGTTATTAGTTAATAATGTGATCCACCAGCATGACAAGCGTGGTGACTCTCTCGAGTGAACGTTAAACGGACTCATGATTGATTACCGACTACCACAAAATCAGGATAAAAATATAAAGCAGTTAATTAGCTTCACATGCGAGAAAAAAGTATAAAACTAAATTAAAAGCGCAATTTGTTTTTTAATTAGTTTCTTAAAACCCGATAAATTGTTTCCAGTAGACCACGACTTCATTCCGGCTACTACTTCAACTGATCTTATTTATGTATTGAGTTACTTTACTTACTTACAGTGGATAAACGCTAATTAGCGATTAATTAAGCATGGCAAACTTCTATAAGATCCAAATAAATTAACCTGGATATTAGTTATCTGAAATAACTAGGAAGAAGTTGTTTCAGTGAACATTTTATTACTGAGACTACAAGATTAGAAAAATAACGTGTCTCAACAGATTATTTTTCTAATCTTGTAGTCTCGGGTGTTGGTGTTCCTCTACACAAAGAAAAGATCTTCCTAGCCGGGAGAGGTAGTTTGCCCTGAGACCACGGTTCAATTGTACATAGACTTCGTAGGGGCAGCCAGCGTTCTAGCGGCGCTCCAAACATTTCAGTTCAGTTTCTGTTTTAAATTTCGTATAAATAAATTGTACTATTTTTTTGAGCTTATTGCTCAGTTTGATTTGGTATTGTGACTTAGCAAATATTCTGGATCTTAAAACTTCCATTAAAACAACAATGAAATAGTTAATATAACATCATTTCCAACTTCAATTCAGTTCTTTTAAGGGCATATATGTATATGCAGTAAGCCTCGAAAGTTCTGCTACTTCATAGACTGTGGTGTTGTATCTAAGGATGTTTGTGTAAGTTACTATATAAGTTAAAGCAAGTTAATAAATATGAAAGAGTAGTAGCACGAACTTTGTGTTTTATTGATATCAACAACCTACATCACTACAAGATTATTGACGTCTTGTCCTAATGCGCGTAATAGGGGAAATAGTCAAACTCAAGTCGTTCATAAGTCGTGATTGTACATAAGCAACATCGTAATCCGACTCGTACTTGGCCTATTTTCGTGACCGTTTGACGTTTCATGACCACAACCTTTTTTGAGTGGTGCTGGATCCTGATGCTCCTGCCTGCTTGTGGATGCATTGCGAAATAATAACTTATGCATTTTTTGGGATTTTCTGTGCAACTGTCGATCTTCTTTACAGTTCGTGGACTTCACACACTTCGGTTCTACAAGAACATTGGAAGGTAAAAATTTCCGTAAGCCATACCATCTCCATTAAAATAACGTGTCTCAACAGATTATTTTTCTAATCTTGTAGTCTCGGGTGTTGGTGTTCCTCTACACAAAGAAAAGATCTTCCTAGCCGGGAGAGGTAGTTTGCCCTGAGACCACGGTTCAATTGTACATAGACTTCGTAGGGGCAGCCAGCGTTCTAGCGGCGCTCGTGTCATGTCCGGTAGCCATCGTTCCCCAGGGGTGCCAATCAGCCAGCAGTAGAGGGGGCGGAAGTGTTCAATCGGGGGCAGCCACGGAGACGAGGTCACGTGGCAGGGCGAATCTGTCCGGCGGCCAGTGTTGCCATATCTTAAACCTCGAAATCTGAATCGCTATGTCTGAAAATCTGTATTCTATCTGTATACGATGAAAAAGCTAAAATCTGCATAAAATCTGTATTAATTAAAATTTTAATAAAGTAGTAGACCAGTGAAAAACATATTTATTGTAGTTATTACATACTTTTATTCATTTTATTAATCATATTTTTACTAACATTTAGCTTGAAACATGGCTCGTTTTTTAATAATTGTTTGGTCACGAGTAATTCTTCCGTAGCTTCTGTACCTAAATGGTTGAGAGTTTTCGTTTTTATCAAATTAATTGAAGAAAATATTCTTTATTAAGAAATTGGTCCAGTAATATAGTAATATAATATCTATCAATTCGGTTGCCATAGCAAAAGTAATTGTAGCATCTAGTTTAAAGGAGAAATATATCTTTAGGACTAAAATGTAATAATGTTTGAGCCATTTAGTTATATTCTTTCTTGTATTCTCAAATGAAAAATTTGAATTTAAAAAATCTGTATAAATCTCAAGTGAAATCTGTCATCTGTATCAGGAGCTAAAAATCTGTACCAATACAGATAAATCTGTATATATGGCAACACTGCCGGCGGCCGATGGTGATACGGCGCGAGCTCCCGCAGGTGGCGGGCGTGCGCTCCGTCGTCAGTCCGCTCGAACAGAGTTAAGCTCAGGCGTCTCACGAAATCATCCTGTTTGTGTCGAGAACATGTATATAGCCTCAAGCGGCGTGCGAACTTCTATTGCGCGATGTAGGATTCGTGACGACGACGTATGAATACTTAAAATCAAGTATTATTCTTGCATACCCTTTGTACCTAAGTTATGGTGATGGAGTGGATGACAGCCTTGTTGTGAAATAGGTAACATATTTTTGTCTACCTCCTGGGAGTAGCGGTATGTGTCTCGTTTTTCGTCTTGAAGGTGGGAGTGGGTTCGATTTCCACGCTAAACAAGAAACCTTTGTGAAATAAATTCTTAAAATTCTTTCCGGTTCTGGGGGTTAAGGGACAAAACTCCATGCTTGTTATAAGATCATCCATTACAATTGTATAACAAGCAACGGGTAGCAGCGATTCCCAGTAACACCAACCCACCTGCCAAGCGTGCCTATGCAAAAGGTATCACCTTTTGTTACAACTAGTATTTTATGATGAAAATATTGGAATTGATGGTTAAGTAAACAACGGCTTTTATATACAGTAAAAATTACAAAAAACTGCTACAAATTCGCTACGAGGGAACCGGCTTATACCAATTTATCCCGTCACCGCATTCTCAAATATTTACTGAATATAAACACCGCATTTTGTGTACCACTATATGGAATTATCTCGCTTCTAGAATTTAATTGGATCTCTTGGATTTTATTACAGGATAAACATTTCAGTTCAGTTTCTGTTTTAAATTTCGTATAAATAAATTGTACTATTTTTTTGAGCTTATTGCTCAGTTTGATTTGGTATTGTGACTTAGCAAATATTCTGGATCTTCAAACTTCCATTAAAACAACAATGAAATAGTTAATATAACATCATTTCCAACTTCAATTCAGTTCTTTTAAGGGCATATATGTATATGCAGTAAGCCTCGAAAGTTCTGCTACTTCATAGACTGTGGTGTTGTATCTAAGGATGTTTGTGTAAGTTACTATATAAGTTAAAGCAAGTTAATAAATATGAAAGAGTAGTAGCACGAACTTTGTGTTTTATTGATATCAACAACCTACATCACTACAAGATTATTGACGTCTTGTCCTAATGCGCGTAATAGAGGAAATAGTCAAACTCAAGTCGTTCATAAGTCGTGATTGTACATAAGCAACATCGTAATCCGACTCGTACTTGGCCTATTTTCGTGACCGTTTGACGTTTCATGACCACAACCTTTTTTGAGTGGTGCTGGATCCTGATGCTCCTGCCTGCTTGTGGATGCATTGCGAAATAATAACTTATGCATTTTTTGGGATTTTCTGTGCAACTGTCGATCTTCTTTACAGTTCGTGGACTTCACACACTTCGGTTCTACGAGAACATTGGAAGGTAAAAATTTCCGTAAGCCATACATTTTTGTTTTAGTTACATACACGCAAATATTACTTTTAATATGAATATTCGTATAACCAGCTTACATTTTCGCCCAATTTGAGTTCATAATTAAACGAGCACTTATTCGCTAACTAATTGTTTATTAATGTGGGACAATTTTGTCAGATAATTAATCAGAAGCACCACCTGCTAACTATGAAGCGACTGACACATCGCGTGTTACTATATTAATAGTGGGTCATTTACTCGAGACAACAGATTATTATGACTACGTAATAAATGTTACTACAGTATTTGTAAAAACAATCTTTCATTATTCCTTACATTATGGAAATGTATAATAATTATGTATGCTAAATTGCTAAATTTAACCTCCAAAGCAATAAGATTAGATTTTTAAGCCTTTCAATTTCCACACCAGACAGAAAATCTTTGTGTGAAATTAAAAAAAACGAATTCGGTAAGGACTACTTTCCGTGCCTCGGCAAGCACGTTCAAACGTTGGTTTAAATAAGTAAACACATTATAATTAAACACTGCTGTCATCAACTCGTCTGCCAGGCGTTGTAACTATGACCGTAAAACGCCCTTTAAGTGAGTCTTATGTTGAGCATAAGCTGATAATAATGATATTCATAACATTGGGTTATAGAACCTTAATCTATTGCTATTGCGAGCACCATCATAGCATTACTGTGTCCATAGAACCTCCAGGGAAGTACCCCTAATTAACTGAAGACCAGAGCCAAGTAACTTCATTGTTTAAGAACAGTAATCACTTATTGTTGGATTTTGTGTTTCTGGGCAACATAATGGGATATTTATTGTAAAACTAACTGTTAACCTATATAGAGGTATAACAAACTTGCTAATAATAATTGGCAGGTCCATTTTACTGGGGCCGGATTGCTCATGCGTACCCGGCCCCCACCAACGGCGGATCGAAGGAGTGTCCGGGAGGTTTTAGTGGTTGGTAGGGTCCTCTCCTCGTGGTATGAGTTTCGCATACCACGCTATGGAGAGGGCGAGTCCCACATATCCCACCGCCAGCGCGCGAATACGCTGCAGCGGCGGTGGGAATGCGTAAATGCATTTCCCCCCGGACAACAAAAAAAAAAAATAAGGTCCATTTGACAGTAGTATTATAATGTCTTAACGTTACATTTTAAAACAGGCATATGTTTATTTCAAAAGTTTTCCTTGAAGGAGATGCCAATGATAAATGTCCATAGCAAAATATTTTAATCCTATTTAAATGTATATACTTACCTACATACATCGGATGTACTATCAAATATAAATAATTAAGATGAGTGAGAGCAATAACAAAAATCATGATGTATACATATGCTTTAATAAACCAATAGAAGAGTTTTAATCTACAAATTAATATGTCTTAAGTCATCCGTTATTATTGATAATTTTATTTATGTTTTCTGGTGATTACATTGACATAAAATCGATTTCAATGAGTCCATCAACACAGATTACATTAATATCCGAGAATACTTGAAGTATGAATTATAATTAGGCTTAATTAAATTATGTTAAAACAAAGGCGCGAACCACATTTCGCTTCGAAATTATTGTTTGACTTATTTCATCACATTGTAAGGTAGTCTCCTTTGTTCTAAAATACGCTTTCCTCGGAATCTTATTAAAATTTTAATTAATGCCTACTATAAATTGTTGATGAAAACTGTCGGAATATTAATTTTTGCTACTGTTGCAAAATGTTGTATCAACTCATTTTTATGCATTTCAATTTTATTCGCATGAATAAATAGCGAAATAACTTCGTTGCAGGCTATAAATATAAGTTGATTCATAATTTTATGAATTGGGTATGTGCATTTTACTTACTGTTGGTGTTCTTAAACGTTTTATGTCCGATACTTGCGTTCTTTATTGTAACGTTGTTGTTGGAGTACAATTCGCAATAATAATTGTTAGTAATAAATTAAAGTACACAAAGATTTCCTGTCCGGCGTGGGGATTGAACCCACGAACTCCGAGATTTGAAGCAAGCCAGGCCATGCCAATTACCATTTTTCTTTAAAAGTAAATTAGTAGGTAAATTTGTGATATCATTGAATAGATTCACCAATTTCTTTTTTTGTTTCCATACTTCTGTTTGTTACGCTAGGATGCAAAATATTATCCCTCGGTTGGTAGTTGACAACCGCTAACTGTGAGTAGGTGTTATTATAGTTCTCGCAGTCAAAGTTTGTAATTCACACTGGCCAGCTAGAAAAACACAACTACAAACTTCTCCCGTTTTGTGCCGAACCGGGTTGGGTAACTACTAAATGTGCACCCGGCCAGTTACGTCAACAATATAGTGATTTGGCCAGTTTAATTAACAACTTTATATTCATGTGCCTATGGTTTTTTTTATTGCTAAAATAATACAAAATTCAGTTGTGTATGTAAGTACCTCTAAGTGCCGTGATTACGGCTTAAAATAGACCATGCTATGAGCGTCGTAAGAGGCAATAAAGGGACATACAGCAATTTTTTTCATAATTTCTTGAATGGTCAGCAGCGTCTATCAGCTTACTTACCATCTTACTGACGTCACCAATCCACCTGCCAGTTGTTATTATGGCCAAATCTCTCAATGGCCCTGCCTTGCCAAGGTCGGTTAAGAGCAGGCCCGTGAAATAAAATATGAAGTTTAGTTTCGTACTTTACACGTCCAACTTAGAATATATTTTCGAATACAATTGATTGGTTTATCATCATGGGCGATCATTAGTAGTATTTTAAGGTCGGCAAATATGCAAACGGTAAATGATAAAATTAGCAGAAGCTTTATCAAGGAAATATGTAAGCACTTACTTTTAAACAAAGTTAAAGTAAGAGGATTGGCCTAAAGTCTAGCCTCAGCAAATTATTAGTTTAAAGGTAAGCTGAAAGCTGTTAAATTAATGCTTCTATGTATTGATATTTAATTTTTCATACTACTGAATATTTGAGGCCACTGTGAATAATTATTGTCTATTAGTAGTGTACTTTAAATAGCTTTAACCAATATCTCTCAATATAGATTGAGAGAGGGTTCATGCTTAAATCAAAGAATCTTTTAGTCCTAAGAATATAGCTTCAACCCATGAGCTATTGCGTAGTTACTGCGGTTGTGTTCAAAGTAGATGCAATTGACATTCATTCATAATCGAAACTTACATTCTGATCTCTAACTGCTTTACATCAAGCAGTGGCACAAAAAGGCGTCGGAACATTTTTCGTATACACGGAAAGCAGGGTACTATCTACATCATAGCGCTAATTAGCTAATCATACCACCAGGGGAAGGTCTACCCACTAAAACCCTCCGGCCGGTACCGGCTCTGTGGTGAAACACAGTGATCCCATGTATTATGATTGCTGTCATCTTTTAGAACCTCTGTTATGCAAAGCAATAATTCGATGTCATTTGATTTGATTTTCTCCCACTGCGATCTATATAACTATCCATTTGGCTTTAGGCATTCGCTTATTGTTATTATTGTGTGATATTATTTCACACTAGCGGCTTAACACGGATGGACTTTTATAGCTTATGGTACTCAGGGATAATGTAGCATTCTAACTGTGAAAGAATTATCGAAATCTGTTCAATAGTTATTAAGTTTATTCGAAACAAACATACAAAAATATAAACTTTTCCTATTTATAATATTATAGTATAGACAATAAACAAATACAATAAATTCTAAACATGGCCACTTTCTTGTCACTCAGTATTCACATGTACTTTCGAGAACATATTCACATAAATTTCGTCTCAATACCAAAAGCAGTTGCGTCTAAGCTAATCTCCTAAATGGTAGAATTTGCGCTGTGCTTACATGTACCGTCTTGGGAAAATCAAACAATGTGGTGACAGTTATTTGGTGCTCGCTATCTCCCACTGTGAGTTTAGCATATATAAGCAATACTGAATGTTATTGTTTTGTTGAATTCCAATAGATTCATTTGATCTTTAGGGTTCCGTACCCAAATAGTAAAAACGGGACCCTATTACTAAGACTTGCTGTCGCTGACGTCGCTGACGCTGTCTCTCTGTCTGTCTGTATGTCACCAGGCTATATCTCAAGAACCGCGAAAGCTAGACAGGTGTAATTTTCACAGATAATGTATTTCTATTGCCGCTATAACAACAAATACTTCAAATAAATATTTAAGGGGGGCTCCCATACAACAAACTTTGTTTTTTGCCCTTTATTTTTCGATATCAACAACGGCAACAGGTAGACGCTTGAAAATGGTACGGAACTCTTCGTGCGCGAGTCTGACTCGCACTTGACCAGTTTTTTTATTTCTATTTACTTTGCGGTACTTGAGGTGATTTTTTTTGTTTGCTTGAACGCGCTTATTTTAACTACTGGTCCGATTTCGAGTAAGGTTAAAGGCTACATTTAATTATGAAGTTCCTACGGAAACGGGAGTTACGCGGGTAAAACTGCGCGCGGGAAGTTAATAAAATTTATACTTTTTAAGTCGCTAGCTGGGAATCCACCATTATTTTCTAATCCTAAAAAATATTCATTGAAGAAATAAGCGTTTTAATCAATTTAGCTCTTCAAATTCTTTTGATGTTAAGACTCTTTACGAACAACAACCAAATTTTCTATAGGAATTACTTGAGAGCCCTTAGGTAAAATAACTTTTACAACATAATTTATTTAATACGATACGTTTTTAGGGTTCCGTAGCCAAATGGCAAAAAACGGAACCCTTATAGATTCGTCATGTCTGTCTGTCTGTCTGTCTGTCCGTCCGTATGTCACAGCCACTTTTTTCCAAAACTATATGAACTATAATGTTGAAACTTGGCAAGTAGATGTATGTTGTGAACCGCATTAAGATTTTCACACAAAAATAGAAAAAAAACAAAACAATTTGGGGTTCCCCATACTTAGAACTGAGAATCAAAAAACAAAATTTCATCAAACCCATACGTGTGGGGTATCTATGGATAGGTCTTCAAAAATGATATTGAGGTTTCTAATGTCATTTTTTTCTTAACTGAATAGTTTGCGCGAGCGTCACTTCCAAAGTGGTAAAATGTGTCCCCCCCCCCTGTAACTTCTAAAATAAGAGAATGATAAAACTAAAAAAAATATATGATGTACATAGCCATGCAAACTTCCACCGAAAATTGGTTTGAACGAGATCAAGTAAGTAGTTTTTTTTAATACGTCATAAACCGAAACCACAATTTACCTTTCATTCAATGAACTATTATTAACATCGATCACAGTTGCAACTAGCACGGAACCCTTCGTGCGAGAGTCCGACTCGCACTTGGCCGGTTTTATTTTTATTTTTATTTAATAGGTACACACGGAATAACAAAAACAAAAGAAGAATACAATAGCACATAGGTACAGCTTATTTCAAGAGACATTTCTTCCAGCTGACCCGCGATAGGAAACAGTAAATGAAAGAAAACTAAATCGTGTGTAGTTTATACATAAATATATTTATGAAAAAATAAATAACGTTTTTTTTATTTATTTAATAACTTTAGCACTAAGAAAGTACATCGTGAACTTAATGCCAAATAATTAATATATAATATAATTAATGCCATATATTAATATTATGCACAATACATAATTAAATTATGTTTTACACTTTTTTTCTGCTTAAATATGAAGTTAGCCACGATGTTTTTGCTACTCCAACTGCCATAAATTCGAGCAGCCTTAATTAATGGTTTAAAATCTACTAATAAACAATCGTCACTGGCGGTCTCTGGCGCAATTTTTTCTTGACTTAAAATGTTGTCAATTTCACAATCGCAATATAATTTCAAAGTTTTAACCATACGATACTATCAATAGTAGTGGTAACGTTAGTAAAAAACAATATAACTAAATTTTATGTCAACTAATTTTTTTGCTGATTTGCATGTCGCCTTTCTTACTCCACGATTAGGTATATCGTGGAGTAAGAAGGCGACATTCAAACCAGCCGGGAGCTGCGGCCAGAACAGTTAGTTTTGGAGGACTACATTATTCAACCGAAACTTATATTTTTTTTTAGAATAAAATCTTCCCTAAAAGAAACACGAACATGAGGTTATCTACATTCAAAAGGATGGCATATATTTTAGAAGCACCTTTTATAACGTCAAGACTTTAATATCTCACATGGCGCGGTCAAAATACCAAAATCCCCAATCCGAACTGCTTCCATACAACAAACGTGATTGTTTTGCCGTGTTTTGCTCAATATTAATAAACGGCAAAAGGCAGTCGCTGGAATTGATTTCTCATTTCAAAATCTAATAGGTATATATAACTAATCAGTGGAACAACTGGGTCGTGGTCCTAACCCCTTAAGGGTGCCCCTAGGTGAGTGTCACTTAGTTGTATGTTTTTACCAAATTTTACTAAATTGATCTACTAAAACCTATAATAATTAATGTGAACTTAAACTTATTATGAGGAATTAATGACAAGCCAACGGCGGACTACTTTGTCTGTAATATCCTATAATTTGCTACCTGTTGGTTATCTAGTTTCATTAATAGAATAAGAATAATAGTGTAACATTGTGATTCTGACAAGCACAAGTGTATGTAAATACCTAAGTGCTGAATAAATTCATTATTTTATTAATTTATATTTTAAGTTAAGGAACCCAGGATATCAGGAACAACTGGTCCGATTTAAAAAAAAACAGAGTTAGATAGCCCATTTATCAAGAAAACTAAACTTTATTTGATTATGAAGTTCCCAAGGGAATGGGAGTTACTCGGATGAATCCGCACACGCAGGAGCTAGTCATTTATATTAATTATAAAAAAACTGTCAAAATGAAATTCCTTAATAATGCTTAATATTTTTTTGTAGCGGAGCTGCGTAATAAAAAAAAATATATTATTCAAATAACGAGTGAAATTCTATTTCAGTCCATATATTTATTTACATTTAAAACAGGCTTTATAAAACACGCCAGTAGACGTACCATAACAATTGGACACTCTGAAACGACAAGCTATCTATATAAATTAATCATCTCCCGAACTATAACATAATTGAAGTCTCCAATTTTTTCATCGAGCATGTTCATTAATTACCGGGGCGTATTTTTGTCCCTGTCCATTAGAGATACGTCGGAACCTGAGATTAATGACGTGGCCGGCTAAAATCTAACGGAAATTTAAAACATTTTCCTAGTAAGTATAAAACGGAAGATAGCCATTGACAGGAGCACAGTTTGTTTTGGAAACTAAATACTAATTAGGAGGAATCTGTATGTACTATGAAAATGTAGTTTTAGTGTAAAAACGTTTCTTTGTTTTATTTCATAGTCTGAATCCACCGTTGCATATAGGCTTCTCTCAAGTAAGATTTTCTTATTGGCGGAATGGTGACTGAAATGTAGCAAATTGCCCACTAAACAGAGAAATACGGACCAAAAGCATAACCTTTTTTTTGTTTTGGTCATGGAGGTTAATAAAACATCTGATTTTTTTCTCAAAATCTTTCACCGCGTTTTTTTTTTTCAAAATATACATATATGTACAGAGAGAGATCAGAGATGTTTCAGGATTTATTGAGCGATAAATGGTATTACGATAGTGGAGTAACATTCAGTGAGGTTGGAAGTTTCAAGAGATACAACATATCTGATTAAAATTTAATTAAAATACTGGGAAACAAACAAGAGGAAAAGATAAAAAATGTAAGCATTGTAAATAAATACAGCATAAGATAAAAACATCAAAAATAACATAACCATCCGGATTAACAAGTTTGTATAGAAACAACATATTTCAATAGAAATAAACAAGATCAAAGTTCGAAAAAATAAAGATCTATTTCAGTTTTATCTATTTCAAATTAAAATTGCTATTTGCGAAGATATTTCAATTACCTACCTTATCGTTTATTATATCTATCTGTTTTATTACTAACAAGACAGGACATATCGTATGAACCATGTAATAAGCAAGAACCTTAGAGCTCATACACACGGGCGGCATGTTGCCAACGGCAGCGGTAACTGCAGCCGTCGACACTTGTGGGTGGCAGCCGTCACCTTGTCGGCGGCAGCCGTCAACGCATCGACTGCAGCTGCCGACCTATAGCGACACTAGCAGTTGTAATTAGTTTACTGCAAATAGTTTAAGAGTGCGTACGCGTCACGAATTTGTAAAATGAGTTGCAGCA
Source organism: Nycteola revayana (assembly GCA_947037095.2). Lineage (NCBI taxonomy): Eukaryota > Metazoa > Arthropoda > Insecta > Lepidoptera > Nolidae > Nycteola > Nycteola revayana. The sequence goes on from OX344840.2 coordinate 19,102,146, forward strand.
GTGGTAACAGCTGCCGCCGACGCATGTTCTCTTACTCAAAGAACATTTTCTGGTTTAAAATGTGTAGATAAGTAATCACTACATAGTATAAAAACAAAATCGCTTCCCGCTGTCTGTCAGTACCTATGTATGCTTAGATCTTTAGAACTACGCAATGCATTTTGATGCGGTTTTTTTTTAATAGATTGAGTGATGGTTTACATGTATAATACATCAGCATTACACCCTTGCGACGCCGGGGCGGGTCGTTATTCAAAGTATAAACTTAACTTTATTTAACTTATGTATTTTTTGTAGCGGAGTTGCCTCGTTTTCGAGTGCACTTCGAAAACATATCTCGTTAGCCTTCCAATTAGTGCTCGGATCGACAGTTGAATATTTTAAAGATCACAGTTACATTACTGATAGAATTTTATTATTGTTTATTTTGACGTTCATTTATCTTTATTCTTTAGAAACATAACAACAGCTTTTTTACCCGACTGCGCCAGAAGGAGGGTTATGTTTTACTAAAGTATGTATGACGCGCTCTGCAGCCTGAACGGCTTGATGTATTTTAGCTTGAGAGGTGTCGTTAGATTTGTGTTTACTGTGAGAGTGACACTGGGTATATCAAAATAAAAAAAACAAAATGGCGGATTTTGGTCGCCAAATTAAAATGTTTGGCTCGCTCTGTAGACTAAACAGCAGATTTTAGTTTGAAAGTTGTCGTTAGTTTGTGTTACTGTCAGAGTGACAATGAGTATATTTAACGCACTCGGGTTTTTTTTTTGTTTTTTGAATTACCGTTTTTAAATCTGTTCTATCCATTTATTCTTTTAACGGTAAATACTTAAATATACTTTAAGCTCAAATAAGTATTGTGTACATTATTTCCAGTTTGTATTTATTTGTTCGATGAACCATGTTTTTGACTTTTAAATATTTTATGAATACTTTCCGGAAAAGTTTACCAATTACTGAATTTCTAAAATTGAGATTAATACATTTAGACCACCGGCAGGACTTGAACCGGCATTTTAGGTATCGCCCCTAATGCCTTAACCTTTCCACGCCACGATGAAACCCCAACCGGCCATCGAAATTTGTCAATCTTTTTATAACAAGTCTCATGTTTTTGACGTTAGCTGTTTATCCAGAATTTTACGTTGCGTTATTGCATGAACTTCACATTTAAACTTTTGACAATGTCATCAACATCCTGTATAATGTTCACTATTGAACATGAGTCTTCATCAAGTCTATATATTGCGGGTTGGTGACCGCAGTTTTACGTAACCTAGTATATTTACGATTATAATAAATTATGTTATGACCATCGGGATCAACGGCTTAACGTGATTTGACGAGACACAGAGAACCTGCCGTGATTACTACTAAGAGTACGCCTGCAGTTCGTTCTCCTCAGCCAAGCAAAGAGAACCTCCGTTGCATAGCGGATGATTGATTGATTAATATTTTTTTCCGGGTGTGAATGGTTTAGGGACTACCCCCCGCGCCTTGGAAAGCACGTTAAGCCGTTGGTCCCGATTGTTATAATATCATCTATAACAATGGTAAGCCATGGAACGGGAAGCAGCGTTTCCTTGTGTGTTACAACATAATACTGCGGTCACCAACCTGGATGACATGCATGGTGACTACGGCAAAACCCCTACCTCGGGAGGAGGCCCATGTTCAACATGATGATGAAGCAAAGATTTACAGTCCACCGGGTCTTGGAGATTGTGGGTTCGATTCCAGAAAATTCGCTCACGACCTCCGAGACTTAAAGTTTCACGCATAGCGTTACGACTATTGAAGTAGTCGCTACGTTACAGCTACGGAAACATTTCATATAACTATTTTAGAACTAAAACTAGTCGGACATATCGGATGATGAAAAATCGTGCGTACAACAGGATAGTTATTATAAATAAATTACAAATAACTTATTAATATGAATATTAAACGTAATAAAAATTGTTCTTTCGACCCTTTATATACCCTATTGAAACAGAGTATTTAAAGCAGAAATATATAAAGCTTTACAGTTTGTTAATTTGTTTGTTTGCTTGAATGCGCTCAGGTATTGGTTCGATTAGAAAAAATCTTTCAGTGTTAGATAGCGCATTTTTGGAGAAAGGCTATACAGGCTATATTAATTTATGAAGTTGCTACGGGACCATGAGTTCTTCGGGAAACGGCACGCAGAATCTGAATAGCTTCCGTTGGCGGTTTCACCCGCATATATAAAACTGAAGAGTTTGTTTATTTGTTTGTTTGCTTAAAAGCGGCATTTCTACTAATTATTTGAAAAAGAAAACAGTTTTAGATCGCTCATTTATCGAGAAAGGTACGATATGATTTCATTTTGAAGTTCTTACGGGAAGTTTGCTAACTAATAATAAAGTAAACACAGTTCAATATTCCAAGTCTTGAAGGAAATCCAATGCAGCAAATTGTCTCTATTTAGGCGACGCCAATATCGGATGGGATTGCCGCATTACTAATAGTCCTTGAATAAATGATCGGTTGTCTGTAAATGAACAGATTACCTCTCGAACAAGAAGTTGCGTACTTATACGTGTAATTACGTACAAGTTATTCAACCAAAGTCTAATTGTCAAATGTGGGTAGTACGAGTTTGTATAGAGGCTGCACAGTTACACACACATGCATGTAGACCCGTTTCCGGGATTGATTTCGCACAAATCCCGCAGAACTGAAAGCCGATCGTGATTTGACTAATCGAAGGATTAGGAACTCGCTCACTTACAAATATGGGTTGAAATATCGTACTACCATTTTTAGAATCGTATTTAGGTTTTTAAAATGATAAATGGTATAAGGTAAATGGTGTAAGGTACATGATAAAAATATAGCAACTTATTATTTTTTATAAAATTATTTTTTGTTGTTTTGACGTCGATATGATGATCTATTCAACATTCATATGATTTATAAAACAAAATGATTTAATTTGCAATTAAATCATTTTTTTCATGTATTTCATTAATGTACGGGTTATTTAACTTTAGCTTATTTTTTTAATCTTCTTTTAAATGTCTTCAGCTATATAGCTGAAATATGACTATTTTAATGATGTAGCCTATGTTATCTATCACCTCAATTTCTTAATTAATATTCATAGTCCATTCAGACAAGTCAATAACAAAAATAGCAAGTTTTTTTTATAAAAAACAATAACATTTCCCATAAATGATTTACAGGCATAAAGTACTTACCCAACTAGCAATACAGTCCTATAACCTAAAGCTTATACCTCTAAAAAGCTGTGTAAACGTTTTATTAAGGTTTTAGTGGTGACAGCGTATTGTATAAAGGCGTTCGACAACACATTATTGCTCTATAAGCTTATAGAGCTAAAATGACATATAAACAATCGTTGTTAACGTTTACTACGCCATTTTATACAACCGTTATAGTCAGGTGCTATAGCAAGATCTAATATAACTAGTACAGAACGATATTGCTCTATAAAATTGTTCGCAGATGCCTTTATTCATCTGATTTGCACAATAAGGGTTCCAAACGAACTGCTATAGTACTTTCGTTTTAGCAGTGACGAACACTCAACTATGGAGCGATATTGTGGTATTGTAAATACTCAGATCGTTGTTATAGTACTTAGTACGTTAGTAGTCACAAAAACTCTACAATAGAATGATTTTGTGATGTTGCCAAGATTCAGGTTACGCTTATGTAATGTAACTGTACTATAACCATTTTCAGATGCCTATTATAGTTTCACTGATAAGACAATTACACAGACACTTTTTTAGAGTAGATTTGTTGTATAATGTCTTCTTTAGTTCCTTTAATACATATGTTAGTATTATAACAGGGTATCTATCTCTTTAATAATACAAAAATGTCACGCAAAAGTAGACAAATGTTGCTATTAAATGACAATTATATCCTGAAAAAGAATTTTTATCATGCTTTTAGAACAATACTCAGACATTTTGATTCAACGATCGACAAAAATGGATTTAAAGAATTGTAAAAGATATAAACGCAGTGGAACATATAGAAGAGAAGTTAATATACGTTATAAGAAAGCACCATCATCATTAGCAAACGATCTAACCAGTAATAGCAACCAAAATCAAGTTGAGGGCACAATTATAGAAAACGGTTCCGTACAAAATGAATTTTGCAAAGATCATGAGCTTTTGATTGAACATAAGGACTCCAGCGATTATTGTGACAATATTTCAGAATCTTCCATTCCATTAATCTTCAATGACACTGAAAAAAAAACACAATGTTGACTAGATACATTTTATATTTCTACATACTTAATAAAACTTATCAACTTTCCCGAAGAAAAAAGTGGCCACATGATTAACACAATTTAAGCAGTAAACCCTTTAAATTTATAAAGAAAGCTTTTTTTCATGCGTAGAATCAGTGCTTCAGAAACATAATCAAAAAAAATCATGGTGTATTATTTAGTTATGCTCGCACGGATCCCCAAAATCACTCTGAACCCATGATGACAGTGAAAACATTGCCACAACATGTACTATAAGGGACCTTAGAAACTTGAAGTCACATTTATTGATAAATATTTTAGTAAAAACTCAATAATTCGAAGGGGTACTTAAAATTCATGGTAAACCTAACCCTAGTTTATCAGTAAAACTGCGTTCGTACATCATTTAACCTTATTAGACGAATATCATAATAACAAAATAAAATCTTACTCACCTCAAATTGATTGTACTAGGTATCCTTTTGTTTTTTTTTTTATTAAAGTTTGGCATTGCACCCTATCACGAATGATAAAAGAATGAATGGTGAAGTATAGGAAACATAAACTCTAGTTTAGTATGAAAAAGTACTATAAAAGGTTCTATAGTAGGCATTACATCACTATTTTGAGACCTGCGTTACTGTTACATAGATTGTATAGGACTGATTTGTGATGTGTGACACTGCTAACAGATCGTTTTGACACTAAACAGAGATATAACTGCGCCACTTTCGAAGAAATAACTCTTTTTTAGGTTTTTTATAGGGCCAAAAACAGTTTTTTACAAAACGTTCTATGGACTTTTATACAACTAGTTTTTGCTGCTTGGGTACGTTCCCTTCTATTAGTATATCACGCATTTCAAGAAAACAATAGCTAACAAACGCATTCTTTGTTCACATAGTGCCTAATAATGGAATTAATACAATTAGAAGGTTATTTCTTTGTGAGCTAGGAATTTTATAGGGGAGGATATTTTAAGTTATACCAAAAGGAAATATTTCAAAAGGAACTTTGATGACAGTGATCACTTCCAATTTAGAGGCAAGAATCTGAGATTATTACTTAACCGGACTGTAGAGTTTAAAGCCAGGGTTGTGGGTAGGAGGATGATAGCTACCGCGATCAGTAAGAGCATTATAAGATATATCTTTATTCATACATTTTTATATATTTACGCGGCTAAAACTGCAGACTGTAGCTACATGGAGGTACAGGATTGCTCTCGCCAATTCAAGGTCAGCCGTACCTCGTTTTCTCGAAGTTGAATGATTTTTGCCACGGACTGGGCCGTCGCGTCGTCGTCGTTCGCCGTGGACAGAGAGAGAAATCTTTAATTTTTAATTGTTGGTGAGAGGTAATTTTTGAAAGATTGTTAAAAAGTTCACTCATCATCAGCCCGTATATCGTCCACTGCTGAACATGGGCCTCCTCCCGAGGGAGGGTATTGCCATAGTCACCACGCTTGGCAGGCGGGTTGGTGACCGCAGAATTATGTTGTAACACACAAGGAAACGCTGCTGCCCGTTCCTTGATATACGATTATTATAGATGATGTTATAACAATCGGGACCAACGGCTTAACGTGCTTTTCCGAGGCACGGAGGGTAGTCCCTCAACCAACCAGACCCGGAAAGAAATCTTAGAATTTACACAAAGATTTGTTGTCCGGTGTGGGGATCGAACCCACGACCTCCGAGATTTAAAGCGAGCCAATAACCGCTACGCTACGGAGGTTGTCTCAAAAGTTCACTCAAAATGAGTTAATTATCGAAGTTAAGTTGCGTAAATGGTTAGCTAGTAGAATAAATGAAAAAGTAATCTTCCTAATAGACATTACTGGCTGGTTGAATATATATCGCAAACATAAATGCCAAAGTTTTCATAATTTAAATACAGAATGCTTTCAACTATATAATTATATGGCTACTTTAATGTGGCTTCGACCCTATGACTGCTTGTCAAACAAATGCATGGCAATAAAATGTACCAATATAGTAATCAAACACTAACGATATGGACAACTTCATATCTACTTCACAAACCTCCGTACTTCAGTAGATTATGCTACCGTATTAATCCGTCGGCTATAAAATACTAACTACATATTACTTAACTTACCTATATTATTACACCAAGCATATATCCTTAATAATTATTAAAAAGCTTGCTTCAAAAAGCTATCATACATTAATTTAATAAAATAAATGGATAAATATTTTACACAGAGACAGTAGGACTGAATGTAAAGGCATTGGTCTACTACTCGATCTTTGGGTGAAGCAGAGATAGTAAATATGTTAAGTGCACTCACATCAAAAACACATCTATTAGAAGCTAAAAACACAAAACACATCTATTAGAAGCTAAAAAATAACGTAATAACATTATAGGTAGATAATAATTTCATTATTTGAAAATAGATGTAATGGAAATAGTGAAACACATCACAAGAGCTCGATATTTGACCTACCGTATGTATATAATAATTTATTTTCATTGCAATAAACTCTTAAAAAATTTCGCGTAAAAATTCACTAGCACGGGTGGAATTCAACGAAAAACATAATATGGTAGTACATAACACTTTTCACTTTATGTCGACGGAATTTAAAATGCGCATGAACGTGAATGAAAAATCGCAAACATACAAACCGCAACCCTCGAACACTGACTACAAAAAAGTCCTTAACATTTTATTGAATCGTTACTTCGCTACGAATGGACTTACATAAATAAAACTATGAAAAATGAATGGCTCAATTCCTTTATCCCTATTTTTTCCTCCATCGGAGTCCAAATAACGGGCTCGTTTGCCATCTAGGGTCATAAATTCGACGTCTCTCTGGCCCCACGACCCATTTGCAATTGAAAGCGTTCTTTATAACAGGATATGTCCGGTCTCACTTTTACGATCCAGTGTACATGCAAGTTCGACCATGCGCCCACTAGCGTAATACATTCGCCACTTCCGTATTGACTACCCTCAATCCGGTGAGTTTTCTTATTTTTATTTAAGACTTAAGTATTATGAAACGGGAATGCACCGAAAATGAAAAATAACGAAAGTCCATTTAACGTTTAAAAGTTAATTATACTTCCGGCTGTTTCACTTGACTTCTATGTAGACGGGTTACCGGCCAAATTTTTAATTAAAATTTTGATTACACAATTCTGTTATATTAAGATCTCCCTTTTAAACAGTAACTAATAAGGTCAATTAAAATTCAAAGATGCTATCTCGACCTTTTTATGGCAGGTCCTTTAAAAGCGAATTGAATTCAATGCGATTGTGTATTCTAATCATACTAAGCCGGATAAACAGCTTAATCTGTCGCTTATCTACTCGAAACCGCTATAAACAATCGTATTCCTATCTGCGTGAACGTTAGAGTATAATTATCTGGAAATTCAATCGCCTAAAACGCCATAAATAAAGAGCCATTGCCGGATAAATGGGCTAGGATTTAGTCATACGGACGCATCGTGAAAGGATATAACTCAAAAAGCAATTGGGTTGAAGTGCGTGCATTAACTAATTGATTAGTAATCCATCAGATAACTGGTTATAGATAATAATATTTAATATAATATTTTGTTTATTTCATCTCCACAAATTACAAGTTAATATAAACACGGTTCGTTGTAATTTATTGACATTCATAAAATGTAATTCGTGGGAGATCTGGAGTCTAAACTAAGCCTGTATCTTAGAACTCCAGGCCCCCCTTACAATTTTCTTGTTCAGAATAATAATTTTGTGGAATTTAGACAACGGTAATTTATTAATTAAGGTGTGGGTGTTTGTGTGTACATATGTGTGTGTGTGTGTGTGTGTGTGTGTGTGTGTGTGTGGGTGTGCGAAGGTGCATTTTTGGTGAGAGCCCTTGGATATGTTATCTTTGTGTTAATTATACCATTATTTCAAAAGATTTTTCGGTACTTTTATAATCGAGGCTTAATAACCATTTTAAAATTTTGTACTTGCATTTACGTTTAAGGTCATTTGATATATTTAATATTTTATTAATTCTATTGTATAATAAGCTGCTACGAAAGCAGAAAAAATTCTGAGCAAAGGAGGTTCTTACTAAGGTCTGCTCGCATACTGCATAATGCCTTCTGGAGAGAGCTACATGTTTTATGTTTTCTTTTGGAATCATTGAATGCTTAAGTAGTAAAGTTAATAGTATATACTGTTGGCGCACAGATAGAACTTCAGCTTCTTGGTAAAGTTTTGTAGTTGGATATAAACGGGGTTTACTAAAGCAAACTTTTAGAATCATCCTCTGTGCTCTTTCTAGGGTTATTATTTTTGATTTACAGACACCTCCCCATGACGTGATGCAGTAGCTTATGATTGATTTTATTAATGCAACATATACCATTTTTATAGTTTTTATGTCAGCTACTTCTCTAAGATCTTTAAATATGTAGGCGAGTTTACGTATTCTTTTAGAGACAGAGTTAATTTGGTTTTCGAAAGTTAGATTAGCATCTATTTCAATTCCCAGGTATCTGATACATTGTGTACTGTTAATTTTAGGACAATTACAATTGATGGCTGGAGGAAAATTACATTTGTGCGCATAGATGTTCATGGTTAGGTTGGCTACCTCAGATTGATTTTGTATTGAGTAAGCTATAAATTTTGTTTTGTCTTCATTTAGAGTAAGATAATTAAATGCAAGCCAGTGACATACTTTATTAAAACCTGATTGTGCTATATCAAAAAGTTCTTTCCATGAGTCAGCAAAGAAGGTAAGAGTCGTATCATCAGCGTATGCTGAAATACGACAATTTTCAATATTGAGCATACATAGTTCATTAATATAGCACAGGAAGAGTGTTGGACCCATGATGCTGCCTTGGGGAATTCCGATATCGATTGGGAGTTCGTTACTGACGTGTTCTCCAATTTTTGTGCATTGACTTCGGTGTTTTAGGTAATCAGTAAGCAGACACAATGGAGCACCCTTTATACCCAGATTTTCGAGCTTTTGAATAAGGTAGGGAACAGAGACTGTGTCGAACGCCTTTGCAAGGTCAAGAAATATAGTTAGACATTTTTTTTTACTGTCAAGTTTATTAACCAAAAAATTTGTAAAATCAATGCACTATCTGTTGATTTATTCGATCTAAATCCATATTGTGAGTTTGATAGAAGTTTGTTGTGTTTGAGGTATTTTGTTAGTCTATTGTTGATGATTTTTTCAAACAATTTTGATAAAGTTGTTAATATGGCTATAGGTCTATAATTATTAACGCAGCCTCTGTCACCCGCTTTGTGTATGGGATGTATAATTGCTTTTTTTAGAGCATTTGGAAAAACCCCAGCAACAAGACAGCGGTTTATTAAATTAGTTAAAACTGGTGTTATTGATGAAGATATAGCTTTTAAAACTTTAGCACCAATATTATCTGACCCAGGAGAGCAATCTGTTTTCAGACGTTGAATAGTTGTCTCAACTTCTTTACTGTCAGTAGGTAGGAGACCCATGGATATAAGTGGCGTGTGAGATATTTTTTCAAACCGAGGAATGGATGAAGAGATATTTTTTGCTAGCTGTTGGCCTATTTTTGAGAAATATTCGTTTACCTTATTGATCGAATCTTTAGGGTTTTTAGGGTTGATCAACTGATGCGAAGCGAGTTGACTTTTTGAGTTGTTATTTGTAATAGATTTAATCGTATTCCATAACTTTTTTGTATTATTTTTAGACATTAGTAGTTGATCTTTTTCATATTGTTTTTTAAGTTTTTTTAATAAGTTGTTACAATAGTTTCTGTATCTTACATATGAAATTTTAAGTATAGTATCATTTATATTATTCCTTATTTTTTTATGCATTCTATCTCTGGTACGAATACATCGAAGCAAACCACTAGTTATCCAGGGCTTAATTATAAACTTACTTCTGGGAACCATTAATTTAAGCGAATTATTTGAAATTAACTGGGATATTTTTTGAATGAAAATGTTCATGGCTGCATTCAAATCTCTCTCCTCATAAACGCTGTCAAAATTATAAGTGATAGATTCACATTTCAGTTTTTCTATGTCTGTTTTATTGATTATTCTATATTCAGTAGATTTATTTTTGTTTTCCCCAGTTTTTAGGCAAAATAGAACTGTGTTATGATCAGTGATGGTTGTTTGTAAAATAATCGTCATTGCATCCAATTTAGTTCTCAATATCACGTGATCTAAACATGTCATAGCTCTTGTTGCGGTATTAATAGCAGGAAGAAGGCTATGAAAAGCAATTGCATCTAGATAAGACATAGTATCAGAGTTGACTCCTATGAGGTCGATATTGATGTCGCCTACAATAACAATATTTTTATATGAGGATAGACTATCTAACAAAATATGAAGCGAATTAAGAAAATTGACAATCGATTCAAAACTCGGCGGTCTATAGATTGCGATTAATACGGTATCTTTCTCTATTTTTATCAACATGCAATTTGCATCCATTAAGCTGGGTTCCTCTACCGTACAGTTTAAGGAATTTTTTGTGTAGACTACAACGCCATCATTTTGGTTGTAATGGTCATTAGTTTTATATGAGTTATATCCCTGAAGTGGAGGTATATTCGTAACATAAGACAGCCAACATTCGGAGAAAACAATTACATCACATAGTACATCTAGACGTTTGAGTAAGACCAATAGCTCATGAAAATTGCAGTTTAAGCTACGGATATTTTGCTGTAAGATTTTTAAATATTTTTTAGGGGGATTTATATGGATTAAACATTCTTCAGGGTCACATACAATGGGGACAGATACATTAAATTGGTCAATTTTTAATATAAGGTCATTAGTAGAATCGAATTTGTATAATAAAGTTTCCGAGTGAAAATAAATTAGGCGCAGGGACATTATTGCTGTTAAATATAATAGCAACCCTAATGTGCGCACCAAAACATTTATGCGATGTTACATGAGTCATATCTTGACAGTATGATATTAAAAATCTTATTAGAATGAATGCATCATAAATAGCATGGTGTTTTTTCCATAGAATTATGACTAGGTATGGATAGTTTGTGGTACATGTAGATATAGTTATTGCATGGGTGGTTCTCACTTGGTGACATAATATAATAAAAGGGTATGGGTTTGTAATTGTGTATGAGTGTGTAAAGTAAATATATGTAATTGTGTAATATAATGGAAATTGTGATTTAAAAGTGTATTTGTAATATTCGTTTAGTAGTAGGTAAGTTGTGAAATACAAGAGGGGATAGAGTAGTTTCTTTACTTGATTAGAATAAGTTATGCAGCAATTTTTGTTAAACGAGAATGACTTTCGTAACATATTATGCAAGAAATGGATCAAGAGTATTAGTCATTTCGGTTTTAGTTTCAGCAGGTCTTCTTCAAGCGCGATAAGCTGAGCCGGTTTACCAACTGTTTCTCGTACATATATTTTTCCAAATGCGGTCCAACAGCTTAAGAAGTTATGTGTTTTGACGAATTCACGGGCCATGAAATGCAGACGTCTTCCATATGCAGTAAGCGATTCTGATATGTATACTGGTTTTGGTTGACCTTCAATTTTCATATGATTTGTATTGAGTTTTTCTTTATTTCCTTTGTTAAAAGATTTCGAGGCCTTGATCATATTTTCCTTCAATAAACTTGTTGAGAATTCTACAACTATGGGACTGGTTTTATTAGTCCGAGTTTTAGTTCTATAAATATTGCGGATATCAGTATCATGTATCTCATTATCGAGAAATTCACCAACATTTTTTACGAGTCTAATTAACGCAGACTTAGTCTCTGTGGCGCACTGAGGAATATTTCCAATTTCCATGCACGTTGCCTTGGAGTTGCGCTCGAGAAGTTCCACTTTATTTTCCAGTATCTTTATTTGGCTTTTGAAAATAGTATTTTCATTTTTGGTTTCTTTGAGTTGCTTTAGTACATCGTCATATTTGTTGGACATTAAGTCGATAGACAGCTTAATTTCCGTGTTTTGTTTTGTTAACTCATCAAATCTTTGTGTTTGGGTGACCTGTTGGGTCTGGATTTTAGCAAGCATATCTCTTATCTCAGACAAAGCCACGTCGCCATATTTCCGTTTTGGGCGGACAGTAATATTTGGTTGACTTTCACAATCGCGGTCAGAACCCATGTATTCTGAGGCAGTGTCAGATTCTTGAGTTCGTTGCAGTACAGCCTTTGTGTAATACGAAAAAAAAACTGATTAGCGAAAATACTAAACTATTGTTACATTTTATCGTTTCGGACAAATATAACTGAACGGATTTGTATGTAATTAAGACTAAATCATTTTATTTTAGTGAATATGAAGTAATTAATCTGTAATTTTCTATTTGTTTTTACACATTATAGTCCTTAATAGGACTTAATTAGGTATACATAATAATATTATCTATAAACGCGAAAGTTTGTGTTTTCTGGATGGACGGATGTTTCTTTCTTTCATATAGCCTTTTTAACATTACGCTCCAACCCACTGGAACAGAGTAGCGGGGCGGTGATTTATAAATTATTAATAATGTACCTTAATTTATTTATATTTATTATTAATAAGCTAAATTATTGTACGTTTTTTTTTCACTACATTTTGAAATAATTATGCTAATTGTGTTTTTTATCAAATTAAAAATGATAAAACTATTTTATTAATATAACTATTTGGTAGAATCAAGTTTTAAATACAAATAGATTTGTTTCGATGAAAACTGTTGAAATCCGAAATAATATCCACACAAACTTTATTGACTGCGGCATCTTAGATTTATGCAGCGGAAGCTACGATTATCGAAGCTTTGCACTTTATTGACAAAAATTGATTCACTATGTCTGTGTAGAACCCCCTCCTGACCCTCAGTTTGCAAAGAACCATCCAATGCCCTCGTAGACCCCAAAGTCTGAGAGGTCCGCCAACTGTTACGTAGAGTGACAGTTGCACAAAACTGCCCTAAAAAACCAAACGTCATAATCCTTCAATCCGGGGGGATTGAGGGATACACTGATGGGGATCAGTGACCACACTGAGCCGAGGTCCAAGTCCCACAAACAATGCTATCTTGCGCAGGTTGCCTAGTTGATGACCGATGAAGTAACAAAAGCCTTCCGGCTAACTACATAATGTCCGTCCGAAAAAAATGTACAAAACCCGAATGGGTGACAGATCCTTCTAGTATTGAGTCAGTTATTAAATATACTTTTTTTTAAATTAAAATAAGTATCTGAGAATGAATAACTTGGTATCATTAGTCGGGATATCATATCATTAATCTAAATGAATTCACTGAAGAGAGATTCAAAAGCACTTCAAATAGATTTTGAAACAATGTCGTACAATATACATGAATACTATACTTATTCTAATACCTGAGTGGATATTTGAATAAATCCGAGGTTTAAAATATATAAGATTAAAGATATAATATACCAATTGATGATTTATGATGCATTTTGGCTTTTAAATACTTCTGATACTCATTGATTCATATTGCAATATTGATTTAAAAATTACAGTCTGACCCCCACACCAAGCGTGTAGTACTATCAGCTAAATGCTCGGTGGGGCGGTAAACTGATATTATCAGTAATCGTAAGTTTTATTAGTACCTACTAAGTAGTAAACACTATAGTATGTTTAAGGTATGACATCAAGCTCTTTTCGAATACCACGTTGTCAACTTGGCTGAATGTTATCGCATTAAACAATATCGCACCCGTATTACCCGTATTTTTGGTGTGAGAATTAGTTTTATTATTTTCTTAATATTACTAACAGTGAAATACGTACAGTCTTTTGCCAAAACGGACCGTAATCAATAACTTGCAAGTTACCCGTGATTTTCAATATAAATACTAAAAATGTCCCCATAAACGTGTTTGTTCAAAGATATCGGAATAACTAGACAAAGTTTAAGCCTTTTATCGGAGTTCGACAGCGAACCGAACTGAAATACGACTTGTCACTGCTGGCAAAGATACTGGAAACCAATATTATATTTTATTCTTTGTACATATATTTTTTTTTTTTGGCTAGACTGAAAAGATTTGCGAAGAAGGGGTTGTGGTCATTAATTCAACGGTTGAGTTCTAAAGTGTTTTTCTCGATTCCAAGAAAACCAAATAGCCTTAAATCCGAAGATAGGTGTTATTTTCTTTAATTTTGTTATTAACATTAGTTTCTTTAATTTACTACAAATCTTACAACTGAAAGAAATTATATTATTTAGACTAACTGTTTGCTGCGTTGCCCGTCAAAAATGCAAATAATAGGAAGGACCATTTTCCATGGATTGATTGAAAAATTTAGTCATGCATTTTTATTGATTTAGAGACGGACATATTTAATAACGATTTTTGTAGTTAGCATGGTGCTAATATTCGCGAAATAACATTTTATTGTTAAACTTAAAAGTTAATATTACTGGACATTGAAGTAAGTTTGCGTAATTTTAAGGTATTCTGAATACCCATATCGTAAATCATTTCCCAGACAAATGTATAGAACGTGACTTTTATCATATAAAAGAAAAATAAAATACGTAGTCGGTATTTCTAGTTTGTGCACATTTTGATGTGAAAAATGACAAGGATAGTGGACAGATTTCGATCACGGCAGCTATATCTAAGGGAACATTGGTTGATTTTAAAACAATGTTTTTCATTTTTTTTTGTTATATCGTTAATTACATTATGCTGCAGTAGAACCATTGTGGCTCAGTGGTTACGGTGGTTGCCTCTGAGATCTGGTGTTCTGGGTTCGATTCCCACCCGGGACAATTATTTGTGTGAACCACAAATAGTTGTTCTGAGTCTGGGTGTTCTGTGTGTCCGTGAAATGTATGTTTGTAAGGTCCCCCGCGACACAGCGATTTATTTCCCTAGTGCGGGAGTTGTCTTTACTAAGAAAAGAAAAAAAAAAGAATAACCTAAATCCATCGTCCAAATCCAGTGAGCTTTCATAATTAAAAGGTCCAACAACATTTATAAAAATGACTCAGTTTAATGACAAATGAACACTTGACAAGTTTATTGACAATTAACTTTGAAGACTAATAACTAGAATCAATTTATTTTAATACCTATATATATGCAAGTAAATAGGTAGCTAATTTAAACTAAACTTACACTAACTATAAAAACAGAATCATAAATAAAACTAATGAAGGTACGTAATGATAATAATATAAAATGAATCCCAATGTGGATTCTGTGTGATAATTTATAGAACAAAAGATGTAACCAATTAACACTTTTAAAAACAAAGAACTGTAACAAAACTATCACAGATAGAATGAAACCGCTGTTCAATATCAGCGAATTAAAAATACGTCTAAATCCTATAGACGCGGTAGTTTGAAATCTATCGATATCAATAGTCCTTTATACTGAAAACCACTTAAAAAGGGTTTATGTTTTTTAGATAATAGGATTAGCGCTAGTTGGAACGTACTGCCCACTATGTAGGTACACACCCAGTGCATACATACTGTTGGTAGTTTTTCAAACGCTTTTATGCTCGCCTAGTGCTCCAATGTTTATTAAAATAGAACTTTAACAACCACCATTTCGTTTGTTTCTTGTTTAGATACGGTTTTAATTAATATTGTGTTTGAATACTAACATATATTTTACTCGCTTCATTTTATACTTTATTGGCGGGATTTCATTATGGCGTTTGACTGATTCGTTGCTCTATCGGTTTTGTGTTCAACCGTATTAGCGAGAACGGCATTCCATCAGGATTGAGGAAAATAAAATAACTTTTAGAAATTTTCCATTTAGGTAAATCAAAGTAGGTACCAGTCCAAATTCTAGAACATAGTGGTATTTCACTCGTGCCTCGGAGAGCACGTTGAGGTCTTAGCCCTGCGCCTGATTTCCTATCGATCGTTTAAAGGAATAGAGAGTGAATCTGTGTCTGCCTGCTTCATACACACTACCAGTGCGAATTAAAAAAATTACTAGTACATCACTAGCATTTATCGTCTATATCAATCCAAAATACTTATTTTTCTAAAATATAAATAATTATAAAAAAAAAATGTAATTAAGTAATAACTTTTCGCAAAAATTACTATCGTCACATAAATTGTGAAGTTATATGACAATAATCAACCCAATCCAAACTGCGATTCATAAAATCTCTTCGAACTAATAACTAATCTCCAAAATGATGACAAAATAAACCACTGCTCATAATAATATATCAAAAGCACATCAATGCTTTAATGGAGAATCCCTGAATTAGTTGGTCTATTTATTCACATTTCATCAATGTGAAATGAAACAAATATTAGTTGCGGACATCGCTATATTTGCACTTGTTTCGTTTCGTATTTTGTACAGGATTCGTAAAGGAACATAAAAAGTGGCATATATCATACATAATATGAAAGCACCGGCAACCATTAACATTTACTGAAATTATTTAAGTTATAAAATAAATACGCAATATTTTTCATTGTAAGAGGGCTTGGATTAGGGTTATCACGTGCCTAACGTTTGAATACTCCACAACATTCTCCAAACGCAATCAGCATTGTAAGTTACTATTAAAATTACAACTTCGGGATGTGTTGGTTGTTTATTATTTTTATGCCAATTACTACGTATTTTTCACTAATATTAACGTTAACTGAAACGTTAATTTTATGTAACCAATCAATCTGTTTGCATATACTAATCGAAGCACGCAAAACATCCTTTGCTCCCAACCTGATCCATTTCCATATTTATTGTTCATACACTTACATTGAATCCACGCGACTATTTATATTGAAGTATTTTACTTATTTGGTATATCACAAAACTGAAAATACCGTATAATGATTATTTTTAACATAATTATTTTGTTACTGATATAACTGCATTTCAATTATCAGTCATTTAAACACAAAGTTAAATGTAATTTAACACACTATTGCTGAAACACCAAGCCACCTGAGGAAACATTCTTTTTATGACATATTTCTTTTTATGGTAACCCTAGCTCAGAGATTTCTATAATAAGCGGGACGGAAGCTCAAACGAGCTGTATAGAGGATGCAATATAAAATGACACATGCAAAACAAGCTTTTCAGATATTGCTGGCTTTAGGAAAACAGCAAATGTGAAATTAAAATATATCACATTTTAGAGGGAATTTTATATTTTGATTACAGTCATCTATAAAAGATATTAAGCATGTTGAATATTTTAAAGAACACTTCGTTTTATGAGTTTAATCCTGACAAAAATCTACGAGTCTTTGTTTACTCGACTGATTAATTATAGGTTCCAGTTTAATTACGTTTTATGTTAGTAACTTGTTCATAATTTCTCAGAAAGTATACTTAATTTACGAATGGATTTTTGTTACCCCATTGTCATAATATACAAGTCTATTATCTAAATACTATATTTGTAAGAAAGAAAAATAAAAAAATAAAGATTTATAGAAAACTTGCTACTATATTGTGAAATTAGTAGTTACATAAATTAACAATATTACAGTACATAACATTTAAATACCTTTGTTTCATTAACATTACGAGAGGGCCATATAACTGGACCATTAAAGCGGTATTAAATAGACGGTAACTTGTGATTGCTTGCGGTCATTCGTCAACGCTTACTTAGACTAAGCTAGTGCAGAGTGGCGGGATCACGCACGGTAATTTGTCTGGATTCGCCACGTGTTCGTCGGTGGTCGCTACGTACCTATTTGACGCCTTTAGTGCGACCACGAGTTAAAATTTATATAAATTACTAACGAGATGTATTTTATTTTAATTTAATGGCTTATGGTTTTTCCAACGCTATTTTTACCTATGTGCTACCTCTTTTCAATTTGGTGCAAAATTTTAAACATTTCCTTCAATTAGCGTTACTATGCATTAAATGTCGCAGTAAATTATTCCAGTCAAACGTAATTTCCTAGAAAAGTCACGCTTAACTAAAACTGAAATTCCTCCTTAACTCTAAAATCATAATACTGACAATGCTCATAGCGAAATTCGTATTGGAACATAGTTAGACAATGCAAGTCCTTGGGCTAACTCTAATTACAAACGTACCCACAATATTTGGTGTATAATTTAAGTTTGTTATAAAACTACACGCTTTTCCCATTGTTAACTGTAGTCAATTGTTTCCAGTGAATATACGCACTCCAACGTATTACGACTATTGCGACTTACGACTACTGGCATATAAAATTGAGTTTAAAATAAATAAGAGTTTCTCACAGGATGGATCGATTATTTCAATTAGTTAAAATTTTATTTTAGTTATTGTTTGAGCAAGTTTTATGCATTCAATTTTTTTATTTAAATCAATACAAAGTCCCACCTTAAGCGTTACCTTCGAGTAAATGAAAGGTCACTGTCAAGATTAAAAGATTTCCTGCCAGTTTTAGTCAGTTCAAAAATTCAGAAGGTTTATGTTTTACGTAGGTGTTTTTAGGGTTCCGTAGCCAAATGGCAAAAAACGGAACCCTTATAGATTCGTCATGTCTGTCTGTCTGTCTGTCTGTCTGTCTGTCTGTCTGTCTGTCTGTCTGTCTGTCTGTCTGTCCGTCCGTATGTCACAGCCACTTTTTTCCGAAACTATAAGAACTATAATGTTGAAACTTGGCAAGTAGATGTATGTTGTGAACCGCATTAAGATTTTCACACAAAAATAGAAAAAAAAACAATACATTTTGGTGTTCCCCATACATAGAACAAAAACTCAAAAAAAAATTTTTCATCGAACCCATACGTGTGGGGTATCTATGAATAGGTCTTCAAAAATGATGTTGAGGTTTCTAATGTCATTTTTTTCTAAACTGAATAGTTTGCGCGAGAGACACTTCCAAAGTGGTAAAATGTGTGTCCCCCCCCCTGTAACTTCTAAAATAAGAGAATGATAAATCTAAAAAAAATATATGATGTACATTACCATGTAAACTTCCACCGAAAATTGGTTTGAACGAGATCTTGTAAGTAGTTTTTTTTTAATACGTCAAAAATCGTAAACCGCAATTTAGCTTTCATTCAATCAACTCGAATATAAAAATATAAAATAACATTTCATTTCATAAACATACGCTTTTTTATTTATTCTTGATATCAAAAATAGGTACGCACTTGTAACTGAAACGGAACCCTTCGTGCGCGAGTCCGACTCGCACTTGGCCGGTTTTTTTATTTATTTAAGGCTGTGCTTATTCTACCTACAATGTACTATTCTTCATCAGCCCGTATAACGTCCACTGCTAAACATAGGCCTTCTCCCGAGGGAGGGTGTTTTCCATAGTCACAACGCTTGGCCGACGAATTGTTGACCGCAGTATTATGTTGTACCACACAAGGAAACGCTGCTGCCCGTTCCCTGATATACGATTATTATAGATGATGTTATAACAGTCGGGACCAACGGCTTAACGTCCTTTCCGAGGCACGGCGGGTCGTCCCTCAACCAACCAGACTCGGAAAGATATCTTAGAATTTACACAAAAATATCCTGTCCAGCGTGGGGATCTAACCCACGACCTCCGAGATTAAAAGCGAGCCAAATGCCGCTACGCTACGGAGGTTGTCATAATTGTACAATTGTACCTACCTAAATTTAAGTATAGTTAAAAGTCTTTTTCTGTATTTATCTCTCTTTGTAAAAGTCTACAATAAAGAGTTTATCTATTCATCTGGTGACTGGATTTAACAGAAAGGTTTCATAGAATTTAAAGTATGAGCGCTGAGAATTAGTTTACCTTCACATTCATCTCAGATACTAAAGCTTTATCTAAACACTGTTTGATACAATGCATTTGCAGACTGTATGGGAAAAACAATGAATATAATATAAAATATAAATATCTATAATAGGTTAACGTAAATAAAACTTTTTTTATTTATTTATTTTATTAATGTATCACTGTTAAAATTATACTCATGGACTGATTATTATCCTTAAAAATATTATTACCTTCTCTTTCACCCAAAAACTACTAAATAGATTTAATGAAACTATTAGAATTACATGTAAGCTCACACTCAAGCTCCGGTTCCCGACGAGAGCTATACGTGTGAAACTAGTATTATATAATTTTGTCTGAATATTCAAATATATATACTTATTTATACTATAATTTTAAAAAATTCACTTTAGATATATTCCTGCAACTAGTTTGCTATATTTTTCATATTTGGCATAAAATGTATGTTTTGTTTTTGTTTAGAATATACAGAGCAATCAAAGTTCTCGACGAAGTTGTTTCCTGATTTTTTATTTTTCTTCTCAACTGAATTTCTTAAGAACGGCCTCTTAGCAATCCGTTTGAAAATAAAAATAAAAAGGCGACCTTTCACTCAAACATACCTGCCAGAATCATTATAATCGTTAAAACGATAACATTATAATTATACATTTATTTATAATCGTTATAACGATAACATTATATTATACTTTTAAAAGCAATTAAATTTATCTAGGATTTCTAATGAATTATTTTAATAAAATATATTATTTTATTACAATTTTTTTTCTTACTACCTCTAACCATTTCTAGCTGACTTAACCATCTCACGAATTTCACATTTTAGCAAACAATATATCTAACCTAATAAATCAGTTTCCTATCAATTTTTCTTATGTTCATTAATTACCAAATTCCCTTTTAAAATTGAATTATATTAAAATGTAGGTAATCCAATTATCGAGGCATAAATCATTAAAATGTTCGGTATGACGATTGCTTGGCCAAAACTTTAAGGAAAGTCACCGTGAAACCAATTATGTTAAAATTAAATATTGAAACAGTTCTTAGAATATTGCAGCCGAGATAAGAACCATAATTAATTAATAACATTAAGCCAAAGCCAGGTTAACACAGAAACTTCGCAGTAACTAAGTACTTGGAATGAATCTTAATAAGGACAGTGTAAGAACGACGACGTTCTCCGATGCTATTACTTACCTCTAATGGGGAATAACTCGGAAACAAAGACAGTAAACCTTTGTTATAAAATACCAACCACTTAGCTTTGAGAGTAAGCATAGCTTTTTAGCCACAATGTTAAATTTTGCAAGGACTGAATAAATTGTATCTTGTTTATATGTTTATGTTTATATGGGGTTTATATTTAAGAGAGGTTGGTCGAGCAAAGCGTTAGAACGCTTAATGAGCACCACTAGGGAAAAACAACCTTACAGAATACCACAGCCACATAAAATTGTGTGTGAGAAAGAAAAATAAAAACTAGTGCTGTACATATTTATTTACTGAACTGGCACTAGCTGTTCTTATATTATGTTGACCTATGCCATATAATATCAGGTGAATATGCCCTAGAAAGCCACAGGTTCCTGGGACCCTCACCAACGGCAGACGGAGGAGTACCCGGGGGTTTTAGTAGGCACTTCCCACCACCTTCCCATGGTCCCTCCAACCATCTTGGTTAAATGTACTGAATCACGGGAGATGTGCGCGCTACTTGCTCTCGGTTCTTTCACGCGCGCACTTTCTTGACTCCCTACAATTGTCTTGTGTTCCAAGCCTTCTCCTCATTCTGGGGCGGCACTACTTTCTCCGTGTCCTGTCTTGGGTTTTACGCTTACATTGACGTAACTTCGTCACCCGCCCAGGTCGTCACCGCCTAATTCTGCCGTCTGGGTTTTAGTGGGCAGTGTCCTCTCTTCGTGATAAGATTAGCATACCACCGCTTCGGAGAGGCGCGGGAACGACGCTTCAGCCGCGGAACGGATGAGTAAAAGCATTTCGG